>CAKMXT010000001.1:0-2710549 GCA_928856705.1 Ustilago xerochloae | reverse complement strand
ACCCTTGCTTTGATGCTAGCTGCTTCTCCTACTTCTAAATGATCAATATTGTCAAACATCTTGAGGTTGGTCTTGCTATCTATGGTGTACTTCCTATCAAGCTCGATAAAGATGGATTTTTCCTTGGCTTCTCGATAACTTTTTCTCCTGTCTGTGTCTCTCTCTGCATTTCTCTTTTTCTTTCTCTCTAAAGCTTCTGCAGAAGTGGCTGGCATGATTGTATCGAGTGTTTTGAATGTGGATGGATGGATCTTGATCGATATTGAAAGTGGATGGATGGATCTTGACCGATAATGTGAAAATGTGAGTGAGTCAGTCACGATCTCAAAGTTGGCAGGGGGACTTGGCTGTTTTTGCAATTTTGACTCGAGAAACTCCCAAGTCCCCCTCTCCATTATCGAAGCAAAAATTCCAAGGGGGACTTGGCTGTTTGAGAAAAACAACACAACAAACTCCCAAGTCCCCCTGATTAAATTCCACCTTTCCGCTTTGCAATTTTGGCAAGCATGTTGTACTTCACTTACGCAGCTGCAGAAAACAATCTTCCTGCACATCTCCATCCACGCTTTCACCTTGTCACCAGCTCATACCCACCGCTCTCCTTCCGCACAAGTCCCAGATAAGGCCCTTGACTGCCAAGCGGAATCACTTGACAAGACCAAGACCTACGTGCCATCTCCAAATGCATCACCGCAACATCAAAACATCCAGCAATACCGTGAAGCAACAGGTTCTGTTCCGGCTGCGTCAGTACTGTCTCTACACTTTCCATCCGTCTTAGCAACTCTGTCACCGCATCTTGATTGCGTGTACCAAGATGCCGCTCTACTGCCGCTGTGTTGGCCTGCAACCAGAATACGCCCTGCTCCTGCACATCTTCCACCGTCATCTCACCGTGTTCCGACTCAAGTGCTTTTGCCAGACACCGCAACAAGGAGTTTGCTTCTGCCGCATAGCAAGTTGTTGCCATCAATCCACGTAGCTGATCTCTGACACTCAGCTGCCGCAACTGCACTCCCTCCGGTACCGGCCTCAACTCCAGCTCTGCAAGATTGACCACCACCGCATTTAAATCTATCGTCACCCTCCGTGCAAGCACTTCCCTTGCCAGGTGCGCACGGAAGCGTGATCTGCTTAATGGATGTCTGCACTGGTTGCACCGCAAGTTGAAGCTTTTTGCCCCTCCTGTCAAATTGTATGTGCCGTGCCTGTGACAACCTTGACACCGCACATGCATCTGTACATGTGCAAAGAGCATCCTTGCTTGCGCTACTGTCCTGAACTGCTCCAGCTGCTGCGCTAGTTCTGATGTGGCCTGACTTGTTCCCCACCATGGTAATGGACTGTCCAAGATGGTCGGCTTGCGGCCTGGATTCCAACCTAGCGCATTGTATATATCTGTTACCGCTTGCCGCTGCATCAATGTGGATGGTTTGCTGTGATTGCCACGGAATATCTGCTTCTCCTCTGCCACTGTAAGCAGCGCTTCTGTGTTGTCAAAGACTGCTTGCCGTGTGAATGTGTGTGAGAGTAACTGCAGATCACCTGCCTCTGATGAGAAAAGATATGGCGCATCCAAAAACTTGCTGTCTTCTGCTGCTGCTTGCGCTTGTGCCATGGTGGGTGCTTGTATGGTGAGTTCCAGACGTATACCTTGACCAAGACGTGGTGGTGCTTGCTTGACCCTCTCCTTCCATGCCTGCAAAGTCTCAATGCGTTTTTGGACAATACCAATAGTCATGGGCTGGAATCCTTTACCAGCACCTGCTGCTCCTGCTTTCAGCAAGTGCGTGAACTTGGAGTATGCCTTGAAGTGCGTAAGTCCATCTTGGCGGTTGGTCCACTTCCGCTCCACACCACCATAACCACGTCCCACCTGCAGTGCAAGCGGATACTGCTTGTACCGTCCCTTCTTGCTCTTGGGTGCAATTGTTGTTACTGCTCCTGTGTATACTGTCCGTCCAATGTCAAACATGTTGGTGTGTTGCAGTGTGTGCCCTTCCACTGCTGCTGGATCTGTGAAGCGGTGGATGGGAACCTTGATGCCAAAGGCTGACATGCGTACACTGGTGCAACCTATGTCTTGAAGCGCTTCCACCAGGATGCCAACATCCACCCGCAACTCTCCGTAAGTGAAGGAATGTGCGTGAGGGGAAGCAAGGATGGTGGCCTTTTGCGGCTCCTGAGTGAGGCACGTGACCAGTGGCAATTTGAATTGAGGTTCAAATGCAAATCGGCACTTGAGTTCTGCAAAGAATACCCAGTGTTTATACATTTCCAAATCACGCGTCTCTGGTGCGCGTGCGCACAGTGCAAGGTAGCAGCCTGGAGGGTAAATATGGAGGAGTGCCGCTGGTGAGATGGTGACAGAGAAAAAATCAACGTCCGTGTCTGATGGAAAAGTTTCCCAATTTTCAATTGGCATGAGTGGTGGGATTGGAGGCAGTCTTGTAGATTCATCCCGTGGCGCATCCATTAGCATGCTTGGCCGTGTTTGCTCTTCTGCTGCTGCATTTGGTGGTGCAAGTAGAACAACAATGCCATCTGCCGGCATATCTTCTATCTCCTCTTCTAGTGCTACTGGCCGTGTTGCAGCTTGGACATGTGCTGGTAAAGCTGGAAGTGTTGGCGCATCCAAGTCTGACTCCGCACTGGGTGAGCGCTCACTAGCCTGTGCCTGTGGCGTGGATGGCTGCAGTGCAACTTGAACTGGATCAGTTGCGGCATCATCTGGGATGAATGCAGTCTCTTCATCTGCCACTTCTGGTTCCGCATAATATGCCTCTGCTGCAGTGACATTTTGTGCATCTGGTTCAGTGTGATCTGTCCCTACCGCAGTAAGTTGTTGTGGTGTTGGTGATGCTACCGTTGTGGCTGGCACAGCAAGTGGTGCTGTTGTTGCTGGCTGGCATTGACGAATACCTTGATGTCTTTTCAGACCTGCCGCATTGGATGCTAGCTGTCCACAGTGGCATGCCACCAGACCGCATTGAGCAGCTGCATCCTGGCTGATGACTGCATCATGATGGGACTTACGGATGTGATTGAGGATGTTGGACGTCTTGTAGGCAAAGGTACACACTGGACATTGTACATGACTCATGTTTTGAAAAGTGACGGAAAGAAAAGGCAAGATGAGATGAGATGAGATGCGGCGGACCAGGAAAGTTGAAGTTGCTCATCTTTTTGTAGCTGACCATCTCCAGAATGAAAATGCACTAACTTCCTCTTTGTAGTTGTCCATCTCCAGGTTTGTAATTGTCCCATCTTCTACCACAAAGTAATTTGCCAATTTCCAGAGACTACAACGCGTCTCTCAGCTTGTAGTTGTCCGTCAAAATTGAATTCAAGAATTTCCGCCAATTTCCAAGTCGACCCATCTTGACGCGTCAGAGCGCTCACACGTCCGGCATGAAACCCTAACCCTAACCCAGCCAAGGACATAAAGATGCAGACCAAGAGGAAGCAGCAGGAATACACAACAAAGGCTCTGCACCTCCTGCGCCTCAAAGATCATTGCCTGCTGCTCTGGCTGAGATTAAGGACAAGAGACAGAGTGCCACAGCAAGGGCCAGTGGAACATGCATGTTTCAACGCCTCACATTGCCATGGATGGTATGGACAGGTACTGGAAAACACAAGTTTACAGTACCAGAAGGCGTTTGAAGAGAACCAGTTGCAGAATTTACACCAATCATGCAGCTGCTGGAAAGCAAGGCAATGGTCATGAATAACCCTGCTTGCTCAGCTTGCAGAAAACGGGGAATACATTGTTCCCTGGGTATTGGATTACAAGCCGATGGGATAACGCCTTGCAGAAGTGGTGTTGCAACATGCAACTTCTGTCACTTTCAGCATGTCACTTGCAACACTGCTAGGAGGAAGAGAACAAAGACTTGGCATGCACAGGCTGCTGTGGACAAGGCAATGGAGGATCTGAATGGCCGCTTTCATGGTCTGGCAGAGTTGCAGCTAGAGACATCTCAAAATATCCAGGCTGCTGTGACCAAGCTAGGTACCAATCTACCTCTGGCCAGGAAGAAGCGAATTTAGGGTCAACCGCTCTATCGTCGGCTGTTTCACCTTGGAATCAATGCTGTTGACAGTTTGATCGTTTGCACAAGAGGACATGTCCGCCAAGCGTTGTTGTCGAAGCTGTGAAAATTTTAGGCCCTCTCTTTGAGCGGTGTTGGATGCAGATACGATGTTGGCAATGCTAGTCGGATAGAGCGTTCAGACCCTCAACTCTGCCCTTAAGGCAGTGTCGTCGTCAGAACCATCACTCTCACAGCAATACCATCGCCTTCTTGTATCGTAGCATTGCGTTTTGCTGTGAATCCAACGCCATTCCGTTCTCGTTGTCATTGTTGAGCCCCATTTGCTCAGTAACACCGCCAGCCGATCATACAGTCCGCGTTCCGAGCATTTTCCTCGCCAAGTCAGCCTTCGCCAACGCTCAGTTTGTGCGGTAGAAGCTGCGTCGGCCCTAACGCAGGGTTGCTGCGTCCTAGCCAGTGTCATCAGCGCAGGATAGAACTTTTTCGATGTGAGTGACGTTGCAAGATTGCGACATATGTGCAGGCAATGTGGTTCGTCGATTTGCGTTGTGCTTTGCCGATCTTGACCGGAAAGAATCACGAGGAACCGGCGACGAAGCGAGGCATCTTGACCAAACAAGTCCGGCGATCCAGCCTCGACGTCACTAGTCGGTACGGTATGACGGTGAGAAGCGGGTATGCAACCGCTTTTGTTTCTGTGGAGGTCCTACTTAAAATGACGGCGTTCTTCGGCGTGGAACACGCTGACATGCAAACGCTTCTGTGCATGACTCTTTGACCCTTTCCTGTCATTCTGGAAATAGCTTAGCCGAAGCACGGAAGGACTGAACCGCAAGGCGCTACGGCGTTCCAAACCTTAACAAGGCTGATGTTCCCAAGCTACCGCTGCGGTTGTCTTTGGCGTTATGGAAAGCGGTGTCATCCGTGTACACGGGTAGCATGCTCAGTGTAATGTGGATGACGCTGACACCGGATGAGTGAGGTAAGATTCACATTCTGCAAAGGCTCTGTCTCCGGACGATGTTGCTTCAGGGCTGCTGCTCGAAGCTCACACACATTCATGCTGCGTTAAACAAGAGGGTGACTGTATGGATCTTCGGGCTTCTCGATCCCGCTGCCTGGGTCGTAAGCTGATAGGACTTTGATGCTCTTGTGAAAACAGGGTTCCATGGTATATATACGAGTCATGACATCGGTCAACCACTACCCCTTCACCCGTCGCACATCCAGTAAGGCATCCTAGTTGTACAATCTCGACGCCATCATGTTGGGTACCAAACTTGTCACCCTCCTTCCGCTCCTCAGCGTCGTCTTCGCTGCCCCCTCTATCCGGATTCTTCCTCGTCAGGATTCCTCCAACTCGACCTCCAACTCAACCTCTTCTAATTCCACTTCATCCTATTCAGGCCCCTACGGTCTATCCAACGCCAATTGCACCAACCTCACCCTCTCGATCCCCGTCAACTTGACTCTCTCCAACTACACCAATCTCGACAACTTCTACTCCAACCAGTCTTACATCACTCAACAAGTCCTCGAATACACCCTTGCCCCCTCCAACTGGACCTCGGCTCATTCTTCTAACTCAACTTTCAACCTCAATCAAACTTTCTACATTGCCGGTTACTATTGTACACCTAAGCAAGGTGCCAAGAATGGTAGTGCACTTCTGAACCTTGTTCACGGTATTGGCTTCGATGCATCTTACTGGGACTATTCACTTGGCAACAATGGTAGTTACAGTTTCGTTGAACATGCAGCATCCTATGGCTACTCCACTTTCCGATACGACAGATTGGGAACTGGAAAGAGTGAAACCCCAGCAAATGGATTTGATGTCGTAAGAGCACAAACCGAAGTTGCTATCTTGGAAGACATCCTTGGTAGATTGAGAAATGGTACCGAGATTGGCGGGAGGAGACATGATAAGATCGTTGGTGTCGGACACAGTTATGGATCCATTCAAACTCAAGCGATCACCAAACAGTCTCCTCAGCTACTGGATGGTGTGGTCTTGACTGGGTTCTCTACCAACTCCAGTAACCAGCCGGCGTATATTCAAGCTGCTGCTTACACTCCGGCTAACAGAGTCTTCCCGGAGAGATTAGGTAATAAACCCTCAACTTGGTTGGTCACTGGTAGCAATGCGTCGGACATTACTGGTTTCTTCTGGCCCACTGGATACGCTGAGGAATCATTCGATCTATCCCGATCGACTGAACAACCTGTTACTCTAGGCTCGCTGGTCACTGTCGGTGCTGTAGGTGGCGAAGCCAGTAACTTTACCGGGCCAGTTCAAGTGGTGGATGGTGCGAAGGATTTCATCTTTTGCAGTAGTAATTGTTGGGCCAAAGGTCAGGATGGTCAAGATATTCCGAGCGGTGTGAAGATGCTCTACCCTCAGACGAAGAACTTTACAAGTTACATCGCTGAGGACACGGGGCATGCTATTACGGCTCATTACAGTCAGCCAATGGTCGCTGATGAGATTGTGAGATGGATCAGCGATCAGGGTTTGTAAAAGCCGCATCCTGTTAACTTTCTTGTACTTCCTCCCCTTCATCGTTGAACGCAATTCCACATCCTTGAGTCTTGGCTTGGCAGCGTTTGAATTCATGAGTGTGGAAGTTTACAACTTCGACGACCGTGAGTCCTCCTCTATTTGAACGACCAGCCTCTCCAATCCCCCTTTCAGCCTTCCCGGCATACTGACAGGTCTTCTTGTAACTCTTTCGACGAAAACATGTGTTGACGTTATCAATGCCGCTGGTGTTTCCTCTTTTGCTCCTTCTTCCGCAATGGCAACTTGATAAGTAACTGAACTCTTTCCAAGTTTTATTACCCTCAACCCAACCTTGAGCGGAGCAGGGAATGAACAGGAAGCAAAGTATCGACAGGAATTGCTGATGACCAGACCGACAACGTCTTTCTCGCTTATTGATGAGGATGAGGACGAAGGCGAGAATGAATCGGAGGAAGAAGGGTGGACAAATGGTTGAATGTGGCACTGGTTGATGAGGTAGGCATTGATAATGGAGTCGGCAATTAGGTAGTACGTTGAGTTGTTCAGGTGACCATATCTGCGCCGAGGTGGAAATTGGCGAGAAGAACGAGAAGGCGGTCAACATCTTGTGATTCAAGCTAAGAGAAAGGAGAAAGGGACGGAGCTGACTTACTGATCGTTATCCAACCATCTTGTTTGGTATGTCGTTGTGTGTGGCCATGGGCCCTTTGCTTCGGCCATTGTAGAGTCGTTCTGCTAGGATTGTTCCAGAGTCTACGTTGAATCCGCTTTTCAGCAATCTTGGGCGAGCACGGTCGGGAAACGACGGTGATCAGAATCGAAGGGATGGTGGACAGCAGCGAAGACGCACATCGGGAACCGGCAACCGCTTAGCACATTTTGCCGGCATCTACGCACGCATTTGCACAAATCCAAAAATCCGAACAAAAAATCTGGCTGTCAAAAGAGGTACACCAATTCCCACAAAACAGAACACCGTCTGTGGATGTACGGTTGATGTTGGGCAGGCTCGTCGTCAGGCTTAGGAACACAGTTGAGACAGTTTACGAGCAAGTGAGGTATATATCATTAGCTTGAAGTCAGGGGTATACAATATTGTGTAGTTTATTGCGAAAGGAGTGGTATCACTGATCATCCAGAAGCGTCATCAACTGTGCAACCGACCGCAAAGGTCCCATTCCATTCTCGTCCTCAGGCAGCAATGGTGTTACGACACTCGTCGCTCTTCCTTTCCTACTTGTGGTTGAAGGGGCAACAGACTTTCTCGAAGGGGGGTGCATCGACTTTCTTCCGCCCACCGCCTTCTTTTGCTGTTGCGTAAGAATGCTCTCTGCAGCCTGATCCAGCTTACCAAGTACGGTCTGCAATGACGTGTATCCTCGCACCTCCCAATCATCGCTGAGAGATGAAGAAGTCCGAGGTAGCTTGCAAGCCTTGCACTTGTCCTCAACAAGTTTGTGAACGAGATAACGAAGCCAAAGCAAATTCGTACTGGGCGTGTAAGCACTCCAATCGGCCTTTGTTGCAACTCGCATCTCGCGATACACGTCGAATTGAGGATCGCCAGAACCTTCAAATAGCGATTCATCGTCGAAGGGATAGAACAGCCTCTCGCTTTTCTTTCCACGTCCTTTCACCGTCGCGCGGGACAGTGTGAAATCGATGATAGTAGCTTTGACACCAGACACCGCTGGATCGGTCAGCAAAGATGAGGATGAGAGTGAAGGAGTAACGCCTTGAACCAAAATGTTTCCCCAATGCAAATCTCGATGCTCGAATTGAAGCTTTCCCTCCATCTCGCTAAGACCTGCTACTACCTGCCAGAAGATGCTTGCTGCTTGTAACCAAGATTTGACTTTGAGACTTTCCAAGTCTACACCACCGTCAGACATGACGAGTAGCGCGTATACTTGCTGAATACCAAGTGCGCTCGGACGGATGTTCTCTGCGCCCTCTCCGGTTCTGGAGCGTCGTTTGGCGTCCCATCGATCCCAAGCTTGCAGGAGAGCGGCGGGGTATGCTCCTTTGACGATGTGGGCTGAGCGGAGAGATACGAAGGCAGATCTAGAAGTACCCTGGATGAGTTGCATTAGTCGAATTTCTCGCTCGACGTCGGGTGCTGGAGAGGAAAATGGTAGATCGTCGTTGTGAGAAGAGCCGGCGCTGGCAGCGATGGGAATGATCTTGAGCACAAGCGCTTCTTCGTTGTCGGTTGTGCCAGAGGAAGGAGCGAAGATCTTGAACACTTCACTGTAACTTGCTTCGCCGATCTTTTCGAGGCGGCGGCGCGTTTTGGTGAGCTTGGTGGATCCGGATGACGAGGAGGTGAGAGTGCTGCGCAGCCGCTGAACCGTCTCGGCGAAGGAGTCGGGTTTTGATTGGGAAACTGAAGCAAGCAGTGAAACGAGATGACTTTCGCTAGCATCGTCCGCTACCACTGCAAGGTCTGCGATCTGATCCGCAAGTCTTAAGGCGGGATCCTGGTCTGCCTCGTCGTCGGAATCCACTTCTTCAGCCTTGTCGTGATCATCGTCTTCGTCGTCACTTGTGGCGGCGATTCTTCGTGTAGCGCGTTTATTTTGCTTGACCTTGGATGCTTTACAGGCTGTGACTCTGAGTTCAGGTTCAAGCGAGCTGTCATAAGCGGGGATGACTAGGCTGAATGACGACCCGCTTGTGCTTCCGTCCTCAAAGGACGAATCCGTCATGCCATTAGCAGAAGACAAGGAAGAGTCAGAGATGGCAATTGCAGACTCGCTTGAGCTACCGAGAGGGGTTGTCCTCCTTGGTCTCGGGGCTGTTGACTTTCGCGAGCTCTTGCGTGCCGTGGGAGTTGCGATCTTTGCAGTGTCTGCAGACTTGAGTATAGCTTGCTGCCTTTCGTCTTCATCCTCTCGAGCCCACTCCGCCAATTGACGTGCCTTTTCAACGAAGTATGACTTGGTCGGAACCGGTCGGCGTGGTGTCATGTCTCTATCGGTAAAGTCGTAGTCCTCGATTGCCACTCGTGCAGCTTGCGCTGCTCTTCGTGGAACCCTTCCAGTCGGCTGAGCGGGCGGCGGTGTCGACTCGTTGGGCAGAGTCGAAGCTTCTCGCTTCGTCGACGCAGATGCCTTTGGTTGTGGCGCCTTGCGAACGGTCTGCGGCGAGTCTGTGGCTGTGCGTTTCGAGCCCATGCGCTTGGCTTTAGGCGTGGCCATAGCTGCACCATCTTCCTGCACCTTGTTTACAGTGGCCCTTTTCGGCTTCGATGATGAGGCCGTTGGAGCTGCATGCTTAACATTGACGGCTTTGCTTGATACTACTTTCCTTTGTGAAGTTGTTTTTGCTGACTCTATCGGCGGAGCTTCTTCATCAAAGCTTGTCGCAGAATGGAAGGATACGCTTGAGTTTGCGGTATCGTATGCGGCGCTCGCGTCGGTGGCCGGCTGGCTGTCCAGGCTATCGTCCTCTGTTGTTGTTTCTGTTTCAGAGCTATGCGTACCCACTCGCGATGGCAGTATTGAGGCTCTTGATCGTCCGTATGTAGCTTTCGGCTTTTGTTGAGGCTTGAAGAAGCCAAAAGGATCGTTCTCATCGGCTTCGAGCGAGGTGAAGGCGCTATGCCGGTTGACGACCCGAACCTCTGCCTTTCGACCATACACCGACACCTTGTTGGTGTTGCCAGAGAGGAGCGACATGACGTCGATGGCCGGCTGAGCCTGGTCGGTTGCCGCAAAAAGTTGGCGGACGTCGGAGCAACTGCTGTGAGCTAGCGAGTCGAGGAGGTCTAAGCTCCTGAGATGGTGTCAGTCAGGTTACTTTATTCTGACGTTTGGCTGCAGCATCAAACCAACACACACACACAAACTAACATTGTAGTCTGGCGAAATTCAACGCGAGCCTGACACGTGACTAATTGGCGCAAAGCGGATGATTATGTAAGCGTGAAGTCGGACGCATCTTTTTGCTGCCAAAACGTCGACTTTCTTCCTGAGATGCTGTTACACAACGAGTAAAATGCATTGGATAGCACCCAGACGTTCACCTCCTTATCACACACCACAACTCACCTCCTCCTCCACGACCGCTCCTTCTCATCATACAACATGTCGTTCCTCCTACCCGGGAGCGCCTCACGAGCGCTGGGTTTTGCCGCCTCGTCTTCCAGCTCTCGGTCATTCAGCACAACAGTCGTCGCTTTGAAAAAGTCTAATCGTGCTCGTGGTGCCGCGAGAAAGTCACCGCGCAACCAGGCTCTCTTTTCTGAGATCTCACCCCGACTGTCACCAAGACAGGGAGGCCTTGCTGCAGCTGCTGCTTCTGGTGCAAAGTCAAGCAAAAAATCGTCCAACAACCTCGAACCAGCCGAAGGCGAAACACTTCTCACTCTCGAGCAAGCTTGCGAACAATTGAAGGTTCATGGCGCAACCAAGCGACCCCTCAATGCATTCGAAGTCCACATTGTCACATCCGTCTCATCACATCAGACCAACGCCCTTCGAGGCCGAATTGCATACCCCAGAGATCCAAGGACAAAGCAAGAGCGTCTGCTGATCTTTGCTGAGGAGGGCTCCGAAGCTGCCGAAGCTGTCAAAGAGATCGTCCAGAAGGAAGCAGCATCATCAACCTCTACCTCATCGGAACCATCCATCATCATTGGTGGGTCCGAACTCATTTCGCAAGTTCTCAATAATCGTGTCAGCGGCTTTACTAAGGTTCTTTGCACCAACACGCTTCTGCCGGAAGTCTCAAAGGGCCTTGCTCGATCATTGGGTCCGAAAGGTTTGATGCCAAATCCTCGTCGTGGAACCGTCGTGCCTTCGGATGATAGAACCTCGATTGTCGATGCTATCCGAGAATCAAAGGGTGCTATGGACTGGAGGTCAGACAAGGTTGGTGTTATTCGAGGCGCTGTTGGCAGGCTTAACTTTGACAAGGACGATGTCAAAAAGAATGTGACAACGCTACTGGATGCTATTGTGCAAAAGGTGCCCACACTTGGGTCGCAACAGGCAGCACAGGGTGCAGGACAGGCAAAGGAGTATGTGCCACGCGAAAAGAGGTCGCCGGGAGAGCTCAAGAAGGCCGCAAATATCATCAAGCAGGTTCATCTCAGCTCCACACAAGGTCCGGGATACAAGCTCGACTTGAGGGACGTCCTGGCATAGACAACACTTTGAAGATAATACCATCTCCATTTCTCATTCGGTTTGCCAGGAACTTGAGCTCTGTGCCGTGACTATGTCGATGCATATGAAGTTTTCCCTGGAGCTCTTGGCAACGAGACCACAAGACATGCACGAACGGATCGGTTCGTTCCCGAGATTGAGAGAATGGTATCTATACAATTTTGATTGACTTGAATGAGACAAACGTGACTCTAGACAACTAGCGAAATGACAAAAGAGGCAGTTTAAAGAGCCCAGCTCTGCAAGTTGGTGTAGTGAACGCCTTCACCGTCGATAACACGACCCATAACAACAGGTCGCTCACCAGCCTGCTTGAGAAGACCGAGGATCCTGTCCTGCTGCTCCTGTTGCACGATAAGCACCATGCCGATACCGTTGTTGAACGTTCTTGCCATTTCCTCAGGCTCGACATTTCCAGTGGCTTGCAACCAGTCGAAAAGCGCAGGTCGCTGCCACGAAGCCAGGTCAATCTGGACACCCTTTCCTGGAGCGAGAATGCGTGGAATGTTCTCGGTGAATCCGCCTCCGGTGATGTGCGACAAAGCAAGCAAACCCTGCGCTTCGGCGAAGAGTGGTGTGAGAGCATCGACGTAGATGCGAGTAGGAGCGATCAATGCTTCGCCCAAAGTAGCGGCCGGTGCCGAACCGTCCTTCTCTACCGACCAGGGGCAAGGAGCTGACAGGCTAAGACCGGAGCGAGAGACAATCTTGCGAACGAGCGAAAAGCCATTCGAGTGAACACCAGAGCTGTGCAAGCCAACAAGCACATCACCAGCCTTGAGCTGGTCCAACAGGGGCAAAAGAGCCTCGCGCTCAACAGCACCGACGGCGAAACCAGCAAGATCGTAATCATCTCCCTCATACATTCCAGGCATCTCGGCAGTCTCTCCTCCAATGAGACCACACTTGGCCTGCCGGCAGCCCTCGGCGATACCGGAGATGACTGCTGCGGCAACGTCGACCTTGAGCTTGGAGCATGCAAAGTAGTCGAGGAAGTAGAGAGGAGCGGCACCCTGAACGAGCAAGTCGTTGACCGACATAGCAACGAGATCGATACCAACGGTGTCGTGCTTACCCATATCAAGGGCAACGCGAAGCTTGGTGCCGACACCATCGGTACCAGAGACAAGGACAGGATCCCGCATGCCAATGGCTTTGAGGTCGAAGGTACCACCGAAACCACCTAGCGAAGCGTCGCAGCCTGGACGACGTGTGGACTTGGCCATAGGCTTGATAGCCTCAACGAGCGAGTTGCCGGCGTCAATGTCAACGCCAGCGGCGGCGTAAGTGAGGCCAGCTGCAGAGGAGCCAGCAGCAGGTTTGAGAGCACGGTGAGCAATGTCGCGGCGGAAGGTCTTGCCCTCGAACTGGACAGCGTCGACACCCTTGTATGCGAGCTCGACAGCCTCTTGCAATGTGTTGCCAAATGCGGAAACTGCAATTACACGACCACCAGCAGTGACGAGCTGTCCACTGGCATCGAGTTTGGTACCGGCATGGAAGACAGTGACATTCTGGGGAACGGCGCCGATGGTGATAGGGACACCGGTAGGGTATTTGCCGGGATAGCCCTGGCTGGCGAGGACGATGCTGACCGCGTGCTGGTTGCGGACAACGGGCTTGACCGAGTCAAGACGACGCTCGACACAGGCAAGCACGATGTCGGCCAGGCTGGTCTTGGATTCGTCAAGGAGTTCGAGAACGGCCTCAGTCTCTGGATCACCAAAGCGGACATTGTATTCCAGGACCTTAGGACCATCTGCAGTGAGCATGAGACCGACAAAGAGCATACCAACGAAAGGGAAGCCCTCGTTACGCATACCGTCAATGGTGGGGACGAGCACCTCCTTGCGGATGCGAGCGGGAAGATCATCGACGAGACCTTCGGGGGCAGGAGTGTAAGCACCCATACCGCCGGTGTTGGGACCGGTGTCGCCCTCGCCGATACGCTTGTGATCCTGGCAGCCTGGAAGAGCCGTTACAGTGTAGCCATCCGAGAAGGCAAGGACGGAGAGCTCGGGGCCGACAAGCCTCTGCTCGATCAAGAGCGACGAGCCAGCATCACCAAAGACCTTCTTGACGAGGATGTCCTCGACACCCTCGCGAGCCTCGGCGTCAGACTCGGGGAGAAGAACACCTTTACCAGCAGCGAGACCGGAAGCTTTAAGAACGACTTGCTGAGCACCACCAAGCTTTTGAATGTAGGCGAGACACTCGTCGACCTGCGATGCGTCGAAGGACTGAAAGGCGGCAGTTGGAATGTTGTACTTGTCCATGAATGCCTTGGCGAAGGTCTTGGAGCCTTCCATTTGAGCAGCTACGGGAGAGGGGCCAAAGACGGGAATGCCGACTTTGCGGAAAGCAAGCTCGACACCATCAACGAGAGGCTGCTCAGGACCGGGGAAGCAGAGGTTGATGCCATTCTGAACAGCCCAGGAGGTGATCTCGCTGAAGTCGCCCGAGGCCTTAGGAGAGTCGAGGTTGGTGCATCGAGAGCCAAGGGTAGCGGTACCGCCATTACCGGGAGCGCAAAAGACGTGCTCTACACGAGGAGAACGGAGGAAGTGGTTGGCAATGGCATGTTCACGTCCGCCCGAACCGAGGATGAGGACACGAAGGGGAGTAGGCGAAGGGAGCATGGACTCCAAAGGAATATTGAGAGTGGAAGAAGCCATCTTGGGTCGCTTGCGGAGGGGTTCTTGTTGCACCTGCATGGTACTTCGCCTCTTTTACGAGACGAAAGGACAAGAAGATGTGGAGTAGAAGGGATCCAAGTGGAGAGACGAGAGCGGGAGGAGGATGGAACTCGGAGAAGGCCGATCCAGCAACGGAAGAGAAGGAGCAGAAGAAGGTTGCCGACGGTGCGAGCGAGAGAGAGACCCTCGTCCGAAAACAAGACACACTCGAGATTGGCTGTAGCAGCTGTCAAGACCGCTGTGGAGACTTGGAACCAACAAAAATCTTCGGGAAAGCGGACGGATCAGAGCTCAAAGTGACATCCCCACGTTCTATCATTCCTATGCTTCACCAATGATAGCCTTTGTTCAACAATGCTCTCTGACTCGCACAGACAAAGCTTCTTGAACGAAGAAAAAAAAGGCGGCTGCATGGTCCCAAGGGCAAAAAATTTCCCTGAAGCTGAGAAGAAAGAGAAAAATCCCTCGTTGCTGTTCCGAATTCCGAAAGAAGGATCGCCAGAGTTGTCGGCCGTAATGTTAGAGGTGTTAGGCCGACGCTTGCTGCGCGGAATACTTTTCGGTCCCCACTCCGAATTCGGTAGGCTAGACATCCCCTAGTGTTGATATGAGAGGCTGGCATTCGTGCTCGGGACAGGGTCAAAGCTTGGATTCATGCTTTCGCTCAAGCGAGGGCCGGTGAGCAAAAGATCTGAATGGAAGCTTATCTGATTAGTAGCGAATCAAGACCATCGTTCCAGCATCTTGGGCACAGCTGCGTTTAATGAGAGGAGGCTGCGGAACCAGAAGCACGAAAGGAGGCCGAGTCAGGGCATGAGAAGAAAGAAGATTCTGCCTTGTGATTGCAACAATGAAACCAAGCGAAAAGCGGATGCGGGCGAGGTGGGGTGAGAGCGTGTGTGTCAAACAAGATCCGTTTTGCTCCGCTTATCAGATTTCTCAATCAGCGTGCGAGCGCGCGCGCCGAACCGAGCTATACCTTCAAAGCGCCCCACACGAGCCTATCAGATCACGCCGCTGCCGCACAAGCTTGTATTGCATGACATGGCCAGCGCACAAATTCGCTCGGTTCAAACACTGTCTTACTGCTGCGCTGCTGCGATGTATATGAACGCTTGACATACAACCTGCCCGGGGTGTTCCAGCCAAAACGAATTCGGACAAGATTGCCAGGCCTGCGTGACAGACAATTCCGCATCGATCTGCCAAACAGGAAGGGTTTAGCATCGACTTGATGCGCGTGCGAGGAGAAATCAGGAATGATGAGTGGAATGCATTCGTCGATGCATGGCTATCTGATTAAGGTAACAGGGAGCCTTGATGGAGTGAACGTGAAATTCAGCAGCAGCAGCCAAGCCTTTTGTGACTCGGGTTGGAGAGATAGCACCTTCCCTCCTTTAAGCTAAGCCAATCACTTATCAGATCTAAGTTACCTTTGTTCGGCTCGACGAAGCTCGGTCCGAGAAAGCAAAAAGTGACGAAAGGCGCGAATTCAAAATTCGCTGCTTCTGGCGTTGTGTTGCTTTTTTCAGGTTGCTATGCAAAGACACTGGCATGCCGCCTTGTCTGTTCTGAATCAGTAATAATCGAATTTCACGCCACAGCACACGGCAGACACTGCAGCTCTTCACTTTTCTTGGCTTTCAGCCATCTTTGAGCGTCACGGCGAGAAGCCTCTCTCTCTTTCAAGGGCAGGACACTGCCAATCCTCCGGTCAGCTCCGTTTGCTTTGCTTGGCTCACTCAGACTTTGCTGTCTCCAACACAACCATCGGCACCGCCGACACCTTCGACCTTGCCCTCCTCCATCGACGCTCCAACGGACGCCCTCTTGTATTTGCGTCTTTGCTGTATATCATTAAACAGCTTTCGCTTAGCAAGCCTCTCTGAGGTTTTCGTACATCCAAACTACACGCCATCGTGTCGGCTCTCCCGATCGCAGTCAAAAGAGCTTCTTGCTCGCTCATCTTCAGCACTCCCATCAGGAGCACCTCCAATCTCGCAGCTCGCAACTACCGAGCTCTGAACTCTGCAAATATGGCTCAACCGATCCGACCTCATAAGCCAACAGCTTCCACTTCAGCCTCTACTTTTGGCTCTGCCGCCGCCTCTTCTAGCTTCCACACAACCGCAGTCGCGCCGAACGATGCATCCGAAGCTCATACACAGAATGTCGTCGTCCTCGGTGGATCGTACGGTGGTATGCACGCAGCTACCGTCCTGGCTCAGAAGCTACCACCCTCCCATCGCGTCATCCTAATCGAGCGCAATTCGCATTTCAACCATCTTTACGTCTTCCCCCGGTTCTCCGTACTACCCGGTCACGAGCACAAGGCTTTCATTCCATATTCGAGTATCTTCAAAGATGCTCCTGCTAGACCCAAGTCTCACCTGAAGCGTGGACGTTCCAGCACTTCCCACCCAACTTCTTCGAGTCGCCAGACTGCTTCCACGAGCAAAGCATCAAACTCTTCTGTTTCACGCAACGCCCTCGAGATGGGTTCCACCTCCTCTTCTTCCGACGCCAAGGCAGGTCCTTCGCGCAAAGTCGCCGCTTCGGCTTCCTCACCTAGCTCCATGCCCAATGTTCCGGAGCACTCACAGATTGAAGCCATCAGCGATGACGATGTCAACTCATTCCGCTCCGAATCTCCAGCTTCATCTCGCGGCCGCTCACAAGATAGCCGTCATTCGTCTCAGTTCTCCCTCGCCGATTCGGACTCCAACAACTCCGCCTACGAAGTTGCCAGCACCGCCGCTTCATCCTACATTGAGACCGATGCCAAGATCGCAGGTCCTAAGGGCATCGAGTCCGAGCTCGCTACCAACGCCACCAAAGCGCGACAGGAAGAATCTCTCGGCAGGCCCGAGATCCAGGTCACCGAACTTGGTCAAGCTGTTGAACACGGCCTCGATCTCGATGGCCACGAAGATGCAGACAGCGAAGACGAAGTTGCGCATGGCTTTGAAAACTCTTCCCCTCACATTGTGCTTCAAGCTACTGTAACCGACATTTCACCTACACACGTGACGGTCACACCAACTTCATCTTCCTCATCGCATCACCTTTCGCAATTCGCAAAGAAGAAGTCGCTCTGGTCCATCGACAGCGTTCAAATCCCTTACTCGCATCTGGTGTACGCACTTGGCAGTCACTTGCCCGACCCTTTGCGCACGGAAGCACGCTTCAAGGCAGATGGAACCGACTGGATGCGCGAGATTCAAGAACGCGTCAAGGCCTCGAACGAAATTGTTCTCGTCGGAGGTGGTGCGTTGGGTGTCCAATTCGCAACCGACATCGCTTCGGTGCATCCGGGTAAAAAGGTTACCCTCATCCACTCTAGAAAGCAACTTTTGCCCAACTTTGACGAGCGAGTGCACGAGATCGCTTACCATAGATTGAAGCAGCTCGGTGTCAATGTGGTGTTGGGAGAGAGGTTGGCTTTAACAGAAGGATGCCCTAGAGGATCGACGGTTCAGAGCTCAGCTGCGAATGCTGTGGGTGCGAATGGAACCCCTACTGCTGCTAAAGCGGCGACCGCAGAAGTTTGCGTTGCTGGCGATGCCAAAGGTGAAGGTCTACAGGCTCATCAAGAAGGTATGTGTGTAGGTAATGGTAGAAAGCTCGTTCGTACCACCGGCGGCAAGTCTTTCGAATGTGACCTCTTGCTACTTTGCACTGGTCAACAACCCAATTCGTCTCTCATGGCCAAACTTAGCCCTAGTTCGGTCGATCCTAGTAGTCGACTCGTTCGTGTCCATCGATCGCTTCAAGTCGCAGTCCCTGACCCGCGCGATGCAGCACAGCAACCTTTCGATGCCAAACCACCATGTGGTGACTGCGATTGTTTCCTGGACAAGAAAGCCAACGGAGCTGAGCTCAAAGGTGAAGAGGAAGGTCATCTGGCCGACCATCTCGGTTCTCCTCATCATACCTCTGGTAAACTTAGCAACGTCTATGCAATTGGTGATGTGGCTGATGCTTTCGGTGCACTCAACGCTGGGTATCAGGCTTGGAATATGGCTGATGTCGCAACAGAGAACATTCTCCGGGATATTCAGGCAAAGACGCCCACCATGTCACCAACTGACGCACCCAGGTCAAGCTCCCCACGCTCCCCAGAGTTGATGGAGTTCAAGCCTGCGGTCAATATGCTCAAGTTGAGTTTGGGTTTGGGAAAGATGGTCTTCCAAGGTGCTGTGATGCCTGAAGATACGCCTCAGGAACAGGTCAAGCCCGAGGAGACGGGTACACTGGACGGAGGATTGGTTGTCAACGGAAGAGTTCCAGGTAAAGCAGAGATCACCATCAAAGACGATCCCAATGATTTGGGTGTCGAAGGCGTTTGGTCTTTCATGGCTAATGCTGATACCAGTGACATGTACAAGTAAGATCACAGGGGCTATTCTAGGCTGCAACAATGTCGTTGACGGAATTGCAATCATACATATCGTTGTACTAGCCATTCAAACCTTAGTGTGTGAGTGTTTCGTGACGTCTTCAGTATCTACCAGACTGATGAGACCTACTTGAAGGCTCTTTAGCGCTTCACAGGCTGGTAGAAGTTCAATCTTCATCTGGCTGAGCAACAACAGAGTGGCAAGACGAATTGCGAAATGAATGAATCAATCAAATGAAAAGATAACCTTGCGTGCAACAATGAGCATAACCGTGAATAACAAGTACAAATATTGAGGGACCCTATCAACGATCTATATATATTGAATACAACTCATAAGCAAAATCAAATCAAGAATTGAGCTTTAGTTCTTTGGCGGGAGCTGCAGTGGTAGTGACCGAGTCTAGAGCGGACGCAATATCCGCTAGACTCCAGGAGAACCGAAGTCGGCTACTTGGATCCCGCAATCCACCGCCAAGGGTTGAGACAGCGGGATTAGGCCTAAGGCCACCAGCTCGAACGGGCAAGGAAGCAGAGGAAGTTGACTTGGTGGGCTGCTGTTTCGCTTCGTCGCAAGGAGAGCATTCTCCGTCTTCGCACCGTTCTCCCTCTACGCTCGAGTCACCAGAGAAAGGCGAACGGAGGTACTTTGACGAAGCATACAGCGCTGCCGTGGACGAATAGGAGATCGTCGATGGCAAAGGATTGAAGTCGTTGGCTCGATGCTTGCCCCATCGTGGTTTCAGGGGTGCCGAAATCTTCTGCTTCTTGATCATGTCAAGTTCGAGCGACAGCATGAGGAGATGCGAGGAGTTGCTGAGGAGACGGAGGCGGAAAGGTTGTGGAGCAGCGGCGCCGCAAGATGGGCTGGAGGCGCTTCTGCCTCGACCGGTAGCACCATTCAATGTCGTTCCATTGCGAGCATCGTTTTCGGCAACGTCAGCATTCGAGCCATCATCGAGGATCTCCCCTGCACGCGGCGGATACGACGGACCTCGACGCAGGCCCTCAAGGCCGCCCAAGAGCAGAGGCTGTGGCGAAGTCGGCCGTTGTCCAACAGACGAAGCGACGACTTTGACAGCGCCTCGTCGCCCTCTGGAACCTCGTGGAGGTGAGGGATCATCCTCGCTCTGATCTTCTGCATCCCCTTCACGAGCGGCAGCAGCAGCCGCTGCATAGGTCAGATCTGGCGATGAGCGAACGGTACGGATGGGCGTTGACACACCGATTTGCGCTCCTTCCCTTCGGCTACTTCGACGTGAGCGCGAGGCCGAGTTGGAAGGCAAGGAAGTGGGCGCTTCTGACACGCCTCCGCCGAAAAGACCTACAGCACACTGGCGAGTCGAACGACGAGGAGAAGAGTCTCGACCTCGACGACCTCTGCTTCGTCTTGCTCGAGTAGGCGACGGGGTGACGTCGCCGTCTGAGTCGGAGCCTTCAGCATTCTCGTCGCCTTCTTCGATGGCGAAAGCGGAGAAGCCTTGTGGGACGGGTGCATCTACCTTGGGACGCAAGGATCTCGGACCAGAGGATTGTCGGCGGTGCCTTCGCCTCACCATGCGGAATCCGTCTGCATCCACTGATGCAGCTTCCTTCCCTTGAGAGTGGCGTGGAGGAGAGGGAGCGCTGTCAGTCTCGTCTGCACTTGATGCAGAGGACGACGTCGTGCTTTTGCGGAAGGTGGGCGAGGTTGGCGCTGAAGCGATGTCCGTGGGTACAGGACCGTCAGCGAAAGGGTCGCGCCGGCTCCGGCCACGCCTTGTTGCCGGCTCAAAGCTGCTCGATGGAATCTGAACGGTGAGTGGCGTCGAGGGAGGGTTCAGCTGGCTGCGAGACTGCGTGCTTCCTCTCTCTGAACGCGTTGATGCGGTCTGTCTTCTTTCCTCTTCTGTAGACTCAAGCTCGATAGGCTGACCGAGCTTGCTTGGCGAGCGAGTGGCGTTAGGAGCAGCAGGTCCGTCTCGGTGCGCCGGCTGACGGTGAGCGTCTCGGCGCGAATCTTCTGCAGCTCGGCCTCGGTGTCGAACATCAGCGGGTCTGCTCCTGCTGCGACTGCGGAAGGTCTGCAATTGCACCACGGATGACAGCTCCGTATCGGGATCAATAGGTTGGCCGAGACCAGACACATATGCGGACGGGTCGCGATCAGCCTCTAGAGGTGAAGCCACACCTCTCCCGCTACGCTGCGTAGCTGCGGCAGGGTGTGAAGCCTGGACATGCTCGGTCGTGCTGATACTGTCATTGCTGCTCTGGCGGGAACCAAGTAGAGACGCAGGGGGTGATGGACTGGGCGAAGGCGATGGGGGCCGGCCGGTTTTGAGTGCGACCGTTCGTAGAGCTTGAAGGCTTTGTTCGTCGGCAGGACCATTGACAGAGCTTGCGAGTCGATAGATTTGCGCAAAGTCCTTTCCTGCCACAGAGGGGGAGGAACGTTCTTTGCGGGAGCTGTCCAAGCCTTCGCCCTGCGTCTTACTGGCTAAAGCCATAGACTCTCTAGCTTGCCTTGCCGCTAGACCAGGGAGGAGGATGAGATTAGGAAGACGTGCGAGATTGCGCCAGCTGGCAGAAAGAAGGCTAGAGTTCGATTCAGCATCTTTGCCATCGGCCTCATTCTCAGTCTGATCTTCGGAGCTTGCAGAGATCTGACGCGTTCTGCATGCCACGTTGCCGTCCTGGCTTCGCGACCACATACGCAGCTGACTCTGCAGGCTGGCAAGTCGAGCCTGATAGCTGCCTGCAGATGGCGATGGAGGCGAAGTACTGATTGCTGTAGCCGGGCTGCGATTGATGCCGCCACTTGGGCTGGATCTTGGCGGCTGCTCTTCGTCGCTCTCTGGCTCACTCTCAAAGTCGCCAATGATCCAAGAAGACTTCTTGGTCTGCTTTGGGGATGTCTTGCGCTTGACTCGTGCAGACGAAAGCTGAGCAGTGATGGCTTCTTCAGGAAAGAATTCAACCTTATCTACCTCGATCATATCCTCAACACTGGATGTTGTCAAGCCGAGCAAGGGGTCCGCCTCTGAAGCAACTGGAATGGCGACGATGGGCTTGAGAGCGGTGAAGCCGGGAGGACTTCGCTGCACAAGGGACGTGGAAGGCGTTGAGGTGGCAGGTGAGGGATCGTCACTGCCATCAGTTGACGACGGTGCATGGCTTTGCGTTGATGCAACACTGGTCGAAGGTTTATGCATGTCGTCGTTCCGGCCTGTAGACCGGGACTGGCGCTTTTTGATGGGGATGGCAGCGGTGTCACTACACCGAGGAATGTAGTTGAGATCGCAGCTGCTAGTGCAGCTCGAGGGTGACGACGATGTCTCAATGTCAGATCCATCGTCATCCGCAGAGCGTTGTCCTCGCATAGCCGAACGACCACGACCACGCCCTCGTTGAGGGACCTTCGTATCAGCCTCCTCGAGAGTAGCGACGTCCGGCACGGCAGGTCGATCCTGAAGCAAGATGCGCATGCCTCTTCTCCGCTCGCGTTCGATGCTAGACCATCTTCGAGCGCGATGGCGATGCTCGGCGATCTTGTCAGCATGTGCTTTGATCTCTTCGGTCGGAGAGAGTAGAGAAGCCTCGTCGTCTTCGTCAGATGGGAAAAGGGCTTCTTCTTTTGCAACTGAGAGGCGGCGGCTGGAATGGCGGATCTTGGAGGTTCCACTGCGTGATGTTGGCACTTCATTTGCTGTGGCGGACGACTTGTACATCGCTCTCTGCTGGTGGGAGTCTTCATCGCTCACATCATCAGCCTCGCCGCCGCTGCCACTGGCGCTGGCACCACTCAAGACAGTGGCACTGGCGCCTCTTCGATCCCACCTGCGACTTGGGCTCACGTTGGTGCTGCGACCACGGCTGGCCTTGTATAGTGATGGAAGCGCAGCAGAGGCGCCAGCAGTGGACGTCTTTTCGGGACGCAAGAGCGAAGCAGAGACGGCGACAGGCTGTCCCAGAAGTGAAACAAATTGTGAAGCACTGCCAGTAGTGGGAGAGGTCGTGAGAGCAGAGCGCAGCGGACTCGGGGCGACAGAGCGGGAAGTGGTGTCGCGAGGTTTTCTGGACCGCCGATCCCGCTCCGCCGATTCAGATGGTGAGGGTGATGATGTTTGATTCATAGATGCGAGCTGGGCCGATGATGTCAATTGTTTCGATGGTGTTGAAGGTATCAACGGTACTGATGGTGCGTCGCTGCTTCGCGAGGGGCTACGAGATTTCGTCGACGAGCCGTGTGCTACGGACTCTGTGGTTGAATGCACCGACAGGCGATCGATTGCCTGCGTTAAGTGTCGAGTGTCGTCCGAGATCATGGCAGTGACATCGTCGTCGCTGGCTCTCCGCTTGCCCTTGGCAGCGTATGATGGGCTCGTGTAGCTTTCTTTGTCTGGCAAGTGTGACAGGGAGTGAGTCGTCGATGCGGATGCTGCGCCGGAAACATTCAAGGTGGCAGCAGTTTCCTTTTGTATGTCGACGACGGTGTTGGAAGATGACGACGATGCTTCCGACGCCTCGGACTTTGGTATTGATTCGGAAGACATGTTGAGCAGAGCGGCTTGCGCCAGACGGCCAAGCAAACCTAGACGCCTTACTGGGTCAAGGCAGTTCGAGTGAGACTCATGGACTTGCTATGCAGTTGTGCAGGATCGCGACAAACCACGTGGTGAAGCTGATGTTGAGCGGCGCGGAGACGATGAATGGAACAAGGTTTGTCGACTCTATAGGTGATGTGTGGCGAATGAGAAGAGACGTTTGGCCGTCAGGGTCGATCGGGTGAGACAGGAGGCTGACAGGTAATCGATGACAGTCGCTCGACAAGTGCTGTAATCTATGCCAAAAGATCGTAATGTCGGATGCCCGTGAGTTGCTCAGAAGCGCACTGCAAGTATCGAAGCCGAGCTGGTCAATCCCGAAGGAGGAGAGGGATGGGGTTGAAACAGCAAAGAAAGAGGAGCAAGTCTAAACCTTAATGCTGCTGCAAGAAGGGTCGTAGCGTGCCTGCAAGTGGCGTAGGATGCCGTGACTCGTTGTTGCGTCGCGCGTCGCGAAGCGGATGCTGCGTGTCGAAGGTATGTGCCTTTAAGGTCAAGGCGATGTCGAGAAAAGATGTGATGATACAAAAGACAATGCCGTGTATGTGTTGTGAGGATACGAGTTTGTGTTGAAGGGAAGGGAATTGTGTCGGATGTGATCTCTCAACTGAAATGCTGAAGTTGAGATGGTCTAGCGAACAGACAGGGTTGTGGCTGATTTTCGCAGAGTCGTGTTGCAGAGTGTGGAAGACTGATGTAGTGCCTTGATTCCATAGACTGCACGAACTTTAGAGAGTGGCTGGAAAACGCTTTGAAACAGCCGTGCGTAGCTTAACCGTGGGTTCAGCAGTAAGTTAGTGTCGGTTCCATCAACGCTTTCGCTAGCGTCCTGGCTGTCTATCCATAGTTGTCGCTCTGGCTAGCTTACTGCATGTTCACGTTTGCTTGCCTTCATGTTCATCTGCAAGTTGATGGCACGCGAGCCTGCACGATGTTGTGTTGTGTGGGTTCAAGACTCTTTTTCTCTCTCGCACTGTCCTTGTCACGATCAACAATGCTCTTGTTGAGCGGCACCCGACCGCGCTCTGCTGCAGGCTTGATACAGAGTAAATTGCCGACATGACCCTGAATGAAAAAGGTTGCAGAAAGGAGACTGTGCTTCTGCTGCTCTAACTTCACTTTTGTTAGCTTTTCACTGCACCTTCAAATTAGACGTCGCTGATTTCCAAACCTCTTTCCCTTCTGGTTGCAACAGCCAGTCAAAAGGTCGCTAGATCCACTACATCAGCAGAGATTTTCTCAGTCTCCGTAAGGGCGTGTGTGGCTTGCTTCAGTGACAGGATCTACCGGGACCGAGGCTGCGTTCTTCTCCCTCCCCTTGTCAGATCCTCATGCATAGATGTATGATGAGTCCAACCCAGCAGTCACCGAGAGCATAGAGATGATGTCAAGTTGGCTGGCCCTCTCGTTCACACTCACAACAGCGTTACGGTCAAGCCGAAGTCACATTTGTTCTGCCTCCGTATGACTGTGTGACACGAGTGGGTTTAGGGTCGTGCCGAAAACACCGTCAGCAGGGTCTCATGCATCAACCCGCTGGCGATCAAGCCATGTATTTGTTCGCCAGATCAACTACGACGGCGGCTTCAAGGGTCCTCATCGCTGCAGCACGGTCAACCTGAAAGACTAGCCTTTCGCTCGAAGATGCCTTCACACAGCTTTCTTCTACTGCACGGATTGCCGTTAACTTAGCGACTCTAAAAAGGTGTTGCTGCCGGTCTCTGAAAGAAGCGAGTCAGGTCACCGTCCTTTCATGCAAGCGAGCCAAAATTGAAGGAGCAAAATTTGTTCTCGTTTTGTCCTCTGCTCTCGTGCCTAGTCGGCCTCCTACCAATTTGGCTTTCTTCAATCTCCGCGCCCGCACCAAACCCTCGCTACCACCGTTTCTCAGCCCGACCTTCCAGTCTTCGCGCTCTGCAACCTGCCAAAGCATGCTATGCAGAGCTCAAGACGGCCTGCCTGTAGATGCAGTACACAAGCATTCCATTGTAGCGTGAGGGCTCGAGGCAAAGTAACAGCTTCACTCAGATGCAATTGTTCTCATGGTAGTAGCACAATGTAAGAAACAGGACACCACATCTAACTATGTCCAGCCAGCGCATACGCGAGGCTCACACCAGTGTCTTCGAGCATGGATCACAGCCACAGTGAGAGAGTCGTTCATGAATAGGTACTATTGCAAAGATGGTAATGATGGTATCAACGTGTCATTCTCTAGAGCTGTGAGCGCTAAAGGATTCTTATACAAATCAAGCAATGCTCTGTTTCAAAGCAACGTCCGAGATCGGAAGCTCTTTAAGCAGTTCTGGCAGGCACCTCAGCGCTGCTGTTGTCGCCAGAGAAGGAGTTGGCTCGCGAAACGTTTCGCGAAGGGTTCCTCGATGGGTTGCGCGAAGCGTTGCGAGAGGCGTTACGTGAAGCTGCGTTTTGCGACATGTAGTACGAGTTGCTGCGAGAGCCGAGACCCGTAACAGGTCGCTTGTGGGCACCAGTGAGACGCTCAGTGTGACCGTCATGCTTAGCAGCGCCCTTGCGTTCAGCATCGAGTTGCTGGGCAAATGGCGATCGCTTTCGCAGAACGGGACCCTTCCAGTAGATCACATACACCGCAATGACGAGCACAGCGGCAATGCAGAAAAGAATGGTCGAGGCATACTCGAGGTTGCGACCTTTGGATCGTCCAATGTTCTGGTAGAAAGGAGTAGCAGGCACCGTCAAGACACCTGCCAAGAAGTCTCGCGACCAACCGTTGCCACCCGTTGCGGACGCCGAATAAGGACCGTAGGCCGCAATCATGTAATCGATGGTCGATCCGTAGATAGCATAGTTGGCAATGCCAATAAGAGCCGCAAAGATCATGGTACCAATCCAGTGGACAGGAGGGCCCAACGAGGTCCATGCGAAGCCAATGAGACCAATGGGGAGGAATGGTGCCGTCCACAGAAGCCAGTAAAGACGCGACTCGAATTGAGCATGTTCGCTGTCAGGCTTGGCTGCCTTGATCTTCTTTTGATGTCCGATGGCAACGACATAGATGCCCCATCCGATAAAGTAACCCACCAGCAAGGGCAAGAAGGCCAAGCCGACGGCAACGGTGCTAAAGTCCCATTGAGCATACACGAGCGAATACGACTGGAGGAAGATGAAGATAAGCGCGTCACTGAAGCCAGAGAGGAGCGACAGCACCAAAACGATGGGTTCGGTCAAGAACATGTGGAAAGGTCGAATCCAGGTAATTAAGACCTCCTTGGCTGAGAAGCGCTCCTTGAAGGGACGAAGCTCGTTGGGACCGTAGATGTTGGGGTTCTTTCCAGACTTTCGCCACTTCTTAGCGATGCGGTCCATCATGATCGTAGAACGAGTCTCGGGCACGAAGAAGAGATGGCACAACTGAACGAAGCCTCCGAAGATGAGCTGGATCCAGATGGTCCAACGCCAACTTAGGTTTGCCTCGACGAAACCGCCAATGACTGGACCGAGAACACTGCCTCCTACGGATGAGAAGACGACGTAGGCGACAGCGTATTGCTGGCTGTCAGAGTCCCACATATCGGCAATCATACCGAGTGTGACGGAGCCACCAGCTGAGGAAAGACCGCCAAGGAATCGACCGACCATGATCGAGGCAAAGTTAGGGGCGAGTGCGACAGGAAGCTGCCATATGTTCACCAGGAAAAGACTGGCCTGAAGAATGGGCTTGCGTCCAAGCTCTTCCGACCACGGAGCCCAAAGCTCACAGCCAAAGGCATATGCGACCAAGAAGATCATGGCACCGCAACGGGCGGCTTGCAGACTGACGCCGAATTCTTCAGAGATACCGTTGAGACCGTTGGAGTAGAGCGAAGTGTTGAAGTTCATCGAGACCTGAATCCAGAAGATGACGGTAAGGATGGTCCACTTCTTCCAAGTAGGGAAACTGTAGCCAAGCTCATCGTAGCATTCTTCCTCGGTGATTTCGATCTTGCCATCGGAACGCATCTTGGTGAGTGTCTTGTCGAGCTTCTCAGCGTTGAAGTGAGCATGGGCATGACCGGCCTCGGAAGGCTGAGTCTGAGTGTTGACTCGAGTCTCTCCTGGAGAGGACGAGTGAGGCGGAGAACCGCCGGCTGCCTTCTTCTCGTCCATGATTGGAGTGAATAGCAAGCACAGGAGAGTGCTTGCGAATGAAGGGTATAGAGGATGTGGGTAAGGGAGAAGTTGTCGGATAGAAAGGGTGACGACACAAGGTTAGCTCGTCATGAAGTGTGAACTTATAAAGAAAAGTCAGAGTTCGGAGTTGCCGACCCTCGTCTTTGTTCTGTCAGAGCAAGAGGAGGAATGAGACTGGGGTTCGTGACCTTCCCCAGATCGACCTTCAGCGTCTCAGAGCTCTCGTTCGCAACAATACGCAGTACAGTAATGACATGCAGACCAGCTAGGCCAAGCCAAACATCACACGACTGTCGGGGTCTGAACATCGGAAATGCACATCCACAGTCATAGCCAAACTGATTCGGTCACAGGACTGAGCTCCAGCCGAGCAAGCGAGAGAGAGAGAGAGAGAGAGAGAGAGGCATAGGAAAGCAGAGGCCGCGCAAACCGCCGCTTTCCGTCTGGTCTTCTTTCCAACGGGATCACTTTTGACCGCCGACATGAACGAATGGAAATCGCCGTTTGGAAACTTCTGTTCTGTCCCGCTCTTTGTTATGCTAGCCGAGAAACAGCGTTTCGCACTCTCGCTTGACCGGTCGCTTTTTACGCTCTCCTGCTATTTCCAGCAAGCAAGGCCTTCGTAGTGATTCCCACTTTCCACCACAGCACCCAGCGCAATAAACGCTCGTGATTGTGGCATCATCGTATAACGCTGTGCCTTTCCAGCCCTTCTACTACCAACACAAGCTCAGACTGAAGACCCTTTCTGAGAGTTCCATCACGACGAGGACGCCTGCTTAAAGATTGGTGAGGCAGAATGACGCTCTGGTTTTTCGGAGAATTTAAGGCCGAGGAGAATTTTTAGAGCGCGCAGACGCTCCGCATGTGCTGATGACGTCAAGGGGCACGCTGTGCGAATTCGAGCGCAACAGCCGCGGCCGGTTCTGCCGACTTCAGCTTCTCTACTCAATTGGTTAAGCCCGTTTTGCCGATGAGGGGCTCCTTTCGACGATTTAGCCAAAAGGAACCCTAACGATTGGGGCTCCAGGAGTACTGTAATGTGAAGGCAACCTAAAAGCCAGCCTTCAGTTCATCGTCATTGAGCCAGTATGCGCATTGCAATCTTCTTTCCGGGCTAAATCTGTCTAGAGAGTCCTAAATTGCCATGCCAATGCGACCCTTGGATCAGGTGTATCGACGTCAGGAACGCTCCATTTCAACCCTTTCCGACAGTCGAGAGTAAGCAATTGAGCTTTCGGCAGAGATCATCGTCACCGCGTGGCTTGAAGAGCAACAGCCCGCGTTGCAACGAGTGTAGATGTCGACTTGCGCTTCTCAGCATCGAGGATCTGGAGCTAAAGCAAACGCTCGACTTCAAATTGTCTACGTGTGGGGGGAAGCGTAGCCAAGAGCTTATTGAGATCAGCTGGGTCATCACTTCATGCGGCCAAGTAAGAATGACGATGAAGCATGAAAAAGGTTCCCCACACTCAATCACATTCGGTCCGTGTTCGCATTGCAGTCGCACTGCAGGTCTTGAGACTCTTACTGAACCTGTCAACGGCTGCCGTTACTCACAAAGCTTCAAGCGTCTCGTGACGACCCAAAGCATCAGGTCATCCATCATAAGCGGATGTTCCGACGAAGATTGCTTGCAGCGTGGCGGCTGTTAGGATGAGGGCGCGTGACAAAGAAGCTTTAGCTCTTTCGGATGCAAAGCCGAAGCTTTTGCTCCCAGCTGACACACAAACTACAAGCTCAAAAGCTGCTTTCGCAGCAGCCTTTCACCGCTCGATGCTTTTGCTCAAAACCCTATACAGTGGTGAAATCTAGCTTCCAAAGCCAAGCTGTGAGGACGAGGGCATCAAAGTGACTAGCTGGCTTAGCCTGAGGCAAAGGTGAGATATCACTTGGGTGTCTGACACTCAAGAGAAGGCAGACCTCTCCAAAAAGACAGGCGAGAGTCTCTTTGGTGTCAGAAGCACTGAGCTCATCCGCACTTCAGGCCGGCAACCCTTCTTCAACCACGACAGAGTTAAAACTGAAGTGCTGGGATGAGAGTATAAGAGAAAGCGATTCTCCGAGATCTCCTGATCCCACTAAACCCTGATAACCGTCAAATAACGCGCGGATCTCTCCGTGCGCGCTTAACCTTTTCATGTCCTTCCCACGAGATGGCCGATGAAGATCATGCATTCTCTCTGGCTCGTGCGTTTTGATCGATTGTAATTCATTTGACAGGCGGCTATCTGCTGTCAACATGTGCATCTTCGACCCTCGAGAGCTTCTAGAAGCGTTTCTGGCATGAAAGTTGGACCGTTCCGGAGATGATCGATGGCGTCTAAGTAACTCGAGAGCTTCGACGACGACTCCTCTCTGCTTGACCGAAGAGGTCGCCGCACGGAGCAGCAATCAACACCTTCCATCAGTGAGTCTGCCTGGCGTGTGTTGCAGAACGTGCTTTCTGAAATTGGAAAGACAAATCTCATAAGTCTGCAGCTTTGTTGCACTCTCCATGCTGTGCAGCGGTCTCTTGTTGGGGCTCTCAACACGGGCGGAAGTCCCGAGATGGCTGTCGTTGGGTGGGGCAAGGCGCGCAGCTACTGCATTGGACCGTGCTGTACAGTATACGCTGTTGCTGGCTCGTGCTCAACTTCGAGTCTAGCACGCTGGCTGCAGGGACCATGCCCTTCCAGTTCCGCTGCAGTACATCTACTCATGTGCTGAACGTATAAATTGCTCGAAGCTTCAATCCGACTCGGAAAGAGTTCACCTCGTCTCATTTCTTCTCGATACAGGTCTATCCCTCAATCGACTCGCTACGAACGATGTCTAGCGACAAGATCACCTTCTTGACCAACTGGCAGGCAGTGCCCTACCATCTGCCTGTCTACCGCGCCCAGTCTCAGGTGAGTGTAGCATCCAACATTCAGCATGAAGAAGGTACGCGTGACGACGAACCTAATTAACGCATGAAATCCTTCTCTTCAACAGGGCTACTTTGCCGATGAGGGTATCAAGGTGGCTATACTGGAGCCCAATGATCCAAGTGACGTCGTAAGTATACGCCAGGACGCATACATTACATTTTGAGAGGATTTGCTTGCTTACGTTGCTTGTCGTGCGTCGTCACTCTAGACGGAGATTATCGGTACCGGCAAAGCCGACATGGGTCTCAAGGCCATGATCCATACGCTTGCAGCCAAGGGCATGCGTGGCTATCCCGTCACCTCGATTGGCACCCTCATGGACGAGCCCGCCACCGGAATCATCTACCTCGAGGGCAGCGGAATCACCAGTGACTTCCAGAGCCTTCGTGGCAAACGTATCGGCTACGTTGGCGAGTTTGGCAAGATTCAAATCGACGAGTGAGTTCCACCACTCTTTGGCTTACTAGCTCTCAGGAGGCCTTCGCTGACCACGCTGTATTCAATATGTAGACTCACGAGCCACTTCGGCATGAAGCCAGAGGATTACACCGCTGTTCGAGTCGGCATGAACGCCACGGAGGCCATCATCGATGGTCGCGTCGATGCTGCCATCGGCCTCGAGAATGTTCAGACAGTAGGCACCCTTCGATAAAGTTGGCTCTTGCTGAAAGTGAGACGACCGCTGACCCTCATTATTGCTATCTTCTCATGACTCGACACTCGTCTGCAAAGGTTGAACTTGAAGCTTGGTGCGAGCAGCAGGACCGACCCAAGACCGATGTCAAGATGCTTCGAATCGACGAGCTCGCCGAGCTAGGTTGCTGCTGCTTCTGCTCCATCCTCTACATTGCCAACGACAACTTCGTCAAGCAGCATCCTGACAAGGTGCGCGCCTTCATGCGTGCTGTCAAGCGCGCTGCTGATGACCTCTTTAGCCAGCCTCAGCAGGCTTGGGAAGACTTCAAACGCTTCAAGAAGAGCATGCAGGCTCCTATCAACGCTCGCATCTTTGAGAGATCCTTTGCTTACATGTCCCGAGACTGTGCCAATGGTGAGTGCCGGGATCGTCGCTTTGTTTTCTGTTCTTTGTCTCAGGCTCCGTACTGATTGCATTGATGTCACCGACGACACCGTTGTATTACCCCTGTCACCATTGTCACCGTCTCTCCCACTTCATCACAGTGCCTCGCGACTGGACCAAGGTGACCAACTACTGCAAGCGCCTCGGAATTATCGATGCGACGTTTCAGCCCAACATGACCAACAGCTTCCTCAGCTGGGACGTCGATGCTCAAGACAACGTCGATCCCGATGCTAAGCAGAAAGAGATTGCTGTCTATCAGGCTCAGGAGGCGCACAAGCTGCTCGCTTCAGCTGCTCCTCGTGCTCTTCCCAACTTTGGCTGCAAAGGCGCTTGTCCTAAGCCTAGCGTCGTTCAGGCCTCGGCGTAAACTTTCTCGTCTCAGTTTAGCGTTCAATGTCTGTCGGTCTCAATCAAATTCACTTCTACGTGATCAATGCGATGTGGATGTCTGCACCGTCAGCCTCACACCGCGCGCGGTGCTTCACAGATGAAATCTTTTGCGATGCGATGAATGATAGCAATGGTAATGATAGAAATACATAAATGCAAGGACGAGGCACAAGAAGTGAGAAAGGTCGAAGCGATCATCTGAGCGATGGACCAAGTCCAGGTGGCATACCTCCGAGACCCATACCCATTCGAAGGAAAGATCCACCAACATTGGTGCCCGACCCACTCGCTGCGCCTGATGCATGTTTTGTGTGGACAGAAGAGCCGATGCGATCCAACTCGGAGTTCCACTTGTTCAGAGCCTGGTAACGTGGTTTGCCAGAGCTGTTGACACTGCGATCGAGCTCGACGTACTGGCCCACCTGATCAATACGTGCCTTGATGCTCTCGTCCAGGATCAGCGACATGAGCAAATCCTCGACTTGATCAACGCCAATGTTGAGCTGCTGTGCCAGATATCCCAGTTGGATGCGCGAGTATGGCTTGATCGTGTCGATGAGGTACTGGGTGCGCAGTCCACGAAGGACGTCGTCGATGTATGCCTTGATGAACGAGTCTTCGAGAATGGTGCGTTTATTCTCGCGCAAGATCTTCTCGGCTTCGTGGACCTCTCTGCGTTGATATGCTGCCACGAGGTTGGTCATGGCAACGATCTCGGGGTCGTTCTTGTAGGGCTTGGTTTCTTGTGAGTCGAATGGGTTGATGTCACTGCCCATGAGCATGTGAGCCAGAACAAGATACTTGAGCACCTGAATTCGCTGTGTGCTTCCAGCCTCGTCGTAGTTGAGAAAGGCTTGGAAGAAGTCGACTTGAGCAGCGGCCCAGTTCTTTTCGGACATGTGCATCTTGCCACCACACTCACGAATGACACCCATGATTCGAGGATGCGGGATGGCGCTCTTGACTTGCAGTGTAGAGTTGTAGACTTCTTTGAGCTTCTTGAAGTTGCCGACTTCTCCATACATCTGAATCTCGATGGCAAAGATTTCGAGTAAGATTGTACCCTTGGATTGGTCATCCGTCCCATCTTGACTTGTGCAGTAAGCGCGCAGTTCCTTCAATGACTTTGCTAGACGGTTCCATTCCTTGCGTGCCAGCCAGAGTCGAGCAAGCTTGAGATCGGTCTTGACTGACAGACGCTCATTCTTGGCATCTTCCAAAGCGGACTTGGTCACATCGTAAAAGGACTGCATTGTTGAAAGGCCGACGTCGGTGGCATTCGAGACGTAGTCGAGAATGTTGTTGATGGACTTTTCGGAGTAGTTGCGCGTGACAGCGCTTTTTGTATATGAGAGAAGCTGTGTGTATGATTCTAGTGCTTCTGCATGGCGACCACGGTGGAAGTTGATCTTGGTCTGTTGCTTGAGCGCCTTGAAGCCCCAGTCGCCCTTCTCCTTCTCGGCGTCAACCACCGCCTTCAGCTCTCGTATAGCGCCGTCCGGATCTGTTTCCTTCATGTTTTTGGCATTGTAGTATCGATTCTCAATATCCGCATCGGCATCATCGAGGTCATCGTCCTCCTCGTACTCGAAATCGTAGTCCTCGTCGGCTGCATCGTCCATGATAAATTCCTCGTCCGACATCTTTGCTGTATTGAAGCCGCGGCTCGATCCTGGCTAAAAGTGCGTCTGTGTGGTGCTGTCCACGTTGTTATTGGACAACCTCGATGAGGGTGTCCTGCGATCGTCAAGTAGGGAGCGGGTAGCTTGTTCTACGCAGGTCGAGTTGGAAGCAGTACAGTAATCCAGGAGGATAGATGCGAGATGTCAGAAGACGAAGCTGCGCAGTCGAGAGAGCATGTCGAGTGTGTCCCGTGCGTTCTTTGATGGTAGGCCAAGTAATTTAGCCGGTCTAACAAAGCCGGAAATTTGCTTCGCATGAACTTTTTTGGCTCGCGGCGGTTTTTCCCCGCGTCCAAGAAAGCCACACGAAACGGTCTGTGAAAGTTGGCCAAGGGTGAGGAGCAGCAAAGTGTGGAGAGACAAACAAGATTTCGGGTTCGAGAATCAGCAAGGAAGACGCAGAAGCAGACCCAAACGAAACGTCATTCCATGGACAAGGCTTCTTTCTGTTTCAAAAGTAGCAAATATTGTCCATTTGACTCGCACCGACTTGTTTCCTGTTTCAAGGCCATCTTCATCGAGGTGCAAGAAGCTCGGCATCATACCGACCACGCCGGACGCTTCGCACCGCCTACCATCACACCGTCGCAAAGCTCCCGCCGCCATTGTCTGCAGGCGAAAGTCGCCGATCATGGGATCACAGAAGAAGAGCGGTCAGCAGGCCGATCAGCAAGCCGCGGCGTCCACTTCTCACAACACTGACGGAGACTCGACGGGCTCACGGTCACTGCCGCCATCTGAGGCCAAATTGCCTTCCGCCAACCGCGAAACCAACGTCCTGAAACGACAGCTCGGAGACTTGGGATCTTCACGACGTCAGGATCGAAATCTTGCCGACAAGACTGGCGTGCTTACCTCTGAAGAGCACAAGCTTGGAGATCTCAACGTGGTCGCAGCGTACAAGGCACACTTCCGCGAGTCACCGTTCGAGTTCTTGCAACAATTTGTTGCGTATGGTCAAGGAACAGGATGGCGTGGCTACTCAAACTACATTGGTGCCCCTATCCTATATACCGGCTGCTCTGAAGAAGCCATTCGTGCAGTACTCAACAGCGAGCAGGTTCAAGAACGCATTCGCAAGCTCGCTTCGAGTCGAGTAGATCATCTTCTACCAGAACAGCCTCCTCTCTCTCCGACAGGTCCGACGAAGACACAGAAGAACCTCGCCATTTTCAAGGAAAGGAAGAAGCGACAGATTGAACAGCAACTTCGAGATGAAGCTCTCGCCATCTTGCAAGTCAGCGTCGCCCGCGTCGATTCTCTTTCCTTTATTAAGTTTTTTGCCGCTACGGTTAACAACATTTTAGCCAGAATGTACCATCAAGGTATTCACATCAGCGTTCCACAAGTACTCGAGCTTCGTAGGGTCGCCGCCTACGCTGCCGAACGAAAGCAGAGCATCCTCTTCTTGCCTTGCCACAAATCTCATATCGACTATCTTACCGTCTCATGGCTCATGTTCCGCCTTGGCATTGCTCTACCTCATATCATCGCAGGAGAGAACCTTGATCTTCCTGTCCTCGGTGATGTGCTGCGCAAAGGTGGCGCCTTCTTCATCCGTCGTACTTTCTCCGGTGACCAACTTTACCCCGCAGTCATCAAGGAATACGTCGAGACTCTACTGGCAAGCGGGAAGAACCTCGAATGCTTCATCGAGGGTACACGATCGCGTACTGGAAAGCTGCTACCGCCCAAGCTCGGTATTCTCAAGTACGTAGTGGAAGGCCTTCTCAACGGACGAACCGACGATGTCTGGATCTGCCCTGTCAGCTTGCAATATGACTCGGTCATCGAGTCAGAGACTTACGTCTCAGAGCTTCTTGGCAAGCCCAAGGAGGCTGAGTCGCTTCTTGGCTTGCTCTCGGACAGTTCCTCTCTCCTTCAACTCAAGATGGGTCGCATCGACATTCGCTTTGACACTCCTTGGTCACTGCAGGGCTTCATCAAAGAACAGAAAGACCGCAGAGCTGCTCCAGGCTACAAGGATGAAAAGGTCGAGCTCGACCCTGTCAATAACGAGGTTCACAAGGTGCTGCTTCTCAAAGCTCTCGGCTATCGAGTCCTGGCCGACATCAACAAGGTTTCTGTCGTCATGCCAGCCGCCCTTATCGGTACTGTGGTGTTGACCCTGCGAGGACGAGGTGTTTCCAGAAGCGAGCTCATCCGCAGAGTCGAATGGCTGCGTTTGGCCATCGTCAACAAGGGCTTCACTGTGGCCGACTTTGGTGTGATGAATACGGGCGAGGTTGTTGACCGAGCGCTCAGTACCGTCATGAAGGGACTGATCGACGAGGAGAAGGACGTCATGGAACCCACATTTGTCCCTGTCAAACGCTTCGAGCTTAGTTTCTACCGCAACCAGGTCATTCACATCTTTGTCTCCGAAGCGCTGGCGGCAGCTGCTCTCTATACCAAGGTCAAGCAAGGCGGCACAGCACCAATGCAGAGGATGACAAAGAAGGAGCTCTTGAGCGAATGTCTCTTCATCTCCTCGGTGTTGCGAAACGAGTTTGTCTTTGGTGTCGACTCCCTCGAAATCAATGTGGATCGAACCGTGGATGGAATGGTAGCCGATGGCATCTTGGAGAAGCATCCCAACATCGAGCGCGAGCAAGGCGGCTCGATCGAGTTGAGCGCCAAAGAGCGTGAGAATGGACGAGAGAACTTTGACTCGTTCCTCTTTCTCATTTGGCCTTTTATCGAGGGCTACTGGCTTGCAGCTGTTTCTCTGCTCTCGCTCATCCCACAAGGGGCTGAGGGCAAGGGCTACCCACAAACCAAGCTGCCCTGGTTCGCAGCCAAGGACTTCGAGAAGCACACTCAGTTACTTGGCAAGACATTGTATGCGCAGGGCGAGCTGTCCTATCTCGAGTCCATCAACGCTGCCACACTGTCACAAGCCTTCACACGCATGGAGGAGATGGGCATGATTCTGCGAAAGAAGTCATCACACCAGAAGCCTGTGCCCATCATGTCGCTTCATCCCAACTTCTGGCCATCGCAGGCATCCAAGCTCACCGACTACATTGATCATCTCTCGCAATTCCGACGTGAAGGCAAGGATCGTCGAGAGCAGAACGTTGGACGAAAGGTGCGCAAGTATACTTCAATGTATATTCCGTCTGTGGTCGAAGAATCTGATGTCAAGCAGCGACAGGCGCAATTGTAGACACCCTACTATCCTCAATCAGTCCCCTTCGATCAACCCTGCTTTATTTTCATCCCTTCTTTGTCCCTTAGATACCAGGATCTTGTCTTTTAGACTTATTATGTCACCAGCAGTTCATTACGTTTGTGACTCAGCACTCATACAGGCATGTTCATGCTTTTCATAGAAGTGTCCTAGCCTGTAATAGCTTTGAACCGATCCAGTGGCCATTTTGTGATCCTTGATTTTTTCGAGCCTTTTTTTGTTGACCGAATTTTTATGTGCATTTCGGCAACGACGGCTGGCTCGGACGGTGTTCTTCCGATTTTGAGCTTTGACCAATGCAGACCAGTCCACGCACGACATCCTTTCTCAGTCAAGCCGGCGGAAGTCTTCTTGACTTTGCTTTGCTTTGCCGTCTTCCATCTCACATCCTCAACACATCATTACACGCTTCTGTTCGCATCGAGGCCAGGTATCTCGCTCTCGATTGTTTCTCTCATTCCCACCAAACTGTCGGCGCACGTCTTCTTCAAGCTCGTCTCTGCTGCCTCTCTCCGGCTCAGACAGACCAGTATCGCTTCTCGCTCCTCTTCCACCATGAGCCCCGCTGCTGCTTCCAACACTGGCTCGACCAGCACAGGCGCTCCCGCCAACAAGCAAGATGACATTGCTGCTGCTCGTCGCTTCCTCGAATATGTCGATGCAAGCCCTACTCCTTTCCACGCTGTTGCCACCACCTCGGCCATGCTCGATGCTGCCGGTTTCGAGCGTGTCAAGGAGAACGAGCTTTGGGACAACAAGGTCAAGCGTGGCGGCAAGTACTACTTCACCCGCAACCAGTCTGCCATCGTTGCTTTTGCTGTAGGTGCCAAATACGAGCCCGGCAACGGTGTTCACGTTGTCGGTGCCCACACCGATTCTCCCAACTTCCAGATCAAGCCCGTCTCCCGCAAGGCAAAGGAAGGTTACCTTCAGTGCGGTGTCGAGACCTATGGCGGCGGTATCTGGGCCTCTTGGTTCGACCGTGACCTCGGTGTTGCTGGTCGTGTGATCGTGTCTGACTCCAGGGACCACGACGCGTTTACTGGCAAGCTCGTTCACATCAAGCGACCTATTCTTCGAATTCCCACCCTTGCTATTCACCTCAACCGCACCGTCAACGAAGCCTTCAAGTTCAACGTTGAGGACAACACTGTGCCCATCCTCGGTCTTGCAACTGAGCAGCTCAACAAGCGTGCCGACGAGGCTGCCGAGGCTGCCAAAGCGACACCACAGGCTGTCGGCTCTCCCGTCATGGCCGAGAAGCACCACTCTGTCCTTCTCGACTTGCTCGCTGCAGAACTCGGTGTCTCGGTCGAGCAGATCCAGGACTTCGAGCTCAGCCTTTACGACACACAGCCCGCCTCGATTGGTGGTATCAACAACGAGTTCATCCACTCACCAAGACTCGACAACCAAATGTCTTGTTTCTGTGCTACCGAGGCTCTTATCGAGTCGCTGTCGTCCGCCGAGTCGTTGAATGCATCATCTTCTATCCGTGCTATTGCTCTTTTCGACAACGAGGAGGTCGGCTCCGTCTCGACCCACGGTGCAGAGTCCAACATGCTCCCCAGTCTCATTCAGCGCCTTGTGGCCCTCCCTGTCTCGTCTGCATCGGCTTCGACTCCTGCTGCCTCCAACGTATACGAGCAGGCCATTGCCCGCTCCTTCCTCCTCTCCTCGGACATGGCCCACGGTTTCCACCCTAACTACCCTTCCTACTACGAGGAGAACCACCGCCCCAAGATCAACCAGGGTCCCGTCATCAAGACCAACGTCAAGCAGAGGTACGCTACTACCGGTCCCACCGCCTTCCTCATCCGACGTGTCGCTCAGCGCGCTCAGGTTCCATTGCAGTCCTTCGTCGTCAAGAACGACATGCCTTGCGGTTCTACCATTGGTCCCATGCTCAGCAAGCTTGGTATCCGCACTCTCGATCTCGGCAACCCTCAATTGTCAATGCACTCGATCCGCGAGACCTGCGGCACCAAGGATGTCGAGTACAAGATTCAGCTCTTCAAGCACTTCTTTGACTCGTTCGAGCAGGTTGATGCTCAGCTCACCATCGACTAAGCGAGTCAACTGCCGCAATGTATTTTTCAGAAACAGACCACAACAACAGCCAAGGCCTCAACATGCCTATTCTTCTTGTGTGTGTACGTGGTATAATGAATGTGGCTTTACAAGACTCACTCGGGCCCAGTTGCCAACACTGGACCTGATCCGCAGGAAGCTTCTCCAGATATAATCGCTCAAGCATCAGAGGATAGAGCTGAGCATCGCAGCTTCCTCGGCGTTGAGGTGAGGCGATAGATGCGCCTGGAACTGAGATTGACCTGCGGACTGTGCCAAATGCTGCAAGTATTGCGACAGCCAACTCTTGAGGTCCATATTGTATACGGGATCCGACTTGAGATCCTCGTCGTCCTCGAGACCAAAGTCGTCATCATTCTGCAGCGCATCCAGACCACCAGGGCCAAGCATGTCCGAAAGGAAAGCAAAATCATCCTGATTCTGTCCACGTGGCTCGTACTCGTCGTCCCATTCGCCGTCTTCATCATCCGTTTCGGGCGTTCGTGCGCCGTCTTCCCTGTTGCCACCAGCACCTCCAGCACCAGCACGAGAAGCCGAGTTCCATTCTTTCAGCAAAACCTTGACGATCTTGGCAAACATGGGCACGCTGGTGTACTGATGGGGCATTGTCTTGGCACGCGAGCGCGTGCGAATAATGCCAGAGTTGTCAGGCAAGATGTCGCCTCGAACATTGGTGGTGGTCAGGAAAGGTCGTCGGCTGTCGAGCACCTTCGCCAGGGCGAGCGCACTAACACGTTGCGCCCAGAAGCCTTGGAAGGTCTCGACGTTGTCGACCCACTTCTTGCACAACACCTCAAGTCCGTTGCCGCTCTCAGCTGCTGGATTTTGCGCTGACGGTGATACCTGAATTGTTTCGAGGAGGTCCATTATCTGCTTAGCTTGCTCGTCGTTGTCGTGCATGAGATAGGCGATGGGAAGGATCAGGGATTGAGAGAAGGTGGCTGTCTGCGCGGTAGCGAGCCGCTGCACCATGGCGTTGAGCAAGTCCCGCAGAACGTGTGCAATGCGATCTCCCGCCTTCCTCAAGAGTGCCACAACAAGGTCGCCTACAGCTAGACCACCACTTTCGGAGTCGTTGGTAGGAACCAACAATTTGGCAATGATCTGAAGCATGAGGTCGATCGAGGATGTTTGCGATTTTGGATCTTTCCAGTCGACCAACTCTTGCGTGCACTTTTTGACGAGCACGGTCAAACACTCGATGCCGTTCTGTAGTACGTCACGATCCTCGCTTACAGAGAGAACCCTGAAGAGGTTCGGGCAAAGGACGTTGACAGCACCACGAAGGGCGGCAAAGTTTGCACCATCGAGTACGCTCTTTGCGAGTTCGACAGCAGTTTCTGCAACGGCGGAGGGCTCGCCGTCTGTTGAGGCACCGGCCTGATCTGACAAGCTGGATCCAATGGCAGCTGCCAAGAAGGGTAGACTCTGCTGGACAATGACTTGAGGCACACCCGGCTGCTTGGAACCGGCCAGGGACTCGAGCAAGTCGGAAATGACAGAGAGAAGGATGATGTCGCGGGCGTTTGGCGCCCATACCTGCAGAGCCGCTCTGACGATCTCACCAATGATGGCTGGCTCGACAAGAGCCGTTGTCGTGGCCTCGCCGCTGTCTGTCTCTTCCACAACCACTGCCTGTACCGTCTCGATGATGAGAATGAGTGTGTCCTCGGAGGCTTGAGTGAGCAAAGGACCAAGCTTTTGCACAATGCGTGGTGCATACGGACCAACGACGCTTGAAGGCAGGTGTCGGTAGAAGTTCTTGACGGTGCGAACTGCTGAGATCTTGACCGGCAGTGAGGCGCTTTCAGACTCGATGGCGTTGACCGCTGCATCGAGGAACTGGACAGCGAGCTCAGATGGGAGAGACGTCGCAAACTGCGAAGCAAAGACGAAGCCACGTCCTTGCAGGAAGGGAGGGGCATCATTGCCGACGTTCGGCAGTACGATGGTGGTGAAGATAGACTCGAGATTGAGCGCCTCCTTGCCCTCCGGCTGAGTTTCGACAATCTCGCTGATAGCATCGGCATTGTTCCCGACGACAGTCAACACCCCTTCGTGCACCTTCCACCAGTCTTGATCGCCATTAGCTCTGTCATTGTTCGCCTGCTGGACGAGTTGATGGAATTGTTGACCGATTGAGCGGAGTGCAGGAATGGGGAAGTCCTCGATGAGCATGCCGAGCAAGTCTGCCGCAGCGATGCGCAAGCTATAAGCGAGTGTCTCGTCATCTTCGTCTGCGATAAAGGCGTTGGCATCAGTAGCCCAGTTGTCCTCGTCGTCAACGGTCATGTCAATGTAGACCAACAGAAGACCAACTAGCTGCTGAAGCGTCTCTGTCTCTTGACCCTTTCCTCCTGTTCCTCCACGGACAAAAAGGTCACGACAGCGATCTCCTCGCGATGCCTCGTTGATGAAGTCGAGAATGGAACATGCCAAGGATGGCACATCGCAGGCAACGTCGTCGTCGCCTTCCTCAGACGAAGGTGCACTTAGGTCGGATGTGTTGGAGAGGTAGAGCTGTCTGAAGGCTGGTAAGAGCGAGACTAGATTGGAAGTGGACGACTGGATGAAGCCGTAGAGGTGCGATTTGAACTGCGCGCGGAACATGGCGGCGACTTTGAGCGTCTTGAAGATCTCGTTCCGGAGAGCAAGGGTGCCCCAACCTTGCTGGAGATCGGATCCCAGTTGCTGGGAAGCATCCTGTGCCAGAAGCGTCTGCATCTTGGTAAGCCAGCGCGGAAGCATGGTCTGTGATGCCTGCTTGACCACATCTGGGTAGGTTTCCTTGACCATGAAAAGGGTCGTGAGGCATTGGCGGAACACCAGCACGCATCTTGCACGAATGTAGCCACTGTGTCGATCTTCCTGCGCTAAGACCTGCTCGAGAGCTGGCAAGATCTCTTTCGCCACTTGCATCAGTTGAATCTCGTCCATCTCGACACGAACAAACTCGGATAACAAGGCCATGGCGCCGTGCAAGCCGTTGCTTTCGCCCTGCTGCAGGAGCTGCTGAACGTAAGGGAGTAAGTCGGGGTACTCATCGGGATAGTCGGGACCTGCGATGGTCGAAATGGCGTATGAGGTGGCGAGTCTGATCTTCCGCACAGGATCAGCGAGTCCACTTAGCAGAGCTTGTCGTATCTGTTGCTTCACCGAAACATCGACGGCTGCTCCTAAGAAGCCATCAAAGTATGGTGACCATCGCGCTGTGATATATTTGCGAAGAGCAAGACCAGCGGATTGACGGATGTGAATAGGAGAAGAGGAATCAAGCAGCAGTTTGACGAAGCCAAGACCCGCTTGACCTTGTGGGTCGTGATCCGGAGATCGAAAGGACTCGAGCTGCGACTCGGCCTGTGTTCGGATCGCAGCATCGGGAGACAAAGTCGCCTCGAGACAGGCTGCAAGCTGCTGCTCCATTGTGTTTGTCGTCCCTGTTCAAGTCAATCGTGATGCACAGAGCGAGATGCACGGGTATAGGTGGTGACGATCTGAGAAGTGTTGGTCTCGATGGTGTCACGACTCGAAACAAGCTCAAATTTGGTGCAACACAAACGCGTTGAGTTGTGCAGCCTCTAAGCTTTTTTTCTTCCTGCGATCCTTGACCGAGTCCCGACGAAAAGTTGACAGTTCCGGCTAAGCATCCGGCATCTCTGTATTTGGGACGCTAAAGCTGGCTCATCGTCACCTCATGACTTTCTTGCAGCATGTCTTGTATTGTAGATGCCGTTGACCTCATCGACCTCTCGGAGTCATCACACACGCTGCTGAACACTATCACAACAGAATTCTTGTATTGCTTTCCGTAACGATAAAGGGAAACTAATCAAGCTATGTCGGGCTCAAGGAAGAAAAGTGTCTTGCTGCGACGTTCTGTGCGACAATTAAGCCGATTCGAGTCCACTGAGAGTGCTCTGAGGGACCTGAACAACAGCACCGTGACGCATGCCGCCTGGAGTCAAGGCAGGGTCGCAAGCTGCGTAGGGAATTTGGTATAAATCCTCGGTCTGCCAGCACGAGTAGCCAGGTCCGCCGTAATTATCTTCCCACAAATAGTACTTTCCAGGGTTGTTGATGTCAACTTGGATCGCAGGTCCCTCGTAAATAGCATCAACGGGCTTGCCGATGCGCTCCCACTGTCCAAAGAGACCGGTAGATGTCCTGTCCATCACTACACCGGTTCCGCCTGTGACGTCCGAATACCATCGCACCAAGTTGCCATTGCCGAGATCCAGGACTTCCTGATCAATGGCCTTCTCGCCAAAATTGACGCTCTCCCATCGCTGAGGCGGTGTGAAGTTGATCATGTCGGTACTGTACGAGTAGTACACGAACGGTCCCGTAGCAGCGCCTGTGTGGTCAGGATCCGTTTCGGCGTAGGTCTGCGAAGACCAAAAGACGGCATATGCATTAGCAGCCGGGTCCCAAGTGGCAGAAGGAGCCCAGACGTAACCGGCAGTCTCGTTCATCATCTGTTGTAGCCTGTCTGCCGACCAGTTGACGCCGTCGTCCGACTCCCAAATGTAGATGCTACGTGAGCCGTGAGACTGAGCATCGCCCCAGTTGGTCTTGGAGATGTCGAGGTCGGTAGCCAAGATGTAATACTGTGTGTAGTCAAAGCTAGTAGCACGTCAGCAGTCATGGTCACACCCATTATGATGTTCCGCAACTTCCGATCGGTATCTTACCTTGTTGTTGACTCGGTTGTGGAAGATGTAAGGGTCACGAGCGCCACCAGTTCCACCTGTGGGAACGAGAACACCCTGAGATCCGCCAACAGCAGTGAATGTGACTGGATCGGAAGCCTTTGAGTAGTGCAAGAAGACGTGAGGCACGTCGCCTAAGAAAGTAGCTGACAGGAACCCGGCGTTCTCAGCACGTCTCTCTAACGATGACTGGCTAGGGTCGACTGTGGGCAAACCGAAAACAGCGGTGGAGCTCACAGCAACAACGGCTGCGGCTGCCAAAGTGGGTAGGCAGGGACGCATGATAGAAGAGGGTAGCGATGCAGGAAGGAGTAAAAGGTAAGCGTAGTGATTGTGTATGCGGAAAATCTGAGGAGCTGCTTGTTGAGGAGATCATTGCTCGAAGATTGCGGGGTTGTATTTATGCATTCGTGCTCTGCTGATGCATAGGCGTACCGTAGCACAAATGCTTCCATGAGACCAGCCGTCAAGCTGTCACCGAGTACTCCGCTTTGGCCTCACTAATTGGCTCGGGCTCGGCGATCTCTTCGTAGTCACTGACTTGGACAGGGGCCGGGAAAGGGGTTCGGCAATCTCTCTCTTGCGACGACATCGACAGAGCATGACAATACATTGCAGAAACGGCTGTCACAGGCGAGCAGTGTGCAAACACAGGAGGTGCAATCGTGCTTGAAAAGCTATGAGCAGTGGCTAGTCTCTGGGTAGAGCGAGGGTAGATCAGGGACACTCAACTTCGAGGAAAACGCATCTTGGGCGGGTATTGGTCTTCCGTACTCCTCCATCAGGCTTAACCGAACCGAATGCCGTCGGGACTTCGGCTTTCTCTGTTCGTCTTGGGTCCGTTGGGGACCAAAGATATTCGTTTTGGTGATTGAATGGCCATTCTTGGCCCTTGGCGTTGGTACGATGACGCATGAAAGCTGTGTTTGCGGGGTTCGGCTAATTTTTAGCGCCATCGCCAAGGACAAGAGCAGCGGAGTTTGACCATCACATTTCCGAGCACCGAACAGTTTGCGGAGCCAGAAGAAGCTTCCATTTCGCACAACTTGACTCGATGGATCCACCCTCTCGCTGCTTCTTCGGGAATCTCGGTAATGTCCATGATTGTCATGATCTCTTCGTCCAACCCAGATCATCCAACACAGTAGTGTGGTGCATGCTTGTATGCTTTGCTTCGACTCTTGAGAACACGACGAATGTGACTAGGCGCACAGGGTCGCAAGGATGGTTCAAAAACTGATTCGAAATCTGACAACACTGCTTGCGGCGAAAGTATCATCGGGTTGAGCGTATCCCACCATGTTCGCAGTTCACGCCCCGGGCTCCGTTCACGTCGATAACATCTCAGGGTTTCAGGGTGCAAACAGATTGACATTGTATCATCAACGTCACTGTCGTTGTACCTTCCGAGGGTTGCCCAGCGTCGAGGAGATGATTTGTTCTCAAATCTTAGCAGCGTCTTTGTGCTCTTCGGACATTGAGTGCACAGTCATGCCAAGTAGGAGAACCTGAATATATTTCAGCTTGCATACGAGATGTTTGGAACCGAACAATTTATGGTAGAATGTAGAAGCAAAGAGACGCAAGGTGAACTTGCATCTCTCGGAGCTGAGAGAGCCGTACCGGAATCGATGATGAACTATGCTGTGGTGGTGTTGACGGTTGTCGTCCAACCGGCGGTGGTCCATTGGTTTGAGTATGCTCGACGCAATTTCTGCGGACGACACAACACTTATGACATTAACATTGAGCTTGTCCCCTTGAGACTCATTTCTAATTGACAAATCCATACTAATGTGACCGGCAGCCAACAACAAGTGCTCTCTGATTGTCTGCGCAGATGATGCAAATGGAGGGAAGGATACTGTAAGCGTTGCTCGATTCAAGCCAGGATCGCCGTCACGTTCTGCACCAGGGCAAGGACTTCGGCAAAGTCGAGCTCGCGCACAATGGCCAAAGGCGTATCACCGTCCGTCCAGAAGTTGGCAATGTCCAGGTCGGCGCCATCCCATGGCAAGGTGGCAATCTGACCGTTGCTCATGAGGAAGTCACGACGCGGAGCAGCCTGCTCAATCGCTCCAGAGATGGTTTCGAAGAGCGCATCCTCCGCGAAATTGCGCGCATGGCGTCGAGCATTGGAGAAGGCGCCGCCAGTGTATTTGAACTCCGAATGATCAGGGTTACTGGCACCAGCTTGTGCATTGGCGCAAAAGTAAGGTGCATCTCTGGTGTCCCAAATCCATCCCTGTGTGAAAGTGTCTCCAGCTTGGAGGTCCGTCTTTTGGACGAAAGCGTTCAATTGACCTCCTTGGCTGTTATTTTCCCTACGAGGAACGCATCGCAGCGTTCGAAAAGGGTTATGTCCTCGCTCTGTGGAGGCCATGGGATACTCGTCACAAGAATCGCCGAATCGGTTGTATTGAGGAAGACCTGTTGACTGATTGCAAGGATTTTTGCCGCAACCTGCATCGTTATCGCGGTTATTAGGGCCGCGGTAGGTGAGCGTTCCGGGCTGTTGACGCGAGTTCCAGGCAAAACAGCCATTGTCGCAAGGCCCCTTGGCGCCTACTGCCTGTGAACCGTCAGGCTTGGTGTAAGGATTGCACCTCATGTACCAAATGCCGACATCCTTGGCGCTGATCACCTGCAAGGATGGCAAGATAAGCAGAGCGACTGCGACAAGACCTTGAAGATTCGACAGCATATTCGGCAATGAGGCAAATTGACTTTATGAAAATGGCCTGAATGCTTCGTGGCTGTAATCGGGGCTGCTGTTCTTGCTAAATCACTGACAAGGATCGACAATGTCTGCGGCTTATATGAGCCTTGTCCTACCCTTGCTCGAAGGTTGCTACGTCCAATCAGGTCAGCTACAGCACTTTGGAGAAATTGTGCTAAGGAGATCAGCATCAGAGGTGAGAATGCCAGACGATTTTCAAGATCTTAGTGTGTCGACGAGACTGGACCGTTGTAGAAGCCGTTTAGGCAATATTCTTTTTTCACTACCAACTGCTCTTGATATTACTGGTTCAGGTTCCTATTTCTCCAGATCAATGATCACACTACTGATCAGCACTTGGAGGTACAGTGAGGCTCTCTCGGATATGCTGTGCGTCGCTAACCTTGCTGCGGACGCTCACTCTTGCGCATGCTGCTGCCGAAAAAGTTATCCCATTATTCTAGTGAATTTACAACTAAAAACGTACTAAATACTTGAACTGGGACTGCCATGCCTGGAACTCTAGATTTTGGCAGCAGCACGATGCGTGCACTGAAAGCTCGGCAATCCCCTACACACTGGGTGATCTTTCCACCACCATCCACAACTGGTTGCCCGTCACTTTGCCCACACCATGACGACAGCTACGACTCGCCCTTTTATCACACCAACCAAAGTTGCCCTCTTTATCACCTCGTCGAAGGCCTTTCCAGATGAATGGGTGCACAGTCAGTGCGAAACAGCAGAGCGATCCGCAATCAGTGGAGACGGTCTCGACGTGGAATTGCACCTAGAAGTCATCAAGGGCAACTTCGAGGGCTGGACGCCCTTCAAGCTTGCGCGCGACTACGTGTATCCTCGTCTTTTCGAAGAGCAAACATCATTCGCTTATGTGTCTTTCGTTGTTCTTGACGACAAATCGCACGAAGACAAACAATTGATGATTGTTGGCGTGTTTCCGGACTCCTTCAAAGGGGCGCCAATCGGAATTGAAGCTACAAGCCGAATAGAAGCGGAATACGCCATTGATATGCCTCTCACCTTCCACTACGGCCACCAAGCCATCACATCGTATCCTTGTGATCCCTACGACAATGAAGCAGAGCGAAACGCAGCTTGATGTTGGCATACAACGAGGATCAGCTTTCGAATGCCTTTTTCTACACCTCTATCAGCTCTGAGCACGCTGGTCAGCAAAGGACAAAATCGCGAAGGCTCACTTCATCTTATTTACCCTCTTCCAACAAAAAAGCATGCACCATTCAGTCATTAGCTCTAGATATTTCAAGATGCTCGTACCCCTCTATGGTTGGTTTCATCTACAGGATGTATGCTCTAGAATGTCAACTCAGCAGGTAACGATTGTGTGTCAAGATTGTTTAAGTGTGGCTAGGCGTCTACATGCGCCCTGCTATCAGAATCAGTTTCGTGGGAATCAGTCCACATCATTGAGCTTGAGAACGCACCAAACAAAGCTTCCTCGGGAGCACTTTGTGGGGTTTTCTGGGTTACAACTAATGTCAGATAGGAGACGCGCTCCGCAACACAGGCAAGCGTTCCAAACAGTTTAGACCCCAAAGACCTTCGCACTGTATTTCTGGTTTGGGGAGTGAACCTTCACGCAAATCGGACCCTGAACGGTGTCTCGAATACCTGTACGATTCTCAAGTGTCTCTCGGGTCTTGTTCCAGGTTTCAAATTTTGGACTCCGACGATTCTAGAATCGGAATGCCTTCTTCCGAGCAAATGAAGATCAACAAGTCAAAGTGAGACAACGTTTTTGGTCTTCACTAAGGTGGTAGGGGTATTTCAACTGCGTTCACGAGGCCTTCCAGTAACTGGCTTATGCTTTGAGGGCCTAGTCGACATGACAATTGCCATGACCTATTCTGCTGGCAATCTATCACGTGCTATGTTCAAGTCGCTACTACATCAATGCGTGTCCTTCGGCGTGCTTGTGCTCAGCGAGGTCGCGTTCATGTGCTGCAATTTCCAGGGCCGGTAACTGGATCTTCCTGAATGCAAATGAGCGGGGTTTTTAGAGGGTAAAAGGACAGACAGGACGATTGACTACATGCAGGCATTGTGCTTGAAGGTACTATCAAAGTACGAAATGGAGAACACGATCTTGTGTAAAGCCGGCTCTTCTCAAATTTCAATGTCCTCATCAGAGGTCAAGGAGTGGTCTTATATAAATACAGATGTCCGGCCTGTCTGGTGGTCCTTCTGCACAGACATACGTGTGAATGCCAGTCACCGGAGCAAAGCAACCGTTCTCCTCCTTGTCACCGTTCGAACGACGGCAAAAGGGAGCTAAGGCTTTGAGATACGCTCTAGCCGCTCTGACACGTCCAGTGTCAATCAGGAGATTCGCGCAGCGACGAGTAATTTCGAGCTCCACGATGTTTCCTCCTGGACAGCCTGTATCTGCAATCGAAGCATTCAGATGTCTGACAGGAACATATGCTTTGGATGGAGCAGGTCTTGCAGCTCCTTCCGGCGCATTGGGTGCTTTCCAGCTGAGGTCAAAGTAGAACAGAGATCCTCCAGTTGACTTGAATGGATCTACGATCTTGGCACCATAGTAGTCTCCAGTTTCATCCAATGTGTGATACACAGGAATAGGGGCCATGAGCCTCGACCACGCCCGTTCGGCTGTTTGTCCAACGTCAATAGGACGCGCCCATCTGCCCCCTAAATTCATGTGAGAACCAACACACTGAGCGGTAGCATTGGGGAAACGCCAATAGACCTTGATGCGTGTGGAGCATGGTGGACTACCGTTCGCTTCAAGATCGACCGAAAGGATGACAGGACGGCCTGTGGTAGCATCTGAAAGCGTGTCCAGGTACGACTTGAGCTGAGTCAACCCCGGAGCGGGTGCGACGTCCTTGATGGCTTCGAGTATCTTTTCGAGCTGGCCGTATGCCGAGTCTTTTTCCGCTGCTTCTCTGGGCGAGAACAAGCCGGGAAGCACGAAATAGGCTTTGATCTGTATCAACGGCTCAAGGGCACTGTCAGGACGAAGTATATCAAAGCCGACCATATATCGAGTTTGCTTCTTGGAGGCCACATTGCTAGAGTCTAAAACTTTGGAGACGGCCTGATCGACACGATGGAAAAGATCCCTACCGTTGAAGGAGATGTATCCGCATTCTTGAAGCTGATGGATCAGTCTGTGCGTTGCGCTCAGATTCGTTCCCGATTGACGTACTTCGTCATCATCAACAGGCTCGATAGCAAAGCGTACCTGTGCATGAGGAGCATCATTTTTGGCTTTCCATGCTAGACCCATCTCGACAGGTGAGCCATCGTCGCACATCAAGGAGCACCATTTGGAGCCGTTGTTACTCTTCCTGTGATCGAAGCGCTCCCCCAAAGCTTGGATCAGCTGAGAAGAAAAGAAGGCGCGGAACCGCTCAATCTGATACTCGGAGTACTTTTGCGACTTTAGAAGATGAACGATTGGATCGCCCAGGGTGTGAGACCAGTAACGTTCGGCATCGAGGTTGTCTCCTTGTTTGCCAAATTCTCGAGTATCTTCCCTCCACAATGAACAGAAATCAAGACTGAAGGCTTTGTCAAGATATGCGTGGATGGTTGCGTGTTGTTCGAAGTGGTTCGTCTCTCCGGAGCTGAAGAGGTTGTTGACAATTGTAGTGGTTGCCGTCAGATAGCGCGAATCGAGACCAAAGTCAACGAAATTCTTCGAAACTGCATGAGCTGCAGATTGCTCGGCCTCGACAAACCCTGATGGGTCGCTAGATGCGCAGACGACTCGAGCTCGTGCTTGGTCAATCCCCCTTTCTGCTGGCGTGGGTCTCCCTTCAGTCTTCCAGCCTTGTTGGGTATAGCATAGGGCAACAGCCTCCTTCTCTTTCAGTTTGTCCCCAGAGCCACCGGTCAAGGCGACGAATTCCACGCGTTGGCTCAGCATTGGGCGTATACGATGAGATTGCAGTTGGGTCACCGGTGATGTTGACGAAAGATGTTGATGAGAGGTGTTGGCGAGAAGTACTCCGATTGCCTTGACCCCAAAGTTCAAGCGTCCTTTTTACTCGGTTGTTGCAAATGGAGCTGATCTCTCCTCCAAAGCTCAATTCTCGTCGCTTCAATTTGAGTCGTAGTTTGATAAGTGGCGAGGCTGTTCCTTACAAGCATGGTCAACCAACGCGCGTTATGGGAATGCACCTAGTGTAGACCCAAGGGTGCCATTACCCGTTGCTTTAGTCTAGTGGGTAATCGTTGGTACTACTATCCAATTTTGCGACAGGCACTTGAGTTCGCTTGAGGCTAAAAAGTCCCCAAGTATTGTTGAAGCAACTTGCTCTACTAAATTTTCACTAAAACCTCTTATTGACCATGCCCTCCGGACATGTGTATAGAGAAAAGGGAAAAGAATGCAAGGCCTGACCGGGAAGCCTGCGCAGTTGGTTTGCCCGGCATCAGACACAAAGAACATCATCAAAGACCCGACACGATAGCTAGCTAGAGCTTATTTGACATTCACCGTCTTCTTGGAGTGCATTCTCGTTGTCCTGCATCCGATCGGCAGAATCAAAATGCCAGGAAACTCTCTGCTTTGACGACTTGCAGTGAAAGCCTCGTCCTAGAACAGTACATAGTAGCTTCTCAGACAAGCAAAAGTAGTAGCTTGAAGAAAGCCTTCAATCGAAACTGGTATCGACATAGGAGGAGGCAGTCACAAAATTCGAGTTGTGTGCAGAGTTCTCTGTATGTAACGGACTCGCAGTAAATGAATACCCTCACGTTTGCTGGCCAAGTGCGCTTCTTCTTCTTCTTCTTCTTCTTCTTCTTCTTTGATGTAATGCGACAACAGAGCATGGGGCGAAGAAGGCGCTACACGGTCGAGAAACGAAGGGACATTTTCGCACTAAGCTGCACTATTTTGTTCTCACTTGCCGCTTACGCGACAGGGGAATCAAAACCCAACTTTCAATTGACACAGTTCGGCAAAGCACGGCAAAGCACACGTCTAAAGAGTTCTGGTCGACGCCGCCCGGGAAAATAACATATGCTATGAGAGCGTGGAGTACGATTCAAGCAGTACGTCGCCCGCACTGTATGCCTTTCGTCGTTGTCTCAGCCTGCATTCGAGACCATCCACCGAGCCAAATCCCGGCGAGATAACATTCACAAAACAAAATCATTTCCAACGCTCCACGCCTTGTTCATCTTGAGCCAACAACGTCGCCACTGCGTTTCCCAATGCTCCAACGTACAAATGATGGAGAAAATGAAGCTCTGCTTTCGCAGAGGCCATCGCATCAGGAGTCAGACGACGCTGACGAAGCTCAACCCCGGGAGAGCGTTGCTACCCTCAAACCGCTGCTATTGTTGTTTGCAATCAACTGTCTGGCCACTATCGCCAACTATGTTGGATCGACCACAATTATCGAGCTGACGCACGCTCTTAGCTGCGCTGAACACCACGGTGAAAGCTTGTCGTCAATCCAATCAGAGCACAATTGTCATCTGACGCAAGTAGAGGAACGATTTTCGAACGTCTTTGCTTATAGTATCAGCTTGAATAGTTTTGCATCATGCATCTCGGCGCTGGTGATCTGTCCTCTTCTCATCAAGCATCTTGGTCGAGAACGTTCCTTGCTTGCGGCTGCAATGCTCAACGCCCTAGATTCATGGTTCGTGACTTACTTTACAGGAAGAATTCGATTAGAAGCGCAAAGCGACGGGCTGCATGACGGCTGGCATCCGAGTCCAACCTTATCCATACACATACTTCTGTTTGACGCTGTCTTGTCGGGATTGATGGGCTGTGGCACACTCCTCAGCATCGTCTCGAATACTATCATTCTGGACTTGGTGCCCAGTCAGTTGCGGGCAACTTGGCTGGCCAGGTTGACTGCAAGTGTCTCAGCAGGTATGCTACTCTCTACTCTCATACTCCAGTCACTCAATCTCGAAACTGCATCAGACCTCGTCATCAATCTACTCCCTCTTCGCATCGGCGCCGCAATCTCAGCCGCAACCATTCTGCTCAGCTTGACCATCCCGCGTCTCCCGCTGAAGCCATCAGCAGCTCCCGCTGCTCTTTCATCCCAGGATGACCGATCCCATCCTCCAAGACATGGCGCAAGCTTTTGGAACGGGCTTCGTGGCGCCTGCAGCTCATTTCGTTTGCTTTGGTCCAGCTCGAATCTCACCAAGATGCTGGTTGCCAGCATGATGACCAGTGAAATTCATGTTGCCACCAACGTATACGCTGTCTACGTCCAGTCGCGTTTTAACTTCAAGGCCAAAGATCTCAGTTTGTTATCTGGCTCCGTTGGTCTCATGAGCTGGTTCTTCCTCATGTTCATCTTCCCACCGCTTCAAGCCTGGGTACGCAAGCGCAGGCTCGCCATGCCACTTGGCCTCCCAGATTCCGACAGCGACCGCATTCTTGCGCTTGGTTCGCTAGCTATGGACGTCATCTCCTGGACTGTTGCGCTGGTAGCTGGACTTTGGCGTAGTGTCGCAGGCATGGCGTTGGGACTACTGGCTTTTAGTCTGTCGTCAGGTGCTAGTTCAACGATTGTTGCGCTTGCAACGGCAATATTGCCGGCAACGGCGTCGAATGACGATCTCGTAGCGCTCTTGTACACATGTGACAGTGTTATGCGCACGCTAGGTCCGATACTCACTGCAAACATCTACAGAATCGGCCTGCATCTTCATTTTCCCGAGCTCGTCTTTGTTTTTACCGCCCTCCTGTCTCTGCTGACAATGGGCCTCATTAGCACCGTGAGAATGCCTCGTTCTTAAGCTGTCAATGCCAACTCTTTCGCTCTCACCCGATGAAGAAGCTCCAACCGAGAGCCTGATGAACCTCTGTACATGTCGGTATGTTCAGTATTGCCTCACAAAGGGACGCTTCGCTTGCTTGGACATGGAAGGTCTGACCGTCGACACCATCTGCCCTTTTTCACAACACAGTTGTGACATTTTGCGAAGACCTGTCGCTCTTCTTTATGGCGATCAGAGTCAAACAGTTGATGTGTCAAAACTAGGTCCACAAGGAGCGGGAAGCGGCTCTCAGATGTTGCAAGATTCTTACAGGGTAAGGAGGTCTTCAGGCAGTAGTGTCTGCTATTGAAAGCCAGAGCAGGTAGACGTTCGGGCGATCATATTCTATGTTATGACTCGATGATACATTGTAGTTTTGGTTCCATGTGGCAGTATCACCTTTTTATTGACCTGCGCAGCTTGTCGTACATCACTGCCATTGTGTCCCTCGCTGCTGATTCCGATCTGGCACGCCATCTTTTCGAGTTGGATCTCATCTCCTACACGCACTTCTGCTCGGCAGCCAGAGCCCAGAACTCGCCCTGGGCTCGGAGGAGCTCGTGTGGGGTTCCTGCTTCGACCATTTGACCGTTGGCCATACAGATGATTTGATCGAATGCGATAACAGTGGCAATTCGATGAGCGACCGCAATCACAGTGCAATTGGCAAATCTCGTGGCCACAACAGCTTGCACCGTCTTTTCCATTTCGACGTCCATTGCGCTCGTGGCTTCGTCGAGAACAAGGATCTTTTTCTTCCGCAGTAATGCTCGTGCCAACGCCAGGAGCTGTCGCTGACCCGTACTGACATATGTGTCTCCTGTCAGCAGGAGCTGTTCGAGCTGATTTGGTTGTTTCTTCACAAACTCGGTCAGGTGACAGGCGTGGAGCGCCGACCAAATTTCATCGTCCGAGCACTTTAGGTCTGGATCCAGGTTCTCGCGGATGCTGGCGGCAAGCAGAAGAGGCGTCTGCGGAATGATGGTCATAGCGGACCGGAGTGTCTTCATGGGTATCTGCGAAATGTCAACTCCATCGAGCAGGATTGTGCCGGCTCGCATCGAGATCATCCTGAATAGTGCCATAAGCACAGTACTCTTTCCGGACCCGCTCCGGCCAACGATACCCAGCCGATTCCCTGCCGATAGCTCAAAACTGAGCTTGTGCAGGGCGGGCTTGAGATTTGCGCCGTAGGAGACCGACACTTTGTTGAAGCTTACATTTCCCTCGATCGTCAGCTCGTCCTCCTGTGTGGCATTAGGCAGCTTCTTGACAGCGGCAGAGCGTTCTTCAGGCTCGACAAGGCAGAATTCGCGAACACGTTCGAGGGCGACGCCGGCAATTTCGACTTCAGTGAGGTTGACGATGAATTGATTCAGCGAACCGCCCAATGAAGTTGCCTGTACTAGTGCAACACCGAGCACTCCTGCATGTGATGAATGGCGTAACACGACCGCCAGTAGAACCAAGGCGATGTTTGTGATCGTGGTGAGAAGAAGAAGCCAGACCTGGAGCCATCTGCGGACGGTGAAGAGATGATAGTAGGGCCTCTGAGAGGCATCGAGCAATGCCGTGTTGTGCTCTAACAAGGCTCTCTCACGCTGAAGAGCGCGCACCGTGGCTAAACCTGCAGGCACAGATGTCTCGGCAAAGGCGGAGTACAGCGGGCTTTTGGTTGCCATCTCCAGCCTGCGCAGCTGACGACTAGAGGGAAGATAGAGGCGTTGTATCGCCCAAGAAGCGACAAAAAGCACCATCACCAAGACGGCAAGGTACGGCGTCGCGACGATCATTGTGACCAGGGAACCGAGCAACATCATGAGAACACCGACTGTATTGATGATCGCAAAGACAAACGTCTGGTCAATGTGGAAAAGGTCTTGAGAGAAACGGTTGGTAACTTGCCCTGTGGTCCACTGGGTGAAGAACGAGATGGGCGCCGACAAGACGGCCTTGAGTTGAGCATCATGGAGACGATTCCCTGCCGATTCGGCACAGTTGACACAGAAGATCCAAAATCCCGTGGCAAGGAAAGCTGCAGCGGCAGGCGGCAGGAGGAGATAGCCTACTGTCCAAGCAACCCAGTCGCGGAAACGATGTTCTTGCTGTGCTTGAGCCCACGCCTGTAGGTAGTACGGTGTGCCTAGGAGGGTGCCGGTCGTGAGGGCGCAAAAAACGAGGAAAACAACGACTTTGCCGCGGCCAGCAGCATTCAGCCACGTTTCGTACGTCTTGAGACCAACGGAGCCGGTGAGAATGTCTTCGTGATCGTCGTTCGAGCCTGGCTGCAAGACACTCTCGCCTTCGGGGGCGAGAATCCGTTCCCACTCCAGGCTGTGGCGAGACATAGAGTCTTTGCCTTTCAGCGAGAGCGTTTCATATCTACCCGACTCCGCCATTTTGCCTGCATCGACGCGAATGACCAACTGGGCATGATGAAGCAGATGGATAGCATTTGTGGCCATCACGGTTGTTTTGCCCTTCAAGAGACCGGCAGGTCCCATAAGAGCACGCCACATATGAGCAGCCGTCTCGGCGTCCAAAGCGCTAGTGATGTCGTCGAAGACATATGCTTCGGCACCGCTATACACAGCACGAGCTACGGCGACTCTTTGACGCTGCCCGCCGCTCAGCGTATCAACATGTGTTGCATCACCTTTGGGCAGTCTTTCGATGTCTTCTGTAAGGGCACATGCTCGAAGTGCTTGCAAGTAAAGGACCTCGTTAAAATCGCCAGTAGCAAAGACAATATTGTCGCGAATGGAACATTTCTCCTGCAGCCATATGTCTTGGCTGACGTAGGCAACACGTGTCGCCAACAATGGTAGCTGCTGTTCGCCCGCTAGCAGATCGCATTCCCCGAGCAAGGCTAGTAGCAAGGTTGATTTTCCTTGACCCAATTGGCCGCAGACCATTGTCAGCTTGCCAGCAGGGATTTCGATATTGACGTCGGCGAGCACAGTTTCCTCGGCCCAGCCCAAGCTTGCGTGTTTGAAAATGGCGGCATGACGAAGTCCTTGGCCATCGCTTCCAGTCCGAGCAGCAGAGCCAGCATTCATATCGTCGCCTATGGCAGACCGGACATCGGGTTTTACCTCGCTGGTGAGGAAGGTCTGGATACGTTCCATGCTGGACCGCGCCTGCAGAAGAGAGGCGTATTGCTGTCCCAGCTGAAACAGTGGCCTTCGGATGAGTTGGAAGATGGTCAAGGTGGTAAAGACGGTGTTCAAATCGAAGCGGTTCGATCCAGATAGCCTGTCGACAACGATGAGAGTGACAAAGGTGAAAAAGCCCATCATCTCGCCAGCGGAGTTGGTGAAGGTGATGACTCCCGTGACCTGCTTCATCAACGTGCTGCGTGCAGAGAGCTCCTTGGCGCGGGCTTTGCAGACTTTTGCATGGAGAACATCCTCGTAGGCCGAAAGCTTGGCCCCTTTAATGTCCGAGATGATGCTAGTGGTGAGATCGACTCGTTCGTCCGTGGACGCACTCCAATTGCCTTGCTTTTTGCCCATTCCTCGACTAGTAAAGGGAGTCAAGAGGAAGCAGATTACGACAGACGCGATGGAAGCCAGAAAGACGAGACCGAGCTGAGCGTACAGTAGATAAATGCCAACAGCGATTGTAATGCATCCGCTCCAGGTTTCGTGAATGACATCGATAGCATCAACGATGCGTTCGGTGTCTACGCTCATCAGATTTGCGGCTTTGCCACCGCCACTGGTCTGGGCAACCCGTACGTGAAGATCGAGACTTTTGCGGTAAATGGCTTCCACATAGGCACCACGCACTTTGGCCATGAGTTGCGACGAGGTGTGCCAAAATTGACCCTCGCAAAGCGCCATGCCCAGGTAGATAAAGGCGTAGGCGCCCACCAACCCCCAACCGTAAACAACGGGTTGTGCTGTGTCGTGAGCCTGGTCCTCGTCGTTATCTGCGTAAGACTGGACAAAGGCAAGCGTAGTCGAGACCAAGAAGGGCTGTGCAAGCTGACATGCAGTCAGCAACAACTTCCATGGCATAGGAGCCAGTGCAGATCCGGGAAAAGCACGAAGTGTTGCACTTAGCAAGCTTCGCTTTACGACTCTCTGAGGGAAGATCTTGTGACCATAAGCGGGAGTCGTTCTGTCGTCATCTAGCCAAGACGAAGGCAGCTTCTCGAGGGGGTATCTTTCGCTGTCGGGGTGCTCTGCGCTTGTGTCACTTCTGTTCTTCATGTCGTCGAAGTCGCGTTCCTGCGACGTGGAGCAAGGACGTTGCGGTTCAATGGGAACACCTGTCCAGGCAGCGATGAACTTGTGGGCAAGAGATTGTCCGTAAAACTCTGGCTTGAGGGCTTGCAGATTGACGAGCTGCAGCGGAGAACGAAAGCCGGACCAGAGAAGAGGGAATACCCAGACGAACAGCAGGCGAGAGAAGAAGCCGGCGCGAGACTCATGCGTGGAGTGATGCTGGGCAGTGGGAAGACTGCTGGCATTCTCGAGGGTGAGCAGGACGCCTAAGCAGCCGAAAGAAACGAGATAGATAATGAAGACGGGAGAATTGCGAATTGCAGGTACTGCGTTGAAGGTTCGAATACGAGAGGCATTGAAGAGAAGCGATATCAGAAGCCAGAGAGGCAAAAGCATAGAACCTCCTCGGGTCTTTCTGCGCTCAGCGACCGAAAGAGGCACAGCGAGACCAGAAGCGAGGAGTAGCAGGATGAAGCTAGGAAGTACAGTTGCCTGATCCAGCGCATGGCGCAGCGTGCTGGACGAAGGCACCGCAATGATGATGAAGGCAACGAGGTTGAGAATAGCATTGATGAGGAATATAGAAGCGCCCACGAGACTGACGGCGTCGGCGTGAGGACAGCAAAAAGGAACTAAAGAGAGCCGATGGGATTGCAAAACTGCACTGATATCTGGCTTGCGCCGAAGACGGTAGAGTCGAGCTGCAAAGAGAACGATGGCAATGCAGGAAGGGAGGACCACAAAGACGACGTTGGAGAATCTTAGAGTGAAGTCGAAGAAGCGACAGTTTGAGACAGGCGAAAAGTCGTCATCATTGCATGTAGGCATGGTGAAGCCAAGGTGCAACGTGGGAGGAGGTTGCGCCTCTCGCACAAGATGCATGCTTCGTAACACGTCAAGCAGCAAGACGGAAAGGTAGGTTGATGATATGCTTGATGTAGTGAGAAAGAGAGAGACGAAGGGTCAGGTCAACGGTTGGACCTTGTCTAGGAGAGGGAAAGGAAGCTGAAGGGGCATTCTAAAGTATAGGCATCCATCAAACGCGATAGCATGTATCTTGCTTGCTGCCGGGATCGGATACGCTCCAGCCGACCAGACCAATTTGCTTTGTTGTAGTGAGACTTTCGACGGCCAATACTGAGCCATGCGACGGAGCTGATGATAAGCAGACAAGCGAAATGATAACTTAGAGGCGCTATAATTTTTATTAATAAAAGTAAAAGCGTGGAAGCGATTGGTGCGCAAATATCAGGATGCATTCTACAGTATCTCGAGCCGAGGTCGTTCAGCTGCATTGGCTCGATCCTTGCTCAAAAGCGTTTGGCAACAGCAGTTGCGGCAGGTCTTGCATGCATTCTATTGATCAGATACTCGCAGTTTCAGTCATATATGTGGTCAAAGTGGATCATGTACGGAGGTAGCACAAGCGCAACTGACTGCCGTGTTGCTTCAGAGGGCGATAGCCGCTCTCCCCAGTGTGAGAGGAGGGGGTTTTTTGCTCCTTTTTTCACCAATTTAGTGTCGCACCTCTATAAGACGCGGTGACAGCGTTCCGTAGGCGCAGGGTCGGCCATTGTTGGCTCCACGATTAATAAAATGTTGCCTTGGTCGTGACGGATTGGGTGTAGAATCGTGCACACGTGCACAGGGGCATACTGTATTTTGTATTAACTATAAAATATAAAATTCACGATAAAATAGCATTCGACTTTTTCTCTATACAAAGTGCCTTAGCCGAACCTTCTTTGAGAGAGTCATGTGTCTTTTTTCCAAACTGACAGGAGAAAATTACAGCGTAGCTCTAGGCCACACAAAGGCTACGGTTAGATACAAGTATGTATGTCATTTTCCCTCTTCCACTCGAGGAGTCAGGAAGCCTGACGGGCTTCTTGAGTACCACACCGATACTGTCATGTGCTTGTCAGGCGTATCTTGACTTGATTTTTCCTGATCGAATGATCGAGCTCGTGCAGACGAACTTGACAGCCCAGCCTTGAGCTGAGAGGCAGCAACGAGGGCAACGAAGTAGGTTCAGAATTCTGCTCTTATGCTGTCAGCAAAAAGAATACTTACGCAACTTCAAGACCATGAGCTAGCCCCAGAAGGTCTTCTTCCTGATCGCTTGGAGGCATCAATGAATCGTAGATCCTCTGTTCCATCACGACGTGACATGTTGAGCAAGCTAGGCTGCCGTCACAAGCGCCTGCCCATGCGCGTGCAGAAATGTCATGGGTGAAGTTATTTTCAGCAGTCTTATTTGACATGAGTGCTTGGCAAGAGATTGACTCACCTTCAAGCTCGATTTGATTGCGTCGAGCCGCGTCCAAAAGTGTCTCGCCCTGGTGAAGCGGAACTCTTGCTACTGTGTTGCCCGAGCACCCAACCCATTCAACCATCACAGGTTGAGCAGTCGTTGCTGAGAAGGCATCACGGTGGTGCAAAGTGCCACTCTGTGTCTTGTCTTGTGCAATGTTGTTTGGTCTTGAAGCCGAAACCGATAGGCGACGAGCGTGTTTGAAAGGCGTTTTCGACGAGACAGCGCTTTTTGCGGTGCTTCGGACAAACAGAAGTCGGCGAAGCATGATTGCGATGTTGCAGTATGTACTGCGATTTCAGAAAGTAGGAGGTATCGGTGGCAAGGCGATGAATTGCTATTTGAGAAAGAAAAATCGAGTACGGACCTTGATATTGCTGGCAGCAATCCCGGACTCGTGCTTCAAACAGTATATGTCTGGCTTAATACACCTTAAAGACAAATCTTTCTCGCAATGTTCGATCTTCACTTGCGCTGGGCAGAGCAAAAGCAATGACGTCCGGCCTCATGTGCCAGTTGCGGCTTACCATGTAGAACTCAGAGCGAATCTTTTAGAGTGAACGATGAGCCAGACGCAACAGTGTAGTGAAAACGGGTTTGGTACAGTGTATTCCGCCGCCACCAAGAACTTCCAAGCTCTAAAATTTCACTAAAATCATCGCCGCACTTGACACCAAGTGGCGGGCTGTCAGAGAGTGCTAAAGCTATATTTTCAATCAGGAACGTTACTGAAAGGAAACTCCTGCTGTTTCACCATGGAAGAAGCTTCTTCTGAGTCACTATGCGTGCCCGGTGTGTGCTCTGCAACCGCGTACGGTGACATTTGAGAAAGACAGTGAGACGTTCTTTGAAGAGCACATCTCTGACGCTTCGATGAATGCAGAGAATTGAGGTTGAGCAGGACTGGGAGAAAACAGGAAAGCCATCAATCTTCAAACCCTGTTGTAGCACTTCTCCGCTCGCACAAGATCATATCTGCTCAAAACCATACTTCTCCTCGCGTCGCTCTACTTCCTAATCCACCCAAGCTCGATCACATCTCCTGTCCGCTCCATACTGGACTTTCTATCCGACTCAAGATGTTTCTCCGCCAGCTTCAGGCAAGGTCAACAACGGCTTTCCATCAATCCAAGCAGATAAAGTGCCTGTCAAGCGGTCTACAAGGAGTCTCTGTGCTCGCTGGTGGACCTCGCAAGCCGTTCACGTTTAACACCGTGCGACGATACGTTAGGGAAAGTTACCATCGAACGGCACAGCATGTGGTCAGCCACAACGCTTCGTCTTGGCAATGGCAAGACCTGGATTCTACCAACCTTCCTACCAAGCCATCCGACTTTACCTATCCATCTACGTCCCTTGAGTACCGAATGATCTCAGCTTCAGGCATCAAGCCCTTATTTGAAGAAAGAGCTCCCTGGCTGGACGCCGAGAACTACACAGCTGCGGCACAAGTCTTCCCCATGCGAGCCAACAACTACGTTGTCGATCAGCTCATCGACTGGCAACAAGTACCCAACGATCCCATTTTCCGTCTGGTGTTTCCGCAACCGGAAATGCTCGAGCCAGAGCAATTGGATCGAATCAAGCTAGCCTTGCGAGTCAAAGCTAGCGGTCCCGTACTGCGAAGTTTGGCCGAACAAATTCGTCAGACTCTCAACCCACATCCGAGCAATCAAAAGACCGAGAATGTTCCTGTCGACTTGGCCACCGGCGCAACCTTGGCAGGCGTTCAACACAAGTACCGCGAAACAGTCTTGTTCTTCCCTACGGAAGGTCAGTTCTGTCATAGCTTCTGCACATACTGTTTTCGTTGGGCCCAATTCACCGCTGTTGGTTCAGGTCAAAGTTTCCAGTCCAAAGATATCGAGAAGCTCACAAACCATCTAGCAGCCAGTCCGGATGTTAGTGATATCCTCTTCACTGGAGGAGATCCAATGGTGATGAAGACTCATCATTGGGAAAGCTATCTTGATCCTATTCTGAATGATCCTCGTCTTGGCCATATCGCAACCATTCGTATCGGGACAAAGTCGCTCGCCTATTGGCCGGAACGGTTTGTAAACGATGCAGATGCAGCCTCGACTCTCGATCTCTTCCGTAGAGTCATACAGAGTGGACGTCAAGTCTCCATCATGGCGCATTTTAGTCACGCGGTCGAGCTGGAGACTCCTCTCGTTCGAGAGGCTATTCGACGTATTCGTGCTACAGGTGCTCAAATTCGTTGCCAGGCACCTTTGATTCGTGGTATCAACGATGATCCCGCAGTCTGGTCAAAGATGTGGCGAACTCAGACGCAGCTAGGCTTGATTCCGTACTACATGTTTGTGGAGAGAGACACTGGCGCAAAACACTTCTTTGAAGTTCCTTTGGAGAAGGCTTTTGACATCTACAAACAAGCTTGTAAGCATTTTCGATCCCCTTCTTCTGACAATCTTTTTTCGACCGAGACTGACAATTGCACCTACTTTGATTTGATCTTTGTGACATTAGCTTTGAGCGTAGCTGGAACGGCCAGGACGGCTAACGGACCTTCGATGTCTGCATCCCCTGGCAAGATCCAAGTGGTTGGTATCTGCGAGCTGCCATCGCCTACGCCAGGTGCCGGCGCTACCCGCCCGGGTCATGAAAAGGTGTTTGTCCTTCGCTTCTTGCAGGGTCGAAATCCAGACTGGTGCCGTGAGACCATGTTTGCACGCTTCGACCCAAAAGCAAGCTGGTTTGACGAGCTCAAGCCTGCATTTGGTGAGGAACGGTGGTTCTTCGAGCAGGAGTACAACGAGCTACGATCCAGCTCGGATAAACTTGGTTCAAGTGGACAGAGGTTTGCGACTTCGTTTGCCGGCCGTGACAGGGCTGACATTGCAGCATCTGCTTTATGAATTGGAGCTCAGAGCGAATCGATGGCCGCCAAGTTGTAACAACAGAAGCGGGAAAGTCAACTGTAGCTCTTAGCAGAAGCTGTTTGGTCAGAGACTGACGTTTTCGGTTGTCAACGGTGTGCTTGACTCAAACAAACGCGAAAGTTCTGTCCTTGATCTTCAATGGCAATGGTGTGCTGAGAAGCATAGACTGTGAGCGAAAGAAACCGTCTTCGTCTTTGTTTGAACAAACAGGAACAATCTCCCATGCGATTAGATGCGTTGCTCAAGCCATACGATCAGCTTTCCATTAGTACACACTTCAGGCGAGAAGCACAGACGAGCATGATATGATGACCAAGGACGTGTCACAATTCGAGTTCTAAAGTATTGGACATGCTGGTAGAGGTTCAGAGATGCCTTGAGACCTCCCAAAGATTCAATCGGTCTCGACTACAAACTCTTCGTCTGCGAGCCAATCGTCCGAGATGGACAAGGTTCCCTTCGAATCGATCGAAAGGAATTGGTTGGAATAGTCTCCTGCGTCGTTGGTTGGGATGATACCATACTTTAAAAAATGCAATGACAACGTCAATGAGCGCTCGTTCGATGCTGCGCAAATGGAGAGATCCATAAGAGTTGTACTGAAAAGAACTCACTTTAGAAGGTCCTCGAGGTTCGACCCAGAGACGGTACTGCTTTCCTTCAATCGTTGCCTTGAGCTAGTAATTTGATCAGAGAACGGATTCACCAAAGCAAGTGTCAGGGTCTTGCAGCTTCGGTCAAGCAGTCTTCGACGAAAACTCACCTGTTTGGGGTTACCATATTTGCCAAGCTGACCATCGTCAATGCTTAGCCAGAACTCCTTATTAGGTCGCATCCTAGTCGAGGGCTTGGCTTGCTTGACATACAGCTCGCATTGATCATCAAAAGCAAGGTAATGATTTGAAGTGGCGACACGATAGAATCCAGTGAGATGCGACATGTTTGTTGCAGCGCGGTGACAAAGCGGGGTGTGATTGGTACAGATGTGTCTTCACCAACATGAACCAGAAGAAAGCCTCCGATATAAGCGTAGATCAAGCCCATTCGGATTCGGCGTTCTGACCTTGGAGCGCTGACCGAGAGGAAACATAGACACAAATCTTCAATTTTTGTTTAGTGAATATCGCGTTAGTGTCATAGTTAGTGAAATTGCCATTCATCAGATTCAATCTATGGAGCACATGCAAATTCTAGGAGCAGTGGTGCCAGATGCAACATTCTCTAGACTTCACAGGTCGTTCTTCATGTATCTAGCTGAGTAGTCTAGGCGGGATGTGCTTATGTACGAGGACACTGACAAGAGCCTGCGCAGACCGCCAAGGGTTTCCAAGCGAGAAGGCCGGCTCTGCCACCCAAGCGCCGACGGATCTACCGAGCAGCTTTGCATCAATCGTTTGCTTTCGATCAGCATCGTATGGATGTTTTGCGGCGAGTTGAAGTCACATTCTCAAATGCAAATGGTTGAGTTCGTTCGAGACTTGGTTGCGAGAATTGCACATCCAGTGAGCGCACTTCTAATGGAGTTGGATTTCGACGTGCTACCGACAAGGTTGCTCATTGCTGCAAGATCTAAAAACAGAGAAGCACGGCAGTTAGCTGCAATCTGAAAATGAGAGGCATAAGGTGCCGTTTTCTCTGCAAGAATCAGCAAATCTTCAGTATCATACATGCTATTCAAATCTGAACTGTCCCTGCGAGCAATAACGCTGCTCTCAATCCTCATCAGCTGGGCCTTCCTCCTCGTTCTCATCTGCCTCTGTGCCGCTGTCCCAACGAGGATCGTGATGTTCTTCAATGGTCTCATCGCTTAGCTCGTCTTCATCATCCTCGACGTTGTCGGTGCGACCATCATGAACCCTCGCATCATTATTGTCAATACAATCCTGGCTTGAATGTTTGTTAGGGTTAGTCGGGTTGCGAGACCTGTTTCCCCGATTTGTTGATCTTTGCGCACCTCTGCTATCACGCCGAGCTTCCAGCCGTCTACTGGACGAGGACCGCTGGAATATGTCCTGAGAAGGAGGAAATGTCAACCTCGATGATCGACGAGTGCAGGCATCAAATGATGAGGCAGATGGGCGGGCGAGGAGAGCTTGTCGCAACTGATTCAAGGTCATGTCGGGGGAAATGGCTTCGTCCAAGCTGGAATCGCCATAGCTCCAAAGATCTCGTAGCGCTTGCACAAGCGTTGCTCCGAAAAGCTCGCCCTTACTAGTTTGCGAGGAACGAGAAGGGTTGCAGAAGTCTTCGCTCGCGAGAGAAGGAAGAAAGCAAGGAAGGAGAATCTTTGTCAGTCAATCTAGACCAAGTAAGGTCCGACAACAAGAGGAAGCTTCTTACCTTTTTTCTTTCGCTTTGGTCCATGCGACATCTGTACGATATGTGTGTTGAGATGCTGGAGTTCTCCGTACGCCTTTTCACATCCGGGAAAGTCGCATCTATACTTCCTCCAAACTTCGTGAGAAGCTCGTCGCTTGCGCTTGTTTTGCTTGCTCCGCGGCAAGCTCTGTCGCTCGGTCAAAGTGGCCAACACACGTTTCGACTGCATATCTGTGAGTTTCGGCTGAGAAGATGAAGTGTCTACCCTGAAGGAAGGAGCACTTGTATCTGCGACTGCTGAAGTTGATGAAGCCAAATTTGCAAGCGGTGGGGCAAGTTCTTTTCCGTTGCACGTAGTCGTGGCCTTATCGCTGGGTGGTGACATTGGCGTAAGCATAGGAGAGTGCGAGTCGACTGATTGCACTTGTGTTGGGTTCAAAGGCATGGTAGATTGAGTTGTGCCAAGATCATAGGGACCCTGTCGATCAATTTCGTGAACATTTGGCAAATCGTAGGCTGAATCAGGTACAGACCACGTTGCGCTGTTTGACAGGTTGTCGGAACTCGGAGCGAGCATGTCACCCATCGTACCCATCATACCCTCTTGACTATCGTTCTTGCTTTGCAGGGCATCCTGAACGTACCCGGAAGGATTGATTTGGGCAGCAAAGTAGGAAGTTACCTCTGCAGAAGTGCAAAGGCTGATATCAGACAGAGCAAGGTTGGGCATGGCCGGCTCGGTAGAAGGTGAAACGTGAGGATTCGACATGGAATTGAAATCGAGCATTGCCGGAGACGCATCAAAGCTTCGCGACGACTCGGAATGAGGACCATTAGAGTGCGAAGATGCTGAAGCAGACCCACTTGCTTCCAGATGGTCCTGCTGCTGACGAAGCAAACCTTGTTCGGAATCTGTGCGCAAAGGAAGGTGTCCCAGCATCGATTGGCAGCCCTGGCAAGAGGTCATGGGCACGGGGTCTGACTCGTGGGCCCGTGTCGTTAAGGTCGTACTTGCAGAGATGTGGGACAAAGTGGTATCAGCAGTAGTGGCGATACTTCGGTTGTCCGTTGAGGAGGATGCATTGCCTTGAGTGCCTACGGTGTTCTCGGTTCTTGGATGATGGATTTGTGCATGAGAAAGGCCAGTGGAAGTGAGCCTATCGAGAAATATTGAAAGCTCGCAGGCTTGGCGAAGTATGCCAATTGCGCGTTCAAACTCGCTGGTGAGGCGACTGTTGAGGGCCATGATTGTAGAAGTGTCAGTGATCGGCGGGACAAAGAAGCCTTGAAAACGTATGGTGTGGTTAGACAATGACTGTCAAGTAGACAATTGATGTGGCTTTGAGCTAGGACTGCCTCTTTTGTCGATGAGACACACTCCTTGCTTCGGAAATGAATCTGGTTTCTTCGTGTTCAGGAGGCGCGTAAAGTAGCAGCAAGACATGGCGGTCTTCCAAAGCAGCAATCGGTCTGTGAGCTTGAAAACCCCATACAGTACAACACATTACAATACATTCAAAGCAGTGGCGGTCCGACCACTTTCGCTGCGTGAAGGTGCACTAATTGGCGGTTGCCAAGAGCGCCAGCACGTGATTGGAGAAGTCCGAGCAAGGAACTAGCTTTCAACACTTGTCAACTGCCTTACCCAGGATTGCACTTGGTACATGTTTACTCGTTCCAAGTGTAAATCATCATAGCGGGACCTGATTGGCAACAGACGACCAATGTGATAAGACAAGGTGCGCAAGCTTGTGCGTCCAGCCGACGGAACCGCGCGTTGACTCGGCATGTTGCTGTATATAAGGTTCGCATTGATTGTCCCTGCATACTATTGTCAAACAGTGTCGACTTGGTTGTACAATGTTGCTGCCAATGTGTTACAATGTCGTTTGGCGACCCGCCAAGCCATCGTTAAGCATGAACAAGCACTAATGCAAGCCACAATATCTATTTTGAGTTGAAACTGCGCAGCGTGAGAATGGTAGCACGGTTGACCGTTGTAAAAAAAAAATACGAAGAATCACCGACAATGCGGTGTTCACTGGTGAAGTACCTCTTTCCGAGAAAAAAACATCGCATGAATTCTCGCTTGTTCTTCGAAAAATGGAATCAACTCGGATGAGTGAGTTCCGTGCATAGAAGCATGATTGCCGCCTAAGCGGCGGTTCGTTTCCTGCAGTTGAAGGGTCTCGGATTGATGATGGCCAGGAAGCTAGAGTACACGTGAAAATCAGAAGAAAATCTTCCAGAATGTCCAATCCCCGGAATTAGGCACTCCTGGTACTCCAATTTTGCAGCGGAATTTCACAACAAAATCTGAGTACTGTCACAGGAGTGCCTAACTCCATTACACAATTCCTTTCGCAGGAAGATATTGTAACGCTGCAGTGCCACTAACCCCTCACACGCGTTTCAGGACCACTGCCATGATGTTATCGTGACGATTCTTGCCTGTTCGTAATTTTGTATTGAAGTCAGGTAACAGTCTGATTTCAGAAATCCGCAGAGGGGCAGCATGAGCTGCAAGTGCTACGAACGGCCTGCTGTTGTTACGATAACATCAAACCATGGGTCACGAAGCAGGGACTGTGTATTCTGATAATTCCAAGGCGGGTTACCATCTCTTCCTGCGAAAGGACCATCTCAACTTGTTTCAACGAAATTGAATTATTATATTAAAACCGAAAATCCGTTCATTTCTCACATTTGTTCCTGGACTTACTTTCTTTTGGTTATAAACTTAAATTTGGTGCAGCCGCGGATTAAAAAAGTAAGTCTATTCGTACCTGGCTAATGTACTGTGTACAGCAAAGCCCGACCTAGACCACTGCCCTTCAATATTAGCCGAGATGATTCGCAAGTGCGAAATCCCATCGCGGGGTAACCTCTTCTCGTTGGCTGCATCCTCCTATCAATGTTCGCACTGTTAGACAGTATCGACAGTCGCATTGTATAAAAAATGGTGAGGTGGCAACGCAGGGAGCATCAAGAGCCGATTTCCTCTCCGCGATAACGCAAATCTTTTTGGAGAAAGACCCCATGAAGAAAGCGAAAAGTAACTCCCTAAAGCGGATGAGCTGATCGTGCAGCAAATGAGTTTGGGCGAGAGAAAAGTCCTGGTGAACGTCTTGTTCGTGGAATAGTTCCCTCACTTGATCAACTTTCTCGATCAAACTCTTGACCGTAACATCCTGTTTTTGAGGTGCAGGGACTGCATTCACAAGTACGTGGAATTCGTGCGCATCTCAAGCTATTTACCAAACGAATGAGAGTGAGACCTCTACGATCCTCGAGGCCTCTTGTCACAGTGGCGGTATGCGATAAGTTTGAATTTCTGAGAGCCCAGTAGCCTTGGGCAAATGTTCTTCCCAATCACCGGCTGCTTCTATACCCTCCTCTTCAGTTGACAGCTTTGAATGACTCGGACCGGCTTGTACAGGTTTGATTAACTCGCCAGTAAATTGACGCCATGCTTTCGCGTACCTGTCTCGCCATATTACTTCCTCGCTGGTCGACGAAACGAACAAAGTCGGCGTTTGCAACGCAGCAAGTCGCTCGGTAATGTCTTTTGCAGCTGAAATGCTGAAACGAGGGTGAGGATGTATTCAACGCCTATCGCAGATCAGCCGAGTGAATCGCCCCTTCGAGCTCACCCTCGCTCTCACGCCCCGATAGAGAGGCCGCCTGGTTTTTTCAACCTGAGCTACAAGAAATCCACTAAACTTAGGGAATTTTGGTGCAACTTAGGTTTCGTGACCACCGGAACCGGTCTCCGTGTAATCGAGTCTAGCAATTTTGAAGACTTCACTACTGCGTCTATCAATACAATTCCGGCGCAGATCAGGTTCGGCGGCATGTGCTTTGCCGGCCGGACGAGACCGACAGGGTGAGTGTGAGTAGTAATAAGAGGAAGGCGCTGACTACCTGGTAGAAGTAGATTCAATTCGCCAAAGAAGCAACGTCGACCACCCACTATTGAACGCAACGAACACGAACAGGCACGGCAACAACCATGCATTTGCGACCTTCAGTGACCCTCCGTGTCAATCAGATGGCCAAAGATGCAGCAGCAGCGGGAATCGAAGTGGCTCATCTCGGCTTTGGCGAAAGTGATCTTCCCATAGCTTCTTGGGTATTTTCAGCTTATTCAGGCCATGTCAAAGACACGCATTACCCTCCTATAGCAGGTTCAGAAGAGCTACGAAATGCGATCACGAGCTTTGAAGAGCATAATCTTGAAATGGCATGGCGTCAAGAGGCCGTTTCGAGATGCTTAGCGAGTGATACAAAGCTTCAAAAGCCGCATTTGTCAGCTGAGAAGGCAGTGGTGACGCCTGGATCCAAAGCTGCATTGTTTGCCTTGCTGACTCTGCTTCCAGGAGATCTGCTTCTGCCGTGTCCCAGTTGGCCCCCTTATGCCATACAAGCTCTGCTCGGACGCAAAAAGGCATTCTACATACCAACATTGAAGGATGGATCGACCAACGACGTTGCGAGTCGATCTTTGACAGGTGGGTTTCGCCGGCTGGTCTAAGTGGTTGGACGATATCTTGGCACTGACTTCCATTGAATCATCTTGCCGACGAAAGTTGACAGCATCAAAGCAACTTTTGCAGCAGCAAAGGATCAAGGAGCCGATCCGAAAATTCTTTTGCTCAACTACCCCAACAGCCCAACTGGAACGATACTTTCCCTTCAAACTTTGCGGGATGTGTGTCACTTTGCCAAACAGGAGAATCTGATCATCTTGTCAGATGAAATCTACGCTGGCATCTTGTTCCCAAGGGTGGTCCAGCCTGACGTTGCTCAAGATCTTGTTCATGTCTCACCGGCACTCTTCTATCCTGAAGGCACCATCATTGTTTCGGGCATGTCGAAGCTTTTCTCGGTAGGAGGATGGCGGTTGGGATATGCGGTCATGCCAGACACAGACTTCGGTGGACATATCACTTCTCAACTAGCCGCCTATGGGTCGGAAATCTGGTCAAGCGCCAGTGCACCATCCTGTGCCGCAGCTGAAAACATCTTCACCCGCATCAATTCAGAGCGGCGAGGTTGTACTCAACCGCCTTGCGATATGTCAGGTCCGACCTTCTCGCAATATCAAAGGGCGGTCGGTCTGCTGCATGGATTCTCGACGTATCGCATTTGGGAGTGCCTGCACGCCTTTAAGATCGATGTGCCCGCTCCACAGGGTGCTTTCTACCTGTATCCGAACTTCTCCAAATTCTCTGCCATCTTGAAAGAGCGGTACAGCGTCAGCACCAGCTCTCAGCTCTCGCTCTGGCTCATGCAACAGTTTGGACTTGCAACCGTGGCAGGTGAGGAGATGGGGGAAGCACCAGAGGTCCTATGCATCCGTCTTGCTACCAGCTCTCTTTTCTTCTCAAGCTCGAAGGAAAAGCACCAATGTGGAGAGCAAGTCATACAAACGGCGATCAATCTCTGCGAAGATCCGCATCTTTCGATCGACCTTCTTCGAGCTAAGCTTCACTTTCCTCGTCTAGAACATGCTGTTGATCTTCTCAACAGAAGCGTCTTGCCCGTGATCACAGGTAGACTGACTCTTGCAAAGACTTGCATCGGCCATGCTCGCGAATGACTGCCCATCCATCCATCCACTCTTGTAGCGTTTGCAAGCACACGAACTGCATCAAACATATTGTTTCTGCGACCTTCAATGAGACATCAAAGTGACTGCACTACATCCGGTATTCTGTCTTCCTGCAACTACAGGAACAAACATACGGCAACCTGCCTCCTCGAGGCGATTTGAGCGTCCCCACATATAGAATAGATCTGTGAACCTAAGCACTGTACCTGCCTTTGCAAGACATGCTGAAGCCATTTTGGGTTCTTGAGCTGTTTTTAGATTGCAGTAGTTCGTTCTTTTGCTCTTAGAGCTTTTCACTATTTAATTTGCACTTCGATTTTTAGTTCTCTATTTTTCAACGTTTTTCCCCAAAAATGTAAACTCTTCATAGTTCACTAACAGCGAACGATGATAGCACTAAATGACAGCGATGGTGAAAACTTGGCTACGTACTTTTTGCTTCAGGTTTGCATACCGAATGAATTGAGATGATGCAAAGAGAAAGGATACAACATTACGCTTATTTCGAATGCTTTCAGGATTCAGAAGTCGAAAGGCATGTCCCATATCTCCCCTTTAGGACCACGTATCCCTACCCTGTCCAATTGTCTCAAACCTCCTCACGACGTCAACGCATATCAATCAAGGCTTTGTAATTATCGACACGACAGAATGTGTGGCATCTCTGGTATCTTCAACGCTCCTCAAGATGTTGCAGAGGCAGTGCTACGTCTCCAAGCGGCTGAATTGCTCCATCGAGGACCTGACGACGCTGGTATAGAAATTCAAGATGGATCCGGGCTGTACCACTGTCGATTGTCTATTGTCGATCCAGCTGGTGGTCAGCAGCCTTTCCGCAACAAGGAGAACACCGTCTTCTTGGTAGCCAATGCCGAGATCTATAATCATCATCATCTTCGTCAAGTGCTGAAGTCGGAAGCTGGAACGATTTTTCAGAGTGAAAATGACTGCGAAACGTTGCTGCATGCCTACCTTCACTGGGGTGACTCATTCTTGGACAGGCTCGATGGTTTCTTCGCTTTGTTGATCCTCGATTATCGCAATCCTGATCAGAAGGACTGTAGGCTGGAAAAGCCTCGCTTGTTTGCGGCCCGAGATCCGGTCGGTGTTACCAGTCTCTACTTTTCGGTGGCCCAGATGTACGATTACCAGCAAAACCCGCGTGGAGAGCGCTTCATGATGTTTGGCAGCGAACTGAAAGCAGTCTGTTCCATTCCAAAGCTTGATACAACGCAACAGCAAGTCAAGGCTTCCTACATCGCAACTTTCCCTCCCGGTCACCGCTTTAGCACCGATGACCTGGATTTGGCCTCAGCGCCTACCGCAGAGCATTTGCTCAACGGTCTGTCCAGCGGAAAAGAGCCACGAGGTTCTGATGCCAAAGATTGGCCCGGTGAGCCATACATCACCCGTTACTTTGTACCTTCTTGGTATCCTGGACAGGAAAACTCAGTAGGCTCAGGATATCTCGATCTCAAGCGACTGCGAGAAGCTCTCGCCTTGTCGGTTCGTAAAAGGCTGATGAGTGATGTGCCCGTCGCATTCCTGCTTTCAGGCGGTCTAGACAGTAGTCTGGTGTGCTTGGCTGCTACGGAATACATGGACGAGCTCAAGCAGAAGCGAGAAGCTCCTTCTCACGTTCCTAGTGCATACCTCTGTCCAGTCTCGCTAGAGAATCTTGTCGACAGTACTGGACGGTTGCGAACATACTCTGTTGGGATGATCGACAAGCACGGTATGGCCTCGGATGACATTGTTGCAGCGAGGAAGGTGTCTCAACACCTGGGTACCTCTCACGTCGAAGTCTTGTTCACTGTTGAAGAGGGCATTGCCGCGCTGAAAAAATGTATACGTCACATTGAAACTTTTGACGTCAGTACCGTGAGGAGCAGCGTGCCCCTCCTGCTCCTCTCTCAGCGCATCCATCAAGACGGATACAAGGTGGTCCTGGGTGGAGAAGGATCGGACGAAATCTTTGGAGGTAAGTAAAGAACGCTTCTTCTGACTGGCCAGATCCTATTACTTACCAAAATGACTATTCTCATTGTGCTCTTTCTTATTACACCGTTTCATCAGGATACAAATACCTATGTGATGCGTCTACCGCGGCCGAGTTTCACGACGAGATCGTTTCTTTGATTTTGCACGTCCATCTCAGCGATACTATCCGAATCAATAAGGTGCCCATGACTTTTTCAATCGAGACTCGCGCTCCTTTTGTCGACAAGGACCTCATGGAAGAGGCTTTCCGCATCGATGCAGGCTACAAGATGTTCCTTCGAGATGCCGATCTGGTTGATCCAAAGCAGCTGAAAAAACCCAAGGGCTGGATCACAGCTGAAGGTCCGGAAGAATATACCGGACTGCGCCGTCTGGAAAAGTTTCCTCTTCGTGCGGCCTTCGAACCAGAGATCAATCAAAACACACCCAGGGAACACCGCACCCTACCTCAGAGTGTCCTCTGGCGCCGAAAGGAGCAATTTAGTGACGGGGTTGGTCTCAGTTGGGCTCACCAGCTAAAGCTGTACGCTGAGAACTTGGTCAGCGACGCGGAATGGGAAGCTAGTCGTCGGAAGCTTCAATACATGCCTGCTCGAACTAAAGAAGAGCACCTCTATCGACGTATCTTCGATGGTAAGTTGTCATGACGCTGTCTAATTGTTTGCAAATCGTGCTGAATGTCTGACCTTTTTTCTTGCCTCCCTTTCATCACATTGCTATTTTTTGGAACTAGATTGCTTTGAGAGCTCCGGCGGACCAGCTTTGACTGTTGCGCGTTGGCAAGCAGGTGTCCGCTTTGGCAATGGCGAAGATCCCTCCGGTCACTGCCAGTAGTATTGCAGGTGATGAGAAGGAATACTTGCCAGGACCTTTCGTCCGTTATTGATAGTTTTAGAGGTGTACATTGCGTAATGATCTGGATCCCATCAAATACATTGTTTGTGTCCACTACTTTTGCAGTGATTCTATTGTTGATATGATGCTGTCACGACGTCACTTGTCTGAATGGTAACCCAAAGCAATAGCGCGAAGTTACAACCTCACTGAATATAGCGCAATGGTGACACACGTAACATATACGGTATACAGTACTGTACAGTATGTACCTTTTTTCAGCTGCTCTATTTATCGAACCAATCTTCCATCACAACACCTCTCTCGGCCACACATCGCTTGTGCTGAGCGATTCTTGACCTTTTCCAACGTGGTGGCTAGCGAAACATCTACCCAAGCTCCTGTGTAGACCAATGAAGCGGACTAGCAGATTGTGTGTCTGAAACAGCCGCATCTCTCAATACAGCGTCAATCAAGACTCAAAATGAAATGGGCTTTCTGTGGTGAAATTTCAAAATTTCAATTTTCAAAATTGGCTGATTTCACGCTCTGTGTGACACTTTTCTGGCGACAGTTCAAGTGGTCTTGAAGGCCCGACTCAAGATGTGTCGCCAGAAAGTGTGTCACACAGGTGTCACACAGAGCGTGAATTGACCACAGAAAGCCCAGTCAACTGTGTGACACATTTTCTGGCGACACATTTTGAGTCGGGCCTTCAAGACCACTTAGATGTCGCCAGAAATTGTTGATGATATCACTTGCTTACCATCGGAGTTCCAATCCTGATGTCTCACCTGTCAGCTTATGCTCTTCATCGACACCAGTTGACTGCATTCACAAGTATATATACTAGAGATCTCTGTACTTTAGTCGCATCCCTCCTACATCGAATATCCTAATAGAAATTGTGTCACACACAGAGCATGAGGATTTACAGTAAGCGCGTGCAAAAAGATCTCAAGACTCCACAGTGGCGTTCATACAACGGTCATGTCTGATCGTTTCGAGAATCAAAGCAAGCCAAAGATGCATCAGGACGGAGAGGCTATCGTATTGAACTGCATCTGAAAGCATACCCAGTCTCAGCTTCGACCGACCTCAGGGCCTTCACCGTCAACAGTCACATTCGCAACGCAGCCGAGCAGCCACCTTCGAAATCGAATATCAACATCATCTGATTGCATTTCTTGCGGTAAATGTGTGAGACACTACTTGCAAGAAAGGGCGAAGGAACAGCTAGTTTGTTGTCGCACTATGTACAGCCCATGAAGGAATTGACCAAGCCCGACATCGAACGCAAGTGCGTCGCCGTGCTGAATAGCTGACTATGACCGAGACAGGTGCGCTCGATCTGCAAGCGTTCCGGCTTCTTGTGCAATCCCCACCATGCTTTCTCGTTTATCGCTTGCAAGGACTCCGAACCTTTGTCTGCAGAGATTAGCAAGGTGGGCATTGCTAAGCTCGGGGCGTCTTTGTATCTTGACTGAAGCTGAATGGCACGCAACATGCGATCGCCTAGATCAGGTGCTGTTGCAGCCGTCTCTTCCTGCTTGGCATCAGTGACGCTTGCCAAGCCGGGACACAGGCTGTCAAAGATCACCAGCGAATGGAAACGCATGTGTCGCGTCATCTCTGTTGCAATGATGCCGCCCAGAGACCATCCTCCGATGACCAATTGTTCATACTTTTGATCCAGGACAAGCCTACTGAGCTCATTGACATAGCTCCTGGCTATGGACTCGATGGATTCGCTCGGCTCAGCAGGCAATGAACCTATGCAGGGGTCCATAATGGCGAAGACGTCCATGCTTTCGTGCAGATGGGGACAGAACCTCTGGTAGTCAAAGATAGTACCCGTGTAGTCGTGCACTAACACCAAGGCGGCTTTCTTCAAAGGTCCGTCAGTTCCAACACGGAGCGCTGAAATGCATGATGTCCGAGCTCGACTACGCCAAGAGGCTGCCTGACTGCGAACAGTTGTGCGACCATCAACGTCTGAGATGAGCAAGTCGCATTGACCGCCGTGACGCAGAATAGCAAGAAGCTTCATCGATGAGATCGAATCCCCGCCAAGCCTGGCAAATGGCACGTTGCTGCCTATTGACTCTGGTGCTATGTCCAGCACTTTGCTCCATGCAGCTATCACCTCTTGCTCTAGGTCGTCCTGAACGTCATGATCGTGCTGCAGATCCGAATTGGAATCGTGGCGCATCTGATCCTGGTACTGGATTGCGGCCCCGGGTATTGAATTGCGCTGTAGCCCCTCCGTCAAAGCAGATGTGTCAATCTTACCACTCGAGGTGCGTGGAAGATAAACGAGATCTTGGAAAGCTATGATCGCCCAGGGTAGCATGTAAGAGCTGAGCCGCTCTTTGAGCGAACTCCATAGATCTGCATCCGGATTAGGTGTGACAGCCAGTGCCACAAGTCTGTCGGTTCTGTTGAGATTGATCAACAACGCGTGACACATGGAGACCTCTGTGAAGCTTGTCAGAGTGCTTTCGATCTCTCCTAGCTCTATGCGCAAGCCATGCAGCTTGACTTGCCGGTCTAGGCGACCAAGATGCTCGATCTTGCCGTCAAGATGAATTCTCCCTAGATCTCCAGAACGGAAGAGCATGCCTTTGCTCGAACAGGTCTTGAAGACGTCTTGGACGTACCGCTCTCTGGTGAGCTCAGGCTGACCGATGTATCCCTTGGTGACTTGACCGCCGCCAATAAGCATCTCTCCTATCGATCCCATGGGGAGAAGCTTCATCGTATTGGGTTCCACGATGTAAATAACGGAGTCACCAGTGGGACGACCAAGGGGTATGAATGGAAGCGTCTCCAGCTCGTGCTGTGATAGCTCATGCGCCATGGCGTGGACCACAGTCTCGGTTGGCCCGCAAGTATTGACAAGCTGATAGTCAGGGCAAAGCGATCTGGCAAGCCCCTTCGGCAACGGCTCACCACCGAGGCAGAGGCGATCGAGGAATGGCAAATGATGCCCTTGTATCAAATACGCGACAGTTGGTGTGAGGTCGACAATTGTCGCGCTGCAGTCATGAAGGCAGTCTCCTAGTCCGCTGAGCATATCGTTTTCGCTGTCCAGACAGAGACATGCTCCGGAGCAAAGGGTCGAGAATACGTCTCCAACGGAAACATCAAATGTCCACGATGCGAACGCGTATCGTCGAGAAGAGAACTTGCTCTTTGCACTTCCCGAGCCGGACAAGACAAAATGAACCAGATTAGAATGGCTTACGATCACTCCCTTTGGCCTTCCTGTTGTCCCGGATGTGAAGAGGATGTACGCCGAAGACTCTGACTGCAACCGCGGTACTATTCCATTGCAGCGAGACTGGGTTGCCTCCCTGAAAGATCTTGGTGTCTTGCTGCGAATCAGGTCGGTCACAGTGACGACCGAAGCTTTCAAATGGTCCGCCGCGGCTCTTGTTGCCTCACCTACAACTACGATCCGAGCACCACTGGCATGAACAGCATGAGAAAGCCACTCTGCTGGATGACGTTTGTCCAGAGCAACATATGTACAGCCTGCCCGCAGGATGGCAAAGATCATGAGGATTGCGGATGAGTCTTTTGGTAGCAGGAAGGCAACAGCTTCGCCTTCGACCACGCCCCATTGCTTCGACAAGACTGTTGCTATCTCTGCAGAGGCGGCGTCCAAGTCTGCATAGGTCCAACAATCACGACCCTTGTTGCAATACAAAGCCATTTTCTTTGGAAATGCTTTGACTTGTCTGTTGAACAGTTCGAGAATGCTGGTGGGCATCCTTGAAGCCGGAGAAGGTGCTTTGAGAAGCTTCTGACGTTCTCGCTTGCCAAGGAAGCTTAGTACACCGATTTGAGGAGAACCCATGCCGGCGGGGCTGCCCACTAGTGTAACGATCGCCTGCTTTAGATGAGTTGCGAGGGCATCTGCAGTCAAGGCTGGGTGGAGCACGTTGTGCGCAACGTTGACCCTGATTTCGAGCTCGTCCTGTCTTGAAAACACCTCCACAAGTACAGGAATATCGTAATGCATCGTACTTCGCAAGCCCTTGCGAATAAGACTGCCCTCGGAAGAAGCCGTGTAGTCCTCCTGAACAACGAGAAGGACCCCGTAGGGCAAAACTCCTTGCAGGTCTCCGTCCAGCTGCTGTAGAATCGTTGAGAGTCGAACATGCTCGTGAGCTCTGCTTGCAACCAAGCTCTTGTGGCTTCGTAGTAGCGATGCCTCAACGTTCTCCGTGCGTTGCAGGCTGAAGGTTGAGGGTATGTGAGTGATGCACGGTCCAATCACCTTGTCTGCTCCACGAAGTGTTCCTCTTCCACTCGAAATCGATCCGAACACTACATCTGAGCTTCCTGTATATGTGGAGAGGACCCAAGCAAATGCCAGATGGATCAGACTGGCCGAGGTTACCCTCTGCGTGCGGCACCACGATTGCAACTCCATCTGACATCGGATTTCGGCGTGCGCTGCTTCGCTTCGCGTTTGTTGGCTAGTCGAGGAGCGGCCGTCTTTCAAGCATGGCCATTGAAGCCGTCGAACAGCGCGGAGCTGATCTTTCCAGAAATCTCTGCTCTCCTGCGATGCGTCTTGGTACCGGATCTGTCTGGAGACAGACGCAAAGTCGAGGCTGCCCTTCTGTGGTTCCACACAGCCAGAGCCTCGAACGAGCTCGGATAGCCGCTCAAGGATGATCTGGATCGAGGTCCCGTCGTAAAGACCATGGTGCAAGATGAGAGAGAGATAGCGTGATCCTTGTCGCGATGTCACCAGTGCTGGTGCGAGGGCGTGTGTATATTGGACAAATCTGTGCGAGTTTTTCCTTGTGCTAGCCCATGTTTCGAGGTCCTCGACATGGAATCTCTCCAGACTGTTCACAAGTCGACTTTGTGTTTTCAGCACCATCATCCACACATGTTGCTCTGCGACAGCAAAGCCTGATCGTAGAATCAAATGCTCTTGCGTCATTGACTCCCATGCTGCTGCCAATCTGTCGAGATCGATCCAAGAGGCTAGCTCGAAAATGATATGAGCTTGGTAGGGCTGATCCACATGTGGGTCCGATGAGGTTGGGGCACTGAGCGTTGACAACACCATGGCCTCTTGCATGGAAGTACAAGGAAGCCAAGCTTCTACTTCGCTTTGAAGATCCGTAGGCACACTCGGCATCGTGATCGAGCCATGCTGAGCTTGATCCTCATCCACGGTGACATTGGTGGTCCTGCTGTCGATGCTCTGAGCCAAGGTTCGTACAGTCGGATGCGAGAAGACGTCGGTCACTCTTATCGAAATACCGATATTCTGTGCAGCTGCAACGAACGCAGCTGACCTAAGCGAGTCAAGACCCAACTCGATGAAGTCGTCGTCGACGCTGATCGAAAGTTCATCAAGCCGAAGAATACGGGCCAGCAGTGATATAAGCTTGCTCTCGACATCGCTGCTTGGTGCTTCCCTGGCCCTCTTCTTTCCATGACGGTCGGAGCTGATAAAATTACTGGCAATCTCTGCCAGTCGAACGCGGTCAATTTTGCCATTGGTCGTAGCTGGGATCTGTCTGACTTGTGCGTAGACTGTAGGGACCATGTAGTTTGGCAATTTGGCGGATAGACCAAGTCGGAGCGTCCTCGATAGTTCGTCTGACAGAGCAATGGCGACATCTGCACGTTCTATGCTTTGTGAATGCTCCAAATTACTTGAATCGTCCGCGTCAGACGCCAAAATGATGACAAGCTGCTCTTGCCCATGAGGAGAGACCTTGATACACGCGACGGTCCCACAGCGGTCAGTTGCTAGCAGTTCCGTGACCATCTGCTCGATCTCAGTGACTTCGATTCGGTGTCCTCGCAACTTTACTTGAGAATCTGTTCGACCCTTGAGGGCGATGGATCCGTTGCCAAGCCAATATCCAAGGTCACCTGTCGCGTACATCATCTGGGCAGGTGTGAACGGATCTTTCGAAAATCGTTGCGATGTCAAATCTTCTCTTCCAACGTAGCCTGGGCTGACTTGCGGACCCGAGATGAAGAGCTGGCCTGGTATGCCTTGATCGCAAGGACGTCCTGCTTCGTCGAGAATGTAAATTCTGTTGGTGCCGTATGGCTGTCCAATGACGTCGAGCCTTGAGCTGACTGATACTTGTCCACCAATGACACTTACACCGGTCTCGCTCGGACCGTACATGTTGTACAGACGGCAGTGTTCGGAAGATAGCTGTTTTTGTGTTTTTAGGTCCAACGGCTCGCCAGCTGAAGCTACGAGCTGGAGCCAGCTTGCCGCATCCTGCGATTTGATCAAAGAGAGTAAGGTCGGAGTTCCACCGATGAGCTGCGATAGACTTTCTGCTGCTATCTGCGTAGCTTGCTCAAGCCACAGCGACTTTGTCACTAGTGTGAGAGTTGCACCGTGTAAGAGCGGCAGGAAGAAGTCTGCGAGAGATGCATCGAAAGTGAGGTTAAAGACCGCCAACTGTCTCCAAGTGTGGCCAAGTGGGAGCAGCTCGTACATGCCTTGGACGGAATGCAAAAGCATCTTGTTCGTGATACGCACTCCCTTTGGTCTACCCGTTGTTCCACTGGTGAAAATCACACAGAAAAGATCGTTCGAGTCTCTTGCACCATAGTTGAAGATGTTGCTTTCCGTGTGTTGCTGGCTCAGTCGTGTTTGTGATGTCTTCCAATCTTCGACACAGTGAGTTTGGGCCTTCACTCGCTTGGCTAGAATTTGAGCAGTTTTCAAGGTGTCCTGGGTGCAGATCACCAAACGGCAGCCCAGATCTTCCATCATTTGCTGATTGCGCTCGACCGGCACACTCGAGTCGAGCGGACAGAATGCCTGTCCAGATTTGCTGATCGCCAGTATGGTTGCATAGTACTCAAAGGACTTATCCATCATGACTGCGACCACTTCATGACCAATGGCAGGGCAAGAGCGGCTCAAAACCTCGCGATGCAGCCTGTTGGCTATGCAACTGGAAGAGGATTGCAGCTCTGCAAAAGTCATGAAGCTGTCAGGAAGGATTTGCAATGCGATCTTCTTTGGAGTCCTTTGTACTTGCAGAGAAAAGGCTTCAACAAGGCTCGTCGCCTGTGTGAGCTTGCCGGACCTTCGGTGTTCTGCAATTTGTGTCGTTGGGGCTATCGCGTCCGAGGGCGGCAGATAAAGCTGAGATGCTAGTCTGTCAAGATTGCCCTCTTCAAAAGCGCGCACAAATAGCGTGAGAAGTTTGGAAGCATGCAATAAGCACAACCGTGTGCTCTCGACCAGGCAGGGGCTTTGAACGCTTCCTTTGAGAGTAGTGCTCAGATCGCTGCTTGGAGCTGCAACGATGCTGCACAGCATCTCAAAAGCCATGATGGTGTTCATCTCCATGAGATCGACTGGTAGAGCCTCAACGTCGACTGTCCCAGCAGAGGCGAGGCCCTGGTAGACAAAAGTGACATCAAAAAGTCGCAATTTGCTCGATCCGGCCAGGCTCTGGATCTTGCCGAGTCCGACATGGCTATGTCGGCCAATAGCAATCATCTCTGCGTGCACCCTTTGAACCAATGTCCGGATAGTATCGCTGCGGCTGACTTTGATGCCAAGTGGCGCAATCGACGCGCAGGGTCCAGCCACGCGGCTTACGTCGAAATCACTGATGGAATCTCGTCCCGAGCTGATGATCCCAATCATGACAAAGTCACTTCCTTGGTACAGGTGGTAGGTCAGTGCTAGTGCTGCTAAGATCAAGGCTGGTCGGGAGACTTCCAAAGCGCGACACATGGCGCGCGGGTCACATGACCAGTCTACTTCCACTACTTTGGGAGCATTTGGTTCAGAGTCGACGCCAGTAAGCTCGCTTTGAGCAAGCCGGCGAAGCTCAGAAGGTGGCCAGTCGAGCGTGGTGCAGTCGCGAAGTCTTTCGCGCCAGAAAGCATCAGAGCTGTCAAGGTTCGCTCGAATGGCTTCCACAAAGTTTGCGTAGGAAGGTCTCTCCGAAAGACTATGCTCTGGACGATGATAGAGCGAGGCAAGATCCTGTGAAAAGACATTTAATGTGGTCCCATCGAAGATGGCGTGGTGCATTTGGATAAGAAGCGTAGTGTTTGCTGTGGCAGCGTTGCGAACGAAGTGGGCCTGACAAAGCGGAACCCCCTCTTTGAATTGCAAGGGCGGCACCAGGCTTTCGCTACTGACAGTTGGGATGGTTTCGACAAGCTTTGACTGGATGGAATCCTTGCTGAAGACTACTTGCCGAATGCCAGCTTCTGTAGAGGCGAAGACGGTGCGAAGAATATCATGGAAGTGTACCAGCTTTTTCCAGGCTTCTGCGAAGCGACGGAGATCAACCCAGGCCGCCAATGTCCCTCTCATGCTTGAGATATAGAGTCCTTCGCTGCCTTCATGCAGACCAATGCTGACAAGACCCTCTTGCATGGGCGCGCATGGCAGAACCTGGTCAATGTCATTGGGATTACAATCAGGTATTCGTTGCACGATCTCATGTGTGAGCGCCTCCGAGGCTTGTGGTCTTGCCTGTGTTGTCGTAGTCGTTGATTGATCGTCTCTCAGCTTGACAGTGTCTTTGGGGCCATTCGTCGGCTCGTTGAAGCTTTCAATGCTCGCACTGAGAATCTCCTTGAGTGTTGGAAGGCTGATGATGCAGCTGGCAGCGATTCTGATGTTCGCGGAGCGCAAAAAGGCCGATAGTCTGAGAGCCAGGATGGAATCACCGCCGAGCGACAAGAAACTTTCATCAAGGCCCGACGAAGCTTCGACCTTGAGGATCTCTCGAATGCCTTTCCTTAGCACGCTTTCCAGCCTATGCTCAGGGCCATCGCTGCTGTCCATTTTGTCTTCTTGGGCTGCCGAGTTACTTTGAATAAGCCACTCACGATCTGCACCAGCTTCATGCAGGTATTCGAACAGACCTAACAGGACTGTCCGATCAACCTTACCGTTTGCATTGAGCGGAATCCTTTCCAGCTCAATGAAGCATGCTGGGATCATGTAGCTTGGTAATCGCTTCTGCAGGTCTTTCTTCAGCTTATCAACATAGCTGGCAAAGTTGTTGCTCGGGAGCGCTAGAAGCGAAGCGTCTCGGAGCTCCCCTCTCCACCACTTTGGCGGCGCCGATGCGAATGATGGAGCCGCACGCAGGCCATCAAGGCTCTTGAACGCAACAAAGGCCACGAGGTAGTCTTGTCCGGATGACGCTGTGGCTTTAAGGCATGCAACGCTGATTGAAGGCTCAGCAGAGCTGGAGCGGATCTGCACCTCTACCTCTTGAAGCTCGATTCGGTGCCCGCGAATTTTGACCTGATCGTCAGACCTACCGAATAGCAGAATGTCGCCATTAGGAAGCCAGCTTGCTACATCGCCGGTTCGGAATGCCTTCTGTTTGTCATTGCCAAAGTCTTGCACAAATCTATCGCAATGGGCAGATAAAACGCCAAAGTACCCTTTTGCGAGTTGTGGTCCTGAAAGGATCAATTGACCCGGCTCTCCAAGACCACAGATTCGATTTCCGCACATGATGTGCGCCGAGTATGCTCCAATAGGCCGTCCAATGTTTCGAAGATTCGTCCAGGGCTGAACCTGATGGCTGGTTGCATAGACTGTGGTCTCTGTAGGACCGTACGCATTGATCAAGACGATCTGATTCTGCTGGCAAAAGGCATTCCGAACCGTCTGAGTCAGGGGCTCCCCTGTACTCAAAACGGTTTGCAGATAAGAGCAGTGTCCTGGGTCAATGTTTGCGAGCAAGGACGGCGTTCCTTGAATGAGTGTGGCGCTTACGTCCGCAAACACTGTGTCGAGGGAATCAACAACAAATGTCCGTGGTGCTACGCAGACGGTACCTCCGGTGAGCAGTGGCATCCAAATGTCCCAGACGATCATGTCGAAAGTACAGCTCCCCATGGGAACAGTACGCAAGCCTTTGCCCTTGACTCTATTGAAGCCATTGCTTGCAACGATGGAATGCAGCACGGCTTTATGCTCCGTCACGATTCCTTTTGGCTTCCCTGTCGTACCACTAGTGAACATGACGTAGGCAACGCCTTGATTGTCTGACGAAGGCTTCACGTCGGGATTACGGCTGGCACTATGTTGCGTGACGACGTTGGCATCACTATCCAGCACTGTGAGATCGATGCTGTCATTGACCAGTCCTTTGCAGAGAGTCTGTTGGCGCATTCCACAAAACAAAAGTCCTGGACGACATTCTTCTAGCACTGCTCGAGATCTTCCATGCGGATGGTCTGGATCGATGGGGACGTATGCGTTTCCAGAGAGCAAGATGCCTAGCATGACAGCGATCATGACGGGCGAAGTGTCTATGCAGACCGCAATCAAGCGACCCGTTTCTAATGTCAACATATTCTTGACTTTGACTGCCTTTGCACTGAGCTCGGCATATGGAACAAATTGGTTCCCTTTGTACTGCAGAGCAATCTTGCGAGGGCACGTTGCTGCCTGCGACATGAAAGCCAGTGCTACGTTGTTGAATTGCATCAAGGGATGGGATTGGCATTGAGCTTCAGTGTCGCTTCGAGACCAAATGGAAGTTAACAAGGCCTCGGACGGAGAAAGAGTCGGAAGTTCGCGCACGCGCGAGCCTGGCGAGAGGTCTGCCAATGCATCGAGGGCAACCACGATCTTATCGGCGAAACAGTCCAATTCTGAATCTGTCTTTGTGCCGTCCAACAAATAAGCGCATTCGATGAATAGGCTCCTGTTCTGGACGAAGGCTTCAACTGTCAAACGATTGTCCAACAACATTGACTGATCTTGAGGCTGCTCTTCAAGCTGGCAAGCTTCGCTAGCTTGGCGCATTTGTTCCTTCGAGTCTTCAAAGTCATGATAGACAAAAAGAAGCTCAGAGAGTCCGGCTTTGACCATCGATCCGGTGATCTTTCGTAAACCTTCAAGGCTCGGTACTTCATGTTCCAGAGTTTCTTGATGACCAATTTGCGCTTGCTCGAAGAGGCTTTGCAGAATATCGGCCTCGTGCACTGTTACTCGAAAAGGAGTGTTGCGGATGGAAGGACCATCTATGATCGTGTTTGCTGATATCCTGTCCATGTGATTCGAGCGACCAGATGCGACGACCCCAATCACCACACTTTCGTGTCCTGCATTCCTTGCAACGATGATGGAGATAAGAACTTGCAGGATGGTGGCAATTGTGACGCTATTCTTCGCACACATTGTCTGGATGTCTCCTTTCCAGCAAACATTCTTGCGCCGAATTGCAAGCCGCTTCGTCCCAGAAAGGGCCCGAGGAGGCCAGGTTTGGTCTCTCAGGTCTGAGAGCAAGGAGCTCCAGAATTGAGATGAACTTGCCTCCGATTGGCCTTGAGCTTTTTTCTTACACCAAACGAATTGTGAGAAAGGTAGAACAGGTCGAGTGAAAGTGACACCGGATAGGAGCTCGCCGAAATCGTGAAGAATTCCTCGAAGCATATCTCCATCATACAGTGCATGATGTATACGAAGAAGCACCAGCATCTCTCGAGGACGGTCCGGGTGTCTACAGTAGCTAGGTAGTAGCCAATGCTGACATTCTCCTAGAAGCACTGTCCGGAACGCATCCTGTGGCTGTCGTGCCTTCATCCTGTTTAATAGCTTGGAAGTCGGTCTGAGGACGACATGAAGAAGGCTGTCTTCATGTGCTTTAAAGACGGTTCGTAGCATCGGATGTCGTTCTTGCATAATGCCCCAGAAGCGTTCCAGACTCTCCGGTGTGACCTCGCCGACCCGGATACGCAAGTTTGCAAAGAAGGCTTGCTGCTCAGGATGGACCAAGATTGAGGCGATGAGTCCTTCCTGGAACGTACTGCAAGGGAATACGTCCTCGATATCGTCGCGATTGACCACATCGCTTCGTGCAAATATGTCCTCCAGCTTTGTTTGAATCATCGAAAAGGGTACATAATCAGGTATCGAAGCTGCCAATGCATTGCCTGCCTGTGTCTGAGGTTCTTGAAGAGCTGCAGCGAGCTTCCTCACAGTCGGCTGCCTGAAGAGTGTGGCCACACTCACGCGCAAACCACCGACGATAAGACTCCTGGCTACCCTCAGGGCGGTGAGGGAATCTGCTCCGAGGGAGACAAAGTGCTTGTCAATGTCCAGGAGCTGTGGATCCATACCGAGATGCTCGGCCCAGACCGCTGCAATACGTTCTTCGAGATGATTCCGTGGGGGATTGACTGCTGGTTTCTTGTGCGCCAGCAAGGTATGCGTTGCTAGGGCCTTACGATGAAGCTCTATCAGCTGGTTTCTGTCAATCTTGGAGTTCTGGGTCATAGGTATCGAGTCTGCCGTGAGGACCATCGACGGCACCATGTAGGCTGGAAGCACATTTACAATCGAGTCTCGCACCGCTTCGCAAAACTCGTGCTGTTGCGTTGAAGCATCGTTGTTGTTCCGTACCACGAAAGCAACGATAGATTCTCGATTGTCGAAGGTGGTTTTGATGCACGCAGCCTGTCGAATAGTGCCAGGGAAGACGGACAAGATTGTCGATTCGATGTCTCCTAGCTCCACGCGATATCCATTGATCTTGACCTGACTGTCGATCCTACCAAGGAGGTGCAGCCTACCATGCCCATCCCAGTATCCGAAATCCCCGGAAAGGAACAAGCGAGTGGGCAAGACTTGCGACTCTAGCTCGCAGTCATTTAGGAAACTCTTGGATGTGAGCTCTGCCATTTTCAGGTATCCTCGAGAGATTTGAGGCCCAGCGATAGCGAGTTCACCTGGCTCGTAAATAGAGCACAAATTGAGCTGTGATCTGCTATCTTGAGTGCTTGACTTGACAACATAGATCGCATTGCTTCCGACGGGTTTTCCAATGACGTTCACTGGATCTTGCTGATAAAGTCGACCTGAAGAGACACTCACAGTCGCTTCAGACGGTCCGTACGTATTAAGGAGGTAGAAGTCGTCGCTGAACTTTTGTTGGATACTGCGTACGAGCGGCTCACCTCCTGGCAGGATGTACTGCAAGAAGGGCACTGCCGCAGGTTCGATCAGATTGAGAACCGTAGATGTAGTTTCCAGGAAGGTGCATAAGAGCTGAGTTGCCACACCACCGAGGTCTTCGAGCCAGCTGAGCTTTGAAAGTGTGCAAAGGGTTCCGCCAGTACAAAGCGTACCAAAAAGATCCCAGACACTCATGTCGAAAGATGGACCCGAGAAGCAGAGTGTCCGCAAAGAAGAACCTTCAGGCATGACAGACATGCAAGCCTGTATCGAATAATCAAGATTGCGGTTCTCAACGCAGATTCCCTTTGGCTTGCCGCTCGTACCGCTTGTGAAAACGACATATGCAAGATCACAGCCATTTCTGACCGCCACCGTTGCTGCAGGATGTTCTTCAAGGGTGGCATGGGCATCAGTCCCCATTTCCTCAATCGTCAACAGCACGACAGCGAAGGCGCTGCTCGACAGCAGTGATCTCGCTTGATCAAGCCGTTGCTTACTGGTAAGCAGAAGAGTTGGTGTTGATGCTGCGATGATGTCCCGAGCCCGAGTATGGTTGGAGTCTTCATCCACTGCAATGTAGGCTGCACCTGCCTTTTGTGCAGCTAGGATTGCCGCAACGAGACCCGGTCCGCGTTCCAACACCAAAGCAATCAGTCTTGGCCGGGTTCGATCGTTGCAGAGACGGAGTTGACGTTGGAAATCCAAGGCTAGGCGATCCGACCAGCTGTCCAAATCAGCGTAAGTTACAAAGCTCGAGCTGCCATGTTGAACAGCTATCTTCTTTGGAGTCCGCTCGACCTGCCGCTTGAGGGTCTGCAATACATCTTCTGCTTCATTCGAGACAGAACGGATGCTGACATCATTGCTGTATGCAAGGAGGCGTGCATGCTCCTCATGACCAAACATTCGAAGATCGGACAAGGTTCGAGAACTGTCTGTCTCTGTCGCCTTCAGCAATTCAAGGACCGTCCCGATGTGCTTTAGGAACCAATGAACCCGACTTGCTTCGACGGTGCATGTGTGGAAGAAGCACGACAGTTCTAGTCCTTCTGACGTAGGAGAGACTATCAGATTGATGGGCGTATCCATTGTCATCTGAACCTTGCCTCCAAAGATACGGAACATATCGGTGTCCTTGTCGACAGCCTCAGCCCGATCAACGTGCGCCTGGTACGTCAAGATAACGTTCGTCAGGGGTCCTCGGCGCCGAATTCCCATTAGTTCTTTGATCTTGTGCATCCCCAAGTGCTCGTGTTTCAGACTGTGTTGTAAGTCCTTCATCAGCGCAGCAAGCGATTGGTTGACCGGTTGGTCTTCCTTAACTTTGACCCTGACCGGGATAGTGGCAATGCAGGGACCTGCAACCTTGTCTAAGCCTTCCATCTCCAAGCCAGAGCGACCAGATGATACCATTGAGAACAAAACGTCGTCCTCTGCGGTGTATCTCTTCAGAACCAAAGCCAAGGCCAGCTGGACCAGCGCGATAGGGAGGACGGAATAGTGACTCGCCAGGCTATGTATGTCACCTGCCCAGGTGTGAAAGGCTCGTTCTGTATTCTGCACTGTCCCTGAAAGGAGGGCGCGATCGGGTTTGTCCAGATTCTCGGCGAGAGGGGGCCATTGGCAAGGGCTGCATCCTTGAAGGTGTTCAGACCAGAAAGCAGTCTGACGCTCATGATGCTGACCTTGAAGCCACCGTATGAAGAGTGCATAGCTGTAGCGAAGCGGTCCACTTGAGTCTGACCGTTCGGACCGCAGAACACTGTAGAATTGGCTCAAGAGGATGTCAAGCATTTCCCCATCGTACACTGCGTGGTGGAATTTGACCACGAGCCGGGACTTCTCGGTTGAAGAATAGTATCGCGCTGTGATAGGGACAGCTCCCATCTCGAGCCCTGGTGCGGGAACCGTATCGAAGTTTGTTGAATCGGGTTTTGAAGCACCAGTATCTTTGGTGTCGATCTCATGCAGATAAGCCGCCTTGCCTCTGGTCGATTCCGATCTATAAACTACCTGAAGCAATCCTTCCTTTCCGAAGAAGAAGCATGTACGCAGCATATCGTTCCACCGGACGAGTTGATCCCATGCACGCTGCACCTCCGAAAAGGCTAGAGACTTTGGAAGCTCCGTGTCGATCGTGGCAAAATAGGCCTGGGCGTCCCTGTCGCCAGTGAGGCTGAGGCCAACTAAAGCATCTTGCATCGGCGAGCAAGGGAGGATATCCACTACGTCCTCCGGATCAGCGTTGAGCCCTGCAACCGCATCTGCCGTCGTGGTAATCGCATTTTGAAGCAGACTGAACGGTTCGTAGGCCTTCTGGGCTTCCCTCTCGTTGATTGTTTGTGATGGAAGGAACAGCTTTGCCTGGGCTGAGAGAATGAGATTGTCGAAGAGCGTTGCAAAGTCGATCTTGCAGCCATGTGCTCGCCAGAGACCTGCAAGGCGGATCAGGAGAACCGAGTCGCCGCCCACAAGGAGGAAATGGTCGCTCGACGAGAAAGAGCTCGGCTCCCTTCCAAGCAGCTGACCCCAGAGAGTAGCGACCTGGATCTCGGTCTCGTTGAGGCTTGGCTCCAACGCATTCCTCTGTTGTGCAGAACCGTCATCGATGATCGTGAACTTGCTTCCTGAAGCGACCCATTCCGTGTATGTAGACATCAGCGCTTTCCTGTCCACCTTGAGATTGGCGGTCAATGGAAAAGACTTCATCGGAAGAATGACTGAAGGGATCATATACGAAGGTAGCCTTTGCTTCAAGGCAGATGAGAGACTTGCTGTAAATGCAGAAGCGTCCTCTGTAAGGGTACCGGTCAGCGTAAGCCCAGCGCTGAAGGTACGATCTGTCTGACTGTTAGCTTCATGGGACAGAGCTAAAAACACGACAAGACGTTCGCGGCTTTCATCGTCGAAGACCTTCGCGCAGATTGCATCATCTCCAAGAGGATGAGCAGCTTTGACAACCGCCTCCTCAACCTCGAAGGGGTCAATGCGGAAGCCTCGAATCTTGATTTGGAAGTCGGAACGACCCAGGTATTCAAGGCGGCCATCTGAACGCCATCTTGCCTTGTCACCTGTCAAAAACAATCTTTGACTTGTTGGCGCATCAACATCGAAATTGCTAGGAATGAAAGACGCCAGGGTGGCAGGCTGGTTGTCAAGATAGCCGAGCCCTACTTGGGGTCCACCGATCGCCAGTTCACCAATCCTCCCAAACGGAGCCAACGCAGGAGGTTGGCCACTGCAGCGGTCGATGATGTACGCACGATTGCAGCCTATCGGTCTGCCTATGAGACTCGGAAGGTCATTTCTTCCGATACAGCCGGATGTGACGCTGACGGTGCATTCCGAAGGGCCATAGGTGTTGAGGATACGGAATCCGGTCGAAAAGCGTTCGCAAATTTGCTTCTTCAGCGGTTCGCCTCCCGGACAAAGTGTCAGCAGGAACGGCACTTGGTCTGGCACGAGCAGATCCAAGACTGTGGAGGTGGTCTCGATGAAAGTAGCAGCAAGCCTAGTTGTCACGCCACTAAGGTCAGTGAGAAGATCGTTGCGCGGGGCAATGCAAAGAGTGCCGCCGATTAAGAGCGTTCCGAAGAAATCCCATACGCTCATGTCAAAAGTCGGGCCCGAAAAGGCCAGTGTGCGTAAGGAAGACGGATCTTTGTGAAGAACCGAGCGACTCGATTCAATGGAATGGTAAAGATTACCGTGCTGGACCACAATCGGCTTTGGTGAGCTTGTTGTGCCGCTGGTGAAGACAATGTATGCCGTGTCATCTTCTTTGATTGCGATTCTCTTCGAAAGGTCAGCTTTGCAGCCTGTGTCCTCTGTATCGCAATCACGGATGGCTCTGTCTGCGCTGAACAGTGAGCTATTGACGTTGTTGTCGGAAGTAGCATTTCCGTTCTCTGCCAAGATTGAGCCCACTAAAGCATGAGTGCTTTCAGTCACGATCAACAGAGACGCTTGGATGTGCGACAAGAGCTGACGCGTTCTGGATGGCGGATGATCAGGCTCGAACGCTACGTATCCATAACCCGCTTTGAGCACGGCAAAGATGACGATGTAGAGCGCGATGCTTTTAGGCATGAAGATGGCCACTGGCCGCTTACTGAGATTGGAAGGAGAGATATGGGCAGCCAGCTTCACAGCGAGCTGACCGGACAGGTAGTCGAGCCTATCATACGTGATGGCCTCGCCGTCCAAGGACATGATAGCGATCTTCTTGGGGATCTGCCGGGCTTTTGCCGAAAAGGAGACATGAACCGGCTCGAAGGCTTTGATTGTATTTGTAGCCGTAAGCGGCTTGCACAGCGTCGTGCGCAGATATAAAAGCTCTTCTTCGCCCATACACGGAAGATCCTTCACTGTCAATCCTCCTAAGTCACTGCTGCAAATCGAAGTCAGAACAGCCGAGATCCGTTGCAAGAAGAACTTCACCAATCGAGGAGCAACCTCCTCGTCGTGTGAGCAGAGCGCCATGAGCAAGCCTTCGTCGCGTTGGTACACGATGAGATTGATCGGGAACTCTACTTCCATTTGAGTAGTTGCGTCAAAGAGGCTGAATTCTTGGGCGGATAAAGCGGAAGGCTCGTCTTGAAAGGTCAACAAGACGGTAGACAAGGCTGTTGCAGGCCGCAAATTTGCTGTACCGCAGATCTTGGCGTAGCCGACATGCTCGTGGGCAAGGGCTGCTGCACCATCAGCGTCAATTTGAGCGAGAAGTTCCGTGATTTTCTGATCTGGAGCGACGACGGCTCGAACTGGCACAGTAGTGACACACGGTCCCATCACATCCTGAAGGTCTGCGTGCCCAGCCATGCCGGAGCGGCCGGAAGAGACGAGACTGTAGATGATGTCGTTTGCACCCGAAGATGCATGGAGCACTATGGTCAATGCTGTCTTGAAGAGAGTCGCTGTTGTCACGCAATGCTCCTGTGCTTTAGAGCGCAGAGCACCTTCGAAGACCATCTGGGTCTCCCTGCAGGAGCTTTGCCGTTCGACTCGCGAGGCTGCGTCAGCGTTTCCTACCAACTCGGTAGGCCAGGTGAATGCCTCACAATCGAAAAGATACCGTTTCCAGTACGCAATCGATTCTTCATTTTCCTGAAGCTTGAGGAGACGATGAACGAAGAAGGAATAAGGACGGCCTTGCAGCTCGGCTCCGGGGGTGCGACAGAGCTGAATCAGTCGTTCGGAAAGAAGTCGGAGCAGCTCGCCATCATATACAGAGTGATGTATAGTCAGATGAAAGTTTGCCTTATCGCTAGCAACGTCGAGTTTGGCCGCAACAGGACAGTGACCCAGCTCGAACTGCATGTGAGCGCAGCTGTCATTCCTGCTCCTTGCAGTGAGATTGACGAGCTGTTGAACTTGAGCGGACGTGGTCTTTAGAACAAGCTGAAGCAGCTGGCCGCCCTGCAACACGAAAACTGTTCGCAGAATTGGAGTTGCCGAGACAAGCTGCTTCCAAGCTTCCTTGAATCGCTCTACTGAGACCCAGTCTGGGATCGGAACTCCCATCCGCGCCATATAGCGGCCGCCACGTCGGGTATTCGTCAGGCTGATGCTGATGAGCGACTGTTGAGTTCGAGTAGCTGGCATCGCATCTTCGACTTCGTTGACTGAAATATCAACTTCACTGAGACCAGCCTGGGCAAAGTGCGCCCAGCCTTTGACAAGGCTGAAAGGAGCCAGAAGCTCCTCTGCGCCGTCGAGACCCGTTAGATCGGTGCTCAAAGGCGTAGAGACTCGCGTCAACACGCGAGCTTGCGCTCGAATGGTTGGATGTGCAAAGATGTCGGCAACTGACAGGTTGTACCCAGATTGGCGCGCAGCTGCGCTGAGCTTTATCACACGCATCGAGTTGCCTCCTGCTGCGAAGAAGTGCTGATCGAGTGGTATTCGGCAGGCTGGAAGATCGTAAGGTAGGACAGACTCCCAGAGAGCTGCAACGGCTTCCTCCAACGGAGAAGATTGATCTCGAATGGATGTTTCGTTAGCACTGCGACGGAAATGTTTCTCCAAGTTCTTTGCAACAATGTCCGAGTAGATGGAAGCAATTTTGCGCTCGTCAAGCTTGTCGTTTGCGGTAGAGGGAATCGCCCCAAGTGGGAAAACGAAAGAAGGTACAGCGTACCAAGGCAGCTGCAACTCGCATCGTTCGAAGATTGCATTTGCGGCATTTAGATAAGCCTCCTGCAAACACTGTGGAAGATCGTCCTTGACCATCGAGTTAATGTCGGGGAAAGGAGAAATAAACAGTGCGAGTGTTTCGACTCTGTCGATCTCGATCTTGATGCATGCTGCGTCCTTGACTTCATCGGTGGCTGCTAGAGCAACAGCTGTGACGGAGGCAAGCTCAACTCTGCCCCCATGAATCTTGACTTGACGGTCTTTGCGACCTTCCAGAAGCACAAGGCCTTCCGGACTCCATCTACCCATATCCCCGGATAGAAACATTCTCTCGCCCTTCGCAAATGGATTGGCGATGAACTTCGATGCCGAGAGCTCGGGTAGATGAAGATAACCCTGTGCAACCTGAGGTCCAGCCAACGCAATCTCTCCAATTTCGTTGACGCCGCAAAGCTCCAAAGATGAGCCGAGATCGTCTGTCACTGCCGTTGAACCTCGCAAAATATACACCTTGTTGGATCCTAAGGGCTGACCTATGGTCTTGCGGCTTGATGATGGTTCGATCTTGGCAGACACAGCGCTGACGGTGATTTCTGAAGGACCGTACGTATTGTAAAGGTCGAAGCCCTGAGCAAATTTCTTCTGCACCGAAAAGCTCATAGGCTCGCCACCCGGAAGAATGACGTGAAGGAAGGGCACTCTTGCTGGGTTGATCAAGTTCAAAACCGTCGAAGTTGACTGCAAGAATGTGGCGGCAAAAGTGTCACACATTGTTGTAAGGTCTTGAAGCAGCTGAGGCTTTCTGGCCACGCAGATCGTACCTCCGCTTGTGAGAGTTCCGAACAGATCCCATACGCTCATATCGAAGGCAGGAGCGGAAAAAGCAAGGGTACGTAAAGAGTGGTAGGCGTTCATCATCGACCTGCATCCCCGGATAGAATGGAACAAATTACCGTGATCGACACGAATCCCTTTAGGGGCGCCAGTTGTTCCACTTGTAAAGAGGATGTATGCTAGATCGGAGGCCTCTGTCGAATGAATAACGCCGGCACCAATGGTGAAGTTCGACTCGTTTGCTGCTGGAAGTTGGAGCAACTGATCGACCAGAATGATTCTAGCTCCGCTTCCATTGAGTAGACTTTGCAGCGAATCACTTTGCTTGGCCGTTGTGAGGATGACACGAGGGCTGATCTGATCCACAATCAGTTGATTCCTTGCCGCTGGACTTTCAAGATCAAGTGGCACATAAGCACTTCCTAGCATCAGTACTGCTAAGATGGACACGTACAAAGGAATGCCTTGGTCAAGTGCCAGCGGTATCGGTGATGCCCTCTCCGTGGAAGAGAGCTCGGCAGCACAAAGGGAGGCCAGGTGTTGCGCCTGTCTATAGAGCATGCCATACGACATGCAAGTTCCTTCCGCGGTTTGCAACGCAATCTTCTTGGGATGAAGCTCTGCGCGTCGAGCTATCTGCATTTGAACACTCTCGAAACCACCCACTGAGGCGGGAGTGTCCAGCGAGATGCTTCTCGAGACTTTCTGGCAAGGCCAATGGTCACGGACGAGGACATGTTCGTCACTATCGAGAGAATCAATGTTGTGAAGAGCCTCGTTGCAATCCGATCGGATGATTGTCTTGAGGATCGTGGCTGTATGTCGCAAAAGCCATCGCAGACCTGAATCGTCGGTATTATCCCGCTTTCCTTGCCGGCATGATAGTTCCAATCCAAATCTGGTGGGTACAACATTGATTTGTGCAGCGCCTTGAGAAGCTTCCTTTTGCTGAAGCCCCTGCTTGTCTTCATGATCTTGTGGGAATAGCTCTGCGGGGATAGCAAGTACTACCCAACCGCTTGCGTCGCCGAACGGTTCGTCTCCATCCAGCTCATTGAACGACTGCTGAGTCGATTCACCGATCCTGGATAGCGCTTGACCGATCGTCAAGGTCTCCTCAAGCTGAACGCTAAACTTCAGCAACTGCGTCGTTCGATCTCCTTCTGCACAAACAGTCGAAGCAACTGAGGCGCCGATGGGTTTGAGTACGCAGAAAGCTGCTTCTGAATCTCCTGACACTCTGCAGATGGCAATGGCCAGAGCCAGCTTTACGAAGCTGCCAATCTCACCTTGGTGTTCTGTTGAGATGAACGGAAGGATGAACTCCCAAGGAACGCAAAATTGCTCTGACTGGCCCAGATCCATCTCAACGTGATGGGGTTTGGTTAAGGTAGGATTTGCTGAAACGTTCGAGAGAAGAGCAGGATTGGTCATGACGAATGGCGTTGTCGCGATGCTGCAAGTGGACAGATATGAGAAAAGGTGTGGTATCGTAGTCGAGGCGAAGATCAATCTGATCTGATGTGAGTACGATTTAGGTACTGCAGATGAGTGCGGCAGCGATCAAGATTGTTGAAGGCAGCAGGACCGGGAATGAACCATCAAAAAGGCATCCACACTCCTTTCGCAAATACTGTACGATTACTGCTCAAGCAGACCTCATGTCAACGTTGATGCTTCCTTATCGGGTTCATACAGTAGTGGCATAAGAGCGTGCGTTACCACGGTAGGATTTTGTCTTTGTGACTCTAGACCACAAACTGCACTAGACGCAATACAGTGTTGCACACATGAACCAATCGCAATCTTGAAAGTGACACCTTCTTTACACGCCTCAGGAGCTTGACAAGTGTACAATATAGTGTTTTTCTCGCGTTGGTCGAAGTATAGAAACCCGAAAATCTATGGTGGTTATCGAAGGTTTTAGTGGCCTCAGAGTGTAAGCAGACGGTCAATCTCGGCTTTTTAGCCTGCATGTCGGCGCCGTGTGAGGTCTAAGATTCACTAAGTTTGGTGCGTCGGTGATTGCGCTACTTGAAAGGAAGCGGTCTCGCAAAATCGCGGGGGCGAACACAGTTGCTGTTTGCATCGGTCAATTCGACACAGAGATGACTTCCCTTGTGCTAGACTTCATGTTCGGCAGAGCACGAAGCGCCTGGGCTACAAATTGACTACAGCAGCAGCTGGTGGCTATACTCCGGCTCATCACTTTGTATGAGTAACTCGGAACTTGACACAATGGTCGACAACGGCGCGGGTAAGGTCTTCTCCCATCTCTGGGCTGCAACGTCAAGCCTTAAACTTTGTCCCAACGCTGGATCTCGATGACGTTCTAGGCCTGATCACCGATGCAGCCAAAATCTTGGCCTGAAGCAACCTACTGAAGCAGCTCATTCTCCTAGTTGAAATGGCTCGACCAGAATATCTTCGATGGGTCCAGAAAAAGAACCTCAATTATACGACTATCTAAGTCGCATGAGTTCAAATTTGGCAACGAAATTGAGGCTCCTATATTCAATATTGCTTTAGAATATGTTAGATTGGCAGCTCTGCTTCCCTGTCCGCAATGATCACTCTCGAGGCAGCATTCCACCCTTCTGCATCCTTCTTACAGGAAGTGTGAGTTCAGACTCTGTCGAGCGCCCCAACAGCCTGTACAGAGGGGTGTTGCGAACTTTCCCGAATAGGTGTGCTCCCAAATTGGCAGCAGGAACACGAGACGTTCAAAGAAGCGAGGTTCCTTTGGAATTCACTAGGGTCCTCCCTTAGTGAGAAGGATGCACTAATTATTTTCAGCCGGAGGCCCTTCAAGTTGAAGTCCAACACGTCGGTGGAATTCCTCTGACGTGTTTGACATTTGGCTGAGATTTTTGGAAACTGAAATTGCAGAAATTGGAATTTTCGCCTGTGTACCCATCTGTACCCCAGCTTCTCACACACCATCAATGACGCGCCGGAGGAATTCCACCGTCGCAACCTTCAACTCTCCAAGCGCTTTGGCGCTAAGAACAGACATGTGGAAAGAGCTGCTCTTTACTGCAGTCGGACTGAAGAAAATATAATCATGTAACTCTGTAATCTCTTCTGGTGTTGATGAAGCACCATCTTAAAATCCTACTTGCCAAGGTTGTGTGGTGTATCGTAAGATTGCTTCTTGTATGCTGCGTCAAGGGCGTAGCACGATGCAATGAATGCTCATGTGGTTCCATGCAGGGCCGTAGCCATATGCAAAGAAGATAGAAGAAGGGCTTTCGCAAAGTAGCAACATGCGCATCTGGTTTGAGAATCGGAGGTGGTCGTCTGTCACATGCGACAAATACGTTGAAAGCTGCATCAATCAATGTCACTACGGTCCAGTAGTCAATCTGATTGTATTTGTAGAAAACATCAGATGGGGCACAGCATGGAGTCATCACGGCTGTGAAACAAAGGGAAAAGACAATTATGTAGGACGAGTTCTTATCAATCACCGTGACAGCTGGTTTTCCATCTATGCCGATGTTAGAAGTGGATGGTTCTCTGGTGGTGTGAGCTATGGTCGTATGGGCGCAGCTTGGGGCTCACGTCGCCGACAGCTATTCTGTGGACCAGATTGGGTCCAGTAGATGCTGTATCATTACAGAGAACCCATAATCGCAGCTCATTAGCCACGAGTTCATCTCGAATTGTGTACTACCTCTGTGTATACCTTTCCTTTTTGCAAGTTTTCCATTCGTTCAAAGAACTCACAGCCATCGAGGAAGGAAGAAACTGATTTATATCGAAAAACATCTCTCTCCGACGTCGCTTAGGCGACCACAATCCTGTCGAGATTCTTTGCTCCTTTCCTTGTCTCACTTCTTCCCATCGCCGAGCACACACTTCTGCACGTTTTTTACACACGTCTCATCTCAATTGTCACCTAGACCCATGTTCCTGTCGGGCAATGCCCACAGGCTTTTGCAATCAAGCTGCTCATTTCAAGCAGTCAAACCAGATGTGCGTGAAAAGACACTGCTTCATTGAAGACGAACAAGACAGAGCCTGTTCACATTTCGCCAACGATCTCCTCAACCTCCATGCCATCACCAGGAGCCTCTCTGCTGCTGTTGTTAGCGTCATTTTTGCTGGACGAAGAGGCCCGTTTACGTGTGCTAGCCCTTGTACCCTTCCGGCTTCCAATCGAAGGTGGACCACCTGCTCTTCCACTTGATTGTCCTTCCGCTGCCTCTGTCGTTGCTGAGCCTCCTGCCGCACCTGCTTGGTCCCCTGCGCTATTAGCGGGAGGCGCAGGGGTGGACATGGAATTCTTTCTGGCCGAATTTCTCCTCTTCTTCCCACCTTTACTTCCCGGCTTCTTCCCCAACCTCCGCTTGATCACCTGCTCATTCCCATCGTCATCAATCTCAACCACCTCTTCATACTCGTACCCGTCATCGTCGTCATCACCGTCACCCGCACCATCGTCCACATGACCCCTCTCTCCCCTTCTGCCTCCCACGGGCGCCGAGGCTTCGCGCTTCTTGATTGCAACATCAGCGGCACTCGCTGCAGCAAGTGCCTCAATATCCTGTAAATCAGCTTTGATCTCCGGAGGTGGTCCAGATAGATCTACGCCAATGGCTGTTGCATACGCCTCCAAATTGACCGGTATCGAGTTCTTCAATGCCTCATCAACCAGCTTGCCATTGCTCTTCTCTTCCACATTGAACTTCTTTTTAATCATGACCCTGTCCCTGCCTGGGAAGAGCCTAGCGATCATCTCAAAGTCAGTTCCCCACTGTTGCAACGATCTGTAGAATTTAGCCGTTTCGTCAGCTGTCCACTTCCTGTTTCTTCCCAGCTTGCGTGAATACGTGGCAGCGTTCACGAATCTATCACCCTCACGCTCATCAACAACTTCCATATTGTCTCGGTCGTCCTCTCCATTCCCATAGTTGGCGAAAAGCGAAGTCTCGTCGAGAACAATCTTGCCATCGACGATACGAGTTTGAACGGCGAATCTGTTTTCGCGGAAAGAGACGTCGGTAGCCGCAACAGAAGTTTCGCGTTTCTTGCGTCGGCGAGGGGATGAAGCACCGCCTTCGCCATCCGTTGTGCCGTCAGCATCGGTGTCGGGAGCAGAGTCGTCTACTTCGGACACATCGTCGTCGTCGTCATCCCCAGTCTGATCACCAATGACTTCCTCTTCTCCGTCAAGAACTTCTTCTGTGACATCCTCGACTGGAACGCCATTTGTGGTTCTCAGAACGCGGGCTGCCGGAGCTGGAGGCGCAGGTGAAGGTGAGCCATTGGCAACTTTCTCACCCAGAACGTGCTCTCCGAGGACAGCAGATCTCGCAGCTGCTCTTCGATCATTCACGAGTCTCTTGTACACTCGTTCAGCCTCAAACGTCCTTGGTCCAGCCCGACCCTTTCGATATTCGACTGTACTGATATCGGCCATGGTAACGTTAGAGGGATCGATGCGACTAGAAGCCAGCTGTGGACCCTCCTGGTACATCTGTTTGCGATATTCTTCCTCGTCATCTGAAACCGTATGCGCCTTGCGTGATGATGTGATACGACGCTTCTTGCGTCTGACCGGCTCGCCATCGTCGCCTATCTCTGAGGTAGTCTCCATATCACTTTCGTCTTCTGGACCGAGCGTAACACCCTCGGGATGAGCGAGCTTCCATGCCTCGAGGGCAGAGTCATATTGCTGACGTAGCAAGGCTGCTTCGGCTTCCCATTTGGTTCTTGCAGCTGGTGCAAGGTCGCGCCACTTAGCAGCAATCTGACTGGTGAGCTCTGTAAGTGGCATGTCTGGGTTTTGAGCCTGTCGATCTGCACGGTTTGCGTTGACAAAGAGGAGATACGCAGAGAGCGGGCGGCGAGGTTTACCGGTCTCAAGCTCTTTGCGCTTAAGACGACGCTTCTGCAATCGAGCAGAGGCGAGGGCTCTGCGTTTGGCAGCTCGAGCTTCTTTCTGCTCGGGTGTCTCTTCAGTCGCAGCATCCGTCCGCTGTGAGCCGGGCTTAATGCCTTGTGATGCTGAACGTATACGTGAAGTCGAAGCTGCGTTGCTGTCGTCTGGGATCGCACGGCCCTTCCCCTTGTCGCTCGACGCTGATGGGACCGGGCTGTCGGTGGGAGGTGCTTCCGTTCCGGCTGCTGAGGCTGGCTTCCGCGATTGGCGCAAAGAAGAACGCGTCTCCTGCTGTGAAGCACTTTCCTTGATTGTTGATGTGGCATCAGTCGAAGTAGTAGCTGGAGCTGCCTTCGAGCGTGTTGACCGTTGTGGTACTTGGACTGGGTCTGGCTGAGACGCTTTGTCGATGAGTACGTCGGTGGATGCTTCTGTGGCAGGCGGAGGCATGACTGTAGTTGCTGATGCATTGTCGCGTCCAGCCCCAGCGCGTATAGAGTTCGCACTTGCGATCCGGTCACTACGCGAACCTCCAATGCTTGGCGGGCCGTCTGAGCGCGCGGAAGGCGCAGACAGAGTATCATCCTGCTCAGTGCTCTCAACAATGGTCGAGGGTAACTGCGCAGCGGCAGTGGTTTCAGAGGGATGAGCTGACGTTGAATCGGGTGTTTGAGTTGCAGCAGAAGGGGTGTGTTGAGACTGTGGCGCTGGCGTCAGAGATGCTCTTGAGCCAGGTCGTGGTTTGGAGACAGTTGGTCGATTAAACACAGGCTTGATCTTTGCTGAACTGGATGAAGGCTGTCCTGCGCTGATGCTGGTACGTCCAGTCGAAGAAGATCCTGGTTTCGAGATGACGGAAGGCGAGACATTGAATGCGTAGCTCTGAGATTTTGCTGGGGTGGCAGTGGATTGCGACGCTACGGCATCTGGGCGTACGGCTGTGATAGGGACACTTTTCCGGATGGACGGTGTACGCGCTTGACGAGTGGGAGCGAGAGAAGGAGATGGTGCAGTAGCTTGTGAGGAGCTTCCAGCCTGGTGCTGCTGCTGCTGCGATGCTGTCTGTTGGGATGCTGTCTGTGATGTGGATGGTGTTGTTGTGGCAGATGCTCCTCCCGCCGACCGCCTTGGTACAATCGAGGGTTTGAAGCGGGCACCACCCTTTTCGATACGGGATGACATGCTGATCTAGCGGGGCGACGATGAGCCAGCGTGCGGGATGGAATGGGTATCGAGGACTTCGGTGAGTGGATGGAAGGAAGAGGGAAAGCAAGGACAAGCTTAGAGCGCGTGTTCAGGGTTCGCTGCGTTTGCATGCATTTCCGCCAACTTTTGGTAGAACGCGACTGCCCGATTTCCGAGCCAAAGTAGAGCTTCTCAGCATTCGGAATTCGGCAGCTTCAGTTCACGCCTGTCAACCATCCTTTGACACCTTCTCACTGTTGAACCCCCGTCGTCACCCGAAATAGCAGCAACAACGGCGGGAGAAAGATGTCCAACTCGCCGGCACCTCCGAGCTTCGGTGCAGGCGCTCCGCCTCCTATGATGCAGCATCCTCCACCAGGAATGCACGGAGTCCCACCTCCTCCTTTCAGCATGCCCATGGATCAGAGCGAAACCGATGAGCCTCCACCGCTCCCCTCCGATGCCAGTCAAACCCTCTACATCCAAAACCTGAACGAGAAAGTCAAGCTTGAAACCATGAAAGCCACGCTCAATAATCTATTCTCCAACTATGGCACAGTTCTCTCCGTCATCTCACACACCAACCTTCGGATGAGAGGTCAAGCTTTTGTCTCGCTTGACGATGTGCACGCGGCAGACAAAGCTCGACGAGAAGCACATCTCTTCCCACTCTACGGCAAAGCGATGAAGATCAGCTTTGCCAAGTCCAAGTCTGACGCTGTCGTCTTGCAGGAGGTCAAAGAAGATGGGGGCGAAGCTTCAGAAGAGTTTAAAAAGCACAAAGAGCAGCGACTAGAACACAAGAAGATGGCACGACGAGGCAACGTGCTGCGAAGGCGAGAGCTCGAAAAGAAGATCAGAGCTAAGCGTGCTGCAGCAGGCGAAATTGCAGAACCAGAAAAAGCAGCCGCAACAAAAAGAGCACAGCAAGAAATGCCAGACGAGTATCTTCCACCCAACAAGATGCTTTTCTTGCAAAAGATTCCGGAAGGTGTGGGCAAGGGCGAATTGGAAAGTCTGTTTTCGGCATATCCGGGCTACGTCGACGTTCAAACGATTCCAGGAAAAGCAGATATTGCTTTCGTCGAATTCAACGACATTCCGTCCAGTGTCACAGCAAGAGGTGCGCTCAACGGGTACAACTTTGGTGCTGGGGATAAGCTCAAGGTACGTCTTGTGATCTACATTCACCGTGCCAAAGATATTCTAATTACTGACCTGTGTACTCTTCATTATATTGACTCGGTGCAGATCACATTCGCCAGAGCATAACGTCCACAGTGGCTTCATCTTTGCTGTCATCAAGACCCACACGCTCGATCCGCATTTGCACGGCGCGGATACGTGTACTATTATGAAGCTGGCAAGCCAGCAAACTTGTCAGCCTGACCTCAATCGTGTACTTCTATGCAATTACGTTCAAATGCTTTCTATCCTGATGTTGCTCGAGTCCGAGAGATTGTCCGTCTTCCGTGAGAGTGAGAGTGAACTATGTTGCGTATCATTAATGTCCCTGATTCTGTTTGCTTACATTCCTTGCCGTTGACAAACAGCAGCGAAATCAGCTAGCATCTTCGAGCGAGGTTGCGCTTCGTCCAGTACAGCGCTATTATTTCCGACTTTCAGCGACTTCAACAGAGCGCAAAGACGATTTTGCTCAGCAGCCACTTCATCTGCCAGCTTTGATACCGTGTCGGCACTGTCTACTTGCTGTGCGAGTCTCGAATTGATAAAATACCAGATTCCTACCAAGAGAATTATCACACCGAGACGCCAGGCTAGTCTGCCCATAATGGCAGCGCTTGCGGCAGGGGAAGTTTGACTCGGCGTTCGAGTCGGCTTGAAACAGAGTGGATGCTTGACGAGATTGTGATGGAACGTCGAGACGATGCCGATGTGTAGTGCATTGGTGTGTCGACATGAGCAAGCCACATCTCTTTCTGCTGCAGATTCGGAACCCGGAATTCTCGCGGTTGGCTGCAAGCGGCTGTTTCAAGACGCGTTCAGTTGCGCATCCTCTCTTCCATTCATGAACCAACACTCTCCACCCTTTCTCATCCACGCCGATCCCCTTTCACACTTTCGCATCACCATCCCAAAATGTCGCGATTCGGTGGACGCTTTGTCCCAAACCTGGAGCACGAAGTTCGACGACAAGCCACCGAGCCCATTGTGAAATGGCGACAAGAATGGGTATCACCCTCCGGCACCTCTTCTGATTCATCCTCTTCCACTTCTGTCAACTTGAAGATTCTCAAATGGGTGGCACAGCCGTCTGACCCGATCATCTTTCCTGAGGAACAAGATGTTCTCCCCTCCGATCGTAATCCAGGTGACTCTGCAATCGTCGAAGCACCCGTCCAGTCGATTCACAATGCTCCTGCTGCTCCTTCCACCCCGGCTGGTCCGTCTCTTTCCTCTGCGGATGGCGGGTTAGGCACCATCGCACCGAAAGATCCTCCACCCAATCCAGAAGCAGCCGCAGCTAATGTTGCTGCTCCACCCTCGGCCATTCCTCCCCACGTAGTCCAAAGCTTCTCAGAGCCAACAACCGGCACAAACACCACTGGAGAAAACACACCTGACGATAGCGTTGCGAATACCCCGGCTCCCACCACACAAGATACCGTAACAGCAGCAGGGGAAGGAATGAGCCAAGCTACCTCATCACAAGGCGCTCCAGCATCAGCGAGTGTAACCGGATCAAATACACCGCAAATCCAACCTCAAGTCGAAACTCAACTCCATCAACAACCCCCTTCTGCGCCAGTAGAGGACACCGAGACACTAGCAGTACTTGCGGAAGGCGCGGAGAAGGAACAAGCACCAGCTGGGAGAGAAGAGACCTTGCTTAAGACGAATCCGGCTGTAGAAGGAGTGGCAACTACTCACGAAGACGATGTACCTGGTGCTGGAGCGGGTGGAGCGGCAGGAGGTGATGTTGAGATGAAAGATGTTTAATGATACCTCGATATTGAATGTATTTTATGATGAAGAAATTGTGAAGAAAGTACCCAAATTTGTAGTATGAATCTCGATCACAGAACGATGGAAATCAGGATGTAACTGGAGCCCATCCACACAATCAAACTCCCTTTTGATTTGACTGAAACTTCTCTCCTTTCTCGCCCTTGCTCTCAAACCTTTCAAATCCATCGGCGACCCCAGTGCTAGGCAATTGAACTCATTGCATCCAGCAACAAGCACCTTGCCTCCTAAAGTTACAGCAAGACTTCTTCCACCAGCAGCAGCGATTTGAATCACCGTTGCGTCATCCGACGGAATTTCTAGGAGAGTTGGTTCGGGTACGATGTTCCCTTCCCATCCTTCATCCCTTTCTTCCCTTGCCGCTGATAGAGGCAGGAGAGAGGATCCTTCATTCCATCCCCAACCATAAACATCACCTTCAACAGTGAGCACGAGGCTATGTCTCCCACCAGCAACGACATCGAGTATAGCGCAAGGAAATCCTTCTGCGCGAGACAGCTGTGGGACCGGCATAAGAAACGGTACTTCTGTCGCAGGCGAAGCTGGAACCGCAGGGGGGCTAGAAGGAGGAAGAAGACCAACAATCTCCGTCCCTGAGTACGGTTGTAATGGTACGGCACCAAATCGTGCATCTCCATACAACCATACCTCGCCTTCGAGTTCTGTGAGGAGAATGAAGTGTGCGTTCCCTGCTGAGATGCTCGCAAACTTTGGCAGCACCACGTCGGTTAAAACGGTGGTACGGGAGTTTTCGTCGTACGTATGAGCAACGAAACGACTCGCTTGCCTTATTCGGCTAGCAGAGGAAGTAGAACCACTTGCAAGCTGTAGTGAGCCGACGGAATCCAACAAATAAATCGCACCTTTGAGATCGACAACCATACATCGACCTCTTCCGTCTGCAACTGCAAATTTCCAGCCCGCGCCTTCCACTACACTCACCTCCCCCTTATCGTAGTCTATGAAATGGGTCCGATCATTTGTTCCGTCGATCAGGGTTTCGAAGATGTCTTGTCCGACAAAACTGAGCCTCGACACGTCTGTTCCGGCTTGAAGTTTGATCAGGAGGTCTTGAAGAAGGCGAGCGGATTCGCCAAGTACACGCACAGTGCCCGAGTTTGTGAGGTAGACGGTCTGATACGTGCAAGCGGCCACAATCTTTACTGATTCTTCCAGTTCAAATATCTTGGAAAAGGCCGCGTCCGAAGGATTCGACGGATGTAACTGAGAGAAGAGGTTGCTTCCAATTGCTAGAACCTTGGTTGAGGCTCGATCCTGGTCAGTACGATTGTCGCGCCTTAGATTTTCGACCATCGTCGCTACCTGAGCATACAAGGCTGATCCGCATCAGACATCTTGCTTCTCTCGAGCTGAGCTTGATCCTTTGTTCTGAGCTCGTGCTATCGAAGTTATGCTTGGTAGAGGAGGAGAAAGGTTTGGGATGGTGGGTCTTGAGAGGAAAGTGTTGGTGTGGAGGTATCTACGCCAAATCATTCCGGCCGGTAAAATGGTGTAGCATAGAAGACGCGAAGAATGAATTGATGTCGGTGCTTTGTCCACCTACTCTGTCAATTACTACTACCACCACCATCATCATCAACAACATACTTCCCTCTGGCTCTGCTAGAGCGCAACATCAAACATGCATCCAGCTCTGGTAATCTTTCTCTCCGTGGTCGTAGTGCAATCCATCACCGCATTCGGCAAAGACCGACTGCAATCCGTCTTATGGTTTCTCTACGCTTCGCTCTTTCACCGTTCCACTCTCTCCACCCAACGGACTCTCCGTCGACAAATTCTCTCGGACAAACGTGACCTAGCCGCAACTTCGTCACAAGACCAATTCGCTAAATGGGCAAAACTTCGTCGCAAAGTAGACAAAGGCCTAGCTGACCTCGAACGTACCAATTCTTCGCTCACTTCCGCCCGTTCAACTTTCTCAATGCTGTTCAAAGGATTGATGTTTATCATTACCACGATTTTGCCTTTCTGTGTCACAAGCTGGTATAGTAAAACGCCCATCTTTTGGCTTCCGCCAGGTGAACATAGTTGGTTTGGTCCGGTAGGATGGTTCTTGGCATTGCCTAGAGCACCAAAAGGTGCGATTAGTAGTACTGTTTGGCAGATGGTTTGTTCAAGGACGTTGATTGCAATTGGAGGTGCACTGGCAAATTTGATGCCGGGCAAGATGAAGGAGGAGGTGGTAAGCGATGCGAAAATCGAAGAGATTGTCGAGGAGAAAGAGAAGGCAGTAAAGGCAGCGCAAAAGGGGGAAGCAAAATCTTCGACAACAACAACATCAACGACGACAGCAGGCGTTGAAGCGAGGAAACGAACAAATGCATCTGCCACATCAAAGCAAGATCTTTGAGCAGAATACGACGGACCTCATTTCTATCTGAATTTAAACTTCGTAGCTCTTGACACACATCACACTTTCGGAGTAGTGTGACATTCAGGCAAACCAATGAAATGAGATTCCATTATATTGAGCCTTGTTGTTATGGACAATGGACAATAAAAAATGTTGCAAAGGGTACAAATACATTAAAGCTATCGTTTCTTCTCTTCCAATCTAGTGATGATGACCACCGCCACCTCCCAAACCAGCTAATATGGATTGCAGTAACCTTGGAGTGCATGCACCACCGATCAATAATCCAATTCTCAACCACTTGCCCAAAATCTGCATCTCTCCCTGACCATTCGAGTCCGACGTTTCCATCGTATCCGCTTCTACGCCAGCCAGCTCGAGCACCGCGTGAAATGCAACAAACAAGAATGTGCCACCTGAGAACGCCAAAGCGGTTCCAATATGTCTTCCATCGATCCCCCCATCCGACCCATTCGCATTACTTGCAATATCAGCATCCAAAAACACACTCAATAAGCCATAGGTAATCACGGCACCTACTGGAGAAGCCATTGCAAAAATCGCCACACCTTTTCTCACCGAAGTCCTAGACAAGCGTTGAGACATGAGCATAGCACATAATCCAAAAGCAGCCGGAGCCTTATGAATCATAATAGCGACAAATACAACCATAGTGAGGGTTTGATCGCCTGACTGAGCACTAGCTCCCATTGCGATTCCGTCTGCTGTTGCGTGGATCAGAAGCCCAACAATGGTAGTGAGTGCTTGGGAGAAGGTCGAATTGGCGTCGTAGTTTGTGGAACGACGAGATCGAACACTACTGAAGGAATTGTGTCGATGTAACAAAGGTGCTCCAGGCGACGAAGAGGGATCGTGACTGGTATCGCGGTGAAGGGTAGTGCTGCTACGTTGCGAGCTCCAATCAGCAGCAGTGCTAGCGTGACTGGATGCGATTCGTTTAAGATCCGAAGGCTCGTAATGCTGTGCTTCGTGATCATCATAGTCATCGGGAAGATCATTGTCGCTACTAGAAGCGGTGGCGACGCTGTCTATACGACGATGTGGATCTGTGCCGCGAGTTGTTGATGCTGTTGTGTTTGTTGTGGCTGCAGTGTCAGCACCGGCTGTTCCGATTTGCGCTTCTTCATCTCGGCGGTCGAAAACGGTGAAAGAAGCTTTGCTGCTGACTTTGTGCAGCGTTTTAGGATGGGACGAAGGGTTGGTCTTCTGATGAAAGGACTTGGAAAGACGATGCGCTTCCAGACGAGGCCGTTGTGGTGGAGGTGCAGAGTACTCGTTATGATGGTGGTGATGTGTTGAACTCGAGCTGTCTTCTGCCTTACTGACGCTAGAAGAGCTGCCCGCACCAGATGTGAATTGATCAATGACATACATAAGGACGATGCCAAAGAGAATGCTGGATCCTAGACGATGTTCTGCGTCCGACTGTGTGAAAGGCTTGGAGGAATCGTGACTATCCCTGCTATGGTCGTGGTCATGATCATCTGATGCGTCGTCGGATCGTTTTGTGATGAAAGTCCAAGCCCACGGCTCTTGCTGCTCGGTCGATGATGCTAAAGCTGATGCTGGATGTGACGCTTGAAAAGCTTGAAGTGGTGCTGATGGCTTAAAGGCACTTGGTGGATGAAGTATGTTAGCAAAAGCGCTGCTTGAAGCTGATTGTGTTGGTTCTGGTGTGACGTGAGAGAAGAGGGAGCTGGAGCCCTCGGGTATAACGACAGTGACAGCAGCACCAACAAGAAGACCGGCTCCAAACACTTCAAGAACACGCATCATTCGATGTGATAAGGGTAGTGAGAGTGGGAGTAAGCCGCAAACGAGCGTGCCCACGCCCATGCCCGCGACAAGCAAGACGAAGCCAACAAAGCTCGACATGCTTGATTGCTATGCGAAGTAGCTCGTTGTCGAGTGTATGAATGGATCGTTGGCCTACGGAGAATGCATGGATCTATATGTTTGTACGAGCGTGTGGAGATGACCGAGGAGATTTCGCCAATCGTCTTGTCCTGGTAGGGAGGTGTGTTTGTCGCAAAGTTTCGGTTACGCGATCGTTGCTGTTCGAATGTGATGATGGTAGTAGATGTGGATGTAAGGCTTGATGGCACGAGTGTGGGGATGACTGAGAGACGGTTCTTTTGGTTGGTTTGGTGTTCATGGAATGGGGAATGTATGTGTAATGCAAAGGAAGCACCGAGCTGCAGCAGAGCAACAGCAACTCAAATTCCGCCGAGAAAGAAGGGTTCTTTTGCTGCTTCTTTTGACTTAAGCTGTCATATTCCACGCTCCATCTCACTCGGCACTCTGAAAGTCACAGTCACAGTCAAGTTACGCAACAAGAACGGCGACCCTATCGGTTATCTCTCCAATTTGTGTTCAGCAACTAACATTCGCAATAATTATTCAAAACTTCCTTATGTCATGCGCTGTAAGCTAATAATCCATTTTCTCCATTTTGACTGGACAAGCCGCAGAAAAACAAGACGCGATTTTGTTTTTTTCTTCTTGGTCCGAGCAGATTTTTTGGAAGAAATTTTTGAGTGCCAAAGCTTCTTCTTTTTGCTCCTCAAATACTCAGCCTCCTCGTCAGTTTATCTCTTTCTTCTCTCTTCTTCATCCAGCTACCCAGCTTGGCTCACCCTCATATACCCTTTTGCATCTTTAGTATACCACTGCATCGCTCCATCCTCCCTTTCTTTCTTGCATTGATCCCTTCTCGCTTCTCGCTAACAACACAATGTCGAAGCGTCCTTCCTCCCCATCTTTGGACGGCAAGTCCTCCATCACTGCTGCCGTTCCTTCCACATCTTCCCCCGTTGGTCAACGTCAACGTACAGGCGCCGATGCCTCTTCTCAACTTAACCGTATTAAAGATGCGGACGGCGACGATGAAATGGGAGAATTCGAAGACCAATTTGAAGACGAGTTCGAAGAAGAAGATACCGATGCTGTCATCGCAGCTCGCGATTCTGACGACGACGATGACGAAGATGGTGAAACCATGGAAGTAGATGGCATGAAAGTCGATGGCAAGATTCAACGTCCCGAAGACGACGAAGCCGACGCCGTCGAACCAGAGGCCCAAGTCTACATTCCAGGCGTTAACAAACTCGAGGAAGGTCAAACGCTCGAAGCAGATCAAAGTGCTTATGAGATGCTTCACCGTCTCAATGTCACTTGGCCGTGTCTTTCGTTTGATCATCTTAAGGACCATCTTGGAAACGATAGGCAGAGTTACCCTCACACCTCTTATATGGTCGCAGGTACTCAGGCTGATACACCTTCTCGAAACGAGATTATGGTCATGAAGGCCAGCTCCCTTCATAAAACTCAGAATGACGATGGTAAGTTCGACAAATGCATCGCTGTGCAGAAGAGATACGATCAAAGCAATAAGTGTCTGCGGCTGGTTTCGCAATGATGCCTTGAGGCATTTGGCTGTATGAGTTGATTCCTGCTCCTGTGGAGCTGGGAAGAAACTCGATGCCGACAACATCTCAGCTACCTAATTTTTTTACTTTCTGAGCCAAACCATGCCAAGCACACTTTTAATTTGCTTTCTGATTCGCGCCTCAACAACAGCGTGCATCTCATCTGTTCATTCATCCTAGATAAACAACAAGTGTACTGACTTTTACATCTTGGATGATTGTCACTGCTCCACAGGTCACTCTGACGACGAAGATGACGATGAAAACGATTTGGACGATGACGCTATTCTCGAATACAAATCCATCCCTGTCCATGGTGGAATCAATCGTGTTCGTGCGGCACCCACATCAACTCCCGTTTCCGACCTCGAACCTTGTCTTGATCCTTACCCAGTCGCAGCATGGTCTGAAGTAGGCGATGTTAAGATCTTTGATGTTCGACCACTTCTCAACTCTCTCGATCGTCCCGGTACCTCTTATGATTCGCGTAAAGTTAACACACCCATGTTCACCGTCAAAGCGCATAATGGAGTTGAAGGATATGCGATGGATTGGGCAGGTGTTGTGAATGGTGGTTCTTCCTCTGGCTCTGGAGGTAAAGCTTCATCTTTACGTCTTCTTACTGGAGATATTCATTCAAAGATCTACCTTACCACTGCCAATAATGCTGGTTTCACAACCAACCCAACTCCTTTCACCTCTCATACATCATCGATAGAAGATCTTCAATGGTCACCCAAAGAACCTACAGTTTTCGCTTCATGTTCTGCAGATCGATCCATTCGAGTTTGGGATGTAAGAGTTAAAAATCGTCGTAGTGTTATTTCAGTTGAAAATTCTCATTCAACAGATGTAAATGTAATTTCTTGGAATCGTGGTACAGATTATCTACTTGTTTCAGGAGGTGATGAAGGTGGATTAAAAGTTTGGGATCTTAGACATTTTAAACCTAATTCAACCACCAATCCAACTCCAGTTGCACACTTTGATTGGCATAAAGCTCCAATTTCAAGTGTAGAATGGCATCCTACTGAAGATAGTATCTTTGCTGCAAGTGGTAGAGATGATCAAGTTTCTCTTTGGGATTTAAGTGTTGAACAAGATGATGATGAATTAACACAGTCAAAGGAACAAGGGTTGGGAGATGTTCCAAGTCAATTACTCTTTTGTCATCATGGTATTACCGATTGTAAGGAGTTACATTGGCATCCACAAATTCCTGGAATGTTAACTACAACAGCTTTGGATGGCTTTAATATCTTCAAAACTATTTCGGTCTAATTTTCTCTCTCTCTCACACACACATACACTGCTCAACATAATTCATTATTCCGTCATTCAGTTCGAAATTAATGTTCAATACTACTGTATTTGTACCCTGAATACCATTCTCCATTCCTCTCTCGTGATGTCTCTCTCTGTGCACATCCTAAGTACAATCAATGTCGCACGAAACAGTATCTGCTGAAAATAATCGTATTGTGTGAAGATGCTATGAATATATGTCGATGCTCTCTAATTCGGATCAGGCCATTCCCTAAGCTCAATAACTGTATCTGGTCCACCAAAAGCCAAAATTGGTAAATGGGGATGAAAAGCCATACTACCCATAGCCGGTGTAAAAGCTGATGGTGCCACTTCCACCGCTGGTGGCAATAAAGTATGCAATGGATTGGTTGGGTTTAAATGCGGTCCATGTCCATGTCCATGTGCATGTACCCCAGTACCACCTCCAATCCCACCAACGCCATGAATACCACTACTACCACCACCGATCAAATTCGAGTGATGAGAAAGAATTCCACTACCACTTCCTCCCATTTGTTCACCAGAATGATGTAAATGATGCATATGATGATGATGATGATGACTAGTATGCACCACCCCCGCATTCACCGCTTCAGGTGGATACAACAGAGTACTATTTCCTAAATGTTGCGTCGAACCCATCGGTGCAAAATTTCTCACTATTGGTTTCCCCAAAGTCGATAACGTCTCTAAATGCGTCAACAACACCGTCTGTGCTCCCGCACTTGGTCTGAACGGTTTGGGAGAACTACTAGTCGCAACCAAAGGTATCCTTTCATGAACAGCCATACAACTCAATTTCCCACCCAACTTACCACCTAAACTCATCCTAGCAATACTGCTTCTTACCCTCATATCCCACATTCTAACCTCTCCATCCACACTAGCCGTTACCAATTCTCTAGATCCACGTTTTTGAAGATGTACATTCTGAACCCATGTTTGATGTTCCTCCCACAATCTCACCAAACTAGCTTCCGGTGGGTTCCTACGATCATACACTCCTACCGTTCCATCCCCAAATCCAGCAACAAACAAATGTCCGAAATCCGATTCAGAACTGACACTGGTAACACAACTACTCGCCCTAGTCGGAATATCAACCACACACAACTCCCTATGAGCATCCCAGACTCTTATAACTCTACTATCTCCACCCGCCAACAAATGTCCACTACCTTGTAACCAATCCACCACCAACCCACTCGGCTTTTTACTCCTCACCAGATCCGGCAGCGCCTGAAAACTACTAGCCAATTCCGGTCCTCTGAAACCCTGCGTATGCGCAGGTGAATCATAATGTCTATAAATCCTCACATTCCCTTCAGCACTACCAACAAGCAACATCGCATCACTATCTTCATTGATAAACAACGCAGAAGTAATGTTAGTTCTTGCTGGATTACCATTTGCAAATCGACTGAGCAACCTTTTCTCTTCCCAATCCCAAACAGCTACCGTATCTTGATCACTAGCTGTAACCAAATGATTCTCATATTGATGGAACAACATCAAATGCGGAACAGCTCCATTTCGAATATACCCACCATGTTCTGACCAAGCTGACTGTGCTGCTGAATCAGCAATCTCGAGCGAATGCTCGGTAAGTCTACTGTTGCGTTGTTTCTTCCAATGTTGGACATTGTATTTGACGGAACCGGGTTCTTCGGATTCAGCTTGCTTCATTTGAGGTTCGATGTAGTATTCACTACACCAAGCGAACAAACGTGATTTAAGAGGCAGAGTCTCACGAAGCTCGTTACTACCACCACCACCACCAGAACCAATCGAACCAGATGGAGTACTCATCCCGCTACTGCCAGGAGTCGGAACAAATCCCCATCGATTGGCTCGACTAACAGCAGGTGAAGAAGCAGGCGTATTCTGTCCCGACCCATCCACACTACCGCCACCTGTAAATCGCGATCGGAATCGATACATGTCCATCGCAATAAGCCCAGCAAGCGCATCACCCACTTTGACATGATCATCTACTGCCACGTGCGGGTCGGTTTCAAATTCATCCCCGTAGAATCGCTGCTGTTCGTACCCACCATCCGCGTTCGCATTGGCGTTGTCCTGTGCACTGCCATTGCCATTTCCGTTGCCATTCGCATAATGCTGCTGAGCCTGAGCCGAACCAATCACCCCAGTGCTTCCTGCCGACTTCCGGCGATCGCCACGTCCATTGATAAACGACAGACTCTCTGCGCTCTGCGACCGATTGCTAAGCTTCGCAGTTGTATTGAGCGGTGACGACGGCATCGAGACAGTCGACGGAGGTTCCAGAGATGGCGTGGTCGCGCCTCCTCCTTTTTGCAAATACGGCGAGCTGTACTGAGCTGCGGCTGCTTTTGTACCAGGGCTGCGTCTCGGTGCTAGCACCGCCGGGCCAGGCGGTGGAATTCCTGAGGGCCCAGCTTCTCCATACAAAGGTCGACCCAAGTTATCCTGGTCAGCTCCTACAGGCGATGCAGGCCGTGAATAACCAAGCGTGGCAAGGGTCCTCACCGCCTGCGCCAACGTCGAAGACCGCTTTGGTGGAGCGTGAGACTGCGTTCGTACAACCTGCCCCGGTCTCGCAGGCCCTGATCCACCAGTACCAAAGCCGGATGGCGGCACATACGCACCATTCATAGCAGCGATTTGGGATGTTGACATCTCATCATTCGAGCCTGGCGTCGTTCCTGTCGATCTGGGCGTCAGAGGGAAGTATCCCTCCAGCGGTGCATCTGTACTCGTCGGAGTAGTGAAGCGCGTGATTGCCTCGGCGGTACCAAGTCCTCGCAAGACACTCTCGCCTGCGCTTGAAACATCACTTTCCAACAACAACGCAATGATGAAGTCGACGACGGTGCAAGCCAGGTTCGCGACTTCGGGATTCGAGTCAACACTGAGGTCGAGCAGCGCCACAAAGATGGTGGTGAAGGCTGGAATGTTGGCAATATCTTCCTCCTCAATCTCTTCTTCTATCAAGAGTTTGGAAGCGAGGCGCGCGAGAAGTGCCTCTTCCATCGCGAGCGCGCCAGGTGAAGGACCGGCGACATTGCTAGAGGAGGGCATTCGACCCATGGAGCCAAGCGAGCCTCGGCGATCTTCATCCGTCGCCTTGGCTTTTGAAGTTGCCGGCTTTTGCTGCGACGGTGGATTGTGCAGACTGCCTTCTCGAGAGTAGTAGAGATAAGCAGCAAGTACAAAGAACCCTTTGTACTCAGCAACCACTGGACTAAGCGCGATGACCAGCTCCTTGCGTACCAATGGGCTACAGTCACCTTTGGTAGTCAGCATGGCAGTAGCAATGCCGATCTCCAGACCTCGTTGCTTGGTCGGGGGCAGGCCCGTAGCAGCACCAGTGCCGGGGCAGAACCTTCTCCCAGACGCTGCACGATTGCCATTGTTTGGGACAGGTACAGGTTCGCCTGTTGCGTACGACACGATGTCGACTTGATCCTGACTGGATCCACTTGCACCGAGCAATGTTCCAAGCGCGTGTAGTACTGCTGCGCGCACTTCCGGCGATACATCACTGAGCATACAGCAGAGCTTTCCATGTGCATCCAGCGAAATGGCGCGAGCTTTACCCGCCTCACTGTCGTCCCACAGCTGTGCAAGACAAAGTGCACTCCATTGTCGCAGCAAGAAGTCGTCGTCCTCGAGATGCTCAAGGCAAGAATGCATCACATCTGTGTCCAAGCAAGCTGCTTGTCCTGCTGGGAAGTCTTGGCAGAACACAGCGAGGATGAAAGCGCACATCGCTTGATGTTCCGACACGTTGGGTATCGGGATCGATGGTCCACTGGCACCCGCATTCTGACCGACGTTATTGTTTTGGAAGGGGCTGAGCACGCCTGCAAAGTAAATGAAGCCATTGTCACGCAAGAGGTCATTTTGACAGCTGCGGTCAACGGCGAGGATTCGTGCCCAGATGTAGATGAGAACAGGCTTGAGATCGGCTGCTGGACTCTGAAGAAGCTTGAGCACGTAGGGGAAGATACCGATGCTGAGAGCCATATTGACCGCCCAGGGACCTAGATCGAGGAATTGACTTAGCAAGATCAGGGCCCGCAAACGATGCGCTTGCGAGAGAAGAACTTGCAGAACAATGGGTAGCTGGTCAGGTGGCTCTCGGACTGGACTGACGTCGCCATCATCGTCAAAGGCCTCCGGGTCGGCACCCGTAGCAGCCGAGGAAAGACCTGCTGAAGGGTTGCCGTGTGGTGTGATAGCGGCATTGACACGTCGTCTCCTGCCCTTTCGACTGACGCCACCCTGTTGCAGCCATACCTCGAATGCTTTAAGCTGCTCGCTGAAGAAGGTGCTGTGTCGATATTCGAACGAAGCCAAGTGCGGTGGAACTGGGGGACCACCTTCCGCAGCTTCGGCCTGTGCGCGCTCCTTTGCGAGTAATGTCGGGAGTTGAGCGAGACACTGATCCACAGCCAGGTCCCAGCTATCCCAAAGTGGATGGTTGTGTGTTGGTGGCAGCTTGGGATGACTCATGGGTGTGCAATGGTAGAAGCGCATGATGCGTTCCGCAAGTAAGAAGTTGCGCAGGAGCGCAGCGACCATGAGATCGTCTCGGAAGAGGCGGCGGAAGATGGTACGAGGCAACACAGTCCATGCGATGGTATCGGTGATGGCGGTGAAGATCCAATTGAGCTCACCGAGCGGTGTTCTTCTGTCCTGAAGTCGCCCAGGAATGTTCATGACCATGTCGACGTTGAGCTTGGAAGGCAGTGGATTCTGCAGCACGAACCATCGCAGGGAAATTTCGATGGGAGAGGTGAGACAGCACGTAAAGAGATCAGCTGGGAGATCTGGGTTCATAGGAAGCACCTCATCCGGACCGCATGCTGCAAGGTGAATGGATTCTCGAAGAGGGAAGTGTGGCTCCTCCGGCGAGGATGGCGAAGCACCTGTCTTCTTGGCCGAAGACGAGGATGCCTCTGCATTCGATGCGGTTTTGGATCGATCACGGTCGCCCGCACGATGCTGTCCGTCTCTGTCGCGCCCGGACCTAGCAGCCTCCTCTTCGGCTTTCCTCTCTTGCAAACGCCTGAAATTCACAACGACGTTACCTGCCGCACTTGCATCCCAGACAAAAATGCATGGACTTCCAAGCCATGTCAGCAGATCATACAGTGTGACTGGGATGTACTGTGTGTACGCCTTATTGAAGACCCAGATCTCTCCGCCTGGCGTCGGCTTGGGCACACCATAGCCGTTGTAGTAGAAGAGCACGCGCTCGTCCTTGGCAGCTCTACGCAGCGTGGTGCAGAACCGTCTGGTCTCTTCCACGATGGGATCGAGATACTGCTTGTACCTCGTCTTTGTGCTGAGCGTCTCAAATTGCGCTTGCAAGTTACGACCGATGGCAGGGAGCGCTTTGGACACTTCGAGCGAGCTTGGGTCCATCCAGCAGATCAACTTTGAGCAAGGGTTGGTCTTGGAGACATCCGGTGGATCGACACCGATGTTGAGGCACATGACAAGGGCAGCTGTAACGGTGCGTAAACGTTCGCGCATGCGCCAATCCGGCAGGTCTCGCTCGTCCCTTGGCCTGGGATTGCCATGAGTGATGTGTCGTTTGAGGCCCCAGTGGAAGAAGGAATGTTGCAACATCCATTCGTTTACTTCTTCGACGAGCAGCGCACCATGTCGCCTACCGCTTGCCATTGATGCATCGTCCTCTTCCTCTGCTTCTGTTCCTAGCTGCTCTGGGTCGACTTCGCCGCTGTTTTCTAAGGAAGCATAGGTGTCGTGTATGGAGCCGTTGTTGGAAAGGTAAGCGATCGAGCCGGTGCTGCGGACCAAGTTGCTAGAGTCTGACATCTGTGGAAAAGCATGTTGTTGCTGTTGCTGTTGCTGTTGCTGTTGCTGTTGTGACTGCTGGTGCTGGCGACTGGAAGAGGACTTGTAGGTTTGGTCGACCATATATGGATGAGGTGCTGATGAACCGCTCGACCTGGATTGACGCCCCTCTGGAGGCTCAAAATGAGCCGCGAGGTGAGCCATTCTGTTCTGCACCGTTTTGTGATAGATCCCGCATGCAAGTGATGTTTCCTAATGTTGCAACAGAATAGCCAGAATCGCGATATGATAGTGTCTGTAGAGTAAGACCGAGCTGCTCTGATGTTACGATTGCCTTCAGGGTCTGGTTGGAAGTGTAATCAATTCGAGGTCGGGTTGGCAACGTTGCGGTTCAGGAGAGATACCTGATGCTGACGAAAAAGACGTCCGTCCATCAAACGACGGATGGTTTGTGTCGTATGAGGTGCTGCCACGCCGTCGTCGTCGTCGTCGTCGTCTTGTCGGTCTGCAGGAAGGAAATATTGAAGTGAGATTCTGACATATCTGACGGATGCAGTTGCGCTCAGACTAAGCGGGTCCGAGCGTGCGCAGTTTTGCTTTTGATTTGCTCAAATCAGAAAATCGCGTGTCACAGTCACAAGCCAAAGCACCACAAAAAATTCGCTGCTGTCAGACCGAACACTGCAACACGTAATTCTCACGGCTCGAGGCTTTTCTCGCTCATCCTCACACATCATCGTAATCATGAGTAGGCTATCAGTCTGTTGTAATGAAACAGTCTATGAGTATACGATAAGCGTACAGGATTATATACACAGAGAGCAGGAATATACAGATCATACACACATTCGATGGAGTCGCGTCATTGAGCGGAGCTGTCGGCACGGACTCAAGCCATTCTTGATCGTTCCAGCAGCTCCTGTCGATCCGCCGCATCAGCATCAAAGCCTTTGGTCTCTGGTACCAGCAAGATTGTCACGATCAGCCCTAGAAGGCTGACTGCGAAGAAGATCCAGAAGATACCCACATGCCCAAATCGTTCATCGTTGGCCAAAACACTGAAGCCTAAAGAAGAGACAATACTACCCAGCTTGCCCAACGCCGCGCAGAATCCATGGGCCGTTGCTCTGATTCTGGTCGGGAACACCTCCGCTGGAACTATAAAGGTGGTACTATTACTTCCAAAATTGAAGGACAGTTGTAGCAGGACGAAAACGACAAAAAAAGGTGCTGCTTGGTGGATCAATTTATGGTACGTTACTGCCAGCACGAGGAAGAGGATCGAGTTGGCGAAGAATCCGAAAAGCTGAATCTTCTTGCGTCCGATGATTTCGACAAACGCCACAGTGAGGAAGTAGCCAGGCAAGAAGCCAGCCAAGATGACAATGAGATTGCCCAACGCCTGTTTGTACACTCGCTGCCATGGGTCGCCCTGTGTGAATCCGATCAATGAGAGAATAGCTGATTGATTCAAGTTGATCCCATAGAAGGTGATGTCGACTAAGAACCAAGCGAATGACGTTCCAATCAGCACTCGAAGATGTCTCCACTCGCTGAAATATTCCACGAAATCGTTACGGGCGACACCTATCGAACGAAAAGAGAAGCCTCTGTTCTGAGCTGCTGCTCTTCGCATCGCCTCGCGTAGATCTTTGGGCGAAGGCAGTTGACGACGTGTCAGGCTTGGTCGATGACGGCGCTGAGCATCAAGGGAGCTCTTATATCTGCTTTCATTGCTTGAGCTGAGGGGAGACGAGAGCGACGATGGAGTCTCGGATATCTTGCGACCATTGCTGCCTCGCTTAAATGCTTCGGTAGCGGAATACGCACTGCTGGGGTTGATCACTGTTGCTTTTCCATCTTTTTCTTCCACTACAACCATGCCTGCAGCATCCGCATGTGTCGCCAGGTCAGCGTGGTCCTGGAGGTACCTTGCTTGCACAAATCTTGCCGACTCGACGAGCGTAAGCCGGAAGTAGAGAACGACAAAGCCAGGCGCGAGTGGCAGGCCAAGAAGGATACGCCACGCTCCACTAAGTGCACCAAAGTTGCCAGCCTCGATCGACGACTTATAGCCTCCAACAACAGTCAATGCTGCCAATGATGCTGCAAGACCTCCCCAACCTTGATTGCTGAAGATGAGCGCCAGTAGATGACCTCTTGTCTTCAGGCTACAGCGATCCGCCACAACGGTAGCTGAGAGTGGATAATCGCCTCCAATTCCTACGCCCATGAGAAAGCGGAGGACAGAGATCCAGATTGTGACTCCTTTTCCTTGAAGAGCGTCTGGAGCTGAGATCATGATGATGATAGCGAGCATGGCCAGCATAAGCTCTTTGCCATACAGAACGGATCGACCCCAAAAGTCGCCAAGGAAGCCGAAGAGCAACTGACCGACGACATTGCCCATGCTCGCTGACGCCTTGAGTACGCCTCCGTGAAGGCCCCACTGAAGAGCTTGCGGACCGTATGCTAACGTAAGTATAGGAACGCAGGAGTTGATGATGAACAGATCGTAGGCATCCATCAAGAATCCAGCACCTGCCAAAGCCAGCAGTTTGATCTCACCCCATGTGAGTCCGATCCACGTCCTCGCCATCTTTCTCTCAATGAGTGCTAGCGGCGGTGTCGCATTGTAGCTGAAAGTCTCTTCTACTCGTGATGCATTCGTCGAGAGATTTTGTCGAGGACGGTCAACGTGCGACCTTGGTCTGTGTGATTGGCCAGGACCATCTGTGCTGATGTGCAGGTTGCTGAGATCCGAGGCCTGAAAAGGTGATCGTATGCTGCCTCTTGCTCTTGTTGAATGATCTTGACCTGAATGAAGAAGTTGCTCGTGCAAGTAGGTCAAGGGAGGCAACTCTGAGTTGGGAACAGAGCTAGGTGGCAGCGATTGGAGCCGGATCTGACTCAACGAGTCGCGCCGGTGAGTCTCGGATTGATCAAGCTCGGACGATGGGCGTGCTGAGCCGACAGGATCTTGGATCTCGATCTCGTCCTCTTGATAGTCGTAGTAGGATGCCCATGCGTCCATCGAAGTTCCGAACGGCATGCTGCTTTGTTCTGAAAGTTGTGACGAGCCCCCGTCGAATTTATTGAGCCTCTGTATTTGGCGTCGCAGAAGAAAATGAGATGTATTGCCTATTCTTATGGTCGATTATTAGTCATGGAGGTTGGCGATGATGAGATCAGGGAAGTCGTGACGGGAGCTAGAAACGGAGATGTGAGCGGGAGGGATCTTATGCAGTCGAGCTTCGACGGTTGTCTTGACTTCATATCTGGTCCGGAAGCTTACCTTCACACAATGCCAGATGCAAACGTCAGGGCAAGGGTCAAGCTCGGAAGCAGTGCAGCTGCGCAGCAGCTTGAAAAGTGAAGCAGTGAACTATAAGTTTAAGCTAAGGTACTGTCCGCGACCAAGGAAAATGAATGCAGGTCCACTGCAATATGAAAGATGCTCGCACAACTGAATCGCAGGCACTCCATTGATCCCACTTGCAGCATCAGACTCAATTGGAGCGGATTCTGGACACGGGAAAAGAGCGGTCGACCGGCCTTGGAAAAGATATAGCTCGACCCTGGACCGCTTCGGAGCTGTCAGCCGAAACGTCGGTCATGTTGGGTTTTTGAGGGTCCGCCTTAGCCGCATGGATTTGCGGCCAGAGTGGGTCGAGTACAGATGGGGCCAAACTGTTTCTTCGAGCAAATGAAGCATTGGTCGCAACCGAGACGCCCTATGGTACAAGCGAGACCGAACCGCAGCGAGAACCTTGGATGTTCTGCGTGGGAGAGGCATTGGACAGGTCGTCGGTCCAAATTGTGAGCAAGTGGTAGATGCGCGGGCTTGGTCACGACGAGTCAAGTGTTGCAAAGAAGCAACGTGCCTGCACCAATCACGTGGAAACGAGATTTCAGTCGAGGCCTTCTGAGGCAAAGACTCTGTATGAAGACTTTGCCTTCAATCGCACCACCGTCGTTCAGGCCATCTGACTTATGAGGAGCCATCGCGCACTAGCATACAATTGTCTAATCGACATTCATTAGGATTGCGGTGTTATCCTTCAAGGTCGACAAAAGAAACAATGAGCTGATGAAAAGATTACGCGATAAGTCAAAGCATCGTAACAATGCATGCGCGGCTACCTGCGGCTCCTGACCCGGATTCGAGTGATCATGATGTCCCTCTGGTCTCCTACCTTGTCGGGATGGAAGCCCCTTGGAACATCAAACAGGTTCATGTGCTGTGGAGTGCTGTTTGCTGGTGGTCACAAAAAATCGAGAAGAATGCAGCTGTGGGTGGTTGCACAATTTTGAGCTGTCAAAAAAGTCTAAATTGACCAAGTTGCCGAGTGAGCTCCGCAAGGTTCGTTAAGCGAGGTGGGCACGTTCCTTGTGGTTGCAGCAAAAGATTCCTCTTGAGGTTCTCCGCAATCAACTGTACACTTTCCTCTCGGCCGCTGTGTTCGCCGTTGCTTGCAACTCGATCGGCTCGACTCTACTTCTTGATGGTGTTCCGATGTCTACCGGTCCGTTCACACTGTCGACTGGTTAATGAAGTCGGAGCCTCCTGGAGTCAATGTGTCTCAGTGAGATGAAGCCGATGTTTCAGCAACCCGATCGAGCCTTTGATGTGGTCACGGCATGGCATAGTTACGACTAAGACACTCGCAGTAAAAATGCAGAGACAGGAGGGTGACGCTTCGTACGGATCCTGCCGTTCGTCAAGGGAAGGGACTGGGATCTTCATCATATCGGGAAAGGTCTTGAAGGATCAACAGATCGACGATCGAAGTTCGGCAATCGTTCGGGACGTCTCGACCGGAGCGAACCGTGGGGGCGGGACAGCTGCGCTTGCATTGTCGTGTTGGTTAGTTGAGTGCGGCGCAGGGTCAGGCAGAGGGGCGGACGGTGTTGTTATTGTGGCAGACAAGGGATGTTTCGCGTGGCGTAGCAAAGAGCTTGCAAGTCCAGGGTTCAGTTGGGCGCTTTCGGCTTAGGGATGTCAAGGGTCTATAGGGTCCAGAACTCGAGACGTCAAGATCGGAACATGCTTCGGTGGCTATCCCTGCAGTCCGAAGTGTCACAATGAATTGTCAACTCCTTTCGCCATTGTAGCCTCGTTCTGACCTCGCGACATGTGATGGATCTGTAGCTCTACTGCAGATCTTCATTTGCACTCTCTAGAAGAGGTAGACAAGCTTTCTGAGATGCGAACACCGTTGTTCTCCTTGTTCCTTCTTAAAGATGGCGTTCGCTTGGCAGAGACCAGACCATTTCCTAGCCACTTAGCGGTGGGTCTGACCGATGCGAAAGAGCTCATGGGCCACGAATTGGAGGTGCATACCCCTGAAGGTCAGGTTCATGTGTCGAGCGGATGTTCCAGATCGCTTTTGAGGGGTTGAGTGACTGGGCTAGCTGCAGAGTTGATGCCACCCTTTTCTTCCCGCCACCAACCGGTATGAACAATCCGATCGGCTCGACAGCACGACTACATCTAATAAAGCACCTTGCCCAGTATACAGCTGAACGGTCTTTCGCATGTCATGCACAGGCAATGTGCAGAAGGGTCGCAAAAAAAGCGCGGTTGGCGGAGAAGACATTGGATCGATCCAGAGCAGATGTCTCACTTTACCAGCCAGATGCGACTGCTTCCATCCACTACAAAGCGTCAAGATCGTGTGTCCTCGCCGGCACTTCATGATGCAGCGAATGCTACAGTACTGCAGAGGCCACAACACGTCGTAGTGTTGCAGTCGGAACAAGGCGATTGAGCTGCAAGACTCAGCGCAAGAGGAGATGGAAAGTCCGTCTCGATCGCCAGAAGAATTCAGTTCGGGAAGACCGAACGAGCGTATCTCGGCCTGTTGCGATTGTCGGGACTCCTTCCGAATGGGCAGATTTGCTGACAGTGCTCGAAAGCTATTTGGCCCTTTCCTTCGTCCCGACGCCCGTTCTCATTTGTAAAATCATCTCCACTGTTGCTGGCACGACGGCTTAACCTTGCTGCCTCCTTCAGGGCGCCATGGCCTTCGTCCCCAGCCCATGTCCTGGATAGGACAGGACCACAGTAACATGGTAGTCTGCAAGATTCAGACGCCCTGACAGGACCGAGCTGGACACGAGCCTTGGTCTTGCTTCTGCTGCTCCTGCTGCTAATACAGGGAGAGGCTGGCCAGTCTAGACGAAAGTTGAGTGAGTGAAGCGCCTTTTTGCAATGCGAGAACACGATGAGCTGCAGCCGCGAGATGCAAAATTGGGCCTTGTTGAAAAAGTGACCTGGCAAGGCTGCTTCGGATGTTACGACAGTGCTCGTATGGCTCAAATTGGCTGCTGCTCGTTAGGTGAGGTTTTGATCACGGGCTTTGCTGGTGATCTGCCTCCAAAGAAGTCAACATGAAATGGCGATTGCGACTCGAGCAGAGGCCGCGCGCGCAACATGCAAGTTCAAGCTAAAATTTTAAGGTTTTTTTCGCCTTTTCAATTTGATTTTTTTTTATCGGGCTCTGTTCGATTTGAATTCGAGTGTCTAGGCACACAAAAGAGACCTTCAGACAAAAAGAGAGAGGGTGATTGAATGGCAGAGGCAGAAAAGAGACCGTACGTTGGCCTCGCCTGACACTGGCAGCGTCTGCCTCACTCATTGCTTGACTGACTGGATTTACGCGCAATTTTCCAGCCGCACAAGACCCTGTCTTTCGAGAAGAGAGCGTGAGACGACAGGTAGCGCGCTGCAGTGTCGCTTTTTCAGAGCTGAGGCTGCTGCTGCTTAGCTGCTGCTGCTCAGGTGAGCGAGAGAGCGAGCTCTAAGTTGGGTGGCGGGAAAAAGCTTGACAGACATTCAACGCTGGACCTCTCGAACTGCCATCGTGTCGTCTGTCGTCTGCTACTGCCCTTCAGGCTGTACCTTGGTGTCTTTGAATTGACATTGACACCTCTGATCGTCTCGACACCTCACCACAATCAACACCTTTCGACTCCCATCATCACTACCTCATCCCCTTCACATCCGATTCCACCACGCCCTCCTATCACCATCACATCACATCTTCGACAATTGGCTCTCATCTGAGCACTGGACCTGTAGCCATCGACACTTGGCTTGTTCCTTCACTTCCTTTTCGCCCTCTCAGATTCAGCTAGTCCGTCTTTACGCTACATCCGGTCGTTTTTGTTTCGGGACTCGACGCTGTCGTTGACCGCCTGTTCGTCGACTCCATTCCAGCTCGTCGAAGCTCTGGTCTAATTTGCTCTGCTTCATCTCATATATAGCAGATCTGTCCACTGCTCCGTGCACTCTTCATCCTTCTCGACAGGCCGATTCTGCCTGGCGCTGCAGTTTCTGTGTCGCCAGTGTTTCTCCCTTCGGATGTCTTCGAGCTTCTCATAGCTCTTTACTCAACCTTACTGTATCTCGGTGTTTTAGCTGACCGATCGATACGAGACCCGACCTCTCTATTGGCCGCCGAGTCTCTGTACAATCCTATCCACTCTTATTCTCGACCATTGTCTTCTCCCGATACTCAAAGTCCAACATGCAGATACGACTGTTCTCCACTGCCGAAGACGCAGATAACCGATCTGGCAATGCCGTCGAATCTTCCAACCAAGGCTCATCGGCTGTACCGACCATTCAAGAGCCTGCTTCCGAAACCACTGCCGCACCGTCATCGGAAGTGCCGATGATCACGCCGTTGAACGCCCCTGCAATCGACGACTACAATGATGACACACCTATGACCATCGACGTGGAAGAGACTAACCGCAAATATGCTTCGGTCTCGCCCGGTGCAGCTGCACTCAAGCGTCTTGCTGCTGATTCCGAGGATTCCGGTTCCAATACTGACAGCACCTCATTGCCATCGACTGAGCCATCCACCACTCCTGACGAAGTCAGTAGTAGCAGTGGTGGTTCTGGCTCCGGTCGTGCTGATGGAAAGAGCAACAAGCGTGCTCGCCTTGCTTCATCGTCCGAGTCTTCGTCTTCCTCCAATCGTCGTCCTCGTTCCAATTCGCGTACTCAGCATACCCACGCCTCTCACCCTCTTGGCATCAAGCCGCTCGGCAACGCCTTTCTCTCGGACCGCAACGATCGATGCACATCCCTCGGACTCTTTGCTCGGTTCGAGGATGAATTTCTTCTTAGCTTTCTCTCAAGCTTTGCCGACGACCCCATCACCCTAGTCAAGCTTGAGGCTGTCAGTCATGGTTTTTACACTTTCATCAACGCCACAAATTCGATCTGGCGTGAAGCTTTCCTGCTCCGCTTTGGTGGCAAGATGAGGCGTTGGTGCGGAAGCTGGAAGCGTACCTTCATCTGGCATTACAAGATGGACAAGGTCGTCCTCGAAGAAAAGACCAGGGATTCGATGGATGGCGCCAATTTTGCTATCCTCGAGCCTCCAACACCGAGAATACAGTCACCTTACATCTTCTCCGACACTCTATATCACCCCTTCCGCCTTGCTATGGCACCACTTGATCACCTCGTTGCACCAGCATGTCGTGTCTATACCGCCATCACCAAGATTGATCTTGCCGAACCAGGCGCGATAGCTTTGTTCAAAGACAAGTTCGCTTACGCCAACAAGCCTGCCATTGTGCAGAACGCTATGCCTGCCAAAGACTGGCCATGTAGAGACTGGTCACTTGACAAGTTGGCCCAGCGATGGCCTAATCGCTTCTTCCAATGCGAGGCAGTGCGCTCGCGCTTGCCATCCTACTTTAGCTACTCGCGTGGCATGCAACATCTTCAAGAGCAAACCTGGCCGCGATTGCTCGAGCAAGAAGCCGAGAATCCTCCAACAGAGCAGCAACGTTCTTCTTCCACTCCATCAGATGATGGCACACCTTCAGACGAGAGCGGACCTCGCGACAAATCAGCTTTGAAGCTCGTTGACACGCCACACACAGTCTCGCGTGCTGGTCCTCATCTCTTTTCCGCTATCGCCGACGATGGTGATTCGACGTTCGACCCATACGCAGTTCCCGACGAGTCACCTTTCTACCTATTTGACGCATCCTTTGCCGATGATCCGCACGCCTCCCTCGAATGGCGAGTTCCCAAGTTCTTCCAGCAAATCTCCACCACTCCAGCCGATGCATCATCGCAGTACGACATGTCTGCTGTTCGGTCTGATCTCTTTTCCTTGCTGGGACTCTTGCGTCCGGATCATCGCTGGATCATTGCAGGGCCCGCACGTAGCGGCAGTGGCTGGCACAAAGACCCCAACGGCACCTCTGCCTGGAATGCCGTTCTCAACGGTCGCAAGGCCTGGATGATGCTTCCTCCTCACATCACACCACCTGGAGTCTATGTTAGTGAAGACGAGGCCGAGGTGACTGCTCCCCTCAGTATTGCAGAATGGCTGCTTGAATTTGCACAAGAAACGCGTCGTCTATACGGTCCTCAAGCAGCCAGATCCGAGGATAGAGTGCTCGTGGAAGGCGTCTGCGAGGAAGGCGAAGTTCTCTACGTGCCAAGTGGATGGTGGCATCTCGTCATCAACCTCGAAGAGTCAGTCGCGCTGACACAGAACTTTGTCTCACCCGCTGAGCTCGGAATCGTGCTTGACTTTATGAAGAACAAGTCAGACCAGCTCTCGGGTTTCAAGCGTTCACAGATTGAAGATGCTTCTGCCTCCATTTCCCCTAGCGTCCCAGTCGCACTTGCACCAGGACGACAAGCCGCATCCCTCGGCACCAGTATCGGCGCAACCGCTAAGCCAACAGAAGACGACGAAGATGAATGTGATGGCGCCGGCTTCAATGTTTTCGAATTGTTCTGCGACCGACTCGGTCGATTCGATAAAGACTTGCTCGAGTCGAGCTTGAAGCAGGTGAAAGAGATGGAGGAGACTCGGAAGACCACGTGTGCGCTTATGAGGAGAAATGTAGTGCCGCAAGCGAAGAAGAAGACGAACGTCGGACCGAGTTGGTGGGACAAACTCAAGTCACAGCCAGAAGCAGCCGACTCTTCGACACAAGCAGAAGTAGGAGCGCCGGCTCAAGCTCATTCGACAGGCTTCTCGTTCGGCACACAACTCGATTCTTCAGAGCTGGAGCTCGACGAGGTTCCTTGGTGATTCACACGGCTGTCATCCGCATCTGTCAGCCGGGACTATCTTAGTCCTGTTCTCTCTTTGCGCAGTATCAGAGCATTCGATCTCGCATGCATACTTCTCGTTCCCATCAATTTGCCTCACCTCATCCTATAATATCAAAGGAGTTGAGTTGAAGCTTTGTACTCTTCATTTTCGTCGTTCAACCCTTTTTGTAACTAGCATAGTTTTCTCTCAATACACATTGGATCCACAGAACATTTCGGCTCTTTCTCTCTCTATCTCTTCTTATGGAAGTTTGTGTTTGTTATTCTCACTCCTGTTCGTAACGTGAAGCGTGACTATGCATGAACAACAATTTTCCCATTACCTTATTGCATCGCTTCATACTGTACGTGATCTTAATCACCGAATAACAATTCTAAATTTTCCAAAGTTTCACTTTTTCCTTTTTTTCCTTCTTCCTCTTTTTCTTTTCCTAATGCATGTTTAACCAACATATCTTTTCTTTTTTGAATCAATAAAATTCTATCTTCAATACTATTTTTAACCAAATATCTGAAAACAGTAACTTCTTTTGTTTGTCCTAATCTATGAATTCTATCAATGGCTTGATTTTCAATCGATGAATTCCACCAAAAATCCAACAACCACATTTTATTAGCTGCCATACACCTCCAGCTTTTCAATCGCCAAACAACAACTCCAGATTTTCCAAAGTTTCACTTTTCCCTTTTACCTTTTCTCCAGTTTCTTTTCCTAATGCATGTTTAACCAACATATCTTTTCTTTTTTGAATCAATAAAATTCTATCTTCAATACTATTTTTAACCAAATATCTAAAAACAGTAACTTCTTTGGTTTGACCTAATCTATGAATTCTATCAATCGCTTGATTTTCAATTGAAGAATTCCACCAAAAATCTAATAACCATATTTTATTAGCTGCAGTTAAATTCAACCCTACACCTCCAGCTTTTAACGAGATTAAAAATAAGAGTGTTTCATCTTTTGAAGAAGAGGTGGATTGTTGAAATTGTACTAAAAGTTTTTCTCGAATTTTTTGAGGTGTACTTCCATCTAATCGTAAAAATTTAAATCGATATCGAGTTAATACTGGTTGAATAAGATCTAGAAATGATGTAAATTGTGAAAAAATTACCCCTTTAAATCCACCTTCACTAGTTCGAATTCGATTCAAATGATTAATTAGCGCAGTTACTTTGGTAGATGTTCGTAAGTTATTTCGAACATATATCATCCCCCCACCACCACCAGATGAAGAAGAACTGGTACGAATAGCTTCAATCAAATCAAGTTCATTAATTGGTCCAGTTCGACAAACAGGACATACCATTTCTTCTTCCCCCCCTTTCTCCTTACATTTAGATAAATAAGAAATTAAACACTTCTTACATCCACTATGCATACATCGTGGTAAATAACACGGTGTTCCTTGAACTTCTTCAAAACATATAGGACATTCATTCTCTTCTCCTTCCTTTTCGCCTGATAAAAGTCTTTCAACAGTTTGATTACTAAAACTATTACTATCTTCTTTCTCTTCTTCTCCTGTACAAGATTGAAATTGTTTAACTAAATCTCTCAAATTTTCCCCCTCTCCTTCATTCATCAACTCTTGATCCCAATCAACCCCTTCCTCCTCCTCCTCCTCTTCTTCTTTTTCACCTTTCTTATCCTTAATAACCAACCCAGGATGTAGCACAGCCTGTCTTAATCTCATCAGCACACTAAAAATAACACTAAAATTTTTCGTCACAGTTCCATTTTCTCTCATCTCCGCAAACCTCAAATAAGCTTTCCTATAAACATTATCATAAATTTTTCTTTCCAATTCCGAAAATTCCAATTCAAAAACTTCCACTTTTTTACCAGGTAAAGATACAATGGGTTGTCCATCTTTATCTTTCATTTTTTTCTCCCGACGTAATAAAACACTTTCTAAAATTACTTGAACTACATCTAATGCTTTCAATGATTTGTTCTGGAATGGTTTACAAACAAAACTGTTAAAAAATGAAAAATCTCCCCATGGTTCAACGCGTAAGAATTTAAGTAATGAGAATAAATCAGTTAGGCGATTGATTATTGGTGTTCCTGTTAACGCCCATCGTCGATATGAGAAAAGTGAACAACAGGCTCGACAGGTTATGGTAGTTCGATTTTTGATATTATGCGCTTCGTCTAGGATAACTCGTAACCATGTTATACTGTATAATGGTGCACTATTACTAACACTGCTAGAAGAAAAAGATTCGATATATCGTCGATATTCAGTTACAAGTGTTCCATAAGATGTTATAACCACATTTACTTTCCCACTTTCTAATTGACTTAAAAGATCGGTTTTACTTTCTGCATAGTATAAAATCGGACTAATACTTCCAGGTGAAGATGCACGTATAAGTTCATCTCTCCATTGTCCAATTAAACTCATAGGTGCAATTACTAATGATGCTTTTCCTTTGGCAATACTTGATTTTAACATGGCTTTTCTTTCATCTGAACCTACTGCTGCAAATGCAGATGATAAGGAGATTTGTTTCGCCAATCCCCCTCCTCCTCCTCCTACTCCACCAACAAAATCTTGAACCAAATCTTCCTCTTCATCACCATCAACAGTTCGATTAGCATGTAATAAAGAAGCAATCATAATAGTCTTTCCTAATCCCATTTCATCTGCTAAAATTCCACCTCGACTTCCTTTACTAGCACGTTGAAAATCTAAACTTAAATCTCCCGTATACGGATTAAAGTAAAACATTCTATTTCTACTCATAATCAATTTTTCATTGGTCGAAGAAGAATCTTCATAGTCTAAAGGAAATTCATATTCCTCCCATAAAGGATGTAAAGATTGATTTCGGTCCTCACCACCTGATTCAATCTTTTGAGTTGAGAGAACAGGAGGTTTTTCCATATTCATCATCCAACCTAAAGCTTGTTTTTGATAAGGTCGTAAAGTCAATAAGAAAGTTGAGGGTGGTTCAACTTCAGGTAATTGGGCATCATTAGCTTGAGCTTTTCGATAAACTTGATCAAGTTGATTTAGAGATAATTCTGTTCCATCATTTTCATCGGTTGCTCCTGCTCCTGCTTCAGAGTCAACTTCGATTGTCTCTCGTTTGGCTATTTGAAGTTGATCCGAAATTCCACTCTGCTCCACCTCGTCCTCCTCGTTGCCGTCGATATCAATCGCACCTGCTTCTACAGAATTGGTTTTCACCTCATCCTGAATAATGGAAGTGTCTCGTTCCGCCACCTCTTCCTCTCCCTCCTCCTCATCCTCCTCCCCAACCTTCCCACTCTTCAAAATCGCATTACTCAAACTCGGCTTTAAATCACAAACTCTAAACATCCTTAACAAACTAACCTTTCTCTCCCTCAACCTCTTTTCCATTTCACTCTCTACCATTTCCGATCTCAGACCATCATTATTGTTCTCCTCCCCTTTCTCCACTAAATCTTCAAAGAAAGCATCAAACTTAATATACGCTTTCACCTGTAAAATAATATCACATCCAACAGTTAAACTCATGGGACAATCTACAACTACACCTTCAAATTCAGCTATACCAGTATCAATCAACTTAGACATCCAAGTAGCTACTTCGAGTGGTAAACGACCTACTTCAAATCCACGTAGATTTGAAAAACGAACGATGAAATCTTCTTTTTCTTTTGGTTTGGATCGAGAAGAGAAAAAAATTTTGTTGCTAGTGGAGGAAGAGGAACCAAAATTGAGAGTGGTCTGTTTGGCCTTTTTGAGGCTGCTTGCACCGAATTTTGAGGACTTGGAAGGAGTGGGATCAGGTTTCTTACGAGGACGAAAAATACGAACTGGATCACCAGGTTTAACATACGAGGATCCTTTGGAGAGGGACCAAGCTGAAAGAACAAAGGTGCCGAGATAGCGTCGATCGAATGGTTCGTGACGAAGTCGAGGATCTGGTGAAGGTGAGCGTGTGGCTTTTGGAGTAGAATCTTTTTGAATTGGGGATGGAGATGATTGCTTGAATCGTTTGTTATCATTTATGTCCGTTGGCGTGCTATTCGTACCTGTTAACCGCTTTCGATTTGATGCTTGAGGCAGAGTAGGAGGAGAAGGAGAAGTAAAAGAAGAAGAAGGCTGATGCGATTGATGTTGAGCTTGAATGATGGGAACAAAGTCTTCATCATCGCTTGTTCTTTTTGTCCTCGATGTTGCTTTAACAGCATTACCCGTGATGGGCTGAGTAGAGAAAAAGTCACCACCATCCTCTTCTATTCCTTCTTCACCTTCTTGACCCCAATTAGCAGCATCATCATCCTCGTCGGCCAGGAAAAGCGGCTTGGCATTGGCTACTGCAGCTCTACGTGGTTGTTGTCGGCGTGATGTGCTTGCTTCAGCGCTGATGGATTCTACAATGCTGAAATCATCTTGGGGTGATGCGATCTCGTTGTTATTCTCGTTCTCGGTTTCATTCTTCGTTTGCTGGCCTTTGCCATCCCGAATCGTCCCATTGGATCCATTGGATGCTACTGTATCATTCTGAGCGTGAGTTTGTGAATTGCCTCCTTTTAACGGAGAAGACGGCGTTGCAGAAGGGGAAGAAGCGAAAAAGTCACGAGAAGGAGCACTATTCGATTGTGAAGTCATTGCATGCAGCTCTCTTCTCGACTGACCAGGCGATCGATAGCCAGATTTCAAGTGTTTGCTTGTTGACACGATAGAGATGTTTCTTGTACAGTTAAAGTGTTGGATAGTTGCCACTGTGTTACTGTTGCAACTCAGCCATCTTCTCAAGAAGTGTTACCTTTCTGTGCAGCTGACAAACGGTTTACAAAAAACAACACGCGTTCGCGTAAATTGATTGCACGCGGCAATCCAACAACACAATCTTTTGAGTGTATCATAAATCGGGATCCCGATCCATCTTCATCGGACAAGAGCGAGGAAATCGAAAAAAGAGAGAGAGAAACGCTGAAAATCTTAGGTGAAAAAAGTCGAAAGAGAAAAGAGATGGCTGGTGCGCGCACTTTCAGGAAGAAGCAAAATCGCAAACACGTTCTGAGGAAAACAGCTGTGGGATCACTCACAAGTGTCTGCTCGAGAGCCGCACCTCGGCTGATTCTGCTGTTCTAAGAAAGGACAGCTACAGTAACTGAGACTGTTGTTACCATCTTCCCTCCTTTTTTCATTCCTTTCCTTCCTACTCCTTTCCCCAATTCTCATCCTCATCTCATCCAATTCACACCCGTTCTTTTCTCCTCTTCAATCCCCACTCCATTCAACAAAAATGACAGGTGGAAACTTCGAACTCGTTGCCCTTGGCAATCCACTCCTCGACATGCAAATCCGCAACGGAGAAGCTATGTTAGAAAAATACAATCTTAAACCTAACGATGCTGTTCTCGCCGACTCCAAACAACTTTCCATCTACAAAGACATCGTAGACAATTACGATGTTACTTATGTTGCTGGAGGAGCAGCCCAAAATGCAGCTCGATGTGCACAATACGTTCTTCCCGCCAACTCTACAGCTTATCTTGGTTGTGTTGGTAAAGATGATCTTGCTTCACAACTTGAAGCAGCAAATGAGAAAGAAGGTTTAAAATCTATTTATCAGTATAGCGAAGATCAACCTACAGGTTCATGTGCTGTGGTAATTACAGGACATAATAGATCTCTTTGTACTAATCTTGGAGCTGCTGAGAAGTTTGATAAAAGTCATTTGGAAACTGAAGAAGCAAAAAAAGTTATTAAAGGTGCAAAGATTTTTTATCTTGGTGGATTTTTCCTTACTCATGGACTTGAAAGTGCTTTAGTTTTAGCTGAAGAAGCTAAAAAAAGAGATGTTAGTTTTACAATGAATTTATCAGCACCTTTTATTCCTGAATTTTTTACCTCTCAAGTTGATTCTATCCTCCCATATGCAGATGTAGTTTTTGGAAATGAATCTGAAGCTGAAGCTTTTGCTAAAAGTCATGGATTTTCTGATGAAAAAGATCTTAAAGTTATCGCACAAAAAATTGCTGATTTTGATTCAAACACAAACAAATCTAAAAAACGTATTGTTATTATAACTCAAGGAGCTCAACCTACTATTGTTGCTATTAAAGGTGAAAATGATCAGAGAGTAATGGAAACACCTAAAATTAATCCTGCTGATATTGTAGATACAAATGGTGCAGGTGATGCTTTTGCTGGTGGTGTTATTGGTGCAATGGTTTTAGGTGAGAGTTTGGAAAAAGCTATTGAAGTAGGTCATAAATTAGGTGGAATGTGCATTGGTCAGGTTGGTCCTATTTTGAAATTCCCAAAGGAAAACGTTCTTTAAGATTTTGTTGACGAAAACGACCATGAATTGCCTCCTCATCCTATAAAGAAAAGATCTCCAGTAAAAATTCCTCATCATGCTCTCAACATAGCCCTACATTGCCTCATCTCCATTCGCACATTTCAGGGTGCTCAACATACCCATTTCCCCTTCCTCTCCCCCACCTTCCCTCCAGAAAACACAGCTGTAACAAATAACAATAACGCTATATAGCAACACTTTTTCCATTCGACTGTGCTGAAACTTCTGTGCTCATCGAACTACGACTGAGACTCCCAAGACACAATCAGCCAAGTAACAGTCTCATGTAGGAAACACTACTACTACATTGCAAATAGTTCGATCTACAAATACATACACATGAAGCCAGGGCCAGAGAATGTTCTTATCACAACGATCATCAGCATCCCGTAAGCCTGTTCTTAGGCCACTTGTGAGGGTACACTGTATAGTTAGGGTTGGTGTACAAATCCATATGATCCTGAATGTACTGAGCAGTTGGATGATCAGCAGGATCGCACGAAATCCTGTCCGACTGTCCATCCAACTGATAGACACGAACATAGTCCACCGACATGGTAGCAGGGAACGTAACACCACCTGCTCCAAAGTTGACGTGTTGGAAAGTGGGCGACATACCCAGATTCATGATAATCGACATGGGCTCCACCGAAACAGTTCGGATACCAATGTCCATCGGAGGGTTAGCAGGCATGGCTTTACCGTTGACTGACCAGGATGGCTTACCGCCCACATACCAAGTGATGGAGCCGCCACCGTTCTCGTTCCAGTCTGGGTGGTACTCAACACCATAGGTGACATACTGGTCGGAACTGTCAACATAGCCTGTGTCAGGGATCTGGGTCAAAGAAGAGACAGCCTCCTGATACACATTGCCTTTATACGTATTGACGTTTGTGATATCGTCATCGTAGATCTTGACAGCAGTGGTATCGTTGACCCACTCGTAATCAAGATCAAAGGGAGCGATCTGGTAGGATTGAGAGGCATATCCGTGTGAGACACCCTGGCGATTCTGAATCTGAGCTTCGAGAATGTCGAGTTCTGGAGAGGAACGAGCGACGTTGACGTTGGGCCCAGGATGATCCTCTCCTGGACAAGTGCAAGAAGGCGAACGCATGCCCGAAAGGAACGAGATTCGACCACCAACGGCGTAGGTTCCGTCGGAATGGATGGCACCATTGGGACCAGTACCATTGACCCAAGTTTGGTTACGAAGAATACCAGCGTCGCAACCAGGATAAGAGTAGGGCCACATACCATCGGTAGACCCAGCATAACCTGGACGGGCAAGGTTGCCCATAAGCCAGAGACCGGGCCAGTAACCGGAAGTGGAAGGACCCCCTGGCATGCGCATGGAGAACTCAATGTATCCACCCTGAAAGCAGAACTTGTTCCAAGATTGAACCATGCCCGATTGAAAGTTGAGGTTGTGCGTGATTTTCTGGGTCATGGTGATGGTGAGAGCACCGCCGGTGGTGTTGACGGCTTCGGGGGAATAGTACTCATAATCACCGGTGGCACCGTAATAGAGATTGACAGCCTCCCAGAAAGGGTCATCACCTGGCCAGAACGTACGGCCTTCTTTCTCGAATTCGTCCGAGAAGACGAGATGATAGGAAGCACCATCCGCGGCAGAGGTGCGGGTGAGAGCGGATTGCGGAGTGTCAGGATCAATGAGACTGAAGAGAGGAAGATCAGGAACCTGACCAGAGCCATTGGTTCCACCGAGATTGAAGCCGCCCTTGTTGGAAGCAGCATCGAGCTTTTCGTAATGCGAGATGATGGGGTAACCTGCAAAGAGAGCAACGAGACCAGTGACGAGGATGACTAAAGTAAGGACGTTGGCGATACCACGCCAAGAGACGGCATGGGAACGCGACTCTTTCTTCCAGTCGTGCAAATCGTCATCATCCTCGGGACCGGCAAAGAGAGGTTGAGCTGGACCACCGGTAGCGTGCTTGTAGGAATCGGTAGTGGTGGAAGTGTTGGAACGTGTGTTGGCTGCATTAGGTCTACCGTTGTTGTGAGTGAGACGAGGTTGGTAGGCGGTGGAAGGTAAGAGACGCTGATTGACGGCGCTCTCGGCGCTGGAGAAGGAGCCAGATTGGTCTGATGTGACTGCGCGAGGAGCAGGACGCTGCTGTGCGCCTCCTGGCGGTGTATAAGAGACTTGTTTATAGGATGGCATGGCTGACTGTTGCGACTGTTGCTGCTGCTGCTGCTGCTGTTGGAATGGCTGCCTTCCGGGAACACTACTGTAATTGGCGCTTTTGTTACTCATGTGATGCTGTGTTGTCAAATGAAATCGTTGATGAGGTTGAACGCAGGGAGTGTGAGAGCAGGCAGACGACGGAGAACAGCGGAATGAAGAAGAGGATGCAGACAGGAACAGCGAGAGAAGGGAGGATAGATGAGAGAAAAGGTGAAGGTGAAGGTGAAGGTGAATGGCGAAGAGCGAAGAGGGAGGAAGTGTTAGAACAGCTCAATTGAGGCAGACAGTTTCATAAGCGCCACTTGACTTAAGAGCAAGAGACACAGAGAGAGAGAGAGAGAGAGAGAGAGAGAGAGAGAGAGAGAGAGAGAGAGAGAGGATCCCAATCGGAGCGACGACCGACAGACTGGCTAAAGAGAAGAGCCATCTTCTACGAAAGGAAGAGGAGGCAGCGTTCTCTAAGGAAGTGGCGCAGCGCAGCAGTAGCAGCAAGCCAAAACAGACAGCTTGTGGGAAGGGGAAAACAAGGCGGATAAGCCGATTCAGAGACGAGACAGGGGAAAAGGAGAAGCCAAAGCTGCTGCTGCTGGGAATGCGGAGACGTCCCGACGAGCTGTATTGAATGACAGGTCAGACTGAGTATACTGTGCTGTGTACTGTATACAAAGTGTCTCAGTCGAAATGCGCGGAGGAAGCGGACCCTGAAGGATGGAAAGAGAGAGAGGAACACACACGGAACACGATTGACAGGACAGCCTGCATTTGGTTCAAATTTGAGCCTTTGAGCCAAGGATGGGGTCGGCGGAAGTGAGAGGCTTTCTGGCTTGTCGTATCATTTATGAACTCATGCCTCGCGCCGAGTGGTTGTTGCATTTACACTGCTAAAGTGGCCGCCAATCATCACGACGCGACTTGGGGGCCGCCGATGGTTGAGATGGCCAAGCGACGGCGGCGGCTACTCCGCGGCACAGCATCTCACATGGCTCGCCGTTTCGGTTCGACCGCACTTCCTTAGGGCAGAGCAGAAGGCCCAATCAGCTCCGATGGTGATGCAGACAGGCTCACTTTCTGATACAGTACACACACGAGGTAAGTTGCAGTAAATGAGTTGCAGTGTACTGAAGCTCGGCGCATCTGCGACACGCGCCTGCAAGCTCTCAGGTTAACTTGATGTTATCTCATGACGGGCACAGGAACCCAGCAGCAGCACAAAAGCTAGTCTGCAGCACAACTAGCAGAGGAAAAGGGGAGTCAAGTCTAAATCTTTCCCAAACGCACATCTCTCGCGTGTGTGTACTGTGTGTGTGTGTGTGTGTGGCTGACAGAGCGCAGACACAGTCAACATTTGGCTCGCATCGCATCCGCATCTGCATCGCAATTCAATCTCGCGCTGTGCCTAAGGAACGAGAATCGTGAGACGGCGGCGCGGGAAAGTGTGTGCATCGCATAGACCGCGGGTTGGACTCTTAAATAAAATTCAACCAATCATAGTTCACTCCAAGAATTCCGTGCAGTTGTGTGCAGAAAATCTACTTTTTGCCCTTCCATCGGAAAGACCATCCTCACCATGCGACCGCAACCGCGACCAAGATCACGATCTACAGACCCTGATTCCCTGCCGCTTGCCCCGATGAATCGTGATCCCGATTGCGAATTGCCAGCTCTTGCCGCTACACACCTTTGTTATCGGTCTTCTCCGAGGATGATGGACCCTGAAGTTTCCTCGCAAGAACCGCCATCGAAACTTTTGTTGTTGTTGCTCTCTGCTCAGCATTCCAAGTCGATGAACCATCGTGAACAGCGAAAGAGTCACTTTTCTTGAGGTAATAGCCGAGGTTCAAAAGCCACATTTTGCTATGCTCAATCCTGACCGGATCAATCTCAGCCGTGCTTTTTCGACCGCGTGATTGTGATTTCGACAAGTCAAAGTGTCAAGAATATCGAGGCGAGGCGAGACGAGGCGAAGGTGAGTCTGTTTGCCAAGAAAATTGAGACCATGTGTCTGTGTTACTGCTCTCTCATTGAAATTCCGCTTCTTTCGCAGTCAGCGAGCTCTCTCCATTTGATTTCTTCTTAAACAGTCTCTCACCCACACAACCTTTGTAGCAACGTCTCTTCCTTCCCACTACCACCGCCAGGATCCTCCTTCCAAAGCAGGCTTTGGACTCACAATCATGGCTGCCCAACTCGATACCAAGCTGCCTGCTTATGCCCACAGCACCACCACCGTCGAAACCGTCCCATCTTACACTGCTGCTTCCACAACAGCTCCCTTCCCTTCCACCTTGCCATGTAATTTGACTGTCAAGAACCTAGACCGCAAAAAGGACTCCATCACATTCGTCGACGCTTCTTCTGGCGTAGAGCGTGTTGTTTTTGAATTTGTTCAGCTCCAATACTCCCGTCAAGACACCCTAGACGAAATGCTATACCAAAACCTTGTCGGCAACGCATCCGAAATCTTTACTTCTCCTGTCAAGCTCGTTGTTTCCGCTGACAAGACAACGCCATTCGCTGTTCGTAAACATGTCGCTTCCTCCACCTACGAACTCATCGAACTCGAACACGATGCAAGCTTTGGCAAGTGCACCAAGATCTCTACCAAAGGTCTTTTCAAGAGTAAATACCATCTCGAGATGCCTGCTACTTCCAACAACGACACTCCTTCCTCTTCCTCCACATCTGACTCGCACGATATTTACCTCAAAGGTTCTCTCAAAGGTCTCAACGTCTCCCTCCGCCGCAACGTCGATGGTCAAAAGACCACTTTGGTCGAACTTATCAAAGGTGTTCACGCAACTACTGCCCACTTTGACTCTGCCATCTCTTCCCTACCCCCATCCCTCACAATTCCATACCTTGTCGCATCACTTTTTGTTGCTATTGATACCCATCGTGAACACTACCTCACTTTTACCACCGATGAAAAACTTGACGAACTTCAAGCAAAAGTTAGACCTTCCACTTGGGATAGTCTCTTCTTACAAGCTGGTCAGACTAGTAAGAAACAAAAAGAGTTTTCGCAACAACTCGAAACAGAAAGATTAAGGGATTACAATGAAGCTGTTCATAATAAGAGTGCTTATCCTAATGGTATTATTCCAGCTCAGAGGTCAGGTTCTGCTTCTAGAGAAAGGTCAAGAGCAAGAACAGCGTCTAAGTCAAGGGAGAATTCGAGAACTGCTAGTCCAGCACCAGCAGTGAAGGCTTTGCCTAAAGTGGGGGGTGGTGCAGAAGAGAATCATGAAGATTTGGAAGAGGAGAGCAGAGGTCGTCATTGAATTATTGGACATCTGCTAACAAGAGCCGTTAAAAGCAGTGCAAGATGGATTGATACAATTATAGACTGGACATCACATCTGCTGGCCTTCAAACAACACAATTGTATCCACATTGTCGTTAAAGCTATACCAACATGTTTCAGGATTTCAATGAAATACAATGGTTTTAATGTATTGATTGCGACTGCTAAACCCCTATGTGGCGTTTCACTTGGTTTTGATTTTGACTGAATAAGCGTCAGGAGTGGGTGGCGGTGAATTGCAGGCTGATTGTGATGACAGAATGGGCGTGACCGGCACATTTTTTACTGGCAGAAAATAGGGGTGAGGCTGTATATTTCCATTGAGGCTGTCTCGTCAGCAATGAACCGGGTTGTACGCCGGAACACTCTATCTGAAAGTAGCACCCCGGTTGACAATGGAAGTAATTCAAATGAAACGGTGTGTGGTCCCTTTGTACTGTCCGTAGGCACAATTTTAAGTCAATTGATGTATATCGAAATGAAGCCATGGGAGGCTTTTTTGGCGTAGGGGTGTGTTTCTCTCCCACGACTCTTTTTGATATTCGTTGTTGGTGGATCTTGGATCTAAGCTTGTTGAAAGGACGAGTTTGAGTATGATTCAGATATAAAACAGCAGTATAAAAGCACTTGTACTCTTTTTTCTTTCCAACTCCCTCGCAAATCCGCATTGCTTAGCAGCCTAAGATGAACAACTCTATCTCATTTCTTATCTTTTTCTTCACCCTTTCAATTAATCTTGTTCACTCCATCACTACCTCAGGTAATAATATTGCTGTATGCTGTACGTATCCTTTTTTTCCCTTTCTTTTTCTCATTTTCTCATACTAACATCTCCTTTCGTCTTTATAGCAATTCCAACATGTGTTGAAGTTTCCACTCTCTCCGATCTATCACGTGGAATTATATTCTCATCTTGTTCACACCCCTCCTCTTCCTTATCAACCATTCAATATATCAACGTATCAATTGAACCAAATTCATCAATTCAAGAACAAACATATGATGAATTACCAATAGATCTTTATTGGATTAAACAATATTTACAACCTTTAATTGATGATAATAAATGTGATAAAAAGGGAGTTAAAGTTGATTGTTGGATAAAGCCAAAAAAAGGTTGTGAAAAAGAAGAAAGGGTGATGAGAAAGGTGAAAAGAAATGTTAAAATAATTGGAGAAAAAATGAAACAGAAAAAAAAGGTTAGTGAAAAAGAGATAAATTTGGTCCCTGCAATTGATGGTAGTTTAGAATAGGGTTCGATCTTTTATCTCAAATAAGAGTTTTTAGAGAGAAAAACAGAGAGGGGGGATTCGAATGTTGATAATGCTTGTTTTTCAAAACATGTATGTTGATAGATAGTAGACCTTTTTTCAAAATCTCGAAAAATTTTCAATTCAAACACAAACAGCTTTACGAAGCTGCTTCTAACGAAGATGCAAATAATTGAAAAGAAAGAAGGCCTGAATAAACGAAAAAGAATGCCAACCTGGCCACTTTCCGCCGTGAATCTATTTCTTAAAGCACTGATCATCAACCTCATCAATACGGTAACATCTAACCTGGACGTTACACGCCGTATCATCATTGAGCGTACTTTGAACGATCTGTTTCAAATCAGGATATAAATTTCTCGTCAGCTCTAAATCTTTGCTCGAAAGGCTCTTACGAGCCGACTGTTTAGATTATTACTTACTTCTTGAACCTGAGCAGAAGTCAATTTTTGAATTCCCAAAGTACAAACATCTTTGTTCTTGCCTAGATCTACGCTGCTTTTCAAGCAAGTGATGTAAAATGTCTGGGTGAAAGCATCTTGTTTAGAATCTTTGGTGGCGGGATCGAAGCAGTAGGAGAGTTGAAGATCAGGTATGTTGGGTTTGCCATTACCGTACATAAGTTCGGTGGTGTAATCGAAATTGTTGCTGTTGCAGATGCGGGATGTGATTTCTGTGAAGTGAGAATGAGTAAGAATATCAAGAAGCTGGAGCGGAAACATAGAAGCAAAAGAGTCTAAGAGTCTTACTTACCACAGGCAAAGAGAGCATCTTTTCGGCTGATATGGATGTTGGGGTCAATTTTTAACCCAGGGTTAGCAGGCACTTTGATCAAGCCAGCGCGGGATGAGGTCATGGCTGTGGAAGCCAGGAATAGAACAGAAAGGAAGGACTGGGAAGAAAACATTGCGAGTGGTTAGGGTTGAGGTGATCAGGGAGGAAGAAGTAGGTTGGAGAAGAGTTGTTATGCTTGACAGAATCACGCACAGAGAAAGGTGAAGCAAATTGGTTCAGGTTTTTATTGCGAGGATTTGGTGAGATCCAGCAAGTGTCTTGTGCAGTGGTGAGCCATGCTGTACAAAGGTTTTGGCATCCCACACAATACGGCTTGTGGATCTAAAGTGGGAGAGGAGGAGTTATCGTCCAGTAGGGGCTGGTGAGAATAGTTACGCTGGCAGTATCGCCCACTTCATACAAGATTTCCCACACCAGACCGATCAAACCCATCTCGACTTGCTTGCATTGTTAACATCATTAGCTCTCTTAAGTAGCTCTGCCGGGAAGTAGCTTGAACGCCCCTTTCTTTCATTTAGCCGCTCGTATTTGCGCTCATCCAACCCCTTCTTCTCGTCTCAAGTGCATCATTGAGGTTGGAAGACCTAACGAACGTGCTGCAATTAGCTTAGTCTGAGATTGGCTTGCACAGGCTGTGTAGTTGGAGAACCCACCATCATCTGCGTGACTGGTCATTAGATGTGTGATTGGCACTGTGACATCTTCACAAGACCCCCCTCATTTGATCCAACAAACAGTCGCTCAAGCATCGCAATGTGGGTCAAGTCTCCTGTAATCTCTAATGATCTGGTGGGCTCTTCTGCTACGCAACCCCCTCGGTGTGTTAAAAAGATAATTCACGTCACATGGTCGCTTCTGGACAACGACAAGCATGTCGACACAAACGAGCGAATTCGCTTCTCACCGGGAATGCGGAACAAGTCGGCATTCCCACCATCCCAATTTTACAGCCATGACAATGTTGTATATGTCGACTGTTATAGTGAGACACTCTCCCGTGCTTTGTGACTTACACACGCCATTTCATCAACACCAGACACTGTTTCGTTTCACACGGCAGCAGTCCGAACGGACCGAACTCTCCACACAGTAGCTGCTGTGGCTTTTCAGTGGGAAACTGGTATCATCTCAACTCTCTCAAACTGTGCGACCATCATTCTACACTAATTCAAGGCGACTTCCGACTCCACCACTGTTTCATGCGACTATCGAACGACTCGTGACGACCTCGTCCTTTTTTTTCTCACCTCTCTTCATACATAGATTTTTCGCACTTTCAAAGCATATAAACTCCTGTGCTCACCATCCTTTCTCTCCCTCTTTTTTCCCAACTCATTTCTTCCCTACTACTCTTCAGTATTTATCTCAAAGATGTTCTCGATCAAGCCCATCGCTTCTCTCCTTCTAATGGTTTTTGCCACTATTACTCTTACTAAAGCCTTTGATATTCATCTTGATATTGACACTCATAAATCCTCTACCACCACCACCTCCTCCCCTTTCGAGAACACCCCAGTCTTCGCATGTGAAATTCACTCTCGTCATTGTCGTAAAACTACCAACTTTACTCAAATCATCTATGGATATAGATCAAACTATCAACCTGATTTACAACTTTCTGTTTGTTACAATCCAGGAATGATCAAAGATTATATAAACTACTTCTCACCTAATTCGAATAGAGGTGCTTTTATTTCAACTTATTATGTTGGTTGTTATAATAATAAATATGATGAAATGGAAAATAGGTTTTGTAGAAATAAGATAAGGAAAATGTCCGCAGAAGAGGTGTCTGATGTAAGTACCATTTCACAAATTAGAAAGAGAGAGAGAGATGAACTGACAAACCTTGAGCTTTTATGGGCGATCACAAAAAAAACAGCTTATTGAAAATACACTAGATGAAAAAACTAAATGCGATGCTCAGGTTGATTGTTATCAAATTAAAGATGCTGATGAAAAGTGTTTTAGAACGGCTCAGATTGATTAAGAGGCCTTTACTACAATACAAGAAGTAGATCTATGTGGCTAGCTCGTCCATTCACGTCTTTCGCATCGTCGTTGAATCAACTCTCAAGTCTAGTACTGTAGCTATCGCTAAGTTAATGCAATAAACTATTTGAGTTTTTCCTAAAATATTTTTCAGTGATTGTATCGCTGTGCACATTGCTTCCGGGTGAGATATCATGACGATAAGAAGTGTCAAAGCAAAGCCGCTTTAAGCACGGACAACACGGCGTTCCGACACAGATCAACGGGAATGCTAGCTTCCCGACTCATCATGCTGATATCCTTGAACATTCATAAAGTGTATGCATCTTCATTGGCACGTCGCACTCACAAGTGTACTACTCCCTCATTATCACACGATCACACACGCGAAACTACTGACTTTATATCATATCATTGACCAAAGAAATTGAAACGCTTTATTGTATTCTGATCACTCGAACTCTCAAGCAAGGTATCCATTAGCCTTCAACCACTCCTCAACATCCTTAGCATCCCTTTCAACCCATCTCGCCTTTGCTCTAACAGCATCGAGACCCTGACTGAGACCCATTGAGAATTTAGCCGTGTCCTTATCACTGAAGAAGCTCTCAACATCCTTAGCATCTTTCTCACTGCTGAAAGCGTTGAACGAATACTCGATAAGTCTGCTAAGCGAAAAGTTACCTGCAAACTTCTTGGTCAAAAGCTCCCAACGAGCCTTAGTAGCCTCCCAATTGACACGTCGAGCCTTAGGGTTGTACGACATAGAGATGAAGAAGTACATAAAGTCTTGCTCCTTAACCTCGCCACTGTAGAGGAATTCAACAGTACGCTCGAGAAGCTTAGGGTCTGAAGCCTGACCGAGAGCAAACATGGCTGCAATCTTGTGAGTTGGAGTTTGAGGCTTATGGTAAATAGCAAGGACAGCTTCGTACTCCTTCTCGCCACCGTGCTCTACCGCACGCGAGAAGACGGTGCGTAGCAAGTCAGGGTGGATCTGACTGTCATCACCGGTAGCAGCGAGGTGGTCGAAACGCTTCTTGATTTCGGACAAAGTCCACTCATCTTCACCAGCAGCAGCGGCGCCGATAACGGTAGCACGCAGCTGCTTCAGATCAGGCGAGTCGTTGGCGCCGAACTCGAAGCCAAGCTTCTTTGCAGTAGGACCAAAGATGTCGGCACGCAGCTTCTTGATGGCATTCTGCACCTTGGGATCCTGCTCCCACCAGGCGCTGGCGAGCGTACCGACGTTGAGCGATGAGGCCTGGTTGACGAGGTAGGTGGGGTCGTTGCGCAAAGCCTTGGCCAAGGCAAGACCGCCTGAAGTCTTACCGTAACCAGCTGAAGCAAGGGTGAAAGCATCGGATACAAGACCAACACGGTCCTCGAGCGAGAAGGCCGAGTCCTTCTTGGCAGCCTCCTCACCGAGCTTGGCAAGACGCTCAGGAGAGTAAGCGACGCGGTAAACACCGACAGTCTCGGCGTTAAGCTTGTACGTAGTGTCCTTGGCATTTGCAAGAGGAATCTTGACCTCACGCTCGCTCTTGAGGAAAGCCTCACGGTCGACCGAGACCTTGCCGTCGGCACCGACCGACTTGAGCATGAGAGGAACGTACCAGAGGGTCTCGTCCTCCTCGGGGGTGGGGTCACCAGTGGAAAGGAAACGGTTCTGCTTGATGCGCAGACCGTCAGCCTCCTCAGTGACAGTGAGAACAGGGAAACCTTGCTTCAAGACCCAGTTGGCCATGATGGAAGCAATGTCGCGACCCGAAGACTCGCTAATACCGTTCCAGAGATCCTTGGTGACGGCATTAGAGTAGAGGTGCTTCTTTAGGTAAATCGAGACACCTTTGAGGAAGACATCCTCGCCGATCATGTTGGAAAGCATGCGGAGCACACTGGCACCCTTGGAGTACGAGATAGCATCAAAGACCTGGTTGATGGCATCTTCGACGTTCTCGCCAACAAGAGGCACCTCGATAGGATGACTGGAACGCTTGCCGTCGAGGTCAAGAGCACGGTCGAGGTGGATGTTGATGAACTCGGAGGCTGACTCCCATTCGGGGAAGCAACGGTCGAGGATGACGACCTCACCCATGAGGGTAGCGAAAGCCTCGTTGAGCCAAAGGTTGTCCCACCAGTTCAAAGTGGCAATGTTACCGAACCACTGGTGAGCCACCTCGTGCGACTGGACACTGGCGGTTCGCTTCTGACCCTGAAGACCCGACTTCTTCTCGTCATAGAGGTAGACGGAGGTTCGACCGGTGATGAGACCCCAGTTCTCCATGGCACCAGCATCGAAGTCGGAGGCAACGAGCGTGTCGAGCTTGGGGAGAGGGTAGGCAATATCGAAGACGCGCTCGTATTCGGGAAGAACCTTGACCTTGACGTCGAGAGCGTACTGAGCCTGGTGAATGTATTCGGGGGTGGTGTAGACCTTCATAGGGATGACCTTGCCGGTGAGAGGACTGGTGTAGCTGCTCTCGATGCTGACAAAGGGACCATTAGCCCATGCAACGAGGTAAGTGGAAACCTTGGGAGTGGTAGCGAACTCGGTGAGGGTCCAGTCGTTGGAGGCTGTGGAGGAAGAAACCTCGGTCTTGCCTTCAGTCTTGCCCTCAGTCTTTCCAGCCGAGAGCGAGGCCTCGTCAAGACCGAGCTCAGCAGCACGAAGGAGCTTGTCTTGCTCGACTTGGGAGATGTCCTTGGAGCTGACGACGTTCATGTTGGCTAGAGCGGTGGTCTCCTTGCGGTGGATCATGCGGAAGGTGTAAGTGGCCTTGAGATTGGGCTCGTCCCAGGTGGGGATGGCGCGTCGAGCAGCGGTAGGCTCGAACTGAGTGAGAGCATAGTAGCCCTTCTTGCCCTCGTGCTCCCAAGTAGAGCGGTAGTAGCCCATCATGCTGTTGTCAATGTCACTGGCAAAGGCGACGACGAGCTGTGCCTTGGAACCCTTGGGAAGCGCATTGGGAAGCTTGGCGGTGGCACGCTCATGCTTGGAGTCAATGTCGAGGGCGACGATGCTCTTGTTGTCGGTCTTGAGAGCCTGGCTGAGGACGAGAGACTTGCTAAGAGCGAGCTTGGCAGCAGCGTTGAAGACGATGGAATCGGTATCCTCGAGGACGTCGAGATCGATGGTGGCGGTACCGGAGAATCGGAGAGCCTCGAGATCAGACTTGAGTGTGATGTCGTAGTGGGTGGGGACCACGTTGCGTGGCAAGCGGAACCACTTGGAAGCGTCGGTTGCGTCAGTCATGGCGGAAGAGACGGGGGCAAAAGCGGGATCTGCGAGGGTACAGGTAGCGTGATTACGGAGAAAGGTGTTGCAGGTAGCTAAACGAAGCGACTGCCGAGCGATGGTACGTTGCGGTTCAAAGGACAGAAGAAGAGCAGCGATGGCAGCCAAGAGGGAAAATGCAAAGAAGAGGTGAGCTTTGCTGACCGAGAGGGAGAAGAAAGACCACATTCGCCAGGCAGCTAGCTGAACGATCTTTCTGCAAGACGAAAGATGGTGGTAGGAAAGCAACCTTGGAATTGCGATCAGAACTGATTATTGTGGGGACGTGCGCATACCTTTGTAAGCTGCTTCGAAGGGACCGGGGGACGGACTTGCGTGGCGCTCTGGAGAGACGATAATTTACGAACTGTGTGGGTGTAAAGAGGAGTTCGTGAGACGAGGCGTGGAGCGGTGGCAGCGGAAGAGAAAGCTCGAACGGAGGTGAGAACGAGCGAGGATGGTTTCATCTGCGAGTGTCAGAAGAAAACACACAGTTGTTGGTGGGTGTAAGGTAAATGCAGTATTGCGATTGCCAAAAGCGTAGTTGTGTTAATTAGCAAGGTGATCTGAGCGAGAGACGGCCAAACGAAGGCGAAGGAGCGCAGACAACTTACGCAACCGAGACGAAAAATAAGGCGATGAAAGGGAGACGCGACCGTTTGGGAGGAAGTGCACCTGCAACTTATAATGCGGTTGGACAAATCACAATGACGAGAGGCGATGAGCGAAGAGGATGTTACAAGGATGGTGGTGGTGACGGAAAAAGGGACGAAGAGAGGGTGAAGAGAGACGACTTCTTGACGACGCTGACGACGCTCAAGTTCAAGCGAACAAGACAGGCACACGAGCTGTCTGAGAGGCTTGAGTGGCAGACGACATCGTTGCGCTCCTTTCAGCCAGCAAGCTGAGTGGCACAGGCACAGGCACAAGCACAGGCAAAGGCTCGTTCTTGCTTCTTTCTCTTGACGCTTTGTCAATGAGTGGCTCAGTTAGCATGAATGTCGCAGCAGCAGCAGTAGCAGCACAGCACGATACAACACACACAGTCCAGGTTGCTTCTATCAGGAAGCGGGTCTTCCGACACGCCGTCAAGTGTTGGTGCAGTTGTGAGTTGTGAGTTGTGACTTGCGTTGTTGTGCCCAAAAGTGACACTTTTCTGTTTCTTCTACAAGCGGCACCGTGCGCGTACACCCTTCTTTTTTTTGCTCAGTTGAAATTCTGCCGCAATTTCGTGATCCGCACGCAGCCTTTGCTTTTTTCATCTTTGCAACTCCACGGTCATTGAGATCTACAGCACAGCTTTGGTCTTTCTTTCGGACATTCCGACTATGATGACCATCCTGGCAATCTCATATACGACACAACCTTCTCTTACAGCCAAGTCAAAGTGTTGGAGTACACAGATGAAAGTGTTGGCATCACATCTAAGCTGAGCTGAGCTCCAGAGTTGAATGAGTTGGAAGCAAGCAACTTCGGGGCGAAAACGGCAAAAGAAAGCCTTTTTATTTCGGCGCAAGGTCGCCCGATCCAATCCTAAATCTCGTCAAGTCAAAAACGGCGCATGCATGATCACCGGTCTAAACACCATGCAAAGTCTGCAGCACGGCAGGGTCTCCTCCGCAACTCACAACCGGCACACCTTGTTCCTTGCCATTCCAGAGCGACCCAACTTGAACCCTGTGCATCCATAGGCTTTGAAAGCTAAGCTACAGTATCTTTGATGCCGACTTCTCCGCGAGGTCATGTTCTCACTGAGCAACAGGAATCGATCGAGTGATAGCCCGATCTGAACAAATCATCCTCGAGTCTTACCCTACCAATGCTCGGCGCCAGAAAACATCCTCAACTCAATAGACAAGACAATGCCCCAACTCAGTCCCGCTCGCGAAGGGAAAATGCAAAAGATTGTTCATTGAGAAACCTGAGCGCCAAGCATCTATCAAGCGACGCCATCCAACAGCGAGTGTGGTTGTGCTGATAACAAGAAAGACTTCTGCCCACACTCCGATGGGGAGTGCGAGGCGAGAACCGATATGAAAGAATGTGCGCTAAAAATGCGATAAAGTAATCGCTATGCGAGAGCAGCGAATGCCTGAGAATATACATTAGTGCCAAATGCGGGGAATCCAAAGGAGGCTATAAACAAAGCTACTGGATGGTCTAATGTCCAAAGTAGCCAGGAGGAGGCGCTTGCTGGTGCAAGTTGGTCGTGCTGCTTCCAGCCGACATCTCGCCGTGCATTCCATTGCCCCGTTGTGCTTTTCGCACACGCAATTGTCGAGCAGGCCATCCCGCGTACACAGCGCCAGCTTCGGCAATCTCACCCGATGCTACCAGCGTGTGCTCCAACAACATCGATCGAGGCTCCATGCTTGCACCCGAAAGCAGACGACTTCCCGATCGCATCGCGCATCCGTCACCGATACGCAGCTTGTTCAGACTGAAGCGTCCTCGAGAGTTGATGTGCGCTACCACCGAGCAGTCGTCAATGCTCACCCTGTCACCCATCGATACCAACTCGGGCTCCGTCAACTGAAGCGATGGCTTACCGCCAGCCCAGATCGCACAGTCACGTCCAATCTTGGCACCTAGCGCTCGCAAGTACCACACCGCAAACGCTGTGCCCGAGATGTTGCCATAGATGTGACCGCCGAATCCCTTACCCAACAGCTTTTGAAGCGTCAGATGAAGTTGCCATCGCTGGCAGTACGAAGACTTGTCCCAATCGTAGCGTCCCTCGCGACGACGTCCGATCACCGCCCACTTGGTCCCAATCGTCCACAGGAAGGCCAAGAACGCCTGAAGCGTCAGGATCACCACGAACAGAATCGCGATCATGCCGTAGATGAGACCAGGTCGCCACCAATGATCGTCAAACAGGAATCCAATCGACGAATACTCGAAGTGCTTTCGCAGCAAGTTGAGGATCAGCACCGTACCCACAGCCGCGGTGGCCCAGTACGCCGAGGCAAAGATCGTCATGCCTACGTTGATCACCACCAGCATCAGGTAAGGGAATACGAAGAAGTTGGCCTGTCGTTTGTAGAACGCACGTCCGAACGGCGTGATCGTCTCGTCCTCAGGCGACGTCAATCCTGCCTCGCTCTTCTCGGGTACAGCTTTACCAAAGCTGACAGCTTCGCCATGCTTCGAGCCCATCCATACACTTCCTTCCTCGTAGTGGCCGTTACGTCGAGCAAGTGCACCCGATCCCATGACACATTGCTTGCCAATGATCGTACCAGGCAACAGCACAACACGATCCGCGATCATGGCACCTCGTCCTACACGAACGCGTGCCCAACCGATGCTGTCCGAGGTGAATACTTCCGAACGCGAGCCAAACACGACATCGTCGCCGATCTCGAGCAACTCTGGATCAGGACAGTAGATGCTCGAACCAGGCCAGTAGACACGTCTGCCGACACGTGCACCCATAGCACGGAAGATCACCGACGTCATCTCGTAGTGTGTGCCCAGAATAGCCAAAGCCCGTCGTACACGCGGTTGCGACAGAAGCTGCTGATTCATCCAGCGACGGAATAGCGTGTATTGAGTTGCATTGCGCATCGAACCCTCCTTGTTGAGACCGAGCAACCGCTTAACGAGGATACCAAGGGCGAGGTTAATCAAAGGCGGCATGCCGTTACGCACAACACGGGCGACGTAATGCCATCCGATACGGCGTGGGTAAGCGAACCACGCAATGACACCCTTGACGCTATCATGATGGTCAAAGGCGAACGGCTGCGACAGAAGCATGAAGAGCGATGCGAACCAGGGCACGTAGCAGGCGAAGCGGACGAGGAAGATGATGGGATAGCCAATCAGACCCTTGAGCGCCCAGTGAGGCTGAGGAGCGTTGTTACGGTTGTAGGCAGCGTATGCGTCCGAAGAGGGCTCCTCATGCGAAGATGATTGAGGACCCCAGACAGTGCCGTCAGCAAGTCGGGCACCCGGAGAGATTTGAGTGAAAGTGTTGACCACACAGTCGCGACCGACAATGATCGGCTCAAGCCTGAAATAGCCGTCTCGTTCGACACAGAAGCCGCGCAGCAGACACTTGTCAATACGAGCGCCGTCATGAATGGTGATGAGATCGTGCTCGGCGATTTTGGCGAATTGGTCGATCTGAACATCGGAGCCGATCGACATTCCCAACAGTCGGTAGTAGACCTTTTGAAGACCAGGCGTGGCAGCGAAAAGACCTTTACCGGCAGTCTTGAGCGACTGGTTGACGATCCACCATCGAAGGTGGTAGTTGCACCACATGGGATACTTGCCGGGACGATACCTGCCAATAACGATCCACTTGAAAGCGATAGCAGTGACTGGACAGATGATACGACTTGTCAACCTGGCCACGAGAATGGAAGCGAGTAGCGCACCCACACGCTCCCAGAAGATGTCACGAATGTAGAAGGCGGAGAAGGCGAGTCCGTGCAAGATGACGGTCCATGTCCAAGCGGCTTTGAAGGGATAGAAGAAGAGGAAGGGAATAGCTTGAACGAAGAGGACCCACGGATGTGTCTGACTGCGTGGCTTGTAGCCGTGGCTCTGGAATGCCACGTCCTCGTCCTCGTCGTACCGATGCGCTGCGTAGGTGGCTCCAAGCGCACCCTTGTCGTCATAGCCATCGTAGAAGTCGTCCTCGTCTTCATCCTCCTCGCCCTGCTCATCGTCGACCAGGTCGGCAATACCTGCTATGGTCGAGTTGTTGAAGAGCGTGGACACCTCAAGGGAGACGCCGGTTTCTTTGCGGATGAGATGCACGAGACGACCAAGCAACAGACTGTTACCTCCGAGCAAGAAGAAGTCGGATTCAGCCGTAATAGAGCCAGCTTCGGTGTCGAGTAGGCGAGCAATAATGTCGCGGACGATCAAGGCGGTTCGGGTCATGCTCGAAGCGTTCTGTCTACGAACCTCGGCTTCCATGGTGTCGAAATCGATCTGGCCGTGGTTCTTGGCGAGAGGCTGACGGAAGACGTGAAGCGGGTTGGGAACAACGTAGCCGTGAAGCACTTGAGCCAAAGCTCTGTCGATGTCTGCTGCGTCGTAGTCAGCATCCTCCTCCACCTGGATGAAAGCTTCTGGTGAGCCATCACGACGCTGACGGACGGCAGCCTCAATGATACCTGGAATTCGGTAACAGGCACGTTCGACTGCCCGAACGTCGACGGTGACGAGGTTGCATGGGATCGGTTCGGAGAGTGGTACTTCTTTGCCCGGAGCCTTGGCTTCAAAGTGACGCTGCAGAGGCGGGACATCATCGGAAAGCGGTCCGATACCAAGACGCGTGCCAAGCTTGATACGAAGGGGCTTTCCTGCCTGATTCTTGGGTAGGTCATCCATATAGACGGCAGCAAACGGCCACTTGGACGGATGCAAGTGGGAACGAAGCATGTTGTGCAACTCGGCCAGACCGACTCGAGGCTGGTTGGGTACAGGCACAATGACGACGCCGATGGTTTCTTGCAAGACGTTGTGCTCGATGGAGAAAGCGAGACACTGTTTGACACGATCCGAGCAGGCCTGTGTGATGGCTTCTTCCACTTCGAACGGCGACACAACCTCACCACCTTTGTTGATGATCTCCTTAGATCGACCGGTGATGTAGAGATATCCGTCGGCGTCCATATGACCCATATCACCCGAGTCGAACCAACCTTCGCTGGAGAAGGAGGAAGTGTCGAGAGGCTCGAAAGGATCGGCTGATACTTCGTAGCCTGAGAAGGTGGGAAGACCTCGCACCGAGACGGCACCAGTCTGACCCACTGGCAATTCGCGCTCCTTGTCAAAAGGATCTCGAATGGACAGATCGGGACCGCATGCAACACCGGAGCATCCTGGACGGTCGAGCTGGTAGTTGGTGGGAGGTGACGCGATGGGCATGCACTCTGTCATACCGTACGAAGGGAGTACAGCGCATCCTGCGAAAGTCTCCTTTAGCTGCACTGCAAGAGACGGCAGGAGACCACCTGCTGCGTTGGCGATCATCTTGATGTTGGTCTCTTTGGCGGCATCAACACCTTCAGGTTTGGAAGCGAGAATGGCGTGGTGCATGGTCGGAGCAGCATAGTACCATGTAGCACCGAGCTGCTTTGCAAGGGGCCACCACGCGTTGGCATCGAAACCAGCACACATGATGGCACTACCTGCAGAAAAGACGGGAGACCAGAGGTTGCGGACGATTCCACCGACGTGGAAGAGAGGCATCATGTTCATGTTGACACTCTCTGGTCGTAAATCCCAAGAGTAGACGACGCAACATGTTCCGACAATAAGGTGACGAAGCGAGTAGGGTACCACCTTCTTCTTGCCTGATGTACCGGAGGTGTGAAGGACGAGACTTTGATGTTCTAGGCCGTGAGGGGCTGAGGGGCGACGGCCTGAGGTGGACGCAATGCCGTTCTCGCCCAACAGAGACATGTCAAACATACCAGCGGGGCCAGAGGTGCGGGGCTCGACAAAGATGATCTCCATGTTGTCCTGATCGCGAAGGGTGTGAAGGTCGAGACGCTCGACTGCATCTCTGGTTGTGACGACGGCTCGTGCACGAAGACGAAGAGCATCATCGCGCAACTCGCCTGCGGTGCAGCTAGCATTGACGGGAGCACAAGTGTGATAGGCAGCAACCGAAAGGAGAGCGAGGGCATTTTCAGGGCCTGTTGGGAGCGCCATCATGACACGGTCGTTGGGACCGAGCGGTGATCTGGTGGATGAACATGGTAGGATAAAGTTGGAGACGAAGGATTTGATATGACGATGTTCGAGCGGTGGACGAGAGAGGTCAGGGGACCACAATGCTGGATTGGAGGTGGAAGGGAGACAGTCGATAAGGGTGGATATTCTGCCATTGTCGGTGACATGTTCTGCAATGTGATCACCAAGCGACCTAGTCTTTGGCCGCGGTGGCAGGCTATATAAGAAGCCGAGGGGGAAATCTGCGCTCATGCTGGGCCAGCCCTAGCGGAGAGAGAGAGAGAAAAAGAGATGCGTGATTGAATAACAGCCGCTATCGCTACGATTGAGACGGGATTCAATTGTGATGCTGCGGTAGTGTGAAAGTTGGTGTGACAGCCATCCAAAATATTCTGTGCAAATCCAGCGTCCGCGATGCTGATTTGACAAGTCGGAAAGACCGATGAGGAAGAGCCTGGGTCGTGACTGCTTAGCCTTGCATTGATACCCTCTGGAGATCGGAGTAGCCGAGAGAGACGCGAGCCTTACAGATGCACTCGAAGGTGAGAGCGTAGCCGATTGGATGGATCCGATCCGTTTCGCAGCCAAAGTCCAAAACGGAAATCGATGGAAAAGCGGACGATGCAGAGGATGAGAAGAGAAGGATGAAGGTGATGATTGTGGTGATGATGATGATGGAACTTCAGTGATAGAAGTGCAAGCAGCAGCGGCGGCTAGGATGTGTGAGTGTGTGTGTGTGTGTGTGTGTGTCTCTTTCTGCTGCTCCTCGCGTGTCCATGTGTCTTTGTTTCTGACACAGAAATGTGGATCGCTGTCGCGCACGCTAACGTACTGTACTGGATGTGCTTGCTGGCTCGTTGTCTGTTCACACAGTTTCGCAAGCTTTGGCTTTTGAATTTGGCTTGAGTTAGGATTTGGCTCTCATGCGCAGTGTTCCGCTGCGCTGCGCTGTGCTGCGAAATTGTGAAATCACAATTCTCGCCCCTTTGAGAATTCCTGCAGCATCGCAGCAGCAGCGTTGCGTTGATTTTTTCGAGATTTGGTGTGAGCGCCGATGGCCACGGAGGAGTTTGAACTCGCCTTTAGAAAAAGCAACAGCGAGACAGGAGCTTCAACCGAGACACTGAAAAAGTGCTCCGATCCGACCATTGTATCGACTTTCCGACATGCATAAACTTCTCACTCTCGCACACACACACACACACACACACACACACACACACACACACACACACACACACACACACACACACACACACACACACAGCTTTGAGCACGCTACGACAGGAGCAGCAGAGATAGTTGTTTTTCCAGTGACTGAGTTATGTTAGACGAGGCTCGAAATCGACAACGCGAGCACACACACACACACACGCGCATCGTGCTGCAACTCTCAAGCCACGCTGCTTCTCTGGGACAGAAGAAAAGGTGTGCCAGCTCGGCGACTCCGAGCATCTTGCAGCGTCAAATTTCACGCTTCCTCTGCGCTTATAAGCTGTAGCTGCAAGAGACAGGCGCGGAGCCTCAAAATGCGTGCCGTGCGGCGTCCAAAGCGACAGCAAAGGGTTAAGCTACAGTAAGCTACAGTAGCATGCTTCGGCACGAACCCCTTTCATCGTTCATCTTCAGCCCACCTTCTTCTTCTTCAGTGTGGGCTCTTCTTACGATACCGTAGCTCGGTTGACAAGCGCTGTGGTCTTCGGTCCCGACCACGGTTGAGTCACACCATTATGATGTCGACGGACGACAAAGGAGCGTCGAGTCCCGTGTGCAACACGCGAGCTGATCGACATCTTTGAGACAGTCGGCGAATAATGGGATCGACCTGTGACAGCAACAGCAGGCCCTAGACCGGAACCGATTGTACCATGTTCGAGCGCAACCGAGACTTGTTCGACTCGAGTCAACTTGTCCTGTACTCAGATGGGGCCTTCATGGACGGTTTCTGTCTCTCTCCGGGTCAACTTTATCGTGGAAAGAAAGCATCGATCATGTCAACTTCCACTTCAACTGCACTCTCCAGGCAAGTCGTTGCCAATTATCGACCCGGTCTTCTCGGTTGCCATGAGATGCATTTGTATTCACCTCTTCATTGGTCGAATGCGCTCTCTCATACGATGCAGCTCGATGCAGTCCAAGCTTGATTGCAGCATGACCAAGAAGAAACGCGAACACAGTTGCAGCCAGCAGATCTACGTAGCCGAGACATGATTGACAGAGCGATCAATTTTGATGACTGTCTCTGCCGAGTCTTTTTCGCCGATCCGATTCTTGACACACAAGGTCAATCCGCGCGTCCATGACTTGATTGTGTGATCTTCTGCTGCTCTAACAGCACGCAACTCTTTATGGGAACTCTCTTCCGTCTCGCACGAAAATCTTGCTTTGACACTATCAGCGACCGTCCGGCTGTGTCAACATTTCTTCTTCTTCTGCTTCTTTGAAGTTTTGCTTGACCTTCCGGCCCTCTGTACCGGTCGATCACAGCCCTTGCCGTGCGAGCAAGCGGCTCGAGTTGACCGGTGTGGACCTCTCCCGCACGCAGCATGTGGCATGCCCCTGAATGGAGCCCCAGACCTGCGGCACTGCAGCACTACTGTTATACAGTACACACCTTCTCGGTTCTATTCAATCGCAAAAAGATCTGCTTCAATGCGATAGAGCAGTACAGCCACAAAATGAAGCTAGCTTCTTTGTAATAATGTAAATGGGCTCGAGAAGAAGAATAAGAAGACCATTAGCCTGCTGGAAGAAGTAGAAGAATAACGACACTACAGTATGTGCGTTTGGCGGCGATGCGTGGGACCGGCAAAAGGGATCGAGGACATTCCGGGAACTTGTCATCGGAAGTGGTCGGCTTCATCTGTGCTGTACGATTGCCATGTGTTGTTGCTGCTGTACTGTATCAATTTGAATTGACCGGGTGAATCTCGAAAAGCAGAAGAGAGAGCTTGGTGACGATTACAGAATTCGTGAATTGTGATTTTCAAATGCCAATTTCACGAGAGGTGTGGAGAAGAAGCAGACTTTTGTATTCAACCAATCATCATCATTCAAAAAGTTGGATTTTTGTAGACACTGTACCGGTCATAAGCCGTTCCAACACACACACAACACACATATTGTCGCTCGTGAACCGGTCACTCACGGCTTTGCTTCCCCGCTAGAATTTCGGATTTTCTCGCTCGCACAAGTCAGTCAATCAGTGTGAGTGTGAGAGAAGCTTTTGCGTCACTCCGCTTTTTCCACTGAAACGGACGGCTGTAACGCAGTACAGTATCGGTGAATGCCAGAGAGAGGTCCGCTCACACACGGTCTTCATCTGTGCCTGAAGCCGGCCGGTCCAACCTCGCCGGACCAACCCTTCTTCACCGCCTCGTGAATATAGATCTCGACCCTTCTTCTCCTCACTTCCATTTCCACTTCTCTTTCCCCCACTTTCTTTCCCTTGCAGCCCAATCCCCATCGCCAACAAGTCTGCCATTCGTACCGCTTGCTTGCTTTCGTCAAGAATAAAAGAACGTCGCGTCAAGCCCCCTATGACACTCCTCGGCCTGGGTCGTTCTCAAGCTCGCACGTCCGCTTCACGACTCGTTGCTTCTGCTCCTAGCCAATCCCTCACCGCACCTATCGCAATCATGTCGCGCTACTCTTCCACTTCTACCAAGAGCGGAGGTGTTGGCAATGGCCCCATGTATGAGGGTCAAAGCGCCATGCCTCACCTTCCCGTTCCTCCTCTCGAACAGACGCTCAAGAAGTACCTTCGTACCACTGTTCCGCATCAGACCAAGGAATCGCTCGCCAAGACCGAACAAGCTGTCAACTCTGCCCTTTCCGGTGCTGATGCAAAGCTCGTCCAAACGCTTCAGCAGCGTCTCGAAGACCGTGCCAACAAGGAGGGTCGGGAGAGTTGGCTCAGCGAGTGGTGGAACGATGCTGCTTACATGGCTTATCGTGATCCTGTTGTTCCTTATGTCAGCTACTTTTACGCTCACAAGGACGACAGGACTCGTCGTACTGGTCCCAAACGAGCCGCTGGACTTCTCAAAGCTTTCCTCGCTTTCCGCAGACTTCTCGAAACTGAACAGCTGGCTCCTGAAAAGGGCAAAGCCGGTCCACTCTGCATGAGGTCGTACAAGTGGATGTTTAACTCGAACCGTATCCCAGAAAAGCCTTCCGACACTGCTGTCAAGTACGACTGGCAGCAGAACAACCATCTCGTTATCCTTCGAAATGGTCATTTCTACGAATTCGACCTTGTTCACAATGGTCAGGAGCTTAGCGAAGCCGAGATTGAGTCGCAACTCCAGAAAATCCTTTCGGATAGTGCTTCCAGCAAGCCTGCTCCTCAGCCCATCGGTGCACTTTCGTCCAACAACCGTGATAAGTGGTACGATTCTCGTAAGGCTCTCGCCTCGCTTCCTGGCAATCAGCAGGCATTGGAACGTATTGACAGTTCCGTCATTGTCGTCTGTCTCGACGAGACTGCTCCACACAGCATTGAATCGACTGCTTGGCAGCTTTGGTGCGGTGATGGCAAAAACCGTTTCTACGATAAGCAGCAGATTATCACTTTTGCCAACGGAAAGTCGGGTTTCATGGGTGAACACTCGATGATGGATGGTACTCCTACTTTGCGTCTCAATGATTTTGCTTTGCAGGCTTTGCAAGCTGGTAAGATTGATTTGGGTAGTTCGAATCGAACCGATTTGCCTGCTCCAAAGCAGATCCAATTCAAGACTGATAAGACGGTCGAAAGTCACGTTGCGGAAAGTATCAAGGACTTTGAGCAGTTGATGGGTCGTCATGATCTTTCAGTGCTTGATTTCCAGGGTTATGGAAAGGGTGCTATCAAGAAGTTCAAGTGTTCTCCCGATGCTTGGGTTCAGATGGTAATTCAACTCGCTTATTTCAAGATGTATGGAAAACCTTGTCCCACTTATGAATCAGCTCAAACACGAAAGTTTAAATGGGGAAGAACTGAAACCATTCGATCCGCTAGTATCGAATCAAAAGATTTCTGTGAAGCTATGGAATCTCATACCGCTTCCGATACCGAACGATACGAAAAATTCCAAGCTGCTGTTAAACAACATCTTTCTTACGCCTCGGCTGCTGCTGATGGTCAAGGTGTTGATCGTCATCTTTTTGGTTTAAAGAAATTGTTAAAGGAAGGTGAAAAAATTCCAGCAATTTATCAAGATGAAGCTTATGCAAAGACTTCAACTTGGAAATTGTCCACTTCGCAAATTTCAAGTGAAGTTTTTGCTTGTTGGGGTTTCGGTGAGGTTACGGAGGAAGGTTTTGGTTGTGCTTATGCTATTAAGGAGGGTTCGTTGACTTTTACTATTACTAGTTTGAAGTTAGGGGCAAGTGATTTGAGACATTATATTAATGAGGCTGCGGTGGAGTTGAGGGATTTACATTTGCGTTTGCAACAGAATGAGGCGGCTAAGAGCAAGATTTAAAAGAAGGAATGATTACTGAGAATTGTAGATAGGATGACAACGAGATCGTTTGAAGATCAATCATATCGAATGCAAATAATAGACTTCTCATGAGGAATGGTTGTGTGTGAGAGAGAGAGAGAGAGAAACAGAGAGGAACTGTTGATTTTGTAATGTTATGGTTGAGTCGTCAAATGTATTTGAATTTTGTGACCTCTTTTTTCCTTGCCACCTTTTTCGATGCGATTTTTTTGCTCCATTAATTTTTGTGGAGGTGACTTGCCGAAAAATTTGCCGGCTTCCGTGTGTGTCTTAAGGGTTCAAAAGAAGATCGGATTGAATGGTACCTCAATACTTGTTCTCAGTTCTTGCACTACATCCTCTTCGTCATCATCGAACGAGAAAGGCTCCTATTGATCATGCTACGGTCACTTCTTCGAGCACCGCCAATATGTTCACGGACACTATTACTTGCAACACATTCGCAAACAGCCAGAACACAATGTATCACAACATCAACATACTCCACCAACAATCTTGCCGTTAGATCAATACCATATCACAGTCCAGCCTGGAATCGTACATTCGCCTCGTCAATATCATTATCTCAAACGTCACAGCAGGAAGTAGATTCAAGCTCACTCCAAGATTCTGATGTTTCAACTTCCAACCCCAATCCTACCCCCGCCGCCTCCGCTGCCGCTTCATCAGATTCCACTACCGCTTTTATCCCACGAACAACATTCGAATTACCAACCACAACTCCATCTTGGTATGCAGGTCACATGGCAAGAGCTATTAGATCAATGCCTTATCTTTTAGCACGTTATCCACCTCCTCTTGTAATTGAAGCTCGTGATGCACGTTTACCTCTTACCTCTATTAATCCTGTTTTTGAAAAACTTCTTAAAAAAGCTCCTACTGCTAATCTAGGTCTTGACCATCTCCCTTCTTCAGTCGGAGAAGGGGAGGGTGAGGGAATTGATGTATCAACCTGGCGAAGTCGACGATTAATTGTCTATTTAAAAAAAGACCTAATCGATCCTATAATTGAAACAAATGTTGTTCAAGCTATGAAAGAGATAGATCCATTACAGCAAGTAATTTTTGTTGATACAAGATCAGATAATGATGTTAAAAAAGTTTTGAATTGGGTTAACAAACAAGCTAAAAAGATAGCTTTGAATGATTTTGGGGAAGAAGGGGGGAAGGGGAAGAAGAGCGAAAAAGCGGAAAAAAGAGCTAAAAAAGGTTTGTCAGGTGCTTTCAGACATACACCAACACCAGAAGAAGGAGTAAGATTATTAATTTTAGGAATGCCAAATGTAGGTAAAAGTAGTTTATTAAATGGTTTAAGAAGAGTTGGAACAGGAAAAGGTAAAGCAGTTAGTACAGCCCCACAACCTGGACATACTAGGAAATTAACTGGTACGGTTAGAATTTCTAGAAATGGTCCAAGTAAAATTCAACCTGAACCTGTTGTGTCAGGAAAAAGATCAAAAGAAAAACAAGAATCTCAAGAGAATTCTTCATTTATAATTTCTCCATCTTCTTCTGAAGAAGCAGAGGAAAAGAAAGAAAAAGATCCACCAATTTACGTATACGATACACCAGGAGTTATGGTTCCTTTTCTTGGAAATGGTGTAGTTGGTTCTGAAAGAGGAATTAAACTTGCTATTACAGCTGGAATTAAAGATTCTTTATTTGATATTCAACTTTTAACTGATTATTTACTTTTTAGACTTAACTTACGTCCTTCCTCTACTTCCTCTTCCTCTTTACCAAATTATATTAAAAATTTACCTTTATCTCTATCCGAATATCTCTCAACCTGTTCTGATGTCTCTGGACGAACTAATTCAATAACTGAATTATTATGGCATGTTGCAGGAAAAGCACCCGGATCACTTCGTAAAGGTAACATTCGTGATTTAGATTCAGCAGCACAATTCATACTTCATCAATGGCGGACTGGAAAACTTGATTCTAATACTGAATTAGATTTAAATACCCTCAATCCTGATTTAATCCGACAAAAAATAAAAGATTTTTTTGAAAAAGATGGAGATATTGCCGTATCTATAACTGAAGGTGTTAGTATTTCAAAAAGTATGCCGATGGTGGGAGAGAGAGAAGTGGAAGAGATGGAAAGAAGGGAAGAAGGAGAAAGTAAAACACAACAGAGAAAACAACAAAAGAAAGCGGATGTTTTAGCTAGAAAAAGAAAATTAATGGAAAAAGGTATTACTGTTGGTAAAAGTGGTAAGAGTAAAAATTCGAAAAAAGGTTCAAATTTTAAGGTTATGGGAGGAGGAGGAGGAGGAAAGAAAAAGAGAAAGTAGTGCAAATTCTCTCCTCATTTCTCAATCAATTCTTGCAATAGCATCTGTATTTATATCTAATCACATCTCAATCACTGCACAACAATAGACACAATTTTGTCAAAGCAAACGTAAAGGGAAAAGAGCGGTTATGTGCAAATCGTTTCTGACTTATATTTCAAATGAGGGGGTTTAATTTTTCGATCAAAATTAACTACATCATATTCTTTTATTACCGTTTTCTTCCACCGCTTCGGCAATTAGTTTTTAGGCTTGTACTCAGTAGGACCCAACATGAATTCTGGTCTAACGATTTTCTTAAACTCTTCCTCGGTCATGAAACCTAATTCTACCGTTGCATCAATCAACTTAGTTCCTTCTTTATGAGCCTTCTTAGCAGCCTTTGCGACATTATCATAACCCAAATGAGAATTTAAAATAGTAGCTAACATTAAACTTTCATTTAAAATCTTATTAATAGTTTCCCTATTCGCCTCAATACCAACAACACAATTTTTAGTAAAAGATCTAGCCCCATCTGCCAATAATCTAATACTCTGAAGTAAATTCTTAATCAAAACAGGTTTAAAAACATTCAATTCAAATTGACCATAACTTCCAGCCACCGAAATAGTTGTATTATTACCCATAACTTGAGCAGCAACCATAGTCAACGCTTCACACTGCGTAGGATTCACTTTACCAGGCATAATAGAAGATCCAGGTTCATTTTCAGGTAAACTTAATTCACCCAAACCACATCTAGGACCTGAACCAAGATATCTAATATCATTAGCAATTTTCATCATTGAAACTGCTACAGTGTTAAGTGCACCTGAAGCTTCAACGATAGCATCATGAGCAGCTAAAGCTTCGAATTTATTTTCAGCAGTTTCAAACTTAAGACCTGTAATGTTACTAATTTCAGCAGCAACTTTTTTATCAAAACCAATATAAGTGTTTAAACCAGTTCCAACAGCTGTACCACCTTGAGCAAGTTGAGAAAGTCGAGGAATAACCGCTTTAACACGTTCAATACCATTCTCAACCTGTTTAACATATCCGCTAAATTCTTGACCAAGAGTGAGAGGAGTAGCGTCTTGAAGATGAGTACGACCGATTTTGATGATATCGTCAAATTCGGCTCTCTTGGCGTCAAGAGCAGATTTGAGCTCTTCGAGAGCAGGAATAAGAGAGTTGGTGATTTGAGTGACCGAAGCAACGTGCATAGCGGTAGGGAAAGTGTCGTTAGAAGATTGACTCATGTTGACGTGATCGTTAGGATGAACAGGGTTCTTGGAACCCAATTCGCCACCAAGAATCTCGATAGCACGGTTGCTAATAACCTCGTTAACATTCATGTTGGTCTGAGTACCCGAACCAGTCTGGAAAACGACGAGGGGAAAGTGAGAGTGAAGTTTGCCAGCAATGACTTCATCAGCAGCCTGACAGATGGCATCGGCAACTTTAGGATCGAGACCGAAAGACTTGTTGACAGTAGCAGCGGCCTTCTTGAGAACACCGAAAGCTTCGATGAGCGGTTCAGGCATGCGTTCTTGAGGACCACCAATGTCAAAGTTCTGAAGCGAACGCTGGGTTTGAGCACCCCAGTAGCGATCGGCGGGAACTTGAAGAGGACCGAAAGTGTCCTTTTCGGAACGGAACTTGCCTTGCTGAGACATGGCGAAGGAAGTGGAAGCGAAGCTTCGAATGGAGGCAGCAGAGGCAATGGAGAGACGCGGAGCGACTCGTGCAGATCCCTATTGGAGTTGAGAGAGGATGTGGGTGGATGCAAAGGCGAGACACGAGAGTGACCCAGAATGGATGGTATCAAAGCGTCAGTGATGATGTCGTGATGGCAAAGAAGAAGAAGAAGAAGCAAAAAGATGACACAAGCTAGAATCGAGCAAGTTGACGGAAGCGAACGGGCCAACCAAGCGCTTCAATATGCTCCCTTAGCCCCTCCCCCCGCACAGCGAGACATTTCATGCAACTCCGCATCTTTCCGAGAGTAGCACACGGAATGAGCCTGGCTATCCTTCTATGTCCGATCTGCTGTCGATTTTAGTATGTCTTGCCTGCCTGCTCGCAAGAAGAAGCGAGCGAGAGCATTGTATTGGCAGAGAGAGACAGAGAGAGAAAGAGAGAGAGCTGGCCCAAGCGGAAAGGTGGAGCCGAAGCAGCCGAACGTGCGCGTTTGCAACTCGTGCGAATTGGATCGACAGGTGTTCGTTTGAAAAGCTTGCCGCGAAAGCCGCTTTTTTGCTGTTGCTTCGGAACTCGCTTTTTGCTTTCTCTTTCTTTCCTGTCGCTAAGAAGCGGCGTTGTATCGCACTCATTCGTGCTTGTTCTGTTCTTCCTGTGCCTACGCTATGCGTCATGGCTTGCCTCCTAGTTTGTGAATCTCGTGTGCTGCTGTGTCGAGCGGAATGTAAACTTACCCTGAGGGATCGGAGAGCGACAGATCGAGCAACCATCTTTGAGGACGAAGGGAGTTGTGAGGATGAGGATCAGGAGAAGGATGAGGTGGATGAAAGGTGGAAAGATGCGATCAAGACGAGTTCGATGATCTGATCTTCGCAGCGTGCGCTCTCAACAAGTAAGTTAATCGGTCAAATCAGATCAACGCTCCGAGGCCCCACCGCACCCTTTCACTTTGCACTGCACTTTCTCACCCTCTCCTTCTTGGCTTCACTCTGATTTGAGCACTTCGTTGAAAGATACACACAAGACCCCACTTTGAGTCTGGGCCGTCTCTGTCCGCTGACCCCTAAAGTGTGTTGATCTCGCTCATTGCATCATCGCTTTTTCTGGAAATTTGATTTTTGCCAAAAAAAAAAGCGTGGAAGATCTTTCTCGCTTCTTGATCCGATCCGTGACTTTCCGAAACCCATCTCAACTCCGAGGTAAAGCCGAAATTCCAGCTTCAAATCTTCTTTACTCTTCGGATCGGTTTCACACTCACAATTCAGATCGGCGTGATCCCAAGATATGCCATCAAGCATTATTGATACACATGTTGCTGTGCAGTACTGTAGTCAAGAATCGTCATGTAAAGCCAAACCACTGACTCCATCTGCCTGTGCCAGTGCCAGTGCCATCGCCATTTTGCTGCTGCTGCGGCTGGTCATCGAGCGAGACAGCCTTGCCAAACACATCCTCCAATCCAGTCGGATTCTGTGGTTCCCAAAACCGTTGCGGGCCGAGTTGAAAGTCGTTGTACTTTGTGATTGGGCGTGCAGCACTTCCAGAAGCATTCACATTACTAGCTGCCAAGCTGGACCGCTGCTGTGCTTTCGGCCAATTGCTCGTCCAGGTGGAGACAGATGGTGGTACGAGTCGAGGAGAGCCTGAGTCCCATTCCTCCTCAGAAGTCACGGATGTACGACGTGCCAAGTACGTAGCAGCGTCCTCCATCACTGCATCGCCGTCCGCATCATGTTGCAGAGGAGGGAGGATCGAATCGTACCCTTCCCGTGAATCCGTTTCGATCTTGTCAGTATCGTTCGCTTGGCTGTCGGCTAGAGAAGTACGGTGAGCCTGATCATCTAAGCTGAGGCCAGTGAGAAGCGGATCGCGCGTGATATCTACTAACCTGCCAGCTGCATCGTTTGCTACGATGGGTTTCGAAACAAGCTGCAGCGGCGTTGGTGGTCGAATCCGAAGCTGCGAGGCTGCCAAGGCAGTGAGGCTAATTTCGCTAGCAAGGGCCGACAGCGCGGCGAGCCATACTAGGTCTTCGCTGTCCCTTCCAGTTGCATTGCCTAGCCAGTTTTCGGCATTCACGACTATGTCCAGGTTCAGCGATACTGATACGATCAAGGCCAGAGCGACAAAGCGCATTGCCGTAATGACCGACTGAGTGGTGCGCCATAAGCGCAGTCCGCCGACCTCGACTCGAATTTGCCGTGCTCTGGCATGATCGATAGAACGCTGGAGCGGGTCAAAGCGAGAGCATCTGAGAAGTAGCTTCGGCATCAAGAACAGCACCATAACGCCCATGGTTGCGGTGTAGAAAGAGAGGATTTGGGTTCGCATTCGTTCCGCTACTTCTTCCAAAAAGGACATGGTTTCAGAAGGCCCGATACATACTGCAACATACGAGAGCCAAATGCTCGCGTTGACAAGCACGAAGACGGCCAAGGACAGTCTTGAGCCATTATCTGTGTCGATAAGGTTGCTGATATGAGCGTTAGTCGCAACCATTGTATGATTTGCGGGGTGAAACCGTGTTGGAAGCTTGGCAGGTGAAGCTATTCGTTGCGTGTTCGGTGTATCGTTCATTTCGGCAATCGAAGCCTTCTTCTTGAGATCTAACCACTGTCCCAAGCTCCAACTTCGCGCAAATTGGTCGCGCTCCGTGATTTTTTGTTGTACTTGTGGCGCACAGTGGATGCAAACAGCAGGATATCGTGCCGCTATTGAAGCCTCGTAGGCAGGTAGTTGCTCGAGCTTTTGTTGATACTCTGGATCTTCTTCGCTGGGAAGGTAGTCAGAAAGCATGTTCAGGGTGAGCACTTGGTTTGTCTGACATGTGTGGCAGAATGTGAAATGGTCTTTGCTTGTGCTGCCATTCAGGGGGAAAGAAGAGAGCGAGGCCTTGGCTGGTCGAGAAGTCGAAGAAGGTTGAGGTCGGGTATGACGCATCAGCTGACTTCGGTCTCGATTCCAGTCTTCGTCCCACATAGGTCGTGTGTACTGATTGATAGGTGTACCGTCTTCATGTGCGACATTGTGGCAAAGGCAGCTTGAACAGTACCAGTTGGTGGGTGTGCCGGTCGAGATGACCGTAGTCGACGAGCTGGCTATGTTGGATGCATGCGAAGCTTGAATCTGCGAAGAGCCATGCAAATCTTGAGCGGGGTCATCCGGCTTGTATGGAGGGAGAACGACGCTAGTGGTGCGGCAGAAGAAGCATTCTCTTTGAGGGTAACCAGCTCCAGCTCCACCTTTGCGAGACCACGGCAGCAGCTTCCACATCTCGTCTACGGCCCTCTTTGTCGTGCCTTTACCGTGTTGTCGTGATCATGAGCGGCAGGGTTCAGCTCGAGCTAAGGAATGCAAGGAACGGTACTGCAAAATGTGGTTGTGAAGGGTAGCAAACACAGGTTGAGGGAGACGTTGAGTGGTGAAAGACGTGGTTGCGTTGATGGATGTGTTGATTTGCAATCACGCACCGGTCTGAGCGATGTGTGATACTATAGGATGTGATTTAAGGGTCCAATCAGGAAAAAAAAAGTTGAGGTTCGGCTGCGCCTTTTCGTCACAAAGAAGCGTTGCTGCTTCACTCTGTTTCACTGCTTCACTTGCTTGCTCAGCCTAAATCGTGAATGTGAATTTTTGAGGTGCGAGTTCTTCTCAGCAAGTCAGATTCTCCACCTCGACACTTGGCTCTGTTCTATCACTTTACATCTTACCTTGACACCTCTAGCATCACAACATTCTCAGGTCAGACCGCAAGTGTGTCCAGAATGAAGGCAGTCTTGCGTTCCAAAAGCCTTCGACCGGTGGCGCGGCCTCCTCGACTAGAAGCTCAGCAGAGCTGCCGCCATGTATCATCAACCTCGATAGCAAGCTCATCGCGAGCAGCTGCCCTTATCAAAGCCGCCGAGGCATCTGAAACCGCTTCCGAGCGACTCTCGACTGGAGCACCACCGATGATAGGTCCATCGTACAATTTTCGTCAGAACCAAGTCTCCCATCGTATCCTCTCCGACCATGACGAAGCATCGACCCAGCACAATCTCAGCTCTTCGCAAGCACGTCGTTCCAGAGCAGCAAGGTTTGGAACCAGCCGACACGCTACCTATGCCTCGCCACTGCTCCAAAGCGTAGTAGCAGCAGATCATCAATCACAGCGTGCAACCGAAGAAGATGTCGACGAGGAAGAGCAACTCGCCCTCGCTTACGCTTCTCCTACTGGCACCTCCACCTCCTCTATATACTTACCCGAATACGTCGCATGGGCAATCTCGCAACTCATCGCCGCCGCAAATGATCCCAAGCTTCTTCGCGCCGACCATCTCAAGCTCGCACATCTTACCGATCCGCAAGAACACATGGCTGAAGCTGCTCATATCCCACCCAAAAGGTCTTCGCTTCTGCATCTTGCAACTGTTTCGCCACATCGATACGCTGCTATCCTTGCGGTGCTCTCGGAAGTTAGGCAACGTTTGTCCACATCTAGTCCAGTGGAAGGCTCAACAGCCGAGATGGAGCAAGCTTTGCCCAGATGGGTCCCGGATACAGTGCTAGACTTTGACTGTGCTGCTGGTGAAGGTCTTTGGGCTGCTGCTCAGGTGTTTCGTCAGGATGAGAGCGATCTGACGAACAACACATCAGTGAAAAGGTATCATGGGTATGACCGAAGGCCTAATTTGCTCAAAAGTGGAAAGAAAGTTGCTCAGAGTTCGGCGTCCAATGTCTCGCCTGCAGAGCCAAAGAAGCACGAGCGAGACGTGAAGCTCAAAGACGAGGGCGAACAGATTGAGGTGGATGGTGTAACATACTACGAGCAAGAGTCCGCAGATATCAATGATGCTACAGAGGAGTATGTGGAAGAATTGCCACAGATGGAGTACTTCACCGGCCCCAAATCAGCCATGTCCACCGTTGAAAAAGTTTTTCAATCCGTCCCTCTCTCCAAAGACCTCGCTTTAGCTGGATCGTCCGGTCGCTCTCTCGCACTTTCCGCCTTTGCCCTTAGCCTCATGACGAACGACAATAATCGATTCGAAGCAGTCGAGGCTATGTGGGATTCTGGAGCTGAAGTGATTGTCATCATCGACTCCGCTACCCCTCGTGGTTTCGCCAGTGTTGCCTCTGCACGTGCGCAACTCATCCAATTGGGCAAGCAGGACTTGGTGGATGGAGGTGCTGGTGCACACGTGGTTGCACCGTGCTCGCATGATAAGCCGTGCCCTTTGTTGCATCCATTCTCCATTAGCTCCTCCGTAGCGGCGGCAGTGGGCGTAAGGTCAGATACGGGTAACCCAGCCAAGAGCAAGGAGGTGTGCGGCTTTACTGCTCGTTATCACACGCCAACTTTCTTACGGAGGACAAAGCATTCAGACAAGGGTGAGGAGAACGTCGGGTATAGCTATGTCGTTGTCAGAAGAGGAGCAAGGCCGAGTTTGGATGGTGAGGCGCAACGGCGATTAGCATCCGGCTCTACAGCAGAAGGAGAGGGGCTTGAGCAAGTGGCAGAAAAGTTGGAGTCGGAAGCAAGCAAGACCAAGACTGGTATTCTTGACTTGATCCGGAACGCCAAGAAGGCTAGTGCGGAACGAAGGACTTTGCAAGAAATTGATGCAATCCCATCGATATCTTCCTCAGAAGCGGCCACGGGCAGAACTCAAGGCGAAGCGGAGGTGGAAATGACCGACGAACAAGCAATGGACCAACTGCTTGAGCTCCTTCCCGAAGCTATCAAATCTGAGCTCTCCTTCTCCGGTAATGATCAACAACAACTTACACCAGAACAACTTGATTCCATCATGGCTTCTTTCCGTACTTCCGTACCTTCTTCTTCTACCGACATCACCTCTGATCTCACTCAAACCGTTGAGACAGACGGAGGGCTTATCTCGGTTCCAATTCCAACAGCAGAATCCGAATTAGCTATGAGATTGGAATCGTACTCCTGGCCACGATTGATCAAGTCACCATTGAAAAAAGGAGGACATGTTACATTCGATGCTTGTTGTTCCAGTGGTAATATTGAACGTTTTACTATTAGTAAGAGTTCAGGAAAACAAGCTTATCAAGATGCAAGAAAGAGTAAATGGGGAGATCTATTTCCTCACCCACCTAGATCTAGAAGTGTTATGAAGGTTTTAAATCCTGTTACTGCACTTGAGTATCAGAATGAAAGTGAAGAGGAAAAGATGGATTTAATGGAAAAATTAACTCTTAGAGCACCATCTAAACTCAATTCTCATGGGGGTGGGGGTAAAGGTGGAATTGAAATATTGGGATTGGAAGAAGATGAAGATTCCGATTCAATTCTTAAAGAACTTTTTGAAGATAATCCCCCGAACACCTCTTTCACTAATTCAACCTCAAAACTTTCACATATCAATAAAGGAACCGCATCCTATCGACTTATATCACCAAATCTTATTACACCAACGAAGAAACAGACTAAAAAAATAAATATCAATTACGCTAATAAATGGAACTCCTCCTCCTCTTCCTCTTCCTCCAATACCAAAATGCTATCAAATCCTAAAACAAATTTAAACACACGTCAAACTCTTCCTCTTCCTCAATCATCTGAAGAAGTAGAAGGATTTAAAAGTAGTTTACAATCCTCATCAACTGATTCATCGAATAAAGTTAAAATTAGAAGAAGTAGTAGAAAAAAATCTAGAGGTGATTGGGATCAAGAATTGTTTGGAAATTAAATTTTGCATTCATGCAACCTTTGTATCACTACTCAACACCAAAAAAAGAGCACATATCTTATCTAATACACAAACTTTGTAGTAAGATGTGAGGAATTTGGTACGACTGTGTTAGCACAAGAGAATGTGACGGTATATATAAAAGTAAATAAAGAACAATACGACGAAAACAGGAAATGAGTGGGGGAAAGGGAGGTCGGATGAATACACGGGCCGGAACGAGCGGCCAAACGCTATCTTACTCTTCTCCTCTTCTTCTTCAACCCACAGTAGTAGTAACAGTATTCACTCTAGCAGATTGCTTAGTTGGAGAAGCAGCACCACCTATCGGAGATTGTCTCAAACCTGTATTCCCATTGGAACTGTTGTTATTCTTCTTACCATTCGCACTGTTCGTAATCAACGCCGGAGCAGCTAATAACCCATCTTGACTACCTGCACTACTTGACCTTGCTCCATTACCATTGGCATTGGCATTGACACTCTTACCCAAACTCAAACTAGCCAAATCCGAATCTAAATCACTCGCACAACTACTACCTCTTGACATTTTGCTACTCGATTCTGACATCATAGTAGATCTTGCTGCTGCAACAGGATTTGCAGGTAAGCCTGCAATACCACTTAGCGTATCTACACCAGCAAGTACGCGATTGGCTGGAGAAGGACCACCATTTGCTGCATCGAACAAAGCTGCAGCCACTGGTTTGGGTGGAAGGTTAGGATTCGATCCACTCTGCTGTCGTCTGTGCCCAAGCGATCTGCCAAAGGAAGGAGTATGTGCGTGTCCACGCAAAGATTTGGCAGGACTATCTGGGGTAGAGGGAGCAACGAGCTCGGCAGGCTGCTTGGTAGGGCTACCAAGGATACCGCCGCCATTGGAACGAGATCTTTGGCGGTTTGAAACACTAGAGATGATGGCACTGGCATCGTCACCGTCGTAAGGCTTGATCTTTGCAGGAATACCATTGTCATTGATGAGTTGCTGAGGTGGAGACATGATGGTGCGAAGGTAGGCCTTTTTGGCTGTTGCAGGGTCGGCAAAGATGATAAGCGCGGTGGTGTCATCGACCCATTTGATCTTGTAGCCGCCCTTTTCTTCCTCGTAGGCAGCGAAGATTTGCTGCAAATCGCGGGTCTTGAGTTGGGATGGGAAACCAGAAAGTTCAAGGATCCTAGTCACCAGAGGTGAGAGGAGGGGTAAAGCGGAAGCGACTGACATTTTGAATACGCGTTGGCTTGGAGAGGAAGGAAAAAGTTGAGATTATAGTTGGGTTCTAGCTGTCCAGGAGGAGATGTTCGACTTGGTGAATACAAGCAGCGTTGAGAGCACGTTTAACAGCTTGACGAATGACCAGGAACGAGCTACTGATTGGCTCGACGAGGAATGTACAGAAGTAAGGGTCCGATGCTTGTCGAAAGGCGGAATTGGTATGTTGTACTTAGGTATCAATGGGTGTGTCAGAAGACAGAATGATGCTAGGTGCGGAGGAAGCAATGCAAAGGTTTGAATGGATACTTGATGAAGGGTGGCGGATCTGATGAAGAAAATGTGAAAGAACGATGCTGGCAAGTGCGTGGTGGGAAAAAGAATGAGAAGGTAAGAGCTGAAGTTAGGAAGATAGAGAGCAATACAGAGTATGAGGGAAACGATCTGAGAGTGAGGGAGCGGGGAGAAGTGATGGTGGGGATGGGATGAAGGTAATGATGAAGAAGAGCAACAATTACTTACCGAGAACGCAACGTCGACGTGTCTAGACGTAATCCGACTGCAAAGGGAGCAGCATCAGCAGCAGCAGCAGAAGAAGCGGCAGCGGCAGCACGGCGCGTCCAAAGCGTAACTTTTTCTCCGCACACAGCAGCAGAAGGTAAGCAGCTGGCGCTAGGAACTGAGCCTAAGAAAAAGAAAGGTTGAAATCCCACAAATTTGGAGAGCGTGCCTGGCTTGGGCCGTGCGGGTTTGCTCTCTGCTTGCGAGCAACAAACAAATTCCAAAAAAAAAGGCTCCCGTTAGCAATAATTCTTCAAGACGGCCACGGCACAGGGAGGCGGAACTCAGAGACAGCCCAAAGAGAGCGCGCGCGCGCGCGTTAATTGACAAAGCCAACAACACTCAAGGTTATGATTTCGTTCCGCACATTCCATATGCCAGAATCCCGTCTTGTCCCAAGGTTTTGAATGTAATGGATTGAGCTCATGCTCTGGACGGTCATCGTGGTGTTCAAATGCTTAACACCTCTGCTCGTTGAGGCTGTGTGAGAAATGCATGGCCCACATGCCAATCGGCTAATCAGAGACAAAAAGGGCGCAATCGCAACACGCGGTCGGCATTGCCCAACATGCATGATGGCTGGCTCCAAGGCGTTGAGTGAAGTCGCGCGTTGCCGATCCTCTTGTGTTGTTAGGTATTGGCCAGCCTAACAACCAGAAATGAATTTATCACAAAGTTCAGGGTCCATTACGCTGTATCTCGCATATCTTTGCCGAAGCTTCTTCTTGCTTCACCTTGACCATCCATCGACAATTGAACATGGCCGGGCTTGATTGATGCGACTTCACAACGCAAAGCAGCATGATCGCGCCAAACAGATGACCCGACCGCCCATTTATGGCAACTTTCAGCGCTACTACCATATCCGCAACCCAACAAGCTTAGGGATTGACGATGAGAATTCAGGCTCTGAAGATGCTAGTTCTCATTGTTCAGCTGTGCATCCTGCTTTGGAGCTAGACAGTCGTGTATGTGCTATACTCAGATATCTGTCGTTAAAGATCGCCAAGGCTCATCCTCCTCATCTCGAAATCCAAGAGGATGGCGAAACTCGCGACGCATACTTTAGCATTCTGGATATAGGTTGTAACTCGGGCAAGCTCACCATTCAGCTCGCTCAAACACTTCCGACACTACTCAACGAGGCGGTTCAAAGGGATCTTAATCTGTCAGTCGACTTCATCGGTGTAGACATCGACCCAGTCCTGATCGAAGAAGCGCAAAAAGCTGCTGTAGTCGCTCGATCTCTACGCAGGCCCAAGTCCATAACCTCGACCAAGAATGATTTGACATCAGATACGCCGTCACACAACTTTCACTTGCCGTCAGATGCAGCTTTCTTCCCGTCCGTCTTTCCGACACTTTTTGGATCCATCATCGAATCGACAGAAGTCAAAGAGAACCCACCTCTTCAGAAACGACAACGCACTGATACTTCCATCGATCCTTTAACATCGTATACATCAGAAAAGCAAGACTTCGTAGATCATCTCACTTCACCCAATCTCCAATTCATAGCTGCAGAATGGGTCAACCCTCGCTCTCAACCCCAATCATTCCAGTACAAGCCGCATTCTGTCTCTCACTTAGACTACCTCGATATTCGTGGCTACAATATTACACTTGCTCTCTCATTGACCAAATGGATTCACATTCAACAATCTGATTTCGGTCTTTGTCGATTCTTTGCCCGTATATCCAACACTCTCTTGCCCTCTGGAATGTTATTTCTGGAACGACAAGAATGGAAAAGTTATCAAACCGCAAAGAATATGCATCCTACTATCAAGAACAAAATCAAAAAGTTGCAGATCAGACCAGAAGGAGATTTTGATTGGTTGCTAGATATGATGGGGTTGAAGTTGATTGAAACAATAGGAAGCGGAAGGGGTTTAGGGTTCGAGAGACCGCTTCAGGTGTTTCATAAGGTAGAGAGTGAAATTGCAAAAGAGTTGGTGAAGAGTGTGTTGGAAGAAGGAGCCAAGTTTGATTGGGTGGCACGGCCGGCAATCACGGCTGCAGTCAGCTAGGGAGTGCAGAAGTGACACAGTTGCAACGGTAATTGAATCAATTCGCTGATCTCTGAATAAGCATGGCGTGATATCACTTGTGTGCTGGCATGATTCGGAGTTGACGGAGATGGAACACTTTAGTTTTTAGTCGGCTCGGTTCAAGGAGGATGTGTGTGATCTTATCTGATTAGAAGCCGTCGCGAGCTAGGATCGCAGTAAAGACGCCCGTTGCACAGACCAATACGAGAGATGCAATCGACATGCAGTACTTTGTTCAATCCACTAGTCTTGTTGCGTCAAGATAACTTTGATCCAAAACTTGATAGGAGCAGCACTACAGTACTGTACTGTACAGCAAAGGTAGATCGAAGACCAAGTATGACTCACTCACTCTCTCTCTACAAGATCTTGGCATTTTCATGTCGGGAGCAAACGGAAACGGGGATCGAGACTTCTCGTCTCTGTTTTAGAGCTGCAAAAGAGAGAGAGAGATGCATGCATAAGCCTTTGGGATTCTTTATCTGATTAGATGCCGAACGCGTTGTGGCTTCTGGACGCACTAAGGCGCGATAGCCGAGGTGCAGCATCGACCCCTGTCTATCGTAGTATGCTGAACCGCTTGACTTGGTGTGTTGCTGTCTCTCTCCCCCTCTCTCTCACACACCCGCTCTTCGGAGGTCTCAATTGCACCATACTTGCCTTTCGCTCCGTTGATGCTATTACGGAAGCTACTCACCGCGTCGTTCAATGTGAATGCTGCATGGTGTGATTTCTGTGGCTTTTTTCGGCTGGTATGTGCGATCCCGTGTTCTCTCTTGTGGTGTCTCTGACATGCTCGTCTGCTCCGTGTGTGTTTGCCATCAGAGCCTTGGTTAGTGAGTCCTTTTGATGGAAGGCAGTCGTGACCAAGGTGTGAAGTGACTAAGTAAGTTCGCGGTTCAGATCGGGTCTCTGCCTCTGTGTCTCGCTTGCGTGCTGTTGTGGTGCCTGACCGACGTATCGGTTGCGCGCTTGCACAGGGTGCTTTTTCTAACAATAATTTCATGCCCCCGATATACACGGTCACCTTCTCTCCCTACTTTTTCCGCTTCTTGTTTGTTGACCTCATCGCGGGTTGGCGTCCTTCATCTATATCAGAATGAAGTTGATTTCGTGGTGGGCTCGCTCATGCAGTGAGAGGATGCAGAAGGAAGGGAAAGCTGTGTGATGACTACAGTAAAGCTGAGTCGGTTGGTGATGCTTCGCTGCAGCTTTAATGCGTGTTTTGCGTTGATGAAAATCGAACTTTGCGGCGGCGGCTTGGGGTGAGAAAGGAAAACACACACCGTAATCGAGCCACCGAGACCGGCGAAAGCTTTGTCTCGTGGACCCTGTCACGGAACCCTATCTCTCCCTCTCTCTCTCTCTATCTCTTGGCACAATCGTGCGCTTTGCGTATGGGTTAGCTTTTCACTACCAACTCCCTCTTTCTCCTAACTTCCGCCCCGCGTTTCAAGATTAGGTTCACTCTTGCCTTGAACTTACCATTCGCCTGCATCTCTTGCGGACACATCTCCCCGCGCACCAATCTGATATATATAAGGTTCTGACCCGACTCAGCCATCCCTTACATCCCACCTCCCAATCCCTCTTCCGCAGAAAGGGGCATACGATACCAAACATGACCTGTCCATTCGCAAAAGTAGCAGGTCTTTTTCCCATTCTTGCTCCATCTACCAAATCCGATTTTCACTCCATCCATGGCTACCCCTCTACCCCAACCAATACCACCAACACCACCACCACCGGCGGCAATAAAGTCACTCTTACCCTCTCTGACGCTCTTCGTATAGGAACAGCTAGTGCACATCGAGCAGTAGAAAAAAGCAAAGGTGTATCTCTACTCTTACAATCTCTTTCCACTCCTTCCTCTTCGGAACTAAGATTCGAAAGAGTGGACTATGTTAAGTTTAACATTATGCTTGCATGCATATACATCGCTCTTGAATCTGCATTAGTCGTGTCTGCTCGAAACGAAACTCTTTTGGAACCTTTTTGGAAGGATCAAGGCTTATTGCAGTCTCTAGCTAGGAGCACAGTTTTATTGAACGATATCGACGCTCATCTTTCTACTATCGCACTACACACAGGAGCATCGTTAGCGGAACTTGCAGAGGTTGCTAGAGAAGAACATGCTTCAACCTCTTCACTGAATGTTCCTGAAGATATCGAGGATTCATCACTTCGTTTAACACTCTTCAACTATATCGACACCGCAACATTATCAGCTCTCACACTCGATCCAAATTCAACAACAGAATCAAACTACCGACTAACACAAGATCATATTGCACTATTAACCCCAGCACAAACACGTGCAACTTTAAACTACGTTTCAACACTCATCAATATACCTTTTAAAGGTGGATTATTAAGTCATGCATATACAAGATATTTAGGTGATCTTTCAGGTGGTCAACATATTGTTAGAAAGTTATCAAAACGTTTTCCCACCGAATCCGGGAATGGATTCGAATTTTATTCCTTTGACCATCCCAACGAGCTCAAATCTAGATTTAGAATTGCAATGGAATCAACAAACATTTCAACATCAACAACACAAGTATTAGTTCAAGAAGCAAATACAGCTTTCGATTTTAATACAGCTATATTCGAAAGTTTACTCCCTGCTCAACTTCGAATGATTCCTGAAGCATTAGAAGAGGAAAAGAAGACAGAGATTGTGATGGTAAAAGGAAAGCAAAATTATTTAGCAACTATGCAAAGGGTGGTAGTGGGAACTCTGCTTTTGTTAGGGGCGTTGTATTTGAGTCAGTCTTTGAAACGATCGACTGCGTTGCAAGGAAGTCCAGCTGTAGTATAAGCGGTGGATTCAAAGGACAATATGTAGCATACAAGTCAATGTCGTAATCGCATCTTGTTCTCATCTTTCTTATCTGCCTGCGAAAGCTCAATCTCACTGGCGTAGGACGTGAGCATAAGCTGGTAAAGGTCGTAAATATTAACGTGACGACATGTGTAAGAGACATTATAGAAACATTATGATACAGCATGATTGTGATGTGCAGCTAAGCAAGTGGAGCAATCCTTTGTCCATTCGCCTTAGACACTGAATTTGTCGCAGGACTCAGCCTATTCCTCATTGACCCACCTCCTACTCCTCCTCCAAGTCTTCTTGACGGTGATCTAGGCGGAGTGAGCCTTACTTCACTCAAGCCTCCAAGCTTATCTCTCTTTCCCCTTCCTGACTCTCTAGTGCTGTTTGTTGTGTTCGTCTTCTCACTCAACACTGATGTGACACCAATCTCGACGCTAGGCAACAAAGCTAAGCCTTCCGCACCTGGTCTAGATGAAGTGCTCACCTTAGCCCTTCGCTTACTAGCTCGTGGTGGAGCAGGTAGTGACCTACCTTCTTCGGACAGTCTTTCCTTCTCCTCACCTTGTTTCGCAACAATCTCGACCCTCGCTTGGGTAGCTAGATCCCAAGCGCTCATACTGCTCCTCAATCGGTGTCCGTCTTCCCTTCTCATATCCATTGATGCTCCTCTGACATCGAATTGTTGCGACGCAGCCATTCTGAGCCCTCTTCCAGCGAATCCATTGACAGAGTTAGCCCAGTCAACACTTCCACGTCGAGGAATGGTGGTAGTCTCGATCTGACTCAACCAATCGCTGCTCCTGCCATTTGGATCAGCAAGACGCAACTGATCAAAGGTATTGATGATCTGTTCCGGTGGAAGAATTCGCTCCACCGGCCAAGGCGGGGTTGAGATTGCATCCTCAAGATCCTTCGTGGCCTGTAAAACACGCAGCGAGCTTGTGTCAGGGATTTCAGACAGATCATGGGGAACCAATGCCATGCCGGATGAGTTATCAGGAGTCGGCGCTCGAGTCGGTGCAACTAGCTCGTAACTGAAATCGCAACCCGCTGTCTCGACACGCTGGATACTGCTGTCCGCTACGATAGAAACGTCCTGTGTCTCTTGCTGTGGGGCAAAGACGCGTTTGACATGCTGCCTAGAGCTCGACTTCTCGCGTAAGGAGCTGAAAGTGTTCCTTGTCAAGTTGAGGAGAGAAGTAGTGCGTGACATGCCCTTGTGTTTCGCGGGAGGAGCGGCTGAGGCAACTGAGGTATCTCCACGATGACTTGGCTCGATTGAAGTATCACCTTGCTCTATTGATGAGGCGAAGCTCGTATCGTTATCAAGACCGGCATTCATCTTCGGCAGCAATCGGAAAGAGCGCAGTCTTGGAAAGCTTTTACCGGGCTTCATTGAGACCTGTGTGAGGCTGTCATCCGCGCGGGTGGAGCGGTCACCCTTGTTGTCTTGCTCGAGATTGAGCCCCAGCCCGACCTGAGCCTCCTGTCTTGGCTCTGGAGAGGCGAAATTGTCGCGCCACGCCAAGATACGAGACGATCCGAAGCGCAGAACCGAGCCAGATCGACGATGCTTGGTGATGGGCATGGTGCCTCCGCTTCTTGATCGTGATGTGTCTGCATCGTCACACATGGGCATTGACGGAACGTGCTCGCACGCAGGACGAGGTGACTCGTTGCAGCTAGCGCTGACCCGAACAGGCACTTCTGAAGCCTCGGCACTATGAGATGACAGAAGTTGAGCGCTCGAGATGCTATTTCGACGCGTGGTCGAGATACGACGAATGGCTGAGAATGAGAGCGAGGAAGAAGCAGTGGAGACGGAGCGTTTATGCTTGCGTTCTTGTAGAGCCCTCTTGAGATCGTTTGTCCCAAAGCCTTGCGACGAGAAGGAGGATGCTTCAAAGGAAGCGCTTGTAGGCACAACAGGCGAGCTCATAGTCGAAAGCTCTCCCGCGTTCAAGCTAGATTGCTGCAACTCATCAGCGTTCGATGGATAGTTGGCCACTCTCGAAAGCTCTTGGGAAGCATATTGGGCAAACGTGAAGCTCGTGGACGAAGACTGGCGCTTTCGGGAGGCTTTTGGAGTAGTCTCGTCGATTCTTATGACGGCACCAGAATCGAGATTAGGGAAGATCGGACTGGTATGCAAACTTGAAGGTGTTCGGAAGCCAGGCAAGTTGCCCAAGGAAGGCCGGCTTGACACGCGTCTCTGCTGTTTAAACGTGAGGGAAGACGGAACAATGAACTCGTGATGGACCTTGATGGTACGGTTGAATGCTTCGACCCAGTCACTTTGCGCTTCAGCTGATGGAGCGCGGAGCACGATCTGGTCAAGACTGTTGCTGAAGAGGGACGAGAGAGGAGTTCTAGGAGAAGGTGCACCGCTGGAAGCAAAATCAGTCGACTCGCGCGACTCGCCAACTGACTTGATGCTAGACGCAGCAGATTCGGCCACCGCCGGGGACCCCTCGTGCGCACTCATAGTAGAAGCCGAAGATTTGGTATAGAGTTTGCGCGAGCCTGAAGCCAACTTGAGCCAAGGCTTGCTCCGTGTCGAGAGTCGGCTATCTGCGTCGATCCTAACGGAAGACGAGCTAGATTGACTTAGACTCGAAGATGGAGCTTGGAAACTGACGCGTCCGTTGGAAGCCATGGAAAGGCGAGGTTCGGCTTCGGAGATGTAATCTGCTTGGAGTCTATTCAAGCTCATGGCAGATTTGGGTCGGAATAATCTCGAGCTTCTAACAGGCTCGGGAGGAGTGGTGCTGAGAATCAGCTCGTATGGCGATGACTCGAATGCTGAGGTGGAGATGTACGCGTATCCGAAGCCACGAACGTCGATGGAGGCGCAGGTGTCTTCAGGAGCGATCATGGCGGCGGTGCGATCGGTATATACAAGAAGCTTGCCGTCCTCCAGACTGCACCATCTTTCCGACCATGCTGTGCACTCGCTGGTCTGCGGAATGTCAGCTAGAATGGCGTGATTGAGAATCAAGCTGCCTTCGTAGCATGGCAGCCGCGTTTCAGCAGGTTTGGAAGGCATGGTTGCGAGTATCGAGGGCACAGGGGCCAAGGTAGGTGAATTGGTATGCAAAGGCCCCAATACAGGGATGAGAGGTCCTGAAGACGACTTTGCAATAAAAGATCACTGCATGTCGAGGATGGACGAGCGAGGGAGTCTCGTCTAAAGCTCGTAGGGAGAGGCTGAGATAGGTCTGAGGATAAAGAGGAGAGAAGACAAAGAGGGTGTAGCTGGTTCACAGCTCGATCGATGTCAGCGAGCTGATCTACGCTGAGCCATCGAAAGCGCTCTACTTTGGGGATGGTGGGATGCCGTCAAGATGGGGAACCCTATCGAGTTTGGTGCATAGCCAAGATACAGTAGCTGCTGGAAAGACTAAGCGCAACTGCATACAGTACGAACTGCCATTTTTTTGGCCATCACTCATCACCTTCTCCCTCCGTAAAGTCACACTTTTCTCGGAAACGCACAGCTGCACATCCCGCCGTCGCTTTGCCGAAGTTGCTCATGCGCTTTTTGTCCCCTTCACTTTCACACATCACGGTCCCTCCTTCATTACTTTCCATACAACTTCATTTCAAATCATCACAACCTTATCGCATTGTCACAAACACGTTGTCTAGCTGAGCATCACGTGCGATAACACCGCTCGACATCGTTTCGAAGACATGCTGCTCGCTTCCAGAGAAAAGAAACGGAGAAGAAAAAAGTGATGGTCTCGGCTAAGACTTGTCGGAGCTGGCAAGCCGCATGAAATCACACTCTTTTGGTGACCTCGCGTGCTTTGTCGCGTCCGTGTGTGTTGGTCTTGTTTGTTTGCAAGCGGTTCACAGGTGGCGATCAACAACACATCAGCGAACCTCGCTTGATTCAGTCTCCTGACAGCTAACTTAACGTCAAATAACAAACAAAGCCACAAACAACACTCACCACATTCTTACGGGACGTTCCCTTTTTCTGGTCCCTTCCTTTCGAGAACATTCCGACTCAAGACCCGCCTATGCGCGAGTCTTCCGATGTGTGAGGCGTGCAATGTTGAAGGAGCAGTGGCTTGTGGGAGACGCGGTGTTCTCGCCGTCAAAACACAGTGAGGCATACAGGTGGTGAAATGAAGGGTCTGGGCGCTGCAGATCCATGAGTCCCGAGCGAATTTAGCGACATCCGACTCCGATGCAATTCAGGACGATTGACAAAGTTACTGTACCAGCGTCCTGAAGCAAGGATCATTGTCTAGACCATCTCATTTGTATAGCAATCTAATCGTTCACGTGGCTTGATCTGCACATGTAGTACGCTCGAGCATTGCCCACTGAGATCGTCACTTCCAGCACAAATCCTTGTCGCGAGGCTGTCCATCGTCAATGAGCGAGTAGCAGCTCCGCCGCACGTACCCTCCTGAGCAATGGTCAAGACCATTTACACGAATCAATAGCCACTCTTTCGCTTGATGCCACTTCAGGTGGCAAAGCTCTTCATTACCAGGGCGCACTCAAGTTGTCTCACGCCGGTCTGAGCCCAGTCACCTTGCTCACCAAATGAGATGAATTTACAGCACAGTCTCTAGCTGAAATATCGATAGCGTTCAAGTGTTCATCGAATCATTACAGCATCCGTTATTACAATGGAGGTCATCTTGTCGAAACATGATCAGCAAGGGGGTATAGTCTCGTCATCCAATTCGAGTCTCTCATCATTTGGCCTTGGAACAGTCTATCTCTTCATACTTCTTCTTCAGCTGTTCACAAGTCGCTTTGTCCAGCCCTGCTCCACTCACCTTCCCACCGGCGTGTTCCTTCTTAGCTGAATCAATCGCATTCTTTAGCGCTAAGCTCGCAAGGAAAGTTCCACCGATTGCGTTGACCGAATTGACGCCCAATAGCGTTTTAGTCGTTACCGAGAGTTTTTGACTGTCAAGTTCCTTCTTCTTGACCTCTAAGACTTTATCTTCCACCAGGTCTAGACGAGCTTTGATCTCTTCGAGTGTATTGCCACGCTCTGGAGAAGCAACATAGGGCGTATCATAGTGTGAGTCTTGATAGAAGTCGTATCCCCTTGAAGGAGTGGCGGGAGGGCTGTAGCGAGGAGGTGGCGAAGCGGGAGGTGTCAAGAATCCCTCTTCATGAGGAGCGGAAGACGGATGAACCTGTTCGAATGATTCGAGAGCATCATGAAAAACCTCACCACCTCTTTCGACCACCTCGCCTAAACCTCGTTTGGAGAAGCCTGGTTGTCTTTGTTGTTTAGCAGCCGCGATAGCCTGTTGTACCTCTCGTAGACGAGCTTCTTGCTTTTTCTTCGTAATAATGGGAAGGACATTTGCAACGGTATAGCCGCCTACGGCGAACGTGCCAAGACCGGCCATAGCGCCGATAGCAATCTTCTCCTTTCGAGTGAAAGCCTTCTTCTTCTGTGCTGCTTGCTCAATTTCTGATTCCAAGTTCGAGTATTCACTTTCAAATGATCGAACGCTGCTGGAGAATGACTTTCCCGCCTCGAGTTCTGCAGCAAGAGGGAGTGGGGCGGAGGTGGCGAAGGAGGAGAGGAGGGAGGAGAACAGAAGTAGCGTAAGGAAGTTCATTTTTCTTGTCGTTAAGCTAAGGCCGTGAGAAGTACTGAGAGAGAACTTTGAATGCTGGGGAACGAGTCGATGGTGCGGACACGGGGGGTGACTTATATCCTTTCGGAAAGGGGTCGTCCCACGGTCGCTTGCTATTGTATTATCCACCTTGACTCAGGTTGCGTCAGCACCAGCACCTTCAGATAGGCAAAGCAGTGGGCAAATCACCCCGCAAATCACGTCAGACATACGGTACGTAAGATAGCTTATCATGAGAGTAGAGCGTAGCGGATGGCGCATTGCGTATGCGACCCACACAACCTTTTGCATTGTTTCATCAGGCCCACTGCATGCGCCGCCGGTGGCCTCATCTTTCAGGAACACTCTGCTTTTGGGTCACTCATCCCTGAAACTACTCCCACTTTCAAAGAGCTGCGCAGCATGGCCAAGAGAGGACAGCGCACGACCTTGCAGTATCTCACGCACAAAAGGTGCGGAGTTGGTCCCTATCTTGCCATTGTCTTGCCATTGTCAACGGTCAATTTGTCGGCTGGAGAATTGATCTCGCCATCGAACCATCCCACTTGCTTCAGGTTTAACTCGTTGGGGTAAGACACTACAGTATGACGATTCGTCATCAAATTGAACTCAATGCAGTCACTCTATCGATTGATGCCATTGTTCATGCTACAAACCTGTGAACCAGTTTCGGCCTTCTCCACGCTGTAGACCAACTTCGTCCATCCTCTAAGTGGGTTTGAACAATGAGACATACGGTAATGGCACTGACTCAACCTGACCCGGCTGCGCATGTCTACCCCAGGACCAAGCTCGTGCTAATGCTATCAATGCGCAATTGAATCACACAGAGGGTGAGTCGAAGCAACCAAATGAGCCACTCAACTTGTGAGAAAGTACTGTTGCAATTGCATAATGATGTTAATAGGACATGCCGCCAGCTTTCATCGGTACTGATCGACCCCAGCTTTCTCGTGCAGCTTTCCATCTGCGAAGTCCAGGATCAATGAGACCACGTTCCTTCTGTGCGCCTCCATCCTTTTCCTGTGCCACTCAGACTCATGCTTCCCAGTTTTGCTGATTCGATTGCGATTGGTCTTTGCCAGATACCAAGCTCGGTTAAGCTCGTAGATGTGCGCTTCCATCTCCTCTCTCGAGGAGAATGGCGAGTGCTGCTTCCGCGTTTCTGCTTTGCCCACAGCCTCTGTTGGTGAAGAAGACACCGAGGGTGCGGAGCCGGAGGTAAAACCGGGGACCTGAGCAGATGCGTCTCTGTGAGCTTTAGCACGGTCTCTCTGCTTCTCCACGTAAGACACAGATTTCCGAACAAGATCATGCAACACTTTATCAGGTCTCATTCCACAATCCAGAGCCGATTGGATCAGTTCCTGGGCTGCAAGGAACCGCCGCATTCGCATCAAAGCGTGGAATCGTGTGGCGACGCTGCGATTATCTTTGTGATTAATCGGTCGGTCAACCAGTGCAAAGTTGCCTCGTGCCGTTTGAGCAGCTTCAACGATGTTGGCGATGGTATCATCGATCTGGTAGCCATTGTCAGTGAGTTCCTGAATCTCTTTGCGTGCAGCGGCCGAGTTTCCGGCCCTGACGTAAGCGCGGATGAGGGCAGTGTGTATGCGGAGAGTGGGTTGAAATCCGGTGATCTCTTTGGCGTTGCGCTTGAGTCGCTGCGCATCGTCGAGCTTACCGACAGCGGTGAGACCCTCAATCAGGGGTGCCATGTGCATCATTGAAGGCTTGACATTGTGAGCCAACATCGCGTGATACGCTTGTTGCGCCGCTTCGTAATCCCGTCTCACGACGGCATAGACTCGGATGCGCATAGCATACGCCGCCGATGAAAGAGGTCGTCTGAGGTCATGTGTCAACGCAGAATCGGTGGTACGAAGAGCATTGTGATCATTGGCTGGAGCAAAGCCTGACAATGGTGAAGACGAGTCTTTGATAAGCCAGTCTCTCAGTTCGTCCTTGGATGACGTGTTGTTCTTGAAAGACGAGTGAGAGCCCGTCAGAGTTGCCGCGATACGTGCCGGCTTGGCGCCAACGTCGTTGTCTCTGCTGCTAATGCGATTTGAGTCAGAAGCATGCTGTGATGCTAGAACAATACGTTCAGAAACACCAAGACTGTGCATCATGTCCGACAGCCGGTCGACTCGATGTTTGAAATGATCTTTTGGGTGCTTCCGCGGTCCCCGATGGAGCAAACGTCGGATGACCCGAATTGACTCGAGTGCGTCTTTGTCAATAGTGGAGAAGATCAGTCGTGCCAACCCTCTCAGCACTTCTCGATCAATCTTGTGACCTTGTTGCAAAAGGTGTACAATGATGTTGCGAGCAGCCTCGGCGGACTTTGTCGCAGATGCACATTCCAGCAAAGAGCGATAGTGAATCGTCGAAGCGGTGATCTTGACATTTGGCGGCAAAGGTGGCAAGTCGAAATCGGTCACTGCGTATGACTTTCCCTCAGCACTACCGAAGTAAGGCAAGTCTAGCGCCTGAGTGGCGAAAGCCATAGCGCGAAACGGATGGCCTTCATTGAGATAAGCTTGCATGACCCAGAAGCAAGCGTGTCGAAGAAGTTGGTCTGCCCGGCCAACTTGATGTTCCGCTTCGCTGCTTGGCGCGGACAAAGCCAGCTGGAAGAAGCGAAGGGCTTCAGAGCTACGTCCCAGGCGGCCAAACATGGAAGTGAGAATGCAATAAGTGTCCATGTTGGGTTCAGGGCTCGGCCCGTTGATGATTAGCCTCTCATCATCATGCGGCGAGCAGGTCGGATCCTCTTCTTTGTTCTTGTGCTTCTGCATGCTGATGGAAGGAATGCGAAAGATACGCAACACCATTAATGCGCCATCGACATCGAGCTCTTTGCAGAGCAGCGTCAGCAGTTGGTTGACTACATTTAATGTCGGACTTTGAACTATCTTTGCATTTCGTCGCAGCATGGTAGCGAGGGTTGGTCTGAAGCTCTGGAAACCGCGGAGAATAGTGAGCCATGCTCGAGCATCGACCTCGTGTCCGTGCTGTGGCATGGCTTCGAGCACTTCATTGACTTGTGCTACATCTTGTCGACGCACATGGGTTCGTAGCAAGAGATCGAACGTCTTGCGTGGCACAGAGACGCCAGCAGCTTGAAATGAGTCCCAGTATCGGGTGAGGTCGACTTTCTGAGACTGAGCGATTAGCGCGCGTAATCGAAGATGGAGGAGCTCTGCATCAGCTCTGTTTGCGTGATGTTCTTGTGCCACCTGGCAGATCTTCAGCACTGCATCGTATCGCCTGGTAATTCCAGCTCGAGCTGCTAGAGCGTGAAAGCATGGCAAAGGCAGCACGCCGATCGTTGTGCGTGTATAATCGAGAAAAGGCATGAGTCGGTCCATCGAGTCTTCAGCGTCAAGCTTGACATAGGTTACTGCCGCCTTCCCAGCGAGGTACAACGCAGTATTTCTGTTCTCGTTATGACTCAGAGGATATTTATGATTGGACCAGATCAGCTCTTCGGCTTGTTGCAGCGTCTCGACCAAAAGTTGAGCGCAATCTGGGTCGGAAGCGCTCTGGGATATGTCGTCCAGACTGTCGAGTAAGAGGAAGAGTTCGTGCCTGAGTGGATAGTCGTCTGGCACATGTAAGGACCATGTGGATTCGGGAAGCCATGCAGCCGATGCTTTGATTTCGTCTTCGTAAAGAGCTGGTGCGTCCTCTGGGAGAGGCCGGCGTCGCATTGAGGGACTAAACCGATTGAAATCCATCTCTCTCCTCCATTGTGTGCTTGGAAACTTTCGCCGCCAGTCCGAAGATCCGGGAGACTTTCTGACTGCGTGATCGGCATTGTTGCGAGGGATGATGTTGTCTTTGCGCACGACGTGCTGATCTTCGTTTGAGTTCTGCGGCTGGGCTCGTGGCGCCGCCTGATGGCTGCTTGCGGATGCATATGCTTGGCGTAGAGCAGTCGCTGCTTGTGAGAAATAGCTGCGAATAGCCTCGAAATCTGACTTCGGGCCGCTGCGGTTGAGGTTGGATGAGGTCCTGGAAGATGAAGCAACCGTAGTTCTGTGAAGGTGGGAGGACGAAGAAGGGCCCGATAATAATGGTGGTCGAGCTGTGCTAATGGGCCTGCAAGACTCGATAATGGGGCATAAGAAGGTCGGCACGAGTGTCTCGAGCGGTGCGCCGGTTGTTGACGCTATCAATGCACTCGAACCATTGCGGAGCACCCTCTTGCCTGCTTTGGCGGCGAGCCGCGGACCGCCAAGCATCCCGGTCCCGGCTACCGCTCAACCTAGTATCAAGGTCATGCAGCTATATTAGGGTATGGTCCGATAGCCTATGGCTAGTCGAAGAGCTACAAGAGACGCACTCCCGACGTGATTGATGGAGGCATTTGTCTGCCTGGTGATGATGATAGGGTTGAGATGTGTTGTAGGGATGGAAGAAGGTATGGTCAAAGTTGAAAGGAACAGCTGATGTAAGGAAGGGTTCAATAGACAAAGGAGTCGTTCGGAAGATTTGCTGGTCGCGTGCACCGACTTTTGAGATTTTTTGGACGAATTAGAAGATTAACGTTTACGCCTACACACGGCTGAAAATCCACATTCATATCGGGTCTCGGAAAATAGAGCCAGATATGCTTGCTATCTCAACACTCACAGACTCACAACTGACGCTGACAAGTCTATCACTGAAGCGAGAGTCAGGGATCCAGATGGAAAGCCACACGCTTCCGTCAATAGAACGCAGACACTCAGGATGAATGTGGGTTACCACTCCCATTATATCATGCTATGGAGTCTAGTTTACAGTGGTAAAGTGAGAAAAATGCAGGGAACATTCGAACGTGTCAGAAAGAGGTGTTGACGCAATGTGATTTCTGCCAAATGCTGGACAGCAGCGATCTGATAGAGAAAGAGAATGCAGGCAAAGGTGAAGTGCGTGATCATGCCTGAGCGCTTCGACTGTTTGAAGGAATGCTGGGTGTGCGGTAGTTGAGTCTCTTAGCAAAGGCACCTTTTCCAATACGAATGACTGAGTTGCGGCTCTTCCCTGGTAATGGCGCAGGCTGGTTGTCTCCGACCTGACCCGCCAATGGCCTTGACCCTGCCATTGGCTTTGTGAGAAGACGACCGCGAGGCTTGTTGTCGCCGAGACTCTCCATCTTTGCCTCGTCAATCCGTCTTGGCCCCTCAACAGCAACAGTAGCTTTCAAGCGCAAAAGCTGGTCTTGTGCCATATTGACAAGCTTCTCTCTTGCCTCCATACCTCCATACTGAACCACCTTTGTGATGTTCTTGCGTGTGATCGGGTTGAAGCGGGTGTCCTGCTCCATCGTAGAAATGTCAAACTGTCGTCCTGTGAGAATGTCATCGCCGCCGCGTTTGGATATGTGGTCGAAAACTTCTTTAGCGAGTGTGCGCGCTGTCATCTGCAAGCGAAGGTCGAAAGGGTTGTCGACAAGCTCGAGGATGGCGCGAGGAGCGTGATCGCCTTTCCTGTTGCCGTGGAGATGAATACGTGTGTAGCCGCCAGGACGATTGGCGTATCGTTGCGCGAGCTCTTGCAGCTTGGGCAATGTCTCCTCTTGCGAGAAAAGGTAGCCCCGTGCACCATAGCCTGCCTGTATAGTGCCTCTTTTGCCGAGTGTGATGATCTTTTCCGCCTCGCGAGCGGCTTCCTTTGCTTTTGCTACTGTGGTGGAGATGCGTTCATGCTGGATGAGAGACGAAACCAAATTTCTGAGAAGGTGGTTACGATGCGAGGATGTCCTTGAGAGCTTTCTGAATGCGAGTCCCTTCATGATGCCAGCGAGTGAGGATGGAGTGGGCGAGAGGAGGACAAGTGATGATAGAGGAGTTGCTCGTCGTCGATGAGAATGCGAGTTCTTCGAGGTCAGTCACAGTGTCAAAGGCGGTTCTGTTCTTCTCAAAATCTGAGAACAATTTGTTCTCGGTCGAGTGAGGCAACAGCGCGGGCTTGAACGGAAAGTAGCTGAACTGACCTTGACCTTCTCCTTCTTCTTGGCTGACCAACGGCAAACAGATCGGCTCTTGAGCTCGTCCCGATTTCCCGTCGCTGCTCCACATTTTGGATTTGAAATGAAGGCAACTTGGCTCGATCAGCTCAAGAAACGGCAAACATTTTATCCAATTGAATCGGATTGACCACCCGATACGTGGAATTGAAGCCGACATTCCCAAATGCTGCCTGAGCTTGGGTTGAATTGGCTGGCCGATGCTCCTTCTCTTGACCTTCAAAGAGCGCCTTGGAATATTGCCAATTTTTGGATTTCGTCGCCATCGCAAGATTGGATCGTCATCAGCATCATCGTTGTTCACTGTCGACATTACCATCACCTCACCATCATCATCTTCATCATCACCCTTGCTTAGCCTTCTAGTGCTTGCATTCAACACACACATACACATCACAATGGTTGCCGCACTCCGAACCGCCGCTGCTTCGCTCGTCCGAGCTCGTGCTCCTTTGGCCATTGCCCGCCAGGCCGCTCCCGTTGCCCGTGCTGCCGTCGTCACTCCCCGCTTCGCACCCGTTCGATTCTACGCCGCTTCTGCAGGTCTCTCCAAGTCCGACATCGAGACCAGGATTGTCGATGTGCTCAAGACCTTCGAGAAGGTTGACCCAAGCAAGGTACGTTTCTCTCCACCTTCTCAGAACTGGCAGTCCAGATGGACCGCTGTATAACAGCATCCAAGATGTTATTGTCATCAAGCATACTGCTGTCCGATAGTCACGATTTGTGCTAATACTGACATTCTGGACTCTCACCTTTCAACGCGCAGGTTTCTGCCACTTCCTCTTTCACTTCCGACCTCGGATTGGATTCCCTTGACGCTGTCGAGGTTGTCATGGCTATTGAGGAGGAGTTCTCGATCGTAAGCATTTTATCAAACGGCGGTGTTACGCAACAGAGGCGCATGGTGCTGACTTGATTCCAAATTCTTCCCTTCCCCGCAATTAACAGGAGATCCCCGACGAGGAGGCTGACAACATCACCACCGTTCAACAAGCCATTGACTACATTGCCAAGTCGCCTGAGGGTACGTATTGCTTCACGAGCTCTCATCATCAAGCTGATTTGTGTACTGACTCAGACTCACGTTCGCATCGCTTTGCATCTACAGCCAACTAAATATCACCCAGCGATTTGCATATAGCGATCTTCCGACCTAAGACCGAAATGTAAACGTGGAAACGCTCACCTGCGAAATCAATACACCATGCTCGCCAGCTACTCGCGTGAAACTTGTTTGACGACATCACATGCAACTCGACACATCTCGATGGAGGGTTGTTCACTTTATGAGCATAAATGCAAGGCAGGTCATGGGTATCTAGGGAAGCCTCATTCTATTGCATCGAGACGGAAGCTCATAGATGGGAAGATCAGAAGCCGAAGCTGCTGAAGTCAAACTCTTGCGCTCCTTGCTGGCTGCTGCTAGCAGCAGCGCTTTTGAAGATGCTAATGCCTTGCTTCTTCGGTGCAGCAGTCTCTTCTGGAGTGGCATTTGCTTCGACGGCATGTCCGTTTGCGGTGGGAAGATTCACCTGCGACGGTTCATCGGTGACGGAAGTAGTTTGCTTTGACTCGAATTGGGATGGCTTTGTTGGCTCTGCCTTTGTATGATGAGAATCGGTAGCCTCCGCGGATCCATCTCGGTGAGAAGCGGCTTCTTGTGCAGGAGACTTCGCTGCGCCAATATCGAGGTCGTTGATGATGCTCGACCGTCGTCGTAGCAGACTGCTGCGTCTTCGGACCATCCTTGGACTGCTTGGAGGAGACATTGTGCTTTGCGAAGTACGACGTCGAAGATGCGTGGGACTCGTAGCGGCCCCCTCATCCTCCATACCCGGACGGCTCGTGTCCGTCAGACGGAGCTCGCCGAAGGCATCGACGCTTTCTGACATGACCGCCTCGTCCACTCGCGAAAGCGTGTGCAGATCGTGTTTCGACACGCGATGGAACAAAGTCGAAGCGCTGGACACGGCGGGAGGCTCGAACTGCCAGTTGCGTAAGAGACTGAGACCGATCCAATGACAGCCCATGCGGCATAAAGCCCTGTTCGCGTTGAGGACAAAGTCGAACACTTTCTTTTCAGGGATGTCGTACAAACCTTTGATGGTCTGCAGCGACTTGGATCGCAGCTGCTGGAACAGCAGTGCCAGCGAAGGGTCGTTGTTGCTGTCGTTTCCGCAAGTGGCCTTGGTGCCCAACAAGCTTGAAACGCTCTCGTCCGCGAGCAAGTCTTGAAGCGGCGTGACGATGATGCGAACAGCGAGATCGCGTCTCTTGAGCATCCAGAAAGCCCAGCTGCCCATCCAGCGATCCCCGCGCTCAAACGCCAAAGGTAGCACTCTTGTCTTGAGGAGATCTGCAAAGACCGGTCCATCATCACCGCCTTCCTTGATACGTGCCAGAGCGATAGCAAGGGAAAGGTCGTCCATATTTCGAACGCAGACGTTGATCGCATCGCGCAAACTTTCACCAAGCATGAAGAAGGAAGCTGCAAATTCGTAGCGTCGCTGGCTGAGCAGCGCGAAAGCGTTCTTCTGAGCTGCCGTCCTCCATCTCTCTTCATCAAAGTCGTGAGACAAAAACTGCAGCATCTTCTTCTGTTCCGGATGCCATACGGCTTGGCGCCAGAGGCCTTGCACTACCTTCCTCTTGCCAAGCGCAAAGTAGAGCAGGGAGCACTTGACCGGATCGCGGTCTTCGCCGGCCATGAATTGTGCTCGCGCCACAGCTTCCGCTTGAGTTCGGAGAGTCTGCGGATTCTTGAGCCATGTGAAAATGCCAGTCGAGCGGGCTGCGGCCCAGTCAAGCTTGTTGCGATAGGCCGCGTCGAGGGACGACAGCAAGGTCTCTTGGTTGTCGCTGTGGAATGCCCACAAGAAGTCGCGATAAGTGAGCTCAGCATCTGAGCCGGCAGCTGCTCCCTTGACTTGTTCGTTGCCATTCAGCATCTGACGCAGAGCAAGCATGTATCGTAGGCCGGAGGCATCCATGCTTCTATGCTCCCGGACCGCTTCTCCGATGGTCTTGATCAAGTTGGTTAGCACGTGAAGGTCGACTGCGGACAAATGTGGCGGGCGAATGAGCTGAAGTTGAACTGCCAGCTTGTCGATACGCTCGCTCGCGAAGAGGTCTTCGTCAGCTTTAGCACTTACGTGATCTGGCTCGTCGAAGATGCTCTGTTGTGCGTTACCACCCCGCGTTGCAAGTGCCGGTTCTGTGCCCTTCTCTGTGCCGCCGTCCTCCCGCAACAGCACGTCGAGTGAGACTTCGTGAAATGCCCAGGTCTCGGAAACATCTTGAACATTGCAGGCGAAGGCGGCTTCTGCAAGATTGCTGATGATCGCTTTTGCCAGGCCCATTTTGCGCCACAAAGCACATTGCAGAAGAAATGTAGGATGATATTGTACAACCGGTCCCCCTACCTCTGCTACCAGCTCGGCCAAATGTGTTCCGTCCGGACCGGATGTGGTGTTCAAGCTAGACCGTATCCACGGTCCGTAGACAAACAGGACGGCTCCAGAGGCGACGACAAGCTGCTCTGAGCCGAGCCAGCATGCAGCGCGGATCGCACTGGGAGTACAGCTTCGCAAGTCAAGACGAACCAGCTGCTCCCATCCTTGGTCGGACTGTGCATCGGCCGTGCCAAAGGTGGAGGATCGGCTTGGAGCCATGATGTCGACATGGTGCTCAAACACCACTGCAAGTGTGTTGCTGGACAACGATGATGGCGACCAGTCGAGCGCGATAACCGAGTCCGTTTTGTCGAGCAGTCGTCGATATTCTTGGCCTGAACTGAAGGACGCTGTTTTGCTGTTGAAGATGACCAGCACTTGCTGATTGTCAGCGTCGCAGTGGACAGCTGCAATCAGTCCGTTTGCGCTGCATCGTAGCAAAGTTGGTGCATCTGTCAGTCCTCGGAAAGAAGCAACGAGAGTCCAGCTAAGCTCCTTGGAAGAGATAGTGCTGGGTGTCCACGCTTCGATTAATCCAGAGGCGTCCGCAGTGACAAGATTGAAGTTGCAACCAGATTGATTGTCTGAGCTGATATTCGAGTCAATCGACGTGAGGTGATGCTGTTGTCGACTCTGCATAGGCAGCGGTGCGCTCTTTGCTGATGATAAACGTAATGCGTCCAATGACTGGACTTCCCAGGTCGAGACAATACCGCTGACACTTATAGCCATAAGAACATGAAGCCCGCCCAAGGACATGAAAGCGAGATGCCGGACATCCTCGGTGCACTCGAATTGGGTTATGAGCCCATCCAATGCTCGCTGGACTTCGCCAACACCATCAGCACGCAAATATGCTGAGAATGAGCCATCCCACGAAGTTGCAACAAGCTTGCCGACCTGACCAAGACCTTTGCAGTGAATGCGACCTTGTGGCCGGGATTGCGAAGCATTTGAGTCCCACACAATGGTCTCCTTGGTCGAAGAGCTGAGTAGTATCTTCCCGTCGCCTGATCTGTGCAGCTTGTCGATACGACTTGTGTGCCTATGTACGTGTTTGGCGGCAACTTTGGCTGAAGAAGGCGGTCCGCAAGGATGGCATGTGTCGGGTTGTATCCCGTCACCTCTGCCATCAAAGAAGATGGCTGGGTTGATGGAGTAAGTGAATGAGGTGCCGTCGCTTGATTGGACATGCAAGGTAAGCATGGGAGCCGTGCTCGACGAGTCTGGCGGGATGTATAACGGCAAAGCTTTGACCGCGTGAATGCTGTGTAAGCTCTCGGACAAGGTGAAAGGGACGCGCAGTACGGTAAGCGCTTGCAAGAGGGTAGGTGGTCTACGATCGATGTTCGCAACCGCCGTCAAGCTTAGAAAACCATGCTCGTCGAATGAGACAAACATGTCTGGCGTTTCGTTGGCTAGTTGCTCGAGCCGCCGAAGACGTGTACGCTTGAGGTCCATTTCCATTTCTAAAGTGTGAGCGTTCATGCCTGTTGAGCTGCCAACTCCGAGCTCAGCCATCTGGATCTCGCGCTGCAGGATGCTGATGTTGGTGCGCAAGGCGGCGCAGGTGACATGTGGATCCAGATAGTGTGCCATGAGGGCTCCGGCAGCAGTAGTATTGTTGGACCAGGGGCTCTCGACACTGCACCAGAGACGAAGCTGAGTTGGCTCGTCAATGACAGGTGCCCAGATCCGAGCTACGCCGTCAGAAGCATAGGAGATCAAGACATCTGCCTGGCTGGTCTGTTCTGGTGGTTGTCGCCAGAAGATATTAGATACGGGGCGAGCATGGTACAGACGCTGTGACAGGACAGGAGGCTTGTTGGCTCTCGGTTGGTATCGCCACAGGAGAATGTTCTGTCCTCCATAGGCAACGGCAGCAATGTAGGTTGCGTCGGGAGAGAACTTAGCTAGATTGATGGGTGCAGGTACTGATTTGGTCCAGAATCGCCTCCAGATGGGAATGTCGGATGTGTCTAGACGCCAAAGAGCTAAGCTGATGGTCGTACCGGTAAGAAGCTGGCCGTTGACGATGTCCAGAGTGGTTACGAGGCCTTCATTGACGGTAAGGGTTGAATGCACTTTCCATTTGCGCGATGGTGAGGACGAAGACGCCAGAGCATACCACAAAGCTATTCGATGATCCATGGCAGCCGCAACAAAGATGTGCTCTTGGTCGGCCGACAGCCCTACTGCTGTGCAAGCAATGCATCTGTCGGTGCCTTGCGAGCCGGAGAAGGCATCCCAGAATGGCAACGCTTGGTCAAAGCGTTGATCGCGAGAGAGGATGCAGACCTGATCGAAGCTGGCCTGGACGATGAGGCTGTCCCGGGCATCTCTACCGGCCAAGTAGCTGACATTGCTCGAAAGTGGTGGCTGCCGTAATGATGCTTGTGCCGAGCCTTCCGCTTGGTTGTCATGTGAGTCGATAGTGCCGAGCACGACCTGGGCTGGCCGTGATAAGGTGGCTATTGCCATTCTCGTGGAGATCTGCCGCTACCGAGTGCGCCTGCTTAAGTCGGAGTTGATTACTGCATCGCTGGAGCTACGACTGGTGTCAAATTGAATAGACAATACTGAGTCTGGGACGGAAGGGCCATAAGCTGAGTGTCGTTGCCGGATGGTCCGACTGGAGTTGAGTTCGATTAGAGTTGGTATGATCTTCAAGGAAACGGTGACTTTGGTCTGATGTGGAGCTCGAAAGTCGAAATCTTCAGGGTCGTGCACGCCAAGCTCGTATATTCGGATCAGCCGAAGGCATGTGTTGGTGTCTGGCAAGCGAAGAACCGTGCGAACAGGCTGTGGCCTTTTTTCTGGCATGTTTCAGCGCGTAAGCTTAACAAGCTCACTTTGTGCGGCCAAGAAGAGTCGACTGTCGCGTGTGTGTGTTGCTCTTCCTGCTGCGCCTTCTTGCGCTTTCATTTTTTTGGAACACGTGAAGGTGCATATGCATTTCCTGAAAGTCAAGAAGGCGCAACTCAGCCTCTAAGCGGCTGTTGGTTATCTTTTGAGAAGATGCTTCAAAATGTCACGGACCTCTTCCGACGACATCTCCGCATCATTTCATCATTCGTTCTGCACACGCCCTCTCTGCCTCTCTCTCCCTTTCTTCTCGTTGATCACATTGCGGTGACGCGGCCTCTCGCATTCATCACAGAGAGTACCCACCTGAGCTTCTCCGATTTGACTCAGCTCTGACCGATTCAAAGTGGGTCTTCACGCCTGACCACGCCAACCTCGATACGTCCCTTTGTTCCGCACACATCCTCAAGCCTCGATAGAGCTCTTGCGCTGCTCCCTTTCGCAATCCAGCTACACCAGCACTCCCTCGACAGTCCTAAACCTCAGGGCGACTCTTTATAGCATCGAAGCCGCTCACACTGCCAGAGATGGCAACAACAGCAACGATGGCGACTCCTCCGCCTCGCCTCTACCGCGCGGATGTCGTTCATCGCAAGCAGGGCATGGACGAAGATCACAAAGTCGGAATGGTCTCGAGGTGCTATCACGACGAGATGGACGCCGACCCAAACACTTTCGCCAAGAAAGGCCTCGATCGTGCATTGAAAGAAGGTGAATACGGCGTCCTGTGGTACCCTTGCGGCAAGAGAGAAATCGTCTCGAGCAACGATCTCGACCTCATCAACCGAGTCTTTGCCGTCGGCTCCACTTGCAAGCGTTCCCTTGGGGAGCCTCTCTCGGGCGTTGTGACAGCTGCGAAGAGTACGCTCAGGCTACAGCACCTCTTCAGCAGAGAAGAGATCGAGCAACCAGTCCCAGCAGAAGACGTCGTCAAGGGAAACTACCTGAATCATGGCGATCTTGTCATCGCCGACGACTGGATCGGCGAAGTTGATGGATTGGTCGAGGAAGCTCTTGTCGGCAACCCCGATAATGACCGTCTCATCCGGGTCTGCGAGATGGGCGGACGTCTTCTGCTTGGACGCATTCCCAAGGAACATATGGGCGAGAATGAGATTGGTCTCAATCTCGTACAGCTCGGCATCAAAGAAGCCTCGGTTGTCGACATCAAGCAGTCTGTCATCTACATTAATTGGCTAGCCATCAACCAAAAGCTCAGCCCGGAAGAGCAAGCAAAACGACCAAAGCCACCAGCTCTTTGGACCGACTATAGCAAGCTTACCCTCGTCAAGGCATTCTCAGAACGCGATCACGAAATTGGCGATCGAGTCGTTTTCAAGACACAGGAGCTCAAGGACAAGTACGGCGCCAAAACCACCTATCACGGCCGCCAGCGTCACCCTGTCGACGTCATGCTCACCGTCGGCACCAAGACTCAGCTCGACGTCTTGTGGCAGGATGGCACTCGAACTAAGGAATGGGCATCTGACATGGTCCCGCACGTCAACCTCGACGAGCACGAGTCTTGGCCAGGCGACTGGGTGTATTGGAAGTCGGACGACAACGGCAGCGTCGCCCGTGTAGTTCAGAGCATGGATCCCGTCGAACGCACCGCTGAGCTGCGCAAGCCTTTGATCGAACCTGCAGAGATCGAGCTGGTTCCATCGCTCGAAATTGATGTACATGGACCTGACCATAGCGTATTCAGCCTGCACCGTGGCGATGCAGTCATGATCTCGGATCGTGCCACCGGCTTGGCAGGTCCCTTCTTGACCGCCGTTGGTGACCCGCGACCCGACTACGACGATCTCAAGATGCACAATGAGCTCATGAAAGCCGAGATGACCATTGTTCAAGCACAGGGTCATGATAAAGCCAAGAAGGCCAGGTCCGGTGCCGAAGCAGCTGATATCGATTGGTACGGCATTGTCGAAGAGCTTTTGTTGGATGGCAGATGCCAGGTTCGTCTTCCCTCGGGCAAGAGTGTCGTTCACGAGCTGGACAAGCTCCAGATTCTCTCTGATTCTCAGTTCGGCATGCACGAGCACGCGCACTTGGACGATGACGACGACCCTTGGAACGAGGATTCCGACTATGATGAAGAAGACATGTACGATGACGAATACGACTCATTAGACGAGGCCATGTGGATGGATCAGAATGGCGAGGTTGTCGATGCCGGACAGGGTGATTGGGAAGACATGTCGGACGGAGCGCCTGAAGTGGCCGAGATCCACGTTGATGAGCCATCCAGCATGGACACGGAAGCGGAAGCGGCTGCTGTCGACGCCTCTGATGCACTCAAGGTCGTGCCTGCTTCGGAAGACAATTCGGCCAAGGAGAAGCCTGCAGTGACGCAGACAGCAGTAGCAGCCATCGCATCAGCCTCTGGTAAGACAACCACTGAAGAGCCTTCTGCGCCTACCGAACTCGCCGCCGCCAGCAGCGACAGCGAATGGAACCAGTTTGCAGTCCTCGAGAGTGCACCCACCTCTCACGCTTTCTACTCGAAACCTCTCGCCTCCCAACCAGGCGCTTCATTCTTCAAGCGTCTTCAAAAGGAGATGAAAGTTCTTCAATCCTCACTTCCCGAAACAATCCTCGTTCGCGCCTATGAAGACCGCTCCGACCTCCTGCGTGTCTTGATCATCGGATCCGAAGGTACACCATACGAGAACGCTCCGTTCTTGTTGGATTTCCAGCTGACGGCCGACTTCCCGAACAAGCCTCCTGTCGCGCACTTCCACTCATGGACCAATGGGCACGGTCGTGTATCGCCGAACCTGTATGAAGACGGTAAAGTCTGTCTGTCCATCCTTGGTACATGGTCTGGTGTGGCCGAGGAGAACTGGACTCCAAGCAAAAGCTCTTTGCTCCAGGTCTTTGTCTCTATCCAAGCACTCGTGTTGGTCAGAGAGCCCTACTTCACCGAGCCAGCGTACGAGAAATTGAAAGGCAAAGAGGAAAGCAAGGTCAACTCAAGACTCTACAACGAAAAGGCATACATTCTTTCGCGCGGCTTTGTACGAAAGGCATTGGAGAACGCACCAGAAGGATTTGAAACAGAATTGAAGCTATTCTACTTCAAGTCCGGGAACTTGAAGAAGGTCGTGGATAGAGCAGAGAGCTTGGTGGGTGCTAGTGGTGTGGGCTCGAGTGGCAGTGGGAGTGGAGAGAAGGGAGAAGGAGAGATGAAGTTCGATTCAGAAGACGCAGTGCAAGGCTTGACGAAAGGTGGGGCTATCATGCTTGGTCGTACGCTCAAGTTTTTGCACGGTCTTCTCGAAGCCAACACTACGCCGACATAAGTTTCACTGCATAAGCTCATCAGACAATCGCGGTTCGTGGTTTTGGCATGTTACAAGTTCATTCTAGCATCCTTTTGGCATCTTGCAATTCACAGTCACCCTTAACATAATTCGTGCTTGTGGGGCTGAGGACTTTCTGACATGCTTATGAAGGCGACGATGCCATGCTTCAGGAACGCTTTGAGAATCGAGGGTCATTATTACAGCGATGGAATGCGCAACCACCCACCACCGCCTGCCTTTTCACCTCAGCGACTCTCGCTCTCGTTCTGATATAAGAACCCTGCCTTCCCTTTCTACTCTTCCTTCTTGACGCCCATCGTCAGTATCAAAGCAAGCCAACTCCACTTTGCCCAACATGAAACTCCTCCTTACCCTCTTCAGTACCACTCTCCTTCTTCTTCCTTTTGTCCAATGCAATGCGGAATACACCTATATCGACTCTACCGTTTCGATTCTTCCTCAAGCACGTCTAGGATGGTGTAAATGTCCATCTGATTCTTCTGATGGATTTGTAAATACCGATCCTACCACATGTACTGCCATGTTTCTGACTGAAGCTAGAAAGCATGGTAAATGTATTCACGTTGCTGGTTCAGCTGGTCTTCTCAGTTGTGTTGATTATTTCCCAAGAGGAAAAAAGTTCGATGAAAAATGGTGGAGACAAGCCTTTTGTGATAGATGCACAAAGGCTGGAGGATATGTTGATCCCAGTGATTGTCAGTAACTTTTAGAGAAAGTGATAATGGTCACAACGAAAAGGCCTTTTCTATTCACATAGCCTCCGTGAATCTCAGTCTCAGCACGTGTCTCTTTCGTCAGTGTAGAAGCTATCCAATCCTATCTTGCACTGCGTCCGCTTAACTTCCCGCCTCTCTCCGATACAATCACACTCTCAACCTCGCACTACTTTCATTCTTTCTGAAACCAAATTTTATAGCATGACGAGAACCGCCAGGTGAACATAACGTGAATGTGAAAGAGGAGTGAAAAGAAGGGGTGCAGGACGATGCTCGACGACATGACATGACATGACCGTGCGATTGCCGGAGGATGAGGTTCTGTTCGAAAATGACGTACGCAGAAATTGTACAGAAAGGTGCAAGGTGACAGCAGACATCGACTGATCTCCATCGTGATACGGAAACATGTGTAGAATCATGTCGCGTAACCTCACAAAGGAGCACGAATGAGACAAGTTCGGACTCGCCATCGACTCGTGTTTCTCCCTCTCGAAGCTACAACATTGCTCCTCTTCGCATATCTGTCTATCTTCGCCGCTGTCCCCTCTCCCAAACCATAAGTCCTCCTCTCCGATTAAAGAATGGTGCAATTGTTCTTCTTCTTACTCTTAACCGGAGCGGGTGCAAGAACACTTCTAATTGCCTCGTCAAAGACACCCTTCAAACCCTTCTGTGTCAATGCGGAGCATTCCAAATACTTATTCGCATGAATGTCTCTTGCCATCTGATTACCCTGTGCATATGTAATAGGTTGCATCCTTCTATCCCTCAATTTTGCGATTGTTTCTGGGTCCTCCCTCAAATCCAACTTGGTACCAACCAAGATGGTAGGAATGTTGGGAGCGTGATGAGAAATTTCAGGCCACCATTTGGTTCGTACGTTTTCGAAAGAAGGTGGGGAGACCAGAGAGAAGCAGATGAGGAATACGTCGGTTTGAGGGTAAGAGAGAGGTCTTAAACGATCGTAATCTTCTTGACCAGCTGTATCCCAGAGACCGAGGGAAACGGGTTTGCCGTCAACCATGACATTTGCCGAGTAGTTGTCAAATACTGTTGGGATGTATTCTCCCTATGAGATGAGGCAGCAGCGAAGTGTGATGCAAGGGAAGGTCAGCTACAAGGTTCACGGGACAACAGGTTGCCCATGTGGGTCGCGGCTGTGTAGGAGACTCACTGGGAAAGCATTGGTTGTGTAAGAAATAAGAAGACACGTCTTACCGACGGCACCGTCACCGACGACCACACATTTGATGGTCTGCATATTGAAGTTGGGGTCGTAGAGATTTACGTAGGTGATTTACCCAGTCAAAGGATGACTTGTGCTGGAAAGTCGATAAAAGAAGTAGCCAAGAGAGTCGCCGTGCGATATATTCACTGATGCGTAAAAGCAATTTAAGATCGATCCTGTGTTGCTTGTGCGAGGTCGGCCTGGTTGAATTGCGTGTGAATCGTGGTAACAGCTTCGAGCTGACGAGCGTTGGATCCTAGCCAAGAGAAATGCTGTACTGGCGACGAGAGCGTTGCGAGGAAGGAAATGATGCTGATCCAAACAAAACGACGACCAAAGGAACCAAGAAAGGAAGTGGGTGATACGAGAAACGACGTTAACGACCCAAAGGAGCTGCGAGACGGTCTGAAAAAGTCTACTGCGGATTGCGACACGTGATGGTACGGAGCAACGACAAAGGTGACAGTGAGAGGAGGAGGATGTGACCGTGTAGAGATGGATGGTGAGGAAAGAATGACAGCCAAAAAGGTTAGGCGGGGGCGGCGCGACTTTGAGCAGCACAGGGACACACAGAGAGCGAATAAGACTGCAGTTGCAAAGAAAGCGCGTTTCAAAAAGGGAAGGTGACACAGAGAGAGAGAGAAAGAGACAGAGGCCCAAGAGCCACGAACAAGGGGCTTTTGAAATCTCAAGTGTGAACCGCTCTCGGATTTGGAAATTGGACGGTGTGTGGGCGTGTGTGTGTTGGTGTGTGTCGGTGAGTGCGAGTGCTTGAGCGTGCGTGCGTGCGTGTGTGTGTGCTGATGCTGCTGCTTCCAGCCTGCGTGGGTGCGCGCATGTGCTTGACCGAGGCTTCACAGAGAAGGTTGACTAGCAGCAGCACTGGACGAGACACCAACCATCCCCCGCCCTTCTGTTCGTGTCACGCCGCCGCATTTGAGCCTTCTTTTGATCTCTCTTCAGCATTATTGCGCCCTTGCTCTTCTTCTGCGGACCCCCATTTCTGATGGAAGACTCTGTCTCACGAAGAGCAAAAGGGTCCCTTCAAATAAAAACCAACGCCGCATCCGAGGTAGCGACTGAGACACTTGGAAGATCATCCATTGACTCGTCTTAGCACTCCTTCATACTTAAAAAACATCCTCACCACGTCTCTGTTCCAAGCAACGACGTTATATTCAGTAGCAAAGAAAGTGCGCCTCTGCCTTGTGGAGTTCTCGACATCATGCAGCATGGAAAGTGAGATGGTATCTTCGTTCGGTCCTCTCGGACAACTCATCCCGGAATATATAAGCGAGTCTGAGCTCTAGTGTGATCGCGGTCGAGAACTTGTCGATCAACATCAGCAAGCCCCATCTGACAAGAAGCTCTTCTGACTAGTATCAGATCCGATCCGGTGGCGCCTCGAGAGGCTCGGGCATCCATTCACCGATGAAGCCGAGCAGGATGAGTCCAGGCTTTCTGTGATGGCGTCAAGACGAATCGGGGTCGGAAGTCGGATCTGGCTTTCACCTTCCTTCTCGATCGGGCTGTTGCTCCACTCATCATCACGGCTCGACTCCGATTTCTACATGTCCTAGAAGAAACGCTTGGTCCGAGCCCATTCACCCTCCATCACGGCCAAATCAGTAGCTATCGTCGTGGAACCTTCCCTCACTTCAGTCGTCGAGAGTACTCACGCAACAATGACAGACCAACAAGAGCAACTGCGCTCGCAGATAGCCCAAATCGAAGAACAAGAAAGCACTCTCATCTTACCCTTTCTCACCAATGACTCCGCTTTCCAGCTTGGCTCTCTCATCCGCTCCCACTTCCTCCAATCTCACCCTCCCTCGGCTGGCATCGTCATCTCAATAACCCTCTTCTCCGGGCAGACACTGTTCGCCTGCTCCATCGGCAACCCTCTAAAGCTTGGTCCCGACAATTTTGACTGGGTCAGACGCAAAAGCAACACAGTAGAACGATTCGGTCATAGCAGCTTCTTGGTTGGCAGACAAAGATTGTTAAAGGGCAAGGAGCTCGATGGATTGGGCGAGGATTACGCAGCTCACGGCGGAGGATTCCCATTGAGGGTCAAGGGCGTCGAGACGGGTCCCGTGGGAGTTGTGGTGGTAAGTGGGTTGAGCCAGGAGGATGATCATCAACTCATCGTTGGGGCGCTCAAGGAGATGATTGCGGGAGAGAACAAGTGAAGTCACAAGCCGATTCATGCCACGCATACATCTTTCGTCCTCCGCAAGCGTTTGCAACCTCAGTTAGATTCAAAAGCGTTTACCGTCTCAATGTCCTATACGAACTAAAAAAGGTGCAGACACGCACAACACCGATCTTCATATCTGGCCAAGTGTGTATCAGAATCGTCCCCAAGTGAGAGGGGTGCTTTTGAATTGCAATCGCCAACGGGTGTTAGACGAAGACAAAGTGCATGTGAGTACGAGTGTGCGAATGCGTGTGTGAGTGTGTATGATGTTGCTGATTGTACACGATTCTATTGTGTCGTAGTCCGTACTAAAGCATAGGAAAACGAGACAGCAGAACACTGAAAGACCGAGAAAGACTACCGAGACCAGATCTTGCCACTGCAAGACGCCCAATCCTCCCTGACTGACAAGAGGTGGAGTTCCGACCTAAATTGTTGCAGAAAGAACTAGAGATGGCATCTTGAGTGTAGGATGGCAAGAGATTTATCGGAGACGACGGGCCTCACGCTCGGACTCGAGGAGGGCAAGGATGTCATCGACCTTGACGGGGCCCTTGACGTTGCGGATGATGGATCGGCGGGTCTCGTCCATGAACTCAACGCGGACCTGGATGATACCACCGCGCGAGCCGGTACGGCCGAGGACCTTAGTAACCTGTTAATATGGAGAAATAAGATTTGCCAAAGAATGAGGCGAAGAGAGCGAACGTGTAAGTGACATGTTGTGTTGGTCTGGAACATGAGAACAGCCGCCGAAGAATCTTTCGTCGGTGCAGAATCAGAGCGGGTCCAGTGGGTGGAGAGTGTTGAGTTTGTGATGCGTATGCGGAGCTGAAACATGGTGAACATTTTCACTGATTGTCGGCACTGTGGTGGGACCGTCGGTTGGTAGCGTTCGTGTTTTTAGCGAAAGCGATGCAGTTTGTGGTGGAATCATTCTCGCAGTGAGAGCCTGTTCTGCAATGTGTTGGTGGTGACATTACAGCCACGAACAGCATTGTCTGGCCCTTCGTGGCATTGTCTTGGCTTAATTGACAGCAATGACCATTTATAGGAATAAGTCCTGCTTTCCATGAGATCATCTCCTAATCACGGCTATCATGATGACACAGAGCAGTACATGACATAGGATTACTTGTCGATGCATGGGTTATTGACTGCTCCATCAATATTGTGCTTTCCTGTTGCGTCGCTTTCTCGGCTGCAAAGGTGTTGGTGTGACGTGCGAAACATCACAAGAATGAGCTGGTCAAAGTTTGCAGAGCAACGTCGTCGGTACATGTCTGTCCTTTCATGGTCGAACTTTGTTTTCATGCTACTGTATTGCAGCGGTCTTTCCACTGAGCTCTGCAGAACTGGCGATTCATCCGTGATGCTGTCGAAATTGCGATGGACTGTATCCTCTTGTAACTAGGGCGTGATGCGATTGAATGATCGTGGACGGTAGATTGTCTGATGACCATTGAAGATATGCTTCTGCTGTCGAAATGCTGTTTTCTGCTGAATGCTGCTGAATGATTCTGCGCCGACAAAAGGCTGGATGCTGGGAAACGGCTCGGCTGATATGGTCGGAGATGATGCTTACACGAGCGAGCTTGACAGGGACCTTGGTGGACTCCATATTGACGATATTAGGCGATGAGGCTTGAAGGTAGGAGAGAAGACGTGGATTTGATGGCGAAGACACTCACTCGCTCACTCGCTCTCACAGTGTCTGTCTGCCGTGTGTCGAGAGATTGGGCGTCAGCTAGCGAACGAAGCCGCGAAGCCCTGCTTTCAAACTGACTGACTGAGTGCCTTGACGAGCAAACTTTCTCATTCGAGGCGGTAGCGCGCACACTCAAATCTCAACCAGATTTCGTCCTATACCGCGCCGTGAAAAGTCGGATCCGCAGCAGCATACATCGGCCGGGCGCGTTTACAGTTCTGTTTTGTGCCTTTTTTTCAAGACTGCGTAAAGTTGAGGTCTAACATATGCGAGCCTCGCAAAATCACGATATACACAAGCCCGATTCGCGATTGCTGATAGCTCTACGTTCTCACCACACGACGAGATCAGCTAGCAGAACAGGTCAGACACTGCTTTGATCTGATCTGATAAAGCGGCAACACACAGAGAGCCAGCCATTCGATTCCAGAAGTTGCGACAGAGTCGATGCAGAATCCGAATACAAAGTGTGAGCTGCTCTATCGTCGCTCAAATCGCAGGCACTGGCTTTCTTGCGATTTGTGATGACTCTCGTGGCGCCAGCCACTCTTTGCTGCACCGACGCAGACTGAGTCTCGCCACTAAAGATCGTCGTCGAGGCATGATCTGCAATCCAGCATCTGATCTGGCATCCGGGACATTGATGGGTGAAAGGGTCCTTTCCGGCAATTCAGTTGGAAGTGGAAGGCTCTCTTGTGGAACCGGCTCTGCGGGCAAAGCAGAGCTTTTCCGACCAAAACTTCGTCTACGAGGTGGAATTGGTGGTCCTCCTTTCTGTTGACGCATTTGCATCGAGTCAGTTGAACCCAAAGCCGAAGCCTGAGGCCTGCTACGTGTAGGGCTGCTCGGCGTGATGATCGCAGCAGCCTGAGCCACATTTGCCATGGGAGGAGCCGCTGCGCCTGCCCCGAGTTGAAGATGTAGCCCTCTTCTCTCCTGCTGACCTTGCTGCTGTTGATATTGCTGGCTTTTGAACTTTTCCAGCCATTCCTGAGCCTGCTTCTCTCTTTCCTTCAACATGATCTGTCTTCCCGGAGCAACATCAAATGCAGGGGCTATCAGTTGTCCGTATGCATCCGTGTTGAAAGTCGTGCTGGGCATGTGGGGACTCTTCAGCACAACTCCCGGTATCTTTTCGGCTGGCATCTGCGGGGTTGGTGGTGTCACCATCACTTCCACCTCTCCGAACTGTGCTCGCAGTGGAGCAGGACAGCTCACACAGCGTTGTTGCGGTACAGCTGAACCCGGTGGTGTGGTTCTGCCGCCTCCTGCGACAACCCGATTGGAAATCTCGTCCAACGAAGGAGGTCGTCTAGGAGCTAGACCTTGGCCTAGACGCATCGCTGACGCACGACGCTCAGGAATTGTAATGTTCCGTCCGAGTCGCTCAAGCATATTTGAACTCGCCCGTCGGCGCGCCTCGGAGGTACTGCTGCTGCTTGAGCAAGAGGATGCAGTTGCGATGCTGCACTCGCTTTCATCGCTGGACGAGTCGTCTTCGAGTCGGATGCGAACCGGGAGGACGATGTGGTGCCCTTCACTAGCCGTGTTGTGTGAAGAAACGCTTCGAGAGTGATACGTGGTGAAGCCAACGATGTCGAGAGGTTCTTCATCTTCGTCATCGTCGTCGGTTTCATGCTGCCCTGAATCTCGAGGGATATGGCGCAGACTGCCAGATACTTTTCTCTGACAGCTGAGCTTCTCAACACTACCTGTCATCGCGAGGCTGGTGCGATCGTGCCTGTTGAGTGTTGGTTTGACAGGTGAGGCCTCGTCGCTCTCGGAATCTATGGAAAGCTTGGGGCTTTGTCGCTGAGGCGACCATGCCCAGTTCCCGTTGACGTCGAATGCACCGACAAAAGTCGCATGGACAGCGCCAGGTGCAGCTTCCTCGCCATGGAGTGTAGCATGCCGACGTTGTGGAGGCGACGATTCAGGTGTCACAATCGAATCGGCACTGTCGGTGCTGATCGTACTGTCGGTGTCTCCGTCGTCCTCTTTGTCCTCGCCTGAATGGTCGCTCTCGTTCTCTTCATCGTACCACACGGCCGAACGATCCAAGCTGAACGGATCTTCATCGACGCGTCTCTTCTCTGTGACAGATATGGTGTCGGCTGTCGCTGCTGTAATCTTGTTTCCGGACATGTCGCTTTTGGTGTTTGGTGGTGCAAAGCCTGATGTTGGACGCTTTTGAATGGTTGATGTTGGTGCGAGGGTGTGCGGGGCCTAGATGCGAGCTAGTGATCCGAAGGAGCGTGCTGATGCGGGGAAAGGGACCGGCCCAAAGTGTTATTGGAGAGATGAGATCTGGAACGATGTACAGCAAGGTGGAGAACGAGATGAAGACAGAAGCACCAGGCTTCGTCGGAGCAGACACAAAAAGGACAGCGAGGGTCGAAGAAAGACGGGGTCAGAGACACAAAGATTCATCGAAGTCTGAGTGGGAAGATCGACCTTTGCTTTTGTATAGATTTGAGTCTCGATTGCTTGGCAGGCAATGAGACGGCGACAGTGGCCGGGCCGAGGGGGAAGTTGCTTTCTAGGAGCGTGTGTGGGGAGATCGTGATACAGTAAGAGCTTAGTCCCACCGAAAAGCAGGCCCTTGCCGTGGCTTCATAAGACTGCTTGGCTTGAATTGCTGCTGACCTGCGGCGTGATAAAGGGCTCCGTAGGTTCGGATTTGCAGGTCAGATACTCAACGGGCTGCCGGATAGATTGTGCTTGATCCAAGGACAGTGCGCCACGCAGCAGAAGCGAAGCGGTAATTCAGCATGTCGGACAGCCGATTCGTCTCTATCGTAAAAATACAGGAGCCAGTCTGAGAAGGAGCAACCACTCACAGATGATGCTGGACAGAGCTCCTACGCCATACTGTGGACTTCGGTCCAATGGAAGGCTGTCGAGCCATCTCGAAGCAGCTTTGTGCTGCTGCAGAAACCTGTTTGAGCTGCGTCATATTGATCTCAGTGTCTTATTGTCACTGCTTTTGTCAGGCTTCGAAATGAGCTTGCGTGGTGAGGTAGAGGTGCAAGCCCACGAGGTTGCTCAATGAACGGACGATATCATTTTCTCCGCCAGAGCTTGGACCCGCACTATTTGACGCCTCAAGTCAGTTGCAGAGACCTGCAGCTAAGAAGCCTAATTTTTTTGTTCGGTGATTTTTGTGCGATATTTCTCTTTTCGACGATTGAACCGCGCTAAGTTGAGGCTTCGCGGCTCAACGCCCACGCTCGGTCCCTGCCAACGCACAGATTGCTACACCTCAATATCTCTATCTCGACGGGCCGTCCGGAACCTGACGATTTGTGATGGACCCGACGCAGACGGCTTTGTATGGTTTGGTCATATATGAATTGTGACGATGCAAGGATGTGAATACAAGTATACCGGAACACATGAGGGCTTGGAAAGGTGAAAGATATGTCTAAAAAAGAAGGTATGCAAGAGAAGTGAAAAGTCGAGGCAAAAATCCAGATGGCAGGTTTACTCCGCTGCAGAGCCATTTGCTTTCTCAGCAGCAGCAATTCGAGCAGCGACAGCGAGATCAGGCTGCTTGTTGCTTCCCTTGTTAACGCTCAAGCTCCTCGTAGGAGTAGCAGCGCCAGGAGGAGTAGTAGCAGGCTTGTCGTCAACCTCGCCTGCTTCCCTACGCTTGATCATCTCTGATTCTGAGATCATGTGGCTCTTGGGATGAGGAGGGACGTAGTTCTTCTGCACAGCAATTTGCTCATCCAACAAGCCCGCCGAGGCAGCAATGAAACCAAGGAAAGGTGGCGAGGGGTTGAGGGGTCTCGAGCAGAACTCGGGGTGTGCCTGCATACCCACAAAGTAAGGGTGGTGACGCAACTCGGCGATCTGCATTCGTTCGCCCTTCTCGTCCCTACCGACGAATTTGAGCTCGTCGATACCAGTGAAAGCCTCTTCGAAGGTGGAGGACGATCCCAGCCTTGGCGAGGTGAAGGAGAGAGGGGGAGAGGTGGCGGGGATGCTGCTAGGCACCTTCTGCGGTGCTGCCGTGGCCTTTGCTGCGGGGTTGGAAGCGGCACTTTCGATGCGCTCGACGTATTCGGGGTTGACTTCGTATCGGTGACGGTGGCGTTCCCAGACAACGGGCTGACCACCGTAAAGTTGACGGATCTTGCTCCACTCTTCGGTACCCTTTTGGAAGATGGAAGGCCGCAAACCGAGTCGCATGGTGCCACCGAGGTGGGTCTTGCTGATCTCGGGCATGTAGATGATCACAGGATCCTTGCAGTTGGCGTCGAGCTCAGCAGAGCCAGCAGTCTCGATGCCGAGAACATTGCGGAGGTACTCGATCACAGCGATCTGGAAACCAAGGCAGATACCAAGATAAGGAACCTTCTTCTCTCGCGCCCATCGTGCTGCACTGATCATACCCTCGGTACCACGAGTACCGAAACCACCGGGCACCAGAATACCTTTGGCGGAGCAGAGGGCTTGCCAAGCCTGGTGATACTTGACGGGGTTTTCGGACTCGGCGGCTGGCTCGAGGTCGCTGGACTCGACCCACTTGAGCTCGAGCTTGCGGTGGCATCGGAGAGCGGCGTGCTCGAGTGACTTGACGACGGACATGTACGAGTCGTGCAAAGAAGTGTACTTGCCGATGAGAACGATCTCGACTTTGTCGATCATGCGGTCGTGGCCGACGGTGAGTTCACGCCATCGGGTTCGAAGCTCGCGACCCTGCTCCATCATAGGACGTGGGATGCTGCCATTGACATTGAGACCGAGACGCTTCTGGAAGAAGCGAACCATTCCTTGCTCCTCAAGAAGCAATGGGACATGGTAGGTGGAAGAGACGTCGTGAACGGCCATGACTTGCTCAGGGGCGACGTGGCAGAACATGGAAAGCTTGTTGATGACGGCAGGCTCGAGAGGGACAGGACAACGAGCGGCAATCATGTCAGGGACCAGACCAAGACCGCGCAGGTCACGAATGGCAGCCTGTGTGGGCTTAGTCTTCTGCTCGCCACCGATCAAGGGTACCAGACTGACGTGAATGAGGGCGAAGTTGTCGTGACCAACGCGGAACTGGAACTGACGCATAGCCTCGACAAAGGGAGCCGACTCGATGTCACCGACAGTACCACCAAGCTCGATGATGCAGACTTCAGGCGATTCGCCACTGCCATCAACGGGGCGCTGAGCGACTTTCTCGATCCAGTCCTGAATAGCGTTGGTAAGATGAGGAACAATCTGAACAGTCTTGCCGAGGTAATCACCCTTGCGCTCCTTCTCGATGACCTCGCGGTAGATCTTGCCGGTGGTGATGTTGTTGTCGCGGCTGAGAGTGACGTCGAGGTATCGCTCGTAGTTACCAAGGTCAAGATCGGCCTCTCCTCCATCATCGAGGACGTAGACTTCACCATGCTCGGTGGGAGACATGGTACCGGCATCGATGTTCATGTAAGGGTCAACCTTGATGGCGGTGACACGAAGACCGAGAGTCTTGAGCAAGAGACCGGTGGACGAGGCGATAACACCCTTACCGATACCGGAGATGACACCTCCACTGACCACGATGTACTTCATCTTTGCAAATTGCTGATAGTTTTCTGATCCTAAAGGTTGGGAGGAGGGATGGCTGAGCTTGCCTGTGGAATCCGTTGTCGATGCTGGTGCTAAGTGATACTGCGACGACCTCGAATCGCAGTTTCTCTAAGCGCAAAGCTCTGCTGAGTTGTCGATGCTGAGAAGTAGAGAGCGAAAGTAGGTATAGGTATATAAGGTAGGAGGTAATAGAAAGGCAAAGTCAACGATGTCAACACAAGGAATCTATGCTCGATGTGACCATGTCCGACAAGCTTCGACTTGGAAAGTCGACGGTCGAGGAAATTTTTGGATTTGGATTTTTTTCAGCTTGAAATTTTCGTCTGTGCTCAGGTGCCTTGTGAGTGCCTCTTCAAAGCTTCTTGGCTTGACGCACAAACTCGGGTCCACTCAACGCGTCGCGCGAGGCCAAGCGGAGAGTTGAACATGTCAGAGCCAAAGCAGACTGCTGCTCTGCTGCCTCAGATTTTCTGGTTTGACACAGTGCAGGTTGTTGAAGACCCTGAAGAAGAAGGCGACGGCGGCGGCTTGGCTGAAGCGAGTCTCGAAAGTGGAGCTTCCAACGCTGCAAAAGCGCAGCAGCTTGCGGAGCAAGTGTTGGTGTCGAAGCAACACTCACATCCGAATCAGCAGAAACAACACCCGCTCATCGGCTCTCAACGTCTCACTTCCTCCTGCTCTTGTCCTGATTATTGCCTCTAACCATCGCTCACTCACACAGCAGCTAGCTGACCCTCAAAACACAGTATGCCAACCTCAACAAGGCGTAAACGTATTGCCGATAGTGAGGAGGGCGAAGAAGAAGAGGTGGCTCCACCTTCCCAAAGACGACCACAGGCTTCAGCTGCAGCCGGTTCCAGCCGCTCGGGAGCAACTACGTCAACGTCAGCAGCAGCAGGAAACGTTTCCAAAGGCATCGACCTCGACGCAGAGCTGCGACCACAGCCTCTAGGAAGAGAGCACGCCCACAACATCACCGGTCTCATAGGCGAACTCAAAGCTCAAGATGCCAGCATCAACAAGTGCATCGAACTTCTCAGCGACACAGCCGAGCAGACAGCAGAAGCGTTCCGGAATCATGATGAATGTCCAGAACTAGAGCAAGCAGATCTTGATCTTCGCGAACTCATCGATGCTCAAGCGGAAAAGGCAATTCGCAAGAATGTGCTAATGGAGATTGCCCAGGATCTTCAGGCTAATGTTGCCATTGTACGTCCCTGTTGCCATCCAGCGTGAGAAGTGAACGATTCTATACTGACACCGATGAACAATTTGTATCCTCTATCAGGACGATCCGGCGAGACGATACAAAGAGCAAGTGCAAACCAAACTTGACGCTTACAAGAAGCAGACTTCGCGGAAAAAGTACGCCAAGAACACAGATTATCACAACTTCAAGAACACAGTTTGGGTCGCAAAGGAAGATGGTCCAATGCCACCGATTCGCGATCTCATCCCTACCGAAGAAGGGGACGAAGATGAATCTGGTGACGAACTCGAAATCGGAGGTGCAACGCAGAACTTCCGCTGTCCTCTCACCACCAACCTTCTCGAAGATCCTCTTACCAACTCCAACTGTTCGCACTCATACTCACGCAGCGCAATTCAGGAATACTGTGCAGCAGGAAACAATCGCTGTCCTGCTGCGGCATGTACAGCAACAGTCAGCCAACGAAGTTTGAAACAAGATGCGGCACTTTCTAAGAAGGTAGCTGCTTTCAAGAGGAGAGAGGAAGAGCGTTTGATTGCTCGACGACAGGCTTCCACTGTTTTGTATTGATACCAAGCAATGTTCAAGCTCATTCACACGCCCAGGAGTGTGTTTCTCGAGTGTTTGAGAGGGAATAGAGATATTGCGATTGACAAACTTGAACAGCAAGGGGAATGAAGGGGAGAGGGGGAGGGATGCAAGGAGGGTTCTAAGCAATAGCACTCATTACCAATTGACAAGCAGCTTCGGACTCGGCTCTAACCGACAACTCCATCGTCACACCCTGTCCTGCTGCGAATGTCATTCTACATCTTGTCAACGCCTTGACCGGTTTGCCCGGGCTTGCCACTGCACCTGACAAATTCAAAGTGTGAACCGATGTCGATGACGGCGTTTCTGTTCCACCCAATGGCATCATACCCAACAACTCGATCAATGTATCGCAAGCTGTCTTCAATCCATCCAATGCTGTCAGCGCGAAAGTCTCGGTGGCCGTAGGTGCAGAAGCAAGTTTATCCCACTCTTCAGTGAAGTTGGCATAGACAGGTTTGATGTAATCTGCGACGCCGAGTTCGAGCTCTTCGGTTTGATACTCGTCATCGTAACCTTCTTCCTCTGGCTCGCCAGACGATGGATCGACTTCTTTGGAAACGAATCGGAGCGTGTTGGTGAGCGTACCCTGCGCGTAGTCTTCCGCTCCACCTTCGCGTGTAAAAGAGACATACACCTGTCCACTTGGATTTTGTGCTGACAGAGCAGGAACTGTGACAATGAAGTCTTCCCGCAAGCCAGCTTCCGCAGCACCTCCCACCACAACAGCAACATTCTCCAACACTGTGTCTGGCAACGTGTTGGTGACATTGTACTGAATCACAACATGCTCGGCAAAGACATGCTTGACCGCACTGACGACGTATTCGGTCTCGGACTCTGTAAGCTCCACTGGCTTCTGCGAGCTCTTGAGCACCGGTCCGTAGTCAGCGAACTGAGGCACTTCGGCCAACTGCTTGGCGTACAAAGACTCTGCGTCTGCGGCAGAAGCACCAGCCTTGGATGTCGATGCACCGTTGTTGGAAGCTGCATGCACGCTCTGCGAGCTGTCTGCGGCCATAGCGACGCTAGCAGTAGCTTCGGTCTTGGCTCGGAGTGCTTCTTGTCTTGCCTCTTCTCGGGTGACACGTGGAATCTTGGTAATGTCGAATCCACTCGTCGACGAAGATGGATCCTGGACATATGACTGCAACGCCGACTCGAGCGCAGTAAGCTTGTAGCTCGATTCATCGTTCACCACCTTCGCCGCCAGTCTCGACTCCCTAAGCACCCTGAGGTACATGGCAGCACGATCGCGCACCTCGTCATCCACATCATCGAGACACCTCTCCAACAACACTTTGATGCGGCTGTTGAGCGATTTGTCCGCAATACCAAACTTGGCAAGCGAGCTAACCGCTGCAGCCCTTACAATGGCATTCTCGAGAATGACGCGGTTGTAGATGTAACGAATGTACTTGTGGGGTTGGGGCATTTTTGGACCTTCCACGCCGAGAAGGTGAAGGATGCGGACGCTGAGCTTGGTGAATTCGCAGTCCTCGATGAACTCGCAAAGATGTGCGAGGGCGGTCTCTTTGCATTCGCCAATGAACTTGATCATGTCAAAGATGGCTTCGACGACAGCACGCTTGTACTCAAATCCACCTTCATCGCGCAGCACACCAGCCAAGAAGCTAAGCATGACGGTTTGCTTGGAGGGGAACTTGAGGCACAAGCTGCGAATGGCGTCGACGACGATGACCTTGAACTCGTCGCTGATTTCGGACATGAAGCCGCTGATTTGCTTCATGAGACGGTCAACTGAAGCTTCATTACCGGTCTTGAGCAGGGTGGTGATAGCATAAGTGGCGATGCTTCTGTTGGTGTCGGTGATGAGGTTCTCCATATCGACGTTGCAGGTCTGCACGGCAGCAGGCTGGGTCTGAGCTAGCTTGGCGAGAGTTCTGATGGCGGCAAACTTGAGCGTTGACTTGGGCGAGGAGAGGAAGAGCTGAAGAACGGCGATGGGTCGGTACAAATCTTGAGTGGAGACGTTCTTCATCTCGCAGATGACACGAGCAGCTTCGTAGTTGACCATGTCGCTCTTGTGTCTGAGCCACCCCTCGAGGAGCTCCATCATGGGAGCACGAAGGTTAGGGTCCTCTTCGGCCACCTTGGCGGCATATCGGACGAGCATACAAATGGCGTAAGGACTGCGGAGAACGCTGCCTTGTCCGCTGGAAGCACCGCCGCGACCGCCGCCAAGCTGTTGGACAAGCTTGGTGATGGCCATGCGGTCGCCCTGTCGAATGAGGTAGAGAAGACCGAGAGCGTGGTATTGGGTGATGTAGCTGCTGCTGGCGACGGCCTGGTAGCTGCTCTGGGTCTGTGACTGGGAAGAACCGAAGCCAAGGTAGCTGCCTGCACCAGCGAAACCGCTGGAGAAACTGGCACCGGTAGAGCTCTTGGAGTTGATGGCTTCTTGAGCTTCGTTACCCCATCTTCGAACCACATCCCTGGCGGCGATTTGGAGCTGGTAGGCAGAAACAAGGGCGGCAGAGCTGATGGAGGTGTTCTTGTCGACAATGGCAGATTTGAAGAAGCGTTCAAGACCTTGAACCATGGACGGGTCGACAACACGAGTGAGACCACGAATGGCGTTAGGTCTGTAGATAACTTCGACGTTGGGCTGCATATCCTTCATGATGGAGGCGGTAACCATGATAACATCGTCGGAGAAGGGGCAGAGTTCTTTGATGGCAAGATAGACCATCTGTCGAAGTGCTGGATCTTTGTGTTGGAAGAGCTTGGTAGCGCCAAAGAAGAGGGTGGTGGCTTCCTGTCGGCTGAAGGTCTCGCCCATGTACAGAAGGTAGATGACCTTGGTGAGTAGGATACGACATTTGCGAGGACTGATAGGCGTTTCGTTGAAAACTCGAGCTTCTTGAATGACAGAAGTCTTGTCCTGATAGAAGCCGGTGGACCCGACCTCTTCATCCTTCTTGAACGACATTGTGGAAGAGGATGCAGCCCGGCAGGCAAGTGAGTCAGCGCTGAGAGACCGAGACTAGTGCCAGTGGACCTGCGATGCCGTGTAGGAAGAAGTTCCGATGAATTCGAAAGGGTGTAATTGAAAGTGATGACAGTGTTGCAGTAGCACCAAGAACGTGAACTGAGAATGTCGACGATGATGAGTTGTTTCAGTTGGAATGAGCATCGCGTGTTGGATTGTGCGCTTTCGGCTGCTGTGTGTGTGTTGTGCTGCTGTCTGTCTCTGATCGCAACCTTCCAGCTCAACACCTGTGCATTTCCCAGCTTCAGCGACGCGGGACCGACCGTCTGCGTACGGAAATGATGGTCGGTGCGTCCGACACTGCTCTGGTGCCGTGTGATCGGGTCAGTACGCGATTCGATGATTACAGATGCGTATGTAATGCAATAATATGCTCTTTGTGTCTTTAGCTCGGTGTAACAGCAACGCAAATTCTAGAACTCGGCTTGATCGAGTCTGAATGTGGCCAACGTCTGGTCAATCTCAGATGGCTGACCTACACCCTGGCGGTCATCCACTCGATGCTGCGATATCGGACCCAAATGACGAGGTCGAGATGCAGTGAGCGAGACGGGTGCAAGTATGAGGCAGCAGAAGAGCATGGCCGAAGCAAATCACGTCAGTTTGGACCAGAAAGAGGCAATTTCGTAAAACGTTCATCTCGATTGTGCGAGATCTGCAAGGTTGCTGCAGCCGATAAGGCCTCCTCGCCTTTTCAACACGCTCTGTTAACTTTTCCTTGCTGAGTCTTTTGGCGAACAAAAAGACAGGCGAGATGCAGGCTGCAACGATGCAGCTCAACGTGATTGTGAGAGCTCCACGGATCTGTTCCGGCTTTTACAGCAGCAGCAACAACGACAACAGCACAGCATGCTCTCTTTTCCAGGATAATCTCAAGTCCCACCGGCAACGTGAGCGCTTGGAAGCCCTGGTCAAAAGTTTTCTTCTGAGGTCCTTCTCCTGAAAGTCTCATCATTGTCCAAGCCTCAAGTTGCTCCAAGGTTCGCAGGTATGTTAAAGAATTTCGGGTGAATAGAGCCTCGAGGTGTTCTCTGATAGCTGTGCGTCTGTTCGGCGATAAAAAGCTGATTTTGAAAAGAAAAAGGCTTCTTTTTTCGTCGATTTTTGCTTGGTGGGCCCCAGAGCCGAGCACCTGTGAGGCAGTTGTCCGGTGAAACGTGCTATTTGTGCGGGCTTCTACAGTAAACCCTTGAGCCAATCCAAACGAAGTCGCTTCTCGAAGTGATTCATCCGGCGCCTTTTCTCAGTCACAGTTTAGCAGCAGGCAAGCAAGCAGGCAGGCAGTCAGGTAGGGTTGTGCTTCGACTCGCTTGGCGACTTAGTGCCGATTCCACACCAGAAATATTTGACTGGGTCTGCTGTTGCAACACTTTCAGATGAAGCCGAGTCTGCATGCTTGCTGTGAGTGACTTATGCTGAGGGAGGGAACAAGTCGCTCCAGCCAATTTGCAACTCCTCATTCACACCACTTCTTCCGTCATCTCGTCCATCTTTCTATCGCTGCTTCCTTTCAACCGCTCTAGCCGTCACTTCCATCTCTCTTTCGTTCGGTACTCACCGGCAGATCTCTCTGCACTCTTCACACGCACACACGACCCCAACCTTAACTACCTGCAAACTGTCCGACTGCAACTCGTATCTCTAGCCGCTTCGGCCCCGCTGTCGTCCACGGTCCTTCCCGTTATCGGATCTGTCCTCAGCCCACATCTTCGACTCACATCATCTTCGCATCACCGTCTTTCGCTCCATCATCAGCGCCGCCCTCTGTCGAACAGTCACTCAGCATTCCTCACCGGCAATCTCGTCCAATCACGCATACAATCCTGAGTTTCACCCAGTCTATCTTTCTCACCCCAGCCGGTGATTCGAATAAATCTTCAGGTCTACACAACACTTGGCCTTGCTCCAAAGTACAAGGCTCTGGCCGGTGCAATGCCTTTCGAGGAGAGTCCAAACTCCTTCCTCTTTGGACTTAACCAATTCACTTCACCCGGAGCTGACTCCCAGAACGAGGGCGGCTCCAACTCGCGTTCCGACAACATGCTCGCCAATCTCGACGCATTCGCTGTCACCGACGATGTGGCCGGCGGTTCTGGTCAGAACGATGCCATCGGAGGTCAGAACCCTAACTTTGCTGATCAGCTAGCCCTCTGGACCAATGCCAACTTTAGCTTTGATGGCCCTACAGGACATGCTTTGCTTGGTGACGAAGAAAAGGAAAAGGAAGAGGCAGAACACAATCGTCGACGCGAGGATGAAAATCGTCGCAATCAAGAGGAGGAGCGCGAAAGACTAGCTAGAAATGCTGCTGCGAGCTCTCGAGGCAGCCATGCTCTTCGAGGCAAGGCTCGTGATGTCGACTCGAATCAATCCGGCTCATCTCCATATCCTGCCACTTCTCAGTCGCAGCATGCTTCCTCGTCTCACCAATCGCAACAACAACACCAGCAACAACAGCAGCCACAGCATTCGTTCTTCCCTGGCGCTCCCAACTTCAATGCGGCCGTCAGACCCTCTCAGCCCACCAACCCTTCTGGCCCAGGTGTTGGTGCTCCTTTCGGCCTCTTCGGGAATTTCCAGCAAAATACTCAGCAACCCTCCTCGCAGCCTGGCTTTGGCGCTCCAGGCTCACTCGACATGACTTCAGCTCTTGCTCTTCAGCATCTTCTCGCCAGCAACCCACTCGCTCTCGCCAGTCTCAGTCAACTCGCTGGTCTCACCAACCCTCAGCTGCAGTCGCATCTTGCAGGCATCGTCAACGGAGGCGCTGGTCTGCCCGGCTTTTCAGCACCTCAGCAGGCTGCCGCCTCACAACAACAGGGTCCACAGCTCCAGAATACTGCCCCGAACAGCGCTGCCGCAACACCTTGGCTGGCTGCTCAGTCTTTAGCTGCTTCTCGAGCCAGCAGTGTCAGCGGGCCCTCGCCTTCCAACGCAAATTGGGGTCCTCAGCTCGGAGCTGGTCCTGGTTCGTCGGCCCCTCAGATCTCGCCCGCTCCCGTCCCGGCACCTAGTGGCCCGAACGGATTGGTCAATGGAGCGGGACCTCACGCTAGCATCAACGGTGCTCATGCCTCTGGCAGCGGCTCGCAAGACAACGTCAACCGACAGGCTGCCGAGTCGAGCATGTCCTCTTCAGCTTCCGGCTCTGGCTCCGCTCCTTCCAAAAAGAAGCGCACCAGCACTTCTGAAGGCAAGAAGGCGCAGCACGACGACCCTGATGACTCGGATGAGATCTTGGGTCGACTCGAAGACATTGAGCGTCGCTACGAGATTCCGCCTCTCAAGCTCATCGACACTGGTAACCCAGAAGCAGACGCCGAAGCCAATCGACTCGCCATCGAGGAAGATAAGCGCAGACGAAACACAGCTGCTTCCGCACGTTTCCGCATTAAGAAGAAGCAACGTGAAGCCGCGCTCGAACAAGCTGCTAAAGAGTTGCAACAGCGTCTCGCTGATTTGGAGGCTGAGAATGCACGTCTCAGGACCGAAAATGGCTGGTTGAAGAGCTTGATTACCGTGAGGCCGGATCAAGCCATGCCTGGTGGATTGGATCAGAGTGCTGTACCCAATCCCTTCTCCAATTTGGGTGGACCAAGTGGTAGTGGCAGTGGGCAGCGTGCGCAGGGTTCGGGACCTTCGACTGCTCATGCGTCACCAGCACCAAATGGTGATGCGACACATTTCGGTGGCCATGATACGCCCGAAAGGCAGAGTGGACTGCATCCCAGAGGAGTCGGTACCAGTGGCGCGGAGGAGACCGGTAAAGGTAAGGGTACCGCGAAGAATAATGGGAACGGGGCTCATGCTGCTCAGTTGAAAAGAGACCGCGAGGATTAAACCGGCACCCGTTTCATCGATCATCACCCAAAACGAACAGCACCGTCCATGTGAGAGCAGCAGCAACAGAAGCAGTAGGGCTCCAACAGCCTTCACCCACGCTTGATCCAATTCAAGACCCGCTCTCTCACAATCTTAAAGCAGCGTCGTTTCAGACCAAACATCTAAATTGCGGCATCCAACATGTTTTATCTCTCTTAAGTTATCCTTCTGTAGCAACAGTACCTGTCTTTTAGCATTCTCTCACGGCACCTCCAACACGGTCCAGAACAAAAAGTTCTCGTGCTATACCCCCTCCCCACTTTCTGCTTTGATTTTTCAATTTTGTCTTTCTGTTGTATGAATGCATTTCCACATCTTTCACCAAACACACGTCAAACCAGATTTGCTTTGTGATAGTGTTCTAAGATTAGTACGATGAGGAAAGTGGTTTTTACACGATGATCAGATCATCTCTACAACAAGCGCAGTATAACAATTCATCGTTGGCGAATTGAGGACGTTGTCTACCAGCTTGTTTGAACGTTCCATCTGTATCTGTGTGTGGACCAAGAGGTGCGTTGGTTGAGAGAGAATTTGAAGGTGTATGACCTTTGCTTGAGATGGTCACAGCTTTGATGGATGGTAGGCCTCCAGTAGTAGCAGATGAAGTGGAGGGAGTAGGAGCAGCGGAAGCAGGGTTGTCTGAGATTCGAGCTGCAAGCATCTGAAGGGATTCACGACGACGATGTCTTTGTGAGGCCGGGAGTGGAAGTTCGGTCGCTGGGACTGTTCGAATGCCTCTTCTCGTCGGTTGTGCGCCTGCTGCAGCAGTGGTAGGTGAGAGTCTCGAAGGTGAAACAAGAGGTTGATCTGCAGTATAATCATACGCTTCCCTCTCAGCAAGTGGAGAAAGTGAAGGTACATGAGAAGACGTCACACTTCGTCTGTGGCTCTTCCCTGCGTTCTCACCATTCACCTTAGCTGGAACCTCAAGACCGCCACCAGCAGCTCTCAACCTTTCCTCCATCTCAATGGCTTTTCTAACAGCACGATGAGCTTTGTCGGTTTCTTCAAACACGCTCGCTTCCAGCTTTCTTATCTGACTCCTTAACCCACTCACTTCCAACTCATGACTCTGAATCAATTCCTCCACCTTATCCTTGCTAAACACTTTCTCGTTGTCAATCTTGACCGCTTCCGCATCAGTTTTCTGCTTCAGCTTCTCAAGCTCGCTGTCCAGCTCTTCCCTGACTTTGTTGGTGTTCGCTTCCGCTTCCTGCGCACGAACTTTAGCAAGCTCCAATTCAGAACGTAAAGTCTCCACCTGTAATTCACTGTCGCCCTTTTGCTTCTGAGTGCTGCTTCGCAGTTCCTCAAGCTGTGAAGTCAAAGCAGAAATCTGAGATCTCAGTTCAGCATTCTCTTTCTTAGCAGCTTCTGATGAAGATTTGGCGGTGAGATGCTTCTTCTTGAGCGAACTGATCTCGGCTGAGAGCTTGTCCAATTTCGAGGCTGAGGTGGAACTCTCTTCTTCGCGTTTGGCGAGGCTGTCTTTTGCGCTTTCCAGCTCGGGTTTAACACTTGAGAGCTCAGCCTGTAGGGTCGAGAGGGCTGCTCGAGACTCCGAAAGAGATGTTTCGAGCCTTGTGCGCTCCGAGGCAAGCGTCTGATCGTGTGCACTGCGCAATTCTTCGAGCTCTTTGGCCTTCGCATCGAGCGCAGAAGTATGATCGTTCTTCAAGGTTTGCATCTGCTCATCGCGGGAAGCGAGATCTCGATCACGTGCAGCGATGTCGTTCTTGTGAGAGTCCAGTTGCTGTTTGACCTCATCGAGCTGCTTCTTTGTCGACTCAAGTTCTCCGGCACGGCTCTCACTGTCCTTCTCAGCGGAGCTGAGTCTGCCTCGAACCGCCTTCAGCTCGTCCTGATGCTTCTCCAACTCAGCCTCCTTACTCCTGATCTCTCCACGTGCCCGCTCGAGACCATCACTGAGATCCACCATCTCCTTTGTATGAGCTGTCATTTGCTGATCTCGCTCTTTCTTCGTCTTCTCCAGCGATGCTTTGAGCGCCTTGATCTCCTTTTCGAGCGCCTGAGTTGCAGTGGAGTGGTCCTTGGTGGCGGAAGAGAGCTGTGTTTTGACACTTTCCAGTTCGGAACGTGCTGATGAGTGATCCTTGCGCAACTCTTCGAGGTCAGAGCTGAGCTTGGTTCGCTCGGCGCTAAGAGCGTCTACAGCTGCTTTGTGCTCGGTCTTGATCTTTGATGAGAAGGCTTCGTGGTCAGACTTGGTCTTATCGAGAGTCGATCGAAGATCCTCAATGTGCTTGTCGGACTTTGAGGCTGCCTCGGCGAGCTGAGTCTTCGTCTGCTCGTGTTCAGCCTTGGCAGTTTCCCAACCCTTCTTGGCTGCTGCGATTGCTGCTTCATGCTCATGGTGGGTCTTGGATAGCGTCTTAGCGTGCTCAGTCTTGGTTTTTTCGAGCACTGATTTGATGTCCTCGAGCTCCCTATCAGACTTTGCGATAGCAGCGGCGTGCTCGGTCTTTGCCTTGGCATGCTCAGCTTTGACCGCTTCGAGCTGCTTCGCCGCCTGCGCTGCTGCAGCCTTGTGCTCGCCTGACGTCTTTGACAAAGCGTCCACGTGCTCAGCTTTGGCTTGCTCGAATGCTGCCTTGACGTCCCTCAGCTCCTGGGTTGCTTTACCCATCGCGCTGCTGTGATCCGCCTCAGCCTTCTCATGTTCGGCCTTGACAGCCTCAAGCTCCTTCGAGACCTTCGCATTGGCAGCTTGGTGCTCGCTGATTGTCCTTGACAGAGCATTCGCATGCTCGACCTTGGTCTTCTCGAACGCCGCTTTGAGATCTTTGATCTCTTCTGCTGCTTTTGCCGCCGCGTCGGCATGGTCCGCTTCGGCTTTCTTATGCTGAGATTTCACTGCTGCAAGCTCCTGACTTGCTGCGGCTGCTGCAGCTTGGTGCTCCTTGGTGGTCTTGGACAACGCTTCGGCGTGATCTGCTCTTGTCTTCTCCAGCGTCGATCGTAGCTCCTCGAGCTGCTTGGCAGACGCTGCCGCTTCATCAGCATGCTGCGCCTGAAGGTTCTCGCGCTCGGCCTTTGCGGCTTCGAGTTGCTTCGACATCGCCTCCACAGCGGCTTTGTGCTCCTCTTCCGCTTTCGCCGCAGCATCAGCGTGCTCGGTGTTCGCCCTTTCCAGCTCATCCTGAAGAGCCTTGAGCTTCGCTTCAGCAGCAGCCGCAGCTGCCTCATGCTCCTCATTCGCCTTGGCGAGGGTCTCGGCATGCTCGGCCTTCGCCTTTTCATGCTCCGCCTTGAGCGCTTCGAGCTGCTTGTTTGCGGATGTGACTGCAGCTTTGTGCTTGAGGTTTGCGTCCTTGGATGATTTCTGAGCAGCAGCGAGATCTTTCTCGAGGGTCCGGATCTTCTCAGCCTGTTCGTCGGCCTGCTTCTTCAAAGCTTCGATCTCCTCCTGCTTCGCTTTCGAATTGGAGGCAGCTTGCTCGCTTGACCTCTTAGCCTCTTCTTCGGAGGCTTTGAGCTTGCTCTCGAGCTCTTTGACAGCTTCGGCTTTGACGTCGAGCTCTGCACGTGCCTTCTCAACAGCAGCTTTGGAATTTGCAAGGGTAGACTCAAGGTCGGTAATCTTGGCTTTCGCAGCTTCGATCTCCTTTGCTTGAGCGGCAGCTGCTTTCCCCTGGTCACTGTGCTCGGTGACAAGAGCCTCGTGGCGACTCTCGACGTCTTGCAACTTTTGTGTGACGTCAACGTGCGAAGTCTGAAGCTCCTTGAGCTGTGTGGTAAGCTTGCTTGCTTCAGCTCGCGCTTGGTCGTGATCTTTTGAGGCTTTGTCGACGAGTGCACGTTGCTTCTTGAGTTCGGCTTCGGCAGCATCGTGGTCTGCCGACTTCTGCTGGTGTTGCTTCGATAGCTCCTCGTACGCGGTGATTTTGTCCTTGAGCTTGACATCGAGATCAGCGCGCTGCTGTTGGACAGCACTGAGCTGCTTAGCGAGATCTTCTGCCTTCGACTTGTGAGTACTGCTCTCTAATATCTTGCCTTCAAGTTCCTTACCCTTCGCTTGCAGCTCGCTCTGCAGTTCTTTGATGCGAGACTGGGCGGCGTTAGCATCCTCAGTAGATTTCGAGAGTTTGGCATCGGTGTCTTGCAGCTTGGACTCAAGGGTCTTGACGTGCTTCGACTTCTCGTCGACGGAAGCCTGAGTCGCCTTCATTTCAGCTTGCAGCGCTTCGAGCTCCTCACTTCGGCTCTGTACGTCAGCTTGAAGCTTGGCAATCTGAGCTTGGCAGCTGTCGGCCGCCTCAGCTGCCTTGGCCAACTTCGAGTCAGCGTCTTTGACTTTCGCTTCGAGCGCCTTGATCTCGTTCGCCTTCCGCTCGGCAGATTGAGCATTTGCCTTTGCCTCCGCCTGTGATGCCGCAAGATCTTTGGCCCGGGCCTGCAAGTCACCTTGTAGCTCTTCAATGCGAGCCTTGGCGGCAGCAGCGCCATCCGCAGCCTTGGCCAGCTTGGACTCGGTGTTTGCAAGCTTACTCTCCAAAGATTCGATCTCTTTGAGTTTGCTGTCCGCTGAGGCTTTTTGCGACTGTGCTTCGGACTTTACTGCATCGAGCTCCTTCTGCAGTTTTGATTTCTCCTCCATCACTTGGGTGGACGACTTCTGCAGGCTGCTGTGTTGGCCTTCTAGGTCAGCGATCTTCGTCTCGTGGGTCTTGATCATGTCTCTGGTCTGAGCAAGCTCCTTGTCCTTCTTCTCAGAAGCACTTCGATGCTGCTCGACCTGGCTGACTGCTTCCTTATGATCCGTGTTGGCTTTCGCGAGATCGGCATTCAAAGTCTCGATCCTCTTATCAGAAGCTTGTTCCCTCTCACGATAATCTGCAACAGCCTTATCGAGCTGTTCTTTTTCGCCGCTGAGTTTCTTGAGAGTATCCTCGGACTTCGAGAGGGCGGCTCGCACATCCTTGAGCTGCGCGGCTGTTTTAGCGGCTTCATCTTTGGTGGCTTCAAGACCCTTTTGTCGATCGGCGGTTGCCTGATGCGCTTGCTTGAGGTCAGCCTTGGTCTGCTCGAGGTCAGAGGTGAGGGTCACAATTCGTTTGTCGAGGTCCTCGCCTCGCTTCGTTGCCTTTTGGACCTCAGCTTCGCGCTGTTTAGCCAACTCTTGAGACGTCGTGTGGGCCTTCTCCTCAGCATCGAGCTCGTCTTGCAAGCCTTTCAGGTTCTGCTGCAGCTTGTCAGTCTCGCTCTTGGTCGAGGAGAGCTGCGACGTGAGATCGGCATTTTGCTTCTCGCTTTCAGTGCGAGCCTTGGTCGCCTCCTGTAGTCGTTGCTTCGCATTTTCCAAGTCTTTTTGCGCCTGATCGTGCTTCGTCTTGAGCGCGGCGAATTCTTTCGAAGACGTCTCCTTTCCGCTCCTGTACGTGTCGACCTCCTTCCGCGAGGCATCGAGATCTTCGAGAGCCTTGGCATTGGCACTCTCGAGCTCTTTCTGCTTAGACAGCAGGTCTTTCTCTTTTGCAAGAAGCAATTTCACTTGCTTCTGAGACGCCTCGAGCTCTTTGCCAGCCTTGGCACTTGAAGCGTCGAGGACCTTGTGGTCGTTCTCTGCTTTCGCGAGCCGCTCTCTGAGATCGCCGATTTGCTTCTGTGATGCTGCGCGTTCCCTCTCAGCGGTCGATAGCTGTGACTTGACGTCCTTGAGGTCCTTGCTGACATTCTCAATCTCTGATGACGCAGAGGACAGCTTCTGTTCCGTGGCTTGATGCTGCTTCTTCGCTGTAGCGAGATGGTTGTCACGTTCCGCAAGCTGGCCTTCCAGTGCCTTAAGCTTGGTCTGCGACTCTTTCAGGGACGCGCTGAGGTCTTGAACCTCTTTGGCGGACTTGCTGCCCTGCGACTTCGCCTCGTCCAGAAGTTGTGATGCTGTCTTGCTATCCTTCGTAGCTTGCTCTTCGAGCTGCCTGACTTTGTCCTGGAGCTGAGAGATTTCAGAGGCTTTAGCCTTGTCGCTCTTTTCCGAGTTGCCGAGTGCCTCTGCTTGTGCTTTCTCCAAGTTTGCTTTCTCCTGCGTGAGCGAGTCGACCTTTTGATTAGTCTCAGAAAGAGTGCCGGCGAGCTGCTCTTTCTCCTTTCGCAGTGCTGAGAGCTCCGTCTCAGCAGTGTCAGCCCTGGCCTTGACGGCCTCAGCATCCTTTTTGCTCTGAGCAAGAGAGGTGGAACGCTCTTCGGCCTTCTTCGTCCATGTCTGAATGTCGACTTCGGCTTTGGCATGCTTCTTCTCGAGATCTTGATGTAGTTTTGACAAGTCAGAGTGCTTGGTCTCTGTCTCTTGCAGGCTAGCTTTGACCTTCGCTTCGCGGTCTGAAGACTCGGCAAGCTTGGCTTCCAGCGTGGAGATGGTCGACTTTGTTGTCCTGGCCTCGACCTCGAGCTCTCCGATTTGCTTCGACAACCTTTCGCTGCCTGATGAAGAGTTCTTCAAGGCCTCCTCCTTCTTGCTGAGATCAGCTTCCAGGCTTGAGATCTTTGCACTTGCCTCAGTCAATTGCTTGCTGAGTGCCTCGATCTGATTGCCCTTGCTCGGGTCGGCTAGCTTTGTCTCGAGATCCTTGATCGTGGAGTCCCTGCTGCTCAAGGTCTTGCGGAGCTCATCTGCCTGCTTCTGCTGATCTTCGGTCTTTTGCCGTAATCTGGACTTCTCCTCTTCGAGCTGTTTGACATTCTTGGCCTCCGCTACGGTACTAGCCTCAGCATTCTTAATCTTGCTTTCAGCATCTTTGAGCTTGGCAGTTGCTTCCTTGGCTTCGGAAGCGACGTTTTCGCTAAGTTTCCGAAGCCCATCAAGCTCAGTCTCGAGCTGCGTAGCGCGATCTTGTGTCTTTTTGTGGTCGGCCTTGACTTGAGAGAGCTGATCTTTGAGTGAAGAAGCCTCGTCATCGTTCTGCTTGCGAGAGGTTTCCAGGCTTGACACTTGTTCCTTGAAGGTTGTCGCTTCCCTTTTGGCCTTTTGCAGGAGGTCTTGCTGTTTCTTGAGTTCACTCTCGAGTTCTGCTGCCTTCGCGCGTTGCACCTCAATGTCCTGTTGTAGCTTGTCTATCGCTGACTTTCGCGACTCTTCGGAGGCCTTCGCTGATGACGACGCCGATTCTTCTTGCTCCTTGAGCCGCTTTTCTAACGCGACTGAGCGATCTGTCGCCTTCTTCAGTTCTGACTGTGTAGACTCGAGTTGTGCAGACAGCAACGCAGCTTTTTCTTGAGCCTCTTCCAGCTCAGCACCTTTCTTGGAGTCTGTGCTGTCCGCTTTGATTTCTGGAGGCTCTGATGTCTCTGTTTTAGTCGGTGGTGTCTCCGCATGAGGTGTAGAAGTGCCGTTTCCAGCTGTTGTTGTCGATTCCTCGGCATCCTTGTCGGTGCTAACATTGGCTGCAGCTTCAGCCTCTGCTTCTGCCGCAGCCTTCTTCTGTGCCTGATGCTTCTTGAGCTTTGCCCGGGCTCGAGCTGCCTTTGCCGCGCGCTCGGCAGCATCAGCGTCCGCCATTGTGGTTGAAGTGTTCAAGCCTTGCCAGCAACGTCACTGTGTGCTACAAACGCGCCGAAATGGCGGAAGGACAACCTCGACAAGGGTAGGTTGGACCAGTTGAATGCTCTGGCTAGTGATGCAGAGAGATGGTGCAGAGCTGCAGAGGAGATTGGTGAAGGTGAGGAGAGGTGTGTACAGGAATACGGCGGGACGAGCTAGAAGCAGGATAAGGTTCATTCCGAGGAAAAGGTGCAGGTGGTCGGTGCGTCTTCCCGCCTCCGAATTTGGCTCGACGGATTTTCCGAAGTCACCAGCAGCCGCTGTGTTTTACACGTAAGTTAGCCCTTCCCACACGCAACAGACGCGGACCAGACCATAGCCAAGACCCTTAATCTGTTTCTTCCTCGTTCTTCCTTCTAGACCGTCCCAGTCTGGTGTCTTGAATCAAACTCACTTCCATCAACGACAGCAAGGCTTCAGCCGAAGTGTCGTCATTCGCTTTTACAATTGATCGTTCGCACATCTTGGTGCGACATGCAAAGCAGTGATAGATATATCGTCTTATATTGACCAGATGTTGTCTACTATTACAGATTGTTGAATGCGATGAGTCTGGATGTGTTGCTCAATAGTGTATCATTCTAAAGAAGTCGGTACCTGTGCCCGAGCTGTGGATGCTTAAGCCGTTGCAGTCGAAGCTGTGCTGAGCTGAGAGCTGGCATTGTCAGCGGAGTCTGCCAGTCTCTGCTGCTCCTCCTTCTGAAGAGCTCGAAGCCTTCGAGCCTCGGCTGCCTGTGTCTTTCGTGCTGCTTCGCGTTCTTCTTCTTCGATTCTCTCCTGCTCGGCTCTGAGACGACGTTCACGGTGATTGATAGCTCGCTGCATCTGCCTGCGCATTCTGCCAGCTGCGAGATCGTGCATGCGCTCGTCTAGTCGGTCATATAGCAGCTGCTCTAGGCCCTGGGCTTGCCTAGCTGCGAGTCGGTATTGTTCTTTCAGGCGGTTGAGGAAGGCAAAGATCTCGTTCGGCTTCTGGTCATTCAGTCGAAGCGGCGGTAGATTCTCGAGATTTCTTAGACGCAACTGGCTGTCTGAGTCTTGCGATGAAGCAAGCTGGCGTGCCTTGCTGAACCGCGCACTGTATACTCTCCAGGCTGCATCGAGCACTTGTGCCTCAGCAGCTTTGTTCTGCAAAGCTTTGGACAAAGTGGAACGGATCCAACGGAGTTCGCCCATGTTCTTACGCTGCGAGGCTGAGCTGAAGAAAGGCTCGACGATCGAGGAGGTTACCGAGAAGCTTGGTGGCTCAAGTATTGGAAGAAAATCGGCATCCATCGCTTGTCCTGGTGTGGCCGTGACGTTCATATACTCTGGCCGGATCTGAGTTGACTCAGTAGCGCTAGGGTTCTTCTCTTCTCCGGATTCCTTTGACGTAGCCTCCTCGGCAGGGACTCTTTGCATAGCTGGTGTTGTCTCTATGTCGATACCAAGGTTGCGAGCTGTCAAGCGCAACAGCTGATCAGACTTGTCAAGCGCCTCTGACAGAAGGCTTTTGGCGAAGAGTGAGTAAGCACCACTGTTCCTACGCTGCATCTCAGCAGCACGAGGCCCACCGTCCTGCATTTCGGCCAACGCTGATTCGGTCGACTCTTTTGCCAGTGTGGCGATGTTGCTGGTTCTGTTTTCGCTTTTGAGGGCGACCGGAGAGCGAAGCGGATCTACCTCGCTGCAGCAGTGACGAAGCAGGATCTGGAATGTCTTGGTGTTGGGTTGGATGCTGCGCGGAGAGGAGTACGTAAAGACATCTGGGATGCTCAACTCATCTGCATTGCTGCTCTGCTGAGCTACCTCAGCATCACGATTGCGCATGCTGTTAAAGATATCCCTCCAGTTGGTCGAGAAGACCCCGTCCGCTGATGTTGGTGTGTCCGCGCTGGAAGATTTCAGTGGCAGAGGCTTGGCCAACGTTTCGTAGGCGGCAACCATCTCAGGCACACTTGCCTGTTCACCGAGCGCCATGAGGATGGTGTTGAGTGTGTGCGTAGTGGGCGAGACGCCCGCAGCTTGCTTCTGCACTGCATCTGCAGAGTCAGGGGATGCCAGATCGATACCGTAGGCTTGCTGCATGAGAAGATGGAGGCCGTCAATGTGGCCCGCCAAGCGGAGTGTCCTAGCCGCAAAGTCGAGAGTGATCTCGTCAGGTGTCACGGCGTGGTCCTTCATGTCCTTCAGCAAGGCCATCGTACGAAGGGCGGCGAGGATGGCAGCAGCTCTTGCAGATGGAGCCAAGATCTGACCAAACCTGACCATGCCGGCAGCAGCAGCTCTTGCTGTCTTTTCCAGATCCTTCCTTTTGCCAGAGTAGTTGAAGGCTTTGGATGCCTCGCTTTTCTGAACTCGCTCGATCTGCTCGGTAGCGTGTCGACTGAGTCCGATCATCAATTCTTTGTACGTCTGACGATTCGGGTGGAGTCCATTCGAACCGGCTTTGGATGAGACGCCGGTGATCTCATTCCAGATAGTTGACATAGGTCCGATGTGGCCACCGGAAGCGAGACGAGATAAGACATGGTTGTAGTCGGCGAGATTGGGAAGCGATTGAACGGTAGAGCTGGTGCTGGGAACGATGGATGAGTATTGTCGCATATCGCGAAAGATGATCTGAACCCTTCGCATGTATTCCCGGACAGGGTGTTGAGCGTCAAAGATCCTGCCAGAGTGTCTGGAATTGTTCGGCTCGACCATAATAATTCTGGAAGGAGTGCTGCCGGAAGCGAGCGCGGTTTGTTGCTCATTCAAGGTCTGTCGACGTTTGCTCTCTGCGCGGGATAATCCTCGTGTTCTGGCAACCGAAGGATCTATGGCTCGTAAGAGATGCTGCAAGTTCGCGGGTTCTAGTTGTGTAAGAAGAGATGACGAGGCTGCCGAAGGGTCAAGGGCAATGTCGGCGTCGTAGGATTCCTTGAGATCCATGTAGGCCTTCCATACGCGATTGGCGGAAGGGTCACGGGATGTACTGTAGATTTCTGCGATGAGCTTCTTCACAAGAGGATGCCTTGCTCGCGATGCGTTGGGACGTCGTTGCGTCCAAGAGAGATTGTCGGGAAAGAAGAAGGACCAGCTTCCATGCTGTTGTTCGTGGGCTGCCGAAGTGGAATGCTGCGATGCAGAAGGTGTATTGTGGGTGTGTCGACGTAAAGCAGGTACGGTAGAGCGGGCCGTGATTGATGGAGCTGCATTCAGAATCTGCTGCTGCAGAGACCGAGTGGCAGGCACCAGATTTCTCCTTGAATAACAGCGAAGGACCATGACGGGCTACGGCGAAGAACGCTGGTGGGTGCCGAAGGGGTTCGATGCGTCTAGATCTCTACGAAAGCATACGCTGCAGGTCAATGCTCCGGCTGGACAGCACCCGTGTATCTCTAAGCTAAGTGTAATCGCTCCTGCTTGTTGGATTCTGCGAAGATTGTGGGCGTTGGTGTTGAGCGAGATGGTTATCCTGCGATGCAGTGACGATTGATGCTTTTGTGGTTCAGCGTTGAACGGCGAGAACGAAGAATCGAAAGAAAGCATGTCCAACTCGCAGAAGCTAGAAATTCTAGCCGTGCGAGAATGAGATTCTGTCTCGTTCCCGACTGCCGCAGGTAGAGAGCTTTTCCTTCTTCTTCGTATCTCGCACAGGATTGGTTCCAGAGACAGCAGAACAGGGTCCAGTCACGCTCTTTTTCGCACATCTTTCTGTCTCTCTGTCTTCCAGCTTCATTTTTTCTGTCCATTTTCATGTCCATCTTTTTTGAGACACTTATCTTTTCTCAAGGGTCGAGCATTCATTTCCGAAGCTATACAGTATTGCTTCGCCGTGGCTCTACGGCACATTCAGTATGTGTCACCGTGACGGCGAGACTGCATGTCGCAGCTTCGAACAACTAGCCTCTCGAGAACCATTGTCTCTCTCTGAAACTCTTAAATACAAAGAGACGTTCGAACTGGGCCATGGTGAAGTGCAGTCCATGAGTCAGGCAACGGTCGTGTGCCGGAGGACAAGGCCAAGATAAAGCGTTGTGTGGTGCGGAAGCTGACTCGCTCTCACACCCTCGTCTCTCTCTCTCTCGGTTGCTTTCGTCCGAGCTCTTCCACTCTCTCTGCAAATGTAGTGCCAAATTTGGGCGGATCCTAACATCGGAAAAAAAGGCCAAAAAAATTGCATTTTCACTTTTTCGTGCTGCAGGCCAAGAAGAAAGTCAGGAAGAAGAAGAAAAAAAAATTGGAAGACTGCAGAACTTGAAGTCGATTCCGATTGTACTGCTCTGCTGCCTTGATTTCTCTTGCTCGCTTCTCATGTCCTGTGAGAAGGAAGGTCCTCATGCTGTCGGAAGACAACTCTTGCAATATCACTCATTCTGTGTCACTCGGCTCGTCAGACCACATCATACTCTTCGACATCCCTCTCTGCGACATCGCATTCCCCACAAACTGCATCGTTCATTTGTTGCGGTTCCTATCTTCGTCCCGAGCACTCATCTACACCCCGGCCAGCCCTCGGTACTCAACCACGACAGCCTCTTTGACTTGATACTCCATCGATCCTCGTCGCTATCTTCCACGTGTGAACGAGTCTCGACAACCTGAAGTGTACGAACCAGGCCGTTCAATTCTTGTACTCCATTTGTCTACCCATACCCTCGCCGAATCTCGAAAACAAGGTCCTTCTATCCTGGTCTCAGCGCCCAGCATCCTAGACCTCGTTCAGCTCACCTGCTACGCCGAGGCTTCACATTTAAGCTTCGTCTTCCATTATCTTTAGCGAGTGCAGTGCAGTGGAAGCCAGGCTTTGGTGCGCCCTTCCAGCTGACTCTGCCCTATAGCATAGCATCCGTCACGCCAGCATGACCGCTACACTCTTCCAGGCCTCCAAAGACGGCAACGTCGAGCTCGTCAGCTCCCTCCTCGAGGAACCTTCCCTCGACATCGACGCCCGTGACGAGACCGGTCTCACGGCTCTTCACCATGCCGTTCGTGCCAACCACGTCGATGTCGTCTCTCAGCTCCTCGCCAAGGGTGCCAACGCTATCGAGGTAGCTGAAGATGCTGCCCTCAAGCAGAATCCTGAGCTCGCTTCGGTCATCAACAACGCACTGCAGCACACCCAGTCCGCCGCATTCCAGAGCGCCCCTGTCGTTGACTCGCACGGAGGCAAGCAGCTGCCAGATGGCACCGTCAGCTATGTTCAGCCTCCCTCATATCAGGGTCACCCCGTCGATGCCAACATGCAGCAGCACCAGCACCAGCAGCATCAACATGCCATGCACCACCACATGGGTCAACCCGTCTACCCCTTCCAGCCCCAGCACGCCTACTTCGACCCATCTCACAACCCAGAGCAACGCGTGCACGCCGCCAAGGACAGTGCTTCTGGCAGCCTTCCACCTCCCGAAGTTGCACGTATGATCCCATGCCGCTTCTTCCCCAACTGCCGATATGGCGATAAATGCATATTCGCTCACCCCGTCGCCATGCCAGCATCTTCCTCCAACGCAGGCCCCGTCTCACCGGGTCAAGGTCCTATGTTCTACCAGTCCCATCCTTACGGCTACCCTGCTTACGGACCACCGCAGCACTTCTACTCCATGGCTCCTCCCATGCCCATTCAGTACACTCACGCCGGCGTTCCCATGCCCGTCCACATGCCGCCTCCACCGCACATGGCTCCGGCGCCACACTCTGGCGAGCAGCCTGACGCCTATGGTAACCACTTTGCCGCTCAGTCTCGCCAGCACCAGAGCCCTATCCAGGAGGGTGAGCCAGAGTCTGTCAGCAACGAAGCTTCACAGGAGGCTGCGACTGCTGCTCCTTTTACCGATGCTGACGCTGAGAAGTCACTCCCGAACGGCGAATCGAGTAGCGCAGCTGCTGAACCAGCAAAGGACTCGGCACCGGCAAGTTCTATGACCTCTACTACTCCGTTCAGCGCTTTCATGGCTCACCACGCCGCTCCCTTCCAGCCCGGTCCCGGTGCTCAAAACAGTGCATCTGCAGGCGCCGACGGCAGCGTCCTACCAGGCTCGCAAAACTTGACTCGGGGCCCCAAAGGTGTCCGACGAGGCGGTGCTTCTATGGGTGGTAGCTTCGGTTCGCGAGCCGACTTCAGCAAGCGATCCACCGAGCGTCCCGCCTGCCACTTCTTTGCTCGCTCTGCATGCAAGCATGGCGAGGACTGCCGTTTCCCCCACATCCTTCCAGACGGCACTGACGCACGTGGACCTAACGCTGGTCGATCCAACCACTCGATCGAGGCTTCGCGCACCATCAACCGCGCACTCGCCGCCAAAAACGCAAAGGCCCCGATCAACGGACAGCAAGCCAACAACCACTCTCAGTCGTCTCCAGCATCCGCGGGCAACGGTGACAGCAACAACGGTGCCTCTGTACCAACAAATGTGACCGCTTCCACCTCCCCAGCCTCCGCCCAGACCACCATCACCTCATCTATGAAGGCCGAGACTAGCTCGAAGCCATCAATAGACACGACGCCTGAGGCCGCCGAGAAGCCTGCTGCTGCTCCTGTTGCGCCTAAGAAGGAGCAGGCCAACATCGTCAAGCCCAATGGAGCCTCCTCTGGTGCTGCTTCCTCGTCTTCAGCCCCTAAAGCCAGCAGCTCCAACGGCGCTGCCGCAGCCAAGCCTGAGGTCAAGACTGACAATGCCAACAATGGCAAGCGCGCCTCGGTAGCTGGCAAGCCCGAGGAAGCTAAGCCAGCCTCTGCTCTTCCTAGCAGCGCCAACGGCACCAATATTCCGTCGTCGATCCCTTCCAAGCCCATGGTGAACGGCAACGGTGGTAACGCTGCTAACCGTCCCAACGGTATCAAGCCTCAGCCGAATGGCGTGCACGCTGGTAAGGGACACCAGGCTCAGCACCAGAACCAGAACCAGAACCAGCACCAGAACCAGAATGGATTCCGTCCTCGGAACAACCAGGGTCCTGCAGGTCGTGCGAACGGTCAGGCTGGTCAGAACGGTGCCAACCAGAAGAAGGCTACTCCTCAGCGACTCCCCAGCGCCGATGACTTCCCTGCTCTTCCCAACGGTCCTGGCTCGGCCGTTCCTACGTCCACACCAGCTGCGAACGCCAACGGCGTCGCCAAGGCCAACTTTTCGGCCATTCTTTCGGCTCCTGCTCCCGTCAAGAAGCAACCTGAGCCTGTCAAGGAAAGCGAGGTTGCTGCTGCCGCTGATGACAAGGCAGCACCTGCATCGTCGACGAACGCTGAGGCCAAGGAGAACAACACTTCCGGCAACGAGGCCGAGACCAAGTCCTCTGCTACTAAGCAGAACGCGACGGCTGCTCCCATGCTCGACTTTGCCGCTGTTGTACAGTCCAACCCGGTCGCTGTCTAAAGTCTCTATTTAGCCCAGCAAAGAAAGTTGCTCCGCATCGTCGACCAGCTTTGCTTGCGATCAATGTTGTATGCACGCAGTCTCATATTACCCAAAAGGTCCTGCAATAGTATCACTACTGCAAAACATAAGACCACTCTTCCTCCTCCAGGCTAGCCATTGAACCTTGTTCGATAGGCCGATCTGCCACTCACCTCTTCCAGCTGCTCGTATAGATTTCCGGTCACGTTCACTCTCTTGCATATTTAGTATCGAACCGCTTTGGCTTTCTATTCACTCGTTCGACTCCGCCATATTCTCTTCTCACGTTTCAGTCTCCACAGTTCGGGGATTTGCGCCCTCTTCTCTTGCCCTTGTGTTCTTCTTTTGGCTACATCACATAACACTCATACATTAGTCTCCAGATTCGATACATGGTCCGATTCCTGTAAACACATGTATGCCTCTTTCCCCCAGATTTTGCAACTATCGACTTACCAACCAACCTGCGTCTCCTTCAGCGGGTCTGGTCACATGATTTGAGGCATCTGTTACCGTTGAGCAATTGCGACACATGGCGATATGTTGAACCCACGCTAGCGATGGATTTCCTCGATTGACCGGCGCAAGAAGAAGAATTCTGGCACCGACACCTTAGGCGCGCCCTTCTTGGCCTTTTCCTCTTCCCCGTGCAGCCCACACAGCACAAGCCGGCGTCAAATTACGTCAATTCTCAGCTACAGAAAAAATAAACAAATAAATAAATAAACGAAATGTAAAAAAACACGTTCTTTCAAGCTCAGAAGGTCAGCTCACGCACACACACACACACACACACACACACACACACACACACACACACAAACAGCCTTTTGGCCCCTGAGCCCCACGGAGAGGCGTACCATCAACCTGACGCCAGATCTCAGCTTCCTGCTGGATCCTGCTCGTTGCTCGTTGATGTGAAGAGAAGGACAGCTCCAGTCGCATAGAGATGAGCACACCGATGCTGATATTGCAGCTTCGTTTTGTAAAGTGACAAGAGTCGGAGGAGAGGTCTTGGCATCTTGCTTGGCTCGCTGACCGCGTGAAGGTCCGTCATGCATCTTTTGTGTGTGTTCTATTTTGGCGAGAGCCACGAGCGCAGGGCACTGAGCAGTCACAACTTCCATAGCAAATTCCTCACACAGAAACTCAGATGCTGCAACGCCTCCCTCGTCATCAAACTGCATTTTGATTGTTCTGTCTCTTCCCTGCCTCGTACACCATCTCCGCAGGAGATATATGCTCAGCGGCTTCCTCCGACCCTCACACCACTTCATTCTGTCTCTGGTCGACGCCGATACCGCTTCTCGACAACAATTAATCACACGGAACAGCCTCACCTACACTCAGGCTCAATTTACAAACGATACTTCATTTGGGTGCATACAGGTACGAAAGCTGAACGACCCTACTCGACCGCCCACCTCAATTCGACTTCGCACATCGGCATAGTTACCGTCCGAAGCTTGATCTGCATCTGCATACTTCATCAGTTGGCGTCAAATTGCGGAACCGTCGTCCGTGCAACCCGGAGGCACGCTGCCAGGCGGCACCTCGATCACAAACATGTTGTCTTCTCCTGAGCCAGCATCAACTCAGGAGCGACCAGATGGCCTCGCACCACCCCTGAATCTCGATGGCTTCAATGGCGCTTCGGACAGCTCTTCAACAACAAAAGACAAACATCTGACAGCGGCGCCAACATCCTCAGCAGCGGCTGCCAACTCGACCAAGGACGATGCCGGGTCCAACTTCAACCGAAAACCTGCTGAATCTCACAGTCGGCCAGGAAGCATCATGGCTCCATCCGTGCAATTCGACGAGCAAAGCTTGCACGCGACACCTTCCGCCCAACGACGGGGAGACAACGCCTCTCTCCCTTCTTCGCCAGCTGCAGGCGCCAGCTTTGTGATAGGCTCTCCCGCCCTAGGCTCCAAAGCATCTTTGCCTCTTCGACGAGACGCGACCACATCTCAATTCAGAAATGTCGCCGGCTCAAGCCATCTGCGTGGAAGTCACAGCCATCAGCGACTTTCTAGTCGCGCTTCAGCAGGTGGCAGCTCCGTCAATTTGACAGGAGGCGCTGGAGGCAGTCGTAATGGTACAGGGTCCAGGAGGAGCAGAGCTAATCCTGTCATCGTCACTGTACCTGTTTGGGCACGCGATGAATCCCCAAGTCCTCCCAACACCCCGTATGCCAGCCCAAAATCGCAGAATTTGCCCAAACCAGCGCCAGACATGGAGTCACTGTATCTGCCAGCTGCCGAGATGCGCAATGACAACCGCAGCGAGCGCGGGCCCTCTTCGGAGCGGAGGTCGGATGCGCCGACAAATAGCTCACAAGTGCTCGGAAAGTCTGGTCAAGCTTTCGATCGCGCAGTCTCTCCTGAAGCAGTAGAGCAAGCAGAAGCTCAAGAAGCTCAGAGCACCTCGCCCGATAGATGGTGGACATTCACACTACCGCAAAAGTACCGTTCCAGGCTGCACGAGCATCATCTTCGCATGGCCTTTCATCACGAAAGGATGCGCTCCGAAACCTTGGAAAAAGAGGCATCCAATAAGAAAGCCGACCGCAGTGCCAAACCGACTCAGAGCAACAGGAAGCGCAAATCGCAACAACCGCATCAGCAACGCTCTAGCTCCGACTCTTCACGTTCCGACACGAGCAGTAGCAACAGCCGCGATAGCAGCGACATTGAGATGCAGGAGCGAAAAGGGAGGGATCATGGGGAACATCATCACCATGGATACGGACTGGGTGCAGGCACGTGGAGTGGCGTTGCTGCCGGATTAGGCGCAAGTGGCCTGCTCAACAACAAGCATCTTGGCACGCCCCGATCAGCGAAGGCGACCTCGCCCACAGACGGCCGAGACCAGCAGCGTCAAGATTCTCCGTCACCAGACGGCACCTCCACGACCAAAGCGGACGATCGTGATCTCGAAAAGCAGCAGAAACGCGAGCCAGATGAGCCTGACTATCCCACGATGTCCTTCAAAGCGAGAATGGAACACCCTGAAGTGTTCACGGTCCATCAACCAGCAACACCCGGCTGGGCATCACCTTGGAAGCCCGAAGAGCGCGGTCATGGTGGCTTGCATGCAGCAGGCTACTTCCCTCGAACCGACTCCGGGCGGACGATTGGCTCCAAAGATGGACGCAGAAGTGCGTGGTTTGAGGCTTGGAAGAATTTCCTAATCCACAATCCCTTTGTCCCCCTACTATTTCGACTCATCAATATCGCTTTCACCTCTGCTACTCTTGCGGTTGCAATCAAGCTCTTTGTCATTCTTCGTCACGAGAATGCCAATGACGCTGTTGGTGCCTCTCCCATCGTTGCCATCATCTTCGCTCCCCTGACTTTGGTTCATGTTGGATTCCAGATCTGGCTTGAATACTTTGGACGTCCGATTGGACTTTGGACAGTGCAGTCCAAGCTTTCGTACACAGTCGTCGAGCTTATCTTCATCTGCCTTTGGTCGTCAGAGTTGTCGCTCACTTTTGACAACTACTTCACTTCGACGCTGGTTTGCGTTGATTATGGAAGTCCGTTTGTTGGCCCGCGCACGCCACCAGCAGATCGGCCCAGTCCTTTGGATGATCCGAGTAAGAAGCCATACCTTTGTCGACTGCAAGGTTCGCTCATCGGTCTTGTTTTCGTCAGCTTGCTCGCTTATTTGATCGTGCTTGCGGTTTCGTTATTCCGTATCTTTGTGAGGGTGACAGGAGGTGGCAGGAGATGAGAGCCTCCCGATCCAGAGTTAATCTTGTCGCCGCGCATCGCATCCGGAAAGCATCTCTTTTTTTCACTATTCGCTCTATAATTCTAGATACCATTGTTTATTCATCTGGACGTAATCGACATTGCAGCTCTCTCTCATGCGGTTCCCCATGTGTTTGAGAAGGGCTCATATTTTGGGTTAGCGGTCGAATCCAGTCAAGCAACCTTAACCTTGTCAATGAAAGCACATGTGCCGACAACGCAGCCTACAGTTATCGACCTCCTGTTTCAGGATCAAAGTATTGACTATGAAGCGATGCGAGTCTGGTCAGGTAGTGAAGAAGAAGGTGACAAGACCAGCGCACGGGCCTTCATCCCGCATCACTCAGATGCTCGTTTGCTGACTGTGACGGGTTGCGCTGACTCTCTCCTCGCCGTCTTCACGTAATTGTCCCCACCAGACTTGCGTACAACAATGAGATGACGGCTTATGAGCTGAGAGCGTGGCGTAGCCGATCGTCTCATTCGGTGGGAGTGCATAGCTTCCCACCTCATGTTCGCGCGACAGCCGTGCACATCAACCTTCTCGCTAGGCTAGTCTTCTCGTCCTCTCCTGTCTCCTTCAATAGTCGGAATCAGAAGTTGATCAGACCGTTGACACGCGTGTCGCTCTCCTCTTTTGAGCTGTCATAAGGCTAATCATCCTCCATCGCGGGTCGCCAGACGTGGTTTTGGCGTGGCTAGCCTCCGTCTTCGACTCACATATAACAGGAACGGTCGTTCAGGATGCTCCCCATTCAAGACCAAGTCTCGGAGCCAGGCCGGGCACATCACATCTGCTGCAGCTTCGTCTTTCCTTTCATTTATTTTCGCGCTACAGCAGACCAACATGGCAGATCAAAACAATCAACGCGGCTGGGAGTCAGGTCGAGTACCTGAGGCGACTGCCACCTCTACCGGAGCTCAAGCCGGCCTGCCATCTCGACCCCAAGGAGAGCATCAGCCTCGAAACCCTTATGATGGACAGACAAGCGGACGCGGAGTACGTGGGCGTGGTCGAGGGCGAAGCAGCTGGCAAGGTAACAATCGCGGCGGTTATAGGGGTGGTCATCGAGGAGCTTACAGCCAGAATTATTTTCGTGGCGGATATCGTCAAGGTCGCAACGAAGATCACAGTCTGCCTTCAGATGGATCTCACCGCTTTGAAGGGCGTGCGCGTTCCGGCTCCCAGCATTGGAGTCGTGGACGAGGAGGTCGCTCTTCCTATGAAGTCCAGCAGACCGCCAGTCGAGGATCTCACCAACCAGCAAGGTCACAGGGCCATTTCAGTCAAGGTTCCAGCTCCATGCAAGCCATATCTCCCGACCAACTTCCGCAGACTTCATCGACCAACATCGTCACCAACGCTTTGCGGCAGCTCGCAGTCTCCGACGCTTCTAATGACTGGGACCTGGCAGCGCCATCTGACTCTGTCGCAGAGTATCTGGCCAATACCGCCGCAAAGGCCGTGACGGCTCCGATGGATGCTGTCGACTCTGCAAGAACGCCGCCGAAGACCCCTCCTTATCATTCCAACAGACGCACATCCATAAGTGTCCCCTCCTCTCCGACCGCGACTGAGTGTGCTTCGCCAGCGATGTCTTCATGCTCTTGGCCTGCAACTCGGTCACACGCATCGCAATCCGTCGTGCCCCACAGTGTCATGCCGCAATCTTTCGCCGTAGAGGATACATCTCAAGATGCAGCTGAGGTTCGATCTCCTTCGACTGCAAGCTCTGCTCACCGTCGCCACGCGAAGCCTGACGATCCGCAGTCTCTTACGATTACGCGATGGACAGGTCCCTGCGACTCCTCAGAGCCATGCAGCAGTCAACCCTACCCGACGTCTTCTCCCGACAATCACGTCCCCTACGATCCTGCACCTTCAGTCCGCCATCATGATCCTTACCCTCTTCACCATGTGCAGCAGCCTTATTATCGTCCTCCGCCTTTCTTACCTCCTCAACACCCTCCTCAATACGCACAGCATCCCGGAACCGTCCATCCGAGCCCGCATCCCTTCCTCCTGACGCAACCGATGCCTCGTTCGTCTCCTCCCCCTCTGCCTTCTCCGCCGCCACCGCCCGCTCACCTGTTCCATGACCCAGCCTTCCTCGCTCTGGAGAATAGGTTCTCATTGGTGCCGGGCTGGCAGCAAATCCCGTACATGATCTACTGGGGGCCTGAGCCGATCGGTGGCCCTCGTCCAACCTACGATGTACCTATGGTAAGTCTTACGATCAGGTAAAGAACCGTACATGAACACGTGAGGCTGACTCTTTTGCTTTCTCGTATTGCTCTTCAGTTTGCTCAGGATCCTTGAATTAAATAAGTGATCCAAGGATCGATTGTGTCGATGGAAGTCAATGTTATCTCAATTCTAAGGTTCTTTCTATAGGCGCACACAATTTAGAACGGTTTTGTTGTGTTTTGTAGCAATGCAATAGTTATAGTGTACAAGATTATGCTTTTGGATAGTGTGATGGGATCAGAGATCGAAGTCAAACTCCATTGAGTATTCCTTACGACTCGAGCTGGGTGCTGGCTTCGTTCCCTGCCTCCTGCTTTCTCTCTGGTGTACGTTCGGAGCACTTGGTGTTCGCCCTCTGACGGGCACCTCTTCTCCTGCAGCAACGCTCGGAAAGCTCCCGAACGAATCCGGATGCGCCATCTTCGAACCTTCGGTAGTGAAGTACTCATGCTTCAACGCATCCTTCGCACCAATCCTTTGCTTGGGATCGTAATGTAGCAGTCTGAACAACAAGTCCAAAGTTCCTGGTGTCAACCGTGTGGGATAGAATGCACTTTCAAGTCGACGCTTGATCTTATCTTCCTCCTTCAAGACCTGCTCTGGTGTCGGAGAAGCCGCTGCCTCAATTCCTGGCATTCGAAAGAAGAGAGGATATTCAGGCCAGATAATCGTGTTAGCCGGACCCAGAACGGAAGCAATACGTCGTAGCTGATCTGATTCGTCCTTGCCTTGAAACAAACCTGCACCCGTTTGAGTGGTGAGGAGAAGCTCAGCAAAGATACATCCTATACTCCACATATCTATCTTTTCGCCATACAGTGGCGGTTGGTGGGAAGACGAGGAGGTCTTAGCATTCAGATCGGGTCGACCAGATTTTATCGTATTGTCGAGTAGTCGTTTTGCCTCCTGATCGAACTTTGCCTCGTTATCCTTATATATCTGGTTCAGCATAAGTAGTTCCGGCGCGCGATACCAAAGTGTGACCACCAGATCTGTCATTCCACCGTCTTGATCGTCTTCACCAGCCTTCTCCTTACCATTGCTCCTCGGCTTCGACTTTGGCTTCCAGCCATCAATGGGATCACCAAACCTTCTCGCCAAACCAAAATCAGCCACTTTCAACCTCCCTTGATTATCCATCAGCAAATTACTACTTTTCAAGTCCCGATGAACGATCCAGGTCCCATGCAGCCCCTCGACCGCCTTCAACAGCTGATGCATCAACGTCTTTATCTCCGACGGCGCGAACCCTTTCCCTTGCTTATAGAACGAAGTAAGTAAAGTCTTAAGATCATGCTCCATGAACTCCATGACGAGGAAGATCTGATCGAGTGTTTTGCCTACGCATACTTCGTTCAGACGAATGACGTTTGGATGATTGCGAGCAAGTGTCAGGGTCTGAATCTCGCGAAGAGATGTGATGGGAAAGCCTGAATCAGAGAGGGAGGAAGGAGGGAGTTTGAGCTTCTTCACTGCTACCGATGAAGCAGTTAACGTCGAAGTTGAGGTTGAGGCGGAGGAAGGCGGAGGAGAGCGTGGCCGAGCGCGGAATACGACGCCGTACGTGCCTTCTTGAATATGGTTGAGACGTTCGTAACTATAGATCGAGCGAGAGGGGCCTATAGTTGGATGTGATGAGCGGGAGAGGGCGGACCACGTATGTGCTCTGGGTGCTGAACTCGTTTGTGCCGGCGGGGAGCTAGCTGTTGGTGCTTTTGGTGCTGCTGATGCTGCTGATACTGTTGATGCTGCTGATGCTATTGGCGCTGCTGATGCTCTTGGCGCTGCTGATGCTGTTGGTGTTGTGGTATTGGGAGGATCTGCTACGGTTCTGCTGTTCGTTGGAGCTGTGGTACTCCGAGGATCCGCTTGAGTGGTATTCTCATCTGCTGCAATTTGTCCTTTCTTGCGGGATACGTCTTTGTCGACGTCAGTCCGTTGCCGCTTGGCCTGCGGCTCCAACGAGTTGTCGTTGTCGTCTCTCTTAGCCGCAATCGAGGCATCAGATGAAGCAGTGAGGTGTGGCAGCCTAGATGGGCCTGCTTGAGACTCTTCAGCCATGTTCGGCAGATTCGACCTTCACGGTGATCTTGGCATCTCCTCGATGAGAATGCGGCCAGTGAGCGTGGTCATCATTGCTATGAAGACATTAGAGTTGTTGGTAAGTGTTGGTCTCTCATGCACGTCGTGGTTGAGGCTTTGAAGATTCGCTGTGGAGGCGGAATTTTGCAAAAGTGTGATCTGCTACCGACCTAACAATTCCAAATCTGCTGGCCATGTCTGTCATCATGGCTTCTTCACAAGCACGCATGATCACACAACATATTCGTTTGGTTTAGCTGGCGAGGAAAGGGCAGGGAGCCAGTCCAAATCTGAATTGGACGAGGCTAGATCTGTACAGACTTCTGGGCCTCATTGAAGGCTTTTGCTGCGATCGGTCCCATCCTGCGTCGCGCAGAGGATTGAGCGGTCCGGCGGAGAATGGTCTCGAACATCCGGATCAATGACTGCCTTGTCTCCTTATCTAACGACCGGCTGTATGGGCTTCTTCGCTGCTCACCGTCTTTCAAATGGTTCGGCGCCTGCCGCACTAAAATCGTCAAGAAGGCCGAGTAGCCCAGCCAATGCACATAATGCGGCTGCACCGTACAACTGACCTTCCATCCACTTGCTGCCCTCTTTCGCCTTGTTCCCTTAGCCGCTTGTCTTTTACCTATCTTTGATCCTGCCGCTTGCAGCTTCGCCTTAGCACTCGCAGCTCTGCTCCCTATATATCTGCCTGTGAATCTCACCAGCTTACTCACCGCCTTCATCAGATACTCTGCCGTGAAGGTCACCTTGAACCTCTTCAACTCGCCTAAGTATGCAGTGAACTTCAAGGCAGCCACCAAAAAGCTTGAGTAGATGTTGGCATATACCTTCCTGTCTCCGTTCAAGGCTGTATCTGTAAAGAGAATGTGACAGCGCGATTTGACTGACTGAATCATCTTCTCCACCAATGCAGCTCCAGGTCGACGGCAGTATTCCACCGTGAGCGTGTCGCGAAGATCTATGCCTTCGTAGCGCGTAAGATCGGTGGACACACCTAGCGATTTGGTATTGATCGTCAGGCCACACCATGGAAATTCCTCGGAATAGATGCGAGGAATGAGTGGATCTCCAGCGGACTGATTGTGTCTGCTGGTGGAGTCAAGCAGATCGAAGTTGGCCAGCGTCTTCTCTGGACTAATGAAGCAGCCATATTCGGGATGACCCCTTCTCATGACTGCATAGAACTCTTTCGCTTGACGCTTGCTCGTCGTGACCAAAAGGAAGTCGTCCGTGTACCGCATCAACAAGCTCTTTCCATCCTCGCCAAGTCTTCTGAGAAACGCATCTTTCGACTCCAGATCAGCATAAAAGAAACTGCATAGAAGAGTTGACAGACTCGAGCCTTGTGGAATTCCGACTCTTTGTCTGTAAAACTCCTTGCCGATCTTGATCAGATTTTCGGTGATATGTTGACGGAGAAGCTTGAGGATGAGAGATGTGGATTCGTAGCGGTACGAGACGCTGTCAACAAAAACGACGTCATGGAGAGCGACGGCGAGCGAAGAAGCCAGAGAGAAGAAGTCGATGTGAGAGGTGTCGGGTCTGGCTAGTCGAACAAACTCGCGCTTTGTGGCTGAGCCACCGCCGCTGCTGGGCAGAGGATCGGTGTGAGGATTGGCAGCAGAGGAGGAAGGCATGATCTTAGCAAATCGGTGGATGCGGTAGCCTTCAGCATCGTGTGAGTGATCATGACTGCCTTTGCAAAGAATACGTTCGATGATCTCGAGCAGCTTGGTCTGGTCGATAGAATCGAATGCACACCGTACATCGACCTTGATGAAGTACAACTTCGGCTTCTTCCGTCCTGCGCCTGATGCCGGTGCTGGCGCTGGCGCTTTGGTCGGGCGTGAGGACTGTTGAATCAAGTGTTGCTTGAACGTCTTTAGCTGCGCATAGATCTCATTTGGTCCAAACACTGAGCTCGAGAGCATCCGCGCACTCCCGCTATCAATATAGCCATCACGACGATTCGCATCGCTATCGTCGTCAAAGTTCGCAAGCAGTCGGCTCTTCTCGTACGTCAGAATGTGGAACACGCTTTGGAGGATAAAGTTGATCGACTGACCAAGCATCTGCGATTCTTTTCTTTGCTTCGACGTCGTCACAGTCGTACCTGCTCTTCCCTTTGCAGATTTCGACTTGCTGGGACCGGCCTGTGAGGCCTGCTGCTCCGTGTGTACCTGCTTGGTGCTTCTCCTCCTCAAATTGACAATCGGCCTCACGCCCGTCTCCTTCGGCAGCAACCTCACATGAGAATAGCCAAGCTTGCGAGATGACATCATTGACAACGCCTCTGCTCTTGTCAGCGGCTCAAAGATTGTCTCCTTCAACTGACCCATGACTGGTCTTGAGAGGACATGCCAATCATCCTGTCGGAAGTAGAGCACTTTGTTCCTATACGCGGCGGTTTCCGTCACGTAGAATGTCGTTCTGAGCAGCGGAATGACCAGGCCATCGAAGAGCCAATATAGCAGCTCCAGACCTAGCTGCTTCCTCAAGTCTGCCTCTTGTCGCGTCATCCTTCGTTGCTTTGATACAGCGCGATCAGGAATAGCCCAGTCAAGGTCTGCAAAGCGGAACGACTGAGCAATCTGATGCAAGTTGAAAGTCTCGTAGCGTCGCAAGCGGACAAACTCGCCAATTGTCTTGAGGATCAGCCTCTGGTTATGGAGGGAGCCAAAGAGGTCTCGAGGTAGAAGAGACTTGATCACAAGGGTGATGAAATGGACGACTTGACCGGTTGTGGGGACTGCATAGTTGGTGTATCGCGGTTTGCGGGGTGCAGGAGGTGCGAGCTCTATCATAGGCCTTGAGCTATCTGCAGTGACGATTCCAGTTTGTTGCGAACTCGCGTTATTGCCTGCCTGACTCGACATCCTCTGCGTGGGCCTGACAGCAACATCTTGCTGAGCAGTAGAAGTGGGACGAAGAGTCTCCACCTCAGCCAAATCTTCGACGATCTGCTGCCGCTCCTGCGCCGTCAACCTCCCTTTGGGCACTCTTGACGGAAAGCATCGATCTAGCAATGCTCTGTAATTCAATTTGTCATGCCTCGCCAGCACCTTGCTCAGCACGGGGAGGATACTCTTCACCGTCTTTGGGGTCTTTTTCGCTCCCAATGCCTTGATTTCGACTTCTCGTACCGTATAGTCTCTGAAAGGCTGTGTAGTTGTATCATAGTCTCTGGCGCCGGTGAAGGCATTGTGTAGACCAAATTGACGTGGAAAGACATACTTTGCCAGATGCCTTGTTCTTCTCTCGTGGAACATGGTTTCTTGGGATCTGAGTGGCTTGAAATCAGGAAGCGAGGGAGTCTTAGTCAAACTTCTACTGCGGGGAGTAAAGGAAGAGCTAGGCAGGGTTTTATCAAGCTCTTTCCTGCTGGCAGAGCGCGGAATAACGTGGACGCTGGGGAGGCCAACTTCAACGCGACCAGCTTTGTTGCGTGAGCAGCGAGCGTAGAACATTCGACTGCGGACAATGACTATCTCAGATGGCTTTCTTTCCAAGCTGGCCTTGCCGAACACGTCTGATCTGCGAGCTCGTCCGTACTGTGTCTCGCCATCCATTGCGGAAGCTGCTGAGCGGACGCTAATCCTTGAGTCGACCCTTTCGAAAGTTCGTGATCGCTTGTGTAGTCCATTTGCGCTGTCAGGATTCAGCAAGGAGCCTGCTTCAAGGTGTACCACCGGCTGTACTTCCTGCAGCGCACCATCATGTTTTCTTTTGAGGCAGCTGCGCGGCTGCTCGAGTCCTAGGTCATCTTGCACGCCGTCGGCGACGTCGCTAGGTACGTCTGTCATCAATGGCTTTGCCGCAGTAACGTCCGTGGGTCGCTCGCTGAGTGCGGTGCCTGTCAGCTGAACAAAGCAGCTGCCGTCTGCACCGTCACCTACAAGCGGAACGAACAAGCTCGTGTTCGCAAGTAGCCAGACGAACCTTTCTGTACCCATCCTCTCGTATAAGTAGTGCCACTCTTTACCTAGTACGATCGCAGTCACCATTGAGTTGGGGAAAAGGTTGATTAGCCCTGGTCTTCCCGTCGACGTCACTCGGAAAGACTCGAGTCTATCATCTGGCCTGCGGTAGCCTTTCAGCAAGACGTTGCTAGAGGCATCCCGTTTCCCTCGTGTTGAGCCATTGTTTCGGACAAAAGCATTCCTGAGGATCTGAAGTTGAGCTTCTTGAACTGCTTCGTGGACTGGCGTATGCAAAGCGGACTGACTTCGTGCGTCGCTTGCAATGGTCGGGATCGTGAAGTCGAGGCTGTCGAGACCAACAGAGGTGCCTGTTAGACGGCGCCATTGTTCGTCTGAGAGCGTGCCAGGTCGCTTGGAGCTCGAGGCGGACAGATCAATGCCGAAACGATCTTGAACGAAGATTGGAAGTGAGACGACATGCGGAAAGTGACGCAACAAGACAGAGCCTTTCACGTCGGTTGACGGCCTAGGTCTAGTCATGGTGGTCAAGCATGGCGAGCTTCAAGCGCTATCAAAGGCTAGGTCGCGTGTAGAGCGAAGTGAGATCGTGTAAGTCAAGTTGTTCGAAAGCGGAGAAGACCCTGAGAAGTTCCTCTGCGCAAGGAGAACAACACTTCACGCCAAGTTCAGGGTCGCGTTGCACTTTACAGGACGCGCAGCGAAGATATGAAGCTCACACGGACTATGTTCCAAAGCATAGTTCTGGCGATCGGCTCCCTTAGCAGAGCTCGCAGGCTGATCGTGAGGATGATGCTGGGTGCGCTGTGTGTGTACACAGTCCGTCAAGCGGCTCTAGGCATGGTTCACCATGCTGAAGACGGTTTGAAAGACTGTGCGCCGTGCTCGACATAATGTCCCGAGACCCGAAAAGTCTTAAATTGCCAAGCCTCTCGCTTCTGCTTGACAACCACACTAAGTTAGTCCAGCCAGGAACCTTTCCCGCCCTCAAGACCCTTTGTGGCTTGCGATGTCCTTCACACGGACCAAGATGCAAGGCGTCTCTCTGCAAGTTCGGGTAGTCCAGGGCGCGGATCGTGAATGCAAAGCGATAAGGAATACAGTAGTAAGTTTGTGCTTTTCGTCTGGTACAGGTCTCTCCAGCCACACTCGCTTGTCGCTTTGCGCAAGCACGTGTGAAAGCAACCATGCATCTTCAGACTTCTTTTGTGAGACCAGACATGTGACATGTGCGCATCCTTGATCTGGCAGTCGACACTGCAAGCAGCGCCGTTGCCTCAGTGCTCGTCCCATTGAAGTCGTCTTGTACTAATGAGCGCTTTGTGAGAGAGAGCATTGAGTTCCGCAAAGCAACCGACATGAGCGTGCGTTTTGTCCTTCTCGCTGTGAAGATCTGATAACATATAAAAGGACCATCGTCATTGTTTGGGAAGCCTGCATGCTCCAGAACCCAACAACACCATTCCACGAGATGTTTGCTACCATCGTCTTCGTCCTCGCCCTACTGACGTGTCTCTTTTCGCTTGTCAGCTGGGCCATCAGTGCCGATGTAGGTCGACGAGCACACCGTTCAGATCCGTTTGTATCGTCAAGCTCTGTCGCTGACTTTTCCTTGCCTTGTCCCTGCGTCTTTCAGCTCGTTCCTTACTACCGGTATCTAGCTAGAAGTGATGTAAGTTCCTATTGCTTGAGGGGAAGCCCCATCTCTCTGATGCCTGTATGAGTTGGCAAGCTGAACATTTGGTCTTTCTACCCATGCAGTACTACTATGGATATTATGGCTATAGCTATTCCTACGCCGGCACCAGCGGGCCTTTAGCAGTGACCGGCATCGGTCTGACGATCGGTCTCTTCCTCTTCCTCTTCACCCCTGCGCTTGCATACTACGCATGGAAACAGAGGAAAGAGCTCAGCACCATTCCGAGATGGCTCAACTTGACCGTTCTTGGTCTGAGCGTGATTGGTTTCATCATATCTATCGCGCAATTCGGGGTCTTTGGCCATCAGAAGTGAGTATGCTGCCTTGATTCAATGCAGAGAGCGGCCAGCTGATTCTTTCTTTTCTTACAACAGCATCATGTACGGAGAGGTCGCAGGTCAAGCAGTCATGTTGTTCTTGGCTTCGCTGCTAGGCAGTAAGTGCATAGATTGTTTTGCAGTGTGGTATTCACAGCGTCTCTGACTCCTCTACCTTGCCCCTTGTGCTTCCACAGTTGCAGCTACAGTGATGCCGTATCTCCCCACCTCGTGGAAAAGCAGGATGCAGCCAATGGCTAAGGCCTCTGCTCGCAGTGATGTTGAAGCGCCCCAAAGCGGACACGAGGTAAAGGAGGCTTCCACTGCTACCGCCGTGACTCATCCGCCCGAGGGAGCTGAAGTCAGGGTGTAGCCAGTATCGCGCTGGTATCGCTGCTGAATATTGCTTCATCCCTGATCATGTAGGTGGAATCCAGACCTTGATCGCGTACTCTCAGACTTTCCAATACTGCATCTTTCTTTGCTAGCACCTTATAGTCCCTTCGATCATGTACGCGAATGCTCGCTCTTTTCTAACCGGCAATCTGAAATCATGCTCTCTGCTCCTGTACACGCTCTAAAACCAAACACTGTTGATGACTTAGGATCTGAATGATAAAAGATAAGATTGTGTTGCCTTTGCAAAGTGGTGATGATGTTATTCCAGGGTATCAAGGGATGTATAAAAGACTTAAACATGTCATCAACGAGCGAGGGCCTCCTTCAACCCTCCAACCCCCTGCACTGTCTCTGATCGCAATCCAAAGTCCTGTCCAGCATGTTCGGATGCTTTCAATTTCTTCAGCAGCTCTCCGACAGTTCCATTGTCCTCAACTCTCCCTGGACCGTCCACTGCGTGATTGGCTATCGACTTGGCCCCTCCAGCACGCGACAGCAGTGGTCCGAGCGTCAACCTGCTCTCGGCTTCTTCCTTGACATGACGGATCTGTTTCCAGAGCTGCGCAAGGTCTCTGGGTTTGTCTCCGCTGTTGAGGTAAATGATGTAGAATGCATCGAACCCACCTGCCCCAGGAATGCTTCCTCCGACTACACCTGGCACCTGATCGCTAATCTTCTTGATCAAGCTTCCGATCTCAGGAGGCTCAATGGGCACGCCTGCGCGTTGACCCAGCTCTCGCATACCTGCGCGTATAGACCGCAAACTATTGCGCACATCAACGAGCGCTTGAAGCATTGTACGCGGGGTAACCTGGAGGTCAATCTCTGCGTCTGACTGTTCCAGGTGATCCTGAGGCAAGGTTTTGAGCTCAGCATCCCATTCAGTAGAGAGCTGGCTTGCGGCAGCATCGACGAGCTTCTCGTAAGCTGAAGCATCGGAAGCGTGCAAGAGACGAAGGCGGAGGAGATTGTCGGCCAGACCTTGGTTGGAGGATGCAATGACGTTATACAGTTGCTTAGCCCATTCTGCCTTCTCCTTTCGCCACGCCAAAACTTTTGATACCAAACTGGGTGTATTGGATCCAGCGTCGACATCAGCGAGGAGAAGATCAAGGCCTGGTGGCAATTGCAAAGGGGCGGGTCGAGGTACATCGTGAGTGTCATCTGAGACCGCGAGTCCTTCAGTGGCTGTCGACTGAGCCTGATCAGATCCGCTGGCCGAAAGCGGCGACGGCTTCCACAGGGGATTGTAAGGGTCCAAGACGGGCAGCAACTCTGTTCTTGCCGCAAGTCTGGCGTCTCGCTGCTCGTGTGTCTCCTCTCCTTCCGTATAGACCTTCTCACCTTCGTCGAGACAGGCTTGCAGCACCTTGGGCTCGAATCTTCGATACAATTGGCTTCCCCAGATGGCAGCACTAACGTCGAAGCCTGATCCAACTTTGCCCTGTGCTGCGCAGTGCGCAAGCTGCGCAAGGTTGTGTATCAAAGCGAGATCCTCCGTTTCGATTGAGTTCGGCCCTTCCGGGATCACAGCCTGCAAGTGCAACAAGAAGCACGCGACCAACGACGTGGTCATGGCTGCGCTGGAACCGAGACCAGTCTTATGCACATCACCGATACGGCATTTCTGTGGCGTGAAAGGCGGCAGCTGCTTCAGCTGGTCGACCGTGGGTGCTGTGCCTTCTGGTAGATCAAGAGTCTCTCGCTGCGAGTAAAAGTCGTTATCTGCTGCCACCGTGATTTGAATTCCCTGAGGCCCCGTTCGACGAAAGAGGGCTAGAACTTCGTCTGAGCCTTTGAGCTCCGCTGCCAGTCGGAGGGTGTATGCAAGAGCTAGCGAGACGAAAGGGTTGCGGCCAGCTTTCGCATGCGACTCAGCGGTCTGTTCGATGATCCAGTGTGGCTCTTGTTCCGCCTCGCTGCCGCCCTTTTGGGAAGGTATAGACGGGACAGCCGAAGCCCGGTAGACCCAGACAGCATCGACGAACTGCGGCGATCGGACGGTAATTTCGCAGGTCGGGAACTCAGTCGTTTGTGATGATGCGGCTGCTGTGTGAGACTGGGCATGACAATAGAATCGCGAGGATGTTGAGATGACCAGACCAGGATATGCGGGGTCGAGGACGAGGTAGCCGCCTGCAACGAGAACCTTCCCAGGCGCTGAGACCGTTGTCTCGCGCAAAGCTGGTGAAGTCATCCTGTAATCTTTTTTTTGAGGAAATCAGAGACGAAAGAAGATGATGTCAAGATGGATCAAGGTGAGGTTCGTCTGACGGGAGCATTGACCACTGTCGAGTTTGCGCAGGAAGAAGATGTGCTTCTCAAAAGTAACACTTGCGCGTCACGTGGTGAACAATTCTGCAGAGCTGTGAGATCGGCAACAAGGAACAAACCCCAGCAAAAATGCGGCCCTTTGCTCAGATGAGCGCTCGTTCCCTAGCCAACACGTATGCTTGTGCTTGGAGCACAAGCAGTTCGAGCTCAACCATCTCGGGAACATTTGTGGTCTACTGCGTGCGATACTGTCACGATAGCTTTGCATTCGGCCGTGACTAGCAAAAGCCAATCCTCTGATGTCGCGGTGATTGATGAGTGCCTAGCTTAGAACTCCGCCTGGAGAGTGTATGATAGTCGCCGTAAGCGAAGGCAAAGTGATATGGATGCGACCGCAGGCAATGCACACGTGAGGGCAGTAACCGCTTGCGAGGCGAAGAGGCTGAGCGAACATAACGCGAGAGCGGGTTGCCAAATGGAGCTGGACGTAGCATCATGGAAACGAGCAGGCAGGTACGCAACAGCTCTATTCTGGTCACGCCCAGAGCACAGAGTGAGACCTTCTTTTCCCACAGCTTGAGCCTCGTGGGAACAATAGAATACGCAGCTTATCATTGTTGAACAAAGTTTGTTCCCACGACGCCATGGGTCGATCTTGGTTGATAGGATGAGTGTTGGCTTACAGATTTGCCGCTGTATGACGATCCAATCTCGCGTGCTCACAATCATCATCGTCTGCTTCTGAACTCCGACACGAAACAGAGCTTGGGTCTTCCCTGTGCTGTGCCACTCATGCTGTCTACGTTGTAGTCGATGGACAGTAATCCGCATCGTCTCGTTGCTTATTGGTGTTCGTCACACCTGTCGCAACAGCGGAACGGCGCCAATTCCGTCGGATAGAAGGACGATGGCTTATAGCCTTCCAGATGACGTTGACAAGATGCCTTTGGCGAGGATTGCTTATGGATGCATCTACTCACAAACAGTCGCTGACCCGTACGGAGCGCCTGACGATGTGGGCACTGCGTGTTGAAGGTCCATGCGACGTTATCTTTCTTTGGTCGTTGGAGATCGTACCTATCTATTGCCTCATGTTGTGCTCGAAAGATGAGGACGGATCACGAGGAGCCAGCTGACCGTGGTCTGACCCCGCGTAAAGAAGATTTAAGGTGAGACGCGGACCGAGCATGCACGCATGACGTAGGGTCTGATTTTGTTAGAAAGGAAGATATTGCCCCGCACCAATGAGATTCCTTGTTCCTCCCTATTGAAGCATATTGACCACACCCAACAAATACATTTGTGAGACCTGGTTGTGAGAACGAGCTATGTTTGTTGCTGCTCTCGCTCCTGCTGCGTCGGTGGGCTCCGAGCGCAAACAATCTCGACTCGAAGAGATGAAGTCAGAAAATGTTCTGGCAGCTGTGGTCTGGACGGCAACAATGACGTGCAGACAAAGAGATCTTCCCAAAAGAGACCAGCTGTGGTCGAGCAAGCTGCCGAGAAAGGCTTTCCCGCTTCGCTTGCGGGGATGGAGTTGTCACACTTGGAGGGTAGAACACGCCAAGGTTCGAAGGGACCACGGGACATGTCGATCCAAAGTGCCGTCCCACTGCCCGTGTTTTCGACGATCGCGGAAACGGTGATGGGAAGATTGGAGTGTGTGGCAGGAAGGAGAAGGCGAGATCGGAGTCAGTTAGCCGATCCATTGATGGAATCGGTTGGCACATGGCAAGACCATGTTGTTCGATTCTGAGAGTCGAGACTGAACATGGGGCACCGCACAACTCAACGTTCGAGCAGTGTCAGACGAGACGTCAGCCTTCTCTAATCCGAATTTCAAACCAGAAAGAAACCTTGAAATGGCACAGAAGAGACAACACAGCGAAAAGAGAAGTTCGCTGCCACGGCGCTAAAGGAAGGCCTTCGCGTTGCCGAAGCCACCATTCGGGAGCCGCTCAATGGCAGGTCAGGATAGCCGAGTTGCTGCTCGTACGCTGCACGACTGCATTTCACGCGAATTTTTTCACTGTTCTTCCTGCTTCCTGACCGACTCGTCTTGGTCTTGCTTGTACAGATGTGTCCATTGATGCGAATGATATGGCCGCTCTGGCCGCTCGTTGCTTCGAAACAGCATCGATGCGAAGTTTGAGTATGGCGAGGTAGAGTCTGTCCGGGCTCCAGCATCCTTCTGTACAGCCAAAGGCTTCTGTCAAGAGCACAGCCCGGTCGTGTTGCCGAGATGGTCGATTAGGACCCACCGCCCTTTGGTGCCTTGATGCCTTTGAATGATTGATACAGGCCAATTATTCTGACTTTCGCTTTGCTTCGACCATAGACAGAGCATACGCAACACCTATCATGCCCCGTCGGATGCTCCGATTCCTTCCGTCAGCTACCAGCAGCCAAGGTTGCAAACCGAGTCGGATATGCCGTTCGGCAAGAAGGGGCATGCTAGCGGTACATCCGAACAAACAATTTCATCATAGCATAAAGACAAAGACTCTGCCCTTTGCCCTCGAGAGCCAATCCTTATGCGTACCGACTCTTCTGACAGCATCATGAGCTTCTAAGTCTCCTCGATGGTAATCAGGTCTATGCAAAATGTGTCGCATCAAACGAGACTTCGAGGTCGGCGGCTCACATATTGCGTGGCTGCAGACAGTGGCGCAAAAGTTGGATTTCATGCGGGCCCAAGTCGGTGGTAACCTCCAAACAATTGGCTTTACACTCTGCCAAGCTACAATTCGCACACTTACAGTACTTGCTTCCCCGCATCACACCATTGTCAGGCACAGCTTGACCAGACATGGTTGACTGTAGACGCATCCAATCGCAGACTCTGAACGACTGGTAGTCGATGAAGCTTCGGTAGATTGTTAAAAAGGCCTTCTAACGAGCGACGCTACTGCCTCGTCGCTGCATCACTGGAGACACACAACCGTGGAACTAAGTTAGGGACAGCTCGCCAACAGCTTTGGCGAGACCGATTCGAAATCCTCCGATGCTTCGCTGCAGCTAACTTTTGCTAGTGCGCCGCTTGCGTCGTTGCCCGTATACTAAAACTAGATACTGTAGCGTCGACTTGTACTCCGCGTCCATCCGCGATGATGGTCTTGGCCCCCAGCAAAAAATGAAATGACCGATATGGTCAGGTACAACGTAGGATAGAGCATGTCTGAGCTGCCTCGCTGCCTCATCCAAGTTAAGGCACTCGATTCGTCACCCACTGATGATTGTTCGAAAGATTTTGGCGCACTCCGCACACATTGAGCTCCGACCATGATGGTGGACTTTCCGGGCACTTTACCTGCTTCGCAATCCATCGTGTTCGTCGCACTTTGAAATTCAATCGTCAGGAGTACAGGAACGTATGCATCCGTTTTCTTACTCTCAGTTCTAAAGATGATGGCACACAAGGCGTCCTCCGCCGGCCTTCAACACCTCTGTCTCGACTCTTTGACGCAGCTCGCGGTCCCTTTCTCTCGCTTTCTCGCCGTTTGCTGTTGACTGCCCTGGATCGTCAAAATACAGTTTCGTTTATCATTGACCTCATGGTCCTCTCGCCAAAATGCTTCCTGTGTCTTTGAGTTTGTGATGTCCTTTGTGGCTTCGTCATACTCGGGATCTGCGATGCGCTGATGCTCCCATGTGACCGAATTGATCCTCTGTCTTCCTCACTACGCCGCCAGGACCACGTTTCCTTTGGTCACATAAAACTGCGCACAACGTCCGTGTCACCCTTGGCAAGAGGTGTTTGCGATGTCTTTGTGAGACTATGTGTGACCTATAAGGGCAAGGTAAAGCAGAAAAGGACAGACCGGCTGAAGCGGCTATGTTGTAGCCTGTAGCTCTTGACTGTCTCACTGGCGGCAGCTGTTTCCGGACTGTGTAGGGAGAATAATGAGGCGAAGTTGAGTTTGTGCTGCTCTGCTGCCGCTGAATTTCATATTAAAAACCTCCGGGTTTTATTTTTTATTTTTATTTTTCATCGCGAAGGAGGGACAGGGTTAGAAACAGAAGCGTCAAGCGGGGCGGAAGCACAAGCACACGGCTCTGGTGAAATGCACTCTCTTGTGACAGCTCAGCCTATTTCTCCAACACACAGTTCCCCTCTTCACACAATGTCACACACCCATCCTTAATCCTTCCTTGTCTCGCCCTTTCTCCTCATTCATCACCTTCTCCGCATCGTCTGACAATCCAGCACTCCGTCGAATCTTGCTTCTCGTCCATCACATCCCCATTTCGACGCCTCCGATACGATCTCACCATTGGTCACGGCCTACCGTCTCGTACTGCTATCTCTTCTATCATCGTCTTAGGTTCGAGCCGACGAGATTCTCAACCTGCTACATCAAGTCAGCCAGCTCAAGGCTCCCGTTTCACATCTGCTTGCTGGAAGGTCATTCACTCAGCGAGAAGCTTCATCTTGGCTTGAAACAGCACTACAGATTCACAACATCGTGCACTGCGACCATTTGCGCCCAACGACCCGAACACGATCCTACAGCTCGCTTTTCATCACTGGCACCTATAAACATCGTCCTCACCGAGCGACTGGCAGCACAGCGCTACCAAGGCTTATGCACGATTCAACTTCTCGATCGCAGCATCCGCGTAAGCTTTGATCATCGAGCATCATATCCTCCGGTTCAATCTGGTCGATCTTCAGCCTGCGCACTCATCGTGTATTCTCAGGCTCATTGGATCCGGCCTCATCCCATCAGATGGTATCTGTTGGCTCCTCGCCAAACTAGCAAGAGAGTTACTTGCTTTCAGACACCTCCTTGCGATCTTACAACACCAAAAGGCAAAGCATGAGCGCAGCTGTACAACTACCTTTGAACAACGACATTCTCAACATGACCACTCCATCCTCTTCGCATCTGCCTGCTTCGGCGGCAGCTTCCTCCTCTTCAGCGGATGCCTTTGACAAAGCATCTGATCTTCCTCCCATGCCAGTCCCTTACGAAGGTATGTATATTGCCAAGTCCTCTCTTTTGAGCTCTTTACAAATTGATTGCTGATTCTTTGTATCAATCTTTCAACACCTGCGCCGCCACAGACTTCCACTTCTCTCTCGATCTACCTGCAGAGCTGGATCTCAACGACCTTCAATTCCTCAGCTCAGTCGACCGCAAAGGTGGGCCCTCGAATCCGATGACGCCCGGCCTCACATCTCACTTTATGGGCTCGACACCACAAGCTATGCCTTTCGGTCACGACGACATTCACATGTCCAGCAGATCTAATAGCCGCAGAGGAAGCATATCCAAGGGGAGTAGACCTGCTTCGCCACGGGTAGGATCATCACGTTTCTCAGAGTCGGCACTCCGGCCGCCACCGCCTCCCGACTTCGAACCTTCAGGACCAAGCTTGTTCGATATGGACACGTTTGCAAGTGGTACCATGTCACCTTTCGGCATTGGCACTCCTGGTGCTGGGGACAAGGGTGCACAAGGCGGACAGCTCTTCGATGCAAAGGAAAAGAATCTATTGGTGAACTTTTTGGAAGGCTTCGAATGGGATTTTGACCCAAGCTTGCCAGAAGGCATGCCCAGCTTCTCCGCCGCAGCAGCGGAGAGGTCGGCAGCAGCAGCAGAAGCCATGGGCTTCCCAGCAGACTTCGGTTCGGCGGCAGCAAGTCGGGACCCTATGCTTCATGAAGGTCCAGCCATGTCGGCGGCAGCAAGACGCATACAGAACCGCACAAAGGCGGCAGCTGGTCTCCCCTCTGCATCTTCCGGCTCCGGTTCCGGATCAGCAACTGCTTCGTCACAGAGTCCGCACGACACCTCATCATCAGCCACTTCTCCGCATGGCTCAAGTCGTGGTCACCAGCACCGACGATCGCTCAGCAACAACAAATCACGGTCCTTCCATCACGATGCTGATCTCGTCAACACTGCATTTGGTGGAGGACTTTCAGAATGGTCGACGGGCGCTGCTTCTCATCAGCATCCAGCACAGCATGGCTATGCAAATCACGCAGCTCACGATGCCTCAGCAACAGGCAGCAAGCGTAACGCTGGTCATTTCGGAATGGGAGAAGCAGACGAGCAAACTCAGGCTGCCCTTGCGCTGGGTTCCTTGACCGGCATGCACGCAGACATGTTCCGCATGAGTGCTGGTCTTGACATGGCCCACGGCCGAGACAATGCCAGCAACCATACCCAGCACCAGCAGCACCAGCAGCATCACCAGCCACAGCAACAGCACGCACCAGCTCCGCAACCCGCTCGAGCACCTACCACCACAAAGCAGAACTCTTCCGGCAAGAAGCTCAAGACAGAGCACGACGAAGACGACTCACAAGCCGATGGCAGCGCAGCCAGCAAGCGCGAGTTGCTCACTGAATCCGAAAAACGCCAGAACCATATCTTGTCCGAGCAGAGGCGACGCAACTACATTCGCGAAGGTTTCAAGGATCTCGTTGTCTTGCTCGACGATGGACGCAACTTTGGCGCACGTGCTTTGGGTCTCTCTTCTGGTTTCGGCACCGGTGTAGAGGATGAAGGACTGGACGATCGATCCGACGTTGATGATGTGGTCGATGTTCTGGCTGTTGGACGTAAGAAGCCGCCCAAGAAAGCCAAGAAGGCTGGTCCGGATGGTGTGCGGCAGCGCGGCAAAGGACGTGGTAGGGGCGGTAGTGCAGGTGGTGGTGCCGGTTCGAAGAGTGCGGTTTTGTTCCAAGCTGTCGACTTGATTCGATGGCTGGATGGCAAAAGCCGCGAGTTGACAAAGCAGTGCGAGCAGCTCGAGCAGATTGCGGGGATTCCAGATCCAGACAGCATCGTTGCTGCAAACCGACCTGCTAGCGCTAAGACTGCCTAAGGCATCAATCAAAACCAAAATGGAACGATTCCTGAGACGGAATTATTTGTCCTCGCTTTCTGATTTCTTATTTTGTAACACTATATATCCCTTCCCAGTAGCATTCATGGACGCGGACTCTTGCTAATACTATACGCTGCATTTCATCGGACAAATTTGTTCTTCTGTGAAGAGCATTTCGAGAGTGACGAAAAGAGCATGTCGTGTGAGCTGCGTAACAGCACGGAGTGGAGTCGCATCCGTCTTCCGAGAATTTGTCCAAAATTTTGGTTTAAGAAGAACTACGAACCCTAATCTTCACAACTTGACCGACACCTTGACATTCGACCACGTCCAACCCGAGCAGCACTTGCTTTGCTCAGTGCGATCCGATTTGAAGGCGCAAGTCGGCCACGATGGTGGAGCACCATGTGCCGTCGCTGGCGGAAGATCAAGATCCGCACATCCAGTCCCTTCTGCGATACCCGACCTCCACTCCCCACTTGAACCCTTTCAACCTGGTCATTCGCGACCCAGGCAATGGCGCTGGCCGAGGCGTATATTCCACCTCATTCATTCCAGCTGACACTTTGATCGAGGTCAGCCCAGTGCTCCTTTTCCCACCAGCAGAGTACAGTCAATACGGAAGCAAGACGCAATTGGATGGGTATACATTTGTTTGGAAACGAACATCAAATGGCGCTGCTGTGATGGCGCTAGCTCTTGGATTGGGGTCACTATTCAACCATCATCCGACAAGACCCAATGTCAAGTATATGCTGGATCATGCTACACATTCGATTAGGTATACGACGACTCGAGCGGTGGAAGAGGGGGAAGAGCTAACGATCTCGTATGGTAGTGGAAGGATGTGGTGGGAACCTCCACGAACTGCAGAAGAGCAACAATTGGAGGAAGAGGAAAGAAGACAAGCACAAGATCCAGAGCACGAAGTGCTTCAAATGGGCCTCATCGGTCTCTCTGACGACGAAGAGGATGAAGAAGAATCAATACAGGAAGCAAAAAGGAGTGCTGTCACGAATGGTATTGAACTGTCTTCTACTCCTGGACCTTCTCGTGCCATTCCGGCACCAATCGACAGAACACAATTTCCTCCTGTCTATCGCCTCACAGCAGCCATCGACCCAGTCACACTGCCTTTGGAAACACGAGACGCATGGATCATCGACATTCCTCCTACTTCAGCCTCTCTTGCAGTCAAGTTCTTACAAAGGCATCCTTCTATCCTTCAGAACAGAGATGACGGTCTTCATTCCACGCGTCACCTACGCTCCTTCCGAACTACGCCAATCTTGCACTCAGATGGATCCAAGAGCACCCGAACACAATTCTTGCTGTGTCTCTCTAACGCTTTTCCGGAGAGAACTCAGCTTGTCAATTGGCTCAAAAAGGAAGGCGGAGGATTATTTGGTGAGGAGCCAGAGCCGTATCTCGGAAAGGTACCAGTGATTGCAGCTCCGACCAAAGAGAGGTTGGTCGAGTGGCAGGCTGTTTGGCCGTGTATTGTGCGAACCAACCCGAAGGAGCTGATACCTGGTGGGGGAGGAGGACCGGTACTTTTGGTGGACAGGAAGAAGGATCAAGCTATGTGGACCGACCAACAGCAGAAGGGGAGGTTGAGATGGGCATGCAACAGGTTCAAACGTGTTGTGGCGCTAGCTAGGTATGCTCTGCAAGAAGCCAATCTGGAGAAAGTAGAGGAAGGGCAGAAGTGGAAGAAAGTGGTTGCATCGTCCTGTCACGTTACGCATTCGTATGAGACTTCACGTCGTTTAGTTCCCACTCGAGAAGGAGGCGTGACTTGGGAGGATAGAGAGGAATGTGATTGGTCTCAACTCACTGGTTCTTCTGCTCCTCTAATCGGTCGAATTCATCATTCTACGGCAGAAGAGGAGAAGGAAATGATGCTACAAACATTGACAATGACAGAACCCCAATGGACCGCACACAACAAAAACACAAACGCCGCATACATCCACTCCACCGATGCATCAATGGGAATCATCGAACTAGACTCTCTCGATTCCCGCATCCTTCGCTCTAACCCTCTCAAACACGCTCCCATTGAAGCAGTATCTCGAGTTTCCGTCCTTCGCTCACTCGATCGTACCTCCGCTCCCACCTCTTCTGAAGTAGCAAATGGTTCCGATTACCTCCTAACATCCCTTTCACTATTTACCTTGTACGAACCATGCGTATATTGCACCATGGCTCTACTCCACTCTCGTGTCTCAGAGATATACTTCCTTCTACCAAGTCCAGGAAGAGGCGGATGTTGCGGTGCTCAGCTCCCAACAGGATCGAATTGTGGTGATGCAGGGAAAGACGGTGGAATTTACGCTTTGCAAGAGCAGAAAGGGTTGAATCACAGTTTCACTGTCTGGAGATGGATGAAGTCTCGCCTCACTACGGAAGGAGAAGATGGAGAGCTGATAGACCATCTGGCAAAAGAGTTTGACATTGGTCTGCTCGATCCGTAGTAGTCACACAACAGCAATGAAAACTCACATGATATTGCGAAATGATGCGAACGAAAACAAGCTTCTGAGGTATTACTGTGTGACATCCTTGCTCACTGCAGCATCCACCTTGGCCTCAACGTCAGGTGATGTGGGAACTTTGACCTCCTTGTTGCCAACCTGAACGGTTTCTCCAGTATCCTTCTGTGCCTCTTCGAAGACTGGATCCGCCGCAGGACCCTCTGCCTTGGCCACCTCGGCGAAAGTCGATTCAACCTCGGCCTTTGTTTCGTCGTCTTCTAGTGTGCCCTCAGTAGTGGAAGGTTGCGTACTCGAAGAAACCTTTCCTGCTAAGCGTGTCTCAGCACCGGACGATCTTCTCCGATCCATTTGAGTCAATCCCAGAGCACTCGTCGGTGTCTCTTCTTCATGCTTCTCTTCGACACCTGGTCTAGCCGGCACAGGTGGCGGCTGCGTCGCAGCTTCACCCTGCTTACTCGACCCATTCTTCGTCATAGCGGCTCCGCCAGTTAGGATTGGACTGCCGAAATTCGGCATCTTGAACAACGAGCTCGCACGGAAAGCACTGGCAGGAGATGTCTCCGCATCCGACGCAGTGGGCTCAGCTCGAGGAGCACTGAAGCTCTGTGGTCCCGCCTTCTGCATCGAAGGAATACCTGGCACGGCCATCATAGTCGCTCGACCAGGCTGCTTTTTGATTCCAGAGCCGAGGCTGGGTGAAGAGATTTCGGGAGGAACGGCGGACCACGGCTGCGACTGATCAGCTTTGGAAGGGGTCTTCTCCGTCGCCGTCAGATCGGCTGATGTCTCTGGGATCTTCTTCTGCTCAGGCTCGGTACTGACCTCGTCGCTGAGGGTAGGGGCCTCGGTGGATGCTGGCAGGGAAATAAAATCGGTCGTTGCCGTCTCGTTCGCTGCCTTCCCTGCCTTAGCCTGACCGTCCCTCGCCGAAGCATCTGTCACTGTATCCCGCGACGCTGTGTTGGCCGCAGACAGCTCTGACTGGCTCTCACTGCGACAATCAGGTGTGCGTGGCTCGGATGGCAGGATCGTGGCTTCTTCAGTAGGATCGGCATCCCATTTAACTGGGGAGGAACTATCCTGCTGCTGCTTCCTCTGCACATCTTCGTGCTTGACCGGCGCGATGTCGTTATTGGAAAGACTTGTGGAAGCGAGCTCGGTCGTAGCAGAGGGCGCTGGTGGAATGAACGACACAACACCTCCGCCAACACCCTGTCCGGTCGATGAGATACTGCTGCTAGCCTTTCTCTGCGGCAGCGCTGGCGGCGTACTCAAATGAGTGACAGATGCTTCGTTGCTGACGGACCTCTCAATGCCTCTACGCTTTGAATCGGCGCCCGCGTCCCGTTCGTGGAAGGCTGGTGCAGGCGGAGCCAATGTGGGGATCTCTGCATCCCACTGCGAGTCGCCACCAGACGTGGACGTGTTCGAGCGTGTCGTTGCAAGCGAGGGTGTCGAGACGAGTTTGGAAGAGGACGTTGAGGATGCCTTCCCGCTGTCGTAGGCAAGAGCACCATCGAAGCCATGAACCTTCTTGGAAGCCCGCAATTCTCGGTAGGGCTGTCGGCTGCTGGAGTTGGAGTGCACGCTGGCATTGTCATCGTCGGTATCCGTCAGATTGTTGCGAGCCCCGGCGTAGTAACCTGCCGAGCCATACTTATCTCTGAACCCGCTGCGAGTCTCCTCTGGACTAGACTTGTCGAAGCCCAGGCCAAAGCTAGTAGGATCAGGAGGACTGCTCGCGAGCCATGCCGACTTGCCAGGTACCAGGGAAAGGCGGCTAGACTGCGAACGAGTCATGCCATCCTGACTCTGTCGACTGTCGACATCGTTATCCGCCTCAGGCCTTTGCTTGGCTTCAGCACGTTTCGAATTCCAGTTTGCCCATCCTCGCTTGATTGCATCCTTGGCATCGCGAGCAGCCGCCTGTCTTGACTCTTTGTCTGCCATACTCGCCTTGGCCTTGTTCCACGAGGTCAAGAGCATGGCTGACGTGGATCCGGTCAGTGCATCCGCGCCGTCACCTGTGCTTCTGTCGTTCTCGTTCAAGCCATACCGACTACGCTGCACGCTAGAAAGCGCCGACGCAGCGTCCTGACGGGGCAAGGAACGGTCCTGACCTGGTGTCCCGGTTGGTTTGCGAGGAGGCGGTGGTGGTGGCGGCATCGACTTCTCGGTAGGTTTCGTATCACCCGTCTCTGAGGTTCTGGAGGTCTGACGCGAAGCGGGACTGACGTCCGACTTGATCGAACTCTCTGTCGACTGGACACGAGCTAAGTCGACTTCGTTGCTACGAGGGTCCTTGTCCTTATCTGGTAAGGCAGCTTCGGATCTCGAGCTGCGAAGCGAAGACCTTGTACTGTGTGTCAAGCTGGAAGGGCTATCGACGTAGTCTCGTTCATCGTCTCCGTCATTCAGAGACGGCGCTTCGAGCGTCGATCTGGTGCCATTGACTCGGTCTGTGGTGTCTGAAGCATCTGTTGCGATTGCCAGAAGAGGGTCTGAAGCGCTCGATACGATCAGTGACGGGTTCGCAGCGGATGACGCTGTCGCACTACTTGGCTGCACTTGCTCTGCCTCTCTTTCTCGCTGTAGTCCGACTGTTGAGCGCGTCTCTACCTTATCCTCGTCTGCAGCAGACAGGATGGAAGGCGAGCGGACTGGCGATGTGCTGGTGCTGAGGCTGATCGTGTCGGACACGGCTCGGGTTGAATTGTCGGTGGGGATCGACAAGCCAGATTCGCTTCTGCCAGAAACGCTGGCGGAGTGAGATCGCTGGGAGGGACGTTCGATGCTTGCGTTGCCAAGCGCAAGGCTGCTCTGCTCTCGGCTTGACCTGCCTCCAAGCGCACCGGATCCCAGTCCGAGGGACGAGAGTCCCGAAGACGATGCAACACTTGAGACGGAAGACTTTGGACCGGACCCGAACCACGTCCTGCGCTTATTAGCTTGTGCGTCCTGTCTGGGTGGAGAGCCGGAAACAAGACCGCTGCCTCCGCCGGCTGCAAGGTCTCTGGACAGAAGGTCACTGAGACCAGCAGCGGCAGGAGATGTCGTCCGAGCGGAGGAAATTGAGGGCTCCTTGAGCGAGACGGAGGATGGCTCAGCACCCACTTTGCGGTTGCGGAGAGCCTGACTACTCGATGCACTGGGCTTGATCGAGCTAGTTTCTCCGTCCTCATCTGTCGTTCCATCTCGAGCAGCTACTGCACTGGCACGGTCAGGCGTCACCGGCGTGGCTGTACCGGAAACAGGCGCGCTAGCAGCACCCACTTTGTTTGCTGCGAGCAGATCGGAAGGCTGGATGCTGCCTGCGGTCTTCTTGGCGTCTCGTTCTTGCGGTGTGGCAGAGGACGTCGAAGGAGCAGCAGTCGGAGCTTTTGTGTCTTTGTCCTCAGCTTGAAGCACATCGGCCTTCTTGGCAGCGTCTGCGAAAATACCACCACGCAGCGGCAGTGAACGTGTGTCGAAGAAGGAGATATCATCCATGTTGGGAACGACGATGGATTCACTGAGGAGCTCCTTGAGCCTGCTCTCGATCAATCGGGTGACCATACCCCATTGAACTTTGCGCGCGCTGACGACGGGCTCGATATCGATCTCCATCTTTGGCATGGTGGTGAAGCCGAACCAGAGACGGTTACTTGGTGGTCGCTTGACGTGAAGGAGCAAGTTGCCCTCGAGGGAGCGGAGCACGACTGCAAGCACGATCGGGATGTTGTACGGCTTGAAGCGAGCACCGAGTGAGATGGTGAGAGTGGTGGAAATGGTGATGCGCACCTCGCCAACATAATGGACAGCAACTTCCATGCTAGCCTCTCCTTCACTGGTGAGAGCTTTGAGCATGGGTCGACTGAAGCCAGGGGCACGGCGGCCAACGTCGACCTCCTCGACTTTGATATCGCCAAGAAAGCCGGGCGTCTTGACACGGTTGATCTTTTTCATCATCTTGGAGATAATGTAGTCTTCGAGCCAGGCAGTGCGATATACTGAGAAGAAAATGCGGCCAACAAGAGCATTCAACCATCGCAAGGGAAGAGGATCTGGCAGACTATCGAGTGAGACGAGGAGTGAAGCCATGTCTTCTTGGGAGAAGGTGGGACCAATGGGATCGCCGAGCTTGCCGAAGAGTTGTGGAAGCAAGTCGACAGGGCTTTCATCTGGCAACTTGGTCGACAAGCTGGAGTCAGGCAGCAAAGAAGCTTGTAGCAAAGCATGATACCAATCTTCCATGACGTAGTTGTTCTTGCAAAAGATGAACCATTGCGGTCTTCTTCGACCGAGATGCGAAGCTCTGCCAGCCTTGCGATCGGCAGGGGAAGCGCTGCGACCGTGAGCCGAGCCGACGATGCGAATGGCATTTCTCTTCATGAAAAGCTCTCCATCGCGCACCACAGCACGCTTTGCTTTCTTCCAAGCCTGCTTTGCGTCAAAGCGCTCGCGGTCAGCTGCTGCATCTCCAGGCTGTTCGTCGTCCGTGGTACCGCCGTGCTGCGTCGACGCTGACTTCTCTGGCTCAATGTCGCCAAGAGTATCACCGAGGCCGGCGACATAGATACTGACACGTTTGCCACGAAGGTCGATGGCGGCATGGCATTCGGTATTTGGATTGGCGGTATCGTCGGAAGAATAGAGGTAGAGGATGGGTGATTTGAGGATACAGTAGAAGTTCTCCTTGCCTGCGGTCCCTGTGGGAGTGGCACTAGCGGCGGTCGAGTTGGGTGGTGCACGAGTGCTGCTGGTGTCGTTGGTGGGCTTTTTGGCATTTGCCCTGCCTATGCGATAGTCGAGAATGCCTCTGTACATCTGAGACATGTATCCAGAGCCGGCGTTGGCGGAGGCAGCGGCTGACTTGGAAGATGATATCGACGCTTCTGCACCCTCGGGCGCTGAACTCTCATCCTCAGAATGTAGTCGGCTTGAATCTGACTCTCCGTCGACTAATGAAGCTGGAATCGCAGCGGGACTGCTGGTACCGCTTGCAGTGTTGGCAGCATCCTTGTCAGACTCAAAGGTGGGACGCACGGTGAGCCAGCCAGAGGAGAAAGGTTTCGGAGAGGCAGAATCTTTGGCCGGACCTGGGCCTAGACGCTTGGCTGTGGGAGGTGCTGTAGTGTCGCCTTGCGGATGATCCTTTCCTTTCGAGCTTTCGATCTCAGCATGGAGAGCTGCATTGCGCGCGGCGAGGTCGAGAGCAGCCAGCTTCTTTTCGTGCGTGAGCTCGATGTCCGAGTCGATGCTAGATGGACCTGCTTGTTGTATGGAAGGCGCATTTAGCCAGAAGTGAACGAGAACACCCAGAACACAAAGCGGAAGGAAGGTAACACCTCCAAGGAGATAGTAGAAAGCCTCGCGCAGCATGATGAGGTGATTCGATGCTCCTTAGATGACAATATCCAGTGCCGTGACGAGGCAGAGTCGGGTGTATGTGCTTCTTACAAGTCTGACATGGTGGATATACTGGTGACGATGGCAACTGTCCTGCCGTAGGTGACGTCCCTCGAATGGATATGTGGTAGAAGCCCAGATGATGGTGGAAGGTGAAATGGAAATCGAGATCAAAGTGTTAAAAGAGTGTCTGTGCGCGGCAAGCGGAGAGCAACACAAACTGCAAGTCAAGCCGAATTTGACTGAATCGTGATTTTAAGGGTGAAATGTCAGGTTACGTGGAATATGCAGATTCCAAGAGCGGGGAAGTCGATTTGCTTCTCTCACGACGATGTCGCTTTGTTCAGATGACGGCGTTTCCTCAAAGACCCTCTATTCTATACAGTATTGCTTTGCATGCTGTTGCTAAACGATATGAGTTCGAAGCAGGGAGGGACCGGTATGCTTCTTGTTCGATGCTTGAGGCTGTGACAAGGCACAAGGCCGTTCCTCCACCTCACCATGCAGACAGCCTTCGGAAACCCCACTCTTCCGGTGCCCCTGACATCGCGTCGCTTTGACTTTTCTTTTGGCCGGCGCGAGTTTTCCGTCGATGTTAGTTAAGACAAAGCTCACAAAGCAAAGTTGAGCCAACGAAAAGGAGCTTCTCATCAGCGATTTGTGCCGCTGAGATCAGTGTGGAGCAAAGCAGCCAAAAGAGCAACACACAAAAGCACAACACACACGGCACTGCACAGCACAGCATAGCAACACACGCACGTACGGTCAGGGCAACGCACAATTCACACAGTCTCGCAGCACAGCGAGGTCTTGCATCGTCCTCATTTTCCACTACATCCTTCCTCTCTCCCTCGGCAACATCAGCATATCAGCAATATGGATGAGAAGTACGGTGAGTGCAGCCAGAAGCCTGCTATCGATTGCTGCGGGTATCCCTCGTCATCACCGCTTCCAGGCCACTGACATACAGACCAAGTTTCTCCGCTTGCTTCACTTGCTTCACTTGCACAGACGCCGTCATTCTCGGCACCGGTGTAACCGAATGTGTCCTCTCCGCTCTCTTGTCCGTCGATGGCAAGAAGGTACTTCACATCGATCGAGGCCAGGTCTACGGTGGTGAGATGGCCTCGCTCAATCTCACCCAGCTCTACGAGAAGTTCCGTCCCGGCGCCGAACCTCCCAAGGACTGGGGTCGTGACCGTGACTGGGCCGTCGATCTCATCCCTAAGCTCATCATGGCCAACGGTGAGCTTACACAGATGCTTGTTCACACCGACGTGACTCGCTACCTCGAATTCAAACAGATCGCCGCTTCCTATGTCTACCGTGATGGTAAGATCGCAAAGGTACCTGCCACCGAGATGGAGGCTGTTCGATCTTCTCTCATGGGCTTGTTCGAGAAGCGTCGAGCCAAGAAGTTCTTCGAGTTCATCCAGAACTGGCGTGACTCGGACCCGGCCACACACCAGACCCTCGACCTCGACTCGGATCCCATGGTCAAGGTGTTCGATTACTTCGGTCTCGAGCCTGGCACCAAGGACTTCATCGGCCATTCGATGGCCCTCCACCTCGATGATTCGTATCTGCAGCGCCCTGCCCGTGAGACATACGACCGTATCATCCTTTACACCTCGTCCATGGCTCGTTACGGCAAGTCGCCCTATATCTACCCTCTCTACGGTCTCGGCGAACTTCCTCAGGCTTTCGCCCGTCTCTCCGCCATCTACGGTGGTACCTACATGCTCGACAAGCCTGTTGATGAGATCGTTGTCGACTCCGAGAGTGGCAAGTTTGTCGGTGTGCGAAGTGGTGAAGAGACCGTCAAGGCCGACATGGTCATTGGTGACCCCAGCTACTTCCGCTCTGGTGTCGCTGGCAAGGACAAGGTTCGCGAGACTGGCAAGGTCGTTCGTGCCATTTGCATTCTCAAGCACCCCATCCCCAACACTGACAACTCCGACTCGGTTCAGCTCATCATTCCTCAAAACCAGGTTGGACGCAAGCACGACATCTACATTTCTGGAGTCTCGAGCGCGCAAAACATTGCTGCCCGCGACTTTTACGTTGCACAGGTCTCGACCATCGTTGAAACCGACAAGCCAGAGCTCGAGCTTCGTCCTGGTCTCGACCTTCTCGGCCCCATCCTCGACAAGTTTGTCTCGATCAGCCCGCTTGAGGAGCCCACTGAGAGCGGCAAAGAGGACAACATCTTCATCACACGCTCTTACGATGCCACTTCGCACTTCGAGACCGTCGTTGAGGATGTGCATGACGTCTGGAGGCGTATGACGAACGGCCAGAAACTTGTGCTCAAAAAGCGTGACGATGGCGAAGGCGCTCAGGTGCAGGCTTAGATGTAGTGCTGTTCTACTTTCCGTGCTGCATGATACCTTCTTGACTCTCGTTGTTTGTTCTTGGACCAAAGACTTCGTACTGCTTCACCATTATGTCCGTTTTTTTGACCGAAGATAATCTCACAATGATATATGATTTGCATTTCAGACATGCTTGCGACTGAAGCTCGAATTATCGACTCGGTTGTCGTCGTTTGTGTTTTGATATGGCGTCCAGCACACATGCTAGTTGTGAGTGTTTGAGTTGAGAAACTTGGATGTGAGAGTTGCAAGAAGTGGAGGGAAAATCTCGGGCGAGAGAATGACCAGCTCAGCTACGCGCTTCTCGAGCGGTACTTCTCAAGTCGAGTTGAACCGGCGACGCTTTCAACCGTATCCGGGAAATGCACAGATTGGATTTGTGGGGTCCACTGACACTCACCATCCTTCCCGCTTCTCGCAACACCGTCACCATCACAGTCAAGCTCTTCCTCACAATGGCGGACGACGACAACAGCAGGAACAAGAATGGCGAGATATCCTCGACATCTTCAACGGCTTCGTCCTCATCGCCCCAAACGACCCTGCAGGTCAACGACAGATCTCAGATCCTAGCACAAGCAACACGTTTCTTGACATCCGCGAACATTTCGGAGTCGGCCTCGGATGATGACAAGCGCGAATTCCTACGATCCAAAGGATTGACCGAAGACGAGATTACCCGCGCTTTCCAAGATGCAAAGTCACCCGTCGCCGGCCTTACATCCGACCACTCAAGCGCACAGCAAACTCACACCTCCAGCGACATCGACCCATTTGAGCTGGCGAGACGACAATTCGACGATCCCATCAATGCCGATTCGATCGCTCCACCACCCAAGTCATACCCCAACTCGCCTCTTGCACTCTACTACGACCCTCCTGCATCCTCATCCGCGCACTCACAGCAAGGCAGCCAGCAAGGGCTTGCCGGTCAGCCTGCCTCACCACTGACCCGATACCAGGTGCTCCTGCAATTCTTCCGAACCCTCAGCTACATGATGATGCTCGGCGGTGGTCTGACAGCGATCATGGTCTCGGCATATCGTGCATACGTTCTTCCAAAGATCACCGCTATGTTTGACGCGCGCAGCATCGTGTTAAAGCACCACATTGTGCTCTTTGACAAATTGAGGAGCAACGTCGCTAGCCTAGCAACGTATGTTCCGGTTCAACACCCTCGCATTGGAACGGCTGAAGACGCAGCATCATCTTCCAGCGCGGCTGTATCGCCGCTCAAAGGCGTCCTGAAGAAGGTTCACTTCCACGACGAGCTTGCGCAGAAGGAGAATGAAAAGGAAGGCGTCAAGTCCACCGAGCATGGGAGCAGCGAGACAAAGACAAAGACCGAGAAGATAGTGCTGCCTGGTACAGATGTTGTAGTGGATGCCAAGACGCCTTTGCTTTCTGAAGCCAGCAAGGAAGGCTCGGATGCTGATGCTTCCAGTCAGGATGGTGACGAGGCTGCTGAAGCCGCCGCGACTGCACCGAAAATGGAGCCGATTGACGTGATGACACCTATTCGAGAGAGCATGGCTCGTCTAGCAGAGGCCTTGAGAGGCGATCTCTCCGGACGCACGGCTCCCTACGCCTCAGCTTCGATCGTGTCCGCTTCAAGCGCTCGTGCAGCGCGAGTGGCTAGCGTTACAGATGCAGGCTCCGGCTCAGATGAGTGGGAGGATGAATCTGCCGACGCCACAACCGACGACGACGATGATGGACTTGAATTCGACCCTTATGGTGCTTACCAGAAGAAACACAAACACACTCAATCCTCCGCCTCTTCGACCGCCACCTCTGGATCTGGATCGGCAAGCCTCTCAGGTCTCAAAGCAGCTTTGGTCAGTCTCAATGCGGACATCTCTACACATGCATTCTCGGCTACTTCTTCATCATCAGGGATGTACGGCAGCGGTGGGGGCTTCAGGTATGGCCCTGGTACAACGGATGCAAACACAAGTGGGACGGGCGCGGAAAGTCCAAAGTCCGGAGATTTGGGTCAGGTCAAGGCTGAGATCAGGAGTTTGAAAGGTTTGTTGTTGAGCCGAAGGAATTTCCCAAGCTACGGAGCAAGGCCACCACCTCTGCCTGCTTCAGCAACAGTGGAAGGGAGAGCTTCATCTGCGGTAGTATAGTCCTCCTTTCATTGAATGCAATACTTTCAAGCCTGCTTTAAGTGCGATTCATTGTGCCGAGAGTGATGGATAGGATGCGTGATGCGATTGCGGGTGGTGATACAGATGAGAAAGAACAATCAAAATGCAGTTAAATATACGATGCAGAAGACATTTGCGACGGGTCCGATCGAACGAAGACAATATGAGAACGTGTGTGCGGAGATACATGATGTGCCAAAACTATCAAGTCTCGCCGTCTCCGACGCCATAACGAGCAAAGATGGCTTGCGCCGGAAGCTGTTCGATCTCAGCGATCTGTCCGAGTGAAATAAATCGAGGCAATCTTGTGAGCATGTCTGCTTCTCTCGCCTAGAATATGGTTCAAGATACAAGGATGCTCACCTTATCGAACACAACCTGAGCGGTATCTTTGACGCTGTTATATTGGTTCACAAGCTGTGTGTACTCGGCGACGATTTGCTCGGGCTGTTGTTCTGGCAGTCCTTTAGCTTTGCGTGCCGCGTTGTGTGATGCTAGTCTTTCGCTGTTTTGGCAACGTCAGCATTGTTTGTCCTTGAGCGGTTGTTGTTGAGTTAACAAGCTTACCTGAGAATAAGTTCGAGCTCAGCGATCTCTTCTTGCATTTCGGTCGTGCTCATTGTGCGAAGCTCTCTTGCAGAGGCAGCAGTGGTAGCAGCAGTGGTGGCAGCAGCGGATGCAGATGAAGAGGGAGCTGCTGCTTTTGGTCGGAAGCTCTCTTGCGCTCCTAGCGCATCAGCAGTGTCAGATCTTGTCGTGGCTAGAGCTGACTTTCTTCGGTTCTCGAGACCGCTCAGAGGTTTGAAGGGAGTCTTGAGAACAGCAGTAGAGTCATCCGAGCGCGGCCGCTTTGCAGGTGAAGAAGCACCTTTAGCTTGAGTCTTGGACGGCGAAGCTGACCTCCTCATCTTGACGAGATTATCAGCTGCAGCAACTCACGCCAGCGACATTCTGTTCGCCTGTTGAGTCGGATGATGGACGTTAGTAAAAGAGATGGCAATGAACTCAGCCTTCTCATCGGATGAGCCTCCGACACTTGAAGAATGAGGAGGAGCTCGGATTTCGGAGCAGCGCGTCAGCTGTCAAGGAAAGCCAAATCCAAGCTCGAGTGGCTCCTAATATGACCGCAGCAGGTCCCACCGAACCTTGATCGTATCACATCTTCGATTGTCGGCACTTCCGACACCCGTTCGCGCAATGTCTGACAGCTACCAGTTCCGTGCACTTCATTCGCAGTCTTATACTACGGTCCCATCCTACAGTATACCGTACCTGCCATCTCGCTCGTCGCAGCTCCTACTTCTCGCTGCCTCAGGCCCGGCTACGGTCAAACTCCTGAGCTGGACTCGCTCTTTCCTCACTTTACCTTCAAACTTTATCGTCGTGGGTCGGATGAACTGTCAGTGAGTGCTGCAGCGCCTTCCAATCTCCTAGCACCGCGCCAATGTCGCTGAGCACAAGATCGTTCACAAAACTGTGATGGTGACGATCGCATCTTGCAAGTGTTGATAGACGGAGAGGAAATAGGAGTGCAACATTGACCATGCGAATGTCAATGAGCATGGCAGTCAATGTTGCACTCATATTTCCTCTCCAATGTTGCACTCATATTTCCTCTCCGTCTATCAACACTTGCAAGATGCGATAGTCATCATCACAGCTTAGGGACATGGGTGCGGTGTCAGGAGATTGGAAGGCGCTGCAGCACTCACTGACAGTTCACGCCACCCGCGACGACAGTCACACTATCACGGACATAGGCAGATCAGATCTTTCACTTTATTTCTTTATTGTCATGACATTGGTGCAATCGACATCGAAGCAGGGATCATTACATGGATATTATAGCTATCTTCTCTTCGCGGGCACAGCTTAATAGTCATCGCTGTTGTTGTTGCCCGAGCCATACGAATCGTTGTTTCCTCCGTAACCGCCAGAGCCACCTCGACCAGACGAGCCATACGAATCGCTGTTGTCATCGTTGTTGCCGTAGCCACTGCTTCCGCTGTTGTTGCCATAGCCTCCGCTGTTACCGCCGCGGCCACCAGACGAGCCATAGCTGTCGTCGTCGTTGTTGCTACCACCAAAGCCGCCGCTGTTGCCACCACGACCAGAGCCGTACGAGTCGCTCGAGTCATTGCCGTATCCGCCGCTGTTACCTCCACGACCCGAAGAGCCGTAGCTGTCGTTGTCGTTGCTACTGCCGAAGCCACCGCTGTTGCCTCCAGACGAGCCGTAGCTGTCGTTGTTACCCGATCCGTAGGACGACGAGTTGTTTCCGCTGCCGTAGCTGTCCGAGTTAGAGTTGCCTCCGTAGCCACCGCCGGAAGAGCCTCCGTAGCTGTCGTTGTCATTGTCGTTATTACGGCCTGAGGAACCGAAGGACGACGAGTTGTTGTTGTTGCCATAACTGTCATCATTGTTGCTACCGCCGTAGCTGGAGCTGTTGTTGTTGCCTCCGTAGGAGCTGTTGTCATTACTGCTTCCGTACGAGTCACTTGAATTGTTGCCGCCGTATGAATCGTTGTTGTTATTGTTATTATTGTTGTTCTTGTTGCCACCAGTGAACTGGTTGATCATGTTCTGGCCTTGTTCGGAACCGGCGAACTCCTTGGCCTTGTTGATGAATCCTTCCATTTTGGCTAATGTGGTGTGCAGAGACTGGGAGAGAATGTGAGGTATGAGTTGTTTGGGGTTCGAAGCAAGTGGATTCAATTCAAGTCGGTCGTATATATGCTTTTCAGAGCAGCTGCTGCTATAGCAAAGCTGGCTCTGTGTTGGGGTTGGAATCACTGCTGCTGTGCCGCCACCCACTTCTTCTGGCTCAAGCGTCAATGCAGCGTCAAGATGCGCACAGAGCAGCGAGAAGCGTACTGCACGGTACCAGCTAGCTTGCCAATGTGCACAGACATTGTCCCTCTCCAAAGGCTTCCAGCTCTGCACGCTTGCGCCATAGGCTAGCTTCAATTGACAGGCCTTTCTCTCCACACGGCCGCGGCATAACGTAGCCAGAATAGGAAGGTCACAGGAAAGAGTCGAGACCATCTCACGGTGTATGCCATGCAAGTAGCGCGCTTCGGCGGGCCGAGCCCCTCGTCATACTGTGTAGTTGTGTGCACAGCCGTGAAAAAGGTAGTTCTACACGCCGCCTTCGTCATCTGAGCCAAGGCATGAGTTGCTCTAGCGGAGAAGGAAAGGAGGAGGTGACCTGTCACAAAAGCACATCTCGCTTAGAGAACAAAAAGAAAGCTCACTGACGCCGACACTGTTAATGCGCACGGTTCAGCAGCAGCTTTTTAACTGCTCATTCGCCGTGCTCCCTCGCTCCTATTTCGACATTCGAAAAGCGTGGCAACGATACCTGCGGGTCGGAAGTCCCGCCTTTCCAGACTCTCGCTCGAATCTAGAGTCAGCTCAGCTGCAATAATGCAGCAAAGTGTCTCTGTGTTGCTCTCGTTTTGGCCTCGCTTCTCGTGCAACCATCTCACATCAATGCGAGCCATCGTGGTGCCTTATCCTAGCGCGATTCACTTCATTTGCAGTATGTATCAGCTCAAAAGAGAATGCTCCATGAGAATATCCCCTGACCACTTCTGCTTTCCACGCGAGATGAGGTGGAACTAGGTGTCGAAGTTCCGAGAAAAAGGGATGGTCTTGGAGCTTCTGACCCGCCTCATGACAAGAGTAACAATTCGCCGGCTTTCTCAACGACTCGAGCCGCTGTGAGCCATTTGCCGTCGAAAGCAAAGCGTTGCGCACGCTGTGTTGCCCGAATGGTAATTCTAGGGCCGGGATCGTATTCGGAACAGGAAAGGCGTGCATCCTCTCGGTCACCGGCATGGCTGCGTCGAGATGCGAGGGGGGATGCCGGTGCCCGAAGAATGACAAGTCAAGTTAGCAGAGTATGATGCCTTCACGTTGTGCCTTGGCTGCGGCTCGTGGATCTGGTACTGTATCGGTACGCTGGATGACGGGATCAACTAGCCCACACTTGTTCCTCGCTTGTCGATTGCGAACGTTCTACGGCACGAGATGGGAGGCGAGGCCCGTGAGCGACGCTTTCAACGTCTTTTGTGCGGTGGACGGACGGTCAGATACGCCGCAGAAAGGCAGTGCAACAACACGCATGGAATGTTCCTTCACGAAGCTGCCTTCTCAGTGCTTTCACATCGGACATGGTTCAATGTGACTGCAGATGATCTCATTCAACAGCGGCTCCAGATCTGCCTGACCAGGGCTGGCCTGAGGAAGATCTGACAATGTGCAGCGGCCGACAAGGCTCGACGACCTCAAAGCAGGGCGCAGTGGCGGTTCGCACGACGGGTCCGCTCAACAGGTGGAAGACACATGTCAACAAGACTGTCTGTACCATTCATTGGCGAGCAGGTAGGACGGCGATCCATCATCAACTCCGCTGCCACCGTATCGCCGTTTGGCGGTGCCATCTTCTTTCGAGAGCCATCCGACCGGATTGCCCAGTCTCCTGGCGAGCATCTATGAGATGCAGGCGCTCTAAGATGATTCGTTTGACCGTTCCTTCAAGCAAGTCTGCTTTCATATTGAAGCTGTCGACCATCCCTGCTTGCGTCCCTAGACTTGGTCATTGCCTTTGCATCGAGATTGCCTCGCACGCTCGACCCAGTCAGAATTATTACCTTGAGAATGCTCTACTGACCTGTGAATCAAGACAGCTGATGATGCCATCATTTGCTAGTGTCCGCTCAGACCTTCGCTCGTGCCATGCACCTGTCACAGTGCCTTCTCCGGGCTTCTCGATGAGAGGCTAGGGTGCGGGAGGCAAATCGAGAAGATGGGGGAAGATCACCCGATGTGAGTTTTGCAATTGCCGATCACTTCGATCGCGAGATGATATTTCGCCGCTTTTTCGTGGCATCATTTCAGGCAACCTTTTTTGGTCTTCCAGCTAACGTCCAGACCAAGACGGCACCACAGCATGCTGATCCATCGCATCCTCTGGTCTCGTCACACGTCCACGGTGCGAACCGCATTATCGACACCGGGCCCAGACAAGTGTGCATGGTACAGTCAACCCCCAGAGACGGAGTCGAGGCTGATCGGTTACCCTCTCCTCTCCAGATCGGGGTAATCACACCTTAACAAGGGTACGGATCACCGATCCTCAACAGCCGATCCGAAGTGGTCTTCAGTGAGGCTTCTTCGGTGTCTATCACGAACCGAACAACTCTACCTGGCAGTCTGTGACAGGTCTCTCATGGGCGTCAATGGAGCACACGTTACTGGAGCTGCCATCGAACATAGCTCCATCCTATCTCAGTTGCGCACCAAGCAAGATAGTTCGTTCTCAAAAGCCGATCGAGCGCAGCGAAGCCAAGAGGAAACCCTTTCCGCCTTTTGAAATCCGTGCACTTTTCCCTTTTTCTCGCCGCTCGCGGAAGGAAGAAATGGGAAAAAAGGCAGGAATTCTGAACATGAAGGCGGCGCGTGTGGTGTTAGCAAAAGAGATGATGGATCTGTCAGCTCAAGCCAGCCAATCTCACTTCGACCCTCAGATATTGAAAAATATGCATGCGCGAACGGAGGGACAGTTGAGACGAGACGATCCCGCCCGCCCGCCCGTCCGTCCAAGGCTGACGCTTCAGGCGCGTTCTCAAGATTTGCCATCCGAGAACCCTAAAGCAAGCAAAGCAAGCAAGCAAAGTCAGACAGACAGGATCCGAGCGGCGGAGGGTGTGCGTGACGAGGTAACTTTAACGGCCGTCGCAAAATGGTAGCTAGCGCAACCAAGCCAAGAAGCTCAGCTCAGTCACGACTCAACTTGTCTCGAAATCACAGTTCTCGAGAGGTCGATGCTCACGCTATGAAACAACTCGGCTGAGCTCCGTTCCATTCCCATTCATCACATCGGCCCTCACCGCAGCGCCCGTCGCATCCACTTTCCCGGCCACATCCATCACCCACAGGGCGCGCTGCGTGTTGCGTTATCGTTCCTTTGTCGACCAACCATCACCTGCACTCGGGTCACATCTTCCGAACGACATCACCTGCAACACTCATCGGCACAGCTGCCATTTTCCGTCGGCCAGACCAACAGCTCGACATCAGGGCGACTTCAGAACCTCAAAGCAAGCAGTTACGAGCTGGCATTTTTCGTCTTTACATTACACCGGGTAGCTTTCTCCTGGCAGCGCTCAGCTGCATATAGCCGGCTCCGCATCGTCTGCAAGTACTGAAGTTCGATCATCATCCCACTATCAACGCAGGCAATGAGCGGCGAAGATCGAGGATCAGCGTATCGCTACGCTGGGCGTCCCTCGGGATACACTGCCGATGGCTATGGTCGATACGAACCCGGTCTCAAGAGCTCCATACCCTCCCGCTCTTACGACAGACCTCATCCAGAGGATCCGTACGAACGCCGTCTTCCAGATCGTGTTCACCCTGCCTATGCCACTGGTCCTTCGTATGCCGACCCTTCGCATCCTCCTCCTCCTCCGGCAGAGTATCGTCGACCCCCTCAGCCCACGTATCGCTATGAGGAAGAATACCAGCGCCATCCAGCCACACAGCAGCATCCTGAATATGCAGACGAGTATCGTCGACAGCCTATCCATCGGGAGCCTTACAGAGACATCGACGACAGAAGAGCGTATGCAGAGGCTAGATCCGATCCATACGCTTCCCATTCTCGCCATGCTTATCCGGACCCTTATCGCTCAGATCCAATTCACGACCTCGACAAGCGCCGACACCCGCCTGCTCCTGTGGCTGCTTACGACAGATACGGCGTGAGAGACGAGCCTCGACCCATCGCAGATGCGCGCTCGGGCGTACAAGATCCCATCTACCGCAGGGACGAGTACGATGCCTACTCGCGCGAGATTCAGCCTTCCTACCGCCGAGGTGCTCCCAAATCTCCTATAGTTGCATCCCAGCCGTCCATGCATCCCCATGACCGCAGGCACGAACTTCCGCCACGCGAGTACGACGAAAGACCCGCTCGATATGCAGAGCCGGCTCGCGAGCCCGAAAGTCCGCCAAGGCCGTCCATGTCCATCTTCAACATGCTCAACGATCGCTCAGCCAATGGTGGCAGTGCCGGTTCCGTCCATTCGAGCCCTGCCAAGTCATCCGCCGCTGCTATCGAGGCAGATGCATATCCACCTCCTCTGCCAGCGGTAAGCCGCAGCTCTCATGCCGCGTTCGATCCAGCCAGAGAGCATGTCGACAATGGCTCTCGGAGCGCCGCTCTTCCCGCACGCAGCCGAGACGAGCGATCGCGAAGATTTGACTTCACTCCGGAACCCGAGGAGCAAGAACACCGGATGCCTCCTAGGCAAGCTCCTGCAGATCGACGACGAGCCGACAGCCCACCTGTCCGTGTCAAGGCCGAGGACACCGCTACATTGCAGTCAACCGCACCCGTTCAGCATACTACCTTTGAAGCACCGCAGCGCACCGAATCGCCTGCCGCCCAGCTCACCAAGGTTCCAGCCGCTGATAGCGTGACGCCAGCCTCCGAGAAAGCCGAAACACCGAGCGCCTCAACCAAGCCAGCACCGGCCAAGACATTGCTCAAGCTTCGCAACAATCCTTTGCCAGCATCCAAGAGCAATGCCAGCTTTGTTGCTCCTCCGCCGCCTGCCAAGAAACATCGCGATCCTGATGGCTGGGAGAGCGACCTTTCCAACGACGAGAATCAAGCTGTCTGGAAGCCAGAACTCGACGACTACATGTTCGACATGCAAGAGCGAATGCGATTGATCGAGGATGCATTCGAGACAACCCTGCACGAGAAGCATATGGAAGTCGAAAAGCGGGTCGCACGTGCCTACGAGGGGCGTCATTTTGCCGTCATTCGACAGATTCGTCTTCGCGAGCAGCAGGAGGCTTCGCAGAGGGACGCCGCGCGCCGTCAAGATCAGGTGCGACAGCTGCGTGATCAAGAGATCGACCTTGAACTCTTGGGCACCCTCAGCGACGGTCACACTGCCAAGAAGAGGAGAGCCGGGCGTGGTGCCGATGAAGAGGTGGACGAGCTTCTTGAGCAAGGCGACGATGACGATGATGATAGCGACGACGTAGCTCTCGCCGACATTGCTGCCCGCGCCAACGGCAAAACAAACATCATCAAGCTCAAGCGCAGCAAGGGCAAGCTGGGTGCAGTCGATCCTCGGACGAAGAAGCGTAGGCTCGAAGGCGGTGCTGCCTCTTCACCTGCTCCTGGATCGGAAGCCGATTCGGCGCTCGCTGACTTCGGTATGGAGGGCGACGACTCTGCGTTTGCCTCTCGTCAAGCTTCACCTGCGCTCGACGAAGCCAGCTTTGCACTGGATGTTGACGCTGCTGGCAAGGTTCCCATCGACGCACGTCGAGCTCAGCAGCTCGAGGATGCACACCGACGCATCTGGACCACCATCGCCAAGCGTGACATTCCCAAGGTATACAGAACCGTTCTGGCAAGCTCGTCGAGCAAGACCATGTACTGGCGACGCTTGTCCAGTGTCGTCCAGCGTGAAGCGAAGCGAGGCGCAGCACGTAACAACAAGACGGTCAAGGACGTTCAGCTTCGCGCCCGTAAAGTCATGCGTGAGGTGCTCGTCTTCTGGAAGAGGAACGAGAAGGAAGAGCGCGAGCTGCGCAAGAAAGCTGAAAGAGAGGCGGTCGAGAAGGCCAAGAAGGAGGAAGAGATGCGTGAAGCCAAGCGACAGGCACGAAAGCTCAACTTCTTGATCTCGCAGACCGAGCTCTACAGTCACTTCGTTGGCAGCAAGCTCAAGACTGCCGAGGCCGAGGAGTCTGAAGAGACTGCCGGCAGCAGCAAGATCATCGACCCCCACGCACAGCCATCCGATGCCACCGTTCCTCCCATCAACCCTCACGCCGAGGTTGCCGATGCCGAGGCAAGGCTGGCCGAGCTCGACGAGATCGACTTTGATGACGAAGACGAGAGCAACCTGCGTGCTCATGCCGCCCGCAATGCTCAGGAGGCGGTGCGTCTCGCCAAGGAGAAAGCACAAGCCTTCGACGTCGCTGCAGCCGAAGAACGAAGACGCAACGAGGCTGCCGCGCGCGAACGTGAGGGTCTGGATGCAGCACCTGGCAAACAGATCGAAGAGAAGGATCTCGGCAAGGCATTCGACTCTGATGATATGAACTTCCTCAACCCGACCTCGATGGGCCAGACCGAGATCAAGCAGCCCAAGATGCTCACTTGCCAACTTAAGGAGTATCAGCTCAAGGGTCTCAACTGGCTCGCCAACTTGTACGAACAGGGTATTAATGGTATCTTGGCTGACGAGATGGGTCTCGGTAAGACGGTGCAGTCCATCTCGCTTATGGCTTATCTCGCTGAGGTGCACGATATTTGGGGTCCCTTCCTCGTCATTGCGCCCGCATCCACCTTGCACAACTGGCAGCAGGAGATCAGCAAGTTCGTCCCCACGCTCAAAGCTTTGCCGTATTGGGGTAATGTCAAGGATCGTGCTGTTCTGCGAAAGTTCTGGAATCGCAAGCAGATCTCGTACAACCGAGATGCACCCTTCCACGTTCTTGTCACCAGCTACCAGCTAGTTGTGTCCGATGAGAAGTACTTCCAGCGTGTCAAGTGGCAATACATGATTCTCGACGAAGCGCAGGCCATCAAGTCGTCCAGCAGTATTCGATGGAAGACTCTGCTGGGCTTCAATTGCCGTAATCGCTTGCTGCTTACTGGTACACCCGTGCAGAACTCGATGCAGGAATTGTGGGCCTTGCTCCACTTCATCATGCCATCGCTTTTCGATTCTCACGACGAGTTCAGTGAGTGGTTCTCAAAGGATATCGAATCCCACGCCGAGCAGAAAGGTACGCTCAACGAGCACCAGCTTCGACGTCTGCACATGATCCTCAAGCCTTTCATGCTTCGTCGTATCAAGAAGAATGTGCAGAACGAGCTTGGTGACAAGATCGAGATCGACGTCTTCTGCGACCTCAGCGCACGTCAAAAGATGCTGTACCGCGGTCTTCGAGCCAACATCTCGGTGGCTGAGCTCATGGATCGTGCCACCTCCAATGACGAAGCTGGTCTCAAGAGTCTGATGAACCTCGTCATGCAGTTCCGCAAGGTTTGCAACCATCCGGAGCTTTTCGAGCGAGCAGACGTTCGTGCACCGTTCGCCTTGGCCGACTTTGCTAGGTCGGGGTCTTTGGCGCGTGAAGGTGACTTCCTCAATTTGCCTGACTCCACCACGTCTCTCATCGAATTGCAGGTGCCCAAGCTATTGGTCAGGGAGGGAGGACTTTTCGATGTTCCTGGCCATGAGAGCCGCAAAGGCTTTGACACTGGCTACTTGCAGAACCTTTTCAATATCTGGCGCGCACCACACATCCACGAGTCCTTGCAGCAGGAAAAGTCTGCCTTCGCATCCTTGCCGTTGATCGGCGTATCAGCATCCAAAGCTGAAAAGGCATTCCACAGCACCGGCATCAAGCGGATCCTGGCGGCTGCTGCAGAGGAGCGACGTTGGCGATCCATCGAGGCTTTTGCAAGCGACGACAGCTTTGCGGCGGCCTCGGTCCGACCCGTCGCCAAGATGCTGCGACCGATGCCTACCAACTCGGGCCGCGCACCTTCTCTGCTGATGCCGCTGGAAGAAGTGGCGGCTGACTATCGTCGTCACTCTTACCTGGCCAAGGACTCCGCACGTGCTGTGGTGGCACCAGCCGTTGCACCACCTATTCGCCTGTATAGCAACGACGGGCCTTTCATGCAAGCACAGGAACGATTCTCTCATGACCCGCAAGTCTCAGCGACTTTGTTCGGTCTGTCGCCAGAGGGACGCGAGTCGGTTCAGCGCGTCGAAGAGCTGCAACGCGAGCTGCCAGACGTGCCACCGCAGGGTGTGGTGCGCGACTCTTCGATTGATCAATTGCCCTACAATGGCATGCAAGTGCCGCAGATGAACAAGCTGATCGTCGATTCAAGCAAGATGGCCAAGCTCGACATGCTGCTCAGAGAGCTCAAGGCGAACGGACATCGTGTACTGATCTACTTCCAGATGACGAGGATGATTGATCTGATGGAAGAGTATCTAATCTACCGTCAATACAAGTATCTACGTCTCGATGGTGCTTCCAAGATCTCGGATCGACGAGACATGGTGACAGATTGGCAGACCAAGCCAGAGCTCTTCATCTTCTTGCTGTCGACCCGAGCTGGTGGTTTGGGTATCAACTTGACTGCTGCCGACACTGTCATCTTCTACGACCATGACTGGAACCCTTCGAATGACTCGCAGGCCATGGACAGAGCGCATCGTTTGGGTCAGACCAAGCAAGTCACAGTCTATCGTCTCATTACCAAGGGCACGATCGACGAGCGAATTGTGCGCCTCGCGCGAAACAAGAAGGAGGTGCAAGACATCGTTGTCGGTACCAAGGCGTACAGCGAGACAGGTATGGCCAAGCCGCAAGAGATTGTCTCGCTTCTGCTCGACGATGAAGAGCTGGCCGAGTCGATGCTGCGCAAAAAGCAAGCTGAAGAAGCGCAATCAGCGCAAGACAAAGCAGACGCTGCAAGAGCAATGGTTGCCAAGCGTCGACTGAACAAAGCTAATGCTGCTGCAGCACTATCACCTGCACCTGCAGCCCATACACAGTGGTCGTTGGACGACGATGAGGATGACTTCTTTGGCGCCCGCCCGCCTAGCAAGGCTGATACGGATACGGCGGAGACGACGCCCCAACCTCAGGCTAAGAAGCGCAGTGGCGGTGCTTCGTCAGGCAAGCGTGCAAGGGTGAGCGAAGCAGCTTCGGAACGCATGACGCCACTCGAGCTGGATGGAGACGCTTCAATGGAAGTTTCGCCTTCAAAGGCAGCGTCTGGAAAGAGGAAGTCTAAGAGTCATCGCAAGAAGACGGTGGACGAGTTGGCTGGCGTTGACCTCGACTGAGTGCGCAAAATGACGTGTTAGCCAGTCCATCACTCATTCAATGAAACACATTTCACATTTCGATTTCTTGTAGTGACCGATAGCTACAACTTTGGGATCTTGTTCGTGAAGATGGTTTGAAGACTGAGTGGCATTCAAAGGCAGAGACGAAAGTGCCGAACAACGCTGGATGAGGCGTGCGGATGACGATTGAGACACACGCAGAGGTGATTTCTGACTTCTGTGTGAGATCCTGGTTTTGTCCGCTTCACACTTGCACACGACGACCATGGAGGTGCGACGACATCTTCCTCGTACGAAGCCAGACATGCTAAGGGTTGTTGTGGCTAGATGAGGTTTGGGCTCGGTGTTAGTTCTTCCGGTGCATGCATTCTGGGTCTTCAAGAGCAAAGCGTTCTTTTTGCAAGCCACTTGAGCCGACCAATGAGAAAGAGTGAGCTCGGGGGGAGAGGAGCCAATGAACCCCGCGCTAACTGCTAGCTCGCTGTGAGGTTCTGCATTACAACTCTACCATGCTTCTTTTCCCTCAGGGCTCACGCATTTGGATTCTGATCATTGTACAAAGATGTTTCAAGATGGTGATCACGGAAGTGTCAAACTAAAGCCAAAACCGGCAACGGAAGTATTGAAGAAGAGGATGGAGGGGAAGGATCTTCACAAGGCGTATAGCCGAGACATGTTGAGAGAGAGACAAGCGGGGCAATCATGTCGGATCTACAACTGAATGCTCTCTGGCTGTTGTCAAGGTGGTAACCCAAGGTATAAGACTGTACATATTCAGTATTACAGTATGCTATGCTGTGCTCCGGATGCAAAGACTTGCGAATCTCCGACTACCAATAATAATGGCTGAGCTACAAATTTTCACCGCCCCTTGTTGTGTTGTGTGTGGACGTAAGATGAGATTTGGAAAGCTTTTCCTTTGCTTTTTTTGATCTAGCCGAGGAAGAGAAAGATTCATCTCCGCATTGCGCTGCTTGAAACGGGAGAGAAGTGGATGGGATCAAAAGCTACAGTAACATACTGTATCACGTTGTGGCGTTGGTATGGTGCGCCCTTTTCTATCGGCTAGAGTAAACAAGCGAGACAAGACCTTTGGCCCTGATTCTAAAACCTGTTAGACGCTGTGAACGAAATGGCAACAAAGCGGATGCATGCGGTTATTGCCAGGCTGCTGTGCTGGGGTACTTGTACATTGCAATCGGGTTTACTCTCTTAGCCATGACTTCACAACACCTTTGATCTTTATCTCGACGTCCCCATTTCAGTGAAACATCGTGACCTAGACGAAGGGCACCCCACACGGACCGAGACCGGGATGGCGAGTATTGTAACAAGAGGTGTGTATTAAAATTCGATCGTGAGGGACAGATCGAACCTAGAGCGCGCCCCCGCGCCTACTCTTCTAAGGCGTGATGGAGATAAAGCGTGGCCCAAAAAGGACAGCTTAAAGCCGCGCACATGACAATCGCCTAGCGAACAATGATTGCCCATTCACAAAAGGAGAGGATGATGGAGAAACAACTTGGCCGGCGAACGCTCGGTCTAGCGAGAAGCACAGCTACACACAGAGAGAGGGAAGCAATTGTTCTGTGAGCGTGTCTTGAGTCTGGGCGCCGTCCCTTGATTGACTCTTGTAATGCCCACAACCATCACTAGTATTTGTAGAACGAGAGGGGAGAGAGGCCCCGCCCAAGACTGACCGGAAAAAAGCACAGAAAGAGACAAAAGAAAAAAAAAAAAAAGAAGAGACGAATTTGTTGCTCAAAGCTGCAAGGCTGCAATGAACAATGCTAGGGCAGATGCCGGTTACTGTAGCTCCCCCCCCCTCCCCCCCCATCCAGGTTTCACTTTTTGTAAATGGCTCATGTGCGCATCGAGCTCGGCCGCTTTGTCGGTAGGTTGCTTTGATTGGAGAGGATCAGAGCGAGAGGCCGACGGAAGAGTATTATACGACCATGTACGCAATGCCTACTGTATACTGTACAGCACTGTACTGTAGCTGCACATGCCTCCATGTGGTGTTGCGTAAATAGTTCAGATCCCTGCTTCATGTTGAGCAAAAGAGCTCATAGGGCAAGCTGACAAGCAGACTTGTCCGATCATGATGAACAGTATGCCTGCAAGTCTGAAATGGAAAATGGCCTCTTGGCACGGTACTGTATTCGGAGTGTACTGTAGGTATCCCATCGTTGATAGTGTGGCTGGCAAGTGTACACCACCGCCGGACCGCCGCTATTCCGCAATGCAACCAGATCACTCTACTACTACAATAACCACGTTATCCATCGTGGTGAATTGATCCGATAGACGGCATTGCTCCAAACTAAGGGGATGGCGATGAGTCTACCGTCGCCATAACGATTGCGAGAGCAGCGAGTAAAAGACGCAGTCAGTAGCATTGTGCAGTACAGTAGCAGGGTCGCATAGAACGGAAGCTGTGGAAAAAGAGCGAGGATTTGGTAGGGTATTCGAGCGGAGCGGCGGACGACGAACGACACATGGCAAACAGGGTTCTCTCTCTTTCTCTTTTGCTCTCTTTCTCTCTCTCTCTCTTTCGCCGTGTTTGATGATTCTGTTGCTGGCCCGCCTCTTTCTTTTCTTTTTAAGCGAGGTCGGACGGAAAAGGTTTCGTGCGTTTGTGCCTGAAATGGTCTTTTTCCGTTTTGCAAGCGAGACCGACTGATCTTCAGTCTGCGTTTTCTCATTCAAAATTGCTAAACCGGTCACCTCCTCTTCGATCACCTTCTGACAGACTGTCACATTCGATCAGGTCACATGTTGTGCAACGAAGGCACGCTGTAGTCGATGGAGCAATTCGATGAAGAGCTTTCACGTTTAAGCGAGCTACAATAATCACAGTGTATACATCGGAAAAGGACATCGGACGTTCGCCGAGCATTCACTTTCAGAAAGTGACAATCCCTTATCCCAGCGGGTCTCGGGCAAAGGCGGATTGAAATTGTGAGTCTGGTTGTCACAGGCAAGGTGGAAACATCGGTCAACCCGCAAGCGCAAGGAGTGTGCATTATCAGTCGACACATACAGTGCAGTACAGTATGAACATTTGACCGAGGTGCAGAGCCTTGTCACTTTTGTGGTGGTGGTCATGCTGCTCTTCTCTTCGCTAGTCCGCTTGTCTGTGAAGGAGGGAGAAGAGAAGAGGGCAGCAGCATTATTCAAGTGCCGCTGTGTTTTGACTTGTCGCGTGGCACCGCAGTTTGAATTTGAGAGGAAGAAGGCTCAAAGGCAAGCTTGCAGAGGCAGAACCGCAAGTCAACTCAGACCAAGTGAGATGGTTTATGCCGCTTGTCAATGCCTTTGCAGTTGCATGGAGACACATTCGCTATAGAGATCAGCAAACGACGCGTCCTGATGCTGCTTGTCTCTTCGCGTCTTCGCTCATAAGCGTTGCGAGCTAGAGTACTGAAGATCTGTACTGTCTTGCCCATGCTTGTTGGCTAGCCGAGAGAGGAAGCCCCTTCCATCTCGCATGGAAACCGGCGAGGACGTGTGAAAAGCCGTCCTTACGCAAATCTGCAGCAAGGAATCGCACTCACAATTGCTGCTGTCATGTCGTTCGTCTATCATTTCAAAAGAAGCAGGCTGCACTCGACGGCTTCTCTCCTTCCGTTTCTCCCCAAGTTCAAATTCGATCATGCCTGTTCCTGGGCAACAGCATTGTCGTGCCCCCTCGATTGGCAGATCGAACCCTAAACGTGTCCTTGCTTGGTGTGAAACACTCTTCGCTCACCGAGCAGATGATGATAATGCGAATGCGACTCGAAGCGACGTGTAAGACCCATGACGACAACCTAATCTTGATGCTGTCCCATCACCATCTTCATCGGGCAGAGTCCCTTTCAACCCTGACCTGCCCATGTCGAACTGAATGGAACGAGTCCGCACCTGCTTCCAAAGGCTCTTTCTCTCTCCAAAGGCAAGGCAGCATTAAGATGATGGATTTGGGAGGGAATGGCCGAAAGCGATCAAACCGGGGCTGGATGGGTGGCTTGCCTTGGTTCGCCGCCGACTCGGGATTCGAGCATCCTTTTTCTGATTTGGTTCTTGTTGTTGTTGTTCTGTCACTGCTGCTGTCCTGATTCTACTGCAGCTCTTCGGTTGGCCTCGCTAAAAGTGATTGACAGCTGAGCTTGAAAGAACACTGAAGAAATGCCTTGCTTTTGGTCTCGTGGCATCCAAAATTCGCTTTAACGAGGGTCCCGCGCCTGATTTGATTTCAAAGCGATTGGCCAAAGAGCACGGTGTCACACATTCGAGGCAGGGGCACGCCACCTTTTTGGGATTTTCTCTTTCTTTCCAATTTCATCAACGATTGATGGGGTTCACTGAGCCAAAACGACAGCAAGCAAGCAGGCAAGCAACCCTTGGGAAAATAAAATCTTTCAAGGGCCCAGCCTTTTCTGTCTCGAATTTGACCCATTTTTACCAACTCTCCCACACTTGCCTACTCTGCATGACACTGTGGAGATGCTCTCAACACTCGACACTCGACACTCGACACTCGACACTCGGATTTGCCGAGGGTAGATTCCTCGTGGCCTCGTCCCATCCCATCCGACTGCATTGATTAAAGTGCGCAATTGGGAAATGGCTCGGGCAGAAGAGTCTTGAACAGAACAGATCCTCTTTTTCTTTCTTTCTTTCTCGAATTTGACCTTCACCGAGGTCTTTCCCGCGCTACACAGTATTGCATTCTACCTCGCAGCAAAGAGGCACTTCGACACTATGTTGTGCGCATTTGCCTCTCTTGGTTCCTGGATCGTTTCGAGATGAGAGGCTCTTTTCTCTTCCCACACGTCCTGCACGCTCTAATCACTCATGATTCTTGAGCTGGGAAGATCGATGTCAGTCAAGAATGTGCGAGTGTACTATGTATGCACAGTCAGAATACATTCGCAGACAGAGGCGCACGACAGTCTGCATTTGCCTCTTCTAACCATCTTCAATACTCATCGTTCCCTGTGGGATACCATGTTTGCGACCGTGACTAGGGTTGTGATCCGTATCGTATTGCTATTGATATTGATAGTGATATTTGATATCTTGAATACAAATGTTTTGAAATCGGTTACAGCCGCTCAACCGCCATGTGGGAAACAACACCCAGACGCAATTGTGAGTGCGCAACTCAACTCAGTCGCGCTGGACTGCACTTTCCCCTTTTGATTCGTGCTTTTGCATCTTGTCGTTGCAGCAACACTCGTCTCTGTATTGGTTCCTGTTCCTAGCTCACCCGCATCACAGCATATCTCCTCCCTTGCCTTGTCTCTTTCTCAATTGTGTTGATGATTTGGCGTCTGGCCCTTCGGTCGGTGCAAGACGGTCCCCGTCGACACTGTTCTTCTTCTTCTTCGTCTTTCTCCGCATCGTTTGCATACAAAGACAAGCCTGCCATTCTGTCTCTACTCTACGCCATGTTAATCTACCCATCTTGCCCGCGTTCGATTCATCCCAAACCTTCTTCAACATCCTCTGCTCATTCGCCTTTTTGCTTTCGTGTCGTGTCGTTTCGTTCCTAGCTCCCATCCTCCCATCCTCACTCCTCCTCGCTCCTCCTCCTCCTTTTCGTTCTCTCTTTCCCCATGCGATGATTCCCTCGTGCGCATGCTGCTGATCCGCTTTCTGACACAGCTTCGTTCCCCGCTCCTCTCTGTCCTCTCTCCTGCTCTCAATTCTTGTGCCTAGCGCATGAGAGCACTCATCCTTTCAAAGTTCCGTCTCCGACCGCTGCGCAACAAAGTCGTACCGACCTGGATCCCTCCTTGTTTAGAACGCTGATTCTCTTGCTCCGCCTCTTCTCCTCCTTCTCCTCCGCTGCTCCTCATCTGTCCAATCTCGAACTCCGTCCACTTTCCCCTTATAGTTCACCCTCCTCCCTACCATTCATTCCGATTCCTTTCCCCTGATGCTTCACTCTCCACCTTGACGCTTCCTTCTCTTCCTCCTCCTACTCACACCATCCCCACCTCGCGTCCTTTCGACTTCTGATCGTCATCGCTATCAGCTCCTTCGACAGCGACTCGCACTTTTACACGCTCTAGTAGTTGCAATCAACGACCCCATTGGCTCAACTTATAGTGTTCAAGCAACTCGTATCTTCAAAGCCACCCATCTCTTTGACTCGGCTTCACCAGTAGCGATTTCCTCTTGCCGCTACCGGATCAACAACCCCCTCTCCTAACCTCAACCTCTTTTAAGTCTGGTCGACAAGGCCCAATCTCATCATCCAGTATGACATACGGCATGGCTCCACCCATGCATCCGCATTATCCCACTCAAAACGGTGCCGACTCCAACTCATCCCTACCACCTCAATCCTATCACCAGCAACAGCAGCAAATGAGCCAGTACGGTGCTTCCGGAATGAACTCCAACTTTGGCTACTCTAGTCAAAACTTCTACGGTCACCCTGCTCAACACCATCCTAGCGAAGTCGCTTCCCAACAACAACAACATGCTGCTGGTGGATACTATTCGCATCACACCTCGTCACCACAGATGGACCCTAATGGCCAGCTATACGCTGCCCACCAAATGAGCCATCCCGATATGATGAATGGTGGTGGTCAGTTCCACGGTCACCACCCAGACCTTCTCGCACATCAACAGGGCTATGCTGCGCTTCAAGGTGCCGGCATCCGACCCAAGCGCAAACAGGTCAAAAACGCTTGTATCAACTGCCAGAAGGCTTGCAAGAAGTGTGACGAAGGTCGTCCATGTGGTCGATGTGTCAAATACGGTCTCGTCGACACTTGCCAGGACAGTGCACGCAAAGAGAGGAGACGTGGCATCAAACGCGGTCCTTACAAGCGCAGAGCCACCACTGGCTCCCAGCCAACCAACCCTTCCCTCTCCGTCTCTGGTCCCATGTCTAGCTACGGTCGAGACGGTCACATCTCGCCCTCAAGTCGCAGCGATGGCATGATCGGCAACACGCCAGGTGGCGAGTCCAGCTTCTCCAGTCCAGCCTTTGGCACTCAGGTTTTGGCTCCACGTCCACCCATGCCACTTCAGATGCCAAGCAACAATGGATGGCAGCCTAGCGCCACTAGTCCCAACGTTGACGATCGCGAGGGTTTGAGAGCAAGGTACGGTCAGCCTGCCGGCTCGAACCAAGCTTCCTACTACGGCTACGATCAGGATGCAGCACACCACGCATATGATCGCAGCTCATCGGCGCCTCTCCATCAGCAGCAAGGAGGTTCCATGGTGAGTCCTGTCGGACGCTTCCCAAACTCGGCCACCCCACAGTCGTCCAACTCTCAGCTTCCTAGCTCATCCAACGGAAGTTACCTTGGTGGCGTCTACGGCAACAGCGGAGCTAGCGGTCGTACTGGAGGTATGAGCAATGGATCCACTTCCTCTTTGATCAGCCCACCGCTTCACTCTTCCGGTTCCAATGCAAGTTTCCTTTCCGCTTCATCTGCACCTAATGGCATTGCTCATCACCGACTTCACTCGGATAGTAGCCTTGCCACGCTCAGCTCCAATGGAGCTTCCTCTAGTACCATGTCTCCACGTACTCCTTTGAATGGACCAGGTTCTGAACCACCTCTTCTCTCTCCTGGAGGTAATAAGATGTCTGGTTTTACTCCCCCTCAACCTACCGTCCCTACTGCTTCAGGTACATTTTTGCAACAAGATACATCTCGACCTTTCCCTCTTAAGATGCCTAAAGCACCTACTCGTGGTCGTTCTGGTACTGGTAGTTCCTATTTAGATCAACAATCTGCTGGTTACTATGGTGGTAGTGGTGCTAGTAACAACAATCTTGCACCTATCAATGGTAAATTTCCTCCGTCTTCTTCACAACAACCTCCAATGACTCATCAACAACAACAACAACAACAATTTCAACGTTCAAGTCCTTATATGACTGTTCAAACTCTTACTGATGATCGTGGTAGACAATTCTTTAATAATAATACAACTCCTAGAATGGAACATCAAAATCAAACTAGTCCAACAGGTACAATTATGTCGCTAAAAAATGAAAGAGATGTTGTTACTGCACCTGCAACTGCGAGTGTTGGTTCTCTTGGTTTAGCTTAGAAAAAAGTCTTTTTGGTTAAGGTGTATTTAATTTTTTTTTTCGATTGTATACAATTTTTTTTTGATGATGATGATATATGAAAAAAGTAACGGTGTTTAAGATATGTTTCTCATGTAGTTTTTCACTTTGTTTTCTAGAATTTGAAATGGAATTTTCTGGTTTTTTCTTCGAATTTTGTGATGTGTTGTGCATTCTCACTCTTGTTACTTCTGATTCTTGTTCAAATAGCTTCTGAAACTTTTGTTTCATACGTCTACTTGAAGCTTAAGAGGACATTTGAGTTTTTAAAGGTTTGAAAAAAGAATTTTCTTAGCTTGTTTTGCAAGAAGACAAAAAGATCTTGCCAAGACGATGGATGGTATCACTAGTTCAAATAAACGAATAAACGTGTGTCTCAAGAACTTTGTACTTATCTGTTGTCATATTGTAGAAAACACACACACAAAAGCGAGATATTTGGGAATCAAACATCTTGATACCAGCAAAAAATGTGTTTCTATTCTATTTCTACTAATACATATACTTTTTAGAGGGAAGAATGGTCAACAGAAGCTAAAAAAATTCCAATACCAATCCAAAATTGATTTTTAGAATTTCAACACTTCCTGTCCACAAAAAAGGACTTAAAATTTTCTTAACTATTATTGAAAAATATATCATCCATTTGATAGAACACACTTTTTTTGAACTCAAAAAAGTTTATATTGCTCTTTTGAAGACGATCAATTTCTAACTAATACATATATTTTTTTAGAGGGAAGAATGGTCAACAGAAGCTAAAAAAATTCCAATACCAATCCAAAATTGTTTTTGAATTTCACTTCCAGTCCAAAAAGGACATAAACTTGTATGATCTATTGAAGATAATTCGAATGTATACCATTGATTTGGGATTGGTGAAATTAAATGAGAATTTGAAGTTGATGATTCGGATGAATTTTGAAATTCTTTTGAGGTTGGGATAGAATCGGATTTTGTTGGAGATTGCGAGGGGGAAGTGGGAGGGGGGAATAAAAAGTGTAATTCTTCTTCAGAAGGAGTGCTCAGAATTGATTCTTTTGGGTTGATAGCACGAAGTGAAGTTAAATATGTTACTTTTGCAAGAGATTTGAGGGGAGATAGTATTGAACTTTTTCTCCCTTGAGAAGTAGTGGTAGTGGTGGTTGTTGCGGGTAGAGGAAGTAGTACATCATGATCTTTACCCTTTCCGTCACAATTCTCTTGTGTAGTTGTATCATCATCGATTAATGTTGTAGTTTCTGAAACTGGTGATTGACTTGTCTCTTTCGTTCTATCGCAAAAAAGAGATGATTTCATACCTTTAAAATGTCTACAATTTTCTCGATCGCAATCAAAAGGATGAAATTGAGAAGCTAAAGGTACAACACCATCATTTTCCCACCACATCTCCGGAATTTCGTTCAACAAATTCTTCTTCTCCTTCTTCTTCTTATCCCCTTGTTGTTGAGTAGATATAAAAGAAGGTAAAGGATTTAACTTTGAATAATCAAAATGACCTATAAGATGAGAACTTAAAGTTAAAGGTGAAACCGACCAATATGTTTCTGGACGATGATACTTTGGCATTTCTTCTTTATCGTTAGAATTATCGGGGATGGTCATTGATCCAGCATATGATCTATACCATGTTTTACCTTTTCTTTTTGATTCGGAGCTAGATTCCAAACCCCAACCATCTGAAATACAATCCTTATCTCTTTCAGCAAAAGTACATTCCCAAGGAGCACAATCTTTTCCACTTGACCAATCACTTTTCCATAATTGTTTTAAAAATTCTTTCAAACTTCCAGCTCCATCTCCAACTCCAACTCCAGTTTCAACTTCGACTTGTTTCACTTCTTGATCAATCCTATCATCACTCGAACTTCTACTACTACTACTACTAATTGCTCTTATTTTTCTATGTTTACCACTAAAACTCCAAGCATCAGCATGAGTATCAAAACCAATTTGTAAATCTAAATAAGCTACAACATGAATTAATTTACTTAATAAATCACCTATTGAAAACATTCTAACTTTTGGATAATCTAAAGGTTCTGAACCTAAACTATAAACTAAAGGTGTACCTCTAAAAGGACTTGAAACTGAAGTTATTGAAAGTATTAAATCTTCCGCTTTTTCTCCATCCTTAATATTTAAAGCATGGTTAAAAAAACCAGAACGAAGTAATTGTTGTAATTTTAATATTGTTGGACCACCTAAACTATGTCCTAAAAAATGAGCAGGAGTAGCGGAAAGATCCCATAATGGATATAAAGGGGTAGAATAATGTCGTCCATAACGAGAATGTCCATGTTGGCGAGAATGGGAAAGTCCATAATCAACTGTACCTCCACGAAGAGAATAAAATAATTCACAAGCTCGATCGTGTAAACTTGAAACAGGTCCAATAGGTGCAAATATTACAGGTCTACTTGAACCTATTGATGAACGACGAGCATGCAAAGAAGAAGAGGAGGAAGAGGAGGTATGATCTAGAAATTGTTGATGTCCAACACCGAGGTAAGTTCGAAATTCATTACCCCAAACAACGGATTGTGCTGCAGAGAGAAATCCTTCGACGATGATGAGTGGTGGAATTGTGGGAATGTCATCATTGGTAGGGTTGGAATCGAATTGAGAGGTAGGATTAGCTTCTGATGCGGTTGCGGGTGTGGGTGAGGTTGTAAAAGGCCAAATGGATGGCATACCGTTCAAAGTCCGGAAGCTTGGGCTCTCACTTCGATAGGGCGCTATTGGCGAGCCAAAACCGGAGGTATTCTATTATTCAGGTCGAGAGATAGGTTGAAGATCGAAATTAGGATCACAAGAAATGCTGCATGAGTCTAAGAGGAAAGTGTATGTGTTGCGACTCTTAACCGTGTATATTTAAGAGAGCTTTGACGTCGTATCTGAACCAAGATTGAAGGTTTGGGGGTATCAAAAGGGGTATGAAGGCGGAAAGTCCGATGAAGGAAGGTGAAGAAGCTTTACTATAGTCTTTCCATCATTCAAAAGTTACACAACTATCGGTCAAGCTCATTTCGGAACACGGACAATCCACCGACGACAACCAGAGCAACGCAATGACGAGGGGGAACAGAAAGCGAGAGAGAGTATGCAGTGAGAACCCGCCGGCAAACTGACAGTACAATACATCTGCAAATGCGATCTACAGGGTGCAACTTGTAGTTCTACAGCGAATTTTGTATTGCCGCTTGAGCTCTCAAACACTTTCCTTTTTCTTATTTCCCAACACTCACCAATGGTCTTGTCTTTCATCCAAAAGTTGGAAATGACAATCGTTTCAATAGACCGGCCATCTCGGGGCAAGCGAGTTTCACTGTATGAAAAGAATTGAATGAGCTGATGTTCATTTTTTTCTCCCCTCTGAATCAAGATGGAAGCGTTGGATACGATGTCCACTGTCGATCGAGCCGAGCCGAGCAATGATTCTTATTCGAAAAATGTGATTTTCTCAGCTGATGATGAGCTCAAAAATTCATTTGCCGAAATAAGCGAGTGCCAAAAGAAGAAATAGAAAACCATTCTCCCCAACCTACACCCTATCCGCTTGAGCGTATGCTTTGTATTAGACTTTTGAAGAAGAGAATGATATCTGCGGCCATAGAACCTTGAAAGCACCGCATCCCGTCCGATCTGCGAAGTTAAGCAAGGTATCGCCTAGTCAGTACTGCGGTGGGGGACCACGCGGGAATCCTAGGTGCTGCAGTTTCTTTTTTCTTCGCTTTGAATCTGATCCCTTCATTTTTTTCATTGGTTTGCCTCAACCGAACAGAAGTCATGACTACTCACACGACCAATCCCTCACATTCACAGACGAAAACCCATTAATGGAATACAACAATACCATTTCTGACGACAAATTTTGAGAGAATGTCCCTACTACCGCCTCCCTCCGACGTCCGGCCGCTTTTAGAAAAAAAAAGCGAGATGGAAGCGCCGCTAGGTTCAAGTTACGCAGGAAGCAATAGGCCCAACCAGCAAAAAACCAAAATCTTGTAATTCAGAATGCTTGTCAGCGGTCTAAGCTAAAAGAGAATGGGAATCTGCAAGCCGAGAGGGTTAATCTTGGTCCCAGCGAGCGCCACGACAGCCCATTGGAAAAGGCAGCGGGTGACTCTATAAGCCAGGACCTTCGGGGTTTTTCAGCACATGCGTTTGAGCTTGAATGAAAGAAGTAAGGGAAGAACAGGGGAAGGTAAAGCGCACAGACGGCGTTGAAGGTGAAGCAAAGTTAAGTTGGATGGTTGGTTGAATTGTTGTTGAAATGATCGAGTTAGAAGAAATACAATGAATGCGATTTGCTGGTTGGGGTATCAAAGATGATTCGATGGGTATATGTTCAAGCAAGCAAGGAATGCAATGCGATGCTGTTAATCGTCTTCCTTCTGCGGAGGAGGTCCACAAGGTTGTAACATCTTTTCGGTGAGCTCGAACTTGATGCGTGCCTTTGACTCTCCATCTGCCAACGCTGTATAGGATAGCAGAGGAGGATGACCTACGATGGACGAGCTAGTATCGCGGAGCTGATGTGTAATCCATTCGCTGTTGAAATTCCGAGCGTAGACAACAGAAGCAGAGGAGTGAAGGATCTTGGATGTCAGCGATGAGCGATTCCACCATCCAGAGTGATACGCGAGAAGCAGCGGGGGGCGGGGTAAGACTCACTACTTCTCGGTATCAGCGTTGATGGTACCAGTGTATCTGCTATGCAGATGCTCTAGCTGTGATGCAGCTGTGTATCGTAGATCCGACATCCTGCGATTCGGTGTCTCTCGATAGGGGTAGGAGTGACGAAGCAACCAAGCGACGATGTGGTTTGTGAGAAGGTGCGACTGCGACTGGCTGAGCCTTTTTTGTCACACTCTCGAGATTTGGTTGATCACTTTTCGACTTTTCTATTCCTTCTCTTTGCTTTCCGAAGTGTGTGAATTAGTGATCCTGACAAATCAAGACGAGACGCGCCTTGCCTCTGCGCTTTTTGGCATGCTGTATGCGTTCCGACCCCTTAAGCAAAAAAGCCTTGGAAATCCAAAGACGCGGTTTCACTCCAAAAGCCAACAACGCATTTCAGCTTGATGAGCAGCCGCAGCCATCATCGGATGCAAGTTGCCTCGCTCATCGATGAACACAGAGCTATGGAATCAACCAGAATAAACAGCGTTCCGACCCCTTGCTGCGTGCGCTTACGAACAGTTTCCATGCGGCTCGAGTTGAAAAATGTGTGCGCTTCTTTCTCACGATCGACGGATCGACGGCGCATGTCTCAGCACATGAGCCAGCTTGGCTTTACAGTGGATGGGACTTGATGGGCAAGCTACAGCACTTCAGTTCAAGCTGGTCGTTCAATTACCCATTTGGGCTACGAAAGAGGTTCCGAAGTGTAAAGACTACTGTATCAGCTGCCGGTTCAAGTAACTGGAACGAGGAAGGGGAGAGAGAGAGGCGATATTCGAGAGGCAGCTCGGACTTTTTTGACAGCTGCACGATGCATCTCGGCCATCACTTGCCGAGCCACATTGTCTTAGTTACTGATCATCTTCTCACTTGCTCTTTACTGTACACACTCTCGGTCTTCAATCCTCGCCCTCGTCCAGGGTCGTTCAGGGTCTTTCAGTCCATTGGCATGAATCAATCAAGTTACTGTACGCTCGACATGACCGACTTCCTCCCTTCCTTCCAGCCAGCCAGCGCCGAGCGTGGAGGCTCGGGCCAGCGTTCTGTACCCTTCTGCAATGACTAAAACGTAGCAGCCAGCAGAGTTCGCAGTTCGCTATCCTCGTGCCTGCCTGCCTTTTTCGCCTACTTTCAGCCTGCTAGCCAGCTCAATCAATTCGCCATGATGTGATGCAGCATTTGCAGCATCTCGCCGTTGGCTCCTCTCACCGCTTGCTCGGATACCATGCAGCTCTACACACCCGTCTGCTTCGAGCACAATCGCATTCTGATGCGTTTGTCCCTATCACTGCAAGCCTGTGCCGCCGATCTTTGGTGCAACGATCTTCATTGCAGCAATCCTCCAATCCGCAGCTCTCACTTGGCCTTGGCTCTAACCTTGACCTTGACTATTCGCCAAGCATCGTCTTGCCGAGTCCTGGCTGATCGTTTCCAACCTCTTTGACCTTGACATTGACCTTGACCTCCACCACTACCATCATCACCATTCACCTTTCCAAAAATCATCTCCCTCCCAACAACGCCGTTCTGGTAACGACGCAAACCTCACCTCTCTCAGAAGAGGGAGCCGACCGCACAGCAACCATCACGACACCAACCACCGAACGCGTCCTGTCGGGTGTTTCGTGTACGACCCACCATGTCGAGCACAGCCGCAGCAGCTGCTGGTGGTAGCGGCGGCTTGTCGACGCTCTCTACCTCGCTCCTAGCCGCAGCATGCACCGCCGTCGTAGCCGCTTCCATCTTTGTCCTTGTCGCACTTCGACGCTATCTCAAGGCAAAGAGGCGCAAGTCTATCATGATCGCTACATCTCCTTCCCCAGCATCCGCAGCTGCCATCTACGCATCCCACATCAAGGCCAAATCAATATCCACAGAAGACATCGGTGAACCTCACCTCAGCTATGCTCCCGAACGTGCACTCAACGCCAAACACGATCTGAGCAAGATGTCTCTAGCACAAAAGACCGTCGTCTCGATGCGTCAACAAGGCTTCTTTACGCCAAAGCCCTTCCCTTCTCCAAAGTTCCCCAAAACTGCATTGCTATCACCGCGAATGCAGCCACCGGTCTCCGCCGACATGCCATCTCCGCGCACACCAAGATCGCCAGGTCTTACCGAGCTCACCATGTCTCCCGGTCCCAGCATCCTTTTGAAGCCCATCGCGTACGGCAAATCGCCTAGACTCGCATCGCCCTCTAAGGAGAGTGTTCCGCAGAAGAAGAAAGAATCTCCCGAGCCAAAGAAGAAAAACACTCGCAGCGCAGTGCCTTCGCTGTTGCTCCGCAGTCTAGGTGTGCTGCCTTCTTTCAGCTCGACGCAGCTAGCATCATCATCACAGGAAGAGAAGGAGGTACTTGCCGACGATCAAAAGGGCGATCAAGATGTTTCAAAGGATACAGAAGAGCCTTCTCTGACGCCCATCCTCGATCTCGGTATCGACTTTGGCAATGACGAGTCATTCGAGCAGTCGCTCAAACTTCGCGGTGACTTCTCCTTTGACCAGAGCAACGATGCTTGGCTTCCATCGACAATACCATCGCACTCAAAGAAGCAAGACACAGCCCAGGCCAATCAGAAGAGCGCTGGCATGCAGAGCCTCATAGAAGCTCTTTCTCCTGCTCAGCCTGAAACAGCCACACTCACAGCCTTGAGCACAAGCCCACCGACCAAGTTGAGCGCACTGCCTTCGCCTGCTTCTGTTCGCTCGCATCTTCCCACGCCTCCTCCTTCAGCGGGTCTGCCGCCTGCGCCAACTAGTGCACCAATGTATAAGACTCCTTCGAGCAGTTCTCTGCAAAGCAAGGCTAGTCGACAAACTGCAGCCAGTGCGTCCTCGGCACCAGACTCGTTTCACAGCGCAACAGGTTCCATTGGTGCGATTTGCATCAACATGCCCCCCATCGATGCAGCGCAATCTCCACACTTGGGCTCTGACGATGAGCAGGAAGTGCTTGCATCCTCGGCTTCCTTCCGTCCCTTAAGTCTTGGTCTCGGTCCCGCCAAAAGCCCATCGCAGGGCACGTTCAGCAACATCCTTGGAAGCTTGCGCAAAGTCTCGTCACGCAATGAGGATGTTGATCTGGAAGCAGGTCACTCCTCTATGGACGAGTCCTCGACTCTTCGCTCCTACTCTAGCAGCAACATCTCGCACAGCTCATCACAAACCAGCGTCGACCTCGAAGCTAACACCAGCATCGGCAAAGCCAACATCGTTCCAGCGGCTTCTGTTCCACCTCTTCCACCTATGCCAGTTTCCCTAGCCAAGCTCGCCGAGGACCGAACCCCACAAGCCGCGGTTACGGCCAAGTTTGATGGAGCAGCACCAACTGCGACGGCTCCTCCAAAACAGCGCAAGAGGGCCTCCACGCTCGGAGCGCTCGATCGACCCAAGCTTACAATGCCTGACCTGATGCATCCCCGCGCTGCTCCCTTGCCGCCTTCTGACGGTGCTTCGCCGAAGATTGCAGAGCCCATCATCCATGTCGAGTCCATCGAGGTCAACCGTGCCAGCCTCATGAATCTCAAGGCCAAGTCGAGCGACCATCTGCCCCTCAAGAGCACCAGCAAAGGTTCGCCTATGAACTTCATGAGCCCTTACCACCGCACGCTCATCCCCGACCCACCTATGGACGGTGCCCATCTCTCTCCCGGTCTAGGAGCTGATAGCCCCATTCTTGCGCAGCTTAGCCCCAAGCAGCGTGGTAACTCGCCGTCTTTGAGCCCCAAACCTGGCTTTACCGACACCATCAAAGCTAGATTCAGTCTCTCACGCAAGTCCTTCACCAGCTCGCCCGGTCTCAACTCGCGAACCAGCACACCTGGACTCAGCACCATCAACCAATTCCCAAAACCCAATGGTGGAGAATTCGAAGACTTTGCAGCCGAAAACATCGACGCTAGCAAATCGACTTCTGTAATTGCCGAGACCACACCAAAGGTGAAGCCGGTCAAGCCAGCTAAAGCTGCAACACGGCCAGCTACTAGCCCTGTCGTTGGAGGCAACCATGGTCTCGGCTTCAGCAGCCCTGCCATCCTGTTCAATGGCCAGGAAATGGAGCCTACCAAGCCGTTGCGCTTGCGTAAGCCTGGATCAGCCGGTGGTCGTCTTGGAGGTTCGCCGAGTTCGTTATTGTCACCCACATCGCCTTCGCCTATGCTGCATGGTGGTCACTGGGGTCCGAACACGACCACTGCAACCCTCAGCAAAGACGAGGTTGACGCAACTCCATCTCAAACGCTCTTCTCGCCATTGATCGACGAAGCTAGCGACACACACAGCCCCTCTGGAGAGCGTATCGAGTTTGGTGTAGCTCAGTCCAGCGCGTGCAGTACCCCGGCTGTAGCAGCGCAGCAGGAACTGGTCTTTAAGAGCGTCAGCGAGCAGAACACGCCTCAGATCGACGAGACTACACCCCGACCTGCCTCTGCCGACATTGGTGCTTTCGGTGGTGATGAAGAAGAACAAGAACTCGAGTATCTTTCGCACCGCGACAGCATGATCAGTGTTGCTGCCTCTACGATCAGTATCATGAGCAACAGCACTTGCATGTCCGACTCGATGGGTGAAGATCTCGACATGGCAGCTGATCGTCGCACCAAGCTTCTCGCCAGCGTACAAGAGAACTTGCTCAAAGCCAAGGCCAAGGACGCAAAACGCGAGAGTCACGCTGCCAACCGCTTCCGCAAGTCACAAATGTCGCAGTCATCGTCACTTCGCAATATCCCTGAGGAGGTTTCGGGCGGTATTCAGACCATGGGTCTTGGTCTGTTCGAGAGCGAGGAAGAAGTGGAAGGTGAGGATGAAGAGGAGAGAGAGACTCTTGAGGATAGTCCTAAGAGTGCTGTTGGTGGATATAACCGCAAGAAGCCCAATAACCTTGTGCTCATGCCTCAGCACGACAGTCGGCTCATCGGTCCTTTGACGCCTCCTCTTACACCAGTAGATGCTAGCGGGTTGCAGAAGCAATCCAGACACGGTGCTACGCCTTCGACAAGCTCAACGACGTCTTCGGCTTCTTCAGTTGCTTCGGTGCCTCGTCGTATGAGACCATCGCGCGGCGGTGGACTTGCACCCATCGATACGAATGCGGCGAATCGTCTGTCGCCTCATGCAGACCAACGTGATGGCGCCTCTTCTCCGTCATCGCTGAAGCTGCGTCCGTTGAGTCTGGCTGCAAGCTTACACGGTGGTGACGGCAGCCCTATGAAGCGATTCGAGCGTCCTGCGTTCTCACCGGCACTGTCTGCCAACATTCCAAGCCCAGGTCCTATTCACGTTGCGGCACTCAACGAACGATCGGCTCGCTACAATGAGGAAGGTCGCAGCTCGCGAAGTACTACATATCGCCAAGGTGGTGTATTGCCCACTATTAGCTCGAAAGGTGCATTGGAGACTGGACGAGCAGGACACGTCGAGCCTTCTTTGTGCCACTCGGATAGCACAACGTCAATGGGCTCGATGACTTCGTCGCTTGGCTCGTTTTCGAGGATGGGTCATTTTCCTAGTCCTATCCGAGCGTCATTTGCGAATGCAGGAGCACAGCATAAGATGATGGTGGCTACGCGAAGCGGAATGGGTTCGAGGGGAAGTGTCATGTCTGATATGCCAGATTTGCCTTTCTCGAGTAGCATTCAGAGCTTTGCCAGTAGCAATAGCAGCAACACTCATGGTTTGGGAGGTAGACTAGGATACAAGACTAGTGATCTTTCGATTGCTGCTGGCATTTAATGCTACCATCATCTACGCCCCTTCTCATTCCTTTTCATGAATTTACGCTTATTGCCTTCGTGCCAAGGTCGATACGATTCGAACTGGCTGTATTGACAGGACAGTAGCTGTCTTTCCATCCACACACCCTCCTTTCCACACTTGTCTTAGAAGAAGAAGAGCGGGCGACGAGGACATCGCCGAAAGCTTCTTTAGAATAGATGCTTCATCGGGATCGAAGTCTCTCTTGCAAGTTCTTTCTTAGCCTTCCTTTCCCTAAATGTTGTTATTGTATCTTATCATATAAGTTTTCTCTCTCTCTCTGTGTTCAGCCTCTCTTTTCATCGCAAAGATTGTAGGCAACACAACAAACACACACACACACATTCTCTTTTGTAGCTGTTCATGTTCATCATCACTGTATCATACAAATGCTAATACAAAAAGCAAATGCAGAATTTGCTAGCTTGTATCTGCTTGAACTAAGTCAGGTTGTGTCTGTTGTTGACAAAAGGGGTACTGGAAGTGATCGTCTGACGGTATCACTGGTTAACGAAGTCGCAATCACATAGCAGTATCGACAGGTCACGATGTCACGCCGGCATTGGGGTGGATTGTGTTAGAGTGGGCTTATTTTGACAATGGAATGCCATGTCATTCGGCGACTCGAATTTTGGAACAGGCGGCATAGCAGTGTCAATCGAAGAACTGTATGAGAAGCAGCTCAAGTCACGCGCGTAAACTGCATCATCGGCCGGCTTTGAAATTTTGGTGGTATTTCAGAGTAATTGGAATGGAATCTGAGTGAGATCGCCATTTGCAACCAGGGAATTTCTTGCCTCTCGAAATAAAACGGCCATATCGCAGCGTGCAAGCATGCGTTTTTCATTCTCAATTCCGGGAATTTTGGAGCAGCTCAGCAGCAGCAGCAGCATTGAGAGCACGTTGGGATTTGTGATTGTGGCTCACGAACGAAGTGTCGAAATTTCCAGTTCAGAGACTGCATCCCAAGAGAGACTGAGAGAGAGAGAGAGAGTGCGAGAAAGGAGAGACTGCCCGCCAATTGGAATCTCAAAAAATCACAGTGCCACAACGCAGCCAAATCAGCAATTGCAGCAGCAGCAGCTGGAGCAGCGCAGTCCGGACAGAGCTGCTCATCATCATCAGCGTTTCCACACCTTCACCATCCTCAAGTCTTTATCACCATCCCCCCCTTTTCTTCACTTCGTCAAAATGGTAGGTATTGCAATCAACATTTGCGGACAGACACCGAATGATAACATGCATGCACGCACGCGCACGCCGTCGAATCGACATCAACATTTCAGCATCAGCACACCCACCAAGAGCAGCCATATACACTTGCAGCACGAACGAATTCAGCCTACCCAACCATACCGACACGTAGCACGCATGCTTCAATGACATACACGAGTGCAAGAGCAGCCTCTTCACGATATTGTTGCCGTTTATTGTGATCAACATTGTAATGCTGCTCTAAGCTCTAAGCAGTATTCATGAAGGGCAGAAGCAACACATAAAGTAGAGTAGAGCAAATGATCTAGCATGTCGAGATTGGCATCATGGCATGACTTCGACATTAGTATAGATGGAGTACGCTCTGGAGAGAGTTAGTATGATTAAGACGTTGCAGAACTAGACTTTCATTCATACGTAAAGGAGTCCGAGATCTGCTGATGCTGATCATGCGACCCAGAAAGCATCAATCTCGAAGTCATGCTCAGCAACAGATATAAGACTACATCGGCAGATCAGTACACATGGCATCAGCATTGCCGTTTCACAATGAAGCCCATACTGCTTTCACACCATGCCACTCTTGCTTTCCTTGATCAGCGGACTCCGACACGAACTTCCATATCACTTTCACCGAATCACTTCCCATCGTGGTCAGCGCTTCTTGTCATTCGACTTATGGCAGCAACAGTAGCAGCAGCACCAAGAACAACAAAAACAACAACAACAACAACAACATTTACAACAACAGTGACACAATGATAACAACAATCGCATCGCATCACTATCATTTCGGCCTGTCGTCAATGCGTTCCCCGTCGCGCCACCCAGCTCAATCATGCTTACGATCGATCCAATCCTTCTCTCTCTATTCCCATCATTCAACTCTACTAGGTTGTCAAGACATTCGATCTTCAGGCGAAGTCCAAGGCTGACCTCACCAAGCAGCTCGAGGAGCTCAAGACTGAGCTTCTCAACCTTCGTGTTCAGAAGGTTGCTGGTGGTTCATCGAGCAAGATTCTTCGCATCAACTCTTTGCGCAAGGACATTGCTCGTGTTCTTACTGTTATGAACCAGAAGCAGCGTGCTAACTTGCGCGAGTTCTACAAGGGCAAGAAGCACCTTCCCCTTGATCTCCGTGCTAAGAAGACCCGTGCTATCCGCCGCAAGCTTAACCAGGTAAGTAGATTCCTTGATATACATAAGGGAGGAGGTAGATTCGATAGCAAATAGCAACAACAGCATCAATAGTAGCAGTAGTGTCAGCAGCAATACTGCAGAGAGAAGGTCAAGGATATGCAACTAGATAAGTTTGGGACCGAATGAAAGGGAGCATGCTTTGGTGATCACAATTAGTGCCAGATCTACATGGAATGCCTCAACGTTCGGCGCGACCGTCTGTATGGTGAAACTGGACAAGCAAACATTCCATGATCGAAGTTTTACAGTTGTGGCAGACTTGAACGCCATTACCGCTTCATGTCGAAGTACGGACAACGCAGCGCGGAGTTTGGATCCATTTCCTTTCAACGGCAATTAGCAGCTCCATGTGGACCTCTCTCTCTCTCTCTCGCGCGCAAACCTGTGTGCTTGACACTACAGCTGCTGCGTCTATTGCTATCTACTCTCCCTCTTTCTCTGGCTCATATCCGTAGCCGCACAGTCGGAATTTCTCTTTACTGACGACCAATCCCCCATCCTATCCTTTCTTCCTCTCTCTCTCACTCACAATAGCACGAGCGCACTCGTATCACCGAACGTCAGCACAAGCGTGAGATTCACTTCGGTAACCGAAAGTTCGTTCTCAAGGCATAAACATCTTCCTTCTTTTTCACCCTGAAACTTTTTTCTTAAGATGAAGGATAAACACCCACCCACCCACAACCTACCTCCGTTTGCACCCGTCGACGACTGCGTTGTTGTCGTCTTTTGTTACATCAGCCCCCTATTTTCCATCTTGCATACGCATATGAAGTGCATATCCAACACACACACACACACACCAAAAATAAAAACAACCATATGATTGTTTCTCCACTCGCCACCTAGAGAGAAAAAGAGGGCTTTCATTGATTTTTCCTACTTCCGCGATTTCTGATGATTTAGCTAGCGTTAGTTTGTGGTTTTTTTTTTGTGGTTTGAGATTGCGAGTTGTTGTGGATTGTTGGTTTTGAGATGTTTAGAGTAATTGGAGGGTGGATGCAAGGTCAGAAATAAATGAAGGTTGAGTTAGAGGTAGACAGTTTTGAGCGGAGTTGGCTTATCAAGTAGAAGCTATGATGAGATGGAGATTAAATGCTTTGGCTTAACTATTGATTGCTATAGCATCCATTCATTTTGATGAGTTAGGTTGAGTAAGGTAAGCAGGGAGGAGGAGGGTTTGAAAAGCAAGATGCTCTTTCAAAATAACGATGTAAATTGTAGTGTGTGGAGAAGAAAGGATGTTGTTGTTCTTATAAGCACCATTTTCGAGAACTCTTTTGATACGAAAAGGACCAATGTGAATGTTGATATCGAGAGACGTCGAATGGAAAATAAAACTCTTACCCTCTCCCTCTGTCTCTCGCTCCTTTTCCCTCTCGCAAATATCAACATGATTTAATTGCAGCTGAGAAAGAGAGAGAGAGAGAGGGAACAAGGGAACTAGTTGCACCAACCTAAAAACCGAATTGAAGGAATTTGCCTTTGAATATCTCATTTGGAACAAATGAGTTTTAACGATCTGCCCCTCCTCTCACCAACGAAGATAAAGGTCTTAAGATCAAGATTAGAAGTAGATTTCGTAAACATATTGTAACTAGACGCCTTCTTTGTTTGGTTATAACCTTTCGTCTCCATTCCAATCCATATCGATATAATCATGCTAGTATAAATCTTATACAATCTTCCCACAAGTCGAAAGCGAGAGAGTATTAGAATCAATACTTGCCAGGTTGAAAAAACAAATCGAATTGCAGAAGAAATTTGAAGTTATGCCGCTTTATATATATATATATTTCTCCGAAAACAGAGAGAGAGGAAGGAGGAGTATCGGATGTGATTTTTAAGCACCTCCAACAAGCTATGATTGGGAACAGGGGAAAAAAAGCCAAAAAAGAGGGAAATGATGAGTTGACCATAATTCCACCATAAAGCATCAGTAAAAGGCGGCTTTAAGAGAGAGACAAAAGGGAAAGGGGGGATTAGAAAGGAACTTACGATTGAGTGAATTGGAATGTGAATCTATTTCGGGTTTGGGGTTGCAGCGAATCCGGATTGGAAAGTGAGAGGTGTGTAAGAGAAAAGCAAGGGGGAGAGGAATATACTGTCAGTTAAAACACTTTTCCAAAGAGACGGTTTCTCTTTTTTCTTTGTGTTGTTCCTCTTAATCTATCTTGTGCACAAGAAGAATCGACATCGTCGTGGTCCGTGGTAGGTTGCAGATATAATGATCTTTGTGACCACAGGTAAAACACCAACTTCTCCTCCAAAGAGAAACAAACCTGCGTCTTCTTTAATAATACTTACAAGCTTAACAAAGTACCCAATGAAACCCATGACTACAAAACCTAATCCGACCGCTCTACAAATTTGAATGTATTCTGTTGTTTGTTATCATCCACCATGCAAGTAAAGCAAAGATAAGTGTTTCTGTTTAGTATCATCATATCCTTTCTGCTGAGAAAAGAGAGAGGAGGTTTTAATAAGCATACCTTTGCGATTAGGTTTTGTACATCTGTTAACAAAGTGTGTTCCTTCACGAAAGAAGTTTTGTGGAATATCGACGATTTCTTTGATTGTGTCTGACATGATTGTGGGTTGGTTTTGAGGAGGTCGGAACGAAAGAAGGCGAGAGAGAGAGGAGAAACGAGGTAATAGAAGTTGTTGAAAGAGAAGATAGCGATAATGATGAATTCAAGATCTTCTTAGGCTCAAAGAGAGGGTTGTGCGTTGAATTGAGTTGAGCTGCCACGTCCACGTCGACCGTTGGGACCAATGATGAGAGCGGTACAGTGCCTGGGATGTGCTTTCTCCGCATTTTGCATGGTTTCTGGGCTTAGTTTTGATATGTTACGCCGTCGGAAAATGACAATCTGCGAGTCAAATTAATGAACTGATCCGATCGGCCAGGCACTATAAACGAACGAATTGAAGCTCTGTTCGGGTTCGGGCAATTTTTGGACTCTGAGAAGAAGGAAAAGAAAAGTTGACAATCACTTTGCAACTCACTTTCATATCTTTAATTGCTCTCACCACAGCACAACACCAACCTTTCCCTCTTCCTACCTACTTTATTCACGCACTCGAATCATTCAAAACACCAATCAGTCAATCATGGCTTCACTCTATCGCACAGCATTGCGTTCAACAACAACAACTCGTTACACCTCCGCTCCAGCTATTACAGCACCAATCGCTTCAACTAGCAAACTTCAACTCACTTCTCCTACCGTTCTTTCCCGCTTGAATTCCACGTCCACAACCACCACCACCTCCTCCTCTTCAAGCTCGTCGACAACTGCATCTACACCAGAAACATCAGAATTCACCGATCTCCCAGCAGCTTCTTCTTCTTCTTCTTCCCCAAGTACTACTCCAATCAAACACTCCTATTTCGTCCCTCGAGTAGGTAAAACTCTCTCCTCTTTCCCCGTTTACACCGATGTTCGTAATGGTGGTACAAGAACTATAACCGAACTTCGTAAAATCCAAGGTTCAATCGAAGATCTTAAAACAGACCTTTCCATCTTTTTAGCTGATTCTTACGTTGATACAAATCCAGATTTAATCAATGAGTTCGGCGGAGTAGAGGTGAATAAGAAACCGTTAAGACCAAAACCTGGTAGGAAATTGGTAAAGAAAACGGGAAATCCAACTTATTTAGATCCAGTTCAGAAAGGAAAGGTTCAGGAAAGTGGGAAGTTGAAAATTAGAGGTAATAGAGTCGAAGAGTTTAGAGCGTTTTTGGAAAGTAGAGGGTTTTGAGAAAGAGGAAAGAGGAAAGAAAAGAGGTTGCGAATGATAGTAGGAGACTTTGATCATAGCCAAAAGAAACAGGAAAACAAAATGAAAACTATTTACATTGTACATCATATCTCAATACATATTCACATTCACATCCCGAATCACACACGAGCCAAAAAAAATGTTTCTGAATGATTTATGCTATATTGCAGTTGAGAATGTGAATGCACACTATCGTCAAGGTTTTTTTGCAATTCAATCAAATCCAGCTCCACTTCTTTGCTTCTTCCTCTTATTCGCCTTGTTATGTTTCTTACTTCCAGCTTGACCTTGCTGTTGTTGCTGTTTACCTCCTTTAATCACACTACCATCATTTGCAATCCTACCTTGAATAGCCGCTTGAGGTAATCCAGTTCTTCCTACAATAGTAGGTTTCGAATTAGCCATAGTATCAAAGAAAGCTGAATCGATTGCTTTACTTTTTGCACTTTGTCTTGGTGTTCCTCCGCTACCTTTTCTCCTAGTTAAGTCGGCAAGTCCAGCCTGCATGCCCTCGTCAAGATCATCCAAGTCCTCGCCACCGTTAACATCAGCATTCTCAGCTAAATGTTGAGCTGTACTAGGATCATATTTCCTACCTGCCAAAGCAGCTCTAGCTCTTTCCCTCTGAGCAGAATTATACACATCTGCATCAACTCCTGGAGGTGGATGACTAAAAAGTAATTTAGCATTCACATAATCTTTCAAAACATATCTAACAGCTCTACTCTCATCCGGATTTCCTTGTCCTTGTCTAGTATATCCTCTAGCAACCGCATAAGCAGTTAACATTTCCAATCCTGTCGGTACACCATTACCTCCTTCCTCTTCCGTCATTGTCTCAATTCTCATCCCATACGTTCCTTCAATAATATCCTTAGGAATCCTCTTAGCAACCAATTCAGCAGGTGCAGTATACTCCCTCATTTGATCAATCGGTAAAACACCATCGCAAACCAACTCTGCACTTGTCGTTGCAAATTGTGGGAAAACTAATCCTGGACAATCGCACAACACAGTTGTAGGCGAAAGATGAATCGTTTGAAAATGCTTGGTTTTACCAGGAGTCGAAGAAACAGAAACTTTTTTCTCTCCAAGTAAAGCATTGATAGTCGAAGATTTTCCTACGTTTGGATATCCAACCAATCCAACAACTAGCTTAGAGGGAGCAGGTTGTCCACCATCAAGTGCAAAATTGTCAAGAGGAGGTGCACATGCCATGAATAGCTCTTCTAACTCTAATACGTTGAGAACGCGAGTTGGATCCCGAGTAGCTGAAAGGGTGGTAGCTGCTGTAGCGGTAGCAGCGTCAACTGCGTCCTCCTGACCATATGTCTTTTCAGCAACAAGGTTGTCCCGAACAGTAGCGTGGGAATGGTCAAGTACACGATCGGTGGCTTCTTGTCCAACTAAAGGTTTGGCATCCTTGGCACCTTGGCTGACAGCAGTGGAAGCGGTGGCGCGTACATCATTTTCCTCCTCCTCCTCGTCTTCGTCTTCATCATCATCGCTGTTTTCCTCATCCTCATCTCGAGGCTCAGCAAGTTTCAACTGTTCCAAACGCAATCTCTCCTCCTCCTCCGCTCTAGCAAGCTGAATAGCAGCAGCATTAGCAGCACTAAAGAAAGCATACTGAATACCCTGAGCATCAAAATAATCGGCCCAATACCTTCTCTGCTGATCATCCAACAAATCCGCCTTATTAATCAACAACAAATTTCTCCTCGGCCCCTTCTGTTCCGAACTCTCATCCAAATACTCAATCCCATTCGTCGAGCCAATCCCGAGACTAGCCACATACTTTTCCAAATCTTCACATCTAAACCTCAACGGATTTCTAGCATCCACAATCTGTACCACCAAATGACTTCTCTCAATAACTCTCCACAACTGTCTCCAAACTTCTAAATTCCTTTCAAAAGGAGTCAAAACCAATCCTACACCCTCCTGTAATTCAGCCAAACCTCTTCTCCAATCCAAGAATCCATCTTTCTCCGCTCTTTCCAACTGCGCACGTGTAGTTGAGCTTGTCCATTCGGGTCTTCTTGGAACTCTAAGTCTCTCTTTATTTTGAACATGTTTCTTCAACACTTCCTGTTCCTCCTGTCCAGTAAGCAGGTAAGGATTATGACGAGTTCTTTCTCGATTTGGAGCTTGAACCACAGTTACACCGCCACTTCTACGTTCAGCTGTAAAATCGGCATCGGCGAGGGAAGCAGTGTTGAGGAATTCCTCTAAATCACCTTCGTGAGTGACGGAGCGAAGGTTTGAGACCGAACCGTAATTGTTAATGTCGGTGGTGTGGAACTCGGTTTGATTACGTTGTTTAGCTTCTTTTGCTTTACGGTTTAAGATGGCTCGACCTAGGCCGACGGTGTTTTTGGATTGTGCGAGCGGCATGTTGTTTAATGTAGCGAGCCCGCGATGTGGTGGTGGTGGTGGCAAGATAGGATTGAGAAGGATTGCAAGGCGGTTGGTTCACTGGACTGAGCCACACATCCTTCGGTAACTGTGACACTCTGAACCAATGCTTTGGCAGCGAAGAAGAAGAAAAGCGCGAAATTTTTCGGTTATCCCTCCACACTTTTTTTTTTCTCATGTCTTTTTTTGCGCAAAACCCTTTCCTTCTTGACGCCAAAGCGCAGTCTTATTTTTCCGCTTCATTTCTTTCGACCATTACCATCACCTTACTCGATCAACCGCATCGAACAAGATGGATCCCACACTCAAGCTACTAACGTTGATCAACGTTAGCGCTGCTCGCCCGGGCAAAAGACAGCGCTCTTCCAATTTAACCCATTATGACAAGATCACTCGTAAAGCTGTAGCCGCACAACAAGCTACTGCTTCTACTTCCAAAGACAACTCCTCTTCCGCATCGCCTTCGAAACGATCCAAGAAGACACCAAACACAGCAGTAGAATCAAAGTCACACACCGAAAATCAACTCATCGGTGAAGATTCAGATGATGAAGATGTTCCGCAATTCGATGGATCCTCCTCCACCGCTATTACCTCCCTCACAAACAAAGCCAACAAACAATTAACCGCATTCGACGCTCATTTTGGTAGCGAAGGTCCTCATGCTCAAGCTATTGCCAAACTTCCTGAATCCATCACTTCCCTCTCCTATTCTACCTCACGTACAAGTCTGCCTCCATTTGGTAGCAAAAACTTGATCATCTCGCGTCCTGTTCTAGACGATTTTGATACACAGCAGTATATTGGTCAACCACAAGTGAAGGTTCTTGATGCATTCAATGCTTATATTGGCAAGAAATATGGAACTGAGGAGCCGAGTGGATTACAAAAGGCTTTAGCGAGTACTGTTGGTAGTTATGCAGACTTTTGCGATCCTAATGTAACTCTTGATCAACGTGGACAGTATAGAGAGGTTTTAGCTATGCATGCTATGTCACATATAGCAAAAACTAGAAGAAAGGTTTTGAAGAATAATGAAAAGCTTGCTAAACTCTCCTCTTCTTCTTCCGGCAATGAAAATGCTGCCGATCAAGTAGAAGAGTTGGATATTAGAGATCAAGGTTTTACTCGACCTAAAGTTCTAATTCTTTTACCGTTTAGAAATAGCGCAGTTGAATGGGTGAATCTTTTAACCAAGTTTAGTTTATGTTCTCAAATTGATAACAAAGCTAGATTTAATAAAGAGTTTAATTTACCAGAAGGAGCGATTGATAAATTAACTGATCCAGTCGTAGCTGCTAAGTATCCAGAAGATCATATTTCCAATTTTGCCGGGAATATTGATGATAGTTTTAAACTGGGTATGAAGGTTACGAGGAAGAGTTTGAAGTTATTTTCTGGATTTTATGATTCGGATGTGATTGTAGCTAGTCCGTTAGGGTTAAGATTGGGGATAGAGAAGGATAAAGGGGATAGTGATTTTTTGAGTAGTATAGAGATGGTTGTGGTGGATCAAACTGAAGTGATTAGTATGCAAAATTGGGAACATTTAGAATATGTAATGGAAAGATTGAATAATATTCCAAAACAAAGTAGAGATACAGATTTTAGTAGAGTTAAACAATGGTATTTGGATAATAGAGCAAGAATGTTTAGACAAACTTTGATGTTAGGAGAATATGATTTTCCAGCTTTAAGAGCGGTTTTTAACAGAGGGTTGATGAATGTTGCTGGTAAGATTAGAACGATTAAGGGTATAGAAGAGGATGAGGCTGAATTATCAAGAGTTACAAGTGGAGTTAGACAAGTTTTTACAAGATTCGAAGCGGCAAATCCGAATGCGGAGCCTGATTTAAGATTTCAACATTTTACAACCAAAACACTTGCTCAACTCTCGAAATCAGCTGTTTCTAGTTCACACACTCTTATTGTTGTACCTAGTTACTTCGACTTTGTTCGACTAGATGATTTTCTTCGAGGACATAACGAAAAAAGAAAACCAGGCGAAACAGCAAATCTTTCTTACACCAGTATCTCCGAATATTCAACTCCAAAAGAAATTCGTAGAGCAAGAGAAGCTTTCTTTAGCGGTAAGAAGCGATTCCTTTTATTAACAGAAAGAGCACATTTTTATAGAAGGTTTAAATTGAGAGGTGTTAAAACAGTGGTGTTTTATCAGTTAACCCAGAATGCAAGATTTTATAGTGAGGTTCTGGAATTTCCGTTTATTACGAAAGGTGATTTGAACGGAAAAGGTGGAGATGAGGAAGAAGAGGAAGAGGTAGATGCAAATGAAGTTAGTGCTTATGTGGTTTATAGTAGATATGATTTAATGATGTTAGAGAAAGTAGTAGGGACAGAAAGAGCAAAGAAGATGGTGATGGAAGATAAGGCTACTTGGAAGTTCGTTTAGCCTATCTTGAAGTACGTTTGCCACAGATTTTGACACAAAGCAAAAAATGTCAACATAATCGCATCGACACAGTCTGCAATCAGTAGAGAGTTTTTGTGTCATATCTCCAGATGAGAATGTGAACTTATTCGTATTGCTTCTGGGAAAGAAGTGTGAGTGCTTGTGATCTAGCTACAACCAACTTCGGAATCTGATTGAACATTTCAATTCTTAGTTCCTTTGCTAACGATGCTCCTTGCGTCGTGATTTGTTTGAGAACAGTGAGCAGAGGCTCCATCACATATACCATCAAATCTTCGAGGAGCTGGACAAAAGTCTTTCCCACAGCTGCGGTTGCTGTGCTGCTTACACGCCACCATCGGGTCAGATTATACACTAATGTCATGAATTGCCTAATGATCTCTTGTGCGACTTGTTCCGTCCCATTCTTCCAAGATATTGATATTGCTGTGCTGGCCATCACGTGCTGTAGTCTGCTGATCTGGGCTCTAAACACACCGAGATATGCATCGATCAAGCTAACGCACTTGACATGTTGAGGTCCAAGTATCATCTGTACAAGATCAATTGCTTCCACGGCTGAATCTGTTTGCTTTCGTATCCAAGGTGAAAAAGCACCTTTGTTGGCGATGGCAATCAGCTTATCAACCATGACGTTGGATACCAGTGATGAGAGCACTTCATCATCGCCTCCAACCACCTCTTTCCCACCAGCGCTAGCCCGCTCCGTGTAGTCAGAAGCACCAGTAAACCACCCAAAGTGAGCGATTGCTTCAGAACCCACTTTCCATCCTGCCTCTTTCGACTCCGAAGAGAAAGAAAGCGGATCCCAAGGAATCATTTCCAACCTGGCATAGAACTCCCAGATCTGAGCAACTGATAACCCACCCCAAACTTGTGCATATTCTTCTAGATAGCGATTTCGCCATTCTTCAAAACGTGAGACCACGCTTCGTGGATGTAGTTCTTCGCTCCGGGATGATGGTGGTGGGTGGTTGGAGAGGAAAGGCAGTTCTGCATCCCTGTTGCTCGAAGTGTCGATTGCTGTGGCTGCGGGGCTGAGGTATTCTGGTGCTTGAACATCGCAACATGTGTTCTTGAGTCTCACCAAAACCTCACGCTGAGCGATGGTATAAGAAAACTGATCAGCTGGTACCAGTTCATCCATTCTCGATGGGTCGATGTTTGACGCTCCAACGCTATCTATGCTCGCATCCATATCCTCCACACCTCCTTCTGCTTCTTCCTCCTTGAAAAATTCAGGGACAATACTCAAATGAGGTCTTGCTCCCAACATGTTCTCCCAGTTGTCCGCAAACCATTGCGATCTCTTCTTACCAACCATCTTTTGTCTCCTTACAGCCAAATCCAAAGCTTCCTTCTCCAACTCCTCCACTTCCTCCATCTTTTCCTGCATCAACCTTGCCAGACTACCGATAAACTCATTGAGCTCATCAAACCAGCTCGCCTTCTCTTCTACCGCCACAACATCTAGCTTATTCTCCTTTTCCGCCTTCTCAAGAGTCTCCAGTTCCTTTGTTGTCGAGCTGATAACGGCTTCAGACGCAGCCGTGCTCTGTTCCAGAGCTCGCAACGTAAGAGCTAGCCGAGTGGAACAAGTACCGACCGAGGGAAGAGGTGATGCTGTTGGTATAGGTGCGGGCGTGAAAGGTGATGTTTCTCGCGACCGAGGTCTTGAAGAGGATCCAGACGGCGCTGCAAGCGGTTGAGATCGACTCAGCTGCGCCCGTTCCCATTCCTCTTCATCCTCATCAATCTCATCTTCTACCATGACTTCATCTGGCGCCAGTGATGATGGGGCGTCCGGATCAAAGTCGCCTCGAACAGCAGCTTCCATCTCTCGCCTCTGTCGCTCTTGCCATTCCTTCTCAGCCTTCTCACCGATCGGAATGCGCTCAGTGGCACCTGTGTAATCGGCAAATTCTTCTTCACCATCGCCAAACTCATCTTCCTCCCGCTGCAGCCGAGAATGTGGATGAGGGCCATCATCGACCTCCATTCGATCGTACATCTTCAACGCAGAGGACGAAGAGTAAGGGGCAAGAGAGATGAAATCGTCAGATGCAGTGGCTGCTGCGCGGAGCTTGGCTCGCTTTTCCTTGGCTGCGCGAATCTCGCTTTCGCTGGGAATGGCGTCGTGAGAGAAGTCGGCAGGGTACTTTGATCGAGCAAGGGCATCGCCGTCATCGTGGAGATCGTTCAGGGCCATGTGTGCGGTTTTCGATACCATCGGGTCTTCAATGCGCGTCCCTGGGCCAAGTGGAGTAGTAGATGTGGGACTGTGTGCTCGAGATCGAGTTGTGGGTGTAGATGAGCGTAGCTCTTCAAGGTATTTCGACGTGTACAGGCTGGACGTGTTGCCGCTTGTTGAGTCCGTTGCTGTCTTCGATGTTTGATGAGACTGAAACGAGGTTGGCCGTACTAGTGGAGCCCGTTTGGTTGTATTGTCTGTGCCTGGTGCGAGAGATGACATACCTGTTGCCGCCTTTCTCGCCTGCTTTCCTGCCATGTTCAGCTGAGAACGTTTGATCTCGAAGACGTCGCTTCCTCCCTCGTCTGCATCCTCGTCTTCGTCCATAGCGCTGACTGTGGGTCGCACCTTCCTACTGGAGGCGTTTGAGGTCGTCGTTGAGGTTGACGGTGTTCCACGCGATCCTTTGGCACGAGCCCGAAAGACGACATTGGAAGTGCTTGCTCCATTGTCTTCATCATCATCCAATGAAGACAAAGCACGTCTTGGAGTCGTTGTTCTCGAACTGTCCCTCTGAATGATCTTGCCGCTGCTTTCGCTGGTAGACTCCAGCTTTGAAGGTCCATTCGATGGTCCCGCCTCGATATCATCATCGTTATACGAGGAGCTGATACGAGCCGCTGAGCTCCTAGGCTTGCTTCTCTTGACGAAGCTCGCGCCGTTGCTCATCGTGAGATGGAGCGGAGCAGCATGGAGTGTGCCCAGCTGGACTGTATTCCGTTGTTGATTCAGAGAAGAAGATGATGTTGGAAGGAGAGGTCAAAATTGACAAGAGCTCAGTTGATGCCTCCACCAAGCTTGATTTCCCGACATCCGAATTTTGGCTAGACCCTGACGCTGCAGCTCAAGTTCATACTGTGCGGCTCATCACCTGCTAACACTATCTTCAACTTCACGTTGGCTTTGTGCATACAGACAACATAATAATGGTAGGTGATGCTCATTTGTAGAGAAGCATTGATGCAGATACGATACAAATACAAATACAATTCGTGAAGTTGTGACGTTCGATTGAAGGAACTAGCCACACTACGCCTTCTTCTTGAGCTTCAACTTCAGCCCAGCACCACCAGCTCCTGCGGATGTGGGCGTACCCATACCCGGAGCCGGGCTCTGAGACGGAGCTGGCGACTCTGCAGGTGTCTGTGCTGCCGGTGTCATGGGTGTCATTGGTCCGGCACTTCCAATACCAATGCCCATCCCCATACCTGGACCAAAGAACCCGCCTCCACTAGCAAGATGTGGCATACCTGGCCTTGCACCTCCCGCTGGCGTACCTGGCGTGCCCGGACCACCGCTTCCACCAGCTGCTCCACCAGCGCCGTTCTTTCCGCCATCCTTGGGGAACATCGGGCACGACGTGTTCGTTGACATGTGTCCGACCTCTCCACATCGACCGCATCTTCGCTTCGTGTCGGTCTTGTTGAGCAGACTCTTGTATCCACCTGGAATGGCCAGACCTTCAGCGGCAGCTTTGGCGTTCTTCCTCTGGATACGACGTTCTTGGTTCTTTTTACGCTGTGCGAGCTCTTCCTGCAGACGCTTCATGCGGGCCATGTCGATGGCGGCATCACCAGTGGGAAGCAGATCTTCAGTAGCGATGGCCTCGTCTTCGATCTTCTTGCGTTGCGTCAGGTAGGCATTGATGACCGCAGGATCACGCACCATCTCACGTTGCCACTTGCCATTGACGAATCGACGAATGCGCAGTACCTTGATGGATTTGTCACCGCCGTCGCCATTGACTGTGCTCATGGCACTCGGACTTCGATCTCTGCGGACGGACTCGCCTCGGCCACCGTTGCGTGCTTCCGGCTTGCCCCCATTCTCTGCGAGAAGCGCCCTTCGCTCGTCCTCTGCCGTTACTTTAGGCGGAACCGGGTTGGCGAGCGATCGACATTGTGCATTCCAGATGCGGTCGATCTCGGAACGATAGACAGCCTGCTGCTCAGCAACACTGTATTTGTGACCCGATTTGCTCTTGGCTTCTGCTTCTGCTTGTGCAAGCCTGGCCTCTACGTCTTCACCAGCTTTCAAGAAGATCTCCTTCATGGAAACACGGATGAAACTGAAAGCCTCACCACGGCCGGTGGGGTCTCCATCACCGTGCAGCTTGAGCATCGCTTTGCCTTGCGTCGCATTGATGAAATTCTTACTGGTAATCCAGGGCGCAAGTAACTGTTCGATGTCCATCTTGCTTTCGTCATCATCATCACCCTCAGCTGTGTTGGTGTAACCGCAGTCGAGCAAATGGCGCTGACCCACCTGCATGCTCTCAGCAAGACAAATATTTTCGGGTGGCAGCATCTTAATCAGCTCGGCCTCCTCCGGCACGACAATGTGTGGCTTGAGCTTCCAGAAACCTTGATTGGCGTCACCTGCTTTACGATTGTACTCCATGAACTCCTTGAGCCTCTGTCTCATCTGCAATTCGTTCTGGTCAGGGAAGTAGCGCATGAGTCGATGAATCTTGATACGTTGGCGCTGGCTCTTCTGGATGAGCTTGTAAGCAATCATCTGAAGGCGATATTTGATGTTGTTGGTGATGAGACGGGCATGTGGACCAGGAATGGGTTGAACAGGGTACGTCTGGCCAACCACGAAGAGATTTCGAATCTCACGAAGGTAGTATCGAATCTCATTCTTGGTGGTGCTGCGGATTAGGAGAAAGTCGGTGTGGGCGGGCTTGTGGCGGAAGAGCGGTGCACGGATCATGTTGTTGTACAAGGTGGGCTGCACCTGTCCTCGCTCGATGTTACCGAACTTCATGAAAGGCGACTCGTCGGCCACATCCAGCAGATATGGCTCTCCAATGTCCATCTTGGGCACATGCTCATCCTTTGCATCCTTCTTACGGTAGTAGTTGACGAGCAAGCTACCCATGCCGATCTTGGACAGCAGCGGCGGATATTCTTCAGAATACTCGTACAGCACGTAGGGACCAGTGTCCTTGAGCGTGAGGTCGCGGGTGGTGCGGAGCATCTCGTTGGGATCCTTTGCCTTTCTTGCGCCTGCTCCTTCCTTCTTCTTTTTGGACGAGATCGTCTTGGAGAAATGAAGAGGCATGTTGGTGGGGAACTGCATGGCTGGACGATGCCACGATCGCGCTTCGTTCTTGGTGAGCTTGGTCTTGTACCATGGAAGCTGCAGCTTGATAGCAGGCCAAGCGTGCTGCACAACGAGCTTGCCAAGGGTCTGTCGCACACGTTGACGATGTTCTCGTGTCTGCTCGTAGAACTTGTCGTTGGAGAGGTTGAAGGGATCGAGTTCGGCCTGTCTACGTGCCAAATCGCGTTGAGCAGCAGCTGAGACAACGGGCGCATCGGAACGGAGAAGAGAGTTCTGCTTTGTCTTGGGACCGAAGTCCTCTTCGAGCATCATCTGCGGATCGTTCATGTCGAGAACGAGCTTGTCGAAGGCTTCGAAGGGCGTTGTAGCATCCCAAATGATGCTGCGCGTCCATGCTCCGCGGAACAGGTCGTGATTGAAAGGCTTGTCCACTTTTGGCGGCGCGAATCCTGCTGCGTGGTCTTCGTCGTCGAGGTCGTCTATGATGTCATCGATATCAATCTGCTTTGCTCGATCTTGGGCAGATGAGCCCCAAACGACTCGTTCTTCCCAGTCGTCGAGTTCGACAGGAGCCAAAGTAGCTTTGCGTGCTTCTGCTTGGACGCCTGGCGTCGCAATGACAGCAAGCTCAAGGTCATCCGCGGCATCGATCTGATCCGCGGTCATGCTCGCAGGGTCCAAGTCCCTGGTCAGGCTCGGTAAGATCGAGGCATGATGGGAACGTTGTATTGATGAAGCCAGCAGCTCTTCGCGTGTAGATTTGGGTATTGGGAGCTCGTCTTCGGGCGTGATGTGAAACTTGGCGGCGGTAGGTCCGAGCTTGCGCTTCTTGGGAGGACGCGTTGCGAAGAGTTCGGTAAAGTTTAAGATCTTGCCAGGCTCAAAGTCGGGGAAAAGATGTCGAACCTCTTCCATGTCGACATAGGGGCGGGCAGGTGGTGCAGTGGACATGTAAGCAGGCTGCTGCGGCGGTGGAGTTTGTGGTGAGTCTTGCCTTGGGCTGTGAGATGTTGGTAAGACGAGCGGTGTAGCAGCATTGTTGGATCCAGGTGCAGACAAGAAGGCCATATCACGATCGTCATCTCTTTCTTCCTTGACCCTAATCATCCCTTCACCAAACCGAGCGAAGCCGTTGGCTTGAGTGGAATGACCGTTCGCCTGCGCTGGCGGATGCTGCTGCTGCTGCTGCTGTGACAACGGGACGTCGTCCTCTTCGCTCTCATCATCGTCAAAATCGTCATCCTCGCCTCTGAGACGCGCTCGAGGTTGTTCGAGCTGTGCCAATCCTTGACGATAGTATCTATCCAGCTCCGCCCTTTCTTGCGAATCACGCTCGCCTGCCAGCTCCCTCCTCATCTCATCGTCGACTTCTGTCTCCCAATCTTTCGAAGAGGAGCCATTCTGACGATATGAATCACCAAAGTCATCATCGTCATCTGCAAAGCGATCATTGTAAATATCCTCCTGCTTGATTCTGCCACTGCCAGAAGCAATACCGAGACGTTCGAGGTCGGATTGGTGCTGTTCGTCGATACCTAGATCTCGCAAGACATTGCCAAGAGCGAGACCGCCCAGATGCAGAGCGGCATTCTGTTCATCCTCCATGATGGCTGAAGTGTTGTTTGCACCGCTGTCGAGGTGCAAGCAGGGACCGAATGCGCGAAGTGCGCGAGTGATTGCTTCTTTCGGTCAAGAATGGCTGCTAGCTGGTCAACAGGCTACCTGGCTGTGCCAGTTCGATGAGCGCTGCTGATGGCGCCTAGAAAGACATCATATATCGTGCAGCTGATACGGTCGGCGGCTGAGGGATGATGATTGGTGAAGGAGGATGGTCGGGTTTGGAGAGATGCTCAGTTGGGATGAATGTGAGTGTGTGCGTGGAATTGAGTCGTTATTACCCGAATTCCGACTCTCTTTCAGAGCAACATTTGGACGCGCTTTTATGCCTTCGAAGCCAAGCCAGTGGTACCCGATCCGGCTGTCAGGCCCGATTGTTGTGCGCAAGTTGGCTTTGTCATGCTCGGCTGATCACGATTGTAAAGCAGAAGAAATGTCAATTTTGCTCCACTCGAGCTCATACCGACACTCACTTACTTCAGCCTCGACCAAACCCTCTTCTCAGCGGGTAACATCAATAACCTCGTCCTTCACCATCGTCCTCATCCTTCAATCGGATCCACTTCAGAGTAGAGGGTGTGGCACAAGCAAATTCGAAAGATTGCTCGTCAGCTGGCTTCAAAATTCGAGCTGGAGACCCCACAGAGCCTTCCCGACTCTGTGCAACGCAAAGCCCTCCACACCATTGCTGCCTAAGCCAAGGACGACTCCCATGAGCGCACGATAGTCTCCGATCCTTACTTTTCCATCCAGCTCTTCCTCTTCCGCTCCGCGCTTTGGCCGCCCCAAGATCGGTGCCAGCCATGCGGTACCACGTCCTCGGTGTCGGCTCTATCGGCTCCCTCATCGCATTCCACCTCAAGCGCTCCGTCAAACTTCAGCGCCAACTTCTTCAGCCAGGTCCGTCCAGATCCAAGTCCAGAAGAGACCTTCTGCTCTCCAATCTCTCCAATAAGCGGCCGCCACAGAACCAGGGCACCATCGTCTCCTCGCTCAGCCTTCCACCTTATGTTCAATCCGAGCTTCCAGATCCACAGCAGACATCCGTCACTCTCCACTTGCGGCGGAAAGCATTCGGCAAACAAGCGAAGCAGCGTTATGTCAACTCGATCGTTCTCGAACAAGACGGTGTAAGAGATATTGAAGGTGGATTTCAGACCGACTTCAATTCAGGCCCTGCAGATGTGATTGCGTCCATAGTGAGGAGGAACAGGTCGAATCAGTCAGAAGCAGAGGAAGCCGAGGAAGAGGATAGATTTTTGATATCAAGGAGCACGACATCGACGCCGTCAGAAGCAGCAGCGATACGAGAGCAGACAACAAGCAAGACACCAATCCCAGATCATGATGGAGGGCTTTCACTTATTTCGACTTTGGAAGGCGTTCATTCCCAGCCGAGAGCTAGTCCGATTGATAGCTTGATCATCACTACTAAGTGCGATGCGACCCTCTCGGCATTGGAAGGGATAAGACATCGTATACATCCTTGGTCGACCATTGTTCTCTTACAAAACGGTATGGGTGTGCTGGACACGCTCTTCGATACTTTCTTCAAGGATGTAGATCAAAGGCCCAATTTCGTTCTTGCTTCCACGACACACGGTTGCTGGAGAAAGGGACCGTTGGATGTAGTTCACGCCAGTTCGGGCACTTTGCATTTCGGCGTCGTACCCAGTGGTCGTGCGGGTCCGGATGGATTCGAGTCCCATCGTGTGCCTTACGGTCAAGCCATCGCACCCTTTCAACCCAATCTTCTGCCAACACGAGGGGAGTCGTCCAAAAAGAAGACTCCTCGAGGATGGGAACGTTTCGCACCAGATAGCGACTCTGACCCCGTCTCCGAACTCCCCGACCCATCCTCGCCATCTCCACTTCTCTCACTAAACAATATCCCAGACCAGCCTAGTCTACGCACTCTTCGGCATACCATCGCCGCACTGCTCTCTCTTCCACTCAACGTCGAATGGGAACCAATCCGAGACTTTCAACTTCGATCTCTCCGCAAACTCGTCATTAACGCTTGCATCAATCCTCTTACAGCACTTGCCGATTGTAAGAATGGCGATCTATTCGGAAACCCAGCAGCAATGGATGCTATGTGGTCAGTCTGTCTCGAAGCTGGAATGGTACTCGAAGCTCAAGTCAGAGATTATCTCGCTTCTTCATCATCTGAAACCCAGAAGAAATCCGCAAGTTTATCAACAGAAGATCTCATACTAAGATCCGATGAAACAGGCGAACCAATGTTACATCCAAGTTTGACTCCACAAGCACTCTTTCAGGAAGTACAAAGAGTGGCAAGATTAACAGCAGCAAATTGGAGTTCAATGCATAGTGATTTGAAGAATAGAAGAGGTAGTACGGAAATTGATTACATCAATGGGTACATTTCGGGTTTAGGAAGAGGTTATCAGATTGATACAACTGCAAATGATCTGTTGACGAATTTGATCAAATTGAAGACCACAAGGGTTACAGGGACTAATAGACTCTGATGATTTGTAGTATTAGACATAACTCAACCTCATCTCCACCCATCACACATACACAAGCGCACAACTTGGTTTGGGTCAGTCTTGATTATTACACCATCATCGTTTGAATGTGATAACCATTACCAAAGAAGCATCTACAATCAGACAAACTCTTCTTGCCCTCATCCCCTCACAAGGCATCATCACCGATCCGCCAAAGCACCCTGATTCCTCTCTGGTGGATTAACAACCAACATCTGCACACCATCCATCTCACCTTTCATATCCGGCATATCCTGTGGTGTGATCATAATATACTGAACATGAGGTGTAGCTCTTGCTTCATTCATAATCATCGATAACGCCACCCTCCTATTCACCTGATCCATGAAAATATCAAACTCATCCAAACATCTTATTGGCGAACTCATTGCCTGCCACAAAGAAAGCAGAAGACAAGCGGTTGCGAAACTACGCTCACCTCCCGACATGCCTTTATTCGAATGTTGTTGTGCTGTTCGTTGGGTTTGTGATGCTGCGTTCATGGAAGCTGTCAATGCGCGAGCAGCTTGATCTTGAGTATCGACAGCGAGAGATAGTTTCTCAGCTTTGTGGTTGAACTTGAGCGTTCCTTCGTACCCTCGCGTTTGAAGGTTACGCGCAAAGTTGCTCTTGGCTCGGATAGCAATGGATTTCCGGAAGAAGTTCCATTTAGCGTATCGAACGGCAAGGGAGCTGCGTAGTCGACGTTCAGCTTCGTTCATGTTGGCTACTTCTTCTTTCGCCTCTGTCAGAGCACGCTGGCGTTTCTGCAATTCCTCTGCTGCTTGCTCGAGACTGATGCCCGCCTCGGAGGCGGCTTTCTTCTTGAGCGATTGCAGATGGGCCTTCTCAGCTTCGATCTCAGACAATGTTCGTGTCGTTTCGACTTCATCACAGTACTGCTTGGCATCTTCCTCCATCTTTCGGTGGTCTTCTTCCAGACTTGCCTCTTCAGTCTCGTTGGCTTTGATGTCGGCTTCGATGCGCTCGCGCTTCTTCTGCCAGTAGTCTCGATTGTTGATCTGCTTGACTCGTTCGGCAACGGCTGCTTCAAGGCGCTGTTGGAGATTGCCCATCCTGCCTTCGTATTGACGCTTGCGTTCTTCGAGAGCTTGGATCTCGGTGCGCAGTGGCGCTCGTTGAGCTTGCACTTCGGCCTTCTGCGTTTGGATCTCCTGGAATTGCTGCAAAATAACCTCCTTCTGTGCTTCCAGCTCTCGCTTGGCTTCTTCCAGCGCTGAGATGTTACCAGGCGCAGCTTCTTGCATCTGTTCATCGAGACGAACGAGCTCCTGTCGGAGTACGTCTTTACGCCTTCGCAAGTTGTTGAGTTCGCGTCTGCCTGCTTCCTTGGATCGCTCGAGAGCATTCCTTTCCTGTTTAAGATCTCGTAGGCGCTGGCTACTTGCGGCGATCTCTCCATCAAGCCTCTGTTGCTCTGCTTCCAGGTTACGGATGGCATCTCCGACATTTTGCGACAGGCGTGGGGCTCCTCGGTGTTCTTGTAAGGCCGCCGAAAGCGAACCTGCTGCACCACCACTGATGCTGAACATGTCAGCCGAGAAGCATGCTTGAACGTTGTAAGGCTGTGTTCGCATCAGCCTGTCGCCGTCTGCGCGGCGCTCGACGAGTGCAGCTCGCTCGATGTGAGCGGCAATAATGAGCTGACGCTTGACAATCTCGTTGTCGCATTCCAACACGCGCAGGACTGTAGTGATATCGCCGTGTGGCTCACCGTCAGAGTAGTCAAAGAGCGCCTCTGAACCGGAGATGATTGGCACATGGACACCAACTCGTTGCATGATCGTGCTTAGTCGCTGTCTGTCGTGATGATTCGAGACGAAGAAAGCGTTGAGGTTGTTGCCGAGAACGCTTTCAAGAACTCTCTGCCAGCGCATGTCTTTGAGCTTGACGTGTGTGCCCAAAGGACCGATTGGCTTGGATCTCCAGCTGTGATCGCTGTTGATGGCTTGTAGCAAGGAAGGCACTTTGGGACCACCGTATGCTGTCAATCGATTGCGCGTGCTCTCTCGCAACTGTGCCAGTCGCGCGGCGTTGTTCTGGTATTCATCTCGAAGTCGTCGCAGAGTCTGCCCTTCTTCGTCCTCACGTTGTCCAATATCAATCGTCTTGTTATCCATCTCGCGTTGCTGCTCTTCCTTGTCGAGCAAGGTGTCTTGCGCTTCTTGTCGCTGCCTCTGCACATCTTGACGTTCCTCCTCGAGTTGCACTCGATGCGCTTTACCCTCGTGTGCCAGCTTTGACGTTTCTTCGCGAATCTGATCTTCGTAGCGCTCGATGCCCTTGTTGAGCTCGATGATGTTTTCGTTGAGCTCACGCTCCTGCGAATTGAAGGCCTTGACCTGTTTGCCCAGATCCTTCTCCTTTGCTGCCAGTTCGTCGTACTGCTGCTGAAGGGGAGTGAAGATGTCGTCAAAGTTGGTGCTCTCGCCTTCGAGTTCGTTGATACGCCCTTCACACTTGGTGAGTTCGGCAAGACTTTCGTCGAGACTTTTGTTGCAGGCGACAAGCTTGGCACGGATGCGTTCAGTCTTTTCGACGGCAGCTTCGAGCTGATCTCGTACCTCGTTTACCTGAACCCAGACGAACTCGCGGTTCAAGGCATCGATCTTGTCCTGGTAGCCTCTTGTCTCCCGCACCTTCTGCCATTGCTGCAAGGCTTGCTGTGCGAGAGCCTCGAGCTGTTCGAGAGCACCTGACTTGAGTGCCAGAGCTGACTTCATGCTACGGACGTGGGTCTCGATGAGGTCGTATTCGCGAACGAGTTGGCTGAGCTGCGTTCCCTCAAGGAAGAACTTGTAGATCTCAGAAGGGTCGGAGCTGCCGAGGAACTGACGAGCAGTGTCTTGAGTAAGAATATGGATCGGATTGTCGGGCTGGATGTTGGCATAGTCGCAGAAGGATTCGAGCTCTGATTTGGTGGTAGCAACGATTTTGCCGTTGGCGGCCTTCATCTTCCATGCTCCACCACCTTCAGCAAGGATGCGTCGCTCGATGATGATGTGAGTGCCGTAGGCCTCAGGTCGGAAGGCATCACTGCCTTGATTGCGAATGGTGACTGTAATGGTAGCAGAGGACTCGCCTTTCTTGACGAGATCTTTAAGACTAGAGCCACGGTTGGTGGAGCTTGTCTTGCCACCCAGAGCAATCATGAGAGCTGTGAGAATGGTACTCTTGCCGCTACCATTACGACCCATGACGAAATTGAGCTTGGGTCCAAAGTTGATCGAGAAGTTGGCGTGGCACATGAAGTTGCGCAGCTCAATCCTTTCGACAATGCCGGATTGTGCAGTACCTTGATCCGCATCAGCCATACGACGCTGCTGTTCGGCCCTGTCGTCGTCCGAGTCCAATTGATCTTGCTCATCATCTACATCTTCGTCTTCTTCGTCTTCTTCCTCGTCTTCAGCTTCCTCATCGTGATTCCCTTCGTCCTCGTCTGGCGTCACTACGCCATCGGATTCTGGCTCCAGATTTGCCAACACTTGCGACTTTCGCCTTCTTGGAGTCGTCTGGGTCTGAAGGTGTCGCGGAGTGCCATTGATCCCATCGGGAGCGTGACCATTGGTGCGCATGCGCTTTGGAGACATGGCATCGACGTCGTCATCTTCGTCTATCCGCTCGTCACTGCGGCCAGATGGCCTCTTTCCCAACGCCATGGCGCGGGTCGCTGCTGGCCTGGCGTTAGGAGCTGACAGAGAGATACTTGAGTCAGTCGCAAAGATCGATTGAAGAGCTGCTTTGCGTGTCGCGCAGACGCACTTTCATGGTGAGTTAGCAGAACATGTGCTTCTTTCGGCAGTTCGAGTTCAACCCTGCCTTCTCGAAAGATGATGTGACTTTTGACGGGCGTCCAGAGATGTCGGAGTGGTGAAGATGAAGTCGATGAGAGGAGAGCAGAGGAGAGCAGAGACTGCGGACAGAATCGAGGAGAAGCATTCAGAGACCAACACTTTCCGACAGAAAGTGGGCTCAGCTTTCAGAAGAACCGCAGAGCTCAGCGTCCTTTTGAGTGCGCTTCTGCTGCTGCTGCAATGTCAGAACCCTAATCATTCACCTCCGCAGCTTTTTCGACGCGTCGCGGAAATCACCTTTTGACAGCTTCAGCAGGAAAGAAAGGTGGAGTAGCCCGATGGTATCCGATCGCATTTAAGATCGGGCTTCAGGAGAAAACTGCCAAAATTGGCAAGAAGAGAAGACTGACAAAATAAGCGAGCTGCGAGGCTGCAGTTGTTGACATTTCGTGCCCCTAAACGAAAACGACCGTAGAGTTGTCGGAGTTTGAGCTCTTCGAAAACTTGTGTTGCTCGTTCCCAGCACCTCCTATCTTCATCTAATCCAGCCCTGAGATTGTCCCTGACTCGACCTCATCATGATCAATGGCTTGAGAGGCTCGAGCTTTTCTATCTATCTCAATGGCATTGTGAGCCAAATGCACGCGAAAGTGGGCTTAAGCAGATCTTCATGCTCGTCTGTAGCTGCACGTTGTTTCGATGCGGAAGGAGAGTCCCAATACAATGCTGTCGACTGAAAGGCTGATCAGAAAGCTCATCAGTGTATCCAATACCGAAGCTTGAGTAAGACTCTGGACACGTTTGACGTCGGAAGGAAAGGGCTGGCTTTCCGGGGTCTCACTCTTCAGCCCATACATCGGCTCGAGTCAACGGTAGCGCAAACTGTTGAAGATGGGCTCATGTCGAAAGAAGCCATACCTGAGCTGGAATAGAGGAGACTGAAGCAGTGAATGCACTAGCTTGCTAACTCACCTACTGTATGTCGTGAGTCCAAGCTTACAGTATGGGCCCAAGCCTTTTTGCATGCATCCCGCGACATTTTGGCCCCTGTCCAACTCCGCCCTGCATTTGACATCTGTTCTTTTGCCTCTCCGCTCTTCTTTTGTCTTGGCCCCTTCCTCTGCTAGGACCTTCTCCTCCCTCTCATCACCACGCCTTTCTGGCTTTCTTCAACCCTTCCATCTTCATTGTTGACCACCACCACTTTTTCGACACGACCTCTCACGACCTTTACGATTTTCTCACAAGCACCGACAGAATTGTCTTCGTCAAGACGCGCCTTCTACACCTCCAATTTATTACGCTAACGACTTTGCTATTCACGATCTGCCTACACAACAGAGCTCAAATTTACCACCAGTCGCAAACCTTGATCTCGGCAGCTCCGCAACAATCGTCCTCAGAGCGTAGACATCAGCGCAAGAAGCAACCATGTGGTGTGATAACTGTCTTCTAGTCTTCCCGTTGCGCCATGGCGCCATGGTCTGGAACGTCTTCATCGCTGCCTACAACCTGGCAGGTTCTATTCTTCTCTTCAACAAAGGTCAATTCCTCTTCTTCAACTACCCCGAATGGCAAATTTACGGCGGTATTGGTATGGCTGTCATGGCCATCTGCATTCTCACCACCATTGGTATGGCAAACAACTCGTACATGTTCATGCGACTCTGCTTCTTCCTCTGGCCTCTCATCCTCATCGTCGTCGCAGTTCGTGCTGGCTTTATGATCTTCCAGCTGGACAGACAGCAAAGCCGTGTAACATGGGAATGTAGTAACGGAGGCCAACTCTGGGGCACTGCTGCAGAAAACAACCCGGACACCAACACGGATACCATGCCCTCCGGACTCTGTTCTGCCGGCTTCCACAGTCTTTACATCGCTTTTGTTTTCTCACTGGCTATCGACTGGTCTCTCCAGGTATACGCATATTTCATGTGCTGGCGTTTCAAGAAAAGAATCGAGCACTATTATGCTCTTGCCACTAAGGAGCAAAACGTATACAGCTTCTAGTGACACAGCTTGTTTCATACCATCTACATTCCTATGCCCATATGGTCGCCTCACAGCGTCGAGCCTTAGGCTCCTCCTTCCAGTCGCCGCTTGGCGTCGAGCACTATGCTCCAATGACACCTTACACACCCGTTCTCATACCATATGGTATTAGAATATCCGTATCTATTCGAGACATTACCGCAGCAGGCAGCGTCCTTCCTCCAGAGACGCACAGATCTGCCGGGACGAAACGGTCTTGACTCTGATCGTGTACACCATGAATGTTGCAGAACTCTGATCGTCCAATCACAGATGCGCACTTGACACCCCAAACCCTCCTGCTGCCCGTGCTCCTCTTGAGTCATAGTGAAGTTTGACCGCGCACGCCTCTTAGAATTTGCCTCTGCGCAGTCAGAATCAGCCACTTGCGCCTGCGCCTAGGCATGTCCCACCCAAACTTAATAGAGTTGCTTCCGAGCTCTTCGAGATCTCTCAGCTGCGCAAGTCCAGGCACTTGCTCTGAATGACTTCCTTCTACTTCCACCACTTTCCTACTCTTCACGCATCTTCCAATAGAGCGCTTTTCCCAGCCCGAAAGTATACAGCTAATGCTCATCACATGGAATCCACGGCTTTGACTCGCTCTCCCATAGTCTGCGGCTGTGGAAACTTGGCTCTCTTTTGCGCAGAATGTTCGCCTAGTTTACACAGGGCTTTCTTACGCTAGACGTTCCGCCCAGAGAATCTCTCTGTTCAAATATAAGACCAGACCTGTGGCTGTCGATTTGCCTCTACATATGCTCATTCCCTCACTCATACTTCCACTACCTTACGACATGGAACCAATCTCTGTTGACGAAGATAGTCGCTCCAACTCCGACACTACCAGCAAGAAACGTTCTCATGAGGACGGCAATGTTCCTGCTGATGAAGTTGCTGGCTCTCAGCAGCAGGTTGACGAGATCGACGAAACCATGAATGTTGATGAGGAGACGGGTCAAGGCGCAGGTAACCAGCTTGACAACGAGACTTCGGTTCAATCCAAGTTGGCTCAAATCGCAGCACAGCAGAGTTCTCGCCCTCGCAAGGCTAGGAAGGTTCCCCTTAATGTTGCTCCTGTCCCTCCCACAGCATACAGCGAAACCTTCAACGACGTTCAGGAAGCTATTCGCAACGGCAACCTCCCAGCTATACAGAGCAATACTTCTCCTCAAGAAGCTGCTTCCCATTCTACTCCGTCTACCACCTCTCCAGCTGCTGCCGGCTCTCAACAATTCCGATACTTCAACACAGCCGTGGTCACACCCTCCAGCTCAGAATCGGCTTCCCAATCCAGCGCCTTCAATCAACACCCTATTGGCAACGCCCAGCCTGCTGAGGCTCTTCCAGCCTTCATTCAATTGGACACTTCCACTAACGGCCTTCAGGTGGATGATGACTTCACCGAAGAAGATTTTGCTGAGCAAGCGGATGAAAGAGGCGCTGATGCGCCGGAAGACGACTCGAACGATGTTGCTGCTGGCGCCAAGAGCAAGCGCTACTTGCCTGTTCTCCGCTGGCATGCTGTTCCCAAGTCTAACTGGCTATTTGACGAACTTCCAGACCCTACCCATCCTAATGCTGTCGGTAAAGCCACTCATCGGTTTCGTTATGATGGCTCCAGAAGTCTTGCTCAGGAGCACCAGGAGGCAATGGTCGATTCAATTCTAGATGCTATCGCTAAGCAACGCCCTAATGTACCTCTTGCTGAAGTTTATGTCCAACCACCTCGTCGAATCGGCCAAACCTGGTATGTAGATATTGCCGCCACTACTGCCATTACCTATGAGTGCCTCCGCTCTGTCAACCTCTCCTTTCGCAATCGTCCCTTTGTTCTGGCTTTCTCTGGTGCGCCTCTTACTGCTAAGCATGCTTTCTTCCGTATCAATGGTATCGACACTCGCACTCCGCTCCCAGCAGTCCTTCGATGCCTCCGACTTTCCCTCCCTCAACTTCACATCATCTCTTTCTGGGCCATGTACCGAAACAACGAATTAGTCAGAGACAACAAAGTCTCTCCTCACAGCTTTACAGGTATTGTCTACTTCTTGGCCGAAGCCAGAGGTGCTAAATTCGACCCCCTGCGTACTCCTGGCTTTGTTGACATGAGTGCTATTGAACATGGCAGACGCCTTCCTCTATTCTTTGAAGGCCGTCCTGTAGACTGCACTATTTGCACCAATCCTCGTACACCTCGGCACTTGGCTAAGGATTGTAGTCGTAATCAGAGATTTTCTGCTTGACCTTCTGGCTGCCCTCATGCGTCCCCTCAAATCTCATTAAAGACTTCATCTCTAGCAAAAGTCGGCTTTGGTATCAATCAATGATCTTCCTTTTCCAAGTACCTTACATCACATCCGTTCGTACTAATGTTTTCGTGCTTGTATCACACCCAGGTCCCTCTCTTTCAATGATAAGTCTTCTAACTCTCTATTAATACTTGCCCGGTTGTGGTACTACGAGTGTGCACTAAGTCTTCACTCTCGCGATAAGACTTACCGTCCAGTCCCACGCACTCTTGGGTCCAAACGGTAATCAAGGCTGATGTCTCGCTTTGATCCCCACCATTCGATAATGATAGCGCCATCCTTTACCACCTGAGTGGGTAAATCGACTTCCTATCTACTTCATTACCCTCTGTCTCTCAATGGTGGATATGGTGTGTCCCGATGATTGGATACGCGCTGTAGGAGATCCTCTTTGCTCTCTAATATGGACTTGGCGAAGCTACCTAAGGCCGGTGTATAGAGAAGAGAATACCTCTGCAAAACGCCACTCTTCGGCATCCTCGTTGCCATCTTAATGGGCTTCTTCTCTCTTAGACCCGGTAGCACAAAGGCGCCTATGATTTGGGTGCTCGTCGAAAGCTCAAAACTTTTATTACAACCTGGGAATACAATTCTCTATATTCTGATTTGCCGTCTAGGCATTCTCTACCTCCTACCGCCCCATGTCGCCAGGTCGAAAACGGCCTATAGTCAGACCACTTCACATCTCTGAATTGCGGTTGCACATCTGATACGATAGTTTCAGCTTGTCGTCTCTGGAGCTACGGGCTGTTGCACAGTACTGCATGTGCATGTCATGCATAGGTCTACTCATCCACGATAATTCCCTCTCTCAAACTATCCCCCTTGGTTAGTCGTTATCCCTTTACTAGATCTCTCAATACATGCACGCTTTCCGTTCTGAACCGATGGGACCCTTTGTCTCGCCACACATCGCTTCCTTTCCGGAAAAGATAGGCATATTCATGCTCTTTCCCTATCGGCCCCTTTTCCGTCTCCACCTTAGATTGTACTACCCCTCACTTCATTGAGCTCACATATCCTCCTCTATTCTGTTTGTACTAGATAGGATTGCCAGATACACGAGTTCAGCATAGCTCACAACACGCGGCCAGGCAGAATTCACGTTAGTAAAAAAGGGGAAACCCACATACCCACACCTTCATTTGCCATGCAGCGGCTGTAAAAGCCTCACTAAAGACTATTGATGTTCTTTACGCCCGAAAGTGTATGCGCCGTTCTCGCTCCCAGCAAGTTAAACCTTAACGAACGCAGAAAATGCAGAAAGCGTAGAAACTACCCGCCGTCCTGCTTTCCATACTTCTGCGCCGTCCGCATCCTCCTAGCTTTCTCTCTCTCCACCTTCTCTAATTCGCCACGACCTGCTCCCTCTCACTTTCGACAGACTACTAGTAGCTGCGCAGCTTCTCAAATGTAAGAGATACAATCTTTCCCTCGATCTTTACATAAAACACTCATCTTCGGCCTCCTGACATTCTCTTTCCTCCTCTTTCTAACTTGCCATAAACTCCTACACGCTCTTACCGCCCTCGCCATCTATCCATTCTCATCGTTCTGTCTACCTGCTCCCTCGTCATCATAACCGTTGTCATCATGACCGGTTCAGCTAATCCCTCGACGTTGCGCCAAACATTCGACGAGCGCATCACTACCGCGATCATGCAGCGCCATCCGCTACTGACGGACAACAGCGCTTACTTGAGCCTTGCCGCCTCTGCTCAGCGAATTCTCGATAATGCTCCAGTCCAACCTCCCTCGGATGAGGACGTTTCTAATGCCGTTGCGATTTGCTCCTCTCGCCCATCGTATCCTCTTCTCCGTCCCGTCGCACCTCACACTCCTCCATCTACTACCCCAGCCTCTCCTTCTCCGCTTCGTGCTAGAAGCAATACTCACAATCCGCTTACGAAATACTTCAGATCTATCTTGAAGGCAGAATCTCGTTTTCCGATTCCAAAGCCTATCGATAACCCGAAACAATCGCCAAAATCGCTCGTTAAGCGAGACAATATCAGTTTTGCTCTTCCCGCACCAAAGACGTTCCATATCGACGCCACTTTTTACCAAGATTACTGCCGCATTTCCGATCTGCTGGACCGCCTTTTCGACGGGACCGAAAATCTTCCGCCCTTCTTCGCTAACACTTCGGTACACAACACCTTAGGCAACGAGGCAACGGTCAACATGCGATTGGATCATTTCGGATTCACTCCAGCCATGATCATTCTCAATGTTGCGATGGATATCGCTCGGGACATCGACAACCCTGCCGATCCGATACATGCTCCATATGCTCCTCTTCTCGAAACCCTACTGAAGGTCTCTAGTAACTTCTCGATGGTGGCACAAGCCTCTCTTTCCGAGCAATGGAATTACAGAGGCGTGTGCTTCAGCGACCTTAATGCTACTTTGTTTCGGAATGCCTCGATAGATTTTCTTGAAAAAGAAGCCGCCTTAGCTGCTGGCCTCCCAGAACTTCTTGATAAACTCGATACAAACTACTTCGGTAAGACCCAACCTGATAACGACGTGGTTGCCACTATGTTCGACCCCAATGGCAAGCTGGCCGAGCTCCGGGTGCTCAATATTGAGAGTAAGAACAAGGACTCTTTCAATTATGCTGATGTATTGAAGATTCTCAATAAACCAGATGGTTATCTTGAACAGGCAGATCTTCGGCAGCTCGCTACAGCTGGAGAGATACCAGTTCGGGAGGCTTTTAAAAGGACGGCAAAAGGGGAGAAAAGCATGAAGCCGCTACTACGCTACCACTTGGAAGTCTTCGCTCAAGGATCCACCTACACCATTCAGCTCGGTCAGAAATATGGTATTATTACCTCGGGCACTACCGCGGTGGTTATTCGGGTGGATTGGGATGATTCTCATGGGGACGTTGTCTACCTCACTCCTATTAGACTGGAACAGGCCGGTAGCAAGATTGGTGACGTGGCCTGCACTACCACTTTGGCTAAGTTAGTTGCTGTACTCGCTATTCTTAATGTAGAAGCCGGTTTTCGAAGCAACGCAGAGATTGAGGCAGCCGGGGAAAGGATGGCTCGTTACTACTTTCCGAACTTCGCTAAGGCTCCGCCAGCCACTAACAATCCTCGATCACAGTCTTCCGCTGGCTCAATCTCCTCATCTTCAACAGCTGCTAAACACCAAGACAATGCACCTTCCGACACCGCCTCGACAGATCATCAGACTTCTGAGCTTATAGACAATGCGATTTCCTCAAACAAAGAGCTTTCATTCAACCAGTTCCTCGATAAAGTGTACGCCGAGTCCCCGAATTATTATATACCCATTCTCTCACGGGGAGAGCTACTTCGCATTTTCAAGGCGTCAGCGGCTGCTTATCGTAAGGGTGATACCAAGCTCGCAACGAGAGGTTTGAAATGGCTTCAGACCTACCACGTCGTCGCCGCTCCTTCTCTTCCTGTCGAGTGTAGTTCGGGCAGAGACGGTTTCTTCCATCCCTCCGCGCTTCTTACCAATGATATTCCTCTCAGTCCCTCGAGTCAAATGTCCGACTTCTCCCCACCCACTAATCCACCTGCAAAGAGGCCCAGACTCTCAAATGAAAGCAGCATTTCCTCGCTTGACGGTGTATAATAGATCCCAATTTCGTTGCCATCTGCTCTTCAAAAATCAAGACACTTGCCCCCCACCTTTTTCTTGTCTATAGGCCACCACGTGCTTGTATCCTCAACTGTGTGTGTCTCTGAGAGATCTGTCTATGGTTACGATCATATGATTACTTGCTCACAAACATCAGACCGCCTTTGCTTCGCTCACTACCTCATTAGGTCTCAACACAGCTTAGTTCTTCATTTGCGCAATCCTCTTCTGAGCTAGGCACGGATGCAATATGACAGTTTGGCTGATGCTCGTCCTAGGCCATTCTTCTGCCCAGACCAATCAACCCTCACCTCGGTATTAGCCCTGGTCTGCCTAGGAATTTGATAGCTACGCATATGACGACGCTACACGCTCAAAGCGTTTCACAAAGCTTTTGTTCTACCCGCTCCGCCTTTATTGGTCCTCTTTCCGCCCATACCTTTCCTGAACCGCGCACGTACTCCTCCTTTAATACTCTGGTTTGGACCTTCCACTGTCTGCCAACTCTCCTACCTCATCTGTGACCGATTCGATATGGCTCCTCAAAGCAAAGGTATAGCCATTTTTGGCGTCCCGTCCACAGCCTTTCCTCTTCTTCAAGACATCATAGACACCACATCAAAAGAGCGTAAAAGACATCCAAAGTTTTTGGGTTTTAGTACAGACGGCTCCAAATTCGGCTTCTGGATTCCTCGAGCTCCTGTGGATCTTCGGAAAAAAGCTGTAGCTCACGCCAGGACCGTTGGCTTTGATGTGATTAACCTCTTTGGAAAGTCTGCAAGTGCCATCGTCATAAATCCTGTGTACGAAGAGATCGCTGCTGCCCTACCCACCATTGTAGCTGCAGATCCAGATTCAGTATATCTACACACAGCTCCTCCCCCTGCTGACACTCGCAAGTCTTCTCGGGCGTCTTCCAGCCGATCATCTCAGAAGGAGGTTGATCCGGCTTCAATTGCATTCAAAGATGTTGTCAAGCGAAAGCTCTCAGACAAACGCTTCTGCGACAAGGACCAACACGAAGTTCGACAGAACGATCAGGCTTACAGAGCCTGTCTCGAAGTTACTCTCAAACAACCTTCCTCATCAGTTTCCAGCTCCACAACTCCCACTAACGGGATCGATCTCTCTAACTCTGCCAAATCCCCGTTTCTTCGTTCTGTCATTCTCACTAACAACTTCTCGAACATGGACATTTCCTTTTCGGCCACTATCGCTCCAAATCTTGTTTCAGGCCTTCCACAATTGGCATCCGAGGAAATGATTACCCCTGATACCGTAAAGCTTGCCAATGATGCTATTCTTCTGGCCCAGAAGTACATATCAGGTAGTGCAGATCTTTACCCTCCTGCCTTCTGCACTACCAGCTACAGGACACCCAGTACCTCAGAGCTTGCCTGGCTGCTCGAACATCGACAGGAGATAGTCGACACGGATCTTCACACCAAGGCGATGCAAAAGGTTGCTGACTCTTTTAGTACTCATTTTGGATATGCGCGATTCCATGCAGCCACATTCTTCGAACTCATCATCCTCCAAAAGGACTTGCTTGCAAACAAGAAGGCTGCTGCCTTCCCCAACTCCTTGCGCACCCTCCTCGTTGCCGTTGTGTTCGTCCTCCTTGACAAGCTCCGCACTTTGGACAAGAGGATTGACCCTACTCTGCATTATTCAATGCAAAATCTACGTCCTCAAGAATGGTTCACAATCCTACAACTGATATTCTCTGATCATACCGATAACCTGGTCTCTACAAAAACGATTGCTCGTAACTTTCGCAATGGTGTTAACGCCCTTTCTGCTCTGCCAGACGACCGCCGTTCAGCCATTAACAAATATACGATTCGCAACTTACACCAATTCACCCTCTGTGAAAGGATGGCTGCAGGTGCTATCCCTCCGGGCAACCTGCGTGAGGAGGATGCTACCAAATTCGATTGCAGCCACCTACCTTCACTATCGTGCCGCAATATCGACCTTAACTCCCTTGAGTGGACTCCTGTTCATCTCGATCCCTTCTTTGTAACATGGGAGTCGGTCATTCCTTCCCTGCGTACTGATCTGACCTCTAACGATACAAAACCTAAGCTAGGGAAGGGTCCAACATTCTTACATGCTATTGTCGCTCCTTCATTGTTGGAATCTGATCTCACCATGGTCATTGAGGGACAGGAGAGAACCAACTCTGATTCGCCTCTTCTTCCTACCCATCTTTCTGCCCTTATGACGCCTCCACCAGACGGTGATACTTCTCAGTCTTTCCCTGCTCAAGTGGTTATTACGCGGGCAGTTTCTCGTCGTACCGACACTGTTGGACAGGTTCAGATCGCTCTCTGCTTCGTGAACCGCTGCCACGCCTTTATCGCACTCCTTACTCTGGACCGATGGCTGCCTACCGTCGACCTCGATCAGCCTCGCTTAGTACCCACCACCGGATGGACAGGATTTCAGCATCCATTGAGTCGAGTTATCATGACTTGCTTATCTAATACCATTCAGCCTACATTGTGGATGGTACAACGATGCACGATCCAGCCTAGTCTACCTCATCACCCTGTCTCTGCATTACCCCTAGGATACGGCGCTTCAGGCTTCAAGTTCATGCTTACTTACTTTCATCCCCTAGATGCTTTTGAAATGGTCGGCTCACGAATCTCCTGGAGCATACACCATAACGCCACTGCTACGACGCTTTATTCTGAACCGCTCCAGTTGTATGTGGCTCCAATGTATACTTCCAGTTGCGACAAATGTGGCCATATTGGACACGATAGTTCTCAATGCCAGGATGACGTTGGTACCACGGGTGCTGAAACCTGCCGCATCTGCGAAACCGTTGGCGATCCGGATCCTTGCTCCCTCACTCCGTGCCGACATGTCCGAGCCTTGTTCAGCCAAGATGAAGCCCTTTCTCGCAAGGCTATCTCATCACTTCCAAAATACAATGCTGGGACTTCTGCTCTTGGTGTGGCCCTTCAAGCCTTCTCTCCCCGCCTGCCAGCCTGACTGCTTTGTACGATCTCACTTCCTTCCAATGTCGTGTTGGTAATGATAATCGCTTCAAATGAACCATACCACTGCTTTACTAGCTCATCTTTGGTTGCATTTGAGTCATCGCTCGTGGGAGGCCTCTACTTACCATGAGCCTTTTGCAGTTGCATCTGTATAGCTATCGGGTTTATTAGGCGAATCTTTTGAGAAGATCTTCTACATCACACTTCTAAATGCGGACTCTCTCATCAGCCTTCACTGTGTTCCATAATATCTTTATTGCTCAAATCAGTAAGTCCTGTGCCGAGGAGAAGACGTCTCAGAAGACCCACCAATGTTTGCTCATGTACCGCTTTGGGGTTCATTTCACAGATACAATAAAAGAAAGATACTCAGCCCGCCTCTTTTTCATCTCCACGCGTATTCCTGCGCCCACACTTCTTATGAATCACCTTTTCATTTTCTCCTTCCTTCCTTTCTTCGACCTTTCACTTACTATATCACCTCTTGAGTCCTCATTCTCCCTCTATCTGGCCATCCATGCGGGTCTTGCAGTATAACATTGGCTCTAGTATCACTCGTTTAGGTGCGGCTGCCTTCAACCTCCCAGATGTCGTTCCTGACGTTCTACTCTTGCAGGAGGTTGGCGATCTTACCAGCCTACAATTTGATGGTTGGGACGTCTTCTACGCTGCTTCAGAAGATTCGAGAGGAGTATTAGCTAGCGGCGGTAAATTGGATGCAGCGGTAGCGGTCCGTAAAAGTCAGGGAAGGACTATTAGACTTCTGTCTCCCACGAACCCTCAAGCTGTAGGAGTCATGGTCACAGAAAATTCTACCGAGAGGGCCTGCTCGTGGGTCTTTGTAAGCGCATATTGCCATCCACCATCTTCTGTTGCCAAGATCAAACCTGTATTAGCCAGTATTATGGCCCTCTTACATGCACTTCCCGTTTCATGCACTTCTCCAAATCTTGTTGTGGGCGGAGACTTCAATGTCGGTTTCGGACCGTGGGCCCCAGATAGCACTAGACGTTCCGAACAAATTTCCTCGGATCTCATCTGTGAATGGGCTGAAGACCTCCAAATTCGCTGCATCACCCCACCGGATATCGGCACTCTCCAGGCACCCAACTCTCTTTCCATTTCCACCATTGACATTACTTTCTCTAGCTCTTTCCCTACTACCTTCCTACGGGTAGAATGCAGTATGCGAGTTGATCATTGGCCCTTGTACTTCGTCTTTGATTCTTCGCCACTGTTATCTTCTCCTCCAAGCGCCTTCTCTGTCAAAGGTGTCGATTGGGCCGCATATATCAAGCAGTTGGAATTCCTGTTACGACGTTCATCTCCAAAACACAACAGCACTTCAGAGTGGAGCGAGATCCTCGCAATTATTGCAAGTTCGCTCTCCCATTGCAGGCAGCAAAAGTCGACCCAGACACGTCGTTCCCGCTCTTTCAAACCCAATCGTTGGTGGAACCACGAATGCAAGGCAATTCTCAAAGCCCGAAATCAGCTCATCCGAAAATTGACTTCCCAGCTTATACAGGGACGTCGTCGTTCAGGTGCTTCAGCACCCTCCACTGCAGAAAGATCTGACTTTCTCAAGCAACAGCCAGAATTGCAAGCCACTAATCGTGCACTGAAAGCCGTAGTTCGCAAGGCCAAACACTCGATTGTCGCAGAAGCCGTCAACACACTTGATACGGCTGATGAGTGGAAGAATCTTCAATTCTGGTCAGGTTCCAAATATGCGACTCAGGTTCTCAGCCCCCCTCTCCGAGGTCAGAACGGCTCTATGATCTCGAACACGGACGAAAAGGCTCTCCTCATGGTCTCTACTCACTTCCCCAATGCTCGCCCGCCTGGTGATGCCCCTCAAAATGCAGCACTCGGCTCCACTGCCGAAGGTTCTACCAACTCGTCCTCCCTCCTTCCTCTGATAAAAATGGCGGAGTTGGAACAAGCTGCTGAATTGATCAAAACCCATAAAGCAGCCGGTCCTGATGGTGTCAGCCCTGGCCTCCTTAAGACCTCTCTATTACAGTCGACCGCCTTTCGTCGCCGCTTCCTCTCTCTCATCAACCGGGTGGTTTCACTTGGTGACACACCCTTTCAATGGAAGCACGCCAATATGGTGGTCTTTCCGAAGCTTGGCAAACGAGATTTGACAATTCCTAAGTCATATCGCCCTATATCGCTTCTATGTGTGGCTAGCAAGTTGCTTGATCACATAATTGCTCTACGCATACAAGCTGCAGCACAGACACAAAATCAGCTCCTTCATCAGTACGGCAACATCGCTGGTGTATCTGCCGTTCATGCTGTAGGGATCATCTTACACAAAGGGCGAGAGGCTCTCAAACACAAGGAGCATGTTGGTATTGTCACTATCGACGTCAGCAATGCCTTCAACAACCTTGACCACACTGAGCTACTTAAGGTCTTACATCGCTTCCACTTGGACAAGTTCAAACCCTTTGTCCAAGAGTGGCTCCAGTTTCGTCGCTTCTGCATTCAATTCGAGGGCAAGACTACGCCAGCATTTCATCTAGGCGAAAGAGGAATTCCACAGGGTTCTCCCCTTTCGCCTATCCTCTGGTCTATCTATGCCGAGTCTTTCTTTCCTTCCTCTGAACAGCTTGACCCTCAGACTTCGTGCCAGGGCAGTTACGTTGATGATTTCTTCCTCACTGTCACTCATCCCAACCCAGACACGGTCATCTCTAAGTTACAGAACTGGCTGAACAATCTCTCGCGCTGGGCTGACGATAGAGGTCTTGGTCTTGACAAACCTTCTTTCATGGTGTCTTGGGTTGTTGGGGACAACAGCGATACCGATCCTATTGACACCCCGGTTCCAAATCTGACCCTCTCTGACGGTTCCCACATTTCGCCCGAAGTGTCTCAAATCCGATTTCTTGGTGTCATCATGGACAAAAACCTTTCTCTTCATCCTCACGTCTTATCCAAGTGTAATCGTGCTCGTAATGTTATCGACAATCTTGAGGGACGCTGTCGTCGCTCGGACTTTGCGCCTGGTTTGCAACTTCGGATTAAGATGATCAAAAGCCTGGTGTTGCCCGTGTTGGACTATGCTGCGGTATTACATCCTCTTGTCACTCACGTAGAAGCCGCACCAATCAATCGAGTCGAAAAACGGATATTTCTTTTCGCCTTGGGAATTCCCGCAGGATCTTCCTTACCGAAATGCCACTCAATAGCTCATGAATTGGGACTGGTCATGTGGCAATTGCGATGGCAAAAGCACACCCTCAATTTCGGTCTGAATCTTCTTGCTAATACTCGGGTTCCAGGCCATCTGGAAACTCTTTCTATCTGCAAAGCCATATACCAACAAACTGATCCAAGCCGCGCAATTGCTTCTGACATATCCCAGTATGGGCCTGGTCGTATTATGGATCCTGAATCGGCGAAGTGTCGTAAGGGCAAAGCACCGTACCTTAGCCCTCTTCGCCTTATTGGACGCAGTCTTCCCTTCCCTGACATTGAACACTTTGTTGCTCCCCTTGTTCACCCTGGTGATGCGCTACCATATGAAGTTCAGATTCAAGATCGCGAGGTAGCAACCAAAACACATGCTCAGCTGACAAATCGCCCTATGGCCTTCCATCTCACCATCTACACAGATGGCGCTGCGCCTTCTCCACACACTCTGGGTTCCGGCGCTGTCCTATATGGATCATCGCTTCCACCATTTTCACTTGCTATTTCGAAAACACTGGACGCTACTAAATGGGGTATCTTCGAGGCAGAGCTTTCAGCTATAGCCTATGCTTTGGAAGAAGTCGCTAAGTCCTCTTTGCAGACCAGATGGAGACGCATAGATATCTTCAGCGACTCTCAACATGCTTTGCAACGCTTGCGGACTCCATGGCGCTCAGATTGGTCCACTGGCCAAGAGATCAGCCGCCGGATTCAACAATCTGCCAAATCTCTTTCCGAATCCTTTCGATCACGCATCTACTTCTGGTGGATTCCGAGTCACTCTGGTATTGATGGTAATGATAAGGCTGATCAGCTCGCTAAGGGCGCAGCTAATCTGGTTGCTCACCCAGAGCACACCCCCACCTCATGGTCTAAAGCAAAGGATCTACTCAATACACAGTTTTCAACCTTCACCTCTCGCCATTTCGATGCTTATGCCAGTAAGAGCCTAAAAGCGATTCAACCTGTCTTTGATCCCTCCAATAGCGATACCTATGCTGGACTTTCTTCCCCCTTCTGCCGGCTGTTGCTTCGTTTTCGCACCAACACCATTGCTGGAGGGGATCATCGCCCTACCGGAACCGAATCTTGCGTCTGCGGTCACGAACTTCAGGATCGAGCCCACCTCTTACTTCGCTGCCCTCTTCTAGCTACAGCTAGACATTTGACCGTCCGGTTCTTGCTTCCATTTCCAGATGAGGATGATAAGGCGTTGATCAAAATGTTGCAGGGAGCAGCATTTCAACCTGTTGATTCTCGTTCAGCCGTTCACACCACCACTTCATCCTCAAATACCGCACACCCTTCTGGTTCAACCCTCAACACCCCATCTGTTCAAACTGGAGCTGATTCTCGACGTATACGTGCACAATATCTGGAATCGCTTGAAGCTCTCCTTCGACAGGCACAGGGCTTGATTGTCTCGTCGCTAGAAGCTAACAATCTCTTTCGTAATCGAGGCACTTACACAGGCCTACCTCGTCAATTTACTGTGCTCACTTACAACGACACTCCGTCTCCAACTGCCTCTGTTATCTCCGTCCATACTCCGTCAGCACCGAATCCTCCCGTTCACATCTCTACTGACACACTTACTTATCCTGACTTGGGTAGCTCTCCGGCCTCCATCGAGGAAGTTGACCCTCTGGATATCATTCTTCGTACTCATCGTCCTAACTCTGACTCGTCAGACAGCTTACTTCATATCATTATCGGAGATGATTCTATATCTGACACCGACAGGGAGGCAATACGATCTGGATTACTAGATCCTACTTCATCATCTCAGATGGTTGCTCATCCAAATGCTGACACTGCGCATCCCTCTGGGCTTTCGCTGGATGATGCCATCAATAACTCGGATGAAGATGATGTTCACAATATTTAACCACTTCATTCACCCGTCCTGAGCTTCAGTGATAGCAGTGCAGTCGATGCTCTCTGACCTACTTAGACGGGACCTGATGGTTTCGTCTTGAGTAGGACCCTTTATTTTGGCACCGGCGTGGGACCCCTCCCTCCTTGTGTTGGAGGACACATCCCAAATGCGTCACATGCCCCCTACAGGTTATCGCTCAGCGATGCCTGGATAGGTAATCCTGCTGTGGAGCGGGGTATGAAGAAGAATGAACAAAAGTCAGCAAAGCCGTGTAGTGTGGGAGTGCAATAACGGAGGGCAGCTTTGGGGAACACAAGGCGAAGCAGGAACAGATGCCGGCACGATGCCATCAGGTCTCTGCTCGGCTGGCTTCCACAGCTTGTACATCGCCTTTGTCTTTTCGCTCGCCATTGACTGGGCGCTTCAGGTTTATGCCTACTTCATGTGCTGGCGCTTCAAGAAGAGAATTGAGCACTACTACGCTCTCGCTACCAAGGAGCAAAATATCTACAGCTTCTAGGGTCACAGCCAATCTCGTAACATCTATGTTCCTTTTCCTCTGTTCACATGGCCGCTCGACAGCGTCGAGCCTTTGGCTCCTCGTCCCAGTCGCCGTTTGGTGTCGAGCAATCTGCTTTCAGGATACCTCACACAGGCTTCCGACTGGTCTCAACTTCGTCTACCACTTCCACATACGGCACAATCCTATTATAGCGTTCATGGACATTTCTTTCACATTCCGTCACTGCGATAGCTGCGGCACTTGACACTACCTCATACCCTACTGAGTTGTAATACTAATTCCTATTCGCAACATTACTGAAGCAGCTGCCAGCCGGCGTCCATCCTCCAAAGATGCACAGAACCGCTTATACATTATCCTCTTGACTCTGCTCCTGCTTTTGTACTCCTTCACGCCTGAGCACCACGAAGGTCGTCGGACTCTTTCCGTCCAATCCTACAAGTCCCTTGTACACCCCGAACACTCTCGCTGCCCATGTATCTCTTGAGCAACATAAATGTTGACTGTGCACACTCTTGAGACTTTGCCTCTGCGTCGGCTCACGAGCACCAGAAGGCAATGATCGACTCGATCCCAGACGCCATAGCGGTACAACGACCCAGTCCGGTCTTGTGTTGGCCGCGGCAGACAAGGCAATAATTGGATCAAAATTCTGGTTTTACGCTATGAACCTCTGACTGCAATGACGAATCGGACACGATCCTTGCATCCCCTTGCCGGCTTTTAGACTTTAAACGCCTTCAAGGACGTCCGTCAGAGTTTCACACAATCTCGACTCAACCCTCACCATCACCATACATCACCCTACATGTATAACTAGCTCGATTCCTTCACTAGCCTCCCCCTTGGTTTCTTGTTTCTTAGGTCTCTCTTCCCAAGAATCCTCTGGTCTGCGCTCGGCAGTGATACGGCACAAATTCACTAGTAGCTTGTGAGCTCGTAGAAAGCTCATGACCATTATTGCAGTCTGGCAATACTATCTCTTTATTCTGAGTTCTCGATTAGGTCTCCACTGCTTCCCATCTTCCCATCAAGTTAGCCAGGTCGAAACTGAAACACGGACAGACCACCTCGCATCTTAGGACCGTGGTTCCACCTCTTCTAAGTCACGACGGCTACCCATCTCTCGACTTATGAGCCATCACACAGAACTGAAAACATGCATTATGCATAGATATCCTGAGCAGCGACAATTCTCCACCTTCTGGATTATCTCCCTTTTTTCGTGTTACCTTTTATTTTCCTCTTTCAATACAAGGCCATTTCTTGGCCTTCTTCACTGAAACGGAGCGGCTCTCACTCTCGCCATACATCGCCTCTTTCTTCCAAAGACAGGCTGCACCATACTCATCCTCTATCCGCCTCCCCTTCACATCTCGTCCACAGATCGCACAACCTCTCACTCCCCTGAACTTACGTACCCCCTTCTCTTCTGCTTGCACAGACAGGATTGCTCTATATATGGTTCTAGCTGAACTCACAACCCGCGGCCAGGCAGACATTCCTTTAGTGAAGCAAGCGAAAACCCACATACTCTCTTTACTGATTGGAATGGGGATGGGGACCAACTCAAAATGGCGATTCATAATTTGGCGACTCCTGGAGCACCAACTCAACCTGGTGGGCCTTCTCTCGCACAGCTGCAATCGCAGGAATTGACTCTGTGGAATCACCAGGTTGAGTTGGCGCTCCAGGAGTCGCCAAATTATGAATCGCCATTTTGAGTTGGTCCCCATCCCCATTTCAATCCGTAAAGATAGTACCCACCGCTTCGTTGGCCATGCAGCGGCTGCACGAAGCTGTTAATGATTACTAGTGCTCCTTACGCCCGGAATTGCATGCGCCACTCTCCATCTCGGTGAGTTGAACCTTAAAGAACGTAAAAAGCGCAGAAAGCGCAAGGAAATACCAGCCGTCCTGCTTTCAATCCATCTGCACCATCTGCATTCTAGCTTTCTCCCCCCTCCACCTCCTGCAAGTCATACCAGCCCGTTTCCTTCCACTGTCGACAGACTACTTGCAGCAGGCTCAGCTGCTCAAGCGTAAGAGACACGATCCTTCGCTCTGACTTTCTTGCAAAGGTATGTACCTTCAACGTTCTGACAACCAACTTATTCTTCTTTCTTACTCGCCATACATTCCTTTACTCCCAGACCGCATCTGCCCCTCTTCATCCTCATCGTACTCAGCACCCGCACCATCGTCATCATCACCGCCGCTATCATGACAGGAACAGCTGACTCCTCCACGTTGCGCCAGACATTCGACGAGCGCATCTTCACCGCAATCATGCAACGCCACCCGCAATTGCTGGACAATAGTGTTTACCTTAGCCTTGCCGCCTCCGCTCAACGAGTCCTCGATAATGCTCCAGTCCAACCCCCCTCTTATGAGGACGTTTCTGCCGCTGTTGAGATATGCTCCTCTCGCCCAGCGTCTCACCATCTCCGCCACGCTCTACCTCACAGTCCATCATCTACTGCTCCCGTCGCTCCCTCTCCTCTCCATGCACAAGGCAATGCCCACAACCCGCTCACAGAATATCTCAGATCTATTTTGAAGGCAGAATCTCTGCATCCTATTCCAAAGCCCATCGACAACCCTAGACAATCGCCAAAATCGCTCGCAAAGCGAGACAATATCAGTTTCGCTCTCCCTGCACCAAAAACATTTCACATTGACACCACCTTTTTCGAAGACTACTGCCGCATCTCCGATCAGCTGGATCGCCTCTTCGACGGAGGCGAAAACCTCCCGCCCTTCTTCGCAAGCACTTCGATGCACAACACTTTAGGCAATGAGGCAACAGTAAACATGCGATTGGATCATTTCGGTTTCACACCAGCTATGATCATTCTCAACAATGCGATGGACATCGCTAGGAACATCGAGAATCCTGCAGATCCGGTACATGCGCCCTATACTCCTCTCCTCAATGCTCTGCTGAGGGTCTCCAGTAACTTTTCGATGGTGGCACAAGCCTCCCTTTCCGAGCGATGGAATTGTCGAGGAGTGTGTCTTAGCGATCTTAATGCCACGCTATTTGGGAACGTCCCAACAGACTTTACCGAAAGAGAAGCTACTTTAGCCGCGGGCCTCCCGGATCTTCTTGACAAGCTCGACATTAACTATTTTGGTAAGAGTCAACCCGACAACGTTGTGGTAGCTTGTATGACCGATGCCAACGGCAAGTCGGCCGAGCTCCGGGTGCTCAACATTGAGAGCAAGAATAAGGACTCCTTTAATGATGTAGACGTATCAGAGATTCTCAGCAAGCCACAGGATTACTTTGAGCATGCAGACCTTCAGGAGCTCGCAACCGCAGGAGACGTTCCGGTTCGGGAAGCCTTCCAAAGGACGGCAAAAGGGGAGAAATGCATAAAGCCGCTGCTACGCTACCACTTGGAAGTCTTTGCGCAAGGATCGATGCAAACTACTCTGCTCGGCCAGAAGTATGGTATTATAACCTCGGGTACCACTGCGGTGGTCATCCGGGTGGATTGGGAAGGGTCTCAGGGGGATGCTGTCTACCTCACGCCTATTAAGCTGGAACAGGCCAGCAGCAAGATTGGTGACGTAGCGTGCACTACCACCTTGGCGAAGCTACTCGCCGTTCTTGTCATTCTTAACGTAGAAGCCGGCATTCGAAGCAAAGCAGAAATTGCGGCAGCCGGTGAAAGGATGGCTCGCTACTACTTTCCCAACTTTGCCAGGGCTCCGCTAACCAGCAACGATCCACCTCAACAGTCCTCGGCAGGCTCAACCTCCACTTTCCCAACAGCTGCTAAGGACCAAGACGATACCCCCTCTGATTCTGCCTCGACAGATAAGCGGACGTTCGAGGTGACAGACAGTGCGATCCCCTCGAGGGAAGAGTTCTCGTTTCACCAATTCCTCGACAAGGTATACGCCGAGTCCCCAAATAACTATATACCCATCCTCCCGCGAGAACAGCTACTGCACATCCTAAAGGCATCAGCGGCTGCGTATCGTAATGGTGACACCAAGCTTGCAACAAGAGGTTTGAAATGGCTCCAGACCTACCACGTTGTCGCTGCCCCTTCCCTCCCTGTTGAGCCAGACTCGATTAGCTGAGTGCTCGATGCTGGCCAACGGTTTCGCTTCAGTGCTTGCAGGCCTATCGAGTCCTCTGAGATTCCAAATGACTACGACCTTGCGTATCCACACATGGACATTTCTGCTTCTTCTTCTACATCCCTATTCTTTCCCATCTTTGCGCAGCCTTTAGTGCTGTACAATAAATATCAGCATCTGGGCCTTCCTTTCACTGCCCGCTTTCTGTTTCGCAGCTGTCGTAACGATATCCACGACTTTCATGGAATAGCATCTCTGTCTTTGCTTGCGTGAGTCTGGCTTCTTGCTTGTATCCTGCCTCGTGCTCACAATCAAGATACAGTACTTGGCACTGATTGGGCTCCGATGTTGAGCAGCTAGGACGTCGAGTGGTGCGTGCGTCCAACATCTCTGCTGCACTATCGCTGACAGCTTGCAGCCAGATTTTGTCGATGTTTGTGCAGATAGGTGTGACGTAACAGATCCCATATTTTGGTATTCCGTCTCCCGAGCTTTTTTCCGAAGATTCGTCAACGTCAAGCTTAAACATGTTCTTGCCTCCACCGCCTCCTCACCGTCCGAGCACTCAAGCAATTGATTACAAGCCATTCTTCCATCCGAGCAACCAACAACGGACTAGGCTGCTAGCGAGACCATCCGGTGCAGTCTCTTCAGGCTTCATCTCTCCGACCACGCAACGGACGAGTCAGCGCTGCTAGAGGAGCTCCAGGTGCCCACGTATACCCCAGCGCTTGCTGTTGCTTCAGTCCCATCCGCCTGGTCAGCATCCACTTTGATCCATAGACAATCTCGCTCGATCAGTGATCACTTAGCGGCACATACATCATGGATGGCATGCACCTCTACAACTTGACGCTGCAGCCGTCGGGCAGCGTCAGTGCGACGGTTGTGGGGCAGTTCTCAGGCACAAGACAGCAAGAGATCATCGTGGCCAAGGGAAGCCGACTCGAACTGTTACGGCCTGACACACAAACCGGCAAAGTCGAGACTGTTCTGTCACACGATGCATTCGGTGTGGTCCGTAGTCTTGCTGCCTTCCGACTTACAGGTGGATCCAAGGACTATCTCATTGTAGGTTCCGATTCGGGCAGGATCGTTATCCTCGAATATCAACCACATACCAACTCCTTCGACAAAGTACATCAAGAGACATTTGGGAGATCAGGATCACGTAGGATTGTTCCAGGACAATATCTCGCAACAGATCCAAAAGGTCGTGCGACGATGATTGGCGCTATGGAGAAGGCCAAGTTGGTCTACATTCTCAACAGGGACGCCCAAGCAAATCTCACCATCTCCAGTCCACTTGAAGCACATCGACCAAGTGGCATCATTCATCACATTGTCGGAGTCGATGTTGGCTTCGAGAACCCGCTCTTTGCCTGTCTGGAGGTCGATTACTCCGAATCGGATCGCGATCCATCCGGGCGTGCTTACGAGGAGGCTGAGAAGACGCTCACCTACTACGAGCTCGACCTTGGCTTGAATCATGTTGTTCGCAAATGGTCAGAGCCAGTGGATCCACGTTCCAACTTGCTGATTCAAGTGCCAGGTGGATACAACCAGAATCTTGAAAAGTGGGATGGCCCAAGTGGCGTTCTAGTTTGCAGCGAAGATTACATCACCTACAAGCATCAAGACCAGCCAGAGCATCGTGTTCCTATTCCAAAGCGACTCAACCCCATAGAGAAGACGTCAGAGCGCCGTGGCACATTGATAGTTGCCAGCGTTTTGCACAAGATGAAGAATGCATTCTTCTTCCTCGTCCAATCAGAAGACGGCGACTTGTTCAAGATCACCATGGAGCATCAAGATGATGAAATCCGCTCGCTGAAGATCAAATACTTCGATACTGTGCCTGTCGCATCCGGTCTGGCCATCTTGAGGTCAGGATTCCTCTTTGTCGCATCCGAGTATGGACCACAAGTGTTGTACTCCTTCCAGAAGCTCGGGGACGACGATGACCTGCCGGAGTACATCTCTACGGATTATGACGAGAACGGTGCAGGAAGGAGGCGGCCGCAATTGCCGACGTTCACACCGAGATCGCTCGACAATCTGCTGCAAGTGGACGAGGTGCCAAGTTTAGACCCTATTCTGGACGCAAAGCCGCTCAACCCGCTCGCTTCCGACTCACCGCAGATCTTTGCTGCTTGCGGACGTGGTGCGAGAAGCAGTCTCAAGATGCTCAGGCACGGTTTGGAAGCACAAGAAGCAGTCAGCTCTGATTTGCCCGGTGTCCCTAGCGCAGTCTGGACGACCAAGATCACACGGCAGGATGAATACGACAGCTACATCATTCTCAGTTTCGTCAACGGCACCCTGGTTCTTAGCATCGGAGAGACGATCGAAGAGGTTTCGGACAGCGGCTTTCTCACTTCTTCTCCAACACTAGCTGTGCAGCAGCTTGGAGAGGATGCTTTGCTTCAAGTGCACCCATACGGCATTCGACACATTTTGGTCGACAAGCAAATCAACGAATGGGTGACACCGAGTCTTGCCAACGGAGTTCAAACGACAATCGTTGCAACATGTACGAACGAACGACAAGTCGCAGTCGCATTGAGCAGCAACGAGCTAGTCTACTTCGAGCTTGACATGGACGGCCAGCTCAACGAATACCAAGAACGCAAGGCGATGGGTGCCACTGTCCTCACCATGTCCATGGCTGACTGTCCTTCTGGCCGCCAACGTACACCCTACCTTGCCGCTGGTTGCGACGACTCCACAGTTCGCATCATTTCCCTCGAACCTTCCTCCACTCTCGCCTCGATCTCAATCCAAGCGTTGACTGCCCCAGCATCATCCATCTGCGTAGCTGAAATGACGGATGCTACTATTGACCGCAATCATCCCACCACCTTTGTCAACATCGGTCTTTCCAACGGAGTCCTTCTCCGAACTGTGCTCGATTCGGTGACAGGCCAGCTGACAGATACAAGAACACGCTTCCTGGGAAGCAAAGCAGTTCGACTCATCCGCACCAAGGTTCATGGACAAAGCGCCGTGATGGCCCTCAGTACTCGCAGCTGGCTGTCTTTCACGTACCAAGGTCGAGTACAATTCACCCCGCTTATCTTTGACGCTTTGGACCATGCTTGGAGTTTCAGCGCTGAACTGTGTCCGGAGGGATTGATCGGTATCGTTGGAAGCACATTGCGCATTTTCACCATTCCATCACTCGCAAGCAAGCTTAAGCAAGATTCAGTGCCACTCTCGTACACACCACGGAAGATCGCCAACCATCCCGACGAGCGAGGCCTGTTCTATATTGTCGAAGCTGAACATCGCGCTCTCTCCCCTAGTGCGCAGAAGAGGAGAGAGCAAGCGCTGGAAAAGGAGCTTAAACCGCATCAGCGCGGGGTCTTGGAGCTAGACCCTGCTGAGTTCGGATTGATTCGAGCTGAGGCTGGAAGCTGGGCAAGTTGTGTTAGAGTCGTTGATGGTGTGCGACGGGAGACGACGTGGAAGGTCGAACTAGAGGATAATGAAGCGGCGTTCAGTGTGGCTGTTGTTCCATTTGCTAGTGCGGACAAAGAATCCTTCGTGATCGTTGGATCGGCTGTTGACGTGGTTCTTGCTCCTCGATCGTTCAAGAAGGCTTACCTCACGACGTACCGTCTTATCAACGAGGGCAAGGAGCTGGAACTGCATCACAAGACAGAAGTCGATGATATTCCCCTCGTCCTTCGTCCCTTCGCTGGAAAACTTCTTGCAGGTGTAGGTCGAGCATTGCGAATCTACGATCTGGGTAAGAAGAAACTCTTACGGAAGTGCGAGAACAAATCTTTCCCCACTGCGATTGTCTCACTTGATGCCCAGGGGTCTCGAATCGTGGTTGGCGACATGCAAGAAAGCATCATCTTCGCTACGTACAAACCGCTGGAGAATAGGTTGGTAGTGTTTGCGGATGATGTCATGCCTAAATTCGTCACCAAATGCATCATGCTGGATTATGATACGGTTGCAGCAGGAGATAAGTTCGGTAATCTCTACGTGTTGAGGGTGGATGAGGAAACGAGTCGAGGGGTGGATGAAGATCCGACTGGTCTGACCATTGTCCACGAAAAAGCGGTACTGATGGGTGCGGCTCACAAAGCAACCCTTCTAGCACATTACTTCGTGGGAGATATCATTACTTCACTCAACAGGACCGTCATGGTTCCTGGTGGTCGAGAAGTGTTGTTATATACAGGAATCTCAGGTACAATAGGTGCATTAGTACCTTTTGTAAGCAAAGAGGACGTAGATACCCTTTCAACGCTACAAAGTCAATTAAGACAGGAAGTCAGTTTGGTTGGAAGAGATCACCTGGCATACAGAAGTAGTTATGCTCCCGTCAAGAATGTGATTGATGGTGATCTTTGCGAGACATTTGGATTGCTACCACCGTCAAGGCAGAATGCGATTGCTCAGGAATTGGACAGAAAGCCTAGTGAGGTCAACAAGAAACTTGCTCAGCTTAGAGAGGGTGCTACTGGGTTCTAACAGCTCCTTTCTCACAATGTACTTGTACTCGATCACCTAGCAAGCAATTCTTGACCAAAGGCAGGATTTTGTGTGTACCGATGTTAACCGGCGTTGCAATGAAGCTGTGTGTGTAATGAGAGTGGCGGTGCTGATGATTTGATTTGGGAATCGCTCAAAATGGAAATCGGGGCATCTCGCGAAAAATTCTCGCGTAGATCTCTCTTTGAACCAGAAACCAACGCCCAACCACAGCAACTAAGCCTTCTTTAGACTCGTTCTGCTGCTAAGCTTGTCTGAGTTGGGCAGCCCTCGCTTGTGATCAATTGTCTATTCTTGACAACAAGATGAAAGAGCGTAGCAGCTACAGCGATAGTCGAAGGAGAGTTGGCCCGATTCAATGATGTCTGTTGCTGATCTTGAACAGGCGCCACACGTTGATTTAGGGTCAAAGAGAAAGAGAGAGAGAGAGCCAAGATCAAACTTGGCCTAAGCGAGCAAAGCAAACCTAAGCGAGGGACGATCTTTGATCGCAGGCAGAGTGCCGTCGGAGCAATTTGCAAATATTCAGAGCTGAGGATCGACATCTGAAGCGAGACAGGAAGCGAGATGAGCCATGGGAGAAATCGGAGCAACCATTGCCGCACACATCCTCAAGGAGCTTTCAAGCTCGGCTCATAGAGACGATTGGTGGAACACGAGAAATGCGGCATTGCGGCATCGTCCACAGGAGTCGAGGTGGCGGGGGAAAGATCGACGGCAACATGGCTTCAGCAGACGCCGCTGTCGCCGTCACTCTGGACTGCAGTTGCCCGCGTTCTTTGTCAACGGCGTCAAGACATGGCCGCGATATCAGCTCTATTTGGAATGCAAGGAAAGGGGCAAAGAAGCCGGGAACGACAACGGATCAAACAGCGCAAAGCGGAGCTCGCGGTTGGCGCTCGGACCATGGCCCCTTTCGAGGTGAACTGTCTTCCCGTCACGGTCGATGTAGAGCGAGGTCGATGTCCATGATCCTTCGTAAGAAGCTTGGTGCGATCGAGAGAGGATGATATTCGGCTCGACCCGATTAGGCAAGTCAGCATTGTAGAGAGTCGAGTTGCTGATAGGATCCGAAGCGACGCGTGACAGAGGCGAGCTTTTGTGTGTGTCTCACCTCGTCTTCCACGCGCGTCTTGTTTCTCTCTTTCGACGATCAGAAAGTAGATTGCCGGCAGGAAAGACAAGCTCAATCGAGATCTCAATGTCAAAAAAGACAGCAGTGATGCTGTTGGAACGCAATAGCTTCTTTCTTCATGACTTGTTAGCAACAGCTCGTCAGCATGCGGTTGCGGAGTTAGTGAGCGGCTTTCAGCCCTGAATGAGCAAGGAGAAGAAGGCATCAAAAGAAAAGGAGCTCAAAATCAGCAAGGAGAGGGCGCCGCTTTCAGGGTCCGCAACCGCTAACAAATCGGCGTCAATGCCTTTTTGCCTTGAGCGCCACTCTCTCTCCGCCCCGCTACAGCGTAGCCACGTTCTGTCATCATCGTCAATGCAACCAAGTCAAAGCCAGAGCCAAAAAGTTTGCATTGTACCCGACTTTCGGACGGGGACTGACCCTGGTTCGGATTCGATATCGTGGCCGTCTGCCACGTCTCCGTAAATTGTCATGCACTGCAGTCGTATATGCGGTGCTGCAGAAAAGAGGCACAAAAAAGGCTCAACTTGCTAAAGTTTAATTTTTAATAGATTAAAAAACTTCGAAAGAAGCCAAGCAGAAGCAGGAAGAAAGTTGTCTCAGATTTTGAAGCTTCTTTTTTGGGGTCCCTTCTGTCTCAGCGCCTGTGTGATTTCTTCGAGATAAGCGAGCTGCAGAATTGTGCCAGCTCCATGAGTGTGTCTTGTTCTCACTCAGCTGGACCCCTTTCTTCTTGAACCGTTTTGATTCACTCCGCCGCCTTTTGCTAGCCAAAGCCAAGACGAGGATCCCTTTGTGATAGCACAGAAGCAAGTCTGAGATGAGCAGCAAAGGAGTCTGTCGACAAGTCTGGTACACCCGTGATTGTGACCTTCCTTGCGTGTGAGACACAGTCTGAGAGAGAGACAGTAGAGACCAACACCATCCATCGGTAGAATCAGACGCACCTTGGTCTCAACGCTGCACAGCTCTGCAGCACCCTCTTTCTTCTCTTCAATCACCTTCCTCGTCCTCTTCTGCCCTCCTCACTGATCCGTCTTGAACGCCTCGAGCTGTAGCTTTGACCTCTTTGCATCACTTTCCTGCAACTGTGACTTCGCTTGCTCATCCACGAGGCTCTGACAACACGATCCTTTCGGTTCCCTCTCGCTCGCTCACTCACTTCCATTCGGATCATTGTTCGGATCTCATCTGTTGCAACGACAACGACGAGAAGAATTTTTGACGAATCTAGCAAGCTCATCGCTCTACTGTACCCACCACCACGATTCCCACTCTCTACCAACTTCGACCCACCAATCCGTTCCAGTTCATTAGTCTTTCTCTATTGCTTTCTCGATCTCTTGGTTACGCTTTTCTCCGCTCTCGCAAGCACCTGCAGCTGGTCTCCAGACCCTTGCTCTTCTTCATCTTGGCCCTTGTCGTCGATTCTGTCAAGTTCGTGGACGCTTGGATCGCTCAGCTTCTCTGAGATACACCAAATACCGCATCGACTCATACATCGTCCTCATCGAGAGTTCATTGGACCCCTTTTCGCTTCATCTTCATCCCACAGGCCAGGCACAGCGCGCTGAGCTCCAACTGATCGGCCATTCCGACGCTCTCTTACTGTCGCATCTTTTCAGGACATGCCGAATCTCTAGTCATCAAGGTCCCACCATCACTTCGTAATTCTCACAACAAGGTTCACTTTACCCCACTCTCGTGTCAAAAGAAAAAGGTTTCGCTTCCTTCACCGCCGGCATTGAGGGAGCAAAAGAGGGTCCCCACTTCATCTCGGTGCATCACAACCTCAAGGTCAGCACCATCGCGGCTATCACTTCGGTGTTCTACGAAGTAGTTAGACCGCGCAAAAGTCAAGAATCTTGGTTGACGCTTCGGCCGTTCCGATTGCTATAGACAACAACCGCACTTCACCTCGGGCCTCCCGCTTTTGACAAGATCATCAGCACCTCAACGAAGCTCTTCGACATCAAAAGAAGCCCAAAGCGCGGATTCACTTTCTGGCTGTGCAGTCACATTCGCATTTCCCCTGTGTGGCAGCGCTCAGACCTTCCGCCCAGGACACGCCTACGTCTTTCGACATCTCATTGTCTTCCCTACACTTTCAACCGCAGCTCGATGCAATCAAGCTCGTGACGACTCTTTCTTTACTCTCGCTGCCCTTCTGCCTCTTCATCGGCACCTCCGCTCCAGTGCCTCAATCTTTCGCAACAAAGCCGAAAAAGGAAAGGGTTTCGTACCTGCTTCCGATACTCTAAGGGCACGTCATGTCTGCTTCACAACTCACCCCAAAAGCCAACCCTTTGACGCTGCTCCCAGCAAAGAGTCTGCCGCCACCACCATCATCTCCTGACGCCTCTCCAACAGACAACGAAGCCGGTCCATCAGCCTCGCCTTCTTACTCTGCCAACACGATCAAGGCACTTCCGCCGCGGCCAACATTCCAACGCAGCTGGACAGAGCACAGACCAGCACCAATCGCCGAGTCAAGTGAAGAAGCTCCTCTGCTAGCTCATCCTCCTCGATCCAAATCGAGCGGTAATACTGCTTCCTTCCTCGACTTGGATCTCGATTTGCCAGAACGTCAGCTCTTTGCCTCAACAGCAACTGCTTCTCGTCCAAGGACGACATCGCAACCCGATCAGAGCGATCACCTGCATTGTAAGTGCATACAGGGTCAAAAACCCGATTCTGATGGCGTTCTGTGGTCCGCAGATTCGGTACTGACAGCTACGCCATTTTCCAATTCCTACATATATGCGGTCACGCATGCTCTACATTCACACTCGCTCCGCAATACAGCTGCGAAGCACGCGCCAAATCAGACCTTCAACGATCCAGAGTCTTCGCCGCCACAGCCGTTCTACTCCCCTTGCCTCAACTTGCCAGACTCGCCACGAACAACACGTCGATCTGTCCAGCACTCCACCATGCCTTCCGTGATTTCGGCTTCAGACCGTCGAGCACCACGTCCATCACTACCAGCAGAGTGGAAGACGAATATCCCCAACACACCTCCGCGCATGAGCTCGGTCGAGGCAGCAAAGACGCAAGAGTTCGCCGCGTTCCCTTCGCAGCTCGCTCACAACGACAACAGTTGCACATCCTCGCCTGCCAGTCAGAGGCTCAGCTCAAATCACGCGCACTTCTCCTCTGACTACTCGGTTCGTAACTCTGCATCCACGCATACATCTATTTGGACTGAACGCAGTCTGCCGAGCTGTGGCACTAGCCCTGCATGCGCCCAGCACGGTCTCAAGTCAGACGATGCTGCCGACTTCTCGGACTGCAGCCACAAGCAAGACGGCGCCGAGACTACTGAAGAGCTCGACGAGAGCTCGGTGGGTCTTGGTATCACATCTGACCTTGAACACGACATTTCAAGTCGCAGATCCAGCGCTGCCCCTGTCTTGCCAGCACCCATGCTTCCCGGTAGCGTAAAGGCACTGCAGGGCCCCTTTTCGCATCATCGCGCTCCTTCTTGGACAAGACGTGTCGACATCTCGCCGCTCGCTGCTTCGCCTTTGCAGCCGCACGAGTTTGGTTCAGCGTTCGGTGCTCCGCTCGACGGCAGTCTGCAATCACTGGGCTTGAATGTGGGTTCTCACATGCAGCGAGCACTCAGCGATGTCACACCTGTTTCGTCTGCGAGCTCAGAAATGGCTGCTGCAGTTGCGCTGGCGTCTTCGTCATCCGCAGCTGCCCCTTCCATTCCTCTCCGTCGCGATTCACGTATCCGCTGTTCGTCCGACTCTGCCAGCTATCCCGCCACCTCACCGACTCACGTAAAGCATTCACCTCCGCTCTCCATCTCGTCCTCTGCATCCAATTCGGGCCGCTTCACACCTGCTCTGCCTTCATCGTCGACTTACACCGGCGGCAGCGACCTCAGCGCTCTGCAAAGTCCACCGCGCAGCAGCTCTCTGCGTCCGTCGCCATCGATCAGCTCTTTGCGCGGATCGCCCTCTGTGGGGTCTGTGGTCAAGGAAGGCTCGCAGCTATCTTCACTCGCTATTGGTCCCGCCGGGACAATTCGAAGGCCAAGCCGTCCTATTCTGGACCGCATCGCGACCCTCAACGATCTCAGCAGCTCCGTTGTTGCGATGCAACAAACGCATGAATCCGAGTCAGGTCGCGACTCTCCCTCTGCCTTTCCCATCAGGGAGCCTTCATTGCGCACCACGTCGGCTGCGTCGAGATCACGAAGAGTATCTGATGTCTCCGTCAGCAGCTTCCTTCAGAACGGAGAGTTCAACCATATTGTCGGCGCCTACACCAGCAGAATGCGATGGGAAGAGGGTCTCTATGACTTTGACGAGAGTGCCGAGACGGATGGCGACGAGTCCAGGGCTGTCAAGACCGCTGAGGAGGGAAGCGCTACCATTGTACAAGGCCACGATCTTACTTTAGCACAGATCGAGGCCGAGACAGGTCCCAACACCACCCATCTCTTGCTTGGTGGCAACCAAGCTGATGACCTTCTCGGGGTTCTCGAGCGCGTCCTGCCTCTCACCACCAATCTGCTGGTTCTCGACCTTTCCAACTGTGGCCTTCAGCAGCTACCAGATGCCATTGGCTCGTGTATTGCGCTCGAGGAGCTCGACATCTCCGGCAATGGTGTTGGCCATTTGCCCGACTGGATCCTCAACCTTCGCGCTCTGCGAACCCTCTCAGCTGACCGTATCGGTCTACAGCATCTTCCATCGAGCCTGATTCAGCTGCAAGAGCTGCAGCGTCTCAGTCTACGAAACAATCAGCTGGTCTTCTTGCCGAGCTGGCTCCACCGCATGTCCAAGCTCAGCAACCTCTTCGTCGAAGGCAACCACTTCCGCGGGCCTTGGCAGGACATCGTGGCTCCTCTGCTTTCTCAACAAGCGCAGCCGCTACAGTCTAAAGCCAGCCAGATTCTCGGCATGCACGTTGGACCTTGCAGCGCCACTCAGGCTGATCTAGCCTCGATGCAGTCACGTCCACCCATGCCTCGCATGCGCAGTGCCAATGATCTGCTCACCATGTTCGAAAGCCAGTTCGGCACTCAGACGCCACCTGTCTCGACACCCGACTTCCAGAGCGATGACAGCGGCTATGTCAGTCCCATTGACCCCCACTCACGACCTACTACCGGATATCAGGATCGAGTTCCAGGCTCCTCCTTCGCCGATGAAGCCGATCCACATTCCACCAGCAATGGAAAGTGGGGTGGCTTCCTCAAAAAGATCGGTCGCAAAGCCTCGAGCCACAAGCTTGCCACTGGTTTCCACGACTCGACCACGAGTCCAACTGAAAGTCGCTTCTCTTCACCCAAGATCTCGCGTAAGTCACTGCGCTCGTCCGGTGGTGTCGCAAGGAGCAATTCCATCTCGAAGCGAGGTGGGGCATCGTTCATGACGCCTTCGCAGTCGGAGCCCCTGTCTCCATCTGTTGCATTCTCTTCGCTCAATCTCGCGGCTGCTGTTGGAGACCAACGTGCTCCCATGACACCTTTTGAACCTCCTTCAGAGCCAGTCACACCCCTTGAGCCAGGAATGCTGCTGCAGCCTATCTCGTTGGAGGCAGAAGCCAAGAAGGCAAGACGACGCAGTTTCTTGCCTGTTCACGCTTTTGCTGCTGCTTCTGCTGGCATCCCTCCCGTCCCAGGTCAGACGAAGCTCACGTCAACACCGAGCACATCGCAGGAAATGGACGAAGAGAGTCTCGCCAAGCATCGCAACCGTCTTCGCGCTCTCATGCATTATTTGCGCGATCTCGACGATCTCACAGCAGCGCGCAGCGAAGCAGCTTCTTTCGTTGGACCCAGCAAGAGCACCCTTGCTCATCTTCGTGAGGCAGGTGGCGGCCACTCGCGTTCGCCAAGCATGCATCGGGCTGAGTCGAGCAACCCTTCCACCAAGTCCCGCGATTCTGGTGGCGACTACGTTACCAGCACTGCTGCTAGCTCCATCTCAGAGGGCACGTCTTCCTCGGAACCAGCACGCCTCAGCACCGCGCGATGCAGCAAAGACGACTCAGTACGACGCTTCCGTATCATCGCTGAGATCGTCTCCACCGAGCGCACCTACGTTAAAGGTCTTAGTGAATTGGTTGACATCTACGTCAAGCCGGCTATGGCACCGGCAGACGGCAACAGCGGCGTGCCCGTGATTCCACCCAACGAGCACCGAGCTGTCTTTGGCAACGTCGAGGCGCTTTTGCAGTTCCACCGCACTGTGTTTCTGCCCTCGCTTGTGGCTATGGCCGGCCCCGTTTTGGAGCACAACCAGGACGCACCTGGCGAGATGTCGCCCGAAGACACGGCTGCAGTGGCCGAAAAGGTCGCATCGGTCTTCTCAACACACGCTGCCTTCTTCAAGATGTACACAAGCTACATCAACAACTGTGACTCTGCACAGAACCGTATCAGTGCGTGGATGGCACCTTCTGCCGCTAATGGCGGAGGCCTCTCGCTGCGCGGCGCACCTGGCTATAGCGCATTGCAGGCATTCGGAGCTCTCTCGGCTCAACAGGGCGCTGCTGCGGCCATGCATGCAAGCGGATCGACCGGCAGCATGATGGGTGGCAGTGATGGCAGCACTTTGTCTCCGTCGCAACGCAAGAAGATCAGAACTTTCATGAAGCGCTGCCGCACGCACCCACGACACGCTCAGCTCAACGTTGAGAGCTACTTGCTCCTGCCCGTGCAGAGGATCCCTCGGTATCGCCTGCTGTTGGAAGATCTCGTCAAAAGCACCGACACTACTCGTCTTAACGATGGCGATGCACTGGCTACGGCTTTGGAACATGTGACACAGATCGCATCCAAAGTCAACGAAAGCAAGCGTCAGTCGGAGCAAGACCGTCGCTTGCTCGCTTGGCAATACCGCATCCGTGGTCCCATCGATGGACCTCTGGTGCAGCCGCATCGTCGACTGCTGAAGGACGGGTCTTTGCAGTTGAAACGAGTGGTGCGTCGTATTCCGGGCTTTATTCGATCCAACCGGAGTGCTTCCGTGAGTGCTGCTCAGCAGCACCAGCGAGATAGCACCGGAGCTCTTTCGCCAGTCAGTGCAGCGGCACAAGACCATGTGCTCTCTGCAGACCACTTGCAGCAAGTGACTGAGGATCAGAGTATGGCTTTAATCTTGTGCAGCGATGTCGCTGTGCTCTGTGCCGAACAGACCAGGACCAGGGATCCCAATGCGCCGGTCCTGCTTCGATCGATGCTCAAGCTGATTCGCCCGGTCGAGATTCTCGGTGGTGTCAATCTACGTGTTGTCGACCGTTCCGAGATCTTGTACCTGGCAGCCTCCTCGCCGGAAGAAGCCGTGGCTTGGAAGACAGCTTTCGATCTTCATTTCTATCAGTGATGCTTATACACTCGTTTTGTTTCCGATGCTGTTTCACACCAGCACAACACTTTCGTTTTCGATACAGTCTTGACCGCGCGATATCCCTTCATCGCTGCAACTCATTCTCTTTTGCACACTGTCTTTTTAGGTCCGCGTTGCGTCGTCTCGTTCTTTTACCGTGCTTATCTGTAATACTATCGTCATTGGTCATTTCGATTTGCTGTCTGTCCTCGCGAAAGGTCTTTCGTGTGTTGTGAAAGTGTTGCTTGTGGAGTGTGAGAAGCAGTGGAGTCGAAGTGTGGGGGTCAGGCTTAAATCCTCGCGTTATGGAAAAATTGCTATACTCAACACGATTTAGCATGCAATTTCTCATCCTCATTTACATCACTAATTTCATTCATTATTTTCATTCCTTCTTATCAACATGTTGAACTGACTGATGACACTGAGATGGCTTCCTAAAGATTCAAGACTTCCAAATCAACTCTCACAGAAGCCTCAGAGAAGGCAACTTTGACATTGTGTATCTCTCATGTCTTTTGGATGTGTTAAGACAATACTTTGCTGAACCTGTTAGTTGAGTATTCTTTGGCATTTTGTCTGTTCCGGAACAGTTGCTGCAATTTTTGCCCATTTAATTGCATTTTTGTGCAATTTCTCACAATTTCTCCAATGCATTTTTGTGTCGACACTGTGGAAGTGCCTAAAAGGAAGCGCGAGGATTTAAGCGCGTGCAAGTGTGGGAAGAAAGGATGGCGGGGTGAGAAAGTACCGCAATGCAAGGTGACGCGCACTGACCTCTGCGTGTCAGGCACAAGAATGCGTGCGTGGAACTGCGCGATTTTTGACAACGCCTTGTGCAGTGCCACTTTTTTCTGACTGAGCCAGTTGCATGCGAGCTGTTGCTGTGTGTTGTGTGTTGGTCTGTTGCGCTCAGTCCAGGCTGAGAAGGTTTCGCCAACTTGCTTTCTCCACACTTTCATCATCCTTTCAACTTGCACCCTCTCTGCTCGGCCTCTACGTTCTGCCGGACAGCTGCAGGCCCCAGCCAACATCATCGTCAATACTGTGAGCTTTGCTGGCAAGGCGCTCACACCTCGCAAGGTCTCAGTCGAACCGCCGGCACCGCAGCTGGCTCGTTTCGAGACACAAAGCAGTACAATATCTTGACTGACCGACCTCAACAAGTTAGTTACCATGTCTTCATAGCCTTTTGGAGCCAACGCAGCGTATCTCGGCCCTAATCATAGAATGTCCTCTCCCGAATCCTCGCTTCGCCGGCGAGGAAGAGGTTCTGTCTCAGAATCGTCAGGACACGCACGGGCCGAATCCGATGGCTTTGGATCCTTTGTCGATTCCTCGACCGCTTTTCCCTCCAGCTTCGATCCTGGACTTTCGGAACCACTGGATCACGGAGCAACGTCTTCGTCTGTAGCTATCTCCTCACCAACACGCCTGCGCTCCGGGTCAACATCTCAGCAACACCAGCAAACCACAGCTGTCGACAACGCCGACGACGAATGGGCTGAAGCAGATATGGTCGCTAGCTTTTCGCCTGTCGAGACTCACTTTTCAAAACCAGATTTAGGCACTTCAGTATCATCTCCGTCTTCCTCCAAACAAGGCTTACCGATGTCCAACAGCAAGCCGGCACCAAGACGCAAGATCAGTGGCAGAGGCGCTTCCTCCGAATGGGCAGACTGGAACACCTTCTTAGCAGCACATACTCTTCCCACTCAACAGCAAGCTTCATCACAAGCAGCTTCAGGGCCATCCTCAGACCCAAAGGCGCCAGCAGCAAACACGTCCAACCCTGCAGATGATGCCTTCTTTGACGCCTTTGAAGTCGCGACCAATCCTGATCGAGCTCCTTCTCCACCCATCATCGACCTGAGAGGTGTTGAAAAGAAGCTCGAGGAGAAGAAGAAGCAGCAACAACAGCATCATCCAGCTTCAAATTCAGCAGAGGACGACTTCTTCTCCCGCTTCGAACGAGCTCCCCAGACAGCGTTGGGTAGGACCAGCCCACTAGTGCTCGAACCAGAACAGCTTGAGAGCATGCACGATGCTCGGACAAGTCCTATGCCCGCCACCGGCAAGAAGACTGATTCGTACTTTGGTTTGTCCGCGCAACCCAAGCCAATCGAAAGTGGAGCCGGAAGCGAGCAGAAGAAAGATGCTGGAGTTGGATCAGGCGGGTCATTTTCACCTGCATCACCGTCGAGCTGGACAGGTAGCTTGAGGAAGACTTGGACAACGCTGCGTGGTATTCAAAGCGAGATCGCGAGTCACCTCCCAAGCGCAAGTGACTTTATCGTGCCTGTTGACGAGGCCGAGGAAGGTGGTGCAGCAAAGACGGGGTCAGGGGGAGGTGCAGTCGACTCGAATCCTGGTGGTGGGTTGTTGTTTGCCACTGATGCGCCTTCGCGTTCTTCCAATGGCGACACTTCCCGCAGACCGTCAGGATCGAGTCCAGGACGAAGACATAGTGGTACTCTTCCTCATGCATCAGACTATAGTCAGAATACACCCTTTGGCTCATCGTCCGCGGCGTCCTCATCCGGCTTCTCTTCGGGCGCAGCTGCATCTTCATCCAGTAACGCACCTCTTCGAGCTCGTGATCTCTTCGGTTCCTCCAGCACGTCCTCTCTTGGAGTGAGCGGGTCAATACCTGCGACTATGACATCGAGCGGAACGCTTCGTAGAGGACCACTTCACTCCTCAACAGCTCCCATCTCTGGTGCTCCTGGATTCGACACTTCTTCGACTCGCCGCTGGAACACTGGACACTGGACACTCGACGAGAAGGATAAAGAGAAACGCATCATCCCCGTCACCCTCTCTAATCGTCGTGAGGAGACTGAAGTGGTCATTGAAGATTTCCATGCTAGCCGGCTTCAGGCTTTGTTGCCGCCGAGATTGCAGTTGGGGAAAAGGTGGAGTTTGCTGTATTCGTTGGATCAGCATGGGATCAGTTTGCAGACATTGTATCATAGGGTGAGTGCGGGGTTGGACCCGACAAAGGTGGGGAGGAGTGTGAGTGGCAATCAAGCTGGAGTTGGGGATGATGGTGATAGCAGAGCGGAAGGTTGGTTGAGAGGGGCTAGTAAGGAGACGCAGGAAGCGATGGGGACGAGGAGGCATGTGGGAGGTGGCATCAGTAGTATTTCGGATGCTGGGTTGGTAATCGCGATTAAGGATGAGGGTGACAATGTGTTTGGTGCTTTTGTGAATGAGAAGTTGAGGCCGCAACAACATTATTACGGGTCAGGAGAATGCTTCTTGTGGAAGACAACGACAGGAAAAGGGGAAGAGGAAGGCGGGGTGGAGAAGTACAGATGGACGGGAAAGAACGACTATATGGTGCTCAGCGAGAGTACATTCTTGAGCGTAGGAGGAGGGGAAGGGAAGTTCGGATTATGGGTGGATGGAGCGCTGGAAAAGGGCGTCAGCAGCAATTGTCCGGCTTTCGATAATGAGGTTCTTTGTGATGGAAAGAAGAGGGGAGAAGGGAGGAGGGATGGCGAAGGAAGGTTCACTTGCTATGGGTTGGAGGTATGGGCTGTTGGCATTGATTAGCCGCTACTTTTGTTTGGTGTATCGTCTTCACTCCTGCGTGATTTCTCAATCACACCATATTGCACAACATCGTCTTATTAGCGTTCGCAGAGTGTGATCCGACTGTCATTGTGCGGTGAGGGCTACAGAACAAAGCTTCGTACCATCCCGCAGCCTGTGCAGCCTCCAATGTCTTTGTTGTGCGTAGCGGGTATTCCGCTTGAGATGTGTTGGGCGAAGCATTGTCTCGTTGTGGTGCTTGAGTGTTGCCGCGTAGCTTGTTGAGTACTGTATATACAGCATCCTGTTCACGCTTGCCCTTCTCTGTCCGTCAACCATCCTCTACGCTCTCACACTCTCCTAGTCTCTTCGCAAACTTCTCGGCGCAACCTCTTTGCTCTGCAACCTCTTCACTTCCTCTCCACCCATCACCATAACCCTTTCGTCAGGAAAGTCTCCAACCTCTCCGCCACACTTCTCACTTCTTTCGCGTCCTCACGCATCACCAGCAAGATCCGCACCTCATCGTTAACGAATCCGAACTCTCCCGCCATGACGCAAGACTTCGTAATGGTTACGTCCCCTCCTCGTCCAACGACTCCCTCTACCATGTCGACCCCATCACCCAACAGAACCTCTACCACGATCCGCGGTGATTCAACCACGCCCCGTACCCCCGCAACCTCTGCCTCCTCGGCAGCCAATACTGATTCTGAGGATCGACGTACGGTCGAACGCATGCTTACGGTCTGCGCAAGTAGCCCTTTGACTCCGACTCCAACTCGGGTCCGAGCTGGCGCAGCTCATCCGACCACCACCCTGAACCCCCCTTCGGTAAGTTTGAATCCTTTCTTGATTCGGTTCGAGAGCGTTTTGCTAACATGTGTGTTTGTTGAGACAGGTACGTCAGGGCTCAGTGATTGACCTAACCACACCCTCCCCTGCTCAGCCTGTCACGAGTAACAGGGGTGTTACCGGGAACATGATTCAGGGAGGAAGTCAAGGGAGCCTCACCGACAGAATGGCTCAGGTGTTCGCTGCCACTGGCAGAGCAGGGAGTGTTTGTCCCCCTAGATCGGTGACCGCGACTCCGGCTCCAGACACGGTCAGAGTCAAGGCTGAACCCGGCACAGTTACAGGTTTGGGAGCAAGAGGTGGAGGAAATGAGGATATAAGCATCGTAGGTGTTGTCAAAGCTGAGCCTAGTAACCCTTCGCTTTCGACCGCTCTCGCCAGCACTGCTTCAAATGCCTCTACTAGCCCAGCCTCGACGACCATGGGCCCTCCTACCAGCGTTCGCGCTACTCCTGCCCCAGCTTCGGTCGCTAACATCAACAATGCAGCTGTGGCTCGATCGACTCCTGCTCAAACTCGAATTCCTACACCTTCTCCAGCTCGATCGATAGCTGCTCCCACTCGACTCCCCACACCTGCTCCAGCTCGAGCACCCACGCCAACCCCCCGACCTCCTATCAGCGCTCGGACTCCGACCCCAGCCCCACGCACAACTTTCAATACTTTCGGTCTCAACCGCCGAGCTCGATCAGTAACACCTTACTCCGGCCCTTACCGCAACGGTCTCAGTTCGATTCGGCAGAACCTGGCCCTGTCTGGACCTATGAGGACTATCGTTCATGCTTCCACTGCTAGTGGTGTTCGGAATGGTGTTGATGAAGATGTTGTGATGATCGACTCTCCAAGATCCATCAATGTACCTGCATCAAATGTCCTCACTCGTCAGACGCCACAGCCCGCTTTTCGCAGCATCAGTACCAACACCGATACCACCCTCAACAATCCAGCTAGACCCACCAACACCGCCGGAAATAGTGTCGTTGCAAGACCTTCAATCGAAGAAGACGAGGTCACCATCACCGACATCAACACTCCAGCAGAAGCCGCTATCAAAGCTCGTGCCAAAAGATTGGAACAAAGAGCTCAAAAGAAAAAAGACAAATCTCGATCCGACTCCCCCTCAACATCACTCTGTATCGATTCTCAACGTAGTAGCAGCAGCAGAAGTGAGACATGTACAAGGTGTACATTGACATTTACAGGCCCTTCTTCTGCTTCAAGATCATTCGACTTTTATACTTCGGGCCAACCAAGTCAAGCTAAATTGTTGAAGATCATTGATGATTTCGAAAATAAAATTCGAACTACTTTCCCTCCTCCTCCTCAGCGAAGACCCCATCAAGGCTTGTAACTTAGGTGGCACCTAAAATCAAGTTGCGGAGTCTTTTCTTGATCGAAATGGGACAAGAACGAATGAAATAAAGTCTAAAAAGCGCTAGTCCAACACATGTAAACAAAAATTCGCAATGTCAAATGACCCTTGATCTCTCGTGTGCTAACGCTTCTCTTGAGTCTCTCATCAAACTTCGTCTTCACACGCAGTAATCACACGATAAGAATGAAAAGGACCAAACCAAGTTGCAAAGAAAAAGAGAGAGAGGAACAACAAGCACGAAACGGCCCAGAAAGTATAACGGGCGGACCAAAATATACGATAGCACAAATACATTATAGCGGGAGAACCTTCAATGATTCAACTTGATCGCACCCAACGGACTCCTTTGTTCCCTAGCCAAAACATCCTTCCCACTTCTCCCAGGTGTAGTAGGAGTAAGCTTATGACTGCTAGAGCTAGTGGTGCGAGTGAATTGCTTAGCTCGTAAAGCTGCTGGACGGGAAGGAGTGTCGAGAGCACCGATAGACATGAGGTTTTCTTCGTCATCGCTTTCGTCTCCGAACGTGTCATCACTGCTTGGATTGGCTCCAGTGGCAGTCTTGCGGTAATCAGCGTCGAAGATATCTCCTTTCCCGCCAACGGCTAGCACAGGTGAAGCGGTGCGAGATTTGGTTGTTGCTGCTCCACGACTAAGAGCAGAATACTTGCGCTTACTACCACTGGCTCTACCACTACCCTCGGCGTTAGTAGAAGTTTGCGAGGATTTGTAGACAGTGGGAGAAGCACCCATTATGATCCCGCCCAGTTTGCTAGCCGACTTTCTCGTCGAATCAGGCCAAAACGCTCCCATTCCTCCACCAGCAACCTTTGCACTACTCAATGGCGTGAAACCACCCAAACCACTCAGTGCACCCAGGCCCGAATGGAACGGGGTTCCGCCAATCAAACCACCCGACATACCCGCTACACTAGGCGTCAACCCAAGAGAAGAAGCATAGCATGCAGAGGCGTAGCTGGATGTACGAGAGATAGAGTGTGGTGCCAACCCGAGCGATTCGGTGAGATTGAGATGTTGTGGTGAGCTGAATTGGTCATTGGAGTGGTGGCGTGAGGGTGAAGGGCGAACGGAGGATGCGGCGGCGACGTGAAGGTTGGAAGCGGCAGAGGCTGGATCTCCTCGTCGGAGTGCTGAATATCCGAGGCCAGAAAGGGGCTTGGAGAAGGGTGTAGACATCACAGGGGCAGAACCAATCTTCTTGCTTGCGGAACCGAGGAGGGGAGGCAAAGAGTCCATTTTGATGCGCTCCATGCCCATCTCACCACCCTCCACAGCCTGCTGGTTCTGCGACGAAGGGCGGATAGGTGTGCTGACGAGAGGTGGAAGCTTGACACCAAGTGCACCAGTCGAAGTCGAAGAGGAAGAAGAAAGACTTTTGCCCATGCTAACACCGCCAACGCTCGCGCCGCTGCCGAAAGTGAGATGCGTGGGAGAAGCAATGGGTGAGGCAGGGGCACCGGAGTAGCTGAGCTTGCGGCGGCCTTCGTAAGGCGAAATCTTGTGCTTGTCTAAGCTGAAAGGGTTCTCGCCTGCCCTGTTAGCGGGACCAGGTGTAGTGACTGGCATGGCTCGTACTGCTCCTGCAGCTCCCGAAGACGCCAGCGTCCGGGAAACAGGTGAAGGACTCAGAGCACCAACGGCATCATCAGCGCTCTTCCTGCCCACTGCGTCTGTCGAGCAAGACAACGCGGTAAGAGCAGCATGATCGGAAGTTGCTTTGTTGCGACTCGGTGTCGAACCCCATTGAGCATCTTCATTGGTGTCCCTTCGTTTGAGACTCATTTCTCTGTCATCTGTAGGCGAGTTGGAGCCGGAGCGAAGAGCCAACAGCTGGATAGCGGCATCGCGAGTGTCGCCCTTCTGCTGAACACCTGCCTGGACTCTTGGCCCTGCTGCAGCAGCTGCGACTTTGTCAGCGGGCACTCCATCGAGAGGAGGCAACGAAGGCCACGTAGTCGCTGGAGTGTCGATCGAAGTGTTGGCAGTATCGCTACCCGAATTGCTCATGTTGCCGCCGAAGCTGTCGTTGAAGAAGCTGGCCGAGCCGGGTTGTGAATAATCGCTGCTGTTGGAGCTGAAGCTGTCGTTCGGGTTGGAGAGCATTGGTAGACCCATGCCTTGCTGCTGATGCTGTGATGTTGGCGCAAGGGTGAGGCCAGGACGACGCATAGGCGTGCTTGAATACACTCCTCCACTGCCCGAAGCAAGATCTTGTGCTCCATAGGGACCTGCGCCGCCCATCATCGGCAACGAAGAAGGGTATTGCAAAGGGGTTGTGCTTGGACCGGCCAAGTTGTGTGCGGTCGAAGGTGTCAACGCTTGACGTTTGGCGGAGCGCGCAACCTCATCCTGCGAAGCAAGCTCCCACTGCGCTGTAGATTCTGGCATAAGCGAGGTCCTCCTGTGAGCTTCAGCTTGTGGCATTGAGAATGTATCATCGCCATCACCACTGTGAGAGAAACTCATCGACATTCCAGAGATATCGGCATCGGCACCATCGTCGCCATCGTCTCCGCCCTCGTCATCCGAGTCTTCAGGATTGGGCGTATTGCTACCACCCGACTTGCCGGCCTGGGCAGCCTGCTTTTCTTGCAAGCGCTTCTTTCTCGCCCATCGACGCTTGCTCTCCAGCATGCGTGCACGACGTTCTTCAGCATTCTTGGGACGGTTGACATCCCCATCCCAGCGCGTACGACGAGGCTGAGCGCTGAGAGGGATGTTGTGCTTGTCTTGCAAATGACGACGCCAGATACTTCGGGCGTGTTTGCCAGTGTAGACTTTGTCGCAATATGTGCATGGAAAGGCACTGGCATCGCTATGATTCCCTGCCTGTGCGCGAGACATTGCAAGAAGATTGTCGATGTCCTGCTGGGTCATGGGCCCGGGTGTGCCGCCGGAAGAATCAGCGGACATGGGGAAGGAGCCGTATCGCATCATACCGAGAGCGTTGTTTGGCATGATGCCCATATCTGAATGTGTGTAGGCGCCGTGCGAAGGAAAGCCGGGTGGAAAGTCTTGGAGGGGACCTGAACCTGTCAATGCCGAATACGATGTCGAGGCGTACAGGCTTTGAGGGTACGGGACCGAATGCTGAGGATGCTGCTGCACCTGTATATGCGAGTCAAGCTGCTGGTATGGGTTGCCGTAGTCAATGACAGGTGCAGTGCGCGGAACGTTGGGAACACGGAAGGCAGCTTCGTGTGACGAGCTGGATGGATCATGCACTATTGTTTGGAAGCCGCGTGCTGCTGAATGCTGGAAAGGAGCTCCTGCTGTGACAAAGTCAGACTGCTGAGGCGGCAATTGCTGGTGCTGGATATGCTGCTGCGGGTGCTGTGATGCTGGATCGAAAACAGGCGAATGTGCAGTAGGCGGAGCAAAGAGACCTGGTGGTGCTGCTGCCAGGTATGGTGATGTGGACTGTGTCGGTACAACACCTCCAGCAGCTAGGGTCGCACGAGGAGCTTGGGATGATTCGGCCTGCATTGTGACAGACGGTAGTACCCGATGAATGCAGCGAAGGTACGGATGCGGCGACGAGTAGGATCGAGACACGCCCGTGCGGTGATCACGGGTCGCGGAGCGAGCGTAGTGTATAACAGGCGTTCGAGTCGAAAGGTTGGAAGAAGGTGTGGTCGATGAGAAAGTATCAAGGTTTGCTTTGGTCAGTCAAGCAAGTCCTCAAGATACAATATGGGGTTGAACAAGCGAAGGCGGGCTGAAGGATGAGTAGCAAGGATGGTGATGATGATGAAGACTGTCAACAGCGATGGTGTAGATGATGAAGAGAGCGCCGAAGAAGCTGCAAGCTGACTGCAAATGTCTCAAAGCTTGCAAGAGCGGGATCGACAAAGCAGAAGCGAGCCGTCACGTTGATCTTCAAAGGTGGTAGAGCAGAGGTTTGGGTGGTGCAAGGAACCGAAAAGGAAGGAGGAGGAGAAGAGGCCAAGGAAGATACGAAGCAGCAGGGACTGAGAGGAAGAGAAGGGGAAGGAGAGGCGATGGCGAAGGGGAGGGGAACAACACGGGCAAGACAGGATAAACGGTAGGATGACTGGGCTTTCATGCGAGCACAATGAGAACTGAACGAGGTTACGCGCTTGCCTCAAGCTGCTTAGCAAGAGCTGATAGCCAAGAGACAAAAGCGATGCTTGAATGCTGCAGGAGATGCACAAAGTCCTTGACCTGCAGTCGTTCGTCTGATAGGAGGAAGCGGGAAGGGGGGGCACTATACAAGAGGCAGGAAGCAAGAGAGGGGAGGGCAGGGAAGGGAGAGGGAGGATGCGGAAAGCAACTTACGCAAAGAAGTCGAAAGGTCCGATTGAATGCAGCGTCGATCCTGGCGGGGTCGAGGATAAGCTACTGGAGCAGCAGATGAGGCGGCTTAGCGCTTCTATGCCGGGATGTGCGGACAAGATGCAGCAAGCTGAAGCCGAGGAGCGTCAGGGCTAAGAGGATGACGAGTTGTTTACTCGATGGATGGCGAAGCAGCAGATGACGCGCGACGCGGCGAGGGCGAGTGGCGACGATAGGATGATGCGCCGAGCGAAAACAAAGCTGAGACAGACGAGATGCACGGAAGGGTGGTACGGACGAGCTGTGCGATACAGAACGCCTAGGCCGGACTGCAGAGAATGGTCGGGGTTGCGGAAGAGGCGGATGGGCGGCAGTGCTGTTGAAGGAGGAGGAGGCCAAGAGAATGTCGAGGCTCGAGACAAGCGGTCGACAGTAGCAAGCAAGCGATTGATTCAACGTGGCTTAGGGTTGGCACGATGATGAGCAAAGTTGAGGGAGAAACAGCGAGGGTGAGAAGGCAAGTAGGCGGATGAGGACGAGGACGATGACGATTAAGAAGCAAGACCGAGCGATTGGGTCCAGGAGGCTGGCTGGCGGGCTGGCTTGGAAGGAAGGAAAGAAAGAAGGCAGGGAACAAAAGCCGAGTGAGTGCTAAAGAGGATGCGATGTCAAGACCGAGCGACCGGCAGCGGCACGCATGAAGCTTGTGGTCGAGGGAGGGTGTCGAGATGATGATGAAGAGGGGGTACGGAGGGAGGTTGGCAACAACACGAAAGGGAAAAGCAGATTCCTCGGCGATGGAGAAATGCACGTCCGAGTGTCAAAGAAGAAGGGGCAGCGTAGCGTTGTGTGCAGAAAGAGCAAAGGAAGAAGGAGGGAGAGGAGAGATGGTGTGTGTGTTTTGTTGTTTGTTGTGGGTTCAAGAGCGGATCGTGGCCCAGACACTTTCTTGACTTGAAGTGGCACAAAACGACTGTAGGCAGAACAATAGCGAAGGGAAACGGAAAGCAAAAAGTGACAGGGACACTGCCAATGTTCCCGACGCCGAAGCAACACGCGAGAGCGTCAAGGAATGATGAGCATCAACAGGAAAGCAATCCGAATCCTTTTGCCCCCTCTCTATCGCTCTCTCTTGCAAGAGACGCAGTCCAGCATCAGTCAATGCCATCTTCACATTCAGCTTCAGCTCCCTGATTGCGGGATCCAAGACGCGAAACAAACAAGATGCGCTCCGCTCCTCTGCTCGCTGTCGACGGTTTGAAACGCTGAAGAAGTGCCTTACGGTTTGGAAAATGTGACAGCTCCGAGGCGCTTCCAGGAAAAGTAACACACCCTCTTCAAAAGCACATTTTTCATTTTGTGATTTCGTGTTGTTTCTGCGCTTCGGTGTGGCGACTGCTGCTCCAAACTTTCTTCTTCCGTTGTATGTCGTTGCAAGAACTGTTGCGTGTTCCGCTTCATCGCCAGACGAAAGCGAGCAGAGTTCCGTTGAGGAACGGAAGATCAAGTAAGCAAGGACGATCATCCATGTGACGATGTAAAAGAAGCGCGAAGAGGCCAAGAAGCTTTCCGCTGTGGCGCGCGCCAATGCCGAGGCACGTTAGCAGCAGCAGCAGCAGCAACAGAAATCAGCCGCATCGCAACGGGCGTCGACCAGAAAGAGGAATGCCAAAAAAGCAAGTCCGAGCTACAGCTCATCAGAGCTTGGCCGATGCTGTCTCGCTGAATGCAAATCGGCTTGTCTCATTCTGTCTGCACATCGATCCGAACTTTCTTTCAGCGAAGCAAGACGTCGTGAAGAGCATTCATTGCTGTCGATCGGCTGATCCGAACTGCAACGGAGCGAGCGCCACCATCAAGTCAGCGTTGCTCTCTTTCCGTGTGACAATAGCAAAGCGGTCACGCTGCGATGGTGATGAGATTCGGAATGCAATTCACAGACATCTCAGGATCTACAGTACACTTCCGCTTTCAAACACATCGCCTTCTGCGCTTCTCTTTTCTTCAGCAGCTTGCATCAGAGGATTCGTCGTCATCATCACACTTGCATCGTTCCCGACGTTGACCTTGACGACGACAAGCTGAATGCGTCTGAGGTCTGAGATCGAAGCGATTTCCCCGAGTTCCTCGCTTCGCTTCTCAATTTGAAAAGAATGAATTTACGCGAAAGGGTTTCCAAAGGATCTTCGCAGGCGCAAAAGGAAGACTTGAGTGGCGCGACGTGCCCAGACCGTGTCTCGTCACGTGCGTATGGCTCCCGATATGTCTTGAAATCGGGTTCTGAGGAGGGTCGATGGTCGGGGCTTCGAACACTCATGCAGCATGCAAGCCGCAACTAAACTCAGCGCAGAGCGATACCTCGTGGCATAGTCGTTGCTCAAAAAGCCGGCATTGACACATACAGAACCAAATGCACGAACGGGTCGGAAGAGCAAGTAAGAAAAAGTGTCCATTAGCAGAAACAAAACCGGGTCATGCTAGGTGAAGGGGCAAATGTGTGAAAAGAGAGACGTTGTGCGGTGTGAGAGTAAGACGTGGGAGTAACTGGATGATAAGCCTCGATAGAGACCAGGCATCAGTCAAAGGAGATGCAAGAGGATGGCAGTCCGGAGTGCTACGCTCGATATGCTTTCGAAGTGTGGGACCTTTCATTCGTCATCAGCAAACACACCCATGCCACCTTGTCTTGAAAGCAAATTCCAACCAGACGCTACCGCAATCACCACCGTCGCAATCAACCCAATGAACGCGGGGTGCATCGCCTTCAATCCGACAGCGCCGTTACATGCCGCGCAGATCCACCCACTCGCCAATGGTGTATAAGCTTGAGGGTTGTACAAGGCAAATTGCACCTTGGTGTTGGGCTGCATCAAACCAGGCGAAGCACCCACCGACATGCCACGCTCATCGTAGATCAACAGACGGTACGATGCAGCAATCAGTTGTGGCAAGTTAGGGTTCGAAGCCTCGACACTTGTCGAGTAGTTGTATGGCGACCAAACCACACTTGTAGCAGTACCTGGAAGGTTGGTGGCAATGTCGTATGTGTTGAGGTTGTCGGAGCAATAGGCTTGCACAGTGAGCGTTCGAGGGTATTGGAGCACCGAAGTGAAGTTCCAGCCAAATGTGACGTCGACGCCTCTTGCAATCTTGTAATAAGATGGATCGGCGGTCTGAACGGGCTGTGTAATGGTGATACCGCCGGCGGGCGCTGATGACGGGATGTTGACTGAAGTAGCTGTATTGCTAGCCTGAGCTCCTGTCGCTGTCGCAGCGGTTGACAGTCCTGGTGTGAAGCTGGGCGGATCAGGAGCAAATGCGCTGTCAATGCAGAGCAGCGCCCAGAGCGCCAAGACGAAGAGAAAGATGCGAGTCATTCTGTGTATGATGGGCCTAGTTTTTGGCTCGTAGGATGATGCAGCGTCAATCTTTGGTCGGAGAGCCGCAAATTCCAGCAGTCGAACAAGGATTAAGAGCAGCGTCGATTCAAAAGATGCTCCGGATACAGAAGCTGAAAAGTGCTGAATGCGACCTTAATCCTTCACGTTACTGTTCTCTATCCGCCTGAGAGACTCAGTCGAGTGAGATGTAATCGAGAGAGAGATGCGCGTGTGCGCGTGAAGGAAGCGTCTTCGATATTCCTACGCTATGCGGTATCGCTATGATGTTGATCAGTCCCAGATGCTTGTGTCCTTGCGATCTGTGACTGTCGACGATGTTTCTCCGGTCTGACTGTCGTTCGAAATCTTGCTTCTCGGAAACTGCAATCGTGCGTGAGCTCCGTGGCGAAAAGCTACGAGGTGCTGAGAAAGCAGTTGTGATAGGTGGTGATGATGGTAGAGAAATAGTCGAATGATGGTGAGGAACGATGTGTGAGAAGTGTGACCTGTCAATTCACTAACTTAACCCTCAAAGGGTTCGATGAATCTCGCCAAGCGATCTTGAACTGAGAGGTCTGCGCCTTTGGGCTGCCACTTGCTCTGTGTATGTGTGTGTCTCACAAGCGATCTCTGGCTGATCAGCAATTTGCTCAAACCTCTCTCTCTGTTCAGCCTTTCTGCCTCTCTGCTGTTGAGAATTTCAACTTCAGCTCGCTTGTGTACCGCCGTGTCTCTCACTCGCTCCTTGCCTTCGGCCAGACCCCTTTTTTCTTACGCGCCAGCAGATAGCAGAGCTCGAGCCTCGAGCCTCGAATCGATGACTTTTTCAGGCGCGCAAGCTCGCCTTTTGTGTGTAGCAAATTTCCGATTCCTTTAGCCCACGCACACACCTGACACTTCCGCCGCTTCGAAGCCAAGATTTTTTGGCCAAACTCTACGCACAAGCGTCGGAATTCCTTCGCCTTTTCAGCCAACACCTGCCGTGTTCTGTAACTAACGTTACAGTGGAGAGCGCTTTTCTCTCTTTTTCTCTTGCCGGCAGCGTTGGCCGTCGGCTTGTGCAGCGAGATGACCTCCTTCTGCATTGTTAACAAGTTCTGATGTTCTGCTGCCTCAAATTTCGTCTCGTATGGTGTTCACGGAAGTCCTGACCCTCCTTCTCTCGCCAGCTCTACGCTCTGCGTGGTAGGTTATGTTCGAGCACCACTTCATACGCAAACAAGAAGCACTGAGGAAATCATTGAGAATGGAGATATCATTTCATCGTGAATTGGGTCATAAGGCTTGTTCGCTCGGATTCAAGCCAACGGAAAGTAGTACATCAATCACCTCTGAGACTGCCAGAAGCTAGTCCAGGGTGTTACAAAGGTAGAATGAATCAGGGTCATGATGGAAAAGGTCGTAAAAGGTTTATCATCGGTGTTCATCAGACCGCATCAAGGCAAAGTGAGCTTGCCCTGCGCAGATGAAGAGACGATCGTGGAACTTCACTGGGCCCATGGGAGAAGGCGCCCAGGATAAGTAGATGTAGTCATCATGGTATTAGTGATCCGTTTTGGTAGCGTAGGCTTCAGCGCTCGACTGCGGTGGCGCACGGGCATGCAAAGCCTGTTGAGCAGCGGCGGCTCCTGCGTAACCATCACTCTCGCCAAGTGTACGATCACGCTCCCACTTGTCGAGCTCCGATGCAATGCTGCCATATGCCATGCTGTCTCGCGCTCGCTCGCCACCATCTTCATGCGTCGACTCAATACGTCCAAGCAACAGCTGGAATTTGTCGTCGAGCTCCTGTAATCGTTGAGTAAGGTTGGCATTGTCGCGCTTCAGCTGCTCATTGCTTGTCTGAGCAGCACTGAGAGATCTACTCAGCGATGCAGCATCCTCTCCGGCAGCACCACTCTCGTGAGCCTTGGTGGCGGTACCGGAGCTCATCTCCGCCTGCAGCTGTTCGTTGCGCTCCAGTGTCTTCTTGACCTCCTTGCGCGACTCTTCCAGACTGGCTTGCAATCTCGCAACTTCGCTTTCCAGCTCCGAGACCTTGCGAGAAGAGTGTCCGCTGTCCGAAGCATCACGAGCCTTGTCCAACGAGCCACGATGCTGGGCCTGTTCAGCCACCAACTGTGCGACTCGACGCTCCAACTCGCGATTCTCAGCGGCAATCTCTTCGCTCTGCTGCGTCACATCGGCGAGATGACTTCGCAGCGCCTCAATGTCACGCGCTGCCTCCTCGGAGCGTGCACCATCGTCGGTGCTGAGACGTCCGCCGCCGTTGGCTCGCACGGCAGCCAGCTCATTTTGCAAGCTGGCGTTCTCGGTCTTGTATTTGGTCAGCTCGTCCTTCATCCTTCGGAGCATCTTCTCGGTGCCCTTGACGAATTGAACAGCAGTCTGATAGTCATTCTCGAGCTGTGCCATCCTCTCCTTGTACGACGCTGTCGTCTCGGCAAGCTCACGCTCAGCGAGTTGGGCGCGTCGTTCGGCTTCGGCAACGCTCGTGCTATCAGCCGTGCCACGGCTGGCAGTGAGCGAGGCATGATGCTCCAGTTCGCGGGTGAGCTCCTCGACACGACTCTCCGAGTCTTGCAAGCGATGCTCTGCCTCTTGCAAGTCTCGTGCACGCGCGTCGATCTCTTCCTCCAGCTCGCGGATACGGCGATCGGCATAGCCCGACTTGACGCTAAGCTCGTCGTCATTGGGCACGCTGACACCACGCTCTGCCATGAATTGCTTGAGCAAGCTCGACTTGACCTGAGCTGCCTCGATCGCACGATTACGGTCACGCAACTCCAGATCCTTGGAGGCAGCAGCGTCCTTGAGTCGTGCTGCTTCCTGTAACGCCACAGCAAGCTGGCTACGCAGCGCTGTGAGCTCGGAACGCAAGCCGGTGTGCTGCTTTTCCATGTTGAGGTGACGGTCCTGCATCTCTTGGAGCGAGGTAGCATGCTCGTCAGCCATCTGTCGGGCCTCGGCATGGAGCTGTCGAAGCGCCTCGGCCTCGTCCTCGAGCGCTCTCATCTTCTCCTCAACATGTGAGGGCACTGTGCTCGATGCTCCGAGATCGCGCATCGAAGTCTGATCCTTCTGTGCAAGCAGCGCTGCAAGTCCGCTCGTAGCTGCCATACGGTGCGCCTCAGCTTCCTGTCGATGCTGATCGACCAAGGTTTCGAGCTCGACAGCGCGCGACGCGTGGTTTGCAGCCTCGCTTGACTTGGCATCAAGCTGCGCCCGAAGATCAGCAATGGTGGCTTGATGCTGTTGCAACATACCTCGCTGCTCGTCGTGAAGACGCTCGTACTCTCCAGCGCGTGTAGTCACTGCGTTGTGTGCAGCTTGGAGCTGTGTCAACGCCGCCAAATGAGCTGCGACGTTGGCCTTGGCCTCATCGAGTTGGCTGGATGCGTGTTCGTGATCGGCACGGTGACGAGCCACGAGCGAAGAAAGAGTCGTTACCTGCTCGGTGTGCTCTCGCAATGCACTTTCGGTTGCATAGCTGCGCTTCTGCAGGGACGAGAGCTCATCGTATGCCTTCATCTGAGCCGCTTCCGCTGCCATGGCACGCTTCGCTGTCTCTGAGAGCCTCTCTTCTGCCGAATTGCGCAACTGCTGCTCCAACTTGGCCTGCTCACGAAGCGACGACACTTGGCGTTCCAACTGAGCGCTCTCGCGAAGAGCATCTGCCAACGATTTTTCGAGCTTGTTGGCACGCTCGCGGTCGAGACGAGTCACTTCCTCACCATTGCCAGACTCGATCGCCGATAGCTTGGCGCGGTAGTAGGCGGCCTCCTGCAAGGCAGCCGAGCGAGCACGATCTGACTCGGCGTGACGGTCGGCTTCACCCTGTGCCTGTTGTGCGATGGTAGCTTTGGCGCTGGCGAGCTGCGCTTTCAGAGAGATGAGTGTTCTGAGCACGCGGTCCTTGTCACTACCCTCAGCACCTGTGTCGATACCATCGAGGCTGACTCGCTCCGAGGTGATGCTTTGCGCATCTCCAATGCTGATGTCACCGGCGTTGAGCTGGTCAGGCTCGACAAAGCCCTTCTTGACAGCAAGAGCAAGTGCGGCCTTGTACCATGCCTCGCGCTTGCGCATTGCATCGATCTCGGCTGGCACAGTCTGGGGAGACATGTAACCGTTAGCGACGGGAGGGCTGGTTGCACGACCATAGTGGAAGCCGTCTTGCGGCGTGTTCGCTGGCGAATCCATCTTGCTGACGACACCGTTGAGACTGCGCATCGAGTTCATGTTGGAGGGCGACAGAGCACCGCCGGCGCGCAGATTCTCGATGGAGCGCTGGCTGCGAGGGCCATTATAGGGGGCTGGGCCCGATGCCGGCACAAAGCCGGAGGCAGGTCCTTGCGCCATCTGCTGCTGAGGATACGGGTAAGCCTGAGTCTGGTTGGGTAGCTGCTGCTGCTGCTGCTGTGGTGGTGGTTGAGTGGCTTGCATCTGGTGTTGCTGAATGCTGGAGGGAGGGCTCGTCGCACTCAAAGCAGGGTCTCCATTCATGACCGCAGCAGATGGTGGCTGCTGATATAGCGACTGCGTTGTGGGAGGAGCCTGAGCCGGGACCTGATTCGCAAGCTGCTGCTGCAGCGGTGGCTGCGATTGCATCTGTGCTGGTGGGACAGCCCCGGAAGCGGAACCAGGAAACGTCAGCTGCTGCTGTTGTTGCTGCTGCTGCTGTGCAAAGTTCTGATCAATGCCGCGGTCCGGAGACGTTGGGATGTTGGCCTGCACTTGCCCTGATGCGTTGCGCTGGGACGGCGAGATGGCCCTTTGACGTTCGTCAGTCTCAGCAACAGGCGACATGGCGCTTCGTACAGATCCGTTGGGACCTGGGACCTGAGAGGCTGGACCTGGAGCTGGACCAGTGGGAGTGGCGCTACCGGGCGAGGTGATATTGGACTTGGCACCAGCAGGATTCTTGATCTGCGAAGCATTGTCGGTCGGATACTTGATCTTTGCCGTGTCGAGAACGTGCAGCGTTGCCGGATCATCGGGTTTCGCGCCAGTGAAACTTTCACCTCCAAGCACCACAACCTTGTTCTGATAGGTGGACATGGCGTGACCGGAACGACCGCTGGGAGAAGGACCCATGTTGGCAAACATGTACCAGCGCTGATTGGTGATCTTGAAGCTGGCAAGGTCGCCAAGGTCCTTGCCGTCGACGCCTCGGCCACCAAAGATGTACATGACATCGTCGACGAGACATGCAGCATGTCCTTCACGTGGGACGGGGATGTAGCCAATGCATGAAAGCTCCTTCCAGACGTTGGTAGCAATGTCGTAGCACCAGGTGTCGTTATAGTGATACTGGCCGTCAGTACCACCAAAGACGTAGATCTTTTCTTTGTAAGTGACGCTGGCGTGACCAGTACGCTTAGGAGGCACATCGCCTTGGGGCTTGAGACATTCCCAAGTAGGAGTACCCTTGAGGCTGTTTAGGTCGAAGCACCAGAGGTCGTTCATGAAGGTGCCATCCACTTGGCCGCCGAAGACGAAGAAGCGCGAGCCGACAATAGCCACACTGTGACCGTACCTGCCGACCGGACAAGTTTCGGGACCTTCCCCTGCCTTGACACGGGTCCATTCGCGTGTGCTGAGGTTGAGCAAGTAGAGGCCCTCGTCCTGCTTGTCGTCTGCACGGACCTTGGTGTCACCACCCCAGAGGATCAGCACGTTAGAGACGAGGACGGTTGCATGGCCAACACGTGGAGGCGGGATTTCTCCGGTGGTCTGGACGAGGGTTGCACTGGCGTAGATCGAGTTGGCGTTGACGGAACCTGGAGCAGCGCCGCCAGGAGGAGAGTTGGGGGTCTGCGAGATGAGCTTGTCGACATAGACGGTATAGAGGTCGTTCTTGACACTCTCACGCACCAGACCACCGAAGAGGTAGAGTTCGCCGGTTGTACTGGCTGCTTGATTGACAGCGTGGCCGTATCGTGGGAAAGGGAAGGGACTAAGCGCACCAGGAGGAGCTTGACGGGTCTCGTCGAGGAACTTGGGTGGATTCATGACAAGACCACGCTGACTCCAGGGATAGACAACCTGTTGTGAGCGGCCCTTCTCGGCGGGTTGGCCGGGCATGTTGGGGTTGCTGATGGGAGGACCGGCATCGGGACCAGATGATTGAGGAGGTAGACCGGAAATGCTGCCTCCGGTTGGGCTACCGACACCGCCCATGCCGAAGTTGGAGCCTTGAGCAGCGCCAACCATCATAGGTGCTCCCTGTTCACTCATCTTGCGCGAGCGAAGAGAACCTTGACCACCTGGTGTTGGGATGCCCGAACCCATGCCATCGGGACGAGGAGCTGGTCCGCCGAAACGGAAGCCTGATGCAGCACCGAGAGGCCCTGAGGCGGGAGCAGGAATGCCAGAAGGACCGGGCTGACCAGGATGAGGCACGAAGCCGCTTCCACCCATAGGACCGCCGGGTGGACCAGATATGGAGCCCTTGTTGGGAATATGAGAGCCGCCAGGAGTTGGGATGCCGGACGCTTCTCTTGAATAGGGAGACTGCTGCTGCTGTTGCTGCTGCTGAGGTGGTCGGGCAGATTGCTCCATAGCAGGAGATAGGGACGAGATGCTGTCACCATTGGAAGGACCGGACGGCTGCTTGTTGTCCTTGTCTTTGTCCTTGTCCTTGTCGGACTTTTTCTTGCCAAAGATGGCCATGACTATTCGGCAGGTTCTGCGCGAGTCAAGGCAGACTCGACGCTGGTGTGAATGCGTTCACAGCTATGTGATGGATGACAAAGGCAAGCTCAAAGCTTTCTGTGATTGCGCTCGTTTCTGCTGCTAATCGTTGCAGCGCGCAAATGAAGCGGATGATGATCGAATCGGGCCACGACCGCGACGATTTGTAGATAGAATGGCGTGCGAAGGGAAGGGGTGTCGTAAACGTTCGTTGCAATGAAGAGTTGTGGGTCGACGAGAGTCGAGTTGGTCGGCTCCTCCGATGACCAGGAGGAGAGTGAGTTTGGTGATGTGACGAGAGCTAAGAAGGCGGAGACCATCCGACTCGAAGGTACTTGCTCTTCGGGACGGCTGGAGTATGAGTAAGGCACCAAATCAGTGTCGGTGTGAATGCAACCCTGCACCGGCTCAAAGGGACTTCCTCAAAAAATCACGCCAAAGAAGGCAACTGGCGGCAAGCCTCGAAGAAAAGGCCAAAGAAAAAGAGGGTTCGTTCCGACAGAGATCTCAAGCGAGCGGAAGCCGGGACTCGAAGCCAGCCTTGCTTTGCTTGCATGCTTCTTCGGCTTTGGCTTCGTATGCTTCCAACGTCATCCGTCACTGCACTCGACTATCCCACACAATCGAAAGGGGCAAGTGAGCGAGCTCGGACTCATGGATTGATGAATCGCCTTTGAGGACGAGCGACGGCTGAGACCGACACAAGCTCTTCGTGCAGCAATGAGCACGCAGCAGTCAGAGGTGCGGAGACTAAAAGTCAGGTCTCACACACTCATTCAAGTTCTACCCTTCCAGAGCCCAAGAAGAGCAAGGAGACACCTTCTTCGCGTGTGTGTGTCTCTCTCTCTCTCGTCTCTGACAGGAGACACGAAAAAGGGGGTCGCGATTGGCCCAGCAGAGTCGTTTTATGCCGCTTCCGACTTTTGAGCCTTTTTCAAAAATGGCAGGCTTTCCACTGTCGGCGATTCTTCTGCAGCACGGGCCGTTGCAATTACTTTGGTTCATGTGTGTTCTTCTCTCAATGAATGACTTGTGATGTTCTGGGAAGCTCGACAGGACTGCGAGATGATCTGGCGATGCTTGTGAGGTAGATTCAGCCTGAAGCTTGACGAAGGAGGGCAAGCTGGAGCTATGCTTAGTTTTAGTGCAGTAAAGTTGAGTGTAAATTCTACAAAAAAAAAAAAAAAAAAGCGCCAACGTTAAGTTGAGTTCAACTGCCTTTTTGCGGTCTCTTGCGCAGTGAGACACGATCGGGTTCGTGTTCGGATCGGGCCAGTCAACCTGAGACACGGGCGAGCCATTCTGTGACCTTGTGTTGGTGTCAGTACTATGTCTATGAAGACCCAGAGAGTTTCGCTTCTGTTTGGCTGATGATGGAGTCAACTCTAACTCCTATTGAGTTTCGGAGGCCATGGCCCAGGACCGAGTGCGGAACCGAAGCAGTGGAACCGAACACAAGCTGTGTACCATTCCAGACCGTGAACCAGATGCACGCTTTGACCACGCCGAGCGCCGCTCCAACCAAGGTTTGTGCGGGAGTGTGAACACCAAGCCGCACGCGTGACCACATAACGAGAGCAGGAGCTGCGATTCCCAAGATGGCTATCCAAATCTTCGTCATGCTATCTGATGAAGCTGCATCGCCGGCGAGAGGACCAGAGCGTAGTGAGAAGGAAGGGTGCAGCGGCAGCAGTAGCGCTGATAGCATGATGTAGGTTCCCATGAATGAGATGGTGGCACTGTGTGTCGATGGCATTCCGCTTGTCTTTTTGACTCTCGAACCTGGTGGACGGGGCTGCTTGATGACTCTTTTGAGCCCCTTGGCGGTGAAACTGGTTGCGAGACTGCCGATGGTGAAGTAGATGACATGGCTTGTTCGTAGATGTAGGATGCCAATAGCGGTGGCGGTGGTCACAATGCCTTGTGTATGCTTCAAAAGCCACAGTCCCGTAGAAAGCTGATCCCTTGGCTGGTTTGTTGGCTTGTCCACGGACCTGGCGCCAGTGGGCGTTTCACTATTCTGGGAGGGCATGGCGACGTACCAAGAGCGGTTTCGCCTGCGGCTTCAGACTCGCGACCGCGACGACGGCTCAGCAGAGGATACCAGTCTAGCTCCGCAGACAGCTTCTCGTATATGCTATGTTGGAGTGTCTGATCGGTTGTGGTAAGTGTTTCCAATGCTGGATATGGAGAGCATGAAGTTCTGCTTCGAGTTCCGGGGAAGGGTCTTGTCTTGAAGGCGCAGGAAGAACTGCGTGTGGAGGTTAATTTATGTGTAACTGTAGACACTAAGGATCTTACATGATGCTCTTTCCGACGGTTTAACAGATTCTATTTTCTGTACCCTCTTTTCGGCCTTGAATTTTGAGATGCAGTTTTGTTCGAGATAATCGAGACATATCAACTGCCACTACCATTCAGGACCCGACTTCGGCTGCTACGATAAACGCCAACGCAGGTACTGATGGAGCGCACTGGTACCTGTGGTGCCACTTGTTCTCCCGCGCGTCATGAAGGTTTGTGCTGCATTGTCTGCCCCCGATATACGCTACTGCAAGAGCTCAGGCCTTTGTTTGAGAAGGTGAATTACATGACTGCCATATCCGATCCAGCGGTTGTCATCGTTGCCTCAGCGTTGATGTCGATCAAGGTGTTGCAGTAGAGAAGGATGCCAGCGCGGCATTGGTCACCAACTGCATCTTGACTGCTCGGATGCAAGCCGCGTGCAGCCTTCTTTCTTCTTCTCAAGAAGGAATTCAACTCCGACACTCAGAACTTTCTTTCTCAAGTCAAACCAACACAGTCAAAATTCACACGCAAATTTGCTTGCAATCAAAAGGACGCGCCTCGACGCGCGTGACAGATGCACAGTCGATCAACTTGCAGGCGAGCACAAACACAAAGGATCAACACCTAGGCTGTCCTGTACGACATCTAACCATTGCTTCTCAGGTTCGGACGAGGAGCCATGCTATGCTCTTGACATGACTGCAGCGGCGCTAACGAAACTCGAGTCGCCTCCAAAGCTGCCGTCAAGCGAACTTATGCCGCCAAACTCTCTTCATGTTAATGTTGACCCCGCAAAATCGAGAGCCGTTACCGTCGATCGATCCTCGTCATTTTGTCGCAATGTCAACACTCATCATCGACGCCTACCAACATTTCAAGCTTCCTCAGCAGCAATGTCGCAAGGTGCGAGCCTAATCTAGGCCTGAACTGCAAGCTTGAGGCACCGACAGCCATGAACTGAAAGAGCGCGAGCGTCTGTTACTCACGCTAAAGCAGTTGCCGCCTCCTCGCCTAACTCTTTGTGCATGCAAGGGTTCTTCTGAGTTTTTGCTTTGCCTCCCGTTGCCCTCGTTCATCCCCGCAGCCTGCCGTCCTGCCAAGCGAAACCACTTGATCCTCCGCTCAGAAGCCTCTCATCTTGTATCCTGTGCTGTGCTAACTAAGTTGGTCAGAGGACTCTTCCGTGTCTCGTGCTAACCTGGGCCTGTCTGCGGTGAGGGCGACAAAGGGCTACTCATCCATCTGCCTGCTACGACAAGCTTGCTGCAGTGTGTCGATCCTTAGACTCTTCCCGCATCTACGCCTCAGCCCCTGTCCCATTTGACCTCTGCGATATCCGATTGCGCCCTGCTCTCTCCAAGGACTTTCCATCTCCCTCTCCTGCCATCGCCACCCTCGTTACTACCACCATCTCCTCACCCTACCCTCGACCCCCGTCCTATCTCAACACATGCTTCCGTCTCGATCAACCACATTCTTTTAGGCCTTTTACCAACTACATCACGTTCTTTTGACATCTAGCTCGGACAAGCACATCTCCCATCTGGTTCGCCCGACAACAACAGCTCCTCACAGCCAACCCCGACAAGCTACAACAGCACTTTCGACACAATCTTCTGCCGCACAACATGGTCGGCATCAAAAAGTATACGGCCATCGCTGCCGTCTCTGCCGTCGCAGTCACGGGTGCAGTCGCTTCTCTTCAGCCTGCAGACGCCTCACACGCACACCAGCTTCAGTCTCATCGTAGACATCTCCAGTTCCAACAGCAGCCAGGGCTCATCAAAGTCCAGAAGCGTCTTCTGCCTGGCATTGGTGATGGTCTCGGTGGCATCATCAATGGTCTCGGTAATGGTTTAGGTCTCAATGATGGTACGTATTCTCTCTCCCTCGTTGACGAGAGGAAGCGGCAGTCGGAGTCAGCTTCATCCAACAGCAGTGAAGTCCCGTTCTACATCAGGATATATCCAGCCGCCGCTTCCTCTCCACAGACTATACCTTGATCATCATCCCGCATGAGGTCTCTCAGATTGTCTCATTCCCAATAAAGATCACACATCCTAACTTCATCCTCTCCTACTCCACCCACATCCCCTACTCCATCCTCCGCTCACCTCTACTGCCTCATTCCACCATTCCTTCTTTCTGTCTCCACCTGCATTGTGACTCCCTTCTGCTCCTCGCGTCCCCTCTGCTTCCCGTTCTCCACGCTCTTTCTCCTTCTCTTGGCCGCGCGAACCCTCCAACCCTCTCCTGGTTTGATCCGGAAATGCTCCTTGCTTCTTGACATTCTTCAAAACGGCGATACCACAGACCTCGACGGCGCTGCACAAATGCACGAGCTTCGTCGTGGCCTCGTAGGTGAACTTGTCGGCGCTGGTGATTATCTTTCCCCTATCCCTCCCCGTCCAACCTCTCTCTCCCCCTTATTCCCCATCGCGCTATTTCTAATGCGCTGTCCTCCGATCTGCTCCCGTCCCTCGCCCTTCCGACCCCATCATCCTTCTTCCCCTATCCCTCGCATCTCACTCAAACCTGCTCGTGACATTCACCATGTCTGTCTAGCCGGATGGACTAGAACCAACGCGACCATACAGCAACCAAACACAGACACTGACCCCAACTTCTGTCCTTCGTTTTTTGAACATTCATCTAGGTGGTGCACAAGGAGGAACACCTCCTTCCTCCAGCTCGTCCAACTCAGCACCTCCTGCGTCAAGCTCCAGACCAGCGAGCAACAACAATGGTGGAGCTTCGTCAAGTAACGCACCTGCACCCGCACCGAGGCCGTCGTCCAGCTCCACTCCTGCCAGTCAGCCGAACAACAACAACGCTGGCAACACAAACAACAACCAGAACCGTCCAGCAACCAGCTCGTCAAGTAACAATAACAACGACAATCGGAACGGCAATAACAATGGTGGCGACCGCGGCACCACAAACAACCAGAGCAACGGCAGCAACCGAGCCCAGGGCAACTCCAGCGCTAGGCCTCAAGCAGCAGCAGCCGCCAGCTCTGCCGCGCCTACCAGCATCAACTCTGCCGCCGCTGCAGCTTCTGCGTCAGCCTCAGCGGCTGCAGCGTCGCTTTTGTCTGCAGCATCACTATCGCAAGCCAGTGCGGAGGCCGCTGCTAGTGCAGCCGCCGCAACCTTCGGTCGAGGTGCTAGAAGTTCTGCAGCCGCCGCTGCTACAGGAGTCAACCGAGCCAACAGCGCCGGCTCATCCAACGGCAGCGATGGCACCACCAAAGTTGTTGTCCCTATCGTCGTAATTGCTGCCTCTGTCGCCGTCATCGCTGTCGCATGGACAGTCATCCGCCGCATTCGCAAGCGCAACGCAGAACAATATGATCCTCGTCTCCAACCCGTTGAATCCTCCTACCACCATCGTTCGATGATTGGCGGACCACCTCTTGCTGCCGGAGGCGCAGCCTTCGCCGTCGGTGGTGCAGCTGCTGGTCTGGTCCGCGATCGACCTCGTCGAGAATCATATGAATCCTACATCAATGGTCGACCCATGTCTGCACTTACGGAAGAAGAAGGAGAATTTGCAGGCAATGCTTCGCACATGCAAGAAGTCGCACCATACGCCTCCGTCGGTTCTGCGTACGCACCCGCCTCTGGTCGACTGCGCAACTATGGCTCCACACGCGGCGGTGCCAACCCCAACGACGACTTCCCACCCGCACACCGTGTCACGGACTCGATGTACATTGACAACTACGCCGCTCCTGGTGCAGTCCCTGTCGGTGGTGCTGTGACCCCATTTAGCGACGAGCACGGAGCCTACGACGTCAACTACTACGATGGATCCAGTTCTGCTGGCTACAACAACAAAGCTACTCGGGGAATGGATGCTGCTTCTACTCACAACGGCGCTGGTAGACCCTACTCACCTTATGCTGATGTGCAGAGAGGCGAGGGAGATGATGGATACTATGACTACGACAGAGCTAGTTCAAGTCGTCGCGGTGATCCCTTTGCTGATTCTAAACGTTGGTCTGGTTAAAACGCTCTCGCTCTCGAGAGCTTCACACACTCTTTTGCTTAGTCCCTTGCTTCTTTTGATACCACCGATTCGTGTACTTTTGCCCCTCTATCACTCTTCGTATTCTTCTTAAATCTCTTGTTTGCTTCATTTTGCTGTGCTGTAATCTCAATCGTCACCAAACCTCTTTCAGGCCTGAATAACATTTGTGTTCCGCAAGTAAAGTATCACCCTCACTACTTGTGTGTATGTGGTACATTATAGACAAACGAAGAAGAACTGACATCTGCGGCCATAGAACCTTGAAAGCACCGCATCCCGTCCGATCTGCGAAGTTAAGCAAGGTATCGCCTAGTCAGTACTGCGGTGGGGGACCACGCGGGAATCCTAGGTGCTGCAGTTTTTTTGTGCTTTTTGCTGCATTTCCATCCAATCAAAGATTGTGCGGGCCACTGGACACAACATGGAATTGTCTCCTTTGAAGAGTTGGAGGTCGAGGCTAGCACAGATCGGAGGCTCTATAATGGCATGGGAGATTATAATGCGGAAGTGCGCGACTAAAAGTACAAGATGTTAGGTGTTTGTAGACAAGGCGGTGACATGTTTAGACTTGGAATTGCTTCGGGTCAATGCTAAGCTTGCACAACCTGGCGATGAGACCTCCGAGCTGCACAACGGTGGCTACACCCTCGAGGATCTTCATGTGAGTCCAGCCAATCTCCTTGATGAATTCTAGCTTGGTAGCTTCCGGAACGCCATCAAGCGTCTTGACGACACGGAACAGTGTTGTGACGATATCGACTGCTGCGTAACCCTTCGACCAGATCTCATCGAGCTTCTCCATCGCCTCGTCAACGTCACCTCGCTTGCACGCCAACAGCAACGACCTGATCAAATGCGGATGAGGCTGATCGCAGACCTTGAACACATTCTCTGGGCTGACGAAACCAAGACCAGTCCAAGTCGATTGCAAGTTGTTGATCGCCTGTCGCATGTCTCCTTCCGTTGTGAAGATGATCGCGCCCAAACCATCGTCTGAATACTCGACGCCTTCCATCTTGCAGATCTCTAGCAGCCTTTTTAAGATTTGCTCATCTCTGACCTTGCCATATCTCAGGATAGCGCATCTTGATTGAATAGGCTCGATAATCTTGTTGCTCTGATTACAAGCAAAGCAGAACCTTGTCGTATTCGAGTAGATCTCCATCGTCCTTCGCAAAGCCTGCTGTGCTGCTGGTGTCATACTGTCAGCTTCGTCGAGGATGACAATCTTGTGTCTGCCAGCTGGAAGGGAGACTTTCTTCTGTGCAAAGTTTTTAATTTTGTTTCGGACGACATCAACACCTCGTTCATCGGATGCATTGAGTTCGAGTACGCCTTCTTTGTATGCATCGCCCAGGAGCGCACGTGCTAAGCAGAGGACGGATGTGGTTTTGCCGATACCGGGAAGACCAGAAATGAGGAGATGTGGTACGTTGCCATCTTGCTGAATGACTTTGAGTCGATCGATGGTTTCTTTGTTGCCTACGACATCATCAAGTCGCAATGGTCGGTATTTCTCGACCCAGGGAAGCTCGTAGCCTGTGACGGTGGTTGCTGCTGGCGCAGCGGATGAGCCTGAGTCTTGGGTCATTGTTGGGAGAGGATGGACGGCTTCTCCGATGATGTTTGCGAGCCTTTATCGGAACGCTCCGAAGGTGTAGCTGAGCAAGCAAGCGTCGTGGGCTGCAACCTGGCTTTGAGAATGATCCGCTGCTCGTCGGTGAGTCTGCGCGTCCGAGAGAGTGTGTGGGCGACACCAGTACGCTTGGTTGAGACTATAGTTCTTGTGGTGATGATCGTGGGAAAGAGTCGAAGCGGAAGCTCGAAGGAGTTAATGTTGAATGTTGAGTGGAGCTGTCGGTCTGTCCGAAAGTATCACTTCATCACTTCCATGACACACACGCCAACTTTGGTGTGCTTCTTTTGACAGGCGACGCTCGCTGCTCAAGTGCACTTGGCTGAGTCGCGTGTCGCGTTGAGTAGTCACACAGCGAAAAGCGCAGTCTTCCTGTGCGCTGCTACGCAGCCCAGAGTGTTAGGAGAGCACAGACACACAGAAGCAGAGTTGGAATTTCCCCTTCCGCTTGAGGAAGCGGGAAGAGAGCACAGACACAGGAAGAGACTGGAATTGCAGCAGCTCTCTCTTTTCTTGCCGCAAAATCAGATCCATGCGGAGCTCGCGCTCTTGGACCCTAATCGAGCTTCGTCTCCTCATTGTTTCCGCCTTCGCTTGCTTCCTCACTCCCATCACACATCCGCTCCCCTGCCTCACTCGTCGCCAACAGGCGCTCAAGAAACATCTCCTCAACTGCTTTCTGGCGATACTTCGGAGGGTTCCGACTCACCCACCAGCCGAGGTCATTCAGTTGTGCTGCATTTGACTCTACAAGGCCAGCATTCATAGGCGCGGGCAACTCGAAGGTTCAGGTGCATGCTCATGATCGGTCCGCAGCTGAATTCCCGCTCGCTGCATCCTCATCATGCCGCCTGCCTCTCTCCGAGCCAAGGCAGAGTCCGACGAGATTGATCTTTCATTCTTGGACGAGGACGAGGACATCCTCTCGCTCAGGAAGTCACCCACCAAACCAAGCAAGGGCAAGTCGCCAACCAAAGAATCGCGGTCATCCACACAAAGATCGACGTCGAAAGCAGGTCCAAGCTCAGCTCATTCATCGAATGCGGCAAGGGGCTCATCCTCGCGCGGTTGGACGCCCAACTCCCGGCGAAGACAGCAGCCACAACCGAAAATAAGACGACGAAGGGACTCGTTTGTGGAGATTGACGAAGACGAAATTATCGAAGATGAGGAAGAGAGCGATGACAGTGATGATAGTGTCGACGTCGACGACATCATTGCTTCCATGAACGGAGGCGGATCGCGCAACGCGGCATCTCGATTTGCCAAGCCTTCTAAGAAGAGCTCAAACGTCACTTCCTCTAGGAAAAACGCAAACCATTCGCGTTCGCAAGCACGGGCAACATCAAGCCAATCAAGCCGCTCTGCAGCCCCTGTTTCGAGAGCAAGTCAACGACCTCCGCCTCGCAAGCGCCCCTTGCTAGCCAACATCTCAGACGATGACCAGGATGATGACGCCATGAGCAGCCACGGCAGCGGCTCCTTGCAGCAAGAGTTGGATGACCTGAACGACTCGAGCGATGCAGGCGAGCAGCTGCGCCGCTCAACGCGAAGCCGTGTTGGACCTGCCAGCACTAAGACTACACGCTCAGCCAAATCGAGACACACACTTCTTGACGACGAAGATGACGAGGACGACTTTGGAGAACTCATCCATGCCCGCAGTAAGAGCGCGAAATCACGCGGACCCGCAAAGGGCAAAGCTCGTCGCTTCGACGAGGACGAAGATGACGAAGATGATGAAGCGCCAGACTGGACTGAGCCTGGTGAGGATGATGACGAGGATGAAGACGAAGAGGAGGACGAGCTTGAGAGCTCGGATGGCGAGTACGGCAGCCGCGCTAAGCGCAAGAGATCCTCTTCCTCCAAATCTGCATCGAAGACCAAACGTCAGCGCCTCAGCAACGGTGGCTCGAAGCATACTCCAAGACGCAGACAAAGTCGTTCCGCACCGCGCAGAAAAGTCACTATTCGTCGAACTCGCTCTGTCCGTCCTCGCCCTCCTAGAATGCGCTTCGCTCTGCAAGGCGAGCTTCCAGAGCCGATGGTTGATCCGCCGACTCGCGCAACAGTACCAGTCATCGCCATCGACCAGTCCCTGCAGTCAAGAAACCTTGCGGGAATTCCTTTCCTCGACGGCATTGATCCTCACTACAGTCTCTCTGAGCACTCGAGCGAAGAGGAGCTGACCGAAGAGGACGAGGCGAGCGAAGCAGACATTCAGGTGGTCTCCGACGGTGAATCATTTGCTTCGTCCGATGACGTCGAGAAGTACGAGGAGCCCAAAGAGCCGGTCGACAAACACTGGCCGGATTGCAAACGTTGCAAGGACGGTCCTGCTTTGCCTATGTACAATAAGGCACTGGTCCAGCTCAAGCGTGCAGAGACCAGGGAGGCCAGGAAGCAACGCGATCACGAGTCGCCCGAGCGGCTCGATTCCCGCGGTCGTCCGCGCAAGACTTTCATCGATGATACTACGGGTGCAGTCGGCCCTGTTCAACAGGCCAAGGAATGGATTGAAGTTCTCGAAGATCGCGGAGGTTGGTTCGAGTGCAAGACGTGCTCCGTCTCGTGGCACTGGGGCTGTCTTCCACAAGACTCACAGAAGCCCATCCTGGCGAACATCAACGCAGCGCGTGCCATGCGACATCGTTCCATCTTTGGAAAGGACGCACCTGCGCCTCCACCTATACGCCGGTTTGACGTGGACGAGATGGTCGACACAGACTCCTGCCCAGACTGCTTCGGATATGCCTCGTACTGCACAATCTGCAAAGCTAATGTGGACGGTGTTCGCACTGTCGGAGAGCAGCTCGGGTTCTCGGAAGCCATGCTCGAGCAATGCCCCAAACCACCTGCGGATCTAAGCGCCAGCAGGCTTTTTCGCTGCAAGCGTTGCTCCCGCGCGACACACTACGAATGTCTTGCACGCGCCCAGACGGATTCAGACAAGTCTGTTGAAGAGGTCGCCAAGTCGATCCAGGAAGGAGGATGGTTGTGCTCGGACTGTCACCGCTGGCCAGCTGTCGAAAAGATCATCGCGTGGCGACAGCTTGACCGCGATCTTTGGAACGACGAGGAGGCCAAGCAAGCCTCCTATGCAGCCTTGTCTCCGCGAGAGAATCTGCCGCGCGAATATCTCGTCAAGTTCAAAGGCAGGTCGTTCCGCGAGACCGAATGGATTCCGCACGATTGGCTTCGTATCCTCAACTACCTAATGCTCTCTCACTTCCTGACTAAAGGAGGTCGTCTCGAGCTAGAGCCCGCTGGACTCATCGAATCCACCACCGCACTGGCCAGTGCTCGCAGAAATCGCGCTTCTTTGGCCCTCGGCGGAGGGCGAGCACTTCCGTCAACGTCTACTTCAACGCGACAGACCCGCTCTGTGAAGAAGGCGCTTCAGATCGACGAGACCGGTGAAGTCGATGTCGGTCCGCCCGGTCCCATGCCCGATGCACAGCGCCGCATCCCGAAGACTTGGAGAACGCCGGACCGAATCCTGGCCGTCAAGTATTATTTCTCGATCAAGAAGGAGGACGATGATGAGGACGATGTCGGCGGTGAGATCGTCGACTGGGATACGATTCCGATGGAGAAGCTCGAGCCTTCCGACTTTCTACGCAGCTGGGTGCACGTGGCCAAGCTGCTTGTCAAATGGCAAGACCAGCCATATGAGGGCTCTACATGGGAGGATCCACCGACTCGACGAAAGCAGGCTGATATTTTCTATGAATGCCAGGAAGCTTACCGCTCGTTCTTGGTGGCCCAGAAAGTCACCTTCCCTGCCCTGACATCCGAAGAAAAACGCAGAAAAGAAGAGCGTCGCTCGGCAAAATCCAGCAACCGCTTCCGTGCCTTGGACGATCAACCGCACTGCATCGAAGGAGGCGACCTAATTGACTTCCAACTCGAAGGTGTTAACTGGCTTCGGTATGGCTGGTATAACAAGAAACCAGGCATTCTAGCAGACGAGATGGGCCTGGGCAAGACGGTGCAGATCATCACTTTCCTTGCCTCTATCTGGAAGGAGGGCAAAGCGGGGCCTTTCCTCGTCGTTGTTCCCAATGCCACCTTGCCCAACTGGATGCGCGAGTTCGAAAAATGGATGCCACAGTTCCGCGTCGTGCCATACTGGGGCGAAGGAGAAGCACGAGATATGATCCACCGATACGAGCTCTTCCATTCAAAGAAGACGCTCGCAAAGATGGACGAAGCAATCCGACCGATCAAGTTTCATGTCGTAGTTGCCTCTGACTCGACTGTTCGACAGGATTCTTTACCGCTGAGAAAAGTCGGCTCGTGGGACGTCATCATCGTTGATGAAGGTCAAAATCTCAAGTCTGGCAAGTCCGTCTTGCTGAAGCGACTCAACGAGATGCATGCCGAGCATCGCGTCATCATGACGGGAACGCCTCTCAACAACAATGTGACCGAGCTCTTCAACCTGCTCAACTGGCTGGAGCCCGGCGGACAGTGGCGAGACGTCAAAGCGCTGGAGGCCGAATACAGCGTCCTGAAGCCAGAAGTCATCGAAGAGCTTCAGAAGCGTTTGAAGCCATACTTCCTTCGACGTCTCAAGAAGGAGGTGCTCGATCTGCCTCCCAAGATCGAACTCATTGTGCCGACCTCTTTGCGACCGATTCAAAAGCGAATCTATCGTTCCATTCTCGAGTCGAACATCGAGGACATCCAGGCACTCGCAGCCTCACGTGGCAGTGGCAGCAAGAAGAATAAGAAATCGACCATCACTAACCTCAACAACACGCTCATGCAGCTGCGTAAATGTATTCAGCATCCCTATCTCATCGCTCCTGACCTCGAGACGCGCGAAGAAGACGACAACTACGAGGCAACATGGGAGCACCAGCGTCTTATCGATGCCAGTGCCAAGCTCTCGCTCTTGCAGCGTCTGCTTCCCAAGCTGAAAGCAAGCGGTCATCGTATTCTATTGTTTTCGCAGTTCGTCATCAACCTGGACATCGTTGAAGTGTTCTTGCAAGGCGAAGGCTACAAATACTTAAGGCTCGATGGCAATATTGGCCAGAAGCAGCGTCAGAAGGGTATTGACGCCTTCAACGCTCCCGACTCGCCGTACTTCATCTACATGATCAGCACTCGTGCTGGTGGTGTCGGTATCAACCTTGCAACCGCCGACACCGTCATCATCATGGACCCTGACTGGAACCCACACGTCGATATGCAAGCAATTGCAAGAGCGCATCGTATTGGTCAGACGAAGAAGCTGCTTGTTTTCACACTCATGTGCAAAGCGACAGCCGAAGAGAGGATCATCGAGAAAGCCAAACGTAAGATGATGCTGGATCATCTGATCGTACAGAACCTCGATAACGAGGACGAAAGACCGGACGAGCTCGAGTCGATTCTCAAGTTTGGTGCTCAAGCATTGTTTGCCGAAGGCGGAACTGAGGAGTCGGAGCGCGACATCCGCTACACGGACGACGACCTGGACTCGTTGCTACTCCGCCGGGAAGATGCAGGAGAAGATGAAGGCGATGGGATGAACGGTGCTGCAGACGAGAATGGTGAACCGAAGGGCACATTCTCGTACGCCCGAGTATGGGAGGCCGACCAGGCTGCTTCCAGCGCGGCGGGCGTCGCCCCCACCACCGTGGTCGATGATGACTTCTGGGCCGACCTCTTGCAAAAACATCGCGAGGAGGCAGCACAGCGAGCCGAAGAGGCGCGAGAGAAGGAGGCACAAGAGAAGCGGGCCTCAAGGCGAGATCGCATCAAAGCCGCACTACAAAAGGATGAAGAGGCAGAGGCTGCCGAGCCTACTCCTGCTCCCGAGAAGAGAGGTCGCGGACGACCCAAAAAGGTCCAAAAGCCGGTTGTCGACGAGGATTGGAATGCCAATGGGGCTGACGCTGAAAGCGATAGTGACGACAACGAGTTGGTCGATGCGGTGCAGGAAGAGGATGAGCTGCTGCCTGCTGTGCAGGCTCTGCGACAGCGGCAGATCAAGTCCTCTAGAGCTGACATTGTGGCTAAAGCGCTCGCAGCAGCTGCAGCTGCTAAGGCCGGTACGAAGCCTATTGCCGCACCTTCGGCTTCCGCTGCTGCAGCTGCTACGCTTGCAGCAGACCCGTCAGTCCTCTCGGCCGCGGCCAAGCCAGCAACGCCATCTACGAAGGCCGTTAAGACCTCCGGCGCATCGGCGGCATCGGCGGCAGCGAAGAAATCCAAAGTTAAAGCAACGCCAACAACTCTCAGAGCTCTTCAACGTGACTTGATCGCCGAACATCGACTGCCTCGCCCAGCTTCGCTTACTGACATCGACTTGTCTCTGCCCACCAGTGTCGTCCGCCCCGGTCACTTGGCGGCCATGCGTAGAGTGCTGCTGTCTCTCTTGCCTGACAGCGACTTCGGAAAGGAGGTCGAAGCCAGAACCCAAACCAATCAGATCCCTGACTTGGCCCCTCCACACATGCGCTTCCAGCTGACCAACACACACATCAGCTATTACATGCGGTCTTTCGGCGTGCCGCGGCCCCTTTTCGACGCCGCGTTCAGTGTCATTGCTGAAGAAAACATTCCGCCCGAGATCTTGGCGTTGGCGCACGGCGGTGCTGTCGCTCTCGACTGGAAGAAGATCAGGGAGCTGCTCGTCCGCACTGCTGCGTACATGGTGATGACACTTCGCCGCCCCAAGACGGAGCAACCCTGGAAGACCGCCATCGAAGAATGGAACAAGCTGCCTGGAAACAAGCAGCCAGCAAATGCGATAGAGGTGGCCGACTCACCTCCTGCCAACGTGGGCTCGCAACTTCCTCCGCCTACTCCATTGACGAATCTAGGTGCTGCGGAGGTAATCAGGGACAAGTCTCGTCTGGAAGCATGGGTGCAGAACATTGCAACTCGCGGCGACGCTGAACTGAGCAAGATTGCACAGCTGGTTGCGTCCAACCCTGCGTCAATGATTTCGCCCAACGTGCTGCTGCTGGTGCAGCAAGCCTTCGATGGAAAGGGCGTAGCACCTGTGTATGGACCGGCGAAGCTGTCTATCAAATCAGGCATGCCGAGGGATGTCGCATTCGTGGATCCAGACGTGATGGGACCTCCTGCTGTAACACCGGTGGCCAAGTCTGTCGTCTCGACTTCTGCCGCCGCCACCTCGACTTCATCTTCAACTCCGCCCGCTTCTCAGGGTCCCAAGAACAGGGTTTCTGCCGCTCTCTCTCGTTTATCCGCATTTTCGGGTGGAAGTCCAATGAGGATCGATGTCTCCAAGAAAGACCTCAGCAAACTCAATGTCGACGTAGCTGTCAACTACAAGAAACCCCGCATCAAGTCATCACGAAGCAGCATCGGCGGCTCTCCTCGATCCTCCATTGGCCCTTCACCCTCGCCATCCCTGTCGGGTCTGCCAGGCGACAGTCTTACCCCTGTTGCAGCTCTCGATGGTGGCTCCTTTGCCGACAACAGCGAAGAGACGGTGTTTGTTGCACCCTCAGCACAGACGTGCATCATCTGCGGTGGCGCCTTCCACTTCCTCAACCGATGTCCAGAGATGCAGGATGTCACAAGGGCCTCAGCAAGATGGTTCCAGCTTTGTGATCAGTTGAGAGTGCTCACGGCTAGAGGGTTGACAGATGGAGATTCGGACGTGGCGACGATCAAGACTACGATCAAGGTTATGGCGAGAAAGTTGAATGGGTTGCGTGCACAGTCTGGGCAGGGACCGTTGGTGCCTCCTTTTGCCTGAGATCTTGTTTTGGTGTAATCTAGGACGAATAGTCAAGTTTTCTTTTCTCCGCACACCTGTGTTTATGCTGAATGACCGATTGATGATGAGCTTGACGATGAGCTGTTTTACATGCAATATTGGGACTGATCTCAACCATGAGAAGAAGCCCACTTGACCAAGGACGAGTTGATCGGTACCTGTCTCAACCTGTCCTTTACCGCCTGAACGATTACTGGCGGGGACAGGATACATCTTACTTTCCAGAACTCCTTCCTGATCGTGTTCTGATTTGCTCTGCCCGTCTGAGTGCTCGCAAAAGGTGCAGCACTAGGCTTAGCTACCGGATTGCTTATAGTCAATGTCGATACGTAGTTTTCTGGCAACAAGATCTCCAGACTGAGCAAGGAGTGGAATGACATCAACGCAATCTTTCGATCTGCGTAGAACGGCGTTGCCACAGCTGATCCGCCTCCGACTGTTGTGTTGGTGCTTGATGTAGTTGAAGCAGCCTGACGTTCTCTGGCGTCTCTAGAAGCGAATCGACGTAGCTCATCGAAGCACATTTCGAAGTTGAACACTTGACGATCGCGTGTTTGAAGATGTTTGACTGCTATGAGAAGGGCCAGCTCTGGTTCGGTGAGGTCGCGAAGGACGTGTAGCATCCCTTCTCCGATTTCTGTTGATGCGGTTGCGAGGAGGGAAGGTACGTCCCAACAAGGGTCGAGAACGGACAGAGATGCAACGGATGGTGTGAGAACGCGATAGACCATTCGGATGTCGTTAGATAGTTCATAGATTCCTCGTAAGACATCGCGGAAATGAGGGTGCGAGAAGAGTGTTGTAATATCTGCTTGCCATGCATCTACAAACCTCTTGTGTTCTTCTTCCGATATCGTCGTGTTGGAAGGAGGAAGGACAGGTGTGAGAGCGTTAAGGACGACTCGTTCGAACGCATCATAGCTCGACGGCGGTCTCACGTGTACGATGCGATGAGAGAATCGAGATTTGACTCGTTTTTCCAGCAAGTCTACCGTATCGACACGACTAGTCAAGCCAACAACAGCAAGTCCCGCGCCGTAGGACGCGGCTTGCACAGCATCAAGAAGGCAGTAGAGCATAGCTTGTCGCGGTCTTGCTGTGAACAGATCGAAATCGTCTAGTGTGATGATTAGGGGTTTCCTGCCTCCCGAAGCCGCATTTGACGAGGTAGATGAGGAGGAATCGTTGGAAAGAAGCGCGATGATATTGGCGATGATGTTATTGAGCGAAGAGAGAATAGCACCAGCTAACTCGTCCTGTATTTCGGCCTCTTCGTCGGCTGCTGCAGCTGCAACTGCTGCTGCGTCTTCCTCTTCGTCTGAGTCGTCACCGCCAAACACATGATCCGTAGTGTTGTTGCGAGTCGAGGGACCAGCGTCCTCTTCGTCCTCTTCGCCGTCAGGGTTGGTGTCATTCATAGCGTCGGAAACATCATCTTCAGTAAATGCTCCTTGTAGGATGAGCTGTTGAGCCATCTCTTTCATCGCAGATCGATCGTTGATCTGCACTGTGCCGGCGAGATGCACATGGTAGTATGGCTTCTCGCTTCCACTCGGTTGAAGATCGCTGGTGATGGAATGCAACACTGAGTGCACGAGTAAACTCTTACCAGACCCGGACGCACCGATCAACAAGCAACTGTTGCTCTCTTGAGCTGTGACAGTAGCATGAAGCATACTGTGGAGGGTGTGCCATTCTTCTTCAAGTCCTACACATGATGATGCTTGCATTTTCGCTCCTCTGCTTCCATTTGTGGCTGCTATTGTGGCTGCTGGTGTCGAGCCATCGAGCTCTTCATCTGCATTGACAAGGGTAGTGGAAGTTGACGCTATTGGCTGGGCGTAGGTGCTTGGTGTTGGAGGAAGGTTGCCGACTAGTGTCTCGAGACAGCGACGCTTTTGCGCTGGGAGCAAAGCTTCTAGTGTATCTAAGGAGAGGTGACGAAGAGCGCTTTGGAACGGTTGAAGAGAGGTGTCGGATGCGATGTTGGCTCGCTTTCGTGGGCCAGATTGGAGGTCGGCGTCGTCAGCTTCGTCAAGAGGTTGTTCAATTTCGAAAGCTTCATCGTCTTCAACAGCTTCATGGGCTGATGTAGCGGGCGGGCTGGTTGCCTTTCGTTTGGTGACTGGCATATTCGCTGAAGAGCCACCGTTGCAGAGGTATGCCTGTGGAGATGGATGAGGTTCTTGACAGATTTGTCGGATCTTCCGAGTGGGTGAGTCACGGCCGGATTTGATCGTGAAGGGCCTCAAACAAGATCGAAAAACTGTCAGAGATGGCCCACGAATGCCTCTGGTGGGCCGACAATGTGGATGTGAGAGAAAGAGGAGCTTCTTGAGAGATCTGCGAACGGTGGGTTCTTGGTTGAAGGGTCCAAAGTGGAGTTTTCCGATGGTCTTAGCGTCGGTCGAGCTTTCTTCCAAACAGACGCCAAGAAAGGCGAAAGGCGAACCCGCGGCCGAATTTTGAAGATGTTATGTTTTGAAAAACTACAGGCAGAAATCCAGCGCACAGTCGGCATTGACCCTTAATATGTGTGATGCCAATCAACACCCTACAATCGTCCCCGCTGCTTCGCAGTAGGCGGTAGACAGGGCAAGGAAGCCAGAACAAGCCAGTCAAGACGAGTCTACTTTCGAATTGCGTGCCGTTGCCTTGGGTCACGGCAGGTCAGTGGCAAAAGTAGATGCCGGCGTGTTCGGCCATTGCTTCAGGAACATGTCTAGCTGAGTCGGAGTACGGCCATCCTCATAACCGTTGGAATCGCTTGCAAGACGTCTTATCTCAGCTCCATCTGGATATACCTGCTCGTTCTCACGCTAACGACGCCAAGCGAAGAGGAGAGCATGTGCTCGCTTGTGGAGATTTTGGTCCAGACCACAGCTGTGGGGTTATGACCCAAATCATATCCGGACGACGGTCAACAGGGTCCGGTGGCTGTGTGATCGGGGTAACTTTGGTACCAGTTCATTGCGAACGTGAAAGGATCTGACGGCGTCTCATAGGCGTATCGAGGTACACTGAACCGCCGCTTTTGTCATTGTGAAGCGGACCATGCCGAAAGCCAAGCCAAGCCTCAGACCCTCAGCAAGTTCAATCAAGTTCATCTTGCACGCTGCCAAGCAAGACAAAAGGGCTTGCTCAAATTGTGAACAAAAAGCTCTGGTAAGCGCCACCGCCTCATCCTGCCGCGCTTTCTCACGCCGCACTTCAGCAATTTCGGCTTCTCCGCCTGTCGTTGCCTGCGAGACTTTTACCCGGACCGAAGCTCATCGTTGGCTCAGCCTCGTCCCACAACATTCCAACCGACGCTCTCATAATGGATGCAACGCGCTCGAATCTTCGAGGCTGGTCGTCGAAGCGCATCTCGAATGGGCGGGAGCAAGACACGAAGCAACGCTGCAACGACAAGAAGAGGCAACCCAGTACAGTAACCGTCTTCAAGATCCGATCAACGGCTGTTCGGCGTCCGAATATATGAAGACACTCAACCGAAATGAAAAGATTCCGTCGGCGTTGTTGAGCAGAGCTTCGAGGAACAAGAAGACCAAATAAATAAAATAAAATTAAAGTCACAAAATCGGGTTCAGCCGAGACAAGTGCAGAGCCGTGACAGCTGCTTCCTGTCTCTCTGCGTTGTGAGCCTGTGACACGAAGCGAGCACAGCACAGGCGCGTCTGCCAAACGAGCTTAGCTTGGCGAGGTGGAGACAAACACAGCCTTGTTCACATATTTTAAACTTACCAACATCATTCTTATCAAAACATCAGATTGATGGCAGGCATCGACGTCGATCAGAGCGTTTCAGAGCGCAAAGGTGGCAACGAGATCGACGCAGATATGACTGGCATTGCATCCCGTTCAAAGGTTTGGCGCAGTGTTGTATCCGATCTGAATGAGAGACGGAGATGCAGATGCCATGGCGTCGGCGCGGCATGCAACGCGCCTCACACACGTCAAGAAGGCTGGCTTCTCGAGAAGCACCGAAAAAAATGAAAACAAGGGTTCAAATGGAGCGCGACCCTTCAGAGACTGCTCTAGGGCCGTGTCGACTGTCAAGAGGAAGAATTGGTGTTGTTCTCTCTTGTTTTAACTTTGCATGAAATTTCAGTTCGGGGCGACTCAGCAGAGGTTAAGATATGGAATGCTCTTCTTCAACACACAGCATTGAGATGATACCAAGGGTAGGGAAGCAAAGTCCGGCAAACAGACTCAGCGCGGTGTTAATTGTCGAGCATGATCAAGGACACACAAGGAAGATCAGGGTTCGCAGATGCAACACGAGCTAGACCTTGACAACGCATGAGAAAGGGGGGATAGGCGTTGGCCGGCGAACAAAGCTCTTTCGTCAAGGCTGCAGTTTCGAGGGGACCCAGCCCTCGTGGTACAAATTTGGAAACATCCTCTCCAGCAACAAGCGTGGGAGACGACAACGACGAGCATGTGCACTCGCAAAAATAAGACGGCGACAACCAAGATAGCAACAGCTGGCATACGACAACGGCGAATGCTGGCAATTGAGAACGACCCTAATAATTAAAGAATGTGCAGGATGTGCGAATGGCCGACGCACACCGAAGACGACAACACAGGAACATCAGAATCAACCCAAAAGGATCGCCATTGCATGTCTCTCCTCTTCTGCTGCCTCTCTTGCTCTCTCATTCTGCCTTGGTTTCGCTTATCCTTGTTACCCTTCTGGCTGTGCATACGTTTGTGTCCGTTCCGTTCAGCCAGTCTTCCGCTGCTGCTGCTGCTGCTGCCGCCTCTGTGCGACGGTGTGAGAAGACTCATGCTCCATTGCACAATTCTTATAGCTCCGCTCCTTGTCTTCTTCTTCTGCCCTTTCCTTTTGCCGCGTCAGACAGCTGCAGCTCTGTGTGTTGCCGTCAATGCATGCCTGTTGCACAAATGCCTTTCTTCGCCTAATCTCTGCTCTCCGCCGTCTCTCTCCGTCCGTCCGCCCGCTCGCCCGCTCGCTAGCTTGTGCGTGTGTTGTTTTTCTTTTGTTCTCCTTTTTCTCCTTCCGAGACTTAGTCTGTACGTCCTCCTCCTTCTCAGGAGCCAAGCTGAGCCTTCTCGCCCTCGCCAGTGCCCTCATGTGGCGATAGAGACTAACAGCGGTGGCTCAACTGTACCATTCCTCTCGCAATACTTACCATTGCGCTTGACGTCGAGAGAAAGCCTCGCTTGCCACCTCGTGCATGCAGCTCAGCATGTTTGTATCCTGCACTCCTGCTTCCATCATCATCTAGGGTTCCACGCCCGCACCTCGCTTTCTCCCTCTCCCTTCCTCGTGTCTCTCGCACTCTCACTTCCTTCCTATCTCGACTACATCCCGTTGTCGACCTCAACCTTCCCGTCACGGACCCCGTTTCTGTAGACGCATCCGCCACCCGTCAATCCCTCACCCCTGTCGACGCATTCACTTCTCTCGACACCATCGTGTCGCCTTTGGTCTTACCCGTCCTCTTGCAGCATCCAGGATTGCCACAAAGCCGCTGCCGTTGACAAGCACACGGACCTCGACTACGTACAGTGTCCCGTTAGCCCCTGTACGCCTTCTCGCCTTCACCATCTCCCGGCAGTCTTTTCCACCCCACCATCATCTTGATCCTTCAGCCGACCGACACCGTCCTTCGCCACTTCTGACATTACTCAGCTCGTCTCTATCAAGCTTCCATCGAGCAGCCACATTACGCCTATTGCTGACCGTACATCTGCAAGGAACTCCCCTTTCGTCCACGCAACGACCATCACTGCACGTCATCACGCCGCTCGACAAGTTTTACCGTGCATCTTCCAACCATTCTTTCATCTCCTTGCATCCGTCCAGCCATATATTTGCTCCTCCGTCGGTCAACTGCGGTCCAGCCTGATACATACTCGAACAGCCACCGCACCCACCTAAGCTTCAAGTAGGCCTTCGGTTGTGCGATCTCCGTTCTTCATAAGGCCGGGTCGTTTCGTGCTTCATCGGCATATACTGCGCCGCGAAAGGTCCTGCGTTGTGTCTCGGACAATACCTTCACCCATCTTCACCCTCATCCTTTCGGAGCTCGTTTCCGATGGCCTCTGCATCTACGAAGGCTTAGTCCTACCTCTTACTATTCTCTCTCGAGCGGCCTCTGAAGGCAGGCGTCGCTCAAGATGAACGGTCGCCTGAAGGCCAGCGTCGACGAGCAGCCAAATATGGCACCGCCAGGAAGCTCCGTCCTCTCATCAATACAGCCGCTTCGCATTCATAAGAACACTCAGCCTGCAACGGAAAGACTGCAACCTCCAGAACCAACACCAATCCCTGCTCGCCTGCAGTCACCAGGCGACCCTTATGACTATTCTTCACCTTCCACCTACCCCTCACCTTCTCCTGGACTAGCGGACGATGAATATGACAGCAGCCGACCCGAATCGTCTGCGCAAGGGGCAGCCCGTTTCGGCGGCATCAGCCCAAAGTCACACCCACGTCCTCCACCACAACAGACCTTCTCCGGCCTATCTTCGTCCGCACCAAACCAGCCGCAAGGACGAGCCGTTGATCAGACCAACGATACTTTCGGACGAACAAGTGGCAAGAGCGCTCTTAGCGAGGGTCAAAGCGCTTCTGGTTCTCGGAGAAGGACAAGCCCCACCGAAAGGAGTGCTTTTGGCTATCTCACGTCTAGCTGGATCCAGCCCATCACTGCAGGCCAGAACGACGAGATTACGGAGTACCTCAATCAAAGTTCCGCCCCTGCACGACGACAGCAAAGTATAGATGCGCTTCAACGAGAGCTCAATTTGGCCGGTTCTTCGAGCTCTGGTGAAGCCAGAAGTAGCGGCGATGACGACGAGATGTGGACTGCGGGCGCGACAGGAAGCTCACAACGATCTGTCGCAGCCTCGAAAAAGCGGTCTGGACCAGCCTCGCTCGGTGTGAGCAGTGACGATACACCAGACCGCACATTCGGCAGACCATCCAACGAGCGAAGTCAACCCGGAACTCATAGCGGGGACAGTCGCCCGCGTCCCTCTCAGTCGGATACCACTTCGAGTCGCGATACGGATCAATCGCAGAAAGCTGCGTACGGCGTCGGTGAAGCGGGAGGCGACCAGCAGTTTGCAGCGCTTACCAGAACACTCTCACCAGACCAGCTCCGTCAACAAGAAGAACTAGGACGGATGAACCAGCAACGGCTTCTAGCGACTCCAGGCTCCAACTATTCCTCGCTCCCTTCTCAGCTCGCCTCCCCGACAAGAGCTCGAGCTGATCAACGTGCCTCGCACCAGTCGAACACAACCGTCATGGCCACCACAGCAACAGCTGGTTCCACCTCACTCGCCTCTACTTCCACTCCTCGGAACGAGGCACGACTCAGCCGTCAGACACAAGGTACTTCTTCTTCCGGTGGTGCAGCAGCTAGACCGCTGTCGACTGAAGAGCCTCGCGACCACCACCAAGCATGGGGCCAGCCTCTCTTTGTTGGAGAGGTAGTCAGTTCGGATTCGCAAGATTCGCTCAATCTACTGAGCAATCCGAACTCGCCTCCGCTTGCGGAAGGGACTGCACCGACAAGATCCGTAAGCGTCCGGGTCAAGACGCCCATGTTCGGCAATACACTTGCCGATCTTCCACCGGGACAAAGGGCGTCCATGGTGGGTGCGCTGCATGAGAAAGCCGATGCGCCGTTTCCGTCGCAGAGTTCAAACCTTAATCGAGGACAGCAATCCGATTCAGATCATCAACATCGATTCGCGCAGTACAATATACAACCGGCCACTCAGCAGCAGAGTCAGGCTGCGCAACAAGGCCATGTCTCGAATCAACCGGACGCACAGCAATACGATGAGGCACGTGGATACTATGCGCAACCCGGACAGCCGGAGATGCAAGCAGCAGATGCCAATCGTGGCTTCGTTGATCGCAACAATGCATATGGTAACACTGAAGCTGGCGCTCAAACTCCGCATCTTCCCAATCTCGGCGATATGTATGCTGTTGCGCCCAAGTTTCCACCTGCTCCCTATGGCAGATATCGCGATTTGCGTCTGACGTCTCGTATTGCTAGGGTGCATCACACTATGCTTCCGCTCCTCACCTATGCCCACATCCCTATCACGCTCTTCCTTGATTACAACGTCATTTTTGCTCTCGTCCAGATTGCTCTCCATCCCGACAGCAACCAGACCGGTTTCAGGGCGGCATGGTGGATCGCTACCGGCATCTACGGTGGTTGTGTGCTTATCTGGCTAATCGGTGTCGTTGTCATCTACGAAGGGCTATGGAGCTTCCATCGACGATGGACGGTTTCTCAACCGCTAGTCATGCCCATCTATCTCTCATCTCCCGCTTTCGTTCGGACTGCGATTAAAGACTACTCGCTGTACAGTCTGCTCTACCGCGCTCGGAGCAGTGGCGATCGTCGAGATGCGCTCATCGAATCGTTCTGGTACTACTCGCAGAACTGGCCTACCGTGCTGACGCTGCTTCCTCGCGGTGTCATCTCAGCCATCCTCTTGGTACTGTATAAGCCTTCTGGTCCAGCGCTTGCTACACAGAGCCAAAGAGACCTGAGCTATTTCAATGCTACCACTCAGCGCTTCACTCAATTCGCTTTCATTCTGATCACCATTCAAGCTGCTTGGGCTGCCTGGAAGCTCGGCGTCCTCCTTGTTGCCAACATTGGTCTGGCCGCTACGCTCGGTTTCAAGAGCCTCATTCAGCAAGAACAAGACAGGAATGCAGTAGCCGACATGGAGATGACGAGCTTCGCAGGACACAGTCGACGCGGTCTCGTGGCGAGACAATTTGTCACGCAGCCAGGTGGTGGACAAGTGTGGATGCAAGATGGAGAAGCCATCCAACAGCAGCAGGCCAAGCATCGAAGATGGGCTTGGAGATGGCGAGCCGAGGACAGGATAAGGGCGATCCTTTTCGATGCCGGATTACTGCATCAAGCAGTTCCGACTCAGGATTGGCATCACCAAGAACATGGTCATATTGAGTCACAGGGACTTGACATCGCTGGAGATAGAACCATGGACTCTGTCCAAAATCCTCCGACAACATTTGCGCAAGTACCGGGCACAGCGGGGTATGAGCAGCAAGATCAACAACCTCGTGACTGGTTCGGCAACAATCTCACCTTCTCCGAGTCGCAAACCGGCCTTGCTATCACTGCACCTGACGCTGTACAGCCGGAGTTGTGGGCGACTGCACAGGGCGAGAATGCGGACGCGCCTGTCGCTCCCTTGCCTGTACCCGCTGAGCCGATATCGCAACAATCATTGTACGTTCAGCATCTCGAATCATCACCTTCGAACGAAGAAGCCGATCTCAGCGACGCCAGTGATCCATACTCTCCCGCACCTCTACCGATTGGACGCAGCCCAAGATCAAAAGAACAGCTGCGTGATGCATCCTCCATTTCATCTCGCAACGACCGAGCTAGCATGCGCGCGTCTAGTATCTCGTCTCTCAATCGTCTCGCTGCGCTCAATGCGGGAACCGCAGGCTCTCGCGACTCTCCTCTGGCGGTACACGGAGCTGCCACGCCATCTTCCGACGAACAGGGTGAGGCGATCGATTTCCGCTCTCCGAGTGTCGCTCAAGCAGCTCGGAACCACGACAGGGCTGAGACCACGATGTCTTCTGCTGCGCCAGCCGTTACGTCTGCTACTGACACGCCCATGCTGAATGAATGGCGAGGACGGAAGCGACCGAGAAGCTCGCCTGTGTTGGCTTACTTCCCTGGACTAAACCCGGGAGGTATGGTTACCGAGACAGAGGACTGGCTCCAGCATCAGATCGATGAAGAAGACGACGAAGACGACACAGAGCAGGACCCGCGTCGCAACGATCTCGCACAGTCGAAGAAGCCCGGCAATTTCGATAACGATCGTCGCGTGATGCAGACATTCGTTCCAATGCCTTCGTCATTTGCCATGTCCAAAGATCCCTCTTTGGCTGGATCGCCCGATCAAGGTGGCAGTGACACCAAACATGGTTCATGGACAGCTGCCGCTCCCAATCCCGAGCTCTTTGCGGTCAAGCCAGCAGGCGCAGCGTCCGCATCAACCCCACCGATGCGACAGCAAGGGGACGCACGCAACGCCTCGAGCACCTCTCTCGGCTCCTCCAACAAAGGTCGACGATCCGGCACTTACTCTCGACCTCACTCTTCTGGACATGGTCACGCAGCTTCTTCTGAAGATGGCGTCAGCTTTGACGGAGCCGATAGCAACAAGAAGCGTGGACGGAACTCGCTGCTCAGCAAAATGACCAACTACGCTTCTTCGGAAAGCAGTAGAAGGAGTGGGAGCGGAGGCAAAGCCGATGGCGAGTCTTGGGTGAGTACCCTCTTTGGTATTGGTCGATCCAACTCTGCACGCAAGGTATCCGCAGGCGGTGCTGGGTCGTCTTCGCCAAACATGGGAGCAATTGCTGGAAGTTCGCCTGCTATGCAGCCTTCGAGCTCGACGCCGAGATCCGAGATGGCGCCTGACATGGATGCAGTGCCGACAGTGATCACTACCTCGGCCTCCACGAGCTTGCCGACAGCAGACAGTGGCAGTGTACAGCAGCACGAAAAGCACTCTGAAGCTGGCGCTTCGCAGGGTCCAGAACCAGGATCACTGCTTTTGGCACCTGTTGGCGGTCGATCTGCTTCACCGGCTGGAAGCTATGACTCCAATGCTACTGGAGGCACCGATGATTCGGAGGAGGGTCGTTTATGGGCTTCTTTCCCTGACCAAAGTCGACGTCATCCACCTGGTCTCATCGCTCTCGACCTCGAGCAACGCACTCTTGCCGAGCGACGACTTGCAGCAGCGGCCAACGAGAACAATGCTGCTATGCAACAGCATCGTCTTCTTTACAGCGGTTCTGGAGCATCCTCGGGTGGAGCGGCCGGTGTGGCCATGGTGCCGGGAACAGGCATCAATTTGTCACCGCTGATGCATCCGAATGTGCTTGCTGCGATCCAGGGCAGTGGTGCCTCGCTGGGTCTGCCTGGTGTGCTGGGTGGAGTGGGGCAGCTGAGCGTGAGTCCCTCAGAAGGAGGATTACACGCGATCAGGGAAGAGAGTTGGAGCTCTTCGCTCGATTCGAGAAGTCAAGGCGCGACAGGAAGCACAAGAAGTAGAGGCACGGCTTCTGCAGTGACAGCCTCGCCGGTCGATGCGGACTTTCCACTGGAACAGATAGACGAAATTGCTGTGCCGCATCATCTGGGTACCAGTGGAAGTAGTGGATCGGCGAGGAGGAGAGGCTCTACATAGAGTAAGAACAAGGTATACCCATTCTCACAGAGTCTGACCATACAGACTCAGACAACACTTTCTTTCCAATTAATTTGCCATGTATTCATAGCTTGTACTTGTAATGTTGTCACGGAATACAGCTTGTATGTTTGACAATCACACTCTGATGTCCTCGTGCGATCGTGCCTACTCAGTTGGACTGGGTCGTTAAGCCTTCGATTGCACCGAAAAGGGGAAAGCAAAAAAAGCAAAAGGAACTGCAGCACCTAGGATTCCCGCGTGGTCCCCCACCGCAGTACTGACTAGGCGATACCTTGCTTAACTTCGCAGATCGGACGGGATGCGGTGCTTTCAAGGTTCTATGGCCGCAGATGTCAAGGAAGGCGATGCACTACCATATGATCTGATGAGGTTTGACAGTTCCGGATATGATGTTGTTCTGTTGCGATAGTTGACACGAGATGTCAGGGCCGGATGGCTGTCTAAGGTAAGCGAAGCCTCGGATATCGGACAAAGCGCGGTGATTTTTGGAAGAGTCTGACCTTATTTCTTCCCGAATGCACCCTTACTTCTTCTTGTGACACTGCAACCCCACTGATCCTCAGCTCCTCCCACCATCGTCTGTCGACAACGTTCTGCACAGACTCGACGTAAGAACTCGACTTCTCGATAGGCTATCATGGTTGCACCAACATTGGCCGCCGCCACTTCGGCCGCCGCAACAACATCGATGCGGTTCTCCGCAATGGCATGCACTCGACGCAGCCAGGCCGCCTTCGGTCACCAAGCCTTCGTGACACAGCGAGGTTCTCCACTCTTACGATTGGCTCATACCTGGGCGCTCGAAGCAAGCCAACCGAAGGCAAGGTCTATGCATGCTCCCAAGCTCACATCGCGCCCCTCAACCAGGACAGGCATGTTCAGACCCCACCTCTCGCCGTTCAGCACGTCATCACGGAGTGCTGCTACCACACCACCCACCTCATCCTCCAATGGTGCCTCTCAATCGCGGGCTTCCGCACTCACTGAAGAGTTTCAACGCCGTCAACGCGAGTCATATAAGCGACGCAATCAGTCCCTCTTCATGTACTCGGCGGCGCTGATGGTCTTCACACTCGGCTTCAGTTACGCTGCAGTACCCCTTTACCGAGCCTTCTGCTCAGCAACCGGCTTCTCGGGCACACCAATCACCGATCCTGAGCGTTTTGCACCGTCAAGACTTATCCCGGCTTACCTTGACCCAACGACAAACGCACCCACAAAGAGGATCAGAGTGACATTCAACGCAGATGCATCAGATGCTATTCCTTGGAGCTTCACTCCTCAACAGAAGGAGATCTATGTCTTGCCCGGTGAGACAGCACTTGCATTCTACACGGCCAAGAACAAGAGCGACAAGGACATCATTGGCATTGCGACGTATAACGTCTCCCCTGATAGGGTAAGTTAGCACTTATATTTGAATGCACTGAGAGCGATCGCTGTGCTGACAAATTTGAATCGTCAAATGTACAGATCGCACCATACTTTGCAAAAGTCGAATGCTTCTGTTTCGAAGAACAAAAGCTCTTGGCAGGAGAAGAAGTTGATCTGCCAGTATTCTTCTTCATCGATTCGGATGTGCTGGACGATCCGAGCACAAAGGGCGTTGATGATGTTGTGTTGAGTTACACTTTCTTCTCTGCAAGAAGAAATCCGAAGAATGGTCAACTAGAGTAAGTTTGCAGATTGGTACGCCGATAGTCAAGAGACACGAGAGACTGACTCTTCTTACCTCCATGAACACCCTCCCAACAGACCCGATACGGATCTAAGCCAGTACACTGTTGGCAAGGATTTGTGATCACTTTACAATGCATTGCAGACCCCTTTCCGACAGACCCCTTTCTGATAGACACTTTCATACACAACACTACTCATACCGTAATTACATCTGTATTATTGTGCGTCGAGCTTGCGAACTGTGGTGTGTCTGAGACCGAGGTGTGCCGAGTCCTGAAGGGTAATGGTGGACAAAGTGGCGAATTCAGGGTCTAGTCACGTGCGTCCGCCTAAAGCCTCCGAAATTTTTGGTGGAAACGTGAGATTTGGCTGGCTGCAGAGCAACTCAAACTCCACACTTTCTTCATAGCAACTCTTTCTTCCTTCCTGATCGTTACCAACCATCATTCTACATACCCGCCATCTATCGGCATTACATTCTTCCGACCCCCTACACTGTCTCGGATCACCTGTCTTCAACTACCAGCATCGTTCTGCTCTAAGCAAGATCAACCACTCTGGCCATCGGAACCCGAATTTGCATCCACCAACCGATATCTTCAGCCTCAGCTCAGTGCCCGAAACGAATACAACAACCCTTTTGATACCTCTCGCTACCACAAAGTAAATCTCGTTCAAGATGGCGGGCTCATCAATTCGAACCGCCGTCCATCGGCGCAACCACAAGGAACGATCCCAACCGGTCGGTCGTGCCAAACTTGGTCTTCTCGAAAAGCACAAAGACTATGTTCTCCGAGCCAAAGATCACCACAAGAAGCAGGATATGCTTAAACGTCTGTCCGAAAAAGCGGCGATGCGTAATAAAGATGAATTCTACTTTGGTATGATCAATTCCTCGACGCGAAAAGGTGTTCATCAGCATGCAAGGCCGAGTGAAGTCTTGGATAACGATGTGGTTGCTTTGCTCAAGACGCAGGATGTTGGATATGTTAGGGCGCAGATCATTGCAGAGAAGAAGAGGATCAAGGGCTTGGTGGAGAGAATTGCGCCAAGCGTTGCAAATCTGAGTACGGAATGGCTGGATGAGAAGGAGAATAGACGACCCACATTGGAGAGAGCTGGGTTGATCGCGGCGCCGGGAAAGGGAGCGAAGGCAGTGATGAAAAAGGGCGTAATTGGCGCTCAAGGGAAGAAGACGGTTTGGCTGGATGATGCTGATGCTATCCGATCCTATACCTCCTCCTCCTCCTCCTCAACAGCACCAATCCCAGTGCAAGATGACGAGGACGAAGACATGGACAATTGGATTGACGATCTCCCCTCTGATTCTTCTGACATCGAAGACGACCTTCCATCATCTCCTTCATCCACATCTTCGTCACTCAAGAAAGGGTCAAAACATCTCGGCTATCTCACAACAGAACTCGCATCTCGTTATGCTAGATTGGATCAACTTCAACTCGCTGCTGAGAAACTCAACCTCGTAAGAGCACTTATGACACACAAAGGTGGAAGATCACAGGTTGTACAAGCGAAGAAAGAGAGATTGAGCGACGCAGTTATGAAGGGTAAGATGACTAATAATGGTCTGGCATTGACCGAGGATAGTGATGATGAAGATGGAGGAAGAGGAGTCGGGGAAGAGAAGAAGAAGGTTTATAAGTTTAGTAAGGAGAGGAAGCGTTAAGCACAGCCTAACTCCATCTCACCTCGCAACCATATTTCACGCATCCTGCAATGTATTTTTATCAACACTTACTCAACCTTAGGTGCTTGTGAAGTGTTAGACAGTCTTGTGTGTTTCCGCGCAGTTGTATAAGCAATGCTTATGCGACATCAGCTACCAGCCGAGGTGCTCAAGAGGTGTCCGGACCATGTCGAATGACTGTCTTTGATGGTCTTACAGTCCTAAGTGCCTGATCGATGCATGTCGCCACGCAGCATCTTATAATGCAGCGACCTCTAGGAGCCACGCAAACACAGCGACAGAATCAAAAACCATGACAAATAACATTAAGAGACGCTTGAGCAGGTTACAAAGAGACTTCTAGCGATACATTCAAAGAAAGCTTCCTTCAGGCTTTCGTCTTCTCCTCCTGACTTGCGCTATCATCCTCAGCCTTACCCTGTTCAGGCAAAGTGCTGACCACTGCACCATGTTGTTCCTCCTCACTGTTCGGATACATCCCCATTTTCTTTCTCTTGTCCCTCCTCTCCAGATACACAATGCCCAGTGCCACCGCGGTAGTGAACACCGATAAGGGGAACATGCTAATCCAACCATCTCTGTACCTTGGAGCATCAGTCGCAGCCCAGAACACGATGTTCCACCAACTGTTCACAATATTACTCAAAACATTCATTCCTGCCAAAACCATTGCTCTTTCCTGTTCATCTTCGGCGCAAACGATATTGGCCCAAGCAAAGTTGGTTGCTTGACCCATATACCCTGCACCTTGAATAGCAAAAGCAAAGAATTTGGCTCCATAAGGAATATCCCATACCAATAACATTATCGCTGAAGTACAAACGATGATACCCATCAATGGGTTCACCCAGAATCTCGATCCGACGTAGTCTGTTGTATAAGCTGCGATAAGCGTTGTGAAGATAGCAATGGAAATGAGGGAAAGAGGATAATAGTTGATTTGAGCCTTGGTGAAGTGCATACTCTTAAACCAGAAACCCATGACACTATTGATTCCAGCACTTTCCAACATTGAACCGAACCCGAATAGTAAAGCAAAGAGATAAATATGCCATCTACCAAAGACTCTCTTGACCAAATCCCATGACATTTTTGTAGGTTTATATTGAGGTAATCTACTAACTGCCAATCGTCTTTCTTCTTCTGTCAAGAACCATGCTTTCGTCTTTCTTGGTGTATCAGGGAAAGACAAGAAACCGAAAATTGCAACAGGCATAGCCAGACAGAAGTCAATGATGAACAGCCATTGGTAGCTTTTCAATCCCAAGTGACCGTTCATAGTTTGACTGATTCGACCTTGCATAACTCCTGACCAGAGACTTCCCATTTGTGCAAAAGTGGAAAAGATTCCAGAACGCTTGCCAAGCTCTTCCTCTTTGTACCAGGATCCTAGGATCCAATGACATCCTGTGAATGTGGAAGACTCGAAGAGAGCTTGAAGGAATCGAATGGCCATGACTTGTTCAGGAGTCTTGGTGGCTGCAAGACACGCGGATAGGATTCCCCACATTGCTCCACAGAAGGGAAGCCAGTATCGTGGAGGTACTACTTGAAGGATAAGATTGTTAGGCCAAAGACCAATGATGTAGCCAGCAGTGAAGATGGAGTTGACTTGGTTGAATTGTTTGCCATGGAAACCGAGATCTTCTTTCATCCCAGTAAGGTAGGCGTTCGAGAAATTGGCTCTGCAGTGACGAAGGTATGGAATGAGTGTCAGAGGGGGAGAGTTCATTTCGGACACTGCCGAGGCTGGCAGAAGACTTACCTGTTGAGATAGTTGGAAAGGAAAAGTAAGGTGCAAAAGGTCATGACGACGAGGTCGATCTTAAGTAGAAGACGTTGTTCGAGTTTGGTGGCGGGCTTCTCGCCCCAAAGGAAGACGCGGACTTTGTGAAGTGCGCCCATGGTGACGATTCGCTTTTATGCGGCGGAAGTGGAACGATGTGAACGTGATTGTAGGATGCAGATCGATCAAAGCTATTGAGAGTATACGTCCGTGGGGTGGCGATGCAAGAAGAAAAAGGCGATGGCTCGAGAGCGGTTCAGGTGTCGGTCGACGTCCGGTAGTGGGTGCGAGTCTCCGTGAAGGTCGGAAGCGAAATCGAGCACGGTGATGAACGAGAACGAGGGAGGACACCGGACAATGGTGAAGGGACGAAGGGGGATAGGAACAATGGCTGCTTTGAAAGTACCGGATAGATATAGGCGGCGCGAAGGTATGAAATGGGAGGGAAGGTACACGGGACTGTCGGCTAACAGGAGTGGGATAGCGTGTCAATCATGCATGTGACCAGACGAGGCTTGTGGCACATGCGAAGTTGTCGGATGGTTCGGTATCTGTCACACCGACACAAAGGCGAAGCTCGATAAGACTTTTCTCCCACCCCACCGAAGGGTATGAAACGCAGGAACACCGTCCCTATGTCCGCAAAGTTCTTGACAACTTTCCCGCAAGCCTTGTGAAGTACAGGGGCAGATGAGATAGGGACTATCTTGTGAAGAAAGAGGGTCAATGGAGCATGGTCGGTCTATCTGTCGGCAGTTCAGATGTGTGGGAGCGCGTGGTCTGAGTTTGATAGGAGATAGGTCGACTCGATCTCTGCTTGTCTCGTGATTTGCGGGGTAAGAGCGGGAGTCGCTGATTGGCCGAGGACGAAAGTTGGCAATCAGTCAGGCCAGGATAGGGCGGATATGAACAAGCGAGAACTTGATCATGCGATGCTGCGCTCCATCTCGCATACCAGTTGTTTGTGAGGAGCGATGAAGAAGAAGAGTCGTACAAAGCAAAGATTGACAGGTGAGTCAGAGACAAAGACCCTGTGTGAGTAAACACGAGACCGGAACTTGAAAAACGAGGGCAAAGCGCCACACACAGCTGAGGCGCCTGTTTGAGCGTCTGATTCTCCAATTTAAGCTTTGCTGCCCACGCTCTGTTGTCCACTCTGAAGGTTGGACCACCGCCGCGTACCGAAGTAGCCGAAGACACCGACTGATCCTCTCACTCTTTCCGCTGGAGTCCACAACTTTCCTTTCATTGTTGCAGCTTGACTGCCAGATAGCAGGCCAGTGCTGTTCGAGATAGCAAGCAAGACTTTGATTTCGTACCTCTCACGATCCGATGCAGGGATTGGGTTTGCACCGATAAACTTCAGGGCCAGATCGGTACCCAATTATATCTGACTCGAAAATCAACGAATGATAACCGGTCCGTTTCGTGGTGGCTGCAGCCGGAGCCCAAAGCTTCGGAATTAGGTTCAGTTGCCGCGAGCGCTTAAAGCAAGTGCGCACACGAGCAAACACGGGAAAGTCAAAGTGGTTGATCCCTTCTAGCCGACCCGAGATTGTTACAGAAGAAGAAGTTGACCGGCCATATCGCCGCTCATTTCGCACTCCCCCACGGTCATATTTTCGTCTGATTGTCGGTCTTTTGTACGTATCTCTTTCGGTTCCGATGAGCCCGCGGCTTATCCAGACGCCACGGATTCTGTCAGAGCTCGAGAAGACCGTCTTATCGAGCAATTGTAGGGTAATTGCAAGAGCAGATGCTTACCGAACAAGAGATCGACGTTGGCTGTAGATACGCAAGGGGTAGCCGAACAAACAAGGTGTAATGGTTGAGTAGCGTTCTGCGGACATAAGTCATCGTGTCGACGCGTGAACCAACCTTGATCTGTTAGTGACTCTAATGCCGATCATCACGAGACCACGTCTAGACTTCATCTCGAATTCGCCGATTCTATGCCGCATTGTTTGCCGCATGGACTTCATGGTGGGTAGGTTATCGTGTACCCCACAATCATCACAGCGGTTATGCCGGCGCAGGTACCGCTAATTAGCTCGCAAGTAGGTTGACGACTTCATTGAATCTTAACAGGCCCAGGCCCAGCCTGCTGCGGAGGAACACCGGCAAGGGCAGCCAAGCTGTGACTCTGCGGCTGTTGATAGCTGTAGGATACTGTAGCACAACAGTCGGTCGACTTTCCGAGCCGAACTGTATCTGAAATGAATCGGGCGATCAAGTATTCAACACATCGAAAAAACTTCAATTATTTAACATTGTACCATCGGCTGTTCCATAGGCTATGGAACAAATTTTTGTTACATTGGTGTGACATTGGCAATGTAACAATGATGGTACAATGTTGAGTCATAGGGCTGCAAAATTGGGTGTTCTGTTGATGGTTCAATGTACCATTGGCTGATACATAGGCCTAAAAAGCGAAAAAGCCAGGAAAAGTCCAGAATAAACCATTAAAAAGAATAAAAATTGCAATTTTCGACTTTTTTTTTCATCTGATACTTCCTGAGACAGTGATGATACTTATACTGTCCTCGTCACACAGTATCTAAAAGATCACGGATAGCCAAGTGGTAATCAGGGTACTCCCTCACAAACGCGCGTGCGCCCGCGCGTATCGGCTAGGTTGCGGGTTCAAATCTTGGGTGGGCAAGGAAATAAAAAAGAAAATAGGAAAATCGAAACAAAAAAACACAAAAGAAAATTCTTTTTTGTTTACTTTTATTTTTGAAGGCGATGGTTCACGCTGTTACATTGGCAATGTGACCCACAATTTCACGATGTCACAATTTTGAACCATTGGCCATGGTACTGCCGATGGTACAACGTTAAATCATTGAACTTTTTTCGATGTGCAAAGATTCAATATATGTGAGAGCGACGCAGGTAACAATTTTGTCTTTCGCACGAAAAGTATTATTCAGGCACAGCATGACGTCAATTCACCGAAGTCGCGATGTTGGACATTTCAATCAGGCTTTTGCATCAAGACGCCGCACCTTTCACACATCGAAAGCATCACGGCGTCATCCTTCCATGCGAATGATGCTCCACTGTCTTAGGCTCGTCCAGATCGCAACTAAGAAACTCATGGCCTCCTGTTGCACTTGTACTACATTCTCGCTTTTGTACAATGTGACGTAGCAACGACGCATGTTTATCTCGGCAGTCGATAGTGATTCTTACAAAGGAAACAGCATCGATTGTTCGTATTTCTCCGACCACTCCTTTCGTCTGGCAAACGAGATTCGGAAGAGCGTTTTGTATACAGTGAATCGTAGAGAGCAATGAAGCCCGGAGGTCCATGGGTACCAACCAAGAAGCCATCTGTGCATCGAAGGTTGGAGTGACCGGCCAACGGCGAATCAGCTGCCAAGTTTTTTGAACTCTATCCGGCCCGACTGTCTCAGAACGCTCAGTCCGCATGAAAGTAGAGCATAGCCTCCACCTTTTCCCCGTCAAAAAGCGCATGGAAGTCTCGACCGCATCTCCGCCTTTGCTTGTGACGTGCTCACAAAGACAACGTCTTGTCGAACCCTTGTATACCAAATTGGAAAGCAGAGTTTCAAGCTCTGAACCCTTGAACTGTACCGCTTTTAGAAGTCCGCTCTCACTTTGGCGTTCATGGACGCACAAACACTTCACTGGGCATGAACGGTGTCTGCATGTTCAAAAGGTAGACGTGGGTGGCGGGTTCACATGCCTAGACAGGTTTCTCTACTCGTGCTCACAATGAATCAGCTTTCGTGCCGACTCGACACTGCCTTTAGCGTTGGCCCGCACCCGCGCAGTGTGAATTAGAGCCCAAAGCACCGGTGAGCTTGCGACATCACAGTTCATGGCAGTGTCAAGTAAGGCCGCCAGGGTTCGTCCTGCTCAAATCTGATCTTCGAATGGGTGACGAGACTGTGCTGAGGCAGCATGAGACTTGTCCACGCCTTCCACTTCAGCATTCACATTCTCGCTAACGGAAAGCATGCACCCCAGAATGCTGCTGCCCTATCCTGCCCTCCGCTGCTCAATTGCTCGGTTGTGCATCGACGTTTCTCGATCTTCTTCGCTTGATCGTCTTAACCGTAGGCTGATGCAGCAATCAGGAACCACATCTTCGGGTGGCTAAGGAAATATATAAGGTCCAGGCTCTCTATCAAGTTGTTTCCGTCCATACCACAACACATCCTTTTCCTCATCGACATCATGAAGCTCTCCCCCTCCTTTGTTCTCGCTCTCGCAGCCGCCTCCGGCGCCGTCGCCTCTCCCGTCGTCCGCCGTCAGGCAGGCTCTAGCGGTGCCGCCAGCAACAGCGGTTCCAGTCTTCCCACTCCTTCGGCTGTCGCCCCCGGTGCCAGCTCAGCCGTGTCTAGCGCTTCCGCTGTTATGAGCAGCGCCGCATCTACCTTCATCCCCTCTGGCACCAGCTCTATGCCCTCGCCCACTGGTGGTGCTGCTCCTGGCGGCGCTGGCGGCGCTGGTGCAGGCAGCAGCAGCAATACTTTCAACGACACTCAGATTCTCCAGTACGCTCTCACTCTCGAGCACCTTGAGGCTACCTTCTACAACCAGTCGCTCTCCAAGCTCTCGGCTTCCGACTTCGAAAATGCTGGTTACAACGCCTCAGTCCGTAACCAGATCTACTCAATTGGCCGAGATGAAGCTCAGCACGTGGAATTCTTGTCCACCGCTCTCGGCAACGATTCCATCCCTGCTTGCGAGTACGACTTCTCCTCCGTCACTGACGTCGAGTCCTTCCTGACCACTGCTCGTGTACTCGAAGGTGTTGGTGTCAGCGCATACTTGGGCGCCGCTCAGAACATCAGCAACCCTGCTTACTTGGAAGCAGCAGGCTCTATCCTTGTTGTCGAGGGCCAGCATCAATCGTACATGATTGCTCAGACCGACGATGGCGGCAACGCAATCCCTAACGCCTTCGCCACTCCTCTTGACTTCAAGGAGGTCTACTCGCTCGCCGCACCTTTCATCAAGTCTTGCCCTTCCAACGCTTCCCTCCCCATCACCGCTTTCCCTAAGCTCACCCTTGACGGCAATGGAACTTACACTCCTGGTCAGCAGGTGACTGTCTCTTACGAGTCTTCCAACTCGACCAACTCTTCCTCGAGCCAGGGTGGTAACACCTACCTTGCCATCATTCAGGGTGTCACCGGTCCTCAGTTCATCTCTCTCGACAGCTCCAACTCGTCGTCTAGCCAGGTCACTTTGCCCAGCAACTTGACCGGTGGTCAGATGTACGCAGTTGTCACCAGCTCCAACTCTGGTGTCACCGATGACAACACCATCGCCGGTCCTGCTGTCGGTTACGTCTCCATCCCTCTTCTTGAGGCTCCTGACGCTACCAACACTGCTTCGAGCAGCTCGGCCTCGGGTAGTGCCTCTTCTACCGGCTCTGCTGCTGGAGGTGCTGGTCCTACCCCAACTGACTCGGCTTCCAGCGCTAGCGCTACCGCTACCGCCAGCGGAAGCGACTCTATCGTTTCCACTGACTCCGCTGCTGCCGGCCCCACTGGCTCCATGTCTGGTCCTGCCGGTCCCTCGGGCACTTCAAGCGCTAGCGGCTCGCAGGGTATCGCTCCCTCGCTTGCTAGCCTCGGAAGCGCCGCCCTTCCTACCCCCTCGGGCAACTAAGTTTTGAATAGCTAGTTTTCTCACCTTCGTTTTCATGTAGTTTGTACTTTTGCACTTAATCATTTTTTCTCACCTTGGAACCCTCCTACTTTGATTGACTTCTGAGTATATGATGTGATACATGCCGACCAATGTGCGGGACGTGGATATATGAGGTCAAGGTGATAACGGATCGACTTAGTTCGTCAATGATTCTCCCTCATTCACAGACTGCAGACCTGTCACTGTATCCATGACTGACACTAGACTGTGTATTTTGTATACGCAAAGTATGGGGGTATGTACATGATTGCTGAGCACCGCAAAGAAGACGTCGTAGGTAGAGATGGTCGGGTGCTCAAAGATAGAGGAGAATGCCCTTTCGATCCAGATCCGCTGCCGCCACTACTCTTGCCGCTGCTGCTTTTGTTCCCATTCAATGTCATCCTCGCCCTCTTCTTCCTCTAACACGAACACCCTCTCATCCTCCTCGTGGTGAACTTGTGCCATCTCAAGCGTCTCTACGCTTTGCTCTTTCGTCTTCTTCCCCTTTCTTTTGTTGCGGCTGCGGTGTGAATCAAAAGGGCCGAGTTCCTAGTGTTCATCCCTCCTCACCTCTTCGTACAATCTCCTATCTGGCATCTCCTCTCTCTTGCCGCCGCCAAACAGCCTTCCAACCCAACCAAAGACTCCACCGCTTCCGAGACCGAAGAAGGACTGGGCAGCACGACGCTCTTCTGCGGCAACCCTCGCTGCTGCTGCTCTAGCGGCTCGCTCTTCTTCCGATTGCAGACGCGGATGGCTCGAGATGGAACGACGGATGGGTCGCGGAGTGAAGGCTTCGCCATCTGACCCGTCCATGCTTGTACTGCGACGCCGTCTTCGCTCGCCGTCACCTTCATCATCTTCGTCATCCTCGGACTCATCATCATCGTCCTGTGGAACGTTGATCTCGTCACCGAAAAGGGCACCAATCTCCTCGAGAGGGACACCGGCTGTCTCTGGGTAAAAGAAGTACACCGTGATGAAAGCCACAAGCGCAAAGAACGCAAGAATGATATACAGCTTCCATCCGATCCTTTCCATCAAGATCGGCGACAACTCGCCGACCAGCCAATTGAACGCCCAGTTCGTCGCCGTCGCCAACGACGCTCCCTTGGCCCGGAAAGCTAGGGGCATAATCTCCGGCGGGTACAGCCAGGGAATTGGGCCAAGACTGTAGCCAAATACAGCGTTGTAGACGAAGATAGAACCGACGACAGCTTGCGGAGTGTAGGCCTTGTCGAGGTAGAGGAAGTATCCGCAGGACACGAGTGCAGCACCGCATCCAATGCAGCCCGACAACAAGATGATACGACGACCCCAAAGATCGACTAAGAACCAAGTGGGTACTGTGGCAAGTGTGTAGAGGATACCGTTGATGCCGGTCATGAAGAGAGCGTCACGTCCGATCCAGCCTGCGGATTCAAGGATCATGGGAAGATAGTAGCAGACGGTGTTGATGCCGACGAGCTGGGCAAATGCCTGCGATGACATGGCGATGAGAGTACGGGAGCGGTACTGAGTGAGCATGCGCTTGTAAGAGTTGTCGCCCTGCTTGCGAAGGTAGAGGACATTCTCTTTGATCTCGCGGAACTCGAGCTTAGCGCGCGGCTCATTAGGATCTCCTGCTCCGTGAAGGTCGGCCAATACACGCATCCCCTCCTCGTCCATGTCCTTGTCGAGCAGCCAACGTGGAGACTCGGGAAGCAGCATAGATCCGAAAGCAAGCGTGGCACCGATGATGACCTGCAGACTGAGCGGCAGACGCCATGAAATATCACTTTCGATGTAAGATGCACCATAGTCGACCCATACACTGCTCGCGTACCCGATGATGTTGCCTGTGAATTCGATGCAGGCGAGCTTGCCACGGTTCTCTGCGGGAGAAATCTCGGATTGATAGGTTGGGACGATCATGCTGAGCACGCCCACACCGAGACCTGAAATGACACGACCGACCAGCATGGTGTCATAGCCTGATGTGAAAGTCTGGATAGCACCGCCGGCAGAGAAGATGACAGCTCCCCAGAAGAGGGTGTTCTTTCGACCAAAGATATCCGCGAGTCGACCGCACGCCAGACTTGTGACGAGGGCGCCAAGCTCGAGGGAAGCGACCAGAGTGCCGATTTCGTAGGATGTTGGATGGTTGAAGTAGGCCTTGAAGTAGGGACCCGTGATGATGCCGGACATGACACCTTGGTCGTACCCGAAGAGGAACACTCCTAATGATGCGAAACAGGTAACGAAAAGCATCAGACCGTCGCCTTTGATGCCGATTTTGGCTAGTGGGGAGGTGTCATGGTCCATCGAGACGGAGGGTGCACGGACCGTACCATTAGATCGTATTGAGCTGGCTGTGTTCGATCGCTGTCGGCTATGCCGATTTGGTGTGGCGGATCCATTGGTATAGGTGTTGCGCTCGACCTCGCTGGAAGGGCGAGTAGATGAACGCGAATTCTGGTTCGTCATTGTATTGAGTGCATATGGACTGCGGATAGCCTCGTCGGTACAGTCGGTGATGATGTGCAGGCCGTGTGCAAAGTCTTGTCTGGCTCAATGGGTATATAAGGCGAGACTGTCCATATCAGAGAGCTCTTCCCGTCGAAGTAAGCGCGGGGTGTGTGTATGCGGTTCCCGACCTTGGCTGATAAGCGCGAAAACACTAGCTCGCAACTTGAGATCGTCCGCAAGATAGACGCAGACCAGCTTTGTTCGCGAGAGGCTGTGTCGAAGATGTTTTGGGAGTGAGATGAAAACGTTGATAGAAGCGTGGCGGAGAGAATCGAATGTCAATCTTGAGCCAGCGTGACAGGAAAGACAAGAAAGAGTGAGGCGAGAGTGTGGGGCAAAGCAAGCAAGCAAGCAAGCAAGCAAGCAAGCCACTTTGCCGCACAGACTGCAATTGGTCACTGTGCATTCTGGCGCTTAACCATTCTAAAGCCACGCTACGCCAGCCGAGGCTGAGAGGGTGCAAAGCAGGAACACAGTCTCGCGAGGGTCAAGCGCCGTGGCTCCGAGAATGCTTTGTTGTCGGAAGTGATGTAACACTGCTGCTCAATTTCAAATCGGGGTCGCCGACGCGTCAGAGCTGCAAGTGTTGTGTGTCTGTGATGCGGTGTGTGTGTTGGCTGCAGGTGTTGGTCTCGCTTTCCTCAAACGTCACATCAGCAGAGATCCGAGCCACTTTTGGAATGCTGTCACACACGTCACTGACTACAGTAACTTAGCTTGGATCCCTCATCATCAGCTCCTCCACCTTACATCTCGTCCTAGCCACCACTATCCGACCAGTAGCCATCAGATACCCATTTGGTCGCGTCTTCACTTCTTGCCAATCCCTGGACCACTGACTAGACTCGAGATCCGGATCTTTCTTGACGGCAAACACCTCTGCACCTCATTACCGCTGCGACTCACGACGACTAACCTTTGCATACATCTGGGAATCACTGCTGGGGCGTGATGCTTGCTGCCGCGTTGAACTATTCTGTACGATCAAGCTAGAGCACTCTGATTCCAACTTCGAGGGTCGATAAACAACATGCATCACTCGCGTCCGTCACTCGACGGAGCAGCGGGTGCATCCTCATCGAGCCGGCACTCCAACGGGCCGTCACCACACGCCCACAACCTGCTTCCACCGTCGCAGTCCACGCTACGCTTTCCTTCACAGCCCTCTCACAGCTCATCCGCTAGCAGCTCAAGAAGTGTCACGCCAACGCCGCTCGATGCACGTCGCAGATCAGCACCCGTCCACGCTCATCTGCCTCCACTTCCGCCTTCATCTAACCTTGATCGCCATCGAAAGGTCTCCAACAGCCGGATGGAACAACCGCAAATGCCAGCCCAAACAAGGCAGAGCGCGTCGCCATCCCCGAATACCAGCAATGCGTCCACCTCAGTTCCTCCAGTTCCGAAACCAACAACTGCTCCATCTACTACCACATTGGGCAACTACCAGCTCGGAGACTGTCTAGGTCGCGGTGCCTTCGGCTCCGTTTATCGAGGTCTCAACTGGATGAATGGAGAAACCGTTGCTGTCAAGCAAATACAACTCGGTAACATCCCGAAAGCCGAGCTGGGAGAGATCATGTCCGAAATCGACCTCCTCAAGAATCTGCATCATCCCAACATTGTCAAGTACAAGGGATCGGAAAAGACCAAGGACTACCTCTACATCATTCTCGAGTACTGCGAGAACGGCTCACTCCATCACATCTGCAAACGATTCGGCAAATTTCCTGAAGGTCTTGTCAGCGTGTACATCTCCCAGGTCCTCGAAGGTCTCATCTATCTCCATGATCAGGGTGTCATTCATCGCGATATCAAGGGTGCCAACATCCTCACTACCAAAGATGGCTCCGTTAAACTTGCTGACTTTGGCGTCGCAACAAAGACCGGAGCGATGACCGACTATGCTGTCGTTGGCAGTCCATACTGGATGGCACCTGAGGTCATCGATCAGAGTGGTGCTACCACCGCTAGCGACATCTGGAGTGTAGGTTGTGTTGTTGTCGAATTGCTCGAAGGCAAACCACCATATCACTTCCTTGCGCCCATGCCAGCTCTCTTTCGTATTGTGCAGGATGATTGTCCACCTTTGCCAGAGAGCGCATCTCCAGTCGTCAAGGACTTTCTCCTTCACTGCTTCCAGAAGGATGCCAACTTGCGTGTGTCAGCACGCAAGCTCCTCCGGCATCCCTGGATGGTCAGCGCCCGCAAGCAACTTGAACAGCTCAAAGCAGGTGGTTCCATCAGGATAGCTGGAGGTGCTGTCATGAACTCCACCCATGAAGAAGCGGTCAAGAGCGTTCAGGAATGGAATCAAGCACTCAAAGAACCACCAAAGCAGACCGTTCAGCGTCTTTCAGAACCCGACACCGTCCGTGCGCCCATGCAACCCAGCCTTCGAAGAGTCAATGCCATTGCTGCCGAGCTAGGTACAGCCAAACCACTGGTACGCAAGACACGCCATTCGAGTCGGCCTACATTGCCTGTCGACTTCAGCCCTCCTCCAGCCGTGCCGAGGAAGGAGGCCCCAGCCGAGGCTGCGCCCAAGCTAACTTCGCGGCAGCTGAGCGTTGCAACTGACAAGATGGCCAGCTCCTCAAATGCTGCTGTACAAGCGCCGTCCGCCAAACAGCCTCCGTCACCTGCCAACGGTTCGGGCTTCCGTGCGCCATTGGCTGGCGCCGCTCCTGCCACTTCTCTCATGGAACATCGAGTCAAGCTTGCCGATCTACAACAGCCCGAAAGCGTCGACGATAACTGGGACGATGACTTCGAGGACAACATCACGACGACCAAGATCGCTGCGCTCGAAAAGACAGGGTCATCTCAAGGCCGCGACGGTAACGCAAAGTCCGCCTCGCCGTCAGACCAAGAGCCAGCAGCAAAAGGAGAAAGCAGACCGATTCCACCTGGCACGAAATCTTCTTCGCCAATCTCCCGCTCACCAGAGGCGGTTGCTTCGCCTTCAATCTCGCCTCCGCGTCATGTCGGGTCCGAAGCAGACTTCGATCAGCGAACCATTCGGCCCGTCGCCGGTCCACTTCTGCGAAGTGTGGCTTCCTCTCCTCAGGTCCGCGTTTCTTCGAACGAATCCGCAAAGGACACCTCCCCATCTCTCGCAAGCTTTTCGAATGACGATGGGGACGACTACTCTGATCTCGTCGGAGACGGACAGGAGGACGTCCTCAAGAGCCGCATTCGTGACCTGCAGATGAAAAACAGCGTCGGCAAGCGTCTCTTCCACCCCAACGACCTGGCTCGTCTTTCCAGTCCCGCCGGTAGACCTTCGAGCTCGGCATCTGGAGATGTCTCTATGGGTTCTCCGTCGCGACCATCGGATCGCCGCAGACAAGCTTCGTCCGAGGCTCTGCGAAGTTCTCTAGCAGCCTCAGCCGGTCGGCCTCCCTCCAATCCCGTCAGCCCGCAGACTACGCTCCGCCTCGAAAAGGACGAGAAGTGGAAGCAGATGCGCCGTAACCTTGGCAAATACTCGGAGGATCATTCAGCAGAAGACTACTCGGACCTGTTTGGCCAACCTGGTGACGCCAGCAGCGGTAGCAGGAAAGAGGACGCTGCTTTCAGCAATGGCAACACTTTGCAGCTTACCGCTCGTCTCTCCAACCGATCGTGGATGCGAGACGACGAAGGTGACGAGGATGATCCGTTTGCAGAGATCGACGAAGGCTTGAACGCTGAAGCGGACATGGAAGCCAATGTGGCCCGTGATCAACATGCCCGCATGTGTGCTTTCGTCACCGAGCTAGTCGAATCGCTTGACACGCGAGCGAGCGTCGAAGAGCTCTTGCAAGTGTGTGAGGATATCGACCAGGTCTTGACCGACATGCCTGAGATGAAGTCGCAACTTCTCGCCTCGCACGGTGCCTTAGCCCTCATCCAGCTACTCGAGGCAGCGGCAGACCGTGAGCTGGCAACTCGACTTCTTGGCATCCTCAACCTCATCATCTTCGAAGACCCTGAAGCGCAAGAGAACCTTTGTCTCATCGGTGCCATCCCGGTCGTCATGACATTCACCACGAAGAAGTGGCCACATGATCTCCGGCTAGAGGCTGCCCACTTTGTCTTTGCAATGTGTTCGACTTCGCGTCTGACATTGCAGTTCGTGCTTAGCTGTCGTGGGTTACGTACGCTGGTCAACTTGATCGATGAAGACTATCTCGAACAGAAAGACTTGGTCTGGATCGGCGTTGGATGTGTCAGCAGTGTGCTGGAGCTGCAAAGCCCCGCCTCCAGAAACGACTTTTGCCGCATGCTCGCACAAGAAGGTCTGCTGGAACCGCTTTCTTCGGCACTGCAGAGCGTCATCGACGACGAAGAAGACGAGTATGCTTCCGAAGCTCGTGCCAACATCCTCCAGATTCTGCTAATCTATTCACAGTCGGACAACTTCCTCAAGAAGCATGTGGCCACGCGCAGCGTCCTTCGCCGCATCCTGCGATCCGCATCGTCTCTCGATCCCGAGTCCTTGACGTTGATGCTCAAGATCGTCAAGAACCTTTCCATGTCGCCAACTATCCTCGACGAGATGCAAAACGCAAATACGATTGAGATCCTCACCAACATTCTCGCCAAGCACCACAGTGGTCCGCATGGTACCGAGATGTCCAACCAGGTGCTCAACACTATGTACAATCTCTGTCGACTGTCCAAGTCACGACAGGAGGAAGCTGCTCAAGCCGGCATCATCCCTCAGCTTCTCCGTGTTGCACGCACCAATTCGCCGCTGCGTCAGTTTGCACTCCCTATTCTGTGTGACTTTGCTCATGCAGGCAAAGCTACACGCAAGATGTTCTGGCAGCACCGTGGCTTGCATTTCTATCTCAAGCTGCTTGAAGATCCTTACTGGCAGGTCTCGGCGCTGGAAAGTATTCTCGTCTGGCTGCAAGACGAGACAGCTCGGGTGGAGGAGGAGCTGCTTCAGGCTACAGCGGTTGAATCGCTGCTATGCGTGTTTGCAACCAGCAAGGCCAATTCATTTGAGAATCTTCTCGAGCCGTTCGTCAAGATGTGCCGACTCTCTAGCGGTATCGTCGCCGCTATGGCACGCAACACGCTCTTCGTAAAGCGTCTACTGGAACGCCTTTCACATCCCAAGGCCGTAGTCAGGTTGAACCTACTTAGAATCACAAAGATGATCTGCGATCTAAAGGGAGATGCTCGCTCGCCATTGGTGGAACAGCTGAACGTGTACGACGCGGTAGAGGAGCTCAGCACCAAGGACAACGCCGTCTTGGTCAAGGAGCTTGCCCGCGATATTACCAGTCAACGCAACGTCGAGCGTGAAGCTAGCAGAACGGTGCGACGCACCTTGTCGGATACGCATGTGGGCGAAGGTACTCGCACTCCAGGCTCTGGAGGCTCTAGCAGTCCTGGTTCAATGCCTCCGCCGCTGCCTAATTCAGCACTTGGACAAATGATTGGCATGCGCGCATCAGCTCCATACAGACGCAAGATCTCCAATGGCGCTAGTGGCAATGGCGATGCGGCCGACATATCATCCAGTAGTATCGCACACTCTATCATTCACGAGCGGTCCATCTCGACATCCATGATGAGCCCTTCTCCGACCTCTTCGACCAGCACGCCGTCTACTTCACGCAGCAGTGCCGCCATGCGCAACTTTGTTGGCCGTTTAGGCCAGCCTCGTCGCTCTGTCACTCCGAATCGTGAGTTGATGAGTAACGGCAGCTTTGCTTCGAGTCGCACCTCGCCGCTCATGCCTTTGGATCCCTTACCACAGGGAGAGGCGGTCAGGCAAAGGCAACATTCGCAGCCGCAGATGGGTTCAAAGGGTACCAGTGTGGGTGACCACGGGTCGCATGACGCTATATCTTCTAGCAAAGATGTAGTGGCAAACAGGCTGGTGGCACACATGTCAGGTTTGAGTGGTTTGGGCAGAGGCATGAGCCCAAGGGCCAGGAGCATCTCGAACGAAATCAAGAGAGCAGCAGCATATGGTTTGGGAGCCGGAGAAGTGCCGTCGATGCATTCATCGATGGATGAGGGCGCTGGAAGAGGAAAGATGGAGCCAGACGAGGACGATAGCAATGCAGCGGTAGCGTCTCAGACGACGGAGAGGGACAGGACGATGCGGCCGCCTTCTAGACGACCGATCCCGTCTTTGCCGACGGGTCACTCGTTCTCACCATAGAAATTAGAGCACTCATCTCAACACACTTCGTTTCAATTAGACTTAATTCATCAGACAATTCTACGTTGGAGACTGTTGAAAGGGACCGTTTTGTGATTCTCGCTATTTCAGTGTGTGAACTTGTCAAGCTACGCCATTTCAGTGGTGGTAAGCGGGAGCCTTGGGTTTGACAATCTCCCAAGCCTGGTCCACCTTCTTGACCATCTCTTCTGGCAGTGGTCCTTTCTCGAAATCCTTCAGGTTCTGTTCGATATGCCTAGTCGAGCTAGCACCAATGATCACGGCATCACCCTGCTCTCTCTTCAGTTCACCGTGGTGCATTATCCACCTGAGCGCAACTTCTGCCAGGCTAAGTCCGTGCTTCTCCGCTTCGGGACGAATCAGGTCAAGAGCTTGGAAGTAATGATCAGTCCAGTACCTTGCGCGGTACATTTGACCTTGAGCACGGTTCGGATCGAATCTCGAGCCTTCTTCTGGCCTGGAGTCTTGCGAGGTGTGAGTTCCGGTGAACAGACCACCAAGGAGAGGATTGTATGCATAGTATGCAATCCCGTGCTTGCGGAGTGTAGGGAACAGATCGGAGGCTGTGCGGGAGAGCGCGTTGTAAAGACCTTGGTAGACTGAAGGTTTGACCCAACCATTCTTCTCAGCAATCGAGACAATCTGCTCGACCTCATCAGCTCGGTAGTTGCTGACACCAAATCGCTTGAACTTTCCAGCCCTGTGCGCGTCATTGACAGCCTTGCATGTCTCTTCCAGATCAACTTCTCGATCAGGTGAGTGAAGGTAGAACAGGTCGAAATTGTCCGTGCCCAAAGCCTTCAAGCTATCATCAATGGATCGGGTGATGTCAGCAGCCGAGAAGGTGTACTTGTCTTTGGCCGGGAAATTGGGCTTGCGTGCAGAAGGGAAGCACTTGGTTGCGATCTCGAAGTGGTGAGACGAGGATGGTGTGGTGTAACCGAGTTGACGAAGGTAGTCTTCCGACGAACCCATACCATACATTCGGGCAGTGTCGAGTTCGGTGTGACCATGGGATGAGAAGATGTCGAGGATAGCACGACAGTCGGACAGATCGTGAACGCGCGACTGTTCTGCACCGGGTGCACCGAAGGTCATGCAGCCAAAGACGATTTTGAGGTTCGTCTTTGGCTGCGGGGAGTTGGCGGTAGTGGAGGTCATCTCGAGGCTTGAATACGATGTTGGTCGATGGAGGTCACGACGAATACGGGTGATTTGAACGATTTCAACAATCAAGAAGTTATGGTGGCGGAGAGCAATGTTCACAAATATCGGATCAAGTTAGCACCTGGCTTCAGTCTGTGGGGTCGTCAGGAATAGCAACGCTGATGCCGTCGAGTTGCCGCCGGCGTCTTCTTCTTGCATGTCGATACCCCCGCACGGCCCGGCAATGCAACGAAAGTAAGATGGAGGCCGTAAGCTTGTCGGCACTGTAACACCGATGCTAAATGCTTACATAATACACATTCAGCCTGTTCCTCCACCTGAGAACTTTTCGGCTTGAACCCTTTCGAGAAGTTCCTCCTCACACCTTGAACACCCCTTCGTACACTGATGCCTTCACAGTAACTCTTCAACCATTCAAGGAAGTCACGGCTGCTCAAGAGCAGCATCGAATTGCAATGTCGTCGTTCAAGCGCCGCGTCAACCCGGCCTCAGGCTCATCACCAGCTGCTCTCCCAGCAGGTGTCAAACCATCTTCCTTCTCCTCGCCCGTCCCACTCGTTTCCACCGGTGTCCCCGCCCTTGATGACCTGCTTTCTGGCGGCGGTCTGTCCTCAGGCTCTGGTATCCTCGTCTTTCCAGCATCAGGTACCGCAGCGCAATCAGCAGCCCAGATCGGCGCTTCAAGCTCAACTCCCTCAGCCTCAGCTGAAACAGACCACGCAGCCCGAACTGCAGCCGAGCCGTACGTCGAGCTTCTGCTCGGTTATTCAATCGCCCAAGGTATCGCTTCGGGGCATCACGGAATTGTAATTGGGGAGGATGCTGCTGGATTGGTGAATGGTTTGATGGCAAGAGCGGGAGATCTCGATGATCGGCTAATTGCCAGGTTGGGACCTAAAACAGCGGCACTGCCAGAGAGTAGCGAAGAAGTCGGGCCATCAGATCGTCTCAACACAGTCAACGACGACGACGACGAATCCGGATCAAAAGGTACGGAACCAGGTGCAGCAAGCGAAAGCGAAGCTCAACGGGAAAGAGAGATGAAGATCGCATGGAGATATCACAACATGAAGCAATTCAACACGACTGTCAACGAGGCTAGCAACGCCAACGAGCCCGCTCCTTTCTGTCAGACTTTCGACCTTAGCAAGCGTATGGATCCTCGCATTCTGCAACATACTATGGATCAAAGAAAGCTAGACGTGGTTGACATTTCCTCCGCCTCTCGTGTCAACTCGAATGCATATGAAGCGGCATATTCTCGAGTCGAAGCAGCTGCGACCCGTTGCAAACATCTTTTACAATCCGGGCCAGCTGGTTCAGCTCCGCCAGTTCTTCGCATAGCCATCCGCGCCCTGGGATCACCAGCATGGACCGTCTCTCGTGGTCAATCCCACCAGTCAGAAGTTGTCCGCTTTCTGCATCGGCTTAAGCGCCTTCTACGCTCGCTCTCCCTGGTTGACCTTTCCTCTTCAACCAAAACAATGGCCATCCCATCAATAGCGGTCATTACCATCTCATCTTTCCTCCTCTCCCCACATTCCTCTCCGCCCATTGCTGCTCCAATCAACCTCGCACACCGAATGCTGCACAGCGTAGACTCAGCAGTTTCTCTCAGCGCATTCGCCACTTCTCCTGCCCTCCGCAGTGCGTTTTCCGCGTATACTGGAGCTTTCAAAGTACTCAAGACCCCAAGTGTTGGCACGTTGACGAACCCAAGTATAAGATCGTCGGTGTTAAGAGGTATGGGAACAGGAGCAGGAAGCGGAAGCAAAGGTGGGAGTGGGGAAGGAGGTGCTGGTGGTGGAGAGAACAATTTGGCCTTCAAGGTGAGGAGGAAGAGGTTGGTTATTGAGACATTGCATTTAGATGTTGAGGGTGGGGTCAGTGAGAGGAGAACGAAGCCGCCGAAGAATATGGCTGGAGAGGGAAAGCCTTCGACCGCGCTTACGATAGCGTCAACAGCCTCGACGCAAGCGACAGAAGATGGCAAAGCGGAGGTTAGGAAGAGTGCAGGTAGCGGAGGGTCTTCGTTTGTGAGAAGGACACCAGTTTCAGCTTCAGCAGAAGGTGCAGGAGCTGCAGCGAAGCCAGCACCAGTCAAGTTCGGAGGTCTGTCTTCGCTTCGTCAACGAGGACTTGCTGCAGCAGCAGCGGCAGCGTCGGCAAGTGGCGCTAGTTCTGGACAGGCTGCGAGCGACACACAGCAGAGGGAATACTCAGTCGAGGTAGATACCAACACACAAAAGCACTCGCATTCTCATTCGCATTCACACACGCAAAGCCAGCAGCCACGCCCGCCGGCAAACAGGGTCGCCAATACCCGTGCTGAGGATCTTGAGTTCTAGCGCATCGCAGACGACTTCGTCTAATGCATCAAACGCAATCACAGACTATTCTCCGTGCAAACAGCGATAGCTTTCCATGAGAGACTGACAGAGGAAGTGAATCGCGTGACCACGAGTAAGTTAAGGGTTGAAATTCATAGTTCCTTTAAGGGTTGACATTTTTGGAAGCTGAAAGCCAGATATTGGGCAGGAAGCGTTGTGCTCTCAACTTCCGCACCTCATCCTTTCCGCGCTATCCAAGACTGCTCCGGTTGACCTGGTGCGGAAGTGTGTCCGATTCTGATTGTGTGAGGGAGGACGTTGCAAGCAAACGTCAGCTCTGAGAAGTTGTTACGGTATCCTCTTTCAGCACACCGCTCTCGTCGAAATGAGGGTTTGATAGGCCATAAAGGGTTCCGAATCTTCGCGGAAGACCTGTTTGAGAACATACACCAGTCTAATCAAGTCTCCCAAGGACTTGCGGGTCATCCTCGGAATGGAACTGTCGTTTGATCTGCAGACCCAACAGCACGCTCAAGGTTTCGATAGCACCAAGGACAGCTTGATCACAATCGCAGCACAGAGCAAGGGAGGTATCACTACAGTCACTCAGTCTGACCAGCAGCAAAGGGCATCAGAGTCACGACGTTCTGAGCCAAGTGTCAACACTCCGTTCACTGATGGATTGGGCTTTCCCTTGCTCTCGAGCGCAGGCTTGAACCTTCAATGTAGCGGTTGTCACACGGCTGTTACAGAGCAGGCCGAGCAAGACCGACAAGGTTGAGGGTGCTGTCACTTGGCTGATCACTGAGAGTTGCACCAAGAAGGTTCAGCCAATCGCGAACACGCCGCTTAAATGCGGAACGACAAGACTCTGAGAACAAGCTTCGGAGTAGTTAACGGTCAGCCGTTTCAGATCGGCGGGGCGGATGCTCTTCCGATGGTGGGCTTCAAAGGCATTTTGTTGGTCAACCTTGGGATATCCATCGGACAATGTGACAAGTGAAAAGACTATCAATATGAATCTGCAGCGGTAGCCTATCACACTGTACTCACGCAAGTCTTGCGCACATATTTCATTTGTGACCTCGGCATGATCACCAGCCTCTGAACCTTCGCCTGCGTGATGAGACTTTCAGCACCCATATGACGGCTCAGGTGCTTATCTTTTGCAGAGCATTGGCCACTCCTTTGTGTGACGGAAACGTACTTGTCTGCGGACAATAACTATTGCAGCGCTGTGAATAGGCTACCAAGTTCACATAAGGCTTTGCGCAACGATGGCCGCACTGTTGTTGATTACCTGTGATCCGACTGGCCTGCGCTCAGAATGCAAGTGCCTGGGCAGAGGACCAAGGACAGGCCAACAGCTCCGTTTGCTTCGAAAGCGAATAGTGTGCTTTGGCTCAGATCTTATGGATCTTGATCCGACGGCGAAGCTATAAGGACCCCCCGAAAGAATGTTGATGGCTCAGTCTTCACCAGCACTTGTTCCATCACTAAAAACTCACTTGTCCAGCATTCTGGTCGCTCTTCAACATGTCAGGCAACACCATCAACACGATCACGGCCAAAGTCGTCTACTCCGGGAAGCTTAGTGCTATCTGCAAGACTCTCGATCAAGTAACGAAAAGCCCGTACTTCGTTCAGCTATGTACTAACGACGGCGCCCTGTATTCAGCCCTCGCTGCCAACCAGCTCGACAAGATTGTCGGATTCCATGTGATCATCTCCTTTCCCCGCGACAAAGAGGGAGAAGTTCAGAGATCCTTCTGTCCGACCCCGGGCTTCGAGCTCTACGAACGTGCGACCCCGTCCAGTGAGGCTACTCATGCTCCGCACCCTCCTACTGATTCCGTCCCCGGTGAATCTGAGCAAGTTCCGGCTCCTTCGACTCCTTCTGCCTCCAATGGAACTCATCAAGCTCGGCCTCCTTCTACTTTTGTTACCCTCGAAAGGATTGCGATCAAAGCTCCACTCGCCTGTGCAAGCATTGCACCAGCTCCAGTTGATGGCACTCTCTATCATTCCCTCGAGCTCTTTACTACGCCATGGATTCAAGTCATGGGAAGGGGCCCTCAAGCCCCCGTAGCAGTTCCTGAACAAGCTGCATTCGTCCCTCTTGGCGCTGTTGGCCGCTGCGCTAAAAAGGAGGCCAAATACAACATGATAGGTGTCGTTGGAAACATCGTAAACGTTCAGGAATTGCAGGGTGAAGTCAAGAAGTATTTTTGGGAAGTAGAGCTCTTTCAGACCGATGCCATCTCTAGAGCTGTCAAGGCTTACGTCTATCCTTCTCAGGGCAGCAATAAGCGCATCGACACTTATGTGGAATACATCCAGAAGGGTTACATAGTTGCTCTTTTCAATATCGACATAGGAGATAGTGGAATCGAAGTCGGAGACTCCGCTGAAATGTTCGTCTCAGTCGACCCGCACGCAGGTCTACAGCTCGCAATTCAAGCGAACGGAACTAGCCAAATGCCTCACATTAAGTAGCTCATTCAACTCACCTTTTCTCCCACAATCAAGAACTCACAGAGTCTCATAATAAAATCGTTGTCCTCTCCTACTAGATGTGCAATTGAACCGTTTTCCAACATGATCAAAGAATGATTTGGTACAGTCTGCTTTCGATCCTGTACCTCAGCATGCAACACAGCCCATGTCAACTCAAACCTCATATTGCAAGGAGCACAGATCATGAGAACGATACGATGATGCAAGGTTCATTTCCGATGCTAGACTGCTACAGGGAGCGAATAACAAACCGAACTGAGGAGCTATAATACAGTATTGAGACGAGATTGCGATATGACATGCTATTCTTCGATCTTGAAGTGTTCAACTTGTTGGAATGCGTTACTTGGCAATAGTGCCATCAGGATTCCTCTCGCCGTTAGCGAGTTGCTGAGCAGCACGGTGCTTGCTACCCTTCAATTTGTTGATGCCATCTGGACCGACATCGATGGTTGACTTTCTGTGATCACGGTCATTGTGACCGAAGAACCACCAGCCGATGAATCCGACCATAAGAGCAACGGACGGGACGAGTACTCGAACAGTAGCGCGAGTTCGTGCGACGTTGATTTCGGGAGAAGGGTGTGCACCTGGGATGGGACCGTGGGAATGGTCTTCACGGAAACCGGAGGCTGTGTCTGGTCGTGCTGAAAGTAAACGAGGAGTGGTTGTGAGTGTGCGACGGGCGAGAGGTGCGGTGGTACGAAGACCGGTGCGTGCGATGAGGGTTGATGTTGAGGACAACATGGTGTGTTGTATGGTTGACAATATCTTGTGCGAGTGTGTGCGTTGATGTTAATGTATTGGACGGACAGCAGCGATATATGAGTTTGAGTCTGTCGAGCGATGTGTCCAGATGATGAGGAAGCAATGTGTGCACATGTCAATGTTATATACAAGGAAGCATCTCGAGCCGTCGAGGGCTGGTCTCAGCTACAGCCTACGGTCCACAGCAAACTGCGAGAATCGGCAGCAGAACACCCTTGTGCACAGACGCAACCATCCATCACGCCAGAGAAAGCAATCAATCGGTCATAGGTTGGTCAGCCAAGGTGAGGGCCGGCAGCGGTGGAGTTAACAATTCCATCACACTTAACCTTCTTTCGCCTTGTCAGTGTCGCTTCCATCGCTCGGATCGAGAGAAGCTTTGGTCAGACCATGTGACGCTCAAAATAGCTCTCTGGCAGCTTAATCAACGGCTGCTCGGCTGCGATAGGTGGCGCAAGAGCGTTGTGAGCTGCAAGATGAGTCTTCTGACAATGATGGAGCGTTGTGTAACATTGACGTTAGTGGAGGCTTGAGTGTGGGGAAATGGCTACGTCAGAGGCGACAGACGCGAGGGCGCGCATGCCTCTGGAATTCGCCGAGCTCCTGAAGGTTATGTAACACACACTCGCAGGGTCCATCTTCTCTTTTCGGCAATGAATGAGCCAACAGCAACTGTCATACCGCTTCGAGTAGTCAGGTAGCCGAGCGAAGAGGGCATGGCATGACCGGCGAAGTCTAGACGTGCTACGCCTAGAAGTGCTTGCCGATTTGTCAGCCTGGCGCTGCCCTGCCTTTTACGATGCTGCAGCATAAGGCGGCAAAACCTTCTCGTGCGTGACGGTGAGACTCTCAGTGGCAACGAACCCCACATCATTCAGCTCGTCATTCCTAGCGAGCGTAATCTTGGCGAAGTGATGTCGGCAAAGTTGTGATTAGAGGCTCATCAATGAAGTCGATACAGCGAGCAAGTACTGAAGACGTTTGCTCTCAGTGTCAAGCCAGACTCACTTAAGCTCACGTTTACCCCGTGAGCAAACATCAATGCATCTCACATTAGAACGACAAAAGCATTTCGCACGTCACTGACGGAGTCTCTGCATGTATTATGAATCAATTGAAATGACAAAACGAGAAAGCTATCAACGACATGTGGTTATCTGTTTACTGAGTAAGGGCCTTGGGCGAAACCGGAGTACCCATGTTGGCGGGGAAAGCGTAGTCCGGGTCCATGTCCTTCAACCTCCTGCCACCCACCAGAACGGGACCGTTCTTCTCCTGGTACAATCTCATCCTCTCCTCGATCTCGGGCCTGAACCAACGTAGCAAACCCTGAATAGGCCAAGCGGCGGCATCAGCAAGCGCACAAATGGTGTGACCCTCCATCTGCTTGGTAAGCTCGTAGATCATATCAATCTCACGGTTGTTACCGCGACCCTCCTCGAAACGCTCCATCATGTTGGCGAGCCAGGTAGTACCCTCTCTGCATGGAGTGCACTGACCGCACGACTCGTGCTTGTAGAACTTAGCGAAACGAGAGATTGCCTGGACGACATCAGTGGTCTTGTCCATGACAATGACTGCACCGGTACCAAGCGAAGACTGGTTCTCACGAAGAGAGTCAAAGTCCATCAATACTTCCTCGCACTTGTGCTTGGGCAAGATGGGAACCGAAGATCCACCGGGAACGATACCGAGCAAGTTGTCCCAGCCACCACGAACACCACCGCAGTGACGCTCGATGAGCTCCTTGAGTGGGATAGACATCTCCTCCTCAACGACACATGGGTTGTTGACGTGACCCGAGATGGCGAAGAGCTTGGTACCCTGGTTCTTGTCACGACCGAAACCGGCGAACCACGCTGGGCCTCGTCGGATGATGGTAGGTGCAGCAGCGACAGTCTCGACGTTGGCAACGGTAGTAGGGCAACCGAAGACACCGACGTCGGCGGGGAAGGGAGGCTTCAAACGAGGCTTACCCTGCTTACCCTCGAGCGATTCGATGAGTGCGGTCTCCTCACCGCAAATGTAAGCACCAGCACCCTTGTGAACGTAGACGTCAAAGTCGTAGCCGGAACCGCAAGCGTTCTTGCCGATAAGGCCAGCGTCGTAGGCCTCCTTGATAGCGTGCTGAAGATGGGCGACTTCGAGGTAGAACTCTCCTCGAACGTAGATGTAGGCGGCGTTGGCGTTCATGGCGCGACCAGCGACGAGACAGCCCTCGATAAGCTTGTGAGGGTCACCGCGCATGATTTCACGGTCCTTGCAAGTACCAGGCTCACCCTCATCGGCGTTGATGACAAGGTAACGAGGACGAGGGTCCTTCTCCCATCCTGGCTTGTTCATGAAACTCCACTTGAGACCGGAAGGGAAACCGGCACCGCCTCGTCCACGCATACCGGACTCCTTCATCTGTGAAATGATCCAATCGTGACCCTTGAGAAGAATGTCTTTGGTTCGGTGCCAGTCACCTCGTGCTTTGGCGCCCTTGAGACCGTGGTCGTGACGCATGTAGGCGTTCTGGAAGATACGATCCTGGTCGCGGAGACCGCCGAAAGATCGGACGGGGGTGTCGGTGACAGTGGCAAGGCCGCGTGCCTGAGATGGAGTGGCGCAGGCGACCTTGGCGGCATTGTTGAGGCTCTTTGCCGAGCGAGCGGCGCTTCGAGCGACCAAACCTATTGACATGGTTGAGACGGTGATGGTGGCGATGATAAGATGTGATATGATGCGATGAATTTGTTGAAAGCGATGCAAAAATGGCAAAAGTCGAAGAAGCGTCGCAGGTTAAGATGACGCAGTGTTGTAATGGTTGGTTGTAGTGAATGGGGTCGATGAACGGAAGATCGTAGCGGGATAAGATGTTGGATGATCAGTATGATGAGCTCGTTGATAGAGGCTGAAAGCAAGTGCTGTGACTGCTATCTGTTGTTCCTAGTACTTACTAGCTCTCTGCATGATGTATAAGATGTAGAATTAGGTTGATGGTGAGGAGCGATGAGAAGAAGCGACGGCAATCTGCACCATTTACAGACTGAGACGACGGTGGCACTGACTTGCTTTCAAATCAGAGACGGCTGCGAGCGGAGAGAGTCTCTGTGGCAGATGTGATAATCTTGACCCTACCGTACGAAGAAGTGAAATTCGCAACAAATTCTCGAACAGGCTTGCTGAGCAAAGCATCAACTGCTTGACGCGCGCTTCTGACTGCCAATCAGCAGAGCTTCAATTTCTCACAACATTGTGCCGATAAGTCGGATCCGCTCCCCTTTTCAAAATCGGGCTCTGTTTGGACAAAGATCGCGATCTGACAGTTCAACCTCAACTCACTTTCTGCTATCGAATGGTTTTAGTCTCGCTCGAGCTCAAACAAGGTTGTCCAAGGACTGTGTCATTACATCTAATGCTCTTACTGCTCTGGCTCAGTCTCGTACATCTAAGTGACCATGTATTGGCGTCTTCGCAATACGCCGTAGCTATGCCGTGCTGCGGGAGATCATGGGGCTCAAAGAGTCCGACGAAGTGTCTCCATCCGGACTGTCACATCGACAAACATTTGAGATTCGTTAGTGCTGAACTTTGAGCTAGCTTGCAAGAGGAGCTTCTGCATGGAACTTACTCTTTGTCGTAGCTTTCAAATTGACTGATTGCAGCCCTCTGCTTCTGTCCGTATGCTCGTTGGCAGTAACAGAAGTACGTCTATTGGACACAATACAGTTGAAAGTCAGCTTCCTTGCTTGATATCCTTTTCTCACAGATCTGGAGAGCAATACGTACCTGAGTGACGAACAAGATGACAATCAATCCACCCATCGCTGCAGCCTGAGCCCACATAAAGTAGTCGCAGATCTTCTCTCCCGGCGCAAACTTATCCAGCCCATCAATCGGAACACCGTTTGAGGAATTCAACGGTGGGTTACCATAGATCCTCGTACAGACCTCCTTTGACTGCTTGTGCTTGCTCGCAATCACCACCGTTCCAATAGCCCCTACTGCAGCTGTCACCAGAACAAGCAGAAAGTTGATTCGAATATAAAGCCGGTAGATAGAACTCATCTCAATCCTTATCGTCGCTAATCCGATGAGCTGCCAAGCCATAGTGATAATTGCGAGTATCAACAAAGTAAGAGAGAACACTCTAGGTAGAGTATCGACTGCAGCAACGATGGTTGGCGTCGTTGTGGTGAGAACAATGATGCATCCTGATACGAAAGCGAATTCGAGTGGGATAAGGTAGGAACCGAATTTGATGAGCGGATACGAGAGACAGCAAAATTCGATTCCTCTGCCTCTGCCTCCGCTTCGTCGAGGGGTATCTTCCATTTTCTCTTCTCTTTTTCTTTTGCTGCGAAAACGAGATGGACTTGCGGCAATCCCAGATTGCAATACGACGTTGCTTGAGACTGTTCTTGAGGAGACTGATCTACCAGAGACCGAGCCTTGTTGATGTAATGGTACGGGACAAAGAAAGAAGAGGAGGAGGAGACGCAAGATACAATCATTCGATATTATCAGGGGACCATCTCGCTCAACAGAAGGGGAAAGAGCCGACGGCACGACCTCATCCCGGATGCTGGCACCTCCAGAGCCTCTTCATGAAGGCCAAAACCCGATGCGGAAGCCAAAGTGACGGAAGTGACAACTCTACATCTTGATAGAAGGGGATGTTCGGTAGCGACCTGTCAAAATTGGCAATCGAAAGCTGTGCTTTGAGAAGTCGCGCTCTGCTGCTTGAAATTAGTCGAAATTGGCAGGCACCGTGGCGTGGGTTGGAACATATCACTTGCCTCATCCAGCGACTGCAAATCCGCCTTCGCAACGTCATCACTAGCTTCTTTCATTAAGCAGACTCAAAGCATAACTTGAGCATTCACAAACTCTCAAGCTCCAGCCAGTTACCTGGCTGCTTCACCGATAGGATTCCAGAATCCGACTTCGGGAAAAGGGAGAAAAACCCCGAGGTGTCAAGCATCAGCCGCCGGTGTCAGCCTCTCTCACGCATCGAGAGACGGGTTCAAACAGTCTTTGCCTTGCTTCTGCCCACACTATGTATGCGTTGAAGCTAAAGAGGTTCTCTGTCGTCCGTTCTGACCACGTGCACCGGTACCTCGCCTTAGGAAGCTGCTTTCACATCGACGCCTGCGACTAGATTGAAGTTGTTCCGATACGCTCTGCTGTTCGCATGCTCTTTGAGATACATTCACTCTTACCCGTCGTCCGGTGCGGTCTCACTACTGATGAGAATGGTGTGTGCATTGAGATTGTGCTTTTTGGTGATATTACAAGATATTGTATGCTCGTTCTTACGACATCTGTCCTCGCTGTTCTTGCAACTTGTTGACCTGTAGGAAGCAAGACGATGATAGGAGAAGATCAGATGTCGTGTCAGTGAATGTCCGGGCTTCAACTTGTCGGAATAGTTCTTAAATCCGGATCTGCATGCAACGTACGATGAACAATGAAGTGTCGAGGAATCTGCAGCCATTAAAGCGATGGCAGCAACAAAGTAAGAGATAATAGTCAGCAATTGTGCTCTGTGCGACTGAATTGACCCATGAGCAGTCGCCGCTTCTTCAACAAGGATGATAGGCCTAAGAAATAGGGACTCGGTTGAAGATGGAGATTGATGCTTACCGCTCGACGCAGTTGCTAAGACAAGCTTCTTCGCCCCTACCGAAGCTCGAGCCAATGGAAGACTTGATGCACTGATCCCAGCATCGGTCAGTGAAAGTATGAATGGAGGATTGAACACGAGCCTTGGCCTGCTCGGCGTCAAGGAAGCCTTGGAGTTCTGTATGCATTGAAAGTTCGAAAGCGGTTCACGTTGCGCGGTTCACGTTGCGAGGATGAGGAGATGATCGATATCAGTCCCATGGTCTTGAACAACGAAAATGCATGACTCCACAAGTTGGTGCGGGGTTACATCCGTGCGTCACTTACCCTTCTGATCAGCTTCTGCGAGTCCGGACATGGTGAAAGATGTGTTAGTGAGGTGGTGTTGGAAGACTTCAAGGAAGCGGGTCACAACTATGAATATCACAACTTTATGTGGAGCTTCGACTACAGATCTTCTTGCAGCTGAGCGAAGAACAAGCATTAGTCATGCTTAATTCACCAAATTTTGCTGCTGCAGACCTCCACGCTGCAGCTCTCAGCTTTTCGGAAATTTGACTTTTTTGCAGCGTTCAGCTGCGAACTTCTTCGTTGAACCCTGAATTCTTCCAAATCTGTACCACACGGCGGCGTCCTCCCCACTCTACTATTCCATCTCTTCCAGCACGGAAACAGAAACATCAACAAGATGGCTGAAGGAAAGCTCACAAAGAAGCAGCAAAAAGCTGCCCAATTCAAAGCGACTAAGAAGGGCAAAGCTGCCGCTATCGAGGACCATCCCGCCACTCCAGACGATGTGGTTGATCCCGACGATGCTCCATCCCCAGCAAAGACAGTTGAAGCATCAGCATCCACCGAGAAGAAGTCAAAGAAAGCATCCAAGAAGGATGAAACTAAAGCCATAGAGAAGCAGGTAGAGGTGGAAGAGTCAGCAGCCGCACCAGTCAAACAAGAAAAACGCAGTGCCAAACGCAAGCGTTTAGCAGCCGAAGCTGAAGCTGGTATCATCTCTGAAGAGGCTATCGCCTCTCCCAGTACTCAACCTCCGAAAGAAAAGAAGCCGAAAGCAACCAAATCCGCAGCATCAGCACCCGCAGTACCTGCCAAAAAGACTACATTCGGCGATGATGGTGAAGTAGCTGCTGAGAAAGCAGTCCAACCAGAGATCCCTGCTGTCACCGAAACTTCTTCTTCTTCTAAAGGCAACAAATTCATCCTTTTCGTCGGCAATATGGCTTTCACCACCACATCCGAAAACATCTCCAAACATTTTGGTCAAACATGTGGAGAAGTTCCTACAGTTCGACTTCTCACTCGTAAAGCCGATCCCAACGCACTAGCCAACCTCCCTGCATCCAAACGCAAGTCTATTGCTAAAGGAAAAGCTCAAGATCCCACCAAGCCTCAATCGAAAGGATGTGCTTTTGTCGAATTCAAATCTTCAGAAGCACTTCGTAAAGCCCTCAAATTTCACCATACCATGCTCGAAGGCAGAAAGATTAATGTAGAACTAACAGCTGGCGGTGGTGGAAAAAGTGAAGCAAGACAGGAAAAAATTAAAGCAAAAAATGCAGGGTTGGAAAAAGAAAGGCAGAAATTACATGGCAAGTATGTGGCTCCGAAGAATGAGGCTAGGAAACAGGCAAGAGGGGAAAAGAGAGAGGGTGGAGATGGGGAAGAGAGGGAGAGAAAGAGGTCAAGAAAGGAGGAGAGTGGAGAAGCAGAAGGACAACGTGGTTGGGGAAGAAAGGGTGGGAAGGAGAGAAAAATGCCAAGGTTCATGGCGACTGGTTCGAATGCGGTGCGGGTTGCTCCAACTTCGTAGTTCTAGCATGGTTCGCAAGGCTGAGCGCAGATATTGTTTTTATCGATACCAATATACAGACATACACACATCGGCATAGATTTGATTCGAGTGATTCTATGAATGAAGAAGGAGCATAAAGGGGGAAAAACACGGTTCGAGTGAAAGCGAGACCCGAAAGCAAAGTTGCTACCGGAACCAATATGAATGCCAACAACTACAACAGTCTCAAGCAGTCGAACTAGCCGCAGCATCATCAACATTCCACAAACACATTCCATTATGAGGATCCTTACTCTCTCCACCCTTCTGAGTGCAATCAGCATTGAAAGCCTTGATCGCGTCATCAGCAGCAAAGTCGTAATCCAACTTGCAGAATCCATAACCGTACGACATAGCATTAGTCCACATAGCACTACACTGTTGTTTCGTCTTCTCATCAACAATAGTAGCATCACCACCAATTGTCGTGTATCCTTTCAATGCCTTCGCCTTTGTAATACCGGACAAAGTCTTGGCACATTGATCCATGAACACTTTGTTCGTGACTTTACGTTGAGCGCATTTGTACTTGTTAGGAGTGACAATAGGTGCATTGGAACCTTTACAACAAGCAAGGCTGCGAGTGATAGCGTAATCGACAAGAGAGTAGTGGAAAGTTCCAGTGCTTTGGAAACCTTTAGGATCGTTGGTACCTTTGCCGGAAGCATCGAGCCCAGGAGGAGGAGCGGGAGCAGCGTTGGCATCGGGCGCAGGAGCTGGAGCTGGAGCCGGAGCAGGAGCTGGAGCAGGCTTCTTGTAGTCATCCTTGTAGTTAGGCCAGACTTGAGGACAGTATCCCTTATCAGGGGTGAGGACCTCACCCGTAGCTTTAGTACAGGCATCCTTGAACGCATTACTAGCATCGTCAGGGGTGGAACCAGGCAGATGGGAACAGAACTGGATTCCCACACGACGAGAACCAGGTGCCAAACCCATCTGAAGGTCTTGATGCTCAAAACATTTGTATTGAGCCAGCGAAGGCATCTCGTTGCTCACACCCATACAGCAGGAGAGATCACTGACTTTGGTGTTGTCAGTAAGGACAATGTTGAACTCTCGGATGACGGCGAGGTTGGGATCGGTAATCTGCGTGTCCGCAGAGACGTTAGGAAGGAGGCTGAGGGCAACAGCACCCAAAAGGGCGAGCCAGGATGGAGTGAGCTGCATCTTTGATGACGCTTGGGGATAAGATGATGACGGTGAGCAAGAAAGAGGAGATGAAAAGATGTGAGGAAGGACGAAGATCGCAGTTTCAGAAGTTTATATATAATGTGCTGTTGAGTCGACGTGGACTAGCTTGTCCCACCACTTCGTCCAATCACACCCACTCAAATGTATCGAGATGAAGTCTGCTCCGTTGAGTCTAGTCAATTCGATCCCGTCGTGGTTCGTCGAGTTTGCGAAGTGCGTATACTCGTTGAGATGAAATCAGTGGGCTCTAGTTGAGTGGGTTCACGTCTCAGGGACAATCAACACACGAAAGGCTGTGGTGTGCGGCGAGAAACAAGTTGCAACGAGATGATATTAAGTGGGCGAGCCTGAATCCTAGAGCGGCAAACCGCAGATCTCGCAATCGGTGGCACTCGACTCGTTGTGGAAGGTGCAGTGGGAGCAGACTTTGACTCTTGCTGGTGCGTCGTCTGCTGAAGCAGCAGCAATGGCGGCCGCCGTGGCTGCATCGGTATCGCTGGTCTCGTTCCTAGCAGATGCGCGACGTACGTGCGAGATTTGCACGTCGTCATCATCGCCTTCTCCATCATCGTAAAAGTCCTCGTTGGCATCGTCGAATCCAACGTCATCGTCCGAATCCATACCGCCATCGTACGTGAACTCGTCCTTCGGTGGTGCGGCAGTCTTTTGTTCATTGCTGCCCGATGGAACATGCTCGCGTGCAAGAGCCATAAGAGTTTGCCAGCCAGGACGAAGGAGAAGAGCATCGAGTGCTGCGCCAGAGTCGTGGGTGGTTGCAAGGCGACAAAGAGCAACCATGTCATCCTCGTCAAGGAAGCCGCTTGTGTCGAGGAAAGCAAGCAAATGCCAGTCGCTCAAAGCGCCCACCAACTTTTCACGCACCTGATCATCGTCGGCCCGCGACTTGCCTTTTGTGCTCTCCGTGCCATCACCGATCGGGAAAAGCTCCTTGTGTCCGACAATCTTTCCAATGCTCGTCAGTGCCACCGTGAGATCCTGGTCGTGCAGGCCTGGTCGGTTCTCGATGGGGAACTTGGAGCTGAGGAACGTCGGGTTGGGTGCGTTGGGGAAACCGTGCGTCGCATTGACGATGAGATATTCGACTGGGAAGGTGGGCTTGGCACTCTCTTTGACATCGATCTTGTATTCGTTGGTGTAACGGTAAAACACTTCGGGAACGTATCTCTCGCCTTCGCTAGGCTTAACACGGATGATGTTAGGATTGACACTGGCCTCAATCATGTCTGCTTGCACCATTCCCATACCCTGTTCGCTGATCTGATAAGCTGAGACGTCGATAGCGCCTTCTTCTGTACCGCTGAGGATACAAGTCACGAACTTTGAGTTGAAGCGACCCGATGCACTAAAGCGAGATGGATTCGGATTGCCAAGCTGAAGCTGTGCTGCGAAGATGGTCTCGATGCCTGAGAGGAAGAAGCTGTCCTTGTGACGCTTACAGACGACTTTGCCAGCCAAGGAGGGATCTTGATGAGTTGGGTCAGCTGGACTCAAGTCCGAGTAGATCATGCCGACAAACTCAAGACCACAAAGCTTGGCTAGCTTTTCGATGCGAGGCTGCTCCTCCCATGGCACGCCAAGTGTAAGACCGTCGAGCTCACCTTCCTGTGGGGGCTCGTGAATAGCTTCGACCACTGCCTTGATGCCCATCGGCACGTCTGGATACGCCTCGTAGCGTCCCAAGAGGAAGCCGAATCGCTGTGTAGCGGTGCTTCGCCAAAAGGTGAGAATGTTCTCGATGAGATCTGGGTGTGCGAACTCGACGTGGTCGACCATACGATACGGTTGTCGCTGAAGGGTGATCGCGGAGGGTTGACACTTCGTGCAGATTCCGGCCGGCCAATTTGGGTGGCTTCCAGAGGGGCAGGGCTTCTTGACCGTGTAGTCAACCTCTTCGAGTGGTGGGATGAAAGACTGGCTGGGCTTGTTGGTAGCAATGTCCTGTTTGCGCAGGTAAGCGTGGAAGGACAAATGCTTGATGTTGTTCTCGGTTTGGTACTTGGAGTCGTAAGGCTCGAGCGGCATGCAGTAGTCGCACATGCCCTTGGGCCCATGGCGACAGAACTGCGAATCCTTCTTGCGAGTGATCTTGCCCTCTTGCGCTTCCCAGTAGGTGTCGACGCTGTGCTCCTTGACGGTCTCCCATGGCTTCTTTGGACGAGAGGATGCCGATGACGATGGCTGTGACGAGGTTATGGGGGCGCTGGCGCTAGTCGCCGGTACAGAAGATGAACCAGCAGCGGAGGTGGAAGGTGCAGCGTCAGCACTGGTCGATGGGGTGGTAGCAGCCGCACTTTCATTGTAGGCAGCGAAAAGGAGGTGACCGTGCCCAATCCCTAGCTCTCCGAGCGTGCTGCCTTTGAGGGTGCTGGCCGCGAACTCTCCTCCTCTTGGCTGATTTGAAAAGGTGAGCGAGTCCGGATCAGCGCCGGGAGTTGTTTCGAGAACCTTTTCAATGAGCTTTGAGGCATCATCCGTAGGCTGGAGCTCGAAGCGAAAGTTGCCGTCCTTGGAGCGGACACGGACGATCATGGTCGTGGCCTGTCCAGAGTTGACTTTGGTCCTGTTCGAGATGTGAAGTGCAGACGTGTCCGTCGAAATGACGATGCTGACGAGGGTCTTGACACTGATGAGGATCCCTTTGGGAGATGATCGTCTAACGAAGCTTCTGAGATGGCTCGAATGCGGGAAGGATGAAGGTGATGATGTCGTTCGAAGCTGAGCTTTGTTGAAAGTGTGCGTTTGCAATTGACTTCAGAAGAACCAAGTGGAGGTTTGAGCGTTCAAAATGGCTGCTGCTCACGCTTCTTACAGCAGCTGCTGCGCTGTGTACACCGAAGGGTCCACGCGTAGCGCCAGTCGATCACGAAAATCACCAGATTTGTTACATTCGACGGTACGAACATGTCGCATGGAGAATTTACCACGTGGCTCTCTGGTTCAGCGCCCTGAGAAGACTGTCCCTGTGGATCATACTCTCTCTACGCTTGGCAGTGCAGAGTTTGTCTGCTGCGACGTGAGGCAGTCTTTAACACCTCAAGGTGGGGTGCTTGATATATCGAAGGACAGTCATACTGATAATTTGGCATGCTCGGGAAGCATGAGGCTCACTTTGTTCTTTGCCGTCGGACGTCTGTAAACAAGCTCTGACGGTGTCATCACTTCCTCACAGCACCACCGCCAAGATAGCCCCAATGCTCAAACCCAGGTGACTTTCTATCTTGGTACTTCCGCACAAAACAACCTCGACATCAGATCGTGCAGAGCTTCAACAGCGCAATACATAAACTCACGTTCAAACGGGTCACTATCGATCCGTGCGTTGGGTTCACCATGTCTCCAATCTGGTTGACTGTCTTGTTCATCACATCTGCTGCCTTCTTCGTCTTCTTGTTCTTTGTGAATCTTGGAGCAAGGCGCAGACTTTCTCGGATGAGCGACGAGGAGAGAGAGGCTGTTCTTCAAGGCCGTGACCCATCCGCAAAAGGTCCCATAAAGCTGTGAACAAAAGCAAGCAGCGGCATTCAGAAAGACACCGACGCCCAAGGGACCAGGAGTGTCACTGTGAAATCATCCCTGCTTCGACGTCAGCCTGCCATGATAGATCAGCATGCTCAAAGGAAGCTATCGTAGCGGATGCTCCGAAGCTCTATGAGCGTGTATTCTTCGGGACTCGGTGCTGAATTCTCCTATGGGACCCTTCATTCTCACGATCGACTTGCACTGCCAAACACAACGATATGAATTGCCTTGCTCATTCCTGACTAGCTTGTCGTCGCCAGCAATGTACAAACCAAAGTGACAGGAAGCGGCCAAGTTTGTCTATCGGCTGCTCGGACGTATGTGTCCGAAGTTGACATTTCTTATCGTTCCTGTGGATCGCATGGGTCTGCAGTCGCGTTCGGAAGACTGGCTTCCGTCAGCGACGCGATGCCCACGTCCATAGGTACCACCGTACGACCAATAAGAGGAACTTGCTACGTCCATTTGCCAGGATATCGCAGCGCGAGCTGCCTACAGAATTGCCGATGATGATGAAGGGGAGCAATTTGCTGCTCGTGACGGGAACACCGTTGAGGTGACGACGAGACACGTTCAATGCATATCTGTCTTGAAGTCTAGTGGTGTAACACCTCACTAGAGCCTAAACGACTCCTACATCTGATCGTAGCATGGATGCGAGCGTGCGAGTCGAGTCATCGTGTCAAAATGTTGGGCTCGATGTGACCGCTTGAGCATGCTCCGAGACCATAATTCATGTCCACATGGGAACAAGGGATGGCATGAACGATACGATGTCAAAGACGGTGCCGAGGATGATGCACGAATCGTAAAGTCGATGCGAGCGACGAAAGTGACACGAGAGCCAGTCGAGAGGCTCAATCAAGTTGAAACCAACTCGGAAATAGCAAGAGGCTGATTGGCAGCTGACAGGCGGGCACCCAATTTGGTACAGAAACAGAAGTCCGCGGAGCAGATTACGAACGCGTCTGACCCAAAGAGCAAAGACAGAGGGAGAGAGACTGCATGCGGGCATCGAGCGAGGTTGCGCGTCCTTGCCAAGCTTCGCTTGTTGCTGTCTTCATCTCCTGTGTCTACTCAGAACTGCACCTTCCGTGGCGAAAGACTGACTGGTCATCATCCTGTTGGAAGCTTGATGGAATACTGGTGCATTAGCAGTGCTACAATGAAGTAGGCAAGGTGGTTCTGGCTCAGACCCTTGACGAGGTCGGCTGATCCGGAATTTCGATTTTTCCGTGGTGAGGCACCACACAGTGACATCCACGAGTTCTTGGGGCCGCAAAGTTGGACAGCTTCGACGAAATGAGGTCTCAGGATGAAACTCTGCCCAAGAACGCAGCTTTTGGATATGCATTCACAGTAGAACGACGCCACCACCACCATAGGGCCAATACTTTGCTACTTGGAGTGGGGGTTGCACTTGGTGAATTCCGCGGACTGTGTCTGTTCAGGCACAACCAAAAATTGAAAAGACGGGAAGTGCAAAATCGGCAGAAGCATCACCCCGCAGCGGTTATGCTTTTTTTGGTTTGCTTTTCTGTCCCGTGTGGCAGAGTGACAGCCGCCGGACACGGTGATGAGAGGCGAATTTGGAAATTGAATTATGATTGAAATAGCCGTAGCCTTGCCCTGCTTTGTCGTGTTTGACCTCGCGGTGTGTTTGCCGCGCTTGCATTTGCTGAGTTTCGAAGTGAATTTTGCAGCAGAGCTGTGCTGTGATGAGCTGATACAATTTTGTTCACGATCTCACCAGCCTCGGGACAGCCGAAGCAGTGGGGCCGATCTTCTCGACAAACGGGACTTGCCAACAACGACGCCGCCACTTGCCGTCGTACGCCTTCCGGAAACACACCACATGATCAGCTAGAAATCCGTCAGGGAGTGACTGAGCCAAAGGCTGCGTAAGCCGGCGTAGTCGAGCAGACACGTAGCATCGCGAATAGAATTGGCCTTGACGTGCGCGGCTTCGACCCTGTCCTTGTCTCTTGCTCTGAAGACACCTCGTACCGCACCTCGCCTTCTTCGAACTTGACGCCGCTTGCGAGGGAACACGACAGAAGAAGATTGGCAACTTGAATACTGAAGGCGGCGTGCGTAGAGATGATGTGTGTATTCAGCTTTTTTTTTCCTTTTCTTTTAGTTTTTGGATTTCTCGGTTCGGTTCGCTTTCTCCGCGGCGATTCCCATTGCCTTTCTCTCTCTTGGCTGCTGTTGGAGCTGTTGATGCTGCCATGTTTGACCGGTCTCTCTGACGCTCTGCCCGGCCTCTCTGAACATCATGGGTTTGTCACTTTTCTGTTTGGTCTGTCTTGCTGCCACTCTCTAACCCCGCCTTGCTGTGGTGTACCCTTTCCTCGCTCCTTCTTTCCCCTCTGTAACCTTTTCTCCTACTTCTCTCCTGGTTGAGACCATCGCTTCGTTCCTTCCCTTACATATTGTCTTCGCCTTGCCTTGGACGTATCGCTCGCCATCATTCCATTGGCTGGCTCCTCCATCTGTACATTGTAACTTTCTTTCTTTCCGGCGGCAGGACGGCCTCACCAACTTGCTCTACTGCTTAACGACGACTCCCTTCGGCTCTTTCAGTGTCAAAGCTCAGTCAACTCAGCCTGTTCCTTCAGCACCACATCATCGGTCTCCCTAACAACGCCGTCCTTGCTGTTGTCGTCGTCACAACCCTTCAGCAAGCCACCATCATCCATCGACATCTCGTTGCGACCTGCATTCTTCGCTTTCCTTGACCACTCTCGACAGATTTGACCGGGATTTCGCACAAGCACTTCAGAGCAAGGCTCTTCATGCAATAACCCCTAGCAGACCCATCATAGACAGATACATAAGGACCGTTTAGGTAGCGTCACTGTCGTCACCTCAAAAGCCGCTTCACTCATACCTGCAGCGCCTGGGCCTTCACCATGCCGGCGACGCAAGCCAATATGACACAGCCAGCTGTGGCACCTAGCCACGAGGCTCAGACTTCCTCTTCACCAGCAGCTCAACCAGCTGCCTCTGCTGCCATCGCCGACACCGACCATGAAACACAAAGCGAATCATCCCGCAGCGCCGCCCCATCTAGCGAGCGCGCTCCACAGCTTTCCACTGCCGGCGAGGAGAAGGTTGGCTATGAGTACAATCCCGGCGTTCGCACCTTCGTCGGAGGCAAGCACAAGGAGAAGTGGTACCAGGTCTGGCGACCCAAGAACCCCCCTCCCGCTCCTCCAACAAGCCTCGACGATGCCACTCTCATCCCTCTCGCCAATGCCAACATCATCAATCGAATTTTCTTCCAGTGGATGACTCCCATCATGGTTCTCGGTTACCAGCGTCCCCTCGAAGCCACCGACCTTTGGCAACTCTCTGACGATCTCAGTGCCAAACAGCTTGGTGGTCAGCTCAATCGCGACTGGGATCGTCGTGTTCGCGAGGCCAAAGAATACAATGCTAAGCTTGTTTCAGGCGAGATTCAGCCAGGCTGGAAGAGACGCACATCCTGGGCTGTCCGCTCTGCTCTCAACCCCAAAGGCGGTCACGTCAAGCAGCGCGAGGCACAATGGCGCGCACCTCCCAAGCCAGCGCCCACCAACGTCGCACCTGCTGGTCCTCCCAAGCCCGGCCAGCCCAAGCCGCCAAAGGCGGCCAAGGATCCATCCGGACACAAGAAGCCATCTCTCGTCTGGGCGATGCACGACCAGCTGGGCTGGAAGTTGTGGTCGGGTCTTCTCTTCAAGATCATCGGTGATGCTTCACTTATCACATCGCCTCTTGTCCTCAAAGCCATCATCCAATACGCCCAGGAGCTCTATGCTGCTCACGCCAGGGGCGTTCCCGGCCCTAACGTGGGCCGTGGTGTCGGTCTTTCGTTCGCTCTCTTCTTTATGCAGATCATCTCGTCGCTCGGTACACATCAATTCTTCTGGCGCTCCATGTCATGTGGTGTTGAGTCGCGTGCTGCTCTCATCACCGCCATCTTCGACCGCGCCATGAAGATGAACGGCAAAGCACGATCCAGTGGCAAGCTCATCAACCATATCTCTACCGATTGCAGTCGAATCGATTTTGCCTCAGCATGGTTCTCGGTCGTTTTCGCTGCTCCAGTCCAGATGATCATTTGCATCGTTATTCTCCTTACTCAGCTCGGTCCTTCGGCACTCGCAGGCTTCGGTATCTTTGCTCTGGCTACGCCTCTCCAAATGCAAGCCATGAAGGCTCTCTTCACGCTGCGACGCGGCTCCATGAAGTGGACAGACGCTCGAGCCAAGACCATCCAGGAGGTGCTTGGAGGCATGCGCATCGTCAAGTCATTCTCGCATGAAGCCAAGTTCCTCGAGCGCATCTACGATATCCGAAAGAATGAACTTAACGGCATTCGCAAGATTCTCATCATTCGATCCGCCAACAACGCCATCGCTTTCAGTTTGCCCATTCTCGCCGCCGTGCTTGCCTTCATCGTCTACAGTCTCACCGGTCACGAACTCAACCCGGCTATTGTCTTCCCTTCGCTTACGCTCTTCCAGCTCTTGCGAATGCCGCTCATGTTCTTGCCCCTCTCGCTTTCTGCCACTACCGACGCTAGGAACGCCTTCGACCGTCTCTACACAGTCTTCACAGCTGAACAACTCGAAGATACGATCGAGCACGACGAAGAGAGCAAGTACGCCCTTGTCGTGCGCGACGCTTCTTTCCGATGGGAAACTGTGGAGGCGGACGAGGCTCTGCAATCCAAGGCGAAGCCCAAGGGAGGTGCCAAGGGCGGCGCAGCCGGCACCAAAACAGAGGCCAAGAGCGGCATGTTCAAGAAGCTCATGAAGAAGTCCACTCCACCTGCCGCTAACGAGCCTGGTCTCCCTGCCCCTGTCTCGGCCAAGAAGCCCAACAGCGACAACGGACGACGCTTGCAGCAGATTCAAGCTGAGCAGAATGATACCGGCGCTGATGGTGATACTGAAGCCGTCCTCACCGAGGCTCAGCTTGAGCCAACTCTGGGCGAGGCCACCACGTCTGAAAAGGTCGAGCCTGAAGTGCAAGAACCCTTCTCTATGACCCACGTAAATCTCTCGATCCCCAAGGGCGAGCTTGTTGCCATTGTCGGCCCAGTTGGTTCCGGAAAGTCGTCCTTCCTTCAGGCTTGCATCGGTGAGATGCGTCAGACTAATGGCTCCGTCCAATGGGGCAGCGAGCGAGTCGCATACTGTTCACAGAGCGCATGGATCCAAAACGCCACTGTCCGAAACAACATTCTCTTCGGTCAGCCTTTTGATGAGGAGCGCTACTGGCACGCCATCAAGGTATCCGAGCTCGAAGCTGATCTGGCTATTCTTCCTGCCGGCGATTTGACAGAGATCGGCGAGAAAGGTGTCAATCTCAGTGGTGGTCAGAAACAGCGTGTCAACATTGCTCGTGCACTTTACTATAACGCAGACATTGTTTGTCTGGATGACCCGCTTTCAGCCGTCGACGCTCACGTTGGCAAGGCTCTCTTCTACAATGCCATCATGGGTCTTCGCGCCAAGGGTGCCACCGTTCTACTTGTTACCCACGCGCTCCACTTCCTTCCTGACGTCGATCGCATCATCACTCTCGAGGACGGCCGCATCGTTGAGATGGGCACCTACGACCAGCTCAACACTGCCAACGGACCTTTCCAGCGCCTTGTAGAAGAGTTCGGTGGTGAGAAGGAGAAGGAAGATGAGGAGAAGAAGGAAGACGAGGCCGAGGCGATTGAAGATGCAGAAGCTGACAGTAAGAAGGGCAAGAAGGTTGATCGCACTCACCTCTCTGGCGGTAAGGGCGGCGACAAAGCTGGTGCTCTCATGCAAGCTGAGGAGCGTAACACCGGTTCTGTCTCCCTCCGTGTCTACATCTCGTACCTCAAGTACGGTCGCGGTGCCTACATGGTGCCCCTTTGCTTAGCGTGTCTGGTCTTTATGCAGGTCTCCAACATCTTCAACTCGTACTGGCTCATTTGGTGGCAAAAGGATCACTTTGACAAGCCCATCGGCTTCTACATGGGCATTTACGCTATGCTTGGTGTCGTGATGACCATCTTCACCTTCATCATGGGTTGCACTATGGGTTTCCTCTCTTACTACGCGTGCAAGCGTGTTCATCACGAGGCGATTCAGCGAGTTGTCTACGCACCTATGGCTTGGCTCGATGTCACGCCCATTGGACGAATCATGAACCGATTCTCCAAGGACGTCGATGTCGTTGACAATCAGCTCGCCGATGCTGTCCGTATGGCCGCCAACACGATCGCCTCGGTTGCAGGTGCTGTTATTTTGATCACGATCTTGACCCACTACTTCGTCGTTGCGGTGGCAGTCGTCCTTGTGTTTTACTTCTTCGGTGCGCTCTTCTACCGCTCTTCGGCCCGAGAGGTCAAGCGACTTGACGCTATTCTTCGTTCCAGCCTCTACTCGCACTTCTCCGAGACGCTTTCGGGTCTCGCCACCATCCGAGCCTACCGCGAAACCGAGACTTTCATCAAGGAGAACCAGAAGCGAATGGATGTCGAGAACCGTGCTTACTACCTCAGCATCACCAACCAGCGATGGCTTGGTGTCCGACTCGACATGCTCGGTGCTCTTCTTGTGCTCATCGTTGCCCTGCTTACCACCGCCAGCTCTACCCCTATCACCGGTGGTAACGCAGGTATTGCCCTTACGTACATGCTTACTGTAGCACAGGCCTTCTCATGGATGACCCGTCAAATCGCAGAGGTCGAGAACGACTCGGCTTCCGTCGAGCGATTGCTCTATTACGCCGAGGAGCTCGAGCAGGAGAAGGCACAGACACGCGAAGACAACCCTACGCGCGAGTCTTGGCCTGAGGAAGGTCGCATCTCGTTCAAAGACATCTGGCTTAGCTACCGACCCGGACTGCCCTCGGTTCTCAAAGGCATCTCATTCGAAGTTGGCAGTGGTGAGAAGGTCGGTATTGTTGGTCGTACTGGTGCGGGTAAGAGTTCGCTCCTCACTGCGCTTTTGCGATTGGTCGAGCTCAACAAGGGTTCGATTGAGATCGATGGCATCGACGTTGGTCAGATTGGTCTTGAGGATTTGAGGCGCAAGCTCGCCATTCTTCCACAAGAGCCTCTCTTGTTCAGTGGAACGCTTCGATCCAACCTCGACCCCTTCGGTATCTACGATGATGCACGACTCAATGACGCACTCAAGCGAGCTTACTTGATTGGCGACGATACTCACACTCACGGTGCCGCTACTCCCGTCATGCCTATCATCGAAGCCGGTAGCGAAGCTGCTTCACTCAGCGGCTCTGAGGACGAAAAGAAAGCGCTCGCAGTCTCTGGCGACTCTACTCCAGGCCGAGCCATCTCTCGTATCAACCTTGACACGGTGATCGAAGAAGAAGGTGCCAACCTTTCCGTCGGTCAGCGCTCCCTTGTCTCTCTCGCCCGAGCTCTGGTCAAAAACTCCAAGATCATCTTGCTCGACGAAGCTACCGCCTCAGTTGATCTCGAAACGGATGCAAAGATACAACAAACCATCCGAGAGGAATTTGCCAACCGAACAATTCTTTGCATTGCCCACAGATTGAGGACTATCTTGTCGTACGATCGTATCGCTGTGTTTGATAAGGGAGAGTTGGCAGAATATGCAAGTCCGTTGGAGTTGTTTGATAGGGAAGATGGAATCTTCCATAGCATGTGTGTTAGGAGTAATATTACTAGGGACGAGATTATCAGGAATATGAAGAGTTCTGCTTTTGGAGCTTAGAAGACTTCGTATTAGACAGGATTGTAACTTCTCATCTCAGATAGCATTCACGCAATAGTATATACATAAAGGAATAGCATTCATACTCAAATTCCCTCGAGTGTCAAATCAGCCGCCGAACAAAAAGACAAATTGAGACCTGTAGTTGGCAAGAGAACATGACCGATGAAAAGAGTACAAATACACGAATGACAATATATCAAGCCCCCTTTATCACGATTAACCGTAGCTACCCATCTGATTTCCACTTTTCGGTTTACTAATCTTTGCGATATTCTTTTTGAGTATATCGAATACTACAGCATACATATTTCTCATATCAGTCAAATGCATTTTTAATCTATAAACTGTTTTCCTATCATGTTCCTTTAATGCTTCTTGATAATCGTGTACACCTGGATATCTTACCAACTTAGCTGCTAAATCGCCTCTTGCTGAATGATATGTAAAAGGAGTTGCTATGAGATTGTAAGCTGAATCTTGAGTTCTGACAATCTCATTTAAAGCTTCTTCCTGAATGGAAACTCCGAATGTATCACCATCTTCGATTTGAGGCATTTGAAGATTGATGTACATTTTCAGAGCATCCATTAGATCGATAAGTTCGTCCCATTCTGCACGAAGAGAGTCGAAAGCTTCAGAAAGGTAGGTTGGTGTGTGAACGATTCCGGTGTAGACTTGTGCTGAGTCTTCTGGATAGGAGGAAGGTTCGCCATTGGAGACCGCGGAAGCATCGGCTGTCGTTTTGCGCTTTTTGTTGGAGGGACCGCCGTCTTCCGTCTTCACTGTTGATGGGGAAGAGGAAGATGCAGGGTGTACTGTGACGTCAGTCCCGATGGTAGCGGGATCAAAGTAACGAGACTTTGAGAAGAGATGATCTTTGTTGCTCTCGACTTCGGCAATCTTAGCATTGAGGGAGAGGATCTTGGAAGGAAGAGTCTTTTGAATAATGTTTATCGCGTTGTCTCGGATGGACTGTTGCCATGATTCGAGAGCATCTGTTGTAGCTTGTTCGAATTGGAGTTTGACTGCAACCCCCGACATGATGAAAAGAGGTGCTGTGAGCAGCCAAAGGGGGATGATATGGGTGAGTGGCTGGCAGGAAGGAAGTTTCGGGACTGAGCAAAAGTAGGAATCGTTGTGGTGTTGAGCTCCACTTCTTCTAAAAATTCGCCGGCTGCACAGCGCGATAACTTTAATTCGGCTTAACAAGAGGAACCTGTTGCGCACCGACCAACACGCAACACTCGGTTCACTACGACCTGCATAACTTATCCTTTGACAACCCTGTCATACTTCTCTCTCACCATCACTGTCCTCCTTCTACAGCAGCCAGAACAGTCAATTGTTGCGCTGGTTTGCCGTGATTCCCCCACGTACAAAGACATATGACACCAAACACATAAGCCTACAACCGTACATCGTGCTCCGCACTCTCTCGGCGAGCGACACATAGCATCCCCCCTCAAGATGGCGACCCTTCAATATAACGAAGCCGAACTTCTCAAAGCCTACAACCTCGACTCTCTCGAACCCACTCGTTGGCACAGCACCGAGCCATCCTCTTCCACCAATGGCGCTTCATCCTCCTCGTCTACCAACACCACCTCCATCTCTGAAGAACCCGATCCACTCGGTCTTCGCCCCACCATGTCCAACTTCCGAACGCTTCCTCCTGAAGTCAAAACATCGACTTCCCTATCCTCCAAATCTTTCGATCCCAAACTCTTCCTCTCCACCATTCACCCCGATGCCACATTCGCCGACTTGTCTCACGGCATCCTCCACCTCAAACACAGCATCGACTCTCGTTCCGAAGCGCTCAAAGTCCTCGTCGAAGATAACTTTGATCGTTTCGTAGCAGTGAAAGCTACCACCGATGGAGTCTATCGTGAAATGCGTGATTCAAAAGGTGGACCTTTGCAGCCTGAATCTGATTACGGGACAGCTAATTTAAATGGTATATTAGCAAATGCGTCGGCGAAAGCAGATCAAGTGTTCATGCCGGTGCTAGAGAATAATTTGAAAACGATTAAGCTCAGGAGTACACTAGGGGTTTTCGAAAGAAGTAAGTTCTTCTTCAATTTACCAGGGAGTTTAGCTGAAAGTGTGGAAGCAGGGAGGTATGATATGGCAATGAGAGATTATAAGAAGGGGAAGTACTTGTTGGATAGTAGACCAGGTCAATTGTTGGCTGTGGGGAGTGGGAAGCAACCAGAATCGGCGGGTGGTGCAGGTGTCGGAGGTGGAAGAGAAGGAATTCAGCAAAAGAGAGTCTTTGCCAAAGTTTGGGATGCGGTCGAAGCGACAATGAAAGATATGCAGAGTAGATTGAAAGCTCAATTGAGAGAGGAGAGAAGGAGTGTAGAAGATCAAGAAAAGACAATTGAAATCTTGTTGGAATTGGATCCAACCGATGATCCGGTTAGTATTTATCTGGAAGCTCAACACCAACATTTGAGGGGATTGATGAGAAAGACATTTGATGCGGGTGTGGCTAGGATTGAAGCTAAGCGATCTGTATCAAAAGTTGGCGAAAGGGAGAGAGCGAGAGATTTGCAAAAGAGTATGAGATTGATGGGTCAAATGGATTCGAACTTTGATAAGTGTATTGGCTCGGAAGGATGGAAAGCGATTTATGATTTGGTGAAAGGTCTGTCAGAGACCATCACGAGAAGATTGCCTAACTTTTGGAGAGTGGCCAAGAACCATGCAGAGGGGAAATTTGTCAAGTCTAAGACGAGGGGTGCAGCACAAAGTGTAGGATCGTCGGGTATTTCACCTCAAGCGAAAGCGTGGGCGATTGAAGCTCTTGATGCCTACATCAGTCTCATTTCTCATCTTTTCACTCTTACCGATATTTCAATTCTTGTTCAACAACCTTTACCTGTTCAACAACCAGATTGGGTTCCAGTTGGAACCAGTTCCCCCACCACAGCACATTTCTTGAGGGAAATATTGACGGTATTAGTCGGAGCATGCAATGATTTAGCTTTGCTTGGAATTGGTTCAGCAGGATCTTTGAGAAGTTTGTTAACAAATGCGAGGTTCAGCTTCGTTCAAGTGTTATGTATTGTTTGGCAAGAGGATGCTAAGTTATTTCACATCTTGGAAGATTGGACTTTGAATCCGGATGAACCGGCTACGACTTTACACTTGAAGGAGATCGCAGCTTTTCATAAGAGCAATGCTCGACAAGCTTTTCATTTGGCAGGTGGCAGATCAGCAAGTATGCCTGTATCAGCGTTGGAAGTTGGTAGAAAACATCGAGCGAATGTGGATCAACCAGTTTCACCTGAATTCGTAGGAAGGATTAAAGGTGCTTTCTTAGATGCGTTATATGCGTTTTTAGATGGATTGGTTCATCTAGCTTTTTCAGATTACAGTCCATTAGAACCGAGATTTACATTGACTGTAAAAGCAATAGGAGCCAATGAAGTAGATGTTAGAGATTTGGATGCAAGGATTTTACTCAGTGTGACGAATTTAGCTCATTCAAGTAGAGTTATTATTCCAAGTTTAGTCAAGCAATTTAGTGATGCATATGCAGTTAAGATGGAAGAAGATCTTTCAACACTTTCAGAAGTATCTACTCAACTAGACAATATCTTAATTTCCGACTACATCCAACGTAAATCTCGCACTATATCTGAAATAATATCCTATGGAATATTAAACTCCGGAATTGATTGGGGAGGAATACCTCAACCATCCTCTGTTCATTCCTTCATTTACTCCTCACTCTTATCTCTAGTTGCGATACATGCACATGTTAGAAGTATAGCTAAACCTTTAGTTAACCGAGTTATTGGAGTTTTAGTTGAAGATATTGCTTTTATTACTTTATCATCTTTTCAACAAATAAGGAGGTTTGGAATGGGTGGAATGCTTCAAGCTACTTTAGAGATTGAATTTTTACATCAAACTTTAAGTGGATTTATATCAAGTAAAGCGGAAGAATTGCTGAAACAGGTGTATGAAACTATTAGTCAAAAATATAAAAGAAGTGATAGCGGTGGTGGTGGAGAAAAGGAAAAGTTAAATGAGGAGTTGGAAAGAGTTAAACAGATACTAGTACAGAGTAGAAAAGCTACTGCGCTGGAGTTTTTGTGTTTTAGAAAACAGAAGAAGGAGGTTGTGATAAAGGATAAGGATAAGGATATGACATAGCGAAATGGTAAGGGAAAGAGAGAGCAGCGGTAAGATTGAAAAAGGCAGAGAGGAGTTGTGTATGATTCTCATAAATGAAACCTTTTCTTCTTCTTGGAGTCTCAATTCTCCGCTTTGTGTACATTAGGCTCGATGTGATATGTGACATTTGTGAAGAGTGTTGCGAGTGCACATAGGAGAGGGATCGACTTGTAATTTGTAAGAAAAAGATTACATATTGCATTGCGAAAAATGGTGTGTTAAAGTGTATGTGTGTGTGTGTGAGATAGAGAGACATAGAAGGATTCTAGAGAACTGTACAAGTGGGAAGACAAAGCCTTATTCATAAGTCCTGACTGCAAAATCGTTAGAAGTGGTGGTGGTGGTAGAAGTGGTTATGATTCTGTTCGCAAACATCAAAACCTTTTTTTTTTGCTCGAGGTCGATCTATGAAGAAGGCAAAGCACCCTGTGTAGTTGGAGCACTTCCTGGTAAAGTATCCGGAATAATTGGAGCTACTTGTTTATTCCCCTCAGCCATCATTCTTTGCATTAGTACACCAACACCTTCAAAAACACCTAATAAGATACCACACATGATTCCACTACCAATTGCAGTTTTTGGACCACTTCTTATAGCTAAACCACCACCTGTCATGAAACCTGCAATAATAGCGTTCCAAGGATCTTCTTTTTGTCTAATACCTTTAACTGCGCAATCGAAAGAAGAAAACATTCCACCCCAAACGCCAAAATTTCCTCCTAAAACAGGTGCTCTTGCTTTAATAGCGGATAAAGATCCAGGTAAACGTTCACCTCGAGGTGAATTACGAGCTCCTTTAATACCATGCCAGATTGTACCTCCTACTGCACCCATAGCGAAGGCTCCTCCGAAATCGTTGAGAATGACCCATGGACAAGGGTCTCGTGTGTGATCTGCGTGAGACATTTTATGTGGTTATATGGGGGGCGGAGAGAATTTTGAGACGGCGGGCGGGCGAAGGTGTAAAGCCTGTGAATCGATGCTGAAAGATGCTTTGAGAAACCTTGATCGAAAACAGATGATGGGTGCGACAAAGCTGTTGCTAGTTATCGCAAGGTGTCAACGATGATGAAGAACGTCGATACCGTTGGTTGGTGATACAGTGGCTTGTGCTGAATGATTGTAGGGTGTTCAGAACGAATGATGCCTAGCGCAGAAGTTCTAGATGCTAATCCCACAGAGAATCGTATCTTTAGTGCCTTCGAACCTGAAGAATCCGTACTCTTACTTCGAAAGTTTGCTCCTGCTGTGCTTCCAAAAATACTGCGAGAAACTGCTGATAACGCGAGTCGTCGTCTTAAGCTAGGAGCTTGATCTGTTGAGTGACGAAAGAGCCAAAAGTGCTATGTGGATCGAGCTGACCGAAGCTAAATAGATGCCGTGTGTAGATGGTGAAAGCAAGAGAATATTCCGGTATCGGCTTGGGAGCTGGAATCCTCTTGAAGTTGACGACGATGCTTGATTCAAAGAAAGATGTCGAGCAAATGACGATGGATGAGGAACTCGACACTTTCGATTTTTGATTTTTGCTATCCAAAAGAGAGAGAGAGAGAAAGCGAGCCTCTGTGTGTGTTTGTGTGTGTTCCGCAAGCCGGGAAAGAAGAAAGGAGAAAGCTGAGCCAAGAAAGTGTTTCCCTTCTTCTCAGCAATTCAAATTTTGACAGAGACATTTCAGATCGAGCAAAATCGGGCAACAGGCGGCTTCTGCTCTTGTGACACCTTCACACACGCACAACTTACACAAAAACACACGAAAATGCCCGACTCAATTATCGCGCGAGAAGACTCACACCCACACTATATCTCACAACCTCATATAAATAACATTGAAACGAACCAAAGTACAGCATGATCATGGCTATGAAGCAATCTATCAACGACATGTCTAACAATTATACCTGCTTATGCATCCATTGCAGCCCTATTAATCTGTGGAGTCTCTTTCGGATCAACATACGGTACATGACCTAACCCCAACTTATCTCCCATCACTTTCCACCAAGGAATCCCCTCTGGCCTCTTTTCCCCATTCTTCAAACCTTCATATCTGAAATCATCCCATTTAGGAAATTGTGCTCTCAACATAAACTTAACCTGCCAATCAGGTTGCATACTTGTAACTCTTCCACTTCTTTCATCGATATACCAACTTTTACATCCACTTGTGAAAACCAATTTACTCATTGCTTTTGCTATCCAATGTTGTTCATCTAATTCTGCTTTCAATTTAACTTCGAAGGTTGGGATTTTTGCTCGAATCACTTTTTCATCTGCAGGATGACCGGGCAGATGTTCGATAGCGTAAACAGGAGGTTTGGAAGAAGCTAAAATGGGTTTAGCAACTTCAAGAAGAAAGTTGACTGTGCATTCAGAAGCAAAGATTAAAGATTGATTACCTGTTCCCGTATTTGCAGCATTGATTTGACCCATATTGGGGAAACCAGAATTGAGAGAAGAACGATAAGCAATCATTCCTCCTTCTCCATATTTCTTCCAATGATCATGAAGTGAACGATGAAGACCAATAATCTTCATCGGTGCACCTGCTGCATGTGGAAGAAAACCATTAGCCATAACAATAACATCTGCTTTGATCTTTCGTCCATCAGCAAGAACCACATGATTGGGTTCAATTCTAGCAAGTTTAGTACTTTCCACTTTCACATGAGGTTGTTTGAGTGTAGGTAAATAATCATCATCAATGATACGACGTTTACATCCAACCATTAATTCATCTTTTTTAGGTAAAAGCATATCCCAGTATTCTTTGGGAGCATTCTTCTTCATATGTGCTTCACATTTTCTCCTCCAATTCCATCTGAATAATCTACCGAGTGGATTTTGAAGAATCATTATGAAATGAGATTCCAACACTAACCAAATGAGTAAACGTTGAAATTTACGAACGAAAACAAATCTTTGAAGTAACCACTTGAACCCAGGAATATCGTCAAATGGATTATGGGGATGAGGTGCAATCCAATGTTTTGATCGAACGAACTGCGTAAGCGATTTCGAATGTTCCGCAAGATATGGAACGCACTGAGTAGCAGAACAACCATTTCCAACCAGAACAACATCTTTACCCTTAATATCAACAGAATGATCCCATGCAGCAGTATGAAAAATAGCTCCTTTAAAAGTTTCATTCCCTTCAACATCGCATGGTTTGGGTTGACTCAATCCTCCAACAGCACTAACAAAGAATTTGCATACAAAATGATGCTTCTCTCCTCCTCCGTCTTCTCCTTCTTTATCACCTCGTTTCCAATCCTGTGCCCAAACATGCCACAATCCAGTATCTTTATCGTATCTAGCCTCTTGTACGGTAGTCTGAAAATGAAAATTCTTTTGCAGATCATGCTCAGCTGCAACAGTACCAAAATACTGTTTCAGCTCCTTTTGTTGAGGATAGAAAGTAGACCAATTACCTTTGGTAGCAAACGAGAAAGAGTAGACAGGGGCAGGAACATCACAAGCACAACCAGGATAGGTGTTATTGGTCCATGTACCTGCTGGATCAGGTGATTTTTCGAGAATGCGGATGTCGTGAATATTGAGTTTACGCTTGAGTTGACAAGCCATTGCTATGCCGGAGATACCAGCACCAACGATAACGACATCGTGATATTCAGGTGTGAGAAGTGGTTGCTCGCATGGTGGGAGTGTCGACGCCATCTTGGTGGGCAATTTTTTTTGCTCTAATAGAGCTGTTGATCAAGTGAGATGATGGGTGTTGGTGGGACAAAAAGATCGACAATCACCGCTTCTCTTTGTTTCACAGATGAGCTTTATGAAGGGTGCGTTGAGTGGGAGAAAGGTGTTGGTGGGAAGAGATGATCGTTCCTGGCTCTTCTTATCGCAATTGACAAAGATCCTCCTGATTCATAACAGACAGCCTTCAGATTCGGCTTTTGGCGCTGCTGTGCAGGTCCAAAAGTGTGGGGGAAATGATGGAAAAAAGTTACCGCTCGCCGTGGTGCTACTGTAGCTGGAAGGTGTCCACCAGTCAGAGTCAAGTCAAGTCAGTCTCGCGCTCTTTCACACGCGCTTTCATCTGACGTTTACGCAACGTCTTCCAATTTTATTATTATAATATGAATTGCGCCTATGCCAAGGTCACCTCGTCGATCATACTTCGTGCGGCCACCGAGTGCAGAGACGCTTTGGTGGCAACATACAATGGCGAATCTTGAGCATTGCTACAGTGTGTGGCTACATCTCTGCATACCAAACAACCTAAGTGTCTATGCATGGACTCGCTGCGAATCGCCCATCGAAGGTCGGCGAGCTACTCACCCAAAATCTTAATCCTGCCGCAAAATCATGCTTTCAAGTTGGTCGTTTCGGGGGGAATGATACACTTGATCAAGGTCGAGTCCCATAAAGCCTACCGTAAGCAAAACAAAGCCTATAGAAGAACACTGATCTTGCAACTCTACGCAGATTGGCAGCAGCCACAGCACTAAGCCAAACACAATCCTCGCAGCAGCCCGAAGATTAGCGAAACGACAGTATGTATTCAGATGATCACAGGTACAAGAGAATGTTCAAATGTTCGCTCCAAGCCTAACGGCATCGGCGAAGAGAGGCTAACGAGAGACAATTGTGACACAGGGATAGGTTTAACGTTCGACCGCCGTTTTGTAGCGGGAGCGTTGAATAAGAATGAATGTCCGTGTATAAGTCAAAGCAATGAAAGTTGTACAGAAGAATGATTGTTGCTGCTCCTCTGTTCCTAGGCGTGCCACGCACTTTAGTTGTGCGAGGTGAGACTCCACTGGCTGAGAGGAACGTTGTTGGGAGTAGCAGTATCAGCAGCAGTGAGCTCATCCCACTGAGGCTGCCAAACAACCTGCAAGGTCTGGTTGCCAGACGAAGCGCTGCCGAGGTCGATATAAAGCGCAGTGACACCGACGTTGGGCTGGTCAGACTGCTCAGGTGGCGCACTGTAAGTGGCAACACCGTAAATACGGGTAGCCGGAGGACCTTGCGAGGCGAATTTGGCGTTACCAGGGCTGACAATCTGCACCTTCATTGTCTTGGTGCCACCAAGCGAGACGGTACCAACAACACCGGCGTTGGGGTCGGTGATTTGGGTCTGGGTCAAAGTGGCGGTCTTGCCGTCGGAAGAGATCGAGACAGTGCCGTTGGTCTGAACACGCCATTGGACGTTATTGATCGAGCTGGACTGGGCAATCTCGTCCTGAACAAGGACCTGTCGTCGACCGTTGAGCAAGCGAATACCACGCTGAATGGTACCGGCATTCTGGCTGTAGCAGCTGCTCAAATCGCTGACGAAGTAGGCAGCATCAGTAGTGGCGGGCTTGAAAGTGAGATCGCCAGTCTGGGCAACACCGGTGGTGTTGAATCGGTTGACAGGCAAGCAGGTGGCAACCTGCTGGTTCTCCATGTTGACGATGAGCGTGTTCTGACCGTCGGTAGCCTTGCGGTAGTAAGTCCATCGATCCGAGTCCTGAGTCTCGTTGGAGAAGTAGCCAGTGGAGAGGTAGTTACCGCTTCCGTACTCGCCAGCCCATCGAGTTCCCAAAGCATCGATAACAAAGTCACCAGCATCCAAATCACCGTGCGTCTGGTGACCGGTAAGGTTGGAGGCTTTGATACCGACAAAGACGGCGCTAGGATCGGTCCAGGAGGATCGCATACTGGCCCACTCACCACGGTTGGGACCACCATCGTTGTTGAAGAATTTGTCAAGTGCAAGACCATTCCAGTAGGCACCCTTGGCGGTTGGCTCGTACCAGAACATGCTGAGAGGGTCGAAGGAAGCATCGGCGCGGTCACGCTGGTAGACAGCAGCACGAGCATCGCCAGTGAGCCTCGAGTAGAGCATAAGCTGGTTGGCAGTGGTGGCGAATTTGTTGGGGCCGTTGTCACCGTAGGCGAAGAGACCGGCAGGACCCGAGACGTACATGTGGAAGTCGGAGGTCTTGTACCAGTCAGGGTTCTGGGCCATCAAATCCTGATCGGTACCGGTAGCTGTGAGAAGGGCAGAAAGGGCACGACCTTGGGCGTTGGTACCGAAATACCAGTAGTTGGCGGTCTCGGTCCAGGTACCGTCAGAGTAGACACCACGCATGCAGTTGGCCTTCATGTTGGTAAGGGCCGAGTTGATAATGCTGTCGGCGATCGAGGTCTGGTTGGCGTCGCCGTCACCGCGGATAGCCAGAGCTCCAGTGAGCAAGCCACCGTTGCAGACACAGTTCCAGTTACCGTCACCGTTCTCGGGAAGCTTCCACCAACCTTGGCTGGTAGAGTACTGGTCCTGACCGGGAACGAGACCGTAGTCGACGATGGCTTGACGGATCATGGCCCTCTCGGTGGTGTTCCAGTCATTGTAGAGCCAGTCGTACGCCATACCGAAGGCCGCAGTCATCTCAGCAACATCGAGGAAGTGGACGGGGTTCCAGTGATGACCGTCTTGACCGAAGTAGATAGGGGTGTTACCGGCAGCGACGTTGAGCTCATAGTAGAGACGATCCTTCCAAGCGGTGTTGTTGGTGAGCTTGTAAGCCCAGGCCCATGCCTTGACCTTCTCCTGAACAGCTCGGCTGACGTCGAGAATACCGGATCCACTGAAGCCACCGTCGATGCTGTAGTTGGTGGGTGGCATAGCGGCCCAGTTGGTAGCATTTGTGAAGATGGTCTGGTTCCAAACGGTGAGGTAGGCATCGTTCTGGATCTTGGTAGGCATGCAGTCCCAGTCGGCCTGAGTGGTCATGATACGGGGGTGGGGGCGAAGGTTGGTCAAGCTGTTGGTGGGAGTCCAAGAGTCGGAGCAAGACTGGTTGTGGGCGACACCGTTGTAAGAAGGAGCCGAGGTGTCGACCTGGTCGGGAACGTAGGAGGGGTTACCGTAAGGAGTGGTACCCTGGTAGAAAAGCATGTTGTTGCCGCCGTTCTTGGCCGCTTGTTGAGCAGCCGAGAGGGTAGCGCCCTGAACGTTGGGTGTAGAACCGCTGCCGACACCACCACTGCCGCCACTGCTGCCACCGCTGTTGGACTTGTCATTGTCCCTGGCAGCACGAGCACCGAAGATACCACCGACTACGGCACCGGCGATGATGAGGATCAAGATAGGAAGACCGAACTTGATCCACTTGGAGACACCACGCTTGGGCTTGGCGTACGAGTAGGTGGCAGCGGCCTGAGTAGCAGCGTTGCGCTGTCCACCGTAGCCAGCGGCATTCTGACCGCCGTAGAGACCCTCTTGGGACTCCTTGTAAGCAGAGCCCTGGTATCCAGAAGCGTGATCGGGGTAATCCTGGTATCCAGCGCCGGCAGGACCAGAGGCATAGCCCTGTTGCTGGTACGCGCCCTGCTGGTAGTTTTGCTGGTAGCGCTCATCGTATTGAGACGCATTGGAATGAATGTAAGGGTCTTGGGGGCGTTGGTAAGACATGATGGGCGAATGTAGGGACCTGCCTCCTGGAATGTCCGCTTCCTTGATGGTACAAAGTGATTGCGGAGGAAGTGTCAATACCGGCGGCCAGAGTTCAAAACGATGATGATAGTCTATTGAAAAGCTTACCTGTACAGGGGTGAGCGAACAACGGATCTAGGTGGGCGTGTGTTGGGGAAAGGTGAGGATGGTGGGGATGATGGTGGTGTCGACAAAAGTGTGACAATTGAGATGTATAGGTAAAGTGCGGGTTCTCACCGACGTATGAGCTGTCGAGCGTCGGCTTGAAGCTTTGGTCTCGGCGAGTGCAGCAGCAGAAGAACGGAAAGATGAATGACTGAGATTTGGAAACCTCTCTCGTTGGGGGTTTCCCTTGACAGCAGCTGTTTTCTCTTGGCTTTGGCAGCGTCAAGAAAGAAAGGGGCAGCGAGACGGCACAAACCGAGTGAGACTTGCATTTCATTCCTGACCATCGAAGAAGCTGCCGCCTCCGCCGCCAAAAATTGTGCTGGCTGGCTGTGCTGTGCAGAGCAGAGCAGAATGGAAACGCGCGCACGCCCGAGCCAACGGTGAAAATTAAAATTTATCAAAGAAAAAATAGCTGTCGGCAGGTCGGCAGGAGGATAAAGGGGCTCTGCTGGCATGCCTGTTTGTGCCTCTCTGTGAGGGAGTCTCTGCTGTCTCGGCGAGTTAAAATGGATTGCAGCTCGGCGCGGAGCTGCAGGGAAAACAACACACGCACACTCAAAACACACACTCGACTGCAGCAGCAGAGTTGCTTTCAGGGTCAAATGAAGCTGGAGAAGGAAAGCTTACAGCGGCGCGATTGCGTTGTGCAGCTCTGTGGCTCCTGTTTGCTTCCGCTGCCGAACACCTCTTGGCTCGACGATCTCGATCGCTGCTCATGGGAACCATAATGATACTTGATCAACAACGACTCTTCCGCAATAATTAAGGATTCGCGAAGCTGGCTACTTTGGTCCTAGTGCGCTCAGATCACCAGCGCGGTGTTGTGACCTTGATGGCAATGCTGAATGCCAAGCGCAGCAGATATGTGCTACAAGATCAAGGTCGGAGCGTGAACAAGTACAGGCGTGCAACCAAGCCATCTGCCGCGCTCGGGCTTGAGGAAGCATCTTTTTTCTGAGCAGAGCTTCCGAGACCAGGTCAGGCCGGGCAAGGCAGAGAGCCAAGGCTTTCTCGCTTTTCCTGGCGCGTCAAGGTTCATCTTGGCGTTCCGATGATAACATAGGCAGGGAGACCAAGCCTGTGTCTGCGTCTGTGTTGCTTGTATTGACGTTGGTTTCCATTTTGGAGATCTTTGACAGCCTGCCGAGTTCTCAGGTCGATCTTTTCGAATCAACCTCGGAGTTGCGAAGATTTACCTCGCTTAGGAGCCAAGCAGAGCAGGAGTCGCATGAGCAAGCCAAGTGTGTGCTTTGCCTGTTCTTGAGGACCCCTTTTTTTTTTGGCCGGCAGGAATCAACTTTTGCGTACCGTAGCAACAGGTCAAAGCAACCTTACTGCTGTCATGCTGTTTGCTGTTTGCTACTTTTAATATGAACCGCTCATTCGGTACAGCCGATACAGTACAATTTTTGCTGATGTTGTCGTGCATGCTGTTTGTGCTGTCTGTTCTGTACCTTGTACCTGAGAAAGAACGACGCTTGCTCGCCGTTCCAGTTTCGGCTGCAATGCCGATCCATGCTGCAGAGAACGTCAGGAGAGCAATCGCTTTGGCTTCCAACGATGGCGTCAGACCTTGCCGTGCCTACTTCGGTCACGGCATTGACAGCACAGTATCGAGCGCTAAGTTGCCTGCCGGCAACTTTCGAGCTTGACGTGCCTGGCGAGGCCGAACTCGCATCGACTCAATGACGCTTGACGCTGCTCAGACGATCATTGACAGGTACACCGATGCCAGGGCAGCTAAGAAGCGCCTTACTGTGAATTTGCCGTTGCCTGCTGCCGAGCTATGCAGCATCGTCTGTCGTTCATCGACTCCCTCTCTCGCGAGACAAGGGGATGCTCACATGCAGATTGCTTCAGGCACAGCGTCGATCTCACACACAAGCATAGGCGGAATGGTCTTCTCATACTGTTACATTTCATGATGTAAGGATAACAATTAGATATCATCGCCTATCGGCGGCTAGTCGACATCCGGACCGATCCCGATAACATGCTTGGATCCACTGACGCCGGCATAATCTCGTCTTCAGGAACAGGAGATCGAATGAAAGGGCTCGGGCTGGTCGACCCACGTCCCATGTGGCTCGATCCAAAGTCCAATCCAGACTTGCCATCCGAGGACAGCGAGAACATTCCACCGCTTCCATGTTCACCAAATGGCGCTGCTCCAACCATGCCGCTGGCAGCCATGACTGTGTAGCTACCATCTTCTGCACCCGAGCTCTGTGGAATCACCAACGCATTGCTTCCATGCATCGATGCTTTCGCTTCATCTTCCTTGCGCGTCTCCTCTTCCTTTGACTTGTCCTCTTCTGCTTCAATGATCGGAGGCGGCGCCACTTCAGGTACAACCAGACGTCCCGCTTTCCATCGAGCTCCGCACGCATTGCATAGTTGTGAAGGTCCTTTGGGTCCACGTCGCCACATTGGAGTCTTGGTCTTGCCGCATGCACCGCAGCTCTTGATCGAGCCGTCTGGATTGTGCGTCGCAACGTGTCGCTTTCGCTTCGGTGGCTTCGGTGGAGTAGCACCAGGCTCTGTCTTGACGCCATTAGGGCCAATTACGGTAAGACCGATGCCTTCGTACGAGAAGCTGACGTCGTCGTTGGCACCTGCTTTGCGCTTGACAATGGGACGACCCTGGATGCATTGTGGTCGCACTGCGAATCGGTCTTGCAAATGGTCTTCCAGCCCTTGCGGCAGCATTGCTGGTGCGACGCGCGGAAGGATGAAGCGACGATCTGGCATTTGACTATACAGATCCACGAACGTATCGGTCGTCTCCTTTTGAATCTTGATCTCTTCCATGGGCAGGTCGAGCAGGTGATATCGGATCTCAGGCACCAAGAACTCGGCCACATCTGGCTCGAGCTCGATTTCGGGCTCGCGCTTGACTGGCTGTAGTGTCATGGTCCCTGGTACACGACCGAATGCCTCCCAGAGGCTCTCGGTCACGCCTCCTTTGATGCTCCATGTGAGCGGATACACCTCGTGCTTCTTGCTCTGCGAATAGTCGGATGACATCGTCACGTCGGCTGCTTCCTGCTTGACGGCCTTGTTGCCTTTCTTGTTGTTTCCAGCGACACCTCCCTTTTTCTGCTTTTTGCCGTTGCTGGCCGCAGTATCGTCGCCCTTGTCAGCGGCCTTGTCAGTGACAGAGGAGCCGGCCTCAGGTGATGCAGTGGCTGAAGGCGTGACTTGAGCTGAACCGCTGCTCTGCGCTGTTGTAGCGGCGCCGTTGGCAGCGTTCAACTTGGCCTCTTCAGCGGCCTTGCGCTTGAGCTCCTCTTCCAACTCGCGAAGTCCGCTACCGTCGGCAGCGTCCGAACCAAGGGACGGAGCAAAGAAGCTCAGCTTGAGTTCTGGCTCGATCCTCTGGCTTTCCTCATCGTCCGAGTCGTTGTCGAAAAAGCTGCGCCTCTCCTTCTTGACCTTGGGCATCGAAGGTCGCTCGATGCCCTCGGTACGCTCCACGAGACACTTCCACAGTGGTAAAATGAAGCGCATGCTCGGATTCTCGCGGAATTCGACCACGATGACAGGTGGCTTCGGTGGACCGTCGGTGGGCCAGCCAGGAGGAGGGTGACGCAGCTTGTGCGAAACAGGTGGCTGCTGATGCTGCTGTTGCTGGTGAAGCTGTTGCTGTTGCTGAAGCATCTGCTGTTTTTCCTTTTGCTGCTTCTGTGCAGCCTGCTTCTCCGCCTGTGCCTTGGCCTTGGCCTCCGCTTTGGCCTTCTTCTTCGCTTCACGCTCCTCGATCTTGGCCTGCTTCTTGCTGGCTTTGGCCGCCTCGTCCACCTTGTTCTTCTTCGACTTCTTGCCGTCGGCTGAAGTTGAAGCAGCTGCACCAGTGCGAGATCCGGACGCAGCAGCTGCACTGTTGGCTGCAGCTGCGTTGCGTGCCTCATCCTGTCGGAGTTGAGCCGTAATAGCTTGAATCCAGACTCCGAGAGCCTTGAGCTGGTTGGGATTGGCCTTGCCGGAGGCCGCAATGTGAAGCAACTCCTGCAGCTCAGGGTTGAGTGCAGCCGTGGCATTGACTCGCGAGACCAACACAGCGTCAATAGCTGGCGGAGGAGGGGGTCCGGCTGGGCGTACTGGTGACGGTGCCGGTGCCGGTGTCTGCGGAGCGCCGGCGTTATTGGAAGCTGTCGATGTCGATGCTTGTGTCGCTGTGGAGCCGGCAGCTGCGGTCTGTTTGCCAGATGTGGTTGTTGGAGCAGAAGTGGATGTGGCATTTGAGCCGGTGCTGGGTGCAGCAGCATTGGCTGAAGCGCCAGCCGGATTGGAGGATGTGTTCACCTGCGCTGGCGCCTTCGGAGCTGCCGACGCACCAGCCGGAGTTGTGACAGATGCACTTGCCGTTGCTGAAGTCGCTGAGTTGGAACTGGTGGAGATGTTGTGGATGTTGTTCTGGTTGATGCTGGGCGGTCTAGGCAAGGAAGGCGTCGTCATGGGTGGTCGCGGAAGAGACACAGGCATAGCGATTGGCTTCGGGGCCAGTGCGACTGGACCTGGCGCGGTTGTGGCTGACTTGCTTTCGGCGTTGGTAGAAGCGGTTGAGGTCGCTGCGGAAGCAGATGTCGATGTCACAACGGGCGACGCATGCTTGGTTGATGTTGTCGTACCGGCAGCCGGAGATGCTGGGCCAGCGTTGACCGGCTTGACTGAGGATGTCTGCGCTAACGCAGGAGAGGCCGTGACAGCAGGTGTAGCTGCTGCAGCAGGCGCCGAGGCTGGTGTTGAAGTCGCTGACGCCGTTGCCGAACTCGAGACCGGAGACTTTGACAGCGGAGTGGGTCGAACGCCCGCTGAGCCAGTGATTGGTGTTGCGGGAAGGGTCGGCGTGGGTAAAGCAGTCGCAGCAACAGTGGCAGATTTTGCAGCCTGCATCGTCGAAGTGTTGGCAGTGGCAGAAGTCGTAGGAATGGTGGCTCGGACGACTGCCGCCTTGTTCGACGCTGTAGGCGGACGAGCTAGCGGCACACTTGGCTGAGGCATGCTGGGCATCACACGTGGTGAAGGGAGCTGGGGCGTTTGAGGCTGCGGCAGTTGCGGTGGCATGGACTGTTGAGCTGACATGTGGGCATAGCTGGAAGGACCGCCATAGTGAATGGGTCCACGCAAGCCGGCGATAGGATTCATAGCTGGAGGCAGCTCATAGTCAGGACGCACCTCCCAGAACTTGGTTTTCATGAACACATGTGGTCCCACATGGATATCGGCACGTCCAAGCTGAATGAGGACGTGAGGTTCGCGTGGGTTGAGGCCATGCAGCAAGCTGAGAGGAAGCACGTTGGGATAAATCATACCAGACTTGACTCGTTGGCTGAAGGGCGTGAGAAGCGAAGAGAGATGCGAGAGCCGGGACTGTCTCAGCGACTGAAGAAGGACCAGACTCTCCTCGATGGTAGCTGGCTCACGTCGGCGCTTTCGAGCCTGCCTGCGGCTCTCTTCGGCTTCACTGTCGAGTTCGGAGTCGTCCGATAAGACCGAATAGTCGTCGCTGTCGCTGCCTGTGTCGAGTGAGGAGGTCTCTGATGCGCCCATGGCCATGGCAGCTTGTACGCTTGCGTTGTCGAGCATGGGCATCTCGGGCCGGATGTCGGTATAAGGCAATTGGAAGGGCAGCACCAACTCCGGGACAGCTTTGCGACCGCCCCCGGCTGCTGTTAGCATGGCTGGTAGTGTCGCATCGGGTGCCGCGCCGATGGTACCACCGGCGGTGCTTGACGCTGGACGGTAAACAAGCTCATCCTGTACTCCTGTTTGGTTGCCTTTCCGCTTCTGCTTTGGCTTGGTGTTTGCTCCCGGCTGCTTGGTGGACTTAGCTCTGCCAGCTTTCTTTACAGCAGCATCTGTCTTGGGGTTGACTGCGTTGCTCTGAGCTGAAGACTGCGCGGGTGCCTGAGATGTGGTCCGCTTGGGCGCTATTGTAGTAGCTGTAGTTGGTTCCGCTCCGCCCGCAGCCTTTGCCGCGGCTGAAGCTGCTGCCTTTGCAGCAGCATCGTGAAGACTCACAGCGCTTGCTGGAGGAGGCGGGCGCTGTGGAGGCTGCGCTGCGATCGGAGTAGAAGCGACGCTGGATTTCGGCGATGATGTGACATCTTGCTGCTGTAGTGCTGGTGTTGTTTGTTGCTGCTGATTCTGCTGTTGCTGTGGTAATGATTGCGAGCTTTGCTGCTGAGATTTCGGTATCGAGGATGATGATGATGGTGGCGCCGGTGGTGGTGGTGAAGGCGTACGTGGGAAAGAGTCGGCGTTGGGAGCAGGGTTGGCAGAAGAGGTGGATCCGGCCGCAGCAGGGCCAGGATGAACCTGGATGCTATTCGAGCTGGTACCCTCTGACCCGATGCTCATGGTCCCGCTGAGCTTGCGTCGCTCAGCCTATCGTATCGAAAGGGATATGTTATTGGATGAATGGACGCATGCAGAGAGCGTAAAGGAGGATGATAGGTCGATTCAGCAACAAGATCTGGCTTGGGAGCAATGAAGTGAGTGCTGCAATGGTCACTGCGATGGATGAGACTTTGACGGCGTTTCGACCTTGTTTCTTGTTGTGAGCAGCGTCTATTCTTTAAATGCAGTGATTGACCTTAATGAATGGCGAAAGGACCGAAGAAAATGTGAAGGGCGATAAACTGAATTGGATCGAAAGAGATTGCCTGCCCGGCCATACGCAGTCGGATGCTGATGCGAGCAGGCTCAGCGGGCGGCGCTGAAGGATATCGATACCCGGATGGGATGGGGATGAATGTGGTTGAAGGAATGGAAGAATGCTAATGTGGAGTCGAAGAAGGAGCGTGAAGAGAGAGAGAGAGGGAGAAAGAGAGGAGGAGAGGGAGGAAGAAGCTCGTCCGTTCAGGGCCGAAGCGTCAAAGTGAAGAAGAAGCGTGCCAAGGCGAACGGACGTGACAGTGCGAAGAAGCAAGCAAGCGAGAGAGCGAGCGAGAAGAACAGCTGGAAGATGACGAACGAGAGCCGGACACAGCGCAAGCCACCAAACAACAGCGTCGGTTACGTGCACGCGGAAGAACAGCAGCAGCAGCAGCTCCAGAGCGTGGGGAGGGCCGAAAAAAAAGGGAAAAGAAAAAAACAAAACCAAAACAGTCACATCCAACAGGCAGCAGATAGGCACAAACAGCATGCGCACGAATTTGGAAGAACTTGCCTTTCTGCCGTTCTACTGCCGCTTTCATGTTAAGGCTCATGTCTGACTGTGCAGCGCGTCCTCTCACCATCGCGATCCTGCAACTTATCGACAACAAATCACCGGTCATAGCGGCGGACCATTCGGTACAGCACATAAAGGGCTGAACCTCAATACAGTCGGCGTCGACCATCGTCAGTCCGGACAAACGCTAAGTAGACTGCATAGCAGATCAGACAGGCTTGAAGTCTGGGATGTCGGGAAGGGAGAACAATAAGAGGTGAGAGAGAGGAACGCTTTCATATATTCTTGAGTGGGAGGGTTGGCTCTCGATTTGTGAATGCAGTTGGATGCACGCTTTGCTTGATATCGCTCGGGATCTTTTCCGCACAGGAAAATCACTCTGTCAAAGCCAAAAAAGCAAAAGAAAGAGGAGCTGATACGGCAGTGGACCGCATTCACGTCTGCTATCGGATCGACCCTTTCCACAGTGTAGGTTTCCTTCCGATGTCAGCTATGGCACATCGAAGCTGCGGTCACACCCACGTTGCGTTTGGAGGCGATTGCTCGATGGCATACTATGGTTACCCGCATCTGACTACAAGCTGAAGCAGCAGAGCAACAAGAAGAAGAAAAGGGTCTCAGGAGACCGGCCTCGCTTGGCATGGGTCCGCCGATTATCGCCCCCAAACGTCTGCCTATCACGGCTGGTTGATCCGGACTTTGTTCTTCTCGCTAATTGACATCGCCGATCCCACTGACTCGGCCAATGAAAAGGCGGCCGGTCCGCAGATGCTAGCTTGACTGCTTGCTTGCGTGCTTGCCGGCAATCCTCTGCCTTTCTGCTCTTCTCTTCATTTCTTCTCAAACCAGAACCGTGCGCTGTTTGTTCCCTTTCACGCCCGCGATTCTTCTTCCGCTTGCTCATCCGACATGGAACGCCTCCTCGTCGCTATGCCTGTAGTCGATCGATACAAAGGCTCAATACGTGCCCTCATTGATGATGATGATGACGACGACGACAGCGACGTTCGAAAGGTAGATGAGAATTCAAGGGTGCGTGCTGAGCAGCAATACAGTCAGGCGCTGCATCGAGAGCGAGAAGCAAGATGACGGGTGCAGGCGCCAACGGAGGGAAATTGAGCCGGAAAGCCCGATATCGTTAGAAGGATATTCGCAAATCCCCGCTTTCGCAATCCCTTCCTCCTATAGCGGGCGTACAGTATGTTGCCGAACATGTGACAGTGCAAATGGTCTGCTGACTGGCTCGACCATGACCACGACTGGAGTGCTTGTCTGCCACTATATCCTGGAAGACTGCGGTCGGGGTAAATCAGTGATGTCGACACTAATCTGCCGAATCCGATCGAAGGATGAGGACCAATGCACAGTGACATGACCTGTTCTTGCCATGTCAGAAGCTTGGTGAAACTTGAGGCGATTGCTTTTGACCGGTGCATGAGCTTTCAACCATTCTCACTTCGGCTTTCTCTAGCCGACGCTCGACAGGTCGCGGAGGTGCTGTGTATGAAGTTCATGCTTCCTGGCCTTCGCACGGCCCCTTCGTACCCCGCTGCTAGCTGCTTCTCGCTGCCACAGCTGCAGCTATTCTTCGGTAGGATCTTGTGCGTCTCCTCTCGAAAGAGGCAGGTCTGTCTCTCCGAGGTGCCATTTTTGGTTCGACCATTCAACTGAATGAAAATTCTCGCTGAAAAAGATGGACTGAAAAATAGCGAAGAAACAAGGAAGATCGAATCGCCGATCGAAACGACAGAGTTGCCCGATGATGCAGGGTCCTCTCCGTTTCCCGAAAAAAGTGCGAGTGCATATCTTCCTGTTCAGATTCGCCATCATTGCTGCTCAACTTCGCAAGGAGTACTTCGCAGCAAACCAGCCCTATCGATTTCGCTTTCTATGAACAAGAAGAAGCGAGGTGGGATCCTAACAAGCATATCCTACGGTCTTTACGCAAAGATGGTGGACCAGCATCATCTCTGACCTTTCGCACTCCAACGAGCTACAATGCTCTCTTTCCTCTTGCCGCCTGGCTCAGCGGTCCGAGCCTCTGCGCACTTAGCTCGACGTCTCCCTGCACCGGCAAGGCGTCAAAATTCCTCTTTCTCAAGGTCTGCCTCATCCTATGCCCACCAAGTCTTCCCGTCATCTAGCCAACAGGGCTCAACGGAAGATGCTGGTGAATCTTCTCGCTCGAGAGAAGGCGAGAAGGACAACGCCACCTTCTCGCACTTTTTCGACCGACATGGTCCCGTAGACCAAACCAGCAGTCGATCGAGCATTTCCGTCGCGTCTCATGAAATCACCTCTGCGTCCCGTGAGGTCATCAACAAGCTTCGTCAAGCCTCCAGCACTCGCAATCCGTCCGATATTGTTGAAGCTTACAACGAGGTCCGCATAGCTCATCAGAGACATGTACAAGATGTCTTGGACTTCACCTCCCGCTCGATCCAACCCCGAGAGATCGGCTTCCCACTCCGTAAAGACGACATACAGACTGCAATCCGTCATCTGATTCAGCATGCTCGGAAGCAAGGACAGATGAGTGCGCGCTCAATGGCAGCATGTCAGCAAATGTTTCAAGATATCGACCAGCTCTTTGGCTTTCGCATCATGCCCACGGATCTTCACCGCCAGATACAAGCCTATAGTCTGACTTCAGATCCCTTGACTGCCTTCCATCAACTCCTCGCCAAGTACCCTGACTTCCAGGCTGGTACGGTAGAGTGGAATCTGATTATCTCTGCTCTTGTCGAACGGGGCGATTATAAGCAAGCTGGTGAGGCATGGGAGGAGATGACAAGGCTCGGTGTCGAACCAGAATCTGCCCTCCGCAATACCAGGATCCGACTACATCTAGCCCTCAATGATATACCTGGTGCAGAGACGCAAATGCAGCATCTCGTCCGCGAGAAGTCTGCGCTTGGCATTGACACACTCACTAATGTTGTGGAAGGTCTCCACAAGCTCGTCGCTTCACACGAAGAAAGGGACGAAGGCTTGATGTCCAAGTTACGAGCTTATGCTCTTGATCTGCGCAACAAAATCGAGGACTCGGGTGGCACAGGTGATCCGCGGGCCTGGAGCACTCTATTAAGATACGAAGCGATGGTGTCTGGTCCGGCACACGCGCTGGAATTGGCTATGAGAGCGAACAAGACGGCGGATTTCAATCGCTACACACTGGAATTGATGCTGCGCATGCATGTCGGCAAGTCTTGTGATCTGCAAAGCAGTGACGAGGCGCTTGAGCTGCTGGATCGAGTACATTCAGCCATCGATCCAACGCACAAATTTACACCGAACGATCGATGCTACAGCATTCTCATGGTTGGCTTGCTCGATACTTCAGGACCGAGTTTCGTCGAAGCTGAGTCTCGCTCGCTGCCGACACCCAATCAAATACGAGAGGCCCAAATGCTTTACGACCACGTTCGCACCACCAGCATTCCACCTACACCTGGTCTCGTTATTCCGCTCATCACAGCGTACTGTGAAGCTTTCCTCCCTTCTCTATCTTCAGCAATGAAGCTCTTGCAAGACATGCTCGATTATCGAAATCGCTCCCGCTCCAAGAAGGCCTTCGCCAAAATCAACATTATCACCAAGGCGGTGCAACCTTTCCTTGACGCCTGTATCAGACTTCGCGACGTCTCTTCTGCTTGCGAGCTCCTTTCTCTCCTCCAGTCTACCGGTGTTCCGATCGCCACCGCACAGAAAACGGATATCTTGAATCGATTGCTTCCGATAACAACCTCCTGGAAAGAAGCATTTGCGATTTACCATACTCTCTCCCGCATACCCAATGTTGACGTTGGACTGGACGACACTTTCTTCTACACGATCCTCAAGTCACTTTCTTCTTTACCTCATTCCGAACCTGCACCACCGGAAGAGCTTTTAACCATTCTCGAAGATATGCGATCCTGCTCTGTGCCTCCTACGCCTTTTACCTATACGATCATCCTGAACTACTACTCAAAGCTCTCGGTCCCATCATACCAAGGCATTCGTTCGACGCACGAACTTCTCAAACAGGATGTCTCACTCGAACCGGATCTGCCACTCATCAATGCACTTATGAATGCCTATAACCGCACTGATGAACCATCCATGGTAATTGCCATATGGAATAGCTTACTTGCTACAAGACAAGAGATTGATGGATATACACTTTCGATCGTATTCGATACAGCTGGTAGAAATGGATTATTGGCATATGGAAGAAAAGTAAGAGCTTTGGTTAGAAAACATGATGAGGAATTTGAAGGAGGTAGAAAATGGATGAATAAAGGTGCATGGGATAGTTGGTTGGAATGTTTAGCTAGATGTGGACGTTTGGAAGAAGCTATTGAATTAGCTATGGGTGAGATGAGAAGAAGTTTATTTCAAGAAGCACTTGAGATTGGTGAAGTAGAAGGAGAAAGTGTTACAGATTTGATTATTCGATCGAATAAAGAAGCTGTAAAGAATAGTAAAGGGTTGATCGTTGGTCCTGATTCCAAGACTTTTGGAACTTTATTGAAGTTTGCAGCGAAAGAAAGAGATCGTAGTAGAAGGCCAAGGATTTTAACAACTTCTGGAACTTCAATTTGGCATATACTAAGAAAAAGGTTAAAGGATGAATTTGGATGGTTGTATTCTGAGACTAAACATATAGGTGATAGTACATTGTAATGCTAGAGTTTTTTGTCGAAATGAGTTCCAGTTTCTTCTAAAGCTTGTTTAATGTCTTGAGGAATATCGCATTTTTTAAGTTGAGTATAATCGTAAGTAACACAATCTTGAGCTGAAACTGCAACTATCGTTTTTTGAGCTAGACTGTATGCTGCTCCTCTTAACATGAATCTATCTTTACCTAGAGGTAATTCACATGCTTGACCTATTAATATCTGTTTTTTATCATTCATAAAAATTATCGTGAGATACTTTTTTATTAAAGAAGAATTCAAAAGGGGGGTTACTTACGGTATCAGGATAAACCACAGGTTTTCTATACCTAACATTTATACCAGCTAAAATGAAACTTTTACCTGTACCTTTATTAATTTCTTCTTGTCTTTGCTGAGTAAACTTCTTAGAGAGTGTTTGAGCAAGAAACATTCTAGCAGATTCAAACCATCTTATAAAATGAACATTGTTAACATGTTGAAATTGATCATGATCTCCCCAAACAACTCGTTGTTCCCAAATTGTTGATTCATCGTAACCTGCTTTTTTAAGTGCGCTAATTCCATCTTGAACTTCAGTTTGAGAAAAGATTTGAGTTGATGCTGGTCTAAGGTCCGTTTGAGGGTGCAATTTGGTTGAAGAAAAGAATCGTGTTGAAGAAATACCGGAACAGTTTAAAACTGAACGATTAGTTATACCAACATTTCGAATAAGAGTTGCCATCGTCATGATCTTGTCGAGGAACTATTAGGGAAATCGAAGATGTTGATGGAAGAAAAGAAACAAGATCAAGGAACTCCAGTGGACTGTAGCAAGGGTAAAAGTGCGGGGTACAGTAGAAATCGTAAATCGGAAGAACCAAGAATAAAAAGCCGAAAGCCGGAGCTCAGAGTGGCGCACGGGGCAAAAGGAAAAAAGAATTCTTTCGCTTTCGCTCGCGTTGACCAAACTTGCTCCGACACTTAAGCAGAGCCTCACACAGAAAACAGATCCCGCCTCTCTCTTCCTCGCATCATTTCAAACAAAGCAAGCGAGAATCACATAGAGACTGTGTGTATTGATATGAGACGCAACAAAAAAGATGAAGGAAGCTGACATAAACAAAAACAGAAAAGAGAGATAGTAACGAAGACGTGAATGTCTTCTTGTGGACCCTTGTAGGCAGCAAAGGGAACACACATTGAATGAAACATGCTAGAAAAATGCTTTGTGGGGGGTGAAGGGAGCGCCATCGACGGGTGAGCCAATGCGAACCAGTCAGGGAGCAGCACCGAATGAAGCTGCGAGTGGCATGGTAGTGGAGAGAGGGTATAGACCAGTCTGTACTCTGCGGAGTTAGACGACTGGTAAGTGCAGCGTAGGATTGGGGCAGTGCGAGGCTTGTTGCAACAGCAAGAGATACAGCGCAGCAAGCCGAGCCAAGAAGCGTCGCGTTGTTGCGGGTAGGTTTAGGCCCAAACAAGCAAACGCGAATCCCAACTGCCCGTGCAAAGAGCCATACCATCAGTGCTGACACCAAGACATGATACACGGTTCTCGTGTGCTGCAAGAACGCCAACACGTTCACCCTTGAGTGTGTCCCAAACGTTGCAAGTGTAATCATCATAACCAGCAAAGAGAATACGACCGGAAACGGAGAAGCCGACGGAAGTGATACCGCAGAGAATGTTGTCATGGGTGTATGTGTTGAGCTCGCGATCGGCACGGAGGTCGAAGAGTCGGCACGAAGCATCGTCGGAACCGGTTGCAAATGCATCGCCATTGGGGAAGAATTGAACAGCGTTGATGTCGCTCTCGTGACCAGCAAAAGTCTGAACGGCCTTTCCGGATCGAATATCCCACACCTTGGCCATGGCATCACAAGCACCCGAAACAAAGACATTGGGATTGGGGCTGAGCGAAATGCTCATAACGTCGCCAGTGTGGTCGTTGAACTCAGTGATGCGTGTACCTGAGTCAATGTCCCAGAGAATACAGCTCATGTCACCGGATGAGGTAAGGATTTGCTGGTCGTTGAGGAAACGACAGCAACTGAGGTATCCAGTGTGTGCTGAGAGCTCCCTGCCGACCTTGATGTTGTTTGGATCGCGGCCACGAAGAGAGTAGATACTGCAGATGTTGTCGAGACCACCACAGGCGACCGAGTTGCCCGAGGGAGCATAAGCGCAGGTCATAACCCAGGATGACCGAAGAGGAATGGCGTGAACTTTGTTGGTGGTGTAGGCGTCCCACACAATGAGCTTGCCGTCTTGGGATGCAGAGACGAGATGACGCTTGTCGTTTGCCCAGTGCATGGCGTAGATCTTGGCAAGGTGACCCTTGAGCGTCCTTCGTGGCTTCATGACGATTCTCGGCAAGGGTTCAATGTCGTTTGCCATAGCGCGAAGGCTGGTATCTGCCATCTGATCCTTTTTGGCGCGAATCTTCTCCTTGAGACCATCGGCCTCGCGACGAGCGGCAGCAATGCGCTCTTGCAGGTCGGCTCCGGGTACAGACATGGTGGAATGGAGTTGAAATCTAGAATCGAGAGGGGTAGATCTGATGGATAGATGGTGCTCGAATGCCGTTGTAATGGAATGCTTGCGCGAGATGATGCCGATCTGAATCTACTCGCAAAGGATGGAAAGCGTAGGGCACCGTAGCTATGCAGACAGATTCGAATGAGATGCCGGGAAAGTCAGATCAACAGTTGTGCAGGAAATGCAAGATCGAGATGATGCTTCGAGGATCAAGTTGTTTTTCGATGGATGTCGGTCTAGTGTGACGGCAAGAGTAAAGAGACCGGAGAGGACGTCGGTGTATCAATGTTGTGCTCGAGAGAGACGATACTTGAGCGTGCGACGTGCGGATGCAGAGGATGAAGATGCGAATTGAGCTGGTTCTTCACAAATCCGTATGGGTTTGGTACTTGAGGCGGAAAGAAAGGTCGGGAGGCGTCACGTCGACCTGGATGTGACGAATGCGAGATGGTAGTGTTATAGGGTGGGTCGGAGGGTAAGGTGAGATGGTGGAGATCCGACAAGGTTGGGTAATGAAAGGAGAAGGAGGGAGAAGAGAAAGCGCAAGCGAACAACTTTGCGGCAAAGGAAAGTCGACGTCGATCCGAGTCCAATTGAGGGAATGGTGTGACACGGAACAAGGGGAAGCAAAGGCATGAGAGAGAGAGAGCAGAAGCGGCTGACTGTCGAAGATCAGCGAGAATGTGCGGGCGGAAAGGGCGGGCGGCTGGCTGCGACAGAATCAGAGTCTCGACAGACAGACAGACAGACGAGAGCCCAAGCAATGGCTGAAGAGACGTTCAAAAGTCGACTCGGGTCGAAAATGCGCCACGTTCAGCCCAGAGCCAGAGAGTCAGTCTCTTGAGAGAGAGGCTCGAGAGCGGGGCCACATTGCACAGAACGCCAACCCACACACCACACCACAGCACAGCGCCTGTCGTCACGAGAAAAAAGGAAAAGGAGAAAAATAAATTGGAGGTTACAGTTAGGAATGAGAGACGGCATTTCGAGAGGGCGAGAGCACAGACCGTGAGCACACACCAGACTCTAATTTTCTCTTGAGAAAAATTAAGACGCTAACGGCGGATGGGCCGAGGGAAAAAGCAAAAGGGAAAGGGGATCATCATCTCATTATTTGACTTCCTGCCTGTGTCCAGTCTCTATCTTCTAGCTCTCTTTCTCTCTCGAGATCCGGTGCCTGAAGTTTGATTGTTCGTCGACAGCTGCGTTTGATGTTGACAAGTGATCAGCTTTGTTACGGCTTCCTACGCCATTGTCGTGACTTGTGCGTGTGCGAATCGGGCCCGAATGGCAGCGAGAGGCAAGCGAGACACAAAAGGGCGCGGAACATGTTCGGATGGGGGTTGGGCGTGCGTGTGTGGGAGAGTTGATGGAGTGTGCATTGAGACTGTGTGAGAGTTGGTGGGAAAAGGTCTATTTTTTCAGCTGAGCCTCAAATCTAGAAGCCGACATGAGAAGAATCGGCTCGACGCAGAGAAGTACTGTAAGTGTGTTGGAGCAACAGCATACTGTTTCTGTTGTTGCCTTTCTTTCCAGCGACTGCACAGAGCGCTTCTGCAGGCTCGCATACAAAAGATCGGCCAATGCGCTCGTCGACAAAGTTCTGCATTGATTCAAAGGGCGCGACTTGTGACATGGATGAGCGATCCAGGGCCATCAAAGGCTTGGACATAGCAGCTGCTTTGAACGGACGGTCCAGGCACAACAAACGGACCAATGCTCGTCTTTCAGCTGATCTGCGTACCATCTCGTCTCGCCTCGAAGCAAAACTCACACTGTCTTATGGTACAATACAACACCGTCTGATGGCCTTAACAAGACAGCAGCTTCAGTTTGCAGTATTTCCTGACTGATTCAATTGGCGGAGAAGCCGAGGCGAGGCAGAAGCGGAGTGAGAGAAAGAGAGCAAATCGATCCGAAACAAGGCTTGGACGGTATTGCCCCCTTGGTCTCCTATCATCCCGTCCAACTACAAGGGACAAGAAGGGTCTCAGCCACAGAACCGCGTGGAGCTGCTCTCGTCTCCCGGAACTGAATCAATCGAAGCTTTTGCTTGCTTTTTGCTCAAGAGGCTGAAGATGGCTGTTCGGCTGATGGCCAAGCCGAACCGTCGCTATGCCTCCTTCGAAGTTGTTTGCGCCGACATCACATCGGGAACGATAGCCTTTCGGATCTATCGATACAGATGATTCACCTTTAACCGCATTGAGGTGAGAGTTAACTTGGACCCTTGCAAGCTCATTCCACGTTCGTATCGCCTTCTGCTGCCTCTTTTTTTTTTTTTTGACGGCGTTTCCTCCACCAAAAATCACGAATTGCGGAACACGGTCATGCTCAATCGCATGTGTTCTGGCTGGTGCGCATATTCGCAGCGTCACGCTTCAAGTGGGCGGCGTGAAATATTCTCGAGAGTCACCATCACTTTACCATCAAGCCATCATCACATCGCCATTCAAGCTTCGCGCAAGCCATCCGGCCATCAAGGACTACCGTTTGCATTGAGCCATCGTGACGCAGGCAGAACACATCCTGCGCGCTAGACATCCATACAGCAACCGCCTTTCTCTTTCTTTCAATCTGGCGCTACGGACAAAGCTATAAAAAGGCTGCCATGAACTAGATCCAACGTGAACAGGCTCAGGCTCGACATCGCCGCTCTCGATAACAGGCAACACGATCCCTTATCGTAGGACTGCGCGGTTCTACTGCAGTCATGCCTCCCTCCACTACTCCCCAGAACCATGTTCACCGCTCGCAACAGCGGCCTCACTACATCCCATCCTCGGCTGTAGATGACAGTGTCGTTTCCACTCCTTCACGATCGCTGCATGGAAGAGCAGGAGCAGGGCCCTCCAGCACTCCACAGAATGGCTCCTTCGCCTCATCGTCCACGACTACTCCAACCATTACCTTGAATGGCAAAGCTCAAAAGTACGGCATCGCAAGCCCCGCTGCCTCCCGACTCTCCCAAATCTCTCCGTCCGCATACGATCGTTTCGACGAGGTCGCTTGGATCGTCGATCTTAGCTCGCGCATCGGCTCTGCTTTGCAATCGCCCTCTCAACCATCCTCAGCAGCTTCCATCCCAGCGGTCGGTTCATCATCTCCTGCAGCGTCGCTTGTTCGCTCTCGAAGTCGCGCTCGTCTACCAAGACCCAGCAAAGAGTTCCGTGATCTGGCACAGAAGATCGATCGCAGTCATGCCATTTCGTCCTTCTCGACAGATGTGGACGATACTGCCGACCTCAGCACATTATCGGCAACAGCAGCAGTATCAGCAGCACCCCCAGCCAAGCATCCCGACTCCGCCTCTCAATGGGTGCAACACGCCCAAGATGACTTTGAACGTCGCCGCGCCGATCTCGTACGTTCTCGTGAAGGTATTCTGAAGCGACTGAAGACACAGGATGATGTGAGCGATGCTCAGGGTGAAGATGACGGAATGCATGCAGACGCTGCAGCGGAAACACCTATGGATCCTGCAGTGGAGCGCAGCATGCTCGCTGCAAAGTCGCTGCAGGAACTTATGCGCAGCGGCGGACTACAGTCAGAGGATGCAGACGACGCAGAACCCGGCTTTGCGGACCTTCTCGCCAGTGCCGAGCTGATTCCTGGGGCATCCGCTCAGCTCGGCCCTTCGTCGCTCTTCGAGGCCAATAAAGGTACGGATGGCACGCTCGACATTGAAGCTATCCTGCAACAACGTGCAAAGATGGCCGCACTCGATGAACAGAACCGTGCCGGACCCTCGCAATCAGGGCGTAGTATGCTCGATCTCTCTCAATCTCCAGCTCCATCCCAAGAAACGAAAAGGCCCGTCATTGAGGTCTTGGGTGCCGATGCAGAGAAGTCCGCCTCGTCGGACGGAGATGATCAGGATGTCGCAGTAGAGGCCACGCAAGGCATTCTTCAAGATGATGATGACGATGCAAGCTCATCCGAGTCCTCCAGCGAGGCCGAAGAATCTGACTTAGAGTCCGAAGCGAACGCCGAGGCGGACGAGCAAGGCCAGACACCGGAACGGGATAACATTCAACCGCAATCGGCAGCTGAGAGTCAACGTCACGCGCCACATCCCATGGATCAGATCGCTATTGTCGACGGCGTCTTCAAGATCATTCCTGCTCCTTCTGATGGAGCTACCGCACATCATGGTAGCGACGATGAGCAGATGGACGAAGCTTCTGCCTCTGATGACCAAGCATCAGATGCTGAGTCTGACGAGGACGAAGACCATGATGCGGCTTCACGTCGCTATCATGACGGGTTCGGAGGAATGACTACACACGATCTCCTCTTTGAAGGTCCAGCCGGTGACGCTGACGAACCAATTGTGCTGTCAGACTCCGACGACGAAGGAGACTCCGACCGGGATGATAGCGAAAAAGAGCAAGTCCGGGATGACGATGAAGAGATGGATGAGGAACTCGAGGACGAGCTCGAGGAGGACTCGGACGACGACGAGGTCCAGAGCAATCAAGATGACGCCAGCGAGGATGGGGCTGACGCTTCCGAAGCTCGCGCTTTGCAAAAGGATCAACTCGACTCACAGAAGGCACACGAGGAAGCGAGCGAGGATGAGCGCGACATCGCAGAACAGAGCGAGGATGAAGATGTTGAGGCCAGTCAGTCATCTTTCCAGCAAGTCTATCGCGATAACGTCTCTGATCTTCTCGATTCGACTGCCGAAGTCGCAAGCACAGGGCCCGAAAATGCCGTCGAACAGCGACAGACCCAACAGCTTCCATTCCAGCCCAAAATGACCACGATGCCAGCTGCCGCTCAGCAGGACACCTCCGCTTCACCAAGCGTCGCGCAGCCACAAGCCGGCAGCGATAACCGTGGCAATGAAGGTGATGCGATGCCCGACAGTGAAGTAGAGCCCGAAGAGCTTGACGATGATCTGCGCTGGTCCGATATCGAGGCGGACCAGGCCGCTGATCAAGATGCCCCCGAGAGTGCAGCAGTCGACAATGCATACCGCGCGATGCACGAGGCGCAACCATCGACTGGTTTTGTCAAGGTCTCTCAGCTTTTTGCCGGCATGCAGAATATCGATGCTAGTGCAGGTGTGGAAGACCAGCCATCGATCAGCAACGCCGAACATCCATCCGGGGCCATTGATCCAGAGCTTTTGGCAAGCTTTGAGTCCGCGTCCTCGAACGAAGCTCAAGCTATGGCTCCCACTGCTGTAGAGACAGCTACTGTGCCTCTCGAGCGATCTGCCTCTCAGACGGAGGCAGATGTCTTTGATGCCTTCACGCGTCACGATACCCCAATCAGCGTCCACGAAGCAGTTGCACAGGAAAACGACAAGGCTGCCTCAGCTTCGCCTATGCATTCGCATGGCGACAACCAGCCTGATGAGGACTCGGTTGCGACCGCCGGCTCAGGTGTCGAATCGACCGCGATGCAAGTCGATGATGGAGTCGATGGTGAGAGTGCAGCTGTACGCGAAGTAGAGTCCGAGCAGCGCGAAGACTCCGAGGAAGTGGCCCGGTCCGACGCGGAGCAAGACATCGGTGACGGCTCGACGGCGTCTGCCGTGGTCGAGGTCAATGGCAGCGAAATAGCTCACGAGGAAGGCCTAGAGGGAATAGAGGAGTCCAATCCCATTGATGTCGCTGAGGCCAAGCCTGTTGAAGACACAGAAGCAATGGCCGTTTCGACTCAGTCAACAGAAGAGGCCGAAGACCCCGCGCGAGCTGACGAAGCCATCGAGGGCGAAGGCTCGGTCGAACCCGTGAAGCCAGTCCTGGTGCGCATCGAGAGCACTGATGTGTTAGAGGCAGACGTCGAGGACAACAGCGAAGACGAGGCCGCCAACGAGGACACCGTCTTGGAGCCGAACCGCGAGGCTAGCGTCCCAGCGCTTGAGACTGCTCCAAAAATCGACTCTGCCACTTCACAAGATTCTGCTGGAGACGTAGATGTCGTCGGTGCCGTCGTCTCAGAGGTTTCAAACATCAAAGAGGATCCTTCCGCAGAAAGCGTGGCAGCCGAAGAGCCAGCAGACATCGAAATGTCTCAGCTGCCCAGAACTGCTGATGTGCTCGAAGACGAAGGCATCCTAAGCGGCGACCTCGCTGACCGGGACAGCTCCGTTGACCGACAAGCGATGCCAATACCGTCAGCCATCATCGGTCCGAAGGCCGGTGCAGAAATTAAGGACGAAGTGATGGAAGGCGCGGCTGAAGACGATCAGCAGCTACAAGCAGACCAAAGCGTGTCCTCGAGCGAGCCCGCTGTGGAGAAGGCTGCCGGAGAGTCTGCCGAAGCGGAGAAAGACGTCATTGCGAGAGATTTCGCCAAGGACGAAGAAGCTGCAGAGACTCGGACGAACGAAAACGAGGCACCCCAAAAGAGCGAGGAGGAAAAGGAGGTCAAGTCGGAGAGTAAGCCCGCTACTAGCTCTTCGCAGCTGCTGACCGTTCCCGAGTCTGCAGCGCAGAGCAAAGATGCCGATGCTTCATCGGCCAGCAGTCTTCACAGTCTCGTCACCGCTGGTCGCGTGCCCCCCTCTCCTGCATCTTCGGACCGTCGATCCACATCCAGCTTCACTCCATCTGCGAATCGAGTTGGTCACCGCCATCTTCACGGAGCTGCTAAGAGGAACCTTCTATCACAGATGACTGAGGTCGCTTCGAATTTCGCCAGCAGCTTGACTGCACCTCTTCGTGCGCTGCCATCTTTGCTGCCCATCCGAGAGAGTCAGACAAGCGAAGCCGAGGAGGAGGATAGACCTGCTGAGACCGCGGCGCCTGCTGAAGCTGTGGCGGAAAGCAGTAGCCAGGCAGATGCTCAACAGCCAGCTAGGCGCTCCACGAAGAAAGCCGATCCAATCGAGTTCAGCATCACCACCCGTTCTCACTGTATCTACCGACGTCTCGAGTTGGCTGATGTTGAGGGCACACCCGTGTTCTTCGTACCGGGCTGCTCCATCAACCACGACACCGCTCGAAAGGAAAACGCTTACGATCTAGGTTTTGCACCAGAGGAGGAGGCAGATGACTGGATCGATATCGACCCAGACCTTCTTCCGCTCGACGTATTTCAGTCTCTGAGCCGTATTGTGGGCTTACAGATTCTGCAGGAAGGCATCTTTGCCGAGCCAAATTCCCCTGCGGCCAAGCTGGTCATGTATGGAGACGAACTCGATCTGGACCTGACGACATCCTTTGACAACAAGGAGGAACGCAAGGATATGTCGGTAAAAATTGAGGAGAAGCAGGAAGATGCTTCTGTCAACGACACTCAAAATGACCAATCAGCTGATGTCGATATCAAAGTCGAACACGAAGCGGAGATGCCTCAAGATCAGGACGATCTCATGCCGGAAGCCGTGTGGCCCAACTCAGAAACTTTGATCAAGACTGAGGCGGATGAGACGGCTGAAGAGGGAGGCAAGGAACCAGAAACACCTTCGCGTGTGACTCGACAGAGCTTGCGGCATCGACGAGCCGGTAGCGCCGCTTCTGCTTCGTCTCAGCACCGTTCACCTCGACGATCTGATCCGACCAGCGCCAATGCCGACTATCTCCCAGACGATGAGAGGAAATTTTTGTACCGGGAGAGGCATCCTTCAGCTAATGCACCAGGCGATGTGTCAATAGCCTCGCTCGAGGAGCAGATGAAAGCCGAAGACGAAGTCGACGCGGCACTGAAGTCAGACAACCGCATCCTTTCAGACGCTTCGCAGGAGGATGCTCCTACGGATGTCGCGGGTCATAGCCCGGACGACACTGTGGGCGGGACAGCAGCGGACGATCCGCCTTCACCTCGAAAGTCCCAAAGGAAAAAGCGAAGGTCGAAAAAGAGCGCAGCGTCTACTGACGATACCTTCAAGCCCTCAGCTGAAGACGCACAGGAAGCTGAACGAGACGAGGCGGAGGCGCCGCCTTCCGAGCCGAAGCCAAAGAAGGGACGTGGTCGCAAGAGGGCCGCATCCACCACTGACGCCTTAAACGAGACCGAAGCGTCAGCTGCTAAGGATGAGAACAACGCTGCGGCGGCTGAGGATGTAACGGGAAAAGTCGTATCTAAGCCAAAAAATGTTCGCACAGGTCGCCAGTCGAAGGAAGTAGCCGCACTCGAAGCAGTTCAGCACACAAATGATGACCCTGAGGTTGAAGCAGGCGAGCAACATGAGGAGCAAAGCACCGAAGGAACCATGGATGGTGGCTATGTAAACAAAGGCGGACGAATCTCGAGAAAGCGCAAGCAAGGGGCCACCGATGACTCCTCCAGCACCGCCGAGGCAGCGGTGGGTGGTGATGATGTCTCAAACAACGACGACGCTGAGGGCTCCAAGCAGCCCCGCCGCAGTCGCAGGTCTCAGGGTGGATCGCGAGCTTCAAGTGTGAGCCCGAGCAAGACGACACCGCGGAAGACAGGCAGGCGCAAGGTCTTGAAGCTCAACTAGCATTGTCTCAGAAGACAACGACGAAGAATACCTCATGCCGACATTACTGCACTCTCATTTGACCGACAGAATGCTTCATACTCAATCTGAACATCAGTAGCCAAATTTATCCGCTTATTACATTCTCCGAGTGTGATCTTCCTTGAAGAATGACACAGAGAGCATGTGTCATATGGCATCGAGTCTCAGAAAGTCTCACAGATCGAAGTGATCTACAGGGGGTTCTGTACAAATTTTTGATCTGCCAGGGGACGATGCCATGTCGGAACAACGGCAGCATCGCTAACACAGACATCGGGCTTCCGCTTCAGCCAGAGCAGCCATGGCACCGAACATACGTCATTTGTGCTCAGTGAGCAATGCGATCTTGACTCGTTGCGTCTGAGGTGGCCTCTTCAATACCGGCGTTTGAGAATTCGAATTTGTTACACCGTCGACGTGATCACTCGGTGTCTCTGCCCGCAAAGTCTTCAAGGGCCCGGCAGAATCGTTGGAGTCGAGAAAGGGCAGAGATGCGGCGCATTTCTGTGTCATTCACCGCCGCTTTGGTGAAGAGCTGGAAAAGATCTGACCAATGGTGAAGGTGAGTATACGAAAAGGGGACGTGGTCGTGCGGAAGGACGCGGCGAGGCCACAAGCAATTATACGTGGCGACTACTTGTTCCGTATCCCAAGAGATCACGTTGTCATGTGGTTCGCGACGCCAACGGCTAATCTACTTACATTTGGCCTTCAACCTCACAGAGACTTTTCATTCGCCTTCCCAACGCATCATGCGTTGTCACAGACAATATAGCAGGCGTCGCGAGGTAGGCCCGCCTGCCACGAGTGATTGGCGATTCTCCCTGAACAACCGGCCTGGACTGCTAGGGGCAAAGGGCGTCAGAGAGGCCGTGATTGTGAAGACGGGTTGTAGACAGGGCTTTGACTCATTGCGAGTGACTGCTTCCAGCTTTGCAAGTAGGGCGCGACGGATGTCGATATTGGGCGCTGTCGCTGTCTTAAGCCGGAAAAACGTACCTGTTGGCAGACACTTCCACAGCTTGAGCGTCACTGCCTCAGAGATGCTATAAAGAGAAGCTCAAATCGCTTGCTCAGTGCCGTGCCCACTGACAACAAGCCCGGCTGAAGCATTCCTCTGACCCTATCTTCTGAATCTTAGTCAAATTCAGGTTGGAACGGAATAGTTTCTCACACGCAGAGGGCAATGGCAATGGCGAGTCGCCGCCGGCAGAGACTCCAGCTCGTTCAAACTCGGCGCCGCCGTATCGAGTCAAAACACTGCTCCCGCACGAAGACGACAAAGGTGCGACCGGCGCAGAGGCGATGTCAAGCTCGATACTTTACAATCCATCCTCAGACTTTACAGAGCCTTACAATTTACACCTCCGGATGAATATGTCGCCTGTGAGTCAGGAACGGTCATATTCATTCTTCACGGATCAGCTTATCCACCAATTCGATCTTGCTGGACCTTCTAGTAGGATACCTGGGATGTTTTCCTGTAAGTCATTGTCACACCTTTTGATGCATCACTAGTAGTCGACTTACTGTGAGGCTGTTCACTGACTTTCTTCTTGCGGCAACACACTATGTTGGAACTCGAAGACGGAAACCGAACGCATAGCTCGCCAACTTTGACCTTGCCCTCGGGTACCATTCAGTCCACTCATCCAGGCGATTTGCTCGACACTCGATTCTGGAGCACGGCTTCTTCGGACGCAGTTCAAACGCAGCCGATGCCATTTTGCTCCTTCTCCGCCATAGACGGCCAGATCGGTCCTGCTCGCTCAGCAGAGCCGCTTAATAACGGTGTGGATCATATGCCCAGCTCACAATGCATAGCCAGTTCTATCGGATCGATGCCGCTGAAGGGAGGAGTTGAACACGATGCTAGGACACAGAGCATAGCTGCTGGGGTTAGGGCGCTGGACCTGTCCTCCGCGTCTGCGCCTGTGGTGACGAGCTTTCCATCATATCAAGGCCTCAGCTCCATCAGCCATGACAACCTGTCAACTTTTGGAACGGATCCGTACCCGAGGCCAGGATTCGACTCGGAGCTGTTTGCTACATCGTCGTATACTGCAGCAGGTCTGCACGCTGGCATCGCTGGAGGCTTCAAAAGACCTTTCGAGGGCTCGCCAGATCGCAACCCCATGTGGGGTATGGCAGACTTACGAATGCCAGTAGGCGCCGGGAGCGAGTGGCGATATCAGTACGATCTCAGCACGCATGGATCTGAAAGCTTGACAACATCGGCCGGTACGAGCTCTCTAGCCTCCAGTCGCTCGCTGCCGGATCTGGCGTGGACGTCCAACGATACTTGGCTGAATCGATCAGGATCGCAATGGCTGAAGGATGATCCAGATGAGGGGTCTCAGCTCCATGGAGAAGCATCGAGGGACCACAATCGCGCAGTCAGAGGTCCAGACTTGCCGCCAATTCCGACACATACTTCAACTGTGAATAACGACACGCGCTCTGACTTACTGGCCGCGACTGGCAATGAACAATCAACCTCATTTCAGGGCGGCGGTGGTTTTGTCACGATCAACCGGATTGGTGGCGGTCGTATCGAAGAGGGCTCGATTGGATCGAAGAAGCGAATCTGGTATCGAGCACCGAACGGACAATTTGCCTCGGCCACACAGGCGCTTTCGGGACGATTCCCAGGGGATGACAATGGAGGTGGTGAGACTAGTGTTCGTGGAAGCGGGGAGGGCTTTCGACGCATCCGAAGGCGACGAAAGTCGGAAGAGGTGGATCGCAAATATCGTTGCGATTTCGATGGCTGCGAAAAGGCCTATGGAACGCTTAATCGTACGTCGTCATCGTTGCTCTCCTTGATTGGTTTGAGACTCGTAGCAATCCTCCGCAGCGGTCCTGAAATGAAGATGATTACAACTAAGCGACCAGCCAGTCATTCGCTCATGTGCCAGTCAATCAACCGATGCTGACCTCTCAGAATCTTTTGCTGACCTGTATCTGATCATGTAGACCTCAACACGCACCGTGCTTCCAATGATCACGGCCCTCGACTCAATGCAGTAGGTGAGTATTACTCCTGGACCGACAGCAGCGAGACCATATGACGTGTATCTGACCTGTTCGCACACCGGCTCATCTGTTCTTTAGGATACCGACGGGCCCACGCAGAGTGGCTGAGCAGACAGAATGCCAGACAAAGCGCTCAAGGAGGCATGATGCCAGCTCATCACCATGCTTAGATGGCGAACGCGGAGATAGGCGCAATTCGTCGACGGGCAGCGCCGCGGACAAGATCCTCAGGGACGGACTCTGTACGAGTGACTACATGGAAGGACTTGGAAGTTGTGACACTCTGGATGACACGATGTGTACGTGGGATGCAATTATGATCGCTATCAATAATGTCAACGCAAACGCCACTCAGAATGCATTCTATGTGGCTGTCTGCATCCATAACACGGGCCGAAGGTGAGCCGAACACCGGAAGCAGAAGAAGCCTGTGCATAAACTCCGAGAGAGAAACAAATGATCGGCTTTCGGGACACACGGTCCACGGGCTATCGAAGGGTTTGAACTGTCCCACTGTGCATCATAAAAGCAAACGTCTGTCTGTGCCTGCAGAGTCATGCTTTGGAAAGGGTGACAGGCAAGGCTGTCTCTCAGTGCACGGAGATAATGTTGAGCACCGACTGAAGAAAGCATGGGCAATGAGACATAACTTTGCACACTTGCCTTTCGAAGCAGTGTTCAAAGTCCAGGCAAGATGAAAAGTGTTTGCATGACGCAGAGTGTTGGAAGTTCAGCCGTCAACCTCGAAAGAAGGTTTGGGAAGCACGCAAGACTGCTTAGGAGCTGGGGAATGTTGTCTAAGTTTTCCAAAATCAGAAACCCAAAAAAGTATTGCCGGTTGCTCACTCTCAAATCACAATTATTGCCGAGCCTTTCTTCCTCCACCTTGGGCCACCAGCGAAGAGGAAGACTGAGAAGAGACTAAGAGCTTCCATCGTGTTCACTGGCTCGGGCCACCCAACGTCCACGACAAGTATAAGAACGATCGCCTCCTACGTAGTCTCTTCCGGGCCCGCCTCGACTCCTCCCAGACTTCCACTCATCCTTTTCTGCATCAAAATGTCGCTCCCATCTTCCTTCAAAGCCGCCGTGGTCCCCGAGGCCGGCGCTCAACACAGGATTGTTGACCGATCTCTCTCTCCTCTCGCTGAGGATGAGATTGCAGTCAAGATCACCGCTACAGCCATCAATCCAGTAGACTGGAAGATGCGTGATTACCGTATCTTCCTCACCGACTATCCTGCTGTTCTTGGCTCCGACGCAGCTGGAGAAGTTGTGTCCGTTGGCTCTTCCGTCAAGACGCATTCTGTCGGTGAACGAGTTTTCTTCCAAGGCATCTTGGGCAAATACGATTACTCAACCTTCCAACAATACGTTAAGATCCCTGCTGCTCTCGCTGCCAAAACACCTCGCAAAGTATCCGATGAACAAGCAGCAACTTTCTGGGTTGCAGGTATGGCCGCCACAACTGGTCTCTACCACAAATCCGGTCTAAGTTTCCCTGCTCCTTGGGATAAGAATGGCAACACTGCTGGTAAAGGACGAACAGCTATCATCCTTGGTGGTTCTTCCAGTGTTGGTCAATACGCAATTCAACTTGCTCGACTATCCGGATTTGATCACATCGTCACATCCTCATCTCCTTCCCACTTTGATTTCCTCAAATCCCTCGGTGCAACCGAAGTTCTCGATCGATCAAAAGCCACAACCGCATCCTCATTCATCTCTTCCCTTCCACAAGACTCAACCATCGATTTTGTTTACGATTCAATCTCATCTCCCTCAACCCAACTTCTCTCTGTTGAAATCCTTCAATCTCTTAAAGGTGGTAAAGTAATCGTTGTAATGCCTGCAGATGAAAAAGCTACAAAAGCTACTGAAACCCAAGACAAACCTCAAGTTCAAATCATTAGCATTTTAGGTTTAGGATCTCATCCTGAATACAGATACATCACTGAACCTCTAGCTGCTCATTTAGGTGGGGAAGATGGGTATGTAGCTCAAGGTAAAATCGTTTTAAATAGACCACAAGTTATTGATGGTGGTTTAGACAAAATCGAGGATGCACTAAAAGCTAACAAAGAAGGTGTATCGGGTGTAAAGGTCATCATTAGACCAAATGAAGCTTGAAAATCATCTCGTCGTTTCCAATGTAAACTCAGAAAAAGTCTTGAAACATAATTCAAAAGGTATATTGTACAACAACTTTCTTTTACATGTGTGTGAGGTTGAAAAGGAACTAGAAACAAAATTTTCTCTCTTTACTTGTGTCGAGGTGTAGGCGTCCAACCTCTATCTGTTACCCTCCTACTACCTTCTTGATTACCATGTTGATGAAGTTTTCCGGTCGGACTAGCAAATCCTGTCACGTCAGAACCACTCTTTGTGCTTCTATCAAGTAATGCTCTTCCCGCAGGACTTAATCCAATGGGAGTCTTTCTTACAGGACTTGCAAAACCCCTCTTTTTTAATCCTGATAACCCCGTATATTTCTGTTGACCATATGGCGTACTCCCACCCGCCGCCGCCGCTGCTGCTTGTTTCGATTTGGGCGTCATAATTCTTTGTGCGATTTGTTCACGTTTATCTAGTCTGGGAAGTGAGAATTCTCTCCTCCTACTACTATTCCGATTCCCACTTTCTTCCTCTTCGTCCCCAGGGACAATAGTGGTAAAAGGAGAAGTATCAGTCTTACGCCTAGCTTTAATAGCTTTATATATTCGAAGATGTAAATCTTGCTGTCCCTCTGTTGTCTGCATCAAATCGTGTTGAGGGGTTGAGTAAGGAGTGACAAATCCGTAATCATTTACTTTTGGAGTATCCATGCTTTCGATAGAGGATACCGTTGGCTCGGCGGTACCTCTTCGAACAGCAGCGTCGACTTGAGAGCTACTTGGAGACCAGCTGATTTCACTTTCATCCCTCTCCTCTTTACCTGATATGGGATGTGCGTCATCAAGAACTCGAATGGCAGTGAAGTTCGTCTCTGGTTTATCCTGTTCATTTGCTTCCGAAGTGCGGGGCTGAGAGGAAGATCGAAGAGGGTCGCTGTTGGCGTCAGGACCAAACATGAGCGCATTTCTTGCCGTGTACTTCCATCGACTGAGTCCGATTGGTGCTGAACGGTCATCATTTCGCGGTTCGGAAACAAGGATAAGATCATCCATCGGATCTTTCCTTTTCGCATCTGCAGCTTCCTTACTTCGTTTCTTTCCTTGAGTGCTATTAGCATTGTCTTCGATCATCAACATCGCCTTTCCTTGTTGTAAGAGCTTCGGATGTTCCGGATTAGCCTCGATCGCAAGTTGCTTGCCTCTTGCAGCATCTTCAACTTCATTTTGTATGATAAGCTTGCGTCGTTGATCAGATGCATGCTCGCGGCTGAATAGATGAGCATATTTTCTTTTGCGTAGCTGATTGTCTTGATCGAGAAGTTGGGAGAAACTCGCATTGTCCTCGGATGTGTATTGCGATTGAAAGGAGGCTAGCGAGAGATCAAGGTTTGGATCGATTCCTGAGCCCGGTTCTTCGTTTTCATCCTCTTGATCATTTACTCCTTCATCAGAGGATATGCCGGGAGTGTAGGCAGCAGGGGTGAAAGTGGGATTAAAGATCCTCGAACTAGATCCAGAGGCGATTGGAGTGTCGTCCCATTCGCCTCTCTCTGCATTCCCAGCTTTTTGGGAAACATGATGATTGGGAACATTTGTAGGCCTCTGCTTCCGTTCAGAGCGCCTTTCTGCTGTTCCATCGCCACCATCCAACCGAAGCAGCTTATCGAGCGCATTTCGAATCCGCACCGGATCTTCCGATTCTACGGCAGTCAGATACTCATTTTCTGCAGTAATCCGATCCAAGTTGGGAAAGAAGTTACGTTTGATGATTGACGAGAGTGCGGAAGTGTACTCTCGTTCTGTGAGAATGGCTTGCTTGCGAAGTGAAGTTTGACCTGGCTTGAAAGGGATCAATGGCAGAGATGGATCAGCGGATGAGGTTGCATAAAGTTGAGAGGCTGAATCAAAACGTGCAGCTGCTGCAGCCGAGCGTGGAGTGGGCGGCTCCTTGCGCAATGGCATCACCCTTCTTATGAGCTTGGCGGTAAGTGATGTGACATAACTGGTGATGGAGGATGTAAAGCAAGTCGTGCCAAGCTGTGAGGTTGCATTGAGAGCTCAACCTATTCTAGCTGATGATGATGTGGGGGTCTGGACCCTGAAATCTGACTTGTAAGTCATGATCCTTTCGATCCACCCGATGCTGTTGATTTGTCTCGTGCGGCAATTATGAATGTGATGCAGGGTGAATGACGCCATGTCGTTAAGGTTTCTCGTTAAGATCACATCGCGTGTGTGACTGGGTCAGCTGGACAAGCGGAACGCAACCGATAGAAGGCTTTTTGCGGGAAAAAGAGAGGTAGAATTTGAACTGTATGAGAGGATGTGTTGTGCTGTGCTGCCTCATTTTCTTTTTTCTGAGATTTTCTGGTTTTTTCTTTTTCCTTTTTGCCAAGAGCCTGTTACTGTATACAGGTACAGTAGGCGCGGGCAGATTTGACTCAAGTCTTCTGCCAAGGGCCGTGGGCTGAAACGCTCTCGAGTCGACACATTTCACACATCCAACTCAGAGACAGACTTGATTCCCGGCTGAGCAAGCAGCGAGCCAGTCAACCAACCGGAACAGGGTCCCCGCTGCGCCCGCCATCCGCTATTCACTAACCACACTACCGTATCTTACCTTCTGCCACCGTCCATCGTCATCATCACCATTATCGCTTCCACTTTGTCGCTGCTTCCGTATCATCCCTCAGCTCAGCATAGCAACTGCTATCAGCTTCCCGGAAAGCACACCATCATCACCAAAACCATCACATAGCCAAGCTGTTCGCCCACGCATTATAACAATGACTACCAATAATCTGAATCAACCTAGTCTATCCCCCGTCAGCACCTTCAGCGCAGGTGCTGGCACCGATGGGGTCCCTTACTTGCGCAACACTGCTTCCACTTCCACAAACGTCAACCACAACGCTACTGCTGCTGCTGGCTCGCTCCGAAGCCAGCAGCAGTCTACCACGTTGAGCACCGTGGTCAAGTGGTGGTCCTGACGTCCTTAAAGCAGAAATGCCTGGATATAACAACACTTTGCAACGTCCAGGTCGAAGTGCACCTGTGAGAGGGGTCGCTTCGCAGCAACAATCTTCTACGTCTTTAAACTCTATCAACCACAGCAATCTGGCTTTCTCTGCCAATGCTACCCCGACTGCCGCAACTGATGCCGCCACCTCGTCGTCATCGTTGTTGCCTTCTACTCAACAAGCACAGCAACAGCAATATACCTACCAGCCTCTTTCTACTTCGAATCATCCTCTGGGATGGGATCGCCCTTACAGCAGCGGCGTCCCTGCCCCAGCTGTAGCTGTACCCATTTACCGTGCTGCTCATGCCAATGACATGTCAGCAGCAGCTTCGCATGTTGCGCCTCGTCATGCCAGTGCCGCGCATCTTCCCGACTCTCCCCCCGATACCCCGCCGCATTCGCCTGGCCTTGTTCCCGTCCATCTTCCTCCCTTTGTCGAGTCTCGCCCGCTGTCCCAACAATCACAACAGCAGCAGCTGCTGCGTATCTCTCCACCAAGGCACATCAACTCTCCCGCACGATCCTTCGCACACACTACTGCTCGCAATGCAGCAGACGTCTCGATCGACGCCATCTACACCGGTCAAACTCCCTGCGAGAGCGAGCTCGAAAGCGATGCTGAATCCGACTTCTCCGATGATGCTTCCCAAGCAACACTCGATCAGCTCACTCAGGCTGCCCAAACGCTTCTTCTTCACCACTCGGACAAGTCGCAACATTCCTACTCGCACGACAATGCCGAATCTAGCATCTCAAACGCTCACAGAAACGCCCTTCCAATCGAACTCATGCCTGCCACTCCCGAAATCAGTCCCGACAACGACGTTCGTCATCACGCACAAAAGTCTGCACATGCTTTCTTGGATCGTGTCTTCGCAGGTGTGCCTCGCAATCTTGCTGTTGAAGATGCGGGTGTCGAACTTGTTAGTCCTGGTTGGAGCGGTGCTGTTATCAAATCTGGTCCAGCATCAAGTGCTTCGGCTCAAGCATCTAGCTCGTACTCGTCGATTTGCAGTAGTGACAGCTCAGCAGAAACTCAACGTACTCTCTACGTCAGTATGCCCTCAATCGTTGATGCCAGCTTGCTCAGAGAGCAAGTGTTGGCAGTCTTGGATGCAGCAAGTGAAAAACTTGGCTGTGAGTCAGTGCTGGTGGTTTTAGAAAGGCGTATGAGAGAATTCGCAAGTGTTTTGCACGGTTTATGTTATGTTGGTGGAGCAATGATTGCTGCTGGTGTAGATAAAGTGAAGCAGGAGGAGGAGGAGGAGAGGGAGGTGGGAGGTGGACAAAATAGACTACCAACATTCGACCCTGTTAGTGGTTTGCAGCTAAGAGAAGGGCTTGTATTGGTTGCGATCGAGCTTTGAAGACGTTTTATAGTCGTGTTCTCTTTCGTGGGTGATTCCAACATATCGCCATATTTCTTATGTTTTGTTTTTCAGCGGCTTTTCTTTTCAGTGTTCTTGTCATCATCATTAGGTTTCCGGTATATCCTTTTGTTCTTACTTCAACAGTGTCGGTCTTTTGTCATTTGTATCACTTCTCACACACATACACACACATGAATCTATCAATGGTCATCAATGCCTTGTCTCTCCTTTTAGAGACGAAATGTGTTTGTATTGAGATTAGACTAGGACGAAGAAGATCGCTTTTCCCAAATTTGAATATAACTTTCACCTAAAAAGATCATTTGACGATCAACTTGTTCTACCAAAAGATCTTGAATTGAGAACCATTTTTCACCTTGTTTTTGATCTTTTTTACTATTTGTATGAATTTGAGATTTCCAACTTGCTTTTTCTCTTACTGTTCCTGGAACTGCGTCGTATACAATGTTTGCTACTAGATCGTATACTTCTGCCAATTTCTTTTCTTCTTTGTTTGTACCATGAGAAAGTAATGGGATGTGTTTAGTAATGTCTAATCCCTTGATAGGAAAGTTGACAAGGGTTGGATTTCTTTCTTCCTCGCCTAAACTATTTTTTGTGAATCTTCGAAAATGAATAATGAGATAAGGTGGTAATTTCTTTAGATTGTATCGATTCAATTTACCATTAGATTCATGATAAGATCGACCATCGTATTTAGCTAAAACTTGACCGATTGTTACTTGTGGTACTAAACGAGAAGTTGAATTTGGATTGGATTCATCTTCAGCAAGAACAGGTGGTGGAGGTGGAAGATCCATTGCAAGAATCCAAAAAGGTGAATCTCGTCGATCCAGGTCGAGAGAAGGATCAAAGCGAGTATGACCTTGATCGTCAATCTGACCATCACTTTGTTGAAGGATTGCTTGAGCTTGTGATTCCACATTTGTTGGTCCAGCGTCTTCTTGCGGTCTAGCTAATGGCTGTGATTCGACTTGGACAAGACCTCGAAAGCATCGACTTATCACACTTTCACCTTGTCCACCGCCTCGTTTTCTCTTCCCGCTTTTCGCCACTCCTGCTGCTGTAGAGGTAGGAGAAATCAGATCCGCGTGCAACCTATTCAATAACCACCCAAGGAACTCTACCGGATCGCTTTGTTGTGTAATCTGAAATTTGTTGCCCGAAACCTGTGACACTTGTTGCAAGAACTCGTGCGGTGAGACTTGCGGTTTGAAAGCTCTTGGATTCCACATCTTTCTTACCAATGCCCCAAACCTCTTCGCTAACTCGCTCTTCTCTCCTTCCTTCTCCTCCAAAAAGTAATCTCTCACAACCGGCACATGTACCAAGGCCTGAACCACCGCATTCACATAATCATTCTTGCCTACATTGTTCAGCCCAATGAATCCAGGCCAGTATTGTTTCCCCTTGAGATCATAGTATACCTGCTGATTGTCGATCTCTGTAATGAGGCTGCGCGTGAAGGTCGGATTGAGAAGATACTTGATATCCTGCAACGCAGCCTGATTCTCCTCTGGAACCGCATAATTATCTGGCAAAATATAAGTCTGAGCTGTCGTCAGGTTCATAAACACGTGATGAGAATCATCGATACTGTGTAGATATGCGTAAGAATTGCGGCCTCGTCCTTGGAAGTAACGGCCGCAGACAAGGCATGTGTAAACGTTGATGTTGGAGAGCGAGACCGAGCAGAGTTTTTCGAAATCAAAATCGAGAACTGCACGATTGATCGTGTCCAGGTACAGGGACGATTTGCCTCTGTTCGATCCATTCGGCACTGTGGAAGTTGTCGATGCTAATGACTGGATGGAAGGTTTGGAAGGGCCAGGTTTGGCGAAGGACGAAGATGACAACGAAGATTGGGCTTGACGTGTCCAGTATGCCGCGTCTTGAATGTCAAGATCATCTTCTCCGTCGTCGTCGATTGGCGGTGGTGGTGGAGGCAGAGTTGAAGTTGGTGGCGGCGGAGGTACAATGTCGCTGTTCTGTGCCACTGCAGGGTCGTCTTCTGGCGGAGGTGGAGGAGGGGGAGAAGCTGGCGGTCCAGGAAGGTCATGGACTGGTGGTGCTACATCATCTTCATCAGCTGGCGGAGGAGGAGGTTGAGGCTGATGATCATCTTGAAACATCCGCTGCCGCTTTGACGGCGGTATCGATGCGTCAGCCATACTGACTAGAGGCTGCAGTGAGGAAGTCGTCCGGTCGAAAGAACAAGAAGAACAAGAAAGTAACACTTTGTGGACGAGCAACTTCGCTTCGCATCCTCCACTCTTGGCTTGGCTAAATCTGCCGATCGGCCACGCACCCACAAAGTTGATCTCCCGATGTAGCTTTGTGCTACGAATCCGGAAAGCGACCTCCAAACTTGCCTTACTCGACCGTCTCGCTCAGGTATACCGGCCGCTTGGACCGATTGCACATCTATCCGACATCGAGCCTCATTCTATCTCGGACTGCAATGACTAGAAAGAGGAATCGGAGGCAGGTTAGAGGCAACAGGAAAGCTGCGGTAGAACGGCGTAGTTGATCTTGATTCTGCGAGATTTCGAGTTTCGGCGCGATTTTTGACATGTGTCGAACAACGGTCCGACTGACTCTCACTTCCACTTGAACACCAGAAGCAGCATGCAGAGCTCAACGCAGCTCAGTCAAGTATCTACATCTCTACGCCTGCACCCCTTTTCCTTGATCTCATCGAGACTGACACAATTCGAACAACAGCTGGTTCTTGAACCGCCGCATGGCAAGAAGACGCTCTGTGATGCACGTAGTTCGGAGCCACAATGCTTGCCTCTTGGTCTCTGCCTTGCGCTGCACACTGTATATGGTCTGTCTCATTTTAGTGTAGAGCAACATGCTTGTCCGGTGCCTTCTTTCCGAAACACTCAAACAATTGGGTCTTACCACTTCACTTACCGCTTGCGTCTGAAGTAAGGTAAAGGCGCTGATTGGTCACATCGTCCTAAAGCTTATCCGTTGATTCGCAGGCTCGTGCATACGAGTTCGATATGGCCTGAGGATGTAGACACTGTGGACAGCGGTATCGACCTTTGAAGATGAGATATTGAGTGTACAGTGTAGTGTAGTGCAAAGCTAAGCGCTCTTCCGCGTTCAGCTAAGCGCCCTGGACCGTACCTCGCCTACACAGTCCCGCCCTACCCAGCCTCCTCGACTACATCCATCATTCACGCTTTCCTTATTAACCTCTTCCTTTCCCACTACTACCTTTTCTTTCTGGTTGGTGGCTTTCTTTTCATCCAGCCTCTTTCGATTCTCTTCACCTTCTCGGCTGGATACGACCTTTACGTTACGTTCTTACGACTTCATTTCTGTGCTTAGCAAGACTTAGCTTTTACGATACAACGGGTTGGCTCTGACTGGCTTCAGGACACCGTTTGCTTTCTACCTTCTTACGACTTTATCTCTTTGCCTAGATCGCACCAGATTTGTTTGGCGCTCTCACGACACCCCTCTCTGCGCATTATCCCATCCTCACCACCCCGGTTCTATCCCATCCGGGATACAGCATTCTCCTATTCACTTCCTTGACTTCTTCCGGGGAGCATCTTGGCCCTGCTTTTTTCTTTTGCCCACTCTGGGCCCGGGAACTTTTGTCTTCCATTTGATCATCGATATTGCCAGCATTTCACCTTCCTATCTAGTTTTCTTCTCTCTTCTTCTTTTCTTTCGATATCAGCCCTTCAACTTCTCAATCTCATGCCAGTAGTCGACGATAAGCTGTTCATGCTCTAGACGGTCTTGACCTTTCACGATTTTTAACGACCCCTTCTTACGCCTATTTTCAATGCTGTCTACGTTCAATACTTCATTACTCTAGGCGACCTTCTACCACGTACTGTCTTCAACCAAACTGACATCGACAGCACCGACAATAATTAGACCATACCCTACCAGCATCACAACGATCCAGATACGCGGAACATCTCATCTAACTATCTAAGCTCACAGAGCTCACTTCAAACGATGTCCGCACAGCATACACGCAGGCAGCGTTCGACATCCGTCTCCGGACCCAGTGCCCCGATTCAGCATCAGAGAAGCGCTTCGAACAATACTATCGGTGCTGCCTCTGGTGCTAGCATTGCTTCTTCCTCTGCACGTCAGGAACAAATGCGCGAAGCAACACTTGCCGCTGAACAAGCGCTCAGAAACTATCAGGAAGAGTCGCAACCTCGTACTTTGATCTTCACTTATCAGGTTCAGCGACAGCCGGCTCCACCGGCAGCATCCTCTCAAACTGTACGACAAGCTTCTGGCACGATCGGATCAAACAGCCAGCTTCAGCGTATCCCTGAGGTCACCTCGGAAGGTTCTTCTGGTGAGGCTGCTGGGAGGACGGACAAGGGAAGACATGCGGCGACTATGCCACAAGCCCTCAGGATCGGAGGAGGTGAACTAGGACATCACAGAGCTGTGACAATGGAAGAGAATTACCGAGCGCTGCCCAGAAACTTTGATCCTGTTACAGGGCGCAAGCAAGAGGCTAGGACTGGTACCAGAAGACCAAGCTTGCCTTTCGTGTTCGAGCCTCTTGCTTCCTCTCAGTCTCAGCAGCAGCAGCAGCAGGGTACTGCTCAGATGGCCGGAAGTGACTTTCCAAACCCGCACCGAGCGACCGGACAGGATGATTCACAACTTTCCACCGCTCAGCTTCAGCGACGGGCTAGTCAAGATATGCAGTCCCCTCTTCTGTCTCGCACGCCAACTGCTCAGCGAGGCGAGCTTCCTGTTTCGACCCCTCCTCGCACACAGACCATACAGAATTCTCAAGACATCCCTCCCACACCACCACTCGGCAGCGGTGGCCAACGAACAGGTTTCCAAACAATGCCACTATCAATCAACAAAACAAGGCTGCCTCAAGCAACCCAGATCGCGGTTGCATCCACGCTGGCCGACTCGATCTCTTCTGCCTGGTCGGACAGCACTGAATCCGAGCCGACACCGACTGCGAGTAGTGTAGCTGCCATGCGAGAGCGCAACGCACAACTCGAGGCTCAATTGATGCCGGTCCAGCTCACCCTGCCATCCACTTTTTCATCTTCGTCCACTTTGGCTCCAGTACAAGCTGCTCCCAGCCCAGCGAAAGCCCCTGTCACTGTTGGCGCAAGATTCGGCGCTCCTACTTCGCAAACGTTACGACCGCCAGCACCCGCTGTGACCGCAGAGGAAGTGGCTAGTATCAAAGCCTCAGCCGCTCCTTTTACTCCATCTAAGCCTTCCAACCTCTCAGCTCCTCCCATTCGATCGAACTCTAATGACACGAGCTATTCGGGGGAGACGATCGCTCTCCCCGATGGAACACAAATCCCGACAGTCAGAACTGATTTTCAAAATTTGAAAAGAATCAGCTTACCCAAGGCTGTACCTGAGACTAGCTCGACCGCAGCAGTTGGCAGGCAGGAGACACTACCAAGTGTCGGAGGACATGTCATCTCGCGTGCCGATCCAAAGGTTGTTCCTAAAAACGATGGCTCTTCAAGAACGATCTACTCTCCTACCCCACAAACACTTGCCAATGCCCGAAGACAGTCGAGTCTGCTTCAAGTCCCACAAGCGACCGGCCTTGTAGGTGGGGCTGGAGAGGGCGGCGAGCGAATCCCATCCCCACTATCTGCATCAGCAGAAGCTCCGCAAGCACCGCAGATTCCTCATGCGCTCAAGTTTCGCAAGTCTGAGCCATCCATCAGCGGTACTGAACCCCAACAAGGGACAAAGGCGCTTCCAACTGCGGCTCCTGCACTCCAGATCGACGCTGCCAAGGATATCGAGACAAGCGTTGGAGGGACCACTCAAGCCAAATCAGATGACACCGATGTTCGCAAACGGGACAACGCCGACTCTATCGGCTTCCGCAACGACCCCAGACGAAACACCTTCGGCGAGCTCGCACCTAGCATGCTGGAAGAGGCGAATCGAAAGCTCTTCGTGTACCAGATGCAGCAGCTGGATGAAGACGCACGCGAGAAAGGGGTGGGTTCTTCTCGTCAGACGCAGCAAGCTTCTGCAGTAGTCGCTGCCAGTGGTGATAAGGCTACTGTTGAAAAGTCGAAGCCGGAGACGATCCCTGCAGCCGCAACCACCGTTGTCCGTCGGGAAAGTTCAGCTTCGCAAAGAAGTCGACGCGACTCAATTGGATCAGCGACCACCGCTTTCGATTCTCCGACCAAGGATGAATTCCCTCTGAGTGTCAAGCAGTCTACCGGACCTTCTGGAAGTGCGAGAATCATTCGAGGCACTGCCCGTGCAGCCGTAGCTCCGCCTAGCGATGTTCTAGAAGTTCAAGAACCAGAAGAAGTTTCCCACCCGAACGACAATGGAGACGACGAAGAGGGAACTGAAATCGACGAGCACGAACAAGAAGGAACCTATGATCTCTCCTTCTCCAAACGAGTCCCTTTTGTCGTTGATACATACACGAACAATGGAGAAGAGGAGGAAGATGAAGATGCTCGAGTCCTTCGTAATGCAGCTGCCGGTGGCGGCAATGCTGGCGTAGGAGAGAGATCAGACTTTCGCTTCATTCCGATCTCCTCTGTCAAAGCAGGCAAAGCTCGTCGACCTCGTACCCGTGATACTCGGGTCTCCTTTCGTAGCAACCCTTCTCACATTGATCAGCAGCAACAACAGCGTCCAGGCTCGCGTCAACATGGAGCAGCTCCTGCGTGTCGCCAATGTTTTCGAGCCGGTTTTGATTGCGCTATGAACCTGCAGTTGGGTGAAGGGACCGCAGCGAGAAAAGCTTTTCAAGATTTCGTTGCTGCTGGCGGTCTGAATGCTTTTTCCATTCGTGATGCTGCAGCTGCGTCAGAAGACAAAATCACTGTGGAAGAAGCACTGGGACGCAACTATGTGGATAAGCTAGGAGAGGTCGCGTTTGGAGAATCTGCACTCAGTCGACCAGTAACACGAGGAATGTACAATGAATTATTGGAGGAGAAACAGGAGCAGGAAAGAAGGAAAAGGCTGGTAGCGGATCATCGACCTTGGTCTGCTGACTTTGAAGAGATTGACAACGCAAAGGAGCAACAAGGGCAAAGGCAGAGCGGGGAGAGGATGAAGCGCAGCTTGAGTACGAATCGGGATGTACGAAGACTCAGTCAAATGACTTTGCAGGATGGTCTTGACCAGGATCAAATCGACGCGGTGGATGTCGATGATGCAAGGCAATTGCTGCTCAACAACATCAAGCGGTCAGGCTCGCAGAAGCTTCATGCAGAGCTGGAAGATGGAGAGGCAGTCGATATCGATCCAGCCGACTATCAGGATGATGGCGATCTCAATGATGACGAAGACGAGATGTCGTCAGCTTCCTCAGACGACGATATTGTGACATGGGCAGATCAATGGAGTGTATGGGTAAAGATCCGACAGATGCTTACCTTCTGGATCTACATCTTTGCACTTCAAGCTCTCGCATCAGGTTACACCAACACTGTCAACCGTATCATCACCGACACACGGGCCTCTCCCTCCGATGCCTTATGGTACCAGCTCGGCTCGCTCGCGTACAATGGCTGTCAAGGTAGTGGTCTCTTCTTCGCCAACGTACTTGTAGGGTTCGGTCGACAGCGCATTGCATTAATCTCGCTCGTTGCTGTTGGTGCAGTATGCGTTGTTGCTGGATTTGTACCCCACGTTGCTGCAATTCTCGCTTGTCAGTCGATTCTAGGCCTTATCTCGGGTCTCGTAGTCTTCCTTGCTCTTGCCAGTGTCATGGACCTTTTCGCAACGTCCAAGGGCCGTCTCTTTGGCCTTTCATCCATTGTACTTGTTCTGGTTGGAGGTCAATTGGCAGGACCATGGATCTCTAAGGTGGTCCTCGAGCTTCTTGGCTGGCCATGGACGTACTGGCTCACTCTGATTGTGGCTGCAGTTCTTATCGTCTACATCGGCGTCGCTACGCGTGAGACAGCCTCTTTTGTCTTATTCCGCCGCGAAGCACTCCGACTCAAACGTACAGGTCAAGGGTGGACACCTGAGCCTCAACTCGAAACTCGACCAAGTCAAATGTTCGGCGATGATCTGCCGCGTCCATTCAGGCTGATTCGGAACAATCCGATGCTGATCTTGTTAGCTACGGGGCTGGCAGTGTTGGGTGGTATGTACATGTTCCTTTTCGCAGGTATGCAGGGAGTTTTCGTGCGAACACATGGACTATCTCAGACCTACGCAGCGATCGCAGTGACAGTATCTGCTGCAATTGGCTTGGTGGTCGGTGTGGCAGCGATCTACTTGATCAACGCAAGAAAGGCAAGTGGGAACGATGGCAGTGCCTTTGCAACGAAAGCGCGTCCGCTATACCTGGATGAGAAGGGACACATCGATACTCGTCGCCCTTTGAGGGTCAAAACAGAATCTCTGCTTGTTTCAGCTTTGTTCGGTACAGCGGTATTCAGTTTTGCGTTGTTCACACTTGCCTTGACCTCAAGCTTCAGAGGTACAACGTGGTTCCTTACCGCTTTTGCTGTTGTTCTTTCCACAGCTGCTCTGTTGATTGTTGGGATTGCGATTGCTCAGTATGTGCTGGATGGATACTGTCCACCTCGGAAAGTTGTACTGCGTGACGTGATTGCTCGGGAAGACCCATCCACCCCAACCATTCTACAAAACGAGGACGAGGATCGATTTACATCTTACTCGCGGCGCACAGCCGGTCGTCTAGCCGCAGCCGCAGCTGCTGCAGCCCGCTTCCATGGCGGTCCTACAGGTCGACATGGCCAGCCAGCCTATCGAGACCCTCATTTCCCTTCCCACGAAACCAACGAAGACGGAAGAGCAGCATGGCTTGATGCAGGTGAGAACGTTACTTCGACGCGCGACAAACGCTGGTTGAATGAAACAGCACTTGCTGCCCTCACTGCTGTCACTGCTCTTTTGTTCACGATTTGCTCCGTGTTGAGCTTTGCGTCGTTCCTGGCTTATGCGGTGCTGTCTTTTGGTGCTTATTGTGTCATTTTTGCATCGGTGAGCTTGGTGGTACTCCTGTCGCTGTTGTGCGTTTGGCTGTACGGAGCGAAGCCTAGAGCATGTTCGTTGGCGGTGGTGGATGAGGGGGACGCCGAAAGAGCACATCGGAGGAGAGCAAAGCTGAGGGAGAAAAGAGCATTGTCGAGACGACGATCGCTTTCATTGACACAAACGCGAAGTAGATCGCAGGCTGCATCTGCACAAAAGCAACAGCAGAACAAGCCGAGAAACACACCAATGAGGCTAGCAAGGAGGTTCGCTGACGCGCTAGGTTATAGACCTCTCTCCGAGGATGGGCTGGATGCTTATCGCCGTTCGGCCCCAGAGCGGAACGAGGAGGATGGAGTGACAAGACGAGATTTCCGACCGACCCGAGTATCCACAACCCAGCCTCTGATGCAACAGTTGGAAGCAGATCAGCGATCCACAGCAACCGCAGCAGCTGAAGGTCGACGAGAACTATGGCTTGCTAAATTCATTGCCAACCGTGACCAACAGCCCCAACGAGATGGCACATTGACACTGAACGAAGCTACTGAAGCCCCTGCTGCTGCCGCACCGAGCAGGTTTAAGCGATGGGGAGGGGTAATGCTCGGAATGAGCCATCAACAGCCCGACGCCCTAGGTCGAACCCTCAACAACGCAGCCACCTCACACGCACTCAACCTCAACCGCACAGGTCCATCCCCCTCCAAAGGCATCTACACCACCTCGCCTCCTCATCACCTCCAACCACTCTCCCCACCACCGCGATCTCAACCTAGAGCCAGCATCACCCTTTCCAATCCCCACCAGCATCCTGCAGAAGGCTTTGAAATCGTCCACTTCCAAACCAATCAAGCTCAGCAGACAAATGACAGACCGTACACTCCGGTAATGACGCGAACAAGAAAATCCATCGACATAATGACAAACCCGAACACACCGGCAGGAAGGTTGGATATCATGGCTAGAAGTCATTCCCACCCTACTAATCTCAACACCAACGTAATTGGTGGCACTGTGCAAAGAACCCCACCGCATCGACATTAAGAGAGCTTCAACAGCTCTCCTGTAAATAATATGTACAGTAATTGTAAATGTTTGGCGATACTACTGACTTCCCTTCTGACTTTTGCTCACGTTGTATAACCAGGTCTACCTCAAAGTTAGTTTCTAAGACGCTCGGACTTACATACACGAAAGTTCACACTCAAGATTTTGGGATCAAGAGCCAAGACAGCAGACTGAAAAAAAATCTATAGCCTCGGAGAGACAAGTCAAGATCGCTTTCAATGCCGCAATGGTTCAACGCTTTCGTTCGCAACCCGTCATCAATCTTCAAGACCACTCTTAATGATCACGAAAACCCTCACGACCCACATTACCTCATCCACACTCACAATAGCAATAATGACAACCAAGAATGCCAATTGATTTCAGAGAGCAAGTTTGCTCGACATCCTCATCAACCTCTGACAAGCGACTGTGTGATCTTGAAAGCGTGAAAAGGAAACATATCATATTCTCAGACCCAAATATCGAGCCTAGAGATCATCATGTGGGACCCCGCACCCCTTCGCACTCAACCATGCCAATTACACAACCCAACTCTCTCCGCACACCATTGAGGCTGTAACGGCTCAGCCCTAACCCCCATTTCCTTCAATCTCCATCTTAAATCCATCATTCTCGCCAACGCCTCAGTCCCTTCCCTTTTAACACCATTAATCTGTTCTCCACTCCACCAAATTTCCGCACCTGCAGCAGCTCTAGGCCAAACTTTACTTTCCAAATTAGTTGGATCAATAGTTTCACTCCAAACTGCGTGTTCACCACCAACAAATTTCTGCTTTAATCCATCTTTAGCCTTATCATCTGTGATGGTAGATGTTGCATTAGCAATAACAGCTGAAGGATCAAAAGTATACGTTTGTTGCCATGATACATAAGGACACCATAAATTACCTGTAAAGTTACCAAGGAAACTTGTACCTCCACAATCCAAGTAGAAATAGGAAACGGGTGCAAGTACAATGTTGACATCAGGATTGTTCTTAAGAGCGATAGCAGAGTTGTTTGCATCATTCCAAATCTCTACCAACGAGCCTTTAGCAAGAGTCTTTGCAACGGTAGGGAACTTAACCGCCATTTCCTCCCAAACCATTCCTTTCTTACCCGCCTGATCAGTAACGTTGGTAACAAGAGACATAAACTTGTTCAGGTATGGCTCCATGTTCGCCTCGCTAGACAAATTCCAGCAATTGAAATTAGGTTCATCTCCACCTGACGAGACATAGATCGACTTCGAAAGTGAAGAAACCTTTTTCAGTAGACTTGTCACGAAGCTACCAATAGACTCAGGAACCTTGAAAGTATCCACATTAGTTGTATCTGATCCGGTGTAATTCGAAACCAATCTCAACTGACCAGACGGAGGTTCAGCAGCAACCTTTGCCCAATCCAGCTGATTCGGACAAGCCATAAGATTCCCACCATCCACAGCATCCACTCCACTCAACATATGTCCCGGCATATCCGTCTCAATAATCACATTGATACCTCTCGAACCAGCATACATAATAACCTCCTCAATCTCCTTCTCAGTGTAAACTGCCTTTCTGACCTCTCCATCAGCCGTCTGATACCACCCATAAGAACCCTTCTCGGCCAGCACGCTCAACTCCTCCCCTTCAAAAGCAAGTGGGAAAGACTGTGTATCAGTAGCATGCCAATGAAGCTGGTTCATCTTGACAAAGCTCATTGTATCAATAAGCTTCTTGATAGTCGGAACATCAAAGTAGTTACGAGCCGTATCAAGTAACAATCCTCGATAAGGATAGGCAGGACGATCGGTAATGGTAATGGGTACATTCTGAATAAATCTCTCCGTCTGTACCTTACCAGCTTCGGTAGGAGGAAGTGCATAGATGAGCTGAAGAAGAGTCTGAAGACCTCGCAAAGCACCGAGGGAGGTGTACGAAGTGAGCTGAATGGAAGAAGCGTTGGCGGGAACAAAGATGCGATACATCTCGGCGTCGAGGAAACCGAGATCGGCAGGGGCGGTCTTGTCGGTAGCAAGGTCGAGTGGCTTGGAAGATGCGTTGTAGCTCAACTCCTTGATTGCGTGGCTGGCGATACTACAAGCGTTGCTCCACACATCACTGGCAGCAGAAGTTTGTTGGGTCGAGTCGTCAACAACGACCTTCTTGTCACTTCCGGCATTGGTCGAACCAGGCGAGGGGTCGGTAGCAAGCTTCCTTCCTCCAAACGGAGCCTGCACAGCTCTAGGCTTCAGATCATTACCAACTTTCTTCTCGTCCTCCACCTCGTCCCGCTTTCCGACAACACAAGGGTTAGGCATAGTCTCTGACATAAGCTCAAGCACCTTGATTTCGACGCTAGCAATGAGAGGAGCCTTGCTGACAAGGTCACGCATGTTTTCGCCACGATCAGCAACAACAGGCCAAAGATTGGTGGAAAGAGCCAGCTTCGCGGCTGCGTTGACGGCATCGGTTAGATCCGAAGGGATACGAGACTTGTCGGTTCCGTCAACATAGTTGAAGCTCAGGTCGTTGGAGAGACGGGTGAAAGAGGCGTCCTTGTTCGAAGTGAAGTTGAGAGGATGAGGCCAAAGAGCTTGGACAGAGAGGGCGGAGAGAAGGCTTGACGTGGCCAATAGGGTGGCCGTGCGAGGGAGCCACATGACTGCGAGCGGAGAGGAAGGGGGCAGAAGAAGAGGAAGTTGAACCGATGAGGAAAGGAGAGAAAAGAGACTAGCGCAGAATTAGTAGTTATATACCTTTATCTGGTCTAGCTTTTAGGTTCCCATCAATGGCGTTGAAAGGCTCCGAGCGCTTGCCTTGAGTCATGTGGAACTGAAATGACGGCCGACAGGGCTTCTGTGGTGAGAGTAGATTAGCGAGGGGTCTCTACTCGAACCCGAGCCCCACCGGGAAGTCAAAGCCACACTTCGGGTTGCAATAATGGTTGTACCAATCTAAGAAGTGGGACCAGGGGCGAAAGTGGGTCACTGGCTCTTAGTGGGTACGAAAAGGTACTAGTTACTGTGACTGTATGATGGTCATATTTGTTTGGAAGCGAGATCGTGTTGACCTGCAAAGTTAAGTTGAGACTGCAGCAGCATTCCTCATGGTCAGCTGGGATCGGAGCTCGGGCCGTTCAACACCGCATACAGCATACAGTCCAGCCAGCCAGTCAAGTGTGTGTAATTTCAGAAAAGATCGCCGCCTTCGCCTATCTTGACAGCTGCAGAAGCGCTGCTTTGCATGCCACTTGTAAAATCGCCGCCGCCGCCGCTGCCTCCTCGCGCTTGGACCCTTTTGTTTCGAACTGTCTCCACCTCGAAATGATTGTTACACACACACACTCAGACCCCTTTAAAGCGTTGTCTCTCGTCATACACTTCATCTTGGTCGATACTTGGCTTTTTGGTGCACGGGCTTCGTGGCGAACAAGTGGGAACATTTGCATTGCAAATTGAGCAGGAGAAGGCAAATGAAGTCGGAAGTGGCTGAGATCGGTGTGTGGGAACGATTGTTCAGTACGACTTGGGAAGTCCGAGAACGTGTTGTCCGAGGTAATTGAGGATCATCTCTCGGCTGTTTCATCCCGAATCGCGGCAATATTGAGTAGGTTCAAGCAGGTCGTTGTCAGTAAGATAGTCTTACCGGAATGGGTGGGACAAGGCTGTGTGAGCGAGATCCAACTTACCTGACTGGCGCAAGTCGCGGTACCAAGCTACAATGTTTCGAGACAAAGAAAGAACGACAAGTCATTAACGTCAGCTACACCTTCGTATGATCGCGACAAGCCTATAACGATGAACTGCTCACATTTCCCTGAAGTACCTCTCGACATGGAATTCCCTCGAGTAACCCATGCCACCATGTGTCATAACCGCTGTCTCGCAGGCTCTGTAACCAGCTTCAGCAGCCATATACTTTGCCGCATTTGCTTGAGCGCCAGAATCAACCGCTCTATCGTCATACATTCTCGCAGCAGCATAAGTTAAATGTTTAGCTGCTTCCAGTTCTGCCCAACTCCTAGCTAATGGATGTTGAACCGCTTGCATCGCACCAATTGACTTTCCAAAAACCACTCTATCTCCAGCATACCTTACAGCTCTTTTCAATGCTGCATAACCCGTTCCTAATGCTTCTCCAGCCAACAAGCATCTTTCAGCATTCATTCCATGCAAAACATACATGAACCCTTTCCCTTCTTCACCAATCAAACAATCAGCAGGAATCTCGAAATCATCAAACCAAACCTCATTTGCATCAACAGTATTTCCTCCCATTTTTGCTATCTTTCTCATTTCCAATCCTTTTGCCAACCCTGCCTTCCCTTCATTCTCTGGTGTATTCGGTACATTCCGTAAAGGAGCGAAGAACAAACTTAACCCAGAACTTCTTTTCCCTTCCTCAGGTTCAGATGTTCTTGCTAAAAGAACCATATGAGAAGCAACTTGAGCTGAAGATGTCCAAATTTTACTACCATTGACTATATATTTATCACCTCGTTTAACTGCTTTCGTTTTAAGTTTAAGTGTTTCCAGACCTGTTGTAGGTTCAGTGATACCAAAACATGATCGAATACGTCCATCAATCATTTTTGGAAGCCAATCGGAATGTTGTTGGGAAGAAGCAAATTCAATGATGGGCATAAGAGGATAAATGTTTGCATGAATGGATTGAGCTCCCGCTACGGCAGCTCCGGACTCAGCAATAGTTTGAAGCATTATGGTTGCTTCAGAGATACCGAGACCTGCTCCACCGAGTGATTCAGGCATACAAATCCCAATCCAACGACCTGCAGAGAGGGCATCGTACAATTCGTGTGGATATTCAGCTTTCCTATGAGTAGGGAGAAGGAAAAAAGCGTTGGTCAGCAAGAGCAGACATTGGCAATGACGCACAGGGAAGGCAAACTCACTGATCCTTTTGCATCCAATAATCATCACCAAATTGAGAACAGATGTCTTGAATTGCACGTCGCACATCGATTTGCGACTCGGTGAGACCTTGCTCTGACATGCCGGTGAATTCAGCTGCTGCTTTCCTTGCTGCTGTCGAAGCAAAGTTTCTCGTGTTTGAGATTAAGCTCGATGAAGCTGGGCCCATACTTAATGTGTGTCTCCTATCACACATGATTGAAGAGGCGAACCTCGAGAAGATGGAGATGGATCGACTTGGTGCTCGAGCCACTGAGGCGCAAGCCCTGAAAGTACCTCTAGATGTTGATGCCATCATATTGCTTGCGGAAGCCGTGATTGAAAAGTAAGCTGAGGTGCGATATGATTGACGATTCGATTGTGCCGACGACGATAGTAGAGAAACAGGGGAGGTGAGTTGAGGTTCGATGGTTGGAGATCAAGAAGCGACTCGTGTGCATGGAAGTGAGAAGGCACTCACGGCACGCGATGACCACCTGCAAGGCATGCACAGTCGGCGTCTTAATTCCGCTGCTTTTGCGGGGAAGAAACACAATCCTTCGCTTTCGCTCGACGAGTAATTACGCATTGCTCCTAACACAACCCACCGCACGCAAGGATCCTCTTCCTTTTCGCTCAATTCGAAGTTTTGCGGTTCTTATGACGGCACTTTCGAATCTGTCCGCGTCTTTGGCAGAGAGAGGAACAACTCAACCCCGTCACGATGCACAGGCTTGATTTCACCCTTTACAACGCAAATCCGCTGAATTCCGTGTCAATTGAAGCAATGATGAAGAAATCGGAAGTCACGACCGAGATATATCGAAAGAGACTACAGATGCTATGAAGGGAATGTATGGATTAGGAGGAGCAAAAGAATGTGATGTGTGTTTGTAATAAAGCTTATAGACGTCCCCTTCACTTCCTTCCGAAGAGACTTGGCACCCTGAGCCTGCTAAATCGTGATGTCGCTGTGCTAAGGACACTCTTGTTCTCTGCCGGATACAAGCTCGACCTTCCTCCTCCACCCATGCTAGTCGAATCGCTGAACGTCGTCCTCGTCTTCTTCGGCTTCAAGCTAAGCCTCTTGTTCCCCCGCTCGCCGCCTCTGCCAAAGTCGTTCTGCAACTGACCCAGCACATCTTCCGACTGCCACTCGGGCAACTTGGACGCCAACAGCTCACAGAACAGTGGCTGAAGCCGGCGAATGTGCTTCAGGCTAGGCGGTGGGAAGCCAGTTGAGAACTTGGGCACGCGAAGTTCTCCTGCCTCCTCTTCACTTGCCAGATGCTGGTTGAGAGGATCAACTTCATCGTAGAACGCCCAAGGGAAGTCATACTTCTCGGTTCCACGCACGCCATCGTCGCAAGCACCGTCGTCAATCGTCTCGCCATTGTCCTCCATAAGATCGCGCATCATAGCGTCAATATCCTTGATTTCGCGTCGCATCGCATCGTCCGTCAGATCAGCCTCGGAAACGCCACCAGGATGAGCAGCCTCAGGCTTGGCAAGCAAGTAGTTCTTGCGCGCTTCTAGCTCGTATCGCACCTTCATCCATCTTGTGTACCTAGCCAATTTGTCAGCCTCGCCGATGATTTTCTTGACGTCCGCATCAGTAAGCCTCGCGTCTTGCAAAAGCTCCTCAAAGTTGATCTCAAGGTTGGGAGCACGTCGGTCGGCTGGGTTAGCAGGGTCCGTAGTTGAAAGCGCCATGTAATCCAACCCGAGCTGACACCAGTCCCAAAGTCGCTTTGAGATAGGCGCACATTCGTGGAAGAGGCAGTACAGCGACTGCTCGTGGCGTGCTGCTAGAGCAATCCATGCTTCGATACTGTCATCGCCTTTCTTCTTGGTCTCGAGCATATCATCGATGAAGGCTTGAAGATCGCCAAGTCTTTCACTCAGATTAGCGCTTCGAGCAATCTCACGAATGGCAGGATAGAAGACGGTTTCGAGCGAGTCTTTGATGATAGCTGGGATCAAACTGCCACTCGCCATTTCGACTGCCTGCTCACGATCGCGGCGCTTGAGAGACTCTCGAAGGAGAAGCTTGAGCAGGGCGAACTTGCGGGCGCGCGTGTGTTCGGCACCCTGAGCGCCCCAGGACGGCATCGGGGGTTGATCAGCACCTGCAGGTGTCGTCTCGGGATAGGCAAGATTGAGGTTGCCACGGTAAGGCGAAAGAGCAAAGCATCGCTGCAGCTCAAGGACGTGGTTCTCGGCTTCTTTGCTGAGCTTGCCATCAGCCGAGAGCAGAATGGTGGTGAGGATGTCTTCGCCGCGTTTCTTGGCTTGACGCTGCATGTCGCGCGATTCGACTCGGTCGCCGCGTTTCACGTACTCCTCGACCTTCTTGGTGAGTTCAGGATCGTCGATCTCCTTTCGGATGGGTACGACAAACTCCTTCTGGATGTACGATGCCTCTTTGCCGATGACGTAGGAGAATACGCGTTGGATGAGCGACTTGGCTCCACCTGGGCGTGCCAGCAAGAGCGATAAAATACCTGATATCATCGTCTCGGCATTTGCATATTTGAGCAGCTGCTTGGCGCCCCAGTAGGGCGCAAGGGCGTGGATACCTTTGACCATCTTGAACAGGTCATCAGAGTTGGGTGCGCTGACGAACAGAGCATGGAAGATGTAAGCAGCGTGGATGCGTGCGAATTCGACCGAGTTGCGGTAGTGCGGTGGCAGGTTGCGGATGTTGCTGATGTCGAGGTAAGAAATGGCTTCCTCCAAACCGGTCTCGCTCTCGATGATGCTCTCCTTGAAGGCGCACCAGTCGCGGCGCACTTTGGCCCACTCTTTACCTGCAGCTCGCCAGACACGGCCGCCTTCGCCTTCGTACAGGTTGTCAATCTGGTCCATGAGTTCGGCATCAATACGTTCGGGTTTATCGAGACCACGCTTGACGGTGCCCTTGCCCCAGTTCTTGCCGACACCCCACTTCTCGGTACCCGGCTCTCCCAGACCGGGACCTCGTGTCTCACCTTCACCACGAACACCGAAGCCACGAGCTACGAAGCTGCCAAGGTATCGAGTGGCGGCAAGAGCGTACAGACGACGCTTAGAGATTTCACCTCGTTCGACGGAAGAGGAGAAATTGCGAGCGGCCATTTCGTCGAAGAAAGGCTGAATGCGCTTCTGCCAGTACTTCTCGGGAGCCTGGTCGAGACCGGGGAAGGTGTGAAGATGAACATGGAAGAGATGGCGAAGCAAGAGCGGCTCTTGCAGGTCCTCGCCCTCGCGCATTGCTTCATCATTGGCGTAGGGGTCACGCGCAGCACCGGCGTATTCACCAGCATCCTCACCGCGTTCAAAGGTCTTGACACGGGTGAGTTTGGATCGCTGGCTCGAGAAGGGATAGCCGTACTCAGTGAGTGCACCAAGCTTCTCAACCTCGGCCCATTCGGACTGCATTTGCAGCATGACGAGCGCCTTGAGCAAGTAGTGGCGCTGCTGAGGTGTGAGTGGCTTGACACCTGAATCGCGCATCTTGGGACCGGAAGCGCCGTGAGGACGGCGTCGGCTGGCTCGACGAGCTTCGGCCTTCTCTTCTCGCTCGCGCTCCTTCTCGCGAATGGCAAGCAGACGCTTCTCTTCGGCCTCTTCCTTCTCGCGGATGGCTCGATCACGGGCTTGAGATTCTTCTTCACGCTTGCGTGCGAGCTCGGCTTCCCGAGCCTCCCTCTTCTTGATCTTCTCGCTGCGTTTGGCTTCTTTAGCGGCAAGAGCAGCCGCGGCGGCAGCGGCAGAAGCTTCTTCTTTGGCTCTACGCCTCTCAGCTGCACGGTCGGCCTTTTCAGCTCGGGCTCGCGCCTCAGCTGCTTTTTGCTCTTGCTCAGCCTGCAACTTGGCAGCTCTACGCTCGTCTCGTTCGGCTTTAGAGCTCCGCTTTGCTGCCAATACGCCGGCGCCGGCGGTAGCTCCACCAGCCAGAGCAGCAATAGCTGCTGCAGGTGTGGCATGCGAGCGTCTCGGGGTAGCCTCCTCCTCTTCAAGTCGCTGCTCCTCTTCTTCTTCGTCCTGCTCGTCGCTACTCTCAGAACTTTCAGATTCGGGCTTGGTCTGCGTTTTGGTTGGTGCTGGGGCTACCACTGGCGCGGCAGCAGGACTCTTGCGAGAGAAGTTCATGTAGCCCTTAGGAGCAGCTTTACCGTTAGAGCTGGTGGCTACCAGCTTCGATTTGGGTTCCGCAGCAGCAGCAGCCTTGGAGGTTGACGCGATAGGAATAGCTGGGGCAGCTCTAGCAGCCGAGTCCGAAGTTTGCTCAGTGCTGTCGTCCTCAGATGCATCTTCGTCCGAATCTTCTTCTTCTTCGTCGTCACTGGTGGTCTCAGGGACCTTCTTAGTTGCAGCAGCAGCGGATGGAGCAGCAGAAACAGGGACTGGCTTGCCATTTTGAACCGCTTTAGCATTCTTGGTGACGATGATTGGGATCGCCTCATCATCGTGCACGTCTGCGGGTTCAGGAGCATCTTCAAGAAGGTCGTCATCGTCAGAAGAGATCTCGCTATCACTCTCCTCGTGCTTGCCGGCAGCTTGTTGAGCTTGCTTCTTGTTCCTGTCGTTCTTCTTGACGGCACTCTCGACAACAGCGCCAGTCGAGATACCGGTAATGGCAGCAAGCGCAGCTTCACGCGAAGACTTTTGAGGAGGCGGTCCGGAGCGTGAGCCAGACAAGGCACGGTCGCGTCGCTGAGGCTGTGGTTTGGGCTGTGACTGAGATCGAGAGCGTGCCACAGCGTCGGTGCGGGATACAGTGGGGAGATCGCGGTCATCCCTCTCGAGAGCAGCGAGCGTCCTCTGTCGCTCGCGATCCATGCTCCTCTTCACAGCGCTGGCACTGCGCTCCAGGCCGACGGGCTCAGAAGCTCCTCGCGAACGTGAAACCGGCTTGCGGACATCACGATCGTCCCGGTACCAGCGTGGATCGGACTGGTCATACCCTTTGGCAGCCATATTGGCTGCACTGCGACGTTTTTGCATGGCAAGGAGCATCTCTTCCTCTTCGATTCGAGCCAGCTCCATCTCGCTGTCATCGCGTCGGCTGGAAGGAGCTCGGTTGCTGTAGCGATTGAGACGGGTAGAGGCTGATCTTTCCATACGAGCTGCGCCGGAGCCGTTCGCGTCTCCACGGCTGCTGCCTGACGTGCGGCTGAGCACACGACCAAGCATGCCGCCACTTCGACTGTTGGAGGATTGACTCTTGGATCCGGATCGAGCCAACTCTTTCTGGGCTGACCAGTCCTGGTCATCACGACGAGCATCGCGAGTGTTGTAGGAGCTGGGTTTGCTGGGACGAGTCGATACGGAACGGCGTCGGGAGTCACCTTCAACGTCGTCGTTTGAGGTCCGGGGTACGGGTTTGCGAGAGACGTAGCGAGAGTTGGAGAACTCTTCGTACGGTTCAGGCTCACGATACGGATCGCTCTCGGAGCGGCGGTGTCCATTCGTGACAGCTCCGCCTCGCTCCGATCTAGCTGCGCCGCCACGTTCGGAACGTGGAGCTGTACGAGACGGATTCATGCTGCGACGTCGATTGGAGCGTCGATCGTCTTCAAATTCGTCATCCTCTTCATCAAGGTCATCCAAGTCACGACCGCGTCGGTCGTCTCTGTCGTCAAAGTCGGGAAGAGCAGGTCGACGAGTGCTGTTGGTGCGAGAGCGCACAGCTGGAAGACTCTCATGCCTGCGACGTCCAACATCATCGCGCGAAATAGAGCGACGAGAGTCCTGACGTGGGTCTGTGTCATACTTGTTGCGCGAAGAGCGCTTTTGACGCGGGTCATCGTAGGCATCCGAGTAGTCACCAGTGGCCGCTGCTGCAGCACGTCTGCCGCCGTTGAAGGATCGCTCGCTCTGCCTTGGGTTGGAAGACATGCTGTCTCGACGGGAGCGTGGGAAGGTGGGATAGTAGGTGGGGCTAGTGGGTTCAGGAACCGGCTCTCTAGGCGGCAAGCCCGTGTTTGCAAGGATGCGGTTCCTGTCCGGGCCCGGACGTCGTTGCCTGGAGGACATCTTGAGCGGCTTGCTTGCTATCGGGAGAAGTGCAAGGCGAGACGGAATGGAGGTTCAGCGCTGCTGTTTCGATGGCAGTGTCAGTAACAAGCTGCTGTTTCGGATTGTCCGATGCTAACTTGGAGATGCAATTCGGATATTGCCTTAGCGGATCCAGTCGATGTCGGTAGGGTGATAAGAAGATACCGATGCGCAGGCTGTGAAAAGGAGCAGGACAAAGATTTGTCGTGGATGCTGTGACCGCGACAGCCCAGAGAAGATGGGGCCCGGGTGCAACCAGCGATTGAGTGTGATATCGGCAGGAGGGGATGTGGATGGGAGGAGAGAAGGTGGTTCGAATGATGGCACGAGGAGATGTCGGCGAAGGGTAAGCAGAGAGAAGACAGGGTCGGTGCGGGGCTGAGTCTCTCTCTTCGCATCTGCAGTACCAAACAGATGACAGATTGGAATGATGGATCGAACGAGGCTACGATAGGCTGAATTGGGATGGAATGGCTGCACGGACTGGCTGGCGAACGAATGAGCGGATGTATGGATGGACTTAGACTGAGACAGAGACAGCTCTCAGACTCACACTTCACTTGCCGAGTGTCGCGGTGAAAGCAAGCGTGAGACCGGAAATTGGAATCAATCGGAGCCTGGCTCTTCTTCTTCTCGATGCTGCTGCTGCTGCTGCTGCTGCTGCTGCTGCTGAGGTATCAGTGTTTGACAGGCGGAACCAATTGTGAAGCGAAGCGAGGCAGCCAAACAGATGGACAGCGCCTTTGAGAGATCACGAGAAGCGAGGCGGCGGATGCGAGGTGAGGCAAGTCAATTTACACGGCGGCGACTAAGGATGTGCGGATCGTGAAAAGGATAAAAGAGAGAGTCTAAGGAACGGGCCAAGTTCGACTGGACAGGCACTTTGGCGTGAGAGAGGTAGAACGCTTTTGACGTGCGATGCTGCATCCGCGAGGTCGCGTCTTGCAAAGGCGAAACAAAGTCGTGCCGAAAGAAAGAGCCAAAAGAGGCGCGGGGAAAAGGATTCCGCGCGACTCTAAAAGCGGAGACTCAACTCGCCAGCTTAGGAAGAATGGATGCCGCTTGCCATCACCCAACTCACTGCCTAATGAAACAGAAAGGCTCGATCTGTCGACATCTGACATGAGCACTGCCTCGCGAGACCAGAACTACAACTTCAAGACTCATTCAAAAGAACGGTGATGCTACCAGTGCTTAGCTTTGATCAAGTCTTTGTTCCATCTGAAGTCGAGAGAGGCTGTGTGAGCAAGCACGCGTATGTATGCAGTGCAGCGATCTCTGCAGGCCAAACCCTTTCACAGTGTGAGTGATGCCGCGGCCAACTTATTTTATAGGAAGATTAGTGACCGCCGCCAAAAAAAAAAAGAGAGTCACAGGCGCAGAGAGAGAAGAGAGTTGACCGCGTGATGCGAAGTTTTGCGGAGAGACAAGACGGGCATAAAGTGCACTCTTGGCTCTGTGCTCGCTCGAGCCATTCTTCTCTTTATCGATTCGTTCAATTCTTCCAGATAGTGATGATCGTTCGCAATGAGACTACAGATGGATGAGCAGTTGAGACTTTCTCTCTTCGCAATGCAGTGGAGTGTCGGCCCTGATCCGAAGGTTGGATGGACTGGCTGATCATCTGCAGTGAAGCTGATGCAAGTGGGATGGAATTCCGGAAAAGGGTGAGGCTTGACAGTTGGCTGCAGCAGCGTGCATCGAGATGGGAATGCACCACACAATTCGAACTTTGCATCATGTCTTCTCTCCTGTTGCCAAGTTCTCGATGCGCTGCATCACGACTCTATTGTCTAGTATCATCCGCATGCTGCATCGAAGTCAACGACTAACTTATAGCGTCGAATCAGCCCGGCCGACACCAATGGAGAGATGAGATCACAGCTAAATGTGACAACGGAGAAGTGGCAAGGTCTCATCTAGAGATGGGCCAACTAAGGTGGAAAGCTGCTGGAGAATTGTTGCGAGAGGGCACAGAGGAGGACCAGACTTATTGGAATCTCTGTAGCTCTTCTCTCGGCCTTGCCTGGCTCGGAACATGGTGTTGCATGAGCTTGTCTCGAGAACATCAGCAAGGCTAGTTTCAGATTCGCTCTTGGCCTCAAATATGGTCTCAGAAAGATCGTCTTTGACCTTTACGTGCAATGCCTTGGGCATGTATGTGACCAGTCCCGCACTGTGATCGTGAGTCCGTCGAAAGAGGGTTGAGAAGCTGTATATGCTGAGATCGCATAAAAGCAATCAACCAACTTGATCAATGCAAGCCACCATGTGGATCAGAAGGTCAGGGTCTGTGGCCGAGCAGATTCCCACGATCCTTCGGCACGTCTTCCTCGCTCAAATTCACATCCGTCAGCTCTTCACATCGGTCATGCCGAGATTCCCGTGGGCATGCGAGCAGACTGTCAACATCTTGCGGTACAGCACCCTGACACGTTTGAACTTCCGATGCAATCTTAACATCAACTAGGAAGTCGAGGAGCTGCAATTCACACTATCGAGCCTTGAGCAGCTATGAACAGTCGGACAAGATGCAGTTATAATGACATGAGATTCAAGATGTGACCGCGAAACAATACATGCAAAATGAGATCAGGAACATGGGATACATTGAGACAATAGAAAGCTGAGATGGCTCACTTCTTGCCCTTGACAGCCTTCTTGTTGAGCGCCTTCTTCTTCTGCTGCAACTTGGCTGTCTCTTCGGCGCGCTTGCCTGAGCTGTAGTTGAGCTTCTCGTACAACTTGCGCTGTCGGTTGCTCATCATCATCTTGGACATCTCCTTGGCCTCCTGCTCCTCGGTCTTGCGTGCTGTCGAGACACCTCCAGATGATGCCTTGGAAGTCTTCTTAGCCTGCTTGAGTGCAGCCGTGTGTTTGCGGCGCATGTCTTCCAGAGCGTCCTCGCCACCAGCTGCCTCGGCTTCCAATTCGGCGGCGTCGAGAAGACCTGCGTCTGCCTTGTCGGTAGGATCAGCGAGGAGAGCCGCAAGAGCTGGTCGAGATGTGGTGTTCAACTCCTTGGCGGTGGTCGATGATGTGACCTCCTCTTCGTCCTCATCCTGCTCGTCTGCATCCTCGTCAGCATCGAGCTCGACCTCCTCATCCGAGTCAGAGTCATCGCCATCCGATGCAACAGCAGCAGCGTCGGCCTCAAGACCCAGCTGTTCTCTTGCCTCTTCGGGCACGTAGCCACCGCGACGAGCCACCTCAGCATCGTCAACGAAGGGACTTAAATGTGGTGGCAAAGTCTGACCGGGACCGTAAGGACCGGCTGGCAAAAGCTTTCTTGCGTTGGCGCAGTCCACAATGTACTGAGGCTGCACAAACACACGCTTGCCCGGGTATTTCTTCATGCCGCTCGCTGGCACTGGCCTGTCGATGATGTGATGTGTGATCCTGGCATCGTTCTCGTCCACTGCGCTGCCTGCACCTGCAACCATGTCCCATCCAATACGTCCTGGAAGCGCACCGAACGATCGCAAGACAAACTCGATCACCGCTCGTGGGCATTCTCGCGAGATGTAGAACACGTAAGGTGTGAAGAGACCGTTGGCTGCACCCTCACTTGCTGCCGAGGCGGCTTGAATCTCGTCGAAGGTTGTCAAGTGTGCTGTGGATTCCTGCTCCTCTGTCGACTTGGATGGTTGCTCGACGAACTGCTCCTCCTCCTCCGCCTGAGCTACATCTTGCACTTCTTCGTCCTCGTCCTGCTCATCTTCGCCTACGTTGCCAGACTTGGAGATAGCCTTGATCTGCTTCTTGACATCCTTGGCAGAGACCTTCTTGCCGGAAGCAGTGACGACCGTGTTGGACGATGATGACGGTGCTGCACCGTTGGTGATGGAGCTGGTGGTGTTCTCGCCACGCAGAACAGCAGCACTGGCGGGGTCGAGGCTGAGTGCGCCGAACCCAGCGGCCTGCTCGTCCTTGGCAGCGTCGAACTTGGGTGGGTAGACGAGGTTCTCATCCGAGTAGAGCTTGAAAAGGACGAAGCCAAGGAGAGTTTGGTAAAGCTCGAGGAAAGTGTACATGATGCGGAAGTCGATATCGGAGGGAATATGCTGGGTGAAGAGGTACGGAACGAGCCATGTGATTGTTTCGCCGTTGACCTCGGCCTGGAAGTAGATACCCTTGATGCTGAGGAAAACCTTCTTGAGTGCCTTGGTCTTCATGACGTACAGTTGCCATTCGGCGCAAAGACGCGAGCAGGTGGCGATGACGTCTGCAGACACCTTATCGGTAGCTGGCAGGTTGGCAAAAAGGGTGAGCAGCGACAGAGCATCGTCGATATCTTTGAGCGAGTCACGGAAGGTGGGATATCGCTCCTTGATGATGTGGTCGAGTCGGTAGGTAGGCTTGCTCTCGTCGAGGTTCTTAGCAGCAGCCCATTCTCTTCGGCCAATGGCACGCGAGAGCTTCTTGGCGAAAGTCTTGTGCTCGCGCAGCGATTGAAGCACAGGCTCATGCTGAAGGTATGCGATGTCCTTGGCGAAGAAGAAGGTGGTGGGAGCGGTGGAACCCTTGTTGGCCTTGCGAACGCTCTTGGGCTGACGAGGAAAGATACCTTTGAGGATGCAGAGACGACGGAAGTCGGCAAGGGTGACTTGGAGCTTCTTAATGGCCTGGTTACGGGTGATGTAGTTCTTTGCCGCACCCGACTTTCCCTTTTGCTTCATCTTGGCCATGCTGGGCAACGATTCTGTGGCGCTCTCTGGTGGAGGCCGTGGGACGGTTCGAGGAGGTGAAGGAGGGTGGTGGCTGCTTTTGCGTCAAAGAAAGACGAGTCAGAGATTGATGTGATGTACAAACAAGACCGTCGCTCTCGAGATTGCTGATGAGAGGGTCGTTCGAGAAGAAAGCGGTCGAGATGTTGAGGAGGAAGACAGGGTTTCGAAAGCAGATGGCAGAAAAAGAAGGCTTGTGGAGCGCAGCGGCTGAAGAAAGCAGCAGCTCTTTCAGGGTTCTCTTCTTCCCTCCTCTGGAAATTTTCGCGGAATTCCAAGCAAAATTTCTGGCAGACTTGACACTTTTTGCCTCACGTGATGCAGCCCCGCAAGCCCGAGTTCCGGATTCTCTGGGAAAAATGCGGCTTAACATTGTTGCACTCGGCGACACGACAGGAATCGTCTTGTTTCAAAGGCTCGGTGTCTGATGCCGTGGCATCGTCTTCGGTCACCTTTGTCGACTGCAATCCCATCCACCTTCGTCACTGTGATGAGGAATCGCATGTACGAGTGCGCCATGGAGCGCTCTGCACTTGACGCTAGTCACCTTACAGCATCTGTGGGTTCAATATGAGCCACATGTTTTCGCTAATACAATATGGTGCCATGGTGTTGCTGAGCTTGGACACGAAGACCCTGTGTGAGACCCTGACAACGGATCCTTGCAGCTGATGGACGATCCTCCTTGCGGCTGTTTGTGGCAATCTTTAAACCATAAGCGCGCACGGCTTTGTGTTCCTAGTCGTCAAGAAAGCTCATTGACCGTGATCCTCGAGAAGGTCGCCAAGCCTGTGTCGTCGTGATTCCATCCTCGTGAGGAAGAAGCGAGGCGAGATGCTGTGCTCGTCCACAGCGAATGCCACGGAGCATTTCCTGCAGCCGTTTTACAACTCCGACACCGAAGCAATGCTGCTGGCCTGCCTTGTTTGGCTCACATTTCTCGCGCCCCTTCTTGTCCAGCACGCTCGATCAAGTCAATGGTTTAGCTTCGGAAACGTCTCGACACAGTCTCCGACTTGCTTTGAACTTCATTCTCCGTCATGATCGACATCATCTGTTCTGTGTCCGAGCCTACGGTAACCATGACATCTGCAATCGTTTTGAAGAATCTTTGTTGCTCCAAGATCCTCTGCGTCGAAACAGGCATCCTCGATACCTTCAAATATACTTGCTCATCCATCACAGCACTAGTCTTAGCGTAGGCACTGTAAGCGTAGAGGATGATGGTCTCCGTTGGAGCTGCAAAGATGAGAGCTTGCGCCGCTTTGCATGCATTTTTATGCTTCTGCCGTCTGCTGTGGAATTCGAACTGGAACAGCCGAGATGTCGCGGGATTTGCAGCGACAAAGCCAACACACTGCCCTTTCGCGGTGCGGTGTCCTGAAGATCAATCGCGTCTTGATTTTCTTTTGTTTGGACTTGCATTCCTCGACATGAAGCCACATGCAGGCACCTTTGCCTTTTGCTCTCTCTCTCTCTCCCTCTCTTCTTGTCAAGTGTTGGTCTCTTTGTTTGAGTGTTGCTCTTAAAACCCACAAAGGGCATCTCTCCAGCCTCAGCCTCACAGACTGTGCAGATGTACAACAGCCGCCAGCAGAAGCCCCCTATTCCATCGTTGTGCCTTTCATCGTCCGTCCGGTATTGAGTCGCTTGGGCTACGTTAACTGATGAGCAAGTTTGCTGTTCTCTGACTGCGGGTCTCCGAACACCTCGAATTCTCTCCACAGCTTCGCTTTCGCTATCCCTGTTGCCCTTTCTTTTCTTCCTCCTTCTCCATCGTCTCTCCTTCTTGAACCTCCCTTCTCTCCCATTGATCCCCCCGCATTCTTATTGTCTCACCGTCGTCACTCTTTTGACCTTTCGGATTCGTCAATTAGCTTCTTGTCCACTTTCAACAATCATCTTCATTTCGCACATTTCTTGCTGCTCGATCTTGCATCCCATTGTCGTAAGTACCAATCCTAATCGGCCGCGTCGAAGGACGAGTAAGGAAACTCAGAGTGCAAGCATACGGAGGAAGCAGCACAGTCGAACACTGTAAACGGGCTTGTCATGAAGCATGCAAATCATGGACCAGGACGCGACGTAGATCGACGTTAAGACAACCCGGCTCGCGTACAGCGTCACGGAAGGTCGACCACTGGGTACTGTCTGCAATGTTATCTGATAGCTTCGGAAGCTTTGAGACGGACCTTGCCGACGATATGCTCAGAGAAGTAGGGAATGGTTACATGGCGCATTCGCTCGATTAGGTTCCCTTTGATCCCGCCGTCTTCGCTGCATTCGTTCCCGCATATACTTGATTGTCCAAGGTATCCATGTTTCAAATGACGAAGGCGCTCGGGGTGTTCGGAAATGTAGACCATGTCGCCTGGATCAGGATATTTGCTGCACAGCATCAACCCTTTCGTAGCATTCAAGCTGACTCTTAACCTATCTCTTTCCTTGAAAACGACACAGCGCTTAGCACCATCATCAAAATGAAGTTCTCTGCTGCATCTCTCGCTCCCTGGGCTCTCGCTGCTCTCGCCAGCGTCTCTTCGGTTGTCGCCGCCCCACAGTCTTCGTCTACGGTCTCTTCAACGACTGTTTCTCCTCTCACTCCTGGAACTGTCGATGAGGGCTCGCCTCTCATGATTCAGTGGGACACCACTACCAACCAGGCATGGAAGAGCATGGAGATCAAGTTCATGACCGGTTCCAACCAAAACATGACTGAGCTCTACACTGTTGCTACTGGTGTGGACGGCACCTCGGCCGGTGCAGGCAAGCTTCTCTGGACCGCACCCAACGTCTCTCCTAACGCCAACATCTACTTCTTCCAGTTCACCCACGATGGAGAGGACCCTACTTGGACCACTCGATTCCCCATTGCCAACACTGAGGGTAAGGTGAGCGCTGCTCCCTACGCCAATCAGCCTGAGGGCCCAGCGATCCCTTGGGGTAACGGCAGAATCGTCTCGGGTGCTGCTGCCGCTTCTGGCTCAACCGGCTCGTCCTCCTCGTCTTCGTCGAGTGCTTCTGGATTGGCTGCAGCTGCGTCCACCACTGCTTCGTCGTCTGCTGCTTCATCCACCTCAGCTGCCACTTCTTCGAGCGCATCTTCGGGCATGTCGACCTCGACTTCGAGCTCAGCTGCCTCGCAACAGACTTCGTCCGGCTCCTCGTCCAGCTCAAGCTCGAGCGGTTCGTCTTCGGCCGCTTCGATCACCGCACGCACTGCCACGTCTGCCCTTGTCGGCTGCGTCGTCGCTGCGCTTGCCGGTAGTATGCTCCTCTAAGAAGCGTTTGAAGTGCTTAGATGGCGAGCTCTCTACGGTCCACCTTGATCATACGAGAAGTTGATGGCATCGCCCTCACGCGTCCATTTTCTTGGTGGACGTCGACGCGGCTCTCTTCTTTGTCTTTCTCTGTCTCCTTTGTCTTTCATCTTTGTTCATAGTCTTGGTACCGTCCCTTGCGCATACGCATGCTGTGATGGCAATCACATTCTCAATTGCAACAGCCTCCGTGACGACTGAAGCTTTTGTCAGACAGGCCAGAGTGGCATGGCAATCAAGACCACGAATATGAAGCTATCTTAGCGGCCGCAATTGTCTGGTTCGCTTTTCTATGCTTCATTTCTTTCTTCTCCGGTAAATGACAGGGTCCAACAAGCACGTTGGCACTTCTTGGTCAATACTGTGGAGCATTCTTGATAGCCGTGCTGACGATGAGAATGCAGTTGCAAAGCCGAAGCCGAACCTGAATCGGATTCGATACTGAGAGCGAATCTTCATTCCCTCCCAAGCAAATGTCGACAAGATCACAGAAAAACTTTGAGTGAGCTACGGTCGGATATAAGAACAAACACGTTACCAGTACAGCAGCCGATCTTGTCTCATCTATGTACGTTACTCGAAATCTATTCAGACGCTCTTGTTCGCTGTCCAAAGCAAAGCGATGTCATTCAGATCGAAGGACATGCTGCAAGAAACAACGTAGAAACCATCCATCGTGTCTGTGTCGAACACCGTCACCTAGGAAGTGACGCGTTCTGTAAACTCTCTCCGCCTTGGCAGCAATTCTGTCACGGACGGCTTTGACTGTGCCGAGCACCGAAACCTTTTTGGGATGTGTGTGATTCAGGGTCTCCGTGGACACGCAAACAGAAAAAGCTCAATTGTCTCGTGTCGTAACTGGCTGTAGGCTGTATTCGCGCGGAAATTCCGAAAGATTTGGTTCAAGATTCTGCTTGTGGCTCACCTTTCACCCTGTGACCGGTTGAACCCAAATTTCCCGAGAGGGCACATATGATACTGTATTTGTCAGTCTCCTTGACAAAAGGTCGATTGATGGAATCTCTTCCTCCGCAATTCTTCAATCTGCCCTCATCAACTCATCTGCTTGTGTGTTGACGAGACATTTGCCGTGCAAAATCAGCCTTATCAAAAAAACAAGTACTGCCGATGAAGTGTCGAAAGCTAAGATGAAGCGTTCTGAACGAGAGGATTGAAATGCGTGGCCGATGCGTCGTTCTCTTGGCCAAGCATGTGGTCGACGTGACCTTTTTGTTTGACTTTGATTTGGCATCTGTGTGTGATTGGACGACATGCCGAACCAAGTCTGAGTTGGATTGACGTGCTCGTGCTTCTGCAAAGTCCGAAAGAGAGGCAGAGCGAGTGAAAACGGGCAGCTTAGCAGAGGAGTCAAGGAGGAATCCGAAGTTTTTGCGATTTAATTTCTCTTGCAAAGCAAGTTGGCCCTGGCGCCGTGTCGTGCTTGCTTGCTTGTCTGCTAGAGCGGCCAGAGAGTGGGGTTGAGGCGCATTCGCCGTCTCGTTGAATCATCAGCTCTTTTCTGCTGCTGCTGCTGCTGCTGCTAAACCGGCAGCTAATTTGACCTCCTCGCCTTCATCGAATATGAACGACGGACCGACTTGGCGTCACCGTCTGTCCCTTTTGCTTCGGTCTATGCTTCAGCTACACTCGAAGCATCGGTGCTTGAGCCCTTCTCAAGATCTCTCTCTCTCTTCTTTTTTTTTGTTCCCTGCTGCTGTGTGCTTTTACCGTTGGAGTTGCTGATTCCTTTTCTGCCGCTACGATCCCGTCTTCGCCTTCGCCTTCGCTCTGCGTCGCCATCCAGCTTTCCGGTCAACGTGCTCCTCCACCTTCGTACCTTCCTTCCCATCGATCCATTTTCCTTGCCTTCCTTCCGACACCATCCGTCTTCCTCGTTGCTTCTTCTCGCTTCTTCAGATCATCACCATCGCGCCATCGATAGTCGCTGCTTGCACAGCTGCTGAGCTTATTCGTTTCCATCACGCCGCGCCAAGACGGAGTCTACGCTTATACACTCGATTCGCACACTCGCGTGCCACTTTCACACACGGACCCCGTCGGCGTCCTCTTCTTGACAGACAACTCATTGCCGCACTGCATTCAGCTAGCAGAGCATAGACAGTCCTGCTTGTTCGACTCCCGTCGGTCTACGGAATCATCTCGGTACACTGGCAGCGGTCGAAAGACGTGTGATTCGAAACCCTGAACCCGTGGACAAGGTTTGGTCCCACACGACTTTCTTTTACATACCCTTCCGGCTACTCCAAATACCGTCCCTTCATCTCCAAGTAGCTTGTTCAGCCCGGCAATAAGCAGCTTTCAGTCTTCTCTCCCCGACTCGATCCGAAAGTTAACCGACGACTCAGCTTCAAATTGTGATCCCACGACGTAGACCAACATCCTCGTCTCCTTCTTGGCTCGATCGCATTCGCTGTATCGACATCTGGCACGCAATCGTTGCTGCCAATCTCCTTTCGAGCATATTGAGTTCGAACAAAGAACCGTCGTTGGCTGCAAAAGCAACGACGACCACCTCATAACTTGGTAGTTGCCACCATGTTGTCTTCAAAGCCCATGGACCCCATCGTCCAGCATTCCACTCAACCTGACCAAAATCGACAGGGTGCCGATGTCGTCCATATTGCTACTCAGACCAACAATATGACGTTGCGAGAAGACTCGACGGCTCCAGGCTATACCGCTATCCGCAGCGACCGCGGAGATCAATCCGCCAACTCATCCGCACTGCCAACCCCCGTGCAAAGCATCAATGCTTTCGCTGTCTCTTCACCCGCCCAGATGGCCTCGCCAGTCTCGACTAGTGGCATTGAATCAGGCAATGGTATCGTCTCTGGCCCTGTCGACCCGGTCACAGGTCCCAGCGCCTCGGCTGCCAAGATTCGCTCGGAGAACCTCAAGCAGATGGGTCTTAGCGAGCGTGCAGACCACTCGGGTGTTGCTACTCCCATCGGTACAGGCGGTGCTTCCGCTCATCTGCATCCACATCCCAACGATGTTGCTTCCGAGTCTGTCTCGCCCGTCGTCAGTGGATCGCAGTCCCAGCCGCGTTCTGGTCTAAACAAAGTGCTCAGCGGAGCAATGACTGGCACTTCTTTCCAGCCTGTGCAGGGCGCTGGTGCCAGCGGACTTGCTTCCGCACGAGGCGTCGATGCTCCTAACAACGATGCTACCAGCACACCTCCGCAATTCATTTTCCCCAAGCTCGGCTCGCGGCGCAATACGGAGCGCGCAAGCAGCAGCGGTGGTCGTAAGCACAGCGATGGCGGCAGCGGCACAGCCTCCCCCTCCGACAACGATGGTCATGGCAAGAAGAAGAAAGACAAGGACCACTCCACGCATCACAATCCACTTACTGATCTGCGCAAGTTCTTACAGAACCACATCGGCCATCACAACAACGACTCACGCAGCGACAGCAGCCGTTCCGGTATCGCAACGCCCAAGCGACATGGCAAAGACTCGCCACCTCTTGGCGAAGACCACGCCCACTTGGCCAAAAAGTATGGCAAGTGGGGCAAGGTGCTCGGTTCTGGTGCTGGTGGTACAGTGCGTCTGATCAAGCGATCCAAAGACCACACTGTCTTCGCAGTCAAGGAGTTCCGTCAGCGCAGGCCGGGTGAAAACGAGAAGGAGTACATCAAGAAGGTCACTGCCGAGTTCTGCATTGGTAGCACACTCCACCATATCAACATCATCGAGACTATTGACATTATCTCGGATCACGGCCACTACTACGAGGTCATGGAGTACGCGCCTTACGATCTCTTCAGTGTTGTGATGAGCGGTAAAATGTGTCGTCAGGAGATTTACTGCGTGTTCCGTCAGATTTGCGATGGTGTTGACTACCTGCACTCGATGGGTCTCGCGCACCGTGATTTGAAGCTCGACAACTGCGTCATGACTACAGGCAACGTGGTGAAGCTCATCGATTTCGGTACTGCCACTGTCTTCCACTCTCCTGGCAAGAGCAAAGTGGTGGCAACCGGTGTTGTCGGCTCCGATCCCTACTTGGCACCCGAAGTGCTCTCGCAGCAAACGTACGACCCTAGGTTGACGGATGTATGGAGTTGTGCGATAATCTTCTTGTGCATGATCCTGCGCCGATTCCCGTGGAAGCTGCCGGACATGAAGACCGACCCGAGCTTCAGATTGTTTGTCACCTCGCACCCAGAGCTTTGCAAGCCACCGGCGTCGGAGCCCGTCTCGAAGACACTTTCCGGAAGCGAAGGACCAAGCAGGCAAAGCAGCACACCTGGCTCGAGTGTCATGGCAAGCAGAGTCACCTCAAGCGACCACATTTCGCATCTTCGAAAGAACCTCGGCATGTCGACTATCGATCCTGTCACCAGTTCCGACGACAACGGAGCCACACCTCAGATTCGATCTGCACAAGAGGCAGGATACATGACGCCACATTCGATCCACTCGAATCCGCACTCACCTTCTCTCAGCGATACGTTCGAGGCGAACAGGATGCTGGGCGATGATGGCAACGGTACCGGGAGCGGACCCATGGCAAGTCCTAGTGCTATGTCTCCTACAGTATCTTCACCTACTTCGACACTCGCAGACGACAATGCTGAGAGCGGCGGCGGTGGTGGTGCATTCGACGACGTGCGACCACACGCACACCGCAGTGACAGCGTTTCTTCTGCTTCCTCCCAGACTACTTTCACCTCGGGTGCAGCGGATAGTATTTTCCGACTGTTGCCTCGTGAGACGCGTTCTGCCTTGTCACGAATGATGGCTGTTGAGCCGTCGCTCCGCTGCACTCTTGGCGATCTCTTGCGCGGCCGTCGATTCAGCGATACCGACAGCCCGCTCACACGCACGCCCGTCATGTCGAGAAGCAACTCAACCGACATGCTTCGTTCCGCCATCGATGGCGCACATGCCAAGGCACACCCACACCATCACACGGACGGATCAGTCTCGCCCCGAGGCGGTGGATTTGATGGAGGCATCAGCAGAGATGCACACGCTGCAGGGCTTGGTTCAATCGGGCTGTCCGAGTTTGAGGATGATGACGATAAGGGTGATGAATGGTTGAAGAACATCAGGACCTGTGCGCATATCATCAAGGATGGGAAACCGGGCGAGCAACCAGATCATCCTCATGTCAAGGTGATGAGCGAGGAAAGCAAGAGGAAACATTCGCTGTTCCATCGTAAGGACTAAGCGGCTGACTCGGGCCCATCGGGATGCTCGGATATTTTTTGACGACGATAGCTGCGAAAGAGGGCGGCTTTTGTGCAATTCTTCTATCTAGAATGGAAAACATATATTTGGATTGGACCTGAACGAGGCAAGCTTGGTGTGTGTCATCAATGATTCGAGGGCTGCGATTGAGAGCGTTTTGTGTGCTAGTGTACAAGTGAGAAAGTATCGAAACTATGAGCGCTTTCTGGATGGCAGTGTGCAGCAACAGCGAATGCCGATGAGACGCAATGAAATCAGATCGAATCTGGCTTTGCACATTTCCTATTCTCTACCACTCCCGTCACAGGATCGATCATCTGATTCCAGCTGATAGGGATCATTTCGTTGCCACTTACATTCCAACCTGCTCCTCCTACACTTGTCACTGCACTGTGCTCATCTGCTTGTGCGTTACTTACGCTTGAACTTGCACTTGTGGCACTGACCGCATAGATAACACCAAGACTGTTCCCCGCTGTTGAAAGATAATAACTTCTCGCATCACCTAAGCTGATTACAGTTGCTCTAACGATATCTCCTGGTCTGAAACAATCGGCTAATTTGACTTTATCCTTTTCAGTCGTTCTGACGTCTTGAGATCTTACTACGCCTTGAAAGTCAACTCCTTCTCCTTCACCTGCTGCATGATTACCGAGACCAGATTGAACGAAAGTGGAGGAAGTGGAGGAAGAAGAGCCGCAAGGTTGACCATCGACAATAAGAATAGAGAGATATGCTTGACGTGGTGTAACGCGAGTAACACGTGCGATGACTGTTGAATCGGGACGTGGGACTACGAATCGATTTTCGACGCCACTGATCGATACGGTCTCTAAGGTTGTAGCAGTAGATTTGTTGGAAGTTGCTGTGGAAGAAGAGGTGGACGTTGAAGTTTGACGAGATTCATAGCCGACAAGTGAAGAGAGAATATAGTCACCACGAGAATATGTGCCAGGACCAAGCTCGAGTTGTGATTTGGATGTGGATTTGACTGTGAGTGGCTGACCTGGCAGTAAAAGCCTGCCTGATGTTGATGTTGATGCTGCCATACTGACGACCACAATTGATGGACGATTGCGTTAGAAGCAGAAGTGGTCGATGATGGAGTTGAGCATAGTGACAAGGGACATGCAAGGGAAGGATGTCACAAAGCTTCTCAAAATCCTGATTACATAAGCCAGCTTTGTGGAGTAAAAAATGTCAAAAAAGTCAAAGGAAAAAAGAAAAGTAATTGCACCCTGGCAGAAATGAATTCTTCTGCCTTTTTGGACTTTTTGACGCCGAAAGGGTTCTCAAAATTTTTGGAAGTTTTAGAGCTTTGCAGCCACCATCAATCTGACAACCACCTTTGATATCAACCATCAATACCTGGTGACTTCGTTCAAGCTTTCATCCTCGGAGCCATCTTTTAGAGCTGCACAGTCGTCAGCTGCACCCTTAATCCCTCATCGAGACGAACAGCTATTGTCAGTTGAATATAATTGACACATACATCTATAGTCGAGCTCGAGCTAAGACGCACGTCTCAGCACACTTCAGCACTCACCCATCATGCCGTCCAAGTCCAAAACCAAGAACAAGTCAATATGGCGTTCCGAAAACGCTCAGCACTTCCAGCTGGTCCACAGATCTCAACGTGATCCTCTCATTAATGATCCTGATGCGGGTGCCCACGTGCTTCTTTCCTATGATCCAGCCAACCAGTCCCGCGCCAAAGGCAAAACACGCGCTGAGCTCGAAGCCGACACCTCCGTGATTCGCGACAAGTACGGCAAGCCTATTCGAAGCAATATTGGTGAAGCTGCCAACTATGGCATTTACTTTGACGATACAGAATATGATTACATGCAGCATTTGCGGCCCATTAAAGATGATGAAAATGTGAAAAGAGGTGGAGAGAATGTAGACGAGGAAATCGAGACTATCATGGTCTCTGCAAATGCAGGGAACAAGGGGAAAGGAAAAGGGAAGGAGAGTTTCGCGCTCAAAGATGCGAATGAGGAGAAGAGTAAAAAGGAAGGGTTGAATTTGCCGGCATCTGTCCTGCCTTCCCAGAAAGAGATGCCGTTCAGTTTCACCTCGCACTTGGCGGTTGAGCCTTCGTTGCAAGGTTTCCAGCCAGATATGGATCCACATCTTCGACAAGCATTAGAAGCGTTGGATGATGAGGCGTTCGTGGATGATGATTTGGACGATGACTTCTTCGGTGAAGTGGTTGCGGATGGTGAGTGGGATGGTGTGGTGAGAGAGGAAGATGAGTGGAGAGAACAAGCGCCGGAAGGAGATGAAGCAATCTGGGCCGATCCAGCTGCTCGTGCACAACGCGAGTTTGAGCAGATGGGAGAAGAAAACATGTCGCTCGAAGCGAGGGTAGCTCTGTTCAAGAAGCAACAGGAACTTGCACGCAACGCCAAGCCCACCGCCGCCTCCATGAACGGTGAAGAGGACGATGAAGACCGAGATCAACTCGCCTCCCTCCGCGGCGGTTCCAAAGCAGGCACCATGTACACAGCGGGTGGCTCAGCCATCGGCAAGAAAGGCAAACCGGGAGCACTCGCACGAAGAGCAGCTTCGACTAAAGCACCTTCCATCGGTGGAGGTAGCACTGCCTGGTCAATGTCTTCCTCGGCTATGTATCGAAACAAAGGTCTATCCGATCTTGACGATCGCTTTGCACAGCTTGGACGCAAATATGGTATTCGTGAAGATTTTGATCCCTCCATGGAATCGCTGGAAGATTTGGAGGAAGAAGAGTTTGTCGATTCTGACGGAGAAGAAGCTGGCGAGGTAGTAACGAGAGAGGACTTTGAAGGTATCATGGATGATTTCCTCGCCAAGTACGAGACCAAGCATGGAAAGCTGCGCGAGGCTCTGGGTGGTGTTGATTCCACATCTGTTGAAAAACTCACGATCTTACGACAAGCGCTAGGCAAAGCACGCATCAACGGACGTGAATGGGCGGGTAAAGACAACGATGAAGGCAAAGGTGAAGGAGACCTCGGAGACTATGAAGATTACGAGTCGCCCGACGAAGAAATCGTAGATCCGATTCCAAGAAGCCACATGAGAGAGAAGTGGGATGTAGAAACTATTCAGAGTACCAAGACCAACCTGGAAAATCATCCAAGGACGATCTCGGCCAAAAAAAGTGTATTTGGCGGAAGTAATGCTTCTGGGTTTCGTCCTGGAAGTGTTTTGGGTGGAACTGGAGGTGGTGGTGGTGGCGGTGCGATGAAGTTAGGAAGCGGTTTAGCACCGAGTATGACAAGTTATACGAGTCAAAGACCATCAGCGTCTGCCTTTTTAAATGATGAAGAGAGGTTACCAAAGATCAAGATCAACCCAAGAACAGGATTCCCTGAAATCGTAGGTTACTCGAAACCTCGTGGGCAAAAGAAGCAGCAGCAGCAGCAGCAGCAGCACCAAAATGGGATCTCAACGCTTCACGAGGAAGGACAGGAAGATGATGGAAGGGGCCCACCTTCTGGCGGGGAGAGCGATTCAGGTTCTGACACCGAAGAGGGCGAAGAGTACGATTCAGACGCAACTGAAGGTGGAGAGCTTGCAAGACGAATGTCCACCATTGCAGTGACAACCAAAAGGGATCGAAATGAGAGCAAAGAGGAAAGAAAAGCGAGAAAAGAGGCATTGAAGGCAAACAAAAAGGATCGTAAAGAGCGAAAGATGAAGACCAAGCAAGCTTTCGCAAGCGAGAAGAAGAAGCAGACGAAAGCGGAGAAGGGAAGAAAGGAGACGGAAGGTGGACCTTCAGGGATGCGCCTTCTTTGATCAAAGAGTGTCTGATGTAGCAAATGCTCTGTTATGCAATCATCAGAAGCATCTTTGCACGATTGTTGGTTTGTGCTGTTTTTTTTTTTTGGTAGATCTTGTCTGTGGTGAGCAGGAGCGGCGCATGGCGACAAAGCAAGACCACGACCATCGACATAAATCTGAAGATGTTAGGGTTGTCGAGCAACATGTGAATGTTGTTCGCTTCGGCGCACAGGCACGCAAGAGTTGCCGAAAATGGCCAAGTGAGCGAGAGACCCTTGGATTGGTTTGGAGACTGACCAGGTGCCCGAAAGTTCAGGTTGCAGGCAATCACAAAAATCGCTAAAGACGCTCGATGCGGTTGAATGACAGCCGAAACACAGGCACAGAGCGAGAGGGAGAGGCAGAGTTACTGCAGGGTCCCTCTGATCATCAGGGGTTTCTGCTGTCCAACCCACCGTCGCAAGCGTGCGCATACACCTGCAATACTGTACCTCTCCAATTCACGCTCGCACCTCATCCCTTTGCCCCTCCTTCCTCTTCCTCTTTCATCATCATCACAATCACGATCAAGAACATCAACATCAATCTTTCTCAAGACATCCATAAAGTATGAAGCTAACCATTCCGATTGCCGCTCTCGCTGTGGCCTACTGTTCCACCACATCCGCTCTTCCCATCGAAGCCGCCTCCTCTGCCTCTTCGTCTACCGATCTAGTCACTGGTACTGGTTTCGGTTTTGCAGGATCGATCTTCAATACTATCACTGGCTCTTTCAAAGATGCTTTCACACCTAGACTCGTTCAAACCGCTCCAGATCAACAACCTTATTGGACTACTGAATTCGGTAAACAACTTCTTTGGTATCGTGGAATTCATTTTATGGACTTAACCGATACACCTCAACTTGGACTTCTTTCTGCTGCACGTCTTGCTGCATCTCAATCCACCACCACTACCTCTCTTAAAGATGGATCTTCTTCTTCTTCTTCTTCGAAATTTCCAACCAAACTTACACATAAGAAAAATTTGAAAAAAGTTTTTCAACATATTTCTAAAGATGGACCTCGTAAACATCTTGAAAAATTTACATCTTTTCATACACGTTATTATAAATCTGAAACAGGACGTCAATCACAAGCTTGGCTTTTATCTACTGTTTCTGATCTAGTTAAAGATTATAATGATTTTATTAAAGTGGAAGAGTTTCCTCATCCTTGGGGTCAAAATTCTATTTTACTTAAAATTAAAGGTTCAAATTCTACTTTGAACAAAGAAAAAGGTATAACAATTCTGGGAGCACATCAAGATTCAACCAATTTATTCCCCTTTTTCGCTGCTCCAGGTGCAGATGATGATGGTTCAGGTACTGTTACTATCATTGAAGCTCTTCGAGTTCTTTTACTTGAAGGTTGGAAACCAGAAACCGATGTTGAATTACATTGGTATTCAGCTGAAGAAGGTGGTCTTTTAGGTTCGGCCGCTGTTGCTGCCGCTTACGAACGTAAAAATGTTAAGGTGAATGCAATGTTACAACAAGATATGACTGCTTTTGTTAAAAAAGGTACGGAAGAAACTGTGGGTTTGGTTGAAGATTTCGTTTCAACTGATTTAACTAATTTCATAGGGAAATTGGTAGATGAATATCTGGATATAGGTTATACAAAAACTAAATTAGGTTATGCAGGGTCAGATCATGCTAGTTGGTCAAAAATCGGTGCTGATTCTGCTTTTGCAATTGAAGCTACTTTTGAAAATAGTAACTTGAAAAGGATTCATACTACTCAAGATACGTTTGATCATCCAGAGTTTAGTTTTGATCATTTAATGCAATTTGTCAGATTAAGCGCTAGTTTCGTTGTTGAATTAGCTGGTTGGACTACCGACTAGAATTTTACTTTCAGATTTTGTAGAGACTCAATTTATTTTCATACAATCGTCAGAATGCGATATAAATAGAAAATGTGTGAACAATTGCAGTGAGAGTGATTGATCAACCTTGAGCTTCAAGAACTCTTTGAGATTGAATATCTTCTAAAGACATATGTCTTTTACTCCAATCTGCTAATTCATGTTTAGCAATACTACCTGATTCACCTTCATTTCCATCCCAAGCAGTTGACATTAAAGAAGGTTCTTGTGGATGCCAACTTACGTCTCTAACTGTACAAATTGCTCCACCACCTGTTCCTCTATGTCCTCTACCTGCTCTTCCACCACCAATATCACCTCCTCTTGTTGGTGTTGGATCTTCGGTAGTAGTTAAAGAAGGTATATGTCTTTTTGGATGTTTTCTTTTAAACCAAGGTAAACTTGGAGCAGAAGGATCACTTGCTAAACCTGATTCTTTAAAAATATCTTCATCATCATCTTCACTTTCCTCTTCCTCCTCATTAACTGATCCAGGTGATTTATAAGCATGAATTTGATTATTAACATCTTTTTCCGCATATAAAGGTCTAACTTTACTTCTATCTAAAATTTGTACTACAGTTCCATCTAAATTCCAAATATGAATTTTACCATCTGCACTTCCACTATAAATATATTTTTGACCTGTTGTTTCAATTGGAGAAAAATGACATCTAATTAAAGTTTTTAATACCGCATGTCCACGATAAGTCATTACAGAACAATCTTGTGGATGTGATTGATATCTAGGTTGACGATAAGACATATTTCTATAATCCCAATTACGTAAACCATAATCTAAATGTGTCATTCTATCAAATTTAGATGAAGAATGCATCATTCTTAAATCCCAAAGTCGACAAGATTGATCTTTACCATTAGAAATACAGTATCTACCATCACCTTTTGGTGAAACATATGTAACACCTTCAGTATGTCCCATAAGAACTCCAGCTGGTTTACCACCAGAAAGAGATCTTCGATCCCATACTTTAACAAAAGAATCGTCTGAACCGGAAATCAGAACGTTGGAACTTGCAGCATCAGCGAATGCTACAGCATTAACATCATCTGAATGTCCTTCCACTCTCAACACCCTTCGTCGAGCTTCAATATCGTATACATAAATATCACCAAAGTGCGCGCCTGCAACAATCTCTCTGGAGTCTCCTGAGAAACGAATGGACCAGATCTGTCAAAATACCAAAAATACAGAAATTTTTTTGATCAGCTTGCTTAGTTCTAGTAGCGAAAAATGGGGGGAAAAAATGGTTAAAGCCGAGCTCTTACCGCTGAGCGCCATCTTACCCCAGTATCATCATCACCAGTATTACTGAAATCCAGCATAACTTGGTTATCACTTGGCGTTCTACCACCTGTATCAAAAGTCTGTTTCGTAGGAACCAAATGCACATACGGTGTGATACTTGAATAAATCATCCACTGATTATCAGGACTGAGATTAGCATCCGTAATTGTCCAATTGCCTTGTCTACCCTGAATGCTCTTGGTCATATTCAACGAAGTGTATTGTGTGGTACCCATCGAGCTGAAAAACCAGCTGTTCCTTACTCGTCTCGGTCCATCATCGTGTACTTGAACTTTTTTCGGTCCTGCAGTGGTCGTATCGTACATATGTACCCGAAAATCTTGTGTACACGTGTAAAAGAAGGAAGAATCTTGCGAATACTGTCCACAGTAGACCCTGGCTGGATACGAAGCGACAATGGTTCCATTGGTGTTGGGCACAAAAGCAGCCATATCCTCCTTTGCTATCCTTCTACGAGCGTATTTGCGCTTGTAGACAAGATCGGCCAGATTGCCACTTTCAGCAAAAGCAGAAGGTGGCGCATCAAGAGGACGTTTGCGTTGACGACCGAACTCTCCACCCATAGCCAACTCTTGACCGGATCGAATAGGGGCTTTGATAGGTTCCCAAAAGTCGGCCATCTGAGACGAACGCGCCATGTGATACCAATTGTCTTCATCCTCGTCGTCATCATCATCTTCATCTTCGTCGTCTCCACTCTCAGCAACGACTCCACCAGTAGCTGCGGCAAGCAGACGTTGTAGACCTGAGATTCCGATACTGTTGAGAGCACGAGAGATGGCTGCTCTTGTGTTGAGAGCACCAATATCTTCAGTGTCACCCTCACCTTCGTTGCTTGCTGCAAGATGTGCGCGAAGGAGATCTCGAATGTCGATCGTGATGCTTTCTCCATTTCCTCTTCTACCACCATTCTGACCATTCTGGTCATCATCATCATCATCGTCGTCGTCATCTTCTTCGTCCTCGCCTTCCTGATCTTCATCATCGTCGGCCATCTCGATCTCAAGTCCACCCGCGTCTGTAACAAGATCTTGGTAGACAGAGCCACCATCGTCGGAAGGGATATATTCGGAGTCGCCCTCGGAATCGTCGAACTGAGCGCCGAAGGAGTCGCGTGCTTCTGCTTGGGCCACCATTTCTTCTAGAGCGTCTTGAAGTAGCATCTCTTCTTCATCTTCTTCGTCGATATATTCTTCATCTTCGTCTTCAAAGAAAATTTCGTCTTCACCAGCTTGATCTTCGCTTTCAGAGACGATGGCTCCTTCGCGAGCATATGCCCGAGGGGCTGACATCTTGCACAAGCTTATGTGTCCAACGTAGTTGAGCGAATCTTGCTGGGTCGAACTCGATGATGGAAACGCGAAGCTACCTTGAACGACCTACGTACTGCTATGCGAATTATGCTGAGTCGTGCTATTTACTACTGGTCGCTGCGCTAGATGAAAAACGATGTGAGGGGCTGTGAGTGTAAAGCAAAGCCGAAGCAGAGGTTGCGGTCGAATCTGGCAAAGCCACTGCTGCCGGACCTGATGAAGGTCCTGTTGGGTCGAAGCGGTGCTGGATATTTTCAAGCGGCTGTGCGACTTCTCCCGAATCGAGTCGTGATAACTTGTCCAAGCTATTGACACAAGCGTTTGGTCAAAGCCGTCGAGTCGTGAGTGGTGAGTGAGAGGAAGAATAAATGGTGATGGTAAGGACAAATCAAGGAGGTAAGAAAGGGTCGGTGCACAGGGCAGCTTTGTATCAGCATCTTGGCCGGCAATTCACATTATTCGCATTTCTTGGTTGCGGGGTGGAGGCGAATTTGCCGTGCCGCCTGCGGTTGGCTCAATCACGAATACAAAAAAGGACCGCATTTTGGCGCGCACAACTCAGCCTTATGCAGAGTTGCAGTGTCTCAGGGTCCTGCTTTTTTTGTGGGCAAATTCGACGTTACGTGAGAGCGCAGGTTAATTCTGACATTGTCAATTGCACGATCCTAACATCAAAAAAGAGAATCAAAATTCCGTCACACTTGTCTGCAGCCATGTTCTTCCCGAAGCATGCGACATTCAGACAGTTCTAAGGCTTCAAATGTCACAGACAGCACAAAAAAAAAGGTAAAGATAAGAGGATGGTGCCGGGTCAGGAAGTCAATGCTCCCATTTCCCCGGCTTTTGAGTGAATGTCATTCAAGAGTTTCATCTGCAAGACAAGAGCTACAAAATCATAATCTCTGCCATCATCAAAGAAAACCAACAAAGGTGTCCCCGACTTCAGAAGCAGATCGCTGAACTTGATCTTAAACAGAGAGTCTTCAAACGAACAACCGTAGCACAAAAACCTGAAACTCTAATAAAGGTGCACTTAGTTCTCAGCCTCCTCCTGGTCGTAAGAGACGTTGAAGAACTTGATCTCGTAACCCTGCTTGGAGGTAGCGACGACACGGAGCCAGTCACGGAGCTGCTGCTTGCGCAAGTGCTTCTTGGTGAGATACTTGAGGTAACGCTTCGAGAAGGCAACGTTGGTGTCGACCCAGATCTTGCCCTCACCTGTTGTTGTTGATAGTAAAGAAACGCAAGAAGCACCGCAAAGATCGGTATCGAGGACGAGAAAGCTTGTGTCAGCCATCTCCGACTCGAGTGCGCTTTGCGACCGTATAAATGCAGGATGCTGAAGTAGATGTGATGCAGGACCGAAACACCGCGGAGTCGCATAGTTGGCATACAGGGCAAAGTAATAGAAATGCAAGATCGAGGATAGCTTGTGTTGCGAAAAGCTGATGGGTTGGAGTCTGCGACCAAAGCATGATCACATGTGTATTCCATCGCGTTACACTAACACTGCATCTTTACAGCAACACTGTCAGCAGAACCTCAAATTGCGTGTAACGCCTCTGCTGGCTATGTCTGTATCGATGCATGGATGATTCTCCTCGACTCGCTCTTCCAGATCTCCATCCCTGAGCCTAGCGATGCATTCCAAATTGTCATCGATCCTATGTCACTCGTCTCCCTCTTACATCTCTCGCATAATGATACTTACCCTCACGAGTGATCTTGACGTGGTCACCGAGGTTACCGGCCTTGCCGTCAACCTTGATGCGGTCGTGGAGGTACTTCTCGAAAGCGGCGGCGTCAAGGATACCGTCGTTGGCGGGACCGGAGAAGTCAATGAAGAACTTGTGCGAAGTCTTGGACTGCTTGGCAGCCTTGGTGGTCTTCTGAACAGCCATTTTGAATGAGTTGTATATAGCCTACTGGTGGTGTCAGCAAAGCGAGGTGGAAGGATGGTGTGGGTCTAGAAGACAAATGATGGGGAGCAGCCTTGGTCTTGAGTTGCTGAACTCGACGCTGTCTTTGTCTAACCATCCTTCGACAGTGAGAGCCAGAAAGAGGTCGATTCTGCCTTGTGTCTGTTGAAAATCTCAGACTGCCTGTTTCCAACCTGCATTTTTTTACAGTTTCTGATTTCATCACGTGTGTCCAAATTATCGTTACGATTATTGTTAGACTTCGCGTTTCCGACACTTACACAGCTGGCTTACATGACCATTATTCAGCAGCTTTCCTCCGACTTTTTCTTCATTCGAGTGCAAATTTCAATTCGCTGTTCCAGAGCAGAGCAGCCAAGGAAGAATTTTGGCAGCATCGATTTTTAACGGTAAGTGTGACTGCTGCGCACAGCTGCCGAATAATTCAAAAGCAAAAAAGAAAGCTCAGAGCAGCAGCAAAATAGCGGCAATTTAGCAAAAGCAACTAACTTTCAGACACTGGGCGTTGGCGGGCCTTAATCGCGATCAAAGTTTTGGCTCACCACCATCGTCCTCCCTTACCCCCCTTCTCCACTCCACACCCATACATCCGTCAACATGTCTCTTCCACTTGGCACCTCGGTCGCCGAGGTACAGGAGCAAGGTGACTTTATGATCAAACCCGAGAATTCCGGTCCCAAACTCAACACCGCCGACTGGCCTCTCCTTCTCAAGAACTACGATCAGCTTCTTGTTCGCAGCTCTCACTTCACCCCCATTCCTCACGGTTGCTCTCCACTCAAACGTGATCTTCAGTCTTACATCAAGTCCGGCGTCATCAATCTCGACAAGCCTTCCAACCCTTCTTCACACGAAGTCGTCTCTTGGCTTCGTCGCATTCTTCGCGTCGAGAAGACCGGTCACAGTGGTACACTCGACCCCAAGGTTACAGGTTGCTTGATCGTCTGCATTGATCGTGCCACTCGTCTCGTCAAGTCGCAGCAAGGTGCTGGTAAGGAGTATGTTGCTGTTCTTCGTCTTCACGACAAACTTGAGGACCCTAAAAAGCTTCCTCGTGCCATTGAAACTTTGACTGGCTCCCTCTTCCAACGTCCACCTTTGATCTCGGCCGTAAAACGTCAGCTTCGTATTCGAACCATCTACGAGTCCAAGCTCATCGAGTTCGACAATGACCGTCATCTTGCCGTCTTCTGGGTCAGCTGTGAGGCTGGTACCTACATTCGAACACTTTGTGTTCACTTGGGTCTCTTGTTGGGTGTTGGCGGTCATATGCAAGAGTTGCGACGTGTTCGTTCCGGTGCACTTTCGGAGAACGATTCTATCGTCACTATGCACGATGTGCTTGATGCTCAGTGGCTCTACGACAATCAGCGCGATGAGTCGTACCTCCGTCGTGTCATTCGACCTCTCGAGTCGCTACTTACCGGATACAAGCGTATCGTTGTCAAGGATTCGGCCGTCAACGCTGTTTGCTACGGTGCTAAGCTCATGATTCCTGGTCTGCTTCGTTACGAGAAGGACATCGAGGTGCACGAGGAAGTCGTCCTCATGACCACAAAGGGGGAGGCCATCGCTCTTGCCATTGCACAAATGTCCACTGTCGACCTCTCCACTTGTGACCACGGTGTTGTTGCCAAGGTGAAGCGTTGCATCATGGAGCGCGACACTTATCCACGACGATGGGGTCTTGGTCCCAAGGCACAGGAAAAGAAGGCTATGATCAAGACTGGAAAGCTCGACAAGCACGGTAAGGCCATCAACGGTGTTACTCCCGACAAGTGGAAGAAGGAGTATGTTGATTACTCTGGAGATGCTGCTCCTGCTCCTGCTGCCACTGCTGTTGTCTCGGACGTCGAGCAGGTCGCTGCTGCTGCCGTAGTTGCACCTGTCACACCGAAGAAGGACGACAGCGATAGCAAGAAGAGGAAGCTCGAGGAGACGCCAGGTGCTGCAACTGACGGTGAAACTGAAGAGGAGAGGAAGAAGAGGAAGAAAGAAAAGAAGGAAAAGAAGGCTGCTGAGGCTGCAGCCGCCGGTATTGAGACTCCAAAGTCGGAGAAGAAGAAGAAGGACAAGAAGGAGAAGAAGGAGAAGTAAAAGAGCAGTAGTTCTCGGCTTTTCCTTTACCCCTTTCTCTCCCCCAAATCGACTTTGCACTTTCCCCAAAGATGACTGCGTAGCAACAGCTCCCGATCCTGCCACATCTGTATACAGTGTGGTACAGAGAGGATGGGATGACATCAAAAGGTTTCGGTCAGCCCGTATCACCCATCACACACTGAGAAGGTCGTAAGGAGGAGTATCAACCTTGATCGTTGGGAGGTGAGAGTAGCCGACAGTATGAAGGTTTACACTTTCGTGGCTTGATCATCTCTCGACGTCTGGTGCCTATCACTCTTCACCACCTCTCTTTCTTAATCATCCTTCTGCGTCTTCAACACCATCCTTTCTTAGAAGCATTCAGATGGGCATCTTCAGCGGCAACCCGCGCATGCCTTCAACTTGCTCTCGCAATTCTTCTTTTCCCTTTTTACTTCTTTTCTTTCCCGCCGTCTTCAATCGCATCTTCTTTCGTCTTCCCATTGTTCTCTCTCTCTCAAGTTCACGGTTGTGTTTTACTCATCTTATTGTACTCTAGCATTCTAATCAAAGTGATCAAACATAAGTTAAGTTTTTTTGTGTATTTCGCTCGTTCGGATTTTTGCATCCTAGATGTGATTTGGAAGTTTACAAGTACAGTATGCATTTTTTATGTTGATGTGACAATTCTTTGAATTCTAGCCATAATGGGTCTATGATCAGAAATGAGGAATCCTGCATCTCCTTCACTCCAATTTGGGAGTGTACCGAAAGATTTGATTTTCCATTTTTCTTCATCTTTCGCACTGTTACTGTCACTGTTACTTGTTTTGATTTGATCTGTAATTACATATCTTCTTGTTTCGTCTTCACGTTTCCAACTTACTCCAGCTTGGGATGGAGGAGAAGGGGGAGGAGGGGAGTTTGAATGATTTAGAATAGTATCTTTTCTAGTTTCATCATTTACAGCTTTATTATCAAGAATCATAATAAAATCGATTCTATCATCAATAGCGTTTCTAGGAGAAGGATGAAAATCTGTAAAAGTTCTAAGTGGACCTATTGGTTCACTTAATATCCCACCTTTTTCTTCTTGTATAGAAGGGATAGTAGAAGAAGGTGATTTGTGACCTGAAGCATATTCTGAACGTTTAGGATCTTCATTATCAGTTAAGAAAGGTGAAAGATTACGAGTAGGTACGGATAGGGCTGTATCTAAAAATGTAACACCACTTGAATTAACTGGTAAAGAGTAATGAGGAGAAACTAGAGTTGACCAAGAACCTTCATTGCGTGGTGAATTTAAATCTCCTATTAATATAACTAAAGGATCTTCCAATTGTTTGATATTTTGTGAGGCATAGAAGGTCTTTGTGTGAGTAGAAGAAGTTCTAGCTCTGTCCACAATCAATTCACTACTTTTAGCTCTAGCAATTATACCTTGATGATCATAATGGGTTGAAAAAACATGCACAACTTCTCCTGTCGCTATCAACTTTAAACTAACATGCGTACACATTCTTGTTAATGCAGCATCCCATCCAACACTACCCACTTTACTAGGTGTAGGAGAAAGCCAAAAATGTTCCACCCCAGTTTGACCAACACCACCTTGATTTTCACCTACAAGTTCGAAAGTGTCCCTTCTCCAGAAAACTGGAACTGCTTCACCTGCACGTACACCATCATCTCTTCCTACTCCTGCATGATCGTATTCCTCACCAAGCCAAGATATCAAGTTACGATACTGCCCATCGAGAACTTCTTGAAAAGCGAAAATGTCCCAATCATTAAACAAAGGTACATCGGCTACTTTGGGACCACGAAGCAACCAACTTCTTTCTCCTCTATACTGCTGCATCAAATATGGAGATGGTGGTGCTACAGCAGGATTGATCAATGGAGCTCGATTTAAACTTGACTCTTGCTCCTTTCTTCCTGAAGCAAGAAGATTGGAGAAGAAAGATCGATTGGAGTCGAAAGCTGTATCACGAGAGTATCGAATATTAATTGAACCGATGGTGAGCGAGATTCGACCTCGAGTGCGACCTTGTTGAGCTTTATGGATTTTGTGTGTTGCAGCTTCGGAGAGAGTTGGCGGAGCAGACATGGTGCTTGTGGAAGTGCAAGTTGAGGAAAAGGGTGCCACACGACAAAGACCGATAGATACGAGATCGTAGGTTCGGAACCGGAAGTAGAGGAAGAATGTAAATGTTAACGTGGTTAGCAAAAGGAGAGTTGCAAATGGTCGATGGCGCATCTTGACCATTCTTTCACGGTCTCCACGCGAAGTTGGAGGAGAGAATGTTGGATGGGATGATGGTGGGAGAGGTAAGGGACAAAGAGGAAGCGCTGAAAGAAGAGCGGCGAATGTTAACCGATCCGGCGTACAATAAGTGACAGAGTACGTACAGAGTATTCTAATGCAGGTGCGGTGTAGCGGCGTCGAAAGTCCAGAACCATGCAATCTTAGCCACGTGGGAGGCGCAAATACCAAACATTTTGTTAGGGCTATGCGCTCTCACAACATCATCAAAATACTTGGCGGTGGTATGTTGGTTAGCTGAGAATCACAACTGCAACTGACTATTTAATTTGGAGCTTGGACCCTCCGCAACTGTAAGAGCTTCACTGCTTTCACCTGTCACACAGCGCAACTATCACATCGACCATCATCGTTCTATTCCGCAACAAGATGTTGACGCCGACGTATACAGCAGCTCGAGTATCAACCAATGCACTGCGTTCGTGCGCGTCTGCGTCTTGCACTCAAGCTGAACAGCGCATGCTTCAGCGAGCTCTTCATAATTCATCTCGTCATTGGACATCACCTGCTTCCAACAGCAACAGCAAGAGCAACAGCAACAGCGGAGGAGGTTCTCTAAGCCTGTACAACATTTTCCTCGCAAGTGCCCTTATCATCTTTGGTGCACCAAAAGCTCTCAACCTCTACGGTACACTCACTGGCAACACCAAATCAGCCTCCACTTCCATTCCTGGTAAACTTGAACCCTATTCTCACAACCCTCTTCCTCTTATCTCTTCGAGCTACTATCCCGATCCAAACATCGCTTCAGCGCATAAGTTGCTTCAAATTGGTCTTCCAGCCTTCACCTCAACTAGCTCCCGCGCTTCCCTACTTACTGCTGGCGCTGCTGGTGGAGAAGAAGATGTTAAGAAGCGATTGCGAATTCGAAGTATCTACATCAAAGAACCTTCTCTTGTCATCGAAAGAGCTTATACACCTTTGTACGACACTCTACCTGGATCCAATGCTATCTCTTTGCAAGGTGCAAGTAAGAAAGAGAAGCAGGTGATAGATCTGATTGTGAAGCGGTATACAGATGGTGAATTAGGTAGAATGCTACATAGAGCAATGGCGAACCCAACAGTACCACAATTGGAGGTAAGAGGTCCAGTTGATACTTGGTCTTTTGAACGTGATTCTTCAACTGAAAACCCAGCAGTACCGGAGAAAATTGTCATGTTGGTCGGTGGAACTGGAATTACACCTGCTTATCAGTTATTGACTAACTTATTCGGTAGACCTGGGACGAAGGAGGTAAAGCAATTGAAAGCTGTACCAAAAGTGGAAGTCTTGTATGCGATGCAAGATTTGCAGAATGCTTTGCTCCTACCTGAGTTGCATAGTATTGCGAATAGGAATAAGGATAAGGTGGAAGTGAAAATTTTCGCTGAAAAATTACCGACAAAACCTTCTGAGCTCACCAAGGCTGATACTGCTGCAGTAGGAACTGATTTGACTTTATCTGGTGCGAATAGTAAAGGATCATCATGGTTTCCATTTGCAAGAGGAGGAGGTTCAAAGATTGATGTAAAGTTTGACCTCATTTCAACCACAGAGAATCATACACATGCACATGCAGGTGAAGTCAAAATTCCAGTTTATGAATCTCGTATTACCCAGCATCATCTCGAAAAATTCCTTTCCATAAAAGATGGAGAAAGAACATTGATATTAGTTAGTGGACCAGATGGAATGATTGATGCTCTTGCTGGACCTAAATCTCGTGATGGAAAGAGTCAAGGTCCTTTACAAGGAATTCTTGCTCGTATTGGGATAAAACAAGAGAACGTTTTCAAGCTTTGAAAATTCCAACACACACACACAAACAAATCCATTTCATAAATTAGCTTCTTGTACATTAGAATAAATAATTCAGGGTATAGTTTGTACAAACGCAAGAAAAAAAGGAAAGCCTAGACTCCATGCTTTTTACGTTCTCCATCAACCAAAACGTTATTTTTAGTATGTTGGGATGTAGGATGTAAAGATTCGGTATGAATTAGGGTTCCTTCTTCTTCAGGATTTTCGTAACCGTCTAAACGACGTTGTGAAATTCCTACTAGGCTTAAGTGATATCGAAGTAGAGAGGCTAGTTGGGATCTTGCTAATGCTAATTGAGAAGAATCTTGGCTTATAGGTGAGGTGGTACTGCGAAGAAGAAGTGTTGATGTATTCCATTCGGTTGCTACTTTTGATGGGATACTTCTATCTTCTATTTCCGTTTGATTTTTTGTACTTGAGGGATGGTTTGAAAATCTGAGTGATTCTGGTAACAATTGTTGTGGAGCTACATCTTTTGTTTCCTTTATAGCTTTTACTACTGGTTCTAAATCTTCATCTATAGGTTTACCAAAATTAATAGTAACATCATTACCGAATCTAGGTAACCATTTTGGATTTTCTCTAGGTTCTGGCATCATTTTATCAAACCCTGTAATCCAAATTGGTATTACTACAGGTAAGGTTTCAGATTCTAATAACATTCGAGAAATACCCCATTTAAACCTTCTCAATTTTGTACTTGTACTAACATTAACATATCCTTCTGGAAAAAGATGAATCCAATTACCACTATTCAATTTTTTAATAGACTCATCAATAGCAGGCTGATAAATACCGGAACCTCGATGAGTTTCTATACATTGACCATTTTTGAAAAAACGAGATAGAAGTGGATTGGTAAACATAATATCGGATGCTCCTAGTGTCCACCGAACTGTGCGGGAATTTTTGAAAGTGGAGGAAGGAAGAGTTCCCCATATTGTTGGTTCGTCAAGGACGGAGATGTGATTGCAGTAGGTTAGGAGACCACGATTGGAAGAAAGACGGGAAGGGGAGTGAAGATGTTGGAGAAATTGTTCGAGACCTCGAACTTTAACGGATCGACATCCATAGCGAAGAAGGGAACGAGAGAAGGCAGCGACTGCTCGAATGGTGTATGTTGAAGAAGAAGAAGAAGATGCTGCAGAGGTAGACATGGAAGCAATACTTGATGAGGCAGAGTGGCCAGCAGAAGCAGCAGCAGCTGTGAAGGGTTTAGCGAGTCTTGCTGTTGCCCAAACCATTTTTATTGTACAAGGAAAACTTCCTCGCTTCGATAATGAAGGATTTAGAGACTCAAGATGAAGACAATAATCGTGTTTAGTACTGCGCACCGTTGTTGCCGGCTGAGCAATGTTGGATGGGAGTAGAAAGACGTTGTCGTGCTAATATCGCCTGCTAGTATTACCTCGAGCCCTCCCTCTTTCTCGCTCGAGTATTGTGTTTGTGCACGATTTGAGATCCGGATGCTGATACGGTTTGGAAAAACGAATGGATGGGGAAGGATGGAAAGGAAGATGACTTTCATCGTACAGTAACTGCTTTCTACATTACACTCTTCGGCTGGTTCCGGACCCTGATTCATTTTTGAAAAATCTGTAAAGTAAATGTAGCTGCCGATCTACAAGCTGCTCACCTCGATTTTCATTGCCGACTCCTTCTTAGTTTATGCTAAGCGAAGCCATTTGTTCTCAGTTCCGCGGCGTTCGTATCGGAAAATTAAATCACAATTTTTGGTCATTTCGTTCCTCTTTTTTTTCTTTTTGGCTCATCATCAGGTGGAGGCTAGCAATACCAATGAATAAGAGTGACATAATCACTGCAAACTCCAACAGCTTTAGAATGTGTCAGAAGTGTATCCGCTCAACCCAAACTCCCTTCTCTACCACAACTCCTCCCACACTCTCAACATCACCCTTATACCTCAAATTCGCACACATATCAATTATCACAATGGATCTCAGTTCATTAACAGGCAAATCTTCCACCGCTGCCTCTGGTGCCAACTCAGCAACCTCTGCCGAACGTAAAGAAGCTATTAAGCAACAAGTGTATGTATTCCCACTTTTCCAACCCTCTTTTTTTCATCACTTATATTAATTCCCAATCATATTCTTTTCCCAAATCTGTAGATCATCCGAACTCGCAATGGCAAATGCACAACAACTTATTACAAAAGCAACAGAGAAATGTTACATCAAATGCATTCCTGCTCCAGGTGCAAGTTTATCAGGAAAGGAACAAACTTGTTTAACAAGATGTATGGAAAGATACTTTGAGGCTTTTAACATTGTTTCAAGTACTTATGTTAGGAGAGTGGGGAATGAAAGAGCTGCGGGGACTGTTGCTGAAGCTGGACTTTGAGTTTTAAAAGAAGAGATGTGAATCAAAAGACACTTATGTATACTTTTCAAAAAAAGGCGACCATCAATAAGCCAATCATTTTCAATATTATATCACTGCTCATAAGTTTCAATACGGTAGAGTGGTATCAAGAGGGGCTGTCTTTTTGAGGTGGTTAGAAAGAATGTGGGATGTAGAACGCTGGATGCGAATGCGAATGCGAATGCGAGGCGAACTTGACATTGCGATCTGAATACAGCTGACACTTGTTTACATAGTATGAGGCAGAGTCGAGTCTCTTGCGAAGTCTATTCACTGCTAGTTGAGAGCTCTCAACGAATGTTACCAAACAAATTGAGACCTGTTCTACGCAGTGGTGGTGAGGTAGAGCCAGATTCATCCTCTTCGTGTTCTATCTCTGTTCCATTCTGAGCCTGTTCTTGTAGCTCAAGCAATTGAGCCAGTGTAACATTTTGACCGTTTGCTCCTGGAGCCAATGGTGCTCGAGACTTGTTCGGCAGTATGTTGGCCAATGTTGTCGTTCGACCACGTTTGAGCCTTCCCATATGATCATGTGTTGTTGTACTATTATGATCCTTCGGACCGAAAACAATCAATCGTCTAATATGTGTATCTTTACCATTCAAATGGTTAGCAAGAATACATACTTGTAATAACCACACTCGTATACCATCTCTTCCTTCTTCCTCTTCCTCTTCCTCTTCTGCTTCCGTATCAACGCAATCTTCTTCTTCGCCACCCTCATCTTCTTCACACGTCGCAGCATCCACACTCCCCATCGTCATACTAAAATGCTTCCATCCTTGAGGCGAATCAAACGTTCTCTGTCTTACCAATGTCAAATCATGATGATTCGTTCCAGCTTTCACCGCTATTCTTGTCGGTGTATACGAATCATCTTGTTTCACATCGAGGTAGATAGACAGATGTGTGACGCAAGTTCGACGAGAGAATTGAATGTTGATTAAATGTGGTTGATTACCATCAGATTGCCAAAGTTTGGTCAAATCCGACGAACGAAGTTCTGGTACACCTGAGCCAGGTTTATAGGAAGAAAGAGTCCAGGAAGTGCCAGGATTAGATCCGACATCCGATTTGGTCGAGCGATCATCGATAGAGTAGTTTCGGCGACGACGAGGTTTAGAGGAGATGGGAAGAGTGGCGCGAGAGGTACTGGGTATAGAGTCGGTTTCCATACTGTTCAAGAAGCGATTGAGGAGTTGAGATGAGACAGCAGCAATGGACAAGGTACAGTTAGTGAGGATGCGGGGAGCAAAATGACATCAGCAGTTTACATCTCTGGAAAAGGTGATGGTGAAGGATGAAGCGAGGGCAGAAGCAGATTGTTGCTCCCAAAGAACAGCGCGAGAAATGAAAGAACAACACTTTTTGAACAGCGTCGTGCCCACGCGTAAATTGAAAGAGAAACCTCAAAGTTCCATTCACTGACACTTCTTCTCAACTTTGCTTGACATCTTCAGTCTTAACTGCGCTTCAATGCTCAATGATCATGTCGCGATGTCATTGTTCTATGTATTCAGAGCTATAGATGATCTACGACTGATATTGTAAGCAAGTCTGTGTTATGAGCCAGATCTAGAAAGGATGTAAGAAACATTTCTGAGTCTTCTAATCTCGACGCTCGCCGTTTCCATCCTCACCATCATCCTTGGCATTCTCATATGATGGTAATTCCTTATCCTCAATGAAAGCACAACCAATCACCGTCCCCACACTGACCACTGCAATACCAATAAACACCCATCTGAGCGCAAAAGCGTACGACTCAACCGCCGCCTTTTGTAACTCCTTCGGCAACTCTGGTACGATCGAACTCTTATGTCTAATCTCTGAAATGATCCTATCCGCATGCTTTCCTGTGATTTTTTGTCTGAGTTGCCTCTTGAGTAGAGCTTGAAACAGCGTTCCACCTCCCGAAACCCCAAGAATTTGACCTGTATTGCGTGCCATATACGACATGCTTGTAGCCACAGCTACATCCGAGCGAGGAACAGAATTGATCAGCGCAATGAGAGTGCATGTTAGCACACCTGCTGTACCAAAACCATGTGGAACGATCGATGCATAGGTAAAAGCTTCCGAAGAATCCTGCTTGAACAAAGTAAAGCAGACGATCGACACTGTGATCAGCATTGCATTGATCAGATTGTACGTGTAGTAACGTCCTGAACTACGCATGATGATTCCAGCTAGCACGGAGCCGACGCTGAGAGCGATACTGTTAGGAATTAGATGTAACCCAGCCAGGGAAGGAGTTTCGAGTTTGACTGCTTGAAAGTAAAGTGGGAAGTGATATAACGTGCCAAAGCTGACTATGGAAAGACAGAAATTGGCGAATGCAACTGCAGCACCAGAACGCTGTGTGATAAGTCGAAGAGGTAAGATCGGATTGCGTGCAATCTTGGCTTCTGCATAGAAGAAAAAGCTAATGCTTGCAAGTCCGATTAAGAATCCACCCCATACAGCCGGATGAGAGAAAGGCAGATCGTTTGCACTCATCAAACTGAGTGCGATCAAAGTAGTTGAAAGACCTAAAACTAGCGAAAAGGCTCCAGCGAAATCGATGCTCTTGAGCTTTTCCCATTTGGATTGCTGAGCAAGCGCATTAGGTGTTTTCACATTGACAAACACGATAGCGAGTATGTAATCAATGAGCAAAAGCGGAATTTGGATGAGGAAAGCTCGTCGCCAGCCAAGCGTATCATTCATCCAGCCACCGATGGGTCCACCCAAGCCGGAACCCAAACCGAAAATAATGTTGGTTAGCCCTTGCAACAAGCCACGGTTCTTGAGTGGCACAAGATCGGAGAGCACAATGCTGGTAGTAGTGGTAAGACCTCCTCCGCCCATACCAGCTAATGCTCGAGCAAAGATGAGCATGTTCATTGATGTTGAGAGACCGCAAAGGATTGTACCGGTGGTGAAAAAGGTGAGTGCGATAAACATACAGTTCTTGCGTCCGACAATATCAGCCATACGACCGTACAGGGGAGTGAAGCATGCAACAGAGAGAAGATAGGCGGAACCGAGCCATTGTGCTTGCTCTGAAGCATTGAATGAGCTGCTGATGCTCGAGATCAGTGTTGCTGTGACAGTTCCGTCCATACTGGCGACAAAGACAGGAACCCAGAGTGCCGTGAGGAGAGGTGCGAGCTTTCGCAAAGGTGGCATGACTTTGACATGATCTTCTTGCTCAGCCTCGGTTGGTGAAGATGATTCGGTAGCGGAGTCGATATCATTCTGGCTAGTTTGGTGCGACGTGGATTGATAGTGCTGCTCCTGTTGCTGTGAGGAGAGTAGAGATGACCTCTCGTTGATCACTGGGCCCGCTGGTGGCATGGTGAGAACGGAACTGAACTCTTGTTGGTCTGATTGCAGAGCCAGAGCTTTCGAGTGAAGTAGCAGGGATGATAAAGAAAAAGAGAAGGAGGTAGTGCAGCAAGCCGTAGTGTGACTTGACGTGAAGGGCGGTTATACAGTTAATTGCTTGTAATCACATCGTCAGTTGTACAATCAGCAGCAGAATCCGGCGGAGACTGACTTGATTTGACGTTGAGCAGCGACACGGAAAGAACGGCCTCGGCTGTCAATTCGGCTTTTTACCGGCCAATTCTCAATTGGGTCTCTTGTGTCTTGTGTCTTGATTGGCGTTCTCCGCATGGCGCAATCTTCTCATGAGAACGTCTTCTGCGAGAGCACACGCTCAAGGGTAAGTGAGTTACTCGTCAAGGCCAGCCAGCAAGCATGCTTCTGAGTGCTCGGCTGGAAGTGACGGAATAGACACACACACACATAGCACGGAGCCCTTGACAAGCGCAAAGTCGGCCGATCAGACCCGCTGCAAGTTGGTTCTTCAAGCGGAATACACTGCATGCTCCCAGCCCTTTGCCATCGAAAAGCTCGGTGATGCCAAGCTCTGATGCAGGAAGCCAGACGGTGAGTGTGAGTGGACTTGCTTAGAGATCAATGGATTTTCGTTCGATGTTTCGATTGAAGAACGTCCAAAGCGAATTTTGGCCCGGGTGAGAAATGTTACTTCTTGAAAAGCACACACACACTTTAGCAGCGAAAATCTGAAAACATCCCTTCCGTTTTCCGAAATTTTGACTCAATTTTTGTGTGGTGTTGAGAAGGAAAAGCCAAAAATTTCACTTTTTTCGTGTCTGCGACCCTGAACGGCCACGGCACATTTCGCCCTTCTCTTGTTCGAGGTTCAATAGTTTCGAGATTGGCTTCCACTTCGCTTGCTTCTCTTCTTGCTTGCTCGTTCAACGCCACTGGTCTTTGATCTTCACAACTTCAACAACGGATCTCGACCTCACCATTCAGAATGCCTGGCATTAAGCGTTCCAGGCCAGCCGAAGAGGCGGCCGCTGCCTCTTCGTCTGCTAGCTCCTCCAAAGCCAACCAAACAAAGAAAACAAAGAGCTCTTCTTCAGCACCAACTACCTCACTTCTTTCAGCCCAAGAAGTCGATTTTCCACGAGGTGGCAGCTCCGGTCTTACTCCGCTCGAGTTCCGTGAAGCCAAGCGCGAGGCTCGATCCGAATCGGCCGCCAACGAGCTCCTCTTCAAGGATGCAAAGGATGTTCAGGCTGAAGCCAAGCGCAACAAGAACAAGCAAAAGCTGAATAGAGACAAGCGCAACGATGCCAAGAAGAAACGGGCCATCACTGAAACTACCAACTCAGTGACGCCCAAGGGAGACAAGAAGGAACACGTTCGTATCGAACACATCAACTACAAGCGTCTCATCCCCGGCTCAAGATTGCTCTGTTCCGTACTGGCGATTCATCCACTGGCGGTTGTAGTCTCGTTACCCAATCAGATGCTCGGCCACATTCCCGTCACACATATCAGCCCACAATTTACCCAACGATTGCAGGCGGCTGCTGACGCCAACGCGGAAGAGGACGACGAGGAGGATGAGTCGGACGAGGATCAAAGCATGGAAGAGGACGACGATGAGGATGAGGAGACGCCGAACGGTGCTTCCACAAAACAGTCCAAGAACGACGCCAAGAAGGTTCCCGAGCTGCGTGATCTTTTCCATGTCGGTCAGTGGCTTGTTGTCAGCGTCGTCCAAGTGCGTGGCGGCGATGTTGCCAAGGGTCGACCTTCTCGCGAAGGAGGCGAATACGAAAAAGAGTCGCGTCGAGTAGAGCTGTCCCTCGCGCCGCACCTCGTCAATACCGGCGTTGCTGTTTCCGATCTCGATGTCGGCGCCACCCTCTCTGTTTCTATCTCTAGTGTAGAAGACCATGGCTACATGCTAGACAGTGGCATTCCCGAATTTCGCGGTTTTGTCTCCTTCACTGAAGCCGCTAAGCTTCCCTCCAGCTTCCACGCAGGCAAGAATGGCAAATCGTTGCAGGTAGGAAGCGTAGTTTTTGCCAAGATCACAAAGATCCCCGAGAACCGACGAAGCTTCGAAGCTACCCTCGACCCCAAGACTGTCTCGACCAGCCCGATCAAGCATGTTCCGGGCATCACTGCTATTCTTCCAGGCACTTTGACAAAGGTGCTTATCACCGCAGCCCTTCCCACCGGTCTCAACGTCAAGCTCTTCGGTATGTTCGATGCTACAATCGATCGATTTCATCTGCCCGAAATTCCAGAAGGCAAGGACATCCCAGATGTGTACAAAGAGGGTTCCAAGCACGTCGCACGTGTCTTGTGGGATCTGCTCGCACCACCATCCACTGCATTGCAAGGCGAAAATCCGGATCACGAGCGCAAGTTTGGTCTCTCGTTAGCACCCCAAGTGCTCGCTTTGCAGGCTCCTGTTGCCAAGGACCAGCAATTGCTCCAGCACGCTTACCCAATCGGGGCTCCTCTCAACGTGACTGTTGTCCAGACGATCAACGATTGGGGTCTTATTGTGTCAGTTCACGGTACCGATCTGCGCGGCTTCGTCCACATCTCGCAGGTCTCCGATGACCACGTTGTCTCTTTACCACCTTCTTCGGGTCCCTTTGCCAAGGGCACTGAGCACAAAGCTCGTGTCGTAGGTCACTCTCCTACTGATCGAACCCTACAGCTCTCGCTCAAGGCCTCCATTCTTGAGCGCAAATTTATGCGCGTCTCTGAGGTCGAGGTCGGCGAAGTCGTCAATGCCAACATCATTAAGCTCGGCTTGCCGAACACCATCTTCCTCCAGCTTCACGGTCATGTCGACGGTGTGGTCTTTGCCAACCACTTTGCCGATGTCAAGCTCACTCACCCCGAGAAGCGCTTCAAGCCAGGTCTTCAAGTCAAAGCCCGTGTCATGGACGTCGATCCAAGCCGCAACCGTATCGTTCTGACGTGCAAAAAGTCGCTCGTTAAGTCGGATTTGCCCATTGTCGCGTCAATCCAGGATGCACGAGTTGGTGTGGTGACACATGCTACTATTTTGCGTGTGCAGACCAACTCGTTGATTGTTACGCTGTTCGGAGGATTGAAGGCGCTTGTGCCTGGTAGGGAAGTGAGCGAGGATGATTTCAACGATGTCAAAGGCTCTTTCACCGAAGGCAAGGTTGTCAAGATGAGGATCACCGAGGTCGATTACGAGAATCAAAAGCTTGTTGGTAGCATTAAGCAGGCTTCACCTGAATATCTTGCCAAGCTCAATGTAGACGCTGTCGAGGTTGGCGAGAAGGTGACTGGTAAGGTCGCTGCGGTGCACAAGGAAGTTGTTGTTCTCTCGCTCGTGCCTTCGGGCGTTCGTGCATTGTTGTCGCTGTCCGTGTTGGCTTCGATGCGCGGCACAACGTCGGAAGAATTGCTTGAGAGCCTCGAAGAGGATCAGGAGATTGACAATCTCGTCGTCTCGGTCAAGAATCCTGCTAAGGGTCTCGTCATCGTTGCCGACAAGGTCCGCTCTGATAAGGCCGGAGCCGGAGCTGCCAACGGTGTCTCTTCGGGTCAGATCAAGCAGGGTGCGGTGGTGCAAGGTCGAGTGATTGAAAAGAACGACAGATTCCTCGATTGCATCGTTGCACTCGGCACTGCCACTCGTGCCAAGTTGCACATTACTGATCTTGCCGATGACTACTCGAGTGACAAGGCCACTCTCCCCAATCCCGGTCAGAGCGTACAAGCGTACATCCTTTCCCTCAAGCCCAACGGCAAATCAGCTGTCGTCTCCCTGCGACCCTCCCGCACCTCTGAGTCTACCGACATCGTTGACCTCGAAATCAGCTCTATCACCGACCTCACCAAAGGCCAAAAGATCCGCGGCTTCGTCAAAGCAATCACCAATGTCGGCCTTTTCATCACCATCGGACGCAAGCTTGATGCTCGAGTTCAAGTTCGTGAACTTTTCGACGAATTCGTTCGTGACTGGAAAACTCGTTTTACCGTCGGTCAAGTCGTCTCTGGTACCATCATGGACCTGAACCCTGGCAATAACGAGATTGAAATGTCGCTCAAGTCCACTCCTGGCTCTATCAAGCCTCGTGCTGAGAAAGCTGAGGAACGTGCACAGGCTGAGCAAAAGCAAAGGCCCAAACGATTGACAGACTTCAATGTGGGAGATAAGGTGAAAGGATTTATCAAGAATATTATTGATTTTGGTGTGTTTGTTCAGATCGAAGGAACAAACGTATCGGGTTTGGCTCATATGAATGAGTTGAGCGATGGAAAGGCGGACGAGGCGTTGAAAGCGTTTAGGGTGGGTGATAAGGTGAGGGCGATCGTGTTGAGGATCAATGAGGAGAAGAAGAAAATAAGCTTTGGATTGAAGCCGTCTTACTTTGACGCTGCTGATTTCGAGGATAGTAGTGATGAGGACGAAGACGAGGATGAGGATGAAGACGAAGATGAGGAGATGGGAGAGGTTGATGAAGTCGAGGTTGATTCTGATAACGAAGACGTGGATGATGAGGTTGATGATGAGGAGGAGGAGGAAGAAGACAGTGACGATGAGGAGGGAGATTTTGTCGAGATGGACCAAGATGATGATGATGATGAGGAGGAGGAAGAGGACGATGCTTCGGTCTCCGCTTCTAAGGCCAAGAAGTCCTCTGCTACCTCGCTCGCTCTCTCTGGTGGTTTCTCCTGGTCAGCTGGCGCCAACGACGACGATGAATCCGACAATGATCTCTCTTCCTCTTCTGACTCTGACGCTGACTCCGACTCCGACTCTGACTCTGCTACCCAAAAAGCCGCTCTCAAGAAATCTAAAGCTAAATCTAAAGCTTTAGCTCGCAAAGCCTCCAACAACAAACTCGAAGAAGATCTTACTGCTGATCTTGCCTCTAAAGCTCCTGAATCCGCCACTGATTTCGAACGTCTACTCCTTGGTTCACCTAACTCCTCTTTCCTCTGGATTCAATTCATGTCTTTCGCTTTACAACTTTCTGACGTTGACAAAGCGCGTTCCATTGCTCGTCGAGCACTTAAAGTTATTAATTACAGAGAAGAACAAGAGCGTATGAATGTTTGGATTGCTTTACTCAACTTGGAAAACACGTATGGATCTGAAGAAACTTTGGAATCTACTTTTAAAGAAGCAATTCAAGCTAATGATGGATTCACAATGTATCTTAAGATGGTTAACATTTTTGAAGCTTCAAATAAGTTGGAATTGGCAGAAGAAATGTTTGTTAAAGCTAAAGGGAAGTATTCAACTCTTTCCGAATTTTGGATTGAATATTCTAAATTCTATCTTCGAACGAATCAACCTGATTCTTCACGTTCACTTTTACCTAGAGCAATGCAAGCTTTAGAGAAAAGAGAACATACATCTACTATTACTGCTTTTGCTATTAATGAGTTTAAATTAGGAGATCCTGAAAGAGGACGTACTATTTTTGAAGGTTTGGTTGATTCTTATCCTAAAAGATTGGATTTATGGTGGCAATATATTGATCAAGAATCAAGATTAGAAGAAAATCAAAATCAAGTTAGAAATTTATTTGAAAGAGCAATGACGTTGAAATTAACAGCGAAGAAGGGAAAGAGTTTGTTAAAGAAATGGTTGGAATATGAGAAAAAGAATGGTGATGGAAAAAGTCAACAAAAGGTTATTAAGAAAGCAAAAGATTTCGTGGATGAGATTAATAGAAAGAATGCTACCGCTGCTGATGATAAGGAAGAAGCGGAGGATGAGGATGAAGTTGAAGAGTAAAGAAAGAAAAGAAGTTTATATGTTTTGTATAGGTTGTAAGTGTGTTTTCCGTAGCAATTTGATATTTTTTGAGTAAAGTTGCACATTTTGTGTTTTGTGCTTGATTAATAGGTTTGAGTTGTTGAAGTGAACGAGAGAACACATGATCATATTCATAGAAATCAGCGACTCTTGTCGAGTAAAGAGTTGTGCTGATGTTAAAGGTTCCAAATCATGAATGGCTATTTGAGTTGACGTGATGATGGAATGTGCTCTTTCTGATTTATGAATTGGATTTGAGAGGTTGTTGTGAAAGTAGTAGTTTACATCTTTTGTTCAGTCATCTTTGAACGGGGAGACGATTTGAGATCAAATATCAATAGATACGATCTGTACATTGTTACAATGCCCATTATTTAAGCGATGTGACGTCCGAGCAACTCGTTGAGATAGTATAGAGCGACAGGTGCTATCAAAACATTATAAAAAAACCCAAGTGTTTGTCTTCTATCAGTCCAATTCTGTGCTTTCGACTGTAGCTTCTTGAGCAATCCTTTTCAACGGGGTTTTTTTTAACTTACCAGACCATAAACCAGCAGCGTAAACAGCAAACTGTTTAAGAGTGTTTCTAGCTTGAAGTCGAGCAGCAGCAGCTTCTGCTGCACTTGGTTGTCTTGGTGCTCCACCGAACATTGTTACTGCGCGGGCGTGTGTTCGAGTTATATAGAGAGAGAGGAAAGGTGAGATGGTGGTTCCCCAAGAAGGAATGCGATGATGAGAAAGGTGAAGGGTGTGGAGGAAAGGATCTTAGAGAATTTTTGAACTTGCTGTTGATGACCCGATGATGCTGCAGTCCCGATTTCCGTAAGTTGCTTGCGTTTCAGGGTCCAAATGTGAAATAAAATTCGCCGAAGAATGCTAACTCGTATCTGTATCCGCTTGTTGTGCTACCACCTCATCTTTCACTCATGGCAAGTCGGGGGAAAGATGTCGAGTAACAACGGCGAATCGAGCACCACCACCACCACCGCTTCCGACCATAGCAAATCTGAACAGAAAGGAGAAGGCATGCTAAAAAGAACCACAGTCCAACATCAACAGCTACCACCTCGTCCCAAACTCATTCCTCAATACCCTTCTGCTGAAGTACCTACAAGACCTCGTACCTTTTCTTCTGCAAGCAATCAAGATAACAAGCATGATGTCGAGTATCTACCATCATCACTTTCCGGTCTCAATTTCACTGAAGACAGAAATGATTCGGAATGGATATCAATCATCACTGCACCAGCGTATGCACCTTTTACAAGTTGGTTGAATGTGATGCAAAGTTTAATACGACATCCAGAAAGAAACTCGAGTAATATCTTACGAGCTGAAATCCTCTCCGAGACAACAACCGATACGGAGAATGAGCTTGAATATAAGCAAGGTTGGAAGAAGCAATGGACAATACGAAGAGCATTATTACCTCGAAGACCGAATTTAGATTGGAGAATGGAACAGAATTGTTCTCTTTACTACCGATACCAAAATGAACAAGATGATGGAGAAGAACATGGTAATGAGGATGATGAAGAGGAGGTGAAAGAAGCAGTAGTCATCTATACACCTTTAATTGGAGCTGAATCTCATCCTAAGCTTTTCATACCTGAAGAAAAAGGAAGTAAAGCAAAATTAGGTCAACCACCACCTAATGAAACTTATATTCCTTTTTATCATCCTAAAGTTCGCGCTCTTGCTTTTCATTTCTCCGCCTCTAAATCACCACCAATACCGGAAGCAGAAACCGAAACCGAAACCGAAGATACAATCTACGGTGAATTAGGTATCTCTCTTATCCCTTTTTCCACCTCTTCTTCTTCTTCTTCTTCCGATTCTCATCACGAACCTTTCCCTCCAACCCATCGCCTAACCCGAGTCACACTATCCCTTTTAACCACACTTCACATGCATACCTGGGGAGATCTTCATAGTTATCAAAAACGAGTTCATCATGATCAAATCGTTCCTCGTTCGCAATATCAAGACCTTTATCTTACTCTTAAAAATAAATACGCTTCATCACTAATTTCAGGATGGAAAGAAGCTACGGATCCAACCAAACATGTTTTTGAAGAAATGGGTATTGCTGCTTTTCTAATTTCTCTTTGGAAACTTACTTATTTCAAAGAAGAAGGGGAAGATTGGAAATCAAAAGTAAAATTTATCGATATTGGATGTGGAAATGGACTTTTAACCTACTTACTAACACAAGAAGGTTTCAAAGGTGTAGGATTAGATTTAAGACAACGTAAAAGTTGGTCTTCCTATCGTGAAAAAGGTACAATTTTAAAACAATGGTCTTTTTCCCCTTCCTCTCTCCTCTTTCCCTCAAAAGAAGAAGATGATTGGAAAGATAGTTGGATCCTAGGTAATCACTCAGATGAATTAACACCTTGGATTCCAATTTTAGCTACACATTATCAATCAAAAGGTTTTATTAATTTACCTTGTTGTTATTATGCTTTAGATGGATCGAAAAATTTTCCTTTATTGTTAAAGGAAGGTGGAGTAACGAGAAATGAACAATATTTAGCTTATGTAAAACAAATACATGAATATTTCGGTTGGTTGGTTGAATTAGAACCACTAAGAATTCCAAGTACTAAAAATTGGTGTTTTGTCGGTAGAACAAAACTCAAACGACAACAACTTGATGAAGAGGAAGGGGGAAGACAAATGCAAAAGAAGGTGGAACAAGCTGTACAAGAAGCTTTGCGTAGTGGTTGGAAGGTACGAATTGACAATTAATTAAATTTTTCTCTTTCTCTCTCTCACACACACGCATACTTGTTTTGTTTCTCTCATATCGCAAGTTGAACTTTGTTTGCGATATCCGATTGTGCTTTTCATTGCAAAAAAGAATACTTTTTCTGTTACTCGCTTAATTTGTTTACTCTGAATGCCAACCATACCTCATAAACGCATCAACCGTGCTCACTTTAGCATCAGTAAAAGCACTAACTAAACCTCTTGCTTCCATATATAACCAAATTTTTAACATCGGCAGCATTCTTTTCAACTCCTCTTTTTTTGGAACATGTAAACCACCACCTTCTTGACTTTGTAATTCTCTACCTAAATGTCTTAGTATTGGTAAAGCACTTTTAAATAAATCCATATTTGGATCTAACTGTCTTCCAATACCTTCTAATAATAAAATACTAATTACTGTGTTAACAAAATCAGCTTCCATTTTAACATGATGATCTCTTACAGCCATTAAAACTTTATTTAGTATATCACTAATTTTAATTTTTGCTAAACTAAAAGTTTTACTTTTAACACTTAAAACTAAATCTTGCATTTTCATTGCAAATACATCTTCATCAATAACTAGATCAGGTGTTCGACATCTTTCAACCATTAAATGACCTGCTAAAGCTCCATCGAATTGGGCAACAGCAGAAAATAAATCCAAAAAATTTCTTCGATTTAAGGGGGTTAATTCAACAGTTAATCCTGCATCTAAAAGTACAATTTCAGGTTGATAGCCTTGGGAATCAAGAAAATCCAATTCATCTAACCATTTATCATGAGAGTGTCGTAAAGGTCGTAATTTTTCAATAACACTTTGATCTACTTGTTCATCAGTTGAAATAGGTCCCTTTTTATTTCCAGGTGCATAATCACTATCAAATTTACTTAAAATTCGACTAAATAAATCAGATAGTAATGATTCAGTAGAAGGTTTATAAAATTTAATCATAATATTTCCAGGATGTAAATCTGCATGTGTAAAATTATCAATTAATAACATGTTTAAAAATGCATCCAAACCTAAATTGGCTATCCTATGATCAAATCCTCCTCCTCCCATCTGTAAGAAATATTTAAGTGGTAATGCATCTTCATACTCTTCAATCAAAACTTGTTTGGTACTAAATTCGACTAAAGGTCTTGGGAAAGAGATTGCAGATCTCCTTCTTGCAAAATTCTCTTCAAATCTTACAAGATTATTCGCTTCATTTCTTAAATCAAGTTGAGAAAACATCATATCGGCAAAAACATCCACTTCTTCCGGAAAAGATAACCATTCTGCACCTGGGATGGCATTGATCAGGTTGGCAAAAAATCTCATAATCTTGATATCCCTCGCTATCGTCTTTTCCACTCTGGGATGTAAGATTTTTATCGCGACACTATTAGTTGGAATCTGTGGTGGAGCTACATCCTCTTCATACGAAAGTGCAAGCGTCTTGCTCAACTTCTGAGTAGTCTCAGTCTTAGTTGCCTCCTTTTTCGCCCTTCGATATCCAGGTGGAAGTAAATCATGTCGGAGTGTGGCTTTATACACTTGTGCCACTGCACCGATGCCCATTGGTTCGTGACCGAATTCTTCGAAAATCTGGTCAAAAGGTCTTTGGAAAATACGTTCGATCACCCTCTTGGTGTAACGGAAGGAATGAGGTTTACCGTTGGAATGTAATCTGCCTAAACGCTGACAAAGTTCATCGGGGAATAGATCTTGTCGACTACCAGCCCATTGAGCTAGTTTGATGAAAGTGGGACCAGCACGTTCCATTTGTTTGACCAAGAAGGAATACCACCAAATCGCACCCCATCGATCACCTTGTTCATCTTTACGCACTTTTCGACCTCGCATCCTACCCTTCTCTCTTCTGGAGCCTACCAAAAGCATGGGAGAGGTGAGAATAACAGGCATGAAGAGACAGAAGAGGTAGAGAAAACGTCGAGCTGTGCCGAAAGGTTCGATGATGACAGCGTGAATGATATTGCCAAATCGTATGAAGACGCGAACGATGATGTTGCGACGATCGAGGTCTTGATCATCTTCGGGGACGGGTGGTGCGAAGCCCTGGTGTTTAGACTTTATTTGCTGGTCTGAGGGGACAGACTCGGACTCTGACTCGGACTGCAGAGGATAGCGGGTAAGATAGTATTGGACGAGAAGAGAGGTGCCGAGACCAGCGATGGCTATCGATGTAATGCGCCGTGTGTTCGTGTTTGGGCTGGAGCGTGAGCGTGAGCTAGAGGAGCCGGATTGTTGAGGTGTTGTCGTCGAGCTGAATGGACGAGAAGAGTGCTTGTTTGACTGCGTGATCTGGCGAGCTATCGAAGTAGGTTGTCCAGATCTGAGCAAACATGTACAAGCCGAGACATTATGATTCCAGGGATGGCAGCCCAAGCAGCGCGATAGTGAGGAAATGCTCGCTCGTGGTTGTGAATGTGACGCAATGTGCTGGTGGGTGAAGCGACTTGCTGAGGATGTGGCCAGCCTGTTCCGTAAGAGTGGCAGCATGATGATAGACCACCTTTGAGTATGATTGATGGGAACAGCAGATGCGCTGCCAGCGCTCCAAGACTCGTGTGTGTGCGAGCTGTTCGCAAACGTCAACAAATTGCGGACCGAAGATGGTAACCAATGGAGAGCGATGAGTTAGTTGGTGATGCTAAGCAAAGGGACGAAGAAGGGTCTTGGGTGTGACAAAGGTAGGAAAGGGCTGGCTGGCTGGCTGTGTTGGCATTCAGGTACAATTGGAAGCGATAGGCGTGAAAACTCGCACTACGTGACTGACAGCCAACTACGTAGCGCTGCATTTCACAGTCAGCCCATTGTAAACACAATATCGCGGTCTGCTGCCTCGATAATTAATTTTAAGCAATTTCCTCCACTTTTCTCTTGTAAAGTTGAGCATTTGTGATGCACGAGCCTTCGGGTCTGTGAGTGCTTCTTTCCATCAACGCGCTCTGCAGCCGACACGCAAGAAGAACTCTGAACGCGTTCCAGATTATTTTGTCATTTTTGGTTGGCACAGAATTACGAAAGACGAATCGTTTCCTCCACGTCCTCTTCCTCCTCACCCTTCCCCACATCTCTGACCATCCACAGCACTGAGAGCACCTATCGCCCACAATGAACGAATCCAACGACTACGAACAAGAACGACTCAAAAACATCAAAGAGAATGAACGTCTCATGAAAGAATTGGGTGTTATGGGAGGTTCCTCTACCATAGGTGGACCTTCTCCCAAAACCACACCTGTCAAATCAAAGAAGAAACCAACCACACCCAAAAAGAGATCCACCAATACAACCCCTACTCGCATTCTTCCCACTCGAACAAGTGCTAGATTGGCAGGACATGAAGCAGACTCTGAAACGCTTAAACGAAAATACGAACAGGAAGCAGAAGAAGCAAGAAAAATCGCTGAAGCTGCTAAAAGAGCTAGACATCAACAATTTGATCTTTCTGGTATGACAGGTGGAGAATTGGAACAAGAAGCGATTCAAGCGTTGGAAAAAACTTTAAATGGTTTGGCAAGTAATAGTGCAAGTGCTGGTGAGTTGGTGGATATTAAAGATGAAAAGAAGCGTAGATCAGGCGTAAAGAAAGAAGAACAAGAGGAGGAGGAAAACAAAACGGTGGAGAGACAAGAGTTGGAAGATATTCTCAATAAAATGACGCTTAAAAGTGTTAGTAAGGTTACACCAAAACGTGTATATTCAATGGCTTATCATCCTAGTATGGATAAAGACTTGATTTTTGTAGGAGATAAAGAAGGTAGTATTGGGGTTTGGGATGCTTCAACTTCATCATCTTTTTCAAATAGTAACGGTCATGGGGTGAAGAAAGAAGATCAGGATCAAGACGAGGAAGAAGAAGAAGAGAGTTTTCCTCAAGGTAAAGCTTGGACACTTCAAGTACACGGAAGAAGTCCAGTTACATGCATAAAGTTTGATCCTGTGAATCAAAACTCGGTTTTTTCAAGTTCTTACGATTCAACTTTGCGTAAGTTAGATCTTTCCACTGGAACTTCTGATGAAGTTTGGGCAGGAGAAGAAGATGTTCTTTTATCCATATTTGATATTTTATCACCTTCCACCCATCCATCTGCATATATTGATACACCTAATCCATCTTTAGATGAAAGAAGTATTTGGATTGCAGATCATCGTGGTGGATTAATTCATATTGATTTACGAGAAAAAACCCGAAGAGGAGGAAATAATAATACAAGAAGATGGCAAGTTTGTGAAAAGAAAATTGGTGCTATGTCAGTTAATAAATTACAACCTCATTGTATTGCAACTGCATCTTTAGATCAACATATTAGATTATTTGATGTTAGAGCATTAACGAATTTTATTAAACAAACAAATGAAGCTCCTTATAATTATAAAGGTGTAGATATGGAGGATTTGGAAATTGTACAGACTAAAAGTCAATTTGCAGTAAATAAAGCAAAACAAGCTTGTACTTCAGTAGATTTTAGTCCAAGAGGAAATCAATTGGTTGGTGTTTCTTATGATGATGTAGTAAAAGTTTGGAATTGCAATCCAGATTGGTTATATTCTGAAGATGGTTTAAAGAGTAAAAAAGGTGTTAAAAAAGAAACTTCCAATCGACCTGAAAACATCCTAGACAATCCACTTCGAATTCCACATAACAATCAAACAGGTAAATGGCTAACAATGTTCCGAGCTAAATGGAATTCAAATCCACTTGTTGAACCTCATTTTACTATTGGAAGTATGACTAGAAGAGCTGAAATTTATTCAAGTGATGGTAAATTACTAAGAACTTTATGGGATGAAAATTTAGTAACTGCTGTTCCTGCTGTAACTGCTATGCATCCAATTAAAATTGGTAGATTAGTTACAGGTAATGCTTCAGGTAGATGTACTTTTTGGTCTCCTGATGCATGATTAAACAATTTCAACATACTCATTCGATACACACACACCATAAGATACCCATTCCCTCTCCCCGTCATTCTCACACTCAAATATCTCTTTTTCTAATTATCAAGGCTTTGCGTTTCAATGTGATGCTGATTGAGCGATATACAGCTTTCATTTCCCGAGCTTGTTACAAAACAGGATTTTAAGAAGTACTGAAGAAGGAAATTTAGAGCTTTCCATCCGAACCCAAATCCTTGAAAGCTTCCTTACAACGGGTAGCCATAGTCTTTTCACCTTCTCTCACCCAAACACGAGGATCAAAGAACTTCTTGTTAGGCTTATCAGCTCCATCGGGGTTACCAACCTGACTCATGAGATAATCCTTCTTGTTAAGAACGTAATCTCTGATACCGATCAAGTAAGCCCACTGGGTGTCGGTGTCAACGTTCATCTTGACAACACCGTGCTTGACGGCGGTAGTGATTTCGTGTTTCTCGGAACCGGAACCACCGTGGAAGACAAAGAAGACTGGGTTTTCCTTGTCGCTCTTGATCTGAGCACGGACGTGTTCCTGGTGTTTACCAAGGAGCTCGGGTTGGAGCGAGACGTTTCCGGGCTTGTAAACACCGTGAACGTTACCGAAACCGGCGGCGATGGAGAAGTTGGGAGTGATTTCGGAGAATTCACGGTAAATATCCCAAATGTCTTCGGGTTGGGTGTAAAGAGCAGCGTTGTCGACACCCTCGTTGTTGACACCATCTTCTTCACCGCCGGTAATACCGATTTCCATCTCGAGCCAAATGCCGAGAGGTGCCATACGCTTGAGGTATTTCTTGCAGGTTTCAATGTTTTCCTCCTTGGGCTCTTCGGAAAGGTCGAGCATGTGAGACGAGAAAAGAGGCTCGTTGTGCTCCTTGTAGTACTCCTCGTCGGCGGCGAGCATACCATCGAACCAAGGAAGGAGCTTCTTGGCACAGTGATCCGAGTGCATGATAACGGGAACACCGTAGGAAGGAGCAACGGCTCGGATGAAAAGAGCGGCAGCCTTGGCACCAATGATGGAAGCCTCCTGGTTCGAGTTGGAGAGACCCTTGCCGGCAAAGTTGGCGGCACCACCCTGAGAAACCTGGAGGATCAAAGGAGACTTGGCATCACGAGCAGCCTCGAGAGCCGAGATGGCAACCGAAGAGGACTATCAGACGCGTGTAAGAGAGAGAGATTGGGAAAGTGGTCAGCACGAGTTGGAAAGTGCGATTCTGCGCAGATCACAAATGTGAATGGTACTTACAGTGACGTTGAAAGCAGGGATAGCAAACTTGTTCTCACGAGCATAGTCAAAGACCTTGTAAACGTCCTTTCCGGAGACGACACCGGCGGGAACAATGTCAAGAACACCCATTCTGTCGGCGGAGGCAGAGGCGGAAGCAAAGGCAAAGGTAGAGGCGAATTGTATGTCAGCAAAACTGAATTCGGGTGATCAAGGCTCTCGTTTGCTGTTGTTTGAACTCACTTTGGTAGTTTTGCGAGAGAAGAGAAAGTGATGGTGGGGGAACGGAGAAAGCGATGGTAGTGGTGGAGGAAAAAGGAGAAGAAGAAGAAGAAGAAGAAGAAGAAGAAGAAGCAGCAGCAGCAGCAGCAGCAGCAGCAGCAAAAGAGTGGAGAGCGCGCAGTTGTGCAGTGTTGCTGTTGTCGATCTTTGCGAGAAGTGTGCGGCGCAAAAGGGTATGGCTCGAGCCAATTCAAAAAGCTGCAAAAGCTCTACATAACACATGACCTCTCTCTCTCTCTTTTTCGCTGCTGATGCTGCTGCTGCACGGTCAAATCGATCTTCGATTGGTTTCTGATCCATTTAGCATTTCAACACATTCTCTGCCCCCACTCTCCCCTTGACTTGTAATCTCAATTCGCGCTGTAATCAAAGCTTCTTCCTCGACATGAGACTGATACCAGGCATGAATCCCTATGAAGCTCTTGTCGCATCAGCTTGAGGCAGCAGCATCGGATGGTCTGGGGGAAAAAGGCTCGGCTTGAGAGCGTGGCAATCGCAAAGCGTACGTGCACATAAAGGGGGAATGCGAGAATTTACCTCCACCTCTGCGTTACAGCAACTCAACACACAATACAGTACAGTACACTTCCCGATCCGCACTCACAGACTCGTCTCTCGTTTGGTCGGAAACATCCGCCTCTTCTCGCTTCTTAACATGGTCCGGGCGTCGGAAGCGAACGTGAAAAGGTCTATGGTAACGGACATTCACGGATGGCACATCCAAGCCAATATCCGACAGTTCCGCAACATTCAGCCGCTCCATCTATCTTGATAAAGCTTCAATATGGGAAGAGAGCAGGAAAGCGTAGGGGCACATATCGGGAACCAAATGTGTTGAGATTGCAGATCACGATCGGCAGACGTCTCTCTCCCAGCTCTTCTCTTTCTCTTCTCTCTTGACAGTATTGCCTCCTAGCTTCTCCTTCTTTCTTGCATGACTCCATTTGCAACGAGATCGTTTCAAGTGGTCTCTCTATGTTACCCATCGCTACAGCTGCAGAATGACACTACTCAGTCAATCCTCTGTGACGATAAAGGTGGGACTTCGGTGCAACTCAACTGTTATCGATGCCATTTCCATTTCTCTAACCCAATGAGAATCAAAAATCTCTCCGCAACACAGACGCGAGGCGAGAAAATAATTCCTCCGAAGACGTCAAAGCTCAAAAGGTTGCGAGAGGCAGATGCAGATGCAGATATTGTACACTTGAGTTACAGTAGATGACGCCTTCCCGCTGCAAAAGTAAAGGCTATACGGCTTGCCAGAGCTCTCGGAGAGTTTTCGTTCTTGTCTCGGTCAATCGAGATGGCACTGTTCAAAGGTAGTTATCGGGTTGTCCGTTGCACATCTGCCGATTACGATCTGCCCGGGTCGGCTATTCATTGACCATCAGATCTCTGCCTCCTCTCTCATCAAGCATCAAGCATCAGGGTTCTGGAATGACGTCCGCTGAGTGAGCTTTCAAGCCCTGTTCGCGTAGACACAGGCACAGCGAAGCTGGAAGCTGTCTCTAAGGTTTGTATCAACGTACTGTGTTTCTACGACTACAACTTCAGAATCCCTTGTCGTACTTGCCGGAGCTGTATACACCTCGTTGGCAAAACCGAATCAACAACAGCGTATCCATGCATTATCGTAGTGCGTTTTGGCAGTTACGCATCGGAGGGAGACGGTGTAAAATCCATCGCAAAGTAAATACCGAACGGAAAGAAAGATCAGTGCAGAGAACAGATCATATCGTCAGTAACTCAGCGTTCAGCTCACATCACTTCTATCCTCTCCACATAGCGACTACTTACGCATAGAAGCTCTTCATATGAGCCACAATCTTCTCCAATGCGGCCAACCACTTTTCCAACTCCTCATCCACCTTTTGCTGTGGTTCACCCAATTTAGCATAGAAATCTTTCCTGTAAGGGCAAGCTTTCATCGCCAAACTGAAAATTGGACGAACGAGCATGCCGTGATGTGGTCGCAATGTAGTTCCGTATGCATTGGTGAAGCTGGTGGCGAGTTCTTCATTCTTGTTGTTGACAGAGTTACGCATGGCTTGTGCGGTAAAGTCGAGTCCTCGGAGGAGCCACATCAGACCTTCTGTGGCTGGACGCTTCGAGGTGCCGCCGGGTCCTTCATTCTGGATCAACTTTTCAAGAGTGCCGGATTGAGCGGTGCCGGTTTGTGAGAGGCGAGTGTTGACTTTCTATGGATTGCGGAAAAGCGAAGGGTGGAGTTGGAGGCGCGAGGAAGATTTAAGCGATGATGTGCCTTCAGAAATTGCTATGCCGCATCAAGCGTAGGAAGAAGGGACTTACCGCAATGTTGCCGTTCATATCATTCTGGACCACTTTGAAAGCCGAGTTGCCGAGCAAGTCGAAGAGCTTGACCAGACCCTCGCAGGCTTCGAGGAAAGCTGCCGTGTCGACACCGCCCTCGGTGGGCACATCAGCGAAGGACTATTGCGATTGCAGCGGATAACATTGCAAATGAACAAGCGGATGGGAGCGAAGCGAGTCGCGGAGGTGTCAGCGAGTCTTTGTCCAGTGCTGTCATGGTAAGCTGTCGTAGAGATCCCATCTCGAAGCGGCGTGGTCAGTGAACTTACACGCTTGCACTGCTCAAAATAAGTAGTTGCCATCTTGCAAGGGTATGCTGCGTATACTTCGGTACCGAATGGATGTGATGGTGAGAATGAAGCGAGGAGAGAAGGGAGGATGTCACGCGAGTTGGTCTTGATTCGGAACTCAATGAGCTGGAAGGTGCTGTGTGTGTGTGTGTGTGTGTGCGTTTGTGTGTGTGTGTGCCTTTCGGCGTTGAGGTTTGGCTATGCAGTCCAGACAGAGCGTGCCTGACCCGCGCATGCAGAGTTCCATAGAGGCGTGTGTGTCAGTGAGATTGTGAGGCTGTGAGCAAAAAGTGTTGGTTCGCGAAGAATTGATTGCAATTGCATTTGCAATTTCACTCTTAATTTCAGGAGCAGCAACGCACAGACCTGTCAAGTGGGCCTTTTGCCCCTGTTGCCAAATATTTCGCATGCGGGGTGGCGACGTGCGGCGGCGGCGGCGGAAAGACATCAAATTGGCCGAGCCGATTTTGTTGATCCTCTGTTACAGCTCATGTAGCATCTTTGATCACTATATGTCTCCCTCAAGAGCAGTCAAGAGACCCGCATACGAATAAGACTGCCATGAGGAATCAGTCTGATGAGAGCAGCTTGTACAAAATAAGCAATCGACGATATCCGGTGACCTGTAACTTTGCAGAGTGTGAAAGGAAGATGACATGAAGATGGCAAGGGTCGAGAGCGAGCAACTACACGCCAAAACGGCTATTTTACAAAAGAACGCAAGACGGCTTCCATCTCTGCCTTTTTCAGAGCTTGGCAGCGACCGTTCGCTCCACTCTAGCCTTGATGAGACCGCTAGGATGCGCGGTGGGAAGGAACACCTCGGCATCCTTCTCGTTGAGGTTGCTGAGACCTTTGAATCCGAGATCGATGGGGATGTAGTGCTTGTTTGGCAATGCAAAGGCGACATCCTGAACAGTCTTGTTGGTGGCATCGCCCAGAATAGCTTCGCCCATGCGGTACATGGTTGCCTGAACACTGGCCGAGTCATCGAGCGAAAAGACACGCAAGATGTGCGCCTTGACGGAAGAGTGGATGTCGCAGAACTTTGGCAAGGCTGAGGCATTCTTGAGAGCAGCGGTGAGACCGCCCTTGGGCAACGCAATCGAGTAGGAGCATTCCACCTCTGTGGAGAAGATACGGTCGCGAACCTCCTTGAGCGTTGTGAAGCTGTCCCGGTGGAAGCCGTAGAAAGCACTGCCACTACTCTTGAGAACGAGCAGGCCCTTGATGCCGCCTTCGAGTGTGCTTACGTTGATTTCGCTTCCGGATCGTTCGCCGAGAGCACGCACGGTACGCTTCTCCTCACCGTCACGGACGAAGCTGTGTTTGTGGGCACCGCCGTCCTTCTGATCCAAGACAATCCGAGTCCATTTGTGCTGGATAAGATCCACCTCGGTCTTTTCAATGTGAGAATAGGTGGTGAGGAAGTGATTGACCACCTGCAGTGCGTATCGCTCAGGACAGAGTACGTCCTCGGCTGGAAGCACCTTGGCGAGGTAGTTGAGCGTGTTCTTCACCGTGTCGGTAGCAACCACCGGCGAGTTGTCTGCCTTGGTGTACGATGGTGTGAGGCTTTCTCCATGAAGCAAGCATCGTACGGTGTATTCGGCGACGCGATGCGAAGATGGATCCTTGCTGTCGCGGACGATACGGAAGATACGGACGAGATCCTTGCCGTACGATGCGGATGCGAGTCGGACGTTGGAGGAAGAAGCCTTGGACGACATTGTGTGGTAAAGATAGCTCAGTGAGGACGAGCGAAGCTGACTGCGTTGATGTGATGCGGGAACGGTGATTGCGGAAGCGTTTGCTATTTAGAGCGTAAGATCGACGTTGCGGGTATACGTAATGTAGCAGTTGCACTGAGAAGCGACGAAGCGGAAGGACGAAGCGAAAGGAGCGATCTCAAGAAGGAGGAGGATCCTGATGTGTCTGGACGTGGAAAGGGGACAACAAGCTTTCGAACGTTGCTATATGTACTTGACGATGACGAGTAGGCGAGCGTCGATAGTTCGGTTTCAATGGAACCGGAAGGGCGGGTTGGTTGTCAATGGACACAACGCGGACGTGCGGCTGCCTTGGAGACTGTGAGTGTGTTGTGGGAGCAGCGATAAGCACAAGCGGAAATTCTGCCCGAGTTATCAGTTGTAAGGCTGTGTTGTCGGTTCATCCAAAAATCCCATCCTTCACGCTCTGCTCTGTGAGTAGCAATGCAGCCGTCAGACGGTCCTTGTGATACAGTATACAGCCTGACAATGGCGACATCATGAGCATCGGCTCAAGCCGAAACCAGCTTAAGCTTTTCTTTTCTTGCAGATCTACAGCCTCGCCGGTGCAATGTTGCTTGCTGAACTTTGTTTTTGTGGACAGCCGCGGGATGCAAAAAGCTGAGATGCGAAAGCGGAGATCGCCGAAGACCCTGAACTACAGTAGCCTTGCCTCCAATTTGGCCAGTCTGGAAGTCGTGCCCACACTGTGGCCGCTCATTTCTGACAGCGGAATTGCATCACTGCTCATGATCATTGAACAGCCTTGGAAAGCTTGCTCTCGGGAGTTCTGATGGCTTGTATTGAGGATGGTCAAGGTTGTGTTTGCCCAGCGACAAGCTGAAATTGGCGTGAGACACCCCTTCCATGGCGCTTGCCAGCATAACTTTTAGTCTTTTTTGTGTCCAACTCTCGCTCACACTGATCGTGACAGGTTCATATGGAAAGAAATGAGCAACCCATCTTACAGATAGAAGTGTCAAAGGCATGCCATGCCGACTTCTTGATGAGGTGAGGCAAGGATACTCGGCCGTCGCCGCTGCGTTCGGTCATCTCCGAACCTAATGTTACCATGCGGATCGATGAGATCTATCCCGATCGAGTCTGAACCCGATGCAAGCTCTCAACACGTTGTGAGATGAAAAAGGGTTCAAAACGGCGCGTCTCAGCGGAAAAAGAGCAGAGATGAGCGTCAAATGTGCGCCGCGTTCTACGCGAGTTCCAACACCATCTCAACACAACGAAAGTTTGGCTTCGACATCAGACACTTCAAGACCCTGGAAGTATCGAGCCCGATTTCGCGGCATTCGCACACGCGGCAGCTTCAGTCACACTCCTTTCAAACACATAGCACCTCTGCCATGAGGCATTGCTCGACGTTGTGAGATCCACCTCAATCATGGGAGCACCTTTCTCGATATCCACGACTCCGTCTGCCTCGATACCATCAATTTTCTCTTCGAGATCCCACAAAGCAGAGGGCGAACAGGCATAGCGTCCATCGTCAATGTCATCACCGATACCACGCTCTTTCGCGACCCGGGACGACGCCACCACGTCGCCCTTTCGCAACAGCTTCGCTTCATCATCGTCCAGCAAACCCATTCACAGTCCTTTTCTGAACCGTCGTGCTCGCAACAACAACGAATCCTCATATACCCGCTACGATCAAGGAACTCCTACAACTGAACCAGTTCGACCACCAGACGCAATCTCAACCTCAAGCAGCACGCTTGTCAACGCAGAGAGCACCTCCGACTATCGACCCTGGGAGGTGAGATCCGAGTCCAACACCAACACCAGCATCGACTCTCTGGACTCCGCCACCATCAGTCGAGGCGGTAGAGCAACGCCCACATTTTCGACTCTGGATGACATTGGAACTTTGCCGTCGATACACATCTCTCCAATAGTTCGACAAGCAATACCTAGATCGAGTCAGGCTTCGAGTCGCACTAGTACAATCGGACGGCGGCGTAGCTTTGATTCGACTTCAGCGAAAACAAACCCGGCAAGACAACTATGTCCAGTCGACTGTAGGTGCTCAGATCAGGACGTTGATCTTGGTCTATGTAGGAGGATCGTTGGGTCTTCGTCGTCAGAGTCTGAGTCGGAGTTGGGATCTTTGGCAGTCGGAATGCATCCGATGCGAGATAGGACTTTCGGTTCAACCCTAGAGCCGACACTAGATCAAGACAAGATTGTTAATCGCGATCAGGCAACAGATCTGTCTCAGCCTTCGTCAGAACCTCGATCAATACAAGGTCGAGACTTTGAAAAGGATCCAATTCTTGTTCCAAAATCAGCCCGGACCAAAGGCTCGACTGGTGATCGTTCTTCCACGGCCATGTATCAACGTTCATTCGACCAGCTACAAAGGGGCTTGGACAGACTCGATAGTAATGAATCCGATGCAGATAGTGACGCAGATCAAGTCATAGCGGCGCAACGTCGAGCAGAGTCAATGGCAAGGTGGACCGCTCGTCGGTCTTCCGTGGAGAACAAGGCTCTGGCACAACACGATCGCAGGTCGCCCGAAACGAAGGTAGAGCCAACACTGGATATTTTCAAAACCTCTCCACTACGATCAGCGGTGCGATCACTTGCCTCAGACACATCTTTGACCCGCAATTCACCCGAGCAAAAGTTGCAAGATGAGAATGCGAGTCCAAAACCTCTTCTCTCAAGCCCACTCAGAGCAACGCCTGGACGTAAAAGTATCGCTGCCGTCTTCGAATCGATGCAGAAGGAACGCGAAGCAAGAGCAGCGGAAGAACACAAACAATGGCAAGAGAAGCAGGCCAAACGTGAACGGGAACGTGCCGCACGAGCTTTTGGCATTCCATCGTCACGGCGAAGGATTTCAGCTGGGTCACAGTCCATGATTGATAGTCCAGCGTCTGTATCGACAGTGCCAGATTCATCTTCCATCACTGGACGAGCTCATTCAATGCAATCACGATCTCCCGTGATCAGCGCAGTAAACGGCTCGCCTCTCCTATCCAGTCCCAGCTCACCTAAGATGGATGAGGGTGCCGCTACAGATGTTCAATCTCGTCATTTAGCCGAAGAAGCAATAGCGCGCATACCCGAGACACTTTCTGAAGCCGATGAAGCTGATACTGTTGACGAGCAGGTACAATCTCGTTACGCTTCGGAAGCGAAGTCCGAGCTCGAACAAGTTGATGCTGGAACAGCAATTCCAACAACGCCGCAGACAAAACAGTCTTCTGCCGCTTTCGGCTTTTCCTCTCAACCTATGGCACTCGAACTCTCGCCTGTGCGAAGCATATCTTCCTATGCCTCCAGTCCAGCTTCTTCTCCTCGCAAAAACGCGCATCGTAGACAGAATACGAACAATGTCAGTGTTCCAGCTGCTGCTGCTCGTCTGCCCGTCACTTCGACTGCGTCTTTGAGCGCAGCGCGTCAGAGGTTGAATCAAGTATTGGATAGTACACCGCAAACAGGAAAGGGGAAAATCATGTATCAAACGCCGAAAAATGGGATTTTGGCATCAGCAAAGAAAGGGGCAGCAGCACAGTTGAGTAGCGCTGCAAGAAGGGGGCATAGTGTGAGGTTTAGTCCAAGGCCGGATTATAGAAGTGATTCGGGATCTTGGGATGAAAGTGGTCAGCAGAGTTTGAGGGATGCGGGAGGAGCGAAAGAGGAAGGTGGAGAAGAGGAGGAGGAAGAAGAAGAAGAAATGGAAAAAGCGGTAGAGAGATTGCTGTTGCCTGCTCAAGCGATTACTATTCCTGATGTGCTAGCTGGGGCTTCGACACCGATGGACACAGGTGCATTGCATGGAGAGGGAAAGGAAGTAGAACATGCTAGTTTGAACGGGTTAGAGAATGTATCACACTCGCCGGTCAAGAATGGGAGGTTTAATGAACTGCATACACCTTCCAAACCACCTATTGATTCAACAACAACAACGAATGCAGTCTCGACTTCTTTCTCTCAAAGCCTTCGCTTCCCTGGAGCATATACACCAACACCAATCGAATCTACACCTTCTCGACACGTCATTCGACCTAGTCCACAAAATCCACGTATGAGAATCCTTCCTTTTCCATCCACAGCCTCAACTTCCTCATCCTCAGCTGGAGAATTTGGCCTATTCCCTTCTTCGAATACCTCATCCGACTTGATGCCAATTCCACGCGGATCAACACCACCACCACGAAGCACAATCGCCAACACCAGCGTTCACCAGGAGATACTTTCACCCAACGATCCACGTAATTCACCACGTTCTCCTCGACCTGTGGATTTGGGTCGTGAACAATTCGCACGTTTTGATGCTGGAGGTTCTGCTTCTGGTTCTTCTTCTGATGATTCGCAAGGTTCAGCTTTGTATCTGTATCAGCATCAGGTGATGGTGAATACAAAAGCGAATGAAAATAGTGGTGGAGGAGGTGGAGATGATAGTTTGCAAATTACAATTGGGAAAATTTTGAAATCTGTTGAAGAATCACATGATTCTAAAGTTAGAATGGGAGAATTTGGGATTAGATTGAAGAATGTTAATGAACGTATATCTCAGTATCAGCAAGGGGATGAAAGGGAGAAGGAGGGGGGGAGGAGGAGGAGGAGAGAGGTAGATATGAAGCATCAAGAAGAAGAAGAGGAGGAGAGAAAAGTAAAAGTGGAAGAAATAAGAATGGAAGTTATGCAAGCTTTATCCATTCTTGCTGATCGATTAGGAAAATTTCAACAGCATTCCTCTTCTGTTGTTTCTTCTTCTTCTTCTAGTACTTTGACTTTAGAAAAAAAGAGGGGAAAGTGGAAGATAATATTAATAGTTTTAGGACAATTGATGTTAATAGCATGGTTAATGTCAATTGCAGAAAGAAAAGCTCAATATATGCGAATGTTTTCCCCCTCTTCTTCTTCTTATCTTCAAGATGATAGTGGAATAGAATGGACAAAATCAACAGATATTCATTTAACACCTTTATTAAGTTTACCTATTTTATCAACCATTTCAAAAAATTTCCAACCTTTACCTTCTCTATCAACAGATATATATGGAAAAGAAATTTCATTTTGGAATATTTATAAATCTTATATAAATTTAAATGGTTGGTTAGCTTTCTTTACACAACTATTGATATATTTAATTTCACAATTGTTAGGTGGTTTAGTATTGCTATGTTTAGCTCCAATACAGGTTATTTGGTTGTTGTTGGTTGATGATGTTTGAATTTGAACATATATACCCCATCTTGGTTTCTTGTACTTTTTGTATTAGTAGTGATTGTTTTGCGAAGATTCTAGAATTAATGTTGCAATCTTTGGAATACTTTTATCTCTGTGCTTGATTGATTTCTTGCTAAGCCTTTCATCTCAATCGAGCACACTAAAACAGTCAGAATACTAAGAGGTGATTGTTGTGAATGCAAAATTGATTCCAATGCAGAGTAGTGATGTGTTGTGATGATGTTATATTTGTGAATAATATGCTGTGCGGTGAGAGAGCGGTGACTATGTGTGTGTGATTGTGTTAAACATCATTTTTGGGGGAGTTTTGGGGGGTGACTATGATTGTTAATTGTTATACAAATATGCGAGTTGAGAGAGAAAAAAGCAAGATTCCAATGATTATAGAGTTGAAGCGTAAAACGGGAAATGCTGAAAGTTTTAAGATAAGATCGTTGAGATCAAAAGAGTAAGACGTCTCGGAGACACCTTGACGGTTGTTCAACATCGAAGGCTTCTCCTTTATGTTTTTTTGGTTTGTGAGTTCAAAGACGTACGCCAGCTCGACCACGAAGCATAGCAGACGATTCAAAGCTTCCACCTGAAGACAGAGAGTGAGAAGACTCTTCACGCTCGTCGTCGCCGTCGAGTTCAAGATCAACGTCATCGAAACCAGGGTCGGTGAATTCCAGATTGGCTCGAGCACGAGAGCGAGGTGATCGCTGTTGTTGTCTGGGTTCAACTTCACCACGGTCAGAGGCACGGTGACCGTAGCCAGCCCATGAAACCTCGACATCCTGGTGGATCCAACGAGAGCGAGAGCGCGAAGTAGAACCTCGCTCTTGCGAACCTCGACCACGGCGGGTGCTACGACCACGACCACGGCCTCGAACTTCGTCCTCGACAGCGCGAAGGGGAGCCACCTCCTTCTCGGAGATGAGTGCCAACGGTGATGGACGCTCAGGTAAGGCAGATCGAAGCTCCTCATCATGGTGGTAGGAATCTTCATCGCTGGATCGTCGCGAGTCTCGAGCCATCATGGGCATTGAGATGGGTTGCGAACGGGGCGAGACAGGAGCGGGCGAAGCCTGGCGAGATTCCTCAACCAAGGCCGAATCACGCCTGGCAGCAGCGCGAGGCGGGCTGGGACTGCGGCGATGCGAACTTCTTCCACGAGCCTTGGATCGACCGCGGGGAGGGGTAGCGCGCACGTCTTGCTGCTGTGCATTCTCAGCAACGGCAGCAGAACGTGGGCTTCTCTCCGCTCGACGACCTTGACGCTCCAACGACTTCTCGGTGTTGTCTCGCGACTGCATGTGAGTGAAGAAGAGACCAGCTGCGGCACTGTGAGAGTGCTTGTGGTATTGCTTCATGCTACGGTAGCGCTCATCAGCTTCAAGTCGTGGAGATGTGGAGGCACCTCGAGAGTTGGAAGAGACGAGACTGCTGCCGTAGACGTTGTGCTCACCCGAGAGATTTGAGATGGTGCGGCATCGGTCGCAGCCGAGCTCAGTGCTGCGAGGACTGAAGGCTCGCGAGCTCAGTGGGCTGGTGCCACGAAGGGTCTTACCAGCCGACGATGCGACCGAGTGGGCGGGAGGGGGAGATCGAGTTTCGATCTGCTCGGAGCGGCCTCGACGCGAGAGGAAGCCCTTGCCCTGGCTGGTGCCGGCAGTAGGGAAAGCCTGAGCCAAGATGTCCTTGGCTGCACGGCGTGTCAAGGTAGCCTCTACGTCTGTAGAGCGCGAACGAAGATCCGAAGAGCCATTCGAGAGCGAGGAGGAAGCGGTAGCGCGGTGGTCCTGGCTGGTTGCGGTGACCATAGTGGTAGCAGTAATAGCAGGGGAAGTGTACCAGCTACCTCGCGAGTTGGTGTTGCTTGGTCGACGAGCGTACCAAAGCGGAGACTTGGGAGTGCGGCCATCGGTGTTGATGGGGCGTGGTGCAGTTTGGAAGCCAGATGTAGATGGAGAAGCCGACGACTTGGAGCTCTTGCGAAGCATGACCGAGCTGGCGGTGCTGACGGAAGGTGGAAGCTGGAAGTCGTGTGCATCAAGGTCGCTCGACTCATCCTCGGTAGGTCCATAAGCAGGCGATGGTGTCGAGGGGTCAGTGCTGGCGAAGGCGCTGTGACTTGCGTTGGACTCTGAGATGGATGAGAAGGTGGATTGGGAGCTGCTGCGCTTCTTGATGTGACGTGGCTCCGGAGCACCTGCTTCGTTGGATGTGGACGAGGCAAGGCTAAGACGTCCCCTCGAAACTGGTAGTGAGCTTTGGTATGCGGCGAGAGCAGGCGATGTGAGGTAGCTGGTGCGGTGAGGTGCTGACATCTGAGCGAGCAAGCTGGGGGAAGGTGGACAAGGGTATCGGAACTTGGAGGAGGCGTCGTCGAACTTGGCGAATTCGTCCGACTTGGGAAGCGGTGAAGCGAGGTTCTCAATGAGAGAAGCCTCTGCTACCTCTTTGGCGTCAGCGAGCTTGCAGGCTTCGGAGCAGAAGAGCTTTCCATGTGCTGTAGATGCGCCGCAGTTGGTGCAGACATCATCGCCGAGCCATGATGAAAGCTCGTCGGCAGGTGTTGTGCGGATCTCAGAGATCTCGCTCTCCTTGCGGCCAATGCGGGCGAGCGAACGTCGGTAAATGCCGGCCATGGTCGCAACTACTTTTGGAGGTGGTGATGAAGGCCCGCCAATACGGGTCCGACAGTGGTGAAGTGGTAGTCACTCGAGCTGTGTAGCAGCAGCTAGAGGACTTGTGATGGGCAAGGACGAGGCAAGGAGCCGATATAGAAGCTACTGGCTTTTGGTTGTGACCAAGGAGGTGCGCTGTAGCTGATTGAAGGTGTAGCCGGGTGAGGAAAGTGCTGACTAGACAGAGAGGTTGGAAGGGGAGGGTACAGCTGAATCCGAGTTGGGCAGATGGTCTTCTTATGTGATCAGGAGTTAAAGGAAGCTGGAGGAAGGTGTGAAGAATGAAATGTGATTGATGCGAAGGGGTTGATACGGCGTCAAGTATGACTCCGGATGATCACAACTGGAAGGGTCGTGGCGTTGTGATGTGAAGTATGGCGAGCGAGTGAGCGAGCGAGGAGAAAGGGTCCCAGCTATTGTGCACTAGTACTGTTTGGTGCTGCGCAATATGTGACGAGAGAAAGAGAGGTGGAAGCGTGCGTGCAGCAATAGCAGCTCATGCAGCGAAGGTTGACGTGACTGTTCGGAATCGGATAGTGTATGCAAACTATGCGTGTTGCAGAATGCCGTTGACAATGGTGGATGTGGTTGTTGTCAAGAAACAAAGGGCAGTAGTGTTCGAGAAGGAAGGTTTGGTTGCGAGTGAAGGAAGGATGGATAGCGTTATCGAGAAAGAAAGGTTCGCAAGAGGGAGGAGGGTGAGGTTGAGGTACGAGGAGGAGGGGGGAACTACAATAGTGGATACACCCTTGCAGCTCAGTCTCTGGGAGAGGATACTGCTATGCAGTGCAATTGCGTAGTGGAGTCAGCGCTAGCGGAAGAAGAAATCTCAAGGCTGAGGGTCCCAACGGAAAAAAATGATGAAAGAAGCAGCTCCATAGACGGCATCGAGCAACAAAGGGAGGCGAGGCGAGACAGGCAGCAGCTGCAGAGGATAGCTAAAGCGGACGTAGACGATGATCAGCACGAACAGCACGCAAGCAACCGAAAGAGGGGGAACGAGCATCACCACACGCAGGAGGAGCAGCACGCAAGATGCGACACACACACACACCTGAGTTAAGCAAAAGCAAAAAAGCAAGCAAGGGTTGCACGTTGAGCAGAATCGAGCTGTCAACAGATGCAAGCATACATACGAGGGGAGCAAGGCGGGACGTCGAAGCACGAAGGCGTACAGCAGCAACAACGATGGCCACCACACAGGTCGGACTTACACAAGAAATAAAAATAAATAAAATTATAATTTACTATAAGTTAGCTTGTTTATTTTTTACGAAAAATACACATCGAATGGCGTAAACTTACACCGCACCGCGACCTGAAAGGTTATCACGACGCAAATCGCCATCGAGAATTGAGGGTTAGTCCCTTTTGCACAGCAACTGCCGTGATTGCAAGCCGTGAAGGTGAGCTGACCGCACCAAAAGATGACTCCACCCTGACGCTCTTCTTTGTGACTCTGGAAATAGACGTAGGCGATGCCCAGACCTTCGACTTCACTTGGCTTTCGTCAGAGGGTGCACGCTTCGGCATCCCACCATGCTCTGCTTCCACACCATCACAAGGTCATGCTGTGTAACAGGTCAGCCAATGCTACTCACCATCAAAAAAGAGGGTCAAAGCCATAACTCTTCCAGGTGTGACCGTGAAGGTTGAAGCGGCCGAAGCGGTACTCTTGGACCTTTTTTTGCATTTCGTTTCCTGAAAATTCTGGCTGAGCGTGATGATGTGGAGCTTGTGTGAGGCTTCTGTATCACGCCAACCAGGCACGCCATTTACGAGTCATGCTCAAGCCGAGCATGCCGAGCGGATTCATCTGGACAGCCAACTGACTGACTGTGCACACATCGAATGACGACTTTCCGAAAGTCCGGTCATTCCCTAAGCCTCTCTCTCATTCGAACAAGCCTCGTCAAGCTTAGGCCATATCCAGCCAACCAGCTGTCACTTTACAGAACATGCAACGGTGAATACAAACAGAAAAGCACCAAGCTCGCCGGTCAAATCTGACATGCTTGGGATACGGTTTCGTGGCTCGGAATTTGCTTAGAGCACAAAGGGAAGTACACAAAGAACAGGCCATAGCCTGCTTGCTGCTGATGCAACGAGGAGGCACGTTTTTCATGGGTCGCAAGAAGAAAGTGTGACTGAAGCACGAAAATCACCAAGAAGAAAAGGGACGTGTGCAGGTAAAAAATAAAAAAGAAGTCGGTCGGAAACCGACTGCCGATCCAACCATAATCGAGGACCTTCTTGTTCTTGCTTGCTCTCAGTCAGGCTGGCTTGTCTGAGAAATGTGGTACAGCGCCACTTTTCGTTGTCTCTGTCTCTTACTCAACACTGAGAGAGGCGCTACCATTGTGTTCAGGTTACCGTAAGGGTTGTTCGTTTGGAATCTGACCGAGTGAGCTGGAAGGTGCGGTCCATTGAGGTTACACAAGACCGCGGACTACTGTAAGCAATCTGGGGTTAAGCTAGCAAACCCGACGACCACTTTCGATGCTTCGATTCATGCTTGCACCATGAGCATCGTACACGCCGCATTGCATCGACGTTTAGCTCCACTGGTCTAAGTTGAGCTTGATATCGCATCATTCGAACAGTCTCTTACTTGCACTTCACTTCGGCATGCTCAACTTGGGCTCCTGACTTAGCTGCCTATCGAGTTGCATAGCAGATCCGACCTAAGCTAAGATGGAAGGGTGCAAGCGTATTCTTGGACACTTCGGTAAGGCGTAGCCATTTTTAGGTTGCGAGATGCCGTGCAGTCCGCGATCTCCACGGTACGCCGAGCTTGCAAAATTTTAGAAAAATCGAGAAAAAATGCAGCGATTTTTTGTTGCACTTTTTGACCGGTGGGTCGGTGGGACGACAAAAAAATGCTGCCTGGATCGAGGAACACAGCTTGAAAAAAATTCATGAATTTTGGCGTAGCAAATGCCGTAGTAGAGACACTTTTTCCTTTCATTTCGGAATTGGCACACATACAACGGAGTCCAGTCTTCCGGAGTCCCCTTGCTCATCTTGCTGAATTCCTGGCATGAATGCGTGCTATCGAGCCAGTTGCATTCGAGCATTGTCAAAGCTGTGTTTGCCGCAGCTTTTGACATTGCCAATGCTGCAAGAAACAAAGGGCAAGGGGAGAGGGACGAGGGTTGGACAAAGGGTTGACTCGCACACGCTGGATCGAGGCTGTAGTCAAAAAAGGGTTGGACCTCGAACCATGTTCATTGGTCGATCGGGCTCGATGCAACTTGGCTATCTTGCAAGTCAACTTCGCTAGCTTCATCTCTTGCATCGGCTCGCCAACTCTTCATCTAAAGCGTTTGTGATGCACGTAGGTTATGCGATACGATTGGAGCCAAGTCTGAAGCTATCAAGGATCGAGAGCATTGGTTTGGCAGAGAGAACGTGCTCACCTTTGCCAATGACGACTTGACTCGAAGTGAAGGAGAGCACGTTTCTGATGTCGCCTTGTGTAACCGCATCGAGTGAGGCAAGCAACGTTTTCTCCTCGCAGTGTCTCGTCCCGCTGAGTTGCGTCTACCAATTGCGTCAGATTAGAAGGAAGCTTCCAATTCCTTCTCTTTGCTGTCGTTGTTGTTGACGCGACTGTTCTCAGACCGTTGGCGAGAGAAGTTTCCAAGAATTTTCCTGTCAGACCAAGAATCGGGACACCGATCGACTGAGTCGAACCAAACAGCACGCACACGTGTAAGAGAAAGTCGGATTTTCATTTGTCGGGATTTGCCCTTTTTTCCGCTGTGCTTTCTGTTCCCCTCTGTACCCTTTGGCGACTGTTCCCGATCCCGCTCTTTGCTCAAGGAATGGCGCAATTGACCAAGACCTTTTTTTAAATTTAATTGGCTCGATTTGTGAATTTCGTGATGTTCACAAAATCTCAAGCCTCGTCTCGTTAGGCGACGTCGCCAAAGCATAAGCGACGCTGCTTCGATGTGCCACAGAGAGAAAACAATGTCTTGCAAAGGCGTCCCGAGCCGGGTTTGCTTGAAATCTTTAGATCCATCTGCCTCGCTTCCACAACACAGAGGTGAAGCCTTGAGTGTTTTTGCCGCTCTCCGCTGCAAGAGCAATTTCGAATTGTCTCCCGCTCTCGGTGAGATAGGCGACTAGCCGCTTCCCGATGTTTGCGTTCAACTTCGAAACCACAGCGCCGAGTTCACAGATTGTCAGATCATCAACATGCTGGGGCAGGAACGAGGACTTCAGTCAGCTCGGCCGCCATCACTGGTAACAAGGAAAGAAAGCGGCTGCAGGGGCAAAAGTAAGCTTTGAACCAGCCAACCAGTCTAAGCTGACGACCCCTTACAGTTGTCAAGTTGCTAAAGCTCAATTTCTCGATCGACGCGAGCATGAATTTCCGGGGAAAGCCTCTCCGCGCTGTTTCCGCAAGTGCTTTTGCAACGCCGTTGTCTCTCCGGGGAAAAGAGCGACCCCCAACATTTTGTGTCGTCGAGGGAGGAGAGTGTAAGTCAAGGTCAGCTGTCCCCTGTGGTCGAAGGCTGCTCGCTTCGATGAGTCCAAGTTCCTGGTTGTAGTAGCCGCTCTGCCGTCCTTTCGCAGAAACCGCGTGATCCTTACATCAGAGCTCACATACATCCTGATGCTTTTGCGGGGTAGCTGCCAGCTGCTAGCGTATATCGCTCTTGTGACCGTGTCGCACAATGATTCAGCATCTTGAACTCGCGTACGGATGGTGTCTTTCCGTTTGTCGACCCTTTGAAAAAGGCATGAAGCGAACAGAATCGACTAGAATAGATCGGTTGCACCTGGTGCATAGCAACTGCAACCGGGACTTGAGTTCCACTTGTGGGGTTGGAACAACGCGGCGGTTTCTGTTCCCGGCTATCCAAACAAGTGTGGTCTAGCCCTTCGACATCGAAAATAGTTGACACGGAACCTACATCCCGCTACTGTACTCGATTCGGCTCTGCCAGTCCTCGTCAGCCCAACGACCTTGCAACGTTGTTTTGTAGTTCGATGGCGTGCTACTAAAACAACGTCACCGGTGTCATTGGACCAATCGGGCGGTCTCACTAGCAAGGGTGAGTCCCACAGCGTGGGCGTAAGACGATCAAGCGTCTGATTGGAAGAACAAACGAGTCATGTTGGGATGGGAGTGGGGACAATAAGCACGAGGAGGGCCCATATCAGATGGTATCCAATCAAACACAGATGCACGCTCGAACCCGCCAAAAAGCAGTTTCTCCGGCGACGACATGCGCTGGACGAACTCTCCAGATAAGAGAGTCTCCCCTGGCCAGGTGAGGCGAATCAGATGCTGCTGTCGCCTGTAGGTTTCCGATGCAAGCGGGGGGAGGAATTCGAATTGCGGGGTGTGCAGCGTGGGGGACATATTGCTTCTCTGCATAGAGAGAGGGTCGGAGACTGTGACTGGTTGCACAGCTGGGGACATCGTAAAGCGGCGGGTCTGCAGTTCTCGGCATGCACGCGTGCAGCGACCAGTTAAAAAAAAAAAAAAAAAAGAAAAGGGGAGGAGAGAGTTGTTCACATGGATCCCGCGGGACGAAAAAATACATGGCCATGAGTCTTTTTCGTCCTCTTCCCATCCCAAACGCATCAAAGATTGCCAAGCACGCAACTCCATGCATTCGACAAGCCACTTTTTTGATCAAAGTAATCTGATAGGACAGGCATCAAGATTGCAGAATGGCTTTGCTCCCTTTGTGACCTTCGCGAATAGTAGAAAGGAGCGGGTACAGTAACGCGACGCAAAAGTGATTTTCTCACAGAGACCTTCTTTTTTTTTGTTTTTTTGGCTAGGTACGCGAGATGTGTGCCAAGAAATGGCGGAGAGCGGGGCTTGTTCAGTTCGTTGCTCGCTCGAAACATGGCTGCTGCTGCTGCTGCTGCTGCTGCTCTTGATTCCAGAACGTTCATCGTCCGTCATTACTATCGTGCATGGTCACGATGAGCTTTCTTGAGACCGACTCCCGACTCTTGGAAGGTATATTGACCGGCCAAACAGCCTTATCGAGCCAACACGGGCACGGTCGGGCTGTATCAAGTGCGACACGTGTCGCACCGTTCCATCTCCACGGTGATTAAGTCAACAACGTGCCGGCTGGATCGTGCGTGCTGCGTTGAACGAACATGGTAGAAGGTTCGACAAACGTGCTAGGTCGTCGTCGAGCGATGGCTCCCACCTTCTGGAGGGCCAATTGTCTGCTGTGTCGTTCTCGGAAGACTTTAGGAGGCCGGTGTGAGGACAACGCATGTCTTCACTTGAAAGCTGTAATCTCACGATGTTAGGGCGACTGTATCAAGCAGCCGAGCGCGGATTTATGTGTACTTTCTTGGGCAGCTTTTTGCAGCACCATTTTTCGGCCCTTTTCTCAAAATTGACCCTGCTTCTCGTTGCCTGTCACGAAGACCTCTCGTTCTCAAATGCCGAAAAAAGTGAGATCGGCGTATCTTGCCCGATCCACATTGGCAGGCTTGCTTGCACTGCTTTTACATTGCCGTTTCTGTCATTTTACGAGATCTGATTTCAGACCATTGGCCTTCTCACTGACCTTCCATACTAGTCACTTGCGTTCATGGACCACAGACTGTCGACGTGTCCAGGCTGCTGTACAATCTTTTGCGTCAGCTTGAAGTTTGCGAAAACAGAGTATACCAATGGATACCTCTTTGTTCGAGACGATGAAAAAAAAAAAAGCACCAAATACAAATTCACAACACCGCCTGGCTCCGACGTGACGCGATGACGTCGGGTTCTCCGGCCGGCTTGCGTTTTCAGTTACCGCAGAACCACGCGTCAACAGTAGCGTTCTGCACGGCAAATGGCCGGAGAAGCAAACCTCGATCTGCATCGACTGCAGCGTATGATGACAGCTCGCACACCAACATTTTCAGTTTCTTTTTCGTCGTCGCTGGTGGAGTCAGGTGCCTGCCCGGCTGAAAGTGCTTTTCAGCATCGAAGCATTGCCGCAGCTTTCTGATCTCGTACAAGTGCGGAGACAGAACTCGAAAAAAAAGCCAACCTCGCTCATCGAAGCAAGCATTTGGCGAAGATAGACAAACAAACGTGATGGCAGTCTTATTGCTACACCCTGCCTTACACCCTGTTTTCTCCTCTTTAGCGAACTTCGCCCTTAGGTCAGCTCCATTGCAGAGACAGTGGGTTGCCATCGCCGCTTGAGACCGCCAATTGCCCCACAGACAAAAGAGTTGCTTTCACGCTTGGCTCCTTCGTAGACGCAGTTCCTATTGTGCCGTCATCGGTTGCCGAACCCAGCCCCTTGGCACACGTATTACTCACCCTTGCTCTACCGTCGCTTTCGAGCTTCGGGCAGAAACGAAGGCACAGTCTGCGTAGATACGCACTCAACTGGTCAAAGCAAGCTTTTCCTTACGATTCGGTGAACCCTTCATTCGGACCGAAACATAGTGGTCTTAACCCTTGGATGCGTCGATTTTAGCCATGTCTCCAGGAACCTGGTCCGCATCCTCTGATCGAACCAAAATGGCACCATAGTTTTCTTTTGCCGTATTAATGACGGCGTCGATCAATCTCAGCTCCTTGGTCTCGTCGTCTGAACAACCGCAAGCGAGATACAGACCTGAACAGAAAAAAAGATGTCAACACGGCAACGGCTATGCATAGCGTCAGCCGCGTCGATCGGCGCGACGTTTTCAGTACCATAGAAGCGAAGCTACGTCAACGCTTTTTCCAACCCGCAAGCGAGCTCTGCTTTCCCTCTCCTTCGTCCCGTGACCCTCCAACGACCGACAATCAACGCAACGGAACGGGCAAGCCACACTTTTTCTCTTTCCTGCCCCGCTTTTGGAACCTCACTCTTGATTCCCTCCGTGTCGATTGCGCAATAGGGGATTAGCATAAGATTGCAGTTCTGGCTCACTCATCGAGCATGAGACATCGAGGCGGCGCTGTTCGCTTACCATCCCTTCTCTTTCTCTTTCACCGTGAAAAAAGGGGAAAAAAGTCTTACGTTGGGCCCTAAAGCAAACCCTCATTTTCAGTTCTGATACATTCCCCGCCTAGTTCCGTTGGCGAGGCATAGCTTATGCAAACCAAGTCTGCAAAGTGACTGATGGTGGCACACATTGCTTTGCAAAGATTCGATGCGATGCGAGGTGGACAGATGCTAGATCCCATCGAGAGACGTGCAAGGCAGGACGAAGGATGCACTGCTCTGTGTGCTAGGGTGCGAGGCACATCGCAGGATGAAGACTCGATCGCTCGGCAGCATTTGCCGACTGATTTACCTTCATTGTTAAGCCTCGTATCGAGCTAGGAACAGACCGATTTGACCGATTCGCAGCTGCCGCAGCACGTTGCGGATGACCTTGTCAGCGGTGATAACACACACTTGACCGTTGCAATGAGAGCTGATTGTTGCGATCGGACATACCGTCCGAAAGTGTGATTGTAAGGTCGCTTTACAATTAACGTGATCTGACACTGTCACTGCATCGATGGTCGGTCAAGATCAGCAAATTTGGCACGGGTGAGCATATGTGATGTGGCTTTGGCAGCTTTGCGTAAGTTGACAGCCATCCCGTCAACTGTCCCGCCCCCAACAAAGCAACATACATTTGGTATGCTCACACGGTCCCCTTCTCATCTAGCTTAGCTCGAACAACACATTGACGATGCAGGGAGTAACCATTTTGATCGTAACGTACGGATTGCTGCGGTCTGTGCTGCTTGCTTAGACCTCCACCTCGGAGCCTTTTGTCGCAAAGGTGAAGGTGACACGTGCAAAGCCATCACAATTGTGGCTGTGACAACAACAAAAGACTAGCATTGTCGTGCTCTCGGCACCTTAATAAACCATTGTCTGCCTGTTTACACATACGCAAGAGGTTTGTGTTTCTGCTTGAGTATGGACAATGGGGACCTCCTCGCGGCCCGAGCGACGTGATCTTATGAAGTAAATCGAATGCGATCCGGCCCCCAAGTTCGGGAGCTTGGGCCCGAACGGGAAGAATGGCTTGGAGTCTTACGCTCTGGCCTTCATGGATCGTGGCGCCGACATGAGTTGTGCTGTGAAGTGCTAGCATTAACATTCGGCGCAATGAGCCACAAGTACCGTGCAGAAGCCGTCTGATAACAATGTCGTCCTGCACAGACGATGTCGTGTCCGATCGTCACCGTATCAGGTCAGTGCGTTGTCACAGCGAAGGGTCTTCCGGACGAGTATGAATGCTGATATCTCGTCTCTCGCACGATGATGCTCGCTGTCTCCGACACATCGCTCACAGTCTATCAGCAAAACCACAATTTGACTTGTCAGATTGCATGAACACTGCTTGCAAACTGATCAAGCGAAGAATGCTGAATTGAACCAGACAAAGTATGCTGAATGAAAATACAGAACAAGATCAATACTGAGCCTCTTCTCGGTCCAAGACTTCCGTGTTAGCCACATCGACCTGAATGAGCTTCGCCAACACAGTGTAAACAATCATGAATGGCTCGAAGGGCAGGTAGACCAAAATGAAGCGCATTGTGAAAACAAACGCATGAAGGCATCCATAGATGGACGCTACATGGCCCAAGATCGCACCAAAGATGCCAAACTGATTGTTCTGCAAGAAGGGGTCGTTGAGCAGCGGTTCTGGCACCGCCTCGGGCTGTGGTGGTGGCGGCACTTGCTCGGCTGGCGCAGCATCTTGAAGTCCGTCAGCGCTCTGCGAGGATGCAGCCGAGTCTGGAGAAGCAGTTGCTTGATCGCCAGCGTCGCTCTCATTACGGTGAACAGGGATGATTCTGGTGATGGCTCGGAAAAGTTGACTGACAAGCTCTTGAATCTTTCTGAAAGTATATCGAGCGATGAATAGCGACGTGTCCTTCGTCTGGCGCCAAAGCAGACGGAAGCTATCTCCACTGTGCATAATGAGCTGGTAGATGCTCACCAGCGATCGCCATGCTTGCCTTGCAAAGTGCGAGATCGTCGTATCCCAGGCAAGCTTGGTTGCTATCACCAATGCCCCCCCTGTCGTCATCAGGCAGCCGAGCAACATGATCGTCTTCAACGTGTTCTGCTTAGGCAACAGTGCCATGTTCTGTGGCCGTGTTCGCCCAGGCAACAGCCTTGCCTGCTCGACTTCCAGCCACAGGTCCCACAGCGATGCTTGACTGGCGTCCTTGTCTCCAAGCAGGGTGGCCAGCATGCGTCGATAGCCCTCGGAGGCGGAGAAGTCGTTGTGCACCCAGTCCGCCTGAGCCCATCGTTCGGTATGCGATTCCTTAAACCTTGCTGCACGTTTGCTGAACGTTGCGAGGCCGCCAAAGGCAACGTCGGCTAGCAAGGTGAAGGCAGGGGCGAACACGGCTGCGAGCTGCGTCATCTCGACCCGCTCCGTGGTCATGAACTCGCGTGGACCCATATACACCGACAAAGAGTACCCGCCCCACCAGTTGAGCCACAAAGTCCCAAAGACACTGTCCGCCGCCACGACTATGAGCTCTCTCGCTATAGCAGCGATCTTGCGACGTCGCGTCCTTGGCGGTCCAACGACAACGGCATTATCTGGATTCCATTTGACTGGCTCGAACTCGACATCAATGTATGCGATCAGTCCAGCAACGAGTGCTTTGCTAGCGCACCACATGAGCTCTCGATGTGACTCGAGCAAGAGTAGCGCAAGTTGCAACGCAGAACGGGCCATCGCGGACCACCATGGCTGAAAGACACCGACGACAAAGTGAAAGCGGTCGATCAGAGCGAGAACGAAGCCATATGGAATGTATCGCACGAAGCCAAGCCATTCGGGGAGGTTTCGCACCAGGAAGTGCTCAGATGGGTTTGGAAACAGATCTGCTGGCGACTCTTCGTACTCCCACCAGATAGTCATATTCTGCCGCTGCCAAATCTCGATCTCCTCCGGTGCCTTTGCGATTTCTGCGTCCTTCTTGTTGGAGAGGAAGGGCAGATGGAAGTTGAGCTTGAGGTCGGAACCGATAAGACGCTCCCGCAAGGATGGCGTCAGATTGTAAGGTGTCTGCAGACCGCCTTCTGGGACGACAGATGATGCCGTGGAACCGTTGTGTCGTGACTGAGGTGGACGTGAATCGCTTTGCCAGCTGTCTAGTGGGAATAGTGGCAAGCCTTGTGATAGACGTTCCAGCTCTTCCGAGACATCTTCACCGGATCTGAGCTTGGAGCGAACAATCTTGGCGTCCGAATAGTTGGCTCGGAAGGATGAAAGCGGGCGTTTGACACGCTTCCAGTAGACAGAGTTGTGGATCTCGCCTTGTCGAATGCGAGCAAACACCTCGAGGTCAGCCCTTTCGTAGAGGTCATGGTCGATACGTGGAATGCTTGCGCCACCTCCTCCACGATTCCATGCTGTGGCAGGAATCCAGACGTCGGCTCGCGCCTTATCCTTGTGTATGGTGATATTCCAAGGCGTGTTGTCCAGCTTGACTCGTCTCAAGGCCGCATCTCGGACGAAGCCAAGCGATGTACCCTCCAAGCTTGCCACTGTACGAAGCGTCACAAAAGAGACAACGCCTAGCAGGAAGGAGGCAACTAGGATGATGAAGACACAAGCGAGGATGCGAATCATCTGACTGGCCTGCACAAAAGCCACGAGGTTGGAATACGGCCTTCGTCGGAAGCGATAGCGGGCGTGGCATTGACCACATACACGAGCTGCCTCGGAAGCAGCAGATTGACGCCGCCATTGGTCGAGACAGGTATCATGAACGTAGCGCATGCTTCCGTCACAGTGGCACGGTGCAATGAGGCGTCCTATTGCCAAACCGTCGTCTCCCAGTTCGTCTTCCGAAGCAAAGCACATTCGACAGACTTTTTCTTCCACAGCGTCTGTTGCTGGATCTCCTTGCGCCTCTTTTGCCGGAACAGGGTCACTGCCGAGCTCTTCTTCGTTTTGACTGTCGGGGATACGATGTCGAAGACCCTGTTGTTGATCATTTTGCTCTGCATCTGGTGTCCCCTGATACCCCAGATCTCTGAGAACGTTCTGTGTGTTGTGCCAGATAGAAGGCAAAGCGCCCAGAATGAATTCAACCTCCTCCTCTTCATGCTGCTCTTCAGCTCTGTTGTTGCCTTCGACGTCCATAGTGACTAATGTGACGGTCCAATGAGATCAAATGCCATCTAATTGTCGTAGCGGTTTCGATGCTTTCTTGCTCGAAGGCTTTATTTAGTGAGTGACATGCCGATCGTGAGGGGCTCTGCTCTTATGCAGAACGGCGGTTTGGAGCCTTGAATACGTAGACTGGCTATCTGGTGGCCGGTTTGGCGGATTGTCGTGATGTGGTGGTGCTGAGTGAAGTTGGTGGTCCCTTTCAGGTATCACCTCCACGTCGAGTGAAAGCGGAGAAGAACCGTGCGGCTGTGCGTGTCAGCGCTTTCCGACGTCCGGAATTTCGGAAACGGACCCTTTGTCCTTCGACCCTTTGTCCTCAGCTCGCCATTTTGATCGTTCTTCACAGAGTCACACGAGCAACGCAGGATGCTGAGTCTCTTCGACACACACACCCATACACACACAAACAAGCCCAGATGTTTGCATGAATTTTGACCTGGCATTAGGATTGGATAGGGTGAAGAACATGACAAAGGTCAGTCTTAGCTCTCGACTCCAGACCAAGGCGACCAGCCATGGAGATACTGCGCTTGTGTTCAGCATTGCCTTTTACTCGAAAGCAGCTCATCTATCGGCTGTGATAGCCTAGTTAGCGTGCTGCTTGACATCTGCATCGTGCTCCACGATGTGAGCCGTTGCTTCCTGCATTCTGCAAACTTTGTCTCATCTTCACAACCTGGCAATGTTCCACGAGCAGGTCACGGAATTCAGCTGACTTACATTAAGGTCGAATACGTGCAGAGTGTGCTTTCGGCGCACACCACAAAAGCAGCGTGAGAGCAAGCACAGGAACGGAAGAAGAGCAAAAGGTAAAAGGATGGAAGGAAGGAATGTCGGGACAGTAGGTCATCCTCACATCATGGGCAGCAGCGCTCTTTCGAGGGCGCCTCCTGACAATGGTTTTAAAGGCCCAAAGGGTTCGATCTTCCGCAAATGCCTCGTATGGACCGCATCCTCACCCGACATAGCCTCTTAACTGTATTGTAGTCCGGCTCTACCGAAGCTCACGAAGAGCCTCAAAGTGGAGCCAAAATACAGATACAGATTTGATAACGAGACCAGCCAGGCCTCAGCCTACAGAAGAGGAGAGGGAAGCGCCACCGAGATTGCGGTTGGAGGAGAGGGGGAGGCGAAAAGGAAGAAAGTCGAGTAGCTCAAGAGGGCGAGAGGGAGGAAGGTAGCGGGTTCAGAAGGTTGGAGTTGAATGAGAAGAGAACAAGGGCGGGCAAGTATGTCGAACAACTGCAGAGAAGAAGTTGGCGCTGTCACAAACAGCTTGACACGCTGCACCAGTTGGATGTTAAAGATGGCACAGCTATTGCGGACGTTTGCAAGCAGTGCTGGATAGAAGAAAGCGTTGGTGACGTTGATGATGGTCGAGAAGAAGCAAAGAACAGCTCGATCCTCAACTTGAGAAGAAGAGTCGGAAGAAAAGTCGAAAAATCACCACAAAAGTCAGGGAGCTGGCACGTGACTGTGAGTGTTGAATGAGCGGAAGGCGGAAATGCTCAAACTGCGCTGCTGAGCCGTGCGTGTCCGCCGTGTCTGACAGCCGCCAAGCCTCCACCTCAAAGAAGCCGACTGAGCATCACTTTGTTCCTTCACACACGACAGCATCATCCGACCACCTTGACCATCAAGACTCATCTTTCAGAGGACGCCGGGTCCCAATCAGATCGGTTACACTCACGCTTGCGAGCTGGCACCATCATGTCAGCCATGCGCAGGACAGGGACGGGCACTGGTCGCCCTTCCACCTCGAGCACACCTTCCAGACCCGGCGGTCCATCTCGACCAAACGCCCCCGCTGCTGCAGGTCCACGAGCCATCTTTGACAAGTCTCGCCGCATCGAAGAGTTCTCGTCGTCTGAAGACAAATGCCCACAATGCAAGACAGACCGCTATCTCAATCCTCGTCTACGTTTGCTGGTGAGCCCATGCTACCACAAGATGTGCGAGTCATGCATCGACCGCATCTTCTCGCTCGGCCCAGCACCGTGTCCCGAATGCGGCAAGAAAGTGTCAAAGAACCAGTTCACAGCGCAGACATTCCAGGATCTAGGAGTAGAGCGAGAAGTGGCAGTGCGACGAACAGTGGCCAAACTGTTCAACCGACGAGAGGACGACTTTGTCGACCTCAAGGCGTACAATGACTACCTGGAAGAGGTTGAGGAGATCACATTCAACCTTATTCACGAGATTGACCTGCCACGAACCAATGCGAAGCTCGAACAGTACCAGGCAGCACATCGTTCCGCTATTGCAAGCTCAGCAAACATCTCACAGCAAGAGTCGGATCGACAGGCACGGCTGGACGAGGAAGAGAAGGCTGCGAAGAAAGCGCGCGCGGAACGACTGCGCAAAGAAGAGGAGATCGAGCGCGAGGAGCGTGAGAAGGAGCGCCTCGAGATGATGCGCGAGCTAGAGAAGGGTGCAGATCCGGACGAGGTGCTCGAGAAACAGCGTAAACGGCGTCAGGAGCGCGAGGAGCGGCAAAGGCTTCAGGAGCTCGAAGCACGACGACGCGAGAAGGAAGCTGCGCAGGCACAGGCGAATGGATACGGCGGTAGCGATGCCGTCGACCGAAGGCCATGGAGTCTAGACATGATCCTCGACTTTGAAGGGCCACTGGCATACCTGGATGATGCATCAGCATTATTCGATGTACGCAAAGCACCAACGGCTTTGGGAGGTCTCGAAGGTGTCAAGGGTGCAGCTGGATATGAAGATCCCTGGCTCAAACCAGCCTGGATCACCAAAGAGCAGATCGCAAGATATCGAGCCGGTGGCTTCGACTGGGAACGTCAAGTATGGACGCGCGGAATCCGTGCTGCTTGCGAGGGCATCGGAGCTGCACCGCTCACGGATGATGTTGTCTCTAACGAACCACCGAGCATGGAGGTAGACACCTGATCTACGGATTGCTTTCCCTCGCCGGTCGTAAGCGTGTCCAGTCTGTTGTTAGTCTCACATCTGTATTTGTACCTCACTCGCAATCTGCAATTCTTTTTCTTTCTTTCTCTTAACACGGCTGTACGGTTCTGAGTGGTATCATTGCGGTTTGACTTTGAGTTTTGTAGCATGTGTCAACAAATCACTTATTCCTGCTTCTGACCCTCAAGCTTTTCTTTGACGAAGTCCTTTGCGCCGGCCACAGGAGCGAATCTATGGAGCAAGACGGAGGCGAACAAAGAAGTGTCGTCAGTATTGTATTGGATCTGCCGGATGAAAAGAGACGTGCAATTGTGAAGAACTCACCCTGATGCGCCAGTCTCCTTGTGTGCATCTTCCATGCCCTTGCCGTGCTGGAAGGTAGTGTGACCGGCCTGCTTGAGATCGTGCGAGCCATGGATATCGGCTTGATCCTGCTGGAGCTGGCCGGCGGCCTTCTTAGCTGCTGATGTATCGGCGGACGACATTTTGATTGTTTTAGATACGACGAGAAGGAATGTGGGAGAAAGCAGAATGACCAGGCCACAGTCAACGAACCCCCATCTTCTTATACGGTTGGCCCAAATCAATTCGCCGGACAGCCGCGGCGTCTGCCACTATCCGCAGAAATGGCTAAGGTCATGAAACTGCGTCACCTGTCTCGACGAGAGAAACAGGGAACATACCGCTAAGTTTGTGCTCATCCTCGCCCAGAGACCAGAAGAAGCTGCCAATGGCGTCAAATGACGCAGCGCTGGACCCTGATCTGACTCACATCCAAATGACGGCTTCTTGACGGCTTCTTCTCGCCGTCTACCAGCTGCGTTTCTGAGCACAGCAGCCAGCCACAGACTTTCTCCTAAACCATCGCTTTTCTAGGCTCAGAACATCACTGCAATCAGCCTACGTATCAGAGACAGAAAGCATGAATGTAGCAAGTTGAGCGATCAGGAATTGGTCGAAAGTGTTACACCGCAGAATGACACATAAAAAGCTGAAATCTTGTGTTGGCTTGGACTTGAACGGAGTTTGTGCCTGTCTCAACCTGCGAAATTAGAGTTGAGCAATTTGGCCGTTGGAGTCGAATGAAGTGAGCTCTTTGGCTGTCAAGATGAAATTTGGCGCAGCAAACGCTGAAAGCGTGCTCCAAGCGACCTGCATGCACTGTGCAGCCCGATTCAAACCAAACACAAAGGCCAGAAGGCTCAGCTCTCTCTATCAAAGCTGAAAAAAGAGTCTCGGTCTTGTCCTTGGCTGCTGCACACTCTCACACTTTGGCAATTGCCCGTGCGGGGGCCATCACTTGTGACCGCAGTCTGCTGCATCTCTGTCTCTTTCAATCACCAATCTCGACTTTCGTCCCTGGAGCTTCTTCAATCAAGCTCCACGTTTATTCCCACTCAACGTCAACCTTCTTTCACGACAGGCATCATTCTGATCGTCGCACAGCCCTTGCTGCGTCCCATTTATCCGACCAAACCACAGATCTTTTCATCCCGTTGGCCGCTTTATTCGACCACCTTGATCTTCTGGCACCTGACTTACTACTAGCGGCTGGTCGGCCATATCGCGGCTCTGAACCTACCGCGGCGTTTGGGTCATCGCAGTAGCTTTGGGCTAACACAATTGCTCAGCAACAGCATTCATCAAACTCGCCTTTCCTGCAGCAGCTGTTCAGGCACAAGACAGCTCCACTTGGCCTCACTCCGTTATGTACCCGTAAAGCAATCTCACAAGCAGGCTTCCGGATCCCTCCTAGTACATCAACATCCCCTACTCCCATCCCACCTCGATCTGTATTCCGACACTCTGTTGACTCTTCCTTCTTCGGCCTATACCTGTTCGTTGTCTATTTTGAACTCATCTTGCGGGCCTCGCTTTGGCGAACGATCCCCGACTTCAGTCATCATATCGAACAGGGCTCAAACCTTCGAATTTCTAAGGCAGCTCCTCATCGGCCTCCGATCTCGTCATGGGTAATGCCAACTCTACGCCGGCCAAAGCAGGCAACGCCGGATCAAATGAGTCAAGCATCGATCCGGCCATCAAACGACACACGAGCAATCCAATCGGCCATGGTCATCCCTCCGGCTCCAATGCCGGCGCTGCTGGCTCCACAAACTCTTCTGCGGTAACACGGCAAACGAGCGAGCGTTCCGGCTCGGGTGGTCGCATGGGCAGGACACCCTCCTTCTTTGGTCGTGCAAGCACCCACGACGGTGCCTCTACGCCTCAACGCAATCGCTCCCGCAGTGGTAGCTTGTCTGGCTATTTGGCCGGCAGACGAGGCTCAGCCACGGCTGCCATGATTGCCGGAGATGCGCCTGCTACCGTCAAAGAAGGTCGAGAGCCGGCGTCGGACAGCTACTCTCCGTCGGCTCGCTCACCCCTCGCCAAAGATCAGCACAACCCCTTCGCTGGCTATGAAATTTCCAACTCTGCCACAGGCTCAGGATCGGATATGGAAACCGCCATTCGGTCCAACCCGCGCACACGTCGTCTCACCGAAGGTCTCGCAATGCCGTCTTCTCCTGGCGGCTTCGATCCACGCAACTTCGTATCTCCCCATCCTAGTCCTTCCGTCGCTACTCACGCACACTATGCCGCAGGTCTGCCGAGCCATCATGCTTCAGTAGGCGTATCGAGCGGGCTGCGTGTATCCTCAACAGGCACTGAAGCTGACACAGTACCCGCTTCCGTGTTCAGGGGCTCAGAACCACAGCATGTACCTGGCGCAACCACTCGAGCTCCAACACGCCACCCACTCTTTGGCGTCGGTGGAACAAGTATGTTCACAAACGTCGGCACCAGTCTGGGCACCAACGCTGCCGCCTCCCCGCCTGTTGGTGGCTCTAGCCCAATCATGTCATCTCAGCCCATGAATCTTGGTGACGATGGTGACGACGCACAAGGATCTCATCGCCCTCCAGCTGCGCTTCCATCCTATCTCAAGATCCCCACCGCAATACCCAGCTCTCATGTTTCACCAAGTTCACCGCCCGCCAGCATCTACTCGCAGCATTCTGACCGATATCGTGCGCCCTCGGATTCGCAACGATCTCGTTCCCCCTCCTTGATGGTGCCCATGGACGATGCACGGCCGGCACACGTCGTTGCAGGGGCAGGCGCAGCAGCTGCTGTACTCAACACCGAGGATGTGGTTATTCCGCCTGGAGACGCAAGTAAGGCCAGCTCACCCATCGATGGACGCGGCGCCTACTTCGGGCCAGGTAGAGACGATATGAAGGACGAGGCCACTCCCACGGACATCGGCATTGAGGAGGCACGCGCTGCAGGCATCGACGTCACAGACCTACCAAGCAGTCCGTCCTTACAACAATCCGGAACAGCATCGGAAGCGACCGTGGCCTCAGCAGATGACGAGCGCCAGTCAAGAAAGACAGAACGAGCTTCTCTCGAAGCTGGCGACGGTGCTCCCCTCGCTGCATCCCGAACGCCCACTCCAACGCCATCCGGCTATGGTCCACGTGCACTGACGCCGACAAGGAAAGAAGGAGCGAGTGGGCTGCGATCCCTTTCACCCGTCTCTGGGCCGTCAACTTCGATGGGACCGCCATCTCAACCCATTTCGGCAAAACGATCCCACGTCGACGTACAGACCGGAGGTGAAAGCGGGTACAACACGCCCTTACTGCCACCTGGCTTGACGTCGGCTCCTCCGAGCGCCTCTGTACCGGGCGTCCATCCACTTTCTGAAGTAACAACTTCCTCACCTACTACCGAGCACGCTCGTGGTCGCTCATCCGAGGCCCGGCGTGCACCGTCTGTGACGGGCAGCATTGGCAACAACAGCCAGCCTTCGACACCCGTCAGCACGAGGCCAGGCAGCACACATCACAACGAATCTCAGCACACCCAAACGCCGACCGGTCAGCACCAGCCGCCACTGATGCCTATCGTTTTGACATGGCGAGCCGGTGGTCGCGAAGTCTTTGTCACAGGTACCTTTGCCAACGAGTGGAGATCCAAGATTCTCTTGCACAAGTCCAAACGCGATCACACGTGTGTGCTTCACCTTCCACCAGGCACGCATCGGCTCAAGTTCATCGTCGATGATCGCTGGCGTGTGTCTCGAGATCTGCCAACGGCAACAGACGGCGACGGTAACTTGGTCAACTACGTTGAGATTCCCAATGTCGGACCAGCACATCCGGGACCACTCAGTGCACCAGGCGAAGATCTGCCAGGAGCAGATGCTGATAAGAGCCGCAGCGAGCGCAACTCAAAGATCGAGTCCAAGAAGACGACCATGAACCTGGTCGAAGAGGCAAGGCGAGCTGAAGCGATGCGTCTGGACGACCTATTTGACGACGATGGAAAGGAACAGGAGGAAACATGGACATCCGAAATCCCAATCGCTCTCATTGAGGCTCAAGAAGCCGAGGAGGCTCAGCGTGAAGCTGAGGAGAGCGGACAGGCACCTCCTAAACACGCTTCGCAACATGGGGGCGACGGTGCATCTCACGCTCCTCTTCCACAGCCGCCCGCACTTCCACGTCAATTGGAGAAGGTGATCCTCAACTCTTCGCCCGCCAATCCCAGCAACGGTACGACGTCAGGTAGCACTGTTGATGATAACAGTATCTTGCCCGCTCCCAACCATGTCGTGCTGAACCATCTCACGGCGAGCAGCATCAAAGGCGGGGTGTTGGCTGTGGGTACCACGACGAGGTACAAGAGGAAGTATGTGACAACGGTGTACTACAGGCCAGTGCAAGTGTGAAAGGTGTATTTATGTAGAGTTTTGTCGTGTATTTGCATATGCATATCTTCTTATTTGTTATACCACAAATGCTTTCTTGTTCAATCTGCTCAATGTGAGGATGGAGAGTGTCCCGTTAGGAGCATTCAATTGAGAAAAGGGAAGTGTGTGAGTTGTCTAAAAGTACAAATATGCATTGTTCGTATTATGTTTGTTCTCCAAGGAAAAGCTTCGATTGGGAAGCATCCTTGTCAGATGCTACAGTTTTCTTACCAGGTCTACTGCGACCCCAAGTAAGGCGAACTTCTTTATCGCCCATTATCATCTTTGGCGAACAGTGTCTTGCTGCCAACTCGGCTTGTTGACGAGTTCGAAAGTTGACGAATGCGCATTTGGAGGCTGTGACGAGGGTGATAGATTTGATGTGGTCTGAGTGTAGTTGTGGTGTGAGGGATAGGAACCAATCCTTCAAAGAGGATTCGGTGGTAGTTTCTGGAAGGGAAGAGATGAAGAGCGAGATGATGGATGTGTCTTCTGGTGGTGGTAGGCCTGAAGCTGCTGCTTGCTTGCTGAGTATGCGCGTGGATGGTGCTGGTGTTGCTGCTGGCAGTGTTGATGTTGATGCTGTTGCTTGGTGGGCTGCTGTCTGTGCTGCGAAGTGATCGTCGGATGGCAACTCGTGCTTGTAAGGACATGCATCGCCTCGCGGACAACTGCCTCTCGCGAATGCAGAACAATACTGCTGTGGCCGATCTCGCTTATACTCTGGCTCCTTTCTCGCCATCTTCCTTAACAGTTCTTGCCCCGCTCTCCCCGCTGGACTACTCGACGAGCCCACCAAGCTCGACGTCGCTCCTTCAAGCTGCTTATCCATTGTCTCTGCAAAGTACTCTCTGTTCTTATCCGATGTCGGGCCACCGGACTTGATGCCTAGAGCAGCATCGCGCACTTGAACCGGCAATCCGTATTGGAGGTCGAGGATGCATGCTTGGCAGACATTCTTGACTTTAGCGCAAGTGGTGCAGATCTCGGTCTTCTTGAAGCGAGAGCCGGCGCCAGGGTTCCAGCGAAAAACGGTGAAAGGTCGCGTGCAGACTTTGCAGATCTTGCCTTGACTGTCTTTAGTCATGCGGATGTAGGGGTTGGGGCCGAGACATGCTTCGCAGAGGATGGGAGTTTCTGCTTCCTCTGCGCCAGAAACGGTGGATCCGAGCTTGCCGTGCGCTGACCAGGCTGACATGGTGAGCAGTGCCGTGGATGAGCTCCGGATGTATAAGCTGAATGCTGAGGACGTGGATGGTGGCGGAAAGAGAAGGGTGTAACGGGGATGAAGAAGAACTCAGCTGCACGAGGGTGGAGTGTGGAATCCCAAAATTTCCTGGAACTCGGAAGTCGAACCCTGAGAACCACGCTTCGACTAAGTTCATGCATGCATGGTTCCTCGTTAATCCCCTGTCCCTCTTGCTTGCTTCCCTCAACTACATCCATCCCGCAACATATTCATCACCGGCGCATTGCTCGCCAATGCAAGTGGCCGCCTGAGGATCGAGCACCCGTGGTGAAGCTCGTCCTTGGGCCACCCATCCCTTCGGCTCCTCGTCACAAGCTGCCATGGCTTCTTCGCTCACGGTCGAGGAGCTCCGTTCTCGGCTTCATGATCTTGGACTCGATACAAAAGGCAAGAAGGCTGACCTTCGGCTTCGGCTTAAGAAGGCTATCAGGAATGGTAGTAGCAGTCCTTCCAACACTTCTGCCGCGGAAAACACAGAAGAAGCGAACGCACCATGGGAGCCTGAATTTGACACCTTCCTCGTCCTCGACGTAGAGGCCACCTGCGAAGCAACGCGCAAGTATCGCAACGTACACCATGGCTTCGAAACCGGCTGCTTTCAATACCCAAATGAGATCATCGAATTTCCAGTCGTGCTGTTGAAATGGAACGAAGACTCGCATCAGCTCGAGACCGCGGACGTCTTTCATTCCTACGTCCGGCCTACGTTTCGACCCAGACTTACCAAGTTCTGCCGTGATCTCACCGGCGTAACACAGGCACAAGTCAACGGCGCGCCTTTCTGGAACCATGTCGTTGAGGACTTCTTTGACTTTCTGCAAGAACACGATCTCGTCGAAGACACTTCCACAGGCAAGAGCAATCTTCACAACTTTAGGTTGAGACGCGGTGTAGCATGGATCAATCACGGCCCTGCTGACTTACGAGACTTCGTCATCAAACAAGCTTGGATCTCTGCTTCTCCCAGAGACAGATATCATGGTGCTCCTCCCATCTTCCTTCGTGGTCCACTTATCGATATTCGCAAGGGCATAGCCAGCCTGTTTAAATGGGAGCAAGAGCTGAGAGCCGATCAGCAGGGTAGGAGTGGCTCCTCTCGCTCAACACCATTTCCAGAATTTGGTGGCGAAGACGGATTCCAAGTCATATCGCCTCAGCAAAGTGGTCATGCAACGACAAATGGTGGACCGAAAGAAGATTTAAGGACCACAGGTTTATCCCCGCACGAACAGAGTCTAGCGGGGCTCTTGGAGGTGTTGAACATCGGTCCCTTCCAAGGTCGACAGCATTGTGGGCTGGATGATACAAAGAACATTGCTAGACTAGCTGTGGAGGTAGCAAGACGCATCTCGCTCGCTTCGCAGGGAACTCAGGTGCTGCTCGCGAAGAGTTTCGAGTCAGTCGACGGGAAGATAGAGTCCACAGCTGCCGTTCTGGACCTCGATCCCAAGACAGGCCCACTGAGAGCGAAACAGATGGAAAAACTAGCATTGAAACCGAATGTGAGGCTAGATGGTGTGCAGAAGCGCTGGTTCTGGATGGGAAAGAACTCGGGGGAGGTCAAGTGGCCATTCCCGCCTGAGACAGAGCAATAAGATCCAAGACCGTCTCCGATCTGCCTTATCTTATCCCCACAAGCCTGTCGATGTCCCGACGACATCGCTTTAAGCACGCATATAGACATGGAAGGAATTGCAACATATATGTCCCGACTGTCTATCACATGCTCTTTGAGTGAAAGCCAAGGCGCTGCTTTGAATGAAAGTGCGCTATGATGAGAATGAGCCTCAAGCGCCATATATCGACCAAAAGTTTAATAGTGTTAGACCGCGTCAAGGCGGCACGTGATCCAAATTCCCCATCGACGCACAATCATCTTGAGAAAGTCGGAATTCCACCATCTCCAACCTTCAACATTTCACACATTTACATCATCGTTACCTCCGCTCCCGACCCAGACCTCTTTCTCCAGCAGGCACCTCACACATAGACAGGTGTGTACAGCAATACCGCAATAACTCAGCTTTTGTTCGACCATTCTGACGACTCTTTCGGTCCCCTTGACTGTCTTCGCAACAGATCTCAACATGTCCGTAGCAGCAAGTGTTCTCGGATACGCCGGGCTCGGTTTCCTCACACGATGCTATGCACTCGGTCTTCAAAAGCGAAACATCTTTGAGAGTGAGTCCTCGCTCCAGCCACACTATCTCTGGGTTCTTCATGACAACAACTAACTTGCTCTTCTGCTTGCCTTTGGAATAGACTTGGGAGGACACGCAATGTTGATGACAGCTTTCGGTGCATTGGGATACTATGTTCACGGATTGGAAGGTCGTCAACTGGAACTGATCGCACATAAGAAGGAACAGATCTTGAAGAACAGAGAACGTTTGGCAGCCGGTAGCCAGTCACACAATGACGAAGAGTAAAAGAGTGCAATACTCCAAAATTTCATATCAGCATAGTCGCAATCGATTCTCTTTCTTTCCCGCACTACTAAGCATCTCTGCAGCTGTGCACGAGTGTTCAAGCAATGTGGCTTTTGTTGAGCTCGCAAGGATGGACCCGAACGATGAGCGGAGTGCTCTGGTAGGACGACAAGCGATGAGACTCATAGACTTGAAGCAGCATTCGAGGTAAAACTGGGCACCGATACCATTCTCACATGACCGATGAGTGTCGAAGACTCGGTCGAGCAGCTCAGTGCGACTTCGAGAACACTTTGGAGACTTCTCGACACTACTAAAGGGGAAACGATGGATGCAGTACAGCAAAACCTAGTTGAGGCCGGGCATAAACGCGAACCAAGATTTCAGAACTAATGCGGCTTCAAGCCTTCGCTGACCTGGATTCTGCCGAGCAGCGATACAGAACGAAAGCTTGCAGAACTGGCTTTGAGCTCACAAAGAGCGACAGTCATCACAAGCAGCAACGGAGAAGCACTCCATGTTGAGATTGAGTTTCAAAAGTGTTGTACAGAGAGTTGAGTGGAGGTAACAAGTATCTCTTGTTTCTCACTTGCGACCCTTTCCCTTGGCAGCCTTCTTAGCAGCAATTGGCGAACCAGCCCTCGCCTCTCTTCCTCCGACACTCATCCAGTCCAGATCTTCCTGTCCGAACCTAACATCACCACTGCTAGCAGCCTTAGCATCAGGCTTCTCACCAGCCGCTTCGGCCTCTGCTTCCTGGAACCTTCTTCTGAATCGACCCAGACGACCGCTGTCATCACCTGCATCACCGCCGATCTTTCGCTCCTGACCTGGATTCCACAATGGGTGGTTGGTGGGATCTCTTGTCAAGCGTGTGAGTCTTCGAGGCGATGTAGTTGCGAGCTGAATTGACGAGCCATCGGCAAGAATGGTAGTGGAAGAAAATTTGGGAACGGGTCGAGGGAGTGGAGGCTGAACAATCGCAGATGGGTCGCGAGATTGTGTGCTGGCTGAGGATGCAAAGCCGCTGCGTTGCGACTGAAAGCTAGTAGCTTGCGAGAGGATGCTGGAAGTAGGGCGTGCAGTGTAGGTCGAGTAAGCACGGACGGTGTTGAATGCTGAAGAAGAGGCAGTGGCCATGGAAGATGAGGATGAAGAGGACGCTGATGCTGCTTGGTACTGGGCAGCCATCTCGCGACAGCTCTTTCGTTCTGGCTTCTTGCCGGCTTTGAGGTCGGCGATCTGCTTAGCTCGTGCTTCTTTGATGCTGTCGTTGTTGCCAAGTTCTGTGTCTTTGGTCATTCGGAGTTCTGTGATCGAAAGCGGGTCAATGGTTGGTGAGTAAATCAGCTTGGGACGAAGGAGCTGATGAGAGAGACTCTCGAATGTTCGGCACTTACCATAAGCATTGTGCTCTTCCCGGAACTTGCCCTGCACGACATTCTGGCGGAGGACGGAGACGATCTCGTCGCCCATCTTCAAGCCTTCATCAATCTTGGTGGCGTCGGTTTCCTGAGCGGCAATCTTGAAACGGCGACGGGTCTCGTCTCGGGCAGCCGAGATTGCGTTGGCATCGCCGTCGAAGGTCTTGCGCGAGGTGCGAAGCAGGCGCTTGTAAAGGCCAATTGCCCGTTGGCGCTGGGCGATTGTGAAGGTCATTCTGATGATTCAAAGGTCTCCGAGAGTCGCTTACGATCTGTCGGCGCTGATGTGAGTCCCTGTTGGTGGGCTGAATGGAGTGCTGTGGAGACGAATGTTGGAGATGCGATGAGGAAGTAGGTGGCTGATGATAGCGAAAGGGTGAAGGGAGGCTCAACGTCGAAGATGTCGAGTGGAAGAAATGTCTGAGGCAAGCGAGTCCAAAATTGCTCGGGTCCAGGAAAAGCTCAACAACCATTTTCGGCCGGAAGAACGCGGACTGGACAGATCCAACATTGGACCCTCATATTCACACAAAGCTCCTGTATCACATCCTCGGCCCGCTATCCGTCCCTCCGACATGATGAAACGACATTGTGCGATTGCGTGAGAACTCAGACCGAGACGTTCGAACCGACGGCCACTACAGCTGTGTTACCGTCCCACCATGCAGTTGCGACGGTCGCTAGGGTTGCAGTCAATGATTTCAATGTAGACGAAATCTGCAGTGTCGCCAGGACGACAATTGACTTGAAATGAAATCCCATGACCTTGTGTGGGAGCCTTGCGAGCCCCTAGAAAGGACGAAATCCTTTCCAAGGTCTTCTCAGTGGTATAAAAGATCGGTGCGGCGATCTAGTCAAGCTTCGCCCGAGCGAACTCTCTACATTTTCTTCACCTTCACTTCCAAGTCGTCGAGCAACGCCTACGGTGAACTTTCTTCTTGTCAAGATGGAGCTCTTTTCAGCCTTCAAGACGATTTTGCTCCTCATCCAGCTCGTCAGTGCTGTCCCTTTGGAACAGCTGCCACAGCCCGGATTTGCTAAATTCAGACGATTCATCTCTGACGATTTGACTTATACGGAGGCCATGCGAAAGCGACCAAGCTTGCAGCGACGTAACGAAGAAGCGCTAGGTAAGCAAGCGACCACGTAGTGCTGTGAAAGCAACCAGATTATTTCGTGGAAATGATCATGACCCTCCTGACACTTGACACTTGACACATTTCGAACATTTCAATGAGCAGTGCTTCAAGCCAAGGAGCTGATCGGCAAGTTGGAAGGGATTGGCACTCAGAATGGAGCAACCAAACAGGTCCTCGAGAAGCTCAAGGGGATTGTCAACCCAGCCGAGAGCTCGGGCTCGGACGCGGCCAGGGTCACGACTGAATACGTCCGACCTTATCGAACCTACTCCGAGCATTACAGACATGCGAACCCCCCGCCTAGCGTTGGCGAGCACTACAACCTCGTTCCGGCTTCGGGGCATGCCTTGGGACCGTACCCTGAGCTGGCTGAGCACCGGGTAGCCCTGACAGAGCACGATGCGGTGCTGCAAGCTCATGGAGCCCTTTTGAATGAACATCATGAAGCTATCAAAGCTGGCATTGACGACATCGGGAAGAACGCACAGAGTATCAACCAAGTCGAATTAGACCAGAAGCAGCTTCAGCAGCAAGTTCAAAATGTTCGTTTCCCCACGTCTGCCAAAGTGGCCTTGGGCTTGGCCACATTGGGCGGTACGGCAGCCACCGTAGCGACGTTGGCAAATCAGCATGCATCGAGTCAAGCCATCAGCGAGTTGTCGGACCAGCTGGAGAAGCAGCAGGCTGAGATCAAGCGTCTTAAGGGACAGGGAGGTCAGCAGGTGGCCAGCAATGTCAATGGACCTGGTTATGTCTCTGCTCAAGGCGGTTACGCTAACGGAGGCGGCCTCGTCTGAACACAGCCGACATATGCGATGATTTGTCTCGACATCTGACTCGTGATACGCTCTTTCACAAAGCTGCTTGCTGCGACTATTTCCTCCTATGATTGTTTGTGACCATGATCTCCCACTTTCGATATTCTCCTCTTTCAGTCTAGTACCACTTTCATTTCCACTGCCTCTTCAAAATAGCGAAGACCCTCTTCTTCTTATTTTCAAGCCGTGATGCGGATGTTTGTGAGATACACCAAGCAAACGCCATCAGATATGATCACATTCATAGCGAGAGTCTCTTCGGAGCTAAGCTCTGCGTCGGTAGGATTCCGTCGGTAACAACTTGAAAGTCGCAGCACACAATGCTGCACTCTTTGAGTATGAGTTCAGCCGCGGCGATGCGTTTCTGAGATCCTCGTTCTTTTTCGGAAAATTTGAATTTCTTTTCCTTTTTCTTTTTTTTCGAATTGCTGGTACGAAGCACGGCCAATTTGCTGCCGTTCTCTAGATTATGCCTATCCTGTCAGCAGAGCGTGACTGTGGAAATCGCAGCGCAACGCAGCGAAACCTCACACATCGGAATCACACACGCCGTATGCCTGCGTCGGCTTCACTCTCTGGAAATTCAACTGAGATTCAATTCAGCGGGCATTTGGACAGTGTCATTCGTTCACTTGATGATTATTCCCCTTGCCGCTCGCCGCCGTCTGGAAAGTGGGCGTGTCAGCACAGCACTTGAAAGGAACACACAAAGGAAGGCTCAGCACGCACACTCACTCTCAGACGTGTGACGGTGAGACGGTGCTCTCGGCCAAAGCCTTCTCCACCCGCTTGACGCTGGTCACTGTGGCTCGTTCGTTGCACTTTCCATTTCGTCGCGGGCAGTGCAACTAATCTTGATCGCTGTTCTCACTCGTCACCAACTTCAATCTCTCTTCACCACCATCGTCACCTTGACCTTGCCCCCGGTCATACCTACAACTTCACTCTCGACATCTTTGTCCATTGCTCCAACACTCGCTAGGCCATTCTGTGCACCTGCCTTGGTGCATCCGACGCTGCACAAACTCGCCTGACTCTAGGCCGCCTTTAGCAGTACTTTAATTCCAGTTCATTGCACGCAAATCCTCTGCCAACTCAGCACATATACTGCAGCCATCGATCGTATCAGCATTCTGGAAGTGCTTGCTACACTCACTACGTCTCTTCGACCGATTTCTTCTCCGTTCCACGCATCCTCGACCGCTGAGCATCCACGGCCTTTATTATATCCATCTTCCAGCCCAAAGTCCTTCTGTCACCACCGACAGAACATATAGCTTTTCCGCACAATGGTCAACCCTCGTAGTCCAGGCTCTTTGACGAGGAAGATCCGCATCACAGTCGTCGCTGCTGACGGTTTGGCAAAGCGAGATGTCTTCCGTCTCCCCGACCCTTTCGCCATTGTTACAGTCGACGGAGAGCAGACTCATTCGACTTCGGTCATCAAAAAGACCTTGAACCCTTACTGGAATGACAGCTTTGACGTCAATGTCACTGACTCCTCCGTCATTGCAGTGCAGATCTTTGATCAGAAGAAATTCAAAAAGCGCGATCAAGGTTTCCTCGGTGTTATCAACATTCGTGTCGCCGATGTTCTCGATCTTGAGCTTGGCGGAAAGCGCCTGCTTAACAAAGAGCTGAAGAAGTCGAACGACAACCTTGTCGTGCACGGCAAGCTCATCATCGACCTAAACACCAACGTCTCCACACCCATCAACAACAACTCGTCCGCGGGTCCCACCAACTTGCTTGTCCCCGGCACTACAAATGCTTCGTCTGCTTCCCTCGCTACTCCTTCCTCTTCCAGCGCCGCTCGTTCCGATGCTCGACCTTCCACTTCCGGAAGTGGCGCTGCCACGCCTGTTGCCGGCACTGCTGCCTCTACCACCACCGGCGGCGATGCATCCAGCCGACCCACTTCTACTGCTGATCTCGCATCATCTTCAGCAAGCGGATCCGCAGCAGGCGCCTCGACTCCAGCCACTACTGCCTCGACAGGCGCCTCCGGTGACGCCAGGTCGTCTGCCGCTCCAGCAACTCCAGCCTCGCGCACAAACAATGCCCAAGATACCCGCTCTGATGAGTATGGCCCGCTTCCTGCCGGCTGGGAAAGGAGGACGGATCACCTCGGCCGTACTTACTACGTCGATCACAACACACGCTCCACGACATGGACCAGGCCCTCGACCAACCCGAGCGCCAATACTGCTGCCGCTGCCAGCACCTCGGCTGCGGACCGACAACGACACAGCAACCGGGCTCTGGCCGATGACTTCCTTGGCGTGAACGATGGCGACACGTCGCGAACGTCGGCGACTGGCTCAGCTCTTGCCAGCCCCAGTGCTGCTGCTCCTTCTGCCAATCCTCTGCCTGCTAGCTCCAGTACCACCGCCGGCAATGGACCTCTTCCTGCAGGTTGGGAACAGCGTCACACACCCGAAGGTCGTCCGTACTTTGTCGACCACAACACTCGAACCACCACATGGGTCGACCCACGACGACAGCAGATCTTGCGAATCATGGGCCCGAACGGCAGCAACCTCACAGTGCAACCGCAGAGCGTATCTCAACTCGGTCCTCTTCCCAGCGGTTGGGAGATGCGTCTCACCTCGACTGCTCGAGTCTACTTTGTGGACCACAACACCAAGACCACTACATGGGACGATCCTCGTTTGCCCTCGAGTCTCGACCAGAACGTGCCCCAGTACAAGCGTGACTTCCGTCGCAAGCTCATCTACTTCCGAAGTCAGCCTGCATTGCGTCCCATTCCCGGTCAGTGCCACATCAAGGTGCGCCGTACTCACATCTTCGAGGACTCGTATGCTGAGATCATGCGTCAGCAGCCCAATGACCTCAAGAAGCGTCTCATGATCAAGTTCGACGGTGAAGACGGTCTTGACTATGGCGGTCTTTCACGAGAGTTCTTCTTCTTGCTTTCGCATGAGATGTTCAACCCCTTCTACTGTCTCTTTGAGTACAGTGCCCACGACAACTACACGTTGCAGATCAACCCCCATTCGGGCATCAACCCTGAGCACTTGAACTACTTCAAGTTCATCGGTCGTGTGCTTGGTCTTGCCATCTTCCACCGACGTTTCCTCGACGCCTACTTCATCGTCTCATTCTACAAGATGATTCTCAAGAAGAAGATCACACTCAGTGATCTCGAGTCGGTCGATGCTGACTACCACCGTTCTCTGCAGTGGATGCTCGACAACAGTATCGAGGGAATCGTCGAAGAAACCTTCACCGCTGTCGAGGACAAGTTCGGCGAGATGGTCACGGTCGAGCTCAAGCCTGGAGGAGAGGAGATCGAGGTCACGGACGAGAACAAGAAGGAGTACGTTGAGCTCATGACTGAGTGGCGTATCTCGAAGCGTGTCGAGGAGCAGTTTAAGGCATTCATTAGTGGTTTCACCGAGTTGATTCCACAGGATCTGATCAACGTGTTTGACGAGCGCGAGTTGGAGTTGCTCATCGGAGGAATGTCGGAGATCGACTGCGATGATTGGAAGAAGTTCACCGACTACCGTGGCTTCACTGAGCAGGACCAGGTGGTGCAATGGTTCTGGCAGTGCGTTCGTGCTTGGCCAACGGAGAAGAAGTCGAGACTGTTGCAGTTCGCCACGGGTACATCTCGTATCCCTGTCAACGGTTTCAAGGATCTGCAAGGTTCGGATGGACCAAGGCGATTCACGATCGAAAAGTCGGGAGATGTCAACCAGCTTCCCAAGTCACATACCTGCTTCAACCGTATCGATCTTCCTCCCTACCCCTCCTACGAGACCTTGGAGAGTAAGCTCGCCCTTGCGATCGAGGAAGGTATGGGTTTCGGAAACGAGTAGTTGAAGTGCAGACGTTCTCATTTATTGCGGATGAGCTCAACGCTCAGTACGTTTCTTGTACCATTTTTATATCCCTCATTAGTCCTTTTCGTGGTGGCACATGTCTTCCAACAAGATAGACCACCTTGCTCTCGTATTTGTTTGTTATTTGTCTGGTTTGTTCCGATGTTGAAATGTCAATTTGTTATGCACATGGAAGACGAGGTTTGTGTGCTTTGTGTATGCAAAATTTGAATGCAATCTGCGTCCGAGCAATATCCGACACGGTACACACGCGGAGAGAGAATTCGATCTCGAAAAGAAGGCACTGAAATCATTCATCTCGTTCCATGTCTGCACAAACACAGAGTTTTGAGTGTGGTATCATGTTGTATTGCTGTGCTAGATGCGATCAAGAGCCTGAGAACTGAGCTTGTGATTGTGATTGATGGTATTACAAGAAAATGAGACTGGACAAATGTTCTGAGAAGTGGACTGAAGAAAGCCGCGACTTTGCTTAGGCTCTACGGTCATCCTCATATTCAGAAATGGCACTTTCATCCCCGGCCACTTGCTGGTATCCACCTCGTCCTTGATACGGACTGCACCAGCCTGGGGGACTGACAATACCATTGAACAAGAAAGTTCCATAGACCAACAAGACAAATCCAAGCACTTGCAAACTTCCACTTGCCAATTTGAAGGTTTCCCAACCCAGTGTCAACGACACTACCCAGATACCGAGTGTTCTACAGGTATCAATAGTACTTCTTGCTGTTGCTGAGACATTTCTTGTCACGGAGAGGCCGAAAAAGTTGAAAAATGCTATGGTGAAGCAAATCGCAATAGATGATCGAAGAACCGCAGGGACAGACATGATCTGATAGAATCCAGCAGACATATCAAAGTACCCACCCCTTCCTTCCGGTGTTCGACCAATAAAGTAGTGCAGTAAGGGCATTGCGATAAGAGTAGTCAGTGCACCAAACATACCTTCGTACCCAACGGCAAGAAGAGGTTCGACTGAGTAACGAGACATGATCTTTTCTTCAAGAACGAATTGAGATGCGGTGAAAAGCTGGGCAAAGAGAATGAGCAGAACTCCGAGAAGCGCTTGTGCCGTCTCAGGGATCTCATCATCTCCACCACCTTCGGAAGAAGGCGCAGCTTCAGGTGATTTGAACACTGTCCCTGATAATCCAACCACAGAAACACCCATCATGACCGTGACCAAACTGAGCCACTGGAAAAGGTGAAGGTGACGGCGAAGGAAGATAACCGAAAACACACCAACCCAGAGTACCAGTGCACCTCTTGTCATCTGGTAAATGCTGACAGGAGTGAAGAGAAGACCGACGTTCATCAGCGTTGTACCGCAGATATCGCAAAGCGCAGGCATGAAGAAGAGACCGATCGCCTTGCCAGACATGGTTTCGCCTTTGAATGCGCCAATCTCGTCAGCATCAACGGCGTTGATATAGCTGCTATCATTGATGCTTGTGAATTCGGATTCGCCAAGCTCACCAGGTTGGACGGCGCGAGAGGCGATCTCGAAGGGCGGTGCTGGGACGGAAGGCTCGGTGGGAGCGTGTGTGGCACCGGTGTGAACGCGACCTCGAGTAGCTTCATAGGACGAGACAGCAGAAGCGCCTCGCTCTCGAGGCGAAGAATCGCCATCGAAAACGATGCCCGAATCAGGTGGTGGCTGAAGAAGAGGCTTCTTTAGTGCAGCATCTCTTGCGCTGTTGCCTGAAATGCGACCGTATAGCGCTCGTAGCAAGACAGGAAGCAAGCAGAGACATTCACCGAGGAACATCTGCAGCGTCTGCCAAACGGGCTGAGAGAATTCTTGACGCTTCTTGGGATCAGGCGAGTCGCAATTGGCGACACATTGCATGTCCTGATATTTGTTGAGGAGCGAGTTGCTGATACCAGTCAGCAACATGCCGACGACAAAGATGGGAACAAGAGACCGTGTTGTCAACATGTTGGGCTTGTTGTTTGTGGGTTCTTGAGATGTGTCTGTGTTCTTGTGGTTATGCGGCTCGGAGGAGGGCGAAGCCTCTGCGTCAAAGATGACTTCGACTTTGGTGGCCTGACGTTGACGAGATTGCTGTTCGCCTAGTGCAACGGATGGATGAGCTTGCGAGGCAGACAGTGCTACCAGCTCGATGTGATCCGGGCTTGCTTGAGTCGTGATCTTGCTAGCTTGACTCTGATTGCGGTGGTAGCCACTTTGGAAGCGTTGTGTATGCTAGCTTGAGGCTCAAATCGGTTATCAAAGTAGATGGAGCAGCGTAGTCAGGGTATATCGCTTTGAATGCGGACTGCGTATGAGACCTCCTTGGTGTGAGCGGGTGAGTGAGTGAGCTTGTTGTCGATGTTGTTGGTGGTAAAGATGAGAACGAGGGTGGGACAAAGGAAGATATATAGGCGTGGCGGGTCGTCGGTTGACTATGAACCGAGATAAGGACCCACGACCAAGCAAAAGCAGTGGAGGAGTCACTGAAGCAAACACTAACACCCAAGCACAAGCAGGTCATCCGGACCCTGAACACGCAATCACACACTCTCACCGTGCCTGAAGCTAAAATTCCTCTTTCACTCTCTCAGCCTTTGTTCATGCAGCGCACCTTTGCAGCCAAAATTGCGCTCTCGTCTGACTCGTCACTCTCACTCTCACTGCCCCCTTTTCGTCCGCGTCGAAATTGGCCCAGCAACCAGCAAAAAGGCGCAAATATTACGCGTTGCAGCTCAATTACCGCCAATCACCACCTTTGAGGGCCTCACTTGTAATTTCACCTCGGACCGCCGCCTAATCTGTGCCGCTCTGCTGCATGCAGATTTGAAAGGAAATTTACCGGTCAAGTTGGCGGCCCATCTCGCGCGTAGTCAATTTTTTGAAGATGTTAGGTTAGTCTGGACCCTTGACTCCGCTCAACCACGGATCCGAATTCAAATGCTGCGCTTTGAGGTTTTGAAGGATTCTGGAAGATGCTACTTTCCATGCATCCATCCATATCTATCGTCACCTACCACCACCACCTCTCAACACAGTCGCGTTTCTTGCACAGCAAAAGGCTCTAGAAAGGCCGCACCGGACGCTCGGCGTCGCAATCATCACCTAGTTGGCCGGACCAAGGCTGCATCCGCCCTCATGATCCGTTGATTGACTCACCTCCTCACTTCCACAACAATGGTCGTCATCGACTTTGACATGGCCGCTACAGGAGGCAATTCCAGCGCCACCTTCTCCGACTCACCCTTCTTTTACGATCGATCTGAAGCCAACGGGGCAGGTCAGGCCATCTTTAAAGATGCTTCCCACATTCAACCGCACTCGAATCCCCGCGTCAGCTACTACCACCCTGCAGGTGTAGGTGATTTCCACTACGGCGAGAGACATCCAATGAAACCAGCACGACTCACTCTGACAAATCGACTCGTCCTCGCGTATGGTCTCCACAAACATATGAGTGTCTTCACACCACGCGAAGCGACCAAAGAAGAGCTCGAAATGTTTCATGACAGTGACTACGTTGACTTCCTAGCCAGCGTCACCCCATCCACACCGCCCTCGGCAGCTTTCACCAAGTTCAACTTCGCAGACGACTGTCCCGTCTTTGACGGCATGTATGACTTCTGCAAGGCCTATTCAGGTGCCTCTCTCGCTGGCGCCCGTCGACTTGCAGCTGGCGAGACAGATATTGCCATCAACTGGTCTGGTGGTCTTCACCACGCTAAGAAATTCGAGGCGTCCGGGTTCTGCTACGTCAACGATATCGTGCTCGGCATCATGGAGCTCCTCAGGTATCACCCACGTGTGCTTTATATCGACATTGACATTCACCACGGCGATGGCGTTCAAGAGGCATTTTACAACTCAAACCGTGTCATGACCGTGTCTTTCCACAAGTACGGAAATGACTTCTTCCCCTGCACTGGTAACATCGATGAGATTGGGACCGGTCTCGGCAAGCACTTCTGCCTCAACGTGCCATTGCAAGATGGCATCGACGACTCTGGCTACGTCGCCTTATTCAAGAGCGTCATGGAACCGACGATTACTACCTTCCGTCCCTCTTCCATCGTCTTACAATGCGGAGCCGACTCACTTGGTCTTGACCGTCTCGGCTGCTTCAACCTCAGCATTGCAGCTCATGGAGAGTGTGTGCAATTCATCAAGTCGTTCGGCCTCCCGCTTCTTGTTCTTGGAGGAGGTGGATACACAATCCGCAACGTCGCAAGATGCTGGGCGTACGAGACATCAGTCTTGACTGGTTGCTCGATACCTGACACACTGCCGAGCACACCGTACATGGAGTTCTTTGCTCCTTCGTATCGCCTTCATGAGCCAACTCAGGCTGGCAGAGTCGAGAATCAAAACTCCAAAGCAAGCTTGGAGAAGATCAGAGTGCAGATTCTAGAGCAACTGCGATATCTGCACGGTGCACCAAGTGTACAGATGCAGGAGCTGCCGCCAGATTTGGCCGGAGCATGGGTAGAAGAGGAGGTCAAGTGATCCTCGCTGCAGCACTGCGTGGAAGAACAATGCTCTTATGATACCCCGAACACCACAAAATCCAGTCGCCAATAGCAATGCAATTCGACTTCTTGTACTTTTATTTCAGTCTCTGTACATTATATACTCAATACACACTCAATGTAGAACAGCTAAACAAAACATCGCACTGCATTCGACTGTGCCTACGTGACACAGTCTGACTGGTTTGATCTTGATCGTGAATATGAATTGCATTGACATCAACACCTACATTCAAGCCGAAGGCTGCGACCAATCCGTTTGATCCTGTACGTTCTCCCCATCAACACTGAACGCAATTCGCAACCTCAATCTTACAGGAGCGTTGCTGGGAACCATGACTCTCAAAGCCTGAGTCTCTGTGGCACCTGGTGCGACGTCTGAATTTGAGATAGCCTGCATCTGAAGTTTGTGCGTCTTTGGAACGGCGGCCTGGAAGTTGACGTTGGAGATGGTGGTGGAAGATGAAGTGAAGCGAGCCGTGATGTTGACGATCTCGGGACGGGCTGGGTTGGTAGTTGGTGTGAGGGTAATTTTCAGACCATGCTTATCGTAGACTGTGTGCGCTTTGGCCGATGGTGCTGCGGCTGGTGCGGGGGCGGCTGCGGCTGCGGCTGCGGGAGGAGGAGCAGATGCTGAGGCTGGGGCTGAGCTACTGTCAAGACCGCCAAGTAGATCGAGTCCACCATATGAACCGGATGAAGCGGGTTGAGCAGCAGGCGCCGGCGCAGCAGCTGGTGTGCTGCCGCTGTCACCGAACAGACCGAGAATATCGTTGACCGAGCTTTTCGGCTTCTGCTCTGCTGCGGGAGCAGCACCAGTCGGGGCTGCTGCTGGCGCACCACCCATATCACTTCCTCCAAAGATGTCCGCCAACAGATCATGTGTGCTCTGCTGCGTGCTTGTACCTGCACCACCTGCCGCTGCACCATTTCCGCTCGAAACAGGCATCTCATCACCCATCAAGTCCAACAGAGCATCCTTGTCCGTCCGTGTTGATCCAACTGGCTTGGCCTCGCTGACGGTGCCCAGGACAGTCTGCTTGATCTCAGGAGGTGGCATGCTTTCCAATACACCTTCACGAATATCGCTCTTCTTTAGCAAGCTAGCAAATTCGACACTTCGCTGCTGAATCTCGACCTCGACACTGCTCTCGTAGCTTGCAATGATCTGCTCGATGCGGGACTGTTCCATTGAGTCCGACAGACGAGTGTGCAGCTTGGCTAGGGATGTGAGAACGAATTGACGGATGAGACCGTTAACGTACGGGCTGTCGAGGACTGACGAAAGCAAGTCAACCACGTCCTTGGGCTGAACCTCTCGGACTAGCTCTTCGTCCTCGAAGTTACCTCCCTGGATCAGAACATCTCCGAACTCGCCGATCACCCAAACAGCGGCGAGAGTAAGGGACTCTTGTGAGAAATCTTGATGAAGAGCCGAGAAGAGCTTCTGCACAGTGTATGCTTGCAGCTCGGGCGTGTGGCAGACCAGACGAATGAAAGCGGAGAGGATCTCCTCACGAACGTAGTTGCCAGCCAGCTTGAGCACGCGCAGCACAGTATCGATGTGCCATCGCTTGTTGGGTGCGAACTTCTCGGCAGCGAGACAGATCTGAGTAGTCATGCCGAGCTTGAACTCGTTGTCGGCTACTTCGAGGAAAGAGAGTAACTCACGTGTGAGAACGCGAACGTTACTCTCATTGATGAGTGCGTAGCTGAGCTCGAGCGCTCTACGTCGAATTGAGATGTCGCCATCGCGGAGGCAATCCAGTATGATGTTGCGGTGACGCTGTACGGCATTGGTGTCCATCGAAACGACCTTGCTGAGAGTGTTAAGAGCGACATAGCGGATGTTGTTGTCTCGGTTGCTCAAGAACTTTCCTAAAATATTGATGGCCATGACTCGAAGACCGTTGTCAGCGTCGATCTCGAGAATGGTGAGGACGGTCTCGTAGAGGATACTGTTGCCGACATTCTTGCTCGCCTCGGTGTTGGTCGCTACCTGAGCGAGGATGTCGTTCATGGCTTCGGAAGCCTGAGCGTTTTCCTTGCCGAGAATGCGCAGCAATCGCAGGATCTTGACCTGAAGGAAAGGGTCGGTGATACCTGAGACATCATGTTCAGGCGAGTATCCAGTGGTGACAAGCGACTTGAGGTGCTGTACAAGTAGCGGCACAGCACGCCTGTAGTCTTGCAATGCCTCGGTATCCTGACGACAGATTTCAATGGCCAATGTGACAGCGCAGAGCAAGACACCGTGGTTCTTATCCGAGAGCAACTGCTTTGTGCGGTCGACAAAGTGGTCGATAAGATCTGGAACCTTGCGGACGATGCGCATAGCGCAGATGGCAGCCTTCCGACGAATGTATGTGTTGCTGCTTCCCATAAGCTTTTCGATTTCGTTACAGAGATCTCGCGACATTTCCTCCGACGCAATGTTGGCGAAAGTGCATAATGCAAGACCGCAGACATACATGTTGGAGTGCTCCATGTCATTCTTCAGTCCATTTGTGACCAAGGTCAAGACTTCTGTGTTCTCGTCGAGCAAGAGCATGATGCCGAGGTAGCCAAGACGTTTGTCGGTGAAGCGCGGTGTAGCTACGAGCTTGAGACACTCAATCTGACCGAAGTGTGCAGGGTATCCGAGCATATGAATGTAGAGTAACTTCGCAATATTGTTGTGTCGGGCGAAGGGGTCCTCATCCTTAAAAGCTGTTCGAATGGAAGCCGACTCTTTCTGAATGAGCGATCGCTCGTCTGCCAAGGTCTTGCATGATCGAATCGCCTTAATGAGCGCTTTCAAGTTGTATAGACCGGCGCTTGCCATGAGACCACCGAGGCGTGGGTCGAGCGCAGCCACCTGCTGCTGCTTTTGGAAGAAGGTCGACATTGCGCCGTGATGACCTCAGGACCGACGAAGATGCTGAGCACTGGCTGCGTCGAGTGGTTTGTATTGATCGTCTTGGGATCCACGCTTTTCTGATGATGAGACGATCAGACGTGGTGAACAGGGATGCAACACGTGCAAGAAGTGTCACCCAGCCCGGTGATCGTGAGCTAAAGCGGGAAGGTGAAGGAACCGAGCGAGGTGTGTTGGAGGTCGGATTGTGGAAGAAGGTATGATGTCGATGTCGATGAGCTGTGAGAACAACAGACAGTGTGACAGCGCGTCTGTGCCTGTGTGCTTGTGCAGGTCTCGGGTTCGGTCTCAGCCTCACTCACACCTCTTTCCTACGGTTCGAATTTCTGAGTTGGTCAGAGCGTCATTTCCACATTTTTGTACACGCTACTGTACTTCGTCTCCAAACCATCCTACCACATTTCATCACCACTTGCGTTGCAGGCAGGCCAAACCAGAACTATATGAGACAGAGCCAGCGACTTTGAATCCGAGTCCCTGCTCTTGACCCACTTCCTTGTTAGCTCAACAGAGCTGCAGTCTAGGATAAACAAATCAGAATACTGTTACATGCAAAAAAAAAAAAGGTGCGGTCTGGAGGAATCGAACATCCGTCTGCTCGGCGAAACTAAGAGCAGGAACTCATATCCACAACGAGCTGTACTAGACCACTATACTAAGACCGCCTAACTGCACGAGCCTGCACCTTAATGCATATATATACTGTGCCCCAGTGTAGAGCAAAAGTGAAGGATGTTTTGTTGCGTCGCTGGCACCTCCTCGCGATGTGGGTTGCGCAGAGACCACGGAATTCTGGCTGCCGTCTGCATCTACGGGATCTGAAGAAAATCTGTCATGTTGGTCGTGGCCATTCACATTGCGGAAAGGTTATCAGATCACGGACAGGTCTGTGTCATTGTTGCAAGGAACGTAAGCCTGGGCGATGTTCAAACGTGTATATCGCGCTGCAAGGTTAGGTTCAATATAGTGTCAACAAGCTCGACAGATGTTTGCTCAACCTTGTTTAGAGTTTCGTATAAGCCTCTGAACCTGCCGCTTCAAGTGCCAGCTGGGGTGAAAGCCAGCTTTGCGTGTAGGCATTCTAATCCCGGATGTGCCTTTTCAGATTCTCAAACGCACGATCTAGAGAGACTGGATGCCGCAAGCTGACGGCTGGTGGAAGGACGTCACTGGACCACACTGAACCACTTCAGCCGAAACTTGCACGTTTCTTAAGAAGTAGTGACACAGATAAGCTTCACACGTAGCAGATTTGGGGTCATTGTACAGGTTCAATTTTTGAGAATAGAGCGAAGCATCTTTCGACACTTGCCATGAGCTAGCGTGCAACTACAACAGAAGACGGCTGATGCGAAACGCAAGAAGCCCGGTGTGTGGGTGGTTACAAAGACGACGGCTACATGTACTGTCAGTACAGATAGATAGTCGAAGACTAAGGGGTGAATGTGGGTGATGGTGTATAGCAACATCTCGAGCCGTTTCTCGAGATACAACTGAAATGGGAAGCGGCTAGCATACTAATGAGATCATGCCGCTAGAATCCCTTTCTTTTGGATGAGATGCAGGTGAGGTGATGTCGAAGCTGGAAAAAAGATTGTGGGATACGAAACCAAGAAAAGATGCGAGGCAATGCAGAAAGGAACAAGAAACGCTGGAGAAAGAAAGCGAATCAAACTGCTTAAGCCTTGGTCTTGCGGGCCGACTTGCGGGCAGCCTTGTTGGCGGCAACCTCGGCCTTCTTCTCGGCAACACGCTTGGCAAGGACCTGCTCGTACTCCTCCTTCTGGATCTTCTGGGCCTCTGCCTTGCGGATCTTGAGCGAGCGGAGGTGACGCTTGCGCTGGAGACGCTGAGCGGTCACGAGACGCTGGATCTTGGGAGCCTTGGTATAAGGCTTGGCACCCTCCTTCTTGGAGACAACCTCGCGGCGAACAACGAACTGACGAACATCGTCCTCCTTGGAAAGGTTGAAGAACTTGCGGATGTGGTTGGCACGCTTGGGACCGAGACGCTTGGGGACGGTGGACTCGGCGTCAGTGAGGCCGGGGATCTCCTTCTCACCCTGCTTGACGACGATGAGGTGGAGAGCCTGGATATCGGGGCCGACGATGCAACCACGAACGGACTTGCGCTTGCGCTCACCGGTGCGGCGGGGGCGGTAGCACGAGTCACCCTTGGAGAGGAGGAGACGAACACGGTTGGGGAGGAGGACACCCTGCTTCATGGGGAAACCCTGCTTGTCGTTACCACCGCCGATGCGGAGGACGTAACCCTTCCACTCCTCACCGAGGGAGTCGACCTCAACGTCCTGCGACATGCGCTTCTCGTAGAAGCAACGAACGAGACGCTCATCCTGGATGTCGAAAGACTTCTGGGCACCCGTGGCCGGGTTAGCAACGTTGAGCTTCATCTGTGATAGTGGAAAGGAAAAGGGAACGTGGAACCGGTGAGTAATTCTGATCAAGAGTTGGTGGTTGGGTGTATGGGCGGCACTTGAATGCGAACGCAGAATCGCTCGAGAGACACAGCGCTGGCAGAGAAAATTGAATGTGAGGGACTCGGTCGGTCGTTCGAGAGACTGGGTTCTGGTCGAAAAACTCCCGTGCAACCAATGGTAGAGAATGTTTTGTTTGGTGCTAGAGGTTCATTTCATCGTGAGAGTAGGTTACGCTGTTGCGCGAGAAGACTGCGAAGCCGTCAGGGACTTGTGGGTGAATGCGTAGTTGACCGTGCAATACGTTTTGCCCTCAATGACGACGAAATAGATAATGCTGAGCCTAGCTAAGTCTACGAGGATGTATGTCCATCTCCTTTTGTACCAGCGTCATTGACAAGTGATCCCGTTGTCCATATCTCCAAAAGCGTTTGCTATCTTCATAGCTTCCCATAACGCCAAACGCGCACACGTCTCGTCTGGAATGCTTCCTGTTTTGTTCGGCGCATGATGTACAGTGCATGTTGGCGACCGTAATGTCGGGATCATGTGTATTTGCATGTCTATCATTGGAGTGCAAACATATCATTTTACTATCTCATGGTGACTGCGTTGCTGATTTGGCGGCGATGGGATCGTGCTGCTGCTATATGCTGTGTCTCTGCGAGGTGTGCTGGTGCAATCGAGTATGGTGCTGTCATAGATTACCTACCTTGACGGATAGTTGATATGATGAGGTTAGAAGTCAGAGAGGATCGTGAGCAAACTCGAATCGCAATGTCCACCGCTCGCTGCTCGCTGCTGTGTGTGTTTGAGTGCGGGTGTCTGTGTCTGTGTCGACTCGCTTGGCTGTCTCTAGTCTCTTGCTCTGTGTCGCGAAGACTCTCTCAACGCTGTACTGCTTGTTGGCTTTCGAGTCGCGAGAGTGAGCCAATTGAATTTCTCAGTCGAATCGTGCCTGGCGTTCTCCCACGGCCGAAGAATTTTACGTCACGTGTTGAAAATATAGTGCAACCAACATTGGGCACAATTCGAGAGGAAGCACGCGAAGATCAGAATTTGCTCCGAATTTTGACAAAGACTTTGAGATGTTAGTTTGGCTAGGCTGTGGTCGATGACTGTTGAAGACGGATCGAAATGCAAGAAGGCTGGGCTGGACAGGCGAGAGGGTCGTTAGAGTCGTGGTCGCCATCATTCCTTCTCTCTTACCCCTAGGAATCTAGTCCACCGTTGTCTCCCTCAAGATCAAGAATATTTAGGTACGTCTCGCAGCAGCATCTATCACGTCCTTATGACGCATCGTATTGTTCTAACTAGACCATCTCGCTGACCACATCTCTTCATTTTCGCCTTTATAGGTACGTACTCATAAACACGAATTGGTCCACTGGAGGAGAAAGGAAACAACATCAGCTGAGGCTACAAGGACTTTGCAGGTACTTGTCATGACGCAGATGGTGAACCTATCAACTTTGCAACATAATCTGGATCGCAAGGATGACGGAGGATGATCACACCACACCGGCAACCCGGCATTTTTGAAGTTCCAACCATCACAGCATAAGCAACACGCCGACACAGCATAAAGTATTGCATCGACCGATGACACGACTCTACTGCGCCGTACACCTCTCAGCGACTTTGATTCTGCCACGACAATCGTGCATGCATTCGACAACCGCAATCAGCATTGTGATCATTCTGGCGTCATCCGGGCTGCAAAGGAGAAAAAGTTAGAAGAGTTTGCGGGCGCATGTGGAACGCTCCGTGAGGACGCGTGAAGCAAGGCTAGCCTTAGGGAGGACCGATTCTAGAACGAGCTTCATGTTGGTCTTGTGCTGACTGTTTGCTGTCTTTCTGTCCGACTTTCATTTGCATCGCTTCCACCACCACTTCGACCATCGACACCACTTTCGACATTCATTCAACTTGACCATTTCCAGTCAAAATGGGTCGCATGCACTGTAAGTGTTCACCGTCACGGCGAGCGCTCAACGACACTTCCTTAATTCGACTTATCGTCGCCGTCGTCGTCCAGAGTCAAAGCATGTGCAGGTTCGTCACACGAGGGCTCCAGTTACACTTGCCCAAGTATGGATATCCTCCGCACAGAGTCTCTGTGAAACTGCTTTGACTCTCCCAACGGCGCGGCGCTATGTCGAATGTTGGCAACGAGTCAGCTCGCCAAACATCAGCTTTCGACTTGACGACCAGATTCAACTGACATTTCTCAACTCACCTTGACAAACACTTTCACCACACTCAATAGCCAAGGGAAAGGGTATCTCCGCCTCGGCTCTGCCTTACCGCCGCACTCCTCCCTCGTGGCTCAAGACCACCCCCGAGGAGGTTGTCGAGCAGATTACCAAGCTCGCCCGTAAGGGTATGACCCCCTCGCAGATCGGTGTTCAGCTCCGTGACTCTCAGGGTATTGCCCAGGTCCGTTTCGTCACCGGTAACAAGATCCTCCGTATCCTCAAGTCGCAGGGTCTTGCTCCTCAGATCCCTGAGGACCTTTACCACCTCATCAAGAAGGCCGTTTCCGTCCGCAAGCACCTTGAGCGCAACCGCAAGGACATGGACTCCAAGTTCCGCCTCATTCTTATCGAGTCCCGTATCCACCGTCTTGCCCGTTACTACAAGACCAAGGGTGCCGTTCCCCCCACCTTCAAGTACGAGGCCGCCACCGCTTCCACCCTTGTCGCCTAAACGGGTTTTGTCAGGGTCCTTCTCTCGTTTTTGTACTATGTTACCTTTCGGCCTTTTCAGATGCAGCGGCCTATCAAGGGCTGTTCGTGTTTGAAGAGCGCCTTGCATTGACTTCATCACCCAACCAAAATTGCAACCCAAGTCCTAGCGATCCACTCACACCATGTGGACATAGGCAGTTTCTCATCTAGACTTGCTTTGCTTGACACGCTGTTTGTGTAGTTGATGCGAGACATGAGATCATGAGATTGCATTGACAAAATGCCGGAAACTGAACTGTGAGATGGACAAGGTGGATGCTAAGACGGAACAAGAAGCGGGCGACCATGACACGAGGAGAGGAGGTGCAAAAGATGCAAACGGAACCGGATGCTGAAAGAATGCCAACCAAACATGCATGCAGATAGAAAGAGATGAGATCTATACGAGAGTCGGACACGAGCAAATGAACAATGGAGGTTATGGAGGAACTCGGCTAACCAAGTAAGCCGATGCTGTCAGAGTAGCTAGGAAGAGCGTAGTTTGGACGCTGAGATTGGGTGATAGTAGCGCGACGACGAGAGCGAGCAGCGACGGCAGCGGCCTGTTCGCGGTCGATGAGACCAAGAGCCAGCTGTTCGGTGAGCTCGTCTTCTTCGTCAACGTCGGCTTCATCGGGAATGGGATCAAGCGAGGGCACTTCCATGGCCGAAGAGCTAGACTCGCTGAGGATGGACGCAGCAGAAGAGATGAGCGTCTCGTCTTCAACGGCGGAAGAAGCACGAGCCTCAGCATTGTGTGCGTTGAGGTTGGTGAGAGCAGTCATGTCAAGCGAACGACGAAGCGGTGTACGGGCAAGCGGAGTTGCCTGAGCGGAATAGTCTTCTTCATCCTCTTCCTCAACACTAGCGACTGCTTGATCTGACGGCTGAGCCGACGTGCGCATCATGCGATAAGCAGACGCCTCGACAAGACGCTCCTCATCTTCGTCGAGCACATCAACGGTCGAAAGCGCATCGTCGTCCAGCGACTCTGCAGCTTGCTGTCTCGTGAAGTCGACTGTGTCAGGGTTAGCGGCAACATGGACAGGGGGCGTCTCCATAACCAGATGCTTGCCTGCACCGTAAGCAGCTGCCAATGATGAAGTAGAGGCTTGCTGGTCCGCACCCTCACCGCTAGGAAGCGATACCTTAACGCGAAGACGATACTCGATGCGAAGAGCCTTGAAGGAGAAACTGGGCACAACCAGGCGCAACTCCGGCTCCTGGATCAGCTTCTGCTTCAACGGCGCTGAGGAGCCAGCCTTGATCATCTTCTCGTATCGACTGATGGCAAAGTTGCCGGTGTAGATCTGTCTGGCCTGACCATGTTCGTAAAAAGGTGGAAGGTGGTCATCAGACTGTCGCTCCATGTTGACGAGGCGAATACGATCTGACCACGAGTGAGGACCGCTGAAGCCGGCGAGGTTGTCGGGATCCTCTTTCTCGATGACGAGGGTTCCGAGACGCGAATAGGTCATGACGGATCGGACGAGGCCGAGGTCAACTTCGGGAACGTAAGAGCCGACAAGGTGTTCAGGCATACGCAGCTCAAGACTGAATGGAATCTTCGTCTCCATGTAGAGGGCAGCCATAGCCGGGACCGAGAGGATTGCTTCGAATGATCCACTACCATCGGGGAGAGAGCATTCAAGCGAGTGAGTGAGCCAACCCTTCATGCGGCCGTCAACACCCTCTTTGACGTTGATGTAACTCTTGCGTCGCACACCTGGAAGACCAGGTCTCGAAGAGATCGAACGGGTCAGAGCGCTAGGTTGGAATGCTGGGGCATCTTCGCGTGGCAGAGCACCAAATACTTCTTGTGTGGGTCGGAAGCCACCGAGATCAGAAGCCCAAGAGTCCTCATCGATGGTCTCTTCCTCCTGACTGCCACCGGACGTGATTGAGGCGGTATCGGACGAAGCAGAACGTTCGGTCGACGGTGACCAATCGCTACGAGAAGTGGTGCGACGGGCTCGAATAGGCTCGAGCGTTGGCACAGCCAGACCAGCGGTACGTGGAGGGTAGGGCTCTACAGCGAAAGCAAGAATGATTCTCTCACCTCGTTTGTTGGGCAGAAGCGTCGATCCGAATCGCTGCCGACTGACAATGATGTCGATCTCGTACTTGATGCGTGCCATGGGTCGCAACTTTTGTCCATGGAGTTTCTCTTTCACTTGACCAAAGACCTGCCTGGGCTTGGGTGGAGCATATCGCGTTTCCATATCGACGGAAGGCGGAAGGTCGATGTACTGCTTGCCACGCTTGAATGATTTCTTAAGCTTGCTGTCGAGCATGTCGAGTGCAGAAGCATGAAGTTTGAGGGGAAGGACAAAGTTGAACGGTACGGCAAGATTGTTACGACGACCATGGTCGACGAGCCCAGTCTGGTTCAGCTCGAAGACACCTGCTTCAAGATCGGGTTTGGTAGCGATCGTCTTTTCTTCCGAGAAGAAGAGAAGTTGACGACGAGCGATGCCGTGCTCATTGTCCATCGAGTAGTAGCTGGAGTCGCCGACACCGAAGACACTCGTCTCGAGGTCGCCGCGAATGCGTGCCTTGATGCCAGTGATGTAACCACGCTCCGGGTCGTTCTTGAGAAGATGCACGGCACCCTTGATCTCGTCTCCTGGGCGATATGTCTTGTAGTCGAGCGAGTCGGAGGGTCCTTCGAGGAAGGCAATGGTCTGGCAAGCATGTCTGTCAGGTGTAGATGAGAGCGGCTTGACCTTGCCATTGACATCGATACGGGCTGCATAACCACGGTTGATGGTGCTAGAGGTGCTGAATTCGGTGCTGTCGGTCAGAATGGATGCTCGACAGCTGTCCATGGTCGTAACGCGGGCCAGCGCCGGTCTGGACGAAGCGCCCTGCTGAAAGTCCATTTGAGTGATAGTCTGGGATCGGAGTCGGCCAGGAAGTGTAGCTGAATGATTGGGAAGAGCGGCAAGATTCTCACGAGTGAGTGGTCCAGTGGTGCTGATCAGTTGCCTGCTGAGACCGGCTCCTTCGGCACGTCCGAGCGACATGCTACCTGAAGATGGCGGAGCAAATGTGGGACTGACGTGCCGCAAGTCAGCCATACTAGCGTTGCTGATGACCGCCATGTTGTCGATACGGTTAGAATGTCGAAAACTGACAGTTCATGACCCAAGCTGATGTTGGAACAAAGAACGATGCGGAAGATAGCGAGGATGGGGGAAGCACGGAGAGGAGCTGTTTGCAGTAGGGAGAGACGCTCAAACCTTGTCGAAAGAACAGCTGTGGGGGAGAAGCGGTAGCGGTTGCTGCTCCGTGCAATGTCGAGAACAATGCGGAATGGCCTTGATCAGGTTCAAGGGCTTACACAGCAGTACTGTAACGATAGCGGACTCAAAGAAGAGCTCACTCAGCTCTTCACGGTATCAAGAAGAAGCATTCGAGCACCGACATTGCCGGGGACAGACGGAGTGCCGGTGATGCTGCCACGACCACCATCACCACCACCTTATTTCTTTTGGTTTCGGAATGGAAAGATCCTGATCCGATAAGAAGTCAGAGAAACAAAGCTTACACTCCGATGTCGTAACCGCGAAGCCCAAAAAAAGGAGCTGCTTTTGCGGAAGAACCGATGCCTGCCTGGGCTAAGGCTATTTCGCGATTGCGGTGACATAGTGCGCAAGCTTGGCGAGAGACTTGGCTCCTGGCTCAACGATGCGTGAGCGTGAGCGTCTCCACAGTGTGTGTGGGGAGAACACCTGCAGCCCTTGCAGACACAGAGTGCGGGGCGAAAGAGCCGAAAACGCTCTCTCATCACAGGTTGCAGTTGAAAATCGCAGGAAAGAGAGAGCACACACGGGAGAGGCGGACCGGCAACCTCTGATCCGCACTACCAAGCTTTTTTTCCTCCAAGCCACATACTCCTGAACACTCAAGACAACCTTTGTCGACGAGCAAGCCGATGATGGTGTGCAGCTAGAAGGTCAGACTAAGATGGCAGTCTTGAAGCTTGATCGCAACGGTTGTGCCCGCGAAGCAAACTCTCAGGTGGGATAGGGATAAGAATACTGTATGAGGCTGTGTCTGCAGCTGAGCTTACACCTTCCCACTCTGCAGCCTGCAGCCTGCAGCTGGCCTTGCTTATCTTGCTTCGGGCCTCCCAATCCGTGTCTCGAAGCCTCTTTGTCTCTTCTCTCTCTCTCTCTCTGCCACCTTTGTGGTCCACACGGGCCGATCTTCCCGAACACTGAATGTGCCGGTTTCCGACACCTCTTTCGCACTCACAGTCAACGGAGCTCTGAAGCCGACCACCGATGGCCATCTGAGCAATCAGACTAACCAGGAGGTGTCGTTACGTACAGACAGAACAGCATTCATGCCATGCCGCTTGTTGGCGTTCGTTTTGTGAGATAGGCGAGCGAACGGATCAGAGAAGGCTGGAAGGGGTTCTCGAACAAAGAGACGAAATTGGACTCGGCTAGCACAGACTCAAGTCTAGGCACCGAGGCCTCAGCGCGTTCCGTCAAACAGTTGACATCATCGATTGTTCCTCGTCGTATGAAGACAATCCTCATTCACAATCACTAACGTCTTCCGATAGAAACAAGAGCTATAACAAACGTGTGCGAAGGAGCGAGTCTACATAACGAATCGCCAGTTCGACTTGCGAGGTCAAGGTCAGTCAGACGAATTGCTCTCAAAAGCGGAGACGGCAATCTCGACATGAAGCCGGCAATCTTGGAATCATGTGGACGTTCGGAAAAGCTTCGCCGGACATCTAACGGTATCAATTGCTTTTCAACACACACACACTTGTACATGACGCTTTGTGATTGATTGACCAGGTAACAAGATATGAACGATACTCATCGATGATATGATGCTAGAACAATGGCGAGCGGCTGTGGATCTCACAACGCATATTTCTCCTTGCCAACAATCCTAACTCTGTCCGACCTGAGGAAGTCACTGATACGGTTGCATCCGAACACGGAAACCTTCCTCAAGCTTGGAAGGTTCTTGCAGATACGGTCCAAGCTGTCATCGTCAACTGCACGCACGAATGACAAATCGAGCACTTCGAGCTTGGGCAGATTCTTGGCGTTGGACAAGATTTCCAAGCCCTTGTCTGTGATACCATCAACCGAGTTTAGCGAGAGTTCGATAAGCTCGGGACCAGAGTGTGTCAACATCGGCTCCACCAAGCTGTCATCCAGCTTGAGCATTCTGTCAAGGTGCAAATCAGAGACACCAGCGACGCCTGAGCGTGTCCATTCAGTAAACATATTAGCCACCGTGGCAGCTTCGATCTTTTCGCAGCCAATAAGACGAAGCGTCTTGAGCTTATGGCAGTGCAACGTGATGGCCTCCGTAACGATGCGATCGGTCAGGTCGATATTCTTCGACACATCCAGATGGCTCAAGTTCTTGCCAACGGCCTTGAGCAGGCTCACCACCTCTTCGTCTTCCAATGACTTGGGTGGAATACCCGGGGCCGAGACACCGGGGTCAGAGACGTCGAGATAGGTCAGCTGGTCTCCATAGCTTTCGAGCGGCTTGAGCATCGTCTTGTCGAGGGGACCGATCTGTGCCAGGCCCAGCTCTCGAAGGTTGGGGCAATGCTTGACCATCGATTCGGCGCAGGAAAGATCAAAGCGAGGAGACTCTCGGATCTTGAAGCTTTCAAGACGAGGACCAAGAGCTTCAAAGAAGCGGTGCCACGCTTCTTTGCGAACGAGGAAAGGTCCGTACAGCTCGACGCTCTTGAGATTCGGAAGCTTCTTGGACCAGGTGTCAATAGCATCATTGTCGAGCATACCGCACAGCTGAAGGTTGATGTGCTCGAGGTTGGGCGAAAAGGTTGCCAAGCTCTGCAATGACTCGCTATCGAGCTTGCTGCAGTCGTACAGCGAGAGCGTTGTGATCGAGGGAGAGAGGAAGAGCTGCAGCGTTCTGGGATTGAGACTACGATTCTTCGAGATCGACTTGCTTATAGCGTCCATGTTGCGCTGTCCAATCAGGCCAAGAGCCTCGACGTCTTCGATGTGTCGACTAACCACGTCAATGCAGTAGCTTTGCAAGCTGGGGAAGCTCTGACGCAAACCGTCCTGCATGGTCTTGCGACGTGCCTGCTTCTTTTTGGGCGCGGGCTTGGCTTTGCCGTCGGAGCCAGCTCCACCGGGACCTTTGTATAGAGGACCACAACGGTGGCATAGCGGACCCTTGTCACCCATCTTGGTGTACTGAGTGATGGTGAACTTCATCTTGCACATGCCGCAGTAAGCAATGCTGCCAGGCTTTCGGTTGGCGTATGAGAAGTTGGCTCGCGAGCTGCTAGCTTCAGGCAAGCCGATTGCATCCTCCCAGTCATCAGGTGCCGGTCCCTTCTTGGCGGGAGCTTTGGGGTTGTAGTCGTCCTCCTCATCATTGCCTTTCTTGGCCTTCTTCTTGCCCTTGCCGTTCGCAGTGCCGCTGCTGCTGCTTGCTTCTGCGGCGGTTTCGTCCGTCTGTGCACGCTTCTTACCGTTTGCTCGAGTCGGTCGGCTTGAACTGGTTCCAGCATCGGCATCCGAGGTGGGAGCTGTAGCGGCTTCGGGCAGGTCATCATCGGTCTCGTCGTCCTCTTCAAAGTTCATCGAGCTGCCATTACGGGCGAGGGGACGTCGAGATCGTGCCGGAGAAGGTGAAGCAGCCGCAGGGGAAGCTGAAGCACCTTGTCCAGGAGAAGCGGAGGCTTGTGCTTGCGCCTGAGCTTGCTCTTGCTGCTCCTGGTCTCGTCGACGGAAACGGTTGGTATTTCTTGCCGTAATACCTCGCTCCCTAAGGAACTCGGTCAGCGCCGACGTGGGACCGCGGACGTTGGACATAGCTTTGACCCTTGCCTCGAGGTCGGAGGTGCAGAGGCGAAAGGCTGGACGAACGAGCTGGGATGCTGGGACGGAAAGAGGGTAGAGGAATGAGTTTGAGGAAGCGGAGAAGGAAGAAGTGTATGCGGGTGGCGAAATGATCAAGGTGCGTGCTGCAGCTACATGCACGGTCAAAAAAGGCTGAGTCGGACCCTTCCAAAGCTTCAAAGCTTCAAAGCGGCGAATTCCGAGATTAAACTTTTCTTCGCGTTTATTCAATTTCATGCCTCCAAGCACATCTTGTTTCATAGTCCATGATTAGGTTTCTCATACAACCACAGTCTCGACATCTTTGCATACATCTTTCGGTTGCAATGTCTTCAACGAGTAATGAGGGTATGATCTAAGATACATGATTGAACACCAGAAAGAGCAGAATCCTGACTGGGCCGACTTCAAATGGCTTCGACATAGTTCGACGGGAAGATCCCAGAGCGACCAGCTAGCGTTCCGCGCCACCACATCTCGTCCTCTTTACCGGTAATCTGGATAACATCGCCGACCTTGAAGGACAAATCGCCATGCTCCTGGCCGTCGAAGTTGTACACAGCCCGCACCTGAGAAGGAATGGCACCAGCGCCGGTAGCAGCACCTACGCTGGGGGGTGCATCGTACTGCTGCTGAAGTCTCGCCTTTTCTTGCTCGGCAGTCTCGTACTGGGCTGGTCCGGTGTGGCTATCTGCAGGATGCGAGAATGGATTGGGAGGGTCGTTCAACTGCTTTCCCCCTTGAGCATTGACAGGTGCATTCGCGAATCTGATGCGGACGATCGAAAGAAGAAGGATGTCAGTGAGTGCCGTGAATCGAGCTCGGCTCGAGATAGTATATACTCACTCATAGTCAGGGGGAAGGTCGGAATAGGGCTGAGAAGCCGGTACTGATGCTGCGCCGACCGCGGCAGACGAGGTGGAAGCAGGAGGCGGAGGAGGAACCTTTCGAGAAGAGATGCTGCCGACCGGAGCAGCTGCGGTGCCATACTGCTGTTGGTGCTGCTCTTCTTCTGCGTATTTGCTGGCGTCCTTCATGTCCTCTTCGGTTAACTCAAGGTCACCTGGGGTGGCACCGTCTGGAATTCGATCGGTGCCCATGACCTCTGGTCGGCCTTCTCCAGCATATAATGTCTGCCAGAGAGGCATGACCGCAGCAGGTGCGGGACTTTGAAGCTGACCAGACAAAATCTGTTCTACCTTAATGCCTGGCGACTTGTAGAACCTTGCGTTCTCGTCGTCACGTTTGAGCACGATGTTACCGTCCAATTGCAGACCGGCATAGAAGCCCTTCGACTTGGTGTAGGACCAGCATGGAGCCGCCTCTACGCCTGAGTCGAGCATGGTGCCGTTACCGACGGGTCCACAGGCGACCGAAAGCTCACCGCCAAGGCTGAATTTGGGATGCTTGAAGGCGTCCACGGCTTTCTGGTTGCGGAGGACTAAGACAACGTCGTAGATGTCCAAGCCGATCAGAAGACCATAGCCAATCGTGTGGATGAGGATGCCAGAGGGAGCAGACCACGAGCCGTCTGGCAGACGAGAAAGCACAACTCCTGAACCAGAAGCTCCAGAGAAGCCGAAGCCTGTTCTGAAAACGGTGAAAATGGCGAGACCGTGCGCCTTTTGCAGTACTTTAGGAGGTATCTTGCGGATGACTTTTTGAGTCTTCCTGCTGTCATACTTGTGAGGATCTTTGATCTTCTTACCGTTGGCATCTACCTTTGGGGCCGAGGGAGGGATCACAGCGTTCTGGTCACTGATGCCTGCCGCATTGTTCGCATCTACTTCGACGGAAGCACCCTTGGTAGTGAAGGTGCGCAGGATCCTAGCAGCTTTGTCGCATTCGAGTCCGAGCTCGGTAGGCCAAAACGATTCAGCACCAAACTTGCCAGCGGTACGATTGGTCCAGTTGCCGACGGGTGCGAGTGCGTTCCAAGCACCGGTTTCGACCTTCTTATAGCCCTGCTTGAGCTTATCCCACTTTGGATCGTCTGTCTTGAGCGCTTTCTTGAGATCGATGGGCATCGTGTTTGCTCTATCGATTTGGAAGATGAAGTGTATGCTGGTGGAAGCGAGGGAAGCCCAGAACGGTGGCGGTGGATGCTGTCGTAGCTGTTGCTTTGATCGCTTACTGTGCTTGCCATGTGCATGTCACTGACTGCAAACATGCACGGTCGAAAGCATTCACAAGGCACAGCCTCCACACGCTATGTCCTTCGGCATTATAGCTCCGCGGACCTTTCGACAGATCCTCAGACAGAGAGAAGCTTCTGCAGCTGCAGATTCTCACTTTACCGGCATGAACCCGCGTTCTAATTTTAAGCTTACTTTTTTTCTCGGATCCAGCTAAACATCGTCATACCTTCAGCCGCTAAGCTGGACTCTAGTCCAAGCCTTATTCGGCTCTCAGGCTGAGACTGAGAACACGACTGTTCAGCGCAAAGTCTCTCTGAGCTTGCTCGTGGCTACCTTCGCATCGGTTCAACGAAGTATGAAGAGTTCATTGGCTTGCTCTTCGGACTGCTGCTATCTCAAATGAAGTCGTGTCCAGGATGGCAAAGCGGTGGGTCGATGGAAGCTGCAACGAATGTGATTGTCCTATCCGAGTCATGTGTGTGAATGTACAATGATACAAATATGTCAAGTCTATAGCGTGGATGAATGAGAAGCGGGTCAAAGGGTGATGAGGGTAACGTCATGCTGATTACAGGCCCATCTTCTTCTTGCGATAGAACCACCTGACACGATCGCGCTGCCACCATAAGAGCCCACCAGCTGCAGCAAAGAAGACGACAATGACGATGACAGCAATAGCAATCTGTGCGCCTTGGCTGAGACCACCGCTCTTATGGGCTGGATAGGCGGCGTCAGTCGGTCGGCCGGAAGCGACGTTGACAGCACCTGTCAGCGTGGTGAATGGTGGATCTTTGGTGACATTCCTGGCGATGCGCGATACAGCAGCAGCGACGAGGGGCGCGTTGTAGTCGAGCGCGATCTCAGTCTCGGGCCAGTCGTCGCGAATGTCGAAGAAGCGGTCCTGCTTGTCGGGGCCACCGACCACGGCACCATAAAGCACATGCGCCTCTTGCGGTGGGCTGGTGTTGATGTTGTTGATATCGCTGCCGCCTGAGGCCAAGGCTGAGTGCGGGTTTTGAGGACTGTTGGGATGCTGACCAACAACATAAGGTCCATTGTAGCTGTTATCACCAAGAAGATAGTCGACTTGCGAGTCAGCCAGAGACCTATATGCATTGGTCTTGTCTGAGGTCGTAGCAAAGTTCGAGTACAGGTCTGCAATGAATGCAGCATTCAGTGCAGGGTTGAGACTGGCAGCATCGCTGTCTCCTTGCCAATAGTAGAGCCCTCCTTTGGTCTGGCTGACGTACATCATCTTGCCTTCCGTGAGATGGTCAAAGTACTGCTCAGCATCAGTCTGAAAGCGTGTCGTGTTGAGACCAAAGGAGGCGTTGTGATGTGCCAACTGTGTCGCAAGGATTGGGAGCGCTGCTACTTTGCGATCCCAGTTGAGTGCCGAGTTGATGCTTGCGAAAGGGTTGGTGCCATTGGGATAGTAGACAAGACCCTGGTTGAAATAGCTTGGGTCCGATTTGGCCAGCGTCATCCACATCGCAGCAAAAGTGACATCGTCTTGATAATCGCTGGACGGATAGGCTTGACCAGCGGTAGGATTAGCGACCGAGTAGACCTGCTTGGGCGAGCTGTTGATAGCGAGGTCCCAAAGACCTTCAGCGTGGCGCAAGAGGCCTTCCGAATAGGTACGGTTGTGGATGCTGGGCACGCCACCAAGCTGAGATCCGCTGGGACTGGTTGGAAGCGATGCACCGCGATCGCCATAAAGATAAGCTGATGCGGCGAAAGCGGCTGCACAGGATGCAAAGGCATCAGTGCCTGGGTTCTGACGAGTGATACTGTACGACGTGCGTGGGCCAGGGATGTTTTGGTCCCCACCCCAGTACTGGTTGTCGACGGTCGGATTGCCGACTTGGACCCACAACGTGTTGGCGTCCGAGTGTGCTTTTGATAGCCAGTCGAGACCCCATCGGAGTGTTGAATCAAGGTATGCGTCCTGTCCGCTCCTGCTATATGCTGACCCATAGCTGAGCGCGCTCCATGCAATTGAGGTGAGCGTCCAACAGAACGGGTAGGTGGCCTTGATGTAGTCGCCAGCATCGTAGTAACCGCCGGAGAGGTCGGTACCGTTCAATGCTCCATCATTCTCGCAGCTGCTGTTTCTCCATGAGACTCGGTTGTCAGCTGGCAGGGCGCCACTTCTCTGTGCCTCATAGAACCACAGCGCATTTCCGAGAAGATCGGCATATTGAGGATTCACGCCATTGGTGAGGTTGGACTGTTGCGAGACGGCGCCGAACGAAGCAGCTGGTGGTTCGTATACTTGACTTGGAGAGATCTGTGCCGAGGCCGTCGACGCAAGCTGCGAAAGCGCCATCAGCGCTGTCAGTGATCCTGTCGAAGTCGAACGCATGGTTGAGATCCGCCTGAAATGCGGGCGATGCTGAAGGGAGAGGAAGCCTTTACAAGTAATTTGGGTGCATTACGACTTGATGGTGGACCAGTAGCGGTGAGGCAGAATCAATGGATGTGTTGTAGGATGGACGTAGTGAGGAAATAGGAAGCAGAGGCAGGATGATGGAGAAGAGTTCAAGCTCGAGTCTGGTCCGAAAGACGAACACACAAAGGAATCACAATCAAAAACAGGTCAAGTAAGAGCAGCTTCTGGGTTGAACGAGCTGAGTTGGTTTCGTTATACTTGGCAGACCAGGAACACCGTCAGCGGAGTCGTACAGTATTCGCCGCGAACATCTTGACCGGGCGGTGCAGCAAAGAAGCTGGCTATGGAAGCTGCAGCCCCTCTTCCTGGCCTTTTTTTGCTCAAGATTATGTCACGGATACGATGAGTCAGGCTGGCACCACAGACGACTCCAAACAGCAAGCAAGAAACGGTCGAGACCAACAGCAAGAAGGAGGCAACAACAAAGGAAGGTTATGCGTGCCGCGGCCTCGGCTCAAGAGGATCAAGACATGCTGGATCGACAAATCGTACCGTCGGCGCTCTTCCGCTGTTCTTAGCATTCGGAGAGGACGCTCTGCATGAACTGGGATGGAATGCCGTTTCGAGAGTCAGCGACAACAACTCTGCCCTGGACCCGGACCCTAAGCAAGCAATTCAAGGAGAGCGGAGTGTTCTTTTTTGGTGAATCGAAGTTTGTGTGCCTCGCACAGAGCGCGGAGAGGATCCAACGCAGGCAGACGGACGTGTGTTTCCGAAACACAAATCTGATGCCATGTGGCTTTTTCTCTCATTGTGTGGTCGGCGCATGCAACATCTTAACAATTTCGCGTGGCGCGACAGGAGAAGTGTGCTTTGTGTTCTTCTTGTCACTTGATGTCTCATCAACGATTTCAGGGTCCGAGTGGAGGGCACTTGATCATCTTCAACAGCTTCTCTCTTGTCGACCACCTTCTCACAAGGCTTCAACCTGCTCAGCTTCGACCGGCGAGAGAGCTTTCACAAAAGATGGGCCTGCTGACCATCATCCGCAAGACCAAGCTTCGCTCCCACGAATTTCGCTTTCTCTTCCTTGGTCTCGACAATGCCGGCAAGACCACGATCCTCAAGAAGCTGCAGAACCAGCCACAGTCCGAGATCGAGGCAATCTCTCCGACTTTAGGCTTTGCCATCCAGACTTTCCAGTACGAAGGCTATCACCTCAACGTGTGGGATATTGGCGGTCAGAAAAGCCTCCGGCCTTACTGGAAGAACTACTTTGAAAAGACCGATGCCATCATCTGGGTGGTTGATTCCTCGGACACTGCTCGCTTATCCGACTGCAAGGAAGAGCTCGACAAGCTCCTCATGGAGGAGAGACTGCACGGCGCCACTATCTTGATCTTTGCTAACAAGCAGGATCTTCCAGGAGCTTTGTCGGCGGAGCAGATCAAGAACCATCTTGAGCTCGATCGAGTATCGACTCACAGCTGGAGGATTCAGCCCTGCAGCGCCTATACCGGAGACAATTTAGTACAGGGGCTCGACTGGACAGTCAAGGATGTAGCGAATCGCATCTACTATCATGGCGACGCAAAGTCCACACTGGGAGCACCGGTGAGCGAAGGCGTCAAGCAAGATGTCTCATGATCAACTTCGCTTCAGGCAGCTCTGTGGCGACAACAGGACAGACAGGACTTCTACGGCAAAGAAAGTGAATAGGACACTCTATGACATTACGCTTATACTTGTACAACGACACGTCTTCTTGGCTTGTCGTCCTCGTCTAGCACCTTCTCAGCTACCATCGCATCCACCTCGGATGTCACTGTCTCGACTGACAAATCTGCATCTACGACCACCTCTCGTTGCTGCGTACGCGCCCGGATAGGTGCTCTCTCGCTCTCCCAGCGCTCTCGTCCCCAGGCCCACATGGCGTCCAGCACCAACATTCCTCCTGCCAACGCAAACACCAAATTGATGGCGTAGAAGAAATTGGAGTTGGCCGAACCAGCTTTGAGCCAAAGATGGTGGAATGCCGGAGACAAGCATACGCAATAGGCATACATTAGCGTTGTCACCAGCGGGTAACGCATATCTGCAATTGTGCAAGAAGATCAACCGGATTAGTCATCTGATTTTTCAGCCTTATCAGCATTCTTTCGAAAAGCTGGGTACTTACAGTCGAAGATCTGGCTATGCAAGCTGAGCAGGCCAAAGAAGCCGGCGTGGTCTCCGAAAGTGGGATAGCTCTTGAAGACGGCAATCACGCCGCACATGAGTGTGATGCCAAACAATGGGTCTTGTCTGTACTTGATGGAGAAGGGCAAAACGTAGCATGCCAGATGTACGTTGAAAGTAAGGAGAAAAAAGTCGCGGAAATGATCAAAAATCTCCATGAAGAAGTACCACCAGAGACCGAGATTGGGTGTGAGGTCGGTAGCCAGGAGCACCGATCCATAGACCTGCTCGGTCCACTCCCAGCCGCTGTCAAGAGGTACTCTGAGCACATCTGGCAGGCTGAGCAATATTGAACCTATAGAGGCATTGCCTGGACTGAGTGCGATGGCGCGTGAGATCCAAAGACCACCGGCGAGTGCTGCTGGCATCAGAAGGAGACATTTGAACACCATACGGCGCTGTAAGAAGAATATAGTTTGAAGTCAGATTGAGATCAGCATCAGATTCGACATTCGACGGCTGCGAGAGCTGTGTTCTTACCTTGGCGGAACGAACTCGGTCAACAAGAAATCCGAGTTGTCGTGCTGACTTCGTATCATTTGCGGAAACAGTTTTGCCAATGCGAGCGATCTCACGCTCGTAAACAAGCTCACCTGCTCTTCGGCGACACAGCTGGATCAGCATGGGGAAGAGTAGCACAGGGTAGAGCGAAATGAGTGCCGACACGGCCCAAAAGAAAGCGAGCATCATTGATGAGCCTAACCAGAGAGAAGAGAATGATTCAGGTCAGTAGGGTTTCCGCCTGTGAAAATCTGACGACATGTTGGCTTACCCGACATGGCAGCATAGATAGCAGCGAGCAAGGTCACGACCTCGAATGAGATCGAGCTCCTAGCGACGCAAGTGGCAATTGTGAAGGGATTGAAAAGGTATAGAGCAGCCACTTTGACTGCTCTGCTCCGATCCCATGTCCACAAGTGCGTCTTTCTAGCCCAAGATGCTGTTTCGCGAGCAAAGCAAATGCGAAAGAGCAGCCAGCCGGCGGTCACGTCTGCAGCTATCCATGGAATTGCGGTGGGAAGTTCATTGTCGGATATTCCGAAGCGTCCAAGGGCATTGTTGAGGATCGGCAGGAATAACGGAGAGTGATGAATCGTGCCAGCAGAGTAAGGATCAGGAACGTAGTACGAAGACGAGGTGCCAACAGGTGTCGGCGGGTTTCGGAAGAGAAAGTGGGTCTCCATGAGTGACTTGAAGCTGCTGAATGGTGTGCTCAGCTCTGGTCGGTCTTGCAGGATCTGGAAGGCATCTGTATGAACGATGAGGCCCGTCCGGAGTAGAACAGCTCCTACCAATAAGAGGTGGAGCAACGGCCTTGATGGCTGCAACTCCCGGTCCGTCATGACCTTGGCGGCTCCGGGCATCTTCTTTGCAGCCGTCATGTTGGCCTCAGCCTTCTGCGGCTAATCGAGCAGGGTCCAGAAGGAAGCTCCGCGCTTCCAAAGTGGTATCGAGTGTTTGTACAGAAAGGTCGTGTTGGTGTGTTGTTCTTTCTGCTGTTCTCCGCACAATTGGCCAAAGCTTCCTTTCCGCGTTCCGCACTCACACTTCACGAAGAAAGCTCAATCTTTCCAGCGTTGCGTATCGGGGTGAGATTAGGGTGGAGGTGAAAGTGGCCATGCCCGATTCCCGCAATTGGTCAGCTTTCGAGTTGAAAAAAAGTTTAGAGGTGAAGGGTTCAGAAGGCGAAAATACCCGACCCTGCAGCTGAAGAGGAAAAAATTGGACGAAACTTCTGAGCTCATTGTTCGCAGCAGCCGTACACAAAGAAGAAGGAGCTCAGCAGCTTTCTTTGGCCGTCATTCCCATTCATCATCACAACACCACAAAGACCGCCACTCGGACACCCATACAAGCATCACACTTGTATCGAACAGGAGTCTCAAGCGTTCTCTGCTTCCGTCTGGCATTCACTGCCTATCTCAGCACGATGCTGTACACAAGATTGGCAAGCCCGATTGGGCTTGCTCGACCCATAGCAGCTGCACGACAGCTCTCAACATTGACAGCAAGAACTGCCATCCGAGCCCAAGTCAGCCCATCGACCGTCGCATTGCGCTCATCGCCGGTCTACAGCTCACGCCCGGTGCTGTGCTCGAGTATCGTACATGCCATTCGCAGCCTTTCTCAGTCGACCAAGTCAGCAGAGCCAGCCGCCGCCGCCGCTGCGTCCACCGCTGATCAACCCGACTATGATGCGAACATGATGACCACCAGCAGAGATTCGCGAAAGAAGGATGAAACCTTCGCATCATTGAAAGGCGCCATCAATTCTTCGCTTCTCAAAGCCTTGACCGTCAAGCCTTTCGCATACACCACTATGTCAGCCGTCCAGCAGAGCGTCCTTCACCTTCTTCCGGAGATCGCTACTAGTGTCGGCGAACACGCACAGCCCATGCCAGACGGACAAGGCAGGGACATGCTCGTCAAGGCCAAAACTGGTACCGGCAAGACCATCGCTTTCCTCGTCCCTGCCATTGAAGCTCGTCTGCGATCCATCGAAGACGTTCGCAACGGCAAATTTTCTCAGCCATGGCTTGAAATGCTCAAGAGGCACAGACCTGACTTGGAGGTCTCTTCATTGAAGAAGAGGGAGCTAGACGATCTCGTCAAGCAGTTTGTCAACAACACCGTGGGTGCTCTCATCCTTTCACCAACCCGTGAACTTGCAACACAGATTGCAGACGAGGCCAAGAAGCTCCTCACCCATATTCCTGATCTCAAGGTTCAACTTCTCGTTGGTGGTGCCAGCCGAAACCACCAGATCAACGACTGGAGGCGGTCCAGACCCGATATCGTCGTTGCCACCCCAGGACGAATCCTCGACCTGCTTAACGATGTCGGCATGATGCGCGAAGCCATGACTGCGTGCCGCACCCTCGTCCTGGATGAAGCTGACACACTCCTCGAAATGGGCTTCCGTGATGACTTGCAAGCTATCATGCGTCACTTGCCCGCCAAAGTTGACCGTCAGAACATGCTCTTCAGTGCCACTGTCAGCCCAGAGATTCGGTCTATTGCCCGCGCCAGCTTGCAGAACGATCACCGCTTCATCGACTGTGTTCCTGCCGGCGAGGAGAACGTTCACAAGCATATTCCACAATACGCCACGGTCCTCGAGTCGGCCGGGGAGCAAATTCCTCATGTCCTACGCCTCATCGCTCACGACCAGCTCATCAACCCCGGCAAGTCCAAGACCATCGTCTTTGCACCCACCACAAAGATGACAGAGCTTTTCGCCGACGTCATCCGGGATACACAGCGTCACCTGCCCTGCGGTGCCGCCTCGAAGGTGTACGAGATCCACAGCAAGAAGGATCAGCGATCCAGATTTAACACCAGCGACCGTTTCCGTAAAGACCTGAGCGGCGCCAGTGTTCTCGTTACCAGCGATGTCAGCGCACGTGGTGTCGACTATCCCGGTACAACTCGTGTCATTCAGGTTGGCATTCCCAGCAGCAAAGACCAATACATTCATCGAATCGGCCGTACCGGTCGTGCTGGTGCAAAGGGTCGTTCGGACATTGTCCTGCAGAACTTTGAGCGCGGCTTCCTCCACTTCCAGCTTGACGATCTCCCTGTCAATCAGCTGCATGTCGAGGATCTTGCTCAGGAGGTCGAGACTCTTGCACAGCGCTTCGACGATTCACCAGAAGAGTTTGCAGTTCCAAAAGATCTCATTGACGCAGCAAATGCCAAGGCCAAGGAAGCGAAGAAGAGCTTCACCCGACAGAAAGGAAAGCAGGAAAGCGACGTCAAGAGTATCGCTAAGATTCGAGGACCGCTCTCTGGCAAGTACAGCACCGAGACGCTTTCTCCTCTCATCGAAGAGTCGCTCAACTCGCTACCTGAAGAAGAGGGCGTCCGTGAAACTTTCAACTCGCTGCTCGGCTTCTACCTTGGAAAGGGCGACGAACTTCGCACCAGTAAGATGCAAGTTATCGATGGTCTCAAGCAGTGGTGTGTCGATGCCGGTCGTTTGGAGCGTCCTCCTCACTTGAGCGATCACTTCCTGCAGAAGCTCGGAGTTTCGCTTCGAGACATGCGGGGCGGTCATGGCTCTTCCTCCCGCAGTGTCAGTGGAAACAGGGGATCCGCGCCTAACGGTCAGCGCTCTTTTGGCCGTGGTCGTTTCAGCAAAGACAACAGAGAGCGCGGTGACAGAGACGGACGGGATTTCCGCAGCACTCGAGACAGTAGAGGCAGCAGCTCTCCATTCAGTGGCAGCAGCGGGCGAGGCTCCAGCTGGGGAAGTGGCCGCGATGCTCGTGAGAGCCGATCTGGTCGCGACAGCAGCTCCAGCAAGTGGTGATCGTGTCACCAGCCTTCTGGAAAAGGTACCACGATAGACGACCCAAGACTTCATATATGTACTTCTAGCTCATCTTCATCTTGTATTTGTATCCTCTTCAACAACTGGACTTCCATGCGTAGATGCTTTGCACACTACAATCATAGATCTGAAATCATATCACCACTTTCACCGCAACTTCATTGAGACAGTGATTTGGGTGCGAGCCTTGAACAGTCAGGCGTCCAAAATCGAGTCGTGGTCCAAGAAAGTATCACAGGCAATATGTATGCATAGCTCGATGCAGCCGACACGCTTCGCGGTCTTAGTATAGTGGTCTAGTACAGCTCGTTGTGGAATTGCGTTTTTCAACTCTTTATTCACCGAGCAGACGGATGTTCGATTCCTCCAGACCGCACCCCTTTTTTGTTTTCGCAACGAACCTGACCGGATCGGACAACGATGCAGTGTATTTTGTCCTCCTCACCTTTGGGAAATGACAGGCGTAAGATGTCAATCGGTAGCTGAGAAGAAGCATGCTGCTCATGATCGATTGTGTATGTCGAACGGCATTGCCTTTCCGGCAAGTGTTGCGAGCTACGGATTTCTTCGGCGACAAAATCGAGATTCGTTGCCGACCATGCATCATGCAGCTTGAGAAGAGCCGAAACAACAACACGGACCCTGTTTCGCTCAGGTACTCGATCCTACGGTCCTACCACCACATACTTCCACTCACTACAAACACGACTTGATAAACAATCATGTCAGCGCCCGACTATCGCTATCTGCAAGCATGGGCCAGGCCGTCGACCTCGAAACCCTCGGGGTCGACTTCGCGACGCGATCACGGCACTGCTTACGAGGCTGTCCTTCCAACCACCGATGGCGACACATCGACTCCGGCATCTCAGCCCGAGAGCAAGGACGCAGCACAGCAACAATCGGCATATCAGGTCAGGCTTGACACACCGGGTGGCATCACCTACGCACCTGACGCATTAGCGCAGCACAACTCGACTAAGCGACTCTTCATCCCAGCTACCATGCACGATCGCAAGGCCAACGAGTATGACTTCGCACGCGAGATTGAAGCAAAGAAGAAGAAGCAAACATCCGAAGTGGCCACATCGAACTCAGAGCTGGACGATCTAGGACGTACGCAGGCACAAGCTTATAAGGAGAGCGTGGAGCAGCAGAAAACCGAGCCTGACGCATCAGCAGAGGTCAAACCGTTCGAGATTCCAACTTCCTCAGACGCAGTGCACAAGCAAAGCGAAGAAGCCACTGCCGAGCAAGATGAAGGAGACGCAGCCTCAGTCATGACTGCTGCGACGACTGCTTCTGTGCAGTCCAAGATGACCGCTCTCACCTTGTCTGCAGAGCGCACTCAGACAATCCCCATGAACGTTTCTGCAAACGCCGTCAGCACGCCCTTCCGACCTCCACCCTCCATCACCGGAGACGCAGCTCATGCACGCACACCTTGGTCCGCCTCCAGCAATTGGACATCTCACCGTGCACTTGACCGTATCACAGAGAAGGAGAAGAAACTTGGCATCACTCAATTTGAAGAAGCCACCGAGGGCCGGGTCCCATCGAGCTACGAAGCTAGCTTATTTCCCGATGCCCGATCGGACTCAGCGACTATCAAGACAGCTCGACCTGGTGAGCTGCGTGTCGAGGACCTTTTCGTTCCTGACCCTCGTCCCTGGCGACCGTTGCGATATGTGCGCAAGATTGACCCTCGTCAGCTGCTCATCCTATGTGCCGGAGCTGCCATGACTCCAGGACAAGTAGCCGCAATGAAGCTTGGCAGCGATGCTAGCTCTGTCTACACCACTCAAACGACGGCAACTCGACGAGCGCCTTCTGACGCAGCTTCGATATACAGCTCGGTACCGACTGATTTCTCCGTCGAAGCTACCAGGAAGGCTATGTTTGCAGCAGGGAAGTTGCCGGATTACAAATCGCTGGAAGCCCAACTCAAGTCTTCCTCAAGCCTTCCTGCCGGCTCTGCAGCCGCATCTTTGCCGGACGAGGAAGAGAAACGTGCTGGTTTAGGCTTCGTGTTCTGTCCCACACACGACCCTCGCGCCCGCCAACCAGCTTACAAGCACTCACCAGAGGTCGCTTTTGACACCAACTTCTCACGCAGGCTCGAACGTCCCCCAGAGTTCTGTCACTCCACTGTGCGCCGTGCTGCTTTACGCTCTGCGCTCGCTGCCTTGGAGTTCACAAAATGGGAAGCGGAAGGATTCGACAAAATTGTCATCGCAACACATCACGGCTGGCTAGTCGACGGCATTAGCAGGTGGATCTGGGAATGGAGACATAATAAGTGGAGAATCATGGCCGAGTCGCCGTTGGGCCTGATCGGAGAGCAGGTGCCGGATAGAGATTTGTGGGAATTGCTGGATCGAGCGGTGAAAGGGTATGAGGAGATTGACTGCACAGTGAGATTTTGGAAGATCAGTAAGGAACAGAACAGTCAAGCGGTCATGTTGGCTCAAGAGGGAGCGTGCAAGGATAATCAGCAGCCAGGAACTGTCAGATGGACGAAGAAGAAGGTTCCGAGCAGTACATAGATTTGTCGAACCAGCTCGAGATTGTCTCATTCAGATTGTGTGACGCTTTGTTCGGTTCACAAGCTTGAAATTAGGTCGCATTGAGTCGTGTGGTAACAAGCTACGACGCTTAGATCTTTGGCAGGGTTCCGATCTCCTGCAGATACCTGTACGTCTCCAAGTATCCGTCCTTCACGGTGTCGCACACTTTGTCCCAGCCCGCAGCTCTTGCCTTGTCCAAACTGCCCTGCTGGTCGAAGGTGGCACCGAGAGTGAAGTCAGCGAATGCGAAGGTAGCGTGATCAGCAAATGCCTTCTCGTCACCACCCTTCTCACTAGTCAACTTCTCCCAAGCCTCGATGTTTTCTTCTCGCTTACTCCACTCATCGAGACTCAAGCTGAGCTTGGGAGGCTTCTCGTTGTATTCCGCCTTTCCAGATGCGGTGGGCGGCTTAATGGTGAGACCGAGCTCTTTGCCCAGATCCTGCCAGATCTGGCCTAGGGTACGTTTGTCGCCGTCCTCGATGTTGAACGACTGGTTCTCGCACTTGGCAGCGTTGGCTGGATCGGTAAGGAAGACCTGGAAACGAGCATTGTTGATAGCGGTGCTTTGAGAAACAAAGATCTGGTCCCAGTTCAGGTTGTTACCCGGATATTGAACTTCCTTGTTGCCTTTTGCCTTTTCAAGAGTGAGGTAGAGACTGGTAGAGACGGCTTGGTTCATAAAGTTACCCTTGGCAGCACCGATGATGGTGTTGGGTCGGGTCTCCGACCATGCGTAGCCGTGCTTTTCAGCATGAGCGATCAGAGTGTCCACTTGATCATAGTAGAAGTTAGGAGGATCGGTTGGGCCTCGGGGTGCGTCTTCCTGGTAGGGCACAGGAGAGGCGATGTCTTTGTTGGCTAGGTGGAGCGAGTACCACTTGTAGCCGGTTTGCAGATGGAAATGCTTGAGCTGCTTGCCGGCTGCAGAGTAGGTGGAGTCGAGAGCTTTGCTAAGGAGGATGTGATTGACGTCCAACAGCTCCTGAGCGTCTTTCTTTTCGATATAGGTGTAGTGAAGAGCGACGTTGACCTTGTCCCCGCCATTGACCTTGAGCTGGTCTGCGATCTCCTCGACTGAAGCGTTCAAGATGTCAATGGAAACAAACTTGATGCGTTTGTCTTTGAGGTCGACCTGAGGAGGGCGGCGTGAGACGGCGAGGATGGAACCGACAACATCGGAAGGCTGCTCGACAAGGGCACGGAGAGCTGCAATACCGGAGACGCCATTAGCGCCCCAAACGAGGTAGTTTCGAGGAGAAGACATTGTATTGATCCGCTCCGCTGCGCAAGCGAGTGATTGAGTGAAGAATATGTTGGTGGAGAGAACGTTGGATCAGACCGGAGCTGATTGATCAAGGGCTGGGAGAGCACGGCAATACAAAGCCTCCACCTCAGCACATCGAAAAAAAAGAAATGATTTATTTTTGTACCATCGGCTGTTCCATAGGCTATGGAACAAATTTTTGTTACATTGGTGTGACATTGGCAATGTAACAATGATGGTACAATGTTGAGTCATAGGGTTGCAAATTTGGGTGTTCTGTTGATGATTCAATGTACCATTGGCTGATACATAGGCCAAAAATGCGAAAAAGCCAGAAAAAGTGTCGAATAGACCATTAAAAAGAATAAAAATTGCGATTTTCGACTTTTTTTTTCTTTCAATACTGACTGACAATTATAGTGATACATATTGCCAACACCGACAAGATGTTGGAACAAAGGAACACACATAGGCAAGCGGCAAGCAACACATCCTCCTACCCACGCGCGCGCGCGCAACACAGCAAGGTTGCAGGTTCGAGTCTTGGATGCGCAAGGTGATAAAAAGTAGACAAAATAAAATGGAAGTTGAAAAAGAAAAGATTATTTTTTTGTGTTTTTTTTTTTAAAAAAAAATAATTAAAACCCTATGGTTCAGCATGTACCATTGGCAATGTGACCGACAATTTTGTGATGTAACAAATTTGAACCATTGGCGATGGAACACCCGATGGTACAGCAGTACATCATCACTTTTTTTTCGATGTGCAGCAGTCAGCCGGATAAAAGTTGCAAGAGCAACACATGACAAGTCGCCGCAGAAAAGCACGCGATCCATGACGTGAGTCGGCATTCAAGGAAATTCTCCTTCCGACCCGACCATGTGGTCGTGTGAGCTTGTACATTGGGTGTTTCACTCCGGAAAGACTGTAGGTTACTTCAGGCCTAGCGATTCTACCTCATCACACTTTATGCTGTATGTTCCGACCAGAAATTAGACGGTCGATGATTGAGGTGACACATAGGATTGTGCTAGTGCTGGTATTGCTCAATCGATACGGGAGTCACAGCTGACTGCTTAATCACGCAAGAAAGCGAGACGCTTGAGAAGAATCTCTGCACTGTCCGTCAACTCGGTTCCTGCTGCAATGACCTTTTGCAGATAGTCATTGGCCAAAGCTAGATTGCCGACCTTATTTTGCGAGCCCTCTTGTCCGTCCTGATCCATGTCCTCACCGGTTACAACACCGCCTGCTTCTGCTCGATGCTGTGTTGCTTTGGCTCCAATCTCACCCATCTCCCACCTTGCTGCAATGATGTACGACCTTGCATAGCGCGCAACCACATTCGACTCTGTCCCGGCAAGCGCTCGGTCCACGACCTGCACCAGCCGACGATGGTATGATGCAGCAGCTTCAAAGTCTCTCTCCTTTTCATATACCTCGATGATTCTTGTGAGTCCGATCACAGTGTCGCCCTGATTGAGTCGACATGCAAGGTATCGCTTGAAGCAAGAGACAGCGTCCTGGGATCGACCCAAGTGATCGTAGCAAATGCCCATACTTGACCACATTCTTCCGTCGTACGGTCGGATTGCAGCACACTTTTGGAAGTAGTTGACAGCGTATGTGTATGCACCATTGAGCTCATACACCTGCCCCAATCCGTACAGCGCACGATACTCGCGCGGATTTATCTTGAGCGCCCTTCGATACATCTCGGCTGCAGCATGGCTGTTCTTCAATTCGATGTACTCGTGTCCAAGCAAGATCCAGGCCGGCACGCAGCCCGAGTCGAGCCGAAGAGCGTGTCGGAAGGCTTCGATCGCACGATGATGATCGCTACGTTGGTTGTAGTAGTTGCCAACAAGGCAGCAAACTTCAGGTCGATCTTTGGCAAACGAGCTGAACTTGTGTGCGAGGTGAGCGAGCTCTGCACTGCGATTGAGCAGGTAGAGCGCATTCGAGTAATCGGAGAGCCCATCAATCCTGTACGGATCGATTGACCAGGCCTCCTGAAAGTCTTGCTCTGCTTCGATGTAGTCGAGTCGATGCACATTGGTCTGAGCCCGGCAAGTGAGTAGATACGCTGATCTCGGGAAAGACTCGAGCAGACGATCGATACGTGCAATGGTAAGATCGCCTTCTTGCGCCGAGTGACGGTCGAGAAACTCGCGGAAGAAGCTCACCATGAATGACTCGGGCAGCAAATCAGCCATCTGGTCCGCCTCGCCTGGCTCCAGGGTCATTGCTAATTCTTGCCATGCTGCCCAATTATACGCAAAGCTTTGCACCGAGCGGATAAGACAGTCCATGGCTTCGATCGGCCGGTTGAGTTTGCGGAGTATGGCACCTTTGAGGAAGAGCAGGAAGGGATCGGCAGCGTCAATGAGCTCCTTGAGGATGGGTATCAGGCTCGGTGACGTTGCCGGTAGCGTTCCATTTGGCTTGGGTATGATCATGCCATGTTCGTCGAGCTTCCGCTCTGACATTAGGAAACGAGCATAAAGCCGCAAGAACCGAGCCTTGTCGGAAGTGCTTTTGCTGTTTTCCAGAACCCAGATGCATCGCTCGAGCTGATGTTGATCGAAGTGGCTCTTGGCGAGCATGTACGACTCTTCATCCATGGCTGACGATGCGGACAAAGTACCGCTTTCCCTAAGCTGCGATGGGCCGGGAGAGCAGTCCACTGAATTTGTGTTCGACTGCCAGTGTACATGTGCAGACCCTCCGCCATCGCCCTCTTCGCTATCGACTGTGATGATGGAGCTGTCTGGATCGCCCCTTGGTGACGCTACATGGCCGAGACGAGCACCCGCGAGGGGCGACGATGCATAGGGATTAGGCGCGAAACGTCCAGATACTTCGCCGATAGATCCATCTTCTGCATTCGGCTCTACGGACATACGTTGTTGCATCCCAAGTGCCGGTGTAGAGTGCTCCGGGACGAGAGATCGCTGAGGTGCACGGCGCTTCGTTGCTGGTGTTGATGTTCCGATGGCCGATCCGTCTGAATGACTTTGCTTCGTGAAGAAAGGTCGTCCGTTTGTCGACTCCGTATATGGTACGGACTGGAGCAGCTCGAGCGTCCATCTCGATGACGATGCCAAACCTCGCTCAGACAGCTCTGTGGCAGCGTAACGCAGCTGATCTCGGGCTCGTGTAGGCTCCAGATCCGGAAAAGGATAGTCAATGTCGAAAACGGCGGTGTCAGTCATTGTCTTGAGTACCGTAGTAGAGTCGGCGCGAAGGTATGAGGTGGTGAGTTGGCTCGACTCGAGCGTTTAGTGTATTGCTACAAGAACAGATGGCACGTGTCCAGCAAGCCAGAGCAGCGGCCGAGGCCTTTGTTCGAGTGTGAGGAAACCTAAGGTGATGGCGGTGATGCGCGAAGCTTGTGTCGGAGATCCTCGCGATTCCAGATTAAGGAGAAGGGTCTTGACTGCATGTGTTGTTCTCGCAAATCAATTCGTCTCTGTTGGACGAAGTTGTAACGCGCCCGCCTCCACTGTCAGGTACGCGCTTCGAGCTCTCACAGTCTCAGCACACATCGATACAAAGTGAACAATTTCCTGCATAAGTGTTACTGTTGTAAGTTGATCATGTTCTTGGTTCCCAACTCGAATACTCGCGGCTCCTAACGGACAATGGCTGTGCACATTCTTGGCTTGCGGCTCACAAGCTCAGGCCTGACCATACCAGCAAGCCACCGACGGAAAGCTCTCTCCGTGCTGACTCGGTTGCAATCAGCTTCAGCTGCAGCTTTGGCAGCTTTTGGGGTTGTCCATCTGTCAGCTCCCCTGATTGGCCTGCTACACCTCAACGGAGACGTCAATGATCGGGTGGACGCTGTCTCGCGATGGATGTTGCTAGGAAGGGTTGCCTACCAGAGTGGACTTGGCGAACCTGTCCTCTGGCTAGCCCTTGCAACACACTTAGGTGCTGGTATTGCTAAGAGGCTGGTAACTCGCTTCACATTTGCAAGTTCAAAGGGTGAGAACCACGTTCAGTCCACAGCAGACGACCACAATGCTATGATTGCAAAGCCAGCATCATCAGTAGCAACCACAAAGTCAGCGCAGCCGAGACTTACTATAGCTCAGAAGTCAGGCTACATTCTGGCTCCATTCGTGATACACCACGCGTTTGTCAATCGTATCCTACCCTCCTCATCGCGACCTCCAATCTCTGGCCTCTCGCCATCCGAGCTCGATTACTCTTTCGTCTCTTACTCCCTCTCCCATCCAAATCTGTCGATACGATTGATTACAGCCACAGCATATGCCGTTTTGATCGGCGCTTTTGCGGTACACACAAGCTATGCTGTCCCAGCAATGCTGAGGTCGCTTCGCAACGGATCGAAAGGGTTGTCAAAGCGTCGACTCTCAGGGTTCAAGATCGCAACGTCAACGGCCGTTGCGCTGCTGGCAAGCTTACTGGCTATCGTACCCCTGAAGTCAAGCGACAGGCTGATGATATCCGGCACCCTCAAGAGCCGGTACAATGCTGTGCTACGGCTGGCTTTCCCAACCCGATTCTTCTTCTAGTCCACACATGGAAACACACGCATACACGAGGCTAAGGCGAGGCGACATTTGCGATGCTAATTGCTTTTCGAATGTGATGCTATCAATGCTAGTATTGCCGATGTGGTATCTTGTCTACGAGTTGGATCCGGAACACGTGTCTCCACCGACTAGTGATGGGCTGTGTCATTTGACTCCACTGGTGAGCTGGTGGCAACAGGGTTCTCATGTTCAATGGTGGGCGTTGGGTGGCCGTGCGAAGCTTGAGCCGAGTCGATGACAGTGTCCAGCGGGGAACGTAGCGAAGCAGGTGTGAGAAGACCTGGCGTCAGGGGTCCGCTGTTCTGGGCTGACAACGGCGAAGGCGACATGGCCGAGGTCGCTGCCAGATAAATTTGGCCTTCTTCTCCAGCAGCCAGGGGCGTGCTCGAGACTGGTGTCGGCTGCGGGCTGTCCACTTTTGCCGTGTCCAAATCTTGCTTGGTCAGGTCATCCACGCTGACCTGGGGGCTTGGGTCTGTCTCGGCCCGTTGAGCCGGTCGAAGAGACGACCCTATCTTTTGGGACCCATTGACTACAGCGCTACTCGACCCACCCGCTGAGGAGTTCAAGCCTGCGGTTTGCAAGCGAGGAAGCTCCTGAAGAGCCTTTGGATCGGGCCCATTGTCTGGACCTTCGCTGCCCACAGCTACAGCTGGTGTTATAGCATTACTACGTTTCAAGTTGGTGATCCCGGTGACGATCGGCAGGTCCGACGGTGATGGAACCTCAATGTTCTCAGCCGGCGGCGACGATGCTGCAAATGCAGCATCGGCTGCACTCTCGCCGGCCCTGGAGATCTCACCCGAGCGGGCCGATGATATAATGGGAGGAAGCAGGGGTGCTCCTGCTGTCTTGAGGTCGAAAATGTCATTACAATATAATATAAGATCTTGCATCGTCTTGTCCTCTTCCATAGCCGCTGCGACGCTGGTGGTCTCATGGTCGGCTTCTGAAAGAAGGCATGGTGAGAAGACGACACTCAAGTTGGCAGCGGTCATCTTGTTCTGATCTGAATGCTGGGCGACCTTGTTGAGGTGTTGAATAATCACCTTAAGGGTGATCTGGTGGATGGGCGGCAAGCGACGGATTTTGCCTTTGAGCACGGCGAACCCGCTCCGAATGTGGTCTTCCCTCTCGTGGGTATACTTGATCCTCTCTGCCCAGGGTATAGCGAGCACAGGCTCGGGCAGTTGGCGAAGGTAGTCTTTAAACACTCCAGCAACGGCAGCCGGCTCGTCCTTTGATGGGTCAAATTGGAACCCGAGCTCATCTTTCTCGATGGCTAGAGCCAGCTGCTTGACACTGGACTGCTTAGCTGAGATGCGATATATGCCAGGCAAGTCAATGGCATGTCTTTCGATGAAGTCGATGGACTTGGTCACGATCAGTGGCGGAGCGACGGTGTCGCTGAGTCGATAAGGGACAGTGAGAGGGTAGTCGGTAAGAGGTGTTCCGAAGATTAGGTTCTTGAGCTCGCCATGCCAGTAGTTGACGTATGATACGCTGTTGTTTTCAAGTGTTTTGACCCCAGGTAAGTTGGCCTCCATAGACTTCAGTTCCTGACCAATATCGTCGAGAGCGATCTTGACCAGCTCCTCGCTGTGCTGATGGAGGCCGCTGCCCTTGTTGTGCAGCACGATCTGTGAGCGCTCTGATTGCAACCAGACAGCTTGAGCAGTGTGAGCGAGCTCACCTCTACATTCAACGACGGAAGCTGCAGCAGCTTTGAGCGTCCTGAGTCTGCGAAGACGCAGAGTTTCAAGGTCAAAGATGGCTTTTCGGTATGCTTTGTCGGCCTCTTCCACCTCTCTCTTGGCTCGTGCCTGCTTGGCGGCGATGGTCTGAGTAGCCTTGTACGGGTTGTTGTCTCTGCTGCCAAACGTTCCAAGGAGAGTCTCGCTCATTGATGGAGTTGTTGGACCACTGTCGCCCAAGCCAGCCCCACCGAAGCCCCCAGGACCTGTCTGACTGCCTTCTCGCATCCTACTGATGAGAGCCCCAATCTTCTTTGGCGCCTCCTTCCTAGCTGAATCCCAACCTTCCCGCGACTTGAAGGCATCAAAGAAGTTTGGTCTGGCCTTCTCGTGGCCAGGGCTTGGCGGTGAGGTCGAAAGCGCGGTGCCAGCCTGTGGTAGATGTGCTTCTGTGGTGGGCGGAGAGCCGATGGTGGATCTCTCATCCGAGCTCTCGGCGCCCCTGGCTGAAGCGTTCTGCGACTTGGATGAGGCATTTGAGTGACGGCGGGAGTGACGACTACTTTTGCGACGCATGAGTACAGAGCCTGCTCCAGCCGATGAGAATGTTGATGGAGGTGAAGAGGCATTTGGCTCGAAGTCGGAGGAAGAGAGGTGACGGCCATGGTGAGTCTCGCGATCTGCTGTTCTTGTGCTCGTGCTGAGTAGCATGCGTTGGTCTTCAACTGCTTGAGCCTGTAGCTGCAGATGCTCCACTTCCTCTGCCTTCTTCTCATAAGCTCGTCGAATCTTGGGCAAGGTCATGTTGCGCATCTCATCATACTGAGACAAGCTGTTTCGCAGGTCTTCCTTAACCCGTTTCCGAATGCGCTCTTGAGAGTCGCGGAAAGCCAACAGAGGGGCAAGAACACCTTGCCGACAGGTCTCCACCATATAGGATCTTGCTTCTAGCTCGCGTTGGTCATTCTGACGCATCTCGATCCAAGCACGTCGGAGACCAGGGTATCGCTGTGCATCTGCCATGAGACCGACATCGCCAACGATCTTTGAGTTGACCTTGGAGTCGAGCTCCTTCTGCCGCTCTAGGGATACTTTGAGACTCCTTATATAATCCTCCTCGAGCCTGATGCGTCCTTCAAAAAGGGTAATATAACTATCTGCTTCTGTGAGAATGGTCCTGAAGGTCTCCAGTAGGGACGTAGAAATGTCGGCTGCTGATGAAGATGTGCCGTCGGAGTAGTAGCCATTGCTGGAGGCTGTCCGTGAAATGTGTTCGATGGACTTCCTAGCGCTAGAGGCGCCGGCAGAGAAGGGTTCCATGCTGCCTGTTCGTGGGTATGCAGAGATTGAGAGGCGGTGAGCCTCCTGCAGGAAGCTGTTTCGAGAGATCGGTTCGCGGTTGATGTGGTAGATTAGTACGAGTGAGGCGTTCGTAGTATGTATTATTAACACCCTCTTGAGGTGGGGCGTTGCACGAGAATATAGCGCGCTAGACGCTCGCACGCACTGAGTTGGTTACTGTTGACCTCTGCAATCGACACTTTACTTCATTCACGCCCACCCATGTAACGCTACCTCCATCTCTATATTTGGAGACAGCAGCTGAGCAAGTATGTAGCACAGCCTATTAGCGGAGGTCCAACTGGACGGCGCACTTCCGAATTCCGATCTTGACCGTCCAACTCGTGTGCTATCTCAAAGCGAACAAGGCTGGTCTGTGCTTGCCCCTAACTTTCGGCAACGCCCAAAGATTAGAGCTGACATGTTAGAGCTAGGATCATTACAGAGATTGTAAAATTCGCCTCCACACTGTGGACTATTTTGAGGTTTCAACGCTTTGACTGACTCGAAGGCGAACTCTGAGAGGCTTGAGCGTGTGACTTGGCGACATACTGTGCTACCACTTCTTCTTGGCCAACCCGCTCTCCCGGCTTCCATCATCCTCACCCTTGTGCTCATCGCGCTAACAGCATCATCGCAATACACGACTTCACGGAAGCTTCCCTGAGGCGAGATTAACGGCAGCGCTCCTCCCTTACACGGCAACGACTCCGACCGGCTCCCGAGCTGAGCATTTATCGCCATGGCTTCCTCTAAACGCATCGGCAAGGAGCTCGCCGACCTTACCAAAGAGCCCGTGGATGGCATCACCGTAGAACCCAAAGAAGACAACATCTACAAGTGGACTGCAAAGCTCCAAGGCCCAGCCAAAAGTCCTTACTCTGGCGGCGTCTTCCTCGTCGACATGGACTTTCCCATCGAGTACCCTTTCAAGTCGCCCAAGGTGCGCTTCAACACACGCATTTACCACCCTAACATCGATGAGGGCGGAAATCTCTGCGTTGGAATCCTCAAGAGCGAAGCATGGAAGCCAAGCACAAAGGCGGTGACCATTCTGCTATCGATACTTCAGCTTCTTGAAGAGCCTAACCCGGACGACGCACTGGTTGCCTCGATCGCAGAGCTTTACAACACCGATCGCGCAAAGTTCGATAAGACAGCACAAGAGTATACAAAGAAGGTGAGTCGTAAATGAGCGCAGAGAAGGGGAATTCTCACATTCGGTTCAGAAACTGACATCGATGCCCTGCTCCCGCATCTGATTGTAGTACGCATCTGCATGATCCCGAATGTTGTTGACTTGACAGCTACTGCGCGACAAGCTCCCACCGTCTAGCTTTGTCCACCAAGTACTTTGATCTCCGTCGATTATCTGAGCTGTCTCGAAAAGTCAACATATGTCTGCATCGTCCTTCGCCGCCTTTTGTATCTCAACGTTCGAACAAGAGCAATGTACCAATAGCTAGCTTACACAACCAGTCACCTCACACATCAGTGTCACGAAAATTGACAGCCAGTTTGGCGATTGCCGAATCTGAGACGCAGACTGGACGATTGATTCTGTATTGCAATTACATAGCCGTTCACTCTGGCAGCGACAATTTCGACATTGCTAGAAATGTCAGTAAAGGGGTTCAGCACAACAGGTCGTTAAGTTGAGTAACAGGATTTGTAACAGTATTGATAAAGCAAAACAGAAATATGCTAGACGAAGCTATCTTGAGGTGTGATTTGAGATTGTAGAGTCAGATGCTCACTGATGAAGTCGAGAGCCGGACTCGGGGAGTGGAAAGGCTGGGTGGAAGCGCTAAGGCGAAAGAGTCAAATCGCAGAATATGGTCTTGGGTCGCGAGGGGAAAAAAATATCGTCCTCTCTCAGAAGCAGAAGACTTGGTCCTCGAGTTTGCTGACAGCCCTAGGAGAGTCGTATCCGAGTTCCTCAAGATGCTTCTTCATCGCGCCCGTCATGGGACCGGGTCCGCACATCAATACCTTGATATCATCGGCGGGCTTGGGCATGGTCTCCTCGATAGCCTCCTTGGTGACGAAGCCGACACCGCCCTTCCAGTTTTCAGGGGCTTCATTGAGGAAATAGTGGACACGGAACTGATCCTTGTGCTTGACAGCCAGCTCGTCCAGCTCATCCTTGAGGAGAATGTCGCCCTCCTTAACATTGGCGTAGATGAAGTCAATCTGAGTCTTGTCGGAAGGGTTCTTCAGAACAGCTCGGATGATCTGGAGGCATGGAGTGAGACCAGTGCCGCCGGCGATCATGCCAAGGTGGCGAGCAAGGCCAGGAGAGTAGCGCATCTGACCTTTGGGGCCCTTGACGGAGAGCAGGTCGCCAATCTTCATGGCGCCGATGTATTTAGAGACGTTACCATTTTCGTAAGATTTGACGACAAGGTCGAAAAATCCGTGATCGTCATCCGACGACGTGGGTGTGTAGGATCGCAACACGTTCTTGCCGTTGATGTTGGCCTGAACCGAGATGTGCTGACCGATTGGAAGGCCAAGGATATTGTTGGAGCGAGGGAGCTTGAAGCGGTAGAGTGCAGTGTTGTCCGAAAGCTTTTGCTTTTCCATAAGACGGAATTGCTGCCACTGAGTCGGGTTCAGCACTGGTTTGAGCTTCTGCGCATCGAAGTAAAGCAGAGCTGCCACCGAGGCGACTAGGCCCACGATGAAGGCGAGAACGACGTTGATCTCCATTGGATTAGTTGCGGCGTCGTAAAATCGAAGAGGTTCAAAGTCCGGAAAAATGTGTTTTGCTGCGAACTTTGTGGTAGCAAGACAGGCACCGAATGTGACGAGGATGGAGGTGACGAGGACAGCCTGTTCAACGAGAACCATGCAAGAATCTAGAGGCTTGTCTAGACGTGCTCAAGTGGCAAGGTTAGATGATGATGAACGGTCGTGAAAGGTGAGGAGCCACGACTCGCTTCGACGTCAAAATGACGATACCCAGCCTCGCCAACAATGCTTTCCTTTTTCCGCCGAATTTCTTGTTGCGGGGCTAGTGGGCCTGTGCTTTCGAAACGACGAGAAGATCTTCACGCGGCTGTTTGACTGACATTCCGGATTGGATAAGAGAGTGTTTGATCCGCGATAAACATCTCGTGAAAAGGTGATCCGATCAGACTCAATATTTTGCCCGGCCTAACAGTGCGAAGATTTTTTCCCAGAACTAACACCTTCACGCGATTTCTGGAAGAGCGCTCATCTCACTGCGGCCACGAGCATGTTGCTTGAGTCTTCGACCGCCTGGAAGCCGAGGTTCGCCTTGTCAAGTGCATTGATGCGGCCCTAGACACGCTGCCGTACATGCTTCTTCGCCTACTCAACAGTCCAGACTTATATCAAGCTTACTGCAATTTGATACAGTGTGAGGTTGCTTTTTATAGAAGGATGACGGCGTTGCAACCGGTGATCTCAATGATATCACGTCCGGCGCCTGCGCCAAGACTGGCAGCTGCACGCGTGCAGGCCGCTCCACATGGCCACGCACAGTTGCGCGATGCCTGTCATTCTCAACGGTAGTAACAGATCCTCCTCGACTAGTCTGTGCACAATCTTGTTCCTCTTCCACCATCACCCATCCAACACCACTGCGTTCGATATGTCTTCTCTTAGCTCGGAACAGTCTTCCAAAGGTGTGGAGCTTCTCAGGATCCCCGGAGCCGTCGCTACTCAAGAGTATCATGGCGAGACGGTCGGCCTAGGCTCTGGAGAGCTACAGTCGCTTCTGGTTAGCATCGAGCTCCAAGATGCTGCCAAGCAGGCCAGCAGCAGCGACTCTGGCAAGCAACCTGACTACTCCACCGACCTTTGGCTCGTCCTCTCCATCGGTGACTTCTCTTTGCCAGTTCCAGCAACACAGACCATCGTTCCTCAGCGAAGCTCATCCCAAACCTCTTATCTCTTTCCTTCGCTCGAGTTGGAGGGCGCTTCTATCAAGATTACGCTGCCAGATACTACCAGTCGATCTGACATCACACGATTCCAGGAGATCTTGTCTCAGTACGCTGCTTATCAGGACGACGACCATTCACATGCTGGGAACATCGAGCTGATGGACGAAGACGGCAAGGTTATCGGTGTTGTGCAAGGAAACTTTACTGTCCATGAGGCTGACTCGATGTCGGATGCTGGGAACGAGAAGGCCCCTGTTTTGATCGACCTTCCACCCGAGCCCACCACTGACAACGAGAAGCAAGACTTGCAGGTGGATGTACTCTCTGCTGAAGAGAAGCAAGATTGGTTAATCCGAAGTGCCGACACCATCTCACGCAGCATTATTAAGGGATCCGAATTCCTAAGCAGCAAGATTCAAGGAGCTGCTGACTCTTACATTGCGAAGACTCCCGCTGCTGGGTCTGGCACCTCAACTCCGAACAATGAGAAAGCTGACAGCGATTCCAAGACACAAGCAGGGCGAGATCCTGTCAAGTTTGGACCCAAGACCCAGCAAGGCGTGCAAACTTTGAACCATTGGTCAGGACAAGCCGTTCAGGTTTCGTCAAAAACAACAGGTGCTATCCTTCGAGTTGCTGGCAATGTTGGCGACAGGATTGGGAAAAAGACTGGAATCCAGCGTAAGGTCAACCCCGATGGTACACAAGGCCCAGCGCCAACTGGTGTGCGAGGGTTTATCAACCGATCCCTTATTGCCGCCAACACTGTGATGGACGGAGTGGATGTGGGTGTACAGAACTTGCTCAGTACAGGTGGGTCTGCAGCTTCTAACGTCGTGGGCCACAAGTATGGCGAAGATGCTCGCCAGGTTGCAGAGGGTGTTGGAAGAAGTGGGAAGAACGTCTTCATCGTCTATCGAGATGTGAGAGGAGTGTCCAGGAGGGCTCTGTTGAAGACTGCTCGATCGCGCATCATGAAGGCCAAGCTCGACGATGGCAGAGAGGTCACAGTCCAGGTAGACGAGAAAGGCAACACGGTCGCATCATCGGTTTCTGGCCCCTCCGACTATCAGACCTCGGAGAAGTCGACGCCGGCGGCCGGTGCCAGCTCTGCTTCTGCGAACCCGCCTTCGTACTCAACCAGCTCTTCTGGCGGTCTGCCAGCACCGCCTTCGCAGCCTTCGGCCCGGCGTTCGGCCAGCCCAGCCACCAAGAACTAGCCCTTCATTGTTTTATTGTCTGTCTTGTCTCATGTGTGCAATCCGATGTAATTTGTCCAATGATTTCTCTGAAGTGGGGCGTCTGGACCACATGAATCCGTCGGGGCTACTGGACAGGGTTCAGCGACCTTGGGCGACCGCATGTGTTTGTGGGATGGTCTCACTCTTCCTGCATGTGACAGAAGCAAAGACTCTGAAGTGGGAGAGCTATACAATTACTCTGTTTCAATGACGCTAGGCGCTCGGGTCTCTCTTGCCAACCCAGCCTGAAGCGCCTCATAATCACCTTGTGAAAGCAGGGCATGCATTTTTCAGGAGGCGAGCGACGCCGTACAGATTGCTTCCCCTTCTTGTCACAGAAAATTTCGCAGAGTCTCGAAAGGCATGGGCCCCGTTGGATCTTTGATCTGTCTTGAGCAACGGACGACCATTTTTTGCGCCCTCTCTGTCCCTATCGTCACAGCAAACGGTAGCTGACAGCTCAGCAATGATGATCTCACCGAGACGTAGCTGGCAAGGCGCATCTTGACGCCGGAACGTTTCACGAAAACGATCACGACCGTGACTCAACGGCTCCGCGCGGGCAAGGGCAACACAAGGGCAACAAGGAAGGCGTTGAGATGTCTGACACTTGGCGATCTCGACCTAAACCTTCAATCCGGAGAAGCGAACCAGACCAAACAAGACAGGGGTCCAACAATGCTACTACCAACTCCGGATGGCGGCCAAACGGAGTCGCCTTCACACTGGGTAGGCTTCATAAGCAGAGGCCGACCGTCAACCGGCGGTCAAGCGGACATAGGAAAAACACGGGTCAGCAAACGGTCAACTCAGAGCATCAGTTCACGACAGCGGTCGAGATAGATCGACATGATCTGGTGAGACAGACTTGCGAAGCATGTTGTCGATCTCGGTGTCAGACGGTCGGTGGAAAGGCTCCAAATACAGGGTCCAGCTGGCTAGACAGGCAAGGAGTCCAAAATAGTGACATCGACGCATTCGGAAAAGGGCCTGCAGCGGCAGAGACAGCTGCAAACGGGCGCATTGAAAGCAGAACTCAATTAACGCGACGACACACACGCTCTGGCTCTTTACAATCAGCAATACTGGATCTTGTCGCTAGACCATTCAAAACTCAATCTCGAAGGGAGTTCTTTCTTGAAGTTGGCCGTGATCCGGTTGCCAGAGTTCCTTTGGATCTCGTTGATGGACTTGGTCGCTGTAGCTGTTCGTGTGCCTGTCAAGTTCCGAATTGTCGAAATCGTCATTCCAAATCGGATCTCAAATCAGCCTCAGCCGCAGCCTCAGCCTCTATTTCGACTGCAGCAAGGTCGCGTACGGAGCAGGACACAGGGACAGCTCTCCAGGCACAAGAGCAGAGGGCACGAACCTGGATTGATCCTGATTTTCAATCTCAAAATTCATCTAAGAGACAGCAGCAGCAGCTGCTGCTGCAGGTCAGACAGCCCGATACATCTGATGCGCCTTCTTCTTCTTCCGCGTATGGTAAGTCAAAGACACTCTTCTTGCTTCTTCCATCTATCCATCCGACCCAATCCCTTCCTTTTCGACAACGTTTCGTTCGCGCTCAGCCCTCCTTGGACACCCGTCATCTATTCTAGCATCAATTTCGTCCGACGAAACGCATCGACCTTTTCGACCGTCTTTCCGGCTTCCGTCCTTTGTACCTCCACCAGGCTTGGGATCCATCATCTCAACAGTACTGACGAGACTGTTCTTTCTTGGCATTCCTACACCATTGACGCTGGGTACGACGTACCATATACACAGTCAGCTCCCTTCTCACACCGCCAACAGGATCAACCCCAAACCAGCAGGCTCGATTTTGTTTGGCTCCGGTTGAACAAATCTCATCTTGGCTTCACCACCGAACAGAGGATTCTCGCACTCATGCAAGTTCTTATTTAAGCAAGAGCACTGCCCACAACGGCCCTCTTCAGGACGTCACTTTCCGAAATTCATTCGATATCTATAAGCCTCACCCGTTCGGAGTGTGGCATACGGATAGAGACGGTCCTACCAGCTTACCAATACCGCCGAAACGCTCTGTCTCTGCTTCACTCAATCGGCAAGCGCCAATCAAGCACACTCGGAACGTCCATTCGTTGGGAACCAATCCCAACCTTTACTCCTTCAACGTGTCTACTCGCGTCTCAAGCAGCACACAACGCGGCTCGCTCGGGTACGCCGACGTGCGAACCTCCGGCTTTCCCTTCATCATGCCTGAAAGTGGCTCAGAGGCCACCAATACGCCAGCATCTGAGCTCGCGTCCGCGTCCGCGTCCGCATCCGAGCTTGGCTCCCTACGAAGATTCAACGCAGCATCCGAGGCTGGCTCAGCTGGCATGACCCGATCCTACTCCGACCAACCAAGTATGCGTAGCTACGAGGAAAGCTCGGTCAGCGCCAAAGGACCTGGTGCAACCATCAATCGTAAAGTTGGAGAACAAATCGGCAGCACGCTTCGGGAACATTTCACCCCTTCTCCTGCTCACCAACCATCGGAGGGGCCACATCAAGGTGACCTATTGTCGGTCGTAGAGCACCGCGGCGCTTCAAGCCATCGCGAGCCCTCACCCAACCCGAGCCGTGGTGCCGACCTAGAAACGCAACTCGAACCGTCGCTTCACGAGACTTCACCCACTGCGGATCATGGCCTCGACTCAGAGGCGCAACTCGCGCCGCCACTTGCGATGCGATCCATCAGCTCCATCGATGCCAGCGAAGAAACAACAGGGTCACCAATCATGAAGATACATCCACCAACTGACACCACGCCCTCCCTGCGCAGCTTTCCCGTCAACGCCAACTCGAATCCTAGCTTTGAGTCTGTGCCTGCTCCCGTGCGCCAGCGAACCGACTCTCGTCCAACTATATCGCCTACCAACACCTCACGAGCAATCTCGACCCCGGCACCGATGCCTTTGCCGCAGGCTTTGCAGGACCACCGCCCAACCGTGCGACGTGCGCAGGGTCAGCGTGCAGAGAGCGAGGTCGTTCGTAGTCGCAACTCGTCCAAACCCTTCAGCTTTCCAGCTAGATCTAGTGCGCAGTTCACACCGCGCGATCGTGCTGATGCGCTTTCAGGCAAGCCGTTGCAGAATAAGAGCGGCGGCTCGTTCATCCGTCGGCTCATTCGAAGAGCTAGTCTCAAAGGCAGCAAATCCCAATCCGTAGGTGGCACGCCCTCCGTAGTCCTCAGTCCAAGCAAAACCTCAGTGGCGCTGCCGAACGAGTTGGAGATGGAAGACTCTTCTGAGGCAGCAATGACACCACGCTCTGGCAGCTTCTCTTCGAGCCGCACATCGAAAGAGGCCAAGTCTCGAAGCAGCCTCACGCGCCGTCGAAGCAAGTCAAGGGATGCAGGCTCAACAAAAGCATCAAAGACATCCTCCATCTTCGCTCCTTTCCTCGCTCGCGATCCAAGTAAGGGTGGCAATAGATTTAGAACTCAGCGTGCAGACTCGTTTGGACACCTCGGACCGCTACCGCTCGACGAGCCTCCTTATCCCAAAGACGGATTGCCTATCAGCTCAAGCTCTCCATTCCTGGCTGGTGATCCTGTCTTTAGGAATTTCACTCGCGATGATGAAGACGGCGTCTCAAGCCGCGACTTTGCTATGGTGCGCACGCCGCAGCGGTCCAAACCTTCTTCACCGGCGCAGCAAGAGGCTACCGAGCTTCTCGATAGTCCACTCGTCCATCAGGCAGCCGAGTTGGATGACGATGATGTGAATGCAAGAGCAAATCTCGACGACGATCAAAGGCAGAGACCGCTCTCGCACATGACCGATCAAACCGACAACAGCCTCGGCATGGGCATGGCTCTGTCCACTCGCAACAACTTCAACTTCCAAGATTCTCTAGGTCTCAACGAGCTCTCTGCCGCGCCCAGACAGCGTTCGTCTGCAGCGAGTCCAGAGACCGCCTCAGTTGGTCTCGCTCCAGCAGCAGCTTCGTCTGCAGGACATTCGAGTGCAACCAACGGACATCCTCGACCTCGCGCCGGCATCCCTCGCATCTGGCAAGGACTCGAGCCAGTTGATGGCGACAGCACCATGCGCTCCACCCATATCGACGATGCCGAGGATTCTGATGATCTGTCGCCCGATCTCAGTGCTCCAGCAAACAAATATGACACCGTCACCACCAACAGCTCCTTCAAGACAGCGCTTAGTAACCAGGAATCACCCAAATCGGCGTCAACACGTCGTCATAACGTGGGGTCCAGAGCATCAAAGCTCAGTCTTCGCACTCAAGACACTCCGCTTGCTCGCCACTTCGATCATGGCTCAAGGCAGGATTCCCCACTCGCCGACCTCATCACCAACCTCGAGAGGCGTCTCAGTATTCCGAGCACGTCCGGCACGCTTACCTCTGCGCCATATCATGACGCCGCGGCTTCGCCTAGCAGCGAGTTTCTTCACCTTGAAGCTGATGAGGCTCGTCCGGCAATCGCTGCAGGACCCTCACCCTCGCCTTCGCTCGATGGTCACCACAGGCAGCTTTATAGTGATGACTTCCACGATGAGGACGATGACGAGTCGATCCGTGCTGTACCGTTTGCGCCTTACCAGCCGGCCGCTTCTCATACAGCGCTGATCGAGACAATCGATCATTCGAATCGCAATTCCCTTATCGATCCCGTCCCGGCCACACCTCGTGCTTTGGCTGACGGCCAAGAACAAGAAAAGCATTTCTACAAGCGTGACACGTTCGGTGGTCTAGACGCAATGACCTTGGCCTCGTCCGTTCCAGAACAAAGTACAATTGCCTCAGAAGCGACACGACCGCAGATCTCTCGCTTCTCAACCGCGACCGCTGGTGCTGACGACGACGATCAACACCATGACCATCCCGAGGGAGATGCTAGCGAAGAGCAGGAAGTCGTTCTGCCCGAGGTCAAGGTGTCCGAGATCGAAAGTCACTTGGAGGCGGTCGAGGCGGCTCTGCAGGACAACCGTGATGAGGGCAGCTTCGATCCTACATCCTTGCGCCAGCGAATGTCAGACGCATCGTACGTCCTTCAGAACAACACCTCCTCGGCCAGCATGCTCTCTCGAGAAGGTAGCTTGCAGCCAACGTCACGCGCAGTGGACAAGAGCACCGATGACCTCTCCCTTCCCGGAGCGTGGACGCACGACAACTCCTCGTTCGTTATGAGCGACGATGGACGACGTATCACTCTCGCACCCGAATCACATGAAGCACTTGCCGATGCCGTACGCAGCGTGCGAAAAGCTATCAGCTCTTCGCAGCTCACCAGTGCGGATGAGTCCGGCACGGCCATCGCTGATCGATCGGTCGAGACGCTAGGAATGGACAGTCTCGTATCCGACGCCGGAGAAGCAACCAGCGAGCGGATGCCAGCTGGCGATATCTCGGTCCTCTCCGAGGCAACCCCAGCTCGAGCTGCAAAGAAACGGCAGGAAGGTATGCGTGACATCGAGGAGGCCTACAACCGCATGCTTGCTCTGGTGCAGTCTTCGGCCATCGGCGTGACACCTTCCCCACAAATGCGAAGCGAAGAAGGTCGTCTCGGTCTCGAACCTCCTCGACGCCCCATGAAGCACGGACAGGCCGCTGCAAGTGGAAGCGGAAGCGAGCCTTTCTTCCATTCTCCACTCGCCAAGGCATCGACTAAGACACACGAGCCTCTCAGTCAACCCATCCAGGCCAAGAGGAACACGTTTGATGGCACTATTGCCAATCAGGCCGGCCGTCCACAGGCTCGAGCTCAGTCGATTGGCGAGCATCGCACGTCGACGTCCTTGTCTGGTCTCATGGGCATGCCGATGGACATGAATGCGCAAATGTTGCGTCACGCCAGCGTGTCCTCCGTCAATTCAGCTCTGGACGCCTCTCAGCATGAGTCGATGGAAGGAACAGTGACTCGCAGACGACCGCCCTCAGATGCCAAATCCAGCTCCAGCCGCTACTCTCAAGCGTTCAGTCGAGACCACGCTCCATCGTCTTTGTTGGAGTCCGAAGGCTACCGGAAACGTTTCAGCACCGACAACACGACTGTAGGTCGGGGCAGTTCTGGCGGCGGACACACATCACCGTCTGCAACAGCCAAGACACTCGGCACCCCTCGGTCGTTTGCCACGTCCGTTTCGCAGCACTCGGTTGCCAACATGATGCGACGTCACGAACTGGAGAAGGAATCTTTACTCGACAGTCTTGAAAGAGCACGTGCTGAAAACAATGATCTCAAGGCTCTCCACCAGAGTCTCACATCAGACCTTCACGCCGAAGTCACTCGCGTGTTGGAGCTTGAACGAGAGCTTGAGCGACGTGACTCGCGCGAAGTTACACTCATCGGTCAGATTCAGGATCTGGAGAACGAGTTGATGGAGCTGCGCTATCTTGACCACCAGCTCAACTCCACCGCCGATCAGACTCTTGGCTCCGAGGACGGTGAAGGCTCTATCATGGATGTCGAACTGCCGCCGACCCTTCAGTCGCGCTCGATCATGGGCGTCGGCGCTTCTTCCCCGCGAGTCAAGGCAGACCACATGGCGTCACCTCCTCCCTCCTTCTCCTCTGCATCGGTCTTGGCATCTGCCAAACCAACGCACAGGAGTTCGCGCTCAGAAGCCTTTGTCGCGGGCCTGCCTGGATCCGAACGAGGGGCTCTGCCCGCCAGCAGGAGCGAACTCCCGCGTGCTCGCCCTGTATCGCTCTTGAATGGACCCAATGGCCTCTACCGAGAAGATCGAGGCTCGCAGCGATCCAGCCAGGCTTCACCACTGCCGACGCCACGTAGCAGCAGTCTTCTTCGAGCTCCGCGCACGTCCTCGTCGAAGGCTACAAGGGTACAGCAAGCTTCGCCTACACTGCTTGGTATGAGTCTTCCTAAGGATGTAGACGAAGACTGGAACATTGCAGACGAGCAGTTGCCGGAAATCGATGATGAGCTCGTTCCTGCCCCGACGTCAAGATCAAACCAGCAGGTGTCCGATACATCTGCACAAGGCGAGACCGTTGATTCCAGGCTTGGCGACGCTGGTCACAGCGCCGAAAGCTATGAGCGTGCTCAGGGATTCAACGATGACCGAAACAGCTCGATGTCTTCAACAGTGCAGCACACCCCTGCTGAATTGAGCAACGGTCAGACACCTCAACGCGATCTGTCTTCGTCATCGTCATCCATCCCTCGCTCTACTTCGCAGGCGACAGTGACCAAGGCTACACATACGCAACTGCCGCGAACCTTGCCTACACCGAGCAAGATCCCAACTAGTCGCTCTCTGAGCGGCATTTCAGACTCGCCAGCTCATCGAAGCGTCGCGTCTCGCTTGCCTCGGCTCGGCCTCAAGCCAAGCACACAGTATCGCACAACTGGCGCTAACGGCATCCGTAGCGTATCAGGCGCTACTGATAAGTCAACTGCTTCGACCCTCTCTTCCGTCTACAGCAACATGTCTGCCGGCGCTCCACCTTCGCTTGGCTCCCTTCCCAGCGGCAACAACACAATGGAGGACGAGATTCAAGCCGAACTCGCAAGACTCGGAAACCCTCAGCCTTACATGAGATACTACTCGCCCCCTCGCAGCAAGATGATTTAATCTCATTGGCTGCTTTTCATGGATTTCCACTAATATCATGTCCTTGTTATGTCGTGATCACGACTGCATGCTAATCATATCATGGTTTACGATGGGTATATTGACTGCGTCTGCTTTGATCTTGAATGCGACCAGAGCGGTCATGGCGTGTATGATTACTGACCTCAGTTCCTAGGGTCGTGTGTTTGGAGGCTATCTTTGACGGGAGAGCCGCAAGCACTTTTCCCGCTCACAACGTCTTGTGGTTGAGATGCCCGCTGCTGGATACTGCAGTACGCGCGTGCATTGAGTTAGAAATCGTGAAGAACGTTGTACCTTGCTGTCTGGGCGCGTTCGAGTAGAATGAGATCCCAGGTGAGAAAGTCTAGAGACGCGTCTTGCAAAGCTCATCACTTCGAGCTTGATGCTCAGAATGAAAAGCTGAGACGTCGCAATCGGCTGTGACCGGCCCGCGAGCCGGTTAGCTCCGGCTAGATGCTTCCGTGGATCGTAACATTTGCCGATGCTCGGCTCCTCTGCGACCTAGTATGATGCATGGTGCGAAAGGATGGAGCGCTTGATGACCCGTTCAGCCACGAACGCGCTTGCGGGCGCCGTTAACATGTCGCCTCGTGATGGTTTTGGAGCCTTTTAAGCCGTTCGAGAGGTCAATTTGATGTGCCAGTCTCGACTCGTTGGCCAGTCGCTGCATGTAGATGAGGAAGGCAAGCATGACGTAGAGGTCTGCTGTTTTGGATAGCCTCGTATTGGGTGGAAGGTGAGCTCGGATGAGCTTTTTGATCAGAGCTCGAGCGGGAAGCTTCATCTTTGAGTTTGTCGAAGCAACTCAAGAGCCCAGTGCAGCGGCGAAGTCAGTGAAGTACGGGAATGAGATCGCGATAGAAATCACAACGTGAAGAATGAGAGGTGATGGTGAATATCGGAGATTCCAACTTCGGCACGCGCTGTCCGTGTTCTAGTTCTCGCTGTGCCACACCGCATCACGTGAAGTGAGTGGACCTGTCAAAAAGTGGAGTAATGCGCAGCAAATCGTGCCTGTGCCTGCAGAAGCTACTTGCGTGCTCGAGCCATCTTGTGACCTCTCAACCAACGACGTTCATACAATACTGTATCATCGTCCCTCAAGAGGCCGCACCGTGAACGAGGTGCGAAACTGGCAGCAGTCGGGTAAAGAACAACATGTCAGCTCAAGCGGGGCCGTCGGGCTCGGGCTCGGCGCCTAGGACTTCGAAGCTCTCGCCTGTCGTCTTGGACAACCATTCTTCTGCAGGGATTGGCAGCAACATCAGCCTGTGAGTATGAAGTTCTGCAACGCTGTCGTACAGGATTGAGATACGATGCTGACGTTTCGTCATCCTTCTTTGTGCACATAGACATCCGCTGCCTATCTTAAACATCTCAGAGCATCTTGTTCGAACAAGATTGCAGAGCAATGACACAGAACTCACAGTCTACGGTGTTCTCCTCGGGACACAGCAAGGACGAGACATCGACATCCAAAACTCGTTCGAGATCAGGCTAGACCCACCAGCGACATCTGCTTCGTCTCCGACGATCAATCACGCATTTCTCAAGTCGCGGCAGTCGCAGTACAAGCAAGTCTTCCCGACACTCGATTTGCTCGGCTGGTACACAATCGGTGATGCTCCGACACCACAGGATCTTGAGATCCACAAGCAGCTGCTGGCATACAACGAAACACCCATCCTCGTCCAACTACACCAGACCGTCTCGTCTTTTGAGAATGCAGAGGTAAACGGCGAATTGCCCATCAGGGTGTATGAATCGGTGGTGGAGATGATGCAGGGCGAAACGACCAACTTTTTCGTTCCAGCTGGATTCAAGATTGAGACCGGCGAGGCAGAAAGAATTGCGGTAGACTACGCAAGCAAGGCGGGCGCAGAATCTGGCGGTGATCATGAAAGCACAAGTGCGTATTCCAGAATCGTGTGACGTTGTAAGGGACCTGTTGATTACTGACCAAAGTATCATTGTGTATGCGTGTTCACAGTGTTGGCAAGCATGCAAGCACAGCACAGCGCCATCAGCAAGCTCCACGATCGCATTCATCAGGTACTGGGCTACCTTCAGGCTGTCAAGAATGGGCAAGCAGCTTGGGATCACGAAGCATTGCGGCAAATACATACAATTGTAGCCAATCTGCCGCAGACGGTACTTCCAGAGCTTCAAGAAGAGCTTCTAAGGGTAAGTGCAGGGCGAGCTGAAGTCATGACGTCCGATCCCTGCGGATGAAGCTGTCATCTCTGTTTGACTCGGATCGGGTAGCAAGGCTGACCACATCTCGATGGACTACGCAACACGAGGAGAGACTAACATGCCGAGCTGATCCTTTCTTTTGAACCTTCGCATGACAGGAACACAACGATGTGCTCTTAACCAACTATCTCTCCGTGCTCACTGAGAACCTTCACACTATGAACGAGGTGAGTACATTACGGACGAACAAATCCGAAGTTCTTATAGAACCTTCCCGGTTACGAGCTCCGAAACATGACCAACGCTCTGGGCCTCGTCGAGCGTGTGACTTCTGCTGCACACCACCGGCATTTCAAGCAAAGAACCGACAGAATGATACTGATTATTCCGAATCTCCGCTCTCTGTTTGCTTCTTGTTCCTCGGTCGATGGGGCATTGTACGATATTCACCGTGTGGCTTGCAGTTGACGGACAAGTTCGAAGTAGTCCAGGCCGGTGGGAAGGACGACGCTGGAGCTGAAGGAGCTCTGGGCCATTCAGCTTCAGGTGGCCTTCAAGGACGCAAAGGCGGCGGAGGAGCCGCTGGTGGTAGAAGCTCGGCATTGCGAGCTGTGTACAGCTGATCAGCTGCATGAATGCAATGCTTTCTTCTGCTCTATATGCAGCATGTGCACTATGTGAGCTTGTGACGGAATGACGAAGTGGCAGGTTTTGATGCGCTTTGGTTCGGTGAATCACACGGTCTACTAACACGTGGGAGAAGCTGATGTTCCAGGCTCTCGGTGACGTGTTTGTTGATGCATTGATAGCGTCGATCGGTGCACCTTCTGCTCTCACATAACTACGAAGCGATTGCGTAAATACACTTCAGGATTTTCTGCTTCGGATCGAAGCTTGAGAGGTCCGAAAAAGGTTCCAGGCTTACGGGTTTTAGCATGGAAGGGGAAATGTGTTCCTTTCAAAACTTTAAAGAACAATGGCAACGTGGTTGAAGAGGTCGCCGGGTAGCCGGCAGCGATGAATCGCTTTCTTGCCCAGGCTCAAAGCTCCGACTCAAGGTTTGTAGTCTTGTGTTTGATCCCATCAGTTCGGTCTCGTTCGAAGAGACCGAAAGGGTTTAGCTTTACTTTGTCAGACGGTCGCGAATCAGGTTTCTAGAACCGTTTGCAGGCATAGAAGAAGCCGCGAGAAGCTCGAGCTTTTGGACCTCGGCGAGCGGCCACTAAAAGGTTCAGGGTCTGGAACGTCTCCGTCACGAAGAAAGCTTTCTGGATACATCAAAGCTGAACAACCAAGCTGTCTGGTCTCATAATGGTCGAGCAATCAGCGATTGGCAAGCATGATAGACCGTGGACTGCTTCAAGACATGAAATCGGCTGTATGAAAAGTGTGAAGGCCTTCCATGAAAGATCAACGCGACACCCCAAAGCTATTCAGGTGGCAAGGAACAATAGTCGAACGAGTTCTTCTCGGCATTTCAGTCGATGCAGGGTCTCGACCAGGCTTGTCGACGCAGCTATTAGATCCAGTAACTGAGTTAAAAACTTGTTAGGGCCACACTGTTAACAGTTCCGGCCCATGTTCAGAATTGAAGCTGTTCACATGGTCACAAACGGTTGCCATAACAAGGAGGTGACTGTACAGCAAATGAGGTTGTGACGCAACTGCAGCAGAAAGGAGAAGAGCGGAAGAATGCCTTGCTGAGCTTTGAACTGAGACTGGATACCTCAACGAGACACAAAGAAGAGTCTCGGTGAACCGTTTGAAACTCCGGTTCGCCGTCTCGTCCTCACTAAGTTAACCCAGCTAGCTGTTCGAGCGTGGTGGGAAATCGAGTTCTTCCGCAAAAACGGTATGCATCATACTGACTTCTTTGTGTTATGAATACAGCCCTCGACAAGATCAACAGGGCGCCAAGTTCAAGAAGGAAGACCACGAGCACACGCAGTACTGTATCGAGTCTGCTGATGCCTGAGATTTGATGCTGGGAGATAGCGTGGCTTGCGTTCCTGAGAGCACGACAGTGAAATTGACTCGCTTTTTGAGGGTCCGACGCAGGATCCGCTGCACCTCAACGTAACTGGCATGGCGGCTCTCGTCTTCCTTTAGCTCAATGCTGGCTTTGAGCTCAGCAAGCGGTGCTGCAACATCTGATCCGACCCGTTTCGGTATTCGCTTCATTGCAAGAAAATCTGAAATCTGAAATCTGTCACGATGCGAAAAGAAAGCTTTACGAGACCCTCTCGTCATGCTCGGGTCGGGACACGAGCTTCCGTGTTGAACGACTTAACCTTTCGCATATTTCTGATCGGAAGGCTTTGGAGAATGTTATGATCCCGCCTTGCTGAGATGACACAACACAAATCTGCGTGAGACGTTGGTCTGCTGTGCGCAGATGTTGAGCGAGATTGTCGGATCGGGGCCAGCTGTGAAGAATCAAAGCAGATGCCGTTGCTCATAGCGATTTAAGAAACGGGAACGGAATGACAGTTGAGGCAGGGTCCAGGGGTGTTGGGCGTGAGTACGAGCTGCGTATTGGACATCCCTTTTCAGTGGAACCGAGATGCATCGGAGTTGGTCTTGAAAGACAAAGAGAGTCAAGATCAGATGGGCAAGAAGGATGCGAAAGAAGATCGCAAAAACGGGAGCGGGTGGTGCTGAGCTCTTTTGCAGTCGGACTTTGGTCCGCGGAAACTGAAAATCCGGCAGGGCGCCAAGTCAAGTTGTTGCTCCGACTCAATGAGCTCCTGTATGCGAGTGTCTTGTGCCGGCGTGATTGCGTCTTGTCTTGCTTGATGAAGCTTCTTCCGCATCCGCTTCGGCTATTGAGAAAGCTGAGGGAAAGCAGCGATCCGTTCAGCTGATGTCGAAGTGTGTCTCACCTTAGACATTGCTTTGACAGGCATACAGTACATCTTTCTGGAAAAGGAGCGAGCTGCATCCGATCATCGTCTAAGAGCGAGGATGAGCTCGGCGAATTCGGCCCGTTGCTCGCTCCTTGGCTCGCTGAACCTTTCCAATGGAGAGCGTTCAAAGTGCCCGATGCAAAGCGACGTGCATTCAACTGCATATACCGACACATGACTTGCGAATGGCAGCCAAGCGCCGTCATGTGCTTTCGTCGGAAGAGACGCATGGAAGTCAGAGAACTTGACAAGCGTTTCCAGGTCTCATTTCTTTGAAATAATCCCGACCAAGACCTCCAGAACAACGCAGGCTTCCGGCGGTGACTGCAAGGAGCAGAGAGGCTTTGGGCACATTGCGCAACACTGTTGCCTAAATCCATAGACGTGCCATCATCTGAGGTGGCGCCACCGATCCTCTTGATCTCCTCAACAATAGCCGCCTTGCAGAAGGTCCGCTTGTCTCAACACCCGAGCTGTTTTGTCACGAAGGCGCATCGGGCGTAAGCTCGATGCGAGGGGCAGACGCGGATACGCCTTCAGAGCGGCACACGACGATCAGACTCAAGCAAACAACGCAGCAAGCACCTGTCTATGCTGTCAACAAGACAAAATCAGAGACAACAAACGACGGCTATGCAGCGCTTTGGTTTGGATTGCCAGGTGTGCTTGACTCTTTGCTCTTTTTTCGCCCGTCTCATGCCCTTAAGCAGTCTGCGCAGCGAATGCAGCCTTGCCGGTTGCAGACCCGCTTCGAGCCTGTGTACATGCGCTGTAAACTCCGCCACCTCAGCGAAACCTTGTGCCACCTTGCCACTTGCGCAAACGAGCTGTCCTGTCTTACCCTCGTTGCCAAAGCGAAGGCGGAAGATGCAGAAAGGTTGAGGCTTGTTCTGTAGGGATAGGGATCGGCATGTGTTGATGGATGGGCTCTTGAGTTGAATGTTATTCTTCCAAGCGATGACTCGCGTGTGCTTTGGCGAGCCGATCCAGAGAGGTGGCAGCCCCGCTTGGCGCCGCTTTCGACCAGACCTTACCGAACCTGCCCTTTGCTTGCCAAGCTGCTCACACTTCGTTTTTCAGGCTGTCTCGTCGAGCCCATCCGTCTAAGGTATGCAGACAATCACAATGAAAGCGCCCGATGTCTTGTCCCTGATCCGAAGAAGCTGCGCCCACAGGGAGGTATTGTTTGGCGAGGCAAAGGCGGAGCGACACACAATCTCGTCCTTACACAAAATCTGAGAGAGAGAGGCCCTGTGTTGAGGCAAAGCACCCACCGCGGCATTTGGACTTGAACAATGAACAGACTGACCAAGTGCTGCTTCCATCCTGGGAAAACCAGCACAGCGCTGTACCAGTGCACATCGACAGAAATCCAAAAAAGAAAATGCATTTTGCCCTCGTGGCCTGACAAGCGAGACCTGCGGCTGCTTGAGATCGAAGACAATCTCGAAAGGTCGCGACCTTGGCTCGACTCTTGCTTAAGGGTGAGGCAGCAGACAGCTTCCATAAGCTTCCGACGGACGCGAAAATCAGTCAAATTCAAATCTCAGGCACCAGAACAGTCCTCAACCACACTTGGAGAGAAAGAATTCTGGTCCACGGGCCTTTGGGCTAGACTCAGTCTTTTTCTGGTCTAGCCGAATTGGTGCGTTTTCGGGCCCACATTCCGTTGTTGCGCGTGGATGAAGTGGTTGTGCCGGCTCGCTTAGCCGTTTTGGCTGCAGTCCGACCCAATTGGTCTGGTCTAGCTTCTCAGCAAGCCCAGACAATCTCAGAGCGGCTCCCCAACCTCCCTTTTCTCATCTGTGTGCTTGTTTGCCATGAACGGCGTCAATTTGTACCACCTGCGATGATGGATTCAAAAAACGCTTCGGGTTAGCTCTGGTTGGTCGATGGACCAAGACCTGTATTCAGACCCCCTTAGCCCTCTGCCTCTCTTGCTTCGACTTTGCGATGCTGTAACTCCGAATGTCTTCCATCTTCGCTGCAATCAACTACTACAAGGTTGCCTTCTCTGCAATGTCAACTGCATTCTGTGTCCTCTGGGGCTCTAATCATTTATTTATTTATTTTTGAGCGAGAGAAAGGTGGGCTGAAGCATTATATTATTTCACTGTGCTGTTCAAGTGCCTGGACGCACCTTCCGGCCCGCAAAAGCTAAAACTAAAAAAAATGCTTGAAAATCTCGAACAGAGCGTTCTTAGCCTTGTCAATCTCCGCGCTCTCACCCCAAGCCTTCTTTCGCTTTCTGCCGTTGTGCCTGTCTCCAACTTGACTCGGCTCGCTCTATTCCCTTGCACATCCCGCCTTGGCTTGTGACGTCCAGCCTACCTCCCGCCCTTAGCCCCGACCTGTTGCTTGACTCTCACACACAATCCTTCAGCATTTTCAAGTCTCGCTGCTCCAACGTCGTTGTCACTCGCCAGGTCAAGCTTCTGGCTTACATCCGAACAGCCTCTCGACCCTTCTTCCGTCATCGTAGACCCTCTCCTCGCTACACATACAGAGCAATCATTCTCCCGTTGTCGGTACCCTTGCGCCTTCCAGCCTCTTTACCACTGTCCACCAATACGCCACGACTGCACCTTCTGCTGAGAGATTCTATCAGCATTGCAGCCTTGGACCCTCATTGTCTTCCTTTTCTTCAGCCCTCGATCTTGATACTGCGATTGTAGCAATAACCCTTAGAACCGAAAGATCATCTTTGACAGCACGATAGAGATCATCCGCCCCTTTCCCGCAAATCCATCACCTCTACTTTCATCACCATATCTTATGTATATCTGCGCCCGTTCTTCTTGCGCTTGAAAGCATACCGTCCTTCATCGTCCACGACCAGCGGCATCTTCCTTGTTCTCAATTCAATTGATCCGCTTCCTTTTTTGGCGGTCTAGTTGACTTCCGCTCTTTTGGACGTTCTTGCAATCCCTTGACTCTGGCAACTCGCTCGCACTTTGCCGCGTCTCAGTCAAAGGTGAACGACAGATCATCGCCATCACGCTGCTGTCTTCGACGACATGTCCGCCGTTGCCCCGCGCAGAGCATCCTTGACGCCTTCTTCACCAGCTTCACGTCGAGGATCCTGGGTCGACCTTCCAGCAGGTAGCGCACCCTCATCACGTCGAGGTTCTCGTGTCGACCTCTCCATCAATACTTCCTGCGCAAACGCTGCCGCCGCAGCAGAATCGTACGCAGGCTCTTCTCAGGCCAAACTTGCCATCGGACAGCTTCTCGGCAACCTCGCCAACGTCTCAGAGTCACAGTCACGCATGTCGTCACCAAGGAGCCCTCGAAGCTCCAACTCGCCAGCTTCGAGCGAATCTCAACCACTCAAGCGAAAATATGAATCGGAACTAGATGCCTCCAATGCATTCAAAGCGTCTGAGATTCAACTTCCAAGCGATCCTTTGCGTCGAGCCAGCATCATCAACCTGGCAACCGCTGCAGCAGCAGCCGTCTTGCAGAGTCAGGCCGGTCAGCGCCGTATGTCAACCTACTCGGAACAGGATCAGAAGCGTCAGCGCGTAGAGCAACTTGGCATGTTGATCGAGCAGGCACGCAAAGCCAGTGTCGGCAGTCTGAGCCACGATATCACTCGACATGTTGAAAGCGCATCACAAAATGTAGCCATCGCTACTGCTCTCGCTAATCACCTCGGCTTGACACCACAGTCTTCGGCTGCTCCGACGCCTGCTCCTGGTACACCAGCGCCTTCTTCTCCAACGAAAGTATCTGGCAATGCCAATCACTCATTAGCTGTTGCCGCAACACCTTCCACTCCAAAGAGTCCTCTCTCCTCAGAACCAATTACAGCTTCCCATGAAGCAGACAACGCAACAGATCAGGATGCAGCCGTTGCATCAGCAGATTCAGGAGCTGTCAAGGAAGAAGCAAAGCTTCCTAGTAGCCCTCAACGGATGCCTGCTCCCTTGTCGCCAGTCAGTACACCTGCCATCACAGTCAACAATACCGAACTCAAGGATGCCACGCCATCCAGCAAAGTGCCTACCGCTGAGCTCCAGCGTGACATGCAGTCAACAACATCCAGCGAAGGCTTCCTCGACGAAGCTAAGGAGGTCGCCCATACATACAGCCGCTTCTATCGCTTCGAAAAAGAATGGGCCCAGAAGGCGCTCGAATTGGAACGTCGTCGAAGTTCTGTCCGCATCGACCCGTTGTTCAACCCTAACCCAACTCTCAGCCCGCTCTCGGCAGATGCCAGCGACGACAAGGCACGAACTCCTGCTTCTCCTAAGCAGCACTCGGCTCCTGAATCTCGTGTCATGTCCAGAGGCACTTCGCCCTTCGGTGACTTCTCCACAGGTCCTTCATCCAGAACCGCTCAAAGCGTTCCAAGTGGAAGTGGGACAGGATCCTTCTCCTCGTCGCACAGGGCCTCATCGAGTGGTTTAGCCAATGTTCTGTCAAACTTTGCTGAACTCATTGAGCACCGTCAGCGATCGTGTTCTGGGTTAGAGGCACTTGCAAAGCAGGCCAAAGAGTTGCCGGTCAAGCGATTAAGTCAGCCGAACCCTCAGTTCAGGACCACATTTGGCGAGTTCTCGTGGTCTAAGAAGCCAACATCGGCAGTAGCGAACACAATCAGTGAAGGCGATTATGATGGGTCGGACTACTCCTCGCCGGCGAGAGATGAGGATTCGGTGCAAGGAGATGCCCCGGCACCAGTTGTCAAGCCGCAGACACCATCAAGGCCTTCGCTATTGCAAGTGATGTCCGAAAGGAGGATCAAGGACGAGGCAGAGTCAGATAGTGAAGCTCCTGCGACACCGAGGTCTACCATGAGCATCGCCAGCATGCTCTGACGCCTCCTAGTATCTCGTCTCGTATCGCTCGTCGCTCCACTGCGCACCGCCATCGCGCATGCATACCCCGCGTGCCGTGCTAGCTCCAAAACAATCTCGCATCCTCGTAGCAGCTTTTACTTTTTTATCGTCTTGTATTTGTATCATTGTCTCCTTATCTGTTACGCATGACCAGAGCTAGTCGCCCTAAATGCACGCTTTGGGCATAATATTTCTACACAATCTTCATGCTGTGCTTGAGGTGTGAAAGTTGAGCAGACTTCCGCATGCGCTGAGTGTCACGGCTGGATAGCTGTCGGTTGAGCCGATGTGATGCCGTTCTCACCGCTTCACTCTCTTGCTATCATCACCATGATGTCGACTCTCAACAGTCTTCACAGAAAATCGTCACTTCATCACAATCAGGCTCTGCTTTGGAAGCAAGTTTTGTATGCAAGGAAAGAGATGAATGAAACCTGAACAAATCAAGCAAACTGGTATACTATCTACAAACGATTTTTTTGCTGTGCGACCGATGATGCAGGACTGGGTCTCAGGAAACCATCAAAGTACTTCTCGATAGCCTCGAATCCTTGCTGACCCTGATCGATGGGTGCTACTGCTCCCACATATCCATCTGGTCTAACGATGACAACTCCACCGTTTGGCAATCCCCACTTTTCATGGAGCTTGCCAACAAACCTGTCATCCAAAGTGACCTTGTATGCTCCATCGCCAGCCTCAATATCATCACAGTAGAGCATGCTCTTGAGAGCACCCAAGTGCGAGATCTGCTCGATCTCAATATCGAATCTCTGCGACTTGACGATCAACAAGAGATGGAAGAATGGGTTTGCTTCTGATGCAAATCCGTCCGCCATACCGGTGTTGAGCGAGTCTGGCAGCTGGTGGTATGCCTTGTGCTGCAACAACATCGCTCGCTGGTTGGCCCTGAATCGGTTGACGAAGGAGTGTGGAGAGGCGAGATGCTTAGCAAAGGCCTCGAGATGACGCATGTTCTTGTTAAGGTCACCAGCACAGACGTAAAGTCTGAATCCGCCTGGAGCGGTGAACTGGATCTCGTGAATCATGCGAACTGGTTGAGAATTGGACCATCTTGTAGCCCATGCAGGCTGCAAGCGACGACCAGGTTCAAGCTTGTCGGTGATCTTGGAAATGCCGAGTTTGCTTGGGTCACGGTGGTTGAGAACATTGTCGGCGTAAAGAACGCCTGCACCGGTGGTGAAAGCGGCGTTGCGACGTTGAATGTTGATGAAGTGCTCGCGCTTCTGAGCGTCAGTCATAGTTGCGACCTCGGGAGTGTTCTTGGGAACCTCACCAGAGAAGAGAGCCGAGTACTCGGAATCGAAGTCAATGAGCTGCTTGCCGGTGGCATGACGCTCGTCGTGGTAAGTACCGAGCAAGGTCTCAGGGTCAGCAAGGCCCTTTTCAACCAAGTTGATCCTCCATGCCAACGCCTGCGAATCGATGATAGCGGTGTTCATACCCTGACCAGCCTTAGGCGAGTGTGTATGGCAAGCGTCACCAGCCAACAACACTCGGTGACCTGGGAAAGCGACACCGTTTGCAGTCTTGCCCGCAGGAAGCGAATACCTCGAAACAAGCCTCTGACCGATCGGGTAGCAAGTGAACCACTCAACACCCTTGAACTTGAAGTCGTAAGGATGCGCAATCTCCTTGATCGCCTTCATGACCATCTCCGCAGTGACCTTATCCCTTGCATCGAGCGCCGACTCCTTGCTCTTCTCACCACCAAGTCGGTTGACCTGGGTGTAGCATCGAATGATCGGCTCGCCCTTCTCGTTGTTCTCGCGTGGGAAGATGTAGAGCGCACCGTGGTTCTTGGAGTGAATAGCAGCGATCTTGCGGACATCAGGGAAGTTAGTCTCGACAACACAGTCAAGTGCGGCCCAGAGAGTGTCGACCCAGTCACCGTTGAATGTGAAGCCGTGCTGCTTCTCGAGGGATTGACGCAATCGTGATCGACCACCGTCACAGCCGACGAGGTATTTTGTGCGGATGGTCTTGGTTTCGCCAGTAGGCTTGATGATGCTGATGGGTGCACCGCCCTCGTTGGTAGACTCAAGGACTGGCTTCATCTTTTCGAGTGTGACGGTGACGGGGTATGTAGGATCATCGGTCATCTCGAAGCTCTGGTAAGCCCAAGGACGAGTGACACGCTGACCGTGGCGCTCCATGTCCCTCAAGAAGCCACCTTCGATCAAACCTTGCTGAAGACCGAGGGTGCAGTTGTCCTGAATCTCCATGTCGGTAGGGAAAGACTGTACGCGACGAGTTCGCTCGATGCCTCGCTGGCCATCTGAGCGAGGGTCCCAGAAAGTTCGCTCGTATGAAGGTGCACTGCGATCGAAGAATTCGGATCCTAGAGGCTCCATGTTGCGGAGAACCTCGATGGTTCGAGGCTGGATACCGTCTGCACGACCAGCGGTGGTAGGCTCGGATCGCTCATCGATGACAAGAACGTCAAAGCCACCGAAACGGGCGAGAGAAGTGGCCAGCATAAGACCGGCAGGACCAGCACCAACGATGGTAACATCCCACGAGGTGCGGTCAATGTGTGTGAGAGGGTCAGGGTAGTTGTGTGTGCCGTGGGCATGGTGACCGCCTGCCTTGGACTCCTCGACAGCCTGACCTGGCGCTGAGAATGCTTGTGTTGGCATTGTGAGGTATGGAGGTCTGACCAAGATGAACTTGTTCAAATTTTGATGGTTGTGGTTTTAGAAGAAACCTTGATGCAAATGAGACGAAGCAAAGCTGTCCGCGGGACAGAAGCTGCTTAAAGCTGAGGACGAGATGAGCGGTTGTCGTTAGTTTGTGAGGCAAGCTATGAATTTCTCGGATGGACTTGTTGAGAATTTGAGGGAAGGACTTGTGGTGGTAGCAGTCTTCGGGGATGAGACGGGCAAGCGGTGATCTTATAACGATGTTCAAAGCACGGGTCAGGTGTTTGCTTGCATGAGCTATCCTGGAGTTCACGGCAACGTCGAAGCTTGCTAAGCTTGACTGCTGCTTTGCAGTCCGATGGTCAGTTGATGCACGGTCGAGCAGCAGCCGGTCAATTCACATTTCGTGGCAGCAGCAGCAGAGCGCGTTCTCCACAAAAGAGAAAAAAATCCACGGATTTGACGGAGCGTTCCCCGCCGTGCTTACAGACAGTGACACCGAGAAATCGAGTGAGTTAATTTTCAGAAAGCGCGGTGTCGGGTGGCCTCTCAGCTGGAAAAATACAGGAAAAGATGGCTTGAACCCTTTGCAACACGCAAGGACTCCGTCTTTTCCGAAAGCGCTCCCCTGCCCTTCATTTTTCGTGCCTTCACAGCCGTTCCTGTCCCATCACATCTCGGCCCCACCTCAGTTGTACACACCGAGCGAAAGTCTTCTTAAAGCTCGCGCGAGTGCCGCCCGAGCTCATTTGAGACTTGGCTTGACGAGCCTTCGAACCGAGCTTTCAAGCCTGTCAAGTTTGTCGCTGTCAAGTCAATCAGTCTTGGCTGCTAACCTTGTTTTCCGAAGATCCTCATCGGAGAGTTTTCTATCCACGTGTCCATCCTCCTTGCCAGCCGGTCAGCGGTATCGTGAAGACCTTGTCTATCATTCGATCTCATCAAGGGGCTCTCACCGTTGACGCTTACGCATTCGAGCGGCTCAAACACTCATGTCACGGAACAAAATCATTCAACTGCCATGATTCATGTTCGTTGTCTATTGCGTACTATCGTGAGCACGTGACAGTGTTGTAGACAACACATTGGATGAGATGCTTAGAATGCTCGAAGCCCCGCGCCAGACCTTCCGAACGCATCACCCTGCTGCTCACGTCGCTTCTCCTGCCTGTATGCATCCTGCTCAGCCTGTCGCTTCAGCGTCCTTGATCGAGATGCAAGCGCATCAATATGCTTCTTGCGAGCCTGCTGCAACTCGGCTTTCGCCTTGGCTGCGTCCTCCTTCTTCGATGCCACAACGGTGCCTGTCTTCTCATCCAAATTCACGAGCAAGGTGTCAATGATGTGGTTGGAGATGTACTGCTCGTTGGCCCGCGTCAGCGAGGCTGCCTGCTGAGTAGCATCCTGCAACCACTTGATCGCGAAGCGAGCAGCTTCAACGATGAGCTGATTGTCGATCCAAAGACGCAGTAGCACATCGCTGTTGCCGGTTCGGCTGAACCACTCAGTCAACCAGCTTGGCGTCACAGTGTGGTCCAACGACGAAGCTCGTGCCAACACCACTCGGTAGTACTTGCCGTCGTCTTCCGAGTCGTACATCTCGAGGTGGTATCGAACGTATCTCCATGCTCGTTCCGCAGCGGATCCTTCCCAACTCGCCGACTTCTCCGACAGTGTCAAGAAGACTGCTTCAGGCTCCAACAGATCCTCGTCCGCTTCCTCCAACTCAGCGATCTCCGGGTGAATGTCGTCCTCCGCTTTCTTGTCAGCTTTCCCGTTGACTGCCTTGATGCTGGTCTGACGCTTGGCAGCATCGCGCTCAAACTTGGCACGCGAGAGTGCAACCGCCTTGATGGTGAGCGCTGAGAAAATGGGGGTCATGTCAACGCCCAGACTCCAAGCCATATTGAAAGCCGAATCGAATGAGTCACTGTTGACGAATAGCAGCACAGCATCCGAGGGTCGAAGCACGGTGGTCGAGTAAGCCAGGTCTGGATATCGTTTGACCAGCTCGAGTCGAGCCAATGCAAGCGTGTACTCGCGACGCACATCATCCACGGAGACGACTCGGATCTCTCGTACACGTTGACTGTATGCAGACGCCGGAACGTACCTCGTCAGGCTGCTTGCTTGCTTTCCTGCGGCGGCACCGGAGCGCACAGAAGCAGTCGATTCGAACAGCGATTCCGCCTGAGGGTCCTCGGAGTCTACCGAGGCAGCAGCGTGGGCGAACCAGGCATTCTCGTGCTTCAACATGGTGAGAGCGTTGATCGATGCCAGATAGCTCTGTGCTTGCTCTACTGCGACAATCATGAAGCGTTCCAGAGGGTCAATGCCATCGTATGCTGCGGGACCGGATCGGTGCAGCTCACCAAGCCTCTCGGCATGCTGATACATGACGGCACCTGCCGACTTGAGATCGCCGCGGAAGACGTGATACGAGTAAAGCACCGAATAATAGTTGGGCACCGCCAAGGGATCCGAGTTGCGTGCTTTGAATGACAGTGTCTTCTCCACCTCGCTCTGCAGGCCAGGGAAGGTGAAGTGGAGAAGTGGTTGGATGTGACCTTCCTCGCACATGACGCTGACGAGATGTCGGAGGCAATCCTTTCGTACCCCTTCGTACGGTGTGGCCATAACGGTGGCATATGCGGCTTCAAAGTCATCGAGAGCAAGCTGGCAGCGGAAGATCTTGAACCAGATCTCCTTTGGTCCGGCAGTCTTGTGCTTTTTTGCCTCGGCATCACTAGCCAAGATCTTAGCCGGTCGCTCGTCCGCATAGGTGCCGACAGCGTCGATGCTGGCCTGACAAAATCGAATGACATGCTCGATGGCCTCGAATGGCTCAAAGAAGAGGGCCACATGGCGGTAGTAAGCAGCGACACGCTCTTCACCATCCGCGACCACGACGGCCGATGGCAGGAGCTCGAGCAGGCCGTTCGCGGCACGACTGCGCGAGTTGCTGGGCAGCTCGAGCGCGCTGACCACCTTCTCGAAGGACGCACCGGCATCGTCGAGTCTCTGCAGCTGGACGAGTGCGCGTGCTCGAACATATTCTCCAGCCGGTGTCTCGGGAAAGCTGGAAAGCAGCGTTTCGGCTGCGAGTGGATAGCCATTCACCAGCACCGCAAAGGCAATGGTTGTGTGTCTCTCGTTTGAGTACGGAAGGAGCGGCCTGCTTCCAATTGGCAAGGAATCGCGCAAGTCGGTCAGACCAAGCGACCACAGGCTCCGGAGCACGGCCGATTTGACCGACAAACTGAGAGCATCCCCTTCTGAAGATGGCTTTCCGACGGCGAGAAGCTCGTCACGCACGCATTGGTGGAGCAGGGTTGGTGCGGCGAAGTGGTGGGGCTCACGACTCTTGCGTCCGGCCACTGACATTTGATTGAGTTTGGCAACGATCGAGTCTGTCTCGGCTACGCCTGCTGCTTTGCCTGCCACCTGGACAACACCATCGGTCCGGGCTAACTGCAATGCAGCACTTAGTGATTGGTAGATGCTGAGAGCAGCGGCGATCTGCATGCTTTCATTTCCGACAAGTTCAGCCATCTTGTCTTCAGCAGCGAGCGCGGTCAGGAGTAGCAAGAAGGACACTGCGAGACGGTGGCGCGATGCTAGCGTCTGAACCAGTGCATCTGCGGTCCAGGCGGATCCGAGGTCGCTCGACGCGAATGGTGAGGCAGAAGTGAAACCGTCGACGTCGTTGGCAACCTCGCTTAGCAAAATCGCTACATCGGTCAGTGTGCTGTCAAGGCTGGCGCCGAGCTCGGTGGCGGTACGCGAAACAATCTCACTGGCTTCTTCTCCGCCGAGGGTGGCAAAGTTGTTCGCCCATACGTCAGCAATAGCCTCCTTGACAGAAATAGTGATTGGCTCGGACAGCAGGCTCTGCAGACCGACAGCAAAAGCCTCCAGCTCGGGGGCAGTGAAGCAGTTGGTCAATTCTGAGGCCGACTCGAGTAAAGTGAGTACCTCAGCAACGGTGGCTGAAGTTCGACCGAGCGTAGGAAGGATGTTGGTGGGATGCGAGTCAGCGGCATGCATTAGCAAAGCGCGCTCTTCCTTTGCCGCTTCTGTGCTCGACGTGTTGTTGGGGTTTCGATTCGATGCCGCGAAGAGACGTCGTTGCAAACGCTCCACGATACTGGCTTCGTCTTCGTTGACGGGCAGCGCGACGGTGTCCCGGCTGATGACTAGGGGAACGAGTGCATTCCCCAAGACAGATCCGGCGTCCGAGCCAGACACCGGAAGTGACAAGCCGATCGGCCATCGTGCTGAGGTCTCGATCTGCTCGGCGAGACCAACAAAGCGCATCCATTCGCGAACGCGCGAGGCGTATAGCTTCTCGTACATTGGACCTCCTGTTCGTGGATCGTTCTCGAGCTGACATCCGCTTGCGACTACGGAGGCGACCTCATCCCGAAGACTAGCGAACATGTTCGAGGGCTGGCGCGACGAAGACGGAGCAACCTCCTTGTATGTTGAGAGTGCAAGTCGTAATGTTGATTCGGAGAAACGACCAGGCTCGAGAAGACGATCCAAGAAGATCTCGGCAGCGTCGATGATCTCTCTCGTCGCTTCGAGCGTCGCTTCAAAGTCTTCTCCGTGCAACGGTCGGTAGATACGCTCCGATGAGACAGTTCGCCAGTCGTCCTTTGACAAGTCCTCGGCAACAGAGCGGATGCTGATTGAGCTTTCGTCGGGGTTGGCAGCCTCAACGCCTACCTTGGCATACTTGAGCACTGGTCCGGCTCCTGCATCCCACAGCGTCCACATAACCCAACCCTCGCCTTGCTCGCCTTGAGGTGTGAAGACAACATCTCGAAGCTCGACGTTGCGCCCACGCGTCTCGGCATCGCACTGCTTCTGCCAGAGAAGTGTCATCTCGCCGAGGCCGCCGGAAGAACCCTTGGAGTCCTCGAGCTCGACGCCGTATAGCGCGAAGAAGTTGCCTGAAGGTAGCGATGCAGGAATATAGGCCAGCACGTAGAGCGCATACCGATCTTTATCGTCTGAGCCCGGTGTGAATACCTTGACGAAGGGTCTAGAGACTGTGCTGAAGTAGGCTTGTGTGTCGGACGAATCGAGTGCAGATGTACCTTGATCCTCGGCAACCACCAATTGCTTCTCGGTGAATGCGACCGAATCCATTTGCAATGGCAGGTCGATGGTACGGATGCAAGAGTCGGTCAAGAGGTTCCATACTCGAAGTTTGCGGTCGCGACTGGCAGCGAATGCCATGGCATTGCCCACCTCTCCTGGGTAAACGTCGAGAGAAAGGGCATAGCTGGGAGAAGACTCGGAGTCAGACGTGGCATTGGATCGTCCGAAGAAGCGAGAAACGCCGGAGAGGAATGAGGTGGGTCGGAGCACGGACTCTTTCCAAGCGTTGTCGTTCACATCTCTGGAGCCAGAGACGCTACGGCTGAGCTTGACAATGGTGCCGTCAGCACAAGTCACGAGAGCGAGGCCAGAGTCCACGACGTAGAGCTGAGCAGCATTTGCTGCGCCTCGAATGGATGCCGCGAGAACAGAATCAGATGATGCGATGTGCTGGATGCGATACTCCGATGACCAATTTGAAGCAAGTCTTGCATCGTGGAAGAGATTTGGCGCAGAGAAAACGAGTCGGTAGAGGAAGCCGGTCGTTGTGACAGCTACTACGTAGAGGCGGTTAGAAGAAGGATCTGCAAAGAGCCCTACACCAGGTAGCAACGGGGCAGGGAATAGGAAGGTGCGTGCCGGCTCTGACCCAAGCTTAGGACTGATGGAGGCAGTAAAGGATTCTTTGGACGCCAAGGCTTTCGATGAAGGTCCTGCGGCAGCACTTTGATCTTGCAATGTCGACCATCGAAGCTGAAGCTCCCTACCACCGGCAACGACTCGTGCCAACACAAAGCCACCATCGAAGTTGTTGTGGGAAGACGAGGGAAAATAGAGCCGAGCGTCGACTGCGTGGTGGCTGACGACGTTGACGACTTCTGGCTCATTGTCGACGCCTGGATGCTGTGGTGTTGGTACTGCAACAGCATTATCATCTTGACCGTGGCTGCCTAACGCGGAAGCTGGCGCCACCAGAGACGCTGAAGCGAGTTTGTATGGAGTATACGGCAGCGGCATGATGAGATCGTCTGTGGCCGATGCAGGCTAAGCTGAGCTCTTTGCAGCGGAAATTTCTTTGATGTTTGTAGACCGCGGCGAACGCCCTGATGCTGGAAGAGCAAGGCCAAGAAGACCAAGTCAAGAGCCTGCTTGTCGATCTAGCTTGAAGTCGACTGCATGCGTCGCGGTGAGAGTTGATACTAATGGTGCAGCGGTTCTTCGAAGATGATGTGAGAGGGGTATCGAGCACGAATGTGAATGCGCGGTATCGCTGGGATCGTTTCTAAGGAAACACTGAAAGGTGGAGCTTGAGAAGGAAAGACGCACGAAGCAGACATCAACGCTTCAAACGTCTCAAAAATTGGAGAAAGGGCCGATCACGTGGATATCAGGTCAGTGCTCCAATCGCGGACGCGTGCTTCTTGTGTTGCTTCCAGACGCAGTCCGAAAAAAAAAACAGTTGGGGTCTAACAACGTTCAGAAATTGCTCACATGGCTTCATGTATTCAGCGTCGACAAGGTTTGACAGGTAATGAAGTCTCGGGCAAGCGCTCTCTTAACGCGAAAGATGACTCATTTGCGACAGCATTCGCGGTCACTCGATCATACCAAGCAGCGAGGCAATGTGGTAAGGATGCATTGTGTTGTAGGGTATAATATGCAGAGAAAAGGTCTATAGCAAAGCACTGAGAAAGTGTCCGCGAAGGCGCTGCAAAGAAGTAAGCAGCTGCCTTGGCAAGAGGGTATATAGTCTTTGAAGACACGAAAGAAAGCGAAGGTTTAGAGTACAGTTGCGGCGATGACAGCAATAGCGGCCAGGCCGGCGACGCCGAATGAGGCGGGAGCGAAGGCGGATGCTCCACTGGTGCTCTGAGCCTTTTCAGCTACGACGCTGGGCGAGGTGAAGGCACGAGTAGCCTGTGTCCTAGTCGAGTTCTGCGTGCTGGTAGCAGCGGCGCTCGTGGAAGCAGTGCTAGAAGCACTGTCTTCGATCGACAATTCAGTCTCGGGATCGGCAGAGCCATCACCAAGGGTGAAGCTGTCCAAAACAGTACCGTTCTGAGGGGCCTCGTCGTTATTCCAAGCGTTCTTGTACCAAGGCATGTTGAAGAGCTCGGGAACATTGCCAGTGATCCAGCCGAGACCTTTGAGACTTGGGTAGTAGTCCTTGAACACCTTAATCGAGGCATGAGTAAGCTCGTGCTCAAGCATAATGAGACCCTTGTCCTTGGGACCATGGATACCAGCATTGGCAGCGGCAGCGACGGAGGCGTAGTCCTCACCAGGGACCTCGCCTGGGCATTCGGAGCCTCCCTGGTCGTCTAGGCACCAGTCGTTGGTGTCGTGGTTCCAGAGGACGTTAGTAAGACCAAAGATCTCCTCGGCGATGGCACGGACACGGTTATCAATGTCTCCTTGAGGAGGTCGCCAAAACTTGGGAATGTATCCACCGCTCTTGTCAGCAATGATCTGCATGGTCCAACCAAGCTCAGCAACGAGCTGCTGGTTGGTGAGGGTGGTGCATAGGTGGTGAGACCAGGTGTGAACAGCGAAGTGTTGGTCGCCCTGCTTGACTGCCTGCTTGAACTGCTTGGGGTATGTAAGGACGTTGGATCCGATCATGAAGTGGGTGGCGGTCTGGTTGTTCTGAGACAGGAAGTTGTACAGGTCACCACTGTTACCAGTGGGACCGTCGTCAAAGCCGATGGCCATGTGGTTGGCGGGTGCGTTGACGATATCTGTATCGGAAACACACTTGGTGACGGTCCAGGAGCATGTCGCGGGGTCGAAACCAGCGTTGTTGGCATAGACGGGGTTGCCGTCTTGAAGCATAGCGGGAGCGATGCTAGGAATCTTGCCTGCAGCGACAGCAGCGTCAAGTGCATCAAGCCATACCTTGGGGGTCTGAGCTGCTGTGGGGATGGCGAAGCCAGGAGGATACTTGTTGCTCTGTCTTGGCTGGATCTTGACGGTGAAGTCACCAGCAAGAGCACTGCCAGCTAGAGTTGCCCAGAGAAGTAGTCGCAACATGTCGACACGGAAGCTGTACTAATCCAAGGTCTATGAAGTTCAAGCTTGGTGAAGGGGGTTGATGGGAATCAGTCGGAATCGAAAGGAAGCCAGAAAGCGGGTAGCTTTATACTCTTTGACCATTCAGGTGCACACGACTTTGAGAGTCGGATCCTTTCCGTAAGAGGCCATAGGGGAAGCTTGTCTGACATTGAAACGGGCTCATTGTGCCTATGCAAGGCGATCAGGAGGACAGAACACTGCTGAATTACCGAATGGGTTCGGGAGATACACCGACAAGCTACGGAAAAGAACGTGGGCGCCGTCGCTTGAACTCCGGTCAGCGTCTTTTCCAAAGAAGAAGGACAAAATACGGCGACCTTCAGAAGCACAATTAGGGAGGCAGGCAGAACGCCGCGGGACGACACACAAACAGAGCGGATCGACTGAACCGCAGGCTGAGGTGCTAGCGAGTTTAGCTTCCGTAGGAACAGTCGTGTGCTTTCTTTTGGTTGCCTTTCGAGAGACGGATAATGACTGGCTCTGACGTCCCTGCATGTGGCGGAGTGGCTCCGGAAGATCGAACGGGAAATTGTTGACGAAGCTGCAGAACATGAGGGGCGGGAAAGAAGCACAGTTAGAGTTGGATGATGTCTTCTGTTCGTTGAAGTCAAGGCAAACATAAGAACCAAGAACCACGCAGCTCCGACGGTCCAGCTATCGTGCAGAACTGAGCCAGCCAAAACAAGCATTTTGGCGATCATGTGCGGACTTGGCAATTTGTGCATGATTCTGTGCATCGCTTGTGTTGTTTTGTTCTTTTCAGAAAAAAGTGTCATTTTCTCCTTCGACAGCATCAACGGTCAAGTGCAGTCAAGTCAGGCCCGCATGAATTGCTGGCAAACATCCATCCGATCCTCGCTATCTTGGTGTTAGAATGGTGTCTAGCACAAGCTCAACTCGAAATCGAGACAGCGCACTGCATCATTTCTGCGAAAGTGATAGCAAGAGGTCTCAAAACTTCTTCATCGTGTCGAACAAAAGGCATGGCGGCCACCGTTTCGAGAGAGGCGCAAGGACTCAGCGTCATGAACTTGGAGGTCTGTATATCGAAGCGAGCGGTGATCCAATCGTGTGCTGACTTCCACAGAAGCCACAGTCAGCAGCAGCGTTGTCCCTGCTTGCAGCTGCATGGGGCTGCATATTCTGTGTTTGCAACTTAACTGCCTTTTCGAGTTGTCCTCGTTGGTAATCGAACACTTCCGCGGGAAAGTCTCCTAAGCTCAGACCTTTGCTGATGCCTCGCTACGACGAAGAGTCGTTTAGAACTTCTCGATACCGAGAGCAAGGCCAGCTTTTCTTGCTGCCGACATTTCAGAAGCAACTCGAAAACAACTGGCAGAAATCTTATCATTGAGCGGAAGTTTCGCCATAGCGGATGATGGCTTTTCCTGCTCATATGCACATTCGAGGTCGAATCGGATGATTGCGAGGTCTTTGTCGAGGTCTCGGAATACCCGCTGTGCAGCGTTGTACCGCAAGCTCGCTTGGATGATGATGCGACGTAGGACATGTAGACTCCAAGGCAAACAGAAATCGTCGTTGATGTGTTACAATCTCGTCCACCCAAGACACAAGTATCGTCACATCGCATAGCGTGTGGCAGCGAACGGAAGTCAGTGACAGGTCCATCTTAATCGAGACATGGACGAGACCATCTTTGGCGAAGAGCGTAGACTCACACTGTCTCAGACACGGAAGTTTGTGTGCCAAACTGACACGTCTCGGACTACAGGCGACAAGAGACCTTCAAGACGTCACACAACATCAACACCTCACGAAATCCCAATACTGTATCAATTTGTGCTTCGAATACTAGTTTGCCCTGGATCCGCTACTTCTTCTGCGGAAGGGAAGCCCATGAGCCGGACGACCAGACGTTCCAAAGCAAGACACTGACCGATGGTGGCTGATTCGTGAGGCTAGGTCCAAGGCCAGATCGGCGATTTTCAACTGCAGTTTGTTAGGCCGCGTCTAAATGATCTCTTCACTTTCGAAAATCACCGGCCCGGAAAGGTGACGAACCGGTCACTACCGATTGCGCCTTCTTGTCTTCTTGATGTTGTGCGAGGCGAGAGCATGCTAGCGATTGCTGAATTCGGTTTGTGGTGGACACGATGAGACTTGCAATCCGTGCGAGTCTTTGCAATTGCATATCAAAGTCTTACCGCCATTGCCGAGCTAGCGTAACTACAGTATTAATATATTCACGGAAGCACGAGCCCGGAGCCAAATGTGTGCCTTGGCTTCTTCTCCGCATGAATGGTTGCCGCATCGTCTTCTTCTCCACAAATGGCCCACGAAGGCGACAACCAAATACATGCTTCTCTCTCTCACCCACTCTCATACAGCAACCTTTGACACAGATCAGCCTCAGCCTCAATTCGACGACCGGCATACACGATGGCCCACAGCATCATTTCACCTTGGTATTGGCTCCTCAAGTTCGCAGCAACTTTGCTGCGAAGTATGGTCTACTTGAGGCGCGGAACACAACGCTATCTCCGCAACCTGCCATTACCAGCAGGCATCGTTCGAGAGCGACTTCAAATTCCATCCCGAGACAAGGGTCGATCCATCGGTGTTGACCTTTACCGACCCGCCGGTGGACCCTCGTCGAACAAGCTTCCGGTCATCGTTAATTGGCACGGCAGTGGATATGTGCTCCCGAGCTGGGGTGAGGATCGCGAGTTCATCCTACAAGCCGTCAAGGCTCTCGGTTGCATCGTGCTCGACTCCGACTATCGCAAGGGTCCCGAAAACGTCTACCCCGCCGCCCATGATGATGCCGAAGACGTTGTCAAATGGGTCCTTTCGCAATCGGATCGTTTCGATGTAAACAAGGTCGCATTATCAGGCTTCAGTGCAGGCGCTGGACTTTCTCTGAGTGTCGGCAACATCTTTGGTCCCGAGAAGATCCGTGCTATCTCAGCCTTGTACCCTCCCATCGACGTTGGCAGCACACCGTCCCCCGCTCCCGAGCCGTACAACCCCAGAAGCGGTGTCAAGCTCACTCCTGGCGTCGTTGGTCTTTTCAACAACAGCTACATGCCGGACCTAGCCACCAGGTCCGAACCAAGATTCAGGATTCGCGGACTCGACACTTCTCGTTTCCCCAATCGCATCTTCATCGCAACCGGTGATTGCGACATTCTGTTCGCAGACGCCAAAAAGTATTTCGCAGAGCTGGCTCAGGCCGAGAAGGGCAAGAAGATTCAGTTTGTCGCGGTGGAAAGGGAAGAACACGGCTGGGACAAGCAACCCTTGGTGCCCGAGTCAGTCAAGGCGCGAGATGATGCGTACAAGGGGATGTTTGACAACATTCGCGAAGCTTTCAACGCTTGAGCTTGTACGGCTCACACACTTCCGAGAACAACGGTGCACTAATTCACGCCACTCCGAAATGTTATTAGACAGTAAAGCTCAAGCTAGAGTTTGGTGATGATCGTGTTGCTGACTAGATCAGTTTTGAGTTGAGAATCACATCAGAGCTCCTCGACACTAGCAGCCTTGAAGAGAGCAGTGTAGAAGTTGGTACTGTCGGCAAGCCCTTGGATCGAGTAGTGCTCGTTGACGGTGTGGACCCCAGTGAATGCACCGAGGCCGGTCTTGTCGGGAGCAATGCTGGACGGACCGAACCGAATGATGTTTTGAGTCAGATTATGATAGTAACGAGTGTCGGTGTTACCCTGCATGATGGAGGGAGCTACCTTGACAGGCTCGCCTTTGTCGTTGACCCAAACTGCACGGACGAGCTGAGAGAAGAGCTGCCACGGCTTGGCCTTGTCGCCCTCGAGCGGAGTCCAAGGTGCTGGCTCGAGAGGGCTGCGAGCCTCCTTGATGGTCAGCTTTGATGCTCCAATGGGTGACGAGGCGTTGAGGATGTGGTCGCCGAAGGCAACCATCTCCATGTTGTACTTCTCAGCGACCGATGAGAGCACGTCGATGTAGTGCTGCTTAAGCTCGTTGAAGTTGCTGGTGATAGCGATGCGGTGGTCCACGTATGCAGTGGCGCTTTCAGGCAGAGCATTGAATTTGAGCCCACCAGATACGATGTCAACGGCGGTCGTAGTGATGAACTGCGTCTGAAGCTGTTCGGGCATCGAGTGGACCACACGCTCCTTGGTTTGCTTGATGCGGCGTTGACGGCCACGGTCGGACCAAGCATTAAGAACGGGAAGGACGAGCGAAGCAAACGAGTTCGGAAGCACGCTCTGCACCGTCGAGTAAAGACCAAGGTGTTCGAACGAAGATTTGGAAGCCCATTCGAGATCCTTGAGGGCAGAACGAAGGGCGGGTGGGATACGCGGTCCGTCTCTGATGCACTGAAGGAACTGTAGCTGAGGCCCACCGATCTTGCTAACATCGAGACGGTCGCGCTTGTCTTCAAGCTGAGTAATGGCACGAGCAAGTAATCCGATCGAAGTATGTGCTCCAGCCTGCGATGAGTGTCCACCATCCGACTCGACAGTAACAGCAATATCAACCGAACCCTTCTCTGCGATACCTGGCATAGCGACGTCGATACCCGGACCCATGCTATCGGTGGCGCCGAGAACAGGGTTGCCTTCATCGACGATCATGGCAATGCTGTCACGCCCGTAGATCTCCTCTACGCGCTTTGCGAGCCAGCCGGCACCCTGTTTTCCGCCCGACTCCTCGTCGAAGCCAAAGCTGAAAAGAATGGTGCGCTTGGGCTGCCAATCTTCGCCAAGCAAGCCTTCGACAGAAGACAGCAAGCTGACGAGCCAGGCCTTGCAGTCGGTAGAGCCTCGACCCCATACTGTATCAGTCTTCTCTTCGATGAAACCGTCAAAGGGAGGGTAGCGCCACTGGTCGAGCGTGCCTTGATTGACAGGAACGACATCTTGATGAGCCATCATGAGAAGCGGCTTGAGCGATTCATCGCTGCCCTTCCAAGTGTATAGAAGACCGTGTTGGTGGACCTTCTCGAGATCGAGCTTTTCGTGAACGCGTGGGAACTCGCCCTTGAGCCAGTCGGCGAACTTCGGGAAGGCCTCCCACTTTTCGGGCACTTCGTTCGGGTCAGGCCATTCATCGCCGACAGTTGTGTCGATCTGAACGGCCTTGCTGAGTCTCTCGGCAAGCAAGTTGCGATCCAGGTCTGCCAAACCATCTTTGAGGTCGTATGGGTCCTGCTGAGGGCAACGTGCGGCCGAGTTTGATACTGAGTCTGCCTGGACAGAATTTGCCGCTCTCCACAAACCGTCATTTACGGCATTCGATGCAGCATTGTCAAGCGATAAGAACGTCAAGGCGACAGCGCCGAGCACTAAAGCAAGGATAGCGGCCCATTTGGTACCTTTCTTTGCCCTGTCGGTCGACACCATAGCACCTCGTTTCTCGTCGGCGAGGCGAATGCTTCGTTGCGACGTCGGCAGCATCTTGATCTTACTTCTGAACTGCGCGGCTATGTCGCTCCTGAGGGTTGGTCGTTGGAAGCTGTGGATGCTTGAGAAGAAGGCGTCCTGGTCAAAGCGTCCTAGGATGTCGTGCGGTCGCTCGAATAACGCCGAATGCGGAGCTCAGAATTCCGTAAAACAGACCGGCTACCAGAGTCAAGACGCCGGATAGAAAGCCGAAATTTCAGTCTTTGTGCATATATTTCAATGCGGTCTAACAGTCTGATATTTTTAGGCTTTTCGCTGCCTCTTTTTCGCAGGCGCTTTTTTTACCACGGAGAAGAGGCATGCGGAATGGTCCTTCAACTAGGTATCAGACCCGGACATGAACACCTTCTATCATGAAGCCTTACTCTTGCTGGCAGCCGAATCGGGCACCGCCGCAGTGAAGAGCCAGAGGGGCCAGCGAGCCCATCTCGCAGAAAGTATGACCTAGACTGTTGACGAAGCGGTACAGTGTCTTGTTTTGAATAAGTTACGTCGATGTCGACTCAACGAACCTGTTCGACTCGAGCCTTTGTCATTGATTGACGGGCGCATCGAGTCAGTTGCTACGAACTCAAGGTCGATGAGAATGCTTTGGCAAGCGGTCGAATCGGACCGATTTGAACCTTTTCGACCTTTCTTACGTGCCTGATACAATTGCTTGACCGGTCACCTCTCGTCATCTCTTCCCCTTGAACAGCCTACGCTCGCCGCTGCCGCTGCAACAACTTCTGTCTGGCTGTAGTAGGCCTTCTTGCTTTATCGGTCCTAGCGCAGCTTGAAGTACAAACCCCCCAAAGATGGTTGTTAGGACTCGTGACCAGCTTCATCTCAAGTCAAGGCCAATGTTCTTATCCCTCGGAAGAGATTGTTCCGCTGCGCAACCTCGAGACCCTTCCCCTATCTCTACCCGCGCTATCTCCCCCCACAGCGATCCGGCCTCTGGCCCGCTCTTCAGTTGGCCGGGTCGAGCGAGCCAATGCAAATAGAGCTCGGATCTCCCCAGGAAAAGAGCAGCAATGCACTGCCAACGGTTCAAAAATGCAATCCTTCACTTGACATCGGAGCCTGCCAATAGCGTCACGGAAGTATCCGGACGAAGCTATCGAGCGAGAAGGTGTGAACATCTGCGTGAAACAGTCGCCACAGCAGTCAGATTCCGCTGCTGGCGGATTCAGATTGATCGGGACAAGTTCGAGGTGGGATGTGTTCGTGTTCCTGAGCTGTATCGAACTGTGTGTTCTGCAAGGTAGGGTCTACAGACCGCAGCAGAGAGTCTGATTGACGGGAGGTCCGTAAGCGAGGCAAGATTGACAAGACCCTTTTCTCACGCTGCCTTGTGGTTCTCATCTTTGAAAGCCAGACGAACCACGCTCCTCGAGCCGAGCTCGCTTACAGAGGGGGACAATGGCGCACGCGACGAAAACAAAGGCAGCCGTCTCCCGTCTCGTCAAAACATGAAGATGGTTGCTTGATCCTCGAGCACTGACTTGATCGAACTCGAATTAATGGAAATCAAGCCAATGAGTCCGAGTTCAAAGACTACCGAGCATAGCCTCCATTGCCTCCTCGATGGTTGTCGAGGAGCGAGGGCCGGCAATGTCAACGGATCGTCCGAAGAGAGATCGAGGCAACGGTCAACTCAAAGACAAAAAAGTCTAAGCAAGTTGACCTTTGCTTTGCTTTGCTTTGCTTTGCTTGCGGATGACTTTTGTGGGAGAATCACCTCCGTTTTCCCCGTCTGCCCGAGTGGAAAGGCAGGGTAAGACCGTTGAAGTGCTGCTAGCCAACCGAAACGTTTTGACGCGGATGTACGAGCCTGTGGCATATTTCAGATCCCGACAAATTTCACCAAAAGGTTGAAAAACGGAAGGAGGTGAGATCACACAAATCAACCTACTGTATCCTTTTCCCACCTATGTCATCAGACAGTTGCCAAAAACGCAAAAAGCCCTCTTCCCTACTTCTTTCCTCTTTCCTCGATCCTCGGATTAATTCCTTTCCCTCAAACTATGACCGCCTGCTTGTTGATCACGACCATGCTCTTCCTGGTTTTTCATGAGAACACAACTCCAGATCGTGATGGCCTCGATGGGATACGTTCGCGAACTGAACCTTGGTGTGCTGCCAGATCGCGTCGAAGGTTAAAAGATACAGTTGCTAACTGTTCATGCGCAACATTTGTAACGCTCGACCGGAGTTGGTCCGAGGCTGAATCTTGCATGTCCTCTCTTCTGATGCTCGAGCTTCTCGTTCGAACAGTGTCCGCCTGTTTGTTGTCACCACCGTACGCCCCTGTGTTTCTCTGAGAGCTGCTTGTACTGTACCAGACACAAGGCAAGGAACGGCACTCTCCGCTCTCTGCTCCGCCAGAACTTTGGACCGAAGTGTGCCCGCGCCGCCTTGTGACGACAAACGCAGGCTTCGTCATGCGCTGCTGGCATGCGCTCTTTTTTCCTTTCGATGATCTGCCTTCTGCACCGACACTAGAATCGTGCTGCTCTTTTCCTTTGAAATGCATGACGAGGACCGCCACCTTGAACTTTGTGCAAAGCTCTAGGATATCGGTGCACCCTGAACAGCAGCAGTGGACACAGCAGAACCAACCAGACGGATTCAGCTTTCTGCCTGCTTTGCTGCCTCGCGGTTCTTTGGTGGCTGCTGCTGCTGCTGCTGCTGCTCTGTCACGCTTTCTGCGCGAGGCTCGCTTCGGTTCCTTTTTCTTGATTGAACCATGTCCGCCAGCCACGCTACACAAGCAGAGTCTTGCCTCGCTAAACGCTTTTTCTCCTCTCCTCTCCTCTCCTGGCGAGATGCAATGCAACACAGGGTCCCCTCCGCTGACGTAGAGTCAATCTGCCTTGGTCCGCTTTGCACTAACTTGCCTGTAAGCTGGACTAGAGCTTCTTCCCATTGTCACTCCTGTCTCTCTTTGTCTATCTCTCTCCCTCTCTCCAGCCGAAAGAATCCTCTCTGCTTCTGTCCCTCGCTAAGCCTTGCTGCCTTTGTCGCTTGGGCGTAGCCACAACTCACGTTCCTTCAGTTGCTGGGTGGCTCACTCACTTCATTCTTCCCTTCGCCATTCATCCTTCTTTGAATGACTCTTCCTTCTATACCGATACCATACTGCCCTTCTCACCACCGTCTCATCGACCTCTCCTGCTTCGATCGCTCGTCAAGTTCATAGCGAACAGCAACGCGAAAGTTGAAATCGTTACCCTCAAGAGCTCCAGCACACGACAGCACACCTGCTCAGATACTACGACGATGTACTGCTAAATTGTCCAGATCAGAAGACAATCGACACCAGAGCTCAGCTTCCGGCCACCGCGACTTTGGTCTGAGCAACACGTTTGAAAGGCTTTTCAAAGCTGCCATCTAGCCCGCCATCGTCGGATACCCTGTTCACCTTGGTCTACTCCTAAACTCATCATCATTCAGTCACTTCTACCTCCATTCACACGGGGTTTCAGTCATGGTGACCAGAATACCTAACGAAGCTGGCCCAAGCCAGATTCCTCCCAGCTACTTTGACCTCTCTCCACGACGCTCGCTCAATCCCGTCTGTCGCGACGTGCAAGCCGCCCTCTCTTCCTTCCGCTTCTCCGGTAATGTCTCCGCCAACGCCACAACAGAGAGTCCCACAGGTGGCGCGCCGCCTTCCAATGTCGCATTCGGCTTCCCCGGCACTTCTGACGACGACGAATATGTCGAACCTTCTTGCATGATGGACGCTGCCAGTCGTCGACCAAGTGTCCAGAGGACTTCAAGCGCGCCCGAGCCAAGCTCGTCCAAGACAGCTTTGTTCGTCGAGCCCCAAGGACCATCCACCTTGCGACCATCCTTGGCGCGTGCCTGCTCCGAGAGTCGCGCTTCCGGAGTATTGGAGCGACGACGCCGCAAAGTTGCGTCCGCAGGCGACGTTCTTCCTTCTACGCTCATGCTCGATTTAGCCAATCTCCCAATGACGATGGGCGCAGGAAACCTTGGTCTTTTGCGCGCCGCCCGCAAAGCCATCGCTGAACCCACTGGCTTCGATTGGGGTCGTATCCCCACTTCCGCTCCAGCATCGACGGCCACATCGCGCTTCTCAACGCAACAGCAGCAAAGCATCAGCATGACTTCCTCGGCTCGTGTTTCCGCCGCTCCGACTCGTGTCTCGACCACATACTCTCTGCCTGCCTCGACGTCCGTCTCGACCTCGACCTCACCAGAGTCGAATCGCATCGCGAGCGGTCTTTCTTCGTCTCGCTCGTGCGTTGGCTCGCATTGGAGCAACCGTACCTCTGCGTCCGACGAGTCCGAATGGGACTGGGCTCTCGCAGGTAATGCCCGCGCCACCTACGAGGCGCTTCGTTTCAGCAAGTACCAGGAGACCAGGGAGCCTGTACATGACATCTGGCAGCAATTGCCAGACTGGGTTAGTCGTCGCTCTTCGCTTGGCGGAAGAGATGCTGATTTGTCTTTGCGCGGACCTGGCTTGCATAACTCCTTCGTGCCGCATAAAGCCAGCAAAGATCCAACAGCAGCCGTGGCCGCAGCTGCTTTGTCTCTCTCGCTCTCGCAAACATCTCTTTCGCAGCAAAGCCCACGTAGCAGCATCTCTGGTCGCGGGCGCGGTCATCAGTCCAAGATCTCGGTGCACGTTCCTTTCCGCGTTATCGAAGAGGTAGCACCGCAAGCGGGCTCTATCTCGCCCCGTGCTTCTTTTGTTGGAGCTCGAGACCATGCTTCAGATCAACGCCGATCTCGCAGTGTGGAGAGGGGTGAAGCCACGACTGCCTAGATCGTCATTCTGATCATAGCCGGCATCCTTGCACCTCCTCCCACAAGCATGCGATCGACCACTTCCCTATACCCGAGCTCGAGGTTCTCGTCGAGCAAATCTCACGTCGGTTGACAATGTCCCGACGTCTAACACTGACTCTTTCTTGCATGTTCTCATCTCATTAGCAATATCTTGTATTTGTACGCCAGCATATCTCATAATCAACAATTCGTCTTTTCTAGCAACGACATAACCATTTACCGAAGCTTCTGCCTCAAATCTCGTTGAAAGAGTAAGGCCGTGAAGGCTGCGAGTTGGGAGGACAGCTAGTGTCGTGTGGGGAGAGGATACGCGTGCGAAGATTCGGATCCGGGTATCGCAGGAAGGCATTTACGGATGCTTCCGGCTCGCGTCCTCGAACACTGTGATCGTGCCTGTTCCAAATCGATGACGGCAGAGTGAGAAATCAAGGCAGAAAATCGACTCTCAGCTGGCACGCGTCAGAATCCCGAATTCAAGCTTTGCTGTGTTCCCTTTGAATCGATGCGGACAAGCCATTCGCCCGATTCGAGAAGTTGGCATTTCTTCTCAACGTCCTTTTGAGGCTGGCAAGGCTGTCTCTTTCGTCGCTGTCTGCAACCGCAATCCTCCACAACTCGAGAGACCGTTCGAGCCAAGTCGCACATTCACATCGCATCGCACTACCTTAAGACGACCTTCTTCTCACCACCTCTATCCAAAATCGTTCACCGCAATCCGCAGCATCTGCTTCCTGACCGCCCACTCGGCACATAGATACGGATCTTGCGCTACTAAGGTCGTCATGATGAACCGCGCCGCCGCCCTGCGCAGGGCTGCTGCCCTCAGCCCATCGTCGGTAGCTCGATCTCGCAGCGCTGCCGGTGTTCGCACATACGCTACAGGTGCCGATGGAAGCTCAAGATCCGGCACTGGTCGCTTTCTGCTCTACTCTACCCTTGCGACCACCTTGTTCTACGGCGTATCGACAGTGGCAGCACTCAACAACGACCGATACCAGGACTTTTTCGTAGAGAGCGTTCCCGGAGGTGAGCGCATCATTGATTACCTCGACACACACGACGTTGGACAGGAGATCAAGAACATCAACCTTGGCGGCTATGGTGAAAAGGCAATCGACGTCACCAAGACTGCTTACGGCAGTGTCAGCGGTGCCGTTGGTCGCGTGATCAGCGGCGATGCAGGCGCAAGCGAGAGTGCAGGCGACGAGCGAGACGCACGTCTCAAGGTGGCCGAAGCTCGTGACAAGGCTAAAAAGGAGGCACAGAAGCTCGCACAAAGAACAAAGTCGGGTGCCAAGAAGGCAGAGGATGAGAGCGAGTCGGCACTCAAGGCTGTTCAGGATAAGACCTCGGAACTTCTCAACCGCGCCAAGGCAGCTGCTGACAAGGCTGAGGCCAAGGTTCGTGGCGAAGCTAGCGAGGTCAAGAAAGATGGCCGTAACGTGCTCCAGCGTGCCGTTGATAGCGTTCAGGTCATGACCGACATTGGTGCCAACACCAAGGCAGCCCCTTCTAAGAGCGCTGCTCCCGGCAAGGGTCCCAAGGAGGAGGTCAAGGAGACTTACACTGGCGAGCTTCCCGTCAACCACGAGCCTCCTGCAGGCTACGCCGCACCTCGCCGTGACCGAGGTCTCAAGGCCCCTGAACAGCCCAACGCTCGCTTGCGACCTGACCCCGAAGCACCCAAGCTTCCTCTCCTCGCACCCTCGATCAAGAGCTTGTCCGGCTCTGAGCCCATGATTGCCCAGCTTGCCGGTACCATTGATGAGCTCACGACTTTCCTCAAGGAGACACCGTCTTCCGGTGCCAAGGCCAAGGGTGTCCTCGAGAGCGCACAAATCGATCTCGAGCAATTGAGCCAGCGTCTCGAGACCATCAAGCGCGAAGAGGCCAAGCGTGTCGAAACCAGCTTGGCAGCCCAGGCGAAGCGATACGAGGCTCAGATCTCCAAGCAATCGGAAGAGGCCGCCAACAAGCTTTCCAGCCGAGAGTCGGACTGGCAGAAGTCGTTCGAGGAGGAGCGCAACAAGCAGATGCAGCAGTTCAAGGAGAAGCTTGAGAAGGAGCTGGCCACACAGAGTCAGATCATCAACGAGCGACTCAAGGAAGAGGTTATTGCACAGGGTATCGAGCTGCAGCGTCGATGGATGAAGGACATCAAGGCAAAGGTCGAAGAGGAGCGTGGTGGACGTCTTGCTAAGCTTGACGAATTAGCCACTGAGCTCAAGAGTCTCGAGAAGGTCAGCTTGGACAACAGCAGCGTTCTTGATGAGAACGTCTCGGTACACACACTTTGGACTGCCGTTCGAGCTGTTCAGCACGCACTTGATGACACTTCAGCCACCAAGCGACCATTTGCTGAGCAGTTGCGAGTGCTCAAAGGCACTTCCAAGGCTCGCGATGACCCAGTTCTTGCCGCCGCTATCGAGGCTCTCGACGCAAGCGGTGCTGCCGACACAGGTGTCGAGTCGTTCACCACACTCAAGCAATGGTTCGACAACAAGGTCGGACCTCGTGTTCGTCAAGTCTCGCTCGTTCCATCGCCCGAGACCTCAGGTGTGCTGTCTCATCTTGCTAGCGCAGCCCTCTCGCCGATCCTCTTCCACAAGAAGGGTCTCGTTCAAGGCGAGGATGTTCCATCGGTACTCGCAAGAGCAGAATACTACCTCGACAGGAAAGACCTCGACTCGGCCACACGTGAACTCAACCAGCTTAAGGGCTGGCCAAAACTACTTGCTCAAGACTGGCTCGCCGCATCGCGAAAGAGGCTTGAGGTCCAGCAAGCGCTCGATGTGGTGCAGACAGAAGCAAGCCTTGCTTCGCTCATGGTTTCTGCTTGATGACGAAACCATCCTACGTCGAGTTATCTGTGTTGTGACTTTCATTCTTTAGATTCAAAACATTCTCAAATACTCCTGCCACGTCTGTTCGCTTGACTGATTCGCGTGAGAAAGTAGCATGAGCTGTGATCCGTGTCGGTTTTCCGAGGTGCCTCCTTTGAGCGCCATCGCCTATTCGGTTCCTTTAACACTCAGACATGCAGAGTCTGTTCAACGTCACGAGGTGGGCCACTGATTCTGAAGGTATTTGATATTCTAGCAAGAAGCGTGGATGCAAGATCATTGAACATATTAGGCGAACTCGGGAACGCAGAACTTGCCTGGACCGTAAGGCTGTTGCGATAAGGACGGAAGCAAATAAGCGCGTCAGTACGGTGCACGGATAGCAACGTTGTAAAGCAGAGCAGTACATTGGACCGCGGTATTGCATATCTGTATGGCATTCGGTACTTACTTCTGAAGTGAGGGCAGTTCGACCAGTAGCAGCCTCCGAAGAGTGACGACCAGACTGAGGGCCGGGCTTGACTGTCTCGCCCTTGCTCAACTTGTCAATGATGTTGTTCATGGACTCTGGAGTCAAGTCCTCGTAGTAGTCGTCGTTGATCTGAATCATAGGGGCGTTAGCACAAGCACCAAGACATTCGACCTCGACCAAAGTAAACTTCTTGTCTGCAGTGGTCTGACCAGCCTTGATGCCGAGCTTGCTCTCAAGTGCCTCGAGGATCTTTGTGGAACCACAACCGCCGAGCATGCAAGGAGTGGTGGTGCAAAGCTGGAGGAAGTACTTTCCAACGGGTTCGCGGTTAAACATGGTATAGAAGGTTGCGACCTCGTAGACACGCATGGGAGGCATCTCGAGAAGTTTGGCGACGTAGTTCATCACAGAGATGGAAACCCAGCCGGAGTTCTGACGTTGACCGAGATCGAGCAATGGAATGACGGCAGCCTTCTTGTACTGTTCGGGGTAGTGAGAGATGATTTCTTGTGCCTGCTTCTTGTTCTCCTCGTTGAACTCGAAGGGGATGTCAGGGTTGTTGTAGTCGGTGTTGCGGTGGACAAAGAGCGAGTCGGAGGAGCGAGCTGCCGAGGTGGAGAGAGCACGAGTAGCGGTCTGCGATGAGGAGCTGGCGACAGCAGTGGTATTGGAGCGAGCCGCAGCGGCGGCGACGGATCGCAAGAGCGAGCGTGAAGAAGTGCGAAGGGCAGCCATATTGATGCGAAGGTGACCGTGGGTTGTGATGATGGTGAGGTGGAGAAGCAACGTCAAGGTGGAGAAAGCGTTGCGATGATATCAATCTGAACGACCGCGGTGCCGACTTGTCAAGAATTGCTACTGTAACAGTTGCGATTTGGGTGTGGATTGACTTGTCGCTTGGTCTCCATTACCAAAGCTCTCCTCCTCCGCCAAAAGCGTGCTGTCTTTCTTCCAAGAGGAACAGCTCGTGCGTAATTTTTAGATTTCTCCCGATTCACTTGCTAGAGGCAGGAATATGACCAATTCAAGCAGCTGTCATTGGTCGCCCTGCAAGCGAGAGACAAATTCAATTCCACACAGTCAAAATTGAATTGTCGAATACAAGGCAGCAGTCAACTCCAATTGAATTTCTGTGGAAATCGGGATAGAGATGCGCGAGACACATTTGCGACTGTGACTTGATTTGAAATCAGGAAGAAAAGAGAGCGCTTGCTGCTGCTGCTGAGCTTCAGCCACCCACAAGAGCCAATTTTCCGCGCGATCGTTCACTCTTCCAGAGAAAGCGGTCGACAAGCTCCAAGTGTGCGAGCTGGTCTGCCTGTCAAGTTTGAGGTTCGTCGTCGCGATCCATTGAACCCTTTCATACTTACCATTCATCCTTCTCTTCCTTCCTCGACATTGTCTCCACCTCATCCTTACACTTCGACTTGTCGCATCCCCTCGAAGCAGCACACGCACCCATCAGCCTTCCTGACGTTGCAGCAGTGCTCGATTCTTCGCTTCCTCGTTTCTACACCCGCAATCTCGACGATTGATCGATCATACATCGCAGCCATGGCTTCTTCCTTGAACCGCTCATTGCTCCGCTCGGCGGCTATTGCCAGCCGATCGTACGCCTCCTCGTCAACAGCTGCCCCATTGCGCTTCGCTACCGCAGCACCATCCACCACCCTCTACAACGCACGTCTCTTCTCCACCTCTATCGCTCGTCAGCTCGCCACCCCACAGACTGGCCCCACACAGATCCCCGAAAACCGTTCACCATCACCAGAGGCCATCCACACCGCCACCTATGACGCCACCTCCCAGCAGCAACAGGTCCGCGATGCCCCCATCTACCCAGACTACTCCAAGGGTCCTTCGGCGCTAGACAAGGCCGGTCAACTCTTCTTCTTCACCGAAATCCTTCGCGGCATGTGGATTGTCCTCGAGAACTTCTTCCGACCTCCTTACACCATCATGTACCCCTTCGAGAAGGGTCCGCTCAGCCCTCGTTTCCGTGGTGAGCACGCCCTCCGAAGATACCCCACCGGCGAAGAGCGCTGCATCGCCTGCAAGCTTTGTGAGGCCATCTGCCCCGCTCAGGCTATCACTATCGAGAGCGAGCCTCGTGAGGATGGTGCAAGGAGAACCACTCGTTACGACATTGACATGACCAAGTGCATTTACTGCGGTTTCTGCCAGGAGGCTTGCCCCGTTGATGCCATCGTCGAGACTCAGAACACAGAATACTCGACCGAGACTCGCGAGGAGTTGCTGTACAATAAGGAGAAGCTGCTCGCTAACGGTGACAGGGCCGAGGCTGAGATCGCTGCTAACATCTACGCTGACCACCTTCAGCGCTGATGTGTTGTCGAAGCTACTTCGACATCCTCCTTTGCATCTTTTCTTTCTTCTGGTCGAAGGAAAGGTTGGCTCAGCAGCAAAATGCAGTCAACTGTCTGTCGGACCTCTTTCGTTCTTCTGTCCTTCTTTTTCCTCTTGTCATGCAATACATATCTGATACTAGCTTTGGACTCGTCTGTGTATTTGGCTAACTACGTCTTCTGTCTAAGCAGCGCTGGGTGTAAGGCAGACCCAGGGGCACACGATTCAAGCACATACATCACGGATTCTGGGTTATAGTGAATGCCTTTTATGCGTTGAGATTTCTATTTATCACCTTCAATCCCCAAGTGTGCGAAGTACTCCGCCGCCAAACGCGGCGGCAACTCGGTAGCAATGATCTCAGCTGCAATCCTCCGCCGCAGCTCTTTTGCTTCTTTACGGTCCTCTTCCTCCCTCAACCCCGCTGCCAGATAGGCAGATGGATCTGATTCGAGTGGCCATCTTCTTTCGAATGTCCTTCCGAGCATATTTGGGGATGCTGCGAATGTTGATTGCGCGCTGAGTCTTGAATGCTTTGTGTCGAGAATAGAGAAGATCTTTGTTTGGGATAGACGGTAAGCTTGATCACCATTCGGCAGATCTGTATCAGATAATTGCAAGTATGTCAGTGCCTTATTGTATTTGATATGGAGCAAGGGGAAGCCAGACTTACCTTGTACATCAGAAACCTCCTCCAGCGCTTTTTGGACGATCGGCAGAGCTCCGAAAGTAAGAATATCCGTCCACTCTTGTGTTCCTTCCCCCTCATTATCATTGAGTTTTGCTTTAACAGCAGCAACAGATCCAGCAATCTCCTCTTTCCGCTTTCCATACAAAGCAAGCGCTATCTGCTCGAATGTGTCCTCAATGGAGCGGAACTTGTTATCTCCAAGCCCATTCAGCAGTGAAACAACAAGGAACCGAACGTCTTTTTTCGAAAGGATCTCAAGTTGACCAGAAGAAATCACTTGATTGACACCTGAGATCATCCATGATCGATCGTACTTCGTGTCCTTCAGTGTTGAAAGTTCGAACAGTTCCCCTTGACTGGCGGCTGAGGAGTTGGAAGCGTCGGAATAGAGATAGTATGTTGGAACTTGCGTTCGTGGATGTGGCAGGATGAGACAGCGACCATCTCGAGCTGTGGAGGGGTGGATTAGAATGCCGGTTCGCATTGATCGGGTTTGCTCTGTTGATGCTGAAGATTCAGCGACAGTCCATGCAGTCATATTGTACAAGACTCGACCGTTGAGATAGCTTGGCCTGGGCGGAGGTGTTGAAGAGAAGAAGAGGGAATCAGATACCTTTTTGGAAGAAGGAGAAGACAGTAAAAGTGTTGGTCTCGGAACGCGCCCGCGCGACAGTGCCTCATTAACGCGACGATATCGCTAGGATGCAAGCCTCAGCTCTATTGCCACGAAGTGCTTTCCGAAGATCCAAATGATACCACATCTGTGTCGTCGTCTTCTTCTCATCAGTCTTTCGTCTTTGTCAAATACACACACTCAGTCACGGCAAGCACAAGTCCGGTATCTATCCGTCTTTTGACAATAAAAGAATGTGAAATGCACTACAGGGCATCAAAGTTGATAGCATGAACAGCCCTCTTGCGCTCCCTTTCATCTTCCCGACGTTCGTTTACATGCAGCACAATAACAACAATCGCCAATCCAACGATCGTGGTGATCAACACCACGGTGACCCAAGGAATCCAATCTCCTGGATGCAAGTACAGCTGCTTGGTCCAAGTATCTGGACCTCCTCTCTCATTCTCTCTCCCTCTACCCCCTTGCCAAGGGTTGATCACGACCTGACTGTTAGGGATCACACCTTCCAATGCCAAATAGTGCTCCTCTTGCCGACGGGTTGAGCCGATGAACAGCGACTCGACGTAGTTGTTGGTCCTTCCGAGACCAAAGTAGCTGTACGGCGTGAGGAGTGTGCGGTAGGCTGTTTGTGGCAGCTGTCCGACCTGCTGAGCTCTTCGAACCCCGTTCGGATCCAACACGGTGAACTTGTATGATGCGCCGCCATAATTGGTACCCCACGGACGGAACTTGGGCGCATCCTCGGGCTCACAGAAGCCCTGACATGCACCGTTAAGCGTGAGGGCTTTGAGAAAGAACGAGTCGTGGTAGAAGTTGTTCTGGATAAACGTTATGCGACGACTCGAGTCCATACCATCAGAGGTCGAAGGTGTCCGCTGCAACAGCAAGTCCAAACTTCCATCCTCATCAATGTCAAGCCAGCTGGCACTGCGGACATCCCTCAAGACATCAAGAGCCCCTGCTCCGGCAACGACCTTGATGAAAGTCCGGCCCTCTGGTCGATCAGGCGAGCAACCAAGATCTGCCTTCTCACTTGCCGGGACTTTGCTGCATTCGAGATTCCTGAGAATATGCACCCGTGTCTCGCCGTTACCGCGCGGGCTGTTGCGGCCCCCAGACGCCAGCTGATTGGGTATAGTGACGAGCGCCAGATCCGGGTACCCGTCCTTGTTGTAGTCGCCAAGGTGAAGCGAATTGGGCAAGTTGAGATAAGAAGGCGCAAGCACATCGTTTAGCAAGACACGGCTATCGCCTGTTAGCTTGTCAACGGGGACACGCAGCAGGTCAGCGTTGTCCTTGCTGACGGTGAAGTCGATGTGAAAGTTGTCGTCGGCGACACAGAGGTCCTCTGCCTCTCTGCATTGTGGGTTCGCTCTCCTTTCTGCGAGATTTTCAGCGAACAGTTTGTCTTGCGACTCCGTGTAATTGCTACTCCTTTTGCTCGCTGACAAAGAGCCGTAGCCAGGTCCACCGCCAAAAAAGCCATCTATCTTGGGTGAACACAGCGGGATCTGTCGGTTGAATGCGACGTTGATGAAGCAATTGTCACCGCTTCTATCACAAGTAGGGAAGATGACATCGATCGTTCCATCACGATCGATATCGCCAAAGGTCAACGCACCCGTGCCCGGTGGCAGATCACCTGTAGAGGCCAGCTTGAAGCCTGATCCTTCTCCCTTTAAGTTCGGCTTGACTGCCGTCCAGATCTGATATGTGAGCTTTGAGCTGAGGAAAGACTCTTCCGAACAGACGAGGAAGATGTCGGCTAGACAGTCTCCATTCAGGTCGACAAAGGCAGAGCTGTGTGGATTTGCGAGGTTGCAAGCGGGCGCCTTGTTGGCGTCAAGTAGCGGCGAGTCGGCAATATCGAAAGCGGCTTTTGCGCTTGGCGAGTCTACGAGCAAGTTGCGCCAGATCTTGAGATTGGAGGCGTCTTTAGATGCTGATGTGTTGTCGCTGAAGGGGACTCCCAGCAGGTCCATCTGCATATCGCCCGAGGCATCGATCGTGATCGGTTGCGCCAGTATGGACGGAGGTACGCTGAGCGGTGTTGACTCAAAGCCACTTCCATCTAGCTCCCCTAAGAACACATCCATCGAGAGCTGTTTTGTTGAGCTCGAAGTGCTCTGAGACATGATGAGCAGATCGAGTCGGCCGTCATAGTTGATGTCCGCTGCGACGACATTGGTGATCTTCTGGCCTGCAGCGACCTGAACTGAGGTTGTTGGTTCGCGCTGAAATCCGAACCTGACATGATCCCAGAGATGTATGCTTGCTGTCTGTCGACTTGAATCTACAATGATGGCATCTAGGAACTGGTCTTCATTCCAGTCGCCCCATGCAGCTACTTGTCCTTGGATAAGGTCGAGACCGAGACTACCAGCATTGATGAGCCCTTCATACTTGAAGCGTTTCTCACCAATCCCAAACAAAGCGTCTACTCCTGTTGTAGCACCTGCAAGAAGTAATGCTGATGCCCATGCGGCTTTGAGCTTGCGAGTTCTTGTCGATCGCTGTCTACGAGACCGCTTTATGGCGGCGGTGGAGGATTCGGCCTCGCAGCTGAGCGCCATGGCGGAGAAGATCCTTTCCTCGAATTGCTTGAGGCTGTTGCAGTTCAGCACCTCGTCGCTGTCGTGAATGGCAAGGTTGAGTTTGATGGTGGAAGATTGGATCAGGGTCCTTGCTGGTCTCCATGTGTTGAGGTGGAGGCGATTTCTTAGCAATGTTAGACCTGCGTAAAATGTTGGCCCATGCTCATCAGCTTTTTTGCCAAGTCGGATCCGTGGCAAACAAAAACGCTGAGCTGACACTTGAATTTCGCCTCGCCTCCGTCATTTCCAACTTTGGAATGGTTCCCCTGCACCACGCAGTCACAGAAAACACACACACACACACAGAGCACAGCAGAGCGCGGTCGGACCTCACGCTTTCTAAGGAAATTCATTTCGTCGCTTTCATTCTCGACCTCAATCCATCATCTCGTCGGTCCACACACACCACCGACACTTTCTCATCACTCCTTCGGTTTCACAGCATACCTTTGCTTGCCCTGCACGAGTGAGCCTAGCGTCTGCCGTAGCCATCATGCCGGAAGAGGAGAGCTTGTTCCGGTCAGCGACCATGTCGCTGATCCAGCTCTACATCCCTTCCGAGACTGCTCATGCCACCGTTCAGGAGCTTGGAGAGCTTGGCAATGTCATGTTCAAGGATCTCAACCCCGATGTCTCTCCCTTTCAGCGCTCCTTCGTCACCGACATTCGCAGACTTGACGAGATGGAGAGGCGCATTCGCTTCTTGTACGCCCAAATGGAGAAGGAAGGCGTCCCCGTCCGACCTCTCGAGAGCGCCTTGCCTTTCATCAGCCTTGGCACTGGTGCTGATGGGCGACGTGGACCGCAACTCATGGACGAGCTTTCTGTTAAGCTGCGCGAGCACGAGGAGCGTCTTGGTCAGATGAACGGCTCCTACGAGACCCTTCAGAAGCGATTGCAGGAGCTCGAAGAGGCAAAGCATGTTCTCCGCGAGACTGCTGTTTTCTTCGACCAAGCAGAGGGCCGTCAAGACACTGTTCGTGCTTCTGTCGATGACGCCAACGCTCCTCTTCTTGACGATGTCGAGTCGCACGGATTCAACGCTTCTCGCGGTGACGACAACAGTTATGGCACTTTCGATCTCGAATTTGTCGCTGGTACCATCGATCGCAGCAAGATGGCCATCTTCGAGCGTATCCTTTGGCGAGTCCTCCGCGGTAACCTTTACATGAACTACGCCGAGATTGACGAGGCCTTCGATGATCCGACCAAGGAGGAGCCCGTGCGCAAAAATGTCTTCATCATCTTTGCTCACGGCGCCGAGCTACTCGCCAAGATTCGCAAGATCAGCGAGAGCATGGGCGGCACCCTCTACCCCATCGACAGCAATGCCGACCGTCGTGAGGAGAGCTTGCGCGAGGTCCTCAGCCGTATCGAGGATCTCAACAACGTCCTCTACTCCACCAGCGCCACTCGCCGCACTGAGCTCGTCAAGATCGCTGAGGTGCTCAGCGCTTGGGAGGATGTCGTGCGTAAGGAGAAGCTCATTTACTCGACGCTCAACATGTTCCTCTTCGACAACCGCCGCAAGACGCTCGTCGCCGAAGGTTGGTGTCCCTCCAGCGATCTCGGTCAGATTCAGCTCGCTCTTCGTCGTGCAACCGAGAACGCCGGCACCAGCGCTCCAGCTGTGCTTCAAGAGCTTCGCACCACCAAATCGCCTCCCACCTTCCAGCGATCCAACAAGTACACCGAAGCCATACAGTCCGTCGGTGACAGCTACGGTATTGCCAAGTACAAGGAGGTCAACCCTGGTCTCTTCAACTTTATCCTCCTTCCTTTCCTCTTCGCTGTCATGTTCGGAGACGTCTTACACGCTTTCCTCATGACCCTCGCCGCTCTTGCCATGTGCACTTTTGAGCGTCAGCTCGCCAAGGTCGACAATGAGATCTTCACCATGTTCTTCTATGGTCGATACATGATGTTGCTCATGGGTGTTTTCTCTATGTTCACTGGCTTCCTCTACAATGATATCGGAAGCAAGAGCATGCACCTCTTCCACACTGGCTGGGACTGGCCTCATCAGGAAGGTACCATTGAGGCTGTTCCCAATGGCAACGTCTATGCTATCGGTATCGACCCCACCTGGCATGGCGCCGACAACGCGCTCGTCTTCACTAATTCGCTCAAGATGAAGATGTCAGTCATTCTCGGAGTCTTCCACATGACCCTTGCTATCCTTCTCAACGTGCCCAACTTCATCCGCTTTGGTCAGAAGTGGAAGATCTGGTCCGAGATCGTCCCGCAAATGCTCTTCATGCAGTCGCTCTTCGGTTACCTCGTCTTCGCCATTGTCTACAAATGGTCCATCGATTGGTACGAAACCGATGCCAACGGCACGGTCTTCCGCAACAACCCACCTGGCTTGCTCAACATGCTCATCTATATGTTCCTCAAGCCTGGTGACGTCGATCCCAAAACCGAGCTCTACTCTGGCCAGGCCTTCGTACAGACCGTGCTGCTGCTCGTCGCTTTCATCTGCGTTCCATGGATGCTCATCGTCACCCCTTACATCGAGTGGAAGGAGCACCAGAAGACCAAGGGCCAGGGCTACCGCGCTATCGGTGTCAACGATGGCTCTCGCGGCCTTGGTCTTGACGGCGACGGAGACGACGATGAAGATGCAGATGAGAACGACCGACTCACACAAAGCCAGACCAACGGTCATGGCAGCGGCGGTCACGGTGGTGGAGAGATGGAGGAGGAGCATGAGTTCAACATTGGTGAAGTCGTCATTCACCAGGTCATTCACACCATCGAGTTCTGTCTCGGATGTATTTCGAACACTGCCTCCTACCTCCGTCTGTGGGCATTGTCACTTGCTCACGCCCAGCTTTCCGAGGTGTTGTGGACCATGACCATTCAGAACGTCTTCGGCATGACTGGTGTCACTGGTGCTATCGCCACTGTGCTTGCCTTCGGCCTCTGGTTCTGTCTGTCCATTGCCATTCTTTGCTGCATGGAGGGTCTCAGTTCGCTTCTCCACGCCATTCGTCTCGCTTGGGTCGAGTTTGGAAGCAAGTTCTACCAAGCTGGTGGTTACCAATTCGAGCCACTCAAGTTCTGAGCGCTGGAATGCCAACCTCTCTCTTGACTACTCTATAGACCACACATGTAATTACTTCACCTTGGCTTGGCCGAGATGACCAATGAAAGACGTGGATCCACATGCTGTTGTTTTGCCCTGAGTTGCCAAATGAGGTTGAGACTGAGGGACATTGGGTGGGTGGGCCATTGAACCCACAAGTCATGCCCGACCCACGCTGAGTATCAGTGGGACACTCGATTCAAGAGGTTGTACTCTACTCTATCACGTAACTACCAGCAGCTGCGACTGTACTGCAGGTTCGCTACTGGGCAACGAGGGCTCAACACTGTGGAAAGGATTGAACAACGTGTGGGCGCCTCCTGCGCCAGCGGGCTGCGATGCCTCTGGCATGGACGATCAGCATGATCATCTACTGGTTATTGTTGAAGCAGTCTTCATCTCATACTGGGACCGAGGAACCGCCGATCGTGACGATGCCGTGACAGTTGCGATTGATTCTTCGACCCTCGGTTTGAGTGACTATGTTTGTGTGGTCCGAAGCCTCCGTCGAGCCTCGTTACTTCAGAGCGACTTGAAGGAAATCTTTGGAACAAACGTGATGTGGGTTGATAACTTCATTTGCTGAGCCAGACAACAGAGCGCCGACAATGTCTGTGGTACAGTTCCATCGCTGATCAGCTTGGTCTGTCACACACTTGTGGGCCGCGCATGTACAATATAAGAGCACACCCTGTCGGCCTGCCTGCCCTCTCAAAGCCGCTCCTTCACTCACTCGCGTCGCTACAGGTAGCGCTTCAAGAATCTTTCGATCCTAACAGTACGCAATCGATATTCTCGACAAATCCGAGCTCTGTTCAGGAGCTGATCTCTTCCTCTTCTCCATCCACAAGTCATTATATACATTCTCGTTCATTTTCGGTACACCCATTCTGCAATAAAGTCAAAAGCAAAATGCGATTCACTCGTCGGGCTAGACGACAACAGCCCTGGTGGCTGTTTGTCGGTATGCTAGCCTGCGTTCTCCTTTTTTCCGTCTCATCTGCCGTTCCGATCAACGAGGCTGCCGGAAGTGGTTCCGGAAGTGTGTTAGCCTCTGAACAGCCGGTCCACAACAATCCCTCTCGTCAAGGTCTTTCTACTGCTGAAACCTCATCGTTGGCTGAAGCTCGATCCTCGATTCAAGCTGCATCTTCAGTTGAGCAACCTCGTTGGGCTTCATTCCGACAGCGCCTTGCTGATCTTCGACAGTCTGGTGTCGAACGAGGTCAACAGTTGTGGACATCTCGGGTGAATCCGCGCCTCGCCCCCGCTCGTACCTGGATCTCGAACAACGTCAATGCCGTGCGAACCAAGGTTACCCAGCCCATTTATTCCACTCGTGCTTGGCTCTCGAACAAGTTCAGCCCTATCCGAACTCGACTTCAACAGTCTTCCGAAGCTCGTCGTCTGCGCAAGCTCGAGCCCCAGCCGGGTGAGATCGAGATCAAGCCCACCTATCGTCTGTCAAGAGAGGAGCTGAGGGCCTTGAAAGGCACCGGGCCTAGCCGAGAAGAAGAAGAGGCGTACTTCAACAAGCTTACGCCTCGGCAAAAGCAGATGTACGCTGCGGCGAAGCGCGGCAATATTGATCTCGTTGAGGCGCTGCTTGCTGAAGACCGCGCCGATCGAGAAGCTGCACAGGCTGCTTCTCGAGCTGGACCGCAGCTACGCGCTGGTGCTACTCGGCTTTCGAGACTACCCTCGTCTGAAATTGATGCGGCTTACTTGGGCAAGTTGGCTCGTGAGTCATTGGAACAGGGTCTTGGCAAGGTGTACAATGGACTCCACGTCGCTCCGATACATTTGCGCAAGCGCAGTCCTCCGTCTTCGTCGTCCGGATGGATCCACCAGACGCCTCTAGAGTATCAAGGCGTAGGATATCGCTTGATAAGATCTCCGAGCGGTCGCATCCTGATCGCCCAATTTCAGCCTCACGCTACTGACACAGTGAGGCCAATGTGGTACAGCGACTACGGACCTGATCAGCGGGCGAAAATCCGCGAGACAATCCCGAAGGTTGGAGAGCTGAAGAGATATGGATGGGATGCGTCTCGAGCCCCCGAATCAGTTCAGATCGCTGACGGCGTAAGGGATGAAGCAAGAGGCCTCTACTTCATCAAGGGCGGCAAGCCGCACCACATCGGGGTTAGAAGCAAAGAAGGTCGCGTCGAGTTCGAATACATGTATCCTCGAATCATTGGTGGTGATTCACGCAAATGGGCTACTTACGATAACTTGCCAGAGCATATCAAAAGCTTTGTTGCTAAGACTGCTAGAGAAGCAGACGTTCCATGGAGTCAACTGCTCCATCGAATTGAAAAGCGTAGTCCTCCATCATCGTCGTCTGGCTGGACTTATCACGACGATGTGCAATACAAAGGCGAGGGCTACACGGTAACAAGATCGCCCAACGGAAACGTCTTGATCAGCCATTACCGTCCGCATTCGACTCACACCCCAAGACCGGACTACTTCTTCCGCTACCCACGCGAGGAACGTTCAAAGATACTCGCTACGATCCCAGATCTCAAGACTCTGGAAAAGTACAATTGGGAGCAGTCTCGAATCCCGCCGACCCTTCGTTTCTCTACGCCTACTGACAGCGCAGCTGGACACTATCTCAGAAAAGATCGTATGCCCCATCTCGTTTCGGTCCGAAGCAAAGGCGATCGAGTCCAATTCCAGTATGAAATTCCGGGACTCTTGGGCCCGTCACGCAAGTGGGCGTCCTATAAAGACTTGCCAAAGCACATCAAGGACTTCATTGACTATGAGAGGAGGTATACAGATTTTCCCTGGAGAAATGTCCTACCTCGTCTCATGAAGCGATCTGTAGCGTCTTCCGAGCTGCAAGACTTGTCGATCTTCGAGCAAGAAAAGGACAAGACTGTTCGATCCTCTGGCGATGCAATCCGCCTTCGTCCTCGAGCCTTTCGAAAGAGGGCCGACCCAGAGCCCGTTGTATTCCATGTCGCCCAGTTTCCAGGCCACCAAATCACCATGACGAAATCTTCCACTGATGGAAAGTATATCTTCAACTTTCCAAGTCTGAACGGCGATCGGGCCTTGTCGAATTACAGACTTTGGGACAATCTTGACCGAGGTATCAAGGATGGTCTCTTGATGCAGAGTCCTAAAATTAGAACGGTGGCAAGAAGCACGATGTCGGTCGAACGCGCTCGAAGCTTGGGCGTCAAAGTCGCTTCTGATTGGAAAGATTTCAGTCAAGCGTACCTTCAACCGACCAGAGGTGTCGAGGAAATTCACATCTCGCGACACCCCGACGGCACCTTAAGATTCCAGCGAGGACCGGGAAGACCGTATCTTAAATACGGACAACTACCCGAACATCTGCAGAACTATGTCGACTACGTTCCTGAAGTTCGTGAGATGCTAGGCACTGTTCGACGACTCTTCCGAAAGCGAGCGACTGGTGGCGAAGATTGGGGCAACTTTCCAGGCTCTAGCTCCGGTGCTGGATCTAGTCAGGGCGGATCCGTGACCGGACCTTCTGCTCGAACTCTCACTCGACTCAATGGTTTCCGTCGACACTCGCTGCCAGAGGGTGTCCCCTTCCAAGAAGAATTTTACCCTGGTGAGGGTATTAGGATCACTCATGGTCCCGATAGCTACCTCTTCACCGACCTCAAGGCAAGCCTCAGGGACAGATACAACGCGGGATTTCATCAGTATTGGTGGGACTTGAGCCCAGCAGAGCAGGCAAGAGTTCGAAACATTATTCCAGGAATCAAAAGAGTTGTGGAAGGCCGTCTGCATCCCTACGATGCTGGCATCAGAACATTGGACCTTCCTGGTAGTGGAGAGCCCGGGCCTGAACACAAGCCTGGCAGTCCACTCCAGTCGCTACATTTTGAGCCTGGTAAACAGCCCGAGAAGATTTGGGTGACGAGAGAAGGAGGTGAACTTACTTTCCACCGCCTCGAACCTGGTCCTGGCGCAAAGCTCATTGCTATCAACAAGTTCGGTGAGCTTCCTTCGCATCTGATGGACTACTTCAAGGACATCAGGTTCAGGTTGTAAGTCAATGGCGCAAGCAGTATTCAATGGCGATTTTGCCCTGAGAGTAGCTTGCGATCCTTACATCCTCCCTTTCTCCCTCTGCGTATCGATGTTTTAGCATCGTGCTTCTTTCCTATCTTTTCACCTTCGCCTTCCCTCATTCTTCTCCATTCATATGACTCCGCCAAGCTCTGATCAAGTTCCATCTTAGACTCTTTTCTTCCGATGAGACTCTCGTATCTCATTTGTCGTGCATATCGCGTCCGCTCCACCTACACTCGCTCCTGTCAATCACATTCATCATGCGCTCTCAAACCTTCAATATCATCCTCCTTACCCTACTCTGCCTTTTGCAAAAGAGTCCTCGCTTCTGCAGCCTTCTTAGGCTGATGTAAACTCGTTGTTTGTTGCCTGTGTCAATTCGAGGAAGGCTACGTGATCCTCGCGACTGAGTTGTCATTCGGCGCAAATTGACAGCATGTGAAGCGTGACGACAGGTTTGATACCGGACCTTCTTCAGCACGATTGGCGTAGCGTGTGTTTCAAAAATCGCGCGCCGGGAGCCTTGAAAAATCTGAAGTGGAAATCCAAAAAAGGCAAAAAGGAAAGGTCGTACTGGGATTCGAACCCAGGGCAAGAGAAGTCGAATCGTATCACTGAACTCGAAAGCTCATCTGATCAGAATCTCCTAAGTTAACCAACTACTCCATACAACCTTTGATGTCTGCCTTCCTTCAAGCACCGTACATATCCAGTCGGAGTACAGAGTCCAGAGATGCTGACACCCAGAAGATGAATCAGCATTTCAATCTCCTACCTCGTCACAATGCCATTCGTATTGTTCCCTCGGATCGTGATCTACGGAAAGCTTGTCAGCTACGAGCCAAAGTGCGGGGTAGAAATGTCGACTCTCACAAACAATGCAGGGCAAGATCGTCATTGTATGAGCAGCTTCGTTTGTGGTGCCCCGCAAACAAATGCGGTTGACCTCCTTCCGGACATGACACTCCTTCAACTGTCGCCAAGAGGCGGGCGGGCCAAAATGTGGCGCTCATCTTTGTCACATCGCACAAGTAGAAGTGAGATGTGGCTTGTGTCAACCGGTCGATCTCCCGAAGTGATCCCGCTCTTCACAAAACACAAAAGCCACGAGCTTAGCCAAGCTGATCCCTCAACACAAGCCCCTTTTTACCGTCCCTCGGCAACCTCTTCGTTGCGATACATTCCACGCCCTTACCCAAGCTGATCAGACGCTGATCCAGACGGCACATACGAACGCACAGACTTCTGAAGGGTTGTTCAAATGACATGCAAGAGTTTAGATTGTGTTGCGAAGAAGACGATTCTGAATGCAGGTGTTTGAGGTTGATGATGATGTGTGCTAATAAGATAGTAATAAGTAATATGTGTGAGACGAAACGGAACCCTTTACGTTGTATGATCTCGTAACAGTGAATCGTGAGGAGATGGTTGAACGTGAAGAACAGGCAAAAGTATATAGTGTACAGTAGCTGAGCATAAGAGATGCTCAGGAGTGAGAGATGTGAGACAACTTAGACGTCAAGCACGTCGCGGATGTCGTCGAGAGGCCGGCAATTGGCTAGCCTAGTAGGCGCCCCCTGCCCGAGCAATGGGTGTGGAGCGTCCAGAGGCCGACGTCGGAGTGTGCGTAGTGAGACTGGGTGCGTCAGGACTGGTCTGTGGCACCTGATTGTCGCTGTTCCAACAGAAACGAGCTACCAACTCGTTGAAGCTGGTCAGATTGGACGGACGCATAAACTCTTCGTCTGGCGTAGCTAACTCAGAGGAAGGCGAGAGTGTCGTGGACGACGACAATGCCGAGGACGAGTAGCCATGCTGCTCGGGATCGTCGCCTGCTGCAAACGAGGAAGGTCGTGTTCGACCTTCGAGGTGGTTAGCCGTCAGGTAGTGGTACGAGGAAGGACCGCTGATGCTGCCCAGGTTGTCCAAGCTGCCCGCCATTCCACGCTTGGTGCTAAAGTCGACCATGGCGGTAGAGTCGGAGTCAATCGACGTCGTGGAAAGAGCCGGCGAGAAAGGGTTGGGCGAGTTGTTCAGGGAGTTGGGAGAGGCCTGGCTGCCATCTGGTGTGTAGTCTTCCAGTACGGTGCCATCGCCCTTAATCTCTATCCTTGTGGTGGAAAACCCCACCGGCGAAGGGGGCGTGTTAGACCTGGAGCCAGCAGCAGAGCCAGAGGCAGAGCCGGAGACGCTGCCGTTGTTTTCATCATCCCAGATACCGAAGACGCTACGAGGTTGCGCGTTGCGGTTGGGAGGGAACGAGTTGAAGCGCGTCGAAGACGAAGGCGTTGGAGAGACAGGTGAGAGCGGACCTGGACTACCAGCCGAGACGGAACCGACTTGGGGCACTTGTAGAAGCGATCCACTTGGAGAGCTGGTGTTGGAAGTTGTCACGACAGGGTGCTCTACAACCACTTCGCCCAAGCCAGGGCTCAGCATGCCAAGGCGTCCGAACTTGGGGACAAGCTCAGCTGCACTTCTAGGAGTGGCACCATCCGGCGAAGGCGTGGCGGCGCTAACGACGAACGACGAACGAACTGGGCTCGAAGCGTTGTTGACTTGTGCAGGACGAGCCGAGAAGTAGTCAAGCGCAGCAGCACGTCCAGCCTCGGTCTTGCGACTGCCGGAGGAAGGGTCGCGAAGTGAGGCGCCAAAGTCGTACCTGGCACCCCACAAGGAGGGAGAGCTGGGCTTAGGACCTCCGGGCGAAACAGGTGGCGAGCGACGCTTGGACATCTCGGTGATGAAACTGCCAGAGGAAGGTGCCTTTTCGGCCTCTTCCTCGTCCGAGCGAAGACGTTCGAGCTCCTGCTTGAGCCTCTCCATGGCATGGTCTCGCGTCGCCTTCTGTCCGTAAACACCAGTCCTGCGACCCATCTCGATGATCGACGAGGTCGCAGCTGGACCCATGGAGCTGAGCGTGTACCTGCGTGGGACTGTATTGCCGAAGGAAGCGGAGGCGCCACGACCTTCGTTGGAATTGGGTGGCATGCGTGCAGTCTCAACGGGCTGTGCTGGGCGTTTGCGGAAGTCAAGCTGATAGTTGAGACCATCATTGTTATCCCAAATCTCACGGCCGCCAGTGGTATAGCGAAGACACAAGAAGATGGTTTTGGTCTCGTTAAGACCTGCGCCTCGAGGCCAGTTGAGAACCTCGTTGAGCTTGATGGAGAAGACAAAGCGGTCGGCGGTGCCCTCCTTGATGCTCTCGGAGTATTCTGCCGAGACCTCGTTGACGGTAGCCCAGTGATCGAGGGTAAAGCGTACAGCGACCCACTTCTCGAAGCTGATGTTCTTGACTTGCACTGTACCGCGAACCGATCGCAGGTCGTCAGAGAGATATATACGCTCAAGGAAGATGTCCTTGTCAAGCGAGAGTTTGGCAGACGAAGGGAAGTTGGGCAAGCGCAGCACCAGCTGCTCGTCGGCTTCGGTCGCAGGGGGTGTGGTGGGGTTGTTGGTTGGGCTCCTTGAGCCTGCAGCTCGACCGGGGCCTCCACCTCTGCGCGAACCGAACCAAGGGTAGTCGCGCTCTTCCTCGGTTTCAGTCTCGGTATGTTCAGGGCTACCTTCACGTGAGACCGCTTGTGGACGACCCTTGACCTTGAAGATCTTGATGTGTTCGAGTTGTGTGTCGAAGTGAACGAATTTGGGAGCGCTCGGTGTGGTTGGCACCGACTTGGCTCCATAGGAGGAAGTTGGAAGGATAGCTTCGCTAGCGGAACGGGGAACAATGTAGCTGCCCGAATACTGCTTGAGTGAAGACTTGACAGGCTCGCCAGACTTCTTTCGGATGAGTTCCGAGCTGGTGGAAGTGGTGGATGAAATGGAAGAGCGATCACCAGCTGGTGATGGCAAGCAGTGAAGGTCAAGACTCAAGCCGCCGAGTACCTCGGGGCCAGGGCTATTGGCCTTGAGTGCCAACGCCTTCCTCGAACCAGGATGGAGTGGGGCTGGGTTTTGAGCTGTAGCCATGCTGATGCGTGTCTTCGGACTAGGGAAGGGGAGGCGGCTGTCAGGAGGGGTGGAGAGGTCAGCTTCGCTGGCTGTGCGTGCGGAGGAAGCTTCGCTAGATGGAGGGCTGGGAGTATATGTGTTCTCTCGTGCCAATGTGGGAAAGGCGGGAGTGAGTCTCATCATCTTGGCTCGACGCTTAGCTGCCTGAACGTTCTGGATCTGGAGGATGGCATCGCGCTCGGCTTCGAGCTCCTTCTGTTCCTCAGCACTGACGTAAGTCTGACGTTCTCGATAGCGACCCTCGAAGAAGCCACGACCGGTTGTCCATAGACGAGAATCTGAGGCGACACCACGAACGTGGTTCTTGGGACGTGTTGGCACAGGTTGAGAAAGGCTCTCTGGGCTGGCAGAAGTGGAAGGATCGGACGACGTGGCAGTCGAGGGCGAAGTGGTGATGGAGCCTGGACGCGCCTCGGCAAAGAGAGGCGTGTCGGCTTGTGTAGTCGAGAGCGTCATATTGTCGAGGTGGTCCTTGGTTGGGTAGACGTGAGCATGCGACGAGTAAGAAGATGGCACGGCTTGTGGACGATGGTTGTAAGCGCGGTCGTAGGGTGGAAGTGTTGCGCTCACAAGCATTACGATGTGCTGTCGTGTAGTGTTGTGGATAGCTCGGACAGTCGCGATGTCACAGAGCTGATTGCATTAAAGACAAGAAGGGGTCAAATTGGCTGCAATGAGTCGATGTCGGCAGTCGAGATAGTATGAGGCAGAAGAGATCTAGAGAGCGCGAGACAGAGAAAGAAAGCGAGAGTGGAAAGAGAGTGGAAAGAGACGGTCGTACAGGGTCTCGTTGTTGCTGCTAACGTCGATCGATGGAAGGTGAAGAGGATAGGTTAGGATGGTTATGGTCGCACGAGGCGAGGATAAGATGGTGGGGAAAGAGAAGACAAGCGATAGCGACGGAAAGAGAAAAGCAGTCGAGGGCAATGAGCCACAATGGGAAAGCGGACCCTCAAAAGTTGCGAACAGTGGTAACTGAGCAGCGTAGGAGGAAGAAGCTGGAAGAGCTCAGGTGAGCTGGAACCAGAGAGAGGAATGTGAGAGGCCAAGCCTGTGATGGATCGTCGGCTTCGGGGTGGCTGTCTGGCTGAACAAACAGACCGTGATGTGATGGGAGGAAGAAAAGGAAGACCAGACAGGGGGTTCCTTCTGATTGAATGAGAGACGAGCAGAGGGTCGAAAGGGTATCGTCGATGCTGGGCAAGCACAGAAAGAGAGAGACAAGCGCAGCCAAGCTATTCTCTGCTGCTGCTTGCTCCGTATCGAAAGACGATGCTGGTGACCCGGAATCGGAAGCGATGCCGTATGCTGTGTATGTTGGGTCGGCTGGTGAGGGCTGAGAGCAGAGGAGGCAGCCGAAGTCGATGGGAATAACGATCTGGGTATAACAAAGCTGGAGAGTAGAGGCTGGAGGGTGGGATGTGTCGAAAGCGAGAAGGGCGTAAGTTTGTGTAGGACGCCGTGATGTTCGAGTAAGAAGGCTGACCAGCAGAGAAAGGGTAGTTGTAGATCGACGGTGCGAGATGGACGAGAGAGGGACAATGAGCCGAAGAGGGTATGTGACAAGACGATTGTATCCTGTCCTGTTCTGTTCTGTCTCGAAAGCTCTGGCTGAGCAGATCGATATAGATCAGGAGAAAGAGAGGAGGAGGAGCAAGAGAGGCTCGCGAAAATATGGGTGTTGCAAGCCTCACTCTCTCTGCTTGCTAGTTACTGCTGGGAAAAGCGCATCGCGATGAGGAGCGTGCTTTTTGAATTCGTGGGGACGAGGAGAGCAAAAAAAGGACGCACAAAAGGGTGGAGTGCAGTGATTGCTGAGCAGAGGTGAGAGCAGCAGCAGCAGCAGCAATTATCTTATTTTTACTTATTTTACCTCGAGATGCGATGTCCGACAGGCCTGGGAACGTTGAATGGGATGGATGGATTGATTGAATATTAAATTTTATGCTTGGAAGATAGCGGTTTGCATAGATTTCGAACCACAATCCTCTCTGTGTGAGGCGCTTGGGTTTGTGTGTGGAGCTGTAGCACAAGCACAAGAGGCCGATGAAATTTCCTCAAGAGAAAACCCCGACTCGCCAACAGCAATTGCAATTTCGTGTGTAATTTTTTGGCCGTTGCGTGCTGAACGAGCGCGCCTCGGTACGGCGTCCGAATCAGCAAGGGTTGGACAGCGTAAGCGACACGGGTTATCGGCATGGCACTTTCATGGAAATTTGAAAATTAAATTAAAAAAGTGTCAATTCTGAAGCTAGCCTCTGGCGTAGAGCTAGAGTCAGAGCCAAGCGTGGAGGATAAAAAGTAGATTATTCTCAAAAATCCTGTGGGAACGAGAAGAAATGTAAAGCATGACATTTGGACTCAAACCTCAGCTGGTGTGCTTGACGGGGCATCAGTCAGCCACGCATCGCTGTTTCCGACAGTTGGCGTTCCACACTTGCTCGCATGGACCGCGTCTCGAAGAATTGGCCGCTGCGTAAAGCAAAGCTGACACCCCACACAGCCTGCAATTCAGCGTCCCACCGTGTAATATCACGGTGGTAATGAAGAACGGCAAAAGTTCTGCAATTGCATTACCGATACGACATACGATTGTGCTGAGGACAGCAATAGATACTCACTGTGTGAGGAAAGAGGAAGAAAGTCGCAACGATGGGGTGATGAGCAGAGTGTGGAAGAAATTCGCATCGATAGCGTTTTGGCCTCTCTGGCTGGCTGGCTGGCTGGCCTTATCTGAAATCCCTTTGGCACGTCTTTCTCTCTGCCGCCCGCACAAATTCGAACTTTTGGCTGGTTGCACACACCCAGCGCATGTGCTCTCACCTCGCTCTGCTGTCATTGGCTCGCCCACGCATCTTCGCCAGTTCTGTTTCTCCAGACGACGACGCGGGGCCCTTTCGTAAAGTTCACTTGCCCTCTTTTGTTCAGTGACCATGCTATCTTCCTTATCGGTAAGCCTCTATATATAGCTATGAGCATGACTTGACCGTATCAGTAGCCTCGAATAGACCCTTTCCGAATGTGACACTAGGCTAAACCCAGGATACGAGAAACGCCCGGCTTGTTACACAAAGCTGCTAAGTTGTAGCCAAGTGAGTCTAAGCTGGCTCCAACGGCAATATGCACGCACAAAAGCACCAACGCGTGGTATCGAACTGTGCCAATCAACGCCATTCCTCCCTCCAGTTGCAGCAGCTCTGTGAGAGTGACGAAATGCCGCTTCTTCATTGTTCACATGCCGCGCCGCGGAAGCAAGGGAAAACAGCCCAGAAAAAATTGTTGATTTTTTGTAAAATTGCATCCCCACAGATCGAAATGGCGACGTCTCCTGCAGTTGGCGACAGAAAATGTCTCTCTTTTTGACGTTTTTCCTTTTTTTTCATTTTTTTTTCCTGATAGGCGTGGTCGATCGATAGGAAAGCCTTGGCGTAGCCAGCGCCATATCAATTCTCTTGATCTTCGACCAATGCCATCGCACTTAACATTGGAACACTTCGAAAGCTATTAAGCGTGTTGATCACGAAGATCATGCTCTAAACCATCCGGGTGCGGACCGATAGTGTTTGCTATGGCAAAGCACATTTTTGGAGGTTTCAAAAGAGTTAACAGGAAAGATTCGATAAAACAAAAAAGTGGCGCGAGATGCACCTCACGATGGCGAGCACCGTTGCTTCGTCTTCGACTTCCACTCGAGATGACCTGACTTGGGCCCAACCTACAGACCCAAAGAGACGAATGATTCTCACCGTGTTCTCTCACTCCTGCCGTCGATGCGCGCTCGCAATGTCTCAAAATGCACTATGCTCTGCTTGGCACGGCATCGCTCCGCTGCGAGCCAATTGACAGTCCGGAACATCATGCTTGACATGGCACGGAAATTATATTTGGTTTCGGTGCCGGCTAGCGTCGATTTGCAATCGGAGTATAGGCAAGGCAACATCACAATGCATGAAGTCTCCTTACACCAGGTGAAGTCTTTTCATCTCGAGCCCTAGCTGACATGCGCACCGACGGTTTGTTTCTCCATGATCATCCGGGAAGGTCGATATCGACACGGTAACACGAGCCGACGACGATGACAGTCTGTTTGCGATTTGCGGTTGCGGTTCACGCTGGTCCGAGACGAGGCTCATACGCTCACACATCTACGGGCCGGCTAATCAAAAATGCATCATTCATTCTGTCATGTATTGTACTGTCAGCATATCGGCTCACACCATTCGGCACGCTGACAAGGCCAAGTCAGACACATAGCGAGCACGCACAGAATTTGGGGTACGACAATGGCAAGCATGATTTGCTTCATAAGCTTAGCAATGTGGGGTTGTTTACGCTGCAAGCGAGCAGCTTAGAGTAAGCTCTGAACCCTCTCGTGACTAGGCTCAGCAACGCCTTATACTGCCTCATCGCATCTAGGCGAGCCATCAGCAGATCTAAGGGTCTCATCGTCGATCTAGAATCGTGTCGAACGAAAGCGTCATCAGATGAATATAGGGGCATCGGTCTGTCATTGCTCCATTTGGTCACTACTCCCCATGCGGGTGTTGACCGAATTGATACTGGATAGTGAATTGACATGAGGATATTCGACCAAAAGTGGGAGGTCGACCGAGGAATCTTCAACCCCTTGTTCCATCCCACCTTGTGCGAGCAGCATGACACGGGGGGAGCGGACTTGACCTGTCCTTGTTCCACTCAACGTAGTATTGACACGCCGCCAAATGTGGACTCCCGATGATACTCCGATTCAGCGGCCGCTTGAGAACCCAACATCTGTGTGGCTTTCACTTCCACTTTGAACACGATGTCTCCAATGATCATGACAGCTTTCTCGCTCAATGAAGCTGGAGAGAGCACAGGCGATGAACGTCGGACAAGACCACTCTGTTCGCTTACGGTACGAGATATCATCACGCGACAAAGGGTGTTTGGATGGTCTCGCCAAAGCCTGTAAGCGGGAGCCGCAGCTCCCACAGCACCATGCTCGTCTTCCCCGCAGTCTCACCATCTCGTCGTGCTTCTTTCATGCCTCTTCAACCGTCTCATACAGCAAGGAAAGACAGCGTGGGCTCCACAGACACCTCCTATTAATACGCTTCAGGAACGACGATGACGACGAGCGGCTATTGTTGTCGTCGAAAGAAGCTAACATAGACTGGCATTCTTGATCGAATGCGGCACAGTGCAGCCAACGATCATTGTTCGTCGTTGTCGTCGTTCTCGGCTATGTCGCTCTTTTGTGATGGCTATCATGAGAACATGGGTGCAAAGAAAACAGCTCTGCGCTACTTGCGATCCTTCTCGCGAGCCTATGTCGGCCACATCGGCAGGCTAGTAGCGGACTGCAAAAGTATTGAAGGGAACGGAGCCTATCCGATTTTCGCATCGTCTGCACCGTGATGTCGTAAGCATTCCGGCACCGACACCGGCGTCGGTCACACTAGCGGGCTGCCATGCAATGCTCATCGTCTCTCTGGAGAAGGATAGGTCTTGGTAAAAAGACAAAATGGACAGGCGCTCAAGCAGACTCGGATCGAGCGAAGCGGAGTTGGAAATCGAAGTGGAACAGATGGGCGACCCGGTCAACAAAGCACGGCAGTTGGACAGCCAAAAGAAACCAATGCAAAATCACACCAAAATAAATCCAGAGATTCAGCTGTAGCGAAAAGGCTGCACGATTCTCCCTTTTGTCTCCTTGAACGCGGTTTTTGCGATATTGCTGTAAACGAAGGGAGGTTCCTCTCGCGATCGGAAGGTGCGTTTTGGTGAGACTCTCTCCCCGTCAATAGACATCTTCGCATTGACTTTGGTCTCGTTTTCCAACACCGACACCGTCGTCCAGCAAACAGCTTTTTGCGCCCAGAATCTCGGTTATCTTGCTGTGCAAGGGGTAGAGCGACCTTGCCATGAGGAGTGACAAGACGTGACGGAAGAGTGTTTGTCCGCCATTCACCGAAAGGGCCGAAAGAAGGACAATGACAGACATCCTTCTGTTGATCGAGAACATGTCAAAGTCGGCCGTATGTTTGACCTTTCGAACATTGCTTCCATGAGGAGGGAGCAGCTCTAACACGTCGGTTGCACTGGCCTGTTATCGAGCGGGTTGCCGTGCGACCTCCAATCGATACGTTCGCACACAACTCGCTCTAACTTACTGTATCATGCAAGCTCTAATTACGCAAGAGCAGTCTTGTTGTCCCACGGAGCCCCTCATCATTCCAAAGGCTGCATGTGGTGGGGAAACTTGAATGCAAGGATGAATACAGTACAGCAACTTGCGGGGCCCATCACCACGCTGGACGCAGAAACAAAGGAAAGCATTGCTTGCTGATAAGGATCAGTTGCCGTGCCAAGCTGGAGAGTTGCAGCCTCACAACGGCAGCCACGGCCAATTAGGATTTTAAGTGACAGGCAGGCACAGATCAGAATTTCACCGACGGAAGGGCGGACTGTGTGTGCCTGCGTGTGTCTGCGGGAATTCGTTCCGCGCTTGGTTGCAGTCGGAAGCAATTTGGCTGCAGCGGGCTGCATGTGAGCTCGAGATGAAACGACACGACACACGGACCCTGAAGGAACGGCCTTTCTTCCGTCTCGCTTAGACGCCATCTTGAAGAGACATCTCACAGCAGGCATTTCCGAAGCACCAATCTGCATTCTGCATGCATCTCTAACCCCTTTGACTTGAGATGAGAGACATGGAACGGCCTGCTTCCTGGCATATTCGAAACAGAACAAGCCCATTCTTCTTTGACTCGTTTCCTTTGTCTTGGTTGCAAGGAGTTGGTTTGAGGAAAGCGGAGAATGCTACACGGACCATGGCGGAGTGGCTTTGTCTTGGAAACGCCGCCACCGTACTCAAATCATTGCACACTGCGCGAGATCTCTCGCTGGCACTCTTCTCGTTGGTGTTGGCGTCGTCTTCTGAGCGTGGCTCAGACATCTTAGTGACAGCAGAGATATCATTCAGGAGAGTCAAAACCGCGGCGTCTTGTTGCACGCCGTTGAATTCCCCGCAAAATTCGTGGTTCATTCGCTTGTGTGCAGACCCTTGGTAAATCTTGACCCTGCTCGTCGACCCCTTCCGTTCCTGCTCTGTCTTGCCACCATCTCGGGAACTCCTAGCTCCTGGATCGTATGCAAACGAACTACTGTACTGTGGGCTCGCTTGTGATCCTTCGGCGTCCATGACACGCTCGACCCGCGGCAGAGGCTTACTCGCCGTTCAGAATGTTCAGTCGAGGCCATGTGCAGGAGAAACGGAACCGAGACCATGACAACAGCCGCGCTTTCTTTCTCAACGAATTGTTGGGGAAGAGGCTTCTTGTTTATGCGACAACGAGATCCCGTTGCCACTCCTTCCCTTCTTTGCCGCGTCGCTACGGCGTCTCGATCAAGTTCGACGAGTCATGGTCGGCGTGCAACGATGAGATCTGGGTCGTCGTCAATGCTTCTCCACAGTTCGAACCTGCATTCGCACCTCATAAGTTAGCTATGCGACGAGGTTCGGCTCACATAGCCGAGTCCTCTTTTCCAGTGATCAGTGAGAGAGGCTGCCGCGGTGGCGAGTCTTGGCTTGCATTGTCTGCTCCTCGTCCGGCCTCCTCGCCATCGTAGATCTTTATCGGGAACAAAGGAGCGGCAATCTATCTTTAGCTTTGCCTAACGGCTCCGCTTCCGTCGCATAAACGTAGCTGCCGAGACGGGATCTAAGCGCCTCGAATGTAAGCCTCTTTTGCTTGCCCATTGTCGTACGATGCAGCTAGCGAGTCGGAAACTCGGCTTGGATTGCTTGGCAGTGGTGCGAGCAGCTGTTCACCTCGACGCAAATGCGCTTTGATCTCGTTATCCGATCAGCCGATTGGACGTAGGCCTGAGTGCGAAATCGCCCACGACGACCGGTCACCTTCAGCATCGAATTGACCGGCAATGTACACTCTGAACAATGCTATTCGGACTCCTAACCATTGTCAATCGCCTGCAGCGGTGACAAGGGTGCTGTAGTCGAATTTCGGCATGCTACAGGCCCTTGCTCAGAAGAAGAATCACGACAACTGCCAAAGCTCTAAATAGGAAATCGGCCGTAGTTCGACCGTTGAACGGATCTCTAAAATTCTCTCCGAAATGCAAAATCGCGCTCCTTCCTCTGCTGGACGTGGGCATAAGCTCAAAAATATCGACCCTGAGCTCTTACCTCACCAGGTGATGGCCAGCTGATCAAAGGGCCCCGCATCGAGATGTACACCTTGGCCATCTCATTGGCGGCGACTCGATGATTCGATATGTGCATGAGTTTGAGCTTTAAGTTTAGCGCTTTCTGGGTCTCGTTGCTCTCGGTTTTGCTCGGCGTTGCCCGTTTCGCATCGACCCGAGCAAAATGAAAGCTCAATTTTCGTGGCCTTGATTTTAATCGTACTTTTCTTGACTAGCTGGTCCCGAGAATATCGAGCTCCGGTTGACTGAGGTATGCTCTCGATTTAGAATGCACTTCTCTGCTACGCACAAGATATACGACAGCTCGGGTGCGTCGATAGTATCGCTGCTGGGCCAGGGGAGCTGCCTGCTTGCTATATCCGTTCGTGGGCCACAACAAAGTTATGTCAGATTGTGTAAATTGACATCGAATAGAGAAACTTGTAGAGATCCGACTTCCGAACTTCGACACACGTTTTCGGACCCTGATTGCGTTTAGACCCTGTCGCTTCTCTACTTCTACGACAACCATCCCAATAGCTACGAACCTCGCATTCACAAGCCGGCTGCTGCCGGCACTGTTCCAAGTGAAACCCACAGACGCGAGTGGACCTCGTCGGCCGTAGGTCCAGGATCAAGATGGACGTCGATACCGCGACAGGATCTTCAACGGCATCTCCGATCGTCGCATCAGACGACTTCACCGAGTCCGCAGCCTGGACCGCCGAGACCGAGATCTCAGCAAACGAGGTGGTCGAAAAGGAGAAGCTTGTACGGTGAGTCTGCGACGATTGATTTGATTGAGGCTCGAGACAGTGAACTGACGCTTCGCTTCATCTCTATCTCGACCCTATGGGACGCAACTAGGGAGATCATGGCGATGCAAGACGGACTGCGCGCACTCATCAGCCGTGTCAATGCTGTCAAGGACGACTGCAAGAAAGCAGAGGCAGACAACGAGATGCTCCAGACATATATTGACTCGGTCACAAAGAGTCTAGCAGCAAAAGAGCGAGGCTAGACTCAAGTCCCAGCAGCAAAACACATCACACTATATTATCGCCCTTTAACGCCGACACACGTTCGGAGCTTCACGCACGCGCACTGTACTATACGCATGATACTATAAGACCACACAAAGCACTATCAGGGCACGAAGAGAGGAATGCCGCTGGACAGAGCAGCTCCAGGGCTTGTCGGTGGCCGCACCATGGACGGAAGATGCGCAAAGTATCTCAAACTCGTGTTTGACCTAAGCTTCGAACATCGAGTTGTGGATCGTGAAAGAGAAAAGGTCACACACTTGCTCGAGGACGACAAATGTGTCAGATCGGCAGAAGATACGATACGTTCTCGAGCCAGAATTTAGATGTGTGTTGGTGTTGGCTCTGCATGTCTGGAACGGAGCAAGCTCGGCCAGGCTGTTTGGATCGGATGCTGTATCATATGTGAGGTGACGGTTCTGAGCGACATCTCCGATCCACACGCGACCATCGTAACGGCAGGCGAGCTTACTCTCTGCGCTGAGCAGCCGGAAAAATATAGAGTTGAATTTTGAAGGTTCTCGACCCTTTTTCGAACACGAGTCGGCCCGTCCGTCAACAATCTGCGGCTGTCAGAACAGTCTCAGCCGTCACAGCGGTGACAGTCTCGCTTCTCTTCTGAAATTTGTCAATGCGAGCAGCCGTCATCGCGGGCTGCTGCTGCTTCTGCTGCCGATGCGCGTTCGGGAGCGATTTAGAACTCTCTTTTTCTCAACAGCAGCAGCAGCAGCAGCAGCAGCAGCAGCGAATCTGTGTGACGTCTCGATCGCGTGTCACACACACAAACCATCTCTCAACACGATCAACAATTGCCGGTCCTTCATCCCACTTTCGGACCCTTTCGCGCGACTCTTTGTCTCGATTCAGATCAGCTCTATTGCTGACACTGTCGATCTAAATCGTACAAGCCGATCCGAAGCAGACATCGAAGACAGACCCGACACGAGGCTGCATCGGATCGAAACCAAAAAAGGATCTAGGAGTTCCTTGCAGCAGCCACTCTGTTTGATTTTTTAGAACTCAGACAGTCCACTGCTTCGTTTCCTTTTTGACATTCCGACCCTGCTGCATTGCGCATCGATCTGTGCTAGCTCACACCGAGACCAACGCAATCTCTCCTGCTCTTTGTGTAGCTTCTGCTACTGTCACTGTCCAAGGGTCAGAGTGTTGCTTCCAGCGCCACGATTCTCGATCCTCTGTCATCTATCTCAGCCCTACTTCAGCGTCTCTGGTAGCCTACGACGCCAGCCAACCGGCTACGTGGGACCGTAACTCCGCAACCTTGGGATTCCGCAGACCCGTCCATTCTCAGCACCGAGAAATCGCAACGAGCAGAGACAAAGGTTCGAACTACTTCACCATCTCTCCTTGCCCCTTCACCATCACCTCGAGCTGAGCTCGACTGGACTCGATCCGTCTCTCTTTCTGAGTCCACGTACTCGCTGGCACGAGCCGAATCGTCTTTGTTCTCATCGCGCTGACTGCTGCTACGGCCAGCCTTCCTTTCGCAAGATGGTTTTGCAGAACAAGTACAAGGCCAAAGCCTCGCGGCGATATAATAACTCCAACAAAGCCTCAGCTGAAGACGGAGAACCAGGCACCTCTAAACCCGGCTTTCGTCAACGATTTGCAAACAAGCACAAACGACCACCAGTATCACAGGGTGCGGAAGCAAATGCTGAGGATGACGAAGAAGACGATGACAACGGCGAAGGCTCAATAAGCGGCAGCGACGAGGAAGAGGATGACGAGAACACCGACTTCCCTAGCCTCGCAAAAGCCGCTGCTGCTTCCTCAAGTAGTACACAAGCTACCTCACAAGACGATGACGAGGATCCATCAAATCCCATAAGAGGAAAATACGCACTTCGACGATTAGGCGAGAGCAAGCTAGCTCGTCTTGAGCGTCTAGAAGCAGCGAAAGATCCTCGTTTACCGGACGACGAAGAGCCAGAACCCGAAGTGGACATCTCAAACCTTGTTGCTCGTGTTGCGGCTCTTGGTGACTCTGCAGGCACACAAGCGGGTGTTTCGGAGGAGATTGCACGCAGTCGAGGTCAACACGAAACCGCATCTGATGTCGAGAACGATATTGATCACACTCTTGCGTATCTGCATGAGAAGGAGAGGCTGCGGCAGAAAGCCAAGGGTCGGGGCGGAGCTGCTGCTTCTCCTGATGAAAGGAGCAAAGTTGCTGCCGAGGCATTGGAAGTGGACGCAGATGGCAACCCAATCGACTACGAAGCATTGAAGAAAGAGAAAGAGAAAGCAGAGGCCGTGCGCGCGCTGAAAGCTCGATTCCAAGGTCGAGGTGTAGGCGAGCGTTCACGGTCAGATGCCAAACCGCGAGCTGTTCCATCGATCCACATCGGTCCTACAACCGAACCCGACGAGACCTCAACAGCAGTGGACACGTCAGGTCCACTGTCAGACAGTCTTACTGCTGAAATCGAGTCTTCTCTCGCCAAGTCACGCAACCGACTCTCCAACGGTGAGACAGGCTCAACGCATTCAGGTCGATCCAGTTTCAGCACTACCTTTGGCCGTCGCAAATCTCCACTCGCCGGCGGGGTTGCGAGTTCGAGTGCGGAAACGGATCGAACAGCACACTCGAATGGCGTTCGCACAGAACGAATCGACAGCTTTTTGGCGAGTCTCAACGATCGTAGTGTAGCTGGAAGAGATCCATCAGTCTTTTCTCTCAGTCCGACTGGGTCCAATGGAGGTGGTGTCGTTGGTGGGAGACCAAGTCCGCAACCACATAGAAACAGTGGTAGCGCCGAGAGAATTGCAGCGAATTACCAGCAGCAACAGGCAATACACTCGACACCGGGCGAGTTGGGTAGGTTGGAGAGCTTTTTGGACGATATGCTTGGTTAAAACTCGGTCGGGTCCGCAGCGGTCGCGGTCGTCATCATCTGATACTGTTTTGTTGTAGTTGTACTTTTTCGTCTTGTCACCTTTTGTAACCTTTACCGTCACCTATTATCGGACATTATACACGCACGCAATACACACATTTTAGACACGAGTCACAAAACCTACATCATCTGTGCGAGCATGCAGCTCTAAGAAGAGATTGCATGCAGGGTCTAATCCAAAACGAGATCCCACATGACCTTCGTAATGTGCTCTTGTCTTCTCCTTGTACCTCTGATCATTCCCATTCTAGCCAACTCGTTGAGCGCAAGTGCAAATCGACTCTGAATATCGCTCTCATTCTTCCTCTTTCTCCCTTCATCTTCGTCACCTTCTGCACCAACGACCGCCTTTCGATTCCTTTTCTTCGAGGGAGTATCCAGAACATCCGAATCATAGTCCTCTCCTTCCAAGTCCAGCAATTGCACCGACCTCTTTCTTCCGCCCCTCCTCTTGGACGGCGTTTCTGGCTCTATGTTTTCCTCTTCCAGTTCGGTACCAGCTCTACTCCTTCCTTCTCGTTCCAGATCAACCCCTAACTCCTCAACTGCATCATCCAACTCAACATTCTGCTTGAAAGCTTCATACCAGTCAGCCAGATTGACAAACTTACCACACTCTCTATACAACCTGAACAACCTACACACATCCGGAGTCCCCATCTGCTTCATCTTGGTCAAATCAATCCCTTCCAACTCCTCTTCCGGCACCACACTCAGCGCTGCATCGTATAAGCTTTCTATGAACTCTTCTGGTGCGCTGAGTGGAAGTGTCAATCCAGCTCTCGTGGACGGATCCAACAAGGTGGAAAGTGGGCCGTAACAATCTACCCAGAAAATATCCCGGAGAAGATGTAGCGGACCATTGTCAGAAGCGGAGAAAGTTCGATTGATATTTCTCCAGTCCACCAGATCATGAACCGAGTTGGTGAGCCAATCCGTGATTTCTCGCTTGAGACCAAGAAGTTTTTCTTCCATCAACAGTTTTCTTTGAACTCGTTGTAATCGGGCTTCCCGACGCTGTTGTGCAGCCTCCGTGCCATTGGCTGCAGCAGCGAGGACTTCAGCATCTTCGTCCTCATTCATACCCGCGGTACCAGCGATGATGGTTTGCGAAAGCCGCTGCTGGAAAGTCCGCAAACCGGCCAAGAATTGCCCGCTTTGAGTTGCGATAACTTCCGAAGAGGATCTCAGCTGTCCTGCATCTCGCAAAGACTCAGCATCATCAGGGATATCATCCTCAACCCTCCTAACCTCATCCTCAGCAGCAACAACCATATCATCCACCAACGTCTCGAACTCATCCGACAACAATCTTCGCGCAGCATTGCACAACCTCGCCAACCCATTTCTCAACGTCAACACTGCTGGCACTTTCCTCCCTACCTCTATGCTCCCCACACTTGCATTGAGACATTGCATCACGACTTGAGTCAAAATTTCACTTCCTCTCTCCAATTGTCTTTGCTCGTCCATCTCTGCAGCTTGTTGCGCTGCTACAGTAGCGTTTCTCGACGCATGCATAGCTTGCGCTGCACTACTAGCCCTACTCTGAATCCTTTGCAGCGCTTCGAAAGCTCTGAACAAGTACCTGATTGCAAACTCTACTCGAAAGGAAAGCACCTCCCGAGTATGCCTCAATCGGTCCAACTCTCCCAAGATGAACTGGTCAGACTTCGCTGCTTCTTGTAGAAATTTCTCTACATCCAATCTCGCCTCTCCAGTCTCGCCTGTCAGCAAAGGTAGAATCAATTCTCCCTCACCGTTCGTCGTCAGAAACCCTATCTTCATCCTCTCGACCATTTTCGGTGTCCAACTGAAAAACTTGATCCTCTTTGCCTGACCTGGTATTGTAAACACCGATTCAGGCTTGCCTGAGAAATGAATGAAACATGCTAGTCGAACTGCATCGAGAGCTGAATCCAAGTCTGCATCTCGCTCCCAGTAGGTCTCTCGAATGTACTCAAACGTAGATGGCCCGAGGGAGAGCGGGAGTTCTCGAGAAGCGAGGAAAGTCTGAACGAGTCGAGCCCAGACAATTTCTTTGCTGGGAAGTGAGAACCGAGAGATATCGAGGACTCGAAGGACTTGCCGTGGAATATAGTCTATCCAAGGAGCGGGCGCGGCGGAAGCGGAGGAGCTGGAAGAACCGATGCCGTCGACGGAGACTGCAGCTAGGCCACCGGAGGGCGAAGTGATTCCAAGTATGAGCATTATTTGCGGTGTTGCGGTGCTGGAGTCTGCTGAGGAGATACTTGTTGGCTCAGCGACAAATGTTTGCAGCGCTGACAGGAGGTCGGATAGTACTGTTGGTTCAACAGATTCGATCGTTGGTAGGTTCAGGACAAGTCTCGGACCATAGTCGTAAGAGCCAAATTTATTCTGCCACCAAGACCGAAGAACATGAAGATCTGGTTCGACTTTGCCTGCGAAGGCTGCCGCCTCAACATCAGCTAGTCCATGCGGGCTAGTTTCCGGCGCCGAGTCTAGCTTCGACCCCTGCGCGATGAATCGAGCTACTAGCAGCCGCAAAGCAGTGTACAGATTAGAACATTCGCTGGCGGAGAGAGTGACCACGATACTTGCTGGTCCGTCAATTCGTGCGCCAGAGATTTCTGAGACCAGTCGATTTGAGAAGGAAGATAAAGAAGGTGCAGAAGTCGAGATGAGAAGTGCTGTCTGAATGCTCTTTGCGGTATTATCGGGGCCGTTGACTATGCCGGGACTTTCGAAGCCAGGAAGAAAGAGATCCTGCTCTATAATACCTCGAAATGTATGTTCCGGCTGAGCTGAACCTTTGTCTGATTGGAAGAACTTCCGCAAGTCATCGAATAGCGAGCTATAGACATCATCCATACATCGTTGAAAAAGCGCTTCGGTCCTCTGTATTGCGATCTGATAAGAAGCATAACGGACATGTGCTGGATCACTGTCAGCTTCGAATTCAGCCAGGACCGGAAAGGGGGGCTCCTGGGATTCTTGGACGTTGCTGGAGGCTCGTTTGGACTTCTTTCTGGGACGCCATGGTATTGTGTAGCAGGCTGAAGAGAGGGTATCGAGGCCGGTTGTTGATGGCTCGTTGCGAGGTTTGCGGGAGGACATGTTAGCCCCGTAGTCCAGGTCTCCTGAGAGCGGGTCTATCGTCAACGGAGCTGGAGGCTGAAGAGTCGTGAAGCGAGAGTCTAGAGCTAAGTAACAGGTGGAGAAGATGTGGGCTTCCAAGACATCTTCGTGTTGTTCGGCTCTCGGACCAACACTTGAACCCTTTCGAGCCTTTCGCGGAAAACGGCGATGTCTGAACTGGTGACGTAACAGCCAAAGTATTTTTTTCATAGGGTGAATACTTTTTCGATATTGCGGCAAGACAGCTGCTGCTCAGGATTGTTCGAGGTCTGTAAGGAGCTGACGACTTTCTCTGAGCCCACGAAACCCGAGGTCGATATTGCGGAGAAGGGAACCCGAAGCTGTGGTTCAGGACAGAATGAAACAGCGGTGATTGCTCTTCATAGGGCGACTGCGGCTCCACAAGCGCCATGTGTCGCGAACAGAGTCAGTTCTTCTTCGAGAGGTGATTCCTAAGAGCATGAGACAAAAAGTTCATTCACACTGCAGCAGGAAGAGATGAGCCGCTGGAAGCGAAGCCGCAACTCTTTGTGTGTGTGTGTGTGACGCCCGCATCTGTGATCCGACTTCCTGAATTTGTTCGTGTTGGGGCGGCACATTTGCAGCAGAAAGAGAACACGACGCGGAGTTAGAAGAGTGGGAAGCGAACCAAGCAAACGAATGCGAAGCGAGTCTCTCCACCTTTTTCCTTGGCTTTGGGCCTTGAAGCTCTTCGGATGATCCGACCGGAATTCGCAAAGAGAGTGCGTCACAGCTGCAATTGTTTGCTATCGGATCCATCCGCCGTCTTCGCGAGCCAACTATCGTACATACATAGCTTCTCAACCCTCATCATCACCGTCATCAACACGACGACATCTTTTGTCGCTTCAACACTCCCGAGCAACGTCCACTGTCGTGGTACTCGCAGCGATCAAGCCGTTGCTTCAACATCCGCATCTTGTGGCCGGGTATCTTTGATTACTTTGACCGGCATCCATTGCGGAACAACTATACGGGGCCCTTTTGATCACCACAGCCGTTGCAAGATCTCATCATATATCGCAAATATGCCCAGACAGACACGGAACTCAAAATCCACAGCGGCCGATGTCGCTGCCGCTAATGGCGTTGCAGGCGGAAAGACAGAATCGCTCCTCCAACGAGCTAACGAAGCAGACGAGAATGTCTTCCTCTTTGTCCCCAACTTGATAGGATACGCTCGTGTTATCCTGGCAGCACTCTCCCTCTACTTTATGAAAGGTAACCCCAAAGTCTGCACTCTTCTCTATGGTGTCTCATGTCTCCTCGACGCCTTCGACGGAATGGCAGCGAGAGCCCTTGGCCAATCAACAAAATTCGGAGCTGTTTTGGACATGGTCACAGATCGATGCACCACCGCCTGTTTGCTTTGCTTCTTGACCGCAGCCTACCCAAGATGTGCCGTCATCTTCCAAGGTCTCATCACTCTCGACTTTAGCTCGCACTACATCCACATGTACAGCTCTCTTGTAACTGGCTCAGCATCGCACAAGATTGTCACCTCGGAAACGTCCAAGATCTTGTGGTACTACTACAACGACAGCAGAACACTCTTTATGTTCTGCGCAGGTAACGAGCTCTTCTTCGTCTGTCTTTACTTGATGGACTTCTACAAGAGGCCGTTGGGTCTGGATATTGAACCCTTGCTCTTCCTCTTCCCCTCGGCGCTCAAGGCTTCGCCGTGGATCTCGTGGATCATTAAGGAGACTCCTCAGCTCAGTTGGCCGCAGATCGTCGGTGCGATCACCTTCCCCATCTGTGCCGCAAAGCAGGTCATCAACTGCGTTCAGTTCTGGAAGGCTGCCAAGGTGTTGGTCGGAAAAGATCTTGAGGAGCGATACAAGGCTCGCACCAAATCGCTTTAAGTGCGGAACCAACGTCAGTCCTCTCATGCGCGCTCACTCAGACAAGGTCGTTCAACGGCGAAGAGAAGTGCGTACAGTCAGGCATCGACACCGCTTTCCAGGCTCGAAAGTTGGTTCAAGTCGGTGCTCGTGTCTGACTCGTACCTCCTCAGTTCCGCAATGACAATTTGGCGATCACTTCAGCCTCGCACGATATACGCCTCCAATCAGTCGTCGGCGCATATCATGTACATATCATCCTCGCTCATCACACATATTACTGCTTGCTAGCAAAGTTAAGCTGTACTAGTCGCTCATTCTTTCGTGCCCGTCTTCCATTCTCGCGGGCTTGTATCTACCATTCTTAATCTCAGCTAAATCTTGTTGGAACCGAAATCAGAGAGCCTAGGCTGACTTGACAATGGTGTCGAGTGTTGCTCTCCCATCCTGTTCCCTAATTGAGACCGCTCTGACCTAGCACGAGCTGCCGATGCATGCTCGAAGTGAGCTTTCAGCTGACCGAAACGGCGATGAAGCTAAGTTACGCCGCAGAAAGCATGTCCAACCGGCCAATTTCGCGCTGCAGCCACGAGCGGCAACGACAAACGCTAAGCCTCTGGTGGAGGTTTTCTTTGGACCCTGGATCAGAAATCAGACTGGTCAAGAGCAACTCCCTTTGCTTCCTTCACTTCTTCTCACCACCAAACGACCTCCAATGGTTAATATAGGCACTACAGATGGCGTCAAGCTCATCATCAGCAAGCAGGTCGGCTCGCTTTGACCCGCTACGCCTTCTGTCCGAGATTCAGAGTGGAACAGCTCCTCCCGCTTCCTCTTCTCAACAAAATGACTCGCCGGCGTCAGACCAAGACGAAGATGACTTCATGTCAGACAAATACCTTGCCACCACAGAGACAAAGCAACCTCTCACCTACACAGATAAACGTCGCAAACTCGAAGCGCATCGCTCAAAAACAGACAGACCAAAAGATCTGAAGCAGCGTGAGGAAGAGGCGCGGCAGGAAGGATTAGATCGAGATTTGTTGGCGGAAGCAGAGATCATTGCTGGAGGAGGCAGGTTGCCGCCAGAGGGAAAGAATGGCGGTCGAAGGTGGGATCTGATGGAGCAGCAGTCCGAAGAGAGTAAAGCATTCGAGCCGCAGAGTGCGAGGGATGATGGTACAGCGAAGGCAATGCGGATGATGCTAGCGATGGGATATCGACGAGGGGAAGCACTAGGAAAGAAGATGCGGGGTAACGACAGGACAGTTGAGGAAGAAGTTGAAGAGGAGGAAGAGTCTGACGAAGGTGAAGCCCTCAGTAATAAGAAAGGAGCGGCGGCTGCAAGTAGTCCGCCGGAAGATACGGATCCTGAATCTCTCGACACGGATGAAGAGCAAGCCGCCAATAAGGACCAAGACGACGACCAGGCTAGAGAAGAAGACGAGTATCTCACCGGTGGCATTTCGCTTTCCTCTTCAGCTGCAAGAGTCGCTGATGGATCAGACCGAGCTCCCAAAAGGACGGAACCTCTTCGACCAGACCAACGCTGGCTCGGCCTTCATCGTCGCGCAGGTATCGGCATGATACCGAAGACGTCCACTGACATCACAACCGCTATCCGCGCCAAAGCTGAGTCTTCTGACAATAAGCGGCAACAACAAGCCCACCAAGAGCTCGACTACCGAACACGTATCTCACAAGCTCATCGAGAGCGTCACGACCAAAACCTTCTCTCGCGAGCCCGCAAAACTCTGATCGAACTCGATCGCTCCTCTTCATCCAACAGCGTCCAATACAGCCCACTATGGCTCGATGCTAATCTATACCACATCCTCTCTGGTCACACCACCAGCCATTTGGACGATGGTACAATTGATGAAAAAATGCAAAAAGATCCATCTTTCAAAGAGGCTTTCGAGCTATTACAGTCTGCATTCTCATCAAATGATGCTAGCCAAGTACAAGAAGCAAGAACGTTCTGCGAGCTGCCTGCGAACGAGCAGCTGGAACTGGTGTTGGAAAGATTGAGGAAGAAATATCAGTACTGTCTATTCTGTGGCTGCCAGTATACAGACATCGAAGACTTGGAGAAGAATTGTCCTGGTGAAACAGAGGAAGACCACGATTGAAAGAGGACGCCCTTTCTTTTATGCCACAACTACGCAATTGATACCCACGAGCAAGAGCTCACCATTCGCACTCACACTCCACACAACCTAAGATATCTGTGTCTGATGATGATTTGCATTGAAGAAAATGATGACACACATGAGGCAAAGACACTAGTTGTACTGCGCATACAAAGCAGTAGAACTAAACTTGCTTCCTTGCCTGATCACTTTATCAACAGCATCCAAAAAGTCTCTTTCAGTAGCCATCTTCCTTCTCGCTCTAATAGCAAACATACCTGCCTCCGTTGCAACTGATCTCAGCTCAGCTCCCGTTGCATTAGGACACAACCTCGCGATCAAATGATACCTGATGTCTCTTTCCACACTCATACTCCTTGCATGAATCCTCAAAATATGAGCTCGACCATCGTTATCCGGCAGACCGAATTCCACTCTCCTATCCAATCTACCCGGTCTCAAAAGCGCTGGATCCAAAGTGTCAGGTCTGTTGGTTGCCATGAGAACCTTGATGTTTCCTCTAGCATCGAAACCATCCAACTGGTTGATCAGTTCTAACATCGTTCTTTGAACCTCGTTATCTCCGCCAGCACCATCGTCGAATCTGGCACCACCGATCGCGTCGACTTCATCGAAGAAGATAATGCAAGCTTTCTTTGTCCTTGCCATTTCGAAAAGCTCTCGCACCATTCGTGCACCTTCACCAACATACTTCTGAACCAACTCGGATCCGATAACCCTGATGAAAGTGGCATCGGTTCGATTGGCCACAGCTCGCGCACAGAGGGTTTTACCTGTACCAGGAGGTCCATAAAGTAACACACCCTTAGGAGGGTCAATACCTAGATTGACAAATCGCTCGGGAGAGAGTAATGGAAGTTCGACAACTTCCCTCAACTTCTCAATCTGCTCCTTGCAACCACCGACATCTCCATAAGTGACATCGGGTTTCTCCTCGACTTGCATCATGGTAACGGAAGGGTCGATCTTTGGTGGGAGTGGAATTTGAATTTGGTACTTGTTTCGATCAACGCCGACTCGCATACCTTCTTCGATATCTGTTGGTGCGACACGTTCGCCGAGAGATACAACAAATTTGGCGATTTGCTTGACGTTGATCACGTATTTGTCCTCCTCATCGGCTGTAGGTGGCGATGATCCTCCTAAGCCTCCAAGCCCACCAAGGCCACCAAGTCCGCCGAGCCCGCCTTGTCTACCACCGGCACTCCCAGAAGCACCAGCAGCGCCGCCTGCTGAGGACTCGCCACTATCCTTCTTGCCATCATCAGCACGAATGATCTTGGTGCATCGAGCGACCTGGAGAGGCTCTTCTTCACCCATGCGCTGTCGATCTGCTGGCAAATCCCAGAGGTTTGGTGGTGCTAGACCGGTATCGGATTCCTTGACGCCCATCTTTTCATTGACACGCTTTTGAAGCTCTTTGATCTCATTCTCGATGCTCTTGAGCGAAGCAGCATAGGGTCCTTGACCGTAGGTTTTGAGGAGTTGAATGTCGCCTTCGTCTAGAGCGACGATCTTTTCTTCGTCTTTGCTGTCGACATCGGGCTTTTTGTACTTTTCCCAGTCTGCTTTGGGAGGCATGGTGTGTGTTTTCGTGTAGCTTCGCTAGAGCTCAGTAAGGGGATCCGAATGTGATAGGTTGGTGAAGGAGGTGAGATAGCAGCAGAGAGGCCGCAAAGGATTCGACGGCGTTTATGCTACTGACGGTGTAGAAAGCGGCTATTCGAGGAGTCGGTGTATGTCGTGAGATGCTGTGTGTGGCGAGATGTGGTTTGGTGTGGTGTTGGAAGAAGGTGTGAATACGAAAGTGTCAATTTCGTGGAGGTTGAGGCGTCGTCAACTGACGGTGGCTCGCCCGCAGAACGCGTTCCTGTGAGTTGTGAGTGTGTGCTTTTGTTGCTGCAGCTGAGCTTGAGTCGATCACCGCTCAAAAGTGGAGCTTGAATTTCTCAATCATGTTAGGACATCCCCTCGCACAATCGTAAGATAATTATGCTTCTCTGTGGCGGTCAAACAGGACTGAGCGAGAGCTCGCATAGGGGCGAGCTGCTGTTGCGAATTCCAGCCCTTTGGATGTGCGAACGAGCCAGCATCGATGTCAGCCAAAAGCATGCACGCACCTCGCACTCACCTGCCAAGCTTCACAGGTGAATTTGGCTGGAACAGACAGACAGTTCAGTCTCAGCGCAATCAGGCTTGGTTACACTAAGCTATCTCGTTCCACATCCTTCAACGCTATTATCTCACCTTCGACACCTCCCTCTCATACCCTCGACGCCTCTCTCGCCCTTAGAAGTAGCTCGAATCGGTCTCTGTCGCACAGTCTCCCAGCGAGGCATCTTTCTTGCGACAATTTGCCATATTTCAACACACTCCTACTTCTCTCGCACAGCACAGACAGCACATCATAGCCATCGACATATTTCACCATGTCGAACCAGAAGAAGGATCTTCCCAAGATCCGAGATGAGGAGCGCGAGCGCCGCTTCGGTACCGTCTTTGGTGTCTCAGGTCCAGTCGTCGTCGCTGAAAACATGATTGGTTCGAGCATGTACGAGCTTGTCCGTGTCGGTCACGACGAGCTTGTTGGTGAGATCATTCGTATCGATGCTGATAAGGTTACCATCCAGGTTTACGAGGAGACCTCCGGTGTCTCGGTCGGTGATCCCGTGCTCAGTACCGGCAAGCCCCTTTCCGTTGAACTCGGTCCTGGTCTCATGGAAAACATTTACGACGGTATTCAACGTCCTCTCGAAGGTATTATGAAGAAGTCCGGTGGTATCTACATTCCCAGAGGTATCAACACACAGGCGCTCGACCGTCAACTCTCTTGGGACTTCACCCCTGGCCAGCTCAAGGTTGGAGATCACATCAGCGGTGGTGACATCTTCGGTTCCGTGTACGAGAACTCGCTTCTCAAAGACCACAAGCTCATGCTCGGCCCCCGTAACATGGGTACTATCACTCATATAGCTGAGAAGGGCTCTTACTCGGTCGACGATGTCGTCTTGGAGACCGAGTTCCAGGGCAAGAAGCAGAAACACACCATGCTTCAGATCTGGCCTGTCCGTGCCCCTCGTCCTGTCGCTGAAAAGCTTACCGCGAACAACCCACTGCTCACTGGTCAGCGTATTCTCGACTCGCTCTTCCCCTGTATCCAAGGTGGTACCACTGCTATTCCCGGTGCTTTCGGATGTGGTAAGACCGTTATTTCGCAGGCACTTTCTAAATATTCCAACTCGGACATCATTACATATGTCGGATGCGGGTAAGTACCACCACTACGAATGTGACCATGTCATATCGTTCCTCGCCCCTTAACTCTTCTGGACATCTTTACTGACCTTACTATAATCTCTCTGTGCCATTATCTGAAATCTACAGTGAGAGAGGAAACGAGATGGCCGAAGTATTGGCTGAATTCCCCGAGTTGACATTGCAAAGGGACGGCGAAGAGTTCCCTATCATGAAGCGTACCACTTTGGTAGCAAACACCTCCAACATGCCAGTCGCAGCACGTGAGGCCTCCATCTACACCGGTATCACGCTATCCGAATACTTCCGTGACCAGGGTTACAACGTCGCTATGATGGCCGACTCCACCTCTCGATGGGCCGAAGCCCTTCGTGAGATTTCGGGTCGACTTGCAGAGATGCCTGCCGATTCCGGTTACCCTGCTTACTTGGGTGCTAAGCTTGCCTCGTTCTACGAACGTGCTGGTCGTGTCGCCTGTCTTGGTTCGCCAGAACGTGAAGGTTCGGTTTCCATCGTCGGTGCGGTGTCGCCTCCCGGTGGTGACTTCTCGGACCCCGTCACATCGGCTACTCTTGGTATTGTGGGTGCTTTCTGGGGTCTTGACAAGAAGCTTGCGCAACGTAAGCATTTCCCTTCCGTCAATTGGGACGTGTCTTACTCGAACTACATCAACGCTCTCGAACCTTACTACGAAAAGAACCGTCCTGGCTTCATCTCGCTCCGTACTACCGCAAAGAGCATGTTGCAGAAGGATTCGGATTTGGCTGAGATCGTTCAACTTGTCGGTAAATCGGCACTTGGTGAAGGCGATAAGGTAACATTGGATGTAGCCAAGATCATGAAGGATGACTACTTGCAGCAGAACGGTATTTCGGAGTACGATGCCTACTGTCCTTTCTACAAGACAAGTGGTATGTTGAAGAACATCGTCGACTTCCATAACCAGGCTCAGGCTGCTATTGCAAACAACCCAGATATGACTTGGGCCAAGATTAAGGAGCATTGTCAGGACGTTATTTACGGGTTGACACAGCAGAAGTTCGAGAGTCCAAAGGACGGTGAGGAGGCGATCACGAAGAAGTTCGACAAATTGAACCAGGATATTGCTGAGGCATTCCGAACTCTTACTGATTAAGGCGAGGGCTCAGGCAGGGGCGGTTTAGATCGCTCTGATGTCGTGTCTTGGAAACTTCACATACACTTTTCTTTCTTTTTGTCCATTGTTTCGTTAGCTATGCATCCATTGTCTTACCACTGAGCACAGACTGTGTCTGCTGTGCAAAGATTTGGCGTCGGATGTCACGTTCTGTGAATAAAGGCATGCCAGTCGTTCGGCGGCAGATCTTGGTGTTGAGCAGATATGAATCTCATTTTGGCTGAAGACAGAGAGACGCGTAAATTTGGTTGAGAGCGCGCGCGTTGAGTGCACTTCAGCAGCACTTTATGAGTGTTGGTGTTTGCAGATGTCCTTGAATTTCGCAAGACCAACACTTGAGCTTTCCGACAACAACACCATCATCGTCATCAACATCATCTTGCACGCCACAAGTCATCGCCGCACTACGCCTCGACACATTCTTCAGCAGCTCAGCTCTTGATTCGATCTCTTAAAACCAATACCGCGGAAAGCTCTATTCTCTAATTGATAGATTAACAATAATGGCAGCGAGACAATCATCAATGATGGGTCCAGGCGGAGCAGGTCGTCAATCAATGTACCCACAGTCCAACAACCCAGCAAACATCATGTTTGGAGGTCCATCTTCTTCCGCGAATCAAGCACGTCTTATCTCGAAGCAGGCTGAACTTGAAGGTCTTCGAGCATTAAAGGATCAGTCTGCAAAGATGGTAAAGGAATTGGAAAGATTGGCAGAAAAAGTTGATATTATGGCTGATGGAGGTGATTGTAAGTATTCTCACCAGACCTTCCAGACTAGCTGAGTGTCTTGATTTCTGACGCAACTCTTTTATTGTGTCTCTACAAACAGCTATTGCATCAGTCATGGGTTCTTGGCAAGGCGTCTTCCGAGCCATTCAGATCGCTCGAGGTAAGTTACTCACCTCTCATTCTCTTCCATTCACAGCAATCCACGCTGACATATTGCTTTCGACTGTATAACATCGATAGCTTCGACAGTGTTCATGAATCAATCATCAAATGAAGGCACTTCCAGCGCAGATACATCCACAGAACAAGACGAAGAAGATGACGACGATCTATACAATTACGGTCCAGCTCCAACAAGCAAGCCCGCTTTGATTGATACAATGGTTCGAATTCCAATCGATCTCGATGGAGCTATTGCTAGATCAAAGGATGAGAATGGGCCGGATTCTTCCATTTCAGCTTCCGTCTCTCACTAGAATCACAGACAGTGTCTAGGTCTTGTTGGTTGGATTTGTACTTGTATCTTTTTCCTGTTCGTCGCTGTAATGTTGATAATGTTGCGTCTTTTTCAAGTCAAAGGTGCTCCAGGGGGGGCTTGGTCTAAACATGAAGACTCTTCTGCCACGAGTGTTATCTGCAGGCGTGCCTGAGCCTCCTCGAAGCTTGATTGTCGAGCTTTCACGCAGCCTACGAACGATTGCAAACAATCATATTGCACAGATACAAATACAAGAGTGAACCTTAGAAGGCAACAGTGAGTCGAATGAGAGCACAAACAAAAGCCGCCAAGCAATAACGATCTCAAGCTTCAACAAATCCCTTCTAAGCTCCGGAAGTGACACCCTTCTTACCTGCATTCCCCGCAACCGGCGGATATCCTCCTGGTCTAAGATGACCACCATTCCAAGTTGCATACCCATTAATTCCATAGACTCCTCCTCCTGGAGCCAAACCTTCTCTCAGTAACTCCCTTAAATTCCTCATCCTCTTAGCTCTACTTGTATATCCACCCGAAAAGCTTCTAGTAGCTAACGGCAAAGGAGTAGTTCTATCTCTCTCCACTGCATTTGCGATACTTCCTAGAACACTGATTAACTCTTGATCCATTTGATCCTCATCTGCACCAGCATCAAACATATCCATATCATCATCCTCAATAAACACTCCTCCTCCTCCTCCTCCTCCTCCTCCTGCACCACCACCAGCTCCACCTGATCCACCGGTATTTCCACTTCCGGCATTTGCAGATCCACCAGAAGATTTTGTCTTATTATCTTTCCCACTCTTCTTCTTCTTCTCTTTTGGAGGTGCAGCAGCAGCAGCAGCTTTAGCTGCAGCAATAGCTTTCTCTTTCTCTTCCAATTTAGCTACGAAAGAAGGATTAGTTGCTTTTTGCCATTCAAACAATAACGTATCATAAGGTGCAGATCTGCCTTCCACCGCTCTTTTTGCTCCCATCGAATGCGATTTACAGGTAAGAGATCGAGAACAGGGTAAGCCTTTATCATTGATAACACCACATTGCTTATCAACGTCGATAGGACCTTTATTTTTTCTTCCACCTTTCTTTTTCTCTTCTGCAAGTCGTTGTTCTTTCTTTTGCTTCTTGGTTAGAGGGGTACTTGTTTCATCGCCTAGAACGCTTTCATCGTCATCTGTGTGATCAAGTAATTGATCAGTAAGAGTAATAAATGAGTGTGAAGAGTGAGAGAGAGGTGAAAATCTTACCTTCCATCATCCGACGCTTTTTAAGATCACCTTCGAGGATAGAAGGCGATACACGACCAGAAGCAATATCTCGAACTAGCTTGCAATTTTGTTGATGAAACGAAAGAGCTTCGGAAAGAACAGGTTTGGAACAGTCGGGACATTCGACAATGGGAACTTCATCGTCGAGTGGAGCTGGACCAAAATCAGTTACAACTGTATCGTCATAATGCCATGCGGGAGAGTCGACTAGGGTTGGCGATGGCGATCCAGCATCTGATGGCGGACAGAGAGTGAGCGAGTGTTGTTTGAATCGGGATGAGGTATTGCAAGGATGTGTTAGTTACGATGTGAGCCAGAATCCAAGTAGAGGTGCCGAGGGCTCGTTGGTAGATTCTTACCACTTCGAGTAGCTTCTTCAATGTCGGCCCATGTTGGGGCGGGTTGGGTCGATGTCTCCATTGTTTCCGTTGCGTTCAGACAAAGAGTGTCTTACGGTCCACCCAGTATCGGTTATAGGAGGGTCGTTGAGGCTGACTAGGTGAATTAGGTCAGGCACGAGAAGGCTGAAGCTTCAGAAAGCGTGTGCAAGACGCGATAAGCTCACACCGAGCCCATCAGAGTAAGAGAGTGGTACGTCTCCGTCCTGTTGCTGTTCGAGAAGCAGAAGTGCCGTAACGAAGGGACGAAGGGGTCGTAGATCGGTCGGAATGCGGTCGATGACTTGAACTTGAGAGGTTGAGGTCGAAGACAAGCTCAAACAAAGCATGTCATGCAGCATCAAACAGGGTCGCAGGTGGGGAAGCACCCGATGCTATTAACAGGCAAGACCGATCCCGATCGATGCATTTTTTGGCGTTCATGCCTCCACACAGCGTTCCCCGCCTTCGCTGCTCGTGGCTCGGAAGACCAACACCAGCGGACTCAGCATACCGCCACCTTTTCTTTGCTCACTCTTTCCATCAAGATATAGATTCGATCACACCTGGACAGCCATCAGGACAGGCAAAATGCCAACGAGTGTCGCAACGAAGCAATCCTAACAGCCACGGCCCTTCTGACATCGGCTTACGCTACGACTCTAGCTCCGGCTCAAACGCGAAGCGGCCTCCGAATACGGTACATACAAAGCTGTTCAACATCACTTGGATGCGCTGACAGGCATTCCGCGTCCGTTCAGGCTACTCTTAGGATGCGGATCACAGTCTGGAACATCAATGGTCTTCGTACCCTCAAAGGTTATCAACCATGGTACAAGCTCCCTGACTGGGAAGCATGCCTCGAACACCTCGGTGCTGACATCGCATGCTTCCAAGAAACCAAAATGACACGCAAGCAACTCACGGAACCCATGTGCATCCTTCCCTCCTACAACGCATTCTTCAACTTTCATCCCACAAAAGGCTATTCTGGCACGGTCACCTACGTCCGCAAAAGCGTTTCGATCCCGCTCAAAGCTGAGCAAGGGATCACAGGTCGACTCTCTATCACAAATGGCTCTTCGAACCCGTCGATACCAGATGATCCTATCGGCTGTATCCCCGCCGACACTCGGGACGATGTGGATCCCCAAATTTGGAACGCACTTGATGAAGAAGGAAGATGCGTTGTTCTCGACCTTGGTCTCTTTGTCCTCTTTAACGTCTATTGTCCCAACGAAACAGGACCGGAACGACTCGAGTACAAGATGACCTACTACCAATGTCTCGCAGAACGTTCACATCGACTCATACAATCAGGACGCCAAGTCATGATCGTAGGCGATATGAACATCATTCGAGACCCTATCGACCATTGTGACCCAGAACAGAGTATGAAAGAACATGGTTGGAATCATTTTCACCAACATCCTGCAAGATCATGGTACCAATCTTTCCTCGCGCCACAGGGAAAGTTTTATGATGTGGGAAGGATGTATCATCCAGAGCGCAAAAAGATGTTTACTTGCTGGAACACTCTGATTGATGCGAGGCCAGCAAATTACGGCGTAAGGTTAGATTATACATTGGTGACAGAAGGTTTACTGCCATGGATCAAAGGAGCAGATATCCAGCCGGATGTTTACGGTAGCGATCATTGTCCAATTTATGTGGACCTGCATGATGAGAGAGAGGTGGATGGGAAAGTGACAAAGTTGAAGGATGTGATGTACGGTGGGGTGGACAGGCCGCCTCCGGCGTTGGCAGCTTGTCATTATGATGAATTCTCGGGTAGGCAGAGGAAATTGGCATCTTTCTTTGGGACAGGTAGGAAAGTAGGGCCCAGTAGGAGCACAAGTAACGTTGGTGGTGGTGGTGGCGGTGGTGATGGCGGTGCCAACGCCGAGCCAAACAACAAGGTGAACGCTGCTGCGTCGTCGCCCTCAGAGGCGACTGCTAAACGCGCGGAGAGCAACGGTATTGTTGTAGAAACATCCATGCCATCAATACCAGACAGGGAAGAAGGGTCTTTAGCCGATACGTTGTTCTCTCTACATTCGCAGCAAGAAGGGATCGACGCAGAAGTGGCTGCGCAGGCACAGGAGTCAATACCATCATCCAGTGCCCCATTTACAGGATCGCAAGTTTCATCTAAAAATCCCGCTACCATGCCTCCCGGATCAGCACCCGCTGCTGCGACAGCCCCGCCACCTTCGTCACCGTCAAAAGGGTCAGCGAGTCAGCCATCTTCCAACGTCAAGCGAGACGGAACATCTCCCAAACGTTCGCCATCAGTAGCAAAAGGCAAGGACACGAGCAGAGCAAAAAATGCCGCTAGCTTAAAAGGCCAAACGAGCTTGCAATCGTTCTTTGCTAAGCCGAGCAACCCGACCTCTTCAAAAGCTAGTATTGACCTCACACAGGATGCAAACATAGCTGCAAGTCAAGAAAAAGAGCGTCCCCCCGCCACGTCAACAGCTTTGTCATCCCAGCTTCCAAACGACGCAGGCTTTCCACCGGATGGGGGGGACTCAATCCAAGATTTTACCGATACTGCCACATCACGACCTGCTCTATCATCCTCGTTGGCGGAACAATCAGCCACAGACCGAATCGGCGCGTCCCTTGCTTGGGGTGCCATATTCTCACCGATCCCTCCTCCTCTTTGTCGAAATCACTCTGAACCATGTCGAGCATGGACAGTTAACAAACCTGGTCCTAATCACGGTAGGAAATTCTGGTTGTGTGCAAGACCGGTCGGACCGGGGTATGAAAAGAGCGGGAGGGCGAAAGGTGATGTGAATCCGGAATATAGGTGCAACTATTTCTTGTGGGATAGTGATTTGAGATCATCCAAGAAGAAGAATGGAGGGTACGGGGGAGGAGAGGAGGGGGAGAAGAAGTTCTTTGCTGAGGTCGAAAGGGAGAGGTATGCTAGGAGGAGGAGAGAGAGGAGTGGTACTGAGGGAGGAGAAGAAGATGGAGGAGGAGGAGTAGGAGGAGCAAGAGGGAAGGATCAAGACGGAGAAGAATTAGGTGGGCCCTGGGGTCCTCATAAGAGGATCAAGACTGATACTTAGGAAGACGACTGGTATCGTAGCTTAATATACACATGTTTCATTGATAATGTACAACTATCTTCGACGGGGTTCATTTTGTGTGAGCAAGGCATTGCATCATTGTGGTATATCTTCCATACTCCATTTAGGTCTAGCATGTCTCGAATAGTCTTTTGTCCGTTGATGATAAATGAGATGGCCGACCCAAGCAATCATAGCTGCATTATCTGTGCATAGTGAAAGAGGAGGGAATTGGAGGTCGACGTCTTGTCTGTTGAGAGAGATCAAGTGCTCTTTGAGACGAGAACGGAGGAAATTGTTACTTGCAACACCACCACTGCATACGACCGTTTTTATATCGTCACCCGATACTCCGTCGAGCAGGGCCATGCGAGGGTACGGTCGACCACGTGAGTCCTCAGTAAATTGAGAAGGTCGTAGGACCATACTGAGCTTATCCTGGAGTTGAGCTGATGCAGCGATCTGAAAGGCTGCTGCTATAGCTGCTTTTTCGGTATCGGTCATTTCGGTGCCTCGGCGAGATTCGATGTGACGTTGTACGGCTGCTTTGAGACCAGAGTAGGAGAAGAGAGGTTGACCTTTGCATGGAATTGGAAAGATAGGGGTGGACGTAGTAGGATTATGCTTTGCTGCCAGCGCTTCAAGCGCTGCTCCAGGAGCCGAAGTCCATGGGATACCAAGATCTCGTGCTACTTTGTCGAACGCATCTCCTATAGAATCGTCCGTTGTAGTTGCGAGAATCTTGAATTCTGTTACGCTGGTTGCTAGGACCAGCATGGTGTGTCCGCCGGAGACGAGCAGGACAAGGAAAGGAAAGTTTGGTGGTGTTGCTTCGGTAAGCAAAGGCGTTAAGGCATGCGCTTGCATGTGATGAACATAGATAAGCGGCTTGTGCAGGACGGCAGACAGAGTCTTAGCAGCAGACAGGCCGACACCTAGACTACTAGCCATACCAGGACCTTGAGTGACCGCTATAGCGTCGATGTCGGATGTAATGATATTTGCCTGTTCAAGTGCCTGCGCTATGGTGGAAGGAAGGTTGGAGTGGTGACCCAGAGCAGCTGCGAGCGGATGAATACCGCCTGTGGAGGCATGATCTTGCTTAGTGACGATTGAGGATAAGACGGTGCGGTCGGAGGCGACCACAGAAGCGCAAGAGTCATCACATGATGTTTCAATGCCGAGTATGAGTCTCGGCTTGTCCGATGAGGATGATGCTGTGGATCGGAAGGTCCGAGGAAAGGGTGAGGTTGATGGTCGGAAGCAGGCCGAGCTGGAGCCAGGAGCAGAGACAAGTGTGGGAAAGTGACGAGGCAAGTTCGCGGCGCATCCGATTCTTCGTTTTGCCATCCTGACCGTCTCCAGCTCCCGAGCCAACAACTTGCAAGCCTGAACTCAATCTTGCTACCCGATCGATGATGTCGAAAGAGTGACGGAGGACGAGTTGAGGACTGATTGGACCCTGGAACAAGAGAAACCTTGCAAAAAAGTTGAATCGGAAGACCCGCGGAGATGATGAGCACCAGCCTTCTCTCATGCACAATCCGCGGCTCGAGCGTCTGCATGCAGCCAACTCCTTCAAGCACAAGGTTCAGTCTCGCGACCTCTGTACGTGCGCTCACACGGGCTAAACCCTTTTCACGCAGAGAGAGAAGTCGCAGCATATTAATAAGCCACACCAAGACTTGCTTCCGTCCCTTGCGCCCAATCGCGACGTCTGACTCTTAAAGGGAATGGCAGGAAGGTCTTGGCAAGCAAGAGTCTCGGGACCCGAAAGAGAGAAACAGAGACAGAGAACCTTTTCGTGCCTGAACCGCGTTGACCGGCCAGACAATATTTTCAACTTCGCTCTCGGCATCTCTTCTCCGCAACCGCAGAGAGCACAAAGAGCAGGCGCGGGTTTCGACCTTCTGCACCCACTTTCCTCGCTTTTCCGCTTCCTCTCACTTCACTTGACTTATTGAGATCGGTCTTCGACGGCAGTCAGTGCCGCTGCGTGCTGCATTTGCTGCGTGTGGAAGCGACTCGGGCCGGCAGAAAAGCGCACACTTCTTAGATACAAGACACAAGATCGGCTTAGCCGACAAAGCGATCCTGAGGCGTGTGACTTTGGGCGCCTTTGCCAAGAAGATTTAGTTTTAAAATACTGTAGGGATGGCAGGCGGCTCTTCCAGAAATATCCATGTGCCCTCTTCCTCTGTCTCTGCTCTCCGGCGTCGCTATATCCGGGGACGCACAAATGTTGCCGCATGGTTCCTGCGCTGCTGCTCCCCTTACGCTTCTCTGTTTGCCAAGCTTCTGTCGATCCTGTCTCTGCCGCTGCTTCCTGTCAATGACCCATGGTCAATCATCCGTAGTCTTACTGGTGACCCTTCGCTCCCGACCTCCAACAGCATCCGTCCATATCATGCCATCCCTTTCTTCTTCATGTGAAGCATAAGCACCACCGAGCTGAGCAATCCGTCCGACTTCTCCCTAAACACCCTCTCAGAACATACATCACAGACGACCGACACTCAAGAGCTTGCGGCACCGCACAAGACACAAGCATGGGCCGCTCATCAACGAGCTCGTCCAGCTCAGGACTGCTCGGCTGCATATCACCCAGAACAGCGACTCTCGCGATTGCAGTGCTAGGCATCATCATTCACCTCAACACCTACTCATGGCTCGGCACACTTAGATCAACACTACCAGACGTGCCTGAAAGAGGCTCGTCGATACCACCTCCCCCATCATCAGCATTTGTGCCAGCATCAGATCACTTCGCCAATTCTGCAGCCAAAGCTGACCAGCTTATCGACCTTGACATGTACGCAAACGCAGCTTCACCACCTTTGACAGACGGCACCACCACCAACAACAACAACAACAACAACAACAACAACAACAACAACAACAACAACAACAACAACAACAACAAAGTCTATCTCCCAGAATGGGTAGCAGAAGCCAAAGCCTATCTCAAAGCTCAGGGCTTATCATTCGTTCCCACACAAGCCGGCGACACCTCTTCAAATGCAAAATCCAGCAGCACAAATGGAAAGGCGGTTGAAGCCTCGAGCCCCGGGCGATTCAGCGATGCAGCTGATACCTCGGCGATGGGCTTTCAAGTTATTGATGACGGCGCAGAAGATGTCGAGCGAATGCAATGGGATGCCCTTCGTCTCGTTATTGGTACCTTACGATGGTATATTCTGCTCAGTGTCATTTGCTGCTGTGCTGGCGTTATCGGCGTTTTACGATCTAATTTGCTTCTTTCGAGACTGTTCGTCATCCACTCATTCCTCGACTTCCTTCTCTCTACACTTTCACTCTTTGCTCTCGCAATCGTTTGCACCTATCCCACCGTCCGCGCACACCTTTGTGACGAGTTCGGCTCAGGAGAGCTTCAGTCCCTGTTCTCCAGCTCGAAAGGCGCAAAACCACTCATCCCCTCAAATGGCGCACAATCACGCTCTGCAGCATCGTCCAACAGCCTCACCAACTCTGGTTCGGGTTCAGATGTCACTGTGGTAGCTTCAGGATGGGAGACGCTGCTAGATGGAGTGTTTGCTTCGGAAAATTGCGAGGAGAGTTTCAGGACGACGGTGGTTCCGCTATTGATGGTCTTTGGGTTGTTCTTTACAGCGCTTAGATTACAATGCTTCTTCTTGGTACAGAGATTCTATGCGATGTTATTGAGAAATAAGGTATATCAGTATGGGTATAGTGGGGTGAGAGGCGAGGTGGAAGAGGGCAATTCTACACCAATGTCTCAGTTGACTCAGGGGGAAGCGCAGGCGAGGAGGTGGAAGGAGAGTAAGCTACTCGATTGATGGTACTCGTGAGAGACTTGGTCAACGCTGGTCGTTGAATCCACCCCTCATGTTCTTTCTACAAAAGGTAGTATACTCAAAGCAGATCCAGGCACGTTGACGTATTTAAGTTCCTTTCCAGGTGTACGCACTCGTACTGTTGTCATGGTTTTCCCGTCATTCTTTACTGTACACTAGCTTTTCTTTGTCTTGCAATCGCTCATACTGCAGTCGAGGGTCGATCTTGTCTTGTGAGGTCTTGAAGAAGATGCTCCGATCGATTGAGTGTGAGCATACAGCGTTCGTCAGGAACAGTGTCGACACTGAAGCATGGGGAAAATCAAGTAATGTTAGACCGCAGAAAAAGTCCATCCCAAATCGGAGCGCCAGAGAAATTTTGGTTGCAAGTGGAGAAACAGAGCTCGAAATTTCTTTTGAACCCTTGATCAGTACCGCACCTTCACCATCTTTCCCTCTCGAACATCATACTCCTTCGCCACCATCTGTATACCTCCTCAACTGTCGCGATCTTCATCTCATTCATTGTCAACACACAACCTTCTCGAGACACCGCATCCTAGCTTTGCGCCTCTGACATTCCATCGCCGCAACTCATCATCCTCTCTTAAATTTCTCGAAATGGGAAAGAAGAAACAAGTACGAAAATTTGGCGAGGTGAAACGGATGCTCAATCCAAAAGATGATCGACTTAAAGCGAATCAAAAAGTCACAGAAGCAGCCAAGAAAGCTTCTAGTAATGGTAAAGTTATCAATGAAAGAGGACAACAAATTACACCTGATGGTACATTAGTACGACACATATCAACACCAGCATCATCTATGTTTTTTGAACATAATACATCTCTTGGACCACCATATAGAGTTTTAGTTGATACCAACTTTATCAATTTTGCATTACAAAATAAAATTGAATTAGTTCAAGGAATGATGGATTGTTTATATGCAAAATCTATACCTTGTATAACTTCTTGTGTTATAAGTGAATTAGAAAAATTAGGTCCAAAATATAGAATTGCTTTAAGAGTCGCAAGAGATCCTAGATTTGAAAAATTGGAATGTAGTCATAAAGGTACTTATGCAGATGATTGTATTATTGAAAGAATTCAAAGTCATAAATGTTATATTGTCGCTACTTGCGATAGAGAATTAAGAAGAAGAGTTAGAAAAGTTCCAGGTATTCCTTTAATGTATATTGCAAGTAGACAATTTAGAATAGAAAGATTACCTGATCAAGGTATGGCTCAATAGTATTAATATCTCGCATAGAAATTACGTTTTTCATATCTTTCAGATGTTTCTATTTTTTGTACTTGTATCCAATTTTCATCTTCATTCCTCAACTGCTATTGTACTTTTGTGCAAGACATAGATTGTGATGAAACTGTGGAGTATTCGAATGAAATAGATGTCTTTATATTCAAACCATTCGTTCGAAAACAAGATCAAAAGACGCTAACGCTTGCTCAAAACGCCACAAAGCACAAACCGAAAGTCTTGACCAGAATATATAACTGAGAAGCAATGTATTTTTTGGAGGTGTGCGAATTTCTGTGTCCAAAGTCAAGGCAGCTAGTACATATATTGATGATGGAAAGATACAAAACAAAAAGGAGAAGGAAGACAGATGCAAGAGCGAAAGTTACGCTACCACGCATACTTATTTTGAAGGTTTTGAGTTGAAATATGAAAAAAGACTAGCTCAAAAAGGAAAAATAATCTGAGCTGAATCTCCTTCCACCGAACTAAAAGAGAGAGAGAGAGGTGGTGAGGTAATGAATGTGAAATCTAAACCCATCTTCTTTCTTCCTTACCTTTATTTACATAGGAACCGAAGGAGGAGTAGGTGGAGGAGCATTAGGATCCATCTCGTTACCACTTTCGATGCTAACACCAAATCCGAACTTAGCAGCACCTTGTAAATGATCAATTTCACCTGCAAAAGTCAAACCAAAAGCAGGGCTTAATCTAGTTTCATAAACACTGCTCAATTTACCTGCTGAATCAATCTGAGCTCTAAGTGTCGCCATTCTGAAATTATACCTAGCACCCAATGTTGCAGCAGCTTCTCTCTTCTGTGCCATAGTAATCATTTGTAAATCCGCAGCAACATCAACTTGTTCACTCAACTTATGATAATAAGTACATTGAGCTACACCTTGAGGTTGAACTTGAGCGGTTGCAATCCAATCCTTCTTATCACCAGTCAACTTTGCAATGTATCCAGTACTTGCTTCTTCCATATCAGCCGAAGGACGTTGATAGACGGTCTCTACACCAAAAGCAAAGTTTCTTGTCAAGCTTTGAAGATAGTTGACAATGTAAATCCCGGTCAAATCGGTAGGAGAAGGGTTCAACGCTTTCAAATTAGCACTGTGATCAGTACCTTGATAATCGTGTTCGAGTTGAACAAAGCTTTGACCTGGAGTTGCTGTGAGTTGAGCTTGAAGTTTTGTGGTGTGACCAGGAACCCAACCTCTGTTAGCACGCATAGTAACGTTTAAGCCATCATCCAAACCAGCTTGGAAAAAGTTCTTGTTATCACCGTAAACAGCACCAAAGTTGTAACTCGAAGGAGCGGCTTGCGAACCCATAGAGAAAGCATGGGTGACTTGGAAGATAGGGTTGATGGAAATGGCTTTGGTGAGATCGGCACGTGCTCCGTCAAAGAGGAAGTTGGTAGTGTGAACTCCTTTGACTTCGCGTTGAAGATGCTCGACGGTACCAGGGTTGGTGAGTTCGAATCGAGTGCGAATGTCTTGGATGGAGTTGAGAGCGTTGGCGAGAGGTGCGACGATAGGTTGGAAGAAACCAAACATGGAGGTGGAAGGTGCAGAGGAGATGGGCGGAGTCATACCGGAAGGGTAGGCAGCACGCTTTTCATCGAGGAAAGGAGAGGGTGCCCCGGGACCAACAGGTTCGACGCCGGAGGGAGGAGGAGGTTGAGTGCCTGGTGGATAGGCGGCTGCCTGTGGAGGATAAGCTTGAGCAGACATGGTGGTTGCTACTAGGATTTCTTTTTAAGTTGCCAGTTGCTGCTGTGATCCGCTCAGACGATAGAATCAAATCGAATCGAGAGAAGCGTGGAGAGACGTCACTAAGAATGCGATGCAGCCGATACCGAACAATTCGTTACTGAATGCGAGTGCCGGAAGGTAGAGACAGGATGAAAAGGACGGATCGACAAGGAAGAGGAAGGTCCAATGCCGAAGTAGAGGTATAGAAACAGCGAAGGAGAGATGGTTAGATGATGAGATGCTTGAACTCAAAAGTGGAGACCGGATTGTGATCAACTGCGAATCACAATTTCCGACTTCCTTCGCAGTCAACTCTCTCTCTCTCTCTCTCTCTCTCTCTCTCTCAGCGCAGTGAGCAGCCGGCTGACTGACTGACTGACAAACGGACGGACAATTTTTTGAAAAATTGCTGAGAGCCAACGACATGTTCCGATCCTTTCTTCTTGTGTCCATTCACAATTGCATAATTTTCTTACAGGAAACACAGAGAAGACGCGCTACGAGATCACTCGACTCAACTGAAATTGGACTGAGCAAGAAAATTTGGTGTCATTATTTTTGATTGAGAGACTGTGTAGTGTGTAAATGTTGCCTGAAGAGTGTCTTTCATTTATTTGCAAAGATGTCACAAATCTTCTTCAGTCTCGCACGGAAATGTCACGCCTTCCAAGTTGACAGGCGTAATGATGCTTCGACTATAGCATCACCATGCGTGGAAGCTCATTATGGGCCATGATCATGCTCAACAGATGATCACACGAAGGCCAAGTGGAATCAGTAATGCGATTGCTCTGGACATGACGAACCTCGCCGGTTGAAATCGACACTCTTCTCCTCCATCGAACATAAATCCTTTGAAGGATGAAGATACAGAATCATTGAGCTGCCTCTACCAAGCCCTATCTCGAGCACGGCCACCTCTTCCTCGGCCTCCACTGTGCCCGTGATTACGGCCGCGACCTCGACCACCTCTCACACCTCCCTGAGCCAAGAAGTCCGGATTGTATTGACCTGGATACTCTTCCTCGGGCACTTGTTGTGGTCGCGGTGGCGAGCGCTGCGGTACTGCATGTTGTGGTGGTGGATACATGCCTGTGTTCGATGGCGCGTTCCATCCGCCGCCATACGCTGACGATGGGTCAGCCGGTGGTCCGTAGTCGTAGGGTGGGACTGGATAACCTTGGTGTTGCTGCCACTGCTGTGCCGGCATCTCCTCCGCATGTCCTCCAGGCGGAGGATATGGCGACCAAGACCCAGACATGGGCGAGCCGCTGGCAGGGACAGGAGGAGCGAGTCCGCCGAACGTCGGAGGTGGACGCGGAGGAGGCCCTGGCGGCGGCGGGCCAGGCGGAGGAACAGGACTGAGCCCACCAGACACTATGGTTGCACCAGCAAGTGGGACCGCAGTGCTGTGAGGTGGCGCCGTCGGAGCGGCCGTCTTTCCTAAAGTACGAAGAAGGTTCTGCAAAGCATCAGACCCAAACGCCGATGTCGCAGAGGGTGCAGCACCTGCCGCTGAACCTGGAAAACCTACGCCTGAACCACCTACAGGAATGTTAAGAGCGGCACTCGGGTCATACGTATCACTTTCACTACTTAGCTGCTGCTGCTGCTGCTGCTGCTGCTGCTGCTGCTGCTTGGGCTCTTCAATGGTCGTGCTTCGTTGGCGAGCAGGCTTCCCATCTGCCTTTGACAGCTCTGCTTGCAACGCGTCTTTGATTACGACAGCGGCTAGTACCAGCAGATCGCGGTCGCGCTTTGCATGCCATTCAGCTCCCAGACAGTCTGACTCGGCCATATCCAGCCACAATGGCACCTCTTCATCCTTTTCAAGCGGCACCACGTAGAAGTCCTTGATCAAGCTGCCCTTGACACTCGAAGAAACGTGGAGCGCGCCCCATCGATCTGCGTTCTTGAAATGTTTCAGCATCCCTTCGAAGCCTGCCAGGTCTGATTCTTGTGTCTTGGCTACACCGTCCTTGCTGCTACCTGGTTCCATAGTGAACGCCAGAATCTCGGTCCTTGGTGCGTTGACAACTTGCAACAGATAGTCGGTTGCTGCTTTGGTGGGCAATCGACCTGCGATGAGTAGCGGTCTTTCGGGAAGGAACTTGGTCCACACCCCGGGTGCGGTACAGAGGCTGCGTCCAGCGACTTGTTTGACGTGACCCTGGAAAGCAAAGATGTCGGGGAGGTCGATGAGGCCGTTCCAGATGACGCTGCGATAGCGATGTCGAGCGCTGCTTGGGGGCTCTACGTCTGGCGTAGTCGATTTTCCCGCCCTTGCACCCTGGGAAGTTTGCGCAGCCTGGGTTGCTTCATCTGCGCCGGGACCGTCCAAGAAAGAGTCAATCAAATCATCTACACCACCCGCAGCGGCATCGTCGGCCTCTGCAGTATGATCATACGCATGGTCGTCTGGAGATCCGACGTCGAAGCCATAAGATTCATGGTGTCCCGAGTCTTCTTCTTCGTCTTGTGTCTTGTTTTCGGCCTCTTGATGCCAGACATCGCCAAAGTTGAGGCCTGTTGGAGAGCCTTGGGCCCCGGATGGGGCGGGAGCCGAGCGACGAGGCGAATCTGACCCCAACTCTGACTTTTCATCATCTCGATCGGCTGCTGAAGGCGGCACTACCGGCTCGCTTCCAGTCACCCTCTCTGCCGGAGCCTTATCTGAGAGACCTCTCGTGCTAACTGACTTTTGAAATTTGCCGAGCTGTTCTCTAGCTGCCAATGCATCGCTCTCAATCTCAATCTCGCCCTTGTGCGTGATCTTTCGCAAAGGTCCAGCCTCTTCAGCTTGTAGCGTGCTTCTACGCAAGGCTTCGATGCGAGCCTTCTCAGTAGCTTGACGAATTGCGTCGTTGGCTAGCTCTTCGTTGGACATCTTTGCCAACTCAGACGCTTTGAGCTCTCCGGAGGCAATCCTAGAATGCAACGTGGTATTCTTTGCATCCTTGAGACTAAACAGGAAAGTGCGGAAGCGGTCTTTATACTTGGAGCCCACGATACGAAGCGAACCATGATTGTCAGCATTGGTTTCAAAGAGTTCACCCTCGAGCAGCGCGGCGTACGCTTCTGCGCGATGTTGAACTGTCTCTTCCTCCACCATATCTTCCTCCTTGTTCTTTCCTTTGTCCGGACTCGCCTGTTCCGAGGCGCTCTTTGCAGCAAAGATGCTCTGCAAGGCAGTCGCCAGCACTTTGCGAGCTCTTGATCTGGCTTCCTCTGTGCTTGCATCTGTTGGGCCTTTGTGCTTGGTGGGCGATCCCTTCTTGGGGCCGGAAGAAGGCTTGCTGGAGGCGCTTGGGCGCCTCGAGCTCTCCAGCAGCTTGCGAGAGGCGTTCTTGTCGACTGTTGCTTTAGCTTTTGCTTGGAATGCGTTTCTTGACTCAGCTGAGGTGCCGCTAGTAGACAACTTTGGCCTTTGCGATCGCAAATCTGAAGCTGCAGTGATATCGTCCTCCATCACCGCATCGTCAGCATCAGAAACATCGCCTGCCTTCTCGCCAACGTATTCATCATCGTCGCTGACGTCGTCGTCGTGATCGTCCTCAGCTTCTTCTTCCGGTTCGTCTTGCCGTGGCTGAGTTGCTCGTCGCTTCTTCGCGGATTGATACTGCTTCACTGTTTTCGTGGATTTGGTAGAGGCAGCTACAAAGAGTGAATGTTGGAAATAAAGTGCTTCACCAGTCAGTTACCCTCTTGAGTGCTCTTGGACTTTGGGCAGCGACACTTACCTGTCTTCGCTTGAGGTTCCGCCTTTGTACAGGCCTCGCAAATATACTCGTCGAGCTTCTTGGCTGCTTTCTGCGTGATACCGATGCATTTGGTGTGGTACCTGCGATTGTGATCGATGTCCAACGACAGCATTCAAATCAATTGAGGTCAGCCCATCTTCTCAAATTACGCTAGCGCAACGAGGGTCATTGCAGATGATACCAACCATTCATTACAACGTTCGCATGAGATCATAAAAGTGCCATCGTCTTTGCCGCGACAGATACAATATTCATTCTGATCTTCCTCGTCTTCGTCTGCTCCATCAAAGACCTCCCCTACTTCCTCCTCGATACGTTCTACTTCGGTGGTCTGTTCCTGATCGTCTGCCTTTCGCTTTCTGCTCGCACGTGAAGCACTCTGGTGCTGAGCGTTGGCTTCGTTGGTGATCTCGATAGGATCCAGTCCTGCCGCTCTCGAGGTGGGTTTGCGGGTACGAGAGCCTCTTCTCGGAGCAGCAGCAGCAGCAGCAGCATCAGTGGGAGCCACTTCAATATTGGCCTCTGCTGATGAGGGCTCAGCCTGCGAGCCAGTCGAAATAATCTCTGTCTCGGACATTTCGAACACCTCGCTGCCTTGAAGAGATCAATGACGTCCTCTGTTCGGCTCAATGTATGCTCCAGATGCTTGGCTGCTCATGCGCTTTTCTCTCTGATACAACCAAGATCAGATGCCTGGCGTTGTGTTGGTGGATGAAAGGCAAAGCAAGAATGAGACGCTTTCAGATGAGACCCTTATTTTTCCATCGTGGATGGCTTTCGAGTTTCTGATTGTTTCTATCGGGACTGTTGCTGGAGAATCGGGCGCGTGAGCTCAGCTTTTTTCGCAACTGTGTGACTTACCGCGTTTTAGCCTCGGAAGCCTCCACCTCTCTCTGCTTGAATCACACACGGCAAATGCTGCTCTCAGCCGGAAATCACAGACAACGTCACACTGCGCTACGCAAAGCCAAGCGAAGAAGACAGAAGTGCAAAGTCAATGTCGGGCGAGCAAGCTGGAATTGGAGTCGAGAAGAACTGTATCTTGATCATCACTTCCTATCGTATCCTCGCATCTTCAACCGCTCTTCAACGCTCAACTCGACACGACGACCAGCGTCAATCCGGACTGCATCTCCACTTCGATCACTTATAAGCTGCCCTTCCGCACTGACACAGCGCCGCTGAGCTGCCCAAAACGAATTTCAGCTTCATATACGCGATCTAACGCAACGAACGCAAGCACTTTCATGATCGCATAGCTGGCTCCTCGATAGTGTCTGACGTTCAAGACGCATCTCCCACATCATGGCAAAGGGCGCTCCAAAAGGCAAGTCCTCGGCTTCGTCGGCTACACGCAAGAAGCAGGCCCAAAAAGCTGCCAAGAAGGCTGCTTACGAACGAGATGATGATGGCAACCTCCTCCATCCAGAACTCGCAGAGGCTCTCGAGAAGCAAAAGCAGCATGGCTTGCAACGAGGTCAGAAGAAGGACAAGTCCAAAAAGGATGGTAAGGGTGGAAAGAAAGGCAAAACAGAAAAGAAGAAGCAGTACATTCCTCCACCAAAGCCTCCACAGCCCCTGCCTGACCCGCTCGACTCTATGGGGCTTGCCTCCTTGCTCCCCGCTGATCTTGTTGTATTACTTCGAAAGGCGTCTAAGAAGGATGTCATCACAAGATGTCGCGCTCTCGAAGGTCTCTTGACTTGGGTTCAGGACGCCCTAGGGAAACCCACAGCGCCAAATCAAGCCGATCCCAATCCAGAATCATCCAGCCTGAGTTCGGAAGAGAAGCAAGAGGCGCTCGTGATGATGCTGCCGAGCTGGGTCCATCTCTTTCCCCGTCTCGCCTTATCTCCAACACGCCGTCTCCGTCAGCTCACAATGCAAATCCACACATTGCTTCTCGAGAGACCACCGCAAGCATCCGACGAAGCCTCCTCCACCCGCGCAGAGCTGCTCGAGTCTCCTCAATACATCGAGCCTATCCTCGGACCATGGGCTATCTTGTGCCACGACACAGACCGTACCATCGAACGACTCGGCAGAACGGCTTGGAACGACACATGCACTTGGGAGAGTGCCAGTGAGCTCGAATCATCGACGGGAACTTCCATTACCGCCAAATTGAATCTCAGCGAGCACTGCGATACTCTCGTCGCACATCTCCGCACGATCTTGCTTTCCCCATCGCCATCTTTCGCACTTTCGATGACCGCTGCTCATGCAGTCGCCTCAGGGGATCCGTCCATGTCTAGAACCTCTTCCGGCTACGCCACGCCCTCCCTCCAGACAGGCAATGTCGAACGAGATGCCAAGAACCGCGATGACAGCAACGTTGAGGAAGACACTGCAGCACTAGACAAGCGTCTCGTTGCAGGCGCTTTGGCTGTTTTGACGTCCATTGTTCGCTCAAAGCCCGGCGCCGAAGTTGTCCAAAGCTTGGAAGAAATGCTCTCTTCCAGACTCGTATGGGCTTCCTTGTCACCTCACAACCTCGCAGGATCCTCTGGTGCACGATCAGAGCCAACCTCTTTCGGATATGACTCGCCTGCCGTGAGACTTCGAGCCTGGACACTGCTGCGTTCTCTCTACGATGTGCTGCCAACAATTCTCGACCAGCACATCCAGACCATCGGCACCGTAGGCATGTCTTCAGTCTGGGCAGAACGTGACAATGCCGTTCAGAGGTCTACCCTGGACGCAATCCTGCCTTTGCTCAGGAAGCATCCTGAATTGTGGCTCATTTGCGCAGAGCAAGGCGGCAAGAGTGCTCACAAGTCCAAGAAGGAAGAAGCTGATAGCGATGACGAAGAAGATGAAGACGACGAAGATGATGACGATGACAGTGACGAAGAAGACGAAGACGATACAGCCTCGGATACTGCTTCAGTTAACGGCGAGAACAAAGCACAAAATGGTTTGACGTCCTCGCTCCAAAAGCCTCGCGCGTATACCTCTTTCCTGCAGTGGTTACAATCGGCATGCGGCGGGGCTCCAGGCTTGGCTTACTCCGCTGTCGTCGTGTTTATCTCGACGATCCCAACATCAGTTCTGGCCCATGACGACTTGGAATCCACTTCCGACCTTCTGACCAACTTTTTCTCCGCCCTTTTTAGTCGACCCTTAGATTTCGATCCAGTCGGTTGTCGAGCTTTCTTTGCCTCTTTCACCGAATGCGTCACCTTCTTGGCTCTGCGCATGCTCAAAGCTTCGTCCATCGAAGGCGAAGACAACGCGGCATCTGCAAAAGAGCTCGTGCAGGTGCACTTTGGTGCGGCATGGTCAGAGCTTTTGCTGCCCAAGGCGAGTTTGCTTTCCGCAGTTGGCGCCGGTTCTGAAGCCGAAGATGTCGACGAAGGCTCTAGGAGTCAAAGGATCAAGAACATCGGGACCACACGGATCGTCTCAGATCTGGCTGTTCAGGTTCGCCGAATCGCTTCCTCGGCCTCTGATCTAGCAGTGCTCAGCGCCTTTCTTTCGGACGCGGAGAACGACTTCGTTGAGGTGACACGCGCACTTTCACAAGCTCCGGCAGATCTTTCGAATTCTTCTCGCTCCACAGTGCTGTCAGCATTCGAGCGAGCTGCGTCGTTTTACGCTGCACTGGCGCCATCACAGAATCAACAGAGCCATGGCGAGCTCCACAAACACTCTGCAGCTGGCCTCGCTCAGTTGATCCAGCTATCTGCGTCTGGCCTCATCGATATCGCAGCAGGCACTGACGCTGCTATTGACGTCAAGAGGATTCGTGCCGCCTTGCTGGCTGAGCATCTCTGCCTTCTACTCCGTGCGGTGGTTAGTCTTCCAGATGCCTTGGACGCGCCAACTTCTCAAAAGCTCGCCAAGGCTGCTGGAGAGTCTGTGCCCCAGCTCACTGCAGCGAAAAGCATTGCCCCTGCCTCGGCAGCCTCGTTTCTGGCTGCGTACCTGCCTTTGTGTCCGGACGAGCACACTCGCTCCAAGATCTGGACAGAAACACTCTGGTCCGTTGCCAATCTCGGCGAGCTCTCCGATCAGATCGAAGCCATGACAGAGCTAATCGCAGCTTCCGAGGCCATTTCGCCGCCATCCGATGACGGCAAGAGCGAAAAGGCCCAGCTGCCTGTTCCTGCCGCTGAGGCTGGCACGGAAGAGCTCATGATGAACCTCACTGTTGCCCTTTGCGACGGGTCTAGCCTCTCTGACGGAGTGCGAGGCAAGCTCCGACGCATCGTGAGCAAAGTCATTGCCACACCGAGCCCATTTGTGGATCAAACCTGCACTGATTCGATGCTCTCCGTCGTTACCTCGACAATCGAGCAGCTCCGGTCGACTTTGCTCGAGAGGCAGCAAGCGGACGTCAATGTTCAGGCTCGCCAGAAGAAAGCTGCTGTAGTGGTGGAAGACCTGCTCGACGTTCTCGATGCGTGGGTGCAAGCAAAGCCAAAGGCAGACGTGGGCCGCTTGCTTTTCACCAATGCTTCTTACAAGGGTGTCATTGCAGCGCTCTACGATCTCTTCTCGCTGCACTGGGCTGACGTAGAGGATCGCGAAAACAAGCTCATCTTCAAGGAGAGCTATGCGGACTGGATGGAGAAGACCAGGTCGTACAGCGACGTATGGAGAAAAGCAATGGGTCTGCATCAGTACATCCAGAACAACAGTTCCCCTGACTTGCAGTCGCAAATGCACAGCGAGGCTCTCACCAACCTGCAAGACCATCTGCTCGACATCCAGGTCCCTGTCGCCTTCGTCGTATCCGCCGCGCGTTACGACGTTGCTTTGCTTCCGGAGCAGAAGGAGCTGGCGGAAATGTTTGTCAAAGCTTGCAAGCAGGAGACGCATCCGGCATTGAACGTGTTCGATCCTCTCGTTCCGCCCCAGAACTCAACTCACATGTCGCAAGACAGTTTCGAGCCACCACTGGACAATTCTGGCCTTGGCATCTTCGCGCGCGTCTGCCTTGCCGCTGTCGTCTTGCTGCGAAGAGACCGTGCCAACGCTCGCAACATGTTGCACCTGCTGCCGTATGTCACGATGCTATCGATCCTCATCGAAGATGACCTCCTGTATCCCGGAGGCTCGAAGCACGCCCTCAGAGCCTCCTCGGCTCCGGCTGCCAATCAGGAATGGTTGCAAGGTTCAGTGACGGCCATCACGCTATTAGTCTCGTCGCTCAGTGACGCAGTGACCGAGAATTGGCACAACGACATCGTCGCCTCTTTGCAGCGCTCCACCATCGTTGAAGCCGAAAAGGATGGAATCGGCCACGTCCTGTCGAGTCTGTGGCAGACGGCATCTCAGCTGGACCAGCCCAGCAGCTACCTTGCCCGCATCCTCCAGCGTCTGCTCAACGCCGTCTTCAGTTTCGGTACTGTCACGGAAGCAGGCGCAGACCGATGGCTCAAGCTGGGGGATGCCGTTCAAGACCGCATGCCAGCCATGTCAACTGCCATCTTCTATGCGGCCAAAACCATCGCTGGCGCATCACCCATCTACGATCGACTACGCAATGGAGCAGCGGCCAAACTGTCAGGTCTGGGACCGAGCACTGCTGAAGACCGCGTCTTGAGCTCGCTTCGCACTCTCGTTGCTCTTGCACCGCCCACGGACTCTGAGCTCTCGATTGTTCCGCAACAACGCGCAATCTTCTTGCTCAAGGACCTTGACAAGTGGTGCTCGGGTGACGAGGCTGCTGAAGACCCCGATGAGGAGGTCTCAACAAGGCTGGTCGAGCTGTTCGTTCACCTGCTTCCGGTTGTGCAGGACGTACAGGGAAGTCACATCGACTTCATGTTTGACAGCATGGAGACCAATCTCGAATTCTGTTCGTTGCACAAGGACGATACAGTGCCTCAGCTGTACCACACCCTGCGCTTCCTGGATCTGATGCGAGACCTGTCCTCGCGCAACGCCAATTTGCGTGAGTACTGGAAGGAGCGAAGCGTGACTTGCATCGACTATGTTCGCGATCTGTTCATGTCCTTGCCTGACGTGCAGTCCATCGCCGCGCCAAAGCAGGCGTGTATTGATCTCATTGTCGAGCTCATTCGTCAGACGTCAGATGCGCCGTTCAAGCTACACGACACTGCGGGCTCATTGTGCAAGCTCCTGGTACAAAGTCCTTCGCACGAGGTGCAGGTGATCAGCTACCGTTTGTTGAGCGGTGCAATTCGAGAACATGTAAAAGAGCTTGTGGTCGAGTCGGCAGTGGACAGGGAGGCGCTTGCCACCGAAGAAGGTCAGAAGAAGCTCAAACTACCCGAAGCCCTTGTCGCTAATGTTGGCGATAGTCTCAGTGGTCAGCTCAACTTGCTTGTCGAAGAAGAGGCTGCACGTCGCACTGCCTTTGGCTACTTCCTGTCCTGGCTCGCCGTCTTTGAGCATTTCGAGAATGCTTCATTGACAGTCAAATCTGCGTTCCTCGCCGAGATCGAACAACGTCAACTTCTGGTTGACTCCCTCCTTCCAACCGTGTTTGCGCTAGTCGGACTCGCTGATGAGAACCGACGACCTTTCGATCCAAGCCGTTTTGTTCTGGAAGAGGTCTTCTTAGATCAAATCGATGCCGAATCTTCTTTGACCGTGTTGCAAGTCCTTGCAGCCCATGTCTACCTTCGTGCACTTATCCATGTCCCCACCACCGTCCGCAGTTGGTGGGTTGACATCAAAGATCGTCAACATTCGATGCAAATCGCTTCCTTCACAACCCGTCATTGCTCTCCCGTCATCGCCAATCGCGAACTTTCTCACTTACGTGAGCCTGAAGCGTTGTCGAAACTTCAAGATGAAGCTCTCTCCATCAAGATTCTCTCAACCAACGAAGTTATCGCCACGTACGTGGTGGACGAGCATCCCATGGAGATTGGAGTCAAGATCCCAGCTGATTTCCCATTGCACGGTGTTGAGATTAGGGACATTCAAAGAGTAGGTATTACGGAAGGGAAATGGAGAAGTTGGCTATTAGCAGTACAACAGTTGATCACGGGACAGAACGGGTTGATCTTTGATGCATTAAGCTTGTTTAAGAAGAATGCAGAGGTACAGTTCCAGGGATTGGATGAATGTGCGATTTGTTATTCAATCATTAGTCCGATGGATAGAAGTTTGCCAACAAAGCCATGTAAGACTTGTAAAAACAAGTTTCATGCTGGATGTTTGTTCAAGTGGATTTCGACTAGTGGAGCGAGCACTTGTCCATTGTGTAGGTCGATTCTTTAGTCGATGCCTAGCGTGATGTAACACATTTAATCTATAACACTGATTGTACAAGTTTGTCCACATGGATGATGATATGGAAACTTTGTTTGTATGCTATGAGCTTTGCCTGTTGAACAATTTATCAATTGCGTCTACTTCTCGAGCTTCGAATCGCTTGCTGCTTCTCCCGAGCGTTGATTGTGCTGTCTTTCCGCTTCCGACTTTTGTTATGGTCATCAGGTGTGATTTTCCGCCTACCGAAGCTGGGCAGAGAACTCGTCCGTTCCATTGATCGCTTTAGATCTTCTCTCGTCCGTGCCTCAGTAGCTCTTGTTGGGATGAACGATGGAGGCAACGATTCAAGTCGAGACTGCTGTTGTTGACTGAATGCTTCCTCGGACTGAGTTGAATCTTCTTCTTGGGTAGCAGATGATGCTTGTGATGCCTCTAGTGCGATTGAACATGGTGCATCTGCGATTGATCCGACTGTATCGTTTGCATCCTCTTGAGGTTGCCTTGGAATGATTGAGTCTTCTTCAGCGATAGAGAGGCGAACGGACCTTGCAATAGCCCTCACCGGATCGGTTTTCGATGGCTGAAGAACTGAACCAGCTCGTGGTGCACGGATTTGTAAACTCGACGCATCTGCTTCTACGTCAATACTCTCTTCGACCATCTCGATTCTCTCTGGTTCAGCTGTGACCTCTATTGTAGCTTTGGGTGAGTGAGCAGATTCAGCTTCCGGTTCAACTGGCGGTTGTGAGGGACCAGACGATACCCCTTCTTCAGTATCAATCAAACTCTCCACCCTACGCAAAGGACCATTTGGATCCTGCGCAAGAGCGAGTAACCTTGCTTCATAAGGTGCTAGCACTGTTTCGTCCAGCTCTTCTGCTCTGAGCACGGAACAAGCTATCCCAACCAATTTTTTCGTCCCCTTTCGCTCCCCATCAAGATCAACAGGTGCAGCTTCGATGGTACCGATGACACTGTTGAGTAAAATTTGCATAGCGCTACGATCAATGATCGAATTGAGCGGACGATGAGACAGAAGCAGACCTGCAACTTGGAGCGATAGGATTGCGTCTTCTTGTTCTATCTTGGTAGCGCCATTGAACAAGGTTGGAATCACAGCGACGGCGGTAGCAATTTGTGTCGTCAGATCGGTAAGAGGATCAGATAGGTTCGACCAGTCTTCAGCTTCAACTGCGCAGCTAGCATGACTTTGTCCGCCCATCGTAGTTATGTCACTGGATGACTCGACAGTGAATCTATTGCGCAAGCCGACTTTAGCGAAATGACGAAGAATCAGTTGCAGTGCCACTGTCGTATCGTGGTCTTTTGACACTTGCACCAGTTCTTCAACCCCTTCTTCCGCAGCTTGGGGACGTAACATGTCAATGAAGGACACCAGAACATCCCCAAGCAGCCCATATCCGCCGTCACGTTCGCTGTTCTGTACAGCGACAGCAATTTGCGCAGCTTCATTGGCTTCTGCTTGAACTTGAGCTTGTGGCAAAGAATCCCACAACGGAGGTAAAGCACCGGTTTCGCGAAACCAGTGCTCTTCTACCTTTTGTGCATCTGCTGGCAGCGCTTTTCGAACTGTCTTCCACATCGAAACGTATGTAGCGTCGGTGCGATCGAAAGAGACATCGAAGTGGTGGATCAAAACATTGAGATATCGACTGGCTAGGTCTTCTGTTAATTCGGTTGGTCCATCTTCCTCTTCCTCTTCTCCATCCTCTTCTGCCTCCGCTGTTGGTGCTGCATTGCCGTCGTGCGGTGGTGAAGAGGTGCACATCCGTGCATCCGCTGAATCTTGATCAAAGCTTTGAAGGTCATTCGCAGTAACGGAAGTAGACACAACTGTTTCATTTCGTCTCCGGCCGTTGTCCCTATTCGATGCAAGAGCCTGCGTTTCAGCTAATTGACTTTGATCGGCATCGTAATCTACACTCGACGCACTTGCATCTGTCATCCTACTCTGCGTACTCTCTTCCAACATGCTTTCAAGCCCTTCTGGAGGTTCATCAATTCCAGCAGCTCTTCTCCATCTTTCAATCTCCAACATAGCAGCCAGGTTCCCTGCGACGTTTTGCATCATCAATCCTTTAAAGCTTATCCCTCGTAGTTTACTTAACTTTTCCAGCTGATAAGTATCTATACTCTCACTTTCATTCGCATTCCAGCTAGCACTAGTGGCTCGAACAGCTTCAGTAGAATCGCACCCACCGCCAACATGGATCGATCTTCGCTTTTGAGCCTGTTCTCTTGCTCTATCGAGTTGATTTTCGTAAAAGCTCCAAGTCTTACTCCCAAGCATAAGTAAACCTTCATCAGCCAACTTTCTCTTCTCTTCTGCTCCAGCAAGCAGATGACCGAAAAGATGATGCAAGAGATAATAATCCAATCCTCCTTTCGAATCTAGAATCGTGTTCGGCGAGACCGTTTTCGGTCGAAACAATCCAACAAACATTTGCAATTCTGGTAAAGTCGAATGTCGTTCAATTGGAACAACCAGTGCTTCTGGCCATGCAGTCTCGCCACGTTGAGCTGCTTGTAAACGATTTTTAGTATCTTGAAACATCTCACTCCATTTGGAAACTTCAACGTGTCCAGGATTTACATATACCAAGAGTGGTTCTGGTTGCGATCTAGCTGGGCCCCAACGCTGCCTTGCATCATTGCTGAGACTGTCTATTTGCGAGTGGGCTGCTAGAACTTGCTTCTGCTCTTGAGATCCACCGACGTACCTCGACGCCAACTTTTGCACTGGGGTGCAAACGTTTCGCTTTTCACAAGCGTGAAACCTGGTCTTCTTGTCGTTTTGGGTGACAATCTCGGCCAGAAAAGGTACTTCGGATCGAGCAGCTCGATACATGATATACTTGAATCGATCGACATGAATCTTACATCCGAAGGCTTTCGCGACAGTAATCAAGACATCTTCATACCCCCACGTCCAACAATTGAGGAAGAAAATAGTGTTGGATGGTAACAGGCGTAGAAGAGCAATTAGATCGAGACATGCGCGTTGCTTGGAAGGAAGTTGTGATGGGGAAAGGAGAAGCTCGGTATCAAGATAGATGTTGCGTAATCGCAATTGATGCTTACGAGGAGTTGTTTCTCCGTTTGAGTGGTAATCAGAGTGCGGGAGTTGCGACTGAGACTCGATTTGAGACGGAGAGAAGTTTGTAGAGGACGAAGAGGTGGTACTACCAAGTGATTCGATATGTTCTGCCCAGTTATCAGTTCCGACTTCATGATTCATAGCGGCTTTGTCACCCCAGAACAAATAAGGCGAGAGAAAAGGATTTCTAGTCAAAGCTTCACACCACCATTCTTCCGCCCTCAAATCGCCTGTATGCAACACTGCCCCCTGAGCTCCTTGAATCAAAAACATGGTCCCACCAAACATATGATTGCTTTCTATCAGTGTGAGTGTCACCGTTGTTGTTGGAGTGTATTGCACTTGCGTTGGCACGTTGTATGGTAACGCATGGAGCAAGTCGAGACTGGTCGATTGATAGCCTGACAGCTTTGCTTTAGCATTGGCATGGGTGTCGGTGATATGAAGGTGTGCGTAGGGTCGAATGACGCCGATGTGTTTGGTGTGAGCTCCATCTCGATCTTTTTCGATTCGAGTGTTTTGACGCTCATATTTGAGAAGAAGGGATTTGGTTGCCAGAGAGCAGTAGATAGGAGCAGTGATGCCAGGACGATCGAGACCTTTGAGATGGTCGGTATGGATGTGGGTTAGAAGATAGAGGAGGGGCTTGTCAAAATGCGTTTGATCGGGGGCGAAGGGAAGGCTGTCGGGATCGTCAGAGACGCTGCGACGATGACTAAGGAGAGAGGCGGGAAGCGGAATGGGAGCTTGGTCAAAGTGATCCACTCGAATACGCGGATATTCGAGAATGTAGCCATGAGAGTTGGTCATCTTGACGTCGTCGAGGAGGAGGAAAGACGTATCACTAGTGACGCTGCATTATGATCCTGATCAGGGATGAGCTTGCGTCTCTATATGGCTCCCAACGAGACGAGCAGACATCTCGAGGCAATGAACCGAGTGGGAATGACCTGGTGAGATCGGTGTCCGTGATGACGAGGAAGGACAAGGAATGCTGTTTTGTGTTGATCAAGCAAAGCAGACCCTGCATCGGCTTTGTATTCCAAACTCTAATCCGCGGATCGAAGCTCGAAAAGTGCCGATTACAATCCTGAAATACGAATTACGAATTAAAATTCACCGTTTTGGTTTGCTTTCCCACGTCACTTCATCATCATCATCACCACCACCACCATCCTTCCTCACTTGGCAGCACACGAAACATCCGTCGGCTGACGGCATACACCGCTCTTCTGGAACAAGCAACGTCAACAAAGCTCGTCGCACTCCATGATCCCAGTTCTTGTCGAGGCGTTCGAGCCTTTTCCAAGGCATCTCTGCCTGTCCTTGCCTACATCCGCTACTGCCGACGATGTACTCACTGGCTTCAGCTCTGTCCTCTCAGGGCGCACATCCACAACCTTCTCACTCACTCACAACGGCCGCCGCATAGCACCTTCAGCAGTGCTATCCACTCTCAAATCGCACAGTGATGACGCATTCCCAGTCGTACTTCAGCTGCGGGCACTTCTGCCCGGTGGCAAAGGTGGATTCGGCTCAATGCTTCGGTCTCAAGGTGGCAAAATGTCTTCCGGCTCTCGCAACACCAATAATGACTCGTGTCGCGACCTCAACGGTCGTCGTCTTGGTGTGATCAAAGAAGCCAAAAAGCTAGCCGAGTATCTCGAAGGTGAATCCGAACGCAAACGACAGATGGATGAAGCTCAAAAGAAAAAGTATGCAAAATTGGAGAAGATGCTCGGAAGGGCACCAAAGAGCGAAAAGGACCTCGCTGAGGCTGCCGAGAGAATGGCAGATGCAGGAGAGGAGTTCGATGCTGAGAGCGGAACTGGGAGCAGAAGTCCAGAGACGGAAGCGGAAGCGGGGCCGAGTAGAAGACCGGCAGCAAGAGAGGGAAGTGCGAATGTGGTAGCGGGAGGGAAGAGGAAGGAGATCATCGAAGATTCACAATATGTGGAACAGAGTCGAGAGATTGTGGAAAATGTAAGGTCAGCGGTGGCAAGTGCCATGATGAAGAAGAAAAAGAAGCTCAACAAAGGCAAAGCAAAGGCTTCGTCGTCGACGAGCGGTGGAGTTGGTTCTGCTTCTGTGTCTGCTTCCACATAATTTGTACATCCAAGCTCGCTCGTGTTTCTGCCGTACTATCTCCCTCAACGCAAAATCTTCCGCGGTGAAAGAGTTGTAGTTGTAGAACGTCTTGAATATACCTCACTGCTTTCCTGCGTCCCTGTGTTCCTTCGTTGTTTTATTTGCACGTGACACTTGCCCTTGCGATCCATTGTTTTGAGCTGAGGGAATGGCCATGTTGATTGTGCGACTGTGTATGCAAGCCGAGATGGGACTCGCTACCTGAACAAGTGTGTGCAAGAGTGACTGAATCGATGAGAAGCTTGAGCTTATCGGTTACGGTTACGGTTACGCCGTTCCGCGGATACGACATGCGCCCTCCACCTCATCACTTTCCTGGAGCGAAAAAACGCGGCAGCAGACCGGCACTTGTCGACGTTTTCTGTCAAAGGACGATTCAGGGTCTCCTTCCCAGAAAGCAGAACAGATGCCATCTTTCCATCACCAACTTTCACTCGATCATGCTTCCCTGAACCTTCACCTCAAGAGCTTGCTGGTACCTCTCTCAGATGCTTCTGAGCAAGACGGAGGCAGGTGCAGTCATGGTTGAAGCATTTTCAGACTCCGTCTTCTGGTGGACAGCCAAAGCGTCACGGTCAGCTACACACAGCAGAAGAACTTTGATATCAGAGTTACTTTGTTCAGCACTGCTCTGTCTCTCAGCATTCACTCCAACTCTCGCCAGCTTTCCGTCTGACCCACTCTCCAGCAAGCTTGCCTTTAACAATCATGTCGATACCGATCCATCCTCTCTCGCTTCTTATCGTGCCGAGGTCGAAGGCTTCCAACGCTGGTCTCGAGAACGTGGTCGACTTCCTCGTTCCGACGACAAGCTCCGCTCCCTCGAATTCGGCGACCTCAATGCTCTGCACTCGACCGACGTCCACGGCTGGTTTCAAGGTCATCGCAAGCTTTCTCCTCCAGAGCCATCGTACTCTGCAGATTGGGGAGACTGGGCATCCTTCGCCACCAAGATGCGAACCAAGGCTCGATTCGAAGGCCGCGATCTCCTCCTCATAGATACTGGTGATCTGCACGATGGTAATGGTCTTTCCGATGGCTTTCCACCCTACGCTGCAAATGAACCGGGCGGAAAAGAAGCAGTGGATGGCCATGTCTCGAATCAGATCTTCTCCATGGTCGATTACGATCTCCTCACCATCGGCAACCACGAGCTGTACAATTACACAGTTGCCAAAGATGTCTATCAGAACTTTGTGCCTCAGTGGGGAGGTCGATATATGACTAGCAACGTCCGCATTGCCCTTCCTTCACCCGAGGCATCGGATGTGAAACACGCTCCGATCGGCTCGCTCTTTCATACTCACATCACACCTGTACAAGGGTTCAAAGTCATGTCTTATGGCATACTCTTCGATTTCAAGCTCGCAGCACCAGGCATCTTGATCCAATCTCCAGAAGAGATGGTGGAAGAAGACTGGTTTGCTCAAAGTCTAGATCGAGCTGAGAAATGGGGCGTCGACGTTTTCGTCATCTTGGGCCACATGCCGGTGAGTGGTGATAAAGGGTGGGAAGCTGTGAGGAAGAAGATCAGGGCCAGGTTCCCAGAGACGCCGATCAGTATCTTTGGCGGACACACGCATGTCAGAGATTGCAGAATGATGGATTCGCAGACAATGGCTCTGGAGAGTGGAAGGTACATGGAAACCATCGGGTTCATGGGTGTGCAAGGTCTGCAGAAGAGGAAGAGAGCGGGCGGAAAGGGGAAGGTGAAATTCACAAGGAGGTATATCGATGCAAACCCAAGGAACTTTGCTCATCATCTTAGATTGAACAGCACAAGGGAGCTAGCGACCAAGAAAGGAAGCTTCATTCGATTCATCATGGACGCCATCTCCGAAGCGTGGAATCTGTCCCGTCTGCATGGAGTTGTCCCGCAAGATTACTATCTTGATAGAGTGCCGTACGGAGACAACTCAAGCTTGCTCAGTTTGCTTTCAGACCAAGTTCTACCCAAGGTCGTACGACCATCAGAGAAGACGAGAAGGGACAAAAAGAGTTTGGTGCTGATCAATAGCGGCTCTCAACGCTTTGATGTCTACTCGGGTCCTTTCACTCGAAATGATCAATACATCGTCTCGCCCTTCAAAGATCACTTTCTCTACATGCCAGATGTACCGTGGAGGATAGCAAAGCATCTCCTTTCTGGCCTTCTAACGTACAAAAAGGGAGCAGTCGTAGAGGTATCCCAAGGCGGAACAGCCCAATACGCGGGAGACAGATACGGGAGCGGATTTGTAGAAGACATCTTCATGAGATGGCAGAAAAGTCAATGGTTCAAATTCCTGCAATCTGAGCAGCGAGCCGCGGACAACGTCACTACCACCACCAACACAACAGTCAAAAGTATAGAAGAGCTACAAGAGGAGGAGGATGAACACCTACTCAAATTCTACTCCAAGTACGATTCTCTCGATAAACCATCCCTCGGCTATCGCACTATCGATCAATGTGCTGGCGATGGAGATGACACCATCCACTCTCCTCTCCCTTTCCACCCGAATCAACCTGAATACGTAGCTTCTAATCCAGACCCATTACCGGAGGAAGATGAGGAAATGGTAGACGTGGTATTTGTAGACTTTATGCGAAAGATTGTGGTTGATCTCCTCAATCGGTACGATTCTCAGATGCGAAACGGTACAGGGGAGAGTTATACGGAGGCACAATTGAAAAGATGGGGAGATATAACCACGCAATTACTCTACCCGAGATACGCTGAATTGGAGTGGCAACCACAGGAAGGAGCTAGAAGAGCGGTAGAGAGACAAATGAGAAGAGCAGAGAAGATGGGATATGCTGCGCTGGTAGATCAACGAGATTTCGATTGGGAAGAGAAGCAGCAGCAGCAGCAGCAGCAGCAGCAGCGAAGGGAGCGGAAAACTGATGACCCAACCGTACCACCATCCCAGTCACAAGAGACATATACTTCCTCAACCAGAACATAGACGCACCTGTAGCATATTCACACATCACACAAGCCTCGTACATCTCTTACCACATTCAAACGCATACGCATTCTTAATCGCAATAGCATCGTCTTCTCATCCTTCATTGGTGTCTGTGAGCCTTTTTTTTACAACATTCTTTTCCCAATTCAACCACTCTTCTCAGCCAACGCCGCAACCGTACCCTCATGCGTAACTCTCACACTCTTCCTTTCATCCATCCTCCTCATCCAACCTTCCAACCATTTAAACCTAGCATTCTCACCCTTAATCAACCCTCCAGCCGGACTTGCTCTTAAATCATCTAAAATCGGGAACAAAAATAAATCAGCCCAACTAACATCTCCTCCTTCTTCCCCACCTAAAATCCAGCCACCATCTTTTCCCTTATTATGACTTTTCACCTGATTTTCCAAAATTTCCAACAACTGATGAATTCTATTTAACCCAGGTTCCAACGCCACATTAATAGTTTCTTCATCAGCACCATTCTTCTTCATCTGATTTGCAGGTTTAATAAAACCCCCTTCTAATGCCGGAAAAAGAGTTTGAGAAAAAGACGAAACAAAACCATCCAATCTAGCTCTTGCAATAACACGTTTTGAATCTACCACACCACCCGAATTCTTCAAAGGAGGAGTTAGAGGTTTGTTCGAAGATTTTGAAAGTGGAGTTAAAAATTCATCGATATAACGACGAATTGCATTAGATTCGTAGAGAGTTACAATGTCGGTAGGTTGAGTGTAGAGACCATCTGGACGATGAACTAGAACAGGAAGTAGACCGTAAGGGTTACGAGAGGTTATATCGGTGGAATGAGGAGGACGAGAAATGGGGATAAAATGGATGGAAAGTTCGTGGAGGGCCATAGAAATGGTTCGGGTAAAGGTGGATAAAGGTAAACCGAAAATTTCGAGTACACCAAGATCTTCGGGTGCTCCGGTACGATCAGGTGTTGTCATGATTGTTCTTTAGCAGTGTAGTGAGTGAGTGAGTGAGCGGAAAGAAGATGTGGTGGTGATGAGAAAAGGATGATATGGAAGAAAGAAAGGAAATGCGATTTTGAAGCTCATGGAGCTTAGGTGGAGGCACGTCCGTCCATATCTAGCTTGGTTGGTGCACGGTCTTTCCTCTTCAATTGTGACTTACTCACGTCCCTTCACCGTTCTCACTCGAAATGACCATCGATCCAAGCACACCAAAAATTTCGAACCGTTTCCTTTAAACATCGCACGTTCTCAACCACCAAGAGCTGAAACAGGAGGTGAGTGCAACTAACACAGGCAATCCCAAACCGAACAACAGATTTTACGGCAAGACGCCTTCTTTTTTGCCTGCTCTCTGCCGCCGGTGCGGGAAGAACATTAAATTCTCCGCCGCCGCTGCCGTGTGAGTTAGTTGTTCGAGGATTTTCGAAAAAGGAAAAGGGTTCCATCAGCCGTAATCGTCAAAAAGAGCTCGTGTGTTCCTGACACGTGCGCACCATACATATTTCTCACCTGTGAGTTCCCGGCTTCATGCATCCAGAAACCAAGCCGAGCCGTGGCTGTTGGAACAATACACTGCGCAGGTAACTTCAAATGCTGCCGATAACTGAGTTCTGCACCTAATTTTTCTCAATGGATCTCGTCACACGAACGTCCGCCTTGCCAAATATACGCCATCGAAACGTAGAAGTCAGTCGGAGATCAGGCGACACTCTCTTCTTGCTTTTCAATCAAAAGTTGGAACTGTTGGCAACTCTAGTGCGACAGATATCTTTGCACTCGCTAACATCGTCAAAGCCGACAATCACTTTTCGCTCGCCCCCTTTTGAAATGCATCGTGTAATGATAATGATACAAGGATGAAATTGCATAATGCAACCTGAGAGATCTCACTTACAAATCCCAATCGAGTTCATCATCCAATTCCTCCTGAGTCTTTTGTCTTTCTGAATTTCGAATACTTCTTTTTCTCGCCTCCCCACCCTCTTCTTCTTCTTCTTCTTCCTCCTCCTCTTCGTCTCCCTCTTGAATAGTATCTGGCTTCTGAGTACCTAAATTCGTCTCTGCTCCTGGAACATTCGATCTCTCAATCGCACCTACTGCAGTTAACAACAATTCAATATCTTCACATTTCGTCTTCATCCCATCTAATCCAATCTCAGGTCTCAATCCAACAATCTGTCTATGCAACTCTCCATTTCTATAAATCAACAAAGTTGGTAAATTTCTATCCGGATAATTCGGAATACATTGATCTCCTACAATACTAACAAACTTTGTCGCTGGATATTTAGCAGCTAACGTATTCAAATAACCAGCAAGTAAACGACATGTATCAATTCCATCCTTGTACAAGAAACAAACTACACCAGTACCACCTTGACGTTGCTTATCCTTCTCCTTCTCCTTCTCTTCTCCCTCTTCAGTAGGGTTGGTATTTGAATCAGGATCGAATTTGCTTGCTTCCGTAACTTCACGAGTATAATCGGGTCTTGAGATAGGATAAACTCGACCAAAACGAGCTTTTTTAGTTTCAGCTCTTAGTTGAGACATTCTTTGGCGACGAATTTTTTCTAGAAGTTTTTCTTCTTCATCGTCAAGTTGTTCATTTTCAAGTTCAAGATCTAGATCAGAGACTGTGGCTTGTTTTAGTGTAGAAGTGCGAAGTTCGGAAGTAGTGGGAAGATCGGGTGAAGGAGAACGAGAAGGTGGTTTAGGAGGAATGATTCCGTGTGCTCGGAGTGCATCGTGAAATTCGGTATCTTGAGTTGGATCGACTTCGGCTTGCATTTTTGTGGAGCGAATGTAAGATGATGTGAAAGGAAGAGAGATAGAGAGAGTCAAGGTGAAAGTAAGAGTGAGGGATTGATAATGATGGCCTGTGTTGATTGAGGCTGTGTGTGTGTGTGTGTGTTCTTCCAACGTTGGTCTGTTGGTCCAACACTTGCATTTCACTTCTTCGCTAAGAGGCAGTGTAAGGTTCACATCCGTCTTCCGAATCAAAGAAGACGCGAAGCTGGAACTTGTAAAGTTGAACTTAACATGATTGTTGAATTTGTACACAGCGCGGCTTGACGAAATCACGCAGCAGCGAGAGAACAGAACCTTCCGTTCGACATAGGGGCCCACAGCCGACAGCCGACAGCAAACAGGATACTGTACAGCCACAGTGTACAATAAGTATGCAGCGCGAATCCTTGCCAAGGGCGCGTCAGAGAATCACATTTCATCAGGACCCTGAGCTCGAAAAGCGAGACAAACACACACACAAACGCACACACAGACACACACACAGCAGCAGCCTTGTTTTCCCTGCCCCGCAGCCATGGACAACGCCTGTCAGAGCCGAGAGAGCTAAATTTGACTGTTGCTCTTGTCTCTCATACAAACCCCTGAACCGAAGTCAGTTCCACACAACGACACACACACACATACACACACAAGGCCGCCGCTCTTCGTTCTTATCAGACCATCACGCAGGCCATTGAGCCGCAGATGCCACCGGCCGTTCTCCCAATGCTTACTACAGTCATCGTACCCGATACAGATTTCCATTCAAGCTAATGCGTCCGGACAACATTTTATCATAACGGCCCAATTGGCTTCTCGAGCCACTCGATTCAACACCATGCCGGCCTTCTCGCGTTCGACCAAGACGGCTGCGAATGTCACACCAGCACCTTCCACACAATCCGCGGCTGCGTTTCCAGCCAACCCCTGCTCGTCATCGTCCAGCTCGGCGGCCAGCCTCACCCAGCAGTCCTTACACGTCCTTCATCAGTTTTTGTCCTACGCCGATCCGGAATCCGCCGACCTTCTTCCTCCTCTTTCCAACGATGATCTTTCATCATCGTCGATACCATCCTCTCCTTTGGAGCCAGAAATCCCAATACCCGAATGGAATATCCTCTACACTACCACTACCCCTTCCATCACACCGGGAGGCTTCGCATCCTCCATTACCGTCCGCTCCCACCCTGACCCAAACCGATATCTTTTCAGTGTCCAATCCACTCTGCCGGGCATCACCGCGAGACAGTTTTGGTCTTTGATGGCCAGCGCTGAGAATCGAAAGCTTTGGGATAACACCGTTGAAGAAGGTGCTGTCAAGCGTTGGCTCAGTAACGAATCGAATCATGATTCTCCCTCACATCCTCCAAGCCACGCTGAGACAGCAAGAGCACTAGCGGCAAGAGTAGAGCTACTCCGATTCGGCAGCATCTTTATGGTCGCCAAACCAAGAGATATGGTCTTGCTCAGTGTAGATGCTCGATTACCTTCCAAACCTACTATTGCTGGCGGTAGTGAACCACTCCGACTTGTCTCCACATCACAAAGCATCATCGATCCCAGCTTACCTCCACGCAAAGGCTACACGCGTTTCGAACTCAAGACTGGCGGCTTTATGGTGGAAGATCTGGGTGATGACGGTACGCCAGACGACAGTTCTACCTCAGAACTCGGCAAAAGTCCTTCTTCATCTACCTCAGCCAAGGGTTCTCATTTTCGGAAAGGTCTTTTAGCATTAGGTAGACGCGGTAGGTCCAACTCAACTAGTTCAACAAGTCGACATCTTCGACAGACTTCTGACTCGACAGAAGCAACTCCCACTCGAACCATGCCCGTTCGAGATCCACGTGGACCAGCAGTAAAAATCACCCAAGTGTCGGACTTGGGTGAAATGGCGGCTTGGGTTCCCGCCAGTGTGATCAAGATGGTCGCTTCCACCTTGGTTCCGAGGAGTTTAGCGAGTGTCGCCAAGGTTGCCAAAGTGATGCCGGTCTCCTCGGCGTTGTATAGCGAATTTCGGATACAAGGAGAGGAAAGGGAGGCAATTGTGGCAGAGCAATTGGGCAATGCTGGTGGCACTTGGTACAGGCACAGAACGCTGCCTGAGATGGTTGGGAAGGGTGTATTGCGTAAGAGGAGCCCCCCGGCAGCGGCGATACCAACGACGACATCGGTGTCTGTGGGAGCAGCGCCGTCTACTCCCGAACCAGTCGCTGCGACACGTCTATCCGACGTTCCCGAGATAGCTACTGCGTCGATCAGCAAACAGGCTCAAGAGCCTGTATTCAACGAAATCAGCACCTCTTCATTGCAGATCGAGCCGATAACAAACTCGAAACAAGTGCACGAGCTTCCTCCACCGCCAACTCTGAGTCTACCTACCCCAGCAGCAGCAGCAGCTCAACACTCCAAAAGCCCCCTTCCACCACGAACATCGTCTCTTCCCGGAACTCCACACATCGACCGCACAGCTCCATCCTTCCCCGGCTCACCCAACAAACCTATTGCACCATCAAGCCCACTTTCTCGTCCAGCAATGTTACTCGACCTTCAATCCCTTGCCCCGCCTCATTTTACGCAGAATCACAATCACGATCACAACCATCGCGACCCATCCTCACCAGGCATGTTTAATTCTACCGATTCAGATGTTGGTGAAAACATGTCTGCTTCTATCTCCTCCCTGACTCCTTCCTCTCCTGCTGCGGCGGGAAGAATGAAGAAACGTTTTCCACCAATGACACCTTCAGAAGGAACCGAAACCGTACCTGGTAGTGTAGCCGCTAGCGAATTTGATCTCGGTGGTGGAGATTATCTTTCGAAAGGTAGAAGTTCAGACCATCAGCAGCAGCAGCAGGGATTGTATGGGTATGGATTGGGAACCGAACAGTTTAAACGAGCAACTTTGAATTTAGGTGGTGGCGGCGGCGGCGACGGGATGGGAGAGGATAAGATTGAGGTTTTGCAGGATTATGAGGATGCAGATGTGACAATTCAGCCAAAAGTTCCGATGAGTCCAGCGGAGAAAAGGAGTCGATTACTTTCGAATGAATACTTTGTTGCGCATATCGAGGAGGATGAGGAGGAGGAAAAGAAAGAATACGATGGTCAATTGGATAGAAAAATGCATAGACTTTCTTCTGCGCTTTATGCTGAAATGGAAAGAAGACAAGCTACCACCACCAATTCTGGTTCTTTTTCACCTCGATCAAATCATTCACAACCTCTATCTCCTATCTCTATCAATTCAGCATTGCCGATGAATTCAAAGTCCAAGTCGAACAACAAGGTCAATTTACCCAATTCACCTGTTGATCTAAAACCGGCTACGTCAATACCAGAATCAACTACGTTAATAGCTTTATTAGCAGATGCACTTTCTGAATCTCTTCCCTATCTCCCTCCTTCCTCTTCCGATGGAGAGGTAGGAGAAGAAAGTAAAGGAGAGAGGGAAAGGGAAATACGAGAACAAGCAAGAAGAGTAAGTGCAATGCTTTTAGCAGGTTCTGATGCAATTGCTTTAAGTTTGGCACCAGGAGCGAGAGAAAGTTTGGGGTTGTCTTTAGAAGGGTTTTCGGAAGGAGAAGGAGGTGAGAGTGGGAGTGATAAGAGTGAGATTAGTTTGATTGTTGAAGAGAAAGAGAAGGTTAGGCAAAAGGGAAAGGGGAAGGGGAAAGGTAAGTATCCAGATAGTTTGGGTATAAATGGTGGTGGAAGTAAAGTTTCTGTTAGTTTAGGGGGTAGGAGTATTAGTGTGAATTCACGAATTGGGGGTGGGAATGGGATTGGGATGGGTGGAGTTGGAAGAGCTGAAGTTGGAGTGGCTAGGGAGAGTGTTATTTCCACTTCTAGAGCTAGAGTCAGAATTGGTAGTGGTAACAGTAGTCAAGGAATGCAGGATAGTTCAACAATTTCGTCGACACAAGCAAGTGGAAGTGGAAGTGGAAGTGGTAGTAGTTCTGTTATGACTTCCAGTACAAATGTCACCTCTTCCAATTCTGAAGGAGGAGAGAGAGATACTAAAGCGATTTCAACACTTCGAGAATTAAATCGAAATAATAGTCGAAGTGTGGTTAAACCAGTTAAAAGAAATCTTATATCTTCCGCTCCACCTCACACTACTGTGGAGCGAGGTGCTGGTGGTGGGGGATGGTATGGAGGAAAATTGTTTAGTGGTATAGCTTATTATTCTGGTATTAGTAGTTGGTATACCACTTCTTCTACAGGAGGGGTAGGGGTAGGGAGGAGAATAATTCCATCAACCCACTCAATAGGTAGAAAAAAAACTAGAATGAATTATAGACTTGAAAATAATTCAAAACTTCATCCTTTTCCTCAACCGAAAGAATCAGAAACAAATGGTTTACCTCCAATAATTACAGGTTTAGGTCTAGGAAGAATGAAAAGATATCCTAATTCTATTTCTACCAAAGTCAAAGTAGAAGTAAAACCGAATAAAGAAGAAGGAGTAGGAGAAGAAGAAGATGAAGATGAAAATTGGGAAGATGATTCTTCCTCCCCTTCCCCTTCGATTCCAACTACTCTCTGAAAAAGAAATTAGTCTTCTATAAAATGAAGCAATAGATTTATATCAAGTTGTCTTTTTGAAATTGCATTCTTCTGTTATTATACCTCCAAAAAAAAGGCAATTCTGAACTTATTCATCTCAATACACATTGTGTTCCGTGTTACCCCTATTTGCTCGAGCAATGTGAACTGAGTAAGGAGAAAAAAACCAGAACAATTAGTATTAAAAAAACAAAACTAAGCAAAAAAAAATCTATTAGAATTACTGAACGAAATATGTATCTATATATGTATATATGTGTGTTTGTGTGTTAGTGTGAGAGGTATTAGACGATAATGTTATCTCAAAAAATGCGGGAGATCTTTTGTGTTGAATCTCTTCGAGAACCCTCAAGAAGCTACTTCTTTTACCTCTTCTTCTTCCGCTACCGATGATTTTGAATCTTCAACCATCAATTGATCGATTAATCTTTCGATTGCAATTAAATGTTTATTCCCTCCTCCTCCTCCTCCTATCGTCCCTGTTCCTATTCCTGTTCCTACTGCTGTTGATGATACTGATGAACTTTTGCTTCCTAACGAAGATTTCAATTGATTAATTAATTTTCTTCTCTGATTTTTATCCGCTTTTTCTAAAAATCTTTGTAAAACATAATTCGCATATTGATCTTTCATCATTAATTTTACACCAATCACACCTTCCCCCTTTTCTTCCCCTTTCTCCTCTTCTTCAACTACCGGTGATAAAATTTCATCAATCAATTCATCCAAAACCACCCCATCACTAATTCTAACAACTTCTTCAATAACATTACTTGCAAATTTATGTCTTGACAATTCTAGCACTCTACCTTTAATTGATTCTATCACTTTCTCCCTCTCCTGTCTCCTACCTTTCTGCAGCACCCATTGAATAACATAATTTCCATACTGATGTTTCATTAAACCAATCAAACTTTCATTTAACTCTTTCAATAACCCATCAATTTCATCTTCATCACAATATTCAAAACATTTCTGTAAAACTCTACAAGAATAACAATGACTTGCTAACATCACAACTTTTCCTTTAAAAGCTTCCGATATAAACCCAATTTTCTTCGAATCAACCCTCTCAATCACTTTCTGAACAACATGATTAGCATTTTGATCTTTAACACATTCCAATATATTCCCATCTAATTCTTTCGCTAATTTCTCCTTTTGAGAAATAGAAATATAATCAAACGCTTTTTGTACAACTCTACATCCATATGTCCCCAAAGATAATGACAAAATATGTCCAACCATCTGCTCAGATAAAACTTCTCTTTGTTCTTCAGTTCCATGTTCAAACATTTTTTGAATAACATAATTTCCAAAAACATCCGTCATCAATTGTCGAGAATGTGGTAAAATTTCATCAAAAATTTGTACTTTTTCTTCAGTTGATGCAAGATCAAGTTTTTCTTGAATAAATCGAGATCCGTGTTGATCTGTCGAAAATTCAACCACGGAACCAAAGATATCTGAAAGCTCGAATTTTCGGTTTTTGGAATGTCGACTTCGAAATTCTTCCAACAAAGGACTGCGAGAATGATTGTTGGAGTGATGATGATAGGAGGAGGAGGAGGAAGAAGAAGATGCTGCATTCCCAATAGGATGATGGCCATTGCTATAGTGACCAGGTACGGGATGAAAGTGTGGCGGTGCGCCATAGAAGCCTGCTCCATTGCGAGAAGCAAAATGAGGTTCCATGGGGCCACCACCAAATCCACCGACTGGTGCCATAACTCCACCAGGTCCGGTTGGAACACGACGATGATCGTGGAAACGACCGCCATTCCAAGGCATTTGCATGGGAGGACCTCCCATCATTCCGTGCATGGCATGTTGAGCTGGCATAAACGGTCCTGCTTGGTTGGGAGGCATAGCGAAGGGAGGTCTAGGAGACATTGCCATTGTTGGCCCGAAAGATTCAGTGCCAGATGAGCCCATCCTACGATGAGGACTGGGAGCATACGGCGAGGATTGACTGAGACTGGGCGAACTTCTACTGTCAGGACCTCCGCCGTTGTTCCCTGGACTCGTAGGAGGCAACATCATACCAGCCAAAGGCATAGGCATACCTGGAGCAATCATGGGCGATTGAGCCAACTGTGATGATGAGCGACCATCCACTCCTGCACCTGGTCCAGGCGCAAATCCGTATTGACCCGAGCCTGGTGGCATGACAGGTCGAGGCGATGCCATTCCTCCAGCCATGGGCGGTGGTGGTGGTGGTGCAAAGCCAGGGAGAACGCCTGGGTAGAAGAGTGCCTCTCCATTACGCAAATGCGGGCCTAGAGGTGAGGGTCCAAAGGAAGGACTCTGGGGTGTGGACCCTTGGGAGCCAGGAGAAGCAAAGATGGCACGGCCAGGCATGGTGGGTGCGTATGGGTCAGGAGTGGTGCGGTACGACTCATAGCCGGACATGTCTATGGGCGCCATGCCGGGCATGATATGTGTCACACCCGGATAGCCGTGTGTATATGCATCAGGAGAACGTGCGCCACTACCTGGAAGATATGGTGAAGGATGCACGAAAGCCTCACCTGGGCTGAAGGGGGTTGGAGGAAAAGAACCGGATGGACGTTGCATGTTTTGACCGACACCCATGAGGGTCGGAGGTGAATTGTAATCTTGCTGCTGTTGACTGGCAGGGGTGGAAGCAACAGCAGCGTCACCAGTGGAAATAGTAAGCGAATTTAGCTCGTCGACGAGCTGTTGATCGTCACCACTAACCGGCTGAGCAGATGCAAGCTGTTCATCGTCGTCGATTTCGTCGCTATGTCTTCGGTTGCTTGCCAGATGCTTGGGATCGAGGGTAGCTGAGCGTATTGGAGCACGCTTTGGCACGGGTGCAGCAGGCTTTGAAGTGCGATTCTTGCTGTTGCTCGGTGAAGCAGAGGCAGTTTTCTCTCGAGCATCGGTTGAAGCTGTAACCGCCTCTGTCTTGAGCGAAGAAGAAGGAGAGGAAGAGGTAACAGATGTTGCTGGAGGATCTTGTACAGCCACGCGCTTGACTGCATTGGGACTCGAGGCAGCCGAATCGCTGATGAGCTCGGCAGGAGGTGCTGCCCAGGTCAATGAACCCGGACGACCCATTGACCATGCAGAACCGTCTTGAGGGAGCAAAGGCGAGGGGGTAAAGACAGGAGCGTTGACTGCTGCGTCTTTGCTGTCTAAAGCAGTAGGACCGCGGTTCGGTGTGCTGACGTTAGAGGTGGAGGCGGTTGTGACAGCATCTCCGTCGATGATGGAAGGAGTACGACCGTTCCAGACGCTGGAAGGACTGCCGGTGTTGGCGGCTGAAGCGTCGGACCAAGCGGCCTGATCCAGCTTGGACATGCTGAACGCTGCTGAACTGGCGGTGGCTGAACGTTGTTTTGGGAGCGAGCGTGACTTTGGCAGTGAGTCGTCAGCGGAGGAGGAGGAGAAGTTTGCTATGTCCGGTTGAGAGAGAATGCTGGCAAAGGACGAAGCAGGGCTGATCACCGATGAAAAGGGATGAGAGTAGGCGCTGCTACTGAAGCTACGTCGATTCGTTTGCCGAAGCAGTGCCGCGTTTTGCAGGGCAGGATGGGTTGCTTAGGAGAAGCAGGCAGATTAATGCTGGATGGTTGACGACGCTCTAGGATCGGGCATACCCTTTCTCGGTGCAACAGTGCTCTAGTAGGTCGAAGCTAGAACCATCTATTGTCGAAAGCTGGACACAGCTCAGTTTAGTTCTCTGCCTAGTACTACGGAAGCAACAATGAGGCGCAGTGGCTTGGATCCGATAGATGTCGCCTTAACCTATGGCGTATGCTGCAACAGACACGAAGCAACTTGTGATGGCGGGATTAGGTCGTATGCAGTGCTGGATCTGTGTGTGCGAAGAGATGTGCAGTAGCGCGGATATCGCGGCGCTATATGGTGAAGTGAGTACGTGCGATGGTGGACGAAACGTTATCGACGGAATGCTAGAGATGTGGGTGATGGTGAGTAGATGTGTCAAAGAGTAAGGCTACCGAATGGTGCTGTCTCGCCGATGCTGTCGGACAGATTCTTGTGCTGTAAGGTCGTCAACAGGTGGGCGAAGATGTGCGGTGGAAGATTCCCGGTAAGTAACGTGAGCAGCTCCTTCAAGGCGTGCTCTGCTTGAGATTCGGAGATGAAAGGATAAAGATGAGAGGTCGATGTGCGAAAGAGGTGTAGGTGCAAGCAGGAAGGATGGAAGGAGGAAAGAAAAAGGATAGCGAGGAGGTGAGATTGCAACCTTGACAATGCCGGTCTGGGCTTGAGCGTCAGGGTGAAAGACAGAGAGAGAGAGAGAGAGCGAGAGAGCGAGAGAAGAAGAAGTCGAAATTGACACACAAGCGATATCTCGAAGCTCACACACAAACTGAGCACGCCGTGGAGCTTTGACCGAACGAGACTGCTTGTATTGTGCTGCGCTATTGCTGTGCTGATTAACGTCACAACGGAAAGGCAGGCCCGGATCGGAGCACGGACAATTTTGCTGGATTCGCAGCTGCTCTTTCTTTCTTGTGAAATCCCACCAACAACCAACAACAAAAATAAGAGGCGCAGTCGTTGCTGATTGCGATGCGATGCGATGCGATAGCGATAGCGATTATGTGCGATTTCTGCGATTTTCAACGAGGAAATTAATTTCTTCTTATTTTCGGAAAAAAAAAAAGAAGAAACAGAAACAGAATCGCCTCATCCTTACCCGGGACAGCCGAGAGATTTGATTTCCATCTCTGCTTGGTCCGGGCGTCACCGGGCAGACGAAAAGCGCCATGTTGGACAAGACGCAAGACGCCTCAGATACCGAACAACGTGGGCTCCTGCATTCCTTTCTCTTCCAATACACTAGACACTCTTTTCGTTTATGCTTTTCATTGCTAGAGATAACAATGCCGAGAGTATATACTACAAAAGTGTGATCACGACTCGCTCAACAGATAGGTAGCCGAAGCTCTCAACCAAGCCCAAATGATGCCAAAGCTACAATAAACGCTCACCATCATCAGCGGTAAGAACTCCATCGAAGATAATGAAGAATCTGATTGACTGGCGATAGCTTCTGTCTCTGAGGTCTTTCCTACTGCTGACGCTATTGCCGATGGTTGCGAAAATGAGATTGTAGCAGTCGCATCTGGCTCGAGCTCCGTTGTGGAGACTGTCGTCGTCGATAGTAGTAGATCCAAAGATATTGCTGCTGATCGAGGAGCGTCGAATTCGGCAGGGATGGAGCCGATGGTCGCAATGACTGATGATAAAGCGTGCTCCTTTGAGAGGCTGTTAGCGACAAGCGTAGCTGGAACTGTCGTCGGAGCAGCAGCAGATGGAGCTATGGAAGCCGAATGGTTCCATGACCCACTGGAATCGGCGATCACCGCCATGCCCGACGGAGTCTTGAGGCCGTCAATCAACCCTCCAGCATTCCTAGGCAAAGTTACCCCGCTTCCGCCCTGTGCAAAGATCATCGGGTGAACGATCGACACGTACGCCTGCAACACCACGAATCCCCAAAGGTATATCGTCTCCAACCGATGGACCAAGATCCCCACATTCGACTGCACTGGCCTAAACACTCGCTTCTGTAGAGTCCCAAATACCAGCAGAGCCCAAATCACCGAGTAACCAATCTTGATCGGCCCTTCTTGTGGAGTAAACAGCAGCGGAAACAGTGACACCACCCCTGCCGTACTGAGCAGCACAAATGTTCTGAAATGTGCATAGTCAACCGCTGCCAAAAATGTGTACGGAATCAATGGCAGCATAATCGCCTTCTCGTGTACGTGCCAGCCAAACAAGAATGAGGCAAGCCCACACAGGCTTACCGAAGCTAAGAACGATCGATACGTCGGTGTCTGCCACAATTTGACCATGTAAACTGACATGCACGACAGCGTTAGCAAGAAACACGTCGAAGGAGTGATATCCGGTAATACGCCGAACGAGATGTTTTCCACGAGACCACGCGATGCGGAAGCAAAGCCACTGCCAGCTGACGCTTCATACCTTGCACTAAAGCTTGCAGGTAGAAAGGCCCGGATCGCAGGTATGCGCGGCAGCAGCTTGACCAGCAGACGATCAACAAACGTCCAAAGAGCCCAAGCGTTCGGTGCCCAATATGCATGAATGAGACCACGGCTGAAGGGAAACAGTCGTTTGACCATCTGCGACAGTACTCCAATCGGCCCCGCTTCGTGCCTGAATCCATCTATCGCCAACGGCGCAAGACTGAAGCCGAACGGTATCAACGTCACTACTCCAACTGTGATTAACCTTTCCATACTACGTCCAAGATCGCTTCTCTGACTTCCGACCGGAAACACATAAGAGCGTAGCAAGAAGATGAAAAATGGTGGTGCAACATAGACATAGATATGCTTGAGATTGAGCAATGAGCTGAAAAGGAAAGCGCATACGAGCGGTCGATCCTCTCTAGCAGCCCAAAGCGACCAAGCGAGCACACCGAAGAGAAACCCATTGTATTGGAAATGAATGTGATCAATGATGATCAATCCAGGATGCATCAAAAGACTCGCAGCCAGCAATTGAGAGGTCGTAGCTCCACCTCCACTGATCGACATGTCGTCCGTGTAGCCGAGCTTCATTGTTCTTTGCGACCCTAGCCTTGCGTGACCGATCAATGCTGCTGCGAGCACCAATTCGGTAATGACGACAGTAGCACGCATGTACGCTTTACAGGGCCAAGCAGCATACTCCAACCCTTCATGAAGGCTAACTATCAGCGGATCGATAAACGGAGCAGGCTGTGCGAGGATCCATGAAAAGTAGGCGAAGAAGGGTGGATAGTCGAGTGTCCATTGTGAGGTGGCTTCGTAGTACCAGTCTCGAATAGGAAGGGTGCGAGTAATGGCGAGCCAATTACGATGCACTTCAAAGTCGGTCGAATGGTAAGTGGGGAACAGTAGCAGTTTGACAGCAGTGCTGAGCGTCAACAACTCCCATTCCAGACCAAGGAGGCCGAAGAAAGTAGTAGTGGTGATGGTTGAGGTGGGAGAAGTGTCATTTGTGATGACCTTGTCACCGTGCGGATGCTTAACTGAATTGACGTGGACTGAGCGCTTCACCTCGGATGCGGCTATGCTCGGTGAGCGAGGTATTGGTGCCGCACTCATCGCTACGATGGTGTGCAGCCGGTGAGAGACGTGAGCGATGGTATGTATGTAGAGGAAGTTTGTGTTTGTGTGTCTGTGCGCGTAACCCTTTAATTTCAAGTGTTGATCTCCGCTTCGCATACAAAAAGTATCGCGTCTCGGAAGCCGGGAAATTATTGATATAAAGGCTGTCTTCTAGCAACTTCGTCAAGCTGTCTTTAGTCTCATCAACATCGGTCACCGTCTTTAAACACACTTGTCGCCACCACTACCACCATTTTCGAGCTCGGAACTGCTTCGACTCTTCTCCACACTAATCCGAATCTCTTCTATTGGTGACGCCTTGAACTCGTTTCAAGATGGCAGATACAGGCGCTTCTTCTCCTTCTTCTGCTGCTGCTACTGCTGCTGCTTCCGCTGCTGACTCTGTAGCAACACCCCGATTCGATTTCTATCAAACCGACACTGTTGTCACAATTTCCATCTTTATCAAATCTATTGATCCTTCCTCTCTCATCGTTGACATCTCACCCTCCTCCCTCTCCGTGACCGCCTCGTCCACCCTAACATCTACCTCCTATCACCTTTCCATCTCACCTCTCTTCTCCACTATCGACTCCACCTCATCCTCCTACAAAACCCTTTCCACAAAACTCGAAATCGTCCTTCACAAATCTCAACCCGGCCTTCGATGGACACAACTTCAATCCCCCTCTTCTTCTTCTGCACAACCAATCACATCAGCTATCACACCAACATACGCCCAAAGTCAGAGTCAGAGTCAGTCAGCTCCAAAGAGAAATAAATGGGATTCTTTTAATCCAGATATCGAAGATAGCAAAACAGAAACAGAAACAGATGGAGCAGAAGCAGATATTAATAAATTCTTTCAAAAATTATACGCAGACGCTGACGAAGATACAAAACGTGCAATGATGAAAAGTTATCAAGAGAGTGGAGGAACTACGTTAAGTACAGATTGGAGTAAAGTGGGGAAAGAACCTGTCAAAACACAGCCTCCGGATGGAATGGAGGCTAAGAAATGGTGATGGCTACTGCTGGTCTCACTGTTGCAATACCAAGCATTCAATATTTTCACGCACACACACACACACACAGATGAGCAGATCTTGATAGACCAAGTTATGATTTCTCCTTCCTAGACATGAGAAGCTACTGATTTGTCACACCAGCACCATTCGAACCACCATTTCTTTCACTACCCCTAGCATTACGCTGTCCACCACCACTACCATTAGCTCTAGCACCACCTCTTGTACCACTTGCACCATTTCCTTTACCTCCTCTACCACCCGCACCTCCTCTCTGTTGCTGCTGCTGTTGTTGTTGCTTATGTTGCAAATACTTTGTCTTCTTACTCTCTTGCAAGATAAAACCATCTTCGTCCACTTTGGGTGCTTTTGCTGGTGTCGGCGGCACCTGCTGTTGCTGCTGCTTTCCTTTCCCGTTTGCACTTCCGCTAGCTGCTCTACCACCCTTGGCTCCACTAGTATTTTGTTTGCTCTTCTTCGGTCTTGCTTCCGGTTGATTTTCGTTCGGTGTGGACTTGGTAGCCGCAGTCTCAGTTTCTGCTGCGGTAGGAGTACCAGGAGCAGGAGTCACAAGAGCCGAAGTGGTACTCGAAATAGGCTCGAATACCGGTGCTTCACCTAAATCATCGTCGTCTTCCTCGGCCATTGCAGCCCAGTTGAGCTTTGGTTCTACCGCTTTGCCACTGCTGCTCTTTACTTCTCTCGTGTTGATGGGTTCCTGCACCGCACTTGCAGCTGTACCGTCAGCTTGACTTGTAGCAACCTTGTCACCAAGCATAATGCCCTCACCCCCCTTCTTGCCCTTACCCGACTCAGTTCCCGCCTTGGTTGGCACACTCTCCACCTGCCCACCTTCAGGCTCCTTGTTGCTTGCATCCAAAATCTCACTCTCTTGAATGAACGAAACTGGCCCTGCAGCACCTGGCGAACCTTGCCCGAGAGGCACAAAACCTTTGCCTGCGCCATCCAGTCCACTTCCCTTTGACTCCACCTCACCTATGGGAGGAGCAGTAAGCTTCAAGATCATGGATCTGAGCGTATCAAACGTGACATCTGGCAGCACCTCTTGCTTACTTCCCTTTTCGATATTCTCAAGCACCTCGAATGCATCTCCACCTCCTCCTTGCAATGGACCATGACCAAGCTGATCGAACACTTTTGCAACTGCTGCCACTTGTTGTGCTGTCGACATTTCTAAAGCTTTTGGCATGCTTTTGGGTGCAAACGTAGCTGGACCGGCAGGATTAGGATGGAAAAGGTTAAACAGATGTAAGAACTGCAACAGCAATACGAGCTTTGACTTGCTATCTGCCTCTGCTACCGAGCCACTTGGCTTAGATGTGACAGCGTCTGATTCTGCTTGTTGCACTTTACTGAGAAGAGTCTTGAGCTCGTCAATGGCTACGGTGATGGTTGCGTTCTTGGTCTTGCTCGAAAGCTCAGCAATGCGGTCACTGATAACGTTTTGAGCGGGGGTGGAGGGAATTGTGGTTTGAGTGGACTGGAGGGCGTCAACGGCAGCTATGGCAGCTTGGGCCTCTGCTTGTTCTGCCAGGTCTTGAGGAGTGGTTTTGAGTCCGTTGGCGACTTGCTTGGGACCTTCGGGAGCTTTCTCGATGAGTGCTGCCGATGTAGCATCTGGTATCTTGACAGCAGCGCTATTTGTTGAAGTAGAAGTAGCATCCTTGCTAGCTCCTTTTCCCTTCTTGTTCGTCTTTGCAGGAGCGGGTGGAGGAGCACCAGGCACTACCCGACGTGCTGGCTTATCTCCGGCTCCGGAAACGTTGCGAGCGGCCATGGCGACAAGTTGAATCCAGCGTTAGATACAGTAGCTGTAGTCAAAGCAATATAAACTTCTTTGTATGCGGTGGGATTTGGCTTATTCGGCAATGAGTGAAAAGCTAGAGAGCGTTGACTTGTTTCCTTGATCCGAGTCGAATGAGTGTATGCGGTATGTTTGTAAAGATGTTGGTTGCGGGTGGCAGAACGATTGTTATAGCAGATCGAGTAAGAAGATGATGCTTGAATGCTGAAATGAAGGCGAAAGGTGAAAGGTCAAGGTGAGGTGGAAGTTTGAAGTGATGATGAGATGAAGGACAATGATGAAAGCGCGCCGCGCACCGGCCACCAATTGACTCGAGCCTGACCATCAGGTGACTTGACTGTTGCCAGGCTGGCTGGCTGACTTGGAATCAAGAATACATAGTCAGCGCTGCAGCTCTCTTTTTGCGTTCTGTGATTTTTCTGATTCGTCGCGAACAGCAGCAGCAACGGCATTTTCTTTACCGCTTGAGTCGCGCTCGGCCCGTCTTGGCGCCAAAAGTTGCTGCTGCTGCGACTGCGACTGAGCTCCGCTCCGCATCGCATCGCATCGCATCACGAAATTGATCCTCCTCATCTCCAGACCATCATCGCATCGCATCGTAACGAGGGCTGCTTCTCCGACAACGACACCGACACCACCTCCATCACCATTGTCATTCTCGTCGTCACCAGTCTCAAACATCGCGCTATTGACACACTTGACATAACGTCAAAGTTACTACACTGGCTCACCGTGTTGCGTCTCGATCTCTCGATTCATTCGTTCATTCTACCTACCGCTCTTGGTCTTCTGCCGCAAACGCATAGCCAGCTCTCGGCCCGTCCGACCAAATCACGCTGGAGATAGAATACGCAAGCTCTCACGCCACGTCTGCAATCTTTGGCACATCCGCCAGCCGGTTGTTCATCCATCTTCAAGCTTGCCTATCGTTTTGCCATAGCCAGCGGCCCTGATCTATAACAAGAGACAGACAGACCTTACAGCGAATCTCTCATCGGCGGTCACATCCAGTCGCACTGCTGTTCTCGTCTTACGTAGACCTACTTGTGGTGCTCAATTTACGCCTGCGATATCACACGAAATCCTAGATAGTCACTTGCTAACCCTAATCCAGACAGGACAATCGCCTCGCAATAATGGCTTCCAACATGCTACGCGGCTTGTGGCCGTCGGGTCCAGCAGACCAGGTAAGTCCTCTCTTTTATTGCGGCTCGGTAGCAGGTACGGATGTATGCAGCGCAGCGTCAAGGAGAAGAGCTTGTTGGATCTGCAAGAGTTGCAACGCGTCGCTACAACCTGTTTGGCTCAGCAGCAACGCACATGGTCTTAGACCGAACCGACCTCGAGCCAACCTTACGCCTAAAAATCGACCGACGACTACTCGTTGTCAATAACCCCTCTACGCAGACGGTCTTTGCACCGTAAGCTTGTTGACACGCTTAGCTGCTTTACCTTGTGACATTACTACCACCTCAACCGTCGCCATTGATTGTTTGACACAACAACCATAATCTAACGCACTCATCTCTGCCCTTTTCTTCCATGCCCAATCCAGACCACGCCCAAGGCCTCCAGCTCGCATTCAAATGGAGCCGAGCGCAACCCTTTCGACACCATGCAGCCTCCAGCCATGACCAAACAATCCTCTCGATCCTCGCTCAACTCCTCCATCATAAACAATCATCTTCCCGGTGATCAGACTCCGGGCCTCAGAACGCCTGGCGGAATCACCTCCCAGTCCGCAATCCCTACCACCTCCATCTCGCTCAGTGACCCAGATTTCACCATGAAGCTGCCACCACCAAAGCCAAAGAATGACGCCAACACGCCAGTCGCAACGCAGCCCATCTCAGCAGACACAGCCTCCCCAATGTCGGATGCTCCCTCTGCACTCACATCAACATCCACATCCAACAATACCAACACCACCACCACAACCACGACAAACAATAATAAGACACGCAACACCAATGCTCCTCGAGGTCATCTCACCATCAAGATTGTCGCCGGACGCAACCTCGCTGTTAGTAGTCCTGCCGCTAGACCCTATGCCGTCGTACAATTCGACAAGAACGAGTTCATCGGTCGCGAACCCATCGACGAGTTCGGAGAGGAAGCCAAAGGTGTCGCTCAGCCACGGTCCGAATCGAGTGAAGCTGGCCGCAGTCGCGCCAAAACAGTCACTCCCGCTGATGCACTCTCGCGAACAGGTCAGAATCACAACCCAGTTTGGAAGCATCAAGTCACTTTCGATGTCACACAAGATTCCCAGCCCATCTACATCAGCGTTTACGATCGACACTCGGAAGATGAAGGCTTCTTGGGTATGCGAGAGATCAAGCCACGCCTCGTTCACAAGATGATGTCCGACCAATGGTATCCTCTTTCCTCTCGAGACGATGAGGAAGGCATGGAGCATCGTAGAGGCGAGATCAGGGTTCAGATCTCGTATGAGCGTATGAGCTACAAGAAGTTGACTCCGCATGATTTCGAGTATCTTAAGCTCATCGGTCGAGGTACATTTGGACGTGTGTTCCAGGTGAGGAAGAAGGATACAAAGCGTATCTACGCTATGAAGGTTTTGTCCAAAAGAGAGATTGCGCTCAAAAAGGAAGTCACACATACTATGGGTGAAAGAAAGATCTTGGAAAAGTCGTTAGATTGTCCTTTCCTAGTCGGGCTCAAGTTCTCGTTTCAAAGCGCCACAGAGTTGTACTTTGTCACCGATTACAAGTCTGGAGGAGAGCTCTTCTGGCATTTGCAGAGGGAGGGAAGATTCACCGAGGAACGTGCGAGGTTCTACATTGCCGAGTTGGTCCTCGCATTGGAGCACTTACACAAGTACGATATTGTTTATCGTGATCTCAAGCCCGAAAACATTCTGTTAGATGCTACTGGTCATGTAGCGCTCTGTGACTTTGGTCTTTCCAAGCCCGATCTTGGCGCCGGTCAACTGACCAACACTTTCTGCGGTACTACCGAATACCTTGCTCCCGAAGTTTTGTTGGATGAAAGTGGCTATTCCAAGCTGGTCGACTTCTGGTCTTTGGGTGTTTTGCTATTCGAGATGTGTTGTGGCTGGTCACCGTTTTATGCGGAGGATACACAACAGATGTACAGGAACATCTGCTTTGGTAAGATCAAGTTCCCCAGAGGAGCGATTGGTGATGATGGTAAACAGTTTGTCAAAGGTTTGCTCAATAGAAATCCTAGGCATAGATTAGGCGCTCAGAGAGATGCTCAAGATTTGAAAGAACATCCCTTCTTCAAGGACATTGATTTCGAAGCACTAGCCAAGAAGCAGTTGACGCCACCATTCAAGCCATTGGTGGAGAGCGACGAAAGTGTTGCTAATTTCGATCCGGAATTCACCGAAACAAAGTTGGAGGATGTTGCAGTGATTCCAGGATTTGAAGGGGGAAGAGTGGATGCGGAGGGAGCGTTGCAGAATGGAGATTTGCTAAGTGGGAAAGATGGCAAGGGAGTAGCGATCAATAAGGGTAAAGGTACCGAGGAGGAAGATGATCAGTTGTTGACAAGAAGTGTTCAAGATAAATTTAGAGGTTTCAGCTATAGTGGAACTTATGAAGGAAGTGTTGCGGGCAGTTTTGGTGGTAGGAGAGGAAGTGGTGGGTTTGGTTTGGCTGGTGCAAGTCTAGGCATGAGTAGAATGGGTGTCAATGACCATGAGGGTGGTGATGATGATATGGATGATGAGGCAGATTGGAAGGAGATCGATGGCGATGAGGTTATGTATACGAGATGAGAAAGCTAGAACGTATGGACAATCATTTGTACACGCACAGAACAAGGAACAAGATCGCATACACAGTAACACCAATACATCTATATAGTCCGACGAGTACAGTAGTAATTTGATATACATCGCAGCAATACATGACAGCTCCATTTTTCTTTGCAGCAACACACGCAAAAGTCTTTTGGTTTGGGATCTTTTGAAGAAGTTTTTGACATTGAAACACAGAAATGAAAGAAAGTTTATGCTTTTTCTAACCAACTTCCAAAAGCATCTTTTCTTTTCCTCTCTTCGTCAATCTTTTCAACTCGCTCATTGTTTTGCTCCCGATCCTCTTCGTCCTTCTCCTCATCATCATCATCTTCATTATCTTGATCAACACCACCATTAGCGCTCTTTTTAAATCTAGGTTTACCTTTAATAATCCAAGCATCAATTTTTCTTTGAGCAAAAAATCTACCTTTCATCATTTTTACACATTGTTTAGCTTGATTATTCGATTTGAATTTAACAGTAATAATTCCTTCAGGTTCTTTATCCCATAAAATTACATTTGTAATTTGACCAATTTTTTCATTACATTCTTCTCTAACATCTTGTTTTAAATCTAATAGAAGTGTTGGATCTTGATCTAATTCGGATAATGTAAACATTTTGGTTAAAACAACTATTCTTCCTTCTTCTTCTTTTTCTTCGTTAATAGGTTGATCTGAATCAGAGGAATCTCTCCAATCATTTAATTTATTTTCTAATTTGGCTACACGTTTAGCAATTTTTTTTCGTTCTTGATCTGTCAAATTACGTTTTTTCTCTCCATTGGTGATAGTGGTTTGAGGGGTAGAAGAGGGGAATGAAGCTTTACGAACTTTCATAATTTCACTTTTATTACTAGTTGAGGAACCAATACTACCTCTTAAAGATGTTTCATCTAACATACTTGTTGCTAATTCTACACTTTCTGGTTTAAAATAAACTACCAATGCTTCACCTTTAAACATTTTCGTAATATCATCGTAATACATTTTAATTTTGGGATTACCTAAATCATCTTCGAGTAAAACTCCATATCGAGAAAAAACACGTGCAATTTCTTCACAAGTTGCATCGAGTGGTAAACCTGTTACGTAAAGTGATGTGATTGGTTTTGATTTTTTGGATGACGATGATGAAGAAGCGGTAAGACGAGTAGAAGGAGAAACAGCACGCTTCTTACCCCTTCGTAGAACAGCTTGAGAAGGTTGAGATTCATCTACACCTTGAACTGAATATGCTGCTTGTTGAGTTCGGAGTAGATCATCATCTACAACTTTGACCCAGTGTCCTATTGGTTGAGTAGAGGTAGGGAGTTGTGAGATAGAGGAAGAGGAGGAGGAGGGATCTTCTTCGGCTTCACCCAAGTCGACGGAGCGAGAATGTTGAAGCAGAGTTTGCCATTCCCATTCATCACCTAGATCATCTTCGTAGCGCCAATTACCGGAACTTCGATCGAGATAGACTCGAGGATCGTCGGTTCCCCCACTTGTTGGAGGTGCGGGATGCATGCTGTGGGAGAACGTAGGCTTCGAGGGTCGGATGGAGGTGATATTTAGAAGGAGAAGAAGAAGAAAGAGAAGAAGGAGAAGGGTATAAAGCAGCCTCCACCTTTGTGTGTGCACGGACGGATGCTTTCTCCAAAAACATAGCAACATTTCTCGGAACACGGGCAGCTGTTTCTGACGTCGACGTGGGCAGTGTGAGTGGGTGTGAGTTGCGAGTTACGAATCCATAATCTGAAAGCGGGGCCCTGCTCAACCTCACTCACGTCCAACTCATACCACAACCATCAATACCATCACAACAAACAACACGCAACACCTCAACTTCGCTCGACGACGTGACTCTTTTGATCACGCGCCATCTAGTCGCTCATCACACTTTCTTACACAACCCTAAAGCGACCATTTCCGTGAGCGTCCTTCAGTCTCTCGTCAAATCACTTCGAGGCTGCGGTTGCATTCACACACAGCAAGGCTTCGCCATGTCGTATACCCCAACATCATCTTACGGCCATTCGGTCAAAGATCGAACCTCCGAGTTCCACTCTCTTGTCGATTCAATCGCATCTCGTTCCTCACAAGGCACTTCCTCAAAACAGAAACTTCTTTCTAACCCATCAGCATCTCCAAAAGGCGAATTCGCTCGAAGAGCCCAAGCAATCTCAAAAGACATCGCTTCTACCACAAACAAGCTTCAACGTCTTGCACAATGTACGTTCATGAGTCTTTACTCTCTCTCTCTCTCCTTCTAACTGTCTACTAAACGTTTTCTTCTCTTCTGATGGGGTAGTGGCAAGACGAAAGACTCTTTTCGATGATCGACCAGTTGAAATTTCCGAACTCACCTATATCATCAAACACGATATCGCTGCTATCAATAAACAACTTGCTGATCTTCAAGCTTTCAACAAAGCTAACAAATCCGGTAAATCTGTTGATCGAGCAGAAGAGCACAGAGGCAATGTTGTCACCTTGTTACAGAGTACATTGGCAGGAGCAACAACAAGTTTTCAAGATATTTTGGAAGTTAGAACTCAAAATATGAAAGCTTCAAAAGATCGATCTGAACAATTCATGTTTTCAAATTCAGCAGCTGGTGGAGCTGCTTTGGCGGGTGAGAATTCAGGTAAGTTTCCCCCCCCCCTTTTTTTTTGGAGATGATGATGATGAAAGGAGAGAAAGAAAGACTAATGAGGAAGCTGACTTGACTCTGACAGTTTTACGTTCTCGAAATATTAAAATTCCTAATGGTATAACCGATGCAGATTCTCCATTGTATAATCCGACAAGAACAGGTTCGGCTATGGCACATCGATCTAGTCCACTAAACCCAGGTGGAGGAGGCGCAGGAGGAGGAGGACAGAATGATGGATATGATCCGAAAGGGAAATCCAAGTCTGTAGTTCCTGCTGGTGTTGGAGGAGGGGATGATTTCTTAGCCCTCGATATGGGTTCATCTAATGGAGTAGCTGGAACAGTCGTCGGTGGTGGTTCAGGAGATCAATATATGCAAATGCAATTAATGGAACATCAACAAACCAATTACATGCAACAGCGATCTTCCGCCATCGAATCTATTGAATCCACCATTTCCGAACTCGGCCAAATATTCTCTCAACTCGCACACATGGTAGCTGAACAGCGAGAAACAGTTCAACGAATTGACGATAACGTTATGGAAGTAGTTGATAATGTTGGTGGAGCCCAAAGAGAATTATTAAAATATTATTCAAGTGTTAGTAGTAATAGATGGTTAATGTTGAAAATATTTGGTGTTTTAATTGTATTCTTTTTATTATTCATTTTAGTCTCTTAAGCATCACAATTACGCCATGTAGGATGGATATATTCTAATTCAAGTAAAGAAAAAATATCTTTTTCATCTCTTGTTTCCATTACAATCCCTTCTGAAAGATTAGTTAAACCATCAAAACTAAAATTAAAACCTTTGTTTTTAGCCCATAATCTCAAATCTCTTTCAAATGTTAAAGATCCAGTCCAACCTAGAACTGTTGCTCCATAGACTCGCATTGGACAAAAAACTAAATCTACTCTTCTATGAATTGCTACTTTTCCTTCTTTAAAAGGTGGTAAAACAACGATGTTTGCTATATCTATATGTATTGTTTCATTTTCTTCTTTTGAAATTGTTTTTTCATCTGGATCAAGATAATTTGGAGCAGGAGTACTTACATTTACAATATGAGTTATTAAACCTTTCTTTTTCATTTCTTCTAACAATCTCATATGTAAGGCTCTTGAAGGATTTTCATTATGTCCTATAATTATATCTAAATCAAAAGTTTTTGATTTACCTCTTCTATAGCCTCCACAAATTTCATATTTAATTTCCACCTCTTCTCCGAGAACATCTTTTATCATCTTTATGATAAGAGTGGTTATTTCTTGACATTCGGATCTGGGAATTGGTTTTCGTAAATCTGATAAAATTCGAATTGATTCTGAAACAGTTAAATGTGTAGCTAAACTTTTACCTTTATTTAAAACATCTTTAAAGCTTCGGGCTCCAGAATTATATGCTTCTCTAGAACCTATGGGTCCAATACCGTATAATTCTGTAAATGAATTCATTATAAAAATCGCTCTATCTCGATTGATTATTTTTGCTTCAATTATTCTCCCTCCTTCCCTTTCGGGGGAGTTTTGATAAAATTGGAGGATGAGACTAAAAACTTTTTTTCCAATTCCTTTTAATTTTTCGACTTCATTTAATCTCATCTGTAATAATTCAGATGAAAATATGGAAGAAGAGTCTAAAAGAGGATCAGGAATTCGAAATGGATAAGCTTTAATTGCTGAGATTGCTCTCATATACGCCATTTCGGAATATGTATCTCCTGTTAAACGTCTTTCAGTACGAATGGTTTCTAATTCAGAAATAAGATGTTGATTAGGACAAATAAGGGGAGATGGTCGACGACATGCGAATCTTGTATTTTGCCAACGAGGGATGTGGGGTGGTGGTTGAATAGGTGTGTAATATCCAGCAGGAGGTGTAGTTATCGGGGATTCTTGTTGTTGAGATGAAGGGGTTTTAGGGTAATTAAAGTAAGACATGGATGATGATGAAGAAGCAGAAGAATGTGCAATCGAAGGTCTTCGAATTGTAGCAGAAGAATGAGAGGTTGGTAGAAGTGGTGAATCGGAAGGAGAACGTTTTCTTTTTCTCTCCCCCGTACCACCATCACCACCACCACCAGCAGCAGCAGCAGAGGCGGTATCTTCAACCTTTTGCACAAGACCGAAAGATGTTTCTCCTTGAGATTTAAGCATAACAGCAGGAAACAAATCAGGATCGATCAAACTCCCAACTTTCTCAACTTCATCTAACCATTCAGGTGTAACAACAAATCTTCTCCAATCTCTACCCTCACCATCCCCCAACTTTCTATCTACTTCTTTCCCTTTTTCTTTTCCTTTCTCCTCTTCCACCTCGTCATTGTGAAAGGGAGGAAAAATATTCAAGTCCTGATCGCTGAAATGTTTAGCTATTCTCTTAGGTGCTTTTAGTACAGTTACTATAACATTGGCTGGATCTGGAGAGGAAGTGAGTTGTGCACCTAATTTTTGTGCTAACAATTCCAATGATTTTACTTGGATGGGATCGATTTTGTCACGAAGAATATGGATTCGAGTGGATTGGGAGAGGATACGTTGTGGAGTTTTAGAGGAGCGAGAGGGAGAACCGATATGATCTTGATACCGGATAATGTCGGGTTGAGAAGGAGGTACGAAGTTGTGTTTCGACATTGGTGAGAAGGAAGAAGGAAGATTGAGAGATGTCAGGTTGGAAGATGAAGCATGGTTGTCAAAGAGAAGGATCGAGGGGAGAGTAGAAGGATATGATGGTCAGTTGATAAGATGATAAAGGAGAGATGAGGCGAGCAGTGAGGTATCTTGATCATGGGCGAGGATGAGTAGGTAGCAGAGAGAAGGGTGAGGATAAGTTCGACTGCATCCACGATCCGCGGAAATCAAGGGTTCACGTCCCCCACAACAGCGAACCGAGAGCAAAGTGAAACCACAAGCCACGAGCCACGAGCCACACAACTGCATCATGCAAAAGTGGAGGTTTTGATACCCGAATGCCGTTTGCAACAAGCAAACAGACTCAAACGCACAAACATCAACCCACTTGATCTCATACAGATACAGTATGGTTCACCGGCTATTTTGGACAACTGTTACACAGTCAACGGCCTTGAACGAAGAACGTCACAGGGACAAAAGAGCCATGTGCCTTTCAGAGAATGATCTACAGTTACCGCGTTAGTACAAGCTATTTCGAAGAAGAAAGTAAAGATGCAAAAAAGAATAAATGTCCATACGAAGAAGCTCGACGTTACTACTGCATTCAGAGACACAAGTTTTAATGAGCGAATCAGACGAAATCAGCATTCAAAGTAGCAGCAATAATAGCAGCACCAACCATGATAGAAACTACCATCCCTCTTAACCCTCCTAATCCAATTCTAGTCCCCAATGTCCCCGAATTAGCAATTGAAGCATGCTTAGCCATTGCCCATTGACTAGCACTTTGATCATCGTCACCTACAGCCGTTGGACTTTCTGTACCATTTAAATTAATATAGAACAATCTTTCCAACCCTGCTTGACTTGCAAACATTCCTGCACCATCATGACTTACACCTTTAATATAATCTACACTATGACTTAATGGAAAACCACCTTTCATCTGTTGTAAATGTTTAATAAAATTTCTACCTCTTCCTAAATGAGTTGTACCTTGAGCTAGAGCTTCACATCTAGTATCACCTTTTCCATGATCATCCAAACCAAATAAATAAGCAACAATTCTTCTTCTATATCTTTCAACAATACTTTCAACATCATTTGTTGAATCTAAAGAATCAGCTATAAAATCTGATAAATAAGATTGAGAATATCCATTTAAACCAAATTTCCAATTGTTAAAACTTTCACTACAATTTTCAAAAGATCGGGGTCTCCATTCATTTAAATATGCAAAAGAACCTGGATTTGCAATAACAAAATGAACAGGAACAGATCCAGATGGTACAGCTCCAATTAATGCATATCTCTGAACCATTTGTGCACCTAAACTATGACCTGCAACTATGATTGTATTAATATTTGGAAATAAGGTTTTATTAGAAAACCATGCTATTGTAGAATCAAGTGCTTCGAAACTCGAAATTCCAGGTGATGAGAATGAATTACCAAAAGAATCATTAATAAAAGAAGGATAGATAGAATCTGATCCTTGTGCCCAATCACTTTGATTCCAAACTAAAGTTGTTGAATTAGGTTTTCCTGAATCATCAATTGGATAACAACCAGGATCTTGTTGATTAAGAAAGATAGGTGCCATAATTACAACTTCATCAGATCTTAAACGAGTTTTTGAAGAACCACGTTCTCTTCGAGATGTAGCATTAAGAAGTGCTGTATGTGTTTGATCAAAATAAGACCATGCATCACGACCTAAACCATGAAGCATTATAACAGCTCTTTGAACTTTGGTAGCATTATATCCAGTACTGATATAATTGTAGAGGTAAAAATCGGTGGAGTTCAGACCAGAAAGTTGAGCATCGGTTAAATCACTACCAGTGTAGGGTGAAGGTGGAGTTGCTTTAACGACAAAGTTGGTGTTGAGTGTACGATTGTTGTCAGTTGCTGGAAGCCAATCCCATGCGTATGTGAGGGTGGATAGGTTAAGAAATATTGAAAGCAAGAGTGGTAATGTTTGTATTGACTTCATTGTTCGTAGCTATAGAAAATGTGGATCGTGCTGTTGCCTATGTGTGAGCCAAATCCAGTGATCGATCGTTCGCTCGATCTGGATCCAGTCTGTTTCCCTGTGTCCTGAATGAAAGTGGTGAAAGCGATGATAATTTGGAGCCTGACGATGCGTAGTTTTGGCAACTATGAATGCATAAGGATAGCACGGATCAAACCTTGGGGGCTGTGATATCCGCTCAGCACTGCAGTCGAGGAGAGAAGGTATGTTTTAATCCGAGGTGAACCTTGACGAGATTGGGTGGTCGGGCTTTGGTGTTGTAAGAAGACTCGAAGGTGAAGGCCAGCTGAGAGATCAAGTTGTGAGTCGTTTCCGTGGCGGAGGTCCTATTAATCGAGATTGATAGTCGAAATGACTGAGGCCAATACCGATGGTCAATTCGAGCTGATCCACGATAGTAGCAGTAAAATCAGCACTGAGAGAGAGGTAAAGAAAAGATGTTGTTGAGAAGCAATCAATGAAGAGTAGCTTTCAGTATAAATGAATACCTTATTCGGAATCAAATGTTTCGCTGGAAGGATCGACAAAGCTTATCAAGGAGGAAAGCGAGTCAAGTCCCCGCTCCCTCCCCCCATCTTCGCTTCGACTTGACTCTTGTTCGGGGCGCAAACACCCACGCTCGGAAAGCTGGTGTACAGTAAGTCAGTGAGGGGCGCATGGTCTCGAGATGCATCAAAGCGGCAAAGGCTTGTGCTTGGCTGCATGCACTGTTGTGTGTTATGCTTCCGATTCAAGTTTTACCATGCGTTCCGGAGCTGATCAAAAAAATGCCACACGCCGCTTGCATGACAGTTGTGCTTGGCTTTCCGAGCAGCGAAAATGCCTCACACTACTCTACCTTTCAAAAACTCGGGTTGCCCTTTCTCTGCTCTGTTTTGGTTCATTGTCGGACTATCAGAGAAAGTCATGACTGGGCTTGCCAGCGACATGATAGACAGTAACGGAGAGTTAACCGTAAGAGTGGTCGGGGCTGAAAGTTTTGTACAACTCTGTACCGTACCACGCTGTTGAGTCCGAGCCGAAGCGAAACGAATTGTGCACATGTGTCACCGAGAACAAGAAATTTGCCGAGGCTGTTTGCCAAGAAGCAACACTTGATGCAGGGCACGTCCTTGTTTCTCTCTCCCTCTTCCTCTCTTTGTGTGCCCTTGCAGACCTCAGTGTCGATCTCGAAAGTGTTGTTCTCATTTGGTCTTCTTTGTTCCGTCTATCCAAATGACCCGATATTAATATCAACCATTCGCCGCTTGATTGATAAACACCGGCAGTTCTGCACGACGTTGCGGCCTTCCCAAGAACGACGATGATTGTTCGACCGCGGGGAGGTGTCCACCGGCAAAGCGCCCCAAGTGTATTCCATGCTTGCCGATATTGAAGCTCGAAAGGTATTCAAAAACCTGCATGCTCAGTCGATGACCAGACGGGGAGCAGGATGTCAAAGCCGAAAATGTTCTGGTGGCGGTTGCTAAAGAGTGTCAATTCAAGTAAAGGAAATATCAAAAGGAAAAAAAAAAAAAAAAAAAAAAAAAAAAAAGGTCTCGAAAATAAGGGCAACAAATTAGAGTCGGAATTACACAGAGCAGCGGCACCTGCCCCAGCCGGCCGGTTCATGGAATTACTCCGCATCCACGCAGAGTCAGACTGCCGGCGCGTCACAGGTTCAGCTCAGCAGTCACACTGCAGTAATTGCAACTGTGATGACATTCTGACCAAAAATCACGAACGCACCAACGCACCAACGCACGGCTTTGCACTTGGACGTCAATCGCCGGAACTCGGCTCTCCACCTGCCGCACAAGCTCGTGATTGTGACACCGTAGCTTCCAAACGAACACCTTAACCCTTCACCTTCCCTTCTGATCATCCATACGTATCCTTTGAACGACCGGCTGCTACATTCTCATGATGAGGCTCGCCGTACGTCGGCTTCCTTGGCAGTCGTTTGACACTCGCCGTCCAGCTCTCAGCAACATCTTCGCCTCACCAAGCAATAGCGCACGGATACAACATCGAGGCTTTGTCGCCATAGCTTCTTCTTCCTTTTCTAGCGCACGATACTCTGCCAACGCAAAATCAATATCGGTTCCTCTTTCTTCTTCTTCTTCTTCTTCTTCTCCCTCCTCGCTCAGCAAGTTCAATGCAGCTGCAAGCAACACTCTTGAACACCGTCCTTCTTCAACAATAAGATACTATCAGCACATGGCTGCTAGCTCCAACACCAATGACACATCTTCCAAACGTCCTCTCTCCAACTCAACTCCAACCCCACAAAGCGCATCAGACAAGATCGTCGCAGCTTCCTCCGCTGCAACCACCCTTTCCACCTCCTCTCAACCAACTTCCGCCGCCGCAAAGAAACCCGACGGTGACGACCCACTCAATCTCAACGCTCGTGAAAAAACACTCAAAGAACAACGTATGGTCGATTGGGCAATCATCAAAAAACTCATTCAATACGTTTGGCCAAAAGGAGATTCCTCAACTAAACGTCGTGTTGTTCTCGCTCTAGCTCTTCTCGTCGGTGGTAAACTACTCAATGTTCAAGTTCCTTTTTTCTTTAAAGCTATCGTTGATCGTCTCAACGAAGTGGTGAATGCTCCTCTAGATATGACAAATCCTAATACGGTTTGGGTAGTTGCAGCAAGTGCCATTTTAGGTTATGGATTAGCTAGAGTTGGTGCAGCAGCATTTTCTGAACTTCGAAATGCTGTTTTTGCCAATGTTGCACAACGTTCCATTCGTCGAGTTGCACAATCTGTTTTTACACATTTACTTGCACTTGATCTTGGATGGCATTTGACAAGACAAACTGGAGGATTAACTAGAGCCATTGATAGAGGTACAAAAGGAATTTCATTTCTTTTAACGAGTATTGTTTTTCATATTGTACCAACAGCTTTAGAGATAAGTATGGTTTGTGGTATTTTAAGTTATAAATGTGGACCTAGTTTTGCAGCTGTTACAGCGGTTACAATGGCGGCATATGCATGGTTTACAATTCGTACAACTTCTTGGAGAACTAAATTTAGAAAAGAAGCAAATGCAGCTGATAACCGAGCTGCTACAACTTCTGTTGATTCTTTGTTGAACTATGAAGCAGTTAAATATTTTAATAATGAAAAATATGAAATTGCGAAATATGATAATGCTTTAGCAGATTATGAAAAAAGTTCAATTAAAGTTGCAACAAGTTTAGCAGCATTAAATTCTGGACAAAATGCAATTTTTTCAACCAGTTTAACTGTTATGATGTTATTAGCAGCTCAAGGAGTAACAAATGGAACTATGACTGTGGGAGATTTAGTTATGGTAAATCAATTGGTTTTTCAACTTTCTTTACCATTAAACTTTTTAGGAACAGTTTATAGAGAATTAAGACAAAGTTTAGTTGATATGGAAACTATGTTTAACCTTGAAAATGTTAATGTATCTATAAAAGAAAATAAAAATTTACCAGAATTAAAAGTGAAAGGAGGAGAGATTAAATTTGAAAATGTAACATTTGGATATCATATTGATCGACCCATTTTTAAAGATATTTCATTTACAATACCAGCAGGATATAAAACTGCATTTGTTGGACCTTCTGGATGTGGAAAATCAACGATTTTTCGATTATTATTTAGATTTTATGAACCTCAATCAGGGAAAATTTATATTGATGGACAAGATATAACAGAAGTTTCACTTGAATCTTTACGTCGAAATATTGGAGTAGTACCACAAGATACACCATTATTTAATGATGATATTCGACATAACATAAGATATGGTAGATTAGATGCAACAGATGAAGATGTTGAAAAAGTTGCAAAAGCTGCAAAAGTAGATCAAATAGTTAAAAATTTACCACAAGGTTATAATACAAAAGTAGGTGAAAGAGGATTAATGATTTCTGGTGGAGAAAAACAAAGATTAGCTGTTGCAAGATTGTTATTAAAAAATCCAAATATTTTATTTTTTGATGAAGCTACAAGTGCATTAGATTCTTATACGGAGACGGAATTGATGAGAAATATTCATGCTAATTTATTAGATGAAAAGAAAACTGCAATTTTTGTGGCTCATAGATTAAGAACTATTAGTGATTCAGATTATATTATTGTGCTACAAGGTGGAGGTGTTAAAGAGAAAGGAACACATGATCAATTAATGCAAGAAAAAGGTTTGTATTGGGATTTATGGCAAAGTCAATCAACTGTTGGTGTTGGTCATGGTGCAGGTGCTAATGAACATTTAGAAGATTTGGAAAGACAACAACAGCAACAGCAGTAAATCAATTCACAATTCTCGAACAAAGGTTGAAAAAAAGAAGAAATATTGCAATAGAAAGACATTTCAATACATTGCTTTGTTTTGCATGTGATGTGTGATAATACAATTGTGATTGGGGGAATCTAGCGAATAGAAAGTTGATGTCTATCAAGAAGAGTTGAGATGGGAATAACCACATCTTTCCATGTTGGAGCTTGATGATCCTGGGAGCGCCAAACAACGCGTAAGGATTCAGAGGTAGTCTTGGTGACGAGATCTTGTGAAATCTCACGCAGCAGATAAGGATAGGTCGTTGATGGAACAGCAACGTCGGTAGAAGAAGCTTGCTGTGCTTGTTCCAAGGCAGGAGTGTTCGAAGAGGCAACTTCTTCTTCGGTGGTGACTGAAGAGTTTTGAGCAGCAGCTTCGACTTCGGCAGTGGTGATCGCACCAGCCGTAGCCTCTGTGTCAACTTCGCTTTGAGTTGAAGCGGTGGCAGGTGCTGTAGCCTCCTCGGTAAGAACTTGAGCGGATGCTGTGTCGACGGTGTCGGCGATCGCTTCTGCGGTTTCTGGCGCGGGTTCCATGCCTTGTGTCGCAGAAACATCACTGCTTTCAGGAGCGAAAGCTGGAGCTGAGGCGGAAACATCAGAAGTGGCAGCTGAAGCGACCGTCGATGCAGCAGCTGCAGTTTGCGACGCAATTGTCATAACACGCTTCGCATAAGTCTGTACCGTCATCCGTGTCGCACTTTCGAGCGACAACGTTCCAGCCTCGCCTAGCTGCAGCGTCGAAGGCGGGAGTGAGTTCGGTCTTGCGATACCAGGATCGGATGAATTGTCTGTTGAAGTTGTTGGCAGATCCTGCTGCTCCACTTCTTCTGTTTCTGTACCGACAAGGTCAGCGAATTCGTCTCCCACCTCTTCCTCGGCAATTTCGGTACCTTCTGCTGCTACACCTACGTCCTTTTCTTCAGCAGCGTCCACCATCGCAGCAGGACGCACACCAAGGTAAGATGCAAGACCTTCTTCAATCGCAGCTCGCATGTCGTCTTCCAATTTCACGGCAGTCCTCGTGCTCAGCCTAAGATCCGCTGACTTCTCAGGGATCATCACATCACTCTCCGCCTTTGCGACCCAGCTAGCTTTCTCGATGGCCCAACCTCCCGTTGCGCCTTCTACTGCATCCGACTCGCTCTGCTGTCGCACCAGTACGATCTCGAGCTTGCTTGCATTGGTCGAGTATCCCGCATTGGCTGGCTGGTAAACCAATACGATCTTTTCTGTGGATACATCCGATGTGCCTTTGCCCAATAGGGTGTAGCCCTGCCTTTCGAGATGAATGTCAAACCCAATATTCTTTTGCGCCCGGAAGAGAGTAGTCGGGACGAAGCGAGATGCTTCGCGACCAAAACGTGTACGGAAGTCCCGAGCCCAATCAAGAGTCGGCTGGATAGGCCACGTGCCGGGACGTGGAGCTGCAAGTGGATCTTGTAGCCTGGAGAGCACTTCTTCTTCGCTAAGGCTTTCGTCGCTGAGAGCCAGTCCTCCACCGTTGAACAGAACATGCCCTAGAGCGGCGCTGCACTCAACCTCTTCGTCTGCAATAGAAGCGGTTTCAGGCAATTCGGTGGAAGCAGATGCGATATCCAGCAAAGCCTGGAATGGTTCCTCTAGCTGCACTTCTCCTTGATTACTCCATCCCTGGAGCTTCATGGAAGGCAATTGAGCCATCAAGTGCATCGAGAAAGCATTCAAATCTGGTACATATGCAATTCGGAAGGAGAGATCCGATTGAGATCCAAAGAGAAGATCGTCAGCCTGCGTGGTCCAGGTCGTAGGCTCGTTGTGGACGAAAGGCAGCATTGAGTATTTTCGCTGAGCATCCAGTGTATCAGTGAGAGCTGCCGCTCCGATACGCTGCATAGCTTCGGCGTTCTCGGCGTGATAGCGTCTCAACATGGCTACTGCCTTGATTGGATCTCGCTCGTCGAGATAAGCTAAAGTGAGTGTAGTCTTGCCGTCGACGATAGGGCTTGCCTCGATGAAGCATGTTGAGAGTTGCGAAATGAAGCGCACCAATTGCGGCGGCAAGCTTTCAGCCTCAGCAGCAGCCTGGGTATCGGGAGACAGTAGAACTACTTCCTCTTGTCTTGTCCTGATATTCTGCTTGAAGCCTTCGGCCCACTTCTTCATCTTTGCAATACCGCCTTCTTTGCCACGAATCCAGAATCCGAGCCCTTGTTCGCTGTTGGCAGCACTTCCTTGCTCCACCTCCTTCTTGGGTGCCTTGGGAAGAATGGCAACTTGTGCCTTTCCAGCCTCTTGTCTGACCTTGTACGATCCTCGCGCAAGCAGCAAGTAGAGCTCGGCAGGTCGAAAAGCAAGGAAGACGGACTGCTTTTGGAGCTCTTCGCGTCTTTGTTTGTCTGCCCTTTCCTTTGCATCTTCCATTTTGAAGCGATGGATCATGATGCGTCGCACAATATCATCCTTGCGTACTTTCGCGCTATAGCTGCCTGGAATCTTCGCCGCTCTGGCCAATGATGCAAGTTGATCTCTGGTGAAGGAAGCGTTGATGCGAGCTTTGGTACGTTCCCAATGCTTGTCGTCAGTATCAGCCTGAGAGGTGGTCTTGGCGAAAGGGCTGGTCGTTTCTCGTCTTGGGCGTGATAGTTCCCTTCTTGGTCGTCTTAGGCTCGGCTTAAGCGAGTCGAGGTATTCGAGTGTCGGTTCAGCATCGGCAACATCTTCCACCAAAAGCCCAGCTTTCTTTTCTGCTTCCTTGGATAAGTTAGTTTTTTTGCTGCTGCTGCTGCTGCTGGAAGGAACTTCCTGCGGCGTTGTGACGGCGGTCTCCGCCTCGTGGTTGGGTCTTGTTATGCTGAAGTGCCGCAAAGACGTAGCAGCTGGCGAAGAGGACTGCTGCGAAATGCACCGACAGACCGAAGCAGCCGGCAACCGTGAAGGGCCAACACCATTATGGACTATGGAAGCAGCCAGCTGATGTGCGCGCTTGGCACAATTTCGTGCGGCCATCGTCACGGCAGACAGCTAGTGCGTTTGTGCTCCTTCCAACTTCCAGCTTGCGTGAAGGTTGGAGCAAGCAGAGTCCAATGCGAGGGCGAGAATGGCTGATGTCGAGGAGGAGGAGGGTTAAGCAGGAGAAGGAAGGTGACAGTTTTGTCAGCCCAAGCGAGAACAGAAGAAATTCCACATTTCAAACAAATCTTTTGGCTGGAATTGGATACGCCGACTTCCGAGCAAGTTTCCAGCCTCGCAAATATTAACTGTTAAGTTGACAACAACTTTACTCGGGAGATCTCGAAGACAGATTTCCGACTTTTCACGAGAGTTGAGTCAGAGAGACAGCGCGAAAAAGAGGTCGAAACAACGGTCCGAGACCGGTGAAAGCGCAGAGCATAGAGTTGCCGTTCACCCCGCGCAGAGGCCATCTCTCCCCAGACACGCAATCGTGCACAGTCACACACACACTCACAGAAAGCGCTACGCAACCGCATTCGCATTCGTCTTCGGAAAGACGCAGCTCTCGCTGTTCTTCTCGGTGATCTGCTTGTGTCGCATACTGTAACCGCTATTCTTCTCGTCATCTCATCACCATCACCTCTAACTCTGCCCTTCGTTCCCTTTCGCATTCTCTGCAATCGTTGCAGCGTGTTGTATAAAGATGCTTGCTCCCGCTACCATCCGAACGGCCGTTCGTGCCTCGCAGGCTTCGCGCATTGGCTCCATCTCGCTCCCTGCTGTGCGACAGTTCAAGAGCACCTGGGCTCACGTCAAGGCCGGTCCCCCTGATCCGATTCTCGGTGTCACCGAGGCTTTCAAGCGTGACCAGGACCCTCGCAAGATCAACCTCGGTGTCGGCGCTTACCGTGATGAAAACGGAAAGCCCTACGTTCTTCCCTCGGTGCGACAGGCTGAGGAGCTCGTCATCACCGCCAAAGGTGACAAGGAGTATCTGCCCATCACCGGTCTTGCCGACTTCACCAAGAACGCTGCCGTGCTCGCTTACGGCAAGGACAGCGCCCCCATCAAGGAGAACCGCATTGCCATCACACAGTCTATTTCGGGTACAGGTGCACTTCGCATCGGTGGTGCCTTCCTTCAGCGTCACTACCCTGAGGCAAAGACCATCTACCTCCCTACTCCTTCGTGGGGCAACCACACCCCCATTTTCCGTGACAGTGGACTCGAGGTCAAGCAGTACCGATACTACGACAAGAAGACCGTCGGTCTCGACTTCAAGGGCATGATTGAAGACATCAAGGCCGCACCCGCTGGTTCGATCGTTCTCCTCCACGCCTGTGCGCACAACCCTACTGGTGTGGACCCTACGGTTGAGCAGTGGAAGGAGATCAGCAACGTGGTCAAGGAGAAGGGACACTTCCCCTTCTTCGACATGGCCTACCAGGGCTTCGCCAGTGGTGACACTGACAAAGACGCTTTCGCGGTTCGACACTTTGTCGAGCAAGGTCACCAGATCTGCCTCTCGCAATCGTTTGCCAAGAACATGGGTCTCTACGGTGAGCGTGTCGGTGCCTTCTCGATCGTCTGCGCTGATCCCGACGAGCGTGCTCGTGTCGACAGCCAGATCAAGATCATCGTGCGTCCTCTTTACTCGAACCCTCCCATGCACGGTGCCAAGATCGCCGGTACCATTCTTGCCGACCAGCAGCTCTACCAGCAGTGGCTCGGCGAGGTCAAGGGCATGGCTGACCGTATCAACGGAATGCGATCGACGCTCAAGAACTTGCTCGTTCAGGACTTGAACTCGAAGCTCAACTGGGACCACATCACCAACCAGATTGGCATGTTTGCTTTCCTCGGTATCTCGCCAGAACAGGTTGCTGCGCTTGTCAACGAGCACCACGTCTACTTGACCGGAGACGGCCGTATCTCTGTTGCCGGTATCACCAACCAGAACGTCCAGCACCTTGCTGAGTCGCTCCACAAGGTTACCAGCTAAGCTTCGTGACGAAGCAGCAAGCCTTGTCCAAAACAAAACAAAAGAAAAGTAATCTAGAATCGCATCTGCACTGTTATGATAGTCACTTTCAAGCAGGAACACCCGGGCTCGCGTGACTGTGCGGAGTGAAGCCTCGTTGAGGTGGTGAGATCTGAACACTGGCTGTCCGCAGCAGACATAGCGGCGGTGTGTGTGTGTGAATACGGAACCTGGTCGAGCTGGCCAAGGGGCGCGATGTGAATTGTTGAGCCTGCCCCTGCTATGCTGTGCTATTGTGATGTCGATAGTGGCAATGTCGAATGTGCAAGTGTCGCTCGTAGAGACTAGTTGGATATGCAGGACTAGAAGTGACAAGAGCTCAGAAACAGCTGCTGAAATACGTTTGTGTTGCTAGGAAGAGAGGATCGTGGGCTTGTCAAAGCTTTGATGATCGTCAAGAGGAGATCGTTGACAGAAAGGTAGGAGCGGCTGGTCACGGAAGCAGAACAGCGATCCCGGGTGCAGCTCCATCGGATACTTCCGAGACCATGGAAAGCCAGGCCAAATCGATTCCTCTCCTCGCCCTTGCGCAAGTCCCTACCGAAACCCTCCATGCCGTCTACTGTATCTGATTTGCAGACCAACCAGAGACTCGAGACCCAGCATTCGACTGACAGACGTCAACCGTCGGGTTTGGGACCACCATGCATGGTGTGGACAGGTGTGCTAGGCTAGAACAGACACGAACCTAACACTCTCAGAAGAAGATGTGCATACACGTCAATACAGTCCAGAACGGTGAAGTGCAGTGCAGTCCAGTTCAGTTCAGTGCAGTTCAGTTACGACCCGGAAATGTTGGGAATTGGCCGTGAAGGAGGAGCAAAGAAGAACAGTCAACGTCAGCCAATACAGGAACGCATCAGCCGCGAATTTGACCGATGCCGCTTAGCAGAAAGAAACAAAAAAAAGGCACGTCAACCTGGACTCCAAGAGCGCAGCGACAGCCTTATCGATAGAAAACTCTTTGCTTCCATCGGGCGCATTTCGGGGGTCAACTTCCAAGTTGCCTGGATCCACACATGTTCGCATCACCGTCAAGCCTTGCTGTGGTGCTTCGAGCATCATTTTGTGTTGCAGATGAATTGTCTTCTCGTGAACAATTCAGGCATCTCTTGGAGATTAGACTTACGAACGACGAGCAGTGAGTTGGCCTGCTCCATCGGATGCAGCTTTCCGTCCTTTTCCGCGTCAGATCGATTTTATTTTCTCTGCACTCGCGTGGCTGCAAAGTGGCCGACCTCGAAGAAGGAATTATTTTGATATTAAAATTAAGAGCAACACACACCGAGAGCAGTCCGTGCTGTACGGATTCTCCCACCAAAAAAAAAGGACTTTTTGGAAACAATTTCGTTTTGCAACTCACGACGGCAGCGCGTGTTTCTGTGTTGCCCCAACCGGCGTGTGTGTGTGTGTGTGTGTGTGTGTTCGTCTCGCTTCGCACTCTCTTCGCAAGCTCTTGCCAGCTTTGCGACCCTTCTTTTCTTTTTCGCGGCGGCTGCAGAGTCCACTTTTTCTTCGTTTTCTTCTCATCCCGATTCGCGCACCGCTCATCCTCATCCTTCGAGCTCTGTTAACGTACCCTTTTGCAGCGACATCAAACTCAACTCGACTCGACTTTGGTTAGTCTTCGTTGTTGACCCTCTTCTTCCTCTTGACCGCCACCTTGTACATTCCTTTCCTCACCTCTACCCTTTCTCGACACCACCGTCGACGGATACACTTCTAGAAAGATGCAGGCCCTTCGAGCTCTTCAGCGATCTGGTCTCCAGAAGGCGGTCGCCGCCGCCTCATCCTCCTCCACCGCCCGATCCTTCCACTCATCCCGACGTGCGCTCGAGTTCTCCAAGTTCAACATGCCCGCCATGTCGCCCACCATGACCGAAGGTGGTATCGCCGCTTGGAAGAAGCAGCCCGGTGAGGCTTTCTCCGCCGGTGACGTTTTGCTCGAGATCGAAACCGACAAGGCTACCATGGATGTCGAGGCTCAGGATGACGGTGTTCTTGCCAAGATTCTTGTCGGTGACGGCTCCAAGGCTGTTCAGGTCAATTCGCTCATTGCTATCATGGCTGAGGAGGGTGACGACCTTTCCGGCGCCGATGCTTTCGCTGAGAAGGCTGCTTCCGAAGGTGGTGATGCCAAGCCTGCTGCCAAGGAGGAGCCCAAAGAGGAGTCGAAGCCTGCTGAGCAGCCCAAGCAGGAGTCCACCCCTGCTTCATCCTCCTCTTCCTCGTCTTCTTCTTCGTCGTCGTCGTCTTCTAGCTCCGCGTTTGGCTCGTCCAGCAGCTCCGGTGACCGCATCTTCGCTACGCCCGTTGCACGTAGATTGGCACAGGAGAAGGGCATCGCTCTTAACAAGATCAAGGGTACCGGTCCTGAAGGCCGCATCATCAAGGTCGATGTAGAGAACTACAAGCCTGAAGCCGCCGCTGCCTCCGCACCTGCTCCTTCCAAGGCCGCCTCTTCCTCTTCCGCCGCTCCCTCCAAGTCGGCGGCTGCCCCTGCCCCTGCCTCCAGCGAGGGCGACTACACCGACATCCCCGTCTCCAACATGCGTCGCACCATTGCTGCTCGTCTCACCGAATCCAAGTCCACCGTTCCCCACTACTACGTCAGCATCGACGTCGAGATGGACAAGGTCCTCAAGCTTCGTGAGGTCTTCAACAAGGCTGCTGCCGAGAAGGCCGGCAAGGACATCGAGAAGGCCAAGGCTGCCAAGCTCAGCGTTGGCGACTTCATCACCAAGGCTGCTGGTGTTGCTCTCAAGGAGGTGCCCGAAGTCAACTCGGCCTGGTACGGCGACTTCATCCGTCAGCACAACAAGGCCGACATCTCGATCGCTGTTTCCACCCCTACCGGTCTTATTACTCCTATTGTTAAGGATGTCGGTGCTTCCGGTCTGGCTACTATCTCGGCTGCTACCAAGCAGCTTGCTGCCAAGGCTCGTGCTGGCAAGCTTGCTCCTCAGGAGTACCAGGGTGGATCTTTCACCATCTCCAACATGGGCATGTTCGGTATCACCCACTTTACCGCCATTATCAACCCTCCTCAGAGCTGCATTCTCGCTATCGGCGGTACCGAGGCTCGTCTCATCCCTGACGCTGAGAGCGAGCAGGGCTTCCGCAAGGCTATGGTCATGCAGGCTACCATCTCGGCGGATCACCGAACCGTGGACGGTGCTACCGCTGCTAAGTGGATGAAGGCTTTCAAGGATGCTCTTGAGAACCCTCTGAGCTTCATGCTCTAAGCCCTGTAACAGCGTCGAGATTCCGCGAGAATTTTCCGTTGCGTAACGTCTGGCAGCAGTAGCTTCGCATCGACCTCACTGTCTGGTCCAAAGTATGAGGCTACAAGCTCCACTCGGGACACCTCTTCATCTTCTTGTATATGACCGTATCTTGTTTCTTTTCAAAATATTACCAGGCATTCGTATCGTTGCAGGCGTCGTCCGTGCTGCGTGCTCCGTGATTCGTGCTTCGTTTGTCCAGAGATGTGAGAATGTCGTCGGTATGCCACTGCCAAAGTGTCTGATTTTCAGCTGAGGTTGGCGAAAGCGGCGCCAAATCGCATCGGCAATTGCATCGGGCGAGTATCACCGTATTGACGAGATCTCGGGCGGCAAGCAAACGACAACAAGATGCTGACATCAAGCGAAAGGTCACACCGAGTCCGGGTCTCGCTTGCGGGGTTGACCAGCGCTACCTTATTAGCATTGTTGTGTGTGCACAGTAGCTGGCATTGTCGTCGCAGTACAGTATCAGTCATTTACGCGGCGTGCATGGACGCGACAGATGACGTCGAAAAGCCGCACGAGGACGCGTGAGGGACAACAGCCTGAACAGCATAGCAGCAGTCAAAGCCGCCTGGAGCTCGACGTCAAAACCATTCATCAGAAGTATTGCGGCGATGGGCGGAAGACGCATGCACACTGAGGGAAGTCATGCTATGAAGGCACAAGCACAACACTCGGTCAAGTGACGCAAGGCGGTTGTGTAAGAGAGCAGCACGCGACAAGGTGAAGCAAAACCCTGGCTTGCTTTGATCGCTGTGAAGAGTTGCTTTGCTCGCTTCAGGGTCTTGAGATGGCTGAATCAGACTCCACACGACAAGCCTTTTGCGCACAAAAGGTGCTGAAAACAGCCTGAATCCAAAAGCGTAAAACAAGCTTCTCACTCTGGAATGACGGGCGTAGGAGGCGTTCGACGTCGGTCGCAGCATGAATCAGGATCTTATCTAAACCTGCTCATCATCATGCGGGACCCTCCCCGGATCCGCGCTTCTTCTCCTTCTTCGTCGTGATGCAATCGTCGTTTGCGGTTGCACACACTAGAACAAATCCTTAGGACTTTGGCCCTCAGAGCTGACGGCATTGTAGAGCGCGACGGCAGAACTGCCCGCGCGAGTTGCTATGGTCTTCTCTTTCGAGCATGTTTGTGCTTCTGGCTCAGCCGAGGGCGAATAGGTGTGCTAGGTTTCCGCTGTGATGCGAGTCCGGTTCGCTGCAGGCTGTCAACACTCGTGTTTGTGAGATATAAACTCCGGTCCCCCCTGACATAGAAAAGAGTCTTGTCTCACAAAACCCTCCCCATCCACAACTAAGCTCGTAACACTCACAATGCCGTCCGCTGACAAGTACACCGACCCTAAGGTAAGTGAGAGCAAGCAAGCCGCATATCGAACAAATCAAATTCGACAGCGCTGAACGAAGAGCCGGACGACACTCAGCTGACATTATACCTTCATTCGTACCTTGCTTTCGTATCCTTCACAGCTCCGTGACCAGGTGAAGAAGGAGATCCAGGACTCGGACAAAGGTGGTGCTCCTGGCCAATGGTCTGCTCGTAAAGCACAGTTCATGGCGCAAGAATATAAGAAGCGCGGTGGAGGTTACAACGACGACGGTAACAAGGACGAGTCGCAAAAGAATCTCTCGAAATGGGGCGAAGAAGAATGGCAGACCAAGGACGGCTCCGGTAACGCCAAGCAGGAAGACGGCAGCCGTAAGCGCTACCTGCCCAAGAAGGCATGGGAGAACATGTCGGAAGAGGAAAAGAAGAAGACCGACGATCAGAAGCAGAAGCAGAGTAAGCAGGGCAAGCAGTTTGTTGCCAACACGGACAAGGCGAAGCAGTCTCGCAAGAAGGTCTCGGAAGGTGACGACCAGGAAGACGAGGACAACAACGAAGAGGAGGACGACGAGGATGACGACGACGAGGAACAAGATAAGGACAGCGGCAACAAGGGCCAGTCCAAGTCGCAAGCCAACGGAAAGCAGAATGGCACCAAGAACAAGTCGCAGGCCAACGGTAAGAGCCAGAAGCAGAATGGTACCAAGCAGAATGGTGCCGCCAAGCAGAACGGTCAGACGAAGCAGCAGAAGAAGAACGATGATGACGAAGAAGAGGAAGACCAGGACGAGGACGAAGACGAGGAGGAAGATGAAGACGAGGCAGAGTACCAAGAGGACGGTGCTGATGCCGAGGAGGCCGAAGAGGAAGATGGTGGTGAGGAAGAGGAGGAAGAAGCTCAAGCCGGCGACAAGCGCGGCAAGGGAACTAAGCAGAAGCAGCAGCAGGGTCAGCAGAAGAAACAGAAGACTGGCAAGTGAGCATGTTGCTTGTCACTTCCGTTTCCATCGTCATCGTTATTCGTCCCGCTTGCAACTTGCTCCCATCCTCCTTCCCGAAATCTGTCGATCTTTCTCTCTCATCAGTCTCTCTCGAATCTACGCTCCTTGTCGCCGCTAGCATTATACCATACACGATGTATTCTATCTATCGATTAAATTTCAGTCTTATTGCTCCGTTGTATATTTGATGTGGAAGCAGGTCGGCTCATCCGATGTCTTCCGAGTTTTGACCGTATCCGACGCTGTCTCGTGATCCAAAGAGGGCGGAGATGGATGAGTTCCTATGCTGCGTAGGTCAGGAAATTATCAATTTCAAAGTCTCTATGCGATGAGCCAGGCGGCGTCATATTTGCTGTTGGAGTAGGAGGCGATGTCATGCAAGTTGCGAGATTGATGGTACGTGTGTGAGTGAGAGAAAGAGAGAGAATGCACTGAATGCGGATGCTGTCTGAGCAAGCCAGAGGGATATCACAAATGGCAGCGAGAGAGAGCGGGTCAAGCCAGCCAGCCAGAGGCGCGCCAGCTGTCGTCAAGCTCTTGGATTCATTTTCGTGACTGAACCACCATCGCGACACTGGTCTTTCGCCTAGTTTGTGAGCGACGCGAACTTTTATTCAAGACTGCTGTCTGCTGCCCAACTCTCAAAAGGAAACGCTCAGTTCTCCTTTGGACCTTTAGCCTTTTCGAGGTTTTTGAGAGTGTGAAGGCCATCCATCTCATCGCCCATTTTGAGTCTCCCTTCCCTTTTGGTCTCGTCACATCCTATCTCTCCGTCACCAACCTCAATTCGGTTCTGTCCCTAGTCTCCTCCCGTCCATCTCGCCATCCATCATCCGTCAGCGTTCTCTTTGCCAGAGACTTCCTTCTTCGCTGCATCCACCTTCTTCGCGTCATCAGAATCCCCCACCACCACACCACCACCACCTTCTGCATCCATCACACATTTGTTCTCCAGCCTTGCTGGCATCTCATTCCACCCTCGATAGTCCGCGTTAGGCTCCGAACTCGATCACGCCAGCATTCGAGCAACTTGATCTTACGCGACGCTTCGTGACCTGACCGCACGCTCCACCTTCGAACTTGACGATCTCTAGTCGTAGTCGCTACGTATATCAGACGCGAGACTTCGACCTTGACTCTCTCATCGCCAGTGTCCGCGCTCACGCCATTGTCTTTGCTCTCTTGTATTTGTGCCTTGACGACCCAATCTATCACCCCTCCACCTTGCCATCCAGTCGACAACATTCGCTTACTGCAACGCGTTACATCGACATCTCTCCGTCTACGGCCCTTTGGTCGTCGCGAAGCATCCATCCGCTTAGAGCATTCGTTCCAAGGGATCGCATCACCGACCATTACTGACACAGGAAACCGCACTGTTGTCTCTGTTTCGGAAGCTGTCAATCTCGCCCTCCTCGACTAGCTTCCAGAATACTGTGGCACCTTGGAGCACAAACCGCCTTCAACTTGACGGAGAAGCACAACAGAGCATTGGTTTCTGCAGCCTCTGACATCGATAGCATCCGTACCACTGTCGTCCTTGCCAACATCACCATTGCAGACAATCCGATAGCCCACGCGTCGATGCTTTGTTTGTATCGTTCTCCCGCAAACACATTCTGATAAGGGAACACTTGAACTGAAGGGCTTTATCCACTGGCACAGCCCGCACAGGCGTAAGACTCGCCCAGGGAGCTCATTCCAATCGAACAGGGACGGCCTTGACGCCCTCTGACGTCGCGCCATCACATAGAAACGCCGCTCGAGGTAGCCGCAGCATCGCGTTCAGCATGGCACCTCTTTGCACCTCTGCCGAGGTGAACCTACTCGTCTATCACTACCTCAAGGAGTCCGGCTTCCATCATGCTTCCTTCTCGTTACGGCACGAATCACGACTTGACGATGAACCATTATCCAAGGAGGCGATAGTCGAACCAGGTCAGCTTGTCCGCTTCCTGCAGAAGGGTCTCATCTATGCTTCCGTAGAAGCGCACATCCAGGATGATGGCACTGAAAAGCCATGCTCTTCCACTATCCGATTGATCGGACCACCACACGTCTGCGACGGCAAGTCGAGAACAACACCTCCACCTGCGCCAGCAACACGACTATCGCCGGAACCCGATCCTTTTGCATCTCAGCAATCACGGCCGGAGCACAAGGAGGCTGCCACACAAACTCCAGCAGCATCCGCAGCCGTCTCCAAGCCTGTCAATGGCGTTCACATCGGCAAGGTCGCCGCTCCGACACCGTCAGCACGGGCCACCGAGGTCTCAGATCGCAGCTCCAAAGTGGCTTCATCTTCCAAGAAGAAGCTCGAAGACGCGGCAGAAGAGGAGGAGGCTTCATCTTCCACTTCCAAACCGAAGGATTCCAAGCGCAAGGCTTCGACGTCGGTCGCATCGGATGCCGACCGAGAAGATAAGCGCATACGTGTGAACGAGTCCATCGGCAAGAAGGATGAGGCTGCTGCATCCCTACCGCAACGGGAAGCTGGCGAGAAGGCCGACTCTCGTAAGGAACGTCGCAACGGCGAAGCAAAATCACGCTCTGCATCTCCCAGCGCCGAAAAGAAGCCCACAAACGACCAACGTAGCAAGGATAAGGATGCGAATAGCAGTAAGAAGAAGAAAGGTGGCAAGTCGGCAGCATCGGAGAACGGCGAAGGAAGCAAGAAGCGCAGCGAAAAGGAATCGAGCTCACGAAGCAAGGATCCAAAGGCACCGATACCACAGCCAAAGGGGGACAACTTTGTCGAAGACAGCCAGATCACGACGCTAGCAGGCCACACGGGAGAAGTTTTCATCTCGGCTTGGAACCCCACCGTACCCAACATGCTTGCTTCAGGAGGAGGCGATGCCACTGTACGCATCTGGGAAGTTCCGGACAAGGCAGGCGAGGCGGTCGATGCACCCACCATCTGCAAGCATCTTCCAGCCACACAGAGCAAGGATATCTCGACCTTAGATTGGAATCCGGATGGCACACTACTCGCATCAGGCTCCTACGATGGCATTGTTCGTCTCTGGACGCCGCAAGGAGACCTGCATCTTGTCATGTCCATGCACCAAGGACCTGTCATCAGCGTTCGATGGAACCGCAAGGGCAACATGCTTCTCACGGGTAGTGCAGATGGCACCATCATTGTCTGGGATCTCAACAGCGGCAAGCCGAGGCACACCTTCCCTCTTCACAGCGACAGTGTCTTGGACGTCGAGTGGCTTTCGACTGCCGATGGATCCCTCAAGTCCAACTCGTCTTCAGACGCACCGCCTCCCATGCCTCACGGCTTGAGCCCATCCGTTGCTGACACCTACTTTGCAACGTGCTCAGCGGACAACAGCATCAACCTTTGCAAGCTTGGTGAGCCCAAGCCGGTCAAGTCGTTCAAGGGCCACACTGATGAGGTCAATGCCATCCGCTTTGATCCATCTCAGACGCTACTGGCATCGGTGTCCGACGACATGACAGCCAAGATCTGGGCGCTGGACATTGGCACAGGATCGAGCGGAACAGGAGCTGGTGCAGCTGGATCCGCCGGTGACAGTTTGCGAAAGCGAGCGTCTCAGCGCCGAGGCGGAAGCGCGCATCTGGAAGGCATGGATATCGATGAGGATGCAACGCAGCGTCCATCGGAAGACAACGCAGGAGATCGCGACCGCGAAAGAGATCGAGCTACACCGGGATCTGTTGGAGGCGGCAGCACAGCATCAGCAGCTGGCACCAACACAAAGGAGCGTGCCTCGCCAGCCCCGGGCAGCAACGGCCAAGGCACTGCAACGTCCAGCGGGTCGTCCAGCCTTCTTGCCACTACCGCCAAGGGTCCGAACAAGGGTTTGCGTCTGACGCTTGCTGGCCACACGAAGGAGCTCTACGCTCTTGCATGGTGTCCCACTGGTCCCGGATCCGCAAATCCGGACCAGCCTCGGATGCTGGCCACCAGCTCTTTCGACTGGACTGCTAGACTCTGGAATGCCGACAATGGTGACTGCATTCGAGTCATCGATGCGCACGAGGACAATGTGTACACCTTACGCTTCAGTCCTTGCGCTCGTTACCTTGCTACTGGAGGCATTGACAAGAAGGTGACGATCTCGCGTGTCAACAATGGAGCTCTTGTGCAGCAATACCTTGGAGGCGGTGCTATCTTTGATATTGCATGGAAGGACATCTACGATACGGTCGAGACTAAGCAGGAGGAAGGAGAGAAGCCCGAAGACTCTGCCGACAAGCCGCCAGCCTTGGCGAAGCGTCACCAACTCGCCATCTCGCAAGCCGATCGAAAGCTTACCGTGCTCAACCTGGCCGATCTCGACTCGGTGACATCGACAGCCACTTTCAAAGCGCCGCCGCCCGTTGAGGTTCAAACCGAGCCTGTTTCTGACAACAAGCCTCCAAAGAAGCAGGCGAGAGGCGGCGTCTAGTGGACTTGCACCATGCCAGCCAGCAGCAGCAGCATTGGCACGCCTTCGACAGACTTTGAGCACGAACATTGCAGACCATCTTGCAATCAAGCGTTTCAAACGATGATGTCGCCCACCCTTAGATACAAGGATCTGTGTTTCGCCTTATCAGCTTCCGGCCTCTTCCGGTTTGGGTAGGCCTTTCCCGTGCTGTCTAGTCTAGATTGCGTGTGATAGTAGAAACATTTCACACAGCTCCTGTCCGTCTCGTGTGGGATTGCACGCTCTCATGCTCAATTCGACATGATCTCTGTTTTTTGTACAACTAATATTAGGAATTCAAGGGAACATACCACAGTATCACAAACTGCATTCTCTACCGCCTCTTGCACTGACCGACCAAGACTGCCCTTGACTGAGTGACTCCGGATGAGCCTTCCAAAGTGAATCGTCCCTTTCAACATTGACGTTCCTGCGTCGTTGCGCACGTGCGTTGCTGTCGCGTGGGAGTCAGGCTCACGCTCGTGGTGAAGTAGTCGACTGTAGAGAAGCACACATCAGGCTCTGTCTGCACCAACCGAATTGAATGTGAGGTTGAGTTAACCGCATGAATCGAAGTCCAAAATCAGTTCTCTGCCCGATAATTGATCAACTCGATCGCGATTCCATTGCATTTGCGCATATCTGAAGCGGCCGAGCATCACGTGCAGATACTCCAAGAACTAGCAAAGACACCCAATTTCATTCTAATTCGCTTTGAATTCGAATGCTAGAGATGAATACAAACCATTCGAATTTCTAGTGCAAGGGTGGTTTCAGGATCAAACTTGAACTGCGCTGCTGCCTCGGTTTGCTTGCATACGGTGAAAGATCAGAGTCTCGAAAAGCCAGCGTTGAGAACACACAGGCAAAGGTGAAGTGGAAAGTGGCCAAGCTCCAGCCTGCAGCAGCAGCAGCATCATCCGAAGTCTGGAGGATGAGAGTGCGTGTGCAGTTTGGTGTGAGGTTGGGGATTGTGAGCGCGGCTGCAGCAATTAGTGTAGTGAGAGTCAGGCTTCGGGTCAGTCAGTCAGTCAGTCAGTCAGTCAATCAATGGGCAGCCAGCCGCGAAGTAGCGCGAAGCTTAGCAACAGCGCCAGCCAGCCAGCCAGCCAGCCAAGAGCGCAGTCCAGTCCAGCCCAGCCCAGCGCAAGGCTACGATTCGAGTTCGAGATCACGATCAGTTCCGCTTCCTACCAACCACCCTCTTCAAGACCACCTCATCACCTCTTGACTTTTTGTTCCCTTACACGGACAAAAGACATATTCGACACATACCCAACATGGCTGCCAAGGTCGGAATTCCCAGTACGTTTTCGCCATCTCGAAGCTGAACCAACGTGGCGATAGGCAGCTCTCTTTTCGGCAATAGCAAAGGCGACAACAATGACAATGACGATGACAGTAGCAACATCAGCACCGGCAATGCGAACATGATCAGTATCATCAGGATTCTAAAGACGATCATGAAAGCTATCTTTGGGAACATGAACTTCGATAGCACAACCACAGCACGGAAGCACAGCATACGCAGTTCAGCATGCTTACGGAGGATAAAGTTGAAGTCAGAACAGCATGCTTACAACTAGATCAGGCTATGCAAAAACAGACTTGACTATAGGCGTTGCAGGTTGGGTCCTGTCAACTTGTTACTGCTCAGCTGTGTTCAGCAGGAAGGTCACATCTGAAGTCATGCCAGTCGTCACACCACAAAGAAGGAGGAACAATCGGCACTCGCTTAGCATCCTTAGCTTCATAGCGTCAACAACCTCCAGCATTGCCTTCGGCAATCGTTCCCGTCATGTACTTGCCCGACAACCTTTGCCTATGCAGAAAGAGAGCTGCCGTCACACATTCGACACCTTGATCGTTCAAACATGCTGACTTTTGCTTTGCTTCGTCAACACTTCGTTGCACTTTCCATTCCAATCTTGCAGAGGACGTCGCTGCCGTCGCCGCTCCCCAGGTCGGCGGTGTTCGCCTTTTTGGCAAGTGGGAGTAAGTATCTCAGTCATGACCCGGTCGACTTCAACAACAGCAGCACACTGGCAAACAGACATAAGCACGCATTGGCATTCGCAGGAGCAGGAACAGAATCTCACGAGCAGCAGGGTGAATCTTGCTCAAAGCAACCTTTTTTGACACGGAGGAGCGCATGTAATTGACGATACGGCGAAGACTGGCAGTTTAAGTAATGGTGGCTAAAACTTCGAAACAGACAAGGTGTCAGATAAGAAAGGAGGAGATACAGTTGTGGAGGATTCAAGGCAAGCTTGCTGTGCTGCTGTGTCTACAGTCGACGACACGATGCCTACCCGGCCAGCCCATCTGAACAGTAGACTGACCTTGCTCTCGCTCTCATTTCCCATCTTTCACTCACAACAGCGCCCAGGAGGTTGAGGTTAAGGACATCTCCTTGACCGACTACATTGCCCTCCGCAATGCCGTCTACACCCCTCACACTGCTGGTCGTTACCAGAACAAGGCTTTCAAGAAGGCTCAGACCCCCATCGTTGAGCGCCTTGTCAACTCGCTCATGATGCACGGCCGCAACAACGGTAAGAAGCTCATGGCCGTCCGCATTGTCGCCCACGCTTTCGAGATCATCAACCTCCTCACCGACGCCAACCCCATTCAGATCCTTGTTGACGCCATCATCAACACTGGTCCCCGTGAAGACTCGACCCGTATCGGCTCCGCCGGTACCGTCCGTCGCCAGGCCGTCGATGTTTCGCCTCTCCGCCGTGTCAACACCGCCATCACTCTCCTTACCACCGGTACCCGAGAGTCGGCTTTCCGCAACGTCAAGTCGATCGCCGAGTGCCTCGCTGACGAGCTCATCAACGCCGCCAAGGGTTCGTCCAACTCGTACGCCATCAAGAAGCGTGACGAGATGGAGCGTGTTGCCCGATCCAACCGTTAAGCGGTTATTCCCTTCAGCAGGTCGCCTGCGAACAGCTCGGCAACGCAGCTGTGCACGTCTCTTTGTACGGCCGTTACCATTTCGGGATTCCTTTTGTACTTTTTCTTCATGCGGTGGTGAAGAGTCGTGGATCTGTTGCACCAAGCTGTCTGGACGGAGTCGCGTCCGTCTCAAAGACCGTTGGCGGGAGTTGTCGAGCAGCTACTATCGATGCGTGGAGCTCTGATCTCTTCTGTTAGCGTTTTCTTTTCTCTCTTCCTCCTTTCCCCTTTGTTCCTCCCGGCTAGCTCGTCTTTCAACGGATGAGCGTTACCACGTATCAAAAAGGTCGATCAGTGCATTGATACACTGACGACCAAAGGATGAGCTTGTTCCCGCAAGTTTGTCTCCGCATCTTTCATATCACATTCTGTTCATGTAGCAGCTTGTCTTCTTCCTGTTCTCTAAAAAGAATCACCCACACCATATCGCAGCATCAGAAGGCTCACAAAGAGTCCGCAGCAATCTCATACATATCATGTCTCCAAAGAATTATTGCTTGTGATGCCTTGTCTTTCTCAGATAGTTAAGCATTCTAAATTAAGGGCAAAGTCGACGAGCTAGCTGAGTCCATAAAGTGTCATGATGCGCTCGACATTGCAGCATACGCGATCCGGCCTGGATCCGCGACGTCCTAGCCGCCCATGAGCCAGATTGTCACTTGTCGGTTCGTCTACTTGCGAATCGCTGCACCAGGTGCGAAGATAGCCGTCTACATTGGTGAGCGAACTCTGGTGGAGATACACGCGTCGCGCATTTGAGGCATTCCTCCTTTCAGGGTCTTGAAGTAGAAGCTGATCAGAGTGCGCGCTGCAAGCCAAGATTTCTCCGAAATTCATAGAGCAACACTTTCCGGCCGGCCACGCCCAACTCAGCTCTCCCTTCACCTGCTAAGCATTTCGACTTTCGCCTCCCTCTGCCATCCCCTTCGGCGCCTCGGGCAGCATAGATCATCCCAACAGCCAAACGAGTCTCGCAAGACGACGAAGGCTAGCATGAGGCTGGGTATTCTGCTCTGCAAATCATCACATTGGCCACAATGAGCGCTCGAGACATCGACTTCGACTTCGACTTCGAAAAGGCATACAAGCGCCTCTTCTGGGGACCCAAAGGGACACTACAAGACAGGAACACCGACTCGAAGCCTGTCGCTGGGTCCTCAAGAGCATCACAAGAACCCAGCAGTGCCTCTCCTGCACCGACAGCAGCAAGAACATCATCGGAAAGACAGGATACATCTAACGGCGATGCAGTCATACTAGCAAAGCTGCGGCAGCAGCTTGCAGCCAAGGCACAAATAGCAGGCAAGGCTTCCAGACATGCACGACCACAGACGACCTCACGAGAGGACCGCTCGCAGGCAAACTCATCTCGTACCGGTCAAGATGCTCTTGCACGCTATGCAAGCTACAGAAGAGCTGAGAGCTCTAAGGGCAAGGAACGTGCGCATCCTCATGATGTCGATGTCAAACGTCAGCCGTCAGAGAGGTCAAACCGAAGGCACTTGACGCCAGACGTAGTGATGCCGCATTCAACGCCTCAACCGCAGGCCGGGCCAGTAGCATATTATGCGTATCCTCATGGTCAACCTCAGTACCAAATGTCGGGCCCGTTACTCGCTCCCGGCCTGGCATCCATGCCTGGGCAGTCAGTGGCATGGGCTCAACCTATGATATCGCCTGGCCCGATGCCGACCATAGCATATCCAGGTTTCAGCACTTCAGTCGTCTTTTCTCAGCCACAATTCTTCACGTCCCACCCTCAGCAACAGCTTCAGCCAGTTCCTACTGCCTTGCAACAACAATATATCCACCAGCAGGGAGGCGCAGCGGCACCACATACAATCGAGCAAGCTCAGCACGAGCGGGAGCCCGAGCAGCCGTTCCCTGGCCTCTCAAGAGCAAAGGAAAAGCAACGTCAACAGCGAGCTCCATCGACTCCACAGCAACTCCCCGTACAGAGGAGCAGACCGTATAGAACGACATCTGAGATCCTCGAGGCCAAGATTAAAAAGATCTTGCAGAATCTTGGGTCCAGAAATGAGAGTTCACCTCGTCGCATGCCTGCACAATCGTCATCAGCAGTGATGGCGGGTCGATTGATGCCTCCGTCACCCCAGGCTTCGCAATACGCACGAAGTGTGATGGGAGATTTTCGCGAGAAGCGAAAAGCCAAGCTCAACGATTTGCCAAAGAAAAAGTACACGCGACCGAAACCATTGCTGGACGAGAACGGGGTGCGGATCCCCAGAAAGAGAGGCAGACCCCGCATTCGACCACTGCCCTCAGATATCGATGTCAAGCCAGAGATCAGTGGTGCTGTTGATGGCATCGCCAAAGTCAAGACGGAAGAGCAGGAGAATACACTTTTAGCTGAGGGCGCAGTGCCGTCTCCGTCCAATTTCGACAGCGCTCTTCCGCTGCCGGAGGAGGCTGGTAAGCCCTTTAGAACGGAAACGCATACACTCTTCGTACGTCCATCGCGTCGGTTGCGCTGCTTGATTCGACAAGCAATCTCAAATACAGAGATTGACCTGGAAGCAAGGCGAGCATTGACCTCCTCTCCGCCCGAAACGAAACAATGGGCTTGTTGGATTCTCTCTACGGCAGCACACTCGCAGGGCTCTAATGAACCGGCGGCAGTAGCATCATCAGATGCGCCATCGGATGTAGTGCAGCCTTCACAGTCAGCCACTTCGCCTTCAGTGTCGCAAGCGCAATCTCAAAACGATCCTGCGGGGCTTTTCCCGCGAGAAAGAAGACGCGAGTACGTTGCTTTGCGTAAGCAGCTGCATTCAGCCGTCAGAACAGCTACTGCTCGTTTCTCCATTCGACGACTGCTCCGCTATCTAGCCAAAGTGGCGGCTGCCGCTGATCACATTGACTCTCGTGCACAACGACGCACATATGTGGAAAGAAAGCATCGACCAGCCAAGCTCAACAAGTACTTGGTCCGTTTCGCTCGGCCAACGACGCTAGATCTGCGTAGACTTTGGAGTCTATGGGCTCAGGCTGCGCATCAAGCTAAGCTCAAAGGAGGAGTGGCACAATATGAAGCTATTCAGCAAGAAGGATCAGCTCAGAGGAAAGTGTCGTTCGCACCACAGGCTGAAGCGCAAGGCTCGCTTTCTCCGTTGCCAGCCGGACCGCGGATAAAGCTCGAACCCGAGTCGCCGTCCAAGACTTCTTGGCTGCTTGCGAACAATGGTCCCACACAGTCGATTGGAGCAGCAGATGTACAGATCAAGACCGAGCCAGAGGCGGCAGAAGGCGTCGCCACACCGCCCTCTCAAACGAGAATCAAAATCGGAGAAGGCACACCGTTGATATCGTCACAGCATCAGAACAAGGCAAGAGATGCCTCGCCAATCTTTCTGCGCCGCAACTTCCGAATGTATCGTTTGTTAGGCTTGTCCAATTTGCCTCTTTCTTGACAATTGCAACAGACGCTTATTGTAGAGGTGATCAAACACGAAGCAGCATTGGTCTGCACAGACGAAGAATATTACACGCATTTTGCAGCAGTGTGCAACGCTTGAAGTGAGCCTGAACTTGAATATTGAAACGTGAGACACTACGCTACAACAAGAACTGTTCAACTCCAATCAAATGTTGGCCTTCACCTGACCTCCGTTCTTCAACTCTCTCAAAACCCTCATAACTTCCACTGGGTCATCGCTTTTAGCACCATGTTCTTTCACCTTATTACTTACAACTTGATCTCTTGTTCTCATAAAAGGATTATGTTCTAGTTCATCTCCGATCGTATAAACCCCTGTGGTTACACCATTATTTCTACCATCCTTTAAATCTTTAACCAACTTCGCAATTCCTTTTTCATTTTCAGGTAAGATTGCAGCAGAAAAACTTACATTTGCTTTTGTATATTCATGACCACAATAAACTAATGTATCTTTTGGAAGATTTGAAAGTTTATCCATTGCATTTAACATTTCATTTGGAGTACCTTCAAAAAATCTTCCACAACCACTAATAAAAAGTGTATCTCCAGTAAAAACACCTTTTTCACCTTTATCACCTTCAATAAAATAACAAATATGATCTTGGGTATGACAAGGAGTTGCTAAACATTTAATATTAATCCCTTTCAACAGATCATTAATAGTTGAACCATCAGATACTGAATTGGTTAAGGAGGGAATTTGAGTAGAACCTCCAAAAATAGGTTTTTCAGGATAAAGTTTTGAAAAATTTTCATTACCTCCCGAATGATCATGATGATGATGTGTAGTTAATAAACCAACAATATCATTTTTTGAAATTCCAAGTTTAGTAGCAGTTGCTTCACATTTAGAAACATCATATGGATCAATAAAAATAGCTTTTCCATCAATAGAAGATTGAAGTATATAGGCATAATTATCATCTCGAACTGGTACTGGATGAACCTTCATTTTGCCGCCGGAGAGAGATAATGATCGAGAAATGGAAAAAGTTCTTGTGCTTTTGAAAAGTGTTGAAGTAGCAGAAGCAGAAAAGTTTCGTGGAAAGAATCGATGAGTACGTTGAAGAATCATGAGGATGATGATGATGGGGGAAAAGGAGAAAGGAACGATGTGCACACGACAGCAGCACCGGCAAAGCATTTTTGGATGTGTGTCAGCTGCAGGAGCTCGGGCCAAGAGTTTTGCTGTCTATTCCTCCACACTGAATCGGCGATCAAGTCACGAGATCGGGAATCCTCGGCTTTACCTTCTTGTCGTCAGCTGTCACTCATCTCTCTCGAGCCTCATACATCATACCTGAAGTCAAGCACATGAGACAAGCGACGCACGACTGAATGGATAGGATTGCAGAAAAGAAAGCGCCTCTGGCACCAATGACTTAGTGACTGTGTCTTCATAAGGATCACATAACAGTACAGCCCCTAGCATCCTCATCCTCCTCATCAACATCCTCTCCCCCTTGCCCCCCATCCCCATCTCTACTCCTCTCAACCCCCGAAATCGACCTCGACCATCTACTCGGACCACCTCTCCCTGTGCTCGGTCTCCAACCCACTTCCTCACCCGTCCTAACGCCCGCAGCAGCCGTCGTCGCAACAGGCAATCCGAAAGCCATAGCCACAACACTCCCTACCTTACTTCTTCCCCCTCCACCCCTCCTTGCCAACGCCGCAACAGCCCTCTGCTCTGCCTTCCTCTTCTGCTTTATCCTCGCATCTACCATCTGCCAACCCCAGAAACTCTTGACGACCGGCTTGAGCTCGTTACATTCATCGTGCCCTCGATCCCTATCCCTATCTCTACCTTCAGTTGATGCACGTGCTGAATTGCTCCCGCTACCAGGCACACTCAAGCTCCCATTTTGCTCTGCACCATCTCTTGCCACGTTCACGGTAGAATTTGGCTCAGGATCATCATAATCAAATTTCCTAAACACATACCCCCTCTCCCCACTCCTCGGCCTGATTCCCAACTCGCCCGTCCCATCACCCTGACTTAGCTGTGAACACGTATCCCTCGAAAAAGATCTACAATCCACCAAGCTCAAATATGCATTTCTCACCTTCCTAAACCTGGCCAACTGAACAAATTGCGTCGCAACCTCGTTATTCGCGTGCGTATCATCCACCTCCAAATGCAGAAGGAAAGGACATCTGTTGATTAACAACAACATCGCTTCTGCCGTCAAATGGTTCGCCGATGACAGAATCAAATGAGTCAGATGCGTACCTGTTGCAGGAATCAACGCCGCGATCGCCTCCTCATCATAAGAAGGAGGCGTATCTTCTTGCGATGCGTTCGCCTGCCTTCGTCGACTGGCAGATCGACGCGCCATTCCAAGTAACGACCCTCGCGGCCTGGTTCCATGCATAAGCGTATCCCTATCGGGCACAGCAAGCCCAAAGGCCTCGGCATGCGACTCAGGCGGAGTCAATGCCGCCAGCACTGCATCCGTGATCTGCGTCGCCCTCTCCAGATCCAGCTTTTTCAGCTGGGGCACCGTAGCAAAAAGCTTCACTAAACCTGCATCCTTCAGCGCTGCGCCTATGTTAGCCATTTCCAGCACCTCCAACGTCGGCACTGCATGCGATAGACTGACACAAGCGCGGTCAGTCAATGCACGGCAGCTCGACAAATTGAGCCTCTTCAGATGCGGAAAAGTCCTACGTACTACCTCCTCATCACCCTGACTGCCTGCTTGTCGAGGAGTGAGTGTAACATATCCACCTTTTTCGCTCATCACATCCCCATCGCTACTGACCAGAGCAGCAACAGCAGCATCATTGACATCACTGGAATAGCTAACATCGAGGACTTCCAGATTAGGCCAATGCCTACCGAGCTGTGTCATCGTCTGGCTGTCAAAGCCTTTGACGCCAGAAGCGCTTAACACGCGGAATCTCGACGCCATGTTTCGCTCCTTCAGCACTGCTGAGACATTCGTCTCGCTTTCTTGAATAGCAAAGATGGCACGAATGCCATCGGCATCCACATTGCGGCAGCGACTAATGTCGAGGTGTTCGAGGTCGTGCGCTGTCGCCGCCAGCATGCACAGTGTCGTATTGTCGACACAAGGCAAGCTCGCGAGCTTGACTTTCTTGAGATTCGGGCATCGAGCGAGCACAGTGTTGAGTGCACTTGTCGAGATCTGTCGACAGCCTTCGAGATCTAGCTCTTCAAGTTGACAAGCTGCGAAAGGCACACCTGACGACGCCGCCATTTGAGCCTCCCAATCTGTCAAGGGCCTCGGACGTTGTGCCTTGCATAGCGCCAGCAAGACACTGGAGCGCAACGCTGCGTGTCCATGCAAGTCCAAGCGTCGAACGAAGGGGCCTGCAGCTCGAGCAATGTTGATCATGGCTGCCTGAGCCATATCAGGGTACTTGGCAAATTCGAGATTCTGCCAAAGCTGCCCATCGAGCACATAGCTTTGCCAGTTGCGGGATACACGGCTAAGACGAGCGAGCTCACGGACAGCTGCTTCTGCGCCTACCCAGCGTGTCTCGCTCGACCTCTTGCCGCGCCACTGTCCGCTCTCGACCGCTGTTTTGTGTTCTCGAACGTGCAAATTTACCAAGCTCTTGAAAATGGTCAGTACGATCTCTCGGGGAAGCCTCTCGAGTGGATCAGGTTTTCTTTCCTGACTTTGTCGAGGTACGATTAGGACCGGATTGCCAGATGCAGCAGCATCGACGCCAGCTCGAGGGCTGCTATGAGCAGCGTTCATCAAGCTAGGTCGTGTCGCAGCATGCGAGTGGATGCGAGCAGAGATGAGCGTCTCGTTCGAGATGGGGGAAACCACTTCGCGCAATATCGGACGTGAAGACTCTGTGTCTGTTTCCTGCTGAGTACGAACATCCTGCTGTGAAGCATCCTCATTTGGTGTTGCTGGCGTCGTATCGCCGCGATCGCGATCTCGATTGATGGAAAAGATATCTCGGAGACTGACCGTTCGGGATCGACCTTTGCGAAGCAGACTGGCTCGTGTTGGGGTGCTTGCACCGCTTCGATTCGACGTGTAGCCGCAGGTGAAGAGACCGCTGTTCGGCGTCGAGCTGATAGTAGCGCGACTCGGCGGACGAGATTCGGCGCTATTTCGTCTGGAGGAGGAAGCGGATGAGACTGCTGTCCTGAGCAAAGGTGATGCAGTGGACTGTCTCTGACCGCTGGCCATTGCGCCAGTGCTCGTAGAAGGTCTCATTCTTGGTGCCTCCACCGCATAGGATCTACCGCTTGTGGCGCCTGCTGTGGACGGCCGTGACGAAACTGTCCTTCGTTGAGGAGGAGAAGGACCCATACGAGCACCGTCCATGTATGCCGTAGCAGCGTAATTGCGAACTTCAATACGACGGCGTCCGTGAGTTTGAGTGGTGCGCGAGAGATTGGGTGCACTGTCACTCCTCACATACGGTGCTCTGTTCTGAGACTGAGAGGTAGAGGTGGTATAAGAAGGGAAGGCCCCACGAGAGCTCGAGGAAGCTTGCGGCGTTTGCGTGCCTTGAAGTCGACTCTGTAATGCGGGTGGCAGATTGAGCTTCTTGGCGATGCGACTTGACAGGAAGCGGTTGGCTGCGGCAGCACGGAAGGCGGAAGTTTTGGAGCGATGTCCGCTACCTGAGGGCTCGGCCAGTGGCGGAGTGTATTCTGGGGCTTCTTCGTAGTCGGGAAGCGACTCTTCCGGGTAGAGCGGAGGCATCGGCACCGGCACTGCCGAGGCTTCATGTCGAGTCTGGATTGCGTTGCCTTGCGCTGTCTCCTGCGTAGCGTAGGTCTCTGCAGCAGTCTCCATCCCATGGGTCGGGTCTTCCTGCCTCAAGACAGGTCTGACCTGATTGGCATCGATTGTGTTTTCGAGCGAGTCGCGATGCGCTGTCTGTTCTCGCGAAGCGGACAGCGGCTTTGGGCTTGCTTGGGGAGAGCCGAAGTGGAAGCTCGTGGCAGCCGTTGAGTTAGATGCAAGCGAACTTGGCCCAAAGAAATCATACATGTTGGCAGATCCAAGCGAAGACTTAGCCCGAGTGTGGGACGGCCTGCGTCCATTTTCGTTGTCGGAAGACACGAGGCTTTGCGAGACTTCAGAGTCGACTCCGCTCGACGTCGACTGGGAACCGTTCATTCTGGCGGGTATGTCCATGGGTTCAGACGAGCGGGAGCTTGAAGACCCACCCAATTCGACTGCATCAGCAACATGGGACGAGTCCGATTGTGAGGATGGTTCAGGCTCGAGTGCCCTTTGTTTTCCCTTGTCTTGACTTCCAGAGCGGACCCGCATCTTGTCTGCTCTTTTGCGTATGATGATTTGCTGGTACGGCGGTTTCTGAGATATGCGTGGGGACTTCGAGGTCGACTCGATTGATCAGGTGGTTATTCCGTGTGAGGACCAGGTAGGAGATCGATGGGAATGCTGATGCCTGGTCAGCAGTTCCGAAGAGGTGCTCTGTGGTAAAGCGATGAGCGTGCTTGGGACAGAAGTGAGGACCAGTGACGGCGAGATTCAGAGAGATGGTTGTGGTTGAGAGGTAAAGATGTGCGTCGCAAAGGTAAAAGGATGAAGTAGCATCGAAGAGGCTGAGGACCGGGCTGAGAGAAGCGGATAGGATAGGGAGCGAGCGAGCGAGCGGGACGAGCCTGACCATGGGAACAATCAGCTTTAAGAGGGAGAACAGCAGAGACTAGGGTCCAGCGGGAGGGTGGGAGTGGTTGTATGCATGACCGGCTATTCTTCCGATGGAGAAAGAGACACAGAGACTGTGACAAACCTGACCGAAGCCTTTCCGTTTCAAACCGTTGACAGAAACCAACACTCCTTCTGAGCCTCAGTCCAGAACAGAGCTGTCGAGCTCGCCTATCTTCGTTGCTCGATCCCGCAAAGTTGCGCTAAGCTCACGCTCAGACTCACACTCGTACTCGCGCTGTCAGCAGCTGGCTAAGTTACTCCACTTTCGCTAAAGTCACAATCACACAATCACATTCACATCTGAAATTTGACAACAACGTCAATCAACGTCGGCCGCAATCAACACAGACTTGGGATTCATAGGTGCTCTATGTATTGAACATGAAGCAGAGCAACGTCCTCGGCTGAACCAAAGCAAAGGAAGTTGAGAAGGTAGCAAGGGACAAGAATGCCAAGCCCTGCGGAAGTTCAGGGTCACCGCTCCCGAAAAGCAAGTCCGCCCTTTTTCCTTTGCTCGCGCTGAGACTTCCCCACGTCGGAGTTGAACGTTTCTTCTTGTCCATGCAGGTTGCTTTGCTTCCACTCGTGGTGCTCCTTTTCGAGTATGGCGGCGCCATTGAGACTGCATCTTTTGCAATTGGTAAAAGGTTGAAGGAGCGCCGAGGTCCAAGGTGGCAGGAGGGAGAGCTTTTATGCACGGTTCAAAAGTCAAAGGTAACGTAGTCTGTGATTCAAGTTCGCGGGTTCATTTTCCGCGCTGCTTGCAGCTCTTTTCCTTATCTTTGTCGTGCAATCGGCGCTTCTGCCGCTTCCCATTTTCAAGTTACAGTGGCTCCTGCCATCCGGACAGACCGAATTGAGTAGCCCAAACGAAATGTAAGGTTCTTCTTATTCAAAACACGCCACCTCAGAAGAAGTTTGAGTTCAATGGGAACCGTTGGGAGAGATCAAATCGGATTGAAGGAGAAGGTGCAAGGTCAGCCGGTTCCCTCGCCTACAGCTCCGAAGACACGCCTCTCATCAATCTCGCGCAGAACAAAGTGATAAATATATATTTTTCTTAAAATAAAAAGAAAGTGCTCTGCGGTTTGCAATTGCGTGAGAGGCGATCTTGTTCCCCTCGGGAGCGACGACTTATCTTGGCTCCTTTCTCCCTATGAATTGGGCAGCATTTTGCGGTAAAAAGGCCTCTTGCTTTCTTCAGTATGAGCTGGCCCCTATCGGGATCGGAACCGATACCAAGCGAGTTTTGCCTCCTCTCACATCCCACAGCGTGCGTCGTTGTCGACAGAATCGAGTCTGCCTCGATTACAGCATATGTCAGTGTTTGAACGGCTGTTAACTTCGATCATTTCTCAGGGAATGAGGAAGCAACCAAATGATTTTTGACTGAATTACGATGAAAGCGGACTGTCTTGAGGACAGCGAAGTAGGGCAGCTGTCCGGCTTGGCCATGCATGCACGGACGGCAGAGACAACTGCAGGGTCCAACCTGATCGCGCTTAGAGCTCGATTTCTGCAGAAAAAAAAAAGAATTGCGCGAGTTCACGATTTGGCCTGTCACGACCGAAAATGAACCGTCATTTGGAAATCAGGCACAATAAAGAAAATATCACACTCAGAGCTTCACTTGTCCGAAGCATATGCTACTGTATCTTCGAGCGTCTTTTCGCAACGTCCATGCCTGCCCTTGACATTGTTCTGCTGGACATGTCGACATGCCTTGGAAGATGCTAGATTGTAATTGTCATAACGGCGTTGCAGGGGAGTCGAAGAGTACAGACGAGGTCAACGGTGACTTCGCCTGAATACCTTAGCTGACAGGGTTTCGCTGGAGTCAGCTACGCAAACTCTTGCTCACTAGATCGAACCGAACAGCTTCGAGTACGTCAGAGGTTGGACATAACCGTTCCGAACAGGAGTGTATCCGACTCGGCCGCCCACCTATCGTCGGTCGACCCTTCCACCACCACCTTGCAGGATATGCTTCGCCTTGGCTAACGAGGAGACTACGAAGAAATGTACCGCCGATTGTGACCGCTCCAATGACATCTCCGGACCGGCAGAAATCGTCAGACGCTCCCTTGACATCATTAAGAGACAGTTCGATGACACAAACACCATGTGGCGGCCCGTGGCTCGAAGATCAGCCAGCCAGTGACCGAAAATTTCCGACAAGTTTCAGCGTGCGATTTGACGTGGACCCTTAACACATTTCTTCCTTGCTCCAAAAGCACGCCCGCCGACGGTTCAAGATCAAGTTTCGAACATCTGACGATGACGAACTTGGATAAGCAACGTGGTTTCGGTAGAACTTGTGATCAACCAATCGACGGAACCAATTCATGCATTCCTGCGTTGCATCTGACCTCCGAGATGTCCGCTGTCCTACCATGTCCGTAGACGTGATTCAGCTCGCCGTTGGAAAATTGCAATCGGGATTCAAGTCACGATCAAATGCCCGATCGATGGCCGTTCCCACCTTGTGTCCCCACCGAGCTGTCGACTTCTGCAGAAAGCCTATACCCTTCACTGGTCGAGGGCATCACCAGCGTCAAACAAACCCTGGTCTCATCGGCATGGTGCTCGAATGACTTTCTTGCCGAGGAGCAACTCAGAATGGGTTGATGATTGCCGAGATGGTCTTGCAGCGATGCATTGCGAAAAAGGTCCGCAGCTACAAATGCGACCAACGCGGGGTCTTCTCGAGGCTACGCTGACGAACTAGCCATGTGAATCATTCACCAACATCTCCCGACAAGCATGTCGAGTGCCGACAGCAGCCTCATCGAAGCCGTGGAGGCTCGAAGGCTCCGTTTCGTTCAGCAACTCCCTAAGATCGAGCTTCACGCTCATCTGAACGGCTCAATCCGACGCTCGACCCTTCGCGAGCTAGCCGCCAGCAAAAGTGTCGACCCTAACAACGCTTTCATCCTGTCAAGGTGGCCAAAGACGCTTAGTGAAGCCTTTGATGTCTTCCGTGTTATTCATTCGTGCGTCACTACCTTGCAAGACGTCGAAAGGCTAGCGTTTGAGCTCGGACAGGACTTGGAAGACGATGGAGTTGTGTATGCTGAGATTCGGACTACACCGCGAGCTATGACGCCAGGAGAGGAGGAGGCTTTCGGCTTGGATCAATACGTCAAGGCAGTACTCGCTGGCTTCGATCGCTACAGCTCAAGCTCATTGAGGTCCAGAAAAGTCATCTTGCGGCTGTTGCTGTCCATTGATCGAGCCAAGCATTCGCCCGACCAGGCTCGTGCCATTGTCGACCTTGCTTATCGTTACCGTTCGCAGGGTGTGGTAGGTATTGATCTCTCTGGAAACCCTACGAAAGGTCGTTGGCTTGACTTCGAGCCAGCTCTTACGCATGCTCGCTCGCTTGGACTGAAAATTACGTTGCATGCCGGCGAAGTCAGGGACCAAGATGAAGAGATGCAACATATGCTCGACTTCAGACCAGATCGGTTTGGCCATTGCTGCTTTGTGTCGCCGACAAACTTGGAGAGATTGGAAAAGTCAAAGATCCCGATCGAGCTGTGTTTGACCAGCAACCTGCTTTCCAATTCTGTCAGCGAGCTGAAGAATCATCATTTTGGAATTCACTACAAGCATTCCAAGCTTAGAGTTGACGGGGAGGAGAAGGTTGAGGAGGTGGGAACAATCTGTTGTATCTCGACTGACGATAGCGGTGTCTTTGGAAGCCCATTATCAAATGAGTACAGACTAGTTATGGACACCTTTGGATTGACAGAATTGCAAGCTTACAAGCTGGCTCGACAGACACTGAAAGCCACGTTCCTCGTCGGAGCGGCACCTAACACGGACGAGCAAGACTGTGATCGGATTAAGGCAGCCTTTGGTGAATTTTACACTTCTTGGAATTGGAACTAGGAAATGGAACTAGACTCTCCTTACATATGGGTCATACTCAATGGATTCTCTGCTCATCACATCAGCATGAAGGAATAGCAATCAAACTTATGACATCCAATGTCTGATCGGAAATATATTTTGATGTTCTTACAAAGTGATACGTATGCTGCTACTACATCGTGTGACTAACGACGGGGCACTCTGCCACGCAAAGCTTTTTGCATAGTACCTGCAGGCATCTTTGGTCCGGGCTGAGCCTTGTCGCTAGCCTGGTTCCTAATCGTTTCATCCACGCTCAAGATCAAGCATGCTGCCTCTGCTGCACTTTGCAAAGCGTTGATCCTGACGAGACTTGGCTCCCAAACGAACTTCTCCATCAAATCCGCAGTGTCCTCTGCATCGATATCAATACCTTCCCACTGAGCACCCTGAGCATGCTTCATACGAAGACGGTTGAGAAGATCCGTGGCGTCGAAACCGGCGTTGTCGGCGAGCTGTCTGGGAATGCATTCGAGTGACTTTGCGAAAGCACCAATAATGAGCTGTTGCTTACCCTGGATAGTTCTCGAGTAGTCTCGCAAATACTTGCTGAGTTCCATTTCTGTCGCACCACCACCAGCAACAACATGCGAGTTCTTGATCGCACGTCTAACAATCATGATAGCGTCGTGCAAACTCCTTTCAACCTCCGCAATGAACTGTTCAGCACCGCCTCGAAGGATCATCGTGCAAGTCTTAGCCTGAGGACATTCTTCGAAGATGTTGAATCGCTCTCCACCAATCTGTCTCTCCTCGAACTTGCCACAAGTTCCCAAATGCTTCTCAGGGTTGATATCAGAACAGGTTGACTGAACAGATCCGCCAACAGCCTGAACAACCCTCTTCATATCGTCAGCTGGCACTCGACCAGCACAGAAGATATCCCTATCAGCGAAATATTGCGTTGCCAAATCACCGATGGGCAACTTGGAAAGAACCACCTTGGCTCCCGTCTTGACGATTGCTTCGAGCTTGTTGAAGATGATCTGCCATTCGGCGTCCACAACGGCTTGATATTCGGAAACTTCGTTGATTCGGACTTCTGCGTTGTCCTTCTCGGCCTTGAGTTCGAGTTCGACGTTGAGACAGAGGACTTTCGGATTAGTGAAAGACTTGGGTTGTTGCTCGAATCCAGCGTAGGCGAAGGTCTTCTTGAAAGCCACTCCGTGTACTAACAAGGAATCCTGCATACCACCACCAGGAACCTTCTTCATTCCAATCAAACTCTGGTCAAGATCGTCTTGGTCAAGGGACATGACAGCATCGACAACCATCTTGCTAAAGAAAGGTCGTTGCGACACAATGAGCTTGGAGGACATACTCGTACCAGCACACTTGAGTAGGAGATCGTGGAAAGCTTGCTTGTCAGACTTGTCAATGGTAACGGCCATCTCTTTGATCCTGTCGACGGCGAGCTGCACTGCTTTGCGGTATCCCTTAATGATGATGTGTGGTGCAACCCCCTCCTCAATGAACGGCTTAGCCTCCTTCAGCATCTCACCTGCAAGCAAGACAACCGAAGTGGTTCCGTCGCCGACTTCAGCATCCTGTGCACGTGCAATGTCGACGAGTGTCTTAGCAGCGGGATGGACGATGTCGAGAAGCTTGAGGATAGTTGCACCGTCATTAGAGATGGTAGCCTGGCCACGCTCGTTGACGATCAGCTTGTCCATACCACGAGGTCCTAGTGTAGATGCGACGCACGAGACGATGGAAGTGCAAGCACCAATGTTGTGGAGTAGTTGAGAAGTGCCTTGTGACACATCAGTGTCCTCACGAAGGAGGATGATAGGTGCGTTCGGCATCATGCCGCCAAGTCTTCCCGCCATGATGAGTGAGCTTTATACGGGTGCGAGCCGAATCGAAAGGCTCTTTGAAGCGAGAGGTAAGATGGTGTCGGGAAAGTCGTGCGTCTGGCTGAAGTAGAGAAACCCGTAACAAAGGTTGAGTCTGCGATTCCGTAGCTAGTGAGACCCAGAACGTGTTCCGCTTGACGATACCGAAAGCTGGGCGGTTGCGGTCGAGGCTGGTACTGTAACTTAGCAGGTGAATGGTGAAGTCGAGATCAGAAGAAAGGTTCCATAGCGGAAAGCGATGTGTGGTTCGTGTGGAAATTGCGTGTTGGTCTTTGTGCTTCTTTCTTCTCAACCAGTTCTCGCGCGACTTTTTCTTTCTCAGGCTCAGCTGCTGCGCGCTCTCCAACAGAGTGCAAAGCACTTCGCGGTCAAAGTAATTATTCTTCTTGGGCCTTCTACGCGACCCGATTTTCAGCTTTGTGAACAACGACGGCATAACAGTTGTGCAAATTGCGCTCTGCTCGGTGGCTAAACGTGTCAGCACAGATATCATACTGTATTCGAAAGAGGTACATCAATTGTCCATTCGTATCCTTAAACGAATCTGGGATGCATGTATGTATGTGTCAATCTACAGTGCCCAATCTTCGACCCAATGATCAGGCATCAACAATAGCGCCTTGTCAATAAAGGTCAAGAATCTCGTCCTGTAATCTGGAGGCGTGATAATCGTCGGCTCACCCTTACCCGCTCCACCCAACAGCGCTGTTTCCTTTACGAAGCTCTCCACCCTCTTATCCCACGTGTACGTCCTCACAAAGTCAATGATTCCAACTACGAGCTGTTTGCTCTGCCTATCTACACCCACCATTAGCGAGTAGTCCATCACGTTCATGTCCGCAAGGAAGAGCGAGTCGTTGTAGAGGCTCGCTCTAAGCAGCTTTTTGGAGTGTTCCCGAATGAAAATCGGATTGAGATGGTTGGTTTCGATGAGATTCTCGTCGAGGAGAACTTCGCTGTCCTTGCCAGTCTCCTGAACGTATCGATTGCGGGTGCTTCCTTTCAAATCGTACGATCGGATTCCCTCGACGCCGTAGAAGAGATTCTCCATGACAAAGCAATCCAGCTTGAGACTCTTGCCTGTTTGGGGATTGCGGAAGCCAATACGGAAGCAGCCAAAGATCTTGGCCAGGGCCGTCCTTCGTCCTCGCGACAAGCATTGAGACATGTAGGCGAAGTATTGCGGAGCGAACTTGGAGAAAGCGTCCATCTCGAAGCGCGAGAGCTGCTTGACCACCAATCGATGGTCTCGCGTCTTCAGGAACGCCGAGCCAGACTTGCCACCGGAAGAATCCCACTTGAAGCATCTGGAGAGCGATTCGACCACCGATACATCGCATCCGCACGTCCTGCGGAGAGCATCGAATTGCTCGGCAAACAAGATCTTGCACCACAGTCTTGTCGAGCCCGATTCGAACTCGCAGCGGAAGTGTCGACCTTCCTTCTTGAGCGTACCTTCTAGCTCATTAAGATCCATGTCAACGACTCCCCATCCGTCTGCCGAGCCAGCTACGCTAGCATTGCCGGACATGAAGGCCTCGTCTTTCTCCTTGACCCGGGGAGTCTCATTTCGCATGCCCTTAAGACGCTCCTTGTACTGCAGTGAGCTAAGTGTAAACGCCACGATCGACGTGGGCTCATCCTCTCGAAAAATGATGTCCGAGTCGGCGAAGACGTGCTCCGAGTTGAGCATGGGATACTCGAGCGGCACCATCTCGCCAGTGCGAAATGCCCAGAAGCCTGACAAGGTCTTTAAGAAGCTCCTCTCCAGACTTGGCATCGAGTCCGAGTCTGAAGTGAAGCCGCTGCGGAGATATGACGGCAGAGTCAGCTGCGTGTTGTTGCTCGTAGTTGCCACCGATGATGCCGCAATTGACTGCGCATCCGACTCGAGCTCGCTGGCGGGCGCTGGCGGTGAGATGTTGGTGGCTCGGCCTGTCTCCTGGCTTGCAATAGTGCAGGTGTCGTCTGCGAGAGAGGAAGGAGCTGGCGGTGCCGCAGCCGCGGCATTTGGCGCCGAAGCCGAAGGATCTTCATCATGCGTTTCGGCCTTTGCAGAGGACGACGTTGTGATCGGCCTAGCTTTGATGGTAGAATATCTTTCGTCGTCTCGGTCGTGATCTGGTCGCAGTGAGACGTCTTTCTTCACGGTGTCGCCATCTTTGCACTTTCTCGTGCGATCGTTCGGCAGCTCAGAGCTTGTCAGCTTCTGCTGCTTAGCATTTGCGTGATTCTGAGACCTGTGACCAGAAGTCATCGCGAGGCCGTTGCGCTTATTGCCGAAGCTGGATGCTTCTGTTGTCGCGTCCTCATCCGAGTCATCATCTTCGTCATCCTCACTTTCATCGTCGGCGGCAGATGCGCCATCGTCGTTGTCATTCTCATTTGCAGACTCTGGCTCGCTCTCGTCGTCTCGCACAGCTTCGCGAACGCTGCTGAACACTTCGACCCTGGCTCGAGTCATCGCAACGGGACGGGCACGTTTAGCCCGCTGTGCTAGCAACATGCGATGTTGTCGCTCGCGCTCCCGTTCTGCCTCTTTGCTGATCCGATCGAAATGCTTGGCGATGGTTGAGACCCGGCTCCGAGTCCCTGGACCGTTCTCGCTCCTTCGTGCAATCGGTACTCGGCTGTTGATTGCCGAGCCACCGGCATTGCGACTGCTGCCAGCGCCATCTGATTGATAGGCGCCGCTCTGACTTCTTTTTGCACCCGTAGCAGATGCCACCGACGCAGCGGCAGCCAGTGCAGCTGCCGCAGCTGAAGCGCCTGAGCGTCCGATGATGGGACGGGGTCCGGCTTTTAGGCCTTCGCCCTTCGGCGGCCGGTAGCTGGATGGTGGTGGCAGTGCAGCTCCTTTGATAGGCGTTGCTGAGCCGCTTCTGCGCCCCACAGTCGCGACTGACGTGGCACTGTCGCTGCGCTTTGCTCTCGGCAATCGGCTGTTGCGACCGCTCGTGTTCGCAGAAGCTGTCGGAGAGTTGACATTTGATTCCAGTCCATCGTCATGAGTGGCTGAGGCCTTGCGATTCCTGGCAAGCTCTTTGCCGTGCGCCGACACCACCTCCTCGGTCTTACCGCGGCGCAAACTGGGTCGACGGCTGGAACCATTGATGCCAGTTCGCGATGCGGCTGTATCAGCCATGCTTGCCTGTGCAGCTCCGGCTCCTGGGGTGGAAGCGCCGGTGGTATTGCGTCTGGGACTATCGAAACGGCGTATGAGACCGGTAACGGATCCAACCAGCTCGCTTTCAGTACAAGAACTTTCGTCAGCTCGTGGAAAGCCAACAGGGTCGAAAGGCCCGCGTGACTTGCTGTATGTCGGCGAAGCAGGCGCGGTCACTGGATTGGATAATGCACGACGACTGATGGGGAGTCTTACCTCGACCGGGGAAAGATCTGCTGCGTCGGTTTCGTCGTCGAAGTTGCCGTCGCGGTACTTGACGTTTTCCGGTCGACCCGCTTTGTTCAGCTGCATTGGAACCGTCTTGGATCTAGCGACAGGTGCCGGCGCATCGCCGCTGTTGACAACATTCTGCGCCTTCGTCGAGATGAGCTCTCCAGCCTTACCGAGAATGTCCGACACTTCGCTGGCAGGCGTCTCCACAGTGTGTGTGACCAAGTCACTCAACATCGGCACCACCGAAAGATCCGCACCTGCCATAGCCAGAGCTTCTATAGCTTGGGCATTTGCATTGCTCGATGTCGTCTTGCTTGCCGAAGTGAACTTCTCTCGATCGCCATTCTCTGTTTCACGAAGCTTGACTTTGCTCTCGGCGGCATCCGTGGAGCTCTCATCCATCTCAGCAGCCGGCGGCAGAATGCTGGATGCCGTCTCCGAGCGTGCAGCTTCAGAAGGGTCCTTTTCTGAGAAGAGACGCTTGAGATGAGTAGTCGTAATGCGGCGAATGTCCTTTTCGGATGGAATGCAATTCTTCTCAAACTCGATAAAGTCAATGTCCCACTTGACCACCTTCTCCTGCAACATCCTGCGTGCCTGGTTGAGACATAAGACATCAGTCGCAGGGCTGAACTCGTATAGCTCGGCCACGAGCGCCTCTACTTCACGACGATCGAGCTCGCATCTCTTGATCATCTCAGAGACAATGACGCGGTTCTTGTCGCGGTTGATGCCTGCTGCATCGGAGCAAGCATCGTTGCCCAGTGCGCGGATGCGCGACATGACACTGTCCCAGTATGCTTGACTTTTGCGAACAAAGGCAGCTGTCTCCTCGTTCTTGATGTTACATTGCACCTCGGGATCGATAAAGAGTTTGAAATGCGGCATCGTGATCTCGAACAAGTCATCGACTTCCTCAGAGTGGAAGCGTACCGCCATGTTCTGGTACGCGAAGTAGCGCACCTGATCTCGATAGAAGTCGTGCTCGCAGAGCTGGGTCTTGCAGTGGTCGTGGCGGTAGAAATAGAGTTCGAGGTACTTGGCAAAGCTGAAGCTCCACGTCTCAGCAGTGACGAGCGCCACCGGCGTAGCGTTTTCGCAGACCTTGCAGTAGCTCCAGCTCAGGAGTCGGTTCTCCTCGTTGGGCAACGGGCAAACGAAGCGCTCCAGCACGACTTGGATGCGGATACGGTTGTGGACGAAGGTGTTGTAGTGCAGCACGTTATTTTTGCCACAACCTTTGACAGCGCAGCCTTTTGCACTATTGGCGGCCAAGCGCTCGATATGTTCGCCCAGCGTCTCGTCGTGTTCGCCATAGAATTCGATGGATGCGAGGTTGGGACCTTCGCATGGTCGCGGTGTGAGGGTGCAGTGACGTGTGACGATGATTTGGATGCGCTTGTGGTTGAAGGGCGAGACCGAGTCGGATTGGATGTCGAGGTAGCCTCCCCACTCTACGAGCGATGCTCGGTGCCTATCTACAGTGATGCTGAATTCACACTCCTTAGCGATCTGAGACGGTGCCTTCAGGAGCGAGAAGAGGTCAAAGACCGGTAGGGCTTCCTGCTGTTTAATCGTGTTGAGCGTAGAGATGGTGCTGGGTGCTGCTGTTGCAGCAGAGCCTTGACTGATCTGAGACAGGACCGAGCCTGGACCGGGTGAAGCGGTTCGAGTCGGTGCCTCCGAGACGGGAGCGGAGATTGATCTGCTCATCATGGACGCATCGTCAGACGCCAATCCCTGCGCAACGTCAGACGCAGGCACAGCCGATGCCGCGCCGCTTGCGTCTTTCTGACGAGTCTGTGCAGGTGAAGAGGGCCGCGGTGTAGGCGTGGTAGTGTTGGGACCGCTCACCAAGGGGCTAGCAGTCTCGATTGTGACTGTTGCATCGCTAGCTTCGCGTCGCTGAGCCGTGTTCACCCGATCGTTCTCCGGCTCATCTTCCTGTTGACTGACTTGTCCTTGATCCGAATGCCTTGGCGTTGCAGCGGGCGGGGGAGTTGAAGCGCGGGGCGATGAGAGTCCTGCGTCGGAGCTGCTTTCTTCGCCCTCCTCCACGATGGTATCGTGGACGCGCGTGCTGGGCAATTCGTACTTTGGTGTCACGTCTCCAGCGGACGGGGACTCAAGCGGAGTCGTCTCGACTGCCGCAGCGTCCTGAGGTATACTTGGCTCGGCCTGGGAGGCTGGCTGGGGCGTTGGCGTTGAGTCATCGTCTGCCTTCTCAACAGAGTCAACAGAGTCCACGATCTTCGTGATGGAAGCAGGAGGTGTTATGGCTTTGTCTTGCAGCCTGCCCTCATCCTTCAAGATGCGTTGCAACTCTTCTGCTTCTTGTTGGGCCAGCAGCTCCATCAGACGGTCACTGACGCGCTTCAGCTGCAAGATCGGATACGGAGCTGGAATCTGGATGCAGACCGACGACGTAATGAGTGTAGTTTCATAGATGCTGAGGGCGCGGAGGACGCGAGCACGCGATCGGAGCACAAACTGTTTATCGTCACCCAGTCGTCCAAGCTGGCTTGAAGCCTGTTCACCGAAGTCGATCTCGTTTTCGTCCGTGAGGCGCTTGAGCTCGTCTGCGGCGCTGTTCGAGGTGCCGAGTTCGACCGTTCCACATGGGTGCGAGCCGTTCATGAGACTGTTATCGGAGTAGATAGTCTCCATGGCAGCTCCCTCGTCGGCCATGACGTGCCCCTCGAGACGGAGGTTGTATGCGACAAAGATCATCATGTTCAAGATCTTCTTGACGCTGCTGAGCCTTTCGCCATCGGCTCCGCGCAGTACGATGGTACAGCCCAGCTGCTTTGGCGTGCCTTCAAAGCGCATGAAGCTCTTTCTCCATCCGGGCCAAGAAGCATGCTGAAAGGTCTCGACATTGAAGTAACGACAACGGCCAATCCTGGGATCGAGAGCAAGACGATCGATCGAAGTGATGATGTCAGCCTGGGTGCAACGACTGATAGCTCGGATGGCGTCGGCCTTGACGCTCCAAACAACAACAATGCCTTCTTTCTCCAGCAGATCCAGAGCGATCCGTGAGACAGTCTTTTCGACAACAACAATCTGCGGGCGCAGTGCGATGATGCGCGCCACTAAGATGCGAATGAACTCGTACTCCTGCGCCATGAGTGGTTCGAGCGACATGAACTGATTAGGTCCACGGTGGTAGTCAAGCGGAAAGCGGATCACGATGATGCGGGCGTTAGTCAGCGGGATCTTGGCAGCCATGCGCTTCGTGGCGACATGCTTGGTGCAGACGTAACCGTCGACATACTCGGAGTCGTCGGGCTTGCCTCCGGGAATGCGCTTAATCTTGACAAACTCGCGAATGTCACGGCTCTGGTCCTCTCGAGCATCCGGCTTGACCCGGGAGATGGTGGTCAGCACGAACGGTAGCAGGACGTCGCACCATTTGCGTTCATTGTGGATGCCTGCCTGCCTGAGTGTCTGCGCCATCATCTTGCGTAGATGCTCCAACGCGCGATTCGTGATTGAAGCCTCCAGCAATGCTGGTGTGATGCCTTCAGAGCAGATGCGAAGCTCACGATAGAATTCGGGTGTCTCATTGTTGTCCATAGGCACGTCCTCGTCCTCATGTGCATGCTGCGGTGGTGGTATAGGCGAATCGTTGCGGATAGTGCCGTCGCCGTGGAAGCGCGAGCGAATGAGCGCACTAGCCTGCGAAGGATCGAGCGATGCGATTGTCCTGAGAGAACGCATGCGAGAGCGAGTCACTGGCCGTGATGTCTCGCTGACCAGGCGGAGACGTGGATAGTCCGATGTCGACTGAATGGCGGAAGGCGGTTCGGTAACGGATGAATCTGAAGAGGGAAAGGCGACGCCTGCTGCGCCGTTCTTGGGTTTCGACGAAGACGACGCTTCAAAAGTCGCAGTTGTTTTGTTCGCCTCATGTCCATCTGGTGTCTGATTCTGAGGGGAGTGCTGCGACGAGCCGATGGCGGGTGTTCCTCGTTCCGTGTGAGCGGCAGTCAGTTGCGGCGCTGCCGGCTCGTCGTCTTCCGGATCAGGCCGGGCGGGTGCAAGCTCTTCCTCGTCCATGCCCTTACGGAAAGGTGCCACCGGTGCCGCATCTGGTTTGCGTTTCTGGACCGGTTGTGTCGCAATGCCGCCATTGTGGGGCGGAAGCGATCGGTTGTGCGCTCCTGCTCGCGAGATAGACTCAGTATCACCGAAGCCGAAGGGAGCCGACATGCTCTGGTGTATGCCTGTACTGAAAGAAGAGGGACCTGCCGACGCACTAGCGAAGAGATGATTCGCTGCAAATTGCGCTTGGGGACTGCGAATCTGTGCTTCAAGAGGCGCCGAGATCATGTCTTTGTCGGGCTGGACGCGGTTGGGATTCTTGCTGGCTCGTTGGGCAACGTTGAGCTTCTGATGGTGCTGACCCTCGCGCTCGTGTCGGTCATACTCTTCGAGCATGCGCTTGCAGAAGTTGCAGACACGGATCATGCCTTCGAAGTTGAAGCGCTTTCCCTTGATGATATGAGCGGCGCAGCGGCCGCAGAAGATCTGGCCGCAGATTCGGCAGTGATGCTTGCGACGGAAGGGCGTGAAGACGGAGAGGCATTCTCGGCATTCTTTTGCATTCTCGTCGGCCATCCAGAATTTGCGACTAAGCCCTTCGCCTCGCATACGACGAACGATGGCATCCGCACTTGTTTGCAAGCCGATCTGTGCCGCCGACGGATGGGTGAGGTCGTCCTCGATGGTGTCACTGCGATAGAGTCGGGTCGAACTACTGCGGACCGACTTGGTATCGTCGGCGAGGAGATCCTTGGAGAGGGGAAACCCCGGAATGGCGGACCAGCCGTGCTTTGCCAGGTGCGAGCGATCGATGGAGCCATCGAAGCCGCCGCGAAGCATCAAAAGTGTGTCGCGTGATGAGTCGGGATCCAGGTCACCATCGTCGGCAGCGACCGAGTCGCGATCATCCGTATAGCTGCTAGCAGCGCCAGCAGTCAGAGATCGGGCGTTGATGGCGGTGGCGTGCGAAGTGAAGGTTACGGCTGGTGCAGGTGCAACAGAACGCAGCTTGAGCGGGAGGCCACGAGATGTGGACGGATTGACGTTACTTGCGGAGATGCCCGATATTGATCGCGAGGTGCTCATCGACGCTGAGCTTTGAGAGGGGCGCAGACCGCCATAGCGAGCAGCCTGACCTGTGCTAGCCGTCGATGCACGACTTGGACCCGCGGATGGCCCAGGTTCGTTGAATGTGGAGCGATGTGATGGTGAGGCTGTACGCTGGTTGGCAGCTTGGCTGCTTTCTGGGTACTCTTCGATGTTGCTGAGTCCTCTTGCTGGTCGCGCCATCGAGATCTTTCTATGATTGGGCATGGACATGAGCCTGTTGGAGCTGTTGGCAAGGTATGAGGTGGACGCGATGGGCTGCGACAGGCCCGCGGAAGGAGAGGATGGCGGTGGTCGGCTGGTAGACTTGGCCGAGTACGTGCCAGAGCTGCGTCGAGATGCTGCTGGTGTATCGGCCTGATCGCTGCTATTGCTATGCGAGGCGTCATGGTCGCCTGTGATGCCTCCTGCCAAAGCCGACTTGACACGGCTGAACAACGTGCCGAGGGCAAATGTGGATTCCTGTTGGTCTTGCGAGTCGTCCAGAAAGCCGAAAGATGTGAGCCCGTCTTCGGAAGACATAGGGTCAGATGTGGCCGCGCGGTATCCTGCTGTAGTGGTCATTGTGTTCCGAGTCTAGTTGTAGTGTGTAGACGGTGAAGCCCTGAGATTCTAGTTTGTCGTGTCGCTAAGAAGCGAGAGAGCTACTTCTTCTACGCTTGTGACGCAGTGTTATAAGACACCATGATCCCTGATTTGACTCTTGTATCGATGCTGTCCAGAGTCGTTTCGCAGTCAAAGGTGATGAGGAGGTGTATATGGCTGAGCAAGAACGAATTCGACCATGAGAAAGCTCGAAGGTCGTCAAGGGTCCAAGCGCAGCAACGCACGCAGTCCAGAAGCGTTGAGGAGCGGCTGCATGAACGCTCACACGCGGCTCGCTTGGCTTAATTATTCTCGCCGTCTCGCGCTTGGAAATTTTGAGAAGGCAAGGTGGAGTAAAAATCGCGTTTTTGGACCCTGACCTGCATGCAAAGCCGGGCCAAGAGGCACAAGTGTTGGATGTTAAGGTCTAACATCGATCATCGATTGCAGTGTGTCCACGGTCATGTAGTCCTACGGCGGCCAACGCTTCTGTCGATGGTGTTGTCGCTGAACATGCGCGCTGTTAAAGCCGCATGACGACATAAGCTAGGCCTGTGACCCAGTCACAGGTGAGTGACGGTGGAAATCTGATGTCTCCTGTAGAGTGGCCAGGATGCGATTACTTGATTTGGAAAAGGAATGAACGCCGAGCATCAAAAGAGAGCCGGAAAAGAAGGCAGCAAAAACCCTGCGAAAAAGGACTTGATCGGCATCTGTACTCAACGCGTCCCGATCGGACGATCTGAACTCGAGAAGTGGACAACACAACACCAACTTTAGTTGAAGACGCTTACATCCGCAAGCGAGCAACAAAGCTCTCATATCACTACAGTACCTCAGTCGCGAGACGCAAGCTATGCTCAGCTGACACTCCGGAACCCAAGCGAAGTAAGAGAAGCGAACACAAGCAAGACGGGAGGCCGTTTCGCGCGAGCGAGATAGGCACGCGACAGTGCAACCTTCCATCGGATGAGATAGGTACTTCTATGCTGTAGCATCGAAGGTTCTGTCGCGCCTCATGCGATCAGCTGGGCTCGTCAAAGCGATTCTTGGCTCGGTCGGTGTTTCTTTCTGAGTTTGTCGATCCATCGAGCATACGATGACCAGAGAACAATACAGGACGGACCGAAGCCGTAGCGTTGCAAGCATGACGTCTACTGTATGAAGAAGAGAGAAGGCGGAGTTGAAGAGCGTTCTAGAACTAGCATGCCTCGGTCAGGCAAGCAAAGGACGTTCTGTGGAGAACTGAAGTGACGTAGGTGTCGTGATGTCGACGGCGAACACCAACACCAACACGGACATCAACACACTAACACTTCACGCTCGCGTCTCGCTCATTCGTGCGAGCAGATTATTTTCAACCTCGAGCAAAAAGGGCCAACGCCAACGAAGAACCCCTGTGGACGCAAGGAGCTGCTGCTGCTGCTGCTGCTGCAATCATCAAGCCCAAATTGTACCGCTTCACACAGCGACACACAACAAGAAGCGCCGCCTCCTTGTATGGGCGTCTAGATTGGAAATGGAGGCGCACTGTAACTGCAGCTTCCGAAAATTGAAATCCATTTTTGTGGCAGATTTGTACCCTTTGCTTTGAGCTCAATTCAATTCAAATTTGGGACGCTTTGGAATTGAAATTGAGCAGCAACAGAACATGTGGCTCTGTTCTTTTCTCCAATTTCAGCTGCACGCGAAAGCCAGCTCGATGCGAGTTGTGGGAATCTTGTAAACGAGCCCGGTTCTGTCTCTCATCTCTCTCAAGCGGAAGACAGCTGCTCTTGCACATTTCCGATTGACCCGTCAGTAAGCTGGTGCCCACTTTGATATGATGGAAAGGGGCGCTGCGATCGGCTTTCGACCCCTGTCATTGTCGATCATGAACCGGCAATTGCTGATCTACGATGATCGACAATCCGCGCTTTCATGCCAGGTCATGCCACCTCCATCAGCATCACAAGATGGCTACTCCAACATCCTCATGACGCTGTTCGAGCATCCAAGTGTCCGATCATGACGATATACAGTAGGAGCTTTGAGGTAGATTGAGGGAGAGTAGAGGTAGAGGAGAGAAAGAGGAGAGAGAGGAGGGAATCCGCGCGTTTCTGAGTTGAAACTTGAAAGGCAGTGGATGTTGATCTTTTGCATCGACACTGATATTTTGCCTCGTGTTGGTTGGCACCCTCGATTTTTCTGTCTGATCGACAATCGAAACCCTGTTTGACAGGCAGCCACTCTGTGATACAGTCGAGGCAAAAACACACACAGCGGCAACTCTGATTTCACACTCCGCAATCACCAACACAGACAAGAGTTCTTCTTTCTTCACCTTCTTTTCTGAATGCTCGCTTGCTTTGACATCGCCTCGTGTCCTTCCTCCCCCATCATAACCCTGTTTCAGGTGAATGCATAGAGTACATGCTGAGTGGGATGCTCCTAAAGGTGACGGTGGTGTTCGTTCTGCCGTGTTGTTCCTGGGATTCCACTCTCCGCTTGCTGCAACTTTCCCCTTGATTGCAGATGAGCTAGCCTGTCCCATCACTCAACTCCCATGAAAGAAACATGAGCGAAACCATCACCCGCATTTCCGTCCTGAACTCAGCTCGTCTATCTGCAGTAGACCATTGTAAGCCATCGTGAGCCACTTCTCCCCCGCTGTATGAGAGAGAGGAAAGAGAGCTTGCGTAAGACGAAAAATTGCTTGCTGGGCGTCATTCTCCTCTCCTTGTTAACTTAGCTGCACCGTGCTTCTACGCCTCCATTCCCCTCCTTCCTTGACCTTACCCGACAGACGCCTCCATCGCCTAGCCTCCTCTTTGCTGTTCCTTAACTCTCGTGTAGACCACTTCGTTTCTTTCCTTCATTACCATCACTCCCTCTCCCTGCCATTACCTTCAGTCTCGCCTCCATCATTCGAGCCCCCACGACATTCACACTCGTTCTTTCTGATCGACTACAACCATAGACGGACCTCTCTCTCTCTCTCTCTCACTATACTGCGCTGAAATAGCTGCCCAGACACTCTTTCTCGTCTTTTGCACAATGCCGTCCTCACTAGCAACCAAAGTGATCGCCACGCTTCTCCTCGCCTCTGGTCTCCTCGGCACCACTCTTGCCGATGACTCTCACAACCAGCACCAAGAGATCGCCTACGTCCGATCTCTCAAACACTCGCGTCGTGCTCACCTCGACCTAGAATCTGAAGCTGGCCCTTCAACCCTCTCCAAACGAGGTCCGACATACTATGGTCGAGCAACATACTACGCAGCTGGTCTAGGTGCTTGCGGTAATTACAACTCTGGATCTGACTTCATTGTCGCTCTGAATGCAGCACAGTATGGAAACATGGGTCAACGATCATCTTGGTGTGGCAAGACTATTGCTATTACCTACCAGGGCAACACTCAATATGCACAGGTTCAAGATGCTTGTCCCGGATGTCCATATGGAGGCTTAGATATGAGTGAAGGATTGTTCAGAGCATTTGCTAACCCTAGTGTTGGTGTTTTCCAGATGAGTTGGACTCTTGCTGATGGAAGTGGTGGTAACAATAACAACAATAACAACAACAACAATGGCAATGGAAACAACAACAATCAATGGCAACAAACAACCACCTCTTCCACACCTGCCTGGACTCCTAAACCTACACCAACATCTACTTGGCAAGCTCCTACAACAACTTGGACTCCTCCACCTACCACTTCTAGCTCAAGAGCTGCTAGTAGTTCAACTTCTTCCTCTTCCACAACACCTAGCTCATCAGCAACAAGCGCATCAAGTTCAGCCTCTGCGACGAGCACTTCGACTGAAACAGCTTCAAATTCAGGTGGAAACTTGGACAGCTTTGCATTGATCTATCAAGGTTTGAATGGTATGGCTGTTGCTGCTGCTTCCTAAGAAAAACCTTTTGTTTCGACTCTCGTTTTTTGCACCTTCTTATAAGTAACGGGTTTACTATCTTTGCATACCTAGAACAACAACACATCCATATCGCACTCTTTTATCGCACTCTTTTCATCTCTTTCTAGTTTCGTTCTCCTGATTTTGTTATTTGTATCGTCAGTCCTAGTCTCTTCCCTTCCCAGTTCTGGAAGATGGAAGCTAGCCAGCCTGTTGACTCGGGCTCTACTTCCTGTTCGGATCGTGTGGAAATGCAATCTTTTATTCATCTCGTATCCCAGTATCATGTCCGTGATGTCTGTTCATCTTCTTTGACACAGGCGAGTGGATGAGCGAGCAGAAGTCTTTGGTGATTGTGAGTGAGCGAGTAATTGCAAGTGAGCTGGTGAGGCATCCGCACAGCCGTAGGAAAGGGTGATTGTGATATGCATTTCCGGAAGACAGACATCCCATAGTGACTAGAAGTACAAAGTGAAGTGGCAATGACTGAAGTGAAGAGAGCTTGCTGCGATGATTCTACTCATTGTCCAACTGCCCATCAAGCTCATTCGCCAGATCATCAAGGAAAGAATCTCCATCCCCTCCGTCGTCATCATCGTCCGCATCCACTTCCGCCCCGGTATCTGACCTGAGCTTCTTTCCTGCATCTCCGTCATCCTCTTCCTCCCCTCTCGCCCTCTTCCTACCGTTACCACTAGTGCCCACAGTATCCGCCAACCCCGGTAGAACTTCATCCTCCTCTCCATCACCACCCATAGAAGGAGCAGGTGAACTAGTGTTACTCGCCGTGGTAGCTGAATCCAAATAGGCGTCAACTTCATCTGCTGCTGCACCCCAGTCCATTTCGTTCAATTCATTCTCAAACAATGCCTCCCCTTCTCCCTCTCCTTCCGCTACAACATCTTCCACCACCGGCGGTGCAGCTGCTTTCTTCTCCTCCTCTACCTTGCTCTTCGCCCATTCAATAGCCTCTTGTCTTCCCTCAGACAACGGCAGTCTGTACAGCGCTTCATCTTGCTTTTGCCATCTTGATGCTGAGATATGGAACCAACTTGGCCACACGAGTTCTACTTTCCCCTTTTTGGCGAGTTGCATGGCGTGTAGAACCTTGACAGTGCCTGGACGAGCAGCGACAACGTGTGTTGTAACGCCTTCTTCGATTTCGGATGCTGGTGTGGCGCCGAATTCGCGTGCTAATGCCCAAAGATCCGATCTCTCCACGTCATCACCGTACGGGATCATGGAAGAGAAGACGATGGTACATCCCGAAAGGACCTTCTTCTTGCGAGTGGAAATCAGGTCTACCACTGAAGGCTTCTGGATGGTAGCCGCGGCTGACGACGACGAAGGTGGTTGTGGATGCATAGAGTCATAACGAGAGTACCACTGCGTATGGATATCATCGAGGATAGATTTGACACGATCAAGTTCGGTATCGTCGTCGACGAGGACGGCGTGGGAGCGGTGATGTGGCGGAAGAGGCGGTGGAGCGGGCGGTGCCAGTGGTGGCGATGAAGCTGCTGCTGTGCTTGCTGGAGCTGACTCGGGATGTGATGCTGCGGATTTGTCTGGTGCTGGTGCTACCGCCTCTTCTGGAGCTGATATTGAGTCATTGCTCTCTTCGCCTGCTGGTGTTGCAGCTCCGCTGCCGTTCGGCGTAGCTGTGCCAGACCGTGAAGCACCATTGTGCTTACCCAGCTTTTCGTCCAACGCCTCTTGCATCTTTGCTAGAGGTCTTGCTTCTCTTTGTTCCGCCAGCTTACTTTGCAACTGCTCCGTCTGTGCTGCCAAACGTGCCGCCGCCGCTCTAACCGCTTTCAACTCTTCCTCGGTGCTTCCTTCTGCTTCTGCCTTCTGTACGGCTTCTTCCACCGCCGTTTCTGGTGTTGATGCTCCGCTTGCCTCGCTCGAACTTGCATCTGATTTTGGAGAAGACGAAGCGGACGAGACGCTACCATCAAGTTTGCTCGCCGACATGGACGCGACTGCAGCAGCTGCATCCGGTGGCAGCGCACCTGGAGGTGGTGGTGGTGTTGGCAAGAACGTTGCATTAATGTCTCCGATGCCAACAAAGAACTCGTAAGGCACGACCGGCAGAAGGTTTGGACTGCGACTCCAGACATCTTCTCGATCATCAATAATCACCACCATGCTGTGGTCTACTGGGAACAGTCTACTCAAGCTCTTCCTTACCAGACTTCCATTTTCGTCCCTTGACAAGATACGATTGCCAAAGATCGACGCGTCCGGATCGATCAGTTTACAGACACAGTTGGCATACGACCGTGTGCCCATGGTGTACACATGTAGCTGATACTTTTCAGACAGCTGCTTCAGAACCTTCGGTACACCGGGTCGTGGTTTCACGTAGTACCAGCATGCTCTTGACGCTTTCAATGCTGCAGCCGAATCCTTGGGAGCCGATTCGTCGTCATCATCTGTGATTTCTTCGCCGTCGATACCGAGACGGAACTTGCCGACGGATTTGAGCGCTTCGTAGTTGGGGTTGGATTCGTCTCGCATCCATTCGCCGACGGTGGGATCGACAGTGGCATGGATGACGGTCTGATCGAGGTCGACGATCAGGGCCAGCTTGCGTTGTGAGAGAAGATGGCTGGTGGTTTCAGAGTCAAGACGTTGCGCTTCTTCGGCAGACACTTTGACACTGGCGTTAGAGTGCATGACAGAGAGAGAGGCTGACTCTTCGGATTCAGTGTCGAGCGGTTTGCCGCAGACGGCGCACATGCCAAAGAGCTGCACTGGATGCTTGCATTCTTCGTCTGACATGATGGCAGATGATCAGCCCTGCAAGGGCTGAGATCTGTGACGGCGAGCTGGAATGCAGCTGATGTCGGTCAACGTAGCAGGTTATGACCGTAGGTGGAAAGAAGACGCCCCGCGGTTGTGAAGGCCTGGTGCAGATGAGCGAGACATGGAGTCTGCCGCGACGGAACTAATGCCAGTGTTAGGAGGCTAGCGATGATTCGACGCCGTCTTGATGATCCAGAGTCGTGATGAGCGGATTGTCGTTGATGTTGCGAGGATGCGGGGACTCTCCGGATATGAGCGAGTGCAAGTGTCTGTGCGCAGCAGTAGGTGAGATGGATAAGTTATGTCGGACCCTCGGACAATTTTGGATTCCCTCAACCTCGGCTTTCTTTTTCTAGACGTGGAGTATATATGTGATCCGGACGCGTGGCTTGGTCTGGTGAATGTTTGTGCGGAGAGCAGACGCAGCAAAGGTGAGTCGTGTGTCCTCTCGCCAAGGGTCATGTCAAAGAGAACAGTCAGCCAACCAACGCCAATTCTGACCGGAGCTGTGAACCACGTCGCGTGGATTTCTCTGTTGAAAAGCACCAGGCTGAAGCCCGAAACAAAGACGGTCGAGCCACCTTTTTTCACGCCTCGTTTGGGCCAGCCGGCTTTTTCTCTGGCCTGTTAAAGCGTCTCTTGGTGCAGCTTTTTCTGTGTTCTTGCGGAAGTGGAGGTTTCGAGCTCAATTTTTGGCGAAGCGAGAAGATTTAGTCGAGGTGTTGCTCTTCATCTATCTTATACATGACACACCATACACTCTTCTGCTACCGCCGAGAAGCCAAGCTGCGAGAAGATGGTCAAGAAACCATCAAAGGCGCAAAAGGCCAAACTGCGTCGAGGCGGAGGAGGCAGCGCTGAAGACATCCAAGCAAGAGGCGGAAAAGGCGGTCGTGGGCGAGGTCGAGGCCGAGGACGAGGCGGCGCCGCAGCAGGGGGAGGACGACTCGGGAGATCAGCGTTACTTTCACCAGAACAGCAAGCTGCATTCGAATCACGCAAACGTACGGTCCAACTTGAAGAGTCGGCATTCTCCAAACTCTCTCCGCCTGTACTCGAAAGGCTCAACATCCTGGCCTCATACGCTGACCTTCGCCGACCCATTCCCGACGAGCTCACCCACTTCGACTACTCAAGATTCGGTCGTGCTCGATCTGAGAATCATCAGCGTCTTGTTGACCACGGAAAGAGCCAAACAGAGGAGCGAGAGGCGCATCCACTTGCAGGTTGGCTCAATGCACCTTCCCAGTCGAGACCTCAAGGCCACGACTCCTCAGGCGACGAAAGCGACGGGGCAGAAGAAAGCGAAGATCCCGGTGTAACAGGCATAGAAGAAAAGGGAGAGCTGCGTCTTCCGAAACGACCCAAATGGCGCCCCGACATGGACACCAAAACCGTCCATGCCCAAGAAGTAGAAGTCTTCCGTCAGTGGCTTCGCAAAACCGACGCTGTTGTTGAACGAGCTTTCTTCACCTCTTCACCTCTCTTCGCCGGCCTTACATCTCACACCCGCTCACAGGACAAGGCTGCCTTTGCCCCGACGCCAGTGAACCAGGCCATGGGTGGCAGCAGAATGGTCTCCAGCATCGCATCTCAAGACAGCATCACCCAACTCCTCCAACACCGCCCCTCACCAGGCACGTCGGTCATCGGCAGTCTCTACGAACGCAACATTGAAGTATACCGTCAGCTATGGCGCGTCTGCGAACGAAGCGATCTCGTTTGCGTTCTTGCTGATGCCAGATGTCCGCTTCTGCATCTACCGCCTAGCTTGATTGGCTTCTTGGAACGATATATGCGGTTGAAAGTTGTAATCGTTCTCACTAAAGCAGACATCGTGCCAAAAAGTATCGTGGAAAGCTGGAAAAAGTATTTGAAAGAGCTGTATCCAAGATGGGAGGTGGTAGCGACAGAAAGCTATGCGAAGCTGGAGAGGATGGAAGGGCAGGGAGCCAGGACGAGATTTGCGCCGTATCTTTCACCACATTCGAGAAAGGAGCTTTTCGCGGCTCTGAGAAAGGCGCATAAGGATTTGGTGACGCCACCGAAAGTGGTGTCGGAGGATGAGAGGAAGAGGAAGGATTGGACGCCGCCTTGTGCAACGGATACCGACTGGGACGGGGTCGAAAGAAGGGTTCAGCTGCACACTGAAGGATTCGAGTCCGAAGCGGAGGGTGCAGAAGAGCACAGTGAGGGTGTCGCACCAGAGCAGACTCGAGACGACGACGCCTCGTCATCATCCAAAGAGGTCAACAGCGGTGCCAACAAAACCCGCTCTCATCTACCCTACCTCACCCTTGGACTCATTGGTCAACCGAATGTCGGCAAGTCCAGCTTACTCAACGCTTTATTCGGATCCAAAGTCGTACGAGCTTCTAAGACTCCAGGTAAGACGAAGCACTTTCAAACGCACTTCCTTGTACCTCTTCCCACCGCCATGTCATCAGGTCCGACTTCCGACATTGCATCCGCACCAAAGGTAACCGGAGAAGAGACACACCGAGGTCAAATCCGACTCTGCGACTCACCTGGTCTCGTCTTTCCCTCTCTGATTGGCATGGAGATGCAAGTCATGGGTGCCATTCTGGCCATTTCCCAGGTCCAAGCCATCACATCATGCATCCGATTTGTCGCGGAACACATCGCGCTGGAGAAAGTGCTTCAGCTCGAGTATCCGCCTGATGACGATGCAGGGGAGGTAATCGAGGAAGAGGAAAAAGTCTGGACGGGCGTGAAGATCCTCGAAGCAGTCGCCAGACGTTATATGTTCAAGACGGCTAAAGCGAACCGATGGGATGTCAACAGAGCTGGTAACTTGGTCATGCGCGCTGTGGCCGAAGGAAGGATCAAGTGGGCGTTCAGACCTCCGACATCACCTCGAGACGAAACTAATATCGGAGAGGGCATTTGGATCCAAGAACCAGATGCAGCGGCTGTCGGAGCTCAGATCGATCATGCTGCAGGTGCGGATCTACTTACAGCTCCTAATCCTGATGATGACGATGATCGCGAAGAAGAGGAAGAAAAGAGTGAACCACAAGGGGATGAGGATGATCCAGAAGCTATTGCTCGCAAAGTCAGGTTCGACTTTGGGGCGGTTGAACAGGACGAAGACGAAGACGAGGATGATGAGGATGAGAGTGCAGCGGGTGCTCTGGCAGGAAGCACAAACTCATTGTTCAGTGCACTTGCTGTCGAGGATGGCGACGACGATGAGGAAGAAGAGGAAGAAGATGCAGAGGAAGAAGACGATGAGGATGAGGAAGAATAAGCATAACTCAGTGCTTTCGACATCACATCTCTCATTCTACCTCTTGGTCACACAACTACGCATACACCATCAGATACCCACCACACTCATCAATCAGACATCAATACACAGCGTTCTTTCATGTATGTGCGGCTGCCTGAGCCGAAAGTCCCTTGCTTTGATAGATGATGGTTGTGACTAGTACATGAGGGGTTCGGTAGATTGAGCGGCTTAGCATGTGCACGTTCTGAAGCATCACCTTCGGCAAATTAGAAGATCTGCAGCAGATGACGTGCGAAGCGCGCACGGAGCCTAAATCTTTTTTTTTCTTATCTATTTTTCTTTTTGTCCTACCCAATTCTTCTTTCTTCCTGCACCCTGTGCATCTCATGCTCAACACCATCACCAAGACCCTTCGTACCCTCATCTCATCTCCTTCTTCTTCTGTCACCCTTTTCACTCGTACTGTCTCACAACGCACGCTTAATAGAAGAATGTCCGCATCGATCCCCCAACTTACATCTTGGACTGGCGCTCCTATCCTTTTGGGTGTTATCGGTGGTTCAGGCTTATACAAACTTGATTCCATCTCACCTGTCGCTGAAATTAACGTCACAACTCCGTGGGGCGCACCTTCTTCTCCAATCACAATCGCTAAGACTGCTGCTGGTAATCATGTTGCTTTCCTCGCCAGACACGGTCGTGATCACGCTATTCTTCCTTCCAATGTTCCTAACCTTGCTAACATCGCTTCGTTAAAGCATCTTGGTGTTAAGGCCATTCTAGCTTTCTCAGCGGTGGGAAGTTTGAGAGAGGAAATTGCACCAAAGGATTTTGTGATTCCATCTCAGATCATTGATAGGACAAAAGGTGTTAGGAGAGCTAGTTTCTTCGGTTTTGGTGAGGAGGAAAAGGTTGTTGCTCATGCTGGGTTTGGTGATCCTTTTGACGAGACTCTTCGTCCTATTGTCTACGAGACGGTGAAGGCAACATTGGCAGAACATAACAAGGATGTTAAGGTTCACGAAGGAAAGACAGTTGTGTGCATGGAAGGTCCTCAATTCTCCACAAGAGCTGAAAGCTTGATGTACCGTGCTTGGGGTGGTGATATTATCAACATGTCTGTTCTTCCTGAAGCCAAGCTTGCACGCGAGGCCGAAATCAGCTACGTCCTCATCGCAACAGCAACCGATTATGATGCTTGGAGACCCGCAAGTGCCGCTGTTAATGTCGCAGAAGTGTTGGAGAGCTTGAAGGCAAATGTCGAGGCAAGTAACAAGGTTACTACAACTCTGCTGGACAGAGTTTGGACAGAGGTGGACAGCGATGATAAGGCAGCTGTCAAGGCAATCAAGGACTCGATGAAGTGGAGCATCATGACTAAGAGCAGCGTCATTCCGGAGAAGGCCAAGGAGAATTTGAGGTTCTTGCATCCTTGGTTTGCTAGGGACTAGACATGTCCTCGTCTTGACGCAGGATGGTGTTGCATTCAGACAACGAGTAGACGCCGACTCAGGGTGTTCGGGTCAACTAGACATTAGAACAATACTCAAGTTCGTGAGCACCATCAAGTAGTGGCTCTACACTGTAGAATACCGTAGGATCGTCGTACAACGTGGTAATATCAAACCAATGTCCGGTCGTCTGTAGAATTGAATAGCTGTCCGCAGTCACCGTGTGCACGCTCTGCGCTTTCGGCAAAACGCTCAATCTCGCAAAGAGTGCAAAAAATAGCAAGCGTCGACTCAGTGAGCCTATTTCAACCATGTCAGGGACGTCGTTGCTGCTTTGAGTTTCCTGTTCGCTCCCTGAAGATGCTCAATAACTCGTGCCGAGCATCTATGAGCTCAATGAGACACAAGGAACACGCCTGAAAGAGGAGGGAATCAGAATGCAAAGGTTAGATTACGAATCTGCGACCATAGAACTCAGGGACACGAACCTAGGTAGCTCCCGATCGCGTGTCCAGATCAACTCCACCGTTGCTGAGGCCGAACATGATCTTCAACTCCTCTCGCCTCTCCGCCTTCTTGTCTTGCGGCCCACCGATCTGTCGCTTGTTACCCACTTTCTCGGCCAACATCATTTTACGCTTCTGTAGTCTGAGCATATTCTCTTCGATGCTGTGCCTCATGATATACTTGGTGGTGATGACGGGTCGAGTCTGTCCCATGCGATGGACCCGATCAAGACCTTGATTCTCGACAGCAGGATTCCAGTAAGGGTCCATCAAATAAGCACGACAGGCGGTGACAAGGTTGAGACCTGTTCCACCGGCTCGGAGGGAAACAAGCAGCACCTCGATACTGGGATCGTTCTTGAATGACTCGAGCGCGGCGGAGCGATCTGAACGCTTCATGGTACCGTCGAGTCGACACGTGCGAATGCCGGTGATCTTGAGAGACTTTTGAATCCGATCAAGCATTTTCGTCCATTGCGAGAATACAACGCTCTTGACGGGGTCGTACGAGTCCAATGCTTCCATCGTTTGATCGAGCTTTCCGATTAAGCCGCTGTTTGTGATTGCGGGAGGTGGCTTCTGGATGACCACGACTGGGTCTTCCACTTTGCGAATCTCAGCATCTTCGGACGTCGACGGGTCGATGTGGACGAGTCGAGGTGCTGTTGGGTCGAAGAGTGCTGAGTGTGGGTTGCACTTCGAGAAAGGCAGGAGATCGGTAATGAGGGCCCGAATCTTGGTCGACAGGTCTTTCCGTCCTTCCAGCGAAATATCACCACGACCTTGGCCCAAGCCATCCTCTTCTTTCGTTTTGCCGTTCTTGCGCGGTGCCTTTCGACGAGGTAGCTGCGCTTTGCTGTCCTCATCGCCGCTGCCCCAGTCGAAATCATCTTCGAGCTGATCCATCTCATCATCGTCTTCAATGTTCTTCTTGACCTTTGGCTTGCTCTTACTGCTACCGACACCTCCGTCATCATTGTCGATGAAGTCGTCATCTCCGTCGGCAGCTCGCTCTGCCTGGTCGTCATTGAGGCCGACAAAGTCGGTCGGCTCGAGCTCGATTGCATCCATGGCCAACTTCAGTGAGTGACGACATGTGGGACAGTTACCGATATCAGATGCAGTGACGTCGGGCCAAGGGTGTCCGATGGCACGACGGAAGCAGGTTGAGCAGAAGATATGCTGGCACCGTGTGACAACAGGTCGAGCCCCGCCTTCTCTCGGCGTATCAAAGCCGTCCCTCGACATGCTCGCAGATGATGCTGTGGAACCACCGCCAGGCTCGATCTTGGTACGCTTGCCGGATCTCTTGCCACGCCGACCATCGTCCATGGCGACGTCAAGCGCGTCGACCAGCTCCTGTGCTTCATTGCTTGCTGGATCACGCTCGACGCTCATCGAAAGGTCCGCCTGACACTCAGAGCAGTACGCCATTTCGCTGTCGCGGAACAGAATGAAGAGAATGGCTGCCCTCTCTCGACTGAGCCCATCTTGCTTGATGGCCTCCGACAAGTCCGCTCCGGCACCTTTGCGCTTGGCATCCTTGCTGGCATCGACCATCGAAGGATGATCGCACGTCATGCGCAGATTCAGAATCTCGTGCAAGATGGTGGCGTAGTTGTTGTTAACGGTGTCGCCAGCCATCATTTCCTCGAATTCCTCGCGGTATCGGTTATGCAGTGCCTGGTAGCGAGCCTTTTCTGACTCCTCGAAGTCGAGGTACTCGGTTTTGCTGAGCTTTGGAGGCAGCGTCAGCAGCTGCTTTCCATCAGCCGTCTTGGTTGTCTTTTGTCGACGTAGCGCCAAGAACTTCATCAAGATCTGGACATGACCTATATTTGTCGAGTCGATCAAATCGTCGTCTTTGCCTTTGGACTTGAGACCTCTTGATTCTTTATGGCCGCAGAACTCGTTCCACGTTGCCCGGTCGGTGAAGGGATCGAGACGAAGGAAATTGACAAGCGCGAACAGGTCGTTGATGGTGTTCTGGATGGGCGTACCGGTCAGACAGAGTCGACGTTGGGCCGTCAGATTGCACACAGCTTTCGACTGCCACGTTCCCGCGCCCTTGATCTGGTGCGCTTCATCGAGCGCAACACGAAACCACTCGATGCGCTGCAGCGGATTGAGGGCCTCCTTGGCTGGCTTGCGCTTGCGCTTCTGACCTTTCTTGCCGCTGCCGCCCTGATCCTCAATTGGGATTCCGTTTCCATTGACCATAAATACTTCGTCATCGTCATCCGCTCCCTCATCACCCGAGTCACTCTGTCCACCCTTCTTGGCCTTTTTCGGGTCTCGAGTGTCCTCGGTCACCCAGGTCGACTGATTCGAGAACTCTGAGCCGAGCGTCGAGTAGGTCGTGAGCACGATGTCGTGGTTGGCGATCCATCGAATGCTGTCCGACCGGGAAGGACCGTGGTACACGTAAATGGAAGGTTTCTTCTTGCGAGACCAGTGCTCCTTGAACTGCTCTTCCCAGTTCGAGACGACTGAGAGAGGGCAGACGATCAATGTAGCACGGCTGCGGCAGATGAGGTTCTGCCGACGAACGACCTCGGGGTCGACCTTTTCCTTCTTTGGCTTTCTCTTCTTAGCCTTGGCGGCGTCGAAGATGGAGGTCGGTGGCGCATTATGAACGGCCAAGGAGACGGACGGCGTATCGCTGTCCTCATCCGAAAGGTCTGATTCGTCGTCGAAGCCCATGTCATCGTCGAAGGAGGACTCGCTGCGTCGACGCTTGCCTTTGCCATTCCTAGTGCTAAATTTCTCGACTTTGGCCTTGCCAGCTTTGAGATCTCCTGATGATGACCCGCTCGGCTGCATGGCTTCGGCCAAGTCCGCACCGACCTCGCGTTGGACTCTTGAGGAGCCGAACGCCTTGGCTTCGCGCCAGGTATGGGCGATCAGAGCCAGCGTGGTGATAGTCTTGCCAAGACCCATGTCGTCTGCTAGGATAGCGCCACGGCAGATGCGCGGCTGGGCCATGGTTTCGCGGTTGGTAATGAGATTACGCCAGGCACGCACCTTGCCATTTAGACCTTTGCGAACTGTCCACAGCGAGATCGAATCGTCGTCCACGACCTCCTCTACCTGCTTTTCCTTGCCTTTGTCATTCTTCTTCCCTGTGGCTTCGGACTTGGCTGACTCAGACTTAGGCTTCTCAGCAGCAGAAGACTCGACGTTATCCTCCGTATCGCGTGGCTTTGGCTCCTCCAGCAATTCGGGCCAGCGTCGATCTCGCTCGCGGTTGAGCAAGAAGCCGAGCGCTTGCTTCTGATGTTGGAGCAACGGGGTTGAGATAAGGTCTGTTGGCTCGACGGCTGCTAGCTCCTCGCCACTTCGAATGCTGGTATAAATCGCATCAACCTGCGCCTTTTTCTCCTTTTCGGTCATTTCGCGATTTTGAACACTCGTGCCCATGCCTGCACCACGATAGATGCCGTTGTACATGCTCAGCATGTGATCGTTGCGCATGCCACCGACAGGAGGGTTGTGCGGGTTCGTGTACTGAGGTTGTGTCGGGTAGTCCTCCGGGTGATAGGACGGCGGATGCTCCAGCTGGATTCCTTGAGAAGCCAATCGTTCGGAGACAAGCGCCAGATCAGGCCGACGAGCGAAGACGATAATCTCTAAGTAATGCAAGAAGTTCTGAGCCCGTCCTATGGGCACCAAGCGACACCGAGCCTCGCATCGAATCTTGTTCGACCGCAGAAGTGGCTCCATCGAGGTGACATACTTCTCCGCCAGCTGACCAAATGATGGCTCGACGTGCGGAGGCAATTTGAGTGCCTCCTCTCGCGGCATGTCTGGATACCTCGCAAGCGGCGGTACAAGTACGCTGACGTTGATGTCTGCGCGCTGGGGTGGCATCTGCGTATAGCTCCAGCCGCCAGGGAGCGCCCGGCTCGACGGAGGAAGGTTCATCGGATTCGAGAGATGGATCATGACGGGCCTGTAGCCCTTCTCTGACCAGAAGTGTGAGATAGTAGGCCAGTTCTCGCGAGTAAAGTTAGGGTCTTGCTCGGGAACCTCGCCAATGTTGCCTGAGTAGGTCAGCGCGGCCGGAAGACCGTGCATGCACAGCACCACCGCGTTCACGACACCGGCGCAGACGATGGCATTCGATCTCACATGATCGATCTCGAACTCTTGCTTCTCTGGTTTCTTGTGAGAGACGATGACCGGCTCATCATCGTCATCGTCATCTATCGAGACCACGGTATTGGAGGAGGAGGATGATCCTACAGAGACGTGAGTGCTCGCTCCATGTATGGACGATGCTGCTGATGGTGCTGCGGATGCGATAGAGTTTGCGGTAGCTGCGGCATGACCGTTCGATCGTGCCGCGGCGGGCTTGTGATCGTCGTCCTCCTCGTCACTACTTAATATCAAGTCGATAGTTGGACCATCCCTCGTAGGATGTCTGGTTGGTACGGGCTGGTGCGAAGTTGGCTTTGTCGGCTGCATGTCTGTGGTCGGAAAGGCTCCGGGCATCGACGGCGGAGGCACGGGAAGAACACTCGCGGCGCCCGCAGCAGGCGGCGGCGCCTGCCGTGAGAAGCCGCCATTGGCGTCCAGGAATTGAGTGGGAACGCGAGCGCCGCTCCCGCCGATGATCAAGCCATTTGATGCAGGGCTTGCTGATGACGGGGCGGCTGATGCGGAATGATGTGCGTTTTGCTTTGGCGGGGTCCATATTGCGGGTCGAGATGTACTTGCCGAAGCACTGCTGGAGGCGCCAGTGACGAAGCCAGGCGGAAGTTGACGCTTCTTTGGTGGCGAGCCGGGGGCCAGGCTCTGCTGATCTGCGGAGGGCGGTCTGAACAGCGGAACGGGCTCTAGCGGCTTGGCCAGCAGCTCGGAGGGATCGTCGATCTCCTCAAGTGTATCCGAACTATTACCATCGTTCGACATGGTGGCAAGCTCCGCGAGTTCCGTTTGACCCTGGGCTCTTCTGGTGACTGAAAGCAGGCCGACTTCGAGAGGCGAACGAAGCACAGGTTCCGCGAGGCACTATCAAAGCTGTGTTGCTGGGCCAATTATTTGCGGAATGGCATGGTCTTGGACAATTATCTTGGGCGAGGTCCGGATTTGTTCACTTGGTGCTTATCGTGGGAGAGCACGCATGAAGAAGTGAGCTGACGATTGCCGATGGGTCGGACGAGAATGGGCTTTTCTGATGCTGAAGTCAATTGCGTTTAGGCACGTCCGGAGCGGGTGAGGTCGTAGAGCAGTGACAATCGTGAGACTGGTCAGACGTGCGGCGAAGCAGGTGAACTCTGGGCGCCGTCGAGTACGAGATGGTTTGGCGGAACAAATGTATTGGTTGCCGATGGTGATGGTGTCGGAGAGAGGCAACTAGTCAAGATTGGAGATGGAGGTAGTGAGAGCTGAGTCGAGCGGCGCTGCTGGAAACAAAGGAGAGGAATGCGGAGAACCCTTCACGCGACGGTCCTGATACCAAAATGAAAGAGAGATGTGATGGGGTGATGTTAAGGAGTGGGAGGATTTGCGACCTGAGATGTCCTTTGCTCGAGGTTGAGTCGAACTGGTGGTGATAAGGATGGGAAGGAAAGGTCGTCGTCCGTCAGTCGGTCCGAAGGTGTTGCACTGCATCGAAGCGCAGCAGCAGCAGCAGCAGCAGCAGCACGCCAGATCTTCCTCCACTCCGACTCCGAAAAAGTGCAACACAACGCGCAGTCTGTCGTAGCGCGCGCCTTCTTTGGACCCTGACTGATCTTCTCACCAGCTTGCATGACGAACAAGAGCTCTAACTTACCCTCTCACTGCTGAAGCGTCCTTCATATGGCCAATCAGGCTGAGCTTGGTCAAGAATGGCGTCGGAGATCAGAGCACACGCCACAAGACTGCGCCTTCATACGTCCGCCGTCATGCGGTGGGGAAGGGTTCCTTAGTTGCAGCCAGGATGTGGGTACATTTTCGGCTTGGGCCGATACGTGCGTGCCTTTCTCACTCCCTTTGTTAGCTGAGTCAGCAAAAAACTCCTTTGCGGATCGAGCAATTACGTTGTCTTTGTCTTTCTTCACCAGAGCTATTCAATCCACAGCGTGCCCTACCAAACCACAGCGTCGGAGACATAGCCGACAGAACAGCATGTGGCATGTCAGTAAATTGGCGAAAGGAACATGTGGCGTGAGCGTGAGCAAGATAAGATCGCATAGTGCGGTCAGGTGACTGTGAAAACTAGCCTACGCCATTGGACCGCAATGCAGCATATCCTTCCTCCGCCATGTTGGCGGTGTCTCGTGACCAGCACTGCGGATGTCAAACCTAGAATAGCGCTGCAAGACGTAGCATAAGGTTGCCGTGCTGTATTGCAGAGGCGGGAACAAACAGTATGCAGGGCGACAAGAAGGTGTTGAGAACAAGAAAAGAAGGCTAAAGCCGGACGTCACAAGACCCTGCATCCCGCGTACAGAAGCCGCCGCAACGGCAGAAGAAGACCTTCGGATCTACATCGTCCGGACAGCCGGGCTCATACCGACCTTTCACACCTCCTGTGAAGCACCAATTGTATTGATGTGTTGCAAAGAAGTCGTTGGCTATGAATGTGAATGCATCACAGGATCCCGCGCAACAGAAGAAGACGGTTCTCGCACAGACACACGAGCGTGTCTTCCTCCTCCTTTTGTCCTGGCGAAGGCAGACGGACACTGCATACACCCAACAACGCTCCGCTGGCCACTTCCTCACCGCTCTCCTTTGCGTCAATGCCACCATCAGCATCGGGATCAGTTGCACCGAGCCGAATAACTCTCGACGAAGCATGTTTAGCGCTAGCCGACAAAGGTGAGTAGTAGAGGAACAGATTACCTGCGCCTGTCATCGATTCTTTGCTACCTGAGCCAGTGACTTGAGGTGCGCTCTCGAATGCCAAAGCCACATAACCCTCCTCTAGACCATCCTTGCTTTGACGCTTATGTATGTGGACTCGTTGAGCATCCCGCTTCGAAGCCAAGACGAAGGAGAGTGCCGGCATCGTCGCCACATGCTCCCAGCCTGCTGTGCCGGCAAGGGTGAAGACAACGCCATCGAGATCGTGCTTGGTCACTACAGCACCTTCTGCTTTGGCGTCACTTGGTAAGTCCGTAGCCAAAATCGTCACTTCTCCCTCCTTTGAAGCACTGATCTGTCCATCACTGCTGACGGAGGAAACAACAAAATTGCGTCCAACGTTAGCATCTTCGTCCTCCAGACTGTCCTTGAGCAGACTCGGCTGATCGAGAGACAAGCTTGTGCCTCCATTCTGTCCGTGCCCAGCCGAAGAATCGAATCCGGTGCGATCCAGCCCGAAGCCAGTGCCTTGAGACTCTTCGTCAACGGTGTATTTTTGCAAACCCTCCAGCATGCTCAGCAGCTCTGAAGGATCCATTGTCTCGGGAATATCATCTTCGTTGTCTTCGGCATCATCGTCATCCTCCTCTACGCTGAGTTGCTGCTCGGTATTTTGACCGGTCGCCATCCGCTCGAAATCAGTGCGAGCTTGACGGAAGGTAAGCTGCGTGCTGCTTTTGCTTTCTTCCGCATCTGCTTGATGCTGGCGATGAGTATTCGAGCGTGTGCCAGTGCGATCGGCAAAGATCTGCATCCATCGTGTTCCTTCGTGTCGCTTCTCCAGATGCAACGTCAACAAGCTTGCTCCTTTGGCTCTCTCTAACGTCCACAAACTGCCGGCGGGATCAATCTCGGCCCATGTTGAGCGCGAGACGTAACGACCTGATGCGATCATTCGAGCTGCATTGGTCAGATCATCATCGTCACCTGCTGATACTGTGTCCTTTGAGTCATTGGTAATCTCAGAAATCTTCGCAGAAGATGCTGGTGAGCTGAGCAGAGTCAGCGCTTCCTGCGCGAAAGAGAGGCTTAGAGCGCCGAGGGAGAAGTGCGCTCGGATAAGCGACTTTGTGAGCCAGGACGGAAGGGCAAAAGCGATGGTGACGGTGTCACTTGTCTGTGCCCACGAGAAATGTGGCGCTCGACGTCTGGCCATTGTTTTCGTGGTCGGCTGGGTAGAGGTAGAAGTGCTCGAAGTCGTTCCGGCTGCTTGAGGCTCAGCCGCTACGCTGGCATGGCTGGATCTGCGCACGTCAGTAAACGGCGCTTCTGCGCCAAGCAGCGTGTTGGCCTCGTTGAGCTTGGCTGTAAGGATAGGTTCTTCCCCTTCAACGCTCCAGATCAGCCGAGCTGCCTGCGCCTCTTCCACTGCTTCCGACTGAGACTCGTCATCCAGTTCGATCAGCCTGACTTCAAAGACCGTGTGACCGTGTTCCGCTAGCAGATGCGTTTGCTGCTGAGACCTTTGCTGGAAGCCTAGACCTTGCATACTTCCCTTCTCCTTCGCAATTGCGACCGCCTTTGAGCTTTGCACCAACACTCTCAGCTTACTGCCGAACCTCTTGCACGCCTTGATCGTCGAACCCTGCCTGAGCCCGTCGCTAGGAATGCTCCATCTTGCCTGTCCGCCGCTGATCCACCTTACAGCGCCATTCTCAACTAGCTGTACTTTTTGCAGCTTGACTAGCACCAACGTTTCGTGGTTGATTGCGAACCATTCTGTCGGCGAGATCGAAGCTAGTGACGGCACGCCTTGTGAGCCTTCCAGGCGATGCACGGGATGGCCAACGACTTTGTCCTTACTCGCGTCATAAGTAAGCACAACGATGAAGCGATTGCTGTCTACATATGCCGCAAACGGCTCGTCTGTACTTCTGGATCCAGCTGCGGGCACAAGGACTTGATGCAGCGCTCGTTCCTTTGTTTCTTTGTAGCCTAGACCGGCGAACGTGAGGTTGCCTTCTCTCCTATCGTTGGTCCCTTGCGGCTGATACAGATCGACCAGGCGTGGCGGACGACTTGGAAAGCCATATGATGTTGAGGCGAAGGAGGAAGACGAGTCGTCCTGGATGAGCCGGTATGCTTCGAATCCAGTATTCAACTTTGATTGGTTGACCTTGAACGAGATGCGGCTTCTCCCAGCTTGGAATGTCGATGAGGAGGACGCGATGTCTGAGGGCAGCGGCAGACGATGTGCTTGTGAGTATGCCATCTCGCTGAAGGCCCTTCTGACTCGAGGGAGGGAGGGAGGTGATGATGTTGATGAGGATGAGAGAACAACACCTGACGATCCAAGAAGAAAGCACAAGAAAAATAAAGCACTCATGCCTCCACAACGCGCCTTTTCGGCCCAGACGCGAGAGCTCAGCTTTTGGCCGTTCCGTCGTTGCTTCTGCAGAAATGATGGCATTAAAGCTGCTCTTGTGTGGAACCTGAACACCTTTGAAGGTTGATGACCGGACCTCAATGCAAGTGGCAGCCGCTTAAGGTATTGAACAAGCAGATTGAAAAATATCACGCAACCTGGAGATGGTTTGCAAGGGTATATTGCTAATCAAAAAGATCATCAAACAGTGTACCTTTCGGCGGATACTGTTCTACTACATACAATCCGGGGGAAGATTACAAAGAAAGGGTTTGCTCTTACTTGGAGCCGGTAGCACCCTGAACAGCGCCCTTGGCCTGAGCAGCAGCGTCGCTCAATGCCTGGCTAGCCTGCTGACCAGCGTTCTGGGCGGCCTGGGATGCCTCACCAGCCTTCTGCGAAGCAGTGTTGGAAGCATCGCTGGCGAGCTGGCTAGCGTTCCTCTGAGCCTGACCAGCCTGCTTGCTGGCCTCGTCAGCAACCTCACCAGCCTTCTGCTGACCGGCAGCGATCAAGTGCGAGACGTTGTCGACAATGTTGGCGGCAGTGGCACGAGCCTGGTTGACAAGTCCCGAAGCATTGTCCTCGGCGGGCTTGATGTACTGGTTGGCCGAGTCAAGGGTGTGGGAAGCGAGGTCACGAGCCTGATTGGTGAGACCAATGAGGGTCTGCTTGGCCTCTTCGGCGGACTGCTCACCCTGCTTGGCGGCCGCGTCGGTCTGCTTGGAAGCCTCGTTGGCAGCGTCGTCAGCGGCAGACTTGGTCTGGTCGGCAGCGTTCTGAGCGTGCTCCTTACCCTGGCCAAGAAGGGAGCCGGCGGTCTGCTGAACGTATGCGAAGGTGTCTGCAACAGTGGAAAGAAGCAGGTGAAGACTCATCAGTATCAAAAGCTCGTTCAAAGTACAATCAGAATCTTCAATGTACTCTTGGAAACTTACTGGAAGCGAGGTCAGTGGCCTGCTTGATCAAGGAATCACCCTGCTGCTGGGCCTGGGATGAGAGGTCGCTGGCCTTGTTCGAGATGTCGTTACCGAGCTGCTGACCCTGCTTGGAGGCATCATTGGCGAGGTTTTGAGCGTCCTTGGAGACGTCGTTGGTGGTCTTGTTGGTACCGGGAATCTGCGACATATTTGCTATATTAGTATGTGAAAGACGGATGTGACTTTTGGTGTGGATGGGAAGATATTGCTGTGTGGTGGTGGAAGGGCGATAGGACGAACTCGAAGAGGTATATGTATCTTTGGAGCTTCTGATGGTCTGTGGCGGGCTGAGTGTGCCCGGATCTTGGTCTGCCTTTACCCTAGGGATTCAGCTTGACGGGAGCGCTTGCTCATCTTACCGAGAATCAGCGGTTGTTTGCGCTGTTCGAGTTGGCCGACAGGGGCGGAGCTGAACTGAACAGCAGAAAGGCAGAGACAGCTTTCAACCTCAGCAAACACCACGCACAACTTGAGCCCAGAATCGGCGACTGTCAAAGGTCTCGACTCAGCTTGACTTCAGCCTCTCAGTCATGCTGTGCTGTGCTGTGATAGAATTTCGATATGACTTTGTGGAGGGAAAACGGCAAATCCTGTCCGTGCGCAGCCGCTGCGCTGCTTCAACGTGCAGACGGAATGATTTCACACGCGAAGCTTAGATTTCGCGCTGATATGACGCAATGACGCGTGTGAATGCCTGTCTCTCTGTGCCGCCTTCTCCCCTCCTCTTTCCGTAGCAGACAGCGACGGTAAGCTCAAGACGCCATGTCACATCATCCTTGCTGATTCTCGGCGTTGATGGCGCTTCCGATACAGTAACAAACTCATGCATGCGCAATCTTCGCCGTTGCCAGTTCTTCTTGATGCAACGAGATGCAACATGACGGTTATCTGCACAACCATCTGTCGAACCTGAGAAACGGACGTCGGAATGAGGGTCAATCCTTCTCGTGGCTATCACATCTTTCTTTGTTCGAGAATCAAGGTGAAGAGCCGGCTTGTGAAACTCTTCTTGATTCGCCGACCCCATTCTCCGGCTGTGCAGCATCCATCCCGAGTCTCGAGTCTTGAAAGTGTTGGATTGGAAGATTTGAGCTCGCTTCTGCAGCCAGCCGTGCTGCATGTAAAAAAAAAGCGCGTTCTGGGATGTCACCAAGAATAGCAACGCTTCCCTAATTCTTCTCGTCCTCGAATGTCTCGCTCCGCTGCATGTCCGGGTGTACCACAAATAGAGACCCTCGGAGTCTCACAGAAGCTCAGAGACGATGGAAGAAGGATATGCTTCCGGTTCTCCGGACGATGGCGCCAACGTCCACCATCTTCCGAATGATCTGCAACTCGCATACACAGCATCAATCTCACAGTCCCAGAATGGTTGCCTTTGATGGTTTCTGTTGCTTGAGCATTGCTGCTGGTCTACCCATATATGATTTCAAGATATGCTCTACTGCTGAAGCGCCAAATCCTTCTCATTCGCTCCTACACCCAGCACCTTGCACGCCAGCTCAAACAGCCTCTCCTGCCCTTCACTCCACTCTTTGCCTGGGTTTCTGAAGCTAGCCTTCATCAATCTGCCCAATCCTTCCCTGAGAGTCTTGAGCGCAACCAGCGTCTTCGGGTCCGCACTGGCAATCCTGATCCTCTGCCTGTCGATGTACAAGCTGTTCGAAGCCAGTCTGAACTCGCCGTCTCCACATAGCATATACACCGCTTTGTCGTCCATCAATCCTGTCTCCCAAGCATACAACTTCTTACTCTGCATCATCGTGTAGTACAGCATGTAGCTGCTCGAACTACGCACCAGCTCACCCATCTTGGCCTTGAAGTTGACCGAGGAGGGGTGAATCGAGGTCGGCTGGTTGTTGCCGATCGTCTTCAGCTGATATGTCTTGCCGTCGATGTGCAGAAGCTTGGGATACAGACCAGCTGCGAGCGTAGCGTGGATCATGGCCAAACTGGAAGAGTTTACATCCAGGTGAGCAGGGATTGTCATGAACTTTGGCTTGGAGAAGTTGGCAGATCCACCGCTGCGGTAGCGAAGCTTGTTGAGCTCTTGACGGAATGCATCATCGACTGTGACAAAGCCAGCATCGATCAAATACGAGAAGTATTGCTGGCGCAGCTCTTCGATCTGAAGCAAGTTCTGGATGCTCAAGAAGCTGCGGTTGCAGAAAGTGCGATGGTGATTCTGCGCAGTGCTGCGACGGAAACCGTTAAATGCGTTCGCGATGGTGAGGAAATCCGAGTCGCCGAGCTTGAAGCTCTGCTTGGCACGATCTGCCTCGAGCTCTTTGCCGAATGGCGTCATAAAGGGCGATTTCGAGTTCAGTGCCGCTGCGATGGTCAGAGCAGGGTCGAGACACTTGAACAGAGTCGCCACGAGTAAGAACTTGCCCATGTGCACATCCAAAGGCATCTTCGATAGATGTCTTCCGAGATGCGTGATCTCTTCCGTCGATGTGAGCGCTTTCACTTCCACAAGAGCGGCGATAGCACGCTGAACGTTTGCCGGGCTTGGCGGGTCGAGAGCCTGCGAGAGCGCATTCTCGATGGAGTTGCCAATCTTGATCTTCATAATCTTGAGCTTCAGGGCAAGATCCTGCAGCGACAGACGCAGCATCTCAGGCAGAGGATGCTCGTCAAGGTACGAGTCATGGCGGTACTTGGTGAAGAGATGGAAGCAGATGCCCTCCTGCACACGACCCGCACGACCACGTCGCTGCTTGGCGTTACTCCTAGCGATGAAACACTCGACCAATCGCGAAATTTGTCGCTTTTCATCGTATCGCATCTCGCGGTGCTTGCCCGAGTCGATCACACAGGTGATGTCTGGAATAGTGATACCGGTCTCAGCGATGTTGGTAGCAATGACGATCTTGCGTATACCCGGAGGAGGCACATTGAAGACGGCGCCTTGGTTCTCAGATGAGATTGTAGAGTGCAGCGGGAATAACTGGAATCCAGCACCGCCGAACACAGGGTGATCGACAAGCATGTCATGACATTTGCGAATCTCGGCGAGACCGGGCATGAAGATGAGCGTTGCTGCACTGTATGGCTCGAGATCTTTCTCGAGACAGACACGCTCTAGAATCTTAATGATCAAGTCGTGATTAATCACGTATTCGTTCATCCTGCCCAGCGTGTCGATGGTCTTGCTTCGGTACGCTTTGCCTAGACCGCCCATGCTTGACCCCTGACCGTCGGGGTCGTCGACATCGTCGTCGAGCAGGGCCGGATCTTCATCCTCTACAGGCGTCGGGGTCTGAGCGAGAAGTTGCAGCTTGCTTTTATTGCCAGGTGCATTTTGTTTGCGAGCATTGCCGTCGCCGTTGCGGTAGCCACGCTTGGGACGGAAGGCGTATGGCGAGTCATCCTCAATGATGTAGTCGCTCATCTCGACCGCATCTTCTAGATAATGGACGTTCACAGGGAAGGTGCGACCTGGCACTGCGATAGTTGGACATCCGCCACAGTACTTGCTGATGCGCTCTGCATCGACAGTGGCAGACATGAGGATGACCTTGAGATCTTTGCGATGAGCAATGAGCGTCTTGAGGATGATGAGCAGGAAGTCGGACTCGATAGATCGTTCGTGCACCTCGTCGATGATGACGTGCGTGATCTCATTGAAAGCGGTGCCTTCGAGCATTCGCAAAACGATACCTGTCGTCGCATAGACCAGACGGGCATTCTTGCCCACGTTGCTCTCGAGTCGAATGGCGTAGCCGACCAAGCTGTCGTTGCTGCCGACGCTCTTTCGTGGCTCACCCAGCTCCTCGCTGACACGCTCAGCAAGCGAGATGGCTGAGATACGCCTTGGCTCTGTGACGTAGATCTTGCAATTACGACCCTGCGACATGCAATTCTCGAGAATATAGGCGGGCACTTGCGTCGACTTACCACATCCTGTCTCACCACTGAGAACAAAGATCTGATTGTTTTCGACTAGGTCGAGGATCTCTTGTCGATGGTTGGCGATGGGCAAGTTCTGACGTCCAGGTAGCATCTTCTGATACGAAGGGGTCGCAACGCGATTACTGAAATACTCGACAATCTCCTTCGCTCTGGCCTCGGAAGGCTGAGGAGCCGACGCAGCCGAGAGCTCGCCAAGTTCGGTCTGTTCTGCGGCTGCCGACGTGTTGCCGGGAGCAGTCTTGGACTTGGCCTTCTTGGCTGCTGCAGCCTCCTCCATCCTGACACGAACTACATCGCGCACACGTTGGAATCGAGTTCGGCTCTTGCGGTCTCTCTCGTCCTTTTGTAGGTTGGTGAGCTCCTCCCACCACTCGCGGTAGCCTGGTGGCAGTGCACGCTGGACTGACTTGTCACGATCGATGCAGAAGAGCGCCACGGTGGCGATGAAGTCATCGGCTTGCAGCTGAGAGGCACAGCCGACGGTTGTGAGTGTGTACTCGTCGACATAGGTGGGTGTACCAGCGGTGACGGGATTCTTGTTGGGAACCACTTTACCGCCGTTCCAGCGAATGACGAGCTTGCTACGATGCAGACGACCTCCAGATGGAATGACGGTGAACTTGTAGGTCGAGTAGGCATCGGCTCGTTTGAGAGCATCAGAGAGCATGACTCTGGGCGTCTTGCCTCCGCCGCCGCTCTTGGCTCGTGTCGGCAGGTCACGCATGGTGACGACGATACCGGTTTCAGCATCCTTGTCCTCGATCGGTCCTTCGTTGAGCAAGTCACCAAAGAAGTCACCTTCGTCGTCCGAGCCAGCGTCCGACTTCTTGTCCTCGTTTTTGTCCGCCTCTTCTCTTGCGACGGGCGCGCTGTCCTTGAGATCCTTTCTCTCGCCTGCTGTCGATGGCTTGTCTGCTGGGTCCTTGCTAGCTTCTGGAGCACCTTCATCTGCGGATGGCGAGCCGGACTCGATGCCAGCAGCTGCCTCGATTTCTCTCCGACGCTGCTGACGCTTCTTCTCCTCTTGCTCTTCTGCAGCTTTGAGCTGCTTTTCAATCTCTTCTCGCTGACGTAGCACCTGGCGGAAGCCGTCTGTCGCTGTCTTTTGGTCGAAGTACGCGCCGCGCTCGCACTCGCGCATGAAGTCCTTTGTGCGCCCGAGAACACGCTCGAGCCTGCCCTCCTCCTGCTTCATCTGCGACTCGGCTTCCTTGCCAAGCTCCTTCTTCCATTTGGACTTTTCTTGGTCAATACGAATTTGCATCGCACGTAAGATGGACCATGTGGCGGTCGGCTTCTCGAGAGTATCAATCTGGTTGGAGTCGAGGTCGTCGCTGAGCTGCAATATCAGACGCTCGCAGGCCTTTTGGAGTGCATCGACCTTTTCGCGATCGACGCTCGTCTTCGGGCCTGGGAGAGCAGCTGTAGATGCCGCTGACGTTGCAGAGTTAGATGATGGGCCTCCTGCAGGAGCTGCACCTGGGACCGATTTGACCGTGGCAGCTTGTTCGGTGCGTGCGAAGTCATTCTTGCCTAGTGCCTCGGATCGATGGAACTCGTAGCCTTGGTAAACTGGCGGTCTGCTCTCGTCATAGTCATCGTCGTCATCATCTTCGTCCTTGTCGTCAGCAGCGCCGTTCAGAGCAGGGAAGTCTTTCTTATTGGAGTCCTGACCACGTCGCTTCTTAGCTGCTTTTCCCTCTCCTGCACGGATAGCATCCTCTAGCGACTCTTCATCTAGGGCGAGGTAGAGGTAGGACAGGCACTCTTCGACGTCTGGTGATGGAGCATGTGCTAGCGCATCTTCGACCTGTGCTGAAGTGAACCCGAGCTTGAGGAGGATCTGATATGTTGTCATTGCCTTGGCCATGACCTTGTCCTCTGACTCTGCGTAGCCAAGTGAAGAAGATGATGAAGCTGCTGTGGACGACGCCGGGTTGTTGACCGAAAGCTTTTGGAGGTCTTTGTTCAAGGTAGCCATGGCAAGGGAGGTATGTGATGAGCCGATGCTGACTGGAGTTGCGCTACCCGAGACGGTGGTGGTGCCTGAATTAGCAGTCATTGGTGTAGCTGACGAGTCTGCCGGACTGTCGAGGTTTGCCGATCCTGCTTCTGCTCCATCAGCTCCGGGGTTTCCATTGACACCAGTTGCCGCAAATGTTGTCTGCTTGTTGAGGTCGGCTGCTACCTCGAGGACTTGATCGCGAAGCTCGGGATCCATCTCGAAGTTCGGAAGCGTCTTTGCAAAGCGACGATCATATTCGATAGCTTTGTGCTGGCGTGATACCTCCTTCTCGACTCTGTCTTGAAGCTTGTCGACCAGATTCTGCAATGCCTGCTCTTCTTCCTTTTCTGGATCGAAGAAGTCCTGCGTGCCATCGGTAGCTATCGATTTGGAGGCTGAAAGATTGTCGGCAAGGCTTTCGTCGTTGATCTTCTCGTAGTCGACGGCTGCTGCTGTAGTGCTCGCTTTAGCTGCTGGCTTTTTGGCTGCTGCAGCCGCTGGAGGGTCCTGCACCTTCTTTGGCGTGGACGTGGTGGCATATCCACGCTGGACTGTGCCCTTTAGCGTGGGCCTTTTCTTCCCCATCTTGACTTTGACGAATGTCCGAGACGACCGGTTGATAGAGATGGTGGTCTCTGTCGAAGAGACTTGTGTCAACGCTGTCAACCGTCGCACGAACATGTTCACATGCGTGCATCATAAGACAGCTGAGTTTCTTCTCAAAAGTCACACACAAAGCGCTGCCAAAGCTCCACATCCCAATTTTCCTAACATGTTACACCGTCGTAATTATTTTGAAAGACGGCGCGGCGTGTTCCCGATATCCGAATCCAATCCTTCGCGTCTGTTCATCTTGCTCGAGCCACGCTTCTATGCGAAAAGTCTCTCCAGGGTCCTCTTCTCTTCGTTGACCTACCACTTGCGATCATCGTTGCTGCGCATTCAGCAAAACAGAGCGAAGATGGCGTCTACGTCACAGTCACCGCCACCAGATGCCAGGGACAAGCCATCGGAGCCTCCAGCTTTGGCTATTGTCAGGTCAAACGCATCAAATCTCCCACGCAACCTTCCCGTTAAGCGCTATGATGGTGACCCGCTAGGCCGAGTCGATGTTCAGCATGCACTTCTGTGCCACCTTTTCTCGGACACAAGAAGAGTCTTCACCAATCCACGTCCCAGCGAGCGATCCGACGCCGCAAGCAGCTCTACAGCAGCAGCGCCCTCTCCAAATAGTGTCCCGGCACCTGTCTACCCTTATGGCATGTCAGCCGGCTGTATAAGGCGCAGCGACGAGGCCGAAGAAGAGTACAAACAATGGCAAGAGTCGAGACAGCGTTATTTGCGATGGAAGAAGCGACTTGCCCGCAAAGAAAAGCTCGAACGAAAAGCTGCCGCTGCTGCTGCTGCCGAGTCTACCGAGGGCAATGGCGAAGGTGACGCCGGTGACAATGCAAACGACGAGAAAGACGAGCTTGCTGAAGGCGGTAACGAAGCTGAAGCAGACGCGGCAAAAGCTGACGATGCAGACGGTGATGATGATGAAGATCTTGGTGACGATGATGAACCTCTAGACGAGAACGAGTATCCGAAAGCAGGTGCGGCAAAGCTCACCTTCAAAGAGCTTTACATCGAATCTCTTCTCAACAGCAGCAAGTGCACAAAATCCATGCGCGACAAGATCCTCGCTGATGAGGAGTACGCTGAAGACTTCGCCAAAGTCTGCCTTCTCGTCAATGTCGGTCGAATCAACACCACGCTGGCTTTCTACCCAGAGATGAAGACCGTCTTGCGATCTTACCATCCGATTCCATCAATGCAGAACAACGAGAACACACGAAGAAACATGCAAGATGCTCCCCGAATGAAGTCTCTTCTCAAAGGCGTTCTCATCGATACCGAGCGGCCTGCTCCGCCGACCGCTGGACCATCAGCAGGACAGCCCATCAAAGCGCAGAAGCCAAACGCACTCAGCGAAGAAGCTCCCTCGGACTTCAGAGAAGTGATCAAGCGATTCCGTGCAGGTACTGTGCCTCCGACCAGTGTGGTGACTCTCATCTTCTTGCTTTCACTGCATGCGAACGAGGTGACGGATATGCACTTCCCAACACCGCACGATTCTCATTCATTGTTCTATCCACATGCTGATCACCCGCTGCCATCGAAGCAGAGGGCAAATGCATTTATGTGGCTGATGTATCACTACTTGGAGGGACCGGCAACTCGGCCTCCAGGAGAGCTCGAAAACCCTTTCGACGACGAGACAAGCCTCAATGCTGTCAAAGAAGCTGCGAATGCATATGCGAACATCTTGACAGATGAAGAGAGGAAGAAACGCGCCAACCAGCCGTGGAAAGGTATCGTCAATCCAGAATGGCAGAAGTGGAAGCAGGCGCAAGATAAGGTCAATGCCGAAGCGGGTGAAGAAGTCAAGAAGGAGACTGATAAAGATGGTGATGTGTCGATGGGTGACAGTGCTGAAACCGAAGCGAAGAAAGAAGGTGACGAGAAGTTGGCGGTGAAGGAGCCTCCCTCGCACCTCCATCGTTTGCTCGTACCAACACTGCAGATTATCACGCACGAAGAAGCGCTGAAAGAAAACGTTGACACAGAGGAAGAAATCAAGTGGGGTAAACAGATGCAGTCTGAACGAGCGGCCTTCTTGGCGAAGTTCCAGGAGGAGGAAGCTGCGAAGAATGCTGCCGGTGCCGGATCGCCCGCTCCATCTACCGGAACTGGTACGGGTAAAGGCAGGAAGATTGGTGGAGCGGCTTCGGGTGCAGCTTCCAATGCTGCTCCTGCTGATCGCGGATCTCCCTCCGAGGCCGACTCGGGGCGGAGCAAGAAACGCCATCACGGCACGGCAGCAGGCGATGTGTCCAAACGATCTCGCATGGCAAGTCCGATCGACTTTGACGATTCGTCCTCCGAACCGGAGGCTGCTGATCCCGCCGCCGATCCGGCTGTTTCCTCCAACCCGCTTACAAGCGATCCATACCTCAATCCCAACATCGCCATCTCCGACCGCATCCGTCCGCCGCTTTGGGATCTGGATCTGTCGATCCCATCTCAGTATCAGATGTCTCATTCGCTGCCTCGCATTGCATGGGCGAGAATCCTCGACCGAGCTCAAAGAGGGGTAGGGGACGCATGCTACGAAAGCGACGAAGATGATTTCGCCGAAGCTGAGGCTCAGGAACCTGAACACAGCCGATCGGAGATTTGTAGGATTCTGACAGGGCTGCAAGGAGTGGTAAGACATGATGTCTTCGATCAGGACAACCACGAGGTTCGCAAGAAGTACGGTGGGTACGATGAGCAGCAGAGGGAAGGAGAAGGTGAGAATGGTGGATACAATGGGTACAGAGAGCGCGAAGGGAGGAGGGAGAGAGTAGATTTGTATTCGAGCACGCCGGTCGCTAGTGGCAGAAGAGGAATCTATGAGGGCGAAGATAGGGGGAGTGTGGAAGTGGATGATCTGGAGGAGGCGTTGCTGGGTGGTGAGGCCGGGACAAGGAGGCGAAGCGTTGGTAGGAATGGGTATACGCCTGTCAGAGCCTAGGCTTGTGTTTACTTAGCAATTTAACTGGTCACGTTAAGACGAGAGATTTTTTCATGAGTGTGCTTTATGAGCTGTGTATGCGATTGCGAATGAGATTGGTAAAAGTACAAATGATTGAGACTGTATGATGCTAAGAATAAAGTTCGAGATTGCGCTTATTTGGCAGCTTTCTTCTTCTTTTGCTTCTTCGCTGGCGACGAAGCAGCGCTGTCTGCCTCTTTTGCTGGTGCTGCGGGCGCAGCCTTTGGCGTCCTTGGCTTGTCATATCCCTCGAAAGGATCCATTGCTGGACGCTTCTTCTTGTTGCTCGACGGCGTGCCTGTTGTCGCAGCTGCAGTGGCCTCCTTTGATGGGGTCGCTTTCTCCTCTGCCTTCTCGATCTTCTTCTCTGCGCTCTCATCCTCGAACTTTGTGTGCTTGCCGGGTGTTGACCTAGGCTCACCCGCTAATGCAGCCCGAATGAATCGTCCCGCCGCACTTCTGTCCACCTTCATGCCCTTATCTTGCTCCGGCTCCTTCTCGTTATCCTGCACCCTCTTAATCTTGCCAAAGTAGCTTTTGACTCTCTCTAGCTCCTGCATTACCGGATGGTTCGTTGGGTCGACGCCTTTCGTCTTCAGTAATATCCATACGAGATCCATTAGCACGTATGCGACAGAGACTTGCATCCTTGCAGCATCGAGTCGTCCATGCAGTTCGTCTTCAGATGCATTCTGAGTCCTTGAGCTATTTGCTTGGAGTGCAGAGTTGAGCTGTTCGTAATTGTGTGCCAGAAGAGGTTGCAAGATCGTATTGAGTTCTGAGAAAGAAGATGAAAGCGCTTGCAATGTTGGCAGTGGTGACTGCCGTAATGACGACATCTTTGCTGAATGCTTTGTGAGATGGAGGCAAAGTTTGGCCGAAGTGTTGCGGAGAGCAAGAAGGATGGTGGAGTGAAATTTTGGTGATGCAGCCAAAAAGTCTCGAAGCACTTTTCCGAGTGCCGAATCTTTGGAATCTCGCGCGAGTGCAGTGAGCCTTCGGGTTTCAACTCCGACGCAAAGAAGCTGCAGCCGACCTGTCACACCCTAATCCAAAAGTGCGAACTCAAATTTACCGCTTTCCCTTTGTTCTTCCTGGTCTTGTGAGCAATCAAGGTTGTTGATTTCATATCACAACGCCTTTCAAGACACCGAGAGATCACGAAGTGACGAAGGAGGAGCTGTGGAGGTGTATGAGGCTCTCACGGCCTATGCACAAAGGGAACTGAGAGTGTTGCAGGGAAGAGGTCGCGCCCACTTACGTTGCATGCAATCTTGCGGGACGACCTTTCGGCCGTCCCCTTTGTTCTCCTCCGACTCCACAAAGGCAACATTTCGGACGACGGAATCACTACCGTATGTCTGTGATGGCTGTAGAGGTGATGTCAAGAACGAAAGTGCAGCTCCCAATTGGGAACAAAGGAGCGGTGATGCAACCCACCTTGCTCATTTCTTCTCTGACCGACCTGTGAATTTTCCCTTTGTCTCCCCTTTGTCTCGCTATCGCACGCAGACGCAGCTCATCATCGCTAGAAACATGAACGCGGTCTTTGCGAGGCTCGAGAGGCCCGAGCTCCCCTTTGTTTGAAACCCCTTAGCGCAAGGTTGACGAAATTCTCTCCCCCTTCAGTTGACGCCACCGTTCATGCCGGCAGACTATCAATGTGATACAGAAAGGTGTGTCATTCCAAACAAAGCAAAGTGAAAAATACAAAGTGACAAAAGCGGATCAACCGAAAGCGGCGGAAAGACTGTTGCTAGAGAGCGATTCCCTTCTAGGAACAAAGGGAGCTTGTCCAAGCGCGTCGAAAGGCGGGAATGCCTCGTGTTTTGTTGCTTGGAGATAAGGCATGGTCTGAGCGCTTGCCTGCGTGTGTATCTTCGTGTCTGTGGCGAGAGAGGAGAAAGAGGGCTTGTGCTCGCTAGGCTCTGTGAAGCACGTGCTAACAAGTCCGCTTCCGGTGTTGTCTGCGTGGCAAAGAGAGGTGCAAAGGTCAGTGTCCGCTGTGAGGGAAGAAGTCGAAAGAGAGTGGAAGAACTTACTCGTGTAAAGAGCCTCAGCCGAAAGTTTCTGAGCGCGTTGCGGAAGAGGTCTAGTTTTTCGCCCGCCTTTCGTGTTGAGTGATGGGCTCTGATCGATCGCAGTGTGCAGGAATGGATTGTATTGTAACATCGAGATATTGCTGCTGAGCGAGCTGTAGCTTGTGTCTGTGGTTGAGCACATGCTAAGCTCAGGTGTCGACTCTGAGTCAGGAGTGCCGAAGTTGCTGTCCATTGATGGCGTCCTGCTTGCTCGTTGTCTAGGCTTCCTCGGTTTTGCATGTGCCTTTGGAGCAGTCTTGCGAGCGGTAGTCTTACTCGCTGCAGTAGGGACATGTCGTGCTTGACCTTGCTTCGAAGGCTTCTTGTTCGCCGCAACGAGGTCATAGACCCAATCTCCAACTTTCTCTTTGACACCGTATTTGATCCAGCTGATCATGCTGTTCCAGTCGTCTTCGAACTCTTTACTGTCCGAGGGTGTGAGCTTGCCGCCAAGGTTTTGGCGAAGGAGATCGTCAACGCACGGCATGGGGTGCGGAAGCACCCCAGAACTACAGATAGGCATGTTTGAGGAAATCATCTTTGCCTGTATGAGGATTCTCATCTTTTTACGGTCCTTGCAAGCGAATTTGTTCTGTATCTGTGACCAGCCAGATCGTCGGCGAGCGTTGATGAACCATAGCGTGAGTTGGTCGATGTTGAAGGGCTTGCGGCATGAGAACGGTGTACCTGGAAGGGCGGATGTTTCGTTGGTGATCCGGACCAAAGCTTCCTTGTCTTCTTGATTGGGGTAAGGATCGTCGAGAGTGGCGAGGAAGTGCTTTCGCATATGGTACGAAGGCAAAGTCTCTGACAGGTCTTGTGGCTCGTGCGATCGGCTGGGCGTGCCTTGGGCTGTCATTACCGTCGTTGCTTCCTCTACAGCTCGGGAGCAGAGCGATTCGAAGGCTCCCTCGAGCCCAAGCCTAGTTTCTGCCACCAGCTTGATCCTTTCTGAGGCTTGACGAAGCTGCTCTACCACTTCTCGATCTGATTCACGTGTCGTATTGGTCGCGGCTGCCTTCTCCTTCACTGCCACCAGGCGAGCGACGAGGTTGATGTTGTCGGTCTCGCTTGAATGAAGGAAGTCATTCTCGATATCCTGTAGGGACTGAAGAAGCTCTGAAAGTGAGAGGGACATCTCAAAAGAAAGCTGGATGCGAGTGGTGGTTCTCACGAAACTCAATGAAAGAGGAGCGGAACCATCTGAAAGGGACTGGGGCGGCCGCGGCGAGAAATTCACGAGCCACTGAATTTCTCAGTTGAGGCGCGTGTCTTTTCACCCAACTCAGTGCCACGGCTTTCATCAGAACTACATCCATAACTAATCATCTACTCCTTCCAAGATGTCAAGCTCGTCACAACTTTCAGAGATCTTCGACATGCTGTCTCGCCTAAGAGACGCTCTGCCTCCGGCTAGAACGTGTGAAGCGGATCACACGACTGGCAGTGAGGGCTTCGATCTTCATTTATCTTCCACTGATACCCAGCGCCTCTATAGAGACCTGACGTGCCGAAATGTTTCGACTAAGCTCTGCGATGGGCTCATCACTATCTACAGTGACAGGATGGCACGCTTACAGCACGAGTATCGGACGGTGTTTTCGCAAGCGATTTTTGAGCTGCGAAGTCATGGGAACCAGGACTACGACTTCGTTTGTGCCTTTCAAAAGCTTCTCCAGCGAAAATTTGTATTGCAAGCGCAAGAATCATGGCAGGCTATATTACAAGAGATCGAAAATTATGGACACTCTGCCGGTACTCCAATCTCAAAGGAAGATGTTGTAGTCCAAAACAAGTGTCCTTCCAGGGAACTCTGGCCTGGCATGACTAAACCAAGCAGAGGACACGACTCGGACGCGGTGCGAATCCTCGAACAAGCTTTCCGACACACGCCGAATATCACTCAAGCTGAAAAGTATCGACTAGCTGAAGTCACCGGACTCAAGCCCAAGCAAGTCACGATCTGGGTAAGTAATGCCTTCGACTCATAACAACATTCGCTGGCCAATCCAGCGAGGAAACCTCCTGCAATGATGTGAAGTCTTCTGAGACCTGTGAATGAGCCCTGCAGCCGGCAAAAGGGGGGGCATCCCGATTGTCAGCCATGGGCAACATGACTCAAATGAATATTCTGAGCTTTCTTCGCTGAACTGGTAGCGTGGCATCGCTTGTAGTAGAGACACTGCTAATACAGAGTGCTAATCATCCTACTCATTTTAACTCATCTCTCCATGCCACAGTTCCAAAATCGCCGCAACCGTAAAGGTAGGAGAGAGGCAAAGCCCGATCCTATGACTCTGCCTCAGACCTTTGATCCTCTCCCCGAACAGCCGCGTACCCCCTCTTCGCCGCCGACGCGGGACTTCAGCTTGCCGGAAAAGAAGCGCAAGTCGTATGGCGCGCTCGGTCGCGGATCGCCCTCTCCTTATGAGTCCGACTCGGACGACTCTTCGCTTCAGCTCAAAAAGCCTCGTCTGCCACGCGCCTTGTCATCCACAAGTGAAGCTTCAATCTCTTCTCTTGAGATGGAGAAGCCATTCACTGAATGGAGCAGCCCTTCCTCGCGATCGACCAGCTCGTCGTCCTTCTCCAACAGCCCCAGCGACTGCTTCGACAGTCCCAGCCAAGCTCAAAATGTCTTTCGTCTGATCAACCCACTCAAGTATGAGGACAGGGCAAAGCAAGACATGCCCGCTGTCACCATGGCGACTCCGCCTCACCCGACGTACCAGAGCGCGGGCAACGTCGGAAAGTCGCCTTTCACGAGCGACAATATTACCAGCACGGGTGCCGGGGCCGAGCATAATGCCAGCGTTTCCACTCAGTCGGGCAAAATGCAGCTGGCCTTTCCAGCCTGGCAGTTTAATCAGGAGGCTCTGAACAGAGAATTGCGAGAGAGCATTGAGCAGGCACTCAACATGTCCGCTTTCCGACAGGGCAGCGAACGGAGCGTATCCTCCAGCTCGTGGAATTCACTCTCGTCCGCGACGACGGATGACGATGGCTGGGTTGACGAAGACGAATTGCCCTCGAGGTCTGGTGGACCCGGTAAAACTCCTGTTAATGGTGCTGGCTTGAGCCAGCCAGGTCTGACGGACCAAACTTCAATGCTTAGCGCTCCACAGCAGGCGGCAACTTCCCGCGCACGCTCGACGTTAGCTGGCCATGCTAGCAACTGCTCCACTGGCGACCACCTCGAAGACAATGCTTTCGATCTGAACCAGTTCTTCGAGTCTGCTGCGGCCGCCACCAGTGCCACAACTGGCCTTCACGTGCCAACCTCAAGCCCCTTTGTCCCGCATCAGCACTACTCACCTCAAGCTCCCACCACTGGCACCACTCCCGCTTCTGTCGGGTCCTGCCTCGACTTCGAAGTCGAAATGTCTGACATCCAAGATTACATCAACAGCACTCTCCTTTCCTCGTCTCAGCCAGCTGATGGCGAGCGAGCGAGCGGAGATGGAAGTCAGAATGCAGCTACGGGCGAAGTGCAGGAGCTGCCTGCTCAATTCTATCTCAACTTTGATCTTTCATCGAACATGTTCACTGCCGGTTAGAAGGACGTCTGGTCACGTCTCTTCCCTGCCGCTGTCTCCTCAGGATGCTCTCGTCTTTTTGCTTCTTATATACCTCCTGGCCTCTCTGGCCGCTTGCGTTTATCTTTGCTACCATTTTTCCTGGAAATCTCTTGTGCTCGTATCATCATGTGCTCCATCTTGTTCTCAATTGCTCCGTCTCATCATGTGCTCCGTCTATCTTGTGCTCAATCTCAAAGTGTTTTTTAAAACATCAATGCTTGCGCAATCAAATTTCGTTCTGACATCCTCACGCGTGACAAAGAGTTCTATAAGTATGTGAATTGCTTCTCTATCATCACAAAATGCTTGTCCTTCAATCACATCAAAGGCTCATGCACAGCCTCCCCGTTGACCTGCACCTCCTCCTCAGTTCCCTTGGCCCATGCCGCCCTCTTCTCGTCCCTGTTCTTCTTCTCCTCCTCCAGCTCTGCCTCGGTCTTGAAAGCATTCGCGAGCGGGAAGACTGCCTTTGCCCTCGCATCCAACTCTGCCACCTTTCCTGCATCGATCTTTTTCAAAATCGAGCGAGCTTCGATAGCGGTCTTGAGAGCGTTGTTCATCTCCCTTGGTCCAGTCAGCTTAGCCTGACCAACAGCAGTAGGAAGAGAGAGCAGGAGTTCAATCGCTTCTTCAACTTTACTCAAACTGAGTGCAGCGCTGGCATGAGCGAGCACATTCTTTGGCTTCGACGCGGTCGACTTCTGCAGCGATTCCGTGTAATACGTCTGCACCGGCTTGTCCCCAGGCACGACCTGCGAAAGTGCATTTTCAATAACACTTCCAATCGGTTTCGGCGCAGCTTTCAAATCCGGTAGACTACTCTTCAACGCCACAACAGTTTCAACCACCTCCGCCTCATCCTCTTCACCACTCAACTTATGCAACTTGGCTACCGCCCTCGTAGCAAGCAACCAATTCTTTTCTCTCATGCTAACTTCAAACACCGCTTTCCAAGTTTCTTTCTTTTCTGGTGCATGTTCTTGCATAAATCTCAACCATTTCTTTGCTGCCACCAATGGCGATTCTTGCACCTCCTTGAAAAGTTCCAAACCCTTCGGATCAGGGTCAACCTTCGGCCCATCATCATCAATACTTTCACCATTAGCAGCAGCTTCTTCAGCCTTCTTCTTCTTCTCTGCTGCTTCGGCTTCAGCTTTTGCTGCCTTCTTCGCTTCTGCTTGTCTCTGCTTCTTCAAATACTTCTTCTTCTCCGCTTCGCTCAATCCCACCAATGCTGGATCCTCCTCTTCATTCCCCTTCGGCGCAATAAACGCCGGTGTACTTGGCTCGTCATGCAGCTTCGTATAAATCTTAATCGCATTTGCTGCAGCTCGAACATAAGCAGGATGAGATCTAAGCTTATCTTCAAACCTAACAAGATTGACATACGAACGTAAAGTCATCTTTCGCATACAATACGAATGGAAATCCAGTTGATCATCCCAAAATTCTTGGAATGTTCGATCTAATTGACCCAATCTCTTTAATGCCATGGCATAGTTTTCTGCTCTGAGGTAAGCTTCGGATTCTTCAGCAAGATACCAGAGTGCTTGCATTTCGTTGAGATCATATGTTGGTGAAGGGGCATCGGGTTTTGTGAATAGACCAACAACTTTTTCGGCTTCGGGAGTGTCGTTAATTCGAAGCAAGTATTTGGCGGCTTTGGAGTTGAGGAATCGATCTTGCCCGTCTAGCAAACGCGCGTCGGTCATAGCAGCGGAGGCACCGAGCAGATCGCCAGCGCGTTTCAAAATTCGCGCCCGAACCATGTGCAGCTCTGGAAGGGTTGAAGAGTGGGAGATGGCAGAATCGATGTAATGCAGCGCCAAACTGGAAGAACCGGTAAGGGAATAGTGCTGAGCGAGGTAGTAGAGAGACCAGAGGTAGGATGTGGGTGGGTCGGTTCCGTCTGTTGAAGGAGCGGCGGCGGTGGGTTGCCATTCCAGGCGAAGAGTTTCGACGATTTCTTCGAGTGTAGAAAGCTTAGCCGAATCGTGGTAAAGAGATTTGAGATCAGAGAAGAGAGATGGAACACCTTTGATGAGGGCAGATTTGACGTAAGCTGTAGCTTGCGATTTGAAGTCTTCGCCGGAAGCATGAATGAGAGCGAGACGTTTGGCTGCGGTGGATTTCGGGTGTTCCGCTTGAAGAGCTTTGAGTACTTCGACAGCCTTGGTGGAAGAGCCATCAGTGGAGATACCTAGCAAGTTCAGCAAGCCACCAAAGTACCTCTGGTTCTCTGGGTTACTCTTGATCAAGTCCTTCCAAAGCTTCTCTGCCTCGTCCTTCTTCCCTAGTCCTGCCAAACATCTTGCCTGCGCCTCCTGTTTCCCTCGGATATCCACAATGCTCTTCTCGCTGTTCTCCATCAAATCTAAGCTCTCTTGAAACTTGCCTGACTCCTCAAGAATGCTAGCATGGTACAGCAACACCTCGCTATGCTCGTAGCTCCTCTCGGGAACATCTCTCATCACATTCTCATACCCTTCCAACACCCTCACTGCCTCGTCCAACCCGCCTGCCAAGTGATGTGCGACTGCCAAACCGATCCAGTTGATCCTTAAATGTGGCTGCATTCTCAACAATGTCAACCTGTTCTCCACCATCGGCGGGTAATTCCTCAACTGCAACTGCAAGAAAGCTGACTCTCTCAACAAGTTCACATTTCCACCTCCTTCAATCCTCAAAGCTTGTGTATAGCACTTTATCGCTTCCTCATAGTTCTTATCCTGTCTATGCAAGATTCCGAGAGCATGCCAACAGATGAAAGAAGTGAGATCGAGTCTCACACCCTTTTTAGCGAGCTCGATACCCTCAGCTCGACGGTTTGTGGATCCGAGAAGTAGACCCTTCATAGCAACGGTTTCACCATGATCTGGAAACTTTTTGAGAATGGTATCGGCGGTTTTGAGACCAAGTTTGTACTTTTTGGTTTCGTATTCTTGGATAAGGCGCTGGAAGAGGGTGCGCTCTTTGGTGGGGAGAGCGGCGCGTTTGGGCGGCATGTTGGGCGAGTGCGCTGCGCCGGGTTCGAGTGGGGAAGAAAGGGAAGAGAGAAGGCTTTCGATGGATCCCGACGACGGTCCTACGAGCTGGCAAGGGTGGATAGCGCGATGCTGAAAGAAGCTAATCGCAAAGATGTGTGTCGGTTTGTGTCGATGTTGGTAATGATCAGGAGGAAGTGAAAGAAGAGGCGCAAGAAGAATTGATTGAGTCGACCCTTGTCGTTCTGAGTTGGTTGTCCGTGCAGCAACGGCTGCTCTTCTTGTTTCTGAAGCAGATCTTCCGATTTTCCACGTTGAGAAGAACCCCAACGAGCTCTCAAAGAACAAGAGGCAGCACACCGCGACTTTTACTCTCGCTGCTTGGTGATCGCAAGACTGCGCCGCTGTGCATGCGTGCAATTTTCGCACCTCTTCAAATATGTTTGATCGACCCCATCCACAATCGTCGGCTTTTTCGGTCCACGGACCTCCACGCGGATCTCAGCAAGCCTTCATCCTCGGCTGTTCAGACACATGCTCGAGCCGCCAAGACGACTCACACTCGTTGCCATCTTGCCACCACCATCATCATCCTGTCACCTCGTTTCAAGGACTATCTTGCTTGATTCCGGCTCGAAGGGCGCCGAATATCGACCCTTGCATTCGTTCATTCAAGATAGCCTCCTTCAACCCGGCCGCAGCTGTGCAAGCTGCTGCTGCTGCTACTACATCATCACACTCTGCTCCTACTTGGCCTCAGTACAACGATCCGCCTCCTTCTTCCTTCGGTTCATCATCGAATCCGTACGGTGCCGCAAAATCTAAGCAACGCCATCACATCGCAGATCCAATTGTAGCATCCGGTGGAGCAGCAGCACCTTCGCCCTCATCCTACGCACAATCGAGTTCTGTTCCTACCGGACCTGTTCGTCGAACAGCAGCATCACATACCAAGAACGTCTTCTCCGTCTCCACCGAACGCTGGGCCAAGCGTCTTATTGATATGACTTCTCCTTATCCCAACTCCCAGCCCAACGGCACCACCAACGGAGGAGCAGCACCACGAGAAGTATCCATTGGAGTCGGAACAGTCTACGACCAATCCGCATTCAACTCCTACTCTCGTGTCAACCCTGACGATCCATCCTCACATCCAACTCCATCTCGATCGCACTACTTTCTATCACGAGATGAAATTCTTAAAGGTGTAGCAAATCGATTTGTTCATTCTTCTGCATATCTTTGGTTTTATGCTGGTATGGCTTTAGCTTCTCTTCTTACTGTTGTGATCTCACTTACTTCCGATTGTCCTGGTACTTTGTTTTACGGCTTGGAGTTGGCGATTAACTTGCTTTTGATTGCTGAAGTTGGTATCCGGCTGCTGGCATTTGGAAAGCAATTTTGGAAAAGTACATATAACATTGTTGATCTAGGTTTAGTGCTTTTATGTGCGATAACTTTATTAGTCATCTTTTTCCATCATGAATGTTCCCCTTTCCGACGAGGACCTACTTACCCCGATGACGATGGTAGTGAAAGAAGTGGAAGAAGTGGAAAAGGAGAAGAGTTACTAGATTCAATCCTCTTAATTGGTAGAAATGTAGTACAAGCTTTAAGATTGGTTAGTATTGTAAGAAGAAGTGGTAGTAATGTTACAAGTAGACCAACTAGGATTGAAATTGGTAATAGACCTTATAGTTTGGATTTGGATTTGGAAGATGAAGGTGCAATGGCAAGAGATAGAATTAGGATTGGGGAAGAGGAAAGAGCTCCTTTGTTCGATGCTGATGATGATGAGTTGTGATCGTTTTCTTTGTTTCTGTATGGTATGGTATCATTTTGAAGATTATTGTTTGGATTCTTCTCAAGATTGTGTGTGTATCAATTTTGTGCTTCGAAGGCAGTAGAAAAAACACAAGTCTGGTTTCAAGGGTGAAAAAATCGAGAATCTGATTGTTCATTATATCTAATCGTACAACAGAAAAGATTACAAGACTGAGGCAAAACAAAAACTTTTAATATCACATCTAACTAAGATTTTTCCCTCGGATAATGATTATGTTGATATCCAGATCCACCAGCTACACTTTCATATCCAGGTGGACCAGTACTACTTTGATAATCATCATACTGCTGACTACCATTTTCCACTTCATAATTCTGTTGTTGTCCTGCTGAAGAACCTTCACCTCTATGATTTCCATCATCGTATTGACTAACTACACCCATTGATGGATATTGAGAATGATATTGTTGATGTTGATGTTGATGTTGATGTTGATGTTGATGTTGGGATTGATGATCATATGCAGAAGAAGCATAATTTCCATAACCAGCTTCATGACTCTGACTAGCTTCACCTCCATGAGCAACACTTGCTAATCCAAATCCATCATCAATCGTACCTTGACGACGATCACCATTCGTACCCTCTGCTACTGCTGTAGCATCATATACAATTTCTTGTGGTTCACTACTACTACCACCTCCTTCATGTTGAGGAATAGAAGGAAGATTTCTTGGACCTCTCATTCGAGAACCTTGTGGACTGGTAGGATCATGAAATCCAGATCCAGATGTTGTTCCAGAAGGACCAAATGTGGCTCCTGAGTATTCGGTTGGATGACCATATTCAGCAGTAGGTTGACGACGACTACGTTGACTAAAATGACTACCACCAGTACCTTGAAGCTGCCCTGCGGAAGAGGAAGAAGGTACAACATTTCCATAAGCATCGTATTGCTGTTGCTGCGAATTATACTGGTTATAATCATTCATAGGTGGTGGAGAAGAAACTTGAGGGTATGGACGAGGTGCAGGAGTGAGAGAAGATGTTCCATCCAATCCATCGCGATAAGGCTGTGGACCATGACCCGGGATATAAGTAGCTTCACTATGTGCATTCGACATAGTCGAAGGCTGTCTCTGAGCTTGAATATTATGTGCACCATGACCAGCCGAATTATTTAGCATAGGTGGAGAGCTTGAAAAATCTTCAGCACGACTTGCTTGTGCTTGTCTTCGACCATACCCTTGTCCTACACCGTTAATAACCGAACCACCAACAGCACCGACAGCGCCTGCACGACCAAAACTGTTGTTAGTAGAATAAGCAAGACCAGGTTGATGGTGACTAGCACCGTTATCGTACGCATGATCATCGTAATCGTTCTTGAGTGGAACTTCGTATTCGGTTTCGTACTCGGCAAATTTGGGAAGATCTCCTCCTCCGCCTGATCTGCCATTCTTGCGATCCAGAGTAGCTTGTCTACGCTTACGGTCGGCTTCTGCATCAAGAGCATCCATACGCATCTGTTCGCCGTAACGATCCTGCATGGGAGCAGATGGGCGTGCTCCGTAGGATTCGGGGAGATGTGAATCCTTGACACGATTGCGTTTTCTCCTGCTGCAAATGCCACAGCTGAATGCACAACCTGCTAGGAACATGAGAATCCATGCAGCCAAGGTCATCCATATAGCCATACCGAGTTGAGCACTTGCGCCATTGATATCATCGATGCGCTTCTTTGCGACAATGAACAAGGCAAGATCGAGACCGAAAGCAACGATGGTAATGAAAGCACCGATACCGGTAACAAAGGTGCCAAAACAGTTGGTAGAGAGTTCCCTGCAATGTGAAATGAGACCAAGAAGCACGGATACCACAGCAAAGGCAAGAGCGACAGGATGAAGGACTAGGGTGTAGGTGAGACCTTTGATAACGGCAGAAGTGTATCTACCAGAAATGACTTGTATGCCGAGCAACTGATTAGGATCGAAAGAGTAGCCAAGGGTAGGACTACTACAAGTGTCGCCAATGCAGTAGCCCAGAGTACCGAAGCGTGCGACTTGACCATTTTGAGAGCCACCTCCTCCGATAGTAGCTTCCAAGAAATAGATGGACTTGATGATAGGAGTGGAGATGGTGACAAGGCCGAGCAAGATGGCAGCTACCAAAGTGAGCAAAGTGCCCGGCGTGGCTGGCCGGATCATGTTGGCGGCAGCAACCTCGTCGAGTCAGGGAAGCCGGATCCAGTGGACGGAAGATGCTATCCGGCGGGAGGGATTAGGGAGATGTTGAATTGATCCAGATGACTGGCGCAAAGGCCTGCTAGCGTGAGGATGTATACAGTGCTGTATGGCGAGGCTGACGCCGCAATCAAAGATGCTTCAAGGATCAATGACGATGATGATGGTGATGGTAGTAATGATGCCACGCTTGAAGTGGTGGCGAAGAGGATACACTAACAAAGGCCGAGGTTGCACGAAATGGCAGAAGAGAGTATGACGATATGCAGAGTCTGCCGTGAGTTGAGTGTGTACAGTAACGGGACGGAGAGCGCGAGAGAGACAAAAGTGACAGATTGCGAGGGTCTTGGCGTTGGTTGCCGAGAAATTCACCTAGAAAATCCCAAAAGGCGTGAAATAGGGGCGAGGGAAGAAGAAGATTCAACTTTACACGCCAGAAGTAAGGAATCGGAGCCATATCAATCAATCAATGTGGGCGGGCGTTGTGGGGCCGCCTTGTGCAGCTGCTCCATGAGATACAGCATACAGTAACTACTGTAGCAAGTAGATTGGCTGTGCTATGAGTGCTGAACTCACATCTTGTTACTGTACAGTAGCTGTCAAGCAGACACAGGCACTCCGACGCCCATCTGACATGCGGATGATCCGCCACGAGTATTACAGTATCCTGCTAATTTATCGGTTGTGCCGACAGAGACAAGAGATGTGAGTTCGACAACATTTTGTCTCGCGCTTGCACTGCCTCATACAAATATTGTGGGTCAGCTTCTGAGGTCGTGTAGAGTTCATTGCGGAAAAAAAGAAGAAAATCCAGATTAAAGTGACGATCTCACATCTTGGAGAAAAGTTCAGCAACTCCACTTTCTTTGCTGTGTGGCTCGACCGTCGCATACAATAGAGAGCAACAGCACAACACAGCACAGCCCGAGTACTGTAGTGAGAAGAGTGAGTCTGCGTGATTACTGCTTCAGTTCACACTCCGCGCGGTCACTCTTGACTTGCCTTGACTTGCTTTGCTTTTTGACACCGAAAAGCACCGATCTGCTTCCCTTTCTGGTGCTTTGCTGCTGCCCGTTCCCCGCCCATCGCAACGCAACTCGACGCAACGCAGCAACGGCAAGCGTCACTCCGCTCTTCTCACTCAACTCGCTCGCTTCGCGATTTCCCCTCGACTTCTCAACTTCGACCCTTCTTTGCAACTGAGCCGTGCGTACTGTACTTCCCAGCCGGCAATCCCTTGCTTCTATCCTATCCATCCCATCCTCATCCTTTCTTCATCCTCACTTCCAACCTATTCACAGTCAACACACCGTCATCAACACCGAAGCTGGCGCTGGATACCAACCATGTAAGTATCTCATCATGTCGACATCCACGTACAGCAACCAATGCTTGCTTGCTTGCTCACTCACTCACAACATCCCTCAATCCTCTCTGTTCTTCTCTTTCCAAATCTTAGGGCCCGCTTCGATGATCATTTGCCTACGAGGCCCGTCGATCGCGACAAAGCCGAGTCTGAGCTCTCCATTCATATCAAAAAAGCTACCAGCACTGAAGAGTCGGCTCCCAAGCAAAAGCACGTCCGCAAATGTATCGTTTACACCTGGGACCACCGTACCTCTCAATCCATCTGGACCGGCCTTCGCGTCCAACCCATTCTAAGCGATGAAGTTCAGACCTTCAAAGCGCTCATTCTCGTCCACAAAGTTCTTCAGGAAGGTCATCAGGTCGTGCTCAAGGAAGCACAGGCTCAGATCGGATGGTTTGAAACTTGTGCCCGTACCGTCGGTGCCGACAGCATGCGTGGCTACGGCTCTCTCATCCGCGCTTATGTCAACTTCATCCTTGCAAAGCTTCGTTTCCACCGGCATCACAAGGAGTTCAACGGTCTTTTTGAATATGAAGAGTACATCTCCCTCAAGAACATCGACAACCCCGATGAAGGTTACGAAACTATCATGGATCTCATGAATCTTCAGGATCAGATCGAGCAATTCCAAAAACTCGTCTTTGCGCATTTCCGTGGCTCGGCCAATAACGAATGCCGTATCTCGGCTCTCGTGCCCCTCGTCAAGGAGAGTTACGGTATTTACAAGTTCTTGACTTCGATGCTCCGTGCTATGCACCGACGTACCGATGCCAGCGACGCTCTCCAGCCCTTGCGAGAGCGCTACGATTCGCAGCATCACTCTTTGCGCAAATTTTACTACGAATGCGCCAATCTCAAATATCTCACTTCGCTCATCAACGTTCCCAAGCTCAATCACGATCCTCCCAACTTGTTCGAGCTTCCTGAAGAAGGTCCGTACCTGCCTCCCCGACAGACCCCGAAAGCGCCCACACCCGAGCCGGGTCCTTCTCAGGCTGAGATCGACGAGCAGGCACGTCTCCTCAAGCAGTACGAAGACAAGCAAGCCGCCCTCAAAGCTCAAGAAGAAGCCGAAAGGCAAAGGCAAGCTGATCTCGCTGCCAAGCAACAACGCGATTTTGAAGAACAGCAACGTCTTCAAGCTGAACAGCAACGACTTGCTCAAGAGCAACTCATGCGCGATCAGATGAATCAGATGCAAGGCGGTCGAATGGCCGAGCTTGAACGAGAGATTCTTGCTATGCGTGGTCAATACGAGCGAGACCAACTTATGCTTGAACAGTACGATCGACGTGTCAAAGCTCTCGAGACCGAATTGGCCAATATTGGGCAGAACTTCGGTGCACAGATGCAGGGTAAGGATGACATCATCAAGCAGCTTCAAGATCAGGTTACCTTGTGGCGAAACAAGTATGAGGCTTTGGCGAAATTGTATTCGCAGTTGAGAACCGAGCATTTGGAGATGTTGGGTAAATATAAGCAGATGCAGATTAAGGCTGGTAGTGCTCAAGAGGCGGTTGATAAGATGGAGAGGATGGAGAGGGATGTTAAGGCAAAGAATTTGGAATTGGCGGATATGATTAGAGAGAGAGATAGAGCTAGGTTTGATTTGGACAGGATTAAGGCTGGTCAGAAGGAGGAGTTTGATAGGTTGAAGAGGGATCTGATGTTTGCTAATGAGAGGGCGGAGGATGCGACCAGGGCAAAGAGTTCAGAGTTGAGTGGGATGATGTCGACTTTGAACAGGCAGATTGCTGAGTTGGAGGAGTCGTTAAGGGAAAAGAGGATGGAGTTAGATGCTAGGGATGCTGAGTTGCAGAGGATTCGTGATGAGAAGGATGCCGAATTGGCGATTATGCAGGAAGGTATGGATGCAACTATCAAGCAGTTGAACGATATGCAGTTGGATCAGGGAGCTAACGACCAGGCGGTGAATGCGCAGATTGATACGCTGATTTTGGATAACACGAAGAAGTTGAACGCCATCATTGACTCAATCTTGCAGGCGTGCGTTGATAAAGTGGATGATGCGCTTTACGAGCTCGAATCGCCTTCTGGCACGGGCAACACTACTGCTACACCCGAGTATGTTCTGTCGATGATTGAAAAGGGTACAACATCTACGAACGAGTTTGCTACCGTCTTTTCGCTCTATTTGAGTGGAGAGGTAGGTGGTGAACATGTTGAAGTCATCAAGAGAGCCAATCAGCTTGCCCAAACCATTAGTGATACGCTTACTAGTACCAAAGGTATCACACGTCTTGCACAAAGTGATGATGCAGCCGATAAACTTATTGGTACAGGTCGAGAAACTGGTAATGTTTTATTACGATTCTTTAGTAATCTTCAATCGTATCGATTGGCAGGTATAGCTCCTGCTCAAAGACGTGATGTTGTTGCACGTCAAAATATGGAAGCTCGATCTGCGTTTGCTTCTCTTAACAGTGTAGTTGAAACCATGGTTAAAGCTGGTAATACTATGTTAGCTAATGCTAATGGAGATATTGGAGATATTGTTGAAAGGGAAATGATGAATGCAGCTTCAGCTATTGATGCAGCTACAGCTAAATTGCAAGCGTTATTATCTAGACCTAGGGATCATAATAAATATAGTGCTGTTGATTTACAAGTTCATGATGCAATTTTGGAAGCATCGTTAGCGATCACAAGAGCTATTGCAGGATTGATTAAAGCTGCTACTGAAAGTCAACAAGAAATTGTAGCTAAAGGAAGAGGTAGTAGTACTAATCAACAATTCTATAAGAAGAATAATCGATGGACTGAAGGATTAATTTCAGCTGCTCGAGCAGTTGCTTTTGCTACCACAATGTTAATTGAAGCTGCAGATGGTGTAATTATGGGTACACATAGTTTGGAACAATTAATTGTAGCAAGTAATGAAGTTTCAGCTGCTACAGCACAAGTTGTTGCTGCAAGTAGAGTTAAAGCTGAATTCATGTCTAAAACTCAAGATAGATTGGAAAGAGCTGCTAAAGCTGTTACTGAAGCTTGTAGAGCTTTGGTTAAACAGGTTAAGATTATTTCGGATAAACAAAGTGAAGGAAATGGGGAAATGGATTATTCGACTATGGCAATTCATGAGTTTAAAGTGAAAGAGATGGAACAACAGGTAGAAGTTTTGAAATTGGAAAAAGAGTTAACTCAGGCTAGGAGGGTACTGGGTGCAATGAGAAGAGCTGGTTATCATGCTAATGAGGAAGATTAAGATTGAAGGTGATTTATTGTAATTGGGTGGAATAATGGAGGAGAGTGTATATGTGAGAAAATGTTTTTCTTTTAATGCCAAAAAGGTTGTTTCGAATCAATGCTTTAATGTTTGTGATTTTGTTATGAGTATGACTCTGCGATACGGGGTTTTGACACCTCCAATCGAGTGAGCAAAAAGAGTATCTCTTCAACCAAGTAAGAATTTTTCAAGTTGAGACAAGTAGAGTCACAATCGGCTACGATATGTTGAATTTTGAATATCACAGCCTTTTGTTTTTCCCTTTTCTTTAAGCTCAAAGTTGAAGCAAAAATGTGTTTATCTGTTTCGGTTGTGATAGATTCTATAGTGAGTAAGAGAAGTGTTGTTGGAAGATGAGACTTTGCAACACACACACACATACACACACGATAGCATCTCGTAAGAAAAAAAGATCATCCTTATTGCAAATACAATTGTTTCTTTCTATCAAATGATTCACCTGATCCTTTGATCTCAATCCGAACTCCATTTACTCCTTCTTCTTCTCTCTTCAACACTACCCCCTAATCCCAGCTCTATGAATAGCCCATTCCTTCTCAACCAAATGAGTAACTTTTTCCACTGTCCCCATCAACCTATCCATATCTCTACTCCAATCATTCAATACATCAGCACCACTCTTCCTCTTCTCAAAAACAACCATACCCTTCGGTCTATCCATCTTAGCCCAAACAATCCCACTACTAACCAACTCCGCTAAACTCTTCTCACTCTCCTCCTCACTCAAATCCAATAACTCCGCCAATCTCTGCAGTGTTATTCTTGTATAATAATGTGAAATAACTCTAATATTATGTTCAACAACTCTTTTATGTAACTCTTCCCATCTATGTTCCCCATCTTTTGTTTCTTTACTAAAAATATTAGAAGATCTCAACATAGGTGAATATAAAGATTCAATTCCAGGCCAACGCATTAATTCTTTAGTTGTAAAACATTTTAATAAATTTCTATGTTCAGGTATTTCCTGCAAATCATCATTCATTCCTTCAACTCTTGCCATAAGATCTGATTGTTCATTATCATATTTAGCAAGTGCTAAAAATACAACCACATTTCTTAAAATTTCTTTCTTCGTTTCTCCATCTTCTTTAATTGAATTAGTATCATAAATTTCTCTATAATACTTACAAATATCTAAAAATTTATCCTCTTTCAATGCATATTCAATCATAAGTTCATAATACCTTAACTTGAGATCATGATGTTTAACATTTTCAAACAATTTAGTATTAATCTTCTTACTAACAATTGCCATTTTAGCTAAATCATTCCTTTCGTAATTCAATCTCATCTGTTCCAAAATAAATTCAGCTTTCTCTCTTCTATCCATACTTCCAAATGTCTCTACAGCTAAATCTTGTAAAGCATCAGCAGCTTCATTCACTTTTCCTTTCTTATACAACATTCTACTTAACAACAACGTAACTCTTGCTCTCTCTACTTCAACAAAAATCTTTCCTTCCGTTACAGTCCTTAACAATTCAACCAACTTCATCTTCTTTTCCTCATCAACTCCAACATCACCAATCTTTTTACCCGCATCTAACAGTTCCAAAACTTTTTGATTCTGAGCTCCTACTTTTTCCTTTTCACGTTCTTCTTGTGCTTCTTGACGTTTTCTAGCTTCCTGTGCTTCTTTGGATTCTTTTTTACCTTCGTCCTTTTCTTTCTTAGCTACCTTTTCAGCTTCTTTCTTAGCTTTCTCTTCAGCAAGATCACGCATCTCTTCGTCTTTAGCTTCTTGTTCTCGCCTTCTTTCTTCAGCAGGATCTACGGAAGGGTAAAGGAATGACATGACGAGTTGAACCATTCGAGTGGTTGCCATTTTAAGTTGACCATGCTTCTTGGAAAGAGAGATGACGGTTTCGGACAAAAGATCCCAGTTTGTCGAAGAAGGAGAGGGAGTGTTTCGGATCAGGAGGATGGCAAGCAGAAGAAGACGGGTGGTGGAGGTGAGATCGGCGGCATTTCGAGATTTCTTTTCGAGTGCAAAGACTTGCTCAAGCGCTGATGGGAGTGACGAGGGCGACGAGGTGGAAAGGGAAGGTGAGAAGGAGGAGATGAGACTGTCCACTTCAGTGGAGAAGTCAGCTTCTTGTTTCTTTTCCGGAGCTGACATTGTGCTGCCTGAAAGAGCGGTGGTAGGGGGAGAGAGAGTATGTGTGTGTCTGTGACAAGTGGCTGTACACGAACTGCAGTGATGCGGATGTCGAACTGCGTTGAGGTGTGGTGTGGAGCGTTCACGTTGATGGTGATGATGTAGGTGGAAGAAGGAAAGTGTTGGTTGGAGTTGGTCACGCTCAGCTCAGGATCGGAAGCGTGTGGGCTTGTGCGGCTCGAAGTGTCAAAGTGGAGCAAAGCGTCGTCGTGGCCTTCGATCACAATCAATTCACAATTTCGCAGTTGCAGCCAGCGATCCAAAACGCGTCTCAGATCCAATCTCGCAAATAATCATTAGTCAGCATTGGTAATTACCCATACATCCTGACATTGTAAGGAAAGCCAAGTTAGCGTTTGGCGCTTTTGAGAGCGAACAGGCTCAAGCCCGATGCCGTTCTCAAACCTCACACTGAGTCGTCATGATGGGAGGAGTCCAGTCCTGTTGCAGATGCAAGCTGCATCCGGCAACACAGACTTCGAACATGCCGAGAGGAATCAAAAATTTGACATATGAGTATTGAAGAAGAATGCGCAACAGCTCGGAGGAGGAGGAGAATCAACATCGTGATAGGAACAACATGAGATTTGACTTGCAAGAGAGGGGGAAAAGTTGCTGCGTGTGAGAGGGGAGGAGGGGGGGAAAAATGCATAGAAATATTCGAGTAAAGACCGTATACAGTTGGCGTGGGTTGGACAACGTCCGTTGGGATTGGAATGCTCCTTAAACGGCACGAAGCTGATCGATCGTCGACAGAGCACAAAGGCAAAGAGTACAGACCAAAGTGTAAATCGTGCTGCAGGGAAAGAGTCATTCCCAAGAGTCGTTGTCAGAGAGTAGGGGGGAAATGCATTGAGGGGCAAGAGAGACTAATTGCAAAGTGTGACGATGACGACCTTGACGTGGATCTTGTGTGAAAATAGTAGCGAGACGTCGAGCCTTTACCAAGAAGGATGAGAAAGGGATAGATGCTTCTGCTGCTGGAGGATGCGAGAAAGATCCGTTCAGCAGCAGTGCGTAACCTTCCTGGTTGCTAGGACTGTAAGTTGATCATGACTGCGGACACCTGTCCTTTGATTTCCTACGAAGCCCTCTCGCATATCCGCGAGGAATTTTGGGTTGAGAAACACTTCACGCCTTGATTGTGAAGAAAGATAGTCATGATCCAGACCAAGCATCCGCTCGACCGTCCGTACTGTAAGAAGCAAGATCCGTTTGTGTGTCAAGATTGTTTGGGAATGTTGAGAAGAAGCTATGGAGAAGGCCGAGTCCCGCATCGAGATGGGGACACGAGCCAGACGATCAGAGTGTCAAGCTGCGACGTCTGGGAACTGACCAAAGAACATCTGGCGACGCCGTGCCATCTGATCCTCCAACGCAGCCCGTCTCGAATAAGAACGACAGGCCGGCCAGCGCAGCGATCATCGAGATCTCAAAACGCTGATCGACCACCTTGCCCATCGCTTAGTAGTAGCCAGGCTGGTCATCGCGCTTGAGGGGTCGCGACGAGCTAGGCATGTTCTGCGAAGCAAGGTAGGCCTTGTCGGCAGGGCGGGCAGTGCCGTAAGCGGCACGGGTGGTGTCCATGCCGTTGTTGACAGCCTCGTCTCCCTCCTGAGGAAGAACCTTGCGGCGGGGGAGCTGAGCAGCCTGCTGCTGCTGGACCTGCTGCTGCTTGACCACAGGCTCAACCTTGGCATCTTCGGTGCGCTGCTGAATGGACCAGTCGAAGACATAGTCGTACTGGAAGCCCTCACGAACGAAAAGGTCGCGGAAGAGCTTACGGAGGTAGGAGTAGTCGGGCTTGTCATCGAAGCGGAGGGATCGGCAGCAGTTGAGGTAGATGGCCATCTCGGAGGGGAAGCCTCGGCAGAGGAGCTCGGTGGGGGTGGTCATCTTCTTCTCCATGATACGGTCGTACTTCTGCTTCTTGGTGGCAGCCTTGAGACCCTGCCACGGGAGCGAGCCACGGAGGAAGTACATGAGAACGTAACCCAAACTCTCGAGGTCATCACGTCGGGACTGCTCAACACCAAGATGGGTGTTGATGGAGGTGTAACGGGCGGTACCGGTCAGGTTCTTGTTCTCTCTGTAAGGAATGTGAAGGTGAGTCTTGGGGTCACGGTACTTCTTGGCGAGACCAAAGTCGATGACGTTGACCTGGTTTCCACGTTTGCCGATGCCCATGAGGAAGTTGTCGGGCTTGATGTCACGGTGAATGAAGTTGCGGGAGTGGATGTACTCGATTCGTGAGATCTGCAGACAAAACAATTGGAAAGGGAGAGTAGAGCAAGAGGTCAGTATGTTTGCGGGACGAGCAGGGGGAGCTGAGTAAATTCTTTTTCTCGTTGCAATCAGAGCAGGATCAGACGCTGCGGTGCTGAAGATAGCAGTGTCGACGAAGAGAATGAGGATGACGATGACGAGAATTGATATACGTACCATCTGATCAGCAAGAAGCAAGACAGTCTTGAGCGAGAACTTGCGGTTGCAAAAGTTGAACAAGTCCTCGAGCGAAGGGCCGAGAAGGTCGATGACCATGGCATTGTAGTCGCATTCTTGACCGTACCATCGGACAAAGGGAACGCCAACACCACCAGCAAGGGTCTTGTAGACCTTGGCCTCGTATTCGAGCTGAGGGTGCTTGGCCTTGATGGACTCAAGCTTGATAGCGACCTCTTCACCGGAGATGATGTTGATGCCGAGGTAAATGTCACCAAAGGAACCGGAACCGATCTTCTTACCGATGCGGTACTTGCCACCGACACGGAGATCCATATTTGCTACTGCTTACTGCGATGGTAGACTGAGTAGGTGCGGAAAGATGTGGTGCGATGGGTTCAGCTCAGCCTTGGACGATGAACAGGTGAAGACTGGGCTGGCTTTAGCAATGGCAGCGGTGATGATGATGACGATGACGATAGTTGATGCGGAGCACGGTGCTGAAGTCAATGACGAACAGAGCTGGCGTCGGCGATGTCGGTGCGGAAGTGGAAGCGTGGCAGCGAATTGTGGTGCAAATGCTAATGTGAGATCGGCACGGGTCAGAAACAGAGTGTCGATGAGCGATGAGATGCGGAGTAAGAAGTAGGTGTGTGTGTGTGTGTCGTCGACTCAGCCGTAGACCCTCTGAAGACGATGGGATCAACGACGATGATGATGACGAAAAGGGTAGCGCGTGGTGGTGAGGAGAGAGAGAGTGTGTGCGTGTTTTAGAAAGGAGCTGATCGGTCAAGTGGAAAGCGGAGTGTGTGAGTGTCTGTGTGGGATCACTGCCAAATGACTGTCCGAAATCAAAAGGCTGGAGATGAGACGCTGACGAGCCTCACTGCTTGCTCACTGATTCACTCACTCACTTGTGTGTGTATGTGTGTGTCTCTCTGTGTGCAGGCAAGCCAACCGCGCTGGCCAACTCACGAACGAACGAACGAACGAACGCATCCGATGAGCAATTCCAAGAAATCCCAAGAAAGCAAAAGCAAAGCAAAGCACAGCACAGCACAACGCAGTCCCGAGTCCAATTTTCGAGTTGAAGCCCACCTTTCCGCGATCCACCAAATGCAGTTCACTAGGCAAGCCATAAGTAGGCAAAGCAAGCAAACCAATCAGCCCAGCCAACCAGCCAACTAGCCAGCAAGCCAAAATTCAAAAATCGAAGAAAATAATCCGGAAAAAGGGGGAAAATTCCCCAGCACGCCAGGCAGCCAGACAGTCAGCGAGCCAACCCATCATTAACGCTTGTGCGATTCGAAACGGAAATTTCCCTCTCGAAATTGACGCCGCGAATACAACCAACTTGAAGTCAAGCTCAATGGTTTTGTAGTTGTGACAGCCTCGAATTTGTATTCGTATTCTGCAAACAAAGAAGAGAGAGCTCCCCACCGCCGCCAAGATGTGTTGAAGAGGAAAGCGCAAGGGGCAAGGGGTCCGAGCCAAGGCAGCTGTGTCTCTCCAGTATCTCCGGCCAAATCACACACACACACACACACACAGCCCGTACGCATCCCGCATCCCGCCGTCTGTAGCCCGTAGCCCACACACTCATCAGCCCAGACCAGACCAGACAAGACCAGACCATTTTCATTTCAATACGGCCACGCCGACGATTCGGTGAATCTGGACGATCCTCAACGATCCAACTTGAAATCGCATGAACGGAAGAGGCTTCTCCGCCTTGCCTTGCTTCTCTTTGCCTCTCTGGTCTATGGCCTCTTGTGCCTCTCTTGCCTCTCTTGCCTCTAACGTTACCTGTCAGCTGTTTCCTATTCATGGCATGATTATTAGTCCGAGTGAGGCATCCCTGTCTTTGTCGTTGCGGCCGATTTCACCCTGTAAGTTACCGACTAGCCGAACTCGCAACTTGTCACTCTTGAATGTCCCTTCGAGTCTCATCTTCTGATGGCAGGCTAACTTAAGCATTGCGAACAACGACAGTGTTAGCGTTGCACATCGCATTGCGTCCTCGATCATGCTGACAACTTATGCGAAGTCGACCGAACAAGGTTTGGTAAAGTGAGTGCAGCAGAAGATCACCTTGTGTTGTGTCTCGATCTTGAAAAATCGGTAAAAGCTGAGAAAAGCGGCTCAATCGGCGGACTCTATGCTCCCGATCTTCCGCAGTTCTCTCGTCTGACAGCTGTCAGCAACCGCTGGCTGGCTTTTCTCTTCGTTGCCCTTCCTTACGCTGCGATGTCACGCCACGCTTTGATCCTTGACCGCAGAGTGGGGGCTGGAGCCTTGTTGTCAGGCACAACTTCTCCCTTCATGCAGCGAGCTTCAACTTCAGCTTCAGCTTCTGTGCTGTCTCTCTGTGTAGAACAAGGTAGAGCTTGATATTGTGACAGGTCAACCAACACACCACCCACGCGTGCAGGCAGGCGGGCAGGCAGGCGAGCGAGACATCTCCCACAAGATGGACCCTGACATTTCTTCTGTATGCATGCTTTTACTGCGAGATCTTCTTCATTGACATTTCCACATTGCAGACTTCTACAAGAACACTCATATTTGCAGTCTTGCCATGTCTCAACCCATTCATAGCATTTCTTGATTCTTTTGTACAGTGCGGGAACCTTTCCTTAGAAAGCAAAGCTCTCTCTATGAATCTTGTCCCCATCCCAACCAGCTTTTTCTAATGTTTGCAATACCATCGTTTCAAGCGCAGGTGGACCACAAACCCATGCTTCTGCCTCCTCCTCCTCCTCTTCCTCTTTGTCATCCATCTTCAACCCGTCGCTGATCTGTAATAAAAGTTCCGGATCTAATCTCTTTCCATGCTTCATTATCTTCACCTCAAAAGCACTCCTCTCCTCCTCAGGCAGAGTAATATCTTCATCAAACCCCGTTGATACAATATGAATATTCATCTTTCCCACTTTATTCCTCCCTTCCTCTTTTTTCGCTTCCATAGCTTGATAGACAAGATCCAGCATTGATAGAACTTCGCCTCTTCTCATAGCCAAAATCAATGTTACTGTTACATCAATCGCATCTGAACTTGAACCTGCTAACCACTTTGTAAATGCCAAAAAGGGTGTTACTCCAACCCCAGATGCAATCCAAAAGAACTTCTTCCTCCCACCAACACTTTTAGAAGGTAACACGAAATCACCACCAATACCCAGAACTGGTATTCTTCCAACTTTCTCTCCAAGTTCAAACATTTTTGGAGTAATCAATCCACCTTCAACTCTTCTCATTGTCACTGTAACCTCTTTTTCCGATTCAGAAGAAGAAGAAGAAGGAGAAGAAGAAATAGTCCAAGTTCTAATACCAGTATCATTCAATTCTTTTTCACCACCTATTTTTTCTGACATATGTTTATACTCTTTAACTTCATTAGCCAAAAGTGTATTGCAATCAAGAATAATATGTTGTCCAGCTTTATACTTGATAGGATTGGTAAGTTGGAATGTAAATGTAGCTAAGTTTTCAGTGTGTTGTTGAAATGTGATTATTCTTGCTTCGTTTAATCCTTTTTCTGTTTCTGATACAGTAAAAGTGGAAAAAAGTTCAGATTTCATTCGACGAACAGGTGGAAGATAAGCACTCCATCCAATTCCATCTTCACCTTTTTCTTCAAAATCTTCCATCCCCTCAAACTCAAAAGGTATAAGAGGAATCGCATCTTTAACATGCATAAATCCTGTAACTTCTAACCTTACACATGTATTTACACCTGGCCAAATATTTGTAGATTCTTCTCCAATTAAAACTTTTGCATTACCAGTAAGATATACAACATCAATAGGATAATTCTTTCTCATAAAAGGTATAGTGATACCTGCTACACCATCAGAATGAATATTACCGAGAGAAGACATGAATCGATTCCCTGAATAATCAGGTAAGTAAATCACTTCTTTCTCTCCTTCTTCTTCTTGAACTAAACGTAAAAATCCTGGTTTACCACCACGAATATTAATTCCAAGTTTAGATTTGAAAATGGTTGAAGTTGGAGAAGTATAACGAGTTGAAAGGAAGATTGTATCTGCTTTAGCTATGATTTTTTTTGTTTCTTCTGGTAGGAGTTCATCTTTTGAAAAGTTAAGAGATTTGTAAAGCATTACAGGATTGTGTTTAGGATTAGGAATAAGATTTCGAGTGTTGATATATTTTGGACAATTACCTAAACTCTCCATTACTTCGATTTGTATTGTTCTATCATCTTTGTTGCCAAGATTTCTCTCGTTAATAAATCCAGCAAATTTATTTCTTCTTCTATTCTCAAACATTACTCCTACGCCAGCAATCAGTTTCAATCCTGGACCTTGGTATGTTTCATCATCACCTTTTATCAAAGAAGTCATTCCAAATTTGGCTCCTTGTTTTAGAGCCATTTCAACCGGATGATCCTCATGTAACTTCATCGAAGAAGCAATGAGAGAAGTGAAGGAAGGAGATTGAATAAATCCATGAGATCCATCGTGAGAAGTTAGAAATGATCCCCAAGGTCTACCAGTACAATCTAGAGTTGCAACGGGTAGGATGTTTAGAGATGTAAAGAATGGTTGATGTTGAGCAGTTAGTTGAGGTCGAAAGATAGGATGAGCTCCTGAAACGGCTTCGACGTGACCAAGAGCTGTTTGTAGGAAAAGTTCGCCTGAATGCCATTCGTGGGAGGTCGCCATGATGATTGGTGAAAAAATTGTTGAGGAATTCGATGACGTTGATTTGGGTGATGTCAAAAGACAAAAGATTCTAAGTTATATTGGAGGGATGACGAGCAGCACGGTCCAGCCTGCCAGCCTGAGCTTGTTGGGAACGTGGAAAGGCTGGCTTTGAGTGTTTGCGGGGCAAATCAAAAAATGTCAAGAAGGCCTGCAAGCCCAAATCAGGGTCTCTCGGTTAATTACGAGCGCTTGTGTTGAGAGTCGGCAGATCCCGAACGCGCTGCATTGCCGTGCAAACTCTCTAGCTAACACCGCATAGAATCGTATCTCCGTGGCAGCATGTGAGCTTGAGCTGAACAAAGATGCTATGCCCGTCCTCACGCTGAAGTCTCCCAAATCTGAGTTCTCAAGACCGAACTAAGCCGAACCCGATCTACTCCAACCCGAGTTTTGAATGAAGAGATTGACGAGCCGCTTTGGGCGTCTGCCTTTTGCATCATTGCGCAAAAGATGATGGATGTTTTTTTGCGACCCGCACCCTTTTGCAGCTTTGGCAGTAGTGTTTCCTGGAATCATGTGAGAGGCCTGTGCAATTTTTTTCACAGCGCTATACACTTTACCAACACCAATCATCTGTATTGATATGATATGATATGTCAAAATCGGAAGAGATCCGATATGGCTTCACACACACGCGCTTTTGGGAATCCGCTCGACGCGACAACCGACGCGTAAATTACAAACTCCACTCCCACACACACACACACACGCACTTCTTTGCGCTTCCTTCTTGTTGTTTGCCTTTCTGGACATTTGCATCTCGATCTCTCCTCTCTCTCTCTCTCTCTCTCTAAACAACAACACCATCAACTTCCTCATCATCTCATTCGAACTGACCCCTTATTTCTCATAACATCATATCACCACTTTTGATCGTATCATCAAGGCAGTAAATCTTCTAGCCAGAGAGATAGAGAGAGAGAGATAGAGAGAAAGAGACAAGAATGAAAAAAGATGGAACAAGTTCTACGTCGAGAACTCAAATCATGGCAAAAACAATTTAAAGCTAAACATGGAAGAGATCCAACAAAAAGAGACATTTTAGCTGATTCGGAAATTGCAGGTACTTATGATACTTGGCAAGCTGTTGGAGGTGATATTAAGGTTGCTCAGAGTAAAAAGTCTAAGTCTAGTAGATCTAAGAAGTTATCCGAGCCCGAGCTTAGTGGTGGGGATGGTAATGTTGGTTGTAGTTCAACACCGAAGAAAAAGCAAAGATTTGACGATGGATCGCCAAGAAAAGGTAAAAATCCTTTTGCTACACCAACAAAGAATCATACTCATCATCCAGAAGAAGAAGTTTCAATAAGTCCAACAGGTTCATTAATAACAGTTGAATTAACACCTACCAAATCACGCTCACCTTTATTATCTCTTCTATCAAAACGAAATCAACATACTCCTTCTTCCAAAAAAAAGGAAGGACAAAGAGAATACATACCTTTTTCTTCACCATCCAAGCTTCGAACAACTCTTCTTAGCACTTCTTCTTTTCTTAAAACTCCAACCAAAAAGTCACCTTTACGAAAAAATGATGAGGAATTAAATGCGGCATTAGTAGCATATACACCTAGAACAAAAGCTAGAAAAAGATTAAGAGGTGAAGATATTCCACCTACTCCCAAACAGTCACAATCCAAACATCAGAAGGAAGATTTGAGAGAGGTTCAAAAACAAAAAGGTTTAGGTGGGTTTGGATTTGGATCTAATCGAAAGAAAAATGAAGGAACGGGGATGATGGGGAATAGGAGTGTTACTACTTCATCAACAATTTTTTCTCGTAGTAGCACTGCGACGATGTTGCAAAAAGATGGAATGAATGAGGATGGTAGTCCGATTAAGGGTGTTGCTAAATTTGGTAGAAGTGTGGAAACGAGTTATGTTTCAACAGTAGGAGCAGGATCAGGAGTAAAAGGTGGATTTAAACCTTTATTTGCAAGTCCTAGTGGTAATCATGGATCTAAAGATTTGCTTGGTAGTGAGGAAGATTCGATGATTGGTGATGCCTCTCCATCACGTGGAGGAATTTTTGCGGAACAAGTTAGAGAAAGAAACTTAAGACGAATTCGAGAAGTAACTTCGGATGATCAGATGGAAACGGAAGGAGGAGTTATTGGGAAAAAATTAAAATCTAAACCAAGTTTACAACTTCCTTCTTGTAGCGACGATAGTGAAGAGGAAGGTATTGGAGTTATTTCTTCAAGTCCAACTTATCGTAGTGTAAGGAGGATAGGAGGAGAATTTTCTTCACCATTCACAGAATTGACTATACCTAGTAGTACGGTTAAGCAGCAACAGAAGAAGAAGGTAGATGTTGATAGTAGTAGTTGTCCTATTCGAACTGATAAGCAAGATGAAAGTTGGAAAAGAAGAATTCAACAACAAGAAGTTGAACTTTCAGATGAAGATGAAATTTTACTAGGTCAACAAAAAGGAAAAAAAGTTATTTCAATTACACCATATCAACGATATGGAACACTTCGTGATATTCATCAATCAAAATCAAGTTTAATCGCTTCAGAGGAATCAGAAGAAGAAGAAGAATTTTATACTTTACCTTCTTCTTCTCATTTATCCAAACAAACCTCAAACATCTCAGAAGATGAAGAAGAAGAACAATCTTCTTATTCTTCTTTTTTAGCTGGATTAAAACTTTCTCCTATTCGTCATCACAATACCCAAAGACAACAACAACAACGTGAAAAATTGTTAAATAATATCTTTGATCCAACTTCAAAGTCAAAGTTGAAAAAGAGTAAAGTACTAAATCCAGAAGCTCGTTTTGGTCCACTTCAACCTAAAATCCAAGACAAAGACTCCAACTTATCAAACTCTCTAGACAACGAAGCTGAAAATTTGACTAGAACTACAACAATAACAAACGATCAAGATGAAGATGACGATGATGATGATTGGCAACAAGAAGTCGATCAAGACTTTACCTTTTTTGACAACGAGATAGAGCTTAGCGATATTGCGTAGATTGCACTTTCACTTGCATTGCTCCTTCTTCAGCATAGCATCTCATACTCGTGCACGCGAATATACAAGCTTTGTTGCTCAGCGCGAGTAAGTTATTTTGTGAACGGTGACATTGCGAAAAAAAGGAGAAACCAGACTGAGGGTGCGTGTCAAGATGGTACAAAATGAACTAGACAAACCGTGAGCTACAGAGCGGAGTGAGGGACCGAGGCACAGAAACATAAAGTGCGAAGAGACGAGACTAAGATGCGAGGACGGAATGCGAGAGCGGGAGGATATGTGTGCAGAGGGCGAAGGCAGAAATAAGAAGGAAGTGACTGTTCAGCGTGACCAGTGGACCACGACCGAGTGTTCAGTCGAATTGTTCGATGATGCTGCAGAAGGGTGGTGGTAGACGCTGTTGCGATGAGAGTCGGAGCCAAGTCGATGCGAAGGATGATGATGCTGCTGCAAGTCAAGAAGCGTTGACGTCGAAGACGTTGCTTGTCCATTGCGAAAGTAGGTGGCGGGAGAAGTGGTCCAGCGTATACGTTCGGTACTGGTGCTTGCCAGAACAGGAGTATCCTGCTTGTGATGATCGAACCAAACACCGGCTCGAGACGTTCTTGAGAGTAAGTCCGCTCCTGAGGCTGCGGGAAGCTGCAAAGACAATTCTGCCAGCGAAGGGAGCGCGCCTAGGTCCGAGGGTAAAAGCAAAGGACTCGGCCCGTCAGCATCGCCTTTGGATGATGCGCTTGAGATCGGAGATGTTGGGCGAGAAGGGTCCGGTGAGAGTGGATCGCGAAAACCTGTGTAATCGAGGCAGACTGAATGGACGGGCGAAGTGAGAGGCGACAGAGGCCTTGACCGGGCGTCATCGACATCGGGGCTCATCAAAGGTGATGCGTCAACGCCCAAGGCGGCAGTCTCGACAACGAGGGCTAAATCTTGCGTTGCTTGTTGATGATCGTCGGCCTCGTCTTCCTCCTCGTCATCGTCATCATCATCAAGATCGCTGTCATCATCGATGAGAGCAGGTAGCTCTTCTGAAGAGCCTCCAACGTAGCTCGACATGGGCGGATACGGGCAAACATTGGGGTAGCCAGTACAGCAACTGGCAGCCGATGCTGATCGAGAAGCTTCTTCGGCAAAGCCGGAATCTGAACAGCCTGGGATGGCAGACAAGGCGCTAGAGCAGGAGTCGACTAAAATTGATGGCTGTGTCTTTGTGGTAGAGTTGTCAAGCAATTCGTGATGCGATGCAGCCACCGGCGAGGAGATGACAGCAGGCTGAGGCAACGCATCTGACCACCTGGCTTCCTCGTTGGTGCCTGCTGTGGTAGAGGCATCGACGTCGAGCGAAACGAAATCGTCGCATTCATCTGCTGGCTGAGCCATGAGGGAGCGCTGCACAGTCTCGGAGGAAGGCTTCGTTGCAGGCTCCAACATGGAGTTGGATGGGCTTGGACTCTCTGAGCCGCTGAGTTCTGATAGAAGATCGTCGAAGAACTGGGCCTCGTCGTCGATGGCAACGTCGGAGGTATCCAGGTCAGCGTCGGTTGTTGTGACAACGGTGCTGGTCTCTTGGATCATCTGACGACGCTCACGCTCGAGGCTGGAGAGCATGGCATTTCGTAGAAGAACGTTCCTGCGGAGACCTTCTCCGGCTGAGTCATCGAGGCGCGAACGTCGACCGGATGGTGTGTTGGATGCGGTAAGAGAGCACTGAATCAAGTCTGGTGCGGTCTCGTCCAAAAACCCATCGTCCATAATGGATCCTTGTATGTTGCGGCTGGCGAAGACTGCCTTGAGGCTGCCTGGGCTACCTAGAGAGGGTGCCGACCCACTGGCTTGTCGACTCATGTTGATGGCTTGAAGACTGGTTGCCGAGGGTATTGGCGGAGACGCAGAGGCTGCGACAGCGTTGTCGTCAGGTAGGTTGGAGTGGAAGAAGCGTGGAAGAGACACCATGTTGAGGCTGGGGTCGAAGGATGCGGGTCTCGGACAAAGGTTTGTGGCTGAGTCGCTCGGCGAATAAGAGAAAGGTACTAAGGGGTGGAATAGAGACCGACGGTGAGGGTGACGGACGGGAATTGAGTTTCAGGGCAGTGTGAGGGTGGGTAAGCTGCAGATGCGCTTGTGGCGAGGATCTTGAAGTGATTGTGATGTGGGTGTTCAAATACTAAAAGGCAAAAGCCTGCAGCGGTTAAGCATGCGGAGAGCGGGAAAAGTGACCGACATCCATGGTGGGGAAGCGGTTTGTGTCGATAGAGACAAAGGTCCAGCGGCTGAGCTAGAACAAGAACAAAGTTTGGTGGGAACTAGCAGAGTGACAGCTGCAGAGTGTGCAGATGAGGGGCAACGATTGTCAAGCTTAAGTCGCTACTACAGTGTAGTTAGGCAAGCATGTCGAGGTGGCGCGGTGAATGGCGTAAGGCGATAGGAAGCTAATATGATGATTGATGAGGCGGTGGTAGGTGTCGTGGTTGGATGTAATAGGTGGTGGTGTAGTTGATGGGAGAGAGTAGTGATGGCAAAGCAGAGGAGCGAGTTAAAAGGTGTTGCGAGGGGAGCTCAGCTTAAGCTGTTATCTTAAAAGGGTCCAACCACCAACTGATAAGTGTGAGTGTCGTGCAAAGGGAGTCAAAAGTCGTCAAATACCGACGTGCTTCGCTCTCTCTCTTTGAATTCAAGTCGCCAGCTCAGCTCTGCAAAGTCTGACTCCGCAATCTTGCTGAACACTTGCTCAAACTTGCTCAACTCTCGGCGCTTATGAAGTGTGTGGGTTCGGCTACGGCGTCAGTGTTTGACGCAAAGATCGCTTTTTCTCTTTCCGTTATCACACGATGCCTCATTCAAATGCAAATACTGTACTAAAAGAGAGAGCAAGGGTTCGATGACTCGGACCTCTCGCTTCTGTACCTTGGCACAGATACTATACAGATAGGCTAGCACACTCGAACGTGGCCGCGCCATCTTATCAACAGAATTACACTGCAACTGTGACTCTCCGCTCGGCATATTTTTCACCTCAAGAGACCGGGAAGCAAGACAAAGACGAGGCAAACGAACAGTGTGTACCAGAGCATGAAAAAGTGGAGCATGCATGTGCAGGTCAAGCTGTCGCGTCAATCAAAAAAAGTGATTGCGCGGGATGACCGATTTTCAAGAACGAGCCGAGTCAGGCTAAACGGCAGCTGAGCTTACAGAGTACAGTAACTTATCGAAAGTGTGTTCATGAGTCAGATCAAGTGAGTCCAGTTCGGTCACAGTCACGCAAAATGAGTACAGCTTTGGTTAACTTAGCAGCAACCAAACCATCGCGTCTGCGCCATGTCACATCTACTGTATTGGTGGTCAGTAACGCGAGTCACAGAGTAAGATTGGCTCACGACCCTCAATACAAAGATGCGACAGTTTCAGTCTCAGCCTCCGACTGAAAGATAGAATTGTAAGATGAGATGAGATGAATCAGATGGGATGAGATGCTTTGCCTAGCTTTGGTGGCTTGACTGATTCAAGATGATACTGTAGCGGAAAAGGAGACAGGCTCCCTCCTCCGTACTGAAACTGCAAGTTAGACCCTTGAAGTGACTCTTGCCGAGCCGAGCTTGTGTGCTCTAAGTTGTGCTTCGCATCGCATCATGCGAGCGACTGTTGTATCCCTTGTCTGTCGTGCCTCTGATGTCGTGCCTCTGATGACGCGGACGCGCGCTGTTCGATGGCGAGATCATCCAAGATCGCTTGTCTACTCCGATCCCGGTTTGACATCACACAACCCCGCAATTCCTAACTCGATCTGATGGATGGCACCTTTTTCACTTGACAGTGCCTCATCTCAGCAGATCAGATCAACTTCACGCCCTCGCTGGAGTCGATGACCTTCGTGACAGCTCCCCCACTCAGTTATCATGCACACCCGCACCGTTGAGTTGAGATCTGGACACGAGCAAGGTTGTGTGTTTTATTCGATAGTGATCACTTTGATGTACCGACATTGACGCTGTGATGGAAAAGTAGTCTTGAGTGTGAATGACGCAAAGCTTTCATCCATGTTCGTCAATCACGACAAACACGTCACAGCTTGCTTGAAACGATGCGATGCCTCTTCGGCCACTTGTTTGCTTCGCTGTCGTCACACGAGAGGTCGTGAAAGCAGCCAAAGTCAATGCCTACATATTCTGTCTGTCGGGATCGTCCGGGCTTATCGAACCGAATACAGTTGCGCAGGTGGCTTTATCCATTCCCGACATTTGCCGTTGCCAAACCGAGCTTGCAGACGTCAGATACTGCCACTCGAACCACCACACTTTCGAGGCACAGAACTGCCATGCAGGACTCACACACGTCACTGTCGATTCGAGAGATCAGAACAGGGTATGATTTCGCAAGCAAGAACAAGAAGAAGAAGAAAGCAGCACATGCATCGCTGCAACAAGCCATGTCGGTGAGGATAGCTTCGCTGAAAGACTAATAATACAGTAAAGATAGTAACAAATGTTCAAATTGATCAGGCGCTAAGCCAATCGCTCACTTTCTCTAAGCAGAGGACCCATTCTTGATCTCCTGATCGCGCACTTCGCTCACCACATTGCCAACAACCTTGTAGCCACGAGGTGCCTTCTTTGCCGCTTTGCCAGGGTCCACGATCTCGCCAGCTTCGTTCACCCATACCGCCTCCTCGTCGCTCAATAGCATCTGATCCGCCTCTTGCAAGCGACGCACGTTCTCGACGTGAACGAGCTCCTTGACAGCCAGGATCGCACCAGCCATGTCAGCACCGATGGGACGGTATACTGACTGCAGACGCTTCTTCAGTCCGAGACCTTGCAGAGTGCGGTTGATCTTTTCGGGCATACCGATACCCGATCGTCGCAGTGTGATGCGGTAGTGTGTGGGAGGTGTAGTCTCGCTCGCGGTAGAACCGGAAGCAACAGTGGTTTGGGCCGCAGCCGAGGAAGACTCGTGTCGAATGCCCCATGCCGATGTGGATATGGCCTGTCGAGTGAGGCTCGACCTTGCCTGGCCGAACAAATTGCGTGCAAGGAACGACATGTCGAATGTTGCTAGAGCTGTTCCTGTTCCAAACAAGAAGTTGAGTGAGAGAGGACACAAAGACGTCAGTTCAGAGCTCATCGCGACGCATGATGTTGCCAATGGAGACTCGATTCTCTTCCGTCTGCCTCTGTCTGCTCCTCGTGCTTTGCTCCTCGTGCTGCTTCGAGCGATGATGTTGACATTGTCGACTTTTCAGAAAACCAGGCTTTCGACCTTGCGAAGCGCGGCACTCAACTTTCCTATCCCGTCCAGACGGAGGTTCCAAGCTCGAATCAACCTAGACCCATGTGAGCATCTACAACGCAGGAGAGTCTCTCAAGAGAGAGTCCCGTCAACCGCGGAGACGCTCGGGCAAGGGATGAACATAGGACTCGCTCGACGTCAGACAAGACCTCGAAAGACAAGATGCACCAGCGACGGATCCACGCAACGGCTGCCTCAAGCATCGAACAACAAGTCCAACACGAAGCTGCCAGAAGCAGGAAGCATCGTCTCCGTACGCTTCTTGTCCCAAATGAGACGGAAAGGAGCACGCAGACCGCCCGCTCACGACGGCTCTTCCTAATGCACATCGGTTTATACTTGAGTAGCTCATCTTGCTAGTCGGCAATGTTGTCATCATCGTCGAAAGGAGCAAACGTTGGGGGAGGCGGAAGTAGCAGACAAGAAAAAGGCAAGACAAAAGCCCTTGAAAAAGGGACGGATCAAAGATCGCTTCAAACAACATGGGAATTGGGGAATGAGGTACGCACCGTGCAGGAGGGGGTCCAGAACAGTGCGCCTTGGAATGAATCTATTGTACAGGAGGACTGTTCGTCGCGAGGATCGATGGTAGGTGTTTCAAGCAGAGCGTCCAACGAGGAGATGAGCAGAAGAGATGATCACGGATATATGAGGTCAGTTGACTGATACCGAAGATGCCTAGCTGTAATAGAACGTCCACGAGCCTTCCCTTGGTCATGGCACCGCATGTTGATTGACGACGAAACTGCGAGCGAAAACCCAAAGTGAAAAGATATGCCCCTCAGACTTCCAAGGAAGGTCTGCAAACCCTCATCAGACCAGAGCCGGCTGCGATCCAGACGATACAAGCGATTCGAGAAGGCGGCACTGGCCCAACGGCTCTCCTTCGTGAGACGAAGGAGGGTTCGTGCCGTGGACCTCTTCCGAAGAAGATGGCCGCAAACATCCCATATGAATCTCTCGCAAGGAGAGCCAAAATGCCCCACCCCCCAGGGGGGATGCTAGGGTCCTAGAGTGGAAACTGCGAATTTGGTTGGATACCAGGTTTATCATCGTCGGAGACTTGGGATGATCGATCGCTGCGTCCGTTGCCATGAATGTGAACCATGAGTGCGGAAGGAGAATGGAAGGTGTTGCAGAGAAAAAAGGAAAACTTACGCTAAAACAGTGGGGACAGTTGCCTAGGGAGAGGAAGGTAAAGTTCGTCTGGTGAAGGATGACTACGAGCGAGGACGAGAAGCAACGACAGTTTGCTTGAGTGGTCAGCAACTTGTTCTTCTGCATGAATGTTGAGCGTAATCTATCGCATTTGCCCGGCTCAGCTGTTCATCGCCTGTCGCCGGTGTCCTTGGTGAGATCAAGAGCAACAAGCAAAGGGTGTCCATCAGACAGAAGTGTGCTGGCATGCACAAAAGAAATAATAGATGCTCGCTGCGACACGAGCTTCCTTATCGTCTCGGCATGGTCGTATAGGCCGGGGAAAGGAGTGAAAAGTCATCACTGGAAAGAAGGTGGTTTCGTGGGGAGAGTTGGGCGAAGGCGATTCGATGCACTGGTTGAAGAAAGGAACTTACACTTTGGACTGTGAATCGACACACTCGTAAGCTAGTACAAGTGGTCGATGGTGTTGGGTGGGTAGGGGAAAGAGGAAACGGAAACGGAAAGGAATGTGAGGATCGTGAAGGAAGAAGAAGAGCAGCCGAATGGAATCTTTGTGACTATAAGCTCTTCACAGACCACGAAAAAAGTGCGCAAAAAGGCTTTTGCAGCAAAATTCTTCTTGCGCTTCGTTTCTGCTCTCAACTCTACGGTCTGCTGCCCTTGAATTTTCGAGAAAGAAAAAAAGAACACTGCCAACCGCAGTCTTTGGCTGCGCAACGCGATCAATCATTTGTCTCGTACGTGAGCGATGGCCTTTGGTCGGTCTAACATAATTTGACTTTGAGCGTGGAGCTTTGCACCTGACGTCATCCGGTCTGTAATCACAGGCAAGACCCCGACGACCGAAGTTTAACCAACACTTGCTGCTCTTTGTGCTGTAAAGTCACAGAACTGCGCATTGCGCTCTGCAACTGCATTTGAGCGCGCCACTTGTCAAAACCCTCAAATTGTGATATCAACAACACTTCTCTAGCTTCTGTCATTGGCTTTGTGGAACGCTCTCCGCTCTTCTCACCCTTCACGGCCACCGGATCTCCATCTCTACAATTTGGCTCAGTCGCGATTACATCAAGGACAAACGCGGTGAAGTTTTGCGTCCAGAACAAGACTTTCTTCGGTAATTCGGTTCGCCCGCACTTGTCAGATATGAAGTCACTATCAGCCAACTCAGCAATACTGCTTCAAATCACACCACTCACAACATAACCATACCATTACAGTACTACCCAAGAACGAGCCACCGTCGAGCGCTATTACAGCGGCATCTCGTAAGCTATCGGGACACCCGTCTTTCACTCAACGACGCTGGTGCGTGTTCATTGCACCTCGATTCAATCTTCCTTCCGCACTCTTCCGGCCCGCTGACGGACAACAATCGCAAGTGCAAAAGATTCCGTTTGCTGGCGGAGGGCGCAGTGGATCATCGGATTTCCCTTCGCTTCATACTCTGAATAAACTTTGCGTAAAAGTGGAGCGGGGTCAAAGCGTTCTGAGTTACATTTCAGCCTTATCTCGTCTCCGCCATCAACAGCGTTTGAACACGTTCCACACGTTCTGCACGTTCCACACGCTCCACACCACATCTGTTCGCTCTAAACGATGAGTCGATCACACAGCAATGTGATCGACCTCACCGAGGAGTCACCTCCAGCACACGCTCGTCCGCGACCAGCTTTGCCAGCTCTGCCAGGAACCGACACACACATCGCAGATTGGTCTTCCAGCTCGCATCCCAGACCGCATGCTTTGAACCCCTTAGGATCGCCCTCGAGACCGTCCGTTCTGTATCCCTCAGGGTCGTCCTCGAGACCGCCTACAGAGGCAATAGTGGTAGGTAGCGACGATGAAGCCGAAGAAGACACAAGCTTCACCATCACTGGCCAGACAATGCCTGTTAGACAACCTCAAATACTACAGCGCTCGTTATCCTTGGGCACAGGCGCAGCTTCATCGAGTCGATCGGCAGCCACCCACACTCCTCCTGCGGTTCGATTTCACGACTATATCGGACGAGGACCTCATGGTGCCGGCTCTCGGATACCTCAAAGCACCGGCATCCTTGGCTCGTCCTCAGCCGTCCGGCATCCTTTCTTGCCGCAACGAAGAGCCGCGATTCCATCTGCAAGTGCGACAACAGCTCGACGAAGTGGCGGCAGCACAACGACGACGACCACCACCACCACGACTGTAGGTACAGATGGAGGCTTCATGTCTCGCTTTGGCGGAGACTTTTCTTTGAGAGGAGCCTTAGGAGGAGCTCTCGGCGGAGCTCTGGGAGGATTCGGATTTGGACCACACTACAATTTGGAGATCATCGGCGACTTAATACGAAACTTACATTCCGGTCACGAACATGGACATCAACAAAGTGCGGGGAACAAAGTGCCGCAAGCCTACGATCCAAAGTGGACACATTCGCATGCAGATCAATCGGGCTTCACACACAACATCATTGAGCCGCCTGTCGACCTCGAGACGTACTTCGACGACAAGGCTATTGTCACAGGACCTCTGCCTGACACGACTCCAATCTGCGCATGCTGTCGTCATGCGCTAGAGACGGGTGGCAGCGGAGACAAGCGAATTTGGGTACTGCCCTGTGGACATGTCATCGACGGAAGGTGCGTCGACAAGCTCAGTGGTATTGCTCCGCCTTTGGCTGTGGACGTGCCTGATGAGGTCAGGGATAAAGGCAAGGCTAAAGCGGCAGAATCTGTGGAGGTCGAGCCGCCAGCCAAGGCTGCTAGGACTTCGAAGCGTAACCGACCAACAGCTCCAGCACCTGCACCTGCAGCGAAGGAGACAACACCCAAGAAGCCAAAAAAACCAAAGCGTTTCGAGTGTCCCGTCCAAGGCTGCGGCCAGAAATGCACGAAAGAACCCAACGGCAAATATTCCGCATGGGAAGCTTACTTCTAATGTTCTGCACGCATTTGTGACTGGTGGCATAGCATCGATGCAGCCTTTCTCTTTTCACACCTGGATCCGCCTTTGCTTTCATCATTCAAAGATACCCTCCTCTCACATGTGAGGTTCCCTCTATGCGGTGGTTCATTGTTCGTCTTGTTGTTCGCTTGCATCAGCATTTTTTGATTTTCGTTTCTGCATCATTTGTACTTTTACACAGCTCAATACACGATTCCCAGCATTGTAATATGTGATGATGTGGAAGGAGGCAAGATTGGAAAGCGACCCGAACTTGATCAGTTGACTGCGCAGGGACGCGTGGAGGTTGGGAGCTGCATTTTGACTGCATGAAATTGGCATGTGTTGAATGTGAGTGTGTTGGTTGCGGGTGCGACGCACGCACTCACTCACGCGTCTCTGTGTGTGTGTGTGTGTGTCTCTTGTTTTAAGGGTCCAATCTGGATCATTTTGCATCTTACCATCCATCTTTCAACCTTCACGTCTCCGTCTAAATTTGATCGTAACGCAGTTCGAGAAGTTATGACAGAACTACGTGCTGCAGGAGCATCGGCGGCGACGGTGGTATCATCAATCTCTTCTACCTCTTCTCCAATAACAGGTTCAAGATCTTTCGATAGTAGTATAAGTTGTGATAGTAGTAGTAGTGATTTGAAAGATGGAGTAATTGAAAGTGTAAGAGAATGGAAAAAGTTGTTTAGTCAGATACAAACTTCTTCACATCTTTACAGTGGTGGTGGTGGTGGTGGTGGTGGTGGTGGTCCTTCTTCAAGGATGGGTTCGAAAGGATCTTCGACTATTGATACACCTGTAACAGTAACTAGAGGTAATAGTAGTAGAGGTAGAGGAAATCCTATATCTCGTTTGAGTACTCGTGGTGGCGTAGTAGGAGGAGGAGGAGGAGGTCGATTCAACAAATCCTCTCAACGATCTCTGATAGATTCAACTAATAACAACTCATCTCTTTTGCTTTCTGCTTCTGCTACGACAACAAGTGATCCAATTTCAAAAATTCGTTATAAAATACTTACAACACCACTTCCACCCGATCATATTCTTACATCTACCAATACAACCTATCGTAGTATTATTTGGAAACTTTTACTTGATATTCGTGAACTTGACATTTCATCCTATTTATCACTTATATCATTAGGTAAATCAAAATCTCATGAAAAAATTCGTAATGATACTTTTCGAACTTTAACTACAGATCAAGGATTTAAAGAAAGAGTTAAAGAAGAAAAATTAATTCGTCTTTTAGATGCTTTTGTTTGGAAACATACTCCATCCGAAGAAGAAGAAGGAGAAGAGGGAGATGGGGGAGTTTATGAATTTAGTTATGTTCAAGGAATGAATGTTTTAGCAGCACCTTTTTTATATACTTTACCAACTGAAATTGAAGCATTTAAATGTTTTGAAATTTTTATAACAAAAAATTGTCCTTTATATGTTCAACCTACTTTAATCGGTGTTCATCGTGGTTTACATGTAAGTTTTCCCCCTCTTTCCCCCTCTTCTCTTTTTTTTTTTTTTCTTTTTACTAATCTTATCTAAAAAAAAACAGTTATTGGATAAATGTCTATCCCTCCTCGATCCACCATTATACCAACATTTACGATCAAAAAATCTCTCCGCAGAAATATACGCTTTTCCATCCCTCATGACTCTATGCGCTTGTACACCTCCTTTACCCCAAGTACTTCAATTATGGGATTTTCTCCTTGCTTTCGGCATTCATTATAACGTTCTTTGCATAGTTGCTCAACTTCATATTATAAGAATTGATCTTCTACAATCAACAAGTCCAATGAAATTATTAAGAAATTTACCACCTCTAAACGCAAGAAAAATTATAAACGTAACTGTAACCTTAGCAAGAGATATACCTAAAGATCTTTTCGAAGAATTAGTAAAACATCCTTATCATCCTGATAGCGTCATTGGTCTCACCTAATACCTTCATCTCTTTGTATACCCCCTCATGTCGCAATTTCAACCGCAAACAAAGGCATCGCATCGCACAAAGTTGGTCTAAAGAGTGAGTGACTGTGATAAAACATATTCGAACATTTCGTTGAGCCTTAGGTGCAAATGAGAGCTACAGCACAGGAGAGGAGAATCTTGAAAGAAAGAGGAGGGTTAAGAGAACAAACGCCAGAGAGCGATAGCATAAAAGTAATGGAAGAAGGGGGGGAAAGAGGGAAAGATGCATCGGAAGAATGGTATGTACAAAGTGAGTGTGCATGTGTGTGTGATGAAACAGCAAGATATGTCCGCTGTTGTACGGTATGGGTTGTGGTTGTGGTTGTGGTTTGTCTGTTGTGAAATTTTCTTGGTATTCTGATGTGTTGCATGATCCGTCCGGTGAGCATGACAGGGCTAATCGGCGTGAATTTCTCCCGTTTGCAGCACGGCTGCTGAGCAGAAGAGTGACGTAGACAGCCTTGTCGACCGTTTTGTTGCTTGTAGCATGCAGGAAACAGCGACATTGTGCGGCAATCGTGCCTCTTCGCAAAGCCGAAAGGCGAAACTTTGAAGACCGTGCGCTGCGTCTTCGGACTCTCCGACAGTGTCTACGGGACCCTTCGGCCGCTTCCAATTGGAACGTCACCATCGCCGCCAGACCGCGTCGCTTAATCCAAAGTGACCTTGAGCGACTCAAGCGGAATAGGTTGGAAGTTGTGCACATCAATGCCACGTGCAGCCAACTCTGCCTCGGCGTGCTGGGGCACAAGTCTCGAGATGAGGTCAGGTCGGACAGAGAGCTCCTCCTTGGTCCAGTTGAAAAGAGGTGGAATTTCGCGACCGTTGGGCATGCGGACTTCACCAGTTCGAAGCTCGTCAAAGAAGGGATGGCAAAGAGCCTCGATAGCTGTGAGACGAGCGCTGGGGGTGTACTCGAGAAGTCGCGAGATGAGGTCGATGGCATCGGGTGGTGTGCGGGGACGGAAGACCTTGGAGAAGGGGTGTGGTCGGATCTGAGGGAATTTGTGCTCCATGTAGTTGGGGTTCATGGTCTTGATCTGCTCTCGCGAAGGTGTACCGAGCACCTTGATGATCTCTACAAGCTGATCGATACCGCTCTCACCAGGGAAGAGAGGCTGTCCTTGCATCAACTCGGCCATGACACATCCTGTGGACCAGATGTCGATGTTGGTGGTGTAGTTGGTAGCTCCAAAGATGAGCTCAGGTGCTCGGTAGTATCTCGAGCAGATGTAGCTGACATTGGGCTCGCCTGCAATCAAAATCTTGGCCGAACCAAAGTCGCAGAGCTTGAGAATGCCGGTGGATGGGTCGAGTAGCAGATTTTGAGGCTTAATATCACGGTGACAGATGCCGATGGAGTGAATGTAGGCCAAACTTCGTAGCAGCTGGTACATGTAAAGCTTGATGAGAAGCATGGGCATGGTCTGCTTGAGCTTGGCGTAATGTCTCGAGGCGCGGTAGACGGTCTCGGGAACGTACTCTTGCACGAGGTTGAGGAAGACCTCGTCCTTCTTGTCGCCATTCGAATAGAAGAAAGCCTTGAGGTCGACCACATTGGGGTGGGTGACGATCCTCATAATCTGAAGCTCACGGTTCTTGAAACGCTTGTCTTGCAAGACTTTCTTGATGGCAACATCATCGCTCTCCTTGCTGGAACCTTCAGCAGATCCCGATGGTGAAACAAGCTTTGCCTGGAACACGACACCGAAACTTCCGTTACCGATGACTTTGCAGTTGGTGTAAGCAATTTCGCGCTGGTCGCCAGTCTTGCCATCGGAGGCAAGGACCTTGATCACCTTGTTAGGATCATCGAGCGGGTTGAGCTTGACGCCGTTGAGTGGCGCGTTGGACATATTCAAATGGAGACAGCAGCAAAAGCTACGTGGTCAATGATCAGAGCGATGCTTTTGTTGTGCCTTGGGCTGAAAGATTTGGTAAACAGGACGCTGCAATGCGTTGCGACACGTCGAGACGGCTGAGGATGCGCAGCACAATGAGGATATCGTGGTACGATGCTGAGATACTGGTAATGATCCGTTTCGGGTCGGCTTCGAGATGCGAATGTCGTGCGGCAACGGCAGCAACAAGCGAGCTGATGCAGTGAAAAAGATCCGTTCGGCTGGCGATGCGATGCGGCGAGTCAGTCACGTGCGGGATGATGCGAAAGATAGGTGAGGGAGGTGCTTGTGTGTGTCTGGATGAGACGCGCGCGATGTGTGTGATCGAAATCGAGATGATGGAGGTAGATGAGTGGAGATGGTCAAAGAGAGAAAGCGAGTTGAGAGTGGACAAAGCAAAGCTGAGACGCGGAGCGTGGAGCGTGGAGCGTGCAGAGTGTACTGTAGTCGAGTGAAGTGATCTCGAGAGAGAGAGAGAGAGAGGCAGCGGCGGCGGCGGTTGACGAGTCAAAAGTGGAGCTTTGTCTGCAGTTGAGCTGCTAGCCAATGAATGAGGAGTGTGCGCAAAGGCCAGACCACCAGACCAAGCCAGCCAGCCTCCTTTCTTTTTTTTTTCGGTTTGGTTCAAGAGACTGGTCTGATGCATGAGGGGAAAATGCAATTCAAAGCGTCTCTTGAATTGACTCTGCACTGTATCCGAAGTGTTGAACTCTCTCTCTCTCCAACATGCAGCCTTCTCTTTTTTTTGCTCGCTTTTCCTCTCAGTCACCAACGCGGCTGACTGGAACACAAGACACAGAACATACAGACGGTAACGATGGCTCGAGTTGCTCTGAACGCAGTTGGCATGATGGCCGCCACTTTGTACGTCGAATGTCTCGGCCTCTTTATTGTTACAAGTAGCCTTCTCCAGTCGATTGATGAGCATTCATATCAAGGTTGTTCTTGAGCGTGTAGAGAGTCTAAGAAGATGAAGTGTACCTGCTTCACGCAGACATTGAACGAGCGTAACAAGGGTGTCACACAGCGAACCAGGTGCGACTGGCTTTCTTGCCACCAAGGGAGGCAACCTCACTCAAATTACTGTATGCAGCTCGACCGCTTTCGCATCTCAACAAATTCAAAGTCGGACCTCAACACACGCACAGAGCAGAGTTAGAACACGGGTCTGGAACCCGGCGTGAGGAGAAAAAACAGCCTTCGGTACCATCACTCCGCGACACTCGTCTGAAGCCATGCGCGCTCGAAATTGAGCTCAATTCCAATTCTCCGCGTCTCGTCTCCAAAACAACTGGTCCGAGCGTTCTCTCTTGCCAACTTCAGTTCTGCCCCACCGATGTCACACTACGCGAGCTTCCGCCTAAGAGACCCTTCCATTTTGTTGACCATGTTAGCTCCGCTGTACGCTGTGAAGATGTAAGAATTCCTCCTTCGACGCTACCATGCTTCAGTATAGCCTGACATGGCGGGGAACGTTGTAATAGAGCAAGTTATGGCGAAGCAAGCGCTGTTGTAGACTGCCTGATCGAAGAGAAAAGTTCTGCTGAAACGGCGAGGCGGCTAAGTTAGTGCCTTCGACTTGTTTCCACTGCTGTACCGTTGCAACCTCTTTGGCACTGTGATCTCGGTTTCTACGCCACGTGATTGCAATCCTTGGGCAAAGGTCATCAGCCAGAACACTGCCGACACTTGACTCTCGACCACTGCTTGGCTTTCGAGTTCATGGTCGGCGTCGACGACACAAATCGCTCAGACTTGCGCCAACAGCCGAAGTGTACAAGGTCACGAGGCGAACGCACACACACTGACATGCATTCGGAGCGCGCTCTATCCGACAGTTCGCAAGTTGGCCCGTCAAAAGTTGGACTTCCTCCTTACACTCGCCTATTCAAGCGCCAAGTCTCCAGACTCAGGGAATCGCTCCGTCTGCCTATCTTGGACCAACGTGACGCTGTCAGATAAGATTTGATTGTGATATGTCCAAGTCCGCCAATAAGCCTACCCTCCTCCTGATTCTACCTATGGCTACACCACAGCGCTCAATCTTCGGACGAGCCGATGAGATCTTGACAGCGGAGCACAGACCTTTGTCGTCTTGAACCCGCATTGTCCACTTCATACCTTAAATCCTCACCGTCATCACCGACGTTTCATCATCCGCCGCTTTCGGAAAAGAGTTGAGGTCAGAACGGCGAGAACAAAGCCGAGCTCGGCCAGTATTCACCTCACATTTGATACAGTGCGTGGCTGCCTCTCATCATCGCAAGGGACAAAGACGATGACGGAATACACTGATCCGAATCACCGTTTCATCAACGCTCAGATCGCTCGCATTCGATTTCATCTCGACATACAATGAGCTTGCCTCTTGCTCTCAATCTCAAACCCACCATATCAATGTCGACCTGACAAACCGACTCGATAATCTTGCAATTGCTGGCAAACAAAACAGGTTATCCATCAGACATGCCTGCCTCAGCTCAAACACTCAAAACCGCTTGACATGCGCTACCTTGCAGCTCTGACAGCCTAGTCGCTTTTCCTGCCGGTCTGCCCGCAAGCTCTGGCTTGAGAAAGCTTCATCTCAGCCAGCTTCAACGCAAAGTTTTGGCTGCTCACTTCATCGGCTGGGCTCCCACACTTCGTCATGTAAGGGCATCATTGTTTCGACAACGGTAGTCGCCAAGCATACTCATTTCTGTCTTGCCCCTTTTGTTGCCGGTGGGCATTGAGTAAACGGAATGGCTGCTTGCTCTACCGCACCTCCTATTGTTGGTGGGAAAGAAGACGCCACGCCAAACTCCACGCAGGGGCTCGTGGGACCTCATCAGCTCTTCCAAGCTGCCACTATGCAGTTGCAGCAGGAGCTCACAAATATAAAGCAAGCTCAATCAGCGAGCCTGCTTCCTAAGACATCTTTCGCCATTCCTTCTCCCCAGCACCTTCCTCCCAAACTCAAACCCCATCTCACCGTATACGGTCCTTACTATGAAATCCCCCATTCGCCTTCAAGTGGCTGCTGTTGCAGCCGCTTTGGCCATCGCGGCTCTTCCCGCCTCCGCCACTATCGTGAATAAGGCTGCAGCCACTTCCAGCGATACCTTCGACAACGTTCAGAGCTGCAAGGATCTACCCGTCGTTCTCGAGAAGCTTCTTGCTGCTGGCGCTACTTCCGATGGCAAACCCTTGGTCGTCACTGACACGTTTGCTCTCCACTATCCTGCTGGCTCCAACCCTTCATCTAGCGAGCTTTACGAAGCGCTTCCCAACTCCGTCTTCAAGTCCAACGACGACAAAGAAGGTGCCATCTCGGTGTCGGACGGCTGGGGTAAGATTCCCGTCAAGGCTGATAAGGGCTATGGCGAGCAAGCTGACTCCGCTTACAGCGCTGAGGGTGGCCTCCCTGCTTTCTGTCGAGTCGGTGGTATGGTCGAGACTTCTCCTGGAGGCAACAAGGCCCACTTTGAGGTTTGGTTGCCCTTGGCCGATACTAAGGAGCCCGTGACCCGGCCCCTGGTTGACCAGACTGCCGCAGGAGACACCGCGCTCTCTAATACCGAGATAGGCACTGGCGTGCAAGACCACCCAGCCCTCGCTGCCAAAGCGGGCTTCAAGCGAGCTTGCGACTCTGGCTGGTCCAAGAGATATGTCTTCACTGTTGGTGGAGGTCTCCGCGGCACCGTCAACTATCCGGAGATGAAGCAAAACCTGGCTCGATACCGTGTTGCCGTCGGCGGCACCAACAGTGGACACTTCTCCTCGCAGGGTGGCATCAAGTGGCTTCCGGACAACCCTGAAGGTTGGATCGACTTTGGCCACCGAGCTGTCCACATCTCGACCCAGGTGTCTCAGCTTGCTGTCAGCACCTTCTACGATGCTCGGCCAAACCCCAAGTCTGGCGCTAAGAAAGATGTGGAGCCAGTGTCCAAAGACCAGAAGCCGGTCTTTTACAGCTACTACAAGGGCTGCAGCTCTGGTGGCAGGTCCGGCATGGCTGAGGCTCAAAGGTATCCATTGGACTTTGATGGAATCATGGCTGGCAGTCCCTCGATCGACTTCAACCACCTTAAGGCTTTCCAGATCCACATCAACAGCTTCTTAGCCGACAACACGACGGAGAGTTACATCTCGCAGGAAGCTTATCCTCTCATCCATGATGCAGTACTCAAAGCATGTGATGACGCAGACGGCGTCGCTGATGGTGTCATCTCTTTCCCTCGTCAATGCAAGCCTGACTTTGCTAAGCTCATCGGTTGCAAGAGTTTGGGTATCACGCCGCTACCCAAGGCTCAGCTCGCCGACGACAAAACCACTAGTGCTGCTAACCCTGAGGCAGCTTCCGCTGCTGGTGTCTTGGCGGGTACCGGCGGGCCTGGCTTGAAGGGGGACCCTTCTGCAGGTATGGAAGGAGGCAAGGTGCCTCATAAGAGTCCATCAACACCTATCTTGCCTAGATCTGTAGCCAGGGGTATTTCGCCAGACAATGTCCAGTCGCTACCTCAGAGTCAAGACCCGACCGTCGCTGCTAGTACAGCTGACGTCAACAATGCGGCTGGCAACAACGCTGCCGAGAAGGATGCAACCACCAGCAACGCGATTGGAAAGGCTTCGACCGCCAACACTAAGAAGGCAGCTGAGAAGGACGCAACTGCTGATAGCGGAGTTGAGAAGGATGCGATTGGCAACGACGCAGGTGAAAAGCAAGCAACTTCCAAGGCTGCCTCTGCAAAGACCAACTCCGCTACTCGAAAGGATGCTACTGCCAATGACGGCACTGAAAAGGCAGCGAGCTCCAAGGATGCGACTGCTAGCGATGCTACCGGCACCACGGAGAAGTCAAGCTCGAAAACAAAGTCAGGCGACAATGACGATGCAGCATCCAAAGTGCCAGCCAAAACTGCTCCAGCCTGCTTGACTGATCCGCAGCTTGAGAACTTGACCAACCTCTACAGTTCTTACAGCATCGACGGTCAACTCATCAGCGAAGGCCTTTTGCCCGGAAGCGAGTATGCTTGGAACAACGGAGTCGATGGCACCCCTGGCAAATCTCCTATCGGCTGGTTCCAGTATCAGGTTATGGGGCAGAAAACCTTCAGCAACGAGAAGTTCGACCTCAAGAGCGTCACTCCTCAAGTCATTGATCTAGGTCAGCGCAGCGATCCTGGCGAGACCAACACCTTCAACCCCGACCTCTCTCCGTTCTTTGACGCTGGTGGCAAGCTGATTCACTATCACGGTCTCGCTGATACAGTCGTCCCACCTCTTACATCGACTCGATACTACGAGATGGTTAAGCAAAAGGTTGGTGGCAAGATGAGGGACAGTTACAAGCTATACATGATTCCAGGCATGTTGCACTGTCGTGATGGTCCTGGATGCTCCAACTTTGGTGGTGCGTCCCAAACTGCAGAGGGTGCTAGACCGCTCAGGTACGATGCTAAGCATGATATGTTCCTTGCGCTTATTGACTGGGTAGAGAAAGGACAGACGCCCATGGATCTCATTGGAGCTGCTTACAAGAACAAGACCGGTGGGGCTCCCATCAAAGATAGCGATGCAACCGCTTTCGGTAATGGTGTGAGGTTCACTCGTCCTCTTTGCCCGTACCCTACTGAGGCTAGGCTGAAAAAGGGAAGTGCTGGCGACACTAGCGATGCTAGCGCTTTTGAGTGTGCTTAGGCTCCATCTTGATGCGGGATCTTGTCTCATCCGATCTTCACATTGTTACCGTCATCTCGTCTCTTAATCTCTCGTCTCTAATCAATCACAATCCTTTCACCTTGTCTTTTTTCTGTCTCAATGGGACCAATTCTGAGTGTTGCTCGCGATCGCTACCTAGCATGAATCATTGACATTGATGAAAGAGACGCAAAACAGAACATCTACAAGAACCACACAGCATCTTCCTTTTTCCCGCTTCATAGACTAATCTTAAAAGTCTTAATCTCAAACGGACCCAATTCCAACTGAACATACGTATTATCCTCTTCATCTGAATACGTATTAAAACCTAAATCTTTACTCTTCTCTTCATCTTCATCTTCCAAAAGATTTGTAATTTTAGTTGCCTTAACGGGTAACTCGATTTTAATAGTTGGTTTTGCATGTGAACCTAAAGATTCGTAAAGTCTTAAAATGATACTGAAAGATTTTTCTTTTTTAGGTTTTTGACCATAATATTCGAAATCTTCTTCAGCTCTTTTAATTGTATCAATAACGACACCTGCTCTAGTATTTTGAATTATTGAAATAGGCATTTTTAAATCTTCCTCTTTGTTGGTATTAAATTTTTCAAGAGTAGAAATATCAATATTACTCTTTCTACCATAATCAACATCAAATCTAGAATTAAAAATTCTAGCAACTTGAACAACTTTTCCTTTTCCAACTCCTCCCAAATGAGGATATAATCCAAAACTAAATTGATGTAATCCTTCATCTTCATGTGCATCAGGATAAGTTCCTGCCTTCAATAAACTTAATCTCATCAATCCACCTTCAACACTATATCCATATTTACTTTCAGTTAGCATTGCTAATCCATAATCTTCTTCAGATAAATCAATAAATCTATGTCCACAAACTTCAAATTTTGCTGCTTCCCAAGATGTATTTCTTGTAGTAGGTCTTTTTGTTAAACCAAATTGAGTTTCAAAACTTGCTGTATCCGATCGAAGACGTGTTGGAATATTGAAACGTAAGAAACGATGTTTTTCCCACCAATCGATTTGGGTATCGAATTTTAATAAAGGTCTAGCATCTTTTTGGGGAAGAAGTGAAGTCGCAGGAATAGCATCTAAAACAATATTAATTTGAACAGTACTCTTACTAAATTTAGCTTCAACAGCAAGAGAAGCACGCCAAGGTCCAACTTCAGCTATACGAACATTGGTAAAAGTCAATTCTTCTTCTGTATCAAGAGAGTAAAGTTCAGTTTCCCAATTATCGAATTGTGGAGGATAATCTTCTGAAATTGCAAGACCAGCAGTTCGACCTGATTCAATCAATTCTCTATCAGCAAGACGATCATAAATTGAAGTAATACGTCCTTTAGATACCTTAACAGCAATAGCAGAACTTTGAAGTAGGAAACTGTTGTGATCAAGTTGTTCTGCCTTAACTGCTTGAGATTCGGTAAGTGATATACTCTGATTATCAACCACCTTAGCTTGACCTCTTCCAGTAGAGTCTTCAAGTAGTAAAAGTGCACTCTGACCTGCTTTGCACAACTGCATAGATTGATGAGAAAGCGCAATCGCTTCAGCACGTGACATCGAACTTGCAAGTTCAACCTCTACAAGCTCTCTACGAGGTACATCTAGCGTGTTTATCGCAGTATACGAGCTCTTACCCGTAGTAACAACCTCTTCACCAACACCAAGCGCATTAAGAGCTTGACGCCAAAGCTTCTTACCCTTAACAGCCATATCTGCATACATCTCTTCCAAATCATCATAAACTTTACGAATTGAACTACCAGGCAAACAATCATGAAATTGATTCAACAACAATGGTTCCCAAATACCATCCAACTCTTCTTTTGGATACTTGTATCCACTAGCTTTAATAGAAGCTAATGTAGTAAGCCATTCCAGTTTCTGCATGAAAGCTTCAAATCTACGATTCCATTGCTTAATCGAACCATGCGAAGTATAAACACCACGATGGAATTCAAGATAAATCTCACCTGACCAGGTAGATAATCTTCGACCATTATCGGTTGTTTTACGAACGTGTTCAAAGAAGTCTCTTGCGGATCTACCGCAGTGAACACGAGGCATATCTTTGAATCCGTTATTATTGGCAGCTCGAGCACGACGCAATCTCTCCACCATAACCTCATTAGGACCTCCTCCTCCATCACCGTAACCATAAAGCATAAGAGCATGTGGCTGTACCCAAAGATCTTGGTTATTCTTAACACCGCGAACAATCTCTTCAACGGAGCATTTGGAGTCGTAATTGTTGACTGGAGTCATGTGAACAACGATTTGCGTTCCATCTAGACCGACCCACATGAAAGTATTGTGCGGGAAACGGTTGATGTTGTTCCAGCTAAGTTTCTGGGTGAAGAAGTAATCACAGCCTGCCAGACGTGCAAGTTGTGGAATTTGACCGTTGTAACCAAAGGTGTCGGGAAGCCAGAAAATATCACATCGCTTGCCGAAGCGAGAAAGGAAGTATCGCTGTCCATAGAGGAATTGACGAGCGAAAGCTTCACCGGAAGGCATGTTGGCATCACATTCGACCCAGGAACCGCCAATGGGCTGGAAACGACCGTCTTTGACGTAACCTTTGAGCTTGTCGAACAGATCAGGATAGAGCGTCTCGAGCCACTGATACTGCTGAGCTGTGGAAGCGGTGAAGCGATGTTCCGGGTATCTGTCCATGAGATCCATTTGGGTAGACCAAGATCGAGCCACCTTCTGCTGAGTAGCCGAGTAAGGCCAAAGCCAAGCACTGTCGATGTGACTATGACCCAGACTCCAGATTCGAACATCTTCTCTACCTTCAACGACATCCTGGTCGTAGATGGTGTCGACTTTGTCCTCCCAATTCTTGCCGAGAATCTCGTGTGCAAGCTCGCGGCATCGCGGAATACTTTCGAGGTCAGCTTTGCGGAAAGTGTTCTGGATCTGGTTGGCTACCCAGAGAGCACGATTTTGCAACTCTGTGTCCCTACCGAGATTCTTAACACAGCCTTGAAGCAGCTCGAAATCCCACATTAGCCTCCAAGCTTCGGCTCGCTTGACGACAATATCGCAAGACTCGAGCTCAAAGTATCGGTTAGGATCAGGATCGCCGGTTCCATCGGCAGGTAAACCAAACATACCGTTGGCTGTTACCTCGATGTAGAAAAGAACACCATTGCGGTACTCTGGCTTGAGCGGAAAATCGACACGTCGCTTATCCTCATAGCCACCAGTAATACCCTGTAAAGGTAGACCATGCTCGTTGTAGATCATAGCTTCGCAACCAGGATCAAATTCGAGCTGGACCCATTTCTTCTTGACCCAGTCTTTGGGCACGTTGAGCTTCAGCTTGAGCCAGTGATTGGTCCAAGATGGCCCGAACTTCATGCCCTTCTTAGCGGGTTGGTAGGTTTGACGTTTGGCTTCGTCAAAGGTGGGCTTGGTACCAGCTTTGGGTGTCCAGCTTTGGATTGAGACATGCTTAGAGTCATCGGTGCGAGCTTCGAAGAGGACGGAAGCCAGATTGTAGTCGCCGAATTGACCGCCAATGAACTCTTCGAGACGACGCTCGTGAACAGAGCGGATGAGACCTGAGCGAACGGGACGAGGATCAGCAGAGGCATGGGTTGGATAGCCTTGCGACTTGGAAGAGCCTTGCGGCGCGCCGTGTTGACACATGGCGGAGCAGCTTGGAACAGTTGGAGTCAGAAGATGATGCTGTGAGGGGGTTGGGAAGAGGATAGAAAGGTTCCGGATCCTGTCTTTATATGACACTTGCTTCTGGCTCACGAACGGAGGTGCTTACGCCGGTCTTGCGTTGGTTGCACATGCTGAACAGAGAAGTGTCGCCCACCACAAAGTGCGGGGCACAAAGACGCAGGGTTCACAGTTGCAGCATTGCAGCAGCAGCAGCAGCAGCAGCAGCAGTGGACACCGCACGGACCCTGAATTTGTCGCTTTCGGCAGGAGGATGCATAAACGAAACGTTTCGCCGTTTGGGATCGGCGCGTTTCTCTCCACACTCTTCTGATGAAAGCTTCGCCCCGATCTCGGAGCGGCTCCAAAATATTGAAAGACACTAACCACAATCCTCATACAATACACACAGCGTCGCCCTACAGCGGGACATGGTTGACAACGACACTCTGACCAGCGTTCGAGCCAATATTCATGGGGATCAAGTCAGCATCTGATTGGAGACAAAGTATCATTTCAGGGTATCAAAAAAAAGCTGGCTTTCCTGGGAGGAAGGGAAACGCTGGCTACAAAGGGCTTGAATGAAGACGAAATGGGGCTGCATCTGCTGATTCTTAGAGATATGGGCACTTGATCAGTGCTTTCTTTTGGCCCTGAGACCCAACATGCGGCGTACACGAGTGTCGAAGCTGGTTGAGGAGAGGGCATCCTTGACTCGGCCTCGCTGTTGGAGATATTTCGATGAAAGGAAAAGGACGTAAAAAGGGAGAGAATCGAGGCCACGAAATTCATACAGAAATCGTGTCAGTCACTGTTCCGTACATATTGCTTTCAGGGCGAGACGGCCACTATAGACATACCATCAGAAGCTGCTTACGAGCATACGACCTGGCTTCACTGGAGGTAGCTGGGTTGTTGAGCGCGGCCTGAAGACATTTGCATCCATCGTCGTACGAACAAAAACGATCAGAGCGACAAAGACAGACAGCGACTTGTCAGTTTCTAATTTCCACCAAGTTGGCAGACATTTGCTTCCGTCTATACTCACCTTGTAGCCTGCGAGCACACGCTCCTTGTCAGGCTTGCGTCGGTGTGGTTTGTATGTCATCTTGAGGGAAGAGATGTGATGGGGCAAGGAAAAAATCGAAACGGAGGAGGATGGCTCAAGCAGCGTTGTTGTTATATACTTTCTCACGCAAAGACCGTTTCGGCTAGAAAGCTTTTGTTTGGTTGCCAGGTCAAGCCACTCTCAAGGTATGTCAAGCAAGCGGCGGCGTTTGACGTACTGTATCGCAGACGAGATACAGTATCACCATTGCCGAGGTGACATATGGCTTATTATAAGATAGCTGGTTCTAGACCTTGGCGAGCGAGCAGACGGTGTTATTCTTGGAAAACCTGTGACATTGTGACAGCTGCCGCGTCCAATGCTGAGACCATCACGTGTGGAGGAAGAGACGAGACGAGAAGAGAATCGGCAATCGGCTCAGATCAAAAGCTGCGCAACACAGACGCACAAACATTTTTCGTGCGTCGATGCGTTCCTTGTTGGAAGAAGTTGAAGCCATTTCATTCTCAGCCAGCAAGCAGACTGACTAGCTCACGGCTTGACCCTCAGTGACCACCTGCTCGCCCTTGCGCTGAACAGCTATCCTCACGCCATCCACACGGTGCACTACGACCCGGACGGCATATTCAGCACAGATCATAGACCACAATGCCACCAAAAGGTAAGTCAAGAGACGTACGCCCGGCGTGTGTCACAACCCTAATCAACGCGTTTCGATTACTGATATCTCCTCCCACCTGCTCGCTGTTCAACCACAGCATCATCGAAAGCAGTTAAGCCTGCCGCGAAGCAGGTCAAGAAGCCTGCTGCTAATGGCGCACCAAAATCAAAAGCAGCTCCATCAAAGTCAACAAAGGCAGATGGTGCCAAACGCGGTCAGAAGCGAGCCAAGTCTGATGACGAGGAGGAAGACGAGCTTCAAGACGACAACGAGGAAGCCGATGATACCGCTGCTCCCTTGCCTGATCTCAAAAAGCGGCCCATCAAGGGACGTGGCGCTTCTGCCGAACCCGCCAGCGATGTAGACATGGCGGATGGCACCGCTCGTCCAGCCAAACGCACTCGACGTGCACCAACTCCTGCTGGTCCCATCAACTCTGTTCCTCAACCTATCCAGCCTGTTCACGCCGACGACGTGGTTCAAGGCATCGCGGTCGAGGTCAGCACGGGTCACGCTACTTCTAGTGGCAAAGGCACAGTCCTGCCCCGCAAACTTTTCGTCTGGGGCTCAGGTGACGCCGGTCAATTCGGTGTCGGTCCTCCCGAAGACGACAAACCTAACAAGCTCAACAAGCCCAAACCATTCGGAAATAAGGAGATCTCGTTACAGATCGACGATGGTGACTTTGGCGAAGGTGGTATTGAGGTGGTTGTTGGCGGTGGTATGCATTCGGTCATGATCGACAGCTTGGGTCGGATTCTTACTTCGGGTGCTGAAGACTATGGTACCTTGGGACGCAAGCACAGAGGACCTTCGAGCGATGCTGAGGAGTCGTACTTCAATTTTGCACCCGTGGAAGGTATCTCGCCTACAGGCAAGGGCATTAACCCCATCGATGGCAAGGAAGGTTCTGTGGAGAAGTACCGCGCGACTCGTGTTGCTTCTGCCGATGCTGCCGGTGCTGCTCTTGACGATCAAGGTCGTTTGCGATCGTGGGGCTACTTCAAGGATGGCGAGGGACGTGTTTGCTTCGCAGACTCGGATCTGCCTGGACGCAACAAGGAGCAGTGGTGGCCTATCGCATTGCCAGGAATTGAGAACGAACACTTTGCCGCCGTTGCAGCGGGCGAGAACCACTTCCTCGCTCTCACCTTGAATGGCAAAGTCTATTCTTGGGGTACCAACACTTGCTATCAACTCGGTCGAAGCTCGAATCCACGCAAGATTGCGCAGAAATTCTCCAAAAGTGAACCTCCTAAGGATTGCGACTTGACACCAACTCCTCTTGTGGGTGTTGCAGACTGCAAGCGCATCTTCTGTGGACTCACCAATGGTTTCGCTGTGGAAAAGAGTGGCAAAGTTGTCGGATGGGGATTGAACACCAAGGGTCAGACGGGGACTGGTTTGAAGGCTTCCAAGGTTGCTACTCCTCACACCATTGCTGCGCTCAGTCCTGTTCGTCACAATGGAGCTGAGGTTGTGCAGATCGTTGGAGGTAACTTCCACACAGCGTTCCTGCTCGCTAATGGTGAAGTTTACATCTGCGGTGATAGCGACGAAGGCAAGCTTGGTCTGCCTGCAGATCATCCAGCGATGAAAGGAGCCACCGCGTCCAATCCGATCGTCGTTCGCGAGCCCACTCTGGTTCCTTTCCCTGCACCACCTTCATGGGCACCCGAATCAGCTAAGACCAAGGATGGCAAGACTAAGATCGTGGCTTTGAGTGCTGGAATGCGTTTCACATTGGCTTTAGCAGCAGATGGAACGCTGTACTCGTGGGGTACGACTTCGGATGATGCATTGGGTCATCCAGCGGAAGAAGCGGGTGGTGATCAGAGTAAGCATACACCAACAGCAATTGCCATGCCTGGTCAACCAGGTGCTTGGAGAATTATGGCCGCTTCAACGGCTGGTCAGCATTCGTTGGCAATTGCGGTCAAGCCTCCTCAGGACGATTAAGCCAAGCTGGCTCTATGAAATTTAAGACACTACTACATATGAACTATGGTCATTAGCAGTAACTATGTACCAGGAAGATTCAAGCAGTGTGGTTCAGGTGAGCTGTTGCGCATCGTTTTTGAGATACAGTGAGTAGTGAGAATCAGAAAGTGAAAGATGCGTCACAGCACTCGGAAGTACGGCCGTTTCGTGCCGTAGATTCGGTTAGCCCTCCCGGTATTGCCATAGGGTCAGGTAGCTAGAGCTGTCAAAGTCGGTGTTCTAAGCTTTTCCACTGCCGGAGTTTGATCTTCTGACATCCGGTCCGAGAACAATGAAGCGTGATAGCGACGATGTCTTGGTGGCAGTTCCTGTCCGGATGGGTCGAACTATGGAGCACCGGCCTCCTCCGAGAATCTGGGTTCGGGTCAGGAGGGCGCGTAACGCTAGTTGCGCCTAATTTCTTTTCCGACAAAAGAGTGAAAGCAGAAGGAGGTTGTGTGAAAGACGATAAGAAAGGGTCCAAGGAAGACAAACCAGCCGAGATCGGAAGAGACAAGCTATGACACCGTCTCGTATCGATACTGTGACTCGTGTGTGAATGGATCGAGTCCAACTGTCAAAGCTCTTGATTGGAGATGGTTGGGAGAAGAGCATGAAATGGACTGATAGATTAGATAGATTTCAAGTAAGATCCGGGCGTAGGAGAGAGAGAGGGAGAGAGAAAGCGGAAGCTGTCAACTGATTTGATCTGATTTTGAGCCCCAACCAACAACAAGTTGAGAGAGCGCGAGAGCTGTGTGTGTGTGCCTGTTGGATTTTTGTTTCTTTCTTTTTTGGCGCTCAATCCTCCACCTGACCGACGCTGCGACTGCCTGATTCGGAATTGACGCTTTACAGCTGTGAATGCAGTCAGTGAATGAAGTGTGAGAGTGTCTGAAAACATACGCGGGATGCTGCCACTTGGTGACTTCTGGGCAAATCTTCTCTGCATCCGTACCTGAGCCACTTTATTTTTTTTTGGAGACCTGTTCAGCTGACTGATGGCTCGAGCATATTCTCCTACCAACCAGCCAACCAACCAACGAGCTTGCTGCTCTCTTCTTTCTTGTCCACCAACTCGTTTTGCTGCTGCCTCATTGGCTCGTAATTGCGGAGAGAGCGATATCAATCCTCAACCTAACCGAACCTTCGAAACGAACACGGCTACCATCATTCTGTCGTTATTCACCACCGTCATCCCTCGTCAGGCCCGACTGGCAGGGTCACGCTCCATCTTTACTGTCCCTTTAGCTTCAAGATCAAGAAAACCTAACCACTATCAAACTTTGACTCTTCCATCTCGTCTCTTCGCCCACACATTCATCGCCAGCATGTCTTCATCATCCTCTTTTTCCTCCTCTTCAACCGCCGCTTCTGGTTCGGTAAAGAAGCACAAAGTTGCTATTGTCGGTTCTGGCAATTGGGGATCAGCAATTGCTCGAATTGCAGGTCAAAATACCACTCGACACTCCTCCATCTTCGAATCTACCGTTCAGATGTATGTTTTTGAAGAAGATTATAAAGGCAAACCTCTTTCTCAAGTCATCAACGAAACACATGAAAATCCTAAATATCTTCCAGGATGCAAGTTGCCCGAGAATGTGGTTGCCAATCCTGATTCTGTGGATGCAGTTAAGGATGCGGATTTGTTGGTATTTGTATTGCCACATCAGTTTATCAGGAGTGTATGTAAACAATTGCAAGGAAAGGTGAGGAAGGATGCACATGCAATTTCAATGATCAAAGGTGTAGAGGTTAAGGATGGTAAGATTTCGATCTTTGCAGATGTTATTCAGCAAGCTTTGGGGATCAGTTGCTCTGCGTTGTCTGGCGCGAACATCGCGAATGAGGTTGCGCAGGATAAGTTTTCAGAGACAACAATCGGTCACAGAGCAGATGCAAAAGGTAGAGAGAATGCAGAATTGTTCTTCAAACTTTTCGATACACCTACATTCAAAGTTGGAATTATTGAGGATGTGGCAGGAGTCAGTCTTTGTGGTGCGTTGAAGAATGTTGTTGCCATTGCGGCCGGATTTACGGATGGATTGGGTTGGGGTGATAATGCAAAAGCAGCAGTAATGAGGATTGGATTGATGGAGATGAAGAGGTTTAGTGAAGAGTTCTTTGAAGGGATCAAACCAGAGACGTTTACAGAGACTTCGGCTGGTGTTGCTGATTTAATCACCACATGCTTGGGCGGAAGAAATCGCAAATGTGCTGAAGCTTTCGTCAAGACCGGCAAACCATTTGATCAGCTCGAGAAGGAGTTGTTGAATGGTCAGAAATTGCAAGGCACCGAAACTGCGCGAGAGGTGCACGAGCTCCTAGCCGCCAGGGGCAAGGTAGACGACTACCCGCTTTTCAAGGCTGTTTACTCGATTGCGTACGAGGGCATTGATGCTCATGATCTGACCAGCCGCTTGTAAGCAGCTACTTGTCCCGATTATATGGCTCACTGGGCTCCTACACGGGCAGGAAGCACGCTCGAAAAGGCTTTCCGTTCGCACACATCACACCACCACAAGCGCAAGCATACGTTGTTCTGTATATTCGGGCTGTCGTGTTGTAATCTTCGGTTGCTTTGTATATCAATCTTACCGTCACTGGTTTCAGGCATATCCTCACTTTCATGACTGACGCACAAGGCTGCCGTTCTTGACTGAATAACTCCAGGATTAGTATGAAGTGAGTGTCAATATTGCACTGATTAGTAAAAAGATGCTACGAGCGCGAAGACGACATGACACTGGTGACGCTGGCCCAACCTGGTTCGTACTCGTCATCGCTGGCGTCCAAATCAGCCGCAGACAGCACCGTGCCCGGAGGTGGACGTCGTAGCCGCTGCGATTGACTTTTGGTGCGTCCCATGGTCACGGCTTGTTGTGCCTTGTTGGCTGCCGTCGCCGAGGCATCTGTATCTTGAGGTGACAAGTAGCCATTCGAGTTGGATCGTGTGACGTTGGCAGGCTTTGACGGCGAGGACTGAGCCAAAGGTGCCTTGACTGCGTTCTGGCCCAGCTCCTTGGCTTCGGCGACCTCGTCACGAGGCACGAGAAGTCCCGGTCCACGAACCTGGTGTGCTGCTGGATCTAATGGGTCGACGCGACCCGAATCGGTTCTCTCCACCTGAGCACGCTGAGGTAAGGTGCCGGAAGCAGAGTATTCGGCTGGTGGAAGTTTGGCTTGAGCATCGGTCTGCATTGCGGCTGCCTCCAAATCGCTGTCCACGGTGGGTTTGCCATAGCCTTGAACCCATGGCTCCTGCCCTTCATCTTTGGTCGACTCGTTCTGAGCAGCAAGAAGCTCGCTAGTGTCGATTGGTTTGGGCACTTGTCCCACCAGGTCTGCGGGAGGCGGAGCAATCCAGGGCTCCTGATCCGAACCTTGCTTTGAATCCTCGGACAATTGCAAGTTGTGCGCTCTTTGTCGGATTCGTTCGACATCATCAGCAGATCGTCCATGAATGCCAATCTCGATCGAGGTATCTGGGGTCGCGTCGGCGCCTTCGAAGGCGCTGTTGATCTTGGTAGGCGGCTTCGGTACGGAGGACGGGGCCTCTGGGAACTCTGGAATGGGAGCTACGGCTGGTGCCTCGGGAAGACCCGAGGAAGCATGAATCTTGTCAAGATCAATCTCCGCCGTTGGCGTATCTGGAAGCTTTGGCAGCGCTTCGTCGTGGCCATTGGAGACGGTGCTGGCTGCAACGTGCTCTTTGGCCTCTTGAGAATCATCGGCCTCGTCTGCAACTGGAGGTTCAGGTCGATTTCTACCAGTGAGAACCAAGTCATCGTCAAGATCGGCAAAGGCATCCCTACCTCCACCGTGCACAATATTGTCAGAGGCTCCACGCTGCAAGCGCGGAACACCATAGCTGGATGATCGTGGCGCGCCGTTGCCGAGGAAAGCACCGCCTGTCATTTGTGGGCGCAGCGACGCTGAGGACGGATCGCCCCATCCACCGCCGGCACCGGCTCCAAGCCATACGCCACCCGTCATCTGTGGTCGAAGCACGCCCTCACCCCACGCACCTGTTCCCTTGCCAGCACTGACGCCAGGGAATTGTCGTCGAGCATTGCGGATTTCCGGATTAGGCGCTGGTGATCCGAAGGAGCTCCTTGGCATGACTGGCTTTTCGTCGCTAGACTGAAATTTGGCAATACGATCGCGTACTGCGTTGATGCTTCCGGAAGGAGAGCGCGATGGGCTCTCGCCTGGGCTGAGACGACCTGATGCGGATGAAGAAGCTGTTCCGGGCGGCGAGAGATTGTTGGATCTTGCTGGATTCGACGTCTTTCTCTGCAACGCGGCGATACGCTCGGAGAGACTGGCGCCTGCCTTTGGCAATGGCTGCCCTCTTTCGCCGGACCTGTAGATCAAAGCATTGCATAGACGTCGGAATGAGCACTCTGTGGGCTGCGAGATGTCTATAATTATCTGCCTGGGACTTACATTATTGGATTTGGCGAACTTCGACAGTCGCTCGAAGCCTTGACGTGGACTGAACCTAGCAGCAAAATGCGAACAGGTGACTCGAAGACGCTGTCACTCGCAAGACGAATGACCGAGTGATGACGGAAAAGCCGTGAAGAAGCTTTCTTGCTGCGATTGATATGCCGCGTGCTGGCTGTGATGCTGCTCCGATCAGATTGACCGCAGCGATGGGCTCTAGAGGTCGACTGGAGATGAGGGTATACAGACCTTCGAAGAGCACTCGTACAGAGCAGTTGGTTTGCTGGAAAGATGTGGGCGAGAGTCAGCCCCTGTGTATGTTGTAGAAAGGTCGAGAGAGAATGCAAAGACGTGGAGGTTGGGATGAGAAAGATCGAGGAAGGGATGGTCAGGGAAGGAGTTGACTAATGCGTTGAGAAAGCAACAGCAGCGTGCGAAAGGCGGGGTTCAACATTTAGCGTAGCCTTGAGCTTCTCGCTCGGAAGGTGTGCTTCGCTTCGCTACGCCAGGATGGCGCGTGCAGCCTTCTCTTAGAGAGCAAAGTGTTGGATTGCGTTGCTCTGCCTCGGCTGAGCGGATGCGTGCGTGTGTGTGTCCAAAATTGAAAGCGCGTCCGAGCTGCAAGAAAGGTCGAAGAGGTCCGACTCTTACTGCAGCAACCCGAGACACACACAAACAAGAAGAACAACGACAGAGCCACTCTGCAGCGACTCATAGATACAGCACGCCTACGTCCTCAGCTCACAGAAGGATCGCAGTGACAGGACATGGTTGGCCGAGGTGGTCTTACAAGCCAAGTGCAAGTGCTGTAAGCCGTACCGCTCCATAACAGACGATGGAAGGTGCGGCTACACCTTCGATCTCGGCAATTCCGACGCATGACTTCTAGAGCCTGAGAAAGAAGACTGAACTTTGCAATCGTAGAATCGAGCTGAGAAGGTTTTGGTTGCAAGGCCAATCACAAAGAGCATGGATCGTGCGCGTGTCAAGGAAAGCGTGGGCGTCAAGCGTTGCTTGGACCCCTGGCGGAAGACACAGCGGCGCCACAGCATCACACTCACACCTGTCATCGATGTGGACGTGGAGCTACTGCAGCCGAGATTTAGCCTTTCTTTTTCCCGCAATTCCAGCGTCGTGATGTCGAATGTCCATTTCATCCATCTCCTCTTCAACTCCTTTCCGACACACTTCACCCTTTCATCGACCTTCTAATTCGGCTTAGTTCAGCTCAGCCGTTCAACTGTCTTGCTCGGCCTTCGCGCCTACCTTCCGACACCTTCAGTCAGGGTTTCAGTCAAGGTGGGATCGCTCCTCAAGGTTCACGGGCTAGTCGGCAATCCCGATGTCGGCTCCATCCGAAGCTCAGCCGGAGCGCTCTGGCAACAGCAATGCAGAGGCGATCGAGGCATCAGCTCTGCCCGAAGCACAGTTGCAGAGAACGGATCCGGACACCATTCTGGCCGATGACGCCAATCCTGACCAAGTGCTTGGCCAAGAGTCATCGGATGCAGCCGAAAAGCGCACAGTCACTTCAGAGCAGAGTCAGAACAAGGATGATCAAGAAGCAGCTAACCTGAAGCGTGCTTCGGCTGCCTCCGCCATCTTCAGTCATGCTACCAGCAGTCCGCGTCCACCATCCCAGGCGCTCTCGCCAGACAAAGAGGCCAACACAGCCACATCTCTGCATGCCGACGCTTCTGCCTCAGGTCCAACCGCCAATATGTCGACAGAAGCGCTTCAAGCACAAGTTAAGGATCTCTCAAACCAGGTCACCGGTCTCAACGAAAAGCTCGTCAAGTCATTCAATCGTATTGCTGACCTCGAAGATGATTACTCGGATGCACAAGAACGAATCCGTACCATGTCTGCCAGGATCAAAGAGCTCGAGAAAGAGCGAGCTGAACATCTGGATGCACTTAACACAGGTCTTCTCGTCGAAAAAGCTCATGTCAGCAGCGAGATGCAGAGGATGATGGATCGAGTTATCGAGGAGACCGCTCAACGAGGCAAAGCCGAGAGCGACAAGAGCAAGATCGAAGCCGAACTCGACGAACTCAGCTCTAGTCTGTTCAGCGAGGCCAATAAGATGGTCGCCGTCGAGCGACTGTCACGTGCAAGAGCAGAGGAGAAGAGCCGTAATATGGAAGAGCGACTCAAGGATACCGAAGGCATCATGCTTGAACAGCAGAAAGTGCTCGGCGACCTCCAGCGACAGGTCGAGAAGTTGCAGATTGGCTCTGCGAAGAAGAGCGATGATGACACTGCCTCCTTGGTCACAGTTGAAAGTGAAGCTGTCAGCTTTCACCGTCTCAAAACCTCCTCTTTGGCCCGATCCATCTCGCAGAGAACAGCAACCCGCGAACGCAAGCACAAACCTGCGGCAGACCTCGCAGCAGAGGCTCGTCTCATCATCAATATCGTGCCGTACCAAGAATTCAGATCGTTTATCGCGCATCTTCGAAAGCTCCGAAAGCAACTCGCTCCATTCTATACCTACCCTCTCCATGGCGGACGTGATTCAATCAGCGGCACGCCGACTCCACGTACAACCTCGCCAGCGCCACAGTCAGCCGCCGCTGGTGCAGCAACAACCAACTCACTTCTCACAGCATCTTCAGCGTACAGCCAGGGCATCGGTAGTGCTCTGACCAGCTCGCCGTTCGCCATCGCAGGCGTCAGCAGACACCGCGATTATCCCACTCTACCTTCCAATGTCGAGAATCTTGTGTCCTTGCCAGGGCAGCTGTCTCTCCCTTTCATCAAGCGATCACAGGAAGAGGACGTTGAGCCGTGTTTGCGTCTCGACTTTGCACCTGGTCTCAACTGGCTCAGCAGACGACAGGCCAACACAGCTATTTTGGATGGCAACTTGGTCATCGAACCCATCTTTTCCGGCAGCCAAACCATCGATGAGGACGCGATACGCAGAGAGAATGCGCACTTGCCACCTGCAGCTTGTGCCATGTGTGGCATTCCCGTCGTCAACGTGCCTTTGCCGGGCGGCGTTGCAGCAACCAGCATGTCTGCAGAGCAAGGAGGAAAGACATCACTGGTCCCGAGCAGCATTGCAAACACGACGTCGAGTTGGGCTAGCTCAGCAGCCAGTTCGCTCGGTTCTATCACCGGGAGCAGTAGCAGCAGTAACAGCAGTTCGGGTACGCTCACGCCCAAGCCTTCTCGAGGTGGGCTCTTCAGTTCGTTCCGAAAGTCTTCTGCTTCCAACACTAAGCCAGAGGCGGAAGTGTCTGCGAATGCGTCAGCGTCCGGTACTCCTGAGGCCGAGACACAGGCTTTGGCGCCTAGCGACGCTCTCGTCCTGCATCAACTACCTGTTCCAACCCATATCTTCCGACTCAACGAGAGTTCGACAACGCGCTACTTGCTTTGCCCACACCACTGTCTTTTGCGTCTCAGGGCCGTCTGTCAGTACTGGGGTTTCGTTCGCAATCTTGAGCGATCGGTTGTGCTGGAGGGCAAGTTCATGAATGATGAGCAGCAAGTAGCGACAGCAGCTGCAGCCAACGCGTCATCGGAGAGCTTGCCGAAGCAGACTGTCGAGGCAAAGAGCCTTCAGGTTGAAACGCTCGAGAAGGCAGCGGAAGAAGCAGAGACAGAGAACGGAGATGGCGAGAAAAGAGCGGATGAAGACGCGAAAGCAGACGAGACCACCGCAGAAAAGCCCGAGATTGAGGTGGAAGAAGCCGGGGATGTGGAGAGCGACAAGGCACAGGCAGAGAAGGAGGAAGCGGACAAGACTGAGGCCGAGAAGATTAAGGAGCAGGTGCAGGAAGAAATGGGTGAAGATGCCGGTGAAGCGAAAGACGCATCGCAAAACAAAAAGGAGGAGTCCGATTCGGCAGATGCCGAAAAGAAGAATGGTGCTGACGATGATGATTTCGCCGACGCACCATCGTCTCCCACCGAAGCCGAGACCAAGGCTGAAGGTGAAGCAATCGAAACAAAGTCTGTAGGCGAAGGAGGCAAAGATGAATCCTCGGCTGATGCTGCGAACGAAGAAAGCAAAACCGATATTGTTGAAGACTCCAACGAGGAAGTGTCAGCAGTGACCGGCGACACAACTTCCGCTGCAGACAAGCCCGCTGAAGCCGACTCCGCCGCCACCGCTGCTGCTAGTTCTTCTGCTTCTGCTTCTGCTCCTGTTCCGCCACTCCCGCCTCGTTCCGTTGCCAGAGCTTCAGGCGCATCCTCCCCCGCACCCACGCCAAAAATCCCTCCCCGTCGTCACGCACGCCCAGCCGCGAGCGCAAACACGCCCCCACCACCCCCGCCACGCGCAGCCACTCCAGCAGCGCCGATCGTCCCAGCAGCAACTGCTCTCTATCTTGATAAGCTAGAGTCAATGGAATGGGAAGACAAGATGTGGACGGAAGTCACAAAATTGAAAGAGGAGTTGTGGAGGGCTAGAATTGGGTTGGTAACTGAGGATAGTGAGCTGGTGTAACGCCCATTTATCATGTCATCATACCTTTCATCTCATTAAACAATCTCAATCACGTACACATCACACACACAGCACGAACGAGAATGTTTGAAGAGACCTCTCAAGACAATGACAATTTCTCATGAAAACCCTAAAGCTTTAAATCTTGAGCTCAGCCAAAGCTTCATCACCTTCCATCAACATAACTTCGACCTCTCTCTTTGCTCTTCTTTCCGCCTTCAAGTCACCACTTTTCTTCAAAGCCTCTGTATAACTTTGATATTTAACTAATTCCTGTAATAAATAATTACTTTTCTTTTCCCAATTTGCCAGCGCCTTTGAATAATTTGAACCTTTTGGAGAATACAACTGTAACATAGGTTGTCTTAATTCGTTATGTAAAATAAGATCATTTTGAATTGTTTTAACTTGTTTTTCTAATCTTATTAATTGTCTTTCTTCTGAAAGTGTTGATGGAAGAGTTGGAAGTTGAGGAATTCTCCATTCGTTTATAAATATTTTCTCGTTAGTAATAAAACCTATATTAGACGAAGTTGAAATTGATCCTCCAGTCAACGAAGAAGGTAAATTTTGTGATGAAGTACTAGGAGAAGTATAAACACTTCTAATAGGACTTTTCATACCTTCCCCTCCATCTAACTCTTCAAATCCATCCTCATCTTCAAAATCATCTTTGGGTTGAGGTAAAACTTTATTCCAACCATATTCCATATTACTAACACCTCCAGCTAAAGGTTCTTTACTCTGTCTAGCAGCCCAATAATTACAGGTAGATACCCATTCGTTAACAAGTTCTTCATGTCCTGTTTGAAAGAAATACACTTTTCCACCTGGTAGAGTTAATGCAAAAACATATGGTCTTGTTTTGTTATACCCAGGAGGAGGTAAAGCATTTGCAAGCGAATGTGCAAGTGAAATTTCACCTAAACAAGTCGCATTTGAAAGCCAATCTCCTCCTCCCATCCCTCCCCCAACACCCCCAGTAGTAGTAGTAGCCGCACGATTTTTGGTACCAATCGAATCAAATCGGAACATAGAAAGTGTTCCTTTGGAAACAACTACGAAAACCTCGATCCAACTTTTATCTTTTGCTCTCTTACCCGTACATTCCCAATAATGCTTGCGAGTTAAACTACCTTCTTTAGCCCAAGGTGGTCCTGCAAGAGCAAGTGTATCGTCATCGTCATCTTCATCGATCATAGTCTCGGTCTTGGGTTTGCTACTAGCAGAATGTGAAAGCCCATTAGCAAGGGAAGAGGAGGTGGACGCATCTTCCTCCATCGACTCTTTGATGATTGTTTGGGTCAGGGTGCTCGCAAAGCCCGGAGTGATGGTGGGAAGTGGTGATAGCATTCGATCACGATCAGTAGCTTGTGACGACATGCGACCCCAAGAGTCGACGGATGATCTTGCAGGATTTGGGCTGACTGCTGGATCTAGCAACGAAGGATTGGCGTTGAGTCCTCCCAACAAGCCCTGAATACCACGAATCGATCCTCTCTTCAAAGCTGTCATCCTGTCACTTCCCTTACCACCAACTTTCCTCCTTCCTCCAACACCACCCGCCATGGGTCCAAAGCTTCCTGAACTTCTCCCTGCCGGACCGACCGTGCCCTGCCCAGCCTCAGGAGCAGGCAACAAAATCCTCTCTGACTTCACAGCAGCATAAATGTCCTTAAGCATGTTTTCAATCTCCACATCCCTATTCCTGTTCCCACTAACCGCCGTACCCGGTCTAGAGCTATCCTGATGAGGCTGGATGTCGATGGAAGAATCGAGATTAGTTGTGCTCGAACCATGTTTCCCCCTTCCACCTCCCAAATAGCTACTAATGCTATTCCTTCGCTGTGCCGCATTCACAATCTGTGGGAAGGTATCCGTACTCTTCCCCGCCTCATTATGCACAACACTAAAGCTGCTCCTCCCATCAGCCACATCCGTACCACTCTCCGCAATCGCACCCAGAGTGTTCTTCACGAACTGCTGTCTCGTCATTCTCTCCTGCAGCTCCGCAATATGCAAATCCGTATTCAGCAACAGAATGCTGAACACGACCGAGTGAATCACATCCGAGCTTCCGAAGACCGAGTCGGGATTACACTCGTAATATCTCTGCGAGAACGCGGCCAGGATCCTGTCGATCTGCTGTGTTTCCGCTCGCAAGAATAATTTGTCACACACCTTACGAAAAGCGTTATCCAATCTTAAGCCACTAAAGTCGAAGTTGGCAAAGTAATACGTGCGAGCTGCCCGATTGACAAGCCCTAAACCACCAAGCCACTCTGCAATCTTCTCTCTTTTCAAGAAGCTAGGGTCTTCTTCCCAGCATTTGGTGGCGAGCTCTTGTGCGGAGGCTGCGACTGCTGGTGGTGGAGCCATTTCGTCATTTGTTGGTCGCAGAGGAGTATCGTAGCTCGTCCTAGCGGAAGTGGGCGATGATACGGGTGATGGACTGCGACGAACAGAGGGAGTGGAGAGCAGTGCTGCGCTGCCGCCGCGAACCGAGCCAGAGGATGCAGAGAATCCACGACTGATGCTGCCGTTGCGGCCAGGTCGGAGGAAAGATTGTTCGGACAGCTCTACCATCTTGGGCAGCGCTGACGAATCCATATCCGGTGAAGCAGGAGCTGTGACGATGGTGGTTGATCCGATACCGAGTGGTTCTGATTGCGCGTTAAGATCTTCAGTGTTGGATCGCTTGGTGACTAGACGAATACTCTGCTCTTGATCCTCTTCCACGTCTTCAAGCCTTGTTGCATCGTCTTGTTCGTCTGCCCGTTTGAAGTTTTCATTGGTATCCAGATCGTCTGGAGATGGCTTTGGAGAGGTATCCGACAGCCTGTTCTGCTCGTTGCTTACGGAGCCGAAAGAAGCAACCTTCGGATCTGCACTATTCAACCCTTCACTCTCTGCAGCCGTCTCGAATGATCGGACGCTAGTCAGACTAGCACCAGAATTGGCGGTGCGGCGAGACGTCCCGGCATCAGCAATGGGATCGATGGAGTTACGTTGACTGCTTCGGGCCGAAGTCGAGAGCTCTCGTGGTGAGTCAGCATCGCGAGTCGGGCTCGGTCGTCGGAGCGATCCGGCGAGTGGAAGTGGCTTGGGCTTGTTCGACGCCTTGATAGTTCCAGACCCGTCTTCGCCCTTCTCGCTCGCTAGGTCGATGAAGTTACCGCTGGCGCCGGCTATTTGAGCTGATCTGCCTGCGTCGATGCCCAACCCAGTTGCTGCACGTCCATTTCGAACGTTGTGTGGGTAAGAATCAGTCGTGGCAGGAGTAGTGGGATAAGATGCAAAATTTGAAGACCTGGCAGTGTGAGGATGATCGGCTGCAGTGTTGTTGTAGTCATGCGTGGACACAAGACCGGATTCCTCGAGGAAGCTGCCGTTCCTCTCCTTGTAACGCTGAATGTCGAGATCAGGTAACTGAGGCGAGGGTCCCCATTGTTGCTTTGGCTTTGTGACTTGTTTTGGCTCTTCCACTTGAATCTTTTGCCGTTCGTCCTGCTTCAATGCGTCGTTCATGTGCGACTCCAGCTGCTGAACGGCCAAGCGAATTGCACCGGTCGAGTCACTTGCAACGAGCGATTTTCGATGTTCGTGTCCTTGCGAACTCGAACGCTGAGGCAGCGTCATCTTGGTGGCTGGGCTCCATTCAGTCAGAGTTGCAGGTGCCGAAGGCACACGTAGACCCGACCTGCTCGGAGGCGCCAGATCCTTCGAGTCGGTGGCTGTGAGAGTGCGATCTGCATCCGGAGTTACAGTGTCGGCGACAACTGCAGGCTGGCTGGTGACGTGCGAGCTCGCACTTTCGGACCGCTGCATAAACCGTTCGGGAATGCTTGGAACTGCAACACCGTCTGTTGATGAAAAAAGCGTGCTCTGTTTGTGTATGGAGTGAGATGTACTGCCAGTCACGGAAGAGCCGCTGTGACTCAGCACGCTGGCTTTACTTTCTCTACGACCTAGGCTCATGGCGCCCACGGTCATATCGCTCGTGCCGGATTTGCCTAGAGAGGTAGCTGAGTGATTGGATCCAATCGAGTAGGCGTGTCCGGTTGAGCTGGACCCGCTCGGCCTTGGAATGTCCTTGTCACGGCGCACCTGCGTGTTGTCTTTGCGTAGCTTTCGCAAGAAGCCGCTTGTCTTCTTCATGCGCTGTCGGAATGAACCTATGGAGCTTGCTTGTTCAGCGGCGGCGGAAGCATCGATCTCTTGCTCGAGTCCCAAGCTGTTGCTCGGACGGGAGCGTGCTCTCACTGGGCTGTGAGATGTGTCGTTTCCTACTGGCAGCATGAAAGGCGGCATGGCCGATGACATAGGTTCAGCTTTGCGTGTCGAAGATGGAGAAGATGTGCTCGGCGAAGCAGCTGGACGACGTTGAAGCGAGGTGGTTCGATCAGGCGAGGCAGGCACTTGGTCCGCGTTGCCTTTGATACCACTCGAGGCGGACCTGAGTGGAGTGCCCGTCGAATTCGACTTTGAAGATAATGTCTGTGCCTGCTGCTGCTGCGAGGGCGACTGAAAGACCTTGGCATCTGGGGGACGTGGAGTCACGTCTGTGAATTCTTCGTCAACGTCCTCGAGGTCGTTGCTGGTTAGCGATGAGGAAGAGCGCTCTCTTCGACGCTCAACAATGACACGCTTGGAGCTGGAAGACGGCACAAGCAGGGACGGGGCTGCGGTGAGACCGTTGCGAGCGGCCAGGTCTTCTTCAGGATCTCGGGCAACCTTTGACGTTTCTTTTAGGATGTAGGTCTCGTCTGATGCAAGGAGAGCCTCAAAGTCTCTGCCAATGCGCGAAGGAGCCGGCTTCTTTGGTGACGTTCGACGCGAGCTAGATGCACTTGCAATCGAAGCTCGGGCTTGGGGCTCTGCTCTTGCGGAAGCGAAAGAGGCTGTAGTGCTGGCAGTATCTGGTCGAGGGATGAGACGACGACCGTTAGCTCGAATGGTGGGGTAATCGCCGGTGTAGGAAGTTGTCGACTCAGGATCAACCTGGGCTAGAGGCTTTTGTGTGGGCTGGGCATCGTTTGATGGAAGAGCCACTGGATCGTTATCAGGTGAAGCGTGTGCGTCAGATTGTGGATAAGACGGGATCTCGGAATGGTCGCTAGAGATGGAGGCACGCTGAGACGATGTCTCGCCATCCGTGAGTATATGCGAAGATGACATGCGTGAAGAGGTCTTTGGCTGAGACCGACGAAATGAAGGCGACGGCCACAGGCACGAGACAAAGGTGGTTGACGAGCTGCAAAGGCAGGAACGAGTCACCAATGAAGCTGGCTCGGTAAGGTAGCTTCCTCGATGCAACCGGATCCACAGATGGGAGCTACAAAGGCTCCCTTTGCGTGGTGCTGCCGTAAAGCGTAAGCGTGACGGAAGGAGGCGTCGGCTGCAAGTGGCTGCTGCAGATTTATTGTTTGGAAAGGTGGGGGAAGAGCTGGTGGAATCGCCGATGGATGAGCTTGCTCTCTCTGTCTCTCTCTGCAAGTTGGGTCAGGGAGATGCAACGGCGCAGCAATGGCAGTAAGGAGCTCCGAAGAGCAAGCGTGGGAATGGGAGAAGGTGACAGATGGTCGTTAAGGGAAGAGGAAGAGGTGCGTGCATCGGCTGTTCCGAAGAAACTATCCTGCACAGAACTTATTTAAACACACACGCACGCAACTTGGCTTGTCTTCCGCTTCCCCGCCTTAAAACGCAGACTTTAGCCAGACGAAAGAAAGCGTGTCTTGAGCTGCACCACAACTTTTGAACCCTGAAAATCAAACTCAACTCTCTCGACTAGACTCTTCTCACGCGTTTCGAGTCTTCACTCACTCGCACAATCGCTCACTGCAAAGAGATGTGGCGTTTGTGCGGGCCTATCTGGTTGCAACCAAGCTTGACGCATTGTAACAGATTTGAGCTATTGTCTGTATGCTGGTAAGCTCATGCTCTGCGGCGTGTACAAACGCCAGATTTAAGGACAAAGGGAAGCATAAAGTCAAAATAGGCGCATGCCGGGCGAATGACAATTGACTTAGATCATTCTGAGGAAAGGGCTGACTGCCTCAGCACTACAGTACACCTCAACCGTCTTGAGCTCAAGTATTCCGTGGACAAAGCCACACTGACACACGCTAGCGCCGAATGTTGTTGTAATGAGTGGTATCTCGATTCGATATGAAGTTGATCAAAACACATGACGATGCGCAGTCGTGTGTTGGGAAGACCCTACGGTAGCTGTAGAGGCCTGTAGCCGTGAGCTGGTGATGATTGTTTGCTGTCGTAGGGAGGCATCGGACGCTATCGAATCAGGCCTCATCCTTGACACGCATATCCGTCTTCCTATCCTCCGGGTTCAAAAGCGAGTTGAAGCCGACCCGCAGATTTGAGGTTGTGCTAGCGCTTGTCTCGCTCCTTGGTCTGGGCCCGCTCTTCATCGTCACAGTTGTGTCGCCCTCATCCTCGTCCGATCCTCCAGCCGAGGTCGATCCTTTCGTCACTAGGTCAGCGTCATGCCTGCGCATACGAGGATCAGAGCGCTCCTGTTGGTACCTTGCTCGGTTGTCGTATTCGTCCTCTTCACGCAGCTCGTCTTCTTCCTCTTCTTCCTCCTCTGATTCTGAAAGACGACGCTCTCTCATTTGCGTAAATCGGCGCGGTGATCCTTGCATGCCATAATGCTCGGCAGGCGGACCACGTTCGTACTCTCGATACCCTGGCGGCGGCATTTCTCCGCGTCGCATCTCGGACCATGTATTCATGCTTCGTGATCCTGGCTCGTAGGCAGAACGAGATAGAGGTGGATGGTCCTTCATGTGCATCTGCATCTGCATGTGCATGGGCATCTGACCTGACATAGGTCCAGGAGGTGGAGGTCCCATGCCGTAGCCAGGTCCATGCCCGTGTCCGTGAATGGGTCCTTGACCGACACCAGGACCGTAACCTGGATGCCAACCACCACTGCCGCCGACCATCGGGCTCATCCTCGCTCCCGACGAAGCTGCAGGTGGAGGCGGCCCACGGGACCAGTAGCCATCATCGCCACGACTGGGTCCCGGCCCTCCTTGTTGATGCTGGCGAGAAGCATCCATCTCGGACTGGTCGCCGCCGGGAGCATGGCATTTCTGATGACGTCTCAGGTTCGATTGAACGCTGAAGGACCTGCCACAGCCTGGTTCATTGCAGACGAAAGGCTTTTCTCCTGTGTGGGAGTGGTGATGGATCTTGAGACTCGAAGGCCTCGAGAATCGCTTGCCGCACCAAGCACATTCGTACTTGGCTTGCCCCGATGCAATGGTACCGGTAGCGCTGGGTGCTGCTCGAACACCACCGAAACCACCTGCATGCTGTGCAGAAATGATGCCATCAGGAACGCTCGCCAGACCTTGGCCCCGCATCATTTGTGCTTGGAACGCATTGCGTTGAGCTTCGGCAGAGTCAGTTGGCATTGGTCGACGCGGGAAGACCCAGCCAGCACCACCAGGACGAGGTGCGTCGTCTCCAGCGCCACGTCCCCTTCTGGGATGGAAAGAATCAAAAGCGCCGGAGCCAGGAGGCGGTCCTCCCCGCTCGAATGACGGACCACCCGGCCCCTGCGCAGACATTCCTGGCGGGCCGTGGTGCATCATCATCTCTGGGTCGTATGGCTCTTGTACAGACATCGAGTGAGATTTGGGTCTGTGGGTGCGAACGCTGCTCGCACTCTCGTACAGTTCCATGGGCAGCGGTGCGCGCTCCTGCATCGAAAGACTGTGCTTGTGACCATACATACGGCCAACACTGCCGCCTGCGGGATCATCGCCTCTCTGCTGACCCATACGCAGCAGCTCAGAGGCAGCTTCAAGTCTTTGCCTTCGTGCCGGGTCCTCCGAGTTTGGCAAGGGTGCGATAGGACGATCGGGGTGGGTCAGAGTCCTAGCGCGAGGTCGATTAGGTTGATTTGCCGAGCCAGGCAGGTTGGCAGATGACCCTGGCGTGCGCAGAGATCTATGGCGCGAGAGGTTCGAAAAGTGCTGTTCAGGTGAGAATCTGGAAGTCTCGCCCTGCGGGAGATGCGATTCACGGAAGGGTGGCAGCAGTGAGCCTGAAGGTCGGTCGCCACCAACCATTTTGTATGCGCCTTCTCCAGACTCGAGCGTCGAAGATCGACTGTGCCAGCTAGTCCTTGGGCTTGTGGTCTCTGATCGAACGCTAGCTGCACCCCAACCTTCATGCGGGACACTTTCTTCGGAGGTATGCGTCGAAGGCACGTAGCCCGGTGGAAGCATCGGCGAAGGATCCGACGCGGTCGAAATGTGCGAAAACAATGTCGAGAGTGAGCCTGAAGAGGAAGATGCAGGCCGGTGTCCGCTACGCCTTTGAGAGCCTGGACCCATATCGGAAGCCGGGCCATCTCCGTCCAGCGGTAGCCTGCGCGACGGTGGTGAGAGGATGAGGCCTTTGAGCGCTTGTGCTTGACGCGAACGCGATTGAGAGTCGACTCGTCGTCGTGCGCTTGCGTCTTCAGGGCTGAAAGGATGACTGGAGGATCCCGGATGACGTGGTGGCGTGCTGGGTACCAGAGGACCGCTTCGACCATACGAGCCCGATGCATTGGAGGAATGGCGGGTGCGAATGGGACCGAGAGAGGAAGAGCTAGAACTGTGGGAGAGACCTGACTGGAATTCTGAAAAGCTGCTAGTGCTTGCGTGACCACGAAGGCTTCGATGCTCCATGGCTTGCGAGGAACTTGCTTGCTGCAAATTTGCAGGCGAACTCGGTGTCGCCGTGCCGAGCGACGAATGCCCATCATCAGATGCACCATCGCCACGGCGCACAGAGGCGAGCGGCTCTGCCCTTTCAATCCCGAACAAGTTCTTGATGCTTGGAAGACTGGTGGAAGGCTCGGGCCCGCCCTGGTTTGTGTGCTTTTGCGATGGCTCTGTGTCGACCTCCATGTCGCGGTGATCACCGGGTTCACCAGATTCGGACACAGAGTCAGCGACGGAGCGGGGTATGGAAGAAGCACGCGCGGATCCGCCGGCACCGCTGTTGCTTCCGGCGCCGGGGAAGGGTATTCCCGCTCTCGCGCTGCTCGGCCCCATGGCTCTATGTGTAGAGAGAATGATGTCGAGGGGAGCTGGCCAGCCTTTGTGGCTCAGCGGTGCAAGGTTGAAAAGAGATCAGGGTGTCTGCGTATGCGCTTCGATGCGGGTGAAGGTTTGCTGTAGATGATGCAGCGCAGGAAGGTTCCCGTGGTGTGAACGAGATAAGTCAGAGGGAAAGCGAGCTCTGAGTCACCACAGGAAAGGCCTATTATGTCGCTCCAAAGACAGGTCGTTACTACGGGAGCAAGACGACACCAACTTTCGCTTTCGCAATTAGATGTATGCGGAGAAACAGAGGGACATCGGAGTTGGCGGATAGGCCAGGCCCAAGACGGTGAAGATTACTGATCTGTTGTGGCGCCTAGAATGATAGGTCGGGCTGTAAGCTTGAGTACCGCAGAGTTGCGGTGGTTCGTCAGTCACACGAAGGCGATGGTGATAGGTAACTCGTGGGTGCTGCGAGCAAGACTGTTGAGGGTGAATGGCAGATGATGGAACTCGCCGTCGATGCAATGGGGTATCCTAGATGCTTTTAATGCAAAAATGCTGCGCAAATTGACTGTGACGATGCTGGGACGGACGATAAGCTGTGGTTGAGACTGCGGAGAGATGCAAATGCGAAAGAGTTTCGACGAGCTGATTGTGGTTGGTTGCAGTCTGAGTTGCGACTGGGTGGTGGCGCAACAGTCGACGTGGGTAAAACGGAGAGCGAGGACCGGTGGTGACAGCTTAGCTCTATAGTTGTCGTGTTTCCAATGCAAAGCGGGGTTTCCAGTGAAATGAGAGGTCGAAATGCGGAAACAATTGCGGGAATGCACAGACAATTGTGAAATGACGAAAAGGTTGTTGTTGAGCGGGGTCGGGTTGTCGATAAGCTGAACGATCGTTTTGGTGAATGAGTAGGCGATCAACCGTTGGGACAATATGAAGTTGAGCGATGTCCACGAAAGGATGAAGAAAGAACACGAGCGGCCGATGCGATGAAAGATGAAGGCGGCCGTGATCGGATTGGCGCAAGTGGGGAGAGAATCGAGAGCAAGGAGGTGGAGATGGAGTGTGTGTGTGTGTGAACGAGACAGAGATGGTGGGGACGGGAGGGAGAGAGGCAAAGCAAGCAACGGCTGAGCAAGCGAGGGAATGATGGCGGGATCAGCAGCAGAGAGGAGAAGGAGAGGATGATCTACGCAGATTGAGGGTCCCGCACAGCAGGACAGCGCGATGCTCAGAGCCTTTTGCGCGATGCAAAGTGACAGACAACTGAATGACTTGCGACTTGCAGTCACTCCAATGCACAGTCGCAGTTGCCGGGGACAAAATAAATTAATTTCGTTGGCAGACAGTCGCAGTCAGCGTGAACCTTTTTCTTCAAAAAGAATTTAAAAAAAAAAAGGAAAAAGGTGACCTTTTTGCTTTGCTTGCTTGCTGGACCCAGAACAATTATGAATGACCTTCATCTCGACACAAGGTCAGTTGCCGAGCGCAGATCCAGAAAGCTGTCTCGCAACACCGCCTCGTTGTCGTTCCGCAGCTCCACAAGGTTATGTCAATCACACACAGATCGACACTTTGTCCGCCACTGTGGTCTTTCTTTTGAGATGTGTCTCTGATCACCTTTGCTTCCTCAATATCAGCGTCGATGGCAAGTCAACGGAGAACAAAGCGCAATGTCAGCTTCAAGGCTGTTGTAACCATGACGGTCTTTGCTTGATTTGGAGAACCAAATGGAATGTGAACAATGGAGCCTCGGGAAAGGCTGTCTTTGCTGCGTTGCTGCTGTAGGTGGTCTCGGATTCCCATGTTCGGTCGATCTTAAAACAGCCTTCACCGCCGCGTTGTGTGATGATGATGGGCGCGGGACGGAGCTGCAGTCCCACTATTGAAATTCCAGATTGGCGTTCTGACGGGCTGGGCTGAGCATCTGTGTTGGCGCTGACCGACACGAAATGCAAAGCAGCAGCAGCAGCACAAGCAGCACAAGCAAAGGCGCGCTGCTATTTCCGATTCCTCATTCCAATCTCTCTCTCACTCTCAAACCTGGCTGTCAAAAAAATCATAACCACAAACTTGCCTTTTCGAGCCTACACTTGTCGCCAAGCAACAAGGAAGCCCCTTTTTGGGTAAGAGCAACGCCATTGTTCCCTTTCTCTCTCAAGCAACACTCGGTTCTCACGACAGATCTGGAAAATGGGAAAGTGTCAAATCGTCTTGCGTTGGAAACGACCCTCTGGTTGACATTGCTTTGTCGAGAGCGTTGTGTTTGTCCGGGACAAGCGGCCGCCACCGCGTGGTTGCGTGCGGGTCACCATGCGATGCGCTGGCACAGCACAGCACACGGCAACATGACGGCCAGTTCAAGTTGACGCCGAGCGTGGGTCACCAGTCACCAGCTCTTTTTAGACACCGAGATGAAGTCCTCAGCTCCATTCCCTGACTGCTACGCTCAAGCGAAGCGATGTCGTTAACAACCGAGCGGAGAAGCAAAAAAGCGTGGAAAATAACACAAATACGATCTCCGCTCTCACTTCTTCCTTTTCTTCTGCCAGCACGCAGCGATGTTCAGAAAATCAAAAAATAAGTCAAAAGAAAAGGAAGGCGCAGAGATATGGAAGTCGTGTTGCCGAGTTCAGGATGACACCACCTGCTTAGACCAGAAATAGAAAGCACCAGGCATGTTGAGCGCGATTGCAGAGCCAGGGTCGCTTGCTGCATCCTGACAGCATCGGTTTGATCGACTTGATAGGCTTTCTCTCGCAATCAGCGTTGCGTGGTGCGGGGACGGGCAAGGATATACTAGAAGGACAGATCTAGTCCAGATCCTGTAGCAACTACTGGATCTCGCTACCGGCGGCTGTAATTGTCTCTGCTGTCTGCTACACTGGGAGCCTCTTTCGCATCCACTGCTCCAGCTGAACACCGCACGGTCGCGATGTCTTCAGCGGCGAGCTATCACAAGCCTATCAGCAATGCAGATAGTGGCTGTGGACATGCTGCCTCGGGTTTTGCCGCTCGCAACCACTTCGAAATCAGAGACATGGGGAGAGTTTAGGCGAAGTCGATCTGGCGACCAGAGACGATTTGCAGCAGCAATTGAACGTGACCTCGACTGGATCGGGAAAGGCGACTCTTGGCTGCATAGAAGTCAGAGACATGGTTGTGACCAGAGACACTTGGTCCCGAGACACTAAGGGGCGACCTCTCCATTCAGCATCTAACTCGCCTGCTCGCAGCTGGACAGGAGCGAGACAGTTCAGCCACCAAGAGGATCGTACTTGTCTCTCGCCTGGCAAAAGTCGATCCAGGTGTCTCACCTTCTACCTCCAGCACTGCACTATCAGATCCCAATCGGGATATCTGGGGCTTGTTCGAGATCTGCTGTCCTGTCCGGGCTTCGCTCTTTACTAAAGTCTCACAAGTTCTCGTGTTGGGCGATTGGTGTTCAAGCATCAAGCAAGACGTTCGCGCCTTCGTGCGATGGCCTATCACACGCATTCTCGAAGCTGAGCTTCAGCTAAACCACTGTGGCCTCAGCTACACAGATTTGTTTTGCTTCTGACTTATTGGTATGCAGCACGACTAGCGTCTGGACCCGTAGACGCAGAAATAGCAGCAGCAGGGAACGCCTCCTTAGCAGCAGGCCGGCGATCCGGATCGTCAAGAAGAGAAACCGCCTCCGGTATGTTAGCAGCACACGTACAGCACATCCTTCGTCAACATCACCTCGCGCTGACATTGAGAGGAACCAAGTCGACGTTGTCGAGACTACAACGCGCCGATGAGCGTGTAAGAACAACACAAAGGAGCGGAGCCTGGATCCGTAACAGCATGACAGCTATGTTTCAGATGTGCTCTGTCGGTCGAAGCACTTTGCCAGAGCCCATCCAGCATTATCGTGTTCCATGCATCAAGTGAGACATCTCTTCAGCATTTTGACCGTCGAGCTGAATTTCGAAAAAATTGCAAAAAGTTGGAATGCGGGCGCCAGAGCAGAGTGTCAGCTTCCACGTCAAATTCAGAAATTCGAGATGACCATGGTTTGCGGGTACAAATTCGCATCTCAAATAGAAGAAGGCATGTTGATCTTCACTCAGCTCAGATCCGGAACATACGAAGCGATGTAGATCATACAACTTGGACAGACTCTGATGTCTATGCTGGATGCAGCGCTAAAGAGGAGCAAAGGAAACAAGAGAGCGGGCGTCATCTGTCTTCACACGTGTCTATCGAACTTCAAACTAAGCGATGACGATCGTCGTGATCATCCTGGCAGAAGATAGCTCTCCTGATAGGCAACGGAAGTCGATGTTGCTCTATGATCATATCAATGCATGCTGTGACTGCTTGATCGGCCGTCCTTCGTTTGTAATTCTCTCTACCTTAAATTTGCAAGTCGTTGTCAGTTCGCACGAGCATCGAAAAGGCTCAGTCCAAACCTTATACGTAGCCTTCCCGCATTGCGTTCCGCGCCGTCATGGTATGTCCTACCAGCTCGGCGATCTCTTCTCCTCCTCTTCCACCCGACTTGTCTGTTGCATTTCCGAAACGTAGTTAGCGAAGACCCGAAAGCGGCCTGGTCTTAGAGAGACCAGGTAGATGCCTTGCGGGGCAAAAAAGGAAGCTTGTCTTGTCTTGTCTTGTCTTGTCGTTGAAGCTTATGGCCCCGTCATGAGGTTCGCCGCTGCTATAATTTCTGTCGGTCTCGCGAAGCTAGTCGCTGGCGTCTCTGAGCAGGGGTGAACTCTAGTTACCTTAATTGAGCTGAGCTATCGCAGACGACCGATGAGCGAGACGACACTTTGCCGCCTTATCTTGCCGGGCGTTCATCGACACCGCTCGCGGCAACATGTCGCCGAGAAAAGACGCCGTACCCTTCGTTGCCGCTGCCGAACTTGCAGCAAGCTCTAGACTCAGGCAACCACGCGACACAGGTCCAGGTATATCAGTGTGTGCGTAGAGTGGCAGCACAACCTCAATCGAAGGACCACTTGTCCAGGAGTGTGATGGCGACGCCGCCGTGCTGCAGCATCCTCTTTCGGTCACCGAGAAAGTCTACGCGTATCCTCGCGTTGCCTTCAAAGTCTCCAACGGATATTGAGCGGAGCTTTAACTTGTGGCAAATTGAGTCCCGAATCTGTGAATCCAACAAGAGCGACAGGGTCCAGCTTCTGCAAGATCTGGCAGCACAAACACACCATGCAAAGCCGCTTCCCTTACGCCATAAGTTACAGTACGACTCGCTGGACTTTCCCGTACCCTCATGGCGTGGGTATTCTTTCAATCTGTTTGCCCCGCTTCTTTTAGATTCGCCTTACTCGCACGCGTGTTCCTTCTCGCGCGCGTTGCGATGTGGCGACTTCTGCTTCTGACATGCACACACACGTACAAGAGCATACGACCTAGATCCCATTCCAGATCCATGTTTGCTTCTATCCGAACCTGCTCGCTTGATATAGGAAGCTTGCTTCCGACGGTTATACCGATGTTTGCCGTCTTTGCGATCACTCTATAGTGTCGTCCAGATATCAATACTTCCGACTGCCGAGATTGTTCTCGCCTAGCATCTCGCTTGCTTCTGTCATTCTCACGGTCAGTCGACTCACGAACAACATCGCACACACACAGTGACAACACAATGCGTAAGCAGCAAAGCAAGTATGATCCGGAACAGTGTATGTTCCGAGCGTTCCTGATTGATCATCAAGTCCACACCTTCGGTACAGTAATCTGACTCTAGTGTCCAGCTCCTGTAGTTGAATCTGAATCGCTCTCATCCTCGCCATACACAACAAGAGCAGTACCTCCTGTGTTTCCATACGATTCCGCGTTATGTTCCGCAGCCTTGCGACGGGGCTCTTCTTCCTTCGTCGATGTTCCCGAACGAAGACCTTGTGGAGTCTTGTCTCTCGCTAGTGCAGAAGAAGGTGTCATTGGCTGAGACTTGGTACTGCGACTACGACCGCTTTCGGCTTTGCGAGACGCGCGCGGTGTCTCGCCTGTCACAGTGTTGGAGGAAGGAGTCTGCTGGTCCGAAGGATTGGACGTCGACTGGGTTCGTGACCCTCCATCGAGACGGAAGTCAGCGCTGAGGAGGTGTCGCTCGCTTATGGCTTTGGGAGGAAGAGGTGGCCCTTGCAAGCCGAAACGGTCAGGACTGTTGAGAAGCGAGCCGGGATTGGAAGAGGCGGCGGATGAGGTGCCTACATTTCCATTGCCGTGGCCATGACCGTGACCTTCTCCTCCTGACTTCGAACCGAATGCATTGGTGAGCGAAGTGAGACGAGGCAACGAGCTACTCAAGAGCGATGGACCACTGCTGCGTCGTGGACCGCCATTGGGATGTCTCGGCGTGCTTTGTCCTGACCTCCTACGCACGTGTCCGTCCGCATGCGAGTTAGGACTGTTGCTACGAGTGACCGTCGTGCTGGTATCATCAATGTCGAACTTCTCCGCATCCTCATCCTCATCGTCTTTACCTTTGCCATCATCCTCTTCCTCACTATCACTATCATCGTCGCTACTACTGTCATCCTGATCGCCATGATGACTGTGCTTCGCAAACATCTTGTTTGGAGATGCATCCGAGGAGGCGTTCTTATCCTTGTCACCTGAGTCGGGATCGGCACCTTCCTCCACCACAACGAAGGACTTTTGCCTCTGTCGCTCGTTCCATTTGAGTGTGCGCGAGATGCTCGAGAACCAATCTGTGGATTGATTCTCGGCGCACACGGTAGGGAAGGGATATCGACTCGCGGTAACTTTGATGTGGTCGCCTTGCTTGAGCTCGACTCGACCACGACCGTCGAAACTGGCCCATGCTGTGCTTCGGGAGTTGTAGGGTACAGCGATGCGCAGCTCCATGCTGTCGGGGAGCAGCATAGGTCGGAACGAAAGCGTGTGTGGACAAATAGGCGTGATGAGGATAGCTGGGATCTCCGGGTGTACGAGACTACCACCTGCTGAGAGCGAGTATGCAGTTGAACCAGTCGGTGTAGAGATACAGAGACCATCGGCCTGTGCAGTGGTCATGTGATGCTCATCACCGAACACCTCGAGCAAGCTGACGTACGGGCTCGGACCGCGATCGACGACCAGGTCGTTGAGCACCTCGAAGGTCTCAACCGGGCGTGTGCTGAAACACATGATCTCCTTATCACGACACTTTTTGCCCTTTTTGCCTTTTCTCTTGGACGTCTTCTCCATAGAGGGCAGCTCGACCTCCTCGTCAGGCTTCAGAGGTGAGCGTGGACGATGACCCTGCTCAGGATTTGGCGACTCGATAGCATCCCATCCACAATTCTTGATCGAATTGATGATGATCTCTCCTGTTTTGCCGGACTTGATGGCTTGTCGGCGATGACGATCTGCTGAGCTGGAGGTAGGCAGAGTTGCTCGGTAGACAGTGGCGGTGAAACGCATACGCAAGTTGACGCGGATACCGTCGTCCAGCGCTGACTTCATGACATCCTTGTAAGCCTTGAAGTCGAAGTTGGTCAAGAAACCCAGCGAGCCAAGTGCAAATGGCAGCACGGGTGGGACGATGCGCTGGAAAAGCCAAGAGCAGAAGAGCACTGTACCATCACCACCGAGAGTGACGACAAAGTCGAAGAGATGGGGAGAGCGCGAGCACATGTCGGCATTCCAGAAGCGCAGCTGATTGCCGCCCTCATTTCTATTGAAGGAGCCACTGCTATCGTGAGCCGAAGTTGATGAGAAGGAAGACGAGAGGCTTGGTGTCCGCTTGGGTCTCGAATCGAAGAGGTGAGGATAGTCTCGTCTAATGCCGTCAGCGTCAAAGCGCTTGGACTGGCGGAGCTGTGAATCGACGTAGACGATGAGACCTGTATCCTTGCCGTTCCGAGGTGTGTTCATGAGCCAAATCGCAAGCTCTCGAGTGAGCTTGATGAGATGATTGTCTCTTGCCTTGGTGATGATCATGACCGACTGAATGGTAGACTTGACCCTAGCACGTCCAAGCTGTTTGCTCATCTCACGCACACCCACAGCGGTCTCTGCCAGCTGACGGGTGAGCGATCTGACCTTGTCGGAGTCCTCTTCGTCCGTTGAGTAAGAATATGAGGAGCCGTAGGACGAGCTTTCGTCAGAGTATGGCTGGTGAGCGAACTTATCTGCGTCGCGGTCATCGTCATCATCGCCTTCGTCGTCGGAGCTAGTGCGAATACGAACACGGGCCGATGTACGTTCTGCTCTTCGCTTGGGATCGGTGGATGTTGCGTCGGAGCTGGATAACGAGTCGTCTTCTATGAGGGCTTGTGATCTGCTCGTTGGAATCGAGCTGCCGGCTTGAGTTGAGTCTGAAGACGTCGAAGCTTTCCCCTCTTCAATGACTGGCTGTGGCTTCACTCGCTGGTATTGAGGGGTCGAGTCGTCATCAGCTGAAGCAACGTCGCTTTGTGAGAATTGACGAGAACCTTTTGGTCGGTGGGCACGCTGCCGGCTGAGCTGTCGGCGTTGCTTCTTGAGGCTCTCACCAAGAGCCACACCGCGATCGAGGTAAGAGTGGACGAAGCAGGGCGAGTTGAGAGAAGCAGCTGCCTGGTCAGCGGCATGCGCGTGAGGTAATGATGACATGTCGTGTACTTTGGCGTGAGTCTTGTTGAGGGGCTGGTCAACATCGTCGGGTCGATTGCTCAGATTAGTAGCTGGTAAGTCGGTGGTGTCCTGAAAAATGCTCGACGAAGCTTTGGAGCTGCATGGCTTCGGAGGTTCGAGAAGAGTGAGACCAGAAGTGGGATTGGTGGCCATGCCTGGATTCAATAAGGTGGGCTGGGAAGCACTATCCGAGCTGATAGAACGTACAGGCTCGGACATGGTGTGTGGTAGAGAAGATGTCTGCTGATCAGACTGGCTTTGAGAAGCCGACATGATCGTTGGAGGCTGCGTGTTGACTCCTTCCTGAGAGGGCAGGCGGGCCATCCAATGACAGCCCGACCAAAGTATGGAGTTGCGATATCCCGAGAAGAGATGATGGTCAGATGGCAGAGTGAGATGGCAGCACGGAGCAGCTTCGGCAATATGACAGTCGCAACAACGCGGTTACTTTGCCGGCGAAATGTCACGACACTCAGTCAGCACCTCGTACCGGCCAAAGAAAAATCAAAAAAGATTACCTGTTCAGGCAGCGAGGCACAGGTACACATCAAAAAGAATGACTTTCCTATAAATCAGCTTCTCTGAGAAAATTGGCAGCGCACGGTTACATCTCCTGAAGCATGGCACCGCCGTTGGATGTACCATATGATATCGAGAATAGGGTCGTAAAAGACCCTTTTTATGTTATCGTAACGACGCCTTTCGCAGCATTCTTATTGAGCAAGCATGCTAGACAGCGGCGAGGCTCAAAAGCACATGCGCTAGAAGGGTGGCATGCATAGCGATAGCTTAGCGCACAAGTTTCCAGAAAGTAGGCTGGTCCGAGAATCAAAAATCTTTCCAAGCCCCATGTTGTCCATACAGGTCTAACAGCTGCCGCCGAGCCCTAATGATTCGTCGCGGTTCTCGGCCACGGGAGCTGGACTTGCATATACTGCTCCGAAGAAGCCAAACTTTTGAGGAGACCCAGACCTTCACTTGGCGGCCTTCTTCTGAGTGCCACAGCGATTTCAGAAGGAGCAACGCCGTAGAGCGTCCATCACTACTACCACCATCATCCCTACATCTTCGAAAGCACCTCGCTTGACGTCAAAGCGGCAAGAAACTCGCCTTTCAAGGGTAATCACTGTCTCGGACTTGTTAAGCAGTCAGCCACGCGCTCAACTCGACCCTTTTTTGGAATTCCAAAAAATCCACAGCTGTTCAGCCCAAGTCACGCTCACGCTCGGCTGTCAAACATACGTGCGTTTCAGGAAGAAGTGACCGAGCCAACCTCTCGAGCTCGCACATCATCTTCCATCTGCACCACCATACCTTCACCTCTGCCCTGACCGATACCCTCGTGCTGCATCTTTTGCGGTCGCAGGCAGGTCTGCTTTACGCCATCTAAGGCGCAGCCTCTTCCGACAGGCGCGCTTCCCGATCCAGCAAACCTTCATTCATGTCTCACTCACCTTCACAAAATAGCCCACGCCGCGCTCCGCCAGCTTCGGGTAAAAAGCACTATAGAGCCAAGTCCATCTCTCGCTCCTCAGTCGACCTCGACAATTCCGAGACTGGTGCACTTCTTCTCGCTCCCAACGGACTATCACCCGAAGGTGAGGACCATACAGGCTATCCACCTCACACTACAGCAAGCGACGCAGCAGCCGGCGTTTCTTCGCGCTCCTGGTCTACAAGAAGAATGCCTCTGGGGTCGAGGCGTCTCGCCCTCCTTCTCTTCGGCTTTGTAGCGCTTGTTGTTCTGTTTGGTAGGAGAGATTCAAGAGATGCAGTAGTTGGCTACGTGAACGATAAAGCAGGTCAGGTGGGTCACGCTTATCAGAATGCTCCCTGGAAGGCAAAGCCGGATCAAGATAACAAGAATGCTGTCGGCTTTCCCGTCTCTTCTCCACCTGCTTCGACGCCAGCCAAGGCACCGGTCAGCGGCACAAGCGCCGACACTGTACGAGAGAAGCCAGCATTGCATCCCGACCCTTCCAAGACCACCCGATGCGATGGAACAGGGCCAAGACCTCTTGACCATAAGGGCAACCCGCGTCCACTAGTCCAGTATGCACTTATGATCGATGCTGGTAGTACGGGAAGTCGTATCCACGTTTACAAGTTCAACTATTGCACTGCCTCTCCCGAGCTCGAGCACGAATACTTTGAAATGCTCAAAGGTGGACTTAGCAACTACGGCACCAACCCTGCAGCTGCTGCCGACTCGTTGAGGCCGCTACTCAAGTCCGCTTTGGAGCGCGTTCCTCATGCGCTGCGAAAGTGCACTCCTGTGGCAGTCAAGGCGACAGCCGGTCTGCGTCTCCTACCCGGCAAGCAAGCAGAGGATGTCATCAAGGCAGTTCGACACATGCTTGAGAACGAGTACCCCTTCCCCATTGCTGACGGCAAGAACGCAGACGGCAGCAAAGCGTCCAAGGGAGTAGAGATTATGGAGGGTAAGGACGAAGGCGTCTTTGCTTGGATCACTGTCAATTATCTTCTGAACCGAATCGGATCCTCAACCGGTGCCAAGGCCGAGACGGCTGCTGTAATGGATTTGGGTGGTGGTTCGACTCAGATTGTCTTTGAGCCTAGCTTCACCTCGCCTCTTCAGGGAATGCAGCCCGGTGAGCACGTTTACCAACTCAACGCATTCGGAACCAAGCCATACACACTCTACCAGAACTCGTACTTGGGTTATGGACTTATGCAAGCTCGAATGTCGATCAATTCGCTTGCAGCTTTCACTTACAGCCTTGCACACCCTAACGCTGTACTAACTGGCTCTGCCCACGACGGCGCTCAAGGCTCCCTTGAATGGTCCTCATTACGGCCCGAAACAACGCGCATCCCATCCCCATGTTTCACCAACGGTCGCACCAAAGCCGTCCTCATCTCGCAACCAGGCCAAAAGACTCAGGCCAATGTCACTATGGTCGGCACTGACGGCGGATTCGCAGCCTGCAGACGCCTTGTCGAAGTCATGATGGACAAAGACGCCGTTTGCCAATCTAAGCCATGCTCCTTCGGAGGTGTTTACCAACCTTCGCTTATGGAGACCTTCAAGACCGCTCCAATCATCGCTCTGTCATATTTCTACGATCGACTTGAACCACTGGGTCTTGGACCCAAGTTCAAGATCAAAGAGCTTGAAGCTGTTGCTCAGAGAGCTTGTGCTTACTCAAGGACGAATACTCAAGGTTTCACAGGCAAAGCAGTGGAAGAATTGGAAGATAGACCAGAGACTTGTTTGGATTTGAGCTTTATGCATGGATTGTTAAGTTTGGGTTATGAGTTGGGAAGTGAGAGGGAGGTGAGTATTGCTAAGAAGTTGGGTGGAACTGAGTTGGGTTGGTGTTTGGGAGCGCAGTTGGCTGTGTTGGATGAGGACGGGTTGATTTGCAAGGCCTAGAATTGTCATCTTTCACACAAGGTAGATCTCGATCATACATAGAGGATGCTCATCACGTTTCATGATGAATATATACGTACAGGCAGATGCAATCAGTGCCAATTTGCCCCTTTGTCTGCTTTGGAATCTATAGAATTGCAATGGAGATCATAAGATGTGTGTGCGTATGCTATACTTTGTGCGATCTTCCAGCCTTTACTTCTTCGTCTGACCTAGACCACTGGCGTGTTCAGCAGCAGCCTGGATTGTCCTGGCAACTGTACTTCTAACCTTACCATCTTCCAAATTCAACAGACCTGCAATTGTACAACCACCAGGCGTAGTAACTGAATCTTTAATCGCAGCGGGATGCATTCCACTTTGCATTACCATTCTTGCTGCACCTTGCATTGTTTGTGCTGCTAATTCTAATGCTTCTTGTCTTGGAAGACCCATCATCACTCCACCGTCAGCCATAGCTTCCAAGAAAACGCAAGCAAATGCTGGACCTGAACCAGCGAGAGCTGTACATGCGTCAAAGTGTTTCTCATCCAAAAATCTACATCTTCCAACAGCGCTAAAGATTGATAATAAGATGTTACGATCGAGTTCAGCGTTTGGAAGGTTGGGAGAGAGGGGGGTAAGGATTGTCATGCCTTCACGAATCTTGCAGGGAGTGTTTGGCATTGCTCGACAGACTTTTGTTGATGGAGTGACCCATTCTGTCATCTGGGAGATTCGAAGACCAGCACAGATGGAAATGACCAGTTTTCCATCTAGGGCTTCTTTCATACCGGGTTCGCCGATGATGTCCTGGACCATTTGAGGTTTGCAGCCGAGGAGAATGACGTCGGCGTCACGGGCGGCCTGAACGTTTTTACCTGCGTGGATCTCAATGACGGCATATTGAGCGAAGGTTTTCTTGAGTCGTCGGACTGATTCGAGTCGGTTGACCGTGGCAATGTATCGGTTAGGGAGTTCGGTCAGATCGTCACCGGCAGCAGATTCGTGAAGGGAGGAGACGGAGGATGCCATGGAAGCAGCAGCAAGGGCTTGTTGGGAACGTTGAGAATCAAGCACACCCGAAAGGATGGCTACTCCCATGGTTCCGCATCCGATGACAGCTAGTGTGTATCCCGGCATTGTGTGAGAGATATTTGTGGCCGAGCGAGCGATAGGATCGAGAATGGTGACAAGGTGATCGTGGGATGAAGAGAGAAGGGCAATCGGGTGGGAGTGTGGGTCCGGTTCGCCCGCTTTCCTTTACGGTAGCTTTCATGCACGAGGTGCGGCACACGCTGAGTTCTTCTCACAGCAGCAGCTCGACTTAATCGCCGACTCCAGATAAAGCTCAGGTCCAATCACGTCCAGATCTCAGTGACCCGGCCTCAGATAAAATCGCCGATTTCCCGAGCATTGAGCCGATCGATGTGGTTTCCAGAAGGTCAGAAGAAGACCTTCTCCTGGATCCTCCTTTTCTAAGATGCTCATTCACCAAGTATGTCTTGTATCATCAACAGCCTATGATATTGGGGAAGATCGCATCAGCACACTTAAGCAGCTGTATACACGAATACAGGACAAGAGTTTGTTGTGGAGACAGATGTTACCATTGCCAAACAAAGTGGTCGAAATCTAAAGATGTACCCAGAGTGAAAGTGAAAGTAGACTCAGTGCTTGGACAGTGAAAGCCATCAATAGCCAACTTCTTCGAAGCTGACCGGCAATCGCCGTGAGTAAGCATGGGATTCACCCTCCGCTCCGTAGAGTAGGAGAATATTGTTCTTGCACCTTTCCGTAAACCGTTCGACCTGGGCACTGAAATTGCTTCAGCGACGCCGAACGGTAAATTTATAAGGTGCGATGTGAAGACGCTTTGCTGGGCCGTAAGCTCAAGATGGGACCAGAAGACTGAGAAGGGACGAGACTAAGAGGTAGGCAAGCTTAAGATCAGAGGTTGAAACGAAAAGCAGGCTGAACTCGCTCAACGCAAGCTGTAGAGGTGTGGATGAAGGGAGCGAGCCAGGAGGGGACGTGAGATAGAGGGCAATGGTGAGACAGTGGAATGTCGAGATAACGACGGATAATGTGTGTCAGATTGGTTGCAAAAGAAAGGATTCTGAGTTGAAGTGATGGTTGAGAAGAGAGGTTGGTGTTGGTGAACTGCTCGGTTGAAAAAGTGAAAATTGGAAGATCACGCCAACGAACGCGTCCGCTCATCCGAGGGATCCAATCAGATCCCACACCATCGACACTGCCAATTCGAGACAATACTTCAGAGTGTCTGAGCCAGTGCTAGCTGCTTCAGGCATTGATGCTCAATCAGATTGTCGGCAGTACTGATCAGTCACTGTACGACTGAGCGATACTAACCGAAGCAGACTGATGGTCTTGGGAGAGAACGAAAACGCACGCAAGTACAGGCAGTGCAGTGAGACAAGAAGTGCATTGCATGGTCTGAAAGTACAAGATGAATGGAAACGCCGAATCACTGGTAGAACTCCATCTTTGAATCGTCTGGCTTCTTGACAATCTGCTTCCATGCCTCCTCAAAGTCCTCTGGCATAATGACGTATCGGTTCTTACGCACAGCTTGCAAACCTGCTGCCTGGCAGATACTGGCAATCTCGGCACTGGAAAGCTTGTCGGGTCGTCCAACGTAGTCCTCGAGGTCGACTTCTGGACTCAAGTTCATCTTGCCGCAGATAGTCTGGAAAATGAGACGCTTCTCACGACGTGATGGTGTGGGGAATTCAATCTTTCGGTCCAAACGACCTGGTCGGAGCAACGCTGGGTCAAGAGTGTCTGCTCGGTTCGTTGCCATGATCACCTTGACGTTGCTGCCTTGATCGAATCCGTCCATCTGGTTGAGCAATTCGAGCAAGATACGCTGCACTTCACGATCCGCACCGGTCTGCGCGTCGAATCGCTTTGTTGCGATAGCGTCAATCTCGTCGATGAAAATAATTGCTGGTGCGTTCTCTCGTGCAAGTCGGAAGACATCTCGAACCATTCTTGGACCTTCACCGAGGTACTTTTGTACGAATTCGGAACCGACGACACGGATGAAGCTGGCAGTTGTGGCGTTGGCGACGGCTTTGACCAACATCGTCTTACCGGTACCGGGAGGTCCGTAGAGCAACACACCACGCGGTGGGTCGATACCGATCTGACGGTACAAGTCGAATTGCACCAATGGCAGCTCAACCGCTTCTCGGATCTCCTGCTTCTGAATGTCCATACCACCGATATCTGCGTATGTCTCTGTCGGCTTCTCGTCCTGACCGAGCATGGCAATCGACGAGTCGGCCTCTGGTGGCAGCACATCGACTAGTGCGTTGGAATGACGGTGTAGAGCGACACTTGAGCTGGCCTTGAGAAGCTCGCGGTCGATTGTGGAAAGAATGCGGACAACGTAGTTGGACCCGGTGGTTGAACCAACGATGCCTGTGTGTTGGTCGATAGGTTCGAGGAATTGACCGATAACGAGAGGTACCGACTGAATACGTTTGACTTCCTCCTGCGCTCTTACGAGCTCACGTTTCAAGTTTCTTTGTTCATCCTTGACGTATTCTTCCATTGTGTTGAGGAATTCGAGGTGTTGTTGCAACTTCTTATATCTTAGATATGTGTCTTCCTCTGCTGCCATCTCCTGGTGAATTGCAGCCTTCTCTGCCGCTGCATCCTCGAGCGTTGGCTCAGTGCGCTTGAGCGAAGCGATGCCGATCTCCTCCATGGTGTGATATGGTGTGTGTGCTGTCTATGATCTGTCTCGGCCGTTGAGTGCGGATGACGCTGGAAGCGGTGATTTGAGTGCGGAATCGATCCAAGGTTCGTTACGTTAAGGCTACGACCACAACGAGCCTGGCAGCTGGAAAACGAGCTCAGCAGCGTCCTGTAATTGAGGCGTTGACGTAGACTTTTCGAGGCGGTCGATGAGAGCGGCGCAGATATGGAAGAGAATGGTGATTGGTGATGGTGAAGAATTGAATGCGTGGCCAAAGCTGCGAGAAATCCAAGACGCGCAAGTGGAGCAACACACAGGCACAGAGACCGAGCATCTAAGCCTGAGCATGAAGCTGAGGCGATTCAACTGTGATCGAGGCGCGCTCCACATTCTTGAATCGGCTTTAGATCGGGGCGTTATTCCTTTGATCCCACAACCTTAGTGAAATGAGAAAAGGGTCTTCAGCGTGGCAAGCAGGAAATTGAGCTGAGTCGATTGGCCGGCACGTTTTCGCCCGGGCTCTGCTGTTCCAGAAGCCTCTTTGTCAGAGAGTGCGCTCAGCAGCCACCGATATCCGACAACATCAAGAAGGTTGATCAGGTTGAGACATCCCCTTTGTATATTTCCACCATCACTTCGCATTCGCTTCTCACAGCAACTCACATATAGTCAAAATGCCTCGCTCATCAGGACGTTCCTCCGGCGGCCGCTCGGCCCCTGCCCGCTCGTCGGCTCCTTCCGGATCTCGCGGCGCTCACACCATGGCTGCTCCTCCTCAGCAGCACCAGCAGCAGCACTACCAGCAACAGCCCCAGGCTTACGCACAGCAGCAGCCCGCCATGGCTCAGCAGTCTCGTGGTCCCGGTCTCTTCGGCCAGATGGCTTCCACCGCCGCCGGTGTCGCTGTCGGCTCTACCGTTGGCCACGGTCTCTCCAACATGCTCTTTGGCGGCAGCAGCTCCGCGCCCGCTGAAGCACAGCAGGCACCACCTCAGGCTTACGACCAGGGTGCCTACGCCAGCCAACAGCAGAACATGGGCGCCAGCTGTGAGCAGCAGAGCAAGGACTTCATCAAGTGTCTCGAAAGCAGTGAGTACCTGAATCGTCTCAGCTTTGTTCCTCAAGCTCCATTTGGTATACTGACATTTTCCCGTCTTCAATGATCTTCACCCTAACAGCAAATGACATGAACTCTTGTTCGTACTACCTCGAGCAGCTCAAGGCTTGTCAGGCTGCCGCCCGACCTTACTAGGCGTTGGAAACCTGAAAGAAGTACAAAATGTTTCAGCATAATTTCTAGATCAATCAACGTCACCATTCACCATAATCGTACAGAGTTGGAAAGTTTGCGTGCTAATAGTCAATTTGCAAGGGCATATGAGATAAGGTACAGTATGTGTACAACGATGAATGCTGTGCGAAATCAACAACGACAACAGCTCGAGAAGCATGATGCGAGCAAGCGATACGAGAATGAATTGAAACGTGACAGGTATAAAGATGCAAGAATGCGGTGCGTGCAGAGGTCGATTGATGGTAAGATGTGGTAGTGACTATGGGTCTTCGTCGTCGAGACGACCGAAGCTGAAGCCTTCGTCTTCGTGGCGTGGGCCAGGATGAGGATCGTCTTCGTCCTCCTCGTCGGGCAAGTGGTAGAAGCCGGCATTGTCCTGATCGCTGTCACCACCTTCTAAGGCGGCATCGTGTTCTGGCCCTGAGTCGAGATTGCGAGCGAAAGGTCCACCTGCACGCATCGCCTTGGGTGGCGACACAGAGTGGGACGATGAAAATTTGCGCATAGAGCCAGAGCACGAGGAGATGGACTTGCGACCAAGCTTGTGTGCGGCACCACTCGGAACACCCAGTGATGGTTTCTCGCGGGGCGCTGCTGCGCTCTTGAGCCTGGACTCTTCCGCCTTACGTTCGCGTTCGCGCTCTGCTAGTAGCGCTGCTGACTGGATGGCCAAAGATTGTTCGTAGCCCATAGCCTGCACCTTTCTGCCCGGATGATATGCACCGGAGGACTGAGCAAGCCTCTTCTTGACCGCAACTGTATCTCGAGACCAGCCGAAGGCTTCTGCAGGAGGGCTGGTGCCGAGAGCAGGCGCTTCGTCGACGGAAAGCCCCAGCAAAGCCGACTCGAGCTCGGCCTCCTTGGACGGATCATTGAGCTGCACTGAAGTGATGCCGTCATTGACTTCGCGCATAGCACGGAGAGAGAGGATGGCGTCGCGGATAGCTTCCGTCTCTGAGCGAAGTCGATCCTTTGTAGGCGTGTGCGTGTGCTCCAAGGTGGTGAGGATCCGTTCATTTCGGTCGAGTCTTTGCTCGAGCTCGAACTCAGAGCATAGGTGGATAGGCTTCTGTACGGCTGCCGAGTTGCGTGAGGACCTCGGAATGAAGGCGAGCGAAGCTGCGCCACTTGATGCGGAGTTGCTGCGGAAGCCACTGCGTGCGCTGCTTGTACTAGACACACTGAAATTGGACTGCGGCGACTTCAGGGATGGCCGAGAAGTGCTCGCAGTGCTTGCAAAGCCGTATGTTGTCGGTGTCGTAGAAGTAGGAGAGACATTCTCGATCTTGACCTGACCCGACGAAAAGCTAGGGCTTTCCACTTTAAGCTGAGCAGGAGGCGAGATGGAGAGGGCAGTGTCGCCTCGCAAAGGCTGCTTGGAGCCAGTGGGAAGTAAGAGTCCGTTCATACAAAGATGATTTACACTGGAGGAGGAGATGTAGACCGATGATATAGGGGAAAGGAGGTGTCGATCAATCTCTTGTCCAGTGGCATATTCCGAGGCCAGATGATCGAATAGAGAAGTACCTCCGCGAGCTGTTTGGTGGAACCGATGCAGATGCTCGAAAGCTGACGCGAAAAGTGGCAAACGATGACGAAAGGAAAGAGTTGCGGGGCTGAGTGCTTGAACAGCGTCGTCGGATTGTAATTGAACAGGTGCGGGATGATGGAAGGATGGCTGCTTGATGTGAGCGAGTCGAGAGTATCGAGTAATGTCTGTGATTGCGGAGAGTAGTGATGGCGGAGAATTTCCGAGAGCGACAAAAATGCAAATGCAGAGTTGGAAAAGTAAGGGTCTTGTTGCGTGTGGAAAGAGGGAAAGGAGCAAGAGTGGAGCGCAGCTTTTCAACTCTCTGCGTCAAGAGCAGGTTCAGTGTGAAGACGTCAAGAGCTCCTTTTTGGGCCCGATAGGCTTGAGCTTGTGCGCAAAATTGTCGGCACTCGTCCGAGCTCACTCGAGACACTCGCGCTCATACAGAAGAGATGGCCCGAGACTGAGATTCAGCCTCATCCTTGACTTCCTGCAGTATCTATTTGTGTCTAAGCTGGGAGCTGTGCGAGGCTGCAACTCCTAAAGTGGGATTTCCCGCTCCTGGAAGGAGCACGAGCACATCTCATAGCCGTTTACTTACAACACAAGACGCAGTTGGGACGAGCAACTCACACATGGCTGCGGGAAGGTCACCTGCTGCGTTATGGTGGGGCCGTCAGTCTCAATGTGCGGAGACACGATGTCATTCACCGTTCAACACATCAGTCTCTGCTCGGACGAGCTCTTCTTGAGATGGCTCTGAACAAATGCTGCCGAAGTCACTTCTCGCCTTTGATTATCCATTCTTTGAGCCTGAGCCTATCTATAGTCATATGAGCGCTGATTGGGATCACAGTGCTACCTTGCTGTAGATATGGGCACCTTGTGATTTGTGCGAGGCTTTTCGTGGCCCCACTTTTTGTTGCCAATTTAATCGACTTTCCTAAAAATCAAGGGTCTCGTCAAGGTTGAAGACCGAAAACGTAGCACGGGCCATCGAAAATGTCAAGCGTAGTGTCACTCGCTCATAGCCTCAAGCGTGAGTATTCCGAAGTCCGGACTTCGACACCGAACTATCACCTAGATTCACTCTGCAGTTTCACACAGCTTCTATTGACATCGGTCGGAGAAAGCTTTTGAAGAAGTCAATCAAAACAATGATTGGTACCATACTACTAGAACCGTATTCCGTTGCTGTGCAAATGACAGCCTGCTTGCTCAAACAAGCAATGACTTTCAGCTCGAACAAAGGTGACGCACTCCTGCAGCTACGTCCCGAATTTGGCATGAAGCGCGTCCCATAGTTGACTTAAGCTTGAAATCGATTGATTGCCCGGGTCGCATATCGCCCTAAGCACTGACCTCCTCAGCTTTCGCAGCCTGCATACCTACGCGCAAGGTCAGAGCGTAGCTGGAGGACGGATTGTCATGGTGCGTGAGGTATAGAAGAGCTTGAGAGTGACGCCGAGCATTTGGGCTGATCGAACACCAGATCACTTGCTTCATCGGCGTTCAAGAATTGGTTGCACCGGCACGCCTGAAGAGGTGCTTGACCGGTCAGAGAGCCAGCTGAGTTAGCTCTCGCTTCCACGATCCTCGCCTAGAGCGGAGAGTCAGCAGCTGTGCCCATCCATCGATATTCATGCTTTTTCCCGCACATGGTGACCTGGATTTGAGATCTTTCAGCTGACCTGAACTTGCCCTAAGCTGCAATAAACACTTCTTGTGACCTCACAAGAGCCTTCCAATGGCTGTCAACATCGACTTGGAGCAAGCCCGAAGACGTTGTGTCGCGCTCATCCGGACGAAGGGCTTCAAGCGATCTCTATAGACAGCCAGGTACAGTAAAGCCATCGGCGCGAGATGAAGATCTTGCCGATCCTAGACCGACTGAAGGATGACGGCAGCTTCTTCTGTCACAACTTGAGGGAAGTCACTGCCCGTCATGCCGACCGTTTTCGGATTGCGGAAGAGCTCGACATCCGGTCTCGTCTTGATAAACCAACCTCTCTGCCTCCTGTAACCTTCTCTCCCTCCAAACGATTTCTGCTCCGTCCTTGCTGTGATGTGAAACTCTGGGAGCGGCTGCTGTCAGCCAAGCAAGGCACAGACAAGACGCCAAAATTCGAGATTTTGCCTTCCGCCACGCCAGAAGCTCTGTACAGCACGACAGCACGACAGCAGCATCAGCTGCAGTTGCTCAGAACACGTCAAGAGCCAAGCGAAGGCATCGCATCGCGCCTCGAATCGCAATCGCAAAATGAGAGAAAATTACCGCTCTTTAGCGAAACTGCAGGAGATTTGCTGGGATTCCAGATCGTCCGTCACCTGTGGGCTCTCTCATGAATGATGCATCCGACGCCTTTGCAGCTAAAGCGCGATGGCCGGTCCCTCTGTGGCTCTGGCTCTAAGCCTGTCTGTCTGTGTGTCTGTTACTCTGTGTCTCGAGACCGGTTCTTCCGCTTGTGTCGCACTTTTCCCCCACCCCGTCGGCTGAGTTGGCTGTTTCTGTTGCTTGCTGCCTGCTGCCTGTTGCTGCTTCCGCTTCTCATTCGTCCGTTTTGGTAATTCGAAGCAGCTGCCGCCCGGCTGCATCCCATCCCATCCCTTATAAACGCAATCGAGCCTCCGATCCTTCCTTCACGCAACTCCTTTCGCATCCCCCCTTCCTCAAGTCACGGGTCGAGATACCTCTTGACCCCGGCACCATTCACGAACGGGGACCGCTCCAATCGCCATTGCGGTTTCGTGCAAGACACTGTCGTTCACATCGCAATCATTCGGAGGCCCCTTTGATTGAGCTCATCACCACGCAGCGCACCTTTGGAGACGATCCGACGACAAATCTATAGCGCCAACGTCGGCACCTTACGTTCTTGCTCTGCCCTCCCTCCTAGGTTCTGCAAACGCTCTTTAGTGTAGCGTTTGGCGTTGGCTTCCTTTCACGACACCACGACGATCCGACCACACCACTTCAACTCTCCCCAGGCGATAAGCGCATCGCCATCTGATCAGGACGGACGACAGCACCATTATCCTGCTCTGCCTTCACCGCGATAACCCCGGCGAGCGCGACTTGTTTCCTTCCTTCTAGCATCCGTCTCCTCTCTTGCACATTCCGTTGCGCTCTTCATGCTGTGGCATCGTTGCACTCGAATCCCTCCTCTCCGCCAACCACGCCCATCCGTCGTTGCATCAGGCTAATTCGGCTAAGCAGTTCTTTCTTCAATTCAGCACGCGCGACAGCCTAGCGCGGCTCGGCTGCCGCTGCGCTTGCAATCATGGAGGACCTCTCCGCCGACGATGATATCCTTTCGGATATCTTGCTCGATAACCTCGAGTTTGAGCCAGCTATCTCAACACACAAGATGAACCCCAACTACAGAGGGCAGCGTTTCGACCGCAACGCCGTCAGCTTGATTGTCCGAAAGCGCGTTGTAGTAGAAAAGGACATCACAGCAGCCATCGAGGATCTCAGCAAACTCGGCATCATCCAGAAGTATCTCACAAATAAGACACAACGCCAAACAGCCAGCTTCCAGGCCCATGCACGTCGTTACCTCGAAAGCTATCTCCCAGAGAGCGGTGTCGAATTTGCACTGACAACACGATACAAACGTGTCATGATGGAAAAGGCGGGCAGACCACATGGTGCTGATGCAGAGGCATCCACGTCCGCAGTCAAGTTGGAAGACACCCCTGCCTCTCCTGGTAAGGACGCGGCCGAGGAAAGAGGCAAAGGGCGACCCAAAGGCAGATCATCGCTGGATCGAGCCGCCACCAGCATCGGCGCAGCACCAGCAGCTTCGGAAAAAGCCGACCTCTGCGTGTTGGCGATGCGCACTTTCAAGCCAGGCGAGCTGATCAACTATTGCAAGGGCGGACTCAAGGACCTCACCAAGAGCGAAGACGACGCTTTGCGCGAGGAGGCCACCGCCTCACGCGAGAAACGCAAAGATACCGAGTACAAAGGCGTTCTGGGTCCAGGGCGCGATTTCAGCGTCATCCGCTCGGCCAGGAAAGGTTGCAGTCAGCTTCTTCTTGGACCAGCGCGATTCGTGAATCACGACTGCAACCCCAACACCGAGTTTTACCGAATGGGCTCCACCATGGTCTTCAAAGTGATCCGACCTATTCAAAGGAATGAGGAGATCACCACGTTCTATGGCGAGAACTACTTCGAATGTGGCAATTCGGAATGCATGTGTGCCACCTGCGAGTCTCGTGGCACAGGTGCTTTCTCAGATCCATCCGCACTGCCACCGGTTAGCCAGAGCGACAACCTGGACGGCATCGAGGTTAAGCAAGAGGAGACATCCACAGACGCGAACGGGCGTCGTCAATCGCGGCGATCATCTCGGCCAGCCGGCGCATCCTCTGCACTCCCATCTCCGTCACCGACGCCATCGTTGACGCCGTCCCTATCAACCGTGCTTGGCGATGATGCGGCGGCGAAGGACAAGAAGTCGAAACGAGACTACCTTGCAGACCTCAAGCTTGCCGAACATGGACCATCCGACGACCGTTCAGACCCGTGGGCCGAAGGTGCTGGGCCAAAGTGTCGATGTCTGACGTGTGGTGCCACGTTTTGGGCGCCAGAAAAGTGGTGGACGCCGGATGAATGTCCACGTTGCGAGCGTCATTACAAGATCTTCAAGGCCGATTGGCCAGGTCGAGTGCCGACGGAGGGTTCGTTGGCTAGAAAGGCAGGCATCAAGCGTAAGACGAGTGCAGAGATGATCTCGGACCACCTCGCCAGCACATCGTCTCCAGCACGCAACGGAAAAGAGCGATCCTTGACGCCGACAGATATCAAAGGCAACGTAACGCCCAAGTCGCAGAAGAAGCCTCGTACAAATAAGACACCCATCAGCACCGGCGACAGCAACAAGACTCCTGTTGCCGCTGCTACCACCTCGAACAAGCCAGCCACGGCTGTGGCTGCGTTGTCATCCGCATCCATCAACTCTCCAAAATCTGCGAGTCGGCCGGTCAAGACGGAGAAGGAAAAGAGCGTTAAATCAGAACGGCAACACGGAACGAGTATTGCTCGTCCGCTTGCAACTCCGTCAGCATCGAAGAAAGCGAATAGCGTGATTGTGCCACCGAAGGTGATGCCCAAGCAAGATGACTACGGTCTCGACTCTGACGGCTCCGACCTGACACCAGAGCCCGAATCTGAGCAAGGCGACACGGTGAAAGCAGACGATGACGATGATGACGAAGACAAGGGACCACGACCAGCATCAGTCACGGCACGTTCGCAGTCAGGTCAGCCGGACAGATCCTCTTCAAGCTCGAGTCCGGGACCGCCAGGACCCAAGATGCTTGGCAAGAACGCAAAGACAGACGTGTTGGCGCAGTATTGGGGAGCCGTTGAAGGGGACCGCAGAGCTCGTAGGAAGGCGCCCGTAAACCCAGGCCCCACTCTTCTTGCCGCCAGACGCTCCTCTCAGGACGTTTCGAACAAGCCGGCAGAACGACGCTCCAGCTTCCGCGAGCCAAGCAATGATGAATACGGTGCGCCCAAGCAAAAGCGTCGTCTCGTGGCGGAATCCGCTTCAGATGCAGAGGACGCAGCACCTTCGCCGCCAGCGGCTCCTCGCTCAGCCGCGCCCGCAGCTTCCAAGCACCGCAAGACTTCAAGCATGAGCGACGCCTCTCTGACACAGATGCGAGCCAAGTCGGAAGTAAGGCCTTCTCCGGATCGACAGACACCAACCTCGACGATCAGCTCCGTTCCATCAGCAAAACCTTCGAAAACGGCACCACCAGTTCCAGCGCAGGCGCAAAAGGCCTCCGCCCGGAATCTGCCTGGTCTGGCGACTTCTGGAGTCGAGCGTACGTCCGAGTCCAATTTAGCGCTATTCTGGTCGGCAGGTGTTGAGGGCACGAGGAATCGCCGCCAAGCCCAGAGGGAGCCGCAAACAGTGTTGATCCAGGCAGTGCCATCGAAGCGTCCGCGGCGTCCTTCCGAGTCGAGCCGAAGTCGCACACCCGAAGTCAAGAAGCCTCGCGGATCGGCCAGGCCATTCTCAGGCAACGGAGACGACGAAGGCAGTGGTAGAGAGAGAAGTGGACGTTCCCGCTCGGCTGCAGCCTCAGAGGATAGGGAAAGCGGATCCAAAGAGACAAGTCAGTCCAACAGCGATATCGAAGACGACGATGGCGAAGATCCGCCGGTCCGGCCTTACATGTTCTCAGCGATCAGCAAGGTGCTGCAGTCGAATGGCAGCATGGATTCGAATGCTGGGCAAGAGTCGAAAGGACCGCTTCTTCCGTCTGCGCCACTCTTCCGACCACCCGGCTTGATGCGTCCCGACCTTGCAGCTGCAGCCGCTCGCTCCAACTCTCCACTTGCAGGACCTCCACGTGGCACACCTGGACAGCCTATGCGAAAAAATCTTCGCTGGGGCAGTGGTAAGGCTTCCATAAGCCGTCCCATAGGTCCCAACGGTAGCCCCCTCGGCCGTCCACCTTCGAGCCTGAATGGCAGTCCTGTTAGTGTACCCCCGCAGCAGGTGCGCACAGAGGACTCCAAGGCTCTTCTGCCGCGTGCTTCTGCCCCGGCTCAGGTTGAAGAAGTTGCCGCTCCGTCGCAGGATGTCTCAAAGCCGTCCGTGGAGGAAGCCGGAGCTTGCCCACCGGAGTCTACCCTTCCCCAGCAAGCTGTCAAGCGAGACTCGCTCCAATTTCAGAATGCCCTAGTGAATCCTTCCGCGCAGCCCGTCATCGAAGTCAAGACCGAGACAGCACCGATCGCAGGATCAAAGGTTCAGCAAGTGTCTCAAAATGCACTGGCTGATTCCTCACTACCAGCTCAGACATCCGAAAATGGATTTTCAGCGAACAATCGGGCGGCCGAAGCGATTCCTGCTGCGACCAATATCATTAAGCCCGCTGTACCAATTCAAGAGGCACATGCACCTAAGTCGGTGTTGGAGGATGCGCCAAGTCCAGCTGCGGATTCTCCGGACTCACAACAAAGGCGCACGTCCGGTCGCGCCCGCAGAGCTCCTGAGATGGCTGCCGGCCAGATTCCGTACAAAGGTAGTTTGGTAAAGCTGGCAGCTCAGAGAGCCAAAGAAGCCAAAGGCGGGCCGCAGTCCGGTGCCGGTCCCATGGACTCTCCGAGGTCCACAGGTACCGCTTCTCCAGATCCTCGTCACCAGAGCCCAAAGTCAGCTCGCACAAGCGACCTCTCGAGCACCGCAGGCCGAATGCATGTTGACGCTCCCGTTGTTCATACGCTTGAACGTGCTGCTGCAGGCTACCAAGACCTCCCACAGGGCAACGGCGGAAGCCACATAATCGCACCGACGTCCTTGGGTCTCAAACCGGAAGCAACCAAGATAGGTCTTACCGAAGATGTGGCAATGGCTGATCCGTCGCGCCAAGTCAGTACAGCGACGCTGCCAACGACTGGTGCAACGCCCATGGATGTCGATCAATAAATGTTTCTCATATCTTATTCCCCTCTCATCGTCATCATGGACGATCTTTGTATTTTTAGACACACTCAAGGGAACGCTGCTCCATGTCACACGCTCAAACTGCAATTCGTACCTTCACCTTGTCATTGTCAGCTCTTCTCACCGCGCGCACAGTCTGATCGGATGAAATGCAGGCAAAAAGATGTAGATTGCACGCAAAAAGATGAAATGCTAGATTCTCGACAACAATCGTCGATCAGGAAGGCGAAGCTTGGTCCTCGCTCTGATGCGCAGGAGCTACGGCATCCAACACCCTTGTCAGATCTCCAATAACACCATCAATTCTAGCCTGAATACCTGAGAGTAAAGCAATCTGCTCCTGAACTCCTCGCTTCTTGTCTGCCAGCAGAGCGTCCGAGTCCTTTCCACTGTCTATTGCTCCATTCGTTGTGGCAGAGACAGCCGATGATGCAGGCAGGAGTGGATGAGGAAGGGATGCAAGGTGGTTAGAGTGAAAGTCGGGTATGCGAGAGGAGTCGAATAGTGGAATCATGCCGATCGCTGGTGAAGCTGTCTGTGTTGTCGCTTGTGGTGGGATGGGATCAGAAGAGGAAGTGGTTGAGGAGGAATCAAGGTGACCAAATCGCTTCAAAGTTGCTTGTCGGATCGCTTCTCGTGGGTCGATCGGATCCTCGGTCTCCTCGTCTTGCTCAGCTGCGGAAGCGGTTGAGAGTTCAGATTGAGGGTCAACATCTCGTGCTTTCCCTTTCCCTTTGCCCTCAACGTCTGTCTGCGAAGGCCCTGCGTTAGCTTGCGTGGTCGTCGCCGCAGCACCCGTTGGCGTAGCCACCCTTTTCTGAAGCACCGGCCTTCTCCCCCCATTCCACAACGTCGAAGGCGGAGGTGGCATCCACAAACCCCCTCCTTCCATCCCTGACCCTGCCTCCCTCACTTGCCATCCCTGACCCTGCACCGCCGGAACCCAGTCCGGATTTCTTCTCGGTTCTTGCTTATCCACGCTGATCCCCTGCCCGAAATCCGCCGTAGCCATAGCGGCAGCAAGTCTCCCCGCTCCTCTGCCTCCTGAGTGAGGAGTTGAACGTCCACTTCGATCTGGTCTGCTTCGTCGCGAGCTGCCTTGACGGGCGGACTGGTTTCCCTCTTCCCGGACCTTTCGAAGATCAGATTGTAAACGGGAGAGGAAACCTTGCAGACGAGAGTTGTATTCTTGTTCTGCTGCTGTCGGGTTGTGTGTTGCGCTGGATGAGCTGGGTGCGGATGCGTTTGTGGATCCGCTTGGCCCTGTAGAAGCCGGAGAAGATGGATTCGGTTGTGCTGCATGGGGCTGGGGCGCTGGTGCTCCTTGACGCATGTTTTGTTGCTGCTGCTGCGGAACAGGTTCCGGCTCATCGTCCAAGATCATCCTTCTGCATGTAGGGCAACTCTGTTGTCTCTCCAGCCAAGACCTGAGACAGCGGAAATGGAAGATATGGCCGCACGAAAGCTTCTTCGGCGTTGTGTTCGTCACGCCTCCTGCTGCTCCACCATTCGCCCCACCTTCAGCTTCAGGAGCAACCATGTCTTCTCGACAAATGATACAGGTCCCGTCTGTGTTCTGCAAATCTGCCGCTGTCGCGTTCGGGTACTTCGTCTCCATCTTCTTCAACGCCTGTCTATACCTTACCAACGCTTTCACTTTCAATGTACAGCTCCTACCTGTGCTATACAGATCATGAATCAGCGAGAGCGGAATTCCATACATCCTTGTCAAGAGAATGAAGAAGTATGTATGTGTACACAGTCGCACTGCGTCGTGCACCAGGTCGACATAAATAACATATAAGCTCTTGGCCTCCCATGGTTCTTCGCGTGCCATGTCGATGCAGTTGAGGATGTACTGGGCGATAGTATTCCCGAGTAAGGCGGTGAGGATGATGAATTCGGATGTGAACAACACCATAATGCCAACTTTGATTTTCTTTATGAGCAGCATTTGCATCGAGAAGCCCACCAACAGCAAGTCTGCGATCAGCAAGGTAGTTAGAATGGATATCATCCTGGCATGAAAGATCCTCGGCACAGAAGGACTCTGCATAATGCTTGCTACCCTCTCTGCACTCAACCAGTGGAAGATCTTCAAAAAGAGCAGCGTCCCGAACAGTATGACGAACGAAACGCTGAAGTCATCTCGAAAGATCGATACAGCTAGCAGGGTACCGACGAGACTGTACCATGACCGTTCGCAAACAAGCTCGATCTCGGATCGGCGAAGTTGACCGAAGAAAAGGAGTTGAAGAATCCGACCTGCGACCAGAGCTATGACTAGAAGAAAGTTAAGTAGGACGAGCAAGCAGCCGTTCGAACGACCAAGGAAGACAACGGCTGCATAGAAATTTGATCGTTCGGTGAATGCGGTGGCGACAGTGAAGGCAGCGGCGAGGGTAGAGACTATGGAGTAGGCATAGACCCGAGGTCGGGTGACCCAGGAGAGGAAGGTATTTGGCGGCATACTTGCGTAACTTTTCTTGCTGATTCAAGGTGTCAAAATCAACAAGTTAAAGATGATGACTTCTGCTCCGCGAATGCAGAAATCAGGGTAAGAAGAGAGCGGCAAGGCCTACAGCGGTTTTGCTGGATGGTGAAAGGTGTCTAAGTGCCGTAGATCAGGCACGAGTGCTGGAAAGTACCATGAGCGGCACTTCGATCGTTCGACGAAAGAGAAAGCCGCTTTTATATCACTCCTTCCATTAGCGCTCGCGACAGTCGAAGCACCTGGAAGAGGGAATGAATGACGGATGTGGTGTGATGCTCGAATCGACGAAGATGATGAAGTGTTGGTCTGTGGGTCCGTGTCTGCAAGAGGTGCATGTCGAAGAAAGGCTCCAGCTCACCCCGACTCCCACCCTCTCGTGCGATTTCCAAGATGTGGAGCAAGTCAGCCGAGTTCCGAGAACCTTAAATTTTGCTGCTTCTCAACGTAACGTAACCTGATACCGGACCCTTACACTCCTAAGACCTAGGTATACACCTCAACCTCATCTGCTCCACTCTTTGAAAGTGTTTCCAGACATACCGAGACAGGATGTCCTCAAAGAATAAGCTCACGAAGGTAAGCTTGGTCCTGTTACGTTCCAACACGTCCTCATTCCTCAACGCTGACCATCGTACCTTCTGCCTCCAATCTGCACAGTTCAAGTCCGCAGTCGCAGCTTCTTCCCCTACATCTTCTCGCTCCAGCTCGCCATCCGGATTGTCGAGCTCCACCACTCTAACAGTTGCCCAACAGAACACTATACAGGCCTTGCACCAAGAACAACTAGCCCGACTAGCCAGCACAACACTCCCCAAACTCGCATCTCTCCACTCGCAGCGGTTCCTCCGCCTGGCCCGCACTCAAGTTGCTGCCGCTGATTCGATGTGGACAACACAGAAACTCCAAGCTACACAATACAGAAGGAGCATGTGGGCCGAAGACGTTGAGCCTGTGACAGAGGAAGGAAAAGAGGAAATTAGGATAGTGCCGGATTTCTATCATCGACACAATCCGAGGTGTGCGAGGTGTTCTTTGCCCCTCGTAGCAGGGTTGAATCACGCATCGGTGAACAGAGAGGATATGAAGCGCAGAAGCTCCATGAACAAGGCCAGAAAGGGCTTCCACCAAAAGTCTCGCAAAAGAATTGCCAGCTGTACACTCTGTCAACGCAAGACACGAACATAGATTTCCGCCCTTGTTGTACCTCTCAACGTTATACCCAAGCACACACACATACCCGAGAATCCGAAAGATAGTAACGACCAGCTTCGTTGCTATGACAATGGCATACATAAGCTGAATACAGAACAAGAAAAGAGTGTGATTTGATAAAAGACAGTGAAAATTGTTATATGAGCGAACGTGGAGGGGCCAATCTCGTTAAGAAGAAGCAATTGAGGACCTCGCAGCGTCGTTGAGCGTAAGAAGGAGTGTGAGCGCGTCAAAGCGTCGTGGTATATACGCGAGCGTAGAAGGAGCGAAATTGAGAGCCAAAAAGGAAGATGCTAATACAAGTGTTGAAACGAAGGTGTAATTTGGGGCTGAGATCAGGTCTGTTGATCGGAATCTGGGCTACAAAGAGCGTCGAGAAGCGTAGAGAATGGCGTGGGAAGCGCCTAGTATACAACGCCACCTGGCACTGATCTAGAAGGGTTGCCGAGGCCAACGAGAGACAGCAAAGCGTCCAATACCGGACCGACGTAATCATCGACAAAGTTGCCGCCCACCACTGCGTTTGGGTAGCGGCCGTCGTAGTAGTAAGTCTGAACCGTAGTCGGGATGTAGTTGAGTCTCCTGAACTCTTCTGCGTCGAAGGTCTGATTATTGATATGGTATATGTCACGCGACGTGTTTAACAGCAGACCGAGGGCCATGCCAATGGCCATAAGCAAGACCATGACCGACATGCTTCTTGCGGTCAAAGCCGAGGAGAAGGCGTGAAGTAGAGTGTGTACGGACGAAGTTACAGCTTGAGTCGAAGATGGTTTCTCCATGATAACTTGCTCGATGGTCGTGGCGACGACAGGCTCCACGACATCGGCCGCCTCCAGTTCATCTGTCTGAATCGACTGTGTGACCATTTCGACCGATTTGCGCGCTTTGCCCACCCTCCTGCGGCGTCGCTGAATGACGGTCTCGATGTAGTCGTCAACGTTGCTGGTATCGGCGTCCTTGTCTTCGACCTGAGTCTCTTCTCCCGAGCTGTCGGCATCCATCTCCATGCTTCGAGCAATCTCATTGCCGAGTCGTCTGGACAGTGTACCATGATTGCTCTGCGGTTGCATCGAGGACTCTTTGCTGTGCATGCTGGTGAGACGTCGCATCTCATCAAGTTCCATCTCGAGCTTATCCACGGAAGTGCGAAGCTCCTCAGTCTCTTCTTTGTAGCCTTGCAACTTGGCAGCTTCGGCTCTAGTCTTTTCGAGATCCTGTCGCAACTGGCTTTGGGCTCGTTCCGCAGCATCTCTTGCTTGCTCGCACTCCAGCAGATATTCTGACAGCTCCTTCGACTCCTTGATGCGACGATCGAGGTCCTCTTTGGCTTTGATATACTGACTTGTCTCCTCTTCGAGATCTCTACGAAGCTTGACATTTGCCTTTTCAGAGTCCTCGATCTGCCTGTTTATTGCAGTCAATTGCGCTTCGTATGCATTGTTATGTTCTTGTAACTCGTTATGCTTGGCGCGATTTTCCTTGTCTTCTCGGCGCAGCGCTTGGATCTGCTTGTGAAGCTCCTCGAGCTTGGCCTGCTCTTCCATCATCATCTCTTCATACTGCTCTTGTGCAGTTGTGAGCTTGTGCTCTAATGCGTGGACGCGCCTTTCTTTGTCGGAGAGTGTCTGCTGCAAGGCTTCATTCTTGTCGCGCTCCATGCGCAAGTCCTCCTTCAGGTTGAGGATGATAGCAGCTTCCGCGCTCAATTCTCTCGAGGAGTCACGGCTGCTAAGTGTGTCTCTGATGAGATGCTCGTCTTGACTAACATCTGCAAGATCATCTGACGCGGCCAGAGGAGTCGAGTCGTTGCCTGTACTATGTGACAGCTCCCTGTCCACAAGTGGTGGTGTATGAGGATCCATGTCGTCTGAAGTGATGGACTGTGCGCTCGTTTCCAAGGCGTGGATGAGATTGACGAGCATGTTGGAAGAGATGGGAACTTCGGGATTCTCGTCTGCAAAAACTTCGAGCTGGCTGTAGACCTTCGGGTCGATAAGCGGATGTTCTCTCTGACGTTCGAACTCGGAGAGTATGGCTGGAAGATTGCGACTGAGCAAAGTCGGCTCCAATTGTTGATGACTCTTCTCGCCCTCATCTTGTTGGGTCTGAAAGTCCGGGAGAAACTTGTCGAACAGAGCTTCAACTTCTTTGTGCAGCTCCTCCATCCTTTGCGGATCATCCGAGGCTACGGAGAGGCCGCTGTTGAGAAGGACGACATTGGACGGATGGCTCGAGTCCGATTTCGGCCCTGCTGAGATGTCGCTGCGGGTCGACAGAAAGCCACCGTACGAGGTCGCCGGGGTATTGTCAATGTCGTCTTCATCTTGAGATGGTCGTTCATGGTCGAAGCCAAAGGATGATCGGTCGCTGGTATCGGAGTTGGAGCGGCTGTGACTTTGTCGAGGCTTGAGTTTCACTGCTTCCATCAAGCCCGCGCGCGTCGGTTGCGATGCTGCGTCAAGGTTATCGTGTGCGGAAGGGTCGAAATCTGCATTGTTCAAGTTTGGTACTTCTTCAGCTCTTTCGCTTTCGTTCGAAGCCATGATGGCAAGCGGTAATGCGATAGTCCTGACGAAATAGAGTAGAAGATTTGAGGCCAAGCTCGATTCGATGCGATGGAATCAAGCGTTGCTACTGCTCGAGCATCCTACTTGGTGCACCGCCATGCAGATTCAAAGGACCGAGGAGACAAAGGGGAAGCGATGATTGTGTCGGCTGCCTGATCTTGGGTGCAGATTGAGGCGTCAACGATGCCGTAAATGAAGTCGAACTGCGGGACTGTCGCAACCTGTCGTCCGAAAGCGATGGTTGAGTGAGGCGAAGTGGGGTGTGTTAGGAAGCGCTTTTAAGGTTGTTCACACAAGAACTGGCCGAAGGCTTGCGGATGCGAGGAGCTTGCAATGAGGCTGCTGCGGTCTTATAGTCTAGGGCAAGTGTGGATGTGGTGATGCTGAATGAAGCTAAAAGATGTCCGTCTGAACAGTCACTTGTGCGGAACATCCGCTGCAACCCTTTTTTTTGGAGGTTGTCAAGCAGTGGAGTTGTCACACACACACACGCCGGCGTCAAGCGAAGATCCGCTAAATTCTCAGACATCTCATCTTTGAACCCTGTGGCCTGTATCCTTAAGCTCTTCTGCTGCTGCAGTCCTCACATGCACACCAAGTTTCTAAGTTGCAGACATGCTTTCTGCCACCGCCCTTTTTTTATTGTCACAACTCAAAAATTGCAGCTCGTTACTGAGCTTGGGCCCCGCTGATCGTTGCTACGCCTTCATTTTTGAGCTTGGTCCTGTCTAGCACGGAGACGAAGAGGATTACGACCCTCGAGTTCTGAAGACGACCTCCGCTTCTCCACGCAAGAGCAACCTCAGGAGGTCACGAGAAGGAAACCCCTTTCTGCGTGAGGATGCGGAGACTCTATGACGAAGCTCGACAACGCTGCCAAATCGACGATTTCCAGCCAACTTGGCCGGATCGAGACAGTTTTTAGCGAGGGATCGGCGTAGTGCAGCAAAATTGAATATCCGAGTGTGTCTGTGCATGGCTTAACAAAGCTCGAAATTTGGACGCGAGGGTCCAATCCTTTTCGGAAGAAGTGCCGAGACGTCTGAAGTGTAAAGCTGCAACAGGTGGAGACCAACACTAAGAGATGCTGAGCACGCACGGTTCGCTAGCTACCAAGGCCATTCCTGTGCCTACGAGCTAGCATACCCGCTAAGCTTTGACCACCTCAACATCCAACCTCATCCACACGGAAGGACTTGGACGAACGCCGTGACATCGCGGCGACGACGGCTCCAGGGATTAGGAAGCGAGATTGTTGACTCTCCAACATCTAGCTCCGCCATCTGACGGAACCTAGCAGCTCGTCGACACAATGGCTCAACTACTCACATCAGAGCTCACATCGCTAGGCCTCGAGGCGAGACGGAAACATCCCGAGATCAAGCAAGCCACCGATGCCGTCCTCGCTCGTATCAAGTCCGATCCAGATGCTTTCCTTGCAACATCCCGGTATGACCGTAGTCCACCGTCAGATCATGCGCTTCTCCGACCTGTGCTGCTGAGTTGCGAGACAAAGCTTCCGAAGGTTATCTCTCTTGCTATGGCCTTACTGCAGCGCATCCTCCTTCAGAAGCTCATACCAGATCAAGCTGTTCCCACCATCGTCTCCACACTCAACAAACTCCTGACACCACCAAGTAGGAGTGACGTAGATGTTCAGCTCAAGATTCTCCAGATCGCGTCGGCGCTGCTCTCCTCATATCCAAGCCTCCATAATGCCGACCTTTCAAACACGCTTATGCTTGGCTTCAAGCTGCATGAAGGAAGCAAGGTTGCCGTGGTCAGCTCTACGGCTGCGGCCACTTTACGGCAGAGCGTCATGGCGGTTTTTGACAAGGTGAAGGAAGAGGACTTTGTGCTTGACGGTATCAAGGGAGGTGGTGAGGAAGCAGCGGCTTCGGCTCCTCTGGCTGCCATGTCGGTCGACCTTCCCGATGGTCCAGTGACACTGTTTCCTTCGTCACGCGATGCCTACCTCGTGTTCTCCGACCTCTGTTCGCTTGCCAATGCGGAATCCGCCACCTTCTTACACCTCGAGTCCTTGTCCAAGACATTCTCACTAGAACTCATCGAAAGCGTTCTGTCCAATCATCAGCGCCTCTTCGCCACTTCGCCCGGAACAAAAACACAGGCCAGCTCTCATCCCGAGCTCCTCTTCCTTCTTCGGTCTAAGGTCTGTCCACTTCTCATCAAGAGTCTCAGTGAGCCGCCTGCTTTCCCAATCTATCTCCGTTTCATGCGGCTACTCTTCCTCTTGCTACGGCAGTTCAGCTCGGATCTCATCCTTGAGGTGGAGATCCTGCTCTCGATCCTTCTGCGTACTGTCAGTCCCTCAACGCAGGAACTAGCCGCTCACGGGGGCTCTCAATCCTCGCTGTGGCAGCAAGTGCTTGCTTTGGAAGTACTTCGAAGCCTGTGCTCCGATGACGTCCTCCTCCGTAATCTCTGGGCTTGGTATGATTCGGGTAACGCCTCCGCCGACACACAAGATGCCACACGAGGGTCGGTTCCGGTGTTTTCAAAACTTGTCGACACTTTGCAAAGTGTCCTCGTCCAAGGCGAAAAGCTGTTTGCCCAAGAAGCGTCCATGCAAAGCACGTCGGAGTCTTCGGACGCTCCCGACAGTCCACGCCGAAGCCGCGTCCGTCCTAGTTCTGATCGAAGCTTCAGCGGTCTCTACGAGGCAGCCGCCGGTGTTGCAAGTGCCGCCATGTCGGGCATTATGAGCTCTTCCAACGGCACCGAATCTCTCTCCTCGGCAAGCTCGCCGCCGGTGCAGATCATCGATCAGCTCGACAAGGTAGAAGCACCTAGCGTGGCATCGTCAGCTTTGCCCAAGACGTATCCACAGCTTCTTGCGCTACAATCGTGTCACTTTCTCACCCAGTCCATGGCTGCCTATGCACTTCCTCTCTATTCTAGGTTCGTCAACTCCCGACCAAAAGATGCCGCCCCAGCCCCGCCCGCCATGCAAGACGCCGACATCGACACACTCAGCAACCGGGGCGAGCAAGATGGTCTGCGTCTCACCAAAGCAATGCTGAGGAGCTCAGCTTTGCCTCTCAGCGATGTCTTGGCACGCTACCTACGCATCAAGTGCACAGAGTCCATCTTTGAGGAGACTCTCTTGGCGCTCAGGAATCTGACCAATGTCACCGGCGCTTTGGAGCTTGTGCAAGAACGAGATGTGATATTCTCTCGTTTTATTTCATTCGCAGTGCCCGGCTGGGATCCGGCATCGCCGGTTGGTGTGCTCGACACCTCCATCGCTGACATCAGCACACGCAAAATGTCGAACAGAAATCTAGCTTGCTTGCGGGCTTTCGTCCAAGTCGCATACTATCTCTCTGGTGCACTCGGGCCGTTCTGGTATCCAGCTCTTTCCGGCCTTTGTAGCGCTCAAACCTTGCTGGCTTCTACGAAAGCGACCATGCAAGCTGTGGCGGAGGGCGGTCAGGACGAAAGCATCCATGAAGACGCATCCGGCCGCAGTAGTCGAGCGACACTCTCTACGCTGACACATGGCTCTATGATGTCGCTCGATACCCGTTCCGGTCGCAGCCAGCTCCAGCTTCTGAATCCGATAGATCTCCAGCCAAATCGACTACAAGCACAGATCCAGAGCGTCTTCGAGAACAGCGCGTCTTTAGAGGATAGTGCATTTCTTCACTTCATCAACTCTCTTTGTCGTCTGAGCGCCGATGCAATGCAAGCATCGGCCCCGAACACGACGTCCACAGTAGCAGAGAGCGCAGCCACCTCGCCTCGTGCATCCCGCTTCAGGAATCGAGCATCTACTGAAGCTGCTGCAGGCTTCTACCCCCTCTCATGTCTGTATTTGGTTACCACGCTTAACATCCATCGCCTCTGTTCACTTTCATCCGATCAAGGCTGGGAGGCGGTCACGACCCATCTCACTGCAACCTTTTCGAATACTGGCAATCCAGCAGCATGGCGCCTTCAGGCGTCGCAAGTCGCCAACAAATTGGCGAATGGCGCCATGTCTGAGGCTGCAGAAGCGTTAGAGGAGGAGGAAAAGCTACGCCTGCAGGAACAAGCCCTGCACATTTTTTCAAGCGCAGGGATTCTCAGCGGTCGGAGAGCCACGAATGTCGATATGGAAGTCAGGACCGCCGCAGTCGAGAACCTAAACAGGGTGCTTGAGACTTTTGGTCATTCTCTTGTTCATGGGTGGGACACGATCTTCGAAGTGTGCTCGGCGACTTGCAAGGAGGACAAACGGAGCGCTGAGACAGTCCAGCCCACGTCCACCTCTGCACAGAAGGGACAGCTGGCCTTGATCAAAGTCGGATTCTCGTGTCTGCAGCTTGTTTGCTCCAACTTCCTCTCCGCGTTAGATCAGGAGCAGATCAAGAAATGCTGCGCCTGCCTCACGGACTTCGGCAGCCAGAACCATGATGTCAATGTCGCGCTCACTGCCAACGGCTGCCTGTGGGGCGTCACTGCTGAGGTGGCTGGTCGTGCGAAGACCAAGACAGACAATCAGAGCCAGGCTGTCGTCGCCTCAGACGCGCAGCCGCTGTGGCTGTTCCTGCTTCAGTGTCTCCTCTCCATTTCGCAGAGTCCACGATCTGAGGTACGAAACGGCGCAATCTCCAATCTTTTCCGGGTCCTCCAGCAATATGGCGACATGCTAACTCCGGAAGCCTGGCAGGAGATCGTCTCCACGATTATCTTTCCACTCATCAAGCTGCTGGGAGCATCGATCTCTGACCTCGAGAGCGAGACTCCCGGCACAGCAAAAGAAGACCGACAAGCCCAACTCATGGGTGTTCTGCCGAGCCAACTCAAGCAATGGCAAGAATCCGAAGGTCTCGCTCTGACCCAATTTGGTGAAGTTATGAGGTCGTATCTGCCGTCAAAGTTGCTTCACAGCCATGGTTTCGAGGCAACATGGACAAAACTACTTGAGCTCACAGAACGTCTGTTCCTCCAAGGCCCTGCCGAAATCTCGCAAGCGGCCATCAGGTGCCTCACATCTTCATTATCCGCCAGCGTGGAAGATACCGCCGAGATCGGAGACGCAGACCGAGCCAAGATTAAAGACGCCTGGGAGAAAGCGTGGGAGAATTGGACAAGCATTGGAGCAAACATCGGCCGCATGGCATCTCAGCAGAGAACCGCAAGCAAGCTACAAGCAGAAGGTCATGCAGATGGTGTGGTGGACTCCAGCTTCCATTTCACACAGAAGAACCTTCTGGCATATATTCAAGCGTTCCCCTCCATTTATCGTGTGCTTAGAGCCGATTTCGACGAGGCCAGAGTAGCGACGCTCCTTATCATCCTCAAAGGCTGCATCACGTATCCACACAGTCCGGACAACATGTCGGACAAATCAAGCCTGACAAGTGTGCAAGAGGCAGCACGTGCAACGGCTAGATCTGTCGCGGACATAGAGGGGGTGCCATCTCTGATCCTTTCAGACTTGTCAGATTGCATCTGCTTGGCTTACTCGCGCGCCGACCTTGACGTCAACAGCAGCAACAAGGGTCCAACTTTTGTGACCTTGTCTCGATCTAGCATGAACGAAGCGCTCGGCGTTTTCATATCCAACGAGGATGACCCGAGCATCTACACTGGAGGCGCGTTCGAAAGCCTCCTCGCTGCCCTAATCATTCCGATCAAGCTCAAATACGATTGCCCAGACAGTCCAAGCGCCAGCTCCAAAACGGATCGCAAAGCTGATGCGCGACCGGTATGGCACTTGGCTACCTTGACGCTCTGCCGGATCCTGACCCGCTCCTGCCCCAAGCTGCACCAGAAAGCAAGGGCTGGGCAATCTGACGGTGCGATGGTAGAGCGACTCTGGAGCAAGATTGTCGACGCGATTGAGGCTGCCGTTCTTGCCGACTCTTCCGCCGCGAACCAGCTGCCCAAGAGCATCAAGGACCTCGACGAACGATTTGGTCTTTTCCTGCTCGGCACGATCGAGACAGATGTCCTTCCGTATCTAGGCGAGAAGGAGGTGCCCGATCACCTCATTGAGCGAGTGGGTCGTACACTTGCGCTCGGCTCGAAGCCGTACAGCTTCGAGGCTGAGGCTGGCCCGGGAGAGCATGACGGCCGAGTTGACGACCCTTCTGTCACTACCAACGAGCGATTCGCTTACTGGTGCTTCGATCTTCTGTTCCTTGCATGCTCAGCTGGGTTCGGCAAGGATGCCCTTAAACGAGGGGAGCCAGTTGCAACGCATCGCAGACTTGCCACGGTTTTGCTGAGACACCTGTTGATGCGTTGCGAGGATGTGTTGTTCTCATATGCGCGAGATCTCCAGATCCGTGGTATGATTCCTATGCACCGCGTTCGGCAGGAGGAGCTCAACTACGTGCTGCACAGATATCTTCAGCTGCAGATCCAATCTGGGACCTACAGCACGCCATCTCAAGGTGAGATAGAATTTGAAGGCAAGGCTTCTCAAGCCGCTGCCTGGCACACATCCGAACGAGCCCACATCTTTGCTGCTTTCCGGCATTTGCTCCTGCTTGTTTCGGTCCAGCAGCCATCTGTTGGGTCCTCGTCGGAGCTAGCTAGTATCGGGACCTCGCTGCCCTCCATTGTCCCGGACGATGCAGATGAGCTTGCAAAGATCTTCAAGGATGTCGGGCTGGAAGTTGGGGTCGTTGGCACAACAAAAGATGTGCTCAGGTCAGAGCCTGTTGTGAGCGCGTCAGCGAAGGCAGTACCACGCGAGTTGGCAGCGAAGGCTCTGGAGATGGTTGCGGATGAGCTTGGTGTTGCTGCTCTTCCTGCATGATCGTGATTACCTGCAATACTCAATCATGTACACTCAAAGCATTGCGTAAAGGCAGCTGCGGCTGTGACAGGCGGATTTGCATTGTCATCGAAGGATCTTTGAGAGAGTGTAATCAATGTGTGTGCACGAGGAAGCAAGAGCTACAAGGTTGTCGAAATGAGATGGAGTCGTAGAGACTCTAAGTAATGTGTCGATGCTGTGGAGCCAAAAGTGGATCATCATGCAGTTCTCGTTTACGGAATCCCATAGGTGTAGGAGGGTTTTGCGGCCGATTGGGCTTCTGTCCCGATGGCTCAGCATGAAGGATCTGAGGTAGGGGCGGACTGGGAATAGGATGACCGCCGGCAGACTGAGCGGAGAAGGCACCCTTGGGAGGAGTTGAAGCGGGTGCAGGTTTTGACACGCCCACGCCAGGAGTTAATTGAAGATGTCCTGTTGTACCACCGATAGGCTCGGCCTGAGTTGGCGGTTGAGGTTCAGGATCAGGCTTCGGCTGATTCTTCGAGGTGTTCGGATCGGCGGCAGCAGGAGGCGAAAATTTGCCGCCAATCTCTCCACCTTGATCGACATGCGTGGAATCTTTCGTTGGATTACCCTGAGGCATCTGATCCACTACCTTGGGTTCCGCCTTGATGATGGTTGCGCTCTCACTCGTAGGAGAGTGAGGCCGGTACATATCAGTCAAAGATTCCCATTGGTCGATAGGCAAGCATTGCGCCAACTGAACCTGTTTCGCAGCGTATGGACTGGTTAGGGTCGGATCCCTCATCGTCGCACAGAGATTCTTGCACTTTGTTCCAGTTGGACACGTCGCCTGAACCAGGTTGTACTGATTGATGGGTTTGCCATCGCCATCAGTCGTTCCGCATAGAACCCGCATATCGGGAGTTCCGAACACGCAGCGAGAATAGACAAGATAGAACTTCATCGAGTCAAATCCGGCGCCATAGCCTTCAGTCAGGTCTGGATTGAAAGCACATAGAGATGTGGCATCCATTTCATCCGTGCTGGGAGCAGGAATCGATGGGCTGGATGGGTAAAACGTGGTAAAGAGAGGGCTAGAATGGAAGTAGTAGGAGTAACGGGTGTGACCGAGACGACGTTCCACGCCAGCACATCGACCAGGCTGAACATGATATGCTCCAATATCTGCCTGGCCGTCGATTGGAGAGAGTTTGTAGGCGGAGATGATGGGTGCGATTGCCAGGAGCATAAAAGAGATTTGCTGAAGGTGAACGGTCATGTTAAAGGGCTTCGGAAGACGTCGAGATGATACAAAGATGGCTCGGGAGATATCAATTCAAACCTTTCGGATCGTTCGAAAATACAGGATAGTAGAAGCAAAAGAGCGTGTTGTGACAGATTGTACAAGTTGAGAGAGATGACAGTGCAAGGAGAGGCTGATGAACAAGGGAGAGGAAGGAAGATGAGCAACGGCAATAGCTGAAGAAGCGTGTCAACAGTTCAAGCCACAGGAGTCTCACAACACCTCTCCGACGTACTTTACTTGTAAGTTTGTCTTCTGGGACCGGAGGCCAGACCTTCTACGAAACTCAGTTCAAACCTTCGCACAACGGTGGGCTGTGATGCAAGCTCGGTTGTGTTGGTGGGATCATGTATCGACGTCCAGCTTCAACCCCCCACCTGTGAATGAGGCGGATACGTTGCGACTGGGCTCCTCAAAAGAAGTTGGTGGGTCTCGATCTCGAGCCCCACCTTAAGCCCGAAGGTCTTCAATTGTCGTCGGCGATCCACAAGGACGCTGTTGCACTGACACCATTGCTCCGTACAATGGCATTACAGCAGAATGCGAACGGCAGTGTTATTCAAACCTAAGGATCATACGATACAACGACCCGATAGACACACAGTGAGGAAAGTACGATAGATTACACAAAGGGAGCGGTGGGTGTGCGAGGGATGCTATCGGATCTAGATTTCGGCCCATCCCGCCGGTCCAGCCCTCTCGCCACTGACCAGCGTCAGCATGAAGACAACGAGGTTGGCACTGAAAGCCATACCGAAGCCGCGATATAATGAGCGCAGCCCACCGAGCGAAGAGTGACCCGTTTTGGCCGCGAGGATGCCTGACTGAGCCATGGGGTTGGGTCCTGTAGCTGAGCCTGCCGGGTCGCTCGAAGCGCCGTCTGTCGAATCGGCAGTCGACGAAGATGCCTTCTCGGCCTTCGGGGCTCGAATATGCGTTGCCACAGTCTCTTCAGTGACGATGCGGTAGATAGCCTCGACGACACCGACGTAAGCGATGGGGCGAGTCTCGACGCACGTACGGAGGCCGCGCACCCCGACATTGCCAGTGGTGAGCATGATGCCACCATGCGAGGGCGTTTGCTGCGACTGCAGTGTCGCGCTGGTGATCTTGCGGGACGAGCTTGCGGCCGCTTCTGCCTCCTTACCACCGTGCGGTTTGCGGATTTGGAGCTGCAACCTTCTACGCACGGTCTCGATCGGAAGGGTGATGCAAAGCGATGCAGTAGAGACAGCGAGTTCGGCAATAGCGTAGCTGATCGGATGTGTATTGGGTTCAAGACGGAAAGTGTGCTCGATAAGTAGAGGTGCACCAAGCGAAAGAAGTGGACGAAGGGTGAAGTCGAGGATGGTGGGAATGAGGAGGTTGGGGTGGAGGTATGCAGTCTTCCAGCCCCCTTCCTCTCGCAACGTCTTCTGCATGGCATCATACGGTCCGCTGTACTTGCGATGGGCTGGTAGAGTGCTCTGCGCAATCAGCCTCGTTCGAATAAGATCCAGCGGGGAAACTAGGATACCAGTGATGAGATGTGAAGAGAGTAAGAGGCCAAGTGTCTTGTATGGGTAGGGCGCATACGCCAATGGCAAGGGCGAGAGCGCGGTCGGAGCGAACAGAGAAAGAATAGATGATACGATAGGCTGGATGGTCGAAGAAGTGACTTCGAGAATGAAAGAAGTGAGCGAGCCCTTCCAGAGACCGAGCCAGCCTTCTTTGCCGCGTCCAACAGCCTTCATCATCTCCCATACGCCTCCCCTCACCACGACTGGCATCACGAACTCGGGTCGCGCGCCTTGATCGTATACACTCTTGCGCATCACATAACCAGATGCATCGACCATGCGCCTCTTCTTGCGCCCAGAGTAAAGTGAAGTGTCAGGTCGTGTTGGTCGTGATGTGACATCACGGAAGTAGGCATCGACATCTTCCTCGTCGGAGATGTCAGCGTCCATCATCTCTTCCTCAGCTTCAGCATCTTGAGCATTTGCCTCTTCGTCCCACTCATTGGCCTCTGGTGCCACCTCTTGTTCCCATGCCTCAGTTTCCTCGTCGTCTTGGGTCTCTCGTGGAGCTCTTGCCTGTGGTGGCTTTGACATTGTGCGACGTTGTGAAAGTGCGGCTTGTTGTGTGATCTGCAACCAGACATCATCTCTGGGCACCCATTGCACCTGTAGGAGAAGCTTGCCGACTTCGAAAGGCATGGCAAGACAAGTGCTCGTGTACTGAAGTGCACCGCTGATCAAGAGCGCACGGAAGATGTCGGAGATGCTGGCATCTGCCTCGCCAATGCCGCCGGCAGAAGTTGTTGCGACGTATGGTTTTGCATCATTCGAGGACATGTACCGGTTTGTGGTTGGCTTTGCTGGAGAAGAAGATCCAAATCCTCTGGAAGAGGATGCGGCGCCAGGAGTGCCTGTGGTGCTGAAACGAGGAGCAGTAGCGATAAAGACGGAGTCCTCGGGAGGTTGATAGTATGGTCGAAGCGGGTGCGCCTGTTGGGCACTGCCAGCCTGCGGAGGGGGCGCTGCCATGATTGATTTAGGACTAAGGTGGTCAGATACAGATGTAGATGGTGTTGAGAGGTAATGTTGCGAAACATGTGCTGTGCTGAGTGAGAATTGAGAGTGTGAGCTGGACCCTTTCTCGCAGCGACTTGTTGATGCTTTTTGTGTTGACTAGCGTGGAGGTGTTGGTCCGGTCCGAGTCGCGAACTGCCCAAAAAAAGTTGCAGCGGAAGCAGCTGAGACCAACCACGCGGTGTCGAATCGTGGTAGGTAACAAACCTGATCTGCGGGCTCGAGCAGAGCGTAGACATGTCGACGTCAAACAGCGCTTCACTTCATTTCAGAAGTCCTTGAGTTTAAAGTTTACACAAGGAGGTCTTCAGTGCCTTACAGTAAACTTCGTGCACTGATGTCTGCGGCCGTTGTTCCCCTCCTTCCGGCCTGAGAAGCCTGCTTCATGTTCGTGAACCCTCTATCCCGATTGGCCCATGCGTAAAGATGAAGCTCTAGGCTTAATTGGCGGGTAGAATTTCTGTGCGCAGAGTGGTCGTTCTGATCACGCTGTAGTTAGTGATTTCAACACCTTGAAGAAGCGGTCGTGTCATGAGTTCTGGATCGAGCCTACACCCTAGCTTTATGTCCTCCATCTTCGTCAGTTTCTGTACTCTCAAGGACACCTCGTTAGCATCGAACATGCCTCCTCTACTGGCCGATCCACTATTCTTTGCTGCAGGCTGCTGCCTGGCCATGATGTTTTGGAACATCTGCCAGCAGATCGCTATCACGGGCACTTGTCTGCTGTCTCTGCTTGTGCTCGCGAGATTATCGTCAGGCGAACGGGAAACTAATCCAGACAATCCAGCTAGGGCTCAGCGAGCAGAAGAGCAGCGACCGTCTTTCTCGAGAATAGCAGCAGAGCAGAACGAGAATCTTTTCACATCCTCTAGGACAAGCTTTTCTCCGGCCAGCGCAAGTCATCGACCGAAGATATCACATCATGCGACTCCTTCCCCGGGCGTCTTCGGGCCTCGCGTCCGTACGAATCATTCCGCAATGCCGAGACAAAACCAGCCATTCACCCCGGAGTTTACTTCTGACACATCCTCCTGTTGGCCTCCCTCCTCGAGCAGCGCCAGCTTGTACACGACCTCCTTCCGGGATAGCGAGTCTGAGTGCTCGTATCTACTGCAAACGTCCATCCCCGAATGCTTACAACCTTGTTCTAAGTCCTTCACGAAAGAATCCGGACGTGCTGTAGTTCTCAATTGGCTTCAAGATATCAATAAAGCCAAGCGACAGGTCGTATTCCCCCCAGTCAGGCTTTTTACTAGCCCAGGCCGCCGTCTGACTGCTATCGGACAAGCAGATCATCTTGACACATCTGAAGGTGGCTTCTGCAAAGGCCAAGCCCGCATCGATGCTTCCGGCTCGACCTCATCCTCTGACCACATCGCTTCCATTCAGACTGTTGGACCATCTGAGCATTTGCTTTCGAGTAAGCGCAAAGGAGAGTCTGTCCACTCTAGCATCACCTCTGTCAGCCCTACTCTACGCAAAGCAAACATCGTGAAGAAAGTCAGCGGTTCAGAGATCACGGGGGCCATCGCTGTTCATGAAGTCACGACGCTGTCTCAGGACGGCAAAGGCGACCCTGTACAGCTACCGTCTCGAACTTCACCTTATGCGAAGCCATCGGACAAGAACGAGCAATTCAAAGTGGCCGGTGCAGTTGCTTCGAACGACAGCAATCAAAAGCCCAAATGTCGCCTAACCGATGCCAAGGCGGACCACTCGCCCTCAAGTCTCCAGACGAAGGAGCCAGAACGCCATGATGCTGACAGGCTCGAACGTCTTGTTGAACAGCTTCGGAGACGAAGCCAGTCGCCGAAAGCTGCGATTAGTACTGTTCAGCCTCGTATAGTCACGCTCATGCAGGAGGAAACATCTAGACCTGAAAAGAACGCAGCACTTCTTCATGTCGACAGGCCACCATCATCGATCCGCGACGGCGAGCAGGAAGAGACAAAGGAGCCAGAGGACACCATTCGCCTTATCGAATCGCCCAGACGTTACACCAAATCGTACGTGGAAACACACAGCAAGACACCTAGCGCAGATCGCATCCTCAATCTTGCCGCAAAGCTCAACGCCTAAGAAATACGAAACACGCACACACAGCACTTAAGCACGACATCTTACAGGGTGAACTGAACCAGGATAGTGGTCACTATTATTCTGTCAAACCAGGATAGTGGTTGACCTTCATTTCGAAGCGATGGTATCGAAGACCGAGTCGCAGTGGGGTATGTGTTAGAATCCGTTCCGAGTAGGAGCTCGGCTATTTACTGCTTGTCCTTGATGGGGATGTCCTTGCCAGTGAGCTTCTTACTGTTGATACGAACGATCCAAGCTAGAGTCAGCATTAAGATCCAAACATGAAAGCAATGCCGACTGTGTTAAACACTTACAATCCGGTGCGAATGCCATCCGAAATCTTCTCAGTGGTGCCAGCGCTCTGCTCGTGACCGGCCTTCTTCTCGCCGAACTGGACAGCCTTGTCGAGGGCGTCTTGCTGAGGGGCACCGTTCTGACCTGGGGCGGACATTGTGAATATGTTGAGCGTGAGTTGTTGTTTGTAGTATGTGTTTGAAGGGATCGTTGGATGATGGAGGATGGTTTGGATGATCTGTCCACTTTATATATGTATTTCTGGCATAACGAACATCGAAGGTCACTAAAGGCGTTTCAGCAGAGCAAGCTCTACTTTGACTGACTTGACTCAGTTGGGCAAGGCCAAGATCGTATCTTTCGGAACGGTATCACGTTCTGCATTGTGCAACTCTTCTGTTCAGCTGAACAGGATCGAGTCTGGGCCCAAATTAGCTCGACAGCGCGGGTTGGCGGGAGCGGAGCTATGTTCTTTGACGCAATCGGTTGCCAAAAGCACGGTGCTGTGTATGCTAGCCGAGTGTGGAAGTTACCGTAGGCAAGCTCTCACCAAGCTCAGAGTCGTTGTAGAACGCCGGTTACGCACAGCTGCAGCTGCTTTTTTCTTTTTGACGTTTCGACACCGCCAAACCTCCACATTCCATGTTCCGCTGCTGCTGCTTCCACGCAGAGAGCCTCGAGAGGCGAGGTTCGGTAACCCAACGTCGGTTCACACAGTCACAGTTGCACAGCCCAGCACAGGAAGCTTTGCAAGAACCAGCGCCTCGACCGGCCTCTATTTGAGACAGGCAACGTGACGCTGTTCACGCCGTGACAGCTGCACAGGTGCTCACAGTGACGAAAGCCGACATCCGACAGCATCGATTCCATCATCTTGGATCGATGTGGACTTGTTTGACGAGCTCAAGCGAGCAAGATAACCGCTCGAGCCGAATCGATTCCATCATAATTGTGCTCAGCCTCGTTTCGTTTGCTTCGATCTATAGCACCTACTGTTTCATGAAATCGAGTTCAAAATCTGTTGACAACATTAAGAAGCAGTACGATAGCGTCCTTTCTGTAGCGTTCTCATCAGGGCTAGCTGCGGTGCGATGAATCGTCACTGCCCTCCGTTGTGTCGTCAGAGGGCGCAAGTTTGATTCGGATCGCATTCAACTCCGGTCTATCTTATCTCAACCAGCACGTACGATGATGTTGTCAGACGTCAGATACGCGAGCGGCGCAGAAATTTCCCGCACTGCCGGTTACTATCTAAAGTGCTCAATCACCTCAGCAGATGCGAGGCAACACCAGAGCCACACTTGCCCGGAGAAGCATTCATTTCGCATCTGATTGCCATGTAAGACCACGAACAAACAAATCAAGGAGGACAGATGACCATGCCAGGGGAAACCTCAACAAAAAAGAAGACATGACCCCAACCCGATTTGAACGGATGACCTTTGGAATATTCCAAGAAGGACTGGAAGCCAACGCTCTACCGCTGAGCTATAGGGCCCGTGCATACATCTTGCTCATCAGACGCGTTTATATACCGCACCCGAATCATATTTAGGACTTCAACTCCGTTCGGAACTCGGATGCTTTTGAGTCGCTTCAGGGTCAAAAAGTCAAATTGGAAGATTGGCTCATCACTGGAGAAAGGCTGTAGCTGCTGCATCACCCGCTTCGATACCTACTCTCCTTCCCCTTGTCATCACCAGACCGTCCCTTGCTCAACCACACACAACGAAAGGAACCAAAGCATAGACTATGAGCGCAGCAGCAGCGCCAAGAGTGCTCTACAGGGGCCCGCCTGGTATGAAGAAGGGCCTCTACTATTTGATCGGAACCGTCTTCACAGGAGCCGGTTGCTATCAGGGCTACCTGCTCACACAACATCTCAGCTGGCCTTTGCTCACACGAGATGTTGAAAAGTCCAAACTGGCTCCACCAATGCTCAGATACGCAGCGGGAGTAGGTGTCGCCGTCACTGGAGGCGGGCTGGGCCTATTCTTCTTCTGGACACCCTCAAGACTCGCGACAAGGGTCACCTTGTATCCCGCAACTTCGCAGATTGGCATCCGCACAGCAGCACGACCGTTCCGAGCCTTTCTGCCGGCATCATTACGCTCTCAAAAAGCAGCACCAATCAATGCAAAAGACCCGAACGAACGCTTCCATGCTCTCGACGCTCTCTACCGACGAGACAAGAACTCGGCGGTGGAGATCGAGCAGTTTGCACAAGGAAAAGGCAGGCGCATAGCATCGGCGAATTCGAGCAAACGTCAAAAGGTGCCATCATCGATCCTTCTGGGAGAAGACATTGCTTTTGGCTATCAGCTTGAAGCTGCACCAACACTGCTTTATCAGACCGAGGCAAAGAATCTCTACAAGCAGTACTGGTCACGCTTCAACCTCAGCCTTCGCGGCAAGACTGATTGGTCCGAAGTAGCAGGTGGTTATGCATTATCGTCGGCGGAAAGCTCAGCGAAGAGCCAATTGCACCCCAAAGATCCTTGGTTCATGGACCGTAAGAACTTTGACCGACTCTTCCCTGCTAGGGATTTCACTGCCAAGTCCAAGTGAAGCACATCTTTGCATTTCGAACGCATGTCACACCCACGCTCTATTCGTCCCCTCTATCATATGTATTCTATCATTGCAAGTGCACGCTGTAAATCAACCAATAACATCGTCCTTTTGCTGTTCGGCGCAAGTCTATTGCTCCTTCACATACTTCTTGTATTTCTCGTAAAGCTCATCCGCTCGCGGACTACCAGCAAAGAGATGGCGAAGCTTGGCCTGGTCGAGATAAGTGTGGTCGTTCCAGTGGAAGCCTGGTGTGACCACCTCGGAGATGAGGGCTCCTACCCTTGATCCGTCCGCCTTGCCATCCTTGATCGCATTACGGTCTTCCTCGGGGATTTCGCTGACCTTCCACCAGCCTCCTTCGACTAGCATCTGTCGAACCTCGCCCTTTGAGACGTCGTCGCCCATCACCACGGTCTTCGTGAGTGGGTCACCGTTCTCGTCAACGAGCCCTTTGCCGAGCGGAGCCTTGGCAGAAATGAGTGTGTACTTTGTCCTGCCAGCGTGGTGGAGATGCATCGTGGAAGACTTGTTCAGATGGAAGACGCCGACATCGGTTGCCCAAGTCTTGAACTGGTCTGGCTCATCTGTTTTGCCTGAGGGCGCGGGCTTATCAGGACATCCTGCTGTCTTGTGACATAGCAAGTAATAGATGCAAGTGGCAATGTTGCGTTCTTCGTTGCCGGAAGCGAAAGGGGACTTCATTGTCTCGTCCATAACCCAAGTGACTGCAAAGTATCCATTCTCGGGATGAGGCTCGAGCTTGTAATGCTTACAGAGCTGTTCATTCGTCTGAGGATAGTGATACAGCTGTGACATCTTGAACTGTCAAGTATCGATTGGATGGACGGTGTCAAACGGTGAGATGCTTAGGCACGCGGATCGCTCATGTCAAAACCTTAAAGTGGTTTGAGATGGCATCGGCATTCTTCCGATTTTTAATGAATATGAATCATCCGCAGCATCATCACGCCTACTTGCTCATCATTCCACAGACTTCACGGCATCAAGACTCCAACGCTGCATGCTCCTTCCTGGAACATCTGAAAGTACGGCTCTTATCACATCTCTGCCCAACAGTTCTGCAGAAACCATCTGACAGGTAAGATCAGCTGGTTGACAGGTGAGCTTCAGTCGGGATCTTCCTGAAGTGGAGGCGATTTAGCCGAAAAAGCGCAGCTGCGTACAGGGTACGAAGCTTCAGGTCAGCCGTGCGTGGCGGCGTGTCACAAAACTGAGCTCAGACCAACACCAAGTTTCGGCCAAAGGGCACATTTGTGTTTCTTTCCTTCACCATTCTCCCTCCCTCTACCTGGACGACGCTATAGATCTCCTCGAGACGGATCGTCCCATCGTCCTCTCTCTCCACGCTCATTTTCATTCTGCCTTACCGAGCTCAGGTCGTGGGCTTCATTTCAAATCGGGCGCCATCCGTCAAATTCATTCCACGGTTTCCGGTTCTTGACGAACCCATTGTTACAGTCTAGACCAATCTATTAGCCGTCGCTCAACCCAGGTCATTCAATGACCGCCAATCGTCAAGATGTAGCTGTTTCGGCTTCTCTGAACAGTCTTGTTCACTACTTTCAGCAACCGACCGTTCGATGGCTCGCACTCGCTGGTCTCGGCACTGGCTCAGTCCTGCTCGCCACTCGACTCTTATCTGACCCTCACTCCAAGCCATCGAGGCGAACACGATCTCGAGAAGACGACGAGAGGCAACGTGATTTGTCGCCACCGGCCACATCCAATAGCAGGTCGAAGCGAGATCGGTTCAAGGACGACACCGAACCGATCGCCATCTTCTGGGATGTAGACAATTGCGCTCCGCCCACGGGCTCTTCCGGTCGCTCTGTAGCGCTTGCCGTCCGCGCTGCTATCCAAAATCTTGAAGTAGGTCCTATCGTCAGCTTCAAAGCCTACTTAGAGCTCTCTTCCGAAACGCAAGCTCCTAATGCCGCACAAGTTCAGCTCAGAAGCGAGTTGCAGGGTTGCGGTGTCAGCCTCATCGACACTCCCAAGAGTGGCAGGAAGGATGTTGCCGACAAGATGATGATAACAGATCTCCTTGCTTACGCTATCGACCAGCCTGCTCCAGCCACCGTTGTTCTCATCTCGGGAGACCGCGACTTTGCATACCCACTCGGTGTTCTTAGAAATCGCGGATACAGTGTCGTCCTAGTAACACCTCCTATTGGCGCCGTCCCCATCCTAGAAGCTTCCGCTAATGTCGTCATGTCATGGCGTCAAGATGTGCTTGGTGTGCAGACGAACAAGGACGGCAAAGCATACAGCAGCTACACCAACACAGGTCCTCATACCCCATCCAAATCCAGTCAATACAGTTCTACAAACAAAGAATCCGGCAGTGGCAATATCGCTCACGGCAAGCCTCCAATGGCACTCAAACATCAAGATCGCCGACCTTCGAATCGAACACTGCAGCTCTTCGATCCCCTTATCAAGACTCTCGAACAAATCAAGAAAGAGGGCAACCCAAAGCCATTGCGCTCTGTGGTCGCTGCCCGACTTGTCCAGCTCGACAGAGGTATCTTTGTGCGAGCTGGCGCTACCAAGTGGGCAGAATACGCTGCCGTTGCAGAGGCGGCTGGCATAGTAACACTAGGAGCATCCTCAGGACAGACTGGTCACGAATGGGTAGCTCTGAAAGATTCGGCCAAGGCCGCAGCAGCTTCCATACCTATGATGCCAAGCACCTCATCAGGCTCCAACAGAGGTACGCCGAATCGGCAGAAACCCGCGCCCCATCCCACTTCAAGCAGTTCGTCCACTGAGGATTTTGCTACATTGGCAAAACTCAAACCTTTCTTGCCCCTCATAGAGATCTGCAAAGAGCAGAAATCGCAAGGAAACCCGAAGCCGCTTTGCGCTTTGGTCGGCACCCAGCTCGCCATTCTTGCACGTCAAGGCGTTGTCGACGCATACGCCCTCGCCGGTGTCGCTGGGTGGAGAGACTACATCGCTGCAGCCGAAAAGGCTGGCGTCGCCAGATCCGTTACCACAGACCATGAAGACGTGCTCGTCGTTGAGCTGCATCCCAAATACTTCACAATGCACACTGGACAGGTTACACTCGGTGCAGGACGCATCGTTGACACAGCCATCACGCCGACACCTTCAGTCGACAAAACCAAGAGAAGCTTTCTAGATTTCAGCCCGTTGAAAAGTACGCCGAAGAACGAATCGCCGCTCAAGGGCGCTGACAGGAAGAAGAAACGGCGCACTATCTTCAACGGTCATGATATCCCGCTGGTCTTTTCACCACTTGCTACGCTGCTCCTTGAGCAAATGGCAGAGGGGCGAAACTATTCCACTGACTATTTCTGTCACTCGATCATCGGCACTCAGCGCTCGTCGATCGTTGTGTCCGGTCTGAAAGCAAAGTCAGCTGAAGACTTCCAAGAGCACATTGACGCTGCTGTTGCCGCAAAGATTGTAACTACTGAACCTGGTTTGAAGCCAGGTATCCGACATATTCGTCTGCACCCACGCCTGGTGCGTCCCGGCACAAAGACGAATATTACTGACGGAGAAGATGACGACTCAGGAGAAGACGTCTCCAAGAGTCAGCCAAAGTTCAGAACCAACCTGTTCTCTTTTGGCCGAAGTCAGGATAGGGCCGAAGCTACAAGTGATGGTGAAGGCCAACCGACGACACAAGATCTCGAAGCACTGCGAAAAGAGACGAGTCAAGTACTCGCCTCACTTCAACGATCCACGTCTTCGGAAGGTGCAACTGCTTCCGGACCGGTTCCTGCGGATGACGCGATCCGTTTCAGGCCGCTCGTTGAGAGCCTTGTTGCACTGAGAGATGACGTTGGACCAGGAGTAACAAAGACAAAGTTGTCGAGCGAGGTATCGAAACGTAATCCAGGACCGGGCGGGATTGGAGCTTTCTACCAATCTCTAGGTTCGACTGGATTCACCGACTATCTGCAACAGGCAAAGGAGAAAGGTTTGGTGTTGATCACAGATGCAGAAGGACAGAAGTTAGGTCCTTCGACCAGTCTGTTAGGGCTCACAGACTACAAGGTCTGGCTGTAAGGTTTTAGACTTTACGAACCAGTATCTTTCGCCTGGCATTTCCCGCTGCGACGGGAGAGCCCGTTCGCGAGACAAGACCAGACATGATCTGTGCGTCTCAAGCGACAACAAGAGTCATAAATTCAAACATCACAGACTCCAAATTACTGTGTGTGGTGTGTGTGCGTGCTTCCCGCAATACTAAAAGTTTAAAGAATGTTAGGCAAAGATTACAAGTAGAGAAGACGAAAGATTGAGACGAAGCAGTTACGACATGTACGGCAATCCACCTTCATCGTCCGACAGATCGTCATCATACACATTTGAAACGACTTTTTTCCTCTCGTTGATCAACTGTGTTTCCAAAGTCCTGAACCTCGCTGCTGATTCTTTTGGGTCGACGTATCTCGGCCCGCTCCCTGTGGAAGTAAATGAAGTTGGTGTAGCTGCGTTGGCTCTGTCGCCTCTATTGGCAGCAAGAGCTGCGTTGAGTTGAGTGACTTCTTCGTCTGAGTATAGTCGGGATGCGTGGGCGTATGGGTCGAAGAGTGAGGTTGTAATAGGTGCTGGTGGAGGGATGCGCATTGTTGAGAGATCGCGTTCTTCAATCTGGTCTTGTGAGTGATGTGGGAGAGGTGGGTTGTTGAAAGGGTTGTTGACGCCTGTCAGGTCGCGCGATCGAGTTGCACCCGCTGTGCTGTAGGTGGATGATGGGGAGAGAGGAAGGCCTGCGATTGCTGCCATTGAGTCGCGAGACGCTGGATGACGGGATCGGGATGAGTCTTGTTGTGATTGTTGGTACTGCTGCTGCTGATGCTGTTGCTGATGGAGCGAAGGAAGGGGGATCTCTTTCGGCGGGGGAGTGACGACATTAGCAGGGTTGTGGAAGGGATCGCGTTGCGAGCTACCAGAGTCCGAACGGTCACGATTCCAATGTTGCTTCATGCCTATCGCTCCGACACCGGCACCAACACCAGCGCCAACACCAGCGCCAATGCCAGCGCCAAAATTGCTCGAACCGCTCTGGCTCGGCATCATCGCCCTGTTTACAGGCATCGGAGGAGGGAAGAGCGCATCATCAGGTACGACCGAATGAACGCTGGGCGCAAGGTTGAGACCGGTCACAACACCTGCGCTGCCGCTGATGGAATCTTTGCCCCTGTGCAGGCTCACCGAACTCGAATGTCCGACAGAGCTGGAAGCTTGGTTCATACGATTCATGATGCCCCTTCGATCTTCGGTTGCTTGTGCCATGTCTTGGTTGTCGGCAAGACCGACGGGGCGCGATGACCATCTCCATGGCGACGATCGACCAGCGACAAAAGGAGAGATGCCGCCTTGCTGGTCACTCGATGCACCGAAGCGTCCACCTTCAGGACCCTTGCTGCTGTAACCGAATCGATCGGCAGAGCGGCCTGACCCAAGACCGCCAAAGAATGAACGTTTCTCGGTGTTCGGGTAGACGCCGTACTCGTCAGGTCCTCGATTGTTGCGCTGTCTGCGGTAGAACCAGATAATCAGACCAGTCAGAGCGAGCGCACCAAGAACACCGCCAACAGCGCCGCCAATGACACCACTAGAGGGGCTGGACCCAGAGGAAGCCGCATCGACTTGTCCTGCCGACTTTGATGTTGAAGTTGCTTTTGCGCTATTGCTCGTTGGTGTCGTTGTGGAAGGAAGCCGCGACGTTGCCATCCGAGAAGGCGCTGATGTAGATGCTGCGACAGGCGATGCTGTGCTGGACGCTGCGGGCAGACCAGCAACAGCCTCGCTCTGACTAGCGCCGATGCACGAGCTTGACCTTCCGTGACCAACCGTGTACGCCTGACCACCTACACCGCCTGTACCTGAAGTTCCTGCGTCGAATGAAGCAATGGCAAAGTTGGTACCACGCGCATAGTTGACAGTCCAGTCTACACTGCTATGCTTCTGATCCGTGATGCGAAGCCGGGTCGGAACATCATTCTCGGGCATGATGAGCAAATCTACTGGCATCTTGAGACCGAGGTTGCCACGGTCTTCTTGAACCGTAAGAAGCCAGTCATCGCATTGCTTGGGAGAGGAAGATGGTGGGTACCAGATAAAGTCGAGATGTTCTGGTGGTGCCGAGCAAGAACCAGCTTTGCTGAGGCGTGATAAAGCGGATGTGCCGGAGACGCTGCCTGTGCTATCTGAGACTGCAACAATGACTTGGGAGACGGCGTTGGTGTAGCCTGGAACACGCCAGTCCCAATGCCAGGATTTGCCGGACATGTAGTTGGCCGGTAAAGAGACTGATACTGGTACATGACCGAGCGGGGCAACAGTGACGGTCCATGGTGCTGTGCCGGCTGATGTATCCCATGTGATCTTCATAGGTTGGCATGTTGTCGGGTTATCTGAGAGAGTGACTTGGAGAGGTGCGGCCAGCGCACACGTCAATCCAAGTGCAAGAAGAATGCTGCCGAATGCAGCTCGAGGGAAACCAAATGTCATGGTCGTAGACACAGCAATGGAGAATAGAAAAGCTGATACAAGGAAAGAAGTTGTAGGGCTAGGTGCAGCTGGAGGAGGTCGGCGGGTGTTGTGATGCGTGTATCGACAGTCAATGTAGGCAAGAACACAGAGAACCAGTGGGGCTCCTTCGGACAGGGTTAAGCGAAAGGGTATATAGTTGAGCAGGAGCAATGTGTTGGAGGATGATGTCGGAGCTGTGATGGATGAGATTCGAAGACAAACGAGCGACTGAGAAGGACGATGCTAGCGCATGACTTGCGCAACAAGAGCTGATACGGGACCGAAGGGAGTGAAGAGGATGGTGATGGAAGTGAATGATGTAGCAGCAACAGAAGGGAGCAAGGTCAAAGAGAGACTTGAGATCACGGGCTTGTCGGTTGGAAGCCGATAGCAAGTCTAGCAGTCCTTCAGCCCAATTCAAGCAAGACTTTTTCACTAACTTAGACGACGAAGGTCGATCCGAATGACGAACCGGCCCACGTTCGGAACAGCTTCACAAAGGGCAGGAGAACAGCAAGGGCGACTTTGATGCATGGTTGCTTCGGCTAGAGTTGCAGTGCATGCCAAGCGTCGATGGATCGCCACACAGCGATATCCTCGTCCTCACTGGCGTACGGTGTAATGGAAGCATTTGCCGAGCTCGACAGTGGCATGCAACTCAGCATTGCAAGCACGAGTGCCTGCGTGAATCGCTTATGAAGGTGCAGAACCGTCTTTTGCAAACTTGATCAGTTACAGTACCATGACAATGGACGCTTAGCCTCGGCTTGGAATGCATAGGCGGTCAACCCGATATCTGAGTAACACTCGGCGAAGTGCTTTGCAAAAGGAAAAGAAGCTTTCTCCTTCTGACAGCACTTCATCAAGGGTTCTCTGTCTCACAAAAGAGCACTTTTGAACGCGAGTGAGAGCGCGTCTCAAGCTGTGGGGCTAAACTTTTGACACTCTTCTAGTGCTCCGTGACAGGCCGGCCCTCTTCCCACGCCAAATACGCGTTCATGCACGTTCTGCAGATCCCTGTTCTCTTGGTCCCACAGCACTTTCTCTGTGTGAGCTCTCTCTTCGTCTTCGCTTTCGCTGGCATTCGTGGTCGCCTCGACAACTCGCTTCTATGAACCGTCACAGGCTCTCCTACATTTCGGACCCTTCTGCTTCTTTCTTCTCCCGTAGCACAGTCGTGACATCAATTATTCGTTGAGTGGCTCGTTCCTTATTAAGCAATATGCGAATGCACGGAGTACTGTCGAACAAGATCAACACAAGCTAACATGTGTCGATGAGCTTCGGCAAGCATCCATTGATTTTAACTTCGTACTGTGAAGTACAGTGTGTTGACCAGAGCAGCGGCCCTGGCATCCTATGCATGCCAAGCCACCAACACGCCTCGAACGCTCGGCTCGTGACGAGAACTTTGCTCGACTGGTCCTGTCCGTGACCTGTCAGAGTCTGCAGTGATGGAAAAGAGATCGACGCGAGGCTGATGCAACTCTTGACATGTCTTTCGGATGTTACAGTCGAAAGAGACAATCTCCTCAAGAGATCATGAGGCACGGCGGCGAGCACCGCGACCTCGCAAGGGTGATGTCAAGATCAATTGTTGAGAGGCTGAGGGACAACGCTCAGTATTCCTAAGAAGCGTTGTCTTGAGGCGTGCGTTCGCATGTTAATCTTGTCGTCGCCTTTTTACCTACCTATGTCTTTATCGCCTTTGCTCACGATCACAGCCACCAATATCACGCATGTTGATGGGGAAGGATGATAGGCTTGCGCACTGCTCTATCTACAAAATGCCTCACAAAGACATCGTCGGGTATTCTAAACTACATGGTCGCGAGTGAAACGAGATGCGACAGGGAGGTCAACCGCTTCTGCCATCCTTGTCGCTTGGTGATAGGCTGGGAGCGGTGGCACCGGAGGAGCAGTAGACTCATCGTCGATATACTCGATCACGATGTCTTGGTCCGTATTCGGGATGCCTCGCGCTAGCCCTGCGGCGGCTCGTCTTCTCGCTGCGAGTGCTGAAGCAGTTCCAGCACTCAATCGATTGCGCGCTGTATTGACCAATGCTAGGCTTCGTCGCTTGACGTTCTTCACCTTTGAAGTTTTGGCGCTTTGACCGGTGCTCTTTGCAGGGGGTGGATAGCTTTTCTCATCCCGGTAGGCCGAAGAGGCTGCATCAGCGTTGGCAGCCGCACGGCGTCGCTTAGCACGTTCACGCGCTCGAGCTGCTTCCTGTGTTGTATATCCACCAATTCGGACTGTACTGCTAGCAACGCTGGCGACACTGCATGACTGTTCGCTCGCCTCGCTGTCACGTCGCTTGCCGGTCACATGTCGCATCTCCCACGAGCCGTCATTATGCTGATGCATAATATTTTGATTGCGCTCGTGCACGACGCCAGCTGTTGCGTTCCAGACAAAGTCTCGTGTAATGGAGGATGTATCTGCTGGAACGTTCGACATATCAACAGCGATGCTTGAAGTCTTCCGGCGGTGCTCAGCTCGACGTGCTCTGTCGGCTAGCACCTGTTTGTGCGAAGACGTTTCGAGCGAAGGAAAGGTCTCGTTGATCGATACTGCTTGTGAGCGAGTCTTGGATCCAGCTCCTTGGCGCTTGAACAGCTTACGAAGGACGAGCGAAGGCTTGTCAGTGCTGGTGGTGGCGCCGTAATCCTTCTCGCGACCGAAGCTGCGGTAGACGTGGTCCTGGCCTCGCCCCTTGACAAACTGCTTGCGCTTCTGCGAGAACAAGCTTCGACCATCCTTAAGTGGGTGTGCATGGAACGCAAGTCCGAGGCAGAGGTAGCACATGCCGATGACGAACAGCATCCAGCTTACCACGAGTGGGAACTCATCGAGATAGTGACTGAGAATGGAGGTGGCAATGATGACATGGACGCAGCCAAGTGCAGCAAGACCGCGGGTACGACTGAGAATGGGAAGCCAAATCTGAGAGAGCTGTTCGAGCTTTGCGATGTTGAACCAGCTGAATTCTGCGAACAAGAGCGCGATCACGCCCAACATCAAAAGTGCACGATGAAGCTCGACCCAGAAGATGCCCCATGTCTGTATTGGGATGTTTGTGCCGGGAACGTAGGCGCAGTCGTCTTTTTGGGCTTCGTCCATGATGGCATCGTTGTGATAGTCGCGAATGTCCTCAACGAGGCCCATGACAAGTGTGGTGAAGACAAGAATGATGACCACGGCGGAGACAAGGCGCAGGGCATTGAGCCCTAGGAAGGTGATCTTGTTTGCTGCTGTCGCAACCATGTCGGGCTCGCGGGAGGAGGTGATGAGATGGAGAAGTCCAAGATGATGGTGAAAGGTGAACATGCCATGGTCTTTATCCTGCCTTAACTCCCCAAGCGCGCCCGTGACGAGACCTGAAAGGGAGAAAAGTCTCAAAGATTGCAATGAGTCGGCGACGAGGAAGACGCTGTCGGACAAAGGGACCGGAGACGATACAAGGCATTGCAAGTCCCTTTGTTCGAAGTGTCGCAAAAAGCATCGCGTCGACAATGGCGACGTCGGCCATCAAGTTCGGCCCTAACTGCCCTTGATCACCAGTTTGGATGATATCAAGATGCAGAAAGACCTTGTGCAAGCAGAAGATCCCCTTTGTCACCAACTTCAAAGTTCACGGAGGATACGCTGTAGCTCGACTTCATTAAGACACTTTCGGCGGCAACCTGTCAACGAAGGACAAAGGGAAGTCTACCCACCTGCCGAACAAAACGAGCCTCGGATATGGACCCTGAACCGATCGGGCTCGTTCACCGCCAGCAGGGATCGGCAGATCTTCAGTTGAATTTTCACGCCGTTCGCGATATTCAATCTGCTCCCGTGGTCGAGCCCGAAGAAATTATGCGATCTGCGGACCACAGGAAGGGTTTGAGCTCTTGGCGTCAGGTCTTCGCTTGGGCCTTCTGTATTGTGCTGCCTGCAGAGAAGCGATCCGGCGGGCTGCAGATGTATGGAAAGAGAATGGTCATTGACTCGGACTTCTGACACAGACCGTTTCGAACTCGCAGACGCGCATTCACGAAGCAGCCTATCGCGTTGTTGCTTGACAAACTCAAACTCAACTTGGACAGCATGTGTCACACAGTGCTGCCTTGAAAAAGCGTAAAGAGTTCTACCGACGCGTCGAGAGAGAAGTCTCATCCATGATGACACTTTTGCCAAGCGAGTGTGTCGCTGAGGAACAATGGTACGAGAGCAAGCTCGGTAGACCCTTCCTACAGTCTGCGAAGATTTGCACGGGAATTGAGCGAAGCGCAGGACAGGCGTTTGTCTCTCTGGCTGTGCATGACAATTCGCATGTTCTTCCTGAGTCAGGGCCAAGATTGGCATGAGTAGCATCTCGCTAACCGTTCTGGGATGGCTGTGATGGACGGAAGCCACAGCGTCGTGCTCTACTCAGCCATACGAAGAAGGGATGAAGATTATACACACGGGACTGCCATCAAGAAGAGCTTTCGACCAACGCAATCTGACACGGGAGTTGGCTCGTGTGAGAACGCCAACTTTCGCAGGCCATGCTCTACTGTATCTTGCCACGATGCGCTATAGCAGCTAGGCTGTACGAAAGAGAGCAAGCGGATGAATGCACGGAAAGCTGGACCAGTTGAATGCAGCAAATCACAGCCTTCTAACCAGAAGACTGTATTTCCGTAAATCGGCTGCTCTAGTGTCTCGCTAGTGTGACTAAGTTAGTCTAGATCCTCGAGCATTTCTTTTGCAGTGCGGTCATGCCACTCAGTATCATCTGCATCGACCCATGAGCTTTGTTTCACTGCAGCACGATCCATCCGATGCTGAGGTAGTAGCCCTCCAGAACGAGGCTGGTAGCCCACCAGCGTTGTATCAAGACCGTGTTGTCACGACGATGAGGGAGCCTTAAAAGGATGTTTGACCTCCTGATGATTTGAGCCCACGGTCCAAGCGTGTCTCTCCGCGGAAAGGCTGGGATACGACAAGAGAGAGCAGGTGGCTTGTCTCGGCTGTGTTAGAGGCGTGAGTGACATGGCGTAGCCAAGCGAAAAGGCAGGGCAGATCAGACACTCTGATGACGAGGCAAAGTAGCAGGAAGGGAAAAAAAAATTGACGAAAAATGCTGCTAAAAATCTCCACGGATCTGCCATTCCGGACATTCAGATGAGACGAGACAGCTAATGGGCATGACCAAGCAAGCAAGCGATCAGGTTCCGCGGCTCTCATCTTCCCCCTCGGATCCTGTCGCACTCGCAGTCGATCTCCGGGCGATGGCATCCAGAGCCCTATCTATTGCACTTGGAACTGTTCGCGCTCGCGAGACGATGAGAAATGGTCGACACGTTCATGGTTGTTAGATAACGTGCGAAGGAGGACGTGGATGAAAGCGGTGCACGGGAATCGCATGGACGGACCTACAGTAAGTCAGGTTGCTTTACCGCGGAGGGGCACAGCAAACAAAGCGACAGCAAGGGCACGAGCGAAGGAGAAAAAGAGGCTGAATTGATGCAGCGGTCAAAGTTGGCTGAACAGTTGCTTTCTCAGACCTTCCGATTTCCGGCCCACTTACTATGCTGTAAGAGGACAGGGCATACTCAAAGCGGCTGGCGGACACAAGGGAAGGGATCTCCGCTGCTCTGTTCGACAGATCAAGTCCGACGCAGTTACAGTAACTCTCAACGAGGGTCACAAGGCGTGTGAGTGTGTCTGTGTCTGTGTCTGTGCCTGAACCGCTGGGAAAAAAATATCCGCGAGGTTACACAACGATCATTCTCACGCTGGAAAAAAAAAATCCATCAAGAATGGCCTGACCCTTGCCAAGCAGTCATCAGTCACACGCTTGTTTTAACCTTTTCTCGTGGCCCCTGAAGACTGAGACCATGCTGTTCTGATGCCTTCCTTCCTTGTCAAGAACATTGCTATAGTACACAGTGTTTGTCGGCTCGCGCATAGTGCATAATGGGCCGGTCTTTTTTTCCCGCCAGTCTCGTTGGTGACAATGCGAAGAGACCTGCAGCTGCAGCTGTCCACTTCGGAAACATGGACCCGGCTCTCTCTAGCGTAACCTGGCACCACAGCAGAAGCGGTACAACGTACATGCATGGCTCGTGGATCAGCCCATCATGCTCTCACTCACCGCCAATAGCTCATAGGCTGTCTGACCTAACTCCCTCGGACCCTCGAAACAAGCTTTGTGCAATGCTGCTGCTAGAGTGTCCTGACTGGAAGCGCCGCGGCCCTTGGCGTCGTGTTCACATGTCATCCTGAGCTTCATCTTGCCTCCTCCTACACTCGCTCTTTCGCTCTTCAGTATTGTCCGGAACCAATCTCCGTGGCTCTACACACAACCTAGGAACACCATCTCCCTGCTTATCACACTCACCGGCGAGGCATTGGACTCATCCCTAGCTCTCTTCCTCTCTATTCATCTCTCATCTCAAAATTTTGAGCTCCCTTGCTCCTTGTCTCTTCTCCTCCCGAACCTCCCACTTTGCGCCATCTTATTGCAGCAACGGCCCACACTTGTCAGCTAACGCTCTCATTTCTCCAGCAGCTTTGCTCGAGCTTACAGCACCTCCGGTCCTTGGTCCAGCCCTAGCTTCGCCGATGGACCTTCGGTTTCATCTCGCACAGCTCGTCTACATTTGACTCGAAGTTTTGTTCCGCCGTTCCAGCACGGGTGCTGAAATGGCGTTGAATGCTTCACCCTCAATCTGATCTATTGCCATGACCACGCCTCTGGCACACGAGACTTCGGACCTGGCGCCGTCACCGTCAGACGATAGCATTCAATATAAACATCTCACTCCGACACCCTCTCCACAAGTGCCGACTCAGATCCGTTTTCCTGTTGCCTCGACCTCTCACACCAGGCCCACCATCTCGCCATCGTCCTCGTCCTCGTCATCATCATCCTACGCATCTTCCGACTTGCGCCATCGCCCATCCACACCACCGCCATCGAATCCCACAAAAGGCTTTCGGCTTCCTCGCTTCTCTCTCTGGGGTCGCAACACGCCCGACACCTTGCTCACAGACAGCACCAACAGTCTATCACCAGCATCGAACGTCACAGGAGAGCTTGCCAACCTACAGATCGGTAAACAACGTGCCCAGTCTCTGCAAACCTCTGCCGATGTTGAGCATCAAGGCCCCATAGCCACTTCATCTACAGAGTCAGCAACGCAGCCATCCATCGCAACGTCCATGCCCGCCCTCGCTATCCACAGCCCGGCGGATCCATCGCCCAAATCGTCACCCCGACTGGGCTCAGTTTGGCGCCTCCGTGGTGGACTCTTCGCTGGTCCTGCTTCCTCTTCAGCGAACGAAGCATCAAGCAAGGCTCGACCGCAGACAGCCGACGCTTCTGTTCCTCGCGATTGTAACGTCATTTCGCCACCATCTCAATTCGCTGCTTGGTCTGAGCTCCTTCACGGCCCTGCTCCACCCAATCGTTCCACAACCTTCAGCAGCATCTCTTCAGCATCATGTAGCAGTTCATCTCGTCCTCACATAAAGAAGATTCGAAGCCAGGAGAGCATACGTTCAGCTGCTTCGGCACGTCAAGTCGATGCCGAGCCTTCAACTTCCTACAGTGCCATCCCTGCACCGAAAGCCACCAAGACCAAGTTGCGCTCCAAATCCAAAGCTGGCAAAGAAGTTGACTTCGAAAGAGTTTTTCTAGCTCAGGAGCTGCATACTTCTTCTTCATCTTCTGCTGCCGGATCTCTAGCTCGAAGCGGGTCCGAGACGATCAGCCCTTTACTTCTCCAGTCCGAGTTCGCCACTAAGACCAATCCAGACATTCAGCGCAAAAGGACCAGCTGGGCACCTCGACGCTCCACTTCGCCTCAGGCAGTCATGAACCGTCGATCAACCGAGTTCGTTGGTCACCAAAGACGTGCCAGCCTCGCTCGCAGCTCTGTTGATCACCATGATGGAGAATCACAAGCCACCTCCGCAGACACTCTCCCGCAAAGAGAACGAGTCGATCGCCAGCTCAGTACCAGCAGTCACCACACCGCTACTTCATCGGCTGCAACCCATTCTACCACTGCCAGTGATGTAGTCCCACCCAAGTCGCCTGCGCTGCTCACGGCCGGTCTTCCCAGCGAGACGGAACAAATCGACAGCAACAGGGTTAAGAGGTCTAAAACTGTCACACCAAAGCGCAAAACGTACGCGCTCCAATTCTCACTTGATGGTCGATACCTTGCTGCTGCTGGGTCCGATCATCTCATTCGAGTCTACGAGGTCATCGCTTCCCCAACTGAACGTGCTGAAGAGATTGAGCTCGCTCAATGGCAGCGTGTAGCTGATACTTGCAGCCCCCGCAAGCTCTCGGCATGCCCTACGACTGCCGGCCCTATCTCCCGCTGCAACACTAAGGACGATGAGCGCTCCGCGACGCCAGAACTCGCTCCTGTCTTCAAATCAGCACCTGTAAGGGTCTTTGCAGGTCATGGCGGTGATGTCTTGGATCTTTCGTGGAGTAAAAACAACTTCTTGCTCAGCTCCAGCAGCGACAAGACTGCAAAGCTGTGGCATCCCAATCGCAGCGAGTGTCTTTGCACTTTCACTACTTCGGCAATCGTCTCGTCCGTCGACTTCCACCCTGCCGACGATCGTTTCTTTGTCACTGGGGGGCTAGACGGCAAGCTCAGATTGTGGAACATCACGGCTCGTCGTGTCCAGTCCGTTCACGATGTACCTGGCGTCATCACAGCTGTCGCTTTCTCTAGCAGCGGACAGGCGGTATGTGTCGGCACTCATTCCGGCTCGCTGTTGACGTTCTCCTGCTCCGACACGCTCTCATACGTCAACACCGTCACTGTCAAGTCCGCTGCAGCAAGCAAGAGCACCCAGGCAAGCAAGATCACAAGCATACATCCGATAAAGCTCGGCTCTCCGACAACACAAGACGTTTCTACCGACGAAAAGTCTACCACAGCAGCAGACTCCGAATACATGACGGTCACATCCAATGACTCTCGCGTTCGCATCTACTCTATCGCCTCCCGCCGTCTCATCTCTCGCTTCAAGTCTGCCAGCTATCTCAACCGAAGCAGTCAGATCCGAGCTACATCTTCGTGCGACTCCCAGTTCGTCGTCTCAGGCAGTGAGGACGCCTCGATCCACGTCTGGAGTCTTGCTAGCAATGCTCCACTGCTTGCTTCTCTGTTCTCGGGGATCAAGAGGAACAAGTCTATCAAGCCAAGCAAAGGCGCTCCAGATGTCGGAGACAACTCAACCTGGCGTTCTTGGCAGGCTGGATCTGGCAGCGTTCGCTGTGCTATCTTTGCTCCCGCCGCAACGGCTCACCTGTTAAGCATGGCGGGCGATCCGCTTGAACAAAGCAAGACTGCAGTAAAGACCGCAGTCGCGGCAGTCAAGTCGAGAATCATCATCTCAACGGACGACTCAAATGCTGTCAAGGTGTGGCGGACCGATCCGCAAGGTCGACTCATTTAGTAAACGTTCCCATTTCTCTTTATATGATACCCATCAGTACTCTAGTCACCACTTCTCTTGTTATTTCTGTTACTTGGTCTCTCTCGTTTGCATAGTATCTCACACTCTCTGCTCCGAGTCACCTAGCAATTGCAACAAAATGCTGTCAGCCCGAGGAGCAGAAGCGCAGTCTGGTCTGTGAGCTCAACACGAGATATCGAGGCCGTGTGTCGCGACTGCAACTGCCAGTCTGCGTTGTCCCCCCCGCTCAATAGGTCTAGTCTGGGACGCTGACTACACAACCATTTCTCTCGAAACCGCTAAACAAACCACCAAGCTTAAGTTTGCAAAAAGACTTAGCCAGTGAGAACATGTGGGCATGGCACCGTGACCACCAAAGCCTGCCCGTCTCACACCTTAAGCACAGCCAGCTCTGAGACTGTCAGTGCTGGTATGAAACACTCAGAGAAATTTTGTTGACAGTGATTAACTTTCTCAGAATCCAAAGATCAGAGGTTGACAATGCCACAGTTGGCTCAACGAGAGGTAGTGCACCAAGTGATCAAAGAAATAGGCTTCTAAACAAATTTCTCATGTGATGGGTGGACTGCCTACTTCCTTTGCAGCTTCTGTGGAAAACCTTGCACCCCTCAGCTGGAGCATCAAAGTCAATGAGGTGCAGGGCTCAGCTCGGGACAAGATTGAGATCAAATTACACCACAGAGTACTGACAGCTTTGCACAGAAGCTTTGATGTATTGGCTCTTAGAATTACAGGCTTGTGAAGGTAGACCATGGCAATTCTTGTGAAGAAGGCCAGGTTTTCAACACAAAGTCTCCTTGACCATAGCTTAAACCATGCACTTGCCTGGGCTCAAGAGGCTTCAGCTTGAAATTGTGGCATTGCGCGCAAAGAAGGATGACGACAAGCTTTTCTTCAAGCATGTTGGGCATGGCACCAAGTGCAATGTTCAAGTTCCTCTTGGGGAAAACGTTCAAGCCCAAGCTTTCCTCTTCAGGCATACCACAAAGAGTGACCGGCCAGAAGGGAGCTTGCTTTGGCTTGATGAGCTTCTCGACCTTTTCAAACATAGCAATGACATTGACAAGGGTACCTGCAGGCATCTGGGGGACTGCACATAGGGGGATAAAGCTTACCTTCTTGGCAATGCCAATGGCAGAGCCTTCCAGCCCAGCCTTTATGAGGTACCACTCCCGGGGTTTGAGCTCCTTCTGTAGACCCAAGCAAGTGTTGAATGGACCTTTGGCAGGCTTGCCAAAGTCTTTGGGTCTAGCAGAAGGGCCAGGAGATTTGGGTTTTGCCAAACAATTGGGACGCTCAGGCAAGCCAGCAGCTGCCTGCATCCTTTCAGCAAAGGAACCAGAGCTTCCAGGCCTGGCAGGCAGGTCCACAATAGGCAATCTGGGAGGGGTGGTAGCAGTTTTGGTGTTGGCAGGAAGTTTCTTTGCAATGTTGCTGGCCTCATCCAACAGGTGAATGTTGTAGGATCCAGGAAGCTTTGCCCTCTTGAATCCTGGCAAGACCATAGCTTGAGCTACAGTGAGGGGGATCTTCGAGGCTGGAGCCTTGAAGTTGACCTTAGTATTGAAGTTCTCATCCTCCTCACTGAAGCGGCCATGATCTACCTTGACAAACCCCTGTACTTGGCAGGCTGATGCATCAAAGGTGACATACGAGATGTGCTGGTTTTTAACCCAAGCAAAGAGCAGCGCATCTGCCTCTACAAATAGCCAGTTCAACAAATCTGGTAAGCTGCTGGTCTTAAAGGAAATGTAAGTCTTTCTTGGCTTGGGCTCTTACAGGTCTTTGGTACCTATTGACACCAACAATGAAGGTCTTACAGCAAAGCACAGATAAGAAACCCAATGCTGGGCGCCTACTCACTTTGTATGCTCCAGATGTCTTGCTGTTACAAGATTGCAATGAAGAGGTCCTTTGCAAAGTTGCTTTGGCAAGGGCAGCAGTCTATAGAAGCACATCAAATACCAAGACAGTTTTTCTCTCCTTTCATAGCGCAGTTGTGGTCTCGCAAGCTCACCCTTCTAAAGTGTATGGTCTCACGCCGGCCTCTACGCACGTAGCAGGAGTCTGCATACTCCCAGAAAGGCAAGGGGCAACAAAGATGTTGATGTTTTCAGCTTATCTGAGGCCTTTCAGAAATACAAGCTAGGCGTCACAGAAAATGGGACAGATTCTCCAGGACATCAATGCTATGTTTGTAAATGTTACAGCTCCCTATCAGGTATGCTTAGGAGGAGATTTCAACATTCATGGGGGTCCTTGGTCGAAACAGTCGGACAATGCAAGAATGGCAGCAGGTAAGCTTATGGAGTGGGCTTTGAGTCGACACTTGGTCTTGGTTACGCCTGAGGATACTGCCACACACTCTTTCCAACACCCAATTTTGGGATTCAGCACAATCAATCTCAGTTTTTCCAACTTCACCAGTCTTTGCTTATTGTGTCCATCAAGACTCTTTGGGTTGACATCATCCCATTATTTTTATAAGAAGGAACAAGGTATGGAAGAACAACAGCCCCAACCTTTAGGTTACAAAGGCCTCAACCTGGATATGCAATGGACACCCTGTGGGACCCAGTGCTGCAGCACTGCTGTGGCCAATGCACACCAAGTTCTGCGCCACAGTGTAGTTGTTCTGCTGAGCCGGTGCAGGCTGAGGAAGCAGGTGCTACTGAAGCTAACCGTGCTGGTCCCAACGCTCCCTGTGCTAATGCTGCACATGCTGATTCCCCTTGTGCTGATGCTCCTTGTGCTGATGCTCCTCCTGCTGATGCTCATGGTGCCAATGCTCCTCCTGCCTACGCTCCTCAAGCCAATGCTCCTGGTGTCAACACTCCTTGTGCCAACGTCCTTTGAGCTGATGGTGGCCAGAATCTCCCTATTGAAGATGGCCAGAATCTCCCTATTGAAGATGGCAGGCCTGTCTTTGGTCAAGTCCCCAAGGGCCCCTTTGATGGCCACACAGCTGTGGACTTCCCTGGCTTCAATGTAGAAGACTGGCAGCTTCTCAATCTCTCGTACCATCACCAGCAGGTCGTCTGGCCAAAAGACCTTGCAATGCTTCCCTTCGACAAGGTCCCTGAGGTGCAGGACCACACCCTTGTCAACTTCATTGCCAGGGTCAAGGAAGTCAAACCTTTAATCAAGCCTCGTAACCAGCCATTTTATCCCATCAAGATCTACGGTATGGAAGAGGACGTCACCATCACTATCAGGCTCTTCCCTAATTGCCGTGCAAACTTAGTCCCGAACAGCATGCCTACTGGTATTGAGGATGAAGATGTCATCCTTGTGCTCCAGGCTCAGGTGTGGGAGCAGGCTCCATCTGCATTCAACTACACAGCCGTATTTGTCTCAAAGGGCAACCCTGGACATGAACATTTCTGTGATGTGGCCAACGCCAAGGACCACAGTCAGGCCTAGGCTGCTATTTGAACACCCACTCAGCAATCTTCCAAATGTAAGAGTAGATCGAAATGACAAGATCTCATGTTCTCACCGTCTCTGTTGTGCTATCTCTTGGTTGTGTCCTTGCTCTGAGCTACCTTTGCTTGCAATGGAAGAGTCACACAATCTGCAGTTGAGCACAGTGAATAGATTGTGAAGCAAAGCAACTAAGCTACTAACGTTGTCTGTGTACTTGTGAAATGCACGTACTTGTGGTCCAGGTGATGAGAGGCGAGATAAATTCGGTCAAAAGACCAAATTTAGTCCACCAGCTATAGTTAATCAACAGCATTGCATCTATCAATATAGTTGATTGTGAGAGACCGTGTACACCAAGTGCTACTTGTAATTGATCAACAGCTCTACTGTAACGGTCGGCCTCACACCAGCTACCACAAACCACTATTTCCCACACCGTACAGCCTTGTATGCACCGTCACGGTCCTAGTCACACCATATCACCTTAGAAAGCGGCTTTCTCCCACACCGTCACTGGTAATGCCGCATCGGTTGCACCGTCCAGGCATCGGTTGCACCGCACGGGCATCGGTCCCGTGACAGCCCCCGGTACCGGCCAGGTCGGGTCCCGGTTCTCTCTTGTCATTACACCATCATACTATAGGATAGTTTACAGTCACTGCTCTAGTGCCTCATTCACTTCATGGATATAGCAGGGCTATAGCATAACTCTCAAGCGCTGGCGGCCTGGGGCCAAAACATATATATATGGCTTGCTTCAGATAGTTCACTTCACTTCTTACCACCTAACCACCATCATCCTTTCTTTGTACCTCCTTTCACTTCAATCTTATTCCGTTTCACACATCTTGACCTTTTGAACACGTACAACAGGCAATCTTGGAGATACGCCCGTTACATCTACGCTTCATGATCAATAGCCTGTGTTACTTCGATAGCAACAATATCTCATTGCACAGTCTTGGGAGTGTGTGGAATGCAAAAGCTGTGAAGAAGCCTCTTGTTACAAAGGAGAGCCTGCCCTAACTGTGCGGCTGGACACAGGCACCTACCGGCTGAGTCTTGCACAACCACACGGCCTGCGTGAGACCAGGTACTGCGGTATTGTTGTGGCCATTGCGCGCTCATACCAGGGGTACCACGCACTCATTCCTATCCTTTAGACTTCTCTTGTTGATTGTATTCTATTCTTCACGCCTCACAGGCCAGATACCAGACCTTGCACGCAACTCCACGTTCCCCTCAAAGCCCATGCCCCCATCCCTGGTAGCACCTGGGACCACCCTCATCCCAGCCCCTCCTTGCTCCAGGCCTCATCCCTGCCACAAGGTACTTCAGACCCCTGGAGCCTAACATGTTGCTCATGCCTTTTTCTGCATTGACAACATCTGCTGAGATAATTCAATTGACGCATGACTCCATAGGGCAGATATGGTCCACATAACTGCGGTCAGCTGCAGTAGTGAAGGACAGGGAGAACTCCTGTGGCCAGTGCACCAGTACTATATGAGATGCACCTTGCATTGCCTCCAGCTTGTGTCTAACATTGCCTTGCTTACGATAGCCTGTGTAGAAAGCAGGATGCTGCTCCATAAACACCTGAAGACACTGAGCGGCATGTGCAGCTTGCTCTACCTTCTTGACAACTCTGGAGCATGATGGACAAAAGTAGCAACCATCCTTGAATAAACACTTTGACCATTCATGAATGCTGAGTCTGATGTTGCGGACAGCTAGGTGGTCTGCGTTGCATTGGCAACAGGTTCCTGACAGAGACTTGATCTCTTGCTCCTTCTGGCCTACAATCCACTTGATAGCAGCAAGGCGAGAGCAAGGTTGATATTTGACTGCATCTAGTAGAGGGTTCACTACTGGCTCTTTTGTGTTAGCCTCTTCGAGGATTTGTTGGGCTTGTAAAAGGAGAACGTCGGGTCGAAGAGGCACATCTAGGCGAGGATCAAGCTTTGTGAGCCCAGTCTTCAATGAGAGCATCTTCTCGACTACCTGGGGCTCTTCCGCTGAAGATTCGTTAGGCTCGCCGTCAGGAGCAATCTTAGAACGCTCGGAATCAAGGTCAGCTGCAAGCATAGCAATCTCTAACAGAATGCTCTGAAACTCTTCTGAATTTGAGTCTTAGACAGATGGGTGCTGAGTAGACGAAGAGGTGCGTTGAGCACTTGTCTCTCTATCGTAGTTAGGAATTGCAACATCTGCACATTCTCAAGACACATAGCTCCGAACCGATCACATGATGCAATCAGCACAGACGTATTGGATGAATGAGCACGTATGCGCAGCGGCGTGACATTGAGTTGAATAGCAAAGCTCCTCTCAATCTTCGTCCTCGAAGGGATTGCTCACATATTCGAGGTCGTCCGAGTCGTCATTGGGATCATCAGCATCGTGCTTTGCAACGAGCGCCGCCGAGCCTGCACCTCCAGCAGCGCCTGCTGCACCGGCTGAAGCGATACCCGCGGCAGTCGACGATGAAGTTGCTTTACTTGGACTGCGGTCGAGTCGAGGACTAGTGATGCCACGTCCACTAGCCGAGTCCATCTTTGCGACCGAGTCAAGCTTGTCGTTCTCGCCTGCAGGTTTGGAAGCAACAATGGAAGCGGTATTGTCCTTGATCGAAATAGGAGTTCGTCCAGCTTGATCCCAGCCTACGTAATCGGAGGAGGAGCTGGATCCAGCAACAGTGCCGGAACGAGAGGAGGTCGAATTAGATCGACTGGCATTCTTGATTCCCAAGCCATAGCGATCCGCAAGAGCCTTTGCTCTGCCAGCTGCGGTCTTGTCGGATGAAGCGCCACCTGAAGTGCCTCCGCCTCCGCGAGAAATAATCTTGGCCAGCTCGTTCTCAGAGACAGGCGATGGGTCTTGATCGTAATCGCTTGCATTGGGAGTTCGTGGAGAGGTTAGGCCGTGATGGTTGCCCTGATTAGAAGCTGAAGCTTTCTCGTCGCTTGCGTTAGAGGTCCGACCAGTGTTGTTCCTGAAATTTTGGAAGGCCTGGGCAAAGCCAGCACCGGCTCCAGCGCTGCTGCTTGCTCCTGCGCCAGTTTGAACTTGACCAGCTCCGCCTTCCTGGGGGTTGTTGAACGCTGCACTGGCTTTCTGGCGAAAGTTCGAAAAGGTGGACGCTGCTTTAGCAAGACCTGTTCCTGCCATGCGATTGATCTCTTCCTGCCATTGCTTTGCTTCTTTGGGACCAGGTAGCCCTGGAATGACGCTCTCTCCATCTGCATAGGAAGGCGAGGCTGCATGTTGATGACTCTGCGGAGTGTAAGAGGTTCTGGGCCCCGAGGCGCCAGAAGCAGCTGTCTGAGTCTTTCTAACACGAGGCTGGTATGTAAGCGCGTTCGGATCGTAGGATGGCGTTGAAGGTACGGACTGTTCGCGTGAGTCTGAGTTGAGAAGACCGCTGAAGAATGAACCGGCACCACCACCACCTCGGCCCATGCTTTGGCTCTGCTGCTGTTGCTGAAGACGCTGTTGGTGTCTGGCCATCTGCTCATGATGCCTCTGCTCCTCCTCCATAGCGATAGTCTGAGCTAGGAGGGCATCCGAGTCTGTTCCATTTTCGGGCGTCGCGGGCTTGAAGTTGGGATCCGACATCTGCAGTAGTGCGTTGACCGCCGACTCTTGATCGCCTCCTTGAGAAGACAAGACTGCAGCGATAGTGTCGTTGTCGAGGTCCGGAAACATGGACTTGAGCTCGGCTACGGCCGGTGGGATGTCCGATGTGGGCGTTTGAGCAGATGCTGGTGCAGGCGACATGGCGCGAGGCGAGGAAGGGGATAGTGTTGTTGGTGAAGAAGCTGTTTGACCCTTTCCGGCGCTAGAAGCGGTGTGTGCGACCGAAGATCGAGTATCATCTGGCGGCTGCGCTAATGTATCTGAATTCTTTTGCAGTGTTTCAGCGGGGACCTCGGATGCAGCTTCTCCATCGTTGAGAGCTGAGTCCAGCGATGTGAGGTCGATCTCGCCTTTTTGTATAGGTTCGGACATGGTTGTTGACCCAGATCTGCACAAGACAATGGATGTTAGGCTCGGACGTGAGTTCCGTACGGATGCTGCAAGCAGAAGTGATTGCGACAAGCCTTTGAACCAAATTTTGAGAGATGTTGCAGGAGGAAGACGAGGCTTGGGCTGATGATCTAGATGGTTCTCAGGATCGTCTTGGCGTTAGCGACAGGTGGAGCGTCACATGTCAAGCGTTTCGGTGAAGCTATCCGTGCGTGGCAGTGTCATTCGACAATTGGCTCGTGCTTCAAGGCGTGGGCTTAAAAGCATGCTGTTAAACCGGCTCTATCAATTTGGCCGACAGCTTTTGTGCCATGTGAGGAGAAGTTTAGAGTGCAAGGGTCTTGACCTTGACCAAGTTACCGGCATTCGGAACTGCGCTTCTTCTGTTTATGCTCAGTTCATGCTTTCGAGGTCGACATCTTGCACATCTTCTCCCCCACCTCTCCGTCTTACATTCTACTTTCGGCTTTGTTTCGGCTGGACAGTGCGCTTAAAGCCAGACCTAAAAGCTTACCGTAGAGCATCCTCCGCCTCTGCTGAGGTGCAAGTATCCGTAGCTGTATCTGACTTTCCACGCCAGCCTTGCTGCCGGGAGTTCCGAACATACATAGACAGCGAATCACGACCATTGCCACCTGTGAACCCCTTGATACTCAGCTCAAAAGCACTTCCGTCGGTAGAGTCGAGTCGGGGTGGACGTCGAGGCCGACTATGCGAACAGTGGCTGCTTCCGCTTCATCCGATGTCAATCTCATTACAATTTCGTCGGCCAGCTCCGAAAACCATCTCTTGACTTGGCCTCGCTCCTTCCTTGAGGCATCGACCATCCTACGCTTCTTCAACAACACACATCAATAGGCCTTCATCTACAAACGACAATCGACCTGTCAAAGCCGGTAGCCATGGAAGCAAATCCATGACCGCTCAAATACCGGCCTCAAGAACCACTTTGCCCGTTAGAACAGCACCTCTTTCATCTCATCTTAAATCAACGACAGACCCCTTCGATCGCTCTGCTCTCTCGTCTTTCATCTCAATCCATCAACAACTCGTGTGACCGTATCATGTCAACCGCGAACTCCGGCTCGAACGGTGAGCCAAGCGGCTCTTCCTTCAATGCGGCCGGTCCATCAAGTTCAACAACAACCAAATCAGCCAAGCGCAAGTCTGACAAGCTGAGAGGGTCTCCTGCAACATTAGATGGCGCTGATCCAAACGGCACCAAACCACTAGCACGTGCTGTGCTCGTCTGTAAGAGGTGTCGTTCCAAGAAGATCAAGTGTGACCAGGCTTTCCCTGCATGTGGATCTTGCGTCAAAGCAGGCGAGCCATGTGTTGGGATCGACTCGGCCACGGGTCGAGAAGTCAGTCGAAGCTATATCGTCGATCTCGAACATCAGATTGCCGAACTTCGAGCTCAGAATGCAGAACTTGAACGTCAACTGGCTGAGCAACCTACTTCTCGACCCGCCAACGAAGCTCCCTTAGGTCTGAAGCGTCCCTTACAACATGTCAAACACGAATTCCCACTCAACCGATCCGAGTCAGCGACTTCGCCTGAGCTGCGTCCTAGCAAGCGTCCAGCCACCTCACCTCGCGACTTTGATCACGAGGGTCCAAATCATCTTTTGCCCGGCCTTGTACTCGGCCCTGCTGGAGTCGAAGTCACCCCTTCCGTATCGGATCGTGAACGACCACTCCCAAACTTGCGTCCAACACTCGGTCGTCTTAACTCTCATGCCAGCGGACTCTCGCCAGCACGTCTTCTGTGTCAAGCCATCCAACAATCCGCCCAGGCAGGTCTGCGCATCCGTGATCCTGGCTCTACTAGTCGTGGAAGGAAGACAGGTGCCCAGACTCTCGGTGAGGACCTTAGTAGACGAGCGAAGAACAACGCCAGAGACCCAACCAGAGTTGCAGCCGACATCACTGACGAGCAAGAGGAAAATGACAGAAATGCCAGCTTCAGTAAAGCAGACGCAAGGGCAGGTTCACCTCAGAGCGGCACCGCTACACCTTCCGACAGCAAGAAGAATTCGCCCTTTGATGATGCTGATCCCATGCAGTATGCCACCGCAACCGAGACTGCGGATATTACGGTCCCTGCCCCTGAGCAAGCGCTCAAGCCGTCTCCTCTGCCCGCACCTTTTCCACCTCTATCTATTGCGAGGAAGCTCATTGACGCTTACTTTGAAAGAGTCAACCCACAGTTACCGATTCTCGACCGTTCCTCATTCATGACTCGGTTTAATAATGCTTGCAAGCTCGGTCTGGAAAGGGCAAGAGCCAAGCTCACCGAGGAGGAAAGGCATCAGGTGCAGAATGATGATGACAAGGTGAACATCGAATTACAACCCGCTGACGGTCACCTTTTCCATCTCGTCTTCGCCATCGCAGCAGCAATGGGTTGGACTCGATCCAGCTGGAGCGCCGAGAACCATCATGAGGCCGCAATGCGTTTTCTTGATCCACGACGTCTTGCTACGCCTAGTAACGAAGCCACTGTCGGAGCCATCATGGGTCGAGACGCACTCGAACAACTTCAGTGTCTCTTGCTTACTGCCCTCTACTCCATCATGCGACCCATGAAGCCAGGCGTGTGGTACTGTCTTGGTGTTGCTCTCCGTCTCACAACCGGCATTGGCCTCTATACAGAGACACCGGGTGTGCTAGAGGCTTCTGCGACCGGCACACAAGATGTCGGCGAGTCACTCATCGAAAAGAAGCGAAGACTCTTCTGGTGCTCATACGCACTCGATCGCCAAGTCTGCGTCCATCTTGGTCGACCCTTCGGCATTGCCGACTCAGACATTAAGGTGAATTTACCGTGGGTAGATAGCGAGAGCGAAATGATCAAGATCTCCATTGACGATGGTGAAGGTCAAGCAAAGGATGCCGACAGTGCTGTAGACGATGTCGACTCCTCCACCGAGATCGCACGTCGAGAAGCAGCTTCCACATTAGCAGCTTTGCAATCCAGTGCAAACGAGCAACAAACCTCTCCTGGACCTGTCTCGTTGCCAAAGCCAAAGGACGCGAGTCGATGGGTCTCTCTGTCCTTCTTCCGTATGCGTATCTTACAGTCAGAGATTCAATCAATGCTCTATCAGAACGCAGAGCTGCCACGCCGCTTTGACTCCTACGCGCACTGGAAGACTGACATTTTGCGCAGGTTGCATGCATGGCGACGTTACGCACCATCATCCAAGAAAGATCTCGAGTCAAGTGGATGTGGCTATAACCCCATCTTCCTCGAACTCAACTACCAACAAACCCTGCTCATGGTCTACGGTCTCAGTCCTCGCTTCCCTAACGCTTCTCGCAAAGACCTCGCCAACGTCGAGGATTGCAGCCGCAGCATCATCAACATGTATGCTACTCTGTCCAAGGAAGGACAGATGAATTACACGTGGATGACGGGTCACAATGTCTTTATTGCCTGCACAAGTTATCTTTATGCGATCTGGCAGATCAGTGCAACCGACCCTGGCTCTTTCCGCTCGAGTGTCACGCTTGGGTTCCGTAACAAAGTCGACGAGATCCACCACTTTGCCGCGGCATGCGACAAGGTGTTATCTTCTCTTCAATGGGCAACTGCTGAGAAGTGCCGCAAGTGTTTACGCACCATGTTCTATGCTACTTCCATGATCGTCGAGAAGATGGAGAGGTCGGCGTCTGCAAAATTGGCGCAGCAGAACAAGGTCGACGCTGGATATGGTCGCACAAACGAGCCCGTTGAAGCTCACGCGAGCGTTCCAATCGGGGCCACGGCTCCAGTTCAATCCAGTGACCGAGCGCACGCGCAAGCATCCCATGTATCAAGACGGTCTGCGCCTTCTCCTGCATCAGCATCACCGTGGACACTATATTCGCAAGAGCGTGACTGGCGTCAGTCCGCGCCCAACAGGGTGGCGGAGCCTGCGTTGCCATCGCCTCAGGCTAACTCGGCACAGTCCCAACGATGGAACCAAGGTCTTCAAGGACAGACCTCACCCAACGCCAGCTCAGCTTGGCCCATCGAAGCAGGGACAACGAACCACCGCGGCGAGTACGGCTCAACGGGCGTCTTCAATGCGAATGCGGGTGAGCGTAGCAGGCTAGTGTCCTCGTCAGCAGATCCATATGGCAGCGATGCGACGACCCCGAGTCGAGGTCTAGATATGGGATCAGCTCTTGTCGATGCCTCTACTGCCACCAATGCTTGGTATGGCTTCGCTTCGGACAGCAGTCCCAAAATTCTGTTCCCGGATAGCCCTTCGAATCTTGACATTTCATCCTTGATGGCCTCCTCGGCGATGGAATTGGATGCTCTCTTCAGAGAAGCAGGACTGTCAGCCGGTCCATCCGGAGAGCAGCGCGGATGGATGGAGAGTGGAGCAAATCTGCAGCAGGCCCCGTCCCTGCCCTCAACTAGTATCGCATTCCCTGACAGCCGGGAGCAATCTGCTCAATTTGCTAGGCAAGGTGAGGCGCTCGGCGGCCACTACGATCCGAGTGTCGGCGGCGTGAATCAAGCTGAAGGAAGGGGCAAGTGGGGTTTTGATACAGGAAACGGTGTGAGTGTGGAGCGACACAATGGCGCACTCATTATGGCAGATGGCGAAGGATTTGAAACTGACTGGGAAGCGCTCGGATTCGGGTATCGTATGAGCGGATCGACCCAGTACGGCGGCAATTTCCAGGTCTTCGCAGACCAAGCCCACCATCAAGCACCGCAGCAGCAGTCACAGCAGGGCTTCCCTGAAATGCGAGGTGGCGTGCAGCAGTCTTATGCTCACCGTGGAGCCACTGAATTCGATCAACGATTCCTTGACTCACATATGGGTTTCTGATCGAACATTTGCGCCAAGTAGCTTAGCCTGCATGACGATACCAGCACTGTCTCATAATTTGTCAAGGCAATCTCATATTGATGCATGATTTAGTGAGAATTGTGAGCCCTCACGTGGCAAGGCTGTGCCGGAATCATCCGTGATGTTTTGTGTAGGAGGCGTAGAGATCGCAACAAAGAGAGAGAGGGAGAGGTCGATGATCAGCTTGAGTCGGTTGTGGAGTCGACAAGCAGAGCTCAACCTGCGTTGCGCAGAAGAGACTTTGCGCCAAGCGATCCAGACGAGAGCTGTGCATGTTTCTGGTTGGGACTCCAAATCGGGAAAGGAGTGTGAGCTAATCTCGGATCAGGAACAGTATAATGCAAGGGCCAGCGTGCGGAAAGATCCGAGAAGAAGCTTTCCTCTGCACAAACGAGATTGATCGGATTGGTGCGGGAAGAACCACAACCGCTTCTGAACTCAAGGTCGGCGAGGTGATGATCATCGGCGAGGACGCCGGAAGAGATTGGAACGAAGCGAGATTGCCAAGACCGATTTCCCCACGCTGAGTGACGGTCCGACTTCGGCTAGATGAGAATTGAGGAGGGGCCAAGCGAGCACCAGAGTGGAATGGAAACCTGGCATGATAAAGTGGATAGAGGCGATGATCAATACGGCAATACGATGTGAGGTTCGGCTCGACATCAGACACTTGGGGAGACAAAGGAAGGCACTGAGCCCTCCCAACCGTCTCCGAAAAGGTCAGAAAGGAAAGTCGCAAGCTTTGATCTGCCTGAAAGACACGACCAATGAGAAGCGACATCGATCGCGTGGTTGAGGCTTGATCAATTTTGGGTGCATGGAACTGCGGGAAGCAAAGGCTAAGGTCGACGTGCAGATGGGTGCGGATCGGAGTCTCAATTGCGGAGAGACGGAGAAGAGCGCTGGCTCACCTTGATCAGGCGAAGGTTGCCAAATGGAGCTCTCCGATTGGCTTGCCCCGTTGTCATTTGTATTGAGCTCTGCTGAGACAATTTACGATGATCACGTTGTGATCTCTGTTGATACGAAATTGACCGGCATCAGCAGCACGAGGACAATCAGTAGAGCCCAAGCTTTTTCCGTCGGATGTGCCAAGAGGTCCCCAAACGCATCATCCTAAGAGCTCTCAGGTCTCTTTTGCCCTGCATATTTCTAATCCTGGACCCGACGCACCTCAGCCTTGTCTTCCTGGGCACTAAGTTAGCTAGAATTGGAGCGCTGTTCCTGCTCAATCCCAGGCTGTGTGATCTTGTCCGCTATAGCGGAGTCAGCCGCAAAAGCGTCCAGTACCAAATTTTGATTGGGAGACCTATCCGAGCTTTCCCGCAGCATTTCGTTCCCCGACTCAAAAGGTTTGATGGCTCAGTCGAGAATCCAGCGACAGCCGGAGCGCTGTGCATGAGGTCTCTGACTTGTCTCGACCGATGAAGAGCGAGATTGATGCAGACAGAGAGGGCTTCAGACGTGGGGGACGCTATACAGGGAGGACAAAACTCTCCATTGTCGTGCCCAGCCACCGACGCATGAACGCACAGATGCAGAATCACTCATTCCTGTCTTCTTTCCTGCGCTCAGCCACATCGCCGAACAACTCTGCATTTCTTACCGACCTGCCGAGACAGTACGATAGATAGCGATGGTTGTAACACTTCTATAGATCAGGTAGGCGTGATAGGATGCACCTTGAAAACCATACTTCATCGTCACTTGCTGGCTTGTCCCGATCGTTCAATTTGTTAGAAGGTTGAAGTATCAGAAGCGGAGAGCTCAAGGGGCAAGATCCACGAGACGGTTCTCGCCGTGATGCCAACGGAAGCAAAACGGCGGCACAGCGGTACTTTATTTGAGGCTTGATGCTGTAGCCAATCGCATCAGTCCGAATCAGTCGAACCGGGGACCTTTGAAATAGATGATTGAGACAGATACGGTTTTGGGGCTGGACATGGTCGAGGCAGGGGCATACGAAGAGGTCTCGAAGCAAGTCTGGGAAAGATACATTACCGACTCCGCTCAACCACTATACATGTCGTATGCTAGGCACTTGGACAGAGAAAGGAGAGTTCCACGCGAATGCCAAGAAATATGGAGTGCATATCACATTCGCGTGGAATCCATGCGAGACCGTAGCCAGCAACGGCACCCTATCTGTGTCACAGACTGCCGTCCACGCTCACCTTACCTGCTGAGCCCTTCGCCACATCAGAGCGCTTTACTTCAATCGTTCTCGTCGTGCCGAAGACACAGGCGGCGACAGGTCTTCCGAAGCAATATCGTTTGCGCTCGTCCACAGCGGTGATTCGAAAGTAAGCCACCTCTCCAGACCTGCGGATAGATCCGCTATTGATCAGTCTCATGCCGCAAAATACATTCTCCGCTCCATGGTGACCCTCCGGCAGCCATCCTCTCGTATTGTGCTCTGTCGTCAGTCTATGCGGCGCTTCTTCCCTCGTCGTGTTCTCCATCTCGATTGCCCGCTATGCTCTTGCAAGGAATTGCCCGTAGACCACCTCTCCTCCGTCTGCTTAGCTACTGTCGGTCTCCGCTTCAAAGAATGTGTTCGTGTTGCAAGGACGTGCATGTCTTGGCATTCATGCTTGCATCTTCGTCCTCCATATTTTCCCGAAAGGGCTCCTTGAGCTCCTTCACGCTTTGTCCCGTCTTTGCTAACACCAAGAGTTCAACGAGATACTGGAGCTCTGCCACTGCTCCTTTGCCACAGTATGACTGAAGAGCGACTCGGTTGTTTCCGGATCGATTCGAGCACCCGAACTGTCGTCGGTGTTCTAATCTAAAGCACTGCGTTCCCGGTGCGCGTAGCACCTTGCCATTGAGGGTTGCTTAATTCTCCGCAGATGTGGGGCAGGTATCACTGTACAGCACTGTACAACAAGCTCAGTTCATCGCAGAACCTAGAGATCAGGGCGAAGCTGCCTGGAACGATGCTCGTCCAATCAGGAACGCTTTCCCCACACAAATCTTTGCAAACAAGCGAAGCGTGGCTTCTGTGGAATGTGACCGGCGTGCTGTCCAGTTAGTGACTGTACCTGAGCTGATGCCCTTTCTTGAGATTGTCGACCTCGCCTGTTTCGCCGTATCAGCCGTTGCAGGCCTCGGTTTCTCTGTCTGCACCCACGAGAATGCGCTTTGAGGGGCTCCACACTCGATCTCACTTGACCGATGGCGTCGTGTCTACTTAAAGAGATCAATTCGACAACTTTCAACCAGTCAATCATCCCCATCCCTCACCATCTCCCCTCCCCCCCTTCACCAACCTACTATACTTCGACACCATGGCCGAGCAAAAGAAGAGCGTCCTCGCCCAGGGCGCGCAAAACTTCAAAGATCTCTTCCACTGGAAGGTCCGATCCACCATCATCAATGAGAATGGCGAGGAGGAAGTCACTTGGGAGAAGCCTTCGCTTCCACCCAACCCATTCCGTCTTCTTGCCATGCTTGGTCTTGCCGGTTGGGGTGCCTACCTCATCGGCTTCAGTGCCTGGACTGCCGATGCATTCGATTTCCACGCTCTGTCCATCCAGACTACCAAGCTCGCTAAGCACTTCGGCGTCTCCAAGACCAAGATCACCGAGGCCATCACTTTGACTCTCCTTCTTCGATCAGTCGGTGCCGCCATCTTCGGTATCTTCTCTGATTACTTCGGCCGCAAGTATCCTCTCGTTCTCAACATGTGGGCTCTTGGTGCTCTTCAGGTCGCTTCTATCTACTGCCGCACTTTCAACGAATTCCTCGCTGTCCGAGCTCTCTTCGGTCTTTTTATGGGTGGTGTTTACGGTGCAGCTTCGAGTATGGCACTTGAGTCCATGCCCGCTGAGGCTCGTGGTCTTTTCTCTGGTATCTTCCAGCAAGGCTACTCGTTCGGTTACGTTCTCGCCGCTTGTGTCAACCTCGGTGTCGGTGGTGCCACTAAGACTTGGCCCATTATGTTCTGGGTCGGTGCTGGCTTCAGTTTCGCTGTCGGCTTCCTTCGTCTCATCTGGCCTGAATCCAAGCAGTTCGTTGAAGCCCGCAAAGCTACCAAGGGTTCCGGTACCAAGAACTTCCGCAAGTCTTTCACTGCTATGCTTCGCAAGGAATGGAAGGTCTGCATCTACGCTATCATCATCATGTCCTGGTTCAACTGGTTCTCTCATTCCTCGCAGGACTCCTACACCACCTTCATGCTTTCCGGTAAGAAGCTCAACAATGCTGCGGCATCGAGGGCATCGATCTTGATGAAGACCGGCGCTTGTGTTGGTGGTACCATCTGGGGTTACATGTCACAGTGGATCGGTCGTCGACGAGCTATGATCATCGCCTGTCTCATCTGCTGCTGTCTCATTCCTGCCTGGATCTTGCCCAACACCGAATCTGGTCTCGAGGCCGGTGGATTCTGCCTTCAGGTAAGTGTGATCCCGAACGAGATGATCGTGTTTCAACAGAACGCGACCACGTGGCTCAATTCCGGTAATTGACAACTGACGTTTAATTTTCCGTTCCCCGCGTTTTTTTCCGCGCGTAGGCCATGGTTCAAGGAGCTTGGGGTGTCGTTCCCATCTATCTAGCAGGTAAGTTTTCATCTGACATCATCTCCAATCGACTCCTGATCACTGACACCATCTCATTCTATCTAACTATCGAACGGGGGCCACAGAAATCTCTCCACCCGCTTTCCGCGCCGTATTTGTTGGTCTTACCTACCAGCTCGGCAACGCCATCTCCTCGCCTTCGACCCAGCTCATCAACTACCTCTCCGAGTCGCACTTCACCAAAGGACCAGGCGGTCGAGGCCGTGTGGAAGCTTATGGCCCCGTGATGGGCTACGCCACACTTATCATCGCTTTGGGACTTGCTGCGACTGCCTCTGTCGGTCCTGAAAAGAAGGGTGCTCGCTTCGAGAACGCAGCTGCTGCCACCGCTGACGTCCAGCCCCAGCTTCCCGTCTACAACAAGGAGCAGGACCTCGACAACGCTTCCGACACCAAGTCGGTTGACCTTACTCAGACCCGCACCGCCAACTAAGGAAGCTTTGCCGCGTTAGGCTCTTCTTTCCCCCTTTTTGTATCTTGTAAAGTTTCTCAAAATTTGATTGTACACGTTCTTCTATCATGGTAAAGGAAAAAAGAATGGAAGGTGGATGCTAGAACCGCCTTTCCTCTTCATAACATGTTCATACTGCTTTCAATCTAAGCATCCTGATCTCTTAGTGACTTCTACCTAAAGTAACTCTTGCTTTCTGTGCCTGTACCAGTACCGAACAATGGCTCAAGGTTCTTGAGAGAAGCATCTGGTCGTGCCGGCACCTCGGTAGACGCACGGCGATCGGACGCTACACATGCACGCAGTTTTCTCTTTTCCGCGTTTTCACTGCAGTCACTGATGCTTGCAGAAGATAGGACTGCTGGTGATGCAGCATGATCATGCTGTAGACCGGCTCGTCCAATTTGATCCCTCTCCCTGTTGACGAGTGTTCACAGTCAAATTGGACCTGAGGCGCGTCCTTGACGCAGGTGTGGCCCCCAGGAGAGAAGCGTCTCACCAGCGTCTTGAGAAGCGTCAAATTGTCACGGGTCAGGGCCCAACAGCCGTGACGCTGCTCAAGGACGCTGCTCACGTTTTTATCCGCAACTCAAGTTGCTCTACTTACCCTGGCCATCATCGCTAGCACAGTCGTTTGTGTGTGTGAGATCGTGGATGGTGTAGCGGTTTTCATGGAGCCTCTCTTAAGCTGAGCTGAAGGTCAAGCAAATGAGCTGAGCTGAGCTGAGTTGAGCGCGCCTCTGCCTGCGACGCTCGTGCCTGTGTGCGACGCCTGTGTACTGTATGTCTATGTCTCTTGTCGGTCTCGCCTTGACGTCGGTCCGAGACCGCGTAAGAGCAAGGTTTTCCCTCTTCATCCTGCTGAGCAGCGTCACCTTGACGCAAGTGAGGACGCACATGGCGGGCGTCCTACACCGGCGCCGCTGTTGACGCTGCTCGGAAGCGTCCTCAAAAGCGTCAAGCGTACAAGTCGGAGCCAATTCAGACGTGAGTTTGTCCCGCCGATGTCTTTCTCTCCACCCTATACTTCAATCAAACACATCTGCAAACGATATGCAATCGATTAAATGTTACAACATGCTGAAGGTAAAGCTACAGTACACATATGACAGGGACGAAACTAACAACAATGGGAAGCAACCGTGACAGTGGGGAGATATGATGTTTTAAAATACGAATCCGTCTGTTGGAGGGGGCCGAGGGCCCGTGATCATGGGGGAAGGGCTGGCAGGGATCCTGCATGGGAGGTTTGAGGCTCAAGCAGCAGTGAAGGCGTCAAAGCCTGCACCAGCTGCAGCGAGATCATTCGCACCTCGTAGCAGAGGCAACGGAGGAGACAGATCGCGGGTCAAAGGCAAAGACACAGATTTGCCAAAATTGAGCTTGTTTGCAGATCCGTTCTCAAAGACAAGGTCATCGAGAACGTCGAAGAAGTGTGCACCGTCCGGCGCGTCGTCTGGATTCTGATAGGAAGACAGGAGCTTCAGGTAGTCATCGAGTTCAGTGTCTTGACCCTCTTGATCGGACACTGCTGGGCCTGCCTTGAGGCCAGACAGGCTTGCATTCAGTGGCTTCTTCTTGCCGTCGAGGTCCCGCGGCCTGGGCTCGGCATCTGCTGCGGTGTGAAGCGAGACGTCGTCTTCTGTTGACGGCGTCCTGGAGATGATTGACAATCGTTGCGGCGCTGCCGAGACGGGGGAGCGCGCATCAGCAGCAATACTGCTGACGGCTTCGGCCTTGGCCCGTAGCTTGTCGGCGTCGACGGTGTACCAAGTCTCTTGGATGCGACGTTCGAGATGCTCAGCTAGATCGCCGGTCGACTCGGATGCGCCGGTCCACTCACGCGCCTTGGACTTCTTGTGCGAGCCTCCGCTTTCCGATGCCGAACTCAAGCCGGGAGGATCCGATCCAACAGATGCTTCAGATCCACTCTTGTTCTTGGATCTGCGCGCCTGCTCTTCCTCTCGAAGCACCTTGATCACCTTGAGCGACGAAGCAAGTACCGGATTGCGTCCTTCGACGTCAGTTCTGGCGTGCAGCATCTTGAGACCAGCCACAACATCAGCGCGTTTGTCCAGGATCTCGCGGTTGACTGGCTGTCTGGCGAGATACAGTAAGTCAACTTGCAAGGCAAGTACTGCGTGGAAGATGTGGAACTTGAAAATCCAATATCGCTGTCCACGGCAGCCAGCTTTATCGAGCGCGCGGAGGATACCGAGCACGACCCGGGCACTTTCGATGCAAGTTCTAGTCGAGTGGATATACTTGGGGTTCCAGTAGCCTCGACTCATGTAGAGACGATGCAACTTGAGCAAGCGATGATGAACGTATTCATGAATGACAGCGCGCTGCATGGAGAGGTACGGCCTCTCGCGATGGAAGCGGTGGATCTCTGGGTCGTACTCGCTTTCGCCGTCCAGCTTGTAGAAACGCGGCAGTGATCGCAAGATCTCGCGGAAGCGTGCCTCGATGGCAAGCACTGTCTCGAACGATTCGTCGCCGTGATTGAGCGCATCGGCGATGCTGCGGACCGTGTGACAAATCTCGATGTGGATCGGCACAAAACTGTTGGTGGTGGGCATGCTGACGATACGGATCTTGTCGATGAAGGGGTTCTTGACTTTATGAGGTCGGTCGCCGTCTTGAGATGCGTCGAACGAGATCGAGTCACTATCTGTGAGATCGCAGTCGTCAATGTTCTGCGGACTTTGTGTGGTGAACATCTCGTCTTTGCAATAGTAGCAGCGATCAAAATGGGCAGCACACATCCAATCCAGAGTGGCGAAAGCAAACCACACCTTGCGTCCGACTTCTCGACTGACTCGACTGCCCTCTTTGTAACGCTTCGTCGCGGCGAGGTCCCAGTTCCTGCGCTTGGCACCTCGAGGCAGCCACATTGCGTTCATATCCTTACGTTCGCGACGATCCGGGTCGAGGTCCTCGCCGTCGGATTCGGTCTCAAACCCGTCGGTAATCTGCGTCGAGGTAAGCATCTTCCAGCGATGTGACGAAGATATGTCTTTGCCATCCTCGGAAGCCTGCATACGCGAACGCTTCTCGTCTTGCCAGCGCTCTTCATCTTTCAAAGCCGAACCGAGGCGATGCAACCCCATGAATTCGGCAGCCTTGAGCGCCATACTGGCTAGGACTGAATACTCCTCGCGGTGGTCACGATTGTAGCAGTAGTGACGCAGAGCGATGACTGCCTGCATACCCCAGATGTTGGGACGTCGAATAAACTGGCCCAAGCCAAGCAAAGCAAGGCAAGAGCGTGCAAGTAGAGAGAGCTGATCGTTGATCGAAGTGCGCGACTTGCTGATCCCGCTGTCAAGCACCTCGGCGGGTGTCATGAACTCGCAAGCGCCTTCGCACATGGCGAGGATCAAAGCACCAAATTGCAGGTCTGGCAAGGGTGGAGGAGAGGCTGAGCCAGTTGCGTCTTTGACATTGTCGAGCGCTGTCCAGAATTGGTTGAGCTGTCGCAGGAATGAAGGTGTATGGGTGGCGTGAACGAGGGGTTCAGCTTCTCGGAGATAGTGATCCAGAAGAGCTTCGGTCTTGTGGCGCGGCGGTAGCAGATCCAGAGCCTCGAACAGACCAGCCTTGAGCGAATGAGACTTGGTTCCACTGCGACTTCCGGTGAAGATACTGAACATGGCTCCAGAGGTCAACTCCTCGTCTGGTAGGAGCGAACTTCTTCTGGGTTCAGCTGCGGTCTCGCGGGAAGAACCATCCTTTGCGCTGCCGTTGCCGCTTGCATCTCCTCGGTTGAAGCGTGTGCTGTCGACTTGCGACCTGCTCGATGCGTCAGCCTGTTCGCGGTGAGGTGGCGCGACTCTAGTGTTGTTCTTGAGCGACATACCTCGGGCGAGCGCACGGAGCAGATCACCGGCATTCTCTGCGCCTGACTCTGCACTCTCGTCGCTCTGCTCGCTGTCCTCTTCTTCAATTCCGTCCTCGTGCTGAGCCATGCCACCACGAGCTCCGACAGAGTCAGCTCTTGGCTTGCCGTCGACCACAGCACGCTCGCGGCTGGTGAAATCAGGAGGATTCTGGATGTTGGAACGACCACTGAAGCGGGAAGACTGCCCACTGGAGGAATCGGAGGCGCCATACTTGGCCGCTGCCCGTTGAGCCAAGCCACGATCAGAAGTGGTAGCATCGTGCACGACTGAAGATGAAGAGGAAGAAGATTGAAGAACGCGGACCTGCGACTCCAGCTGAGCAATCCTGGCCATGAGCGCAGCATTAGAAGGCGTAATGTTACTAGCAGGCGCTGCTGGCAAGTAGTCACGCTCGTCACCCCAACGACAGAGATGCGCAACACCTCTACGTACACAACTTCCGCAGTTGGGCACGTTACGATCGCACTTGATCTTGCGCTGCTTGCATTCGGTACAGCTGAGCACTGCTCTCTTCCGACGCTTGACTTTGCTCGACTGACTGTTCATGCCTTCGCTATTCTGACCTTGACCGGATTCAGATAAGTGGTTGGAGATGGCTGACGTGCGTCGACTCAGGTGGTCCCTCTCAGATTCGGCCCAGTCAACACTGCGTCCGCCCTTGCTGGTGCCGTCGACGTAGAACGGGCCATCAGTCGCCTCGATGCGGTGACGACGCTCTTTCAAATCTATGTGATCTGCCCAATCGGTCGCAGCTGAGGCGATGGAACGATGCGACGAGGAAGTGCGGAGCGGCGGTGGACGTAGCATTGGTTCCGGAGGAGGCTGGGGTCTTTCCGAGTACAAATCGAGCCTTGCCCTCTTGTCACGATGCAACGACGAACCGTCTTCAAAGTCACGCGGATGAGGAGGAGGCGAGGTATTGCTGATTCGCCGAGGTGGAATGGCGCTCGGATAGGCCGACGGAGCTGGACCTGACATCGGACCAGGCGAACGCATGCGCGAGATGGGAGGTTCTGGTCTCGGGTCATTTGGGTGACTGATAGGCTGCCTTGGGTGAAAGTAGGATGGCTCAGCATAGCCATCTGGTCGCGATTTCGGATCACCCGAAAGCCGTCTTGGAGGTGGACGGTAAAGATCGCGTGACTCTGACAAGGGCGCAGCGCGACCGTCTATTGAAGAAGTCGCCTCATCGAATCTCGCAAGACGATGAGATGGCAGACGTGGAGGGATGTGACCGTCATGTTGGGGAGAACGCATGGGCGGTGGTGGATGATCCGCAAAGTAGTCGTCAGGACGAGAAGGTCGGGGTGGTCGAGGCAGTTCCGATGGTGGATAAGGTCCCGACCGAGCACCAACGGAGTCTATGGGACGCGAATATGGATAGCCAGAGCGAGGTGGTGGAGCATCACGCATACCGTACTGGCCCGGTGGTGGTTCATGCTCGGGCCATCCCATATGCCCGTGACCTGGTGCATGCCCGTGCCCTCGAGTGTGAGGTGGTGGGGGCTGATCGAGGTCTGGGCGAGAGTAACGGCCTGTTGCGTCAGGCTGCGGACGCATTCGAAGTGCTTCTTCGCGATGGACGCCACTGTGTGTTCTGTAAGGGGAGTCGCGAGACGAGTGTGGTGGAGGTGGGGGTGGTAGTCTCTCCCGCGGCACCGGAGGCCCTCTGGATGGTTCACCGTCCATATTTGGACAGTAGGCCGAGATTGGAGAAAGGAGGATAACTATGGCCAAGTAGTGCACAGATCAAGAACAGAGGAATAGAAGAGAAGCCCGACCGTTATCTAGGACATGGGTTGTATGGAACAAGGATTGAAGTTGGTTAGCTGAAGCTGGGCGCTGCAGCAAAGATGGCGCGTGTATAGCCTGTCTTCGCCGGATCTGAAGCACGATTGCAGGTATGATGCAGATGATGTCGATTGACCACTGGGATGCTGGTTCGAGATGCTTCAGCTTCTTCGAGCTGAGCTGCCCCTGAGAAAGGGAATGGTGCGAGATGGAAAGCGACTTAATAGCCAGGCATGCGACAAGGCCGAGTCGACTGAGAGGACGAGAAGGAGGCCGAAGTTTGTTGCAGATGCGTCACGCTGAGCGGAAGGTACTAGGAGTGTCGGACGATTCAGGGACGTTTCCGGATACCGATTCAGTGGTCGTGTGCTAATAAGACGAGGAAGAACGTGTCGTGAACGTCAATCAAAGCTGAGACGTTGATGGTGGTGGATGTTGGAATGCGACGGTTGCCATGTACGCAGTGTTCTTCCAAGTAGCGGAGAAAGGAGAACGGTGATGGAAGTGGAAGGCTGCTGCGGCTTGTCTTGGTGCTGGAGCTGAAGGATGTGTGAATGTGTTGATTGCTTCCGGTTGTCAGAAAGTGAAAGAAGGCTGAATTGAGCTTGTGCTGCGTCTGCTGTTCCGTGCCTGCGGTCTGCGGACTGCGATGTAATGCTGTGCCTGCTTCTTCTTTCTCTCCTGATTCTGCACCTTTTCCTTCGAATCGGTTAAGTTATGTCTTCGGACTTGAGTAACTTAGGCGATCTGTTGTTTAACCTCTCTCTCTCTCTCTCGTGGCCGGCCATTCGCAAGTCGAGCCGGAGACGCTAAACTGCGCTTCAACCGAGAAAGGCTCTCCGATCCTGGAATTTCGAGATAATTACTATAAAAAAAATTCAATTCCAGCAATCTGGCTAGAGGAACAGCATCGCATCACATCGCAAGGAAAAGATCCCGCTGTTGTGCTTTGCTCGGAGAGGAAGCGGTCCAACGCGACATGTTCACCCTCGTTTCAACAGCAAAGACTTCGCAGTGCCGCTGAAGTACGGCTCACAAAAAAAGAAGGGAGAATGAGAAAAAGGGGTCAGCCGAGGTGGATGCGAACTTTGCTCAGGCGTTTGACCAGCTGAGAAGGAACCGACGCAAAGGTACACTCAAGATCCATGCCGTTTGCTCAGTGTCACATGGATCTTCATCTTGCCATAGGTCGTTCTGCAAGGTGCTCCCGCCAAATTCGAGTCGGTGCTCTGATGCTTCAGGAGCCGCTGTTGATTGTTGATCAGAGTCCAATTCACAGCTACGGTAGCACAACGAGCTTATACAGTAAAGTGCGTATTGAAAGATGCTGTGCTGTGCTCAGGGGACCGTTTCAGCTCCGCGCATCGAGGCTCGTCAAGTCACGCGAATAAAGTCTGGATCGGCTCCATCTTCTGATTGGGTTTCAGACCCTACTCGCTTGTCTGCTCGAAACTCTCTTAAGAATGGCTTCTCAAACTGCATATAATGCAACACAAGCATAGACCATTGTATCCAGCATCATAGAAGCAGTATGCAGACGCCGGTCGATAATTGACAGCACCGGCAAAGGTCCGTGCTGTTTGAATGCCAGGTTACAGTAGCAGCTAGCGTTACTTCATTGTTTGATGTGCGAAAGGGTCTGTGCGAAGCGCTCTCTCATCAGGGTCCGATTGCGAGAACCAAGTCGGTCGTCGAACCGCTGCTCCGGCGGACAAAAGCTTAGCTTGGCGTATCATGTCGATTGAGACGCTATCGAAAGGTCAAAGATGCGAAGCTCTTGATTGTGGGCCAGCTTTTGAGGAGGCGCACGAAGTAGCGTATGGCGTTGGGCTGTGCTGCAGCTTCGGAATTTCTCTGTACTTCGGAAGTATGTACACCGATAGCTCTACTGTATTCAACGCTGAATGATTGATCGCTTATGGTCGGTCTGCTTCGGTTCGGTCTCATGGCGCTCTGGCCGTCAAATAGATGACCGTTCGGTGAGGCGTGCCGAAGGCAGCAGCAAGCACCAGACGAGAATGTGCGAGGACCAAGCTCACCTGCAGCGGCGGGCGATACGATGGACAACGGGGCCTCTTGGAAATTCTTGTATCTAAGTGGGCTGTGCAAACGCACGACCGACAATACTGTGCATTGATGCAGTCCGAGCACAATGCGAACGGGAGCCGAAAAGACGTTGCTTCTGGTCATGTGTGAGCCGCTCGAGTTGTCATACAGCGGAGCTGGGTGAAAGCGGCGAACGCGGGCCTAGGAGGCCTTCACCCGAGCATCGACGCCCGTCAACGCTACTGTCAAGCATCGAGAATTATTCCATTGGCACACACTTTCTCTCTTTGCCGGCTCCGGACTTGACACCGTCGGGTCCCGAACAATGCAAAGCGCCTAGTCGTGCTAGCCCGCTTCGTGCTCGCTTCTCCGCCGCGACCTTACGAGCATGGTGCTACCGTTTCTTTGACAGGATTACTTCTCAGGTCGATCTATCACAATTAGGAGCAGGTGATTGTAGTCTCGCAAACCCACCACCAGAACAGCCCCTATCCTCACATTGGTTGCTTCACAAGTAAGCCTGAGATCGACTTAGGGTAGCTCCTACCTCTTGTACGCGCAGCCGTCATCCTGATCCGGATTCACCTTGGTCTTAGCAAGATAAGCTCAACAGTGATGTGTCACCGGCGATCAAAGCTGTCTAGCTCGTCTCGGATTAAGGGAAGAAGTCTAGCTCCATTAGCAAGGTGACTTCATTGACGCCACCGATGCTCACCATCCCCGTTTTAGACAAGGTCCGACTTCCAATGAAAACTTTGCGGTCACACACGTATTCAATCAGCTGACATGAATGTTTCGGGACACTCGAAACGATCTGCGAGCTGCAGCACCAGCACCAGCACCAGCAGCGTCGGTCACTAGTCGAATACGTCAATGTCGCTTCGTCGGTTCAGCTTGCGCACATCGGAGTCTGCGTTCAAAGGTCTAGACACCTGTCGGAGTGTAGCGCGCCAAAAATATGCTGTTGACAACGGTGAGGCTTGACGAGCTTACACATCTGATCATCAGCTGCTGTCAAAGCATAAATTTAACCGAACTTTCGGGTCACATCGAAAAAAAAGCGATGATGTACTGCTGTACCATCGGGTGTTCCATCGCCAATGGTTGAAATTTGTGCCATCGCGAAATTGTGGGTCACATTGCCTATGGAACAACATGATCCATAGGCAAAAGAAAAGGAAAAAAAAGAAAAAAAGAATTGATTTCTGTTTTCATTTTTCTTTTCCCTTCATCCTTTTTCTTTCCTTTTTATTTTTGCTTCAGTGGGGAATCGAACTTGTGACCTTGCCGTCGCGCGCGCGCGCTCGTGTGAGAGTGCCTTGTTTACCGCTTGACCATCCGTGCCGCTTTAGAGGACACAACAGCTAAAGGAAATATGTACACTCAAATGGGCCACTTTACCGAAAAAATTGAAAGAAAAAAAAGTCGAAAATGCAGCTTTTTAAATGCTTGGCTGTGATTTTTTTGAAAAAAATAAAAAGTCCAAAATTGCAATTTTTGTTCAATTTTACTGTTCATTTCGGACATTTCCTGGCTTTTTCGCATTTTTGGCCTATGTATCAGCCAATGGTACATTGAACCATCAACAGAACACCCAAATTTGCAGCCCTATGACTCAACATTGTACCATCCTTGTTACATTGCCAATGTCACACCAATGTAACAAAAATTTGTTCCATAGCCTATGGAACAGCCGATGGTACAATGTTAAATAATTGAACTTTTTTCGATGTGGGTCTTCGGCGTGTCTGTCAGATCGTCACCTCATACATTTTTCCTGATTGATAGAGTGTCCTCAGCGAACGGTGTAACAGTGTCCAAAATTCCCCGCGTCATAATCGGTGTTCGTTGATGCTCCACTCCCGAAAGTATCACTCAGCTTGCTTGCAAACAACTAACTCACTGAGGTGTCGCATGCTCATCATCACCATCTGGCCACTCACACGTCCGACCGCTGATCCGCCATCTAGACCTTTTCATTCTATCATCACATTCCTTACTACATAGAACAGCAAAGATGCCGCCTAAAGGCTCAACACAGAAGTCGCTTTCATTCCGGGCGCAATCCAAGCCCAAATCGTCTTTCTCTTCCTCTGCTAAGGACAACCTCAAAGCCAAGTCCCATCTCAAGTCAAACACCCCTACAAAGCCGCTCACATCCAGCTTCCGCAGACCATCTCCCACCACACCCACACTAGAAGATGAAGCCGACTCAACACGGGAAGATCTCGATGTGGACGATGCACGATGGGACGGCATCTGGCGAAAGACGAAAAAGACGATGAACGTCCCGCCATCCAAATCTGTACACATCGATCACGAAGACCGCATCCAGCAGATTTTGAGAGTGTTCGATCTCGATCCCAACTTTGGTCCTTGCATGGGCATGTCGAGACTCGAAAGGTGGCAGAGAGCAAAGGATCTGGATTTGGACCCACCACAAGAGATTCATGATATCTTGACAACGAAGCAGGGCGTTAAGGAGCACAAGGAGAACGTCTTTACCGCTCACGGGCTCTGAGAATCCATCTCGCCTGCACTCCATTCCTTGAACCGCATTTCGCACTCCAGATTATGTACCATATACCCGCGCTGGTCCCTGAATACAGCTCATAAACTGCTCATTATAAACGCTTGACCTCCTTCAGTACCACTTTCAACCGCTCGGACACAGACCGGCAAATGCGAGATACTGATTATACGTGAGGAGACTAGTGTTACAAAGATAGTGATGTGGGTATTGTGAATTTGCTTTCAGAAATATCTGATGGATGCTATGCTGTGGTGCCAGACACTTCGGCTTGGCCCTTTCTCTTCTTCTCCTCTTCCTGTTTAGCGACCTTTCGCACCTCAGACCAGACCTTATTCTCCCAATCCTTCTCCTGCCTTTGCTTGATCTCCTCCCTCTCGACCTCCTCATACAAATCGCGATGATCGATGTACCTTTCCTGAACCTCGAGTGCATCGCCCCAGCCGAGTGGATCACCCCGATCGGCCACACTGAAAAGCGAATGTGGGTCGCCACCTGCACCATGACTGTGGGACCCTTGTGGGCGTGTCTGTCCTCTCAGTGCAGCGAAAGCAGTGGCTGATGCTCTCCCTGGCTCGTAGGCGCCCTCTTCCTCTTCCTCTCCATAGTCAAGACTGTTATGGGAAGGCGACACATAGATGTACCCGACGGCCTTGTCGAGCACTTGCAACAGACGGAACATGGACCGGCGGTCCTCGACTGCAAGCGTCTCAAACGAGACTAGTCCGAAGTCCTCAACAAGCTCGCAGATGGCTTCGTTGAGTTTGCCAAACTTCTCGTTTCGCCGAGACGAACCCGGTCCCGATGGTTGTGAGAGCAGATCGCGAAGGTATGAGAGGTCTTGTACTTGAGTATAGAAGTCGAGATTGAATGCGAGGTCGGATTGCAGTCCCATGGCTGCGCGCTTGCCATCCTCCCCGTCAACATCCATGTCGGAACCTTCGTTGTTCTCACTTCCTCCTTCATCGCCGCTGTCTGCATCAAAGCGGTCAAGTGAGCGCTTAGACCGTGATATGTATGATTGGCCGAGGAGGTCGACTTTGGAGAGCACATTGACGTGAGGTAGCTCGAGCGTGAGCATAGCTCGCAGGGCAAGAATGAGGATAGAGACGTAGCGAGAAGCGTCGGTGATATGTGTGGCATCGGTAAGGTGAACCGCAACGAAGCGAAGTCCAAGTTGTTTCTCCAGCGTTTCCAAAATCCGCTTGAGTGCTGGATGGTTCGTGGATAGTTCGACCTGACCAGGCAAGTCAAAGATGAGGTACTCGAATCCTGCACTGACTGGTCCGATGGGTGTTTCCTCGTCGCCGTGGCCTGCGATCTGACCGGTTTTGCCTTGACGCTGCTCTTCCATCACCCCTTTGAGCTCTTGAATGAGCCAGTCGATGTTCTTCTCCAGATACTCGATGCAGTAGAGCATCGCCGCGTTGGGACCAAGGGAGAGCTCAGTCATCACATCGCGAACAGAGATGAGCTTGTTGATGTCGACTGCACAAGGATAGGGCAATCGATCGTTTGCGGGGTCGAGGTTGATAACGCTGCATGGTCTCGAGAGCAAGGAGAGGAATTGGTATTGACCATAGCAATAGGTCGTCTTGCCCGAACCAGGAGGCCCGATGACCAGCTGCGCAAACGGCATCTCGTCCTGTGAGCTGCCACGTGCAATGTGTCCCTCCTGATGTCGCAGTGATGCTTGAAACGATGTCGAAAGGTAAGAATGAGTTTCGGATGATCCGCAACGATGACTGTAACGAGGCTCAGTTGAGCTCGAGCTGATTGATGTACTCCTTTTCGGAGCCTTCTTTTCGAGTGTGATTTCTCAACATATTCTTGCAGCTTCGCTTTCTTCCAAAGTCGCAAGAAGCCGCTCTGCCGCTACTGCTCGGCCTTCACCGCTAACGTGTAACCAAAGCGTGATGTGGAGTGAAAAAGCTCAGCGTGGGCGAGCTTGCTGCTTGTGTGTGATTTTAGAGTTGCCGTGCTCGGGTAAAAGTGACGACTGCAAAGCGCTTCAGCTTTTGGTAAGAAGAGACCTTCCAACACCTAATCAAACTGCAGCTTGCCACGACGCTTCCGCACCTCATCCACTTCCCACCATCTCATCAAGCTCAGCCTACGAAGCTTGAAACCAGCATCACCAACGGGCAAGTCGAGGCTAACAAATCTTCTCCTTGGCATCACTAGCACCGCCGCAACGTTCTCCAATCTTACTCGGACTCCACGAACTTAAAGCCGCAATCATGGGTGACGCTCGCTTGAGGAGAATCAACAAGGAGATCAATGACTGCAAGAACGACAAGGTCTCGGGCATCCAGGTAGCGTTGATAGACGGTGAGTAGCATTGTAGAGTACGAAGCGGTCGAAGTGTAAGAGCTTACAAAGGCGACTGACCATTCATCCTCGCATATATGCCCCTCCTTCGCTTGCGAACAGAATCACCCTTCCACCTCGTCGGCACCTTCCCCGGTCCTGAGAATTCCCCTTACGAAAAGGGCACCTTCGATGTGGTACGTAACATTGGAGAAGCCGAGCCTTTGCGGTTGAAGCTAAGTCTGACCGCCATCCCTTTCCTGCCTCAATGCGTGCTCGTCTATGATCTGCATTCTCAACAGGACATTGTCGTTCCCGAAGGATACCCTTTCCAGCCGATTAAGATGAAGTTTATCACCCGTGTCTACCATCCCAACATCTCATCACAATCCGGTGCTATCTGCCTCGATATTCTGAAGGACCAGTGGTCACCGGTACTCACGCTCAAGTCTACGCTCATGTCTCTCCGCTCTTTGCTATGCTCACCGGAGCCTAACGACCCACAAGACGCAGAAGTAGCAAAACACTACCTTCGAGACAAGAACGACTTCGAAAAGACGGCGAGATATTGGACCGAGATCTACGCCAACGGATCAGAGTCCGCACAACCACCCGCGAAAGGGCAGACCGACGAAAAGGCAGATCCGATCTTGCTGGCAGGATTGAAGAAGGAGCACGTCGATCAATTCGTCAACATGGTGAGTGCAGCAAATGTCTTGCAGAACTTATGCCGAGGCGAGCTTCAGCACTGACGGTCCAAGCCAATCGTACAATCTCATGTTACTCTCTCGAACAGGGCTTTGAAAGCAACAAGGTTATCGAGGTACTCAAGAAGCTCAACTATCGAGGCGCAAAGTAAGTCTTCAGCCCCATGCTTCAGTCTCGAATCAACCCACTTTGTCCCACAGGTACTGACGTGTCAACCTCTTTTCTCGTGCACAGCGTCCGCAACATCACTGACGATACTGTTCTTAACGAGCTACTGAACTGATCGTCGTCGGTCCAAAAGCATGTCATTTCATCACACATCCAAACACTCATTTACCAGTCAGTCATGGCAATGTCTTGATGCGCAACCAGGAAGCAGCTTTGTGTCAAGAACAGGGGAATATATTGCGGAAAGGAAAAAGACAAAGAAAGGAAGCAAACGGATCAAGCTCCTACATCGAGGAGCGTCTAAGCACCATTACGGCTCAAATCTTCCAGATACTGCGACAACTTCAGAGCACCCGATCTGAAGCTGTCGATACTGCTCTGCACATCTGGGTTAGCCATGAATCGCTGGTAATACTCTCTTGCGGTTGCCTCGATATCGCTGAAGTCGCCACCCTGTGCCTGCACCTGTTCTGCCTCCTCGTCCTCCTCGCGACCGAAGTACTGATTAGACGAAATCGAAGTCTGACCCTGGAAGGACTGGAGACGTTGCTGTGCCTCTGAGGTGGCCTGAGGATCGTATGAACCACGTTGGAAGTACTGGTCGGAAGAGATGCTCTTTTGGCCCGAGAACTTGTTGCGTGCATAGCTTGGCTCGTCACCGCCAGCATCCGAATCAGTAGCAGATGCATTGTTGGCGGCAGCAGCGGCTCGTTCAGCAGCGAGCTTGGCTTGGTGCGCGTTGGCTTTCATGCCCAAACGGCCGAATCCCATACCAAGACGGTCCATGTCGCCATTAGCCTTGGCAGCGGCGAATGCATCTGGTGTAGCGGGAGCACCTCGAGCACCGGCTCCACTAGCCTTGGACGCGGGAGAGGTGGGAGCAGCAGCCTTGCCAACAGCAGCCTTGACAGCTTCGCGAGCGATACGCTCTGCTTCAGCTTGCTGCTCGTTCGCCTTCTGAGCTTCACGTGCCTTTGCTTCTGCCTCCTCGGCTGCCTTTGCTTCAGCCGCTCGTGCAGCTTCCTCTTCCTTAGCTTTCCTCTCGGCTGCAGCAAAATCAATAGGTGCACCAGCCTTCTTGGCACCCAGACCGAGCTTTCCTGCTCTTGCGGGTCGTGCAGCGGCGGGAGGAGCGCCTGTTGCGGTTGGACCAGTGCCAGTGGGAGTGGTGGTACCTGGAGTCGAGCTGGCGGAAGAAGTTCGGCTGACTGCGCCGAGTGTCTTTCGAGCAGCGGAACTGCTGGCGCGTAATGAAGCAGAAGTGACGGTCTTAGGTACAGCTGCTGGTGCGGGAGCTGCTCTTGGTGCTGGCGCAGCGGTTGGCGCTGGAGCCGCTGCTGGTGCCGATGCTTTGGCGGATGTAGCGGGTTTGTCCCACTCGTCGAAGAAGTCGTCCATGTCACCACTGCCTCCTTTTGCGCCTGCTGCTGGTGCCGCCTTCTCCGCCGATGGTACGGCGAGACCTGGGAAGTACACGGGACTGTTGAGACTCTGACCTGCGGCGTCCTGAAGCGCTCTCTTTTGCAGCTCATCCTTGTATGCCAATGCTACTGATGACGTGTACTTGACTTTGCCTTCAGTGGAGGGTGCGAGAAGGTGAGCGCCGCCTTTCTTGTTGAAGAATTCAGCAGCAGCAGCATTACCACCGACCTTCATAAGACGAAGTTGAGACCAATGCCACGAGTCGAGGTTGGTGGAACGAACAAAGGTGATGTGGACACCCATGTTACGGTGAACCGAAGAGCAGTCGAGACAGATATAGATAGCATAAGTGGCAGAAGCCCATGTTGGGTTTTTGGCTCCACAGTCGAAGCAGACCTTGTTACCCTTTTGTGTGGTCTTGAGCGACTTGAAGATCTCGACGAGCTCGTCCTTGGAAGGTCCGTCAGACATGATTGACAGATGCTGTTGCTGCCAATGAGCTTGGCAGGTTGCTACGTCGAACGGTTGGATTTCGGTTTGTGCGGAGCTGAAAGTTGTCGTCGCACTTTGACCAGTGTATGTTCTCGATGGTGAAAGGCTCGGAAAGGTGAAAGTGACGAAGCAAGGTTCAGTGAAACCTTCGCAAGGTCCGTGTGTGCGGATCGAGTTGTGAGTTGAATGTGTTGATTTCCGTGTCCGCTTCTCTCAGACACAGACAGAGCGAGAGAGAGAGAGCCACACGCTGCACCTTTCTTGACACGCACCGAGATTGTTGTCGACTTGCAAGCCACACCGAGAAGCAAACGACACATCTTCCTCTCTTTCTCTGAGCTGTGCTACAACTGAATCTCGACACGTCGTCGGCAATCCTAGATATTGTTAGAGCGAAGGACACCCCACAGAAACAAAGAAAATTTGGTATTAGCCATTTGAAAATGATATGCAGAGCTTCACTTCAAAAAAGGCCAGCTTCGAATTCGATCAAGAAATCTACTGCCAAAATTGAGCTACAACTGGAACATTCGTTACAATTGCTTGTAATCGCATCAAAGGAGGCGAATACAAGAACTTGAAATGTGTCATTTCTGCGCATCGATCAGGCAGCAGCTCAGCAGAGTGTCTTTCTCAACCAACCAGACTCGCGAGCCAGCCATCCATTAGCAGGAAAGGCGAAGAGAGAGAGAACGCGGCATGGGCCTGCTCTTTCTTTCGCATTCAAGTCTTTTGGCACCGTATCCGGATTGCTAACACTTGACTTGACATCCGCAAGCCAGGGTCTATTCTCTTCTTCTCGACACCATCCATCACCTTTCCTTCTTCACCAAGAAGCTTTGCTACGACAGAGGTTGTACGTATCGCCTTTCATCCAATCTCGACTCGAAAGGTGGCATACACGAGGACGCTCTTGCATCGGAAACCTTCGCCAGCTTTCAGCCTTGAAAAGTCGCATTTCTGCTCAGCATCCCGACATCGCCACTGACACCACAACGTTCATCTCTTCAAACGCGTTCTGCTCTGATATCTCCTTTACTGCTCGCTGTAGAATCTCAGCTACGTTCCAGCTGCTCATACTTCTGCTCGGTCATGCAGAGACCAGGTAAGAATCCGCACCTGGCTATGATCTCAAACCGCTTTTGATGATCCTCTCATACTTACTCAAACATCCAATTTGCACTTTTGTCATGACTTGAACGCTGCTTGCTCTTCCGACAGGTTCCGCTAATCAAAGGCAGAATCATCAGCTCCCAGCATTTGCTAACAGACTTCCGCATACAAACTCCGCAGCATCTCCCGGTTCCAGTCCCGCTTCAGGTCTCAACGCAGCCATGTATCCATATCTTCAACAAGGCGGTCCACGCATGATGGGCTCCTTCTTGGGCATGCCCCAGTCTCAACAACAGGGTGGAGCAGGCGCTTTCCCATTTGGAGGCTCAGGGTCCAACAACACAACGGGCGCAGCGAGTCTGGCATCGCAATTGGCAGGCTTGTCAGGACAGTCTGGCGGACAATCGCAAGGACAGGGTCAAGGTGGAGAACTCAATCTCAGCGACTTCCCCGCTTTGGGCGGAGGGCAAGGCGGACAGGGTCAGCAGGGCGGCGCTTCAGGTCTAGGCGGTCTCAACAACCCATTGTCAAGTTATGCAACCCAAGCAGGCACCGGCGGTGTCACTGCTGCCCTTCGAGGTGGCGCTCCTCTTCGCAACTTCAACCAGGATGACTTCCCAGCACTGAATCAAGCAGGATCGGCGGAAGGACGTACAGGAGAAGATGGCTTCCCACATGGAGTCGCAGAGCAGGTTTCGGCAGCAGCAGCACTTCAGCACCAACATCAACAACGAGAACAGCATCGACAAAGTCTCTTAGGATCCGTTGTAGGCGGCGCACGTTCCGACGCATCTTTGTCAGCAGCGAGAGGAGGTTTCGGAGAACCCGACCGCAACTACGCAACAAAGTTGGGAGCAGGACCACCCGGACCAGGGTTGGGCGTTCAGCAACAAACATGGGCGCCACCAGGTTCAGTGTTTGGAGGCAACGCATCGGCACCAAATCAGCTCAATGGACTTCAGCGCTCATCTTCGCCATCATCTGCGAGATCGCCGCTCTCGAGCGTCCGCAACACCGCTGCCAACCTGGGCGCATCTTCACCATTGACGGATAACGCATCGGTTCGTGGCGACTCATTGGTTACAGGCTCTAACAACTCGGTCGGCTTGGGACAGACAGGCGCAATGGCGCAAACACCAGCACAGCAGATTCTCACTTCACCAGCGGATCGCTTCGGATTGCTCGGGTTGCTATCGTTGATCAAGTCGGCAGATCCAGATCTCTCGATGCTTTCGATGGGTGTGGATCTTCAAACTTTCGGTCTCAACCTCAACTCGGCAGACCCATTGCATCCTTCCTTTATTACGCCATGGTCAGAGAACAACATGCTTGCTTCGTCTAGAGTTGAGCCCGAGTTCACACTACCATCGTGTTACAACGTGCAACCACCTCCGCCGGCACAGAGCAAGATCGCATCGTTCTCAGATGAGACCCTCTTCTTCATCTTCTACTCAACACCACGCGATGTTTTGCAAGAGGTAGCGGCACAGGAGCTGTACGCAAGAAACTGGAGATACCACAAGGAGCTGCATGTATGGTTGACAAAGGAGCAGAACACCGAGCCCACTCAGAAGACACCAACATACGAACGCGGAACATATGTCTTCTTCGACCCAACGCTGTGGGAAAAGGTCTCGAAAAACTTCCACCTCATGTACGAAATGCTTGAGGAAAAAGTTCCCAGCCAAGCACAAGCGCTTGCGGCTCAAGCCGCGGCGCAACAGGCTGCAGCTCAAGCAGCTGCTCAGCAGCAGCAGAGACCTCGATCTTCTCAACAGCAACAGTCACAACAGCAGCAACAGCAATCGCCTTCGCCCGCACCGCAGCAACAGCAGCAACAGCAGTCGTAAGCGGATGCTTGCATTGTTCAAACTTGTACTTGTTTCAATTTAACTCATTTTCAAAATGAATGAGAATGCATTTGTCATTTCCACGTCTCTCTCCAGCTGAGGACACCCAAGTTTGCTGATTGAATCAGGAACAAGGACTGTCAAGCGAGAAACACATTACAGAAATGAGATGCTTAGAAAGTATAGATTGCGACGATGCAAAAATGCGATTATGAAGTGAATGCGAGTGTGTGTGTGTTACATGAAGGTGTGTTACATGAAGATATTTCAATTACTTGCGAAGGTGATAACTCCTATCAACAGGATCTGGCAGATTCCTGCTAGCCTTATTCCACAACTGGAACCTGGTCTTATCCAAGCCACCCATTGGCGCATTCGGCAACTTCTTGCTCACCATCTGATTCACCTCCTTCCCACTAGCACCAGTTATACCGTTTGTTTTAGCGTACTCCTGAGCCAACGCATACACTGCCCTGTAATCCAGACTTGGCCTGCTAAGATCAAAAACAGTCTCGTCAACACTGACTACGGAAGAAGCGAGTTCTGAAAGATCCGAACAAGAGCTCGTACTGGAACTCGAAGTCCTTGCTGCCATCATCTCCGGTGTCTTTGACCCACCACTGAGATTGCTATTCCTTCTACTATTCTCCCTTGTCAACCCAGATTCGCCACCGCTGCTGCTGCTGCTAGATGCAGCGGGTACGGAAGGAGGAAAGTTCGCAACAAACATACCCGAAGATGCCAAGATGGGACTCATCTTCTCCTTGGAACCCATCTTCGGCGATAAGAAAGCCAAAATCTTCTTAATATCCTCTCTGGCACCGTCATCCGAATCTTCAGACCATCTTGACACCAACTCGCTCGGCTCCTCCTTCTCCTTTGTCGGCGTCGCCACATGACCAGGAGTGAGCTTCACATCTCTGGGCACAGCAAAGCTGGAATCAAAAGTTTTACTTCCCTTCGCGGAAACGGTGCGTCTATGATTCCTCTTCGCCAGCTTAGAATCGAGCGAAAGGCCAGCCTCAAGGGTCCTCAAAGCTTCGGCCCTATCACTAAGTGGTGTACCAGGAGCAGCTCTCGGTGTAAGAAAAGCCGCGTCAGAACCCTCGAACATGGGCGAGCTGGTAATAAGAGGAGAAGACGAAGTACTCTGCTTGCTGTACCTCTTCTTAATCTGACTTGTTCGAAGAAGCACTGCCTCCGTAGGTGGCTGAGAAGGCTGTGGTGGAAGAGGACCGAGTGAAAGAGGTGCAGAACTCTGCCTTGAATGTCCTGATCGTACACTTGGTGCAGTAGGAACAACCTGCTGACTCTGACTTCTCACATGCTTTGATGGCCTAGGAGTAACATGTCCACTCTCACTACTGCTACCCCTCTCCGACAACTTGACAGGGAACTCGCAAAGATTCAACAACATCTGATCATCAATATCATCCAAGCTCGTTCTTGCTGCGACCTCTCTTGCAGCAACCGTAACCACCTCCTCCTCTTGCTTGATCTCCATCTCTTGGAAAATGGGAACCTCATCATCATTCAATGGCGAAGTTCCAATACTCTCTAACCAACTACCCGATGATCGAGCTGAAAGACTTGAACGCATAGGAGAAGAAGCCTGTGACCAAATTGACGAACTTTCGCTTATTCTTGGCTTGGCATCTTGCAAAGGCGCTACTACTAGCTGCTTTGGCTTTGATGGATTTGCAATAATGAACACCTCATCAGAGATGAGAATAGTCTTTGGCACCTGAGGAACAGGCGGTGCATCCTCGCCCCTGAACCTCGCACTCCCCGAACTTCTCGGTCCAGCAGAAGTGGATCTGACCTTACCACTACTGCTCGCCTCCCGATTCGCTGCTCTCGATCTGGTATCAAACGAAACCTTTGAACTCGAGAAAGCATGAGTAGGTGTCTTTGGCATCTTCGGTGTAGAAGGCATTGAAGTATACGCATCTACCATAGGCCTGCTGGATGAGTCTGAGGAAAACAAATCGAAAGCTCTCCGACTGGAACACTCTTCACTCGGTGCAACAGCTAGTGTCGCTGTTGAGCGAGAAGCAAGATTAGCGGTACTACTGTTGATCGAGAGAGAGATTCTTGAAGAGGAGAAAGGTTTGGATTTGCCAAGCGAGAGACGGTTCAAGAGTTTGTTCTTGGACTTTTTCTCGGCGGCGGGGGTAGCAGGAAGGGAGAGGGTGGATGTCGCGAAGTTGTGCGGCATTGTGATGTGTGGTATAGTGTATGGGGATGCCGGTTTCGCTGAGTTGGTTGTTGGTAGAAGGTGAGTGATGACGATCAGATGAAGGTATAGAAAGTGATCGCTGGTAGACGGTTAAGAGAAGAGGCAGACCTTGCTAAGATGGAATTAGAGGGTATAGATACAGTAGCAAGGGCTTCGTCTTGGACGAGGGAAGGGTATGTTGTTTGGTGGGAGGGGAACCTTGGCAAAGTGAGGAGATGGAGAGGGGGTCATAATATATGAAGCAAATCTATTCCCTCGGCGGGGAGGGGCGGCTAATGTCTATAGGTTCGAGCCATACACCATACTGCATGAACTTTCTCAGCCAATCTCCACTTTGGCTTGAACGGCTAGCTCTTGTCAAAAGCCGATCCGGCTCTAAAGCTTGGGCGAATCAACAATAGACCCAAAGGATCGACGAACAAAGCACAAAAAGCCACGGACCCAGTACCACCGAGACAACCGCTGCAAATGCACCTCTCAAATGCCGTGCGTGGTCTGTCAAAATGACTGTTACGGTCCGAGCGGACGAACGAGGTGAAACAGAAGAACTGGCTTCATCAGTCACAAAGTCAAAGCGCAGGCAGGGGGAAGGGAGAGGAACAAGAAGACAAGCAGAAACGATGATGTTTGTAGTAGCTGAGTGCCGAGACACCGGAGGTGAGGTGTGAGAGAGAGAGATATGAGACACTCTGGTGGTGAAGCTTCGGGAGGAGAGACAAGTAGCTTTGCATCTTGAGACAGAAGCACACATCGGAGGAGGAGGCAGCAGCCACAAATAAAGCACAAGTGAGTCAGTCAATCTGGAACCGGTCAAATCGGCAAGCAGTAGCAGCAGCAGCAGCAGCGGCGGCGGCGGCGAAGAGGAGAAGACAGAAAGGGTCCAAACAATGTGTGAGAGAGAGAGCCAAGACGCCGTCACGCAGCAGCTGCTGCTAGTCGGCATGGGAAAAAGGAAAGAGATGGCCGACGAAGGGCTAGACGGGTTGAGTGGGTGTGGCTAGAGAGCAGTCAACCAGATGAGTGAGCACTTCGTGTGAGTTACTCGACATGATGAAGTAGTCGGATGTCTCAGATTAATGAGAGAGCGAGCGAGAAGCTGGTCCAGCCCTACGAAGCAAGGAGTCGGGCAAGCTGTCTAGGCGTCGGAGTAAGGAAAGGCGGCGGCGGATAAGCTGCAGGGACGTGCTGTATGACGGCCAAAGTGTCAAACATATGCTGAGGAGCGGAAGAGCTTCCGCACTCGCACTCTGGAGAGTCTCGAACTTCCGCCTGTACCGTTATACCACGCTTGATCTTTGAACCTTGATCCCTCCCGAGCCGCGCTCTTTCCATTGTAACTTGGTCTCCCTACTTGTTCATCATGTCTTCGTAGCTATAATGGGGAAGTTTCCGATGTGACAATATTTCAACAGCAAACGTATATCTGAAGCCCTGAAAGATCGTCACATTGCAAAAGCAAGGACACCATTCTGCCGAGCCCATTGAGAAAGAAAAGCACCGCCGACAGAGACAGCAGTCATACCTCTACAGCATTAGCCTAGATCGGAAGCGAAATGGCGTTCACATCTCAGGCTCGAAGCTCTGCAGACACACGGGTACGCTAACACAGGCATCAACCATATGTCAGGCACACACACGCAGCACACACCTGCACATCCACCTCATTCAACCTGTAAAAAGGGATCTGGACTCAAAGTCGACGATCCATTCATCATCATCGTCCATGCAGCTTTGGCATCACAGTATACAGCAAGTTCACACTAGTGCTTGGCAATTCAAACTATCTAACGGTACTGGCGCACAGCAAAAAAGGCGTGCAGCAGGCGCGGGCGGAGGAAGAACAAGAAGAAATGAAATTCCAGATTTTCTAGAATTTCCGGCTTTTCAAGCGGTGATGAGTGCACCCGCTCGGTGTCTATGTGGTGCTGGCTCTGCTCTGCTCTCGGCTGGAAATCAAAATGTCTCAAAACCGGCGATTGATGCAATCACCTTTTTCTTGACAGCTCTTGAACGTGGAAAAAGAGAAACAAATGTGAATGAAATCAATCAGTATCTCCGACAAACAAATAATCAAACAAATCAAAAACCATGAAAATGCTTCCACTCCGCTCCGCTCTGCTCTTGTCAAGCACCTTTTATCTGTAAAGTGCTCAATGTCCGCCATTCAAATATTACCACTTTGAACGGGTACTTTGAATTGTTGTCGACATGAGAGTTGATAGAGCATCCCGACTTGTCAAGCTACAAATGAAAAGTGATGGCTGTAAGCAACATACAAGTTGTCGGTATTTGTTTGAGAGCAGAACATGAAAGAAGGAGGATCACATCGCGATCGGCGTTTGGCGCTGACAGCCGCCGAGGGAAAGAAAATCAAAATTGTATTTTAAAAACGATTCAATCGAGGTAGCAGAGACTGAATCGACTCAAGGATGAAATTCTCAAATTTGATTATTGGAGTGCGCAGAGGCGGTTATGCAAGTACTGTCCCCGAATCTCACTTTATTTTCTCTCATCTCTCTCTGAAAGTGGTCTAGGATAGCGCTATGAACAAGAGCCCATTCAGATGCAAGTACTCCAAAGAATCATAAGTACGAACATAATTCGATACGAGTATGTTTCCAGGAGGCCCAACAGCGTGCACAAAAAGGTCCCAGTGGAAAAAAAGAAATAAAAAGGAAAAAAAAGGTCATGGCCCGGCACCTCCGAGACATCCAATCGGTTAAGCAATTCGGGACTGTTGCAAGCGATACATATACATCATTGCACGCCGGTCCATCCTCAGTCTCCAGTGCAAGGCTTGGCCTTCAACTGATGTTTTTCCCCATGTCAGGGATTCGGCAATCTCCATTCCACTTCTCTATCTTCCCGTCTAACATAGGAAGGTATACTGTACGATTTTGTGCTGGTCTAAACTTGGATCCGGATTACAAGCAATGTGTTGAAGATTGGATACTCAAAGGCTTGGAAAAAAAAAAAGCAAGGGTCCAGACCACTAACGAAAAACAAAGCGGCTAAAAGTATTTGTCAAGCCAAGATGAGGAGCATGAAGCAATGTTAGCGGTTAAACAGGTCTTTTTGTTTTTAGATTCCGCTCTGTTCGGGATCCAAAGAGACAGATTATCACTGGAATTAGACGAGACCGGGCTAGATAGCTAGAATACGGTTTAATCAAATCCAATGCTCCTTTCTTTCTTTCGTTTCACTCTTTCCAACTCTCCCCAGCATAATGGAAAGGTCTTTGTATTCCACGAATTGAATGATAGTGTGTCAATCAAGATTGTAGAAGATTCAAGTGAACTCAAAGGGGCCTGAAATGCCGTGGAAAGGGAAAGACCGGAAATCTTATAACGCCTTTCATTGAGTGGGTTTTGAACAAAACGGAGCGGAGTTGATTCCGCACAACCACATGACTTGCACGTTGACCGCTTAGCGTGATATACTGTACGCAAAGAGAGAGGGTCCAGAAGTATTCAATAAAAGTTTGTCTTATACCATGTCGGTCATTGTAAAACAATTTAACCTTTTGAAGCTTAGAAGAGAGAGAGAAAGGGCATAAAATCTTCCTGAAACCTACAAAGTCAAACGAAAGACTCTCTCTGTTTGTGGGTTTTTCCCTTTCTTCCTCTTTGCGTTTTCAAACGAGAAACTGAAAAGCAAAGAGGTTTCACCGATGCACAACCGCACAACGCGCGCGTGCGGATGGACGGGCCGGTCAGAGAGGCCCAGAAAGAGAGAGAGAGAGAGCAAGGCGGACAACTGCAGTCAAGCAAGCAAGAACCAACAAAAAAAAATATGTAAAATGTGAGACATTTTCTAGCCCCCCTCCCCCCCTCTACCTTCCTCTTCGGCTTTTAAACACACCATCACAATTTTGCAAGAATAGCACAATTGAAACTTCGCACAAACCTCACCCACACCAACATCACACCGCATCGCACCGCATGGCATGGTAATCACTGTAACTTCAATGAGTACTCAGGGTCCTTGAACGGTGATCACAAAAGCCTGAGGCGTGCATGCTTGTACCTGCAGAATTCTCATATCTTTTGTACCAATCACCGCTCAAAATCAAATTTTACGCCCAATAACCTCTTCTTACCCACCTCAAAGGGTTCAACTTCCGGAGAGGCGGGGGCGAAAGGGGGATCGTCGCTCTACCGTAGCGCCAAAAAAAACTTAGCGCTAGTGAAGATCGCGGGGTTGAGAACCACATCAAACTGAGCTTTTATACCAAACATAACTCTTGATGGTGACCACATGCGTGAATTGATGATCGGGCTCATTCTAGCAAGAATCTTTGCCCGATCCCGTGAGCATCGCCATTGAACGTGCTACTCAGACATGAATGGAAAGCCCGAAAGACAAGATGACCAAACCCATGGTATTGCATACTGTAAACTGAGACGAAAAGATATCAGAGCAAGTGTTCAAGCTTTTCGAATGCTAGTTCTGATTCCGTATGGCCATCTGCGGCCCCCTCGACGGTCGATCGTGTCAGCGCTGAACTTGACGTCAAGCTCTTTCTCTTCGCTTCTGTTTGATGTGAACATCGAGATTGGGCAGAGATTGTAGACATTGCGTGATGTGCTTAGCTTGCGCTTATTAGCAGGTTCTTCTCTTCGATGGCCCTGAAGATACATCCGACGACACTCGACGACTTCTTCGCACACCTCTCGGCGACTTGTCCACCTTATCTTCATTTACATCTTCTTCCTCCTCGGCCTTGAGCTGCTCGTTCAGGCTCTTGCTCTTCTCTGGCGGTTTGCTCGTCGTTGGAAGCAGCGGTTCCTCGTCCGAAGACTCACTAGAATCGACCGCCCCTGCATCTTCTTTTAGAGGATCAGCCTTCATTCTGCCATCTTCTTCGCGAGGGTCATTGACAGGTTTACCAATCATCAAGCGTAACCCCAATACACCATTCTTTTCTCTGCCGTTGAAGCCGCCCTTGATCTTTGCTCGACACACCGGACACTGTCCTGCCAGCGGGTCAGGTCTGTTTCTGGCACCACCGCGACCACCAGCGCTGCTTCCACCTCTACTAGAACCGCCACCACCTCTGCCACGCCCTGCAGCAGCCGCACCGCTACCGTCCGACCCTCCGCCCGATGCGCTTGCAGCACCAGCACCCCGACCTGCGCCAGGAGCGAATCGACTGAACAAACCCTCGAGTCCAAACATATTCTGTTCTTCTTCGGCAGCTCCACGCTGTATAGCCTGTGTTTTGAGCGCTTGAAACAGGCACTCGCCGCAGAAGAGATGTCCACATGGTGTGATGCAGAGGTTCTTGGGAGCATCGAAGCAGATGGGACATGTGAACGTGGACAGCAAATGATGCTCTATGGGAGGTGGTTTGGAGCGTGGCGGTGACTTGGTTGGCATAGCCAGGTTGGTTGCGCGCAGCCGATGGTCTGTGATGGGGTGGTCGCTCCTTGGTGGCGGTTGAATCTGTGGCTGTGGCTGCGGCTGCGGCTGCGGCGCCGTCTGTGCAGATACGATAGTGAAACTGCCATCAGGATCGGAAAGCGAGGAAGATCTTCGAGGCCGCACGATAGGCATGGGCCGAGTCAAGAAGTCGCCTGTGGCTGGATCTGCGCTGATTCCGACCATTCTTGCGTCACCGTGGTGAAATGGATTCGATGGACCAGGCATCAGGGGAGGAGGTGAGAAGACGTCGCTTCGCAAGGCTATTGGCGGTGGTGGCGCTCTTCTGATGCCGGCAACCTCAAAGTCAGAGGAACGAGGACGAATTGCTGAACCCACTGCTACGATATCGTCATCGTCGGAACTATCGCTGCTAATCTCGACGACGTTGGTGATGTTAGCTGCGGTGCGGTTGTTTGGTTGCTCGGTCGAATTTGGACGCCTGCGTGCGCTGCTGGAAGAAGAGGAAGCATCTCGGGATGCTGACCGGGCCGAGCGGAGGGAAGAGCCGCCAGGGGCAGCGCCACTATGGCTCATGCCAGAACGAAGAGGAGGATACGCTGGTGAAGCAGATCGGCTTGACGCTGCTGATGAATTGACGCTCCTGGCTATAGAAGATGCTCTGCTGGTTGGGCGGGATCCGCCAACCACGGTAGGCCTCGGCAATGGCGGATGCGGATCCATCTCTGTTGGTTTCGGCGGAAGTAGCTTGCGAGATCGAGGTTCAGTATATGACTGGCACTACAGTTGCCAGAAGCGTGCTATCATCGAAGTTATCGTCGGGTATATGGACCCTGAGGTCATGGTCGGCCGCGTCTAGGGATTGCTAATGCTTGCCATCAGCCGCAAAAGCTTCAACACCGATGCCTTGTCCCTTGGAAGCGATACACGATGGTGTGCTAAAGGCAAGAGAGTGGATGTCGCTCGTCAAGGTAGTTGATGAAGTGTGAGTCGACTCAGCCAATACGGCCGCGACTGAGCAGGAAAGCAACACACGCGCCTGCACAACGCTTTCTTCGCCAAGTGACAGAGTGCGCTCACATTTTTTCTAACCAACACCTCCACACTGAATCGGCACAGCTTCAACAATCGGGTCAAGACAGATCGCGATTACGAGACTGTCCGTGCCGCTGTTCTCTTTTCGCCAGCTTCGTATCGTAGGAATGCGACCTCGACTTACAAGGCTCCCTCTCCAAACAGAAATCACTTGGGTTCAGCTAGTCATTATTGGGAGAGAACACAGCCTCGGTTTCAAAGAACCTTCTCTTGTCTGCGTCAAAAGCTCGGAGCTAGGCGAAACGCGAGGTCGCTGTTGTCGAGCCAAGCACATGAGTTGCTTGACTGACAGCTGGTTCAGCTGCACAAAGAGAAGACGGTGCGTTTCATGCCCAATTGAGCCCTGCCTGATGGTATTCGGGATGAAGACTGTGTCCGACCTTTTGAGAAAAAAGCTTGGCGCTGTTTGAGTCGTTCAACACGTTTTGCCAAGCTTTTTTTTTCGAGGTTGTGTCCAGAAAAGACCACTTTCCTCTGCAGAAGACGCTGTTGAGCTCAAATTAGCAATTCCTTTCTTCTTCTTTGCTGCTGCTGCTGCTGCTGCTGCTTCTTTTGCCTTGCTGAGAACCGATTTTTCGCGCGTGAGCTATGAAACGAAACGGCATGCGGCTGTGCTTTGGCTGTCTGTCATCCGAGCAAGCAAATTTACGGTCAGATCCACGCGATACAGTAAATGACGCCGCTCTTGCATGCAAAGTCCGCTTGCCCACAGAGTTGCTTTCTTTGAATGGACCCCGTGCACGCTGCTTCCGAAGTTGAGAGCTTTCTTTTTGCAAGTGACACACTCTTCAGTCATTCTCAGCAAAGTAATACATCCTTCCTTCGCAACGCCATCTACTCCAAACTCACAGCCCGACCATCACGTCCCTCGAAGTCGTCGACAGCGACAAACAGCAAGGCAAGGCAAGGCAAGGCAAAGCAAAACAAAGCAAAACAAAGCAAAACAAAGCAAAACAAAGCAAAGATGGGAAAGAACCAGTCGAAGCTCTCGCCCGAGCAGCTCTCGGATCTTCAGAAGAACACTTACTGTAAGTCAGAAGCGATTGTTCAAGGTCGACAGTGACGGCGCGACTGACTCTCATCTTCTACTTGATGTCTCCTTTGCGATGCTGGATGTGGTCGGTCTGGTGATCTTGCAGTCGACAGGAAAGAACTGCAGCAATGGTATAAAGGTTTCTTGAAGGACTGTCCCTCAGGAGTTCTCGACAAGCAAGAATTCTGCCGCATCTACAAGCAATTCTTCCCCTTTGGCGATCCATCCACATTCGCAGAATATGTCTTCAATGTATTCGACGAGAACAAGAATGGTACAATCGACTTCAAAGAGTTTATCTGCGCACTCAGTGTCACTTCACGAGGCAGACTTGACGAGAAGCTTCGATGGGCGTTCCAACTTTACGACATTGATGGTGATGGCACCATCACATACGACGAAATGCTAAGTAAGTGAAGAGGAACGTGAATCTGCTAGCTCGGAATCATATGGCCGATTCCTAACAACGATGATCCTTCTTTCCAATGCCACAGCCATCGTCAAGAGTATCTACAAGATGACTGGCCAGATGGTCAAGTTGCCAGAAGATGAGGATACGCCAGAGAAGGTACGTTTGCAGCATACGACACAGACTATCCAAACTGGGTTATTACAGAATGACGAGAACCGAAAGCATGCGACCACTGCAACGGGACATCACATGTGAAGAATACTGACATCAACCAACTCTGATCGCACCATTTCATCGTTACAGCGAGTGGACAAGATCTTCCGCATGATGGATCGTGACAAGAATGCTCAGCGTAAGTTTCACCGCGCCTTACTCTCACAGAATCTCTCTATCTAACTGACTCACTCCCATTCTCACGATTGTTCTGATCCGTGCCAATCTCGTCTGCATCCGTCCTCGTCGCATAACCGCACCGTTGCCCACCGACAGTCTCGTTCGAGGAATTCCAAGAAGGAAGCAAGCAAGACCCAACTATCGTTCAGGCCTTGTCTCTCTACGACGGCCTCGTCTAATCAGCATTTGAAGTGTGTCCGTCTACAGCCTCAGCAACGCCAACTCATCTTGTACAAATGAACTGTTTTCTGTAAATATCACTCCTCGTTCTTGCAATCAGCACCAAGGAAAATCAATATTCCCCAAGGCATATCTGCTCTGATATTGTGCAGCGCACTGCGTTGTCCGAGACTGCAAATCGTCAGTCGTCCAATCGCCAACACAGGACCGTTCAGAGCATGCTACAAATATGACAATGTGAAAGTCGACTGAATCAGAGATGTTACATCGTAGCTGATCACAATTCTAGAAACAAGATGCCGGACTCTCTCGGCCCAGATTGTAGAAATCGGGAAGACGCGCTTTCAATGCCTCGTGAAATGTGAATTGAATGGCCCATCGCTTTTGTAAGAGACCGACAACCGATGAATCCGAAAGTCGCCTTGAACAGCAACCAACAGCCGCCGCAACAAAGCCGTTGTGCTCCACTCATTCTCATCCTCCTCCTCCTCCCCGCACTTTCTTCTCTTCCATCTCTCATCCGATTCGATTCCTTCCGTTGTATCGACATCACGCCACCACTACACCGAAGCTGAAATGCGCGCATCTCTAGTCAACCAGCTCCGGGTGCTCGTGCCCATCAAGAGGACCATCGATTATGGTTAGTATCTATTTATCTCCGCATTCAACCGCTGCTTGCACTTGGTTGCATACAAGTGCAGTCGGGGGACAGCTCGTTCGGGAAGATACGATATGCTGACAATATTATTGCTTCATTCTGCCATCTGCTTTCTGCGTTTGGTGATACAGCCGTCAAGATCCGTGTTGCATCGGACGGCAAAGGTGTCGATCAGAACGTCAAGTTCAGCATGAACCCTTTCGACGAGATTGCAGTAGAGGAAGCTGTTCGTCTGCGTGAAAAGTACAAGGACGCCATCACCAAAATCGTACGTAAGACTTTGCTGCTTGCGAATTTCAAAATCTGCCTGCATCGCTAACCTCTCCGTTGCCTTCGTCTTTATATCCACCATCATACGCAGACCGTCGTCTCCGTTGGTCCACCTAAAACTGCCGATGTGCTTCGAACTGCCCTCGCCATGGGTGCTGACGATGCCATCCACGTCGAAGTCCCAGACAAAGCTGTTGCTAACCCACTCGAACCTTTGGGTGTCTCCAAGATCCTCAACGAGATTGTCAAAAAGGCAGGCGAGGAAGAGGAAGTTGGACTCATCATTCTCGGCAAGCAAGCTATTGACGATGATGCTTCTCAAACCGGTCAAATGCTTGCTGGTCTTCTCAACTGGCCTCAAGCAACATATGCTAGCAAGCTCGAATTCCCAGGTGGAAAGCCAGAGAAGGGTGCAGAGGCTCAAGTTACTCGTGAGATCGATGGTGGTTTGGGAATTGTCAAGACCAAGTTGCCTTTTGTTATGACTACTGATCTTCGTCTCAATGGTAAGAAGCTTATTGGATATTTATGCTTTTGAAGGCAATAGACACTGACTCGATACATCATTTTGATCACGGCTCAACAAAAACAGAACCACGATACGCTTCTTTGCCCAACATCATGAAGGCAAAGAAGAAGCCAATGAAGAAACTTACGCTCAAAGATCTCGGTCTCGAAGATCAGGTCAAGCCACGACAGGAGATTCTCAAGGTTGCTGAGCCTCCTAAGCGTGAGGGTGGTGCTAAGGTACGTAACTCGAAACTCAAGACAAACATGTTTCCACGATTGGCTCACTGACACCTTACTTGCATCGCACCCTTGTTTTCTCGTACCACAGGTTGAGAATGTCGATGAGTTGATTTCAAAGCTCAAGGAGGCTGGTCGTATCTAAGCATTAACACACAGCATCTTAGGTAAAGCTGAAAACAATGTAAAGCAGCACTAGCTTGATAAGCCATTATAACGCCTAATACTAGAATTTGAACAAGATAATTATCAACCTTTTGCATGGTACTTTACGCCCAAGTCTTAGTTGTCCTTCTTTCCATAGTCGAAGCTAAGCTCGGAGATATTGAGCCAACCATCGCCTGCACAAGCATAGATAGCGCTACCTGCCATACCGTTAGTGTCACCCTTGTCATAGACACTGGCACAGTGACCAGTCTTGACTATGCCCCAACTCCATTTATTGATATCGAATGAGACTTCTTTATCGTGTACGAATACGACGAACTCTAAGTTTTGCGTAAGAAAGGTCGATTAGAATCGTCAGCGTCCTAAGATATCGGATTAGGGTGATATCTTTTGGTGCAGGAGGTAATACTTACTGTCACCTTGCGTGTTGGAGTATCCATGGACATGGTGTCGGTTTTTGAGAATATCATGAACATTTCCGTTAACGGAGAAGCAAACTCGTCGAGGTTCGTCCTGACCTTTGACACCAGGACAAAGCTCGTTCAACTTTGTATCGTTGACAAGCAACTTGGCAGTTGCACCAACAACAAAGAGGAGGCTGATGAGGGTAGCAGATCTGAACATGATGATGGAGGAAGTGATAAGGAGGACAAGTGAAGGGTTCGATGCGGTTTAACTAAGCCTTTTGCCCAAGCGAAAGACAAGGGTATATATAGCTTTCGTCGGGAGGGATAACACTCAGACTTGGATCGTCGCATGTGATGTTCTGCTCCTACACAGAAAGCGACGTGGGACGATCAGCCACAGCCTCGTCCCACAGAGAATCCACCTCATTCAGCGTTCTTGGTGGCACATGTAAAGAGTGGGTCAAGTTTCAGGAGTAATCCCACTATCTTACTGTGGAAGCAAAAGTCTCTAAGCATTGACTTTGCGCTGAAGGGTCAAAGAGTCAAGGAGGCAGATTCGTGTTAACCCCACCACATTCGGTTCAGTCTGCATATTCAAGTGCCCACGTTGCCACAGCAAAGGAGCAAGCTTATCTCTCAGCGGACGCGATCAGATTCCTGTCGTACCGGCATGTACTTCGACCCACACTGCGGGCAAAGGTACTGTACAGTACAGTATGCCCCGTGAGAATAGGGGTGCAAGTCAACTTGACCTCTGATCGTTGCTGTTGTAAGCGATACTTTAGCCATGCTTGGGGTTGCGTGTAAACGAGTCAAAAGACCGCGTCTGAGTTGCGAGTCACACCGCCGGAAGAAAAGGGCGACGCACAAGCAAAAATTAGAAAGTTGAGAAGAAAAAGGCAAAGAAAGTGCGACTCGGCATTCATCTTTGATACAACCAACACTCACTACTCACGGGTATCCATCATCACCCTCCTATCTTCCCACAGAGGTCCCACCTCAACGTTATCTTTGCCTCAACGAGCCTCGGTGTCGGATCAACCTTTTCACTGCGGACTTGCTCCTTTCTCACGAATCGACCCAAGTCACCACTTGTTCTTCATTTCTACCCTTGAACGAGACACACACTACGCCCCACGCACACCCCTGTGCACGACAATACGAGAACGGTTATATCAGCCTCGATCTTTTTCTTTGTCTCTTTCCTGACATTGTACACTCATTCACATCTCTCTGAACTAGTATAGCAAAGATGTCAGCACAATCTTCTACCACCATGCCTACCGCAGCTAACGGTACAACCTCTCACTCTGCTCACACAGCAGATACCTTTCGACCTCTACTCAAAGCTCTTTCTCTAGCAGCTTCAGTGGATTCTACCTCAGGTCAACCACGTCATCCAACCGGTACTTCAACCATTACACATTCTCAACTTGAACAAATTCTTCAACATCTCGCTGATCCCAATTTTACCTCTTCTAGAGAAAATCATGCTCAAATTGGTTCGGCTTTAACCTGTCTCAAATTCTGTCGTCTTGATATTCAAGCAGAAACATTTGCACTTGCTGCTCGAATCTTCCTAGATTGTTGTTTAGATGTTCAAGTTCCGTCCCTCGACAATTCTTCTTCAGAGTATGACGAAAATATTGAATACAAAGGAACACTTGATTTAGTTGGAACAGGAGGAGATGGTAAAGATACATTTAACGTTTCAACTACAGCATCAATGGTAGCTGCAGGAGTTAAAGGTGTTAGAATATGTAAACATGGAGCTAAAGCGTCATCTTCTACATCCGGATCTGCAGATTTATTAATCTCTCTAGGAATACCTTTATTATCATTACCTGCCTCACGATTACCCGCGGTTTTAAAAAAATCAAAATTTTCTTTTCTTTTTGCACAACTCTATCATCCAGCTTTAGCACCATTAGGACCTATTCGTCGAAGTTTAGGATTTCCAACAATATTTAACGTTTTAGGACCTTTAATTAATCCTGCAAAACCAGAAAGATGTATTTTAGGAGTACATAGTTACTATTTAGGTAGAATTTTTGCAGAAGCACTTTTAAAACGTGGTACAAAAAAAGCTTGGATTGTTTGTGGAAAAGAAGGTTTAGATGAAATTTCTCCACAAGGTAAAACTGATATTTGGGAATTAAATAATGGTGAAATTAAAGAATTTACAATTCAACCTGAAGATTTTGGTTTACAAAAACATCCGCTTGAACATGTTGGTAGTTATAGTCCAGATGAAAATGCTTCTATTGTTTTCAAACTTTTTTCAACTAAAAATACAGATGAATTACCAAAAGAACCTCTAGAATCAAATTTAAAATTAAATCCAGAAGACTTCTTACATTTTACCCCAGAAACGATGATTCATATAAGATCTTTACCGAGTATTCCAAAAGGTGTAAGATTATTCGCCTTAAGAGATTATACGTTAATGCAAACTGCTGCGCTACTTTATGTTGGTGATTATGCAGAAACGCTAAAAGAGGCAACAGTTTTAGCAAAAAATTCTATAGAATCAGGTGAAGCATTAAAAGCATTAGAAATTTTTAGAGATCAATCAAATCTAAACATCAAACAACATCAAATGGAACAAGAAGTTAAAAATAATCATCAACAAAAAGAACCAACAATGATAAAAGAAAGTAGAAAATCTATAGAAGAATCAATTAAAGATCAAGATCAATATTCTTATTTACCTGAAATAAGACAAGATGCTGCTGTTGGCACTGATGATTAAAACGAAACACAATCACTTTTTTGTTTAACGAAAAAAAAACGAAATCAATATTACTAATTTTCTTCTGTAACTACATGTTATGTGTGTTTGTGTATGGCAAAAGTTTTCAAAAGGGAGCATAATCTTTAGGTGCAGAAATCACTTCAACTCTTTCCAAATAACTCCTCCATAATTTCCAATCTAAACCTTTCTCCCCCACCAATTTCAATTCCAATTTCTTCACTTTTTCTAATTCCTTAATATCTCCAGAACTACCTACTCCCAAATCCTTCTTTAATTTTGAAACCGATTGTAAAGCTAATCCATATCTCTTGTTTAAAATACACCAACGAATATAAAGTTCTACATATTCTTTCACTTTACTTTCTGATTCAAAATATTCTCGGTATTTTTTCCAAATTTTTTCTAATTCCTCACTAGAAGAAGCAGAAACTTCAGCCTGAGTCATTAAAACTCTAGCCTTTCGATTCAGGGCAAGAATAAGTGCTTTTTTCTTTTCCTCCATCTCTTTATTCTTTTTCTTTTCTTCTTCCGTCTGCTCAGATACAGAAGGTTTTGCAGTTGCCATCCATAATTTAACTTCAGTTTCATCAATTTGAGAAAGAACTTGATCAGCTACCTCCAAAACTTGCTTTTGCTTGAGAGAATCTTCTTTCTCATCAGCATCAAGTGCTTCAAGTTTTGCTACGAGTAAACCGAGGAATTTCGGATACTCTGAGATAAGTTTGTCCATAAATTCAAGTTTTTCTTTTGGATCTTTGATCTTCTTTGCTGTTGCAGTGAGCAGTTCGGGAATTTCATTCTCATTTTTACCTCCCTTTCCTCCTGCATCGTCGTTAGAATCTTCATTGTTCTTGTTAATAGAGGGTGGAACAATGTATCGAATCAAACCTTTGCCTTCAGCAGCAAATCCAAATTGTCCCACTAAAATATCTCCAGCTTGAGCCTCTTTAGGAACCGCATCTCCCTCCAGATTCAAATCCAGCGTCAAAACAATTCTCTCCCCCGGATGCAACTTGACTCCGTTATATTTGGCTGGTGGTGCTTCCGAATGCAAATCAACATGATTGTCATACACCTTGAGCGAAGCCGAGTCAGGTTTAGATAACTTCTGATCCACCATAAGCGTCACGTTCTTCAAAGATTCCAGCACTTTCATGTTTTCATGTAGAAGCTGTGCTTTCAACACATATTCTCCCTTGGCAAGTTCGATCTCCTTTTTGTAAACGTCGCCAAAGTGAATTCGCTTCTTGCGAAGATCAAAAAGTTGTGTAAGCAGAGGCACGCTCGAGTCGTAAAGATGATTTCCAAGCGCAGGGAAAGAATAACTGAGCTTGTTCGACTCTTCTTTCGCTGTGATGTTGTAAGTTGTCACAAGCTCAAACATGTGGTTTCCACTAGTTTGGACATCTCTTGGAGTGGTAAGCGGTCGAATGGTCGAGGATGAGGGCCTGTGGAAGGTTCGACGGGTATCAAAAGTGATACTTGGCTTGAAATCTTCGATTCGGACTGTAGACTGACATTCGATCTTAGCGTGTCCTTGACCACCAATCAACGTCAACTCCTGACGTCCACTGGCTGGGATGAGGGAAGCAGTGATACCATGGAATTCAATATCTAGGTCCAAATCGAATGCTGACTTGTTGGACCAGAATTGAGCTGAACAGACTTCCATAGTCATACCACCACGAACGTTGAACTTTTTGGTGACCGGCTCGTTCTCCTGCAAAGCAAGGACAAAAGCTTTCTCGGTCTCGCTGAGACGTTGGAGTGGCTCAAGCTGGACGCAGTGCAACCAGAAACGAGCAGAAGTGCCGGAGGACGAGTGATTCGAGCTGCGAACAGTGAGAGAAGCCCAAGTCGCGCCTTCGGGGACATGAATGAATCGCCTTTCGATCTTGCCTGCCTCAAAGCGAACGGTGTCCAATTTGACCGTAGGCGAAGCGAACACCTCGGGCTTTGCCACCGTGACTGGAACATCGAAAAGCTTGTGTCCCGGCTTCTCGGTGTCATACGCTTCAATCCAAGCGTGGTGCAATCCAGGAGCTAGATCAGTAGGATCCACTCTAACCTCGAACGTGCGACCGTTGCCACCAAGTAGCAAAAATTCAGGCACAGAAACCCAGGGCTGTGTAGCAGCAAGTGCACATCGAAGCTCGAGGTTGAAAGCTTTTTCGGTTTCGCCTTGCTTGAAGGTGGGACGAGCGGTGATGTTGGTTTGTTGTACGGAGTGAGTTTCTTCCTTCTCGCGAAGATAGATACCACGCTTGTCCATACGACCAAGAGGCTTACCGGAACGAGTGACAGCGATTCGGTACTCTGCATCTTGATCAACGCGGTCTTTGTTTTGGATGAGATAATCCCATGCTGCGTCGACGCGGATGAAGGGGACACCCAAGGGGTCGTTAACGTCCTTGCCTGTGACGCGGACGGCATTGAAGACACGTGCGGGTGTGATGGGAATGTTTTGCGCTTTCAAACCGGAAAGCAGCAAGGCAATAGAGCCGCATGCGTTGGGAGAGCTCATGGAAGTACCGTTCATGAGCTGAGTAGATTGCAAGCAATAACGAGGGATGGATGTGATAGCAGCACCAGGAGCGTAGATCGCGACTCCTCGGTCGCCATCGGCGGTGGGACCACGACTGCACCAAGTGGTGACACTGTCAGGCACACCCTTTTCGACGAGCGCATACTCTGCTTTCTGCATAGCGCCTGCATTGACATAGGCACCGACACTGAGGACAGAGGAAGTGGTTCCACCTGGCTGGCCGACTGTAGTCAGAGCGGGACCATTGTTACCGGCACTGCTGACGAAAAGAATGTCGCGCTGACGAATGACAACGTCACGCAACGCCTTTGCGAAAGCACCCTTATCCTCAGCACCGAAAGCACCATCTTCGCCGTAACTTAAGTTGGCAATATCGCACTTGGTGTCAATGAGAGCCTGAGCAGAACGAAGCATAGCCTGACCCTGCTCCATGCTTCCAAGTCTAGCATCACCAATCTTGAGACTGACAATCTCACAGCCAGGAGCAACACCATTGAGCTCAGGCTGATCGTCATGTCTAGCGCCGACGATGCCAGCTACGTGAGTACCGTGACTGCCGGCCAGAGTGACAAGGCTGAGAAGATTGCCATCGTCTTGGATGTTGACAGTGTAAGTGAGGAGGTCTTGTTCGCCAAAGTGTTGCCATTGACGCTCGATGCGGAAGTCGGTGATGGGTTGAACGGTGGTAAGGTCCAGCGTCTGTAGCTCGAGAGGTTGGAGGAGGTGTTGGGGCTGACCGGTGGAGGGGTCGTGTGTCTCGCCTTCGCCACCACCGACGACAGCGTACCAATTCTTACCATTGTGGAAGACAATGGCTTCGATGAGCGGTCCTTCATCTTTGTAGGAAGCAGCAAGATCTTTGAGTGCTTGAATTCGTGCCTTGAGCTCGTCTTTCTTGAGCTTGACATTCTCAGAGGAGGTAGCAGTAGGAGCGTCGCTTTTGTCTGTCGCTTCAGCAGCTTTCAATGCAGCGGAATTGGCAAGAGAGTTCAACTCGTTCTGTGCCTGACACAGAAGAGCTTGATGAGAGACGAGGAAAGCCTTCTTCCTCTCTGCAGAACGACGATTTTTGAGCTCGCCAGGCCAGAGGTCGTAAGCCTTCTTGAAGCCGATCTTCCATTCGCCCTTGGGGTTGGAAAGCTTGGAGGATAGTCGAATGGTTCGTCCAGTGAAGGGCGATTTGAATTCGAGGTGAGCTGCTGCGCTTCCGCTGGAAGAAGCTGAGACAGGCTCGATGGGCTGGAGAGGGATGTCACCAGCACCGGTGCAGTCAATTACATCAACTACCTTGCCAGGCTGATTGAGACCAATGGCAGCAGGGTCGACACCTGTATCGAGAATGGCAACACGAACATTGCGACCATCGTATTCGGGATACTTGCGGAGAAAGCTGAGAGCTTCGGTGGTGTCTTTTGGGAGAAGACCGCCGAGGGGGAAAGGATCGCTGGGGACAGCGCGAGCAGATGGCATGGTCGTAGAGGAAGGAGCTGCGTCGATGATGGAGGCAGAAGCTCGAAGATGCGGAGTAGTAGAAAGAAACCGAGCAGAAGCGCAAGGTATGGACTTTGCGATTGTCCTGCGACTCGAGAAAGAGCGTGTGGGGTAAGAAGCAATCGAAGGTTTAAGTAAAGAAGAGCGAGGGACGGAAGCAGTGCAAGCCGTGTCACGAAGCAGACGCGGAAGGACCAGGCTACGCGGCAGCTGTATCATGCCCCAAAGCTGCGATGCTTTTTAGGATGTCCTAGAGAAGGCGAGGATGAGGAGGATGATGAGGAGGAGGAGGAGGAGGAGGAGGAGGAGGAAAAGAAGCAGCAAACGATGGCTCGACCGTTTTCACTTCAAAAGCGGACCCTTGCGGCGTTTTGCCGAAAGCACAGGCGAGAAAGCGCAGCGTTCAGAGAGCGCAGCGCAGGTGACACACGCTTTTCCCTTTGTTCATTCCGCTCAAAGCGTGCGCAAGAAAAAGGCCACGACATCGTCTCTCCTGTGCTTTTTAGCGCGAGACGATCACGATAGAATTTTATAAACACTGTTACGTTTACAGTTCAAACAGCTATCAACCAAAAATAACTTCTCGGGACTCGCTCTCTTTTGGAAATCTTGCTTTCGTGGGCGAAAACTTGTTGGAAATTTTTGAGTGAAAAGACCCTTTCTGTGGAGTTGGCTGAGCATTATTTTCTCCTCTCCCTCTCTCTCTCCCATCTTCGACCATCAAAAGACCGCTTCGAAACTACTTCGGTCGCCAATAGATCTCCATCTAGTCGAAATGCCACCGAAAAGGTACTTCGAGCAGGATGGGTCTGCTGCAGAGCCAACCTCTGCCTCCCAACCAGGAGTCGAGGTTGCAATTGCCTCTACCGACTCTCCCAAGAAGATCAGTAAACGTGAAAGCAACAGAGAGGCTAAAGCCAACACCCTCTTCATCTCCAGATTGCCGTATACCGCCACAACTACCGATCTGCAGACCATGTTCAGCGAGATTGGTCCCTTGAAGCGAGCTTTCGTTGTTACAGATCAAGAGACCAAAAAATCCAAAGGTGTTGGCTATGTCACCTTTGCCATTCCTGAAGACGCTCATACCGCTATCGAACAGCTGCAAGGCAAGTCTCTCGACGGTGGCAGTCGTAAAATTCAAATCACCTTTGCAGACCAGAAGGATCCCACAGCCAACAACAAAAGACCTACCATCAAGTCCGATCCCGACTCCTCTCCTTCCGTATCAAAGCGTCCACGTACAGAAGGTCCCAAGTCTGCTGCTGTTCGCGAGAAAGACGCCGATGCGGTCCGTACCGTCATTCTTTCTGGTCTGGCCGGCTGCAAACCCGCTCCTGACTCCAAGCAGATCTACAAACGTGCACGCAAAATTGGTGATGTCGAGAATGTCATCTATCCTCACACTTCCGCGCCCAATCCGAACGATGTTGCTCATGTTATCTTTCGCACACCCAATCACGCCATGACCGCTGTCGAAAAGCTTCACGCTCACATCTTCAAAGGTGTCCAGATTAGTGCTATCCTCAAGAAACGCGCCGACAACGCAGCCAAGATCGCAGCCCACATGCGTCCAGAGACACTTGCAAAGAGGGAAAAGATGCGTCAGGATGTCGAGAAGAACAGTGGAAAAGGTTCCATGCCGGTCTTACTCTCTGAAATCGACAAGTCGAGTCGATTGATTATTCGAAATTTGCCGTTCGATGTGAATGAGGCGGATCTCAGGTCGATCTTCTTGCCCTTTGGACCAGTTTATGAGATTACCATTCCCAAGGTGAAAGCGAAGCCCAGCGCTGATGACGTTGATAATGATGGGAAGGATCTGAAAGAGGATGCATCAGTGGCAATCGATGTTGACAGCGAGAGTGATGACGATGAAAGCTCTTCCTCAGATGCAGATAACTCTGAAGATGATGAGGTTGCAGAGAGCGACAAGCCGAACGAGGTTGCTGCAAAGGAGGCAGAAGATAGCGCAAGTGTCACAAGTGATGCAAATGATGACGACGACGACGACAATTCCGACATCTCTGACGAAGAGGACGAATCCTCTGCATCCTCAACAGAAGACGTTGTCATCAAGACTGAAGAAGAGGAAGATTCCACCACAGCACTCTCCGCTCCCACTCCCACTTCCAAACCGGTCACTGCCACCGTTAAACCAACAATCGAGAAAGGTCGAGGTTTCGCTTTCGTCTGGATGGCATCTCGCAACGACGCCGTTCGAGCCATTGAAGCTATCAACGGAAAAGCTATTCAACACGGTGCTGCTGAACGTGCCGCTTACAAAGCCGCTCTCGGTTCCCGTGGTCGACGTTTTGCCAAAGTTGCTCTCGATCGTGTTCGTGCTAATGCTCAGCCTGAACGTGTTGTTGCTGTTGATTGGGCTCTTTCTAAGAAAGATTGGGAAGCTAAAGCGGACGAATCGGAGTCCGAAGATGAACCTGAAACTCAAGAGGACGACCAAGAGGAAGACGAAGAGGAAGACCAAGCAATCGAAAGACCCAAGCTTCCAGCACCAGAAGAAGGTACAACCCTATTCATTCGTAACTTACCTTATCAAGCAACTGAAGAAGAACTTCGTAATCTGTTTCGAACATTTGGACCATTACGATATGCCAAGATTACGATGGAAAAAGGTACAGGAAGAAGTAAAGGTACTGGATTTGTATGTTTTTGGCAATCTTCTTCGGCTGATGCAGCTTTAGCCCAGGCTAAGATAATTGAAAGAGAATCGGGTGTTTCTTCTTCGATTGCTGGTCAAAGTAATCCATTTGCAATGCCTTCAGTTCTTACTGCTGATCCAGCAGCACCTTTGACTGCTAGTTTAAATTTGCATGGTAGAGTATTAAATGTGATTCCTGCAGTTGATCGAACTGAAGCTTCACGATTAGAAACTTCAGGTAGAAAAGAGAGAGAAAAAGGAGATAAGAGGAATACATGGTTATTGAGAGAAGGTGTACCATTTCCTAATTCTGATTTTGCAAAAAAATTATCACCAAGTGAAGTTGAAAAGAGATTGCAATCATTTCAAGTACGAAAAGCACAAATGGGAGTTAATCCATCCCTATTTATTTCTAAAACTAGACTTTCTATTCGATCATTACCACTTTTTGTTTCAGATCGAATGTTGAAAAGACTTGCTATTTATTCTATTAAATCTTTTAATTCTGAAGTAAAGGCTGGAGAAAGGGAAGATTTAGATTCAGATGAAAAATCTGATCTTACCTTATCTTCTTCTGTTGAAAATAGAAAAAGAAAACCAGGTGAAAGATCTACATCAGTAATACAAAGTAAAGTAGTTAGAGCCCATGATAGGATTGAATCTTTGACTGGATTAGGAAAAAGTAAAGGATATGGATTTTTAGAAATGAAAAGTTTTAATGAAGCTTTAAAAGTAATTAGATGGTGTAATGGAAATAAAAAAGTTAGTGGTTTATTAGGGGAATGGTGGAAAGATGATTTACAACAACAAGTTGATCGTTTTGCTACACAGATACATTCTAAAAATAAACTTTTGGAAGAAGGTGGTAAAAAAGGAGAAGAATTGGAAAATTTGAAAAAAGAAATAGAAGAATTAATTACAAGAAGACAAAGATTGAGATCTAAAATTTCAGAATTAAGTGAAAATAATGGAAAAGAACAAGGAGAAGGAAAAGAAAGAGGTGGAATGTTAATGATTGAATTTGCAATTGAAAATATTATTACAACCAAAAGGAGAGCTGATAAATTAAAAGCAATTAAAGAATCAAATGAAAAAAGAAAACAAAGACAAGAACAGGACGAAATCACAAAACAACAACAGGTAGAACAAGAAAGAATTCATGCTTTAGCAGCCAGGAAAATTGAAGCGGAGAAGAATAAGCCAAAAGGTAATGCTCATGGTCATGTTATTGGTAAAAAGAGAAAAGAGAGAAAAGCTCGTCGTAATTGATTCATTTCTTTCGATAATGTGTAGTCACTCAATGTTGTTTATTCATTCATTTTCATCAAATCAAATGTTCCTTTTTAACCAAACGAAAATTGAGATTGGTCTTGGTGTTGTGAAAAAGATGATGAACAAAGTTTAAAAGTATTATCCCAAATCCCCGAATCATATCATATAGAGAGCAAAAGTGAAATCAATGTATCCAAACCTACCACCAACCAGGACCAGTTCCACTAGTTGGACCTTCACTATCAGCAGCATCAATAATCAATCTGAATTCTCCACCAATACCTTCTTGTGATAAATCCAAAGCTAGCATTCTTCTTTCCAAACCATCTTCTGAGGTTAAATGTTCTCTAACACCCACAGCAGCCGCTGCTGAACCTAAAATATCAGATATCACTACACCTTTGGTAAACATTTTTTGATAATCTAAATAAAGATGGATGGTTCCAGATTGAATAATGGTTGCATGTAAGCTAACTTGTCTTGTTTCTGGATTACAAGCTAAATATTGTAAAGCGATTCTGTTATTTCTATCAATCAATACCGGTGGAACTCCAAAAGTTAATAACATATCTCTCAATCTAACTGTACTTTTTGGTAATTCGCTATGAAGAGTTGAAAGAATATAGTTGGGAATAGCTGCAGCAAGATCAACATGACCTATATAAGTAATATCACAACCACCATTCGGGTTACTTTCAAGATAAAAAGCAGCTTTGAAAACTTGAGCTCTAACACATCCTTCGACTTGTGCAGGGATTCCTGGAACTTGTGGTAAGCTTTGATATCCCAAGACCATGCTAGTCGTCGTAAAATCAGGGATCTTTTGAAGATTTCCGTTGGAATCCCAACAACGAAGAGCTTGAATACCACAAATATCTCTTGGTTTATAAATAGGACCGATACCACGCCAAACGAGATAGAATAAGAATTCATGCATACTGAAGGATCTCATGATGTGGGCGGATTGAACGCGTGTATCCCACATCATACGGAAACCGGTCATACGAATGCCGGTGAAGACTTCAAGTGGAGTCAGACCCGCTGCATGCGTTTTGCCTCGAAACATGGGCATAATGGAGAAGGGTTCTTCGGGTTTTCGAGGATAGATGGCAATTTCACAACCATTGTGGATACCACGATCTTCCCAACCTCCTTCGGTTTCTTGACGGAGAGTGAGGAGAAGAGACATGAGTTTATCGGCAATCTCTTGCCAGTCATTCTTCCAGTAGCCTTTTTCGGCAGGACGCTCTGGGATGATCGCTACATTTGGTTGCGTCGACATATTTGCAACAAAGCTGGCTGCTAGAAATGTGTTGCTATAGTCTTAGTTGTACGTTGCGAATGAAGGAAAAGGCAGGAAGTGAAAGACGTTGTAACCTCGATGTGCCAATCGGCTGATCTAGGTTCTTTTACATTTGCATGTCGACTGTTGCGCGTTGAATATTGGTTGGGGGAGAGAGTATGAGGAGAGGGTGTTACTTGATCTGATGTGGAGATGGTCCGCTCGAAGAGAAGCTGAGTTGTTTGTGATGCGCAGAGCAAAGCAGTGCAGTCGAATTTAGCTGAGCAAGTGTGACTGTGAAGAGAAAAGGTTCCGTTGGTGAGGTGATAGTTGGAAAGGAGCGTGATGATTTCCGCAGGAAGGTGATGGTAGAGAGGAAAGTAGCGGCGGCAATGGCGGTTACAAGGTGACTAGTGATGAGCGATGAGTGATGAGTGATGGTCGGTCGGTCGGTTCCGATACAGGAGCACCTCAACTGTTGATCAGATATGTTTTAGCTTGAAGCACCTGCTGTACTGTACCCTGGATCCGCGCACCGAACTAGACCGAGCGCAAGAGGAGGAAAATGCGGAGAACCCTAAATTTGCTTCTTGTCTCTCCACCGTTCGGAAGCAGAAAAGCTCTCACACTTGCTCAAGAGAAGGAAACTTGGGAGGCGAATGTGATTGTCATGCGTTTTTTCGTTGCCTTCTCGGTACAATACTGCAAGTTCGGCACCCAAAGGATTGGGCTTGGGAAAAAAACAAAAGGTGCATGTTCGGAACTGTCGGTTAGGTGTCAGTGCGTCAAAATCTACGCCCCGCTCCCAGCGTGCAGCTAACTTACAGCTAATTCAAGCATGCAAGACTGAGACATGTGTTCTGCTTTCTCTCACTTGGCGCAAGTGACCGGCCACTTTAATCCAATTAACTAGCATCGTTTCGCAATCAGAGGTCCTTACAGCTGGGTGCAGGACGCTTCAAACAATGTGATGCCCTCTGCAGAATGCTGTCGATGGTTTGTACATTTTGCCAACCAAGTAAGTGTGGCAGCAGCGACAGATCGACGTGCGGAGCGTGAAAATCAGAAAACAGAAGCAAGCGAAGAAAAGTGGCGCACTTGCACTTTTTTGTCTTTTCTCAGAGCAGCCGCTTCTGCTACTGCTTCCGCTTCCCAACGCTTTTCTTGCCAAATCTCGCTCGCTCAAAGTGTTGAACAACCACGAACCCTCACGCCCTTCTTGTCTCGCCTACAGTACGCTGTCTTTGCGCGATAAACCTATCCTTCCTTCCTTGCTGCCAAGCCGTCGGATATCAGTTCGTATAGTTGACTCTGCCGAGCGACTTGTAAAAGTCCTAGCGATGTCTTTCCGGAAATGCATCCTAAAGCAACGAGATGGGATCGCGATCTCGTTTCATTGCTTCGCTTCCAATGCATTGCCGAGTCCTTTTTCATGATTTGTTTGTCCAAGATACAAGAGCATCAAAGTGAGCTGATTCGATGTGTTCAAGACGAGCGAGCCTTATCAAATTCTGGTCCCTTCCCATTGACCCGATAATGGAGATCGGGGCATAAAGATGAACAGCCCGATTCGATATGCCCCTGTCATTCCCTGCAGAATCAGCTCGGTTAGGGTCCAGCCGGTGCTGCTCCGTTCTGTGGTTCGTGGCTTCCGCTTTCCGCTCAGATCGCGGCTTGTGTGGAGAAAGGTGTTATCAAAGCTACTCACAGTCACAGCTCCCACCTTGACAGCCAGCCAGCTCCTTTGTTTCTTACCCCATACAGCATCTTCTGACATTGCATACCAACGTTCACCAATCCTCGGTCCTGCAAACCGCCGAAACCTTCTCGGACGTCAAGGAGAGCTCCCATCTTCGGCCAAGTCCACGCCGTTTCGGCTGTCAGAGCCATATCCTCGCTTCCTATGCGTCCACTTCGAGGTGAGGAGCAAGGCCTCCTCGCTCGATCAGCGTCACACGATGGATTCTCCACACCGCTCTTAACACCACAGCACGAAGATGGACCAGCTGAACCTTTCATCAAGACCGGCGTGGAAGCTGCCCCCGCTTGGAATCAAATGTCATCAACACAACGCACCTTTGTCTATGTCACTTTTGGTTTACTAGGCATGGGCGTTTTGCTGCCCTTCAACTCGCTCATCACACCAGCAGAATACTTTCGATCCTCCTTCGCACGTACACCATATGCCAATACCTTCAGCAGCTGGATCACCGTCTCTTACAACGTCATCAGCATCCTCGTCGGTATTCATGCCACCGCAACCGGTGGCTTTGAGCGTTCAAGTCCACGTCGTAGGATCACGCTATCTTCCACTGTCATCGTTGTTTCCGTCTTTGCCTTTGCTTTGTCAACAAGGATTGGCGAGTCCAAGCTTGCTTCTGCTAATGGCCATCCACAACCTTCGGTAGCAACACCAACCAACACGTACTTCTACTTTACCCTCTTTGTTGGAGGCTTGCTGTCTAGTGCATGCGCGTATCTCCAGAACAGCGTTGTATCGCTCAGCACTGCTTTCGGCGCTGGAGGAACTTTTATGGGCTCCATGCTTGCAGGCCAAGGCGTTGTCGGAGTTGGCATTAGCATTTTTGGTATTGCATCTGCTTGGTCGCAGCAAATCACGCCTGAAGAACCCCTTGACGGCACACCAGCTTTGGCCCAACAAGCAACACAAGAGACCGCACGCAGTATCGCTCGTGCAGCTACCCTTTTCTTTGGTATGAACACCGTCCTCATGCTCATCGTTCTCGCGTCTTTCCTCTGGCTCGTCAACACACCTCTGTACATCCAAGTCATGGCGAAACAAGTTGCAACCATTGACAAGATCGAGGACGAGCGCGATGTAGCACCAGACGATGATCGAGATGCTGATCTCGAAGATCGTCTGGCAGCTTCAGAGCATGGTATGATGACACAGAGCTGGCATTCCATTCGATCCATCTCTCATCCTGCCTATAGCTCCTGGCTCAAAAAGGTGCCAGGCTTCCACAAGCTCTCACCAACAACACGCGAGTCGCTGTTGCGCATATCGCTCGTGCAGTCCAAGGTGAAATGGGACTGTGCTGCAGTAGCTTTTGTCTTTGTGGTCACACTTAGCATTTTCCCTGCTCTTACGTCTTCTGTCCAAAGCGTGTTCACCGGATCTACAAGATCAAGCAACACTACCATCGACTTGACATCACCACAATTGTTCGTACCGTTTCACTTCTTCCTCTTTAACCTTTCGGATCTATTGGGCAGAACATTGCCAAGTATTGTTCCAGCGACGTTGATCAGGAAGGCGAAGGCGTTGTTCTCGCTATCTTTGGCGAGGTCGCTCTTTGTACCATTGTTCATGGCGTGTAATGTTGTCAGCACTAGTCAAAGGAGCGGTCCGATCAGTAAGGGGGGTCAAAGCGGCACCGAGGGTTGGTTGACAGGCTTGATGCAATCCAGTGATGCGCCATTCTTTGCTTTGATGCTGCTTTTAGGATTCTCAAATGGCTTGGTCAGTACTTGTATCATGATTTCAGGACCAAGTAGGAGTAAACTTGTCAACAGTAAAGGTGCAAGTGAAGGACCATTGGCAGCAACATTGTTGTCGTTTTGGTTGTGCGTTGGTTTGGCAATTGGAAGCGGTTTGAGTTTTCTTACTGTCAAATCGTGAAAACGTTTCGATCTGACTTCTGTTTGCACAGGTCATTTCATTAGATTACAATGCTTATTTTGCAATTTCAGCATCATCCTCATAGACACAATCAGGACATAATGTTCGTTGGAAAGGGTGTTGACTGTACAAGCTGTGGCTCCCATTCAGAGCAGGTCTGAGGAAGGTCGAAGATCGCCTGTGTAATTGTATAGCACACGATTCTAAAGCGCAATCAGGAAAGTCATCGGGCTTCTCCACGCTGAGCTGACCCTGAGTCGCGCACGGTCCCTTGAACAAAACTGAATTTGAGAGGCTGTGTGTTTGAGAGAGAGTGTGCAACTCCACTTTTGGCTCTCCGCAGCTCCATCACATCCGATTCAGGCGTGCACATCGTTCTTCCCAGCAACCTCCATCGACCATTCATCTTCTCTCCATCCTAGGTACACTTTCGAAGCTGAAGCATACGACGAAACACGACGCGCCTGCTCATCAGAGCCGAAGCATCCGCCCCTTCACGAACTTCCACTCCTCCACTGGTTGCAGTATAGTCAACGATGACAGACGCACACCAATCCCCGCTCCTCCTTCTCCCGCTCAAATCCACCGAAGAGGTGGATCTTGGCTCAGCTGTAAAATCCCTCATCGCTAACAGCTACGGTGAAGATCCTAAAAAGTATTCTGAGCAAACCTCTACCCTCAATCGAGCACGACAAGATGCAGTTCGAGGAGCATCCTCTGATTCTACCGGTCGAGACTTACTCTTCAAGTGGTTTCACATGTTGGAAATGCTGGAACTCCGTTTTCCCGAATTGCGGATTCCTTTTCCGTGGAAAGACGCTTTCACACAAAAGGCAATTTCTCAATCTAGTTTAGCTTATGAAAAGGCATCGATTATCTTCAACATCGCTTCGACTTTGTCAAGTTTTGCTTCCAGTCAGCCAAGGATGTCAGGGAATGCGGAGGGATTGAAGAGAGCTTACACGGCATTGAGACAGGCTGCTGGGATGTTGAGCTATATCAATGAGAACTTTTTACATGCTCCAAGTACAGATATGAGTAAAGATGTTGTCAAGTGTTTGGTGGGGATTGTCCTTGCTCAGGCGAGTGAAGTCTTCCTGGAAAAGACCATAGAAGAGAAGAAAGCTGCTGGATTGATCAGCAAGTTAGCAAGTCAGACTGCAACTGCCTATACAGGACTGGTGGAGGACGTTAGAGAGAATGTCACGAAAGGGATATTTGAGAGAAGTTGGAGTTATCTGATTCAGACAAAAGCAAAACATTTTACTTCTGTCATGCAGTACTACAAAGCTCTGGCGGATGATGCAGCAGGTCAACATGGTGCGTGTTTGGTTAGACTGACTGTAGCAGAGACTGCGTCGAAAGAAGCAAGGAACTTAGTGGTTACTTTCCAAGCTACTGCAGCAACAAGTAGTACAAACGATCGACCGTCTTTACCAACCGATGCAGGATCGGCTTTGACTGCTATTGTCAATGCTCAAGTCACACGTTGTACCGAAAGAAAGGAAGTAGCGGTGAAAGATAACGATTTGATCTATCACGATATTCTACCTTCCGAATCATCTTTGCCAGCAGTAGATAAACTCGTCGCTGCGACCCCCATTGCCATTCAGGAAATCTTTGCTGCTCCGGAAGTCCAACGTGTCATTGGTCCGGATCTTTTCCAAAACCTGGTTCCGTTGGGTGTCCATGAAAAAGCATCGTTGTACTCCGAGGAGAAAGCTAAAATCGCAAGAGCTGAATCGGAAAGGAACGACTTAGCTAATGGCGAACTACAAGCTTCTCTTGAGTACCTTGGTTTACCTGGAAGTCTCAAGAAGTATCGAGCATTAGCACAAGGAAACAATGGAAATGGAAGTAGTGCGATGTTGGATTCGCTAGCTGATCCCGGTGCGGAGGTGATGCGATGGTCAAACGAGGAAGCTGAAGGAGGAGGTGGAAGAGGAGCTGATGGTTTAGGTGTTGGTGTGCATGGAGTGGATTCGGCTCTAGCGAAGATCGAAGGAATGAAGAAGCAAGCCAGAGATGATATTGATGCTGCACTGACTGCATTGGATGATGAAAACAGGGAATGCGAGAAACAGAGAGTTAGGTTTGGGCATAAGTGGAATCAAGATCCTGCCGGTCTTTCTACGAAAGAATTGAGGGCGAATTTGAAGGAGAACAAAGAAGCGATGCAACAAGCGAGTCAAAATGATGTACAAATTGGCGAGTTGTGGAAGTCGATTAGGGAGGATGTGCAGTTGTTGGTTTCAGGTAGGGAAGCGTTAGAAGCTGCTTTTGCTGCTGCTCTTACTGGACAGACTGGTCTTTACGGAGGATCTTCCAATACTCAGCAAGCTTCACTGATTGATGTTTCGGCAGAAGAAGAGACTGCTTCTGAATCCGAACTCGCAGCTGTCAAAGCCAAACTCGCACAAATCGATGAAGCACTTTTGAAACTCAATAAGATTCAAAAAGAACGATCAGAGGTGCTCGCCGATCTCAAGGAAAAGATTCAAACTGACGACATTTCGCAAGTTCTCGTCCTGAATCGCAGGGCGCAAAACGTGGATTCATCGATTTTCGCTGCAGAGTTGGAGAAGTTCAAACCACATCAGAATCGGATTGCGGTTAGTTTGCATCATCAGCAAGCGCTGTTAGCGGAAGTGAATGCCAGTTTCAAGGAGTTGAGTGAATTCAAGGTGAGTAAGGCGGCAGGAAGTAGGTGGGATGAAAAGGAGAAAGCGAGGAATAGATTGGTGGCAAGATTGAGGAAGGCAAGAGATGGGAATGCGCAGGTGAGGGCGGGTGTGGCCAAGGGTTTGCAATTCTATGAAGAATTGGAGGGGATTGTGAAGGGATTGAGGAGGGATGTGAATAGGTGGGTGGGGGATAGGAAGTCGGAGAGAATGAGATTGGTAAGCGAGTTGGAATGGGAGGAGAAGGGGAGTGGAAGTGGTTCTGGAGATAGGTTGGTGAGTGGAATGGCTGGGTTGAGTGGGTTGTCTGGAGGTGGAGGAGGAGCAGCAGGACCGCCCCAGCCTCCGCCTGCTCCTCATCGACAAACGAGTTCAGGGTATGGTGGTATTGGATCACCTGGACCGTTGTCGCCTGGACCTCCGCCTCCTCCGCTTCCTGTTGCGGGGTACACTCTTCAGCCTCAGCACCAATCATCTTATCACCAGCAACAACAGCAACATCCACCTCCACCACCACCACCTGCAGCACCGGTTCACGATCCATATGGATCCATGTTCTCTAGTGGTCCTTTCATGGAGAATACTCGGGCTTCTCCTGCTCCTGCTCCTCCTCTTACTCGTCAGCAACCACCTGCTACTACTACTCCAAGTTCGGCTTCCTACGGCGGTACACCATTAGGCTATGGCGGGGAGAGCCCTCATACTCAACGTGCTCCTTCCATCGGCGGAGGTGGAGGAGGAGGAGGAGGAGGAGGACCGAGACTACCTCCGCCACCACAACAATTTCAGACAAGCTTCTCACCCACCCAAGCACAGAATCGATACTCTTCACCTCCTCCTCCTTTGTCACAAGGCTATGGTCAGCACAGTGGATACAGCTCCATCCCACCACCTCCGCCACCTCAACAACAAGGATATGCCGGACCAGGAGCAGGAGCAGGAGGTTATGGCGGTGGAGGAAGAGATTACATTTCCCCTCCACCCCCTCAATCTCCTTCGCATTATAGTGTGAATGGACAACAGAGTCAATATGGTTCATATGCTCCACCGATACCTCAACATTCGGGCTCGGGTGGATATAGTCAGCAACCACAGCAACTGCAACAGCAAGGGCAAGCACAGTATGGAGGTTTTGCAGCTGGTTCATCCCAACTCCATCATCAACAGCAGTCGTCGGGGGGATATGGACAGCAGCAGCAGCAACAGAATAGAGCTGCTCCTCCTCCAACATCGTCATTACCTCCTCATCATTATCAATCACAACAACAAGGACAAGGAGGCTATCATCAGGGAGGAGGAGGAGGTGGGTATTATCAACAACCTCCGTACTAGAATTTGCTTTCTCTTTTTGTTTGATTGAGAGTGTAGATCAATAGCGTTGTTTTAAATTTTATAAGATGATTGGTATTCGTTTCTTTTGTGTGTGTGGATGATTGTGCGTGATTGAGACAGTTGTGGGGGGAGAATGTGTATAGATTCCGTGATTTGATGAATGAATATTTACAAAGATATTTTATCTTATGTTTGTGTGGATTTAAGCAGATTTATGATCATATTTTAACCCATTTAAACCTAGTAATTGATTTTCACTTCTTCTTATCCACGTCTCCACCACTAACATTAATCCTACTACAGCAGGAGTAAAACTGAACCAACCAGCATTACTAAAGTTCCCTGCACCAAACACTAACAAAGGAACGATAAGACTACCAATGAATACGAACCAGAGGTATAGTAGTCGGGGATTAGATACTAATGAACTGATAGCTATACTATCTGAATTTGTTTGTTCTACTGGGGTTGTGGTATCTGAACGAGTGTTGATGGGAATTTTATTTCCGGTTGCTAAACGAAGTTCTGATAGAGTTGGAACGAGATATTTAGGTGCAGTACCGAAAGGATGAGATTGATAGGTTTTGGAGGAGAAAAGGGAATAACCCATTAAAGAGAACAATTCTAAACTTGATAAGTATAAGAAATAAGATTGAATTCCAGCAAAGATTAGATAGATAGGAAAAGCGGGGAGATAAGTAAGATGTTCTTCTGTTCCAATAACATGTACACCATGATGAAAAAGTGTTAAATGATTTTCGGGATGAGAACCATCTATATAAGATGGAATGGGTGTTAGGTAGAGAATGAATACAAGTAATTGCATGAAGAGAAGTGAGGCACGGTAGAAGTAATTGGAAGAATCGTTTTGAGTTTTGAGTTGAGCAAGAAGAGATTCTTGTTCTTCGGTTGGGATAGGGTCGTTGAGATCATCGTATTTGTCAAGATCGGAGGAATGAAGTCCTTTATTGCGTGATTGAGGTCCTGATGTGGACATGATTGAAAATAACCACCCTTCTGGGGAAGAAGGAGAAGGAGAAGAAGTGGGAGATGAGAAGATAGTGTTGGTGGTGGAGAAGAAAAGAAGAAGAAGAAGAAGGGATCGAAAAAGGTCAAAAAGTACAGTGCCGTGTTGTTTGCGTTCGGCAGCAAAATGCACACAATAACAACAACAACAACACCTGCGGATTCGATGTTTCGCATCATCGGCAAGACCGCGTCACTCTCTCTCTCTCACTGCGAAAAGGGAGAAGAAGGGCTCTGCGGATCTCGGCATTGTGAAACTTGGGGGATTTTTTTTTATCTCCGCGGCAATGCTCATTCATTCCTCTTAGCTTTAAGCGCGTTTTTTTTCGGATTGCTCTCCGAAGGTTATACGTCGCGCACGGTCACGGTTCTTGATCTCACTTGTCACACCACCTTAACCACCATCACATACACACATACACACACACACAAATATACCCACTGTGACTCTATCTCAGACCATCTTCATCTAGCCTGAATCTATCGCAATGTCTGCTGTTATCGATAGCACCAACTCAGACAACACAACTCCTAACCTACTTCACGTTCAATTTAAAAACCCCGAATATCTCTCTTACCTCACATCCCTTCAATCTCAACTTTCCCCTTCTTCTTCCAATCCCAATACCTCCAAACCAGATCCATTACATCCTCTTACCGAATTCAACATTCTCTCTTATTTCGCAACATCACCATTTTTCGATCGACGTTCAAATAATGAACAAATTCGAATGCAAAACATTGCTATTGCCAACAACACTCAACTTTTTCAAACATCAGCTTCCCAAGAAGAAGAAGAATTAAAACGTTTTACTGGTTTAGAATTTGTTTTAGTTCATTCAAAACCTCCTCTGAACTTCATCATTCAAAAAAGATTTAGAGTTTCACCAACACAAACTATTCCACTATCATCTTATTATGTTGTAAATGAAGCAATTTATCAAGCTCCTGATTTATATTCAATCTTATCTTCTAGATTGGTACGTTCCTCCCCACCCCCTCTCTTCAAAAGAAAAGAAAAAGCTGATAGAAAATTACGTTTGACAATTGGAAAAAAAAAAAAAAAAAAAAAAAAAAAAAAAAGCAATCAACAATTCTAGGTTTAAAATCAAGTTTATCAATTCAAAGAAAATCAAAACCTAACTTTGATCCTAGAAGAGGTCATCATGGAAGATTTATAATTCCTGATCCCTCCATCAAAAACGACGATAAGATCGAAGAATCAGAACAGATTCAATCCCAATTCGACTCAACAACAACAACAACAAGTATAAGAGAAGAAAATCATCAAATTAAAAAAGCAAGATTTGATTAAGTACAAAAAACAAGTCTCACATTTGTGTATCTTTTTACTACTATTTAAGAACACAGAAAAGAAAGGTCTTCAAACACAAAGCATAGACCCGTCTCACTAACAACTCTCAAATGATACCCGCAATACATACCCCTGTGCTCATATAATATTTGCACAACTACTTCCGTATGGAAGAGAGAGAGAGAAGAGAGATCAAAAATGCTGTGTATATTGATATTATGAGTCGGAGAAGAAAGGTAAGAATAAAAACAAAGAAGGAGAAGGTGTACAATCGATTGAGAGTTCAAATCGACCACAACTTCCAATAAGTTACCATCTGTACAACGCCCTCTTTCAGAAAAAAGAGCTGTATCCAAACGGATAAAAGCGGAAGAGAATTCCTACATGAACCACATTGCCCTTATACAGAGCTGGTAATCCAGTCCATGCTTGTGTGTGAAAGATATGTTACTTTGAGTGTGCAAAAGATCGAGTCCTTTTGTCAGGGACTTTCTTGAAAAACACTCTGCGCTTTTTTACTTAAGCATGCATCCAAGAGGATCATCCTGCGAACGAGTGTTAAGAATCAGCGCTACAATCAAACCATACAAACCTAACACTTCAGCGAAAATAAGAATCAAAATCATACCAATGAACAACCTAGGCTGTTGAGCAGTACCCCTAACACCTGCATCACCCACAATACCAATTGCAAATCCAGCTGCCAAACCAGCCAATCCCACCGAAAGACCGGCACCTAGCTGAATGAAACCAGCATACAAAGACATGGGCGTCTTGATATCTCCTGAAATCAAAACACTGACCACAAGACCGTAAATGGCAATAATACCAGCCATAATGACGGGAATAACACACTTGATCAAAAGATCAGGTCGAAGAACACCCATAGCTGAAATACCGACACCGGACTTCGAGGTACCGTAGGAAGCACCGAGACCTTTGTTTTTTTTGGGGTTGAATCGCCATTGGGGGATGCCGATCAGCAGATTGACAAGGAAAGCGATGAGTATTGGATGTCAGTTGAATGGGATTCTAGAGGAAATGGTGCAGTCGATGTTATCAGAATCGATACGTACAAGTAAAGACGATGGCAGCAGTGCATCCCTATTAGTCACAATGGAAGAGGTAGAAGAAAGGAAAGGTTGGTGGAATGGTAAGTGTCGGTCCGATACTGTAGCAGAGGCAGTCCGGTCGCATTTGATTCAGAGCTTGAGCCATCCCATCCGAGCGTCGTTTATGTCACCAGCTCCCAAGTCCTCCTGTTCTTTACTGAAGAGAGAGAGGAGGTGTCGAGTGGCAGATTGTTGCGCCTTGCTGTGCTCTTTTTTTCTTTTCCTTCTTGGCAAAAGCCAGCCAGCCAGTCGATTCAATTCGATTCAATGCTTGTCGGCTTTTGCTTGTTGTCATCCTACTACTTACCATAGCACCAAAGAAGGGAGCGTAGACGGGGCAAAGCTCCGTGTTAATCTTGGATGGATCCATCTTGTCTGTGTTGAATGTATAAAATGTCGAATCGACGCTGTCGAAAGGGGGATCAGAAGGAAGAGGCGATGATGATGATGGTGGAGGTGGGGAGAGCGTGATGCTGAGTTGCCAAGTCGGAACTGGAGAGACAGAGAAAGAGAGACTGCGCGCGTGTGTGTGTGTGTGTGCAGGTCACAGAGCGAAGCAGCGACGTTCGCAGTTGGGCAAATTCCAAACGCACAGACACCCTGACCAAAGCAAGCAAGCACAGAGGATGTGAGCCAAGAAAAAGAGAGGCTCGTGAACAGTCTTTCGACAGCGCAACGCAGCGCAGCGCATCTTCTCTGCTGTCAGCTGCCCCTTTAGATTTATGGCAGCAGCAGCAGCAGCAGCAGCAGCAGCAGATCAGTTTGCCAGGCAATTTTCTGAATCGAGACTACAAATCAGCCAAATTCGATCACAAACGGAAATTGTAATTCTCATTTCAAACCGAATTTATCTGCGTACAAAGATGTTCGTCGCGTCGGCATAACATGCTTTGGCTATTTTTGCAAACATTATGATGCCTAGCTACAACAGTGTCATGATGCTCGTCGTCGGTCTACCTCTAAATCTCACAAGGTGTCTCATGTGTTCAATGTCTGGAGTAAGGAGTTGATCAGCCGTATATGAGGGATGCAATTGCACTTTTCTAAGGACAGAAGCTTATGAGTTAACTCGGAGATCTCTTCATGCTGGCAGTGCCAGGCCTTGTTGCCATACGAATTCGCATTTCAGCATCTTCCTGTCTAAGCGCAGCATCAGGTTCCCCGCTGTTCCACACCGAAGGTGCAGTCCACGATGTCGATGCCATTGCAATTCCTAATCCGACCGAATCATCACCGGCTGTACCACCTCTCACCCGTGCTGATTGACGCTGAGCGACATTCGATGGTGAACGATGCAATGCCCATTCTTCAGCTTCATCACCCATCGCATCATCGCTGTCCTTCCTCCTCTTATTCGCAACAAGTGGTCTGGTCGAACAAGGTGTGGATGGAGACCACATGGTCGATGGAGTGGCTGGGCTGTTTGCCCATTCGCTGTGACGGCTGAATCGAGCTGGTGTGGAGAGCATGCTTTCCAAGGTATGTGGCGTGAATATGTCTGCATCGGGGGACGATGTGTGCGAATTGGTTGGCGAGCCTCTGGCAGCTGCCCTTGGCGGTCGTTCTACTTGGTAGTACTCTTCGACAGTAGGGTCTTCTACGATCGTGCTCACTGTCTGCTCCACCATCACACCTCCCCCAACGCTGACGGCTCCTCCACCGTTGTTCTTGCTTGCGAAAGAGCTCGACCCAGAGACTCGAAACGATCGCTGCCTACGAGGTTCGTTGGTCTGAGACGAAGACGGCGAAGTTGCTTGTAAATCTGGCGTCATCCCTGCGGATGTCGACTGGCGTAGCGAAAGAGACCGGCTCTTCGGACTTGGTGGATCTTGTTCCACCCTAGCAGATTCATTCTCCTCATTCAACTCCGCATACGCATGCAACGACCCTCTCCCTACCCCTGAAAGCGACCTTGCTCTACTATTCCTATTCATCATTCTTACCCTATCCAACCCAATATCCTGACTACTCCTGCGATGCTCTCCACTCGACAATTGGCTCAATGTCGAACTTGCCCAAGCTTTGGCATCACTCAATCTCCTCCTGCCACCTCCTCCTTCCCCTCTCGCTCCAGCTCTACTCAAACTTTGATTCCTCGTAATCAAACTTGCCCTTCTACTTCCACTCGACCTACTTCCACCCGACCCTGCATTGAAATTAAAATTCGACAACACCGGTTCATACGTTCTACTTAAAATCGCAAAGATAATCACACTTGCCAAAACCACCGTTACCCAAACCACCACCAAAAGCGCAATCTGAAGCGCAGATGCAAAATCATTCGCTTCCCATGCCGAATACCAAGTTGTGATAAGTTTGCCACAAAAAATAACGAAAAATAAAATGCAGAGCATCAATCCAATGAATTGAACAAGGAAGTTTAGGTAGAATTTTTCCAGATATCGTTTGTGAGAACTTTGTTTGGCAGCAGTTGTTTGTGCATTGGTGGGTTGTTCGATGGCGGAAGGTCGAATGGAGGGGAAGAAGGTGTTAGAGGGTTGATGTGAATTTTGAAGCTCTTCGCGGGTAGAGTACATCGATTCGGTTTGAGCGTCGTTGATGATTTGTTCTGCTGCGGGGGTAGTTGAGAATTTTTGAATAGTTGGAGTGAGCTGAGCGTCGAGAGGGTTTAATACGCTTGCAGAACGCTTGATACCACCAGCTTCGTGCGAAACCAGCGTTGCGCCGTCAGACACCGCTGATGAGATGGACAGTGATCGCGGTGGTGCTTGAACGGACAGCAAATGAGGACTTGTTGGACTTTTGGGAACTGTGGCTTGCTTTTCAACATCTGCATTCACATCTGCATGCGCTTCTGTATCCTCTGAAACTACCACATTCGCAAACACATCTATCGGTCTGCGTTTCGATACCTTTTTTCCATTCTGAACCGCAAATGATTCACTAAACGACCTGTTTTGCTTAAACGATTTCAACGTTGCCAACTGTTGTCTCAAGGTCACAATCAAACTTCCTCCCGCTAAACAATAACAAATGAATAACAAACACACCCAAGCTTCCCAAACAGCCATACAGATGGACAGATAATACGCTGCATCCAATACTTTAAACCATATACTCTGTGCTTCTATCAACAATTCTCTCGAAAGTGTTGCTCCGGAAGGAATACTGGAAGACCATTGATGATAATGCTCAAAAGCTTGACTGAATTTTTGTTGTGCTAGCACAACAGGAATAACAACGCTGATAATTTGAACAATCGGAATGCTAAATACGAAAAGATTGACGATGAAAGGTGTAATGCCCATTCTCAAAGCCAAGCTATGAGGTTTACCTGGTTGAGGAGAGACAAAACTGAGTGCATCTGGTCTAGCATAAATAATTCCTACAGTTGTACACCAAGCTCCAAGAATAAGAGGTAGCCATGTAAGTCCTATCCAAAGAATAATGTGTTTTGGAGATTGATTGTATTGATACCAAGCGATTACTTGCCAACAGAGTGCGATGAGTAAGATGGCAAAAGTGCTTTCTATTGCAACGAAAGCAGTGATAGCATTGGGAACGATCAAAGTACCATTACTACGACTGATTAAACGAAACAACCAGAAAGATTTTTCATAAAGACGTCGAAGGATAATGAGAAAAATCCAAATTCCAATCACCGCTGTAAGGACAGAAAGCACTTTGAGCTGAATGAAAGTGCTCTTGTGAAGTTGCGGGTAGAAAAGAAGACGGATGAATTGTTCCAAGGAAGAGACAGGGTTGGAATCTTGGGTAAAGTCTGGGAACCAGGCTCGACCACCAACAGCACGAATCGTTGAGAAGATACTTCGAGGCGGTGGTGAGGGAAGGTTGAACTGGTTGTTGAGTGTCGCGTACGACATGGTGCTCGTTAGAGGGTGTCCTATGTTGGGGTCATACCGAGCAGACTGGGGTGGGCTTTTGATCAGATGTGCGACTCTCTGAGAGCTGGCACTGACAGCTGTGGTGGTTGTGTTTTGCCAAGATTGCCGTTGATATGATCTGCTGTGATTCGGTGGGACGGCGCAAAGAAGTGACGGTCAGCCGCAAGCCAGATGCAGAAGAGGGAGATCTTGCAATAGGGAAGGAGTATAGAGTGGTCCAGCTCGTGGATTCTGCTGGGAAACAAGTATAAGTATGGTCGAAAAGGAAGGCCGTAATAAGACAACTCCTATCTTGGTGATCACATGGGAGAGAACCCTGATCATGAACGAGCTGTCGGTAAGCGGGGCAACGAAGCAGAGCTCAAAAAAGAAGAAGAGGCGCTCAATAGGCGTGTTTGCAGCATAGATGAGATCGTTCTGTTAGCCGCCGCCTCTTTGTGCCACAAAGGCATGACAGGACAATGAACAGAGCGAGATTCACTCGTCTTCTTCGGTTGCTGTGCTATTGTAAATGACTTTCTGCATGAGGATTAGAAGCGAGGACAGTCATACAGCACGATTGAACGAAGAATCTCAAGCAGGGTGCTGCTGCTTAGCCGCTGATACACGGCGGCACTTCGGAACAGAGATGGGGGCAAATGAATGATTCAGTTCTATTTGCCGGTCTAAATGCACAGAACAGAAGGGGCAATTAAGCCTGCTGGTCAAGAACCGAAAAGCGGGGCAAGATCATTGGCATTGGCGCAAAGAGGAGGGGCAATTTAATGAAGACCGAGTATAGTATCCTGTTAAGCGAGACGCAAATCGTCAACCAAGAAGAGCAAGCGAGAGCCGCTTCACTCTATGCAGTACAGTATCAAGACACTCAGGAGCTTATAGACGGCACTCTCACCGTCTGGCAAAGCGGCAGAACTTGACAACTCCAAAGCGCGCTTTGACTTCGCAAATCTGTCATTGCCCTCGCACATGTTTGAAGGTCTTCTTCTGTCAACATTTTCGGTAGCAGTAGACTGTTTCACTATAGTCAGTATCTGGCAATAACACTGCCAAAAGCAGCAAGATTGCCCATCCGATCAGAGTGCGGACTGCGAAATTTGTAGTGCAAAAAACTAAGCGAGTTAGTTGCATGGTGCATGGACACGATGAATTTGATGCGGAAGCGAGCTCTTTCTGGCCGGTTTCGGGGTCGAGTTGAGACCCCATGGAGTGGAGCACGAGAACCAGAAGAAAGCATTTCTCTCTTTCTGTGTCTCAATCGAAACAGATGGACAAGCGAGATGTTCTGTACAGTACTGTATACTGTAGCAATGGGAAGTTCGGCAATCCTTCCATTGAAGTCTCTCAACAAGCCAGCTGCAAACGTGATTTGCCCTGGTCGTCTGCTTTGTCCCTTTGCAAGCTTCTATCGATCCCAGAAAGAATTCAACAAGCGAGGCTCTTCGATCAGTGAGAAACAGTCTTGAGAGCTCGGAAGGCTTCCGAGTGTGATCATAGCGTGGAAACGATCGATTCCAATGCACACAGTTCCACGGCGTCTCGCTATTGCAGTTTAGCTTAGCCGCTCGCCGAGCCTCGTGTCAAGACAGTTATCAGATCGCTTCATGGCAGCAGAGAGAGAAACAGAGGAGTAGATAGCATTTTCTTGCACAAGGAGATTTCCTATTTGGCGGCTAATAGACCACAGCGGACGCTACTGTACAGTACAGTACACTCTTTATCGCTTGATGATCAGTCTTGTCGCTAGTGCAAACGACAGGACGGAACGGGAACGCAGAGCATTGCATGGCATTGTTCCCTTCTTGTGCTCCCTTGACAGGAGGTAACGTTTCTTTGCGCGGCGAATCTGAGACAAATGTGGAACATGTCTGCGAGATCTAATTGGAGCTGATTCGTGTCTGCACCCTTCTTCTGCATCTCGTTCCATGGGACTGTGTGGCTTCTAATGCACCGCGCACTGATTTTCAAAGACAGCTAGATCCAAAAGTGCACGAACGGCAACCTTCAGGTTCAGCTGCATCCCACCGCCGTTTGCCAATGCTATGATGTGTGACCGGACTTCTCGCGAGTAACAGTCATACCACGTAGCAGCTGCGAGGTCGTGTGTAATGGTTGGTGGCGTTTGGCTAGCACAAGCTAGAAGCACGCTAATTACCACGTCAACGTTTTTTGCGAAGTGCATCTCACGTCGCCGAACATCACGACTTTGACTTTCAAGCTGGCATCGTCGGCGCCGACATATGCCCGTCGTATGCAATCGTCCCACCTTCTCAAACACGAACTCATCTAACCGTCTTGACAGGCGAACGAGCATCGAATCAAGCCTGCATGCTTCTTTCTTCGCTAGCCGAGAAGTAGATACAGCTAAAACTTGCTCATGCAGCCATCTGTCTGAGTGCGACCAACTCTTCCTTGTTCGACTTCAGCGGTCGCGAAAAGAAGGTGCGCCAAAATCTGCATTCGGCTCGATCCGAGCATCATGGTGTGGGAATCATGCACATTTCGGTCTCTGTCTAAGCGCCCCACGTCTTCGGAATACGCGGTGCTCGAACAACGAACAGCCGGTCGTCAATCATTTTGGGTCATTACCGCGTGTTATAGGTCATTGCTGGTGCAAGTGTGTTGATAAAAGTACATGATGTTAGCAGCACTGACTCGTAGAAATTTAAGCTGATAGACTTGCAGCCCGTCTTGGCTTCGTTGTGCAGGTGAATGCAATGTCTAAATGATGTTGTCGCCTTTGAACGTCCATGTATCGTGCCTACCGCGGCTCAGTGATGGGCATGTCGGCGTACAGCAGAATCTTTGCGTGCATGTACGCATGGATGCAGCGGCCTCCGACTGTCCGACCTTTGGTCCGACCCGGGTTCGAGATTCGGCAATGAAACATCGGACCATCTCTAATCAAGCGGATCCTCGTCAACCGCCATCGGCGCTGCTCTTGATCCATTGACAGGTGTCGCTGCTGAGTCAATCACAAAGAAGTCCGAGTTCCGGAGCGGCCTTGACTCGATCTTGGCTGCTGGCGTTGCAGCTGCTACAACATCGCCTTCCGATGGTGTCAATGTACCATTGGGTGTGCCATCAATGCTTGCCTTTGCACTAGACCCCACTGCCACGCCAGCAGTTGCCAGACGTCGCCTCTCAGCCACCGACTCTCGTCCCTGCTTACTGCGAAGGAATTCTCGAACCGGCCTCATGGCTGCATTGCGACATAACTCCTTCAGATCACTACCGCTGTATCCTTCGGTTCGTTTGACAAGTTCCGACATGTTGAAGTTTGGATCGAGCGGGGTGGCCGAAAGCATCAGCGAAAGGATCTTCTCACGCTGAGAGGCGTTGGGGAGCGAAACGGCGTATCGCTTGGGCAATCGACGCAGAATCGCCGAGTCGATGTCGTTAGGTCGATTGGTGGCACCAAGCACCATGATACGGTCGGTGGAAGACGTCAGACCATCCCACAATGTCATGAACTCTGCCTTCATCATTCCCGTCACTTCGTGGTCTCCCGTTGCACGCTCTCGAAGGAAGCTGTCGATCTCGTCGATAAAGATGATGGAAGGTTGAAGCTTACGTGCCAAGCTGAACAGAGCAGCTACGAGCTTATTGGATTCACCAAACCACTTGTTCGTCAGTGTTGAGACATGCATATTGATGAAGGTAGCACCACTCTCCTTCGCTAAAGCTTTGGCAAGCATGGTTTTACCGGTTCCTGGTGGTCCGTATAGCAAAACACCCTTGGGTGCGCCGAGCAATCCACTTGCATTGGCAAAGAGCTCTGGGTAGCACAATGGCGCGATGACGCTTTCTTGCAATGACGAGATGATGCCGTCGAGACCGCCAATGGAAGCAAAGTCGACTGGGATGTCCTCTGGCAAGATGAGCTCGGCAGAGATCTGCTCTTCGTATTCATTGAGTTGGAGATCCTTGCCGCGCAGGCCGAGCTTGCCTAACTTGGCGTCGGCCACCTTCTTTGAGTCTTGTCGCTTCTGTCGATTTGGATCTAATGACGACATGACGTACTTGAACGCGTAGTAGAAGGCGACTTGGCTCATGGCGAAGACGGCCACGTCGGTCATCATCTTCCATTTCACCTCCTTCATCTTGTCTGTATGTGGTGGGCTTTTACCGTGATGCTTGGGCTAGCTGTGACGAGGCTGTACGACCGCCTGAATGGGACTGCACTATTCTGTGTGAGATGGTTACCCCGCGAGTTGATGGGCGCAAGGGTGATGAGACGGCGAAAGGCGGATGGCGATGGCGAAAAGAGTATTGGTGGAGGAAGATGAGAGGGCAGATGAAAGGGTAAGGCTTCAACTTTTGAGGCATAACCGAAGGTTGCCGGAAAACGGAAGAGCTGAGCGACAGCTTTCAACACGCGAAAAGCTGAGCTGGAAGAAGAGCGATTTTCCCGAGATGTTAGGGCGATGTCTGGATACAAATTGAGAAATCGGGCCAAAATTGGTCTCTCTTCTGCTGCCAAAGTGGAGTAAAAGGAGAAGGTCGATCACCTTAGGCAGCGCAGCAGCAGCAGAGCAGTCACAAGCGAGAACACATACGCAAGGCAACGCGCAAGGACCCTCTCTCTCTCTCGCGAAACTTGACTTGAGCTTGGATTTGGTGTTGGTCCATTCGCACACCTTTTACAGTACAGTCTTCTCGACATTCACCACACGTACATCTACTTCTACCATCCTACCTCACTTCTCTAGCTTCGCCTCTGTTCGTCAGCCTCAAGACACCAGCACGGGGTAACTCTCTCACACGCACTGCGGGGCTTCACATCGACCTCTTTAGCCCAAGCCGCTCTCATCGATCATCACCTTTTACGCAATCCTACTACGAACCCGTCTCGGTCCGTGACGCCAAAGTCGCAGCATAGACACTCAGCATGAGTATTATGGAGTACAATGGTGGTAGTGTGGTGGCAGCAAAGGGCAAGAACTGTGTCGTCATTGCCTCGGATCTTCGACTCGGTCAGCAAGCCATGACAGTGGCTTGCAACTTTGACAAGGTATTCCGCGTAACAGAAAAGACCTACGTCGGTCTGCCAGGCTTGGCATCAGACGTAGCAACATTGCGAGAACGATTCCGATACCGTGTCAACATGTATAAGATGAAGGAGGAGCGCGATATCGAGCCAGAGATCTTTGCAAATCTAGTCAGCTCAACACTCTACGAGAGAAGATTCGGACCTTACTTCATCGAACCAGTCATCGCTGGAATCAACTCCAAGAACGAGCCTTTCATCGCAGCAGCAGACGTCATCGGATGTCTCAATTTTGCGAAAGACTTCGTGGTGAGCGGAACAGCAGGAGACAAGCTTTTCGGTATGGCAGAAGGTCTTTGGGAGCCTGATCTCGTAAGTTGACGTTTCCGTTTGGACACGCCTAATTCATAGCGGCATGACTGACAATCCTACTTTGCTCGAAATCACATTGAAACAACAGGGACCAGAGGAGCTCTTCGAGACAGTATCGCAAATCCTCCTCGGTGCATTGGAACGCGACGCATTATCAGGCTGGGGTGCTATTGTTCGCATCATGTAAGTATTCGATTGAGTGACCCTCTCTGGAGTTTTGGTGTTAGACAGTTCTGGGCACATCACTGACACATCTCCAATCTGCGATATAACGTATCATTCATCTTCCAACAGTACACCGGAGAAGGTCATCGAGAGAACGCTCAAGGCGAGAATGGACTGAAATGCTAGAATCTCATTTTAATCGCCTTGACCTCATACCATACATCACTCTTTGCACTCCCAGCTTTTCTCTTGTACTTGTCTCTCTCAGCAATCACAGTCTACATCTATCCTGCCTGTGTGTGGATCTTTCCGCGTCCAGCGTGCTTTTTGCACCTATTTTTATTGGGTTTTAGCACGAGACTTGCACGGTGGCGCTTTCGGTGTCCAGTTGCGCTCGCACTTTGACGATTGTATGCCCATATTCACACATCTTCGGCTCATAAGTTCCTCGCGCACTCGACACCACGTTCCGAGGCGGAGCACTGAAGCTATTTCAATCGGTAATCAACTGCATTGGTCTAGCAAATCAACAAACTAAGCGGAATGACCCTATCCTTTACTTTGTGTGGTGGATTCTGAGCTTGCCGGGAACATGGTTATAGTTGGCAGCATAGCTCTTAGGTGGGATGCGCGCCACCTTGGGCTCTGTGACGTGGTAATCCCATCCCTGCTTCTCGCAAAAGTGAATGGCGTCCTCCTTGGATCGGAACTTGAGCGAAGTGCCCTGCATGTAGTCGCCCCTGTTTAGGATCGGAAATGAATGAAAGTCAAAAATGGAATCAGTAATCGGTTCGATCCGGGACGAACTTCAGCAAAGATGTGATTGATACGAACGAAGAAGCCCAGCCCATCAAAGGGTTTTCCCATCGTGCGGAACCCTGAAGGATATCAAAGTCGACTCGCCACTGCTTGGTACCAGCCTTGCCGGAAGAGTTAGCGGTCTTAGCAGGACGGAAGATTCGGACCTGGCGCTGATGAAGCTCCTCTGTAGTACCCCAAACAGAATTGGATATCAGGATAAGCCGCAAGAGGAGATGTAGTCAGTATCTTATTCTGAGCGTGGATTGAAGCGTATCATGCAGAGGAAACGCTTGTCCACAAAGATGGGTTCGTTGGTTGCCACAACTTGTGTATTTCCAGCCGAGCCTGCGGTTGTGCTCTACGTACCAGGGGCGCTGCTAACAAGGTCAGCGGTCACAGCCCGCTCATGTCGTTGGAGCTGTTCGGCGGCAAGGTCACGACCCTGATTGTCGGTGCGTTTGGCTGGTGTTGGCGAAGTGTTGGGGTTGACTGGGTCGATGGTGTTACGAGCCACGGCTGAGATGCGGATGTATCGTGCACTTGAAGATGCGGAAGCGGCAGCACGGAGTGCCTGGGTCGACTGGCGAAGGAGCGACATGGCGTCTGTATGTGTGTGTGTATGTGAGTGTGTGATCTGTGGTGTCCTTCCTAGGAGAAGATGGCAAGACGAGAACGGAAGAGTTGGTAGCAGCTGCAGGATGGTATAGCGCGACAAAGCGTTGCGAGTTGATTGTCAATCCGAACCTCAATTTCGGCTCCGAAGTGTCGGTCTAACAAACTGTCCGAAATTCTGTGAGTGTTAGTTGACAGAAATCTGCTTTTTCGTCATTCGAGCTGAACGTTTTCGCCGCTTCGAGAAATGAAAATTGGACGACGTAAACGTTCAGTTTGAATTAAAGAAAAGCAGCAAAGTGCGACCTCACATTTCAGAATTAATTACTCCACACCAATTGCGCCGAATCCCGAGCCTGAGCTCTAAATTTCTGGAACGAACCCTTTCCTTCCTTTATGCGACTCAGCTACATATCATAAAGCGTAGTCAAAGTAAGACCAACTCACACTGGACAGCACAATCGCTTCCTTAGCAGCCGAAATAACCGCAACAAGAGCATCACTTACAGGCTCTTCATATAGTCTTGCTTCACCTCTCGCCCTCCGGTGCATAAGGGTCAGGACTAGGACTACTGGGCCAAAATGGCATCCCAACCACCACTGGACGAGCGACAGATCCGCAAACAGCATATTCGACCTCGCTTCCTCGATCTGGCCGAGTTTGACGATGACATGCCCAGCGATGGGTCATTCGAGTCTAGCAGTCGAAGAGCCGCGCCAGGTGGCTCCTTCTCGAATTGGCCGCCAGCTGCAACAGTAGTCAGGAAGAAACCTCCAACAATCGCCTCTTCCAGCAAAGCGAACACCGCTAGTGCGCAGCCAAAGGACGGACAGCAAGTTGTGCACAAGTCTACGGTCGAAGACGCCGAGGATCACTCTTTTGCGTCGAAGTCAGCACTCGCCGACTCACACCCACAGCATAACAACATACCAAACCCGCAATCTTCACAGCAGACCCGGACCGTGCGCTTCAGCTCCGATACAGCGATCGACGATGACCAAGGCGCATCTCCGCGAGCGCCGCCCAAAGTCAGTGTGGACTTCACAGGATCTATCATCGGCACCATTCAGGAGCGTCCGCTTGGCGAGAGGAGAACACGGTCAAACGCCTCGAGCAAACCCAAAGCTTCGAGTTCTCGCTTTGTGGTGAGGAAGAGGATGGACGAAGACCTCCAGAGACACGAGGAGCAGAGACAGCAACGGCTTCAAACCGAAGAAACTCCAGAAGGACAAGAGCCAGGCACAGGTTTCCCAGTGGTAGCCCATCGCGATCAGATCACGCCAATCCTTCCGCCCACCTCAGGAAAAGCCCGGGCAGCAGACTACAGCGAAGACATCAACACAGTCGAAGCGCCTCAACGTGATACCTTAGCTACCCAGACAGCGACATCGAGCATATCAGCAGACGAGGAGGAATGGCTGGACGAAGACGGCAAGGTAATGTCGGCGTTCAGAAAGTCACGATTATTACGACAAGGCTTGCGACCTACATCCGTACGTCTCAAGAGCACAGCTGCAACAACCTCCGCGGAGCGGGACGGCGATGTACCAAGCTTCAAGCCCGACCCAACGCGGGATCCGGGTGGCGGCGCCGACATCGACGCTATCACCGCTGTCCTCTCGGACATCTCGAGAGAGAATGACCAAAAGCTGCGTCAGATGAGTGCTGCTGAGGTTTCTGACGAGATCCGCAGTCTGGAAAGCCTCTTTGGCAGAGATGTTCTGGATGCACTACGCAACCGCAAAAGCGCCAATGCCAGCGTCAGCGCTCCTACCAACCTACAAGCTAGCTCCAACAAAGCAATTGCTATACCTCCTTCTCAGACATCGAAGGACACCACCGACAACGCTGCGCAAAGGGAGGCAGAGGACGGCCCACTCGCCATCAAACGTCAGTACTTCCCAGCCTGGCCTGAGGGACCCAATCCCACGCTCGAATGGATGATGCCACAGCCCTCTTCCACTCAACAAGGCTCCACAGATTTGCGTTTCGATTTCTCCGGTCAGGTCATTCAGCGCGGAGTCCAGACCGACAAGACTTATCTTTCAGGTCTGCATCATCACGGCGACGATCAGGATTCGCCTGGTTATACATTCTCCGAGCTCATTCATCTGTCACGCAGTACCGTCGCCGCCCAGCGCCAACTTGCGCTCAACGTCTTGGGTCGAATTTGCGAGCAGTACCCAGCGCTGTCTAGCGCCGAGAGCAATGGCGACGCGAAGGCGGTGCAGCTGCTCAACGAACGTGCTCTCCTCTTAAGGGCCCGGACCATCTCGATCTCGCGATGGCTACTTGGCGACCGTCACTTCACGGTGCGATCAGCTGCGTTGCGATGCTTAACCAGCGCCATCAGATCGCTGCCCTCAGACATCGCTCCAGCTCTTGGTGCCGAGCAGAGCATCAACTTCAACGACATGTTTAAAGCAGTGAAAGGCGATGCTGAAGAAAAGGCCGATTCCTCCGAAGCGAGTGAAGTCGAGATCAACATCCAAAAAGACTGGGCTAGTGTCATGCTTGATTCTAATCTTGTCAGTCTCTTCCTCGACAGAACGGACAGCGTCATCACATCGACCTGGGAAGCTGAGTTGGCGCTAGAGATACTCCTTCGCATTGCATCGTGCTCGGCTTTTCACGCCAGTCAGCTGTTCAAAACGGATCCCGGCCGCTTGTGCGACTTCATCGTGCATCTCGGTCTCAAGGTGTCTTGGCCACCAGTGCCATCTGACGACGCATCCAGTACTGCCACAGTAGGCCGACCGGGCAACTTGCCTTCAATTATGGCTGTGCGCCTCTTGCACCTTGGTATCCTCAGCGACCGCCAAATCGCAGAATCAATCGTGCTCACTGGCAGCATCGAGCATCTTTTACGATTCATCGTAACACCGCCCTGGACCGTTGAGGGAGATTCGGTCTCGGACGACAAGGAGGACGAAGCGATCATTTCCATGACCTATCAGATCTTCGATGATGTGCTGCAGCTCTTCACCTCCTTGGCGTCGTACGGCTTCTTTGCATCGGTGGTCGCGCGCACGTGGGACTTGTGGCGAGAGAGCAGCGCATGGGCGATGGCTCAACTGGCAGGTAATGATGCCGCCAACACATCACCTCCCACAGGTGAATGGATACTGCAATCAAGATTCACTTCATCGCAAAGGATCTTTGAGCTTCTCGCTGCATGGACGCGCTGTGCTATGTACCCTCACGAGCTGATGAATGCGCACGACATCACATGGACACAGGTGCGAGATTGGATCGACACGGTCAAGGATGCTTCAGAGCTTTTGATCAACCCATCTTCTTCAGCGCCAGCATCAATTACCGCGTCTGCTTTCGGCGCGCTTTGCGAGTATATTGACTCTTGGCTTGGCTGTGCGAGCACCAAAGAGCCCGAATTGCTGTTCAAGTACTACGATACGTGCAAGAACGTCGTGTCTCGATGTCATCAGCCGATTCGACAGCATTTTGCGCAAGTGCTTGCATTGTTCTCGACGGCTCCATCGCATGACATCGCCCTGGATGAGGCAGAGGAGGCATGTCGTGCGTGCCATAGGTACCACGACCTGTTGCAGACAATTGAACGTCTCGATCAGCTTGCGCCGAAGCAGTCTGAGACGAAGACGCTGGACAGCGTGGTCGGCAACAATGCAATGCTGAAGGAAGGTTTGGCGCTCATCTCGTGTGTGCCAGTATGGCGGGCGATGCGCAGCCTGGGTTCACGAGCCTCAGGTCGCCAAGTGTATCAGGACACGTTCTCGCGCTTTGTCTCGGCCACCGTCGGTACTGCCAAGAACGTTCCACTCCAGCTGGCAGCGGTAACTCGCCTTGACGCACGTCAATCAAGCCGTGTGGCTGATATTATCATGCAAGCGACCAAGCACCTCACTGACGAAGCCACTGCTGTAGCGTTGAAGCCCTTCTTGCTCGAATGTATCGTTGGAAGCAATCGTCTTCCGGAAAGCAGTGGCACAATTCACAAAGGGGATCGCGAAACCTTGCCTCTGTCGCAAGTCAAATCGCTGTTCAAATCGAAGAATCTTCTCGCCGCTGACAGTGGTACGGGCGAGCACATACACAAGCCGCAAGATGACGATGCAGATGATGACGAGGAAGATAATGATATTGATCCTATCACAGGCAGCAAGTTATGGAAGTGTCCAGCCAACGAACTACCCATCCGTGCAGATTGGCCTCTGCTTCCTCTTGATGACCTTTTACACAGCGGCAACACCGCTGTCTTCAACCGTCCTGACAATCTCGATGTCGACTGGAAGCCAAGCGAGCTTGACATGGTTCGCGCTTGCATTCGTCTCGCAGTCTCTGTCTTCAGATCCCTGCTTGCAGATGACAATGACAGGGATACGGACGCTGTAGAGCTAAGCGCAAAGCTGAGCAGTCTTCCGAGTCCGGAACAGATTCTACTTGGCGTAATGAAGGTGTTCATGCTGGAAAAGGACCAACCAGACACGTTCACTGACAAGAGTGCTGCTGGTGCAACCCAGCAGAAGCAGACTGGCATTCTTACTGGACGAGATCTGTTCCGCGATGCCGAGATCTCCTCTTTGCTCACCTCGCTCCTGGATATTGCGGATCATCTTGTCTCCCTCCGTCAGCGTCATCGTGGTTCCATTTCGATGAGCACTATTACTCTGGACGAATGGACAACCGCGACGTATGGTAGTGGAATGTCATTTTACCAGTTCTTCACCGATCTTGTCGGATTATGGGACTCAGTCTCATTCGGCGATGCAAACTTTGCACGCGTTGTTATGACCGTCGCTAACGCTGGCTGCTCAGGTGGAGTGTTCGAAGGCGAACACGGCATACCAGTGGACTTCCGTAGGTTGGTATGGAACGACTACAGTGACAGTTTGCGCAGCATTCCCGCAGACACTCGTGCGCCCGAATGGATGCTCGACTGGGAAGATAGGGATGTGGATATGCTCGAACATTACTGTCGCTACCTCGCGAATAACGCAGACACGAATCAGGCTAAGAAGACGGTTGCTTGGCAGATAGCAAAGCATCATGTTGCAGCTGCTGCTCGGAGGCTCTGCAAGGATGACGAAGGCAAGGGATCGGAAGAAAAAAGGGTGGAATCGATTCTGAAGTCGTTGGTGGCGGCTAAAGGCGAAGGTTTGATGCGGGAATTGCTAGCTGCGTCAAAGCCAGGGCCTGACGAAATGGCGAAAGGAGCCCTTGAGCATCTGCTTGCGCAATTGCAAGGATGAAATTGTCACTCTCAATACAACACATCATGATGAATGCAGACAAATCAGAGTATAGTCTGTCTTGAAAAATTTCATGCTTACATGCTTACAAGGTACAAATACAAATGCTGGTAGCGGCCGGAAGATTGTGTGTCAGACCGCAGAACAATAAAGCTATGATGGCTGGACAGAAGACCTTGCCGCAGATCCAGCTCTAGATGCGGCTGCAGCTCCTCCTTTCGACTTTGCTTTTCCCTTTCCACTCCCCTTTGCGCCCCCACCGCCCTTGCCCTTCCCTTTCGCTCCCTTACCCTTCTTTCCTTCCCTTGGGTCATCAGCGTCATCATCCAGATCATCCAAGTCCGCACCACCAGGCTGACCATCCGCGTTTGCTGTTGGCGGAGGCAAATTATCAGTTTGCATGGCACCCGCCCTCTCTGCAGCCTCTTCGACACCACCAACTCTTCTTGCCTCGGTGACCACTTTATCTGCGTATAAGAGCTGTTCCATACGACCCAACTTCTTTGCCTCGACATCTTTGCGAAGTGCATGCCTGAAATCTTCTAGCTTTACCCTTAAACGATGAGGTGCTCTTGGTGGCAGAGTATTCAGAATAGGCTCGGTACCGTTTGCGATTGCGCTTGGGTCTTGGGAAGCAATGAACTGCTCAAGAGTGGCACCGAATGCACTTGAGCTATTGGATATAGAGCTGGTACCGAGACCAAGCGAATAAGGACTAGGCCGAGCACGACAGCAAAGGTCAGTGATGAAGTCGACAGTCATTTCTTCCATGAGCATGACTGAATCTGGATCTGGGTTCGGCGAATCTCCGTATGCATACATGAGGTTGCGCAGATCGCGGGCAAAGAGGTTACGGTGATTGAAGGGACGACGGCCGCGAGCTTGAGCGGCGACGGCGGGAGGTAAGCCGGAGGTGGAGGAAGAGGATGCTTGCAGGCCAGAGTGAAGCGCGAGAGCTGGATGGATGAAAGGTACTGCTGCACCCTCGGTGACGTTAGCTGCTCGTCCTCCTCGCGTGGGTTGAACGGATGCTGCACCTCCAGTAGCTGCAGCTAGCATAGTCAAGGAAGGACCTGGCTGCGGATGGAGGGAGGAGCCTTGTCGTTGTCGTCCACCTGCTCCTCCCCCTCCGCGTTGCACGGAGCGCGTTGGCGTTGGAGGCATCTCGATGGCAGGGATTGCAACAGAAGGCGACCACTTTGATTACGGGGGATGGCTGCGCTGGTTTATAGATGCCATTGCATGCTGAGTTGTTGCCACGACAAGGACCAAGTGATGATTCTTGCTTGTTCTTCAAGGTTGTCGATGTCAAGAACAAACGTGAGCAAGCGAATCTGTCACTTTGTGCTTTGGGAGTATGGAGGTTCGGAACTCGGCTTTGGTACTCAATTCTGATTCGGGCGGGAAAGCAAGAACAAAAACTCAGCCAAGCCACACAAAGGAGAGCTGAAAGCGCTTGCGCGCTACAGAGAAATGGTCCCGCGACCTTGTTTCAGGGTCCAACTGTCTAAGATAACAAAAAGTCTGTGAGTGCGCACATGAACCCTGCATGGCGCACCTCCTCAATCTTGCTTGCTCTCGTTTGCTTGTCAGCTATTGTATTACAATAGTACTGTATGTCGAGACCAACGCTTACACTTTCGCATCTTATTGCGATCTGTGATGAGAGAGAGTGTGTCGCAGTTCAATTTTGTGAGAGTACGGGGCGGACGTACAGCAAAGCGCCGTGAGTGTGCGGAAAGTATAACCTTGTGCTGGTCAAAGCGCTCTCTGAGTTCACAGCTGATTGACTAGCGCATTGACACTTTCGGCTTGAGTCCAAGAGTCGGCTACGCCTCCTTCACTCTCTCTGCCTCTCTCTCTGCGTGTGCGGAACAAGGGCGAGACCCCTGTTCAAGACAAAAGCTGAGTCGAGCTCTCACTACCGTAACCCTCTCGCTACTCGACCGCCATCCCTCTTATAAAGTCAGTCCCGCAATTGACATCCTCCATCCCGACTTCCCACATCGCTATTGCGGGATCCTAGCAGCGACGACCTCCCTTCCAACGTCGACACGCTGCAGTTGGCTGCTCGATACCTCCTCGCACTTCTCATCTTCCGACTCTGACTTCGACGTTTCTACCATTTACGATGCCGACCATTCCCGCAGCCCTCGAGCTCGTCTGGGTCAATCGGTCTCCGAAGGGTCCGACGTCCATGGACAACATCGACCCTAGTACGTTCCAAGTTATCCGTGTTCCAGCTGGAACCACCAAGACGATCTCCCGCTCTTCGTCTGAAGAGATGGCCCCGATCGTCAACGACCTCGCAGACAAGATACTCTTCCCTCTCGCAAAAGTCGTCTCTCGAGAGCATGCTGTGATCGACTGGCTCAACGGCTTTCCGGTGCTCAAGAACCTCGGCTCGACTCACGGAACCTACGTTGCTCGACGTCAAGCGGTCTTCTCCGACCCCGGCAACGTCATCGAGACCGACAAGGATGCGCCGTTCCAATCAGTCGATGGCGTTTTTAAACTGAATGCCGGCGATCTGATCCAATTCGGCAAGGAGTGCAGTCGTTCCTCTTTTCAATACTTCCCACCCCGATGTTATGTCCGCATCCTCGACGACGACTCAGATTCCGACATCGTCAGCATCGACGAGCTGACTTTTAACACGCCCAAGTCCACACCTTCGTCTCAGCAAATCAGACAAGCCAGTGTTGTCGACCTCTCTGGCGACGACAGCGACGATGACGAGTCCTCTTCTGACTCGCTTATGGAAAGCGGCAATTTCAGCGATAAGGTCTTTTCCGACATTCCGAGCGATGTCGAGGACAGCGACGATGCGAGTCACCCTCAGAGCGTCGTTTGGAAACACTACGTCCCCGAGGCTTCGGACGCCATACTTGCTACAGAGCCGCGAGAATCCACGCCTTCCCCCTCTGCCGACCCAACCGCATCCGCTGAGATCGTATCCGCTCAGATCACAAGCACCGATCAACCTCTCGCACGCACGCCAGACCCGGCAACTCTCACAGCGAAGGTAGCGCCGCCTGCTGATGACGGCGGATCTGCGAAACGCACCATTCACGACATTTCGGACGAAGATGATGGTGCCACAGACTCGAGTACCTGTGCTCACTCTGTCAGCTCCACAACCTCAGCGACACACACTGCTGCCTCTGCATCCCCATCGCCTAGCAAGAAGGCCCGTACCTCGCCTGAACCTGAAACTGTTCGTCTCTGCCAACCTTCTCGCGGCCGCGCTGTCAGGACTTTTATCGCAAAGACGGCAATAGCCACCGGTCTCCTCTCTGTCGGCTTCTTCGGTGGCTCGCTATTCACCTTCAAGTCGTTGATGAATGCGGCCGCGGTTGCCAATGCTTCCCAATGATCATAGGTGTATTCCCCGTTCTCAGTCTCCTGCTCTGTCGTATCGCATATTGTCGTAGTTCTTCGTTCCTCATCCCAGTCTTGTAATCAGCCTCATGTGGACACTCTGTCTAATAGTCACACATCGTATCGCAATGTAAGGTCCTTTGTCTCGTGTGTCGGTGTGACTCATCACTCAATTCGCAAGACTGTGGACAGGCGATGTCAACGCTCAATCGAAGCATATGAGTCCCTTCAGCGTTGGGATCAGTCATCGATCCTCGTCTGGTTACTTTGCGCAAAGGGCATAGTCACGGTTCAGATTGTAACGAGAAGAAGTTAGTTTCGATGCTATTAAACACGTTGCGGGTGCAGGAACGAGGGTAACTATGTCGACACGATTCCAGCAAAACCAATCCCAACTCCTGTGTTATTATATATGTTTATATCAATCCGCATATCATCGTCGGGGGCGTAGCTCAGTGGTAGAGCATCTCATTTGCAATGGCATTTCTACGAAATACCGATTCCAAGTCTTGAGAAGGTCTGGGGTTCAATCCCCCACGCCTCCATAATTTTTGGCTTTCTTTTTTCGAGTTGACATTATTTTGGCACTTTTTGACATGACCATTAATTGCCTCGACCACTGAAGCTGTATTTTCAATGTTGTTCAGGGTTGACCGGTAATGCTGAAATATGTGAGCGGTTTTCTGCGAATCTGCATATAGTAGATCGGGTTTGTCTTGACTGAAACTGAGAGTCGAGGAGATGCTTTACTGTCGGAGAGGTTTGTCGATGTAAAACCTAAGCGTGTTGTTACCAGATGATCTTCGTCAGAGCTCGGGTGGAGCCGTTAAGCAAGCCTTCGTAGCACTGTCCCTCGTGAATGTTCTTACTTAGCTGAGAGGACGTTCTTATTTCAATACAGCTTACGGCCTCTGAGATGTACATGGCCGTGCTGCATGACCGAGATTGTTAGTGTACGGTGGGAGCCCAGGATGAGCCTGTCGCTTACATCGATGTCTACTCAATCGATCGTCTTCGGTGAGACTGTGTCCTCTGCGAGCGTTTGATGTGGAGCTTTTTGTCGTCGAGGGAGCAGCGAATGTTTGTCGGGCTGTGTATGTGAGCGGAAGGGATAGAAAGGGTCGCAATGAAGAGGACAAGGAAGCCAGCCAACTGCGAAGTGTTGGAATCCTTTGCCTGTTCAGAGGCAATTTCTGCCAACTCAAAGCGCAGACCGTGCTTTGTAAAATCACAGGACATGTCAGAACCCCAATCCCACTAGACAGGCGCAAAATTGAATCCACCATCCGTCTTTCATTTGGATCACTGAGATACTCGCACGCTCGGACCTCTCACATCCCGCCTTCAAAAACACACACAGTTGCGCAGAGATGCGCACTGAGTCGGGCTTTTCATCGAACGCACAGACGCACACGAAGCTTCAGAGGAGGGATGAGACTGGTTTATGGCTAAAGCAGACGCTGGGGCCATTGCTAAATAACTAAGCTGCTGAGTCGAAAGATGCTATAAGTTCACGATGGGCTGAGATGGAATCTTCTCCTCTCTCCTCAGCCCGCCACACGCCTCTCTGTAAGGGCCGGCGAGAACCTCTAGCAGCCTTCGTACCGGCTATACTTGTCAGGCGACATCACTTCACGACATCCGTGCTCCATACCAAACAACCTCGACTCTACTACCAAGATGACAGCGAATGAGACGGGATCGTCTGGCTCGCTTTCCACCGAGATCGAGTATCGCCTCTTGTATGCTCGGGACAAGGAGCCCCACATGCCTGGAGAAGAGCTTTACAACGAGATCGCATGGTATGGTGTCCCTGCCGGCGGTGTCCGATGGCAGTTTTCTACTCTGTACCGTCCCAGCAAAGCTGCTTACCGAGATGTGCTATTCCAGAGCATTGTCGAGATGTGTAAGAAGCACAACCTTACCGCCATCGACATCCGATACCCCGTTCCCCAGCAAGAGGGAGCTTTCATCGATGTGATCTTCTCCAACGAAGAAGATGTACACAAAGTGTACGACGAAGCCATCTCGTTCGAATTTTATGGCACGCGACCCGAAGTTTTCGATCGAGGCATTGCCAATCGTTATCACATTGCTCTATGCATTCAGACCTTACCATCCGACAGCAACCTTCAAGAAGTGCTCAAGGCAATCAAGTCGAATGGAAGAATCCGCCGTGCGGGTGACGTAGTCGATGTCTGGTCTCTCCATTGCCCTGACACCAAACGCTTCAACGGCAAAATTCTTGTTTTGCTCGCCCAGTCCCCTTTGGAATTTGGAGGTGTATCTCTAGTTAGACAACAAGCTAAGGTGCCCGGATGGTTCGTGTTCAACGAGGTCGCTTATCTCGTTCGATCCGCAGAGCGATTGACCTGGTGCTTCCACTGCCGTTATGATGAAAACGCTCCATTCAACAGCATGCATGCGTGTCCGAAGGCGCCTTGCTGCAGTTGTAAGAAGAAAGGTCATGCTGCCATCACTTGTCCTCAACGTCAGGCTCAGGTTGCCAGAAAGAAGAAGGACGGCAAAGGCAGTGAGACATCGAGCAGTGGCCATTCGAGTAACGATTCGACACCACGAGCAGCGTCGAAAGGCGATCGGGCTTCGATGGTGCGTCACTTTGCCGAGTTGGGCATTAGAGATGGTAGCGAGGAGGCTGAAGAGCTGGCTCGTGATTTTGGAGTGTTGGCGCTTTCTGAGGATGATATTGGTGCATAGGTCGCAGCTTTAGCGGTGGTTGAAGCGAAGATATACGAGGAGCGTGTTGTTGCGAACACACGGTGATACCGGTCATGCTACTTGATTGAATGCGATTGTGTTTCGAATTTCAATATGTTTGCGGAGAGTCTTGCAATGCTGCCATTTGATGTTTGACGTGAAGCGAGAGTTCGTCTGCTGAAGGGATTGAGCGTTGTGTGAATGGATCTGAGGCTGGGCTGCTGCAACCTACACCCCCGGCTGCATTCTTTGAGGACGCAGTCGTACTCTTGTTCAAAGCTATTGATGTAAGAGTAGACCTCGGTCTTGCTGTTGACTTTGACAACGGTGTCGGTGAGGCGGTTGTACTGTTTGGATCCGTCGAGAGCCTTTTTGGCGGTTGTTTCTTTGAGCTTGCCCTTTCAGGTGCAATGATGTTGCCAACGGACAGGCTTTGAAATTGGCTTGCATCCAATACATGATCGAGCATATCACCCATCTGAAGTGAGCGTGAATTGGGTAGTGGTGAAGTTGAGTGTGTCTCTTGCCGTAAAGGTGTATGATCGATTTTGCCGAAAACGTCTTGGTCATCGATCGTCGAATTCGGTGTACGAACGAGATTGTGGTTTGGAGAGACAAGGTTTGGGAGCGGAGATGTGAGATGTGGAGAGGTGGTCGAGGTGGGTGTGTTGTGAAAAAGTCGCCGAGAGGAGGGAGGTTGAGCGGAGAAGAAGGTGCTGTCGATGCTAGAGGTTGAGGTGCTGGTGCTGAGTTCCATCATGATTGGTTGGTGAGTTGTTGCGGATATGGAGTAGGGAGGCGGTGGTGAATCAGACTTGGTGGTGCGAGAAGAGGTGGGCACGATGGCTGGTGGTGATTCGAGGGTAATGCTGTTCATGCTTTGATGTAATGAGGAGGCAGATACTTCGGGTGATCCGCTCAGACTGGAAGATCGCTTTCCAATGATGTCGTCCATGTTGCCTATTAAGTACGTATGAGAAGTAGCGACTGTTAAGAACGCGATGCCAAGAGTCGTTTTGTCACAGCTTGTCGGCTCGTGAAGACTAAAGGTGTTGTCTTTCCGAACTGGTTAGGCTGTCGTTCGGAAGCTTTCCCGAAATCGACTTGACACAGTGAGGGAACGTCGGAATGCTAGTTGTGTTATCGAGCACTGAAGCGAAGCGAGCTACGATGAGCGAAGTTTTGGGATGGAGAACGAGAAGAGAGAGGAAAGTCGGAAAGGAGCCGATGAGGGAAGTGTGACTTTAAGCATGCACTTCGCATTCGCAACACACAGCTAGCTTGACTGTAAGTAAAAGGTATGCAGGCTATGCAGTCAATCGAGGGAAACTCACAAGAATATACGGAAACACATCGGCGCGCAGCGTTGTCAGGCACCGGTAAAAGCTAAAGCATCGCTCGCATACGAAGAGGTTCGTTGCGCTTGCAATGCTACTGAGACTCTATCCCAGCGTCTACTACAGTATAGTTAGTATTGGTGTTGATCTGATCGACCATGCAGGGTTTAATTGCACACCAAGGCTTCGGTGTTGAATGCACTCGTGCATATGGAGAATTTGACTGAGTCGCTGAACAGTATTGACTGCCAGCATTTGTTAGCTTTGGACATGAGTGTTGTTCCGATCTGCATCCCGACAAATTGGCGCTTTTCTTTCGAGACCAACACATGCAACAACGCGCATCGCCTGTTTGCTTTTGCAGCGACGTCTGACGTTCAGGAACGTCGCGTGCTTCGGAAATCGAGTGTTGACATTAACATTCATTCCCGATCCCGATGAGTGGTGCGCTCTCGGCGTCTAGAAAGGTGGACCCTGAATTTCTCTCGACTTTTCTTCTTGACGTCGAAATCACTACCGCCAACGCAACGATCAATATGACAATAAGGGAGTAGGACTATCTACGCCACGATGAACGGCATCAGCGAATCAGAAAAGTTTGAGGATGATCCGTTCCTACTGCTGCTTCGTCAAAGAGCGATCGAATCGCGTAAGCAGCAAGGTATCCCAATCTCTCAAGATGGAGGGGCACACGAATGGCCAAGACGACTGGCCAAGCCGCCATCTGCCGGCGACTTTCAGCAGCTGATAGACAAGCACGTGCCGGTGATCATCGACGGATGTATGGCGGATCGAGACAGTGTGTCGAGATGGAAGGAGACGAGCTACCTCGAGGATCGCATGAGCGGCCGCAAAGTGGTCGTAGCGATAACCCCAGATGGAAGAGCTGATGACATCGTAGCGCATCCAGAACATGGCGAGACCGTATTTGCTCTCCCACTCGAGGAAAGCATGTCCTTCTCGGAGCTACTGGGTCGGCTTGCCAAGCAAATACAGGGCGAGAGCGAGTCAGTCGTCTATCTTCAATCGCAGAACTCCAATTTGAGCGTACAGGACTACGGCGATCTCTCGCCGCTCCTGCACGATCTGGAAAGAGACTCAACCATCGAAGCAGACGGCGCAACACAACCAAGACGCAGCGATCTGTTTTGGGCGATTAAGGCCATCGGATATCCTCCCGAAGCAACGAATCTCTGGATCGGCACATCAGCTTCTCGCACTTCGATGCATCGCGACTACTACGAAAATCTCTTCACCGTCATCCGAGGTTGGAAAGAGTTCACCGTCTATCCTCCATCAGAAGCCTGCTTCCTTTGCGACGATCAAGAGTATCCAATATGCAAGTATGTCAAGGACAGGGAAGGACATTTGGTGCTGCAGCCCGACTCGGAAGGCTCGACGACAAGATGGATCCCTATCGATCCGACTTTGCCAAAACATGCCGACCGAAATGCAACCTTCGTGCATCGCGACCTCAACTCGGAGTCGGCAGACAAGTCTGCTCGGCCACACAGTGAACTCACGAAGTACGGCTATGCACTGCCTGCTCTCAGGATCCGCGTGCACGAGGGAGAGACGCTTTATCTGCCAAGTGGCTGGTTTCATCACGTCGCACAACAGCAGGATCAGCAGCTTGTCTCGGTCGACGGTCAGGCGGGACAGATCGACAGGGGTCTCTGTCTCTGCTTGAATTGGTGGTACGAGATCTCAGATGACATGGCAATTCGGCTTGACGAGATGAACCTCACTGTGCCGACTTGAAGGTGCAGCACATGTCTGCTCGCGTCTTAGACATGTCGAATTGCTCTGCCCGCATTTGATAACTATGGCCCTACTGTACCGAGCAGGTGGTCCTCTCTGATCGCCAAGCGTCTTGTAGATCCGGGGCGAATAGGCAGTTCCTCATAGGCTAGGATGCTAAAAGGGCGGGACGAATGTTAAGACATACTTCTGCGGTGTGTGTCAGGAAAGTCATTAGCCGCGGCTGCGTGGGCGTTGGGCATTGTTCAGTCGAGCGGACCCGAGCGCCTCGTCGCTGCATTGTCTTCGACGTTGGGACTCTTAATCGAAACAGTCTTTCTAACATCGCGATGGTCACGGTCCCTATCATGCACTGGGCCGTTTGCAGCAGCCTCACCTAGCATTTCTTCCAGCTCTTCATCATCTATGCAGTGGTCAAAGCTATTGCAGAGAAGGCTTGTACTGCCGACTGTTCATCAGCATCATCAACTCGTCCAAGCGGGATCTCTATCAAAATGGATACGCGATCCAGTTCGGCTAACAATTTCAACCTCGGCTAAGCAAACGCCAATATTTTGTCGTTTGCTCATGACGAGACTCTTGAACCTCGTTTATGCTCCACTCTCTGACATCGCAGCATCTCAGCAGAGACCGTTGCCAATTTATCGTTGTGAAAGCCAAAAAAGTGACGGAGAATTGCGCTTTCTTTTTCAATTGCCGCTCGAGCCACATTTCTCGTTCTCTCAGATTGACAATTTGCAGCTCAGCAGCTGCGGGGTAAATCCTTCCAATCTTGTCATAAACTTCAGCACATTTCATGCCAATGCCAACGGTCTCCTCTTTCGCTCATGCTCGCATGGCATCCGTGCCGAGCGAACGAGATGACGTCTGAACAAAAGCGATTGCACTGGACCAGCATGTCATGCTGTTGGTGCGACGGACGCTGCGTACAAATCATCACAGCAGTGCCTTTCGTGACGGTCCAACCAAAGATACAGCTTCACTCTTGGAATGAAGGCACGCGGTGGTCTCTGAAGTGAGATTGTACAAGGTAGAGAAGATAGAAAAGGAGAGACAAAAGGGAGGAAGCGAGCAGGTTATAATCAGCGGCTACGCAGCAGCGGCTCCGGCACTTGAGAAAGTCGGAGCCTTTGACAGAATCCGATGCAGCAGCCGCTGTTTCGCTTTGTGGGGAGGCCAAAGCTTGCTTGCTTGCCAGCTACTGTGACCTGCTGATCTCTATCTCTCCGAAGTCATGTCGTACAATGATGATGCATCTCAGCTTGGACTCCGCACATACATCTTGCGCGCTAACCGAGCTGCACGCGAGACCTTGCAGTGTCTTCATGATGGGCGTCTCTCTTTCCTTTCCGCTGCCCTGACTTTATGCCCGTTCGAATTTGTCAATGCTACTGTGGACCAAAGGTGCTAGGCCCCCCCGCACGGAACCTTTGACTTGCACACGTTGAGTGGCGTGAAACGGAGGACGCACCATTGGTTGCACTCTCTTATAAGCACCGACCCGGTCGAGTCTAAGTGTCTGCTTGGCCTCATCCTTTCGCTTCACCTCTCCATCTCACTACAGGCAAAAGGTCGTGCAGTATCTCTCATCACGACAGCAAAATCTTTCTAATCCAAGGATAGACCTCCTTTACCTTACGCAACACACTCCATTCGCATTCACATAGCGACGTCACATCGTCTCCGTCACAAATCATGGTCACTGAAATCGGTCAGAAGGAGATCGAGATCCAGCCCGGTTATGTTGGTGAGTTACAGCTTCTTTCTCAGCCCTGTTGGAGTTCAATACAATATCGTTGCAGAGCACCATGCTGTAGCAGTTGTCGATTACCAGCATTTGTGGAGCTCCTTTTTGCACGACAAAACCTTGTAGACTCAGCTGCAGGACAAGCGTCGATGTGACCTGCGACACTCCGGTGCGACGAGCTCAAGCTGACCCTAACCGACCTGGTCCATTCTGATCTGATCCAAAAACAATACAGGTAACCTGACGGAAGAACAAGAGCAGAAACTCCAAGAACTTTGGATGAAGTTCTTCGAGACATGCGAAAACGCATCCGATGATGACGACCCAGAGGCTCAGGCTAAAGCTAAGAAGGGAGGCGGCGATCTTGGCGGCTGGGACGAGAAGAAGTCCGGTCCTGAAGGTGCGGGCATCCCTAAAGATGACAAGGCCAAAGATGAAATGAAGGCAAAAGAAGAGCAGGCCGCTCTTGACGAGCTTCTCAATACTTACGGCGCCTCTGCACTCCGCAATACCTTCTGGAAGTTCGTCAAGATGGATAACCCCGACACCGATGTCTTGCGTTTCCTTCGTGCTCGAAAGTGGGATGTCTCACGTGCATTTGCCATGATGGCTGGTTGCATGAAGTGGCGTCTTGACAACAATGTCGAAGAGCTCGCCGAGAACGGTGATCTGGGCAATGCAAGTATCGAAAAGTTCCTCGACCAGCAGCGCAGCGGCAAGACGTATGCCATGGGAACCACGGACAATGAAATGCCCATCTGCTACATTCATGTCAAGAAGCATCTCACGTGGGGTCAACCTGGAGCATCGATGTCCAAGTATGTCATCTACGCTATGGAATCGTTCCGTCTACTCATGCAGCCTCCCAACGACAAGGTCGTGCTCCTTTTCGACTTGACCGGCTTCGGTCTCAAGAACATGGACTGGAACTGTATCCTCTTCATTGTCAAGTGTCTCGAGGCCTACTACCCAGAGTCGCTCGGCACTCTGTATATTCACAACGCACCGTGGATCTTCTCCGGTATCTGGAAGCTTCTCGGACCCATGCTTGACCCTGTCGTACGAAGCAAGGTCAAGTTCACCAAGAAGCCCGAGGACCTCGATCTCGTACCCAAGGAGCGTCTTCTCACCAATATGGGAGGAGAAAACACCAGCGAGTTCGAGTTTGTCGAGCCTGAGGAGGGCGAGAACGACCAGACCAAGGACGAGGAGGGCAAGAAGAGGACATGGAACAACTACATGTCCATCGCCAAGGAGTACGAACAGATCACACGCAAGTGGTGCGAGACCAAGGGTCAAGACAAGAAGGTAGTGCAGCAACGAGAGCTTCTCGTCAAGAAGCTGCGTGTCGCACAATTCGAGCACGAGCCTTACTTCCGTGGTAAGACTGTTTATCATCGAGACGGCACCATCGACGGTCAGGGTATCGTGACATGGAACTACAAACAGAAGGACGGTGAGACTATCCGACATGTTGTCGGTCGCCGATCTTGCGTCGCCACTCTCAAGAAGGAGATTGAGGAGATCGAGGCCGGCGGTGACGTGGAAGAGGTAGAGAAGCGAATTGGCGAGAAGGTAGACAAGGAGGGTATTGAGGCTGTCGGAGGTGCTGCAGCAGGAGGCGCGGCTGCTGGTGCTGCTGCCGGTGCTGCCGCCGCTGGTGCTGCTGCTGACGATGACGACGACGATGACGCATTCCACGAGGCACCCGTAGCATCCACAGCAGCCACCAAGAAGGCTGTTGACGCCGACACCGAGAAGGTAATCTCTCACGATGAAGCAGCAGCTAAAGCAGACACCACCTCCAACGGACACGCTAACGGCGATGCCAATGGCAACGCCAACGGCAATGGCTCTCCCAACTACAAGAACGCCACCAGCGGACCCAACAAAGAGAAATCCGGCGGCACCGACTACAAGACGGAGGATGCCGACGACCGCAGGAGCATTAAGAAGAGCGGTAGCATCAAGTCGATTAAGACTCCCTTTGCCAAGCTCAAGAATGTTGTGAGCAACAAGGCTTGATTGACTTTTCCGACTCTGATGTTAGCTGCTTGACAAACTAGCGCCACGCTCATTCTCCCGGATACCATCTTTTTCTTTTGTTTTGCTTTCCTCTAATATGTAGTGTTTCCCGTTGCTGGAATTGTTTCAATGCAAGATACCTTGGTTCTCGAAACTTCTGAAACAGTGCGATGCTTGAAACTTTAATGAACTGAACCACACGAGAGTGCGTACTCTACAAGACAGTGGGGATCAAGCGTCCCCAATAGCTTGCTGGTTATTTGCTGATCTATCTCTACTCTTTGAAAGTAGCGGAAGCACGTTATCGGCTCTCATCACTACGAAGGTCCTCACCGCACAAACAATTAAGTTTATCAATTGGACCGTCGGCTCAGCGTAAGCCGGAACTGTCTTGTCTGAAGTTGGGCACCGAGCAGAGCTGAGACAAGGATCCAATCTGGACGCTGAGCTTGGATGACCACCACGGTTGTGATTGTGATGACCGGAAGGGTCGCTTTTTTGGAAATGATTTGCAATCGCATCGATTCGTCTCGTCCGCCCCGCAGCACAGCGTGGAATTGCAACTGCAAAAGGGTCCAATGCCAGATTTCCGAGTTCGTGACGCACGGCCTTGTTTGACAGCCCGAAGACCTTCTCATCTGTCTATCTTGACGAAGTACCGCCACTTTTGCCCTTGTTCACACTTGCAGTGCATCCGCCTTCGTGCAACAAGGCAATCGCATGGTCTCAAAGCCTGGTCGACCGACAAGGTCGTCATGGCCGACCTTGCTGGTCAGACGAGGACCTCAGCCCCATGTCGCAAGACCAGCCCTGTTCAAGACCAAGAACGTCGCTAAATCCTCGCAAGGACTTGGAAAAGATGATGCCAAACCGAAAGATGGGATCGTACAGCAGCCAGGCCTGCCTTTGCAGCGTTCAAAAAGGTTTCTGGCCCCTTCATACCATTCTTCACGACTACAACGATTACATCGTGCCTCATTCGATCTGAAGCGCGCCTCTCCATTCTCGCTCAACAATATGGCACCTATCGCAGTATCACCAAGACCAGCACCGGCTCTACCAGCTGTCGCGAAAGGCAGCAAGGCTTCCTCAGCAAACAGCAAAGAAGCGCAGAAGATCCAATTTGCTTCCTTCAATGTCAGCGACCAGGTTTTCTATCGATCAGCGGACGGATCCTGCTCTGCCATCGTCAACCTCAAGCCCATTGTTCCAGGTCATGTCTTGGTCATCCCCGATACACCATACCATCGGCTCTCTGAACTTCCCTCGCAAGTCACCGCTACTCTGTTTCAGAGCGTTCAAGAGATCTCAAGAGGGCTTGAGAAGGTCTTCGATGCCGATGCCTTGACTGTCGCAATTCAAGATGGTGAGGCTGCCGGACAGACTGTTCCGCATCTCCACGTTCACATTTTGCCTAGAAAAAAGGGCGATATCGAGCCTAAGGACCTGGTTTATGCGCATCTCGAACAATGGGGCTTTGACATTAAGAAGCTGCTCGAGAAGAAAGAGGTGTTCGAAGTCGATGCGGACGAAGACAGGAAACCAAGGTCGAAAGAACAAATGCAGAGGGAGGCTGCTTTCCTAAGCTCCTTCTTCACGGCTCAAGGCAAGTTTGATGCTAGCAAGCTGGACGCATCTCTCTCCAATTCCACAAAGCGAGCTTCCGATGCGGCTGTCCCAACGCTCCAAAAGCGCTCTCGAGTCGATCGCCTACCCGTCACGCTACTTAGTGGGTTCCTCGGCGCAGGCAAAACGACCCTCCTCGAGCATATTCTCACCTCAAGGGAACATGGTCTTCGTGTCGCCGTTGTTGTCAATGACATGGGTGCACTCAACATTGACGCTTCTCTCCTTTCGAACCATCGTGTCACCCAAGCCGAAGAGAAAGTGGTACAGATGCAAAACGGCTGCATTTGCTGCACTCTCCGTGGCGATCTTCTTGAAGAGGTAGCTGCACTTGCTTCGAATCACGAGATCGACTATCTCTTGATTGAAAGCACGGGAATCTCTGAGCCGATGCAAGTGGCAGAAACGTTCTCAGAAGAGTTCGCGGACATGTACACCGAGATGGCACAAGAGCTGGAAGATGAGATTCGAAACGATCCGCAGAAGAAAGAGGAACACGAGAAAGTGGCTGCTATTCTCAAGCAAGGTGGCTTGCCTGCTGTTGCCCGTCTCGATACATGTGTCACCGTCGTTGATGCCGTCAACTTGTTCAATGACTACAACACTACAGATTTTCTTGTGGACAGGCATAAGGATGATCACGACGTTCCCGAGGAAGACGATCGAAATATCAGCGACCTGCAAACCGACCAACTTGAGTTCGCCAACGTTATTCTCATCAACAAATGCGATCTTGTTAGCGAAGAAGAAGTTGACCGTATCAAGTCTTTCATTCGTCTGCTCAATCCGGACGCTAAGATCATTCCGACAACTCGCAGCCGTATCGATCTGAAGGAGATTCTCAACACGAATCTGTTCAGTTACGAAAAAGCTGCTCTAGGTGCGGGATGGTTGAAGAGTCTCAACGAGGAGATTAAGCCCGAGACAGAAGAGTATGGAATTGGAAGCTTTGTGTATAGAGCACGAAGGCCTTTCCACACAGCAAGACTATGGGATACGATCAGGGAGGTTTTTGTCGTCATTCAAAGCGAATATATCGACGATGGGGAGGACGATGACGCCGATGAAGCTATGGAAGGCTCTCAAGCTGACAAATCAGAGATGGACGTTGAGGACGACGACGACAACGAAGCCGACGAAATTGAAGCTCAACCTCAACTCAACCCACAAGCACGTCTCGAAGCCAAAAATGCAAGCGAAACATTCGCTCCTCTTCTTCGATCGAAAGGGTTCATTTGGCTCGCTACGCGTCCTTTGATGTTTGGCGAATGGTCTCAAGCCGGAATCATGCTGACGCTACAGGGCGGAGCAAGATGGAGGTGCGAATTGGATGAATCCATGTGGCCTTGTGATAAGGAGATTGTGGAAGCGATCAAGAAGGACTTTGAGGGTCCTTGGGGAGACAGAAGGCAAGAGATCGTGTTGATTGGCAAGAGCATGCGCGATGGGGGAGAAGAGAAGCTTAGGTCCGCACTGGATAAATGCTTGCTAAACAATGAGGAGATGAAGCAGTGGGAAGACATTATGAAAGATGAATCGAAGGATGTCAAAGAGAAGGAGGCCAGGCTGCAAGAGATCTTTGAAGATGGATTTGAGGATTGGCCTGATCACGAGGATCCTGAGGCTCACGAGGGGCACAGTCACTAAGATTATTGCTACAACTACCAAAAAAAGCTCGGTCGAAGATCGAACTCGACCTGTATAGTCCTTTCATAGCGCCCTTCTGAAGATATTGAAAAAGCAGACTCAGAACATAGCGATTGATTGTAACAGTGAGGGTGGTTTTGCAATTGTCTGAGCGGCACGTCTTTGAAGAATAATCGACAGTCCAAAGCCAAAACACACTCATCAATAGAAGCGTCGTGCTCTATCTGACTCACTTGACGGACAAAGATCAACATCGGCAAACGAATAGAGCTCGTCCCTCATCCCAACATGTGCTAGACACAGTTCTATTTAGAACTCGGAGCGTGTTTGGTCGACCGAGGCTAAGCCCTATTATGATAGAACAGGCACCGTTTCAACTTGCTATGAGTCGCCGAAGTCTTGGTCGGATCACATCAAGCCGTGTGCCCATCATTGGTTGTTTCCAATATCGTCACTCGGAGTCTATGTCACTGGTCGAGTTCACATCCTTGTTGCCGCACATGGCCGAGCGAAGGCTGTTCCTGCTTTTCGAGCACGAAGCAAGCCGGATGATCCAGCACCGCCACCTATCTGCCACGTCACCATGTACTGGCGTGATGATGACGACTACAATGGCAAAAGCTGATGTAGATGATAAGACTTTGCATCGGAAACTGAGTCGTTCGGCGACATGCATACTGTGTGAGCATTGAGTCGTTGTAGCATCATCGTGCGTGCTGCCGGAAGACCACCCGATGCAGTATGAATATGATAATTATTTTTGGAATCCGGAAAAGGACAATGGCGCGTGCACCAGCCACCACGTCGTCAAGGTGACGTCATGACGTCATTTACCGATTGTGTGGAGGGAAACGTGGGGAAAATCCCGTCCGAAGCGTAAGATGTTGACCGATTCGCAATGCTCATCGAATGGCGTTGTAGGAGTGTGAAAGCTGGTGATGAGCGGTTGCAGGGAGTGAGAGAGCCTCGCATCAGCAGCTCGCTTCCATTGAAGCATCACCAGGGTCTAGAACGGGCCTCCGGACATGATGCTACGTTGCTAGGGTCTGCGTTGTCCCTTGCCACTCGGATCAGGTTGATGCCACACACAGAAAGGCACGAGCCGAAAGTGACGTAGCCGTAAAGCTTGACTATCCTCGCTATTCTCAATTGACGGTAACCGTCAACAAGACTTGACTTGTAATGACATCTTCAGGGAGGTATCTGTGCCTTGGCATAAGCCATGAGCCGGAAAAGCGCTCGAGATGTATCTTACGTTCGGCATCCGCTTCAATGTCTGAAACGGAAGACGGCCTCCGAATAAGGATCTGGCTGGCTGGCGTTCAGGAGCAGCAGAATGGCAATCACAACAGTGCCGACTTCGAGACTTGGCTGTGCTGGACTACTGCCAGAAATAGGATATGCATGGTGAGTGATGTGCCATGCGTTTGATTAGCGTGCGTCGGTCGGATCATCCGGCAAGCCAGAATAGGCAATGAGGAAACGATGCGAAATGACGGTGTGGTCGGGAGCGGTGCATGATGCACGGCTACGACAGTATAGCGGAGTTGCGTTGCCAAAAGTAAGAGAAAAGAGTCGATGTTGAAGCACAGGCTAGAATGGTCAGTAAGACGGCAGTCGTCTCGCTGGCTTCCCATGGGATCAGACCCGACATTCCGTCAACTGAACCCTGGAGACGTCTCTCTACCTCACCGCTTGATTGGCTGTTGTGTCCGCTTTCCCTCCACAAGGGTATCAACCGTGACTGCTTACAGAGCTCTCACCCTGTCCCCCAAGGGTCACGGGGTGTGCCTTGGCCCAACCCTCGACTGAGCCCTTAGCTCGAATAGCATATATAGACCAGCTTTCTCTTTCCACCGTCCATCTCTTCCATCCACACAAACACATCCTCTCACACCACCACACCACACCCAAACACAATCTATCACAATGTCTGAGCCCTCCAAAGCTAACGGGTAAGTCATTTTGCTCAACTTCACACATTCCCGCTTCTGCCTTGCACACCTGTACTGACCTTTCGCCTTACTTTCACTCTCGCCATTCATCCTGGATAGAAACTACAACTCGGTCGCCGGTACCGTCAAGGAGACCATCGGTAACGTCCTCGGCTCGGCTGACTGGCAGCAGGCCGGTAAGGAGCAGCACGCTAAGGGCGAGTCCGAGATCAAGGCCGCCGAGGCTAAGGGCTACGCCGAGGGTGCCAAGGACCAGGTTTCCGGTAAGGTCGACAACGTCGTCGGCTCCATCACCGGCAACAAGGACAAGGAGATGAGCGGCAAGGCTCAGGAGGAGAAGGGCAAGGCCCAGAAGGAGATCAACTCTTAAATGCAGCTCTCGCGCATTCATCCTCTACTCTCAACGGACCTTCCTCATGAAGTAGTAATATAATACAATACCCTAGCTTTACTCTCTGTCGTTTGTGTGTGACTATCTCTGTATTGCTGAGAGATGTTAGTATGTGTGTCTACCAGTCAGAATGACGGCAGTTGCCGCCACTACTAATGCACCGACAAGGAATGTGATCATTGAGACTGTTAGGGGGAAATTGAGAAAGTTGATCAGTATGTGAGCCATTCTAGCGATATACCGACCAGAGTCTACTTACTCCCAATTCTGGAGGGTATAAACTTGCCGCGAACCAACGTTGCTTGTACAGCAAAGTAGCGATAGCATCCCAACAACAACGCTATGACACCAAGCAAGATGAATGAGCCTCCCAATGGTTTGCCTCTGTCAACATCATATGCCATGATGGTCAGCTTTCTCTTCAGCTCGAAGCACGGAAACGACCGAGTAGTCCTGAAATCGAGCACTTACAGCTTTGCAATACTCGCCAATCTCTGAGAGAGCAGAATATGAGGAGGAATTTCGCTCCAGTCTATCACAGGATCTTGTTGGAAATCTAAATAGCTTCCACCAGCAGGATGCTTAGCATCGGGTGTACCAACTAAGGATGGAAGCTGGAAAAGCTGAGTTACTGCAATTCCGATACTGACGAGGCTAAGACTTGTGCGAAGCCATGCTAGGAAGGTTCGTTCTGATGCGAGATGATCTCTAGCAACACTGCCTTCATTTTGCAGTTCAAGGCTGAAGGCAGAGTGGACTCGACGGATGATGGCTGACATGGTCGTCTTGCGTCCTTCTGTGGGTCTACGAGGTGTCGTTATGGTCGAGCCTGAAGGGTGATTAGCCCACTGAGGAGCAGTCTCAGTAGAAAGATGCCATGTGGTGCGAAGGAAAGATATCAATTACGATGATCAGAAAGGAAAGCGGTGAGGTTGAAAGTGATATCGAAAATGCCAAGCTCTAAATGAGCATCATGCAGGCGGATCAGGCTCAAGCACGCCAGAGCGCTCGACGATGTCGACCCACGAATTGACCTGCAATCAGAGAAGCATTGCAGCAGCCCTTTGCAGAGCCACGAGCACGAGCAAAACAGTGTGGCATTGTTAGACCGTATCTGTTTGAGTCATGTGAACAAAACCATACCGTATGCAGCAAACGGTCACCGGGCCTCCACCGTGCGAAGCGAACTGTGATCCGTGCGTTCACACTGAGTTGCAGACAGGGGCGCAATAGCTCAGGCACAGCAAGCACTGCCAAATTGCGGCGCAGACTTCGATATCGAGTTGACCATCACTTCTATCCACATCAACCCTTCAACCACCCTCTAAACAGAGCGCGCTTCATCATCGTCCGCCACTCACACACATCGGACACTGACGAGCGCAGCTTTGCCAAACCACCATCATGCCGGCCTCGGCCAGCTTCCCCTACCTTGCTAAAGCAACCATCAAATACAAAAGTCCACACAAGCAGGACCTCACTTTCGCCAAAGGAGAAACCATCCGCGTCACCGGTATTGCTCCTAAGACCGACACTGCTGAGGATGACGATGACGACGATGACGATGACTGGCTGATTGGAGAGACTCTGGATGGGTCACGAACTGGGACTTTCCCCGGTGGTTTCGTCGAGCCAACGGACGAGGCCGAGCCAGAGACATCTCATGCTGCTGATGCAACCATTGCTGAGGCGACAGCACCACCATCGGCTCCTGGCGCGATCTCTGCTGAGGCAGCCTCGGATCTCAAGAGCTCTGTTGTCGAAGAGGAGCCAATTCACCAGGCTGAGACCATCCCAGAGGCTGCTAGAGAAGCCGCTCAGAAGGGTGAGACAGAGCAGGCTGGCTTTGGAGCTCCTTTGCCGCCTCGACCGCCTTCACCTGATGCTGACGGTGACGACCAGGCTGTGGAGTCAAATGCGGCCAAGGAGCAATCGATCGAGGCCGCAAAGGAAGAGACGAACGACTCAAAGCGAGCAGCTGAAGCTGTTGCTGCTGGTGGCGCTGCTGCTACTGTAGGCGCCGCCGCCACAATAGCAGCAAGCAAGCCCTCCTCCAACGAGGCAACCTCTGCCTCCTCCACTTCAGACTCCAAGACCGAAACAGCTTCGCCCACCAAATCACCGCCCTCGGTCGCCTCGAAGCCGCCAGGAATGTCCAGCTCCTTCCGCGACCGACTCGCTGCCTTCAACAAGCCAGCTGAAGCAGCGCCACCTCCCCTTCCAAAGGGCAAGCCAGGAGGATGGAAGCGCCCGACCCCCGCATCTACCGAGTCCAAGCCTTTGCTTCCTGGCGCTTCAGCTGCACCTTCTGCCATTGCGCCGAAGCCGCAAGTCGCTACTAGTCCATCAACCGAGACAAGAGAGGCACCCACGTCCACAGACTCATCAACCGGAAGCGGCGCATTCAGCGCTGCTGACGCACAAAGCAGCATCAAGATGAGTCTCAAGGAACGAATGGCGGCTCTGCAGCGCAATGAAGCGGCTGCAAGCGATTCAGCTCCACAACTCAAGCCGAAGCCTTCAGCACCTGGCAAGATCGGTGCTGACCGCAGAAACGTCGCTTTGCAGGGCATGGGTCTGGCTCCAGGGGCAGCGGTACCGCCCAGAAAATCAAGTGCTGAGGCAGGGACTGATGACGCCGCTGCTACTGTTGCTGCTGCTGGCGAATCCACCACTGAGCAGGGCATTGCGGACGCAGAAGGCGTCTCTGCTTCGGCTGATCAGGCTGGCGTCGATGCAGCCGAGACTGGAACGAAAGAAGCCACCGAGACTGAAGAAGGTCAAGAGACACAGGCACAAGAAGACCCAGGCGAAGCCAAAGAAGCTCTCACAGAGGAAGAGCAGGAAGCTGAACGACGAGCGGCTATCGCCAAACGTATGGCAGCACTCGGTGCTCGTCGTATGGGCGGAGGCCCCACGCCTTTCGGAGCACCAGCACCTCCTTCGCGCACCAAGACCGCGACTAGCATCGGGTCAGCTGAGGGGACCACGTCTGAGCCAGGCATCAGCATACCCGCTGAATCTTCGGCACCCGAAGAGTCAAAGGAGGCAGCCATCACCTCGTCTGGCTCGACCGATGAAGCTGAGGTCCGCTCACCGACCAGCCCTGATGCCGCCAGCGAGGAGCCAAAAATCCTCGCTGTGCCGCGACGAACGGCTGCTCCACGTAAGAAGAAGCCCGTTCCTCAGGCTGCGGTAGCTGCGACTGCTGGTGCGGCTGGGGCTGCAGCTGTAGGAGCAGGCGTCGCCGTCGAGGAGTCTGAGACCGCTGTGCCTGCTGCTGAGGGTTCACAGGGCCCAGCTGCTGACCAAGTGGAATCTGCTGACGCGACTTCTGCCAACGAGGCAGCAACAAGTTCTGAGGAGCCGGTCCAGCCAGTACACAATGACACAGAGATTCCAGCAGTCGCGGCAGCCGACGACGCAGAAGAGATCCAAGAAGTGGTTCCTCAAGAGACCGCTGGCGAGGATCCTGTAGAGAGCGACCCAGAAATTGCAAAGAACCAAAGAGAGCTGGAAGAGTACCTTCGCGGCGAGGGCTTCTACGAGGACCAGATTGACGCTCCAGCTGGGCACGAACAGCAGAGCACTACTGCTGCTGCTGCTGTCTCTGAAGACAACGAGGCTCCTGCAGCGTCGGCTGTGGGGAGCGAAACCGCGCCGCGAGAGGATGTCACGTCTCCCAAGCCGCCTAGTCGTCCTCCCAGTACTCGTCCGCCCGTCCCCAAGACCAACTTGCCGCAACCGCCACCTGCCACGGAAAACGACGGCGCCGCGATCGGGCGTATCTCAAGTCCTGCAGCTTCGCTCAACGACCAAGTCTCGTCGCGAAGAGGAAGTCTGATCCCTCCGGTGCCCACGACTCCCCTCCCTGTGCGGAAGGAGTCTGCGGCTGAGGAGGCTGACGAGCCGGAGTCGACCTTCGCTCAGGCTGAGCAAGAGACTGAGAATCCAGGTCTTGTCCTTGCTGCACCCAGACCACGGATGGCTGTCCCTACTGAAGATCCCGAAGACGAAGAGCTTCTTGCTGCGGCCGAGACTCCCGCTGCAGCTGCTGCACCCACTGCTGAAGCTGGGGAACCAGCAGAGGGACCACAGGAGACAACGCAGACTCAATCTGAACAGGAACCGGAACAGCTTACTGAGGAGGAGCAAGAGGCACAAAGACGAGCCAACCTCGCACGTCGCATGGCAGCTCTCGGCGGTCAGAGAATTGGCGCATTCCCAGGAATGGCCCCTCCGCCTATAATGGGTGCCCCTATGCCCGTTAGGAAAGCACCTGTCCAGGCGGAGGAAGAGGCTGAGGAACAGCCAAACGAAGCTGAATCCGTGCCAGCCTTCGTGCCTCAAGCAAAATCACCAGGAAGTGAAGAACCATTGCGACTTGCAAGCCCGCCGCCGCCGCCTACTAGCCCGCCTCCTAAGCCTATGTCTCCCCCTCCTGCCCGTGCCGTCCCGACGCCAGGCGAGTCGGCGCCGCCGCCGCCATCGTCGCCACCTCCCATGCTTCCTCCTGGTCGCCCGTCGAGTACCGCACCAATGGTCAGCTTGGACGAGGCTGTTCGCTCAGCCAGCCCAGCTAACAGCAGTTTGGGCAGACGCACTTCCATGAAGCCGCCTGTGCCTCTTGGAATCAGTTCCCACTCGCGAGACTCTTCCACCGTCATCGAAGATCAGGAAGTTCAGGAGGAGCGTGAGCTGGCCACCAGTCCGCCACCTTTGCCGGTGAGCCCTCCACCTCTTCCTGTCAGCCCGCCTCCTCGTCCATCCTCTAGAGCCCCACCTCTGCCTGGGCTTGCTGGTGTGCCGCCTCGCCGACAAGGGTCTTCTGCATCCTATGCTTCTCAACAGGATTTGCCGCCTGTGCCAGTAGGGGCCTCATCAGCCGCACCCACACCTGCAGGCGAGCTTCCGACTTCTCCGGTTCCTGCTCGAACAGAATCTTCCCTCCCACCACCTTCTGCCTCAGCAGCCCCGTCAACGATCAGTGTAGGAGCCCGTCAGTCTTCTCGCGATCTTGACCTGATGCCTTCCTCTCGCTGGTGGCGTCACGGTATCAACCCGTTACGACTTCCACCCACTGTTGCCGGTCGACCTGATGCCATTCTGTACGCTGATACCTCGTCCAATCCTGACCCGATGTCAGGTGTGCAGGTGCACAAAGCTGACATCTACATGCTCTTCGAAGACTATTCCACAACGGTTATCAGCTTGAGTTTCCAAGATGATGATGCGGATGAACAGCACACTTCTCTCACTCAGAGGCATTCTTTCCCTCCGCCCAAGCCGGGACAAGGAGAATTGAAGCAATGGTTTACTAGCATCGGTGCAAGTGTCGGCAAAATGGCAAGCGATTCTATCAAGCAAGGTGTTATTGGAGACGGATCTTCTCGTAAATTTATTCATACCATTCTTTCTCAACTTCCAGCTTTGCCTCCAGTTGGTTCCTCCCTTGGCGCTGTAGTTCTGACTCAAGTCGGACCAACAGCTATGGAGAACAATGACGAAGTGAGAGCTGGAGATATAGTCAGTTGTTCGAATGCAGATTTTAAAGGAAAGAAAGGTTTAGCTCCATATCATGTCGTTTATGGTACACAGCAAGAACCTATGTTGGCAATTGTAGTTGAGGTAGAAGTAAAGAAGAATAAACTTAGATGTGTAACCCAGAGTCAAGGTGGGAAAAAGGGTGGGGTGGAAGAGGTTAGTTTAAGAATGGATGATTTGAAAAGTGGAATTGTAAAAGTGTTTAGAGTTGCTCCTAGACAAGGTTGGGTTGAAGGTTGGTAGGTTTCAACAACGCAAGGATATGATTGTATGATGGTTGATGGTATGAATGCATAATTATTTCAGATCTAGATGAGAATGTGATCAGACTGTTTTTGAGATGCTCGTGCAATAATAGACTTATGAGTGTCACTATATCTCATAGTATACCGTCTAGTGGCCGAAAGGCCAGTTGCATCTTCATCGCACCACTCCTGCACTGTTTGAGATTTTCGAGAGACCCTTTCGCGACCTTTCTGAACTCCATACGAGTGGCTCAAGCTAAACAACCTATGCTGGAAGAAAATGATGGATTCAACAGTCTATTCATGCTCGAACCACAACCACACTCGAATTAAGCAAGCCATAAGTTAGATCAACTTGATGCACTGACATAATCAAAAATCATAATAAAAGTACAAAACCAAACAACAAACTTATAATCAGATATTAAGGATCACTAACAGGACCTAAACTACCTTGTTGTACCTGACTTGGATTACTTGCAGTCCAAGCATTTGCGAAATCAGTAAAATCGTATAATGGAGCACCTAAAAATTGCTCCAAACCAAAACCTGCGCTTGGTGTACCTACTGACATTCCTGCCGTTAATTTTTGAGCTTCGGGTGTTGTAGCTGCAACTGCAACTAAGTTATTCTCTTGAGACTGCTGAGTACCAAACTTACTCGCTTGATGTGGAGAAGCAGTATTGGAAGTAGCCATAGAGCTAGGTGTTGGGTATGCATTTGCAAGTTGAGCTTTCTCCGAATCAGTTGAAGTGGTAGAATTGAAGAATCCATTGGGACCAAGGAAAGGTGTGAGACCGCTATGCATGGATTGAGGGGTTGCGGGAAGAGTTGATTGCGCGTTGTTGAACTGCATGTTCTGCGATAACAATTGTTGCTGCTGATTTTGGGAAATAGCAGGTGTGCTGCTGCTATTAGGCTGAACAAGGACAGCAGAGGGGGCACCCTGTACTTGAACCGCGGACGCAGGTGCATTAGAAGCAGGAGCAGCAGCGCCAGCAGAAGTGTTAGCTTGAATACCGTTAGCACCCTGCGTGATAATCCAGTTCCAGAATGAGTCCATATCGTTTGCGGGAGCATTTGGTGCCTGACTAGCTGGTGAGCTGGCTTGCGTCGCTGAGACAGCCACACCAGTGTTACCAAAGCCAGTAAAGTCCGATGCAACATTCGAAGCGGCAAAGTTGCCATCATTGTTGCTACCACCCTGCAACTGCTGCTGCTGCTTCCTGATAGCCTCCTTTGTCAACAGAGGCTCGCCAAAGCTCGACACGCTCGTATTGTCCGTACCGTCACCATTGCTGTAAGCCGAGCCCGAAGCCTTGTCATCCAAGCCCGAGACATCAGATGACGTCGAGGCCGACCTCTCCTCGTGCCCGGAGCTGAGACTGATATCCGTTGAGCTACCAGGTGAATTCTGAACCTGCTCCAAGAAGGCCGCCAGATCGAAGGCTTGACCGTCGGGTGGAGTAATCGGATTGTTGAGCAACAGGTCGACGCCGTTCGGTGGAACCATGCGATTCGATGCATCGTTGGGATTGTTAAGACTGCTGCTGGTGCCATCGAAAGTGAAGAGGTGGTTAGGAAACGCCATCGTCTGCATCATCTGCGGGAACGAGACGTCGTCACTGTTGCCATTCAGAGGACTGGGGCCAGAAGTGGGCAACGTAGTGTTGTTCATGCGGAACAACGAGGCGTCATCCTTGAGCGCAGTCACACCGTTCACCTCAAGTGCGTGTCCAGCGTTGGCATCTTGAGCACTAGAAAGTGATCGTACTGCAGCCATTGTAGCTTGACGCTTTGATGGGTCATCAGCGCCAGCACCTGCTGCGGTGGCTGCGCGGGCTTGACGTTGCTGAGCGTTGCTGCCATCCTCCTGTGTCGCTTGTGCCACCCTCTGAGCAAGGCTGAGCAGGTTCTTCCTACGTCCACCGCCGGACGCCGCGCTTGCCTCCTCATCAGCAGCATCGACATCCATCTGACGCTTTCTCTTGGGCTTAGCAGCCTCCTGCGGAGCGGCCGTGCCATCCTTCCTGGCGAGCGCAGCATTACCCGCCTGCCACCTCTCCTCTTCCTCCTCCAACAATGCCTCGATAACCCTGATACACTTCTTGGCCGCGCAGTCATTCCCATCCACTTGCTTGAGCGCACGAATAGCCTCAGTGATCTCGGATCGTACCGACACACGATGCTCGGCTGTAGGCCTCGTGTGAAGTAAGTGAAGTGCCAATACGATCGCAGCGGAGAAACTCTGCATGAGGTTGACCCAGAGTCGATCGATAACGGTACATCTCGATCGAATCTTCTTCTGCATGTCCAAGATCGAACGCGCCAACAAGACACAGTTGGTTCGCGACTCTTTTCGACTTGACAAATTGGGTCGGTGAATACGCAGGAGCTTGCTGAAAACAGCTTGCTGAAGCAACCAGCGCTGAACTTCAATGCAAGTAACACGACCGATCTCTGAGCCGACTTTGAAGAAGCTAGGAGCGCTCTCGAGGACGCCTCGGTACAAGATGTCGAGTCGCTGTGCTTCTGCACAGGCCAGACGACGATCGCCGCCGTTGGTGGCGGCATGCAACTCTCGCCTGAAACGAACATCTACATCTTCCTTGACGACCATACCGAAATCGAGATTGGACAGAACGTACGACATTTCAGTGAACTCTTCGCGCGGCCTGGGTGCAGGGAGAGGCGACTGCATGAGGTCATCGTCGTTGTAGTTGCCTGGGAGTGGCGTGTTGAAGTGCTCGGTACGGATAATGTAGTCCTTTGAACAGCCTGTACCAGCTGCACTCCAATCACGGAACACCAATGCCCACCAGATACGTTTGGCAATCTCCCTGCGAATGATTGTAGATGAAGGCTCGCCGGCTTTAGGCTGCTTGTCAAGATCGCCAAGGCGATGCAAGCCCATCTCCTGCGCATTTGTGATAGCGATGCGCAAAAGAGCTGTGTTGGTGGAGCCCGAGTCAGTCTCGCCGCCGCAGCTGGCACCCGAGACCGAAGTGAAAAGATAGAGTAGCAAAATGGCCTGAATGACGCTCATGCTAGTCGAGTTGATGAAGTTTGCAAGCACAAGGCAGGTCTTAGCGGCCGAGTGCCAGGCGTGAATGGTCTTACCGTCGAATAGGTGATTCGCGGGTTGCCATCCCTCCTTGGGTCTACACGGGTAGAATCGAAGACCGAGAGCAAGCACAGAGAGGAACATAGCTAGCCAACCAGGATCGACGTGGTTGACAACACGCGCGCGCTTCTCCACCGAGTCAAGCGCATAGAAGGCTTCCATCTCGCGCTTGAGGCAGGGAATGTGAACGACATGGCCGGACAAGTAGCGAGCACGCGACTCGTAAACCTCTATGAGCTGGTAAGCCATCTGCTTCGAGGGCAAACTTTGGCAGATGACGCGGAGAACAGCCTCTCGCTCCGTCTTGGGACCAGCGACGAAGGGCTTTCCTTGGTCCTTGGCCTTTTGCTGATCTTGCTGGAGCAATACCTCTCCAGCAGCAAACGCCCATCCCAGACCCCAGCCAAAGAGTGTCTCGGGGCCGCTCTTGAGACGAAGCAAACCGGTGTTCGAGCATGCAAGCTTGCAAATGTCTGAGATCGGCGATGGCTCTTTAGACAGAGGCTCGTTGTTCTTGAGACAGGCATAGTCGACGGTGTGGTCTGCGCGTTGGGTGCTTTCGGATGCGTTGCCGCTGCTGTCGTCATCGGAGGGAGCACGGCAAGCACAGGGTGGAAGGCCTGAGGACTTGTCGTCGAGATCCGATACGCTGGTGGTGGGTGGAAGGAGCATACCGGTAGGACCTGGCTGACCAGGTGCATTGAGCGAGAGAACGCTGGCAGGAGACTCGACTGGACATTGCGAAGGAGCCGAAGCGGCAGCGTTGTCGTCAAGTGACATGAGACCAACTTCTCTGTCCTTTTGCAAACAACGCTCAAAGCGTTCAACAGTAGCTGGACCGCCCATCTCGGCTTCTTTTTCTTTTTGCAAGCATCGCTCGAACTTGTGTCCCGTAGGAACTTCGTCTTTGTTGACGGCGCCTGGTGCCGAGCTGCTTGTAGGGCAGCCGTCCGCACCATTAACCCAGCGAGGCTGGGAAGAACCATCCATGGCGAGACGCTCAAGCACCATGGCAGCATCTTCAGTGTCGCTGTCCATCTCCTTTCTCGACATTGGCATGTCGTGAGTTCTGAGACGATTGGTTTGCGAGCCAGTGTGCACGCTAGCGCGAGGACTGGAAGGCGCTGTGTCATCGTCTTGGTCACTCTCATCTGTGTCCTCGGGCGCGTTGTGTGGTGAGACGGAGGAGTGATGAGTGGAGTTGGGGATCGATCCAGATCGATGACCCGAGAAGAAGCTGGCTGGACTGTGAGAGCCTGTTGAAGTGCGGTTGAGATCGAGGTCTGCTGAACCGGATGAAGATCTGTAGACATTCCAGTTGGCGGAAGCAGGCGGTGAGGATGGACCGAGAATACTGGCGTTGGTGAGAGGCATGGAACCAGCTAACAAGGCTTCGACTTGAGCGAGGCGTGCTTTTATGGCCTCGACCTCGGCAGGCGGCGGGCTACCTGTAGCTTGAGCTGCATTGACTTGGTCCTTTGCGGTAGAGATAGCTGCGCTGAACTGACTGTAGGCGGCTGAGCCAGGCGAAAGAGGATCGAGGGGATTGGGCTGCTGTGTATATGTCTGCTGTGGTTTGTCATGGATGATCTTTGGTTTCTGCTCGATACGGCACTGATCTTGCTCGCCTCGCTTGATGCACTGATTGCAAGGAACGACACGATCGCACTTGATCTTTTTCTCTCGACAAGAGACACATGAGACAGCCTTTCGGTTGCGGCGCTTGGGCGGTGGTCGAGCGCCATCGGGTTGCTGCTGGGCATGTGACTGTGTATGAGTATGAGAGTGGGTAGGCGAGTGGTCATGCGGTGAGAGGGAAGGCTGCTGAGATTGAGGCAGCATGTTGACGTTGTTTGCCATGCTGTTGAAGTCGAAGCCGTTCATGATGGATAGGCTATCAATTTAAGTACTGCCGGGGAAAGTATGTTAGTAATTGATGAGTCGGAGCCTGTTCAGGAGAATCAGAGAACGGGCGGGGTTGAGGATCGTGAAGGCGCTGACGAACGAGTCGATAGGATGTGTTGCAGACGACTGAGAAAAAGTCGCTCGGGACGAAGCACGGACGCTGTCTTCTGGTGGTGGTGGAAGAGCTGAAGACGCCGCTGTCCGAGAATGGACGCTGTTGATTGATGAAGAGGATTCAGCGTGCAGGCGTGTGTATCTTCAATGTGATGGCGATGTAGCAATGTTGACGAAGACACAGCGACAAAGTTGTTGGTAGTGAAAGACGAGGGCAAGTGAGGAACGACACAAGCAAGAAAGAAAGGAGTCAAGCCGTGGGATTGAACTGAGCCAGCTGCAGTTTGCAGTTGTGGACAGCTGCTTCTGTTGCTGTTGCGAGAGAGGAGACAGGAATTCAGCTCAAAAATTCCACGCGCTCTGGCTTTCAGGCTGTGGAGCTGTCAAACAAAAAAAATCAAAGCTCTCCTCTTTTGTTCTCACATGTTCAAGGTCATTCCTTCCCGTTGCTCATGCCAGGAGCATTGAAAAAGTCTCCCATTGCACGGTGGCAATGCGCTGGAAGGTTGCCGGGATGGTGGCGTCGTTGTTAAGGTCAATCGCTTGACTCGATTCGTGGAATAAGAGACAACCGATGAGACGATAGTCATAGGAAGGGCAAGGAAGCTAAACGAATGCAAAGTTGGAAGCGAGCAAGTCTAGACATCCGACGTTTTTGGATCTCAGCACAAAGCAGAAAAGCAGAGAACAGCTAGCTGCCCAACGGAGAGCAATCATCTCATTCCGTTGGCTCTGTACAGATGGCCTCTTTTCGGCTTCATCCTAGTACTAAACAGCATGTCGGATCGGCTCGGTTGCGAGAGGAAGCATGGAGGCTACAAGCGAAGCAACAAGGGAAAAAGAGCAGCATCAGAGCAAGCAGCCTCGGCTGGTTTGAGAGATAGGCAAATGGAAAAAGGTGGCTTGCTCTCGAGACTGCATCCAGCATCGGAAGATCCTATCGCGGCTCACACGCAGAATACAGTGCCATTGCGAGAATGACATTCGGATCCCGCTCTGTCTCATTTGACGCAAGGTCGGATCATTCGCTTTCAAATACCTCATCCCTCTTCCTACTGTAGCAGACCTGAGAATAAGATAAGAGGTGAGCAAGCAAATCATGTGTACACAGTAAGACGCTTGAGGCTCTTGTTTAGGTGCTCATGCATCACCACCGAGACAATCACAGGCTCATTGTCAATTCGATTGACGTAGCAACGACGAAGGAGAAGGAATGAATTGTCTGGGCTGCACACGTGCAGTCTGAGCGGGGATGTCGGTTGCACTGCTTATTTCTTTTGAATGGACTGGCTTGCTCGCTTCGGTTGGTCCCTACGGAATTGGGTTCGTAGCCAAGTTTCCCGTGGAGCTCTTGCGACATCGCCCAGCCGGGGATAAGCTTTGCCGGAGATTGGAAAATGGCAAGCGAAATGCAGATCACGTCCCGATCCTTTCATCTTCTCGCTAAAAAAGTGTTAGAGCTTTAGACACGTCCTTTCGCGCGTGTAAAGAGGCACACGACAGCTCGCAACGCGTGATGAATCGAGTCGGGCGTTGAAAAATGGCCCCCGATTTTAGCGAGCCCCTGCTGACCCTTTTTGGAAAGGCACACACACACGCACGCATTCACACACAACACACGCGTGGAAATTGAATCAGGAAGTCGGAAGTTGACAAGTAACACACACACACACATGCTTCCACGGATGCTTGTCTATCTTCGAGACCATCATCTCGTCAACGTGTCAAGATTTGAAAGCTAGGCTTCCTCAAGATGAGCATCAGCGAAAATATGCAGTCCAGCGTGGTACCAACCAAGTCTTCTACTGCCGCTGGCGCTGCGGTCAACAAACCAACCCAACCTCGACGCAACCGTATCCGTCGAGGTCAAAAGCTCGACGAAGTCATCTCCATGTCCGAGCAACGACTTAGCCAAATCGCACTCGAAAGCAGGTCTCAATCATCCGCCTCGTCCTCCTCTTCATCAAGCTCGAATGCACCCGGCCCATCTACCTCCGCCTCCTCCACCGCTGCTGGTGGAGAAAGCCCTTTTCAACTCCAGGAATACCTTGCAATGCTTGTCCGTCGTGATCCGCACAACGTGGAAGCCATCACCTCTCTTCCTACCGAAGCCGACATCGACTCTCTCACCAACCCTTCATCTTCCTCCTCATCCGCTTCCTCGTCCACTGTTGACGATTCATTGTTTCAAAACGTGGATACCGACGTATGGGTTTACGAACAGCTCCGTCGACTCGTTCTAGATCTCACAACTCCTTGGCTTACATCTCTTCAACTTGAATGCGACAAGCACCTTCGACCCTCCACCTGTGCTGCTATGAATGCAGGCGACTGGATGTATCTCTGCGCCAGCCATGGTGAGGAAAAGCAATGCTGCGCCATCGATTATATGGTCCACACTCTTGATGGGGCCACATCATTACTCAATTCGGCCAGACATTTCCCAAGTAGGACTTATGTTCCCAATACAAGTTTGAGGCATTTTGGAAGTATCGCTAGGAGGCTGAGTAGGATCTTTGTTCATGCTTGGTGTTATCATAGAGATACATTCTTGGGTTGTGAAGCGGAGACGAGTTTGTACGAAAGGTTTTACGTGTTGGTCGAAAAGTATGATTTGACAAGCACTGATGGGCTACCTCCCAGACCGGGGCATGGAGATGACGGCAGCGAAGGAGCGGAGCTGAAGGGAAATGAGGATGATGCGGCAGAGTTCTCGAGGTCTGCCCCAGTGTTCACGATGAATGGTACGACAGCCAAGAGGGAAAGAAGTGGAACTGCAGCTATGCGTTCTTTGCTTACCCAGAGTCTTCAACAACCACCCACCCCATCACAAGCGAAACCAATAGACACGAAGGGAGCAGAAGTGGATGCAGTGGGATTAGTCCCTCCACCAGCACCGAGTCCCAGACCAACGGCCATCTTGAGTCGACCTGATCATGAAGAAGGAGATACAGAAGATGCAGCACCTGGTTGGTCTAGCTTTGCTCAGCAGCAGAAGGCGCAATCGAATGAAGAAGAGGATGATGAAGAGGGGGACGATGAGGAAGAAGAGGAGGCCATTGCTGGAATCGAATCGGATGACACAACGCAGAAGATAGGGGAAAAGTCGGATGATGATGATGCAACTATCAATCTTCGCAACGCTGGTGCCACCGCTGATTCTAAAGAGATGGATGAAGAGAATGAGGGAAAGAAAGTGGAAGGTGAATCAACCGAAAAACTTACCGAGAAACGGGAAGATACTGCTTCCACTACCTAGGCACAGACAAGCATCAAGGTTAGAATTGGAATTGTTAAGGGGCTTTGATAAAGATGTCCAGTTTTTTTTTCATCTTCATCCATTGAATGCGACACAGTCTTATCACATGCTTCACTTGTATGATCATTGTGAGCATCAACTTGTGGCATGCGGATCGTCTGAAACACTAAACTCGCTCACAGACGCACATTCCGGAGAATCCGTTGAAGAACGTGAATCTATAAGAAGGGGTGAAGGTGAATGAAAACTAGAAATACAAATGAGAAAATGAAGCAGCTCAAATTCAGGCCCAATCTCTCTATTTCTATGTGAGAAGGCCTAAATGTGGATAAGATGAACAAAGTCTAGCTATGCAATATGATGATAATGTCGAAGAAACAATGCAATCCCCGTAGTCAAAATGAGCAAGAAAGAGGACCCTCGTTCTTGGTCCCTACCTTCAAATCAAAACATACAACAACACCGTTAAAGAAGTGAATCCCAATAAAGCACTAGACACCTTTTGTCTTGCACTACTATTCTTACTAACCTGACTAGAACTAGGTGTTTTTCCAGCAACTACACCATTACTTTGTGGTTGTTGTGCATCTGTACCATTTGTATACCATCCTTTTAACCATAAAGTTTCAACACCTGGATCTGAAGTGATTATCTTCCAGTCTTGATGTCCAGTATCTTCGACGAATTTGACAAGGTTGTTACTTGGTAATTTACCTTTTTGACCCGTTGAACCTGGTAACATGGGTACAACTTGTTGAGTCCAGTAATACATCTTTTCTAGATGACCCAAACCTTGTGCGTTCGGAGCACAGCTGTCAAGACCTGCACCCCTATCTTTCATTCCTACGAGGTAGAAAATAGTACGATTGAGGTAACGTGAGATGAGTCCATTGGTCGACAGCTGATTCGAAGACTGAGTGTAGTAGTTGGGCAAAGTGCCATTCAGCCCGTACTTGTAGTCAGAGTAGGTATTGGAGCAAGAAGAACCAATTGGAAGCGGACGATTAGGTGTGAGGTAGACGAACGAGTTCGGTGAGGAGATCCAATAGTTGATCCTGCTATCTTGGGATACGTCATTTCGGAAAGTTGCATATCGATTGGTGAGTTGGGCACCAAGACTGAACCCAGCAACTGTCACTTTACGAAGGTGGGGGAAACGTTGTTTGTTGAGGAAGAAAGCGACTGCTGCATCCAAGGCCTCAAAGCTACCAGCTCCATCAGCGTTGGATGGTTCGTAGCAGGGACTACCATCTCCCCACTCGACCGACTTCCAGATCATCACTTCTGTCGTACTAACTTTCTGGAGTGGAATCTTATGTCTACCCCTCCTTCCCAACTCCGATGCCCTCCTTCGCTCTGGCAAAGGCGTCTGCTGAGTTAACATCCTTCGCCTAGCAGTGGGCGTAACAGCTGTGTCTTGGGTACTAGTGACCATGTTTCCTGCGTCCAGCGTAGGATCGTATGGATAAGCACCTTCATCGGCAGTATTAAAGAACATCGGTGCCATGACAACCACTTCGTCTCTATCAAAGCTTCCACCTGTAGCAGCGCGCTTAGCTGCTAGATCGGCGTAGATCCACTGATTCCATGCATCTCGATTCTCACCGTGAATTTGAATGACTGCACGCTTGATCTTGGAAGGATCGTATTCAGCGTCGATGTAGTGAAGGAGTGTAGCGGAACCTGAGCCGACCACGAGGGTGGAATTGTCGATCCGAGCGCCATCAATTTGAGGAAGGACGGACCAGCCGTCGGGTGGATTTTCATCGCCTCCAGGGTAAATTCCTGGATCGGAGGTCGGGGCGAACGGAACGTTCTGAATTGCTGCATGGACTGTCGTGGACAATAGCAGTGCTGCTGCAGATGCTATGGACCACTTCATGGTGGTCAAAATGTCAGAGAAGCGACAATCTCTCCAGGTTGGGGCCGGTGTTGAAGCTGTCTATGAAGCTAATGCCTGACTAGGCCCGGATCTATCAGGATGTGTATGAGCTGGTGTGGAAGAGGACAAGTAGATGTGATGTCGCCAACAGTCGTGATGAAGGTGTTGATGAGGTGGTGATCGGATAGGGAGTCAAGACGGGGAGACATAGCAGTTACTGTGGACGAAAAGAAAGGGTCCCTTTCGGAAAGACGCCGGCGCCCACCAAAGAGAAGAGTCAGGACTTCCGATGCTCTTTGTTTCCGAACAAGAATGAGATGCAAATAAGAGCTCGAGCCAGCGTTCCTGTAAGGTGGCGGAAGAGAGAGGAAGATGAAGTGCAGAATGACAAGCCAAGGCAATGCAGGCTCTGAATGAAAGCATGAAATGCTTGACTCTGAGTAACTCATCACGTCGGCACGTTCCATAGTGGCGAGCCTCGGCAAGGATTTCATTGTTCTGAAACGGTGAAGGGTTTCAAGAAGTTCTGGACGCGCTGCAGTCAAAAAGGGTTTCGGCGCTTCCGAAGACCGACGTTGGGCGTCTCGCTGCAGTCGCAGTCGCATTTGCAATTGCAAGTGCCGGCCAAATTCGTGCCGCCACGGCATCATAGCCAGCGTGGTCGGTCGTCTGTGAGACAGGCAACTCGTCACTTTCTCTGGCGTAACTTGTGTCTCATAAGGAAAACCTCGGATGTCTTCACCTCACTTGATCATCAACGACAATGAACGTCATGCGCAAGTCTTCATTGAAGGCAATGCAAAACGGATGAATTGGCGGAAGAGTCACAGATGTGGGCTTTATTGCAATTCAATCCTTGATAACTCAGGCTGCAGCCAAGCTAGAAAGCTTGCATTCCTATCGGCCAACTGGGTCTGAGAGGTTTTCGAAGCTCTGCAACGGAAGGGAAAGATCCTTCAAGCTCGGTGCTTGGCATAGCCTCTGCGATAGCGGAGCCTCAATACGTGAGCTTGGCTCCATATCCTTCGTTGTTTGCGTGTGTCTGTGGGTGGGTGGTTGCCTAAGAGGATTGACAGGACGGGAAAGGCAGAAGCTTCCACGCCACAAACCAAAAGCGGTCCGCGCTTCTGCAGCCTGCACAGCTGCAACCTCGACTCCGGGCTGTGGACTTCCGCTTCCTTATCCCGAACACCATGATAAGCACAGAATAAATCGGGCGCTCCGATCTCCACCCTCAGCTGCAGCACGCATTGCTCTGTGCCGATAGGGAGGATATCCGAGCAATGACAAGCTCCAGCTCCAGAGAAAGGCGCTCAAACAACTCGAATTTGATTCGCACCAGACGCCCAGATTCATACCGCTGACAGACAGAACGATGACAGCATAAGCCATGCGTGGGTATAATTGCAAGAGAATATTGAGAGATTGCAAATATGAGATGCAGAGCGTCTGCCCGATACGATGAACGTTGAATTCAATCATCATCATCGTCCATGGTGTCGTCGTTAAAGTAGCCGAGCTTCTTACGCATCTCAAGTGTCTGAGGGTCGAGAGAAATGTCTTCGCCCCACTCGTCCATGTCTTCTCCCAGATCCGTGACTGCAGAGTCTTCGGCCGCGGATGAGATCTGACCACGCTTGTTGAGCCTTGTCTCCTTCCGACGCAATGGATGCGACGGTGGCAGCATCTCGCCGTCCTCCTCGACAATCTCGGCCTGAGAATCATTGTTGTCAGACTCAAAGTAGCCGTGACTCGTGCCCTGTGAGCTCTTCGACTTCTTGCCATTCGTCGTCGCTTTGCGGTTCTTCTTGCCGCTTCTCCCGCGGCCAGTATCCTCCTCGTCCGAGGAAGAAGATGACTCGTCGCTGCTTTGCTGCTGACGACCTCTCTTCCTGGATTTGCGATCGCCACCCTTGTTCCTGCCCGCCTTTCTGCTTCCTCCGCCGGGTACCTTGGCACCTGGGAACAGGTTGTTCAACGCATCGTAGTTGATCTTCTTACTGAACTGCTTCTGCTTGAGCATCATCTTGGCACTCTCAGCAGCCGACGTATTGTGCATCGCTGTCGAGGCATCTCGTGGCGCCTTGGGTTTCTTTCGCTTATAGGGCTCGCGAATGGGGACACCCATTTTTTGATCGTGCTCGAGCTTGAGCTGCTTCTTAAGTGTTTGCTCCATCCAGTCCTTGTTAAACTCCATCCAGACACGTTCCTTGATCTTGACCTCTTCCGGTGAAAGAATGAAACGGTCCAATTCTTCCTCGTCCAAATCAGCAAGGTCATCGACGGGTGCGATGCTTCGTCGCCTGTGAGGGATGTTGCTGTCACCATCGTTGGCAACATCGGTCATCGTAGCATCGGCATCATCTCCCAGAGTGCTTTCCACGTCCACACCCAAGCCGCCAAGCGGAAGAAGCTTGCCCGCTTTGCTGATGTTGAGGGCAGGGTCTCTTGTTCTCGATGGACCGGCTACTGCATCAGCATCAGCGTCTGGAATCGAAGCCTCGACGTCGTTGGCAGGAGCGCTGCTTGTTGAGTTCGCCTGAATGCTGCTGCCCACCTTGCCGGACTTGGCGCGTTGTTCTCTTTCGCGTTCCTGTGTCTCTAATGCCTTATCAAGCTCTTGCGCTAAGCTTTGCTGAAGGTATTGCTGGATCTCTTGCTCTGTAGCCTCGTCTACAACCTTCTCCAGAGCAGGGTCGATGTTGTCAGCATTCTCCTCGTCGGCAGCTCTCACACCACCATCCGCTGCATCTTGATCTTCGCCTTCTGCATCAGCGTCTGCATCAGCATTATCGGACTCTTCGCCATTCTGGACACCTTCCAGCTTGATATGCTTGTACTTTTTGCGCTTGCGCTTATTGTCGACTGGCTCTCTTGCTCGCAAGAAAGCTGGGGGAGCATGCTCTTCTTCGAGCCACACATTCCGAAAGTCCTGCACGCTTAGCTGACCTGTGGGTGTCTTCTTAAACTCTTCCAGACGCGCTTTGAGCGTAACATCGGCAATCTTGACGACTTGAATGATCTCGCTGACGGATCGTCGGAAGTGATTCATACGCGCTGCGAGCATGAGGCAAGCGCCGCAGATACCAGCAGGACGACGACCTTCCGTGATCCAGTCCTTTTGGAATCGAGACACAAGCCTTGATGCATCATAGGCGACCTTCTGAGTCTCTTCGCCGAAGTCAAGCAAGGCAGCAAATCGTGCAATGTAGATGGAAGGGTCGATGAGTGGCAGTCGTAAGTTGAGGATACGAATGAGCTTGAGGTAGGATCGGCCAAGAATGAAGACGTTGACTTGAATAGCATCGGCAAAGTCGATGAGCATGTGTGTGGTCTTTTCCATTCGACATGCGACGTAGAGGCAGCTGGCAACGGTGTATTCAGATTTGCGACCGAGGACGTAGTTTTTCGGCTCGTCACCGGTCGCAGCAGAGGCGCCGCCATCGAGTGCGAGCGTGAAGAAGCGAAGAGCACGATCAGCTACGTGAGTGGGGATGCGAAGCGCGGAGGCCATGTTATTGATGCTGATTCGAGCGTTAGAGATGGTCATCTCGCGCGATTCGCTGACATATCCACCTCGGAAGCCGCCAGGGCCTGAGACACGTGCACGAGCCTGATCGGCAGCGATCATACTACCTTGGACAACAGCACCACCGGCTGAGTTTTCGCCGAAGGTGATGTCGCTGACGATCTGCGACTCTTCGAGCACGACACCACATTGCGAACAAACAGCTTGGTTATCGGCAAAGTCGATGGCCGACGAACCGCAGTTGGTACACTTCATGTTGATGGATGTAGATACGGGGGCGAGCCTGGCTATGGCTCGAGTAGGGAACGTCGATGCTTAACTTGAATGTGCCCGTAGTATGGGGAGCGCCCTTGCTCTTGAATGCGTGGAGGTAGTTCTACCTACCAGTGACTGCTTGCAGCGCAATGTATTGCCGGTAAGGGTGCCGCACCAGGTCACCAAAACGAGTGAAGCGGATGCTACGTAGATGATTGATGTGGCAGCGTAGGATGAGAATGAAGGAAGGTGTTGCTCATAGCGAGCCGTCCGTCTGGTCGGGCTTGCGGAGAGAATACGAGAAGGGGTGTTGGTGATGTTCAGGACGGATGATGAGAGTTGAGCAGGATACAGCATGGAGTCAAGGGTGCAGCTGCTTCGGATGGCAAAAAAAGTCACGACTCACGAAAACTCGAAGCCGCATTATTACAGCCGACACAAAGCGGATGTTCACAGTCCCACCTCTCACACAAAATTAGAAAGCTGTGGGAAGGCTGCACCTGCAAGCGTTGCATGTCAGAGTCCAAAATTCCCAAATTCCACAAGTCAAGGTGCAACAGCGAGACACGGTCTCCTTCGCATTTTTCCGCAGACGTCCCGTCTGTGTTGCCAAGAAGGTCCCGAGCAATTTGTGCGAAAGTGTTAAGCCGGCGTTGCACCCATTTGTGGCTGTATGTATCGAAATTGCGCTCGCATGCGGACTTTTGGTTGCAAAGGAACAGCGCGCGAAGGCGTTCCAACTCTTTTTACTCTCTTTGGTCGGGTTGTCACACTTTTTTAGCTACATTTCGTGAAGCTGTCACGCAGGGCGCTAAATTACTGTACAACCAGATTTGGCAGCTGTTGCAGAGAGTGTTGCTGTTGCGTGGTTGCAATTTGGCTCTTTTCTTGGCCCATGCAGAGTCGAGACTCTCTCTCTCTCTCACACATACTTTTGACTTTTTGGCCCTTTGACCTTCCCCACCTGACCTCCGACTTCTGACCTCGCTTGTTGGTTTGCTTGCCTTCGCTTTGGCCTTTTGCGTCACTCTCTGCTCTCAGCCTGTCACTTCCATCGTATCTACCATCACCATTGACCACTCATCCACTTGCGATATATCGTCAACAAGTGCCTCTCTTGGAGAAAGCATCAGCATATACGTGAAAGTCGGCTCAGCGTCTCTCAATCCTTCGCCTCCGTATCTCGTCGGCAAAACCCACATCATTGTTCCTCAGCGCTTGGACCTCTCTCTCTTCCTCTCTCACGGACAACCCGACCTTCTCGTCATCCAGCTCGGAGCAGCGCTCGGTTCTCTCTCCGACACACTTTGTTTTCTCGCTAGAAGGCGGCGACGTGTTCTCCTATCTCCAGTCTGATCTGATACTTTTTCGGCTTGAGACGCGTGCGACGCAACACGGAATCCAAGCCACCGACATCAGCCTTAGTATATAAGAGATTGCATTGCGACGTTCCTTCAGCCCACCCTTCTGGTCCTCATCTCCCTTCACTCCTGCATCTACTGTTTCCCTATCCAGCAAGCCACTCAACATGTCTTGGAAGCTAGGAAAGAGTAAGTGTCCCCAAGCAACAGCTCCTCATCACAAGTGCGGCTGTATGCGCCGTCTTGTTTTGTCCTTATGTTCCCAACTGACCTTGACCTTCCCGGTCACCCTACACAGAATTCAAAGAGGGTGCCAATCTAGGCTCTCGCACACCCCTTGACCGCTCAGCTACACCAACACCAGGCAACCCTGGTCCAGATGCAAGTGCATCCTCATCCTCGTCCAACCTACTCGCCTCATCCGATGGCGCTCCTATCCCGCGTTCTGGTCTCTTGACGATCCGCGTCATCGATGCGCGTGGTCTCACTTTGCCTTCTGGTATGCAGACACCACCAGCTGTCGCTCGCGCGTTAGCACAGCACAATCCAAATGCATCCTCTCTCGCACAGTCCTTCGGAGGTGCGCACCGCGAGAACAGGCAAAGCATGCAGAGGAAGCAATGCTGGTGGCTACCTTATCTCGTTCTCGAATTCGACAAGAACGAGATCCTCATCGACGCTATCGGTGGCGACATCCAAGGCCCCACCTGGATGTTCCGTGCTCATTTCGACGTATCGCGTATCTCCGAGATCAGCTTACAAACTTACCTTCGATCTGGTGACGGCCACAGCACCCATCAGCCCGAATCAAATCATGATGGTCAAGGCGACGATGTGATGGGTGTCAGTGATATCTATCTTGGCGGTGTCAAGTTTGTTCCTGATTTCGAGAATCAGAGGACTTCCGATGCTTGGTATCCGCTCGCCGGCGGTAACGGTCAAATCCACGTTCAGGTTTCGTATAGAAGCGATTCTCGCAGCTCGCTCAACATGGATGCATTCGAGCTGCTCAAAGTCATTGGCAAGGGCAGTTTCGGAAAAGTCATGCAGGTACGAAAGCGAGACACATCCCGTATCTATGCACTCAAGACCATCCGGAAAGCGCACATTGTCTCACGGTCCGAGGTGACGCACACGCTCGCCGAGCGTACCGTTCTGGCACAGGTTAACAACCCGTTCATCGTCCCGCTCAAGTTCTCTTTCCAGAGTCCAGATAAGCTTTACCTCGTTCTTGCGTTCATCAATGGAGGTGAGCTTTTCCACCATCTTCAGCGTGAAGGCAGGTTCAACGAGGAGCGTTCACGTTTCTATGCCGCCGAGCTTCTCTGCGCGCTTGAGCACTTGCACGGATTCAACGTCGTCTATCGAGATCTCAAGCCAGAGAACATCTTGCTGGACTACACCGGTCATATCGCGTTGTGCGACTTTGGTCTTTGCAAACTCAATATGGGTGATCAAGAGACCACCAACACCTTCTGTGGTACACCCGAGTATCTTTCTCCTGAGCTATTGTTGGGACAGGGGTACACGAAAGCAGTGGATTGGTGGACACTCGGTGTCTTGCTGTACGAAATGCTTACAGGTCTGCCTCCATTCTATTCGGAGGATGTCAACGAGATGTACCGCAAGATCCTGCAGGATCCTCTCAGGTTTGGTGATGAAGTATCTCCGGACGCCCGTCACCTGTTGACGCTCTTGCTGAATAGGGATCCAGCACAGAGATTGGGAAGTGGATCACATGGTGCAGCGGATATCAAGGCTCATCCCTTCTTTGCGAAACATATCGATTGGAAGTTGTTACTGGCCAAGAAGATTCCGCCTCCATTCAAGCCAAGTGTCGCGTCAGCCATCGACACGAGTAACTTTGACCCAGAATTCACCAACGAGCCTCCCATGGACAGTGTAGTCGATGATAGTCATATGTTGAGCGCAACGGTGCAGGAGCAGTTCGTAGGGTTCAGTTACAATGCGCCAAATGCTATGGGCGCCGGGGAGAGTTTGAGGGATTAGAAGAGAGTATAGCCAGCTACAGGTTTCTTAGGCACTATGTTCATCGTTCATTTTGGGTAGACACACTTCAAATGGCATTCTCCAAACATCTGACTATTGTGTTTTCTCTCCCAATGGAGCCGCCACTTGACTGGTGATTTGTGTGCGCGAGACGCTGTGAACGTAAATGTAGGGTGATAAGTCATATCATAGTATGATATTGAGTTGATGCAAAACCGGAAATCGGAATTTGAATCACTGTCTCCACTTCACACTTTTTTCGTTGAACCCTGACTGTCAGAAGGTCGAGTGAATTCTATCGAATCTCCTTTGTACTCACCATCATCGCCAGGAGAGTTGCAATCGTTCAACATGACGTCGTCATTGTCTTCGACCGATCATGGCATTGATCCACTATCAATAAGTGCAGCAGCAGAATTCACTGTCCGTGACCTAACCGCCCGCTTCCCAAAGCAAGTACAAATTCATCTGCACCCTTCAACAAGTCTTCCACCAACCATTACCCAGCCTTCTACAGACGTTCTTCCGAGCACTTCCTCTATTCCTGATCTACCAGTAGCACTCGTATGGACGGTGGAGTCGCTCAAGCTTTTGCGAGGTTACGGTCTGACTGGTAGCTTTACTGGTACACTTGCGCAATTTCCACAACAGAACATTTTCTTAGGATTGCCGATTCAGTTGCTTCCCGAGGAAGTCGTATATCTCTTACGAAGAGGTTTGGCTGTCGTTGTGGACGAAGCAAACTCTTATCGCCCCAGTAAGCAGGATGAAGTGGCTGAAGTAAAAGAGACAATCGCCCAAGATCGACAATCTCAGCAACTTGCAGCATGGCATGAAAGGCAACTGCTACGTGCGAAACATGCAAAATCTTCTTCTTCACTCCAAATCGAATCCTCTCCAACAGACAAAGAGCTTGAATCATTACCGTGGCACTATACAATCCCCACAACAAGCTCAGAGTTCAAATGGTACGAACCTGTGACACACACAAAGCTATCAGAGATCCAAAGATTATTCCCATATCCTACCACAGAGAAAGAAGTTGCAAGTGTAGGATTATTTGAACATTTTAAAGCCGATCAAGGTATGTGGTGTATGAATGGGTTAAGATTTGGTGGTACTTTCGCAGTTTATCCTGGTGATCCACTGAGATATCATAGTCATTATACTGCTCAATTGATTTTACCAAAGGAGAATATTGCAATGACAACGTTGGTAGCGAATGGAAGATTAGGTACAGCGGTTAAAAAGACTCATTTATTGTGTTGTGTTGAGAAGTTCGATGATGGGATCGAATTCGAAGAAAGGGAACAGGGACTTGGTGGAGGGAGGAAAGTCATCAGGAGTATTTGGGAGGGAAAGTTTGATGTTGCACCAAGTTGGAAGGACGGAGAAGATAAGAGGGGCGAAAAAGCATTGGCAGGAGGTAGCAAATTTGCGGACTTCAATGTGTTCAGTCTTGCATGGGCTGGTTTCGGTACTTAGGCATTTCACACGCAATACACAATTGATGCTGCTTTCCAAGATCAAACACTGAAACTCTGGCACATACAGTCCAGAAAGAGAGCTGCAACAATGAATCAAGTGGTATTTCTTTACAAGTCAAGGTGATGAAAATGAGAATGAACGCTCTCTGGGGGTTTGAAAAGCCAGGACAACAATGCTCTTGGCTTAGGTGATAACAGTAGGCTTGTCCCTACCAGTGAACTCCTGCAACTTAGAAACCTTCAATGCCTGTTCAATCAAAGGCTTCAAACCAACCTGTGCATCAGCGTCAAACTCCTTCTCGTCATTCGAGTACTTTTCGACATACAACCTGATAGTTGCACCTGCCGAACCGGTACCCGAAAGACGGAAAATGATTCTTGAACCATCGACGAACTTGATGTAAAGACCCTGGTTCTTACTGACGCTTCCATCGATGGGATCAGTGTAGCTGAAATCTCCTGACTCTGCCACCTCGAATTCGCCCAACTTGGTTCCCTTGAAGCTCGAGCTCTCGAACTGGCTACGAAGGTGATCCATCAGCTTGTTGGCACCATCGCTGTCAACTTCCTCGTAGTCGTAACGAGAAAAGAAGTTACGTCCGTATTGCTTGTAGAACTGAATCAAAACATCCTGGACGGAAGTTCCAGGCTTCTCCTTGTTGGCAGCTGCCAAAATGGAAAGCCAAGCAACAACGGCCCAAAGACCGTCCTTCTCGCGAATGTGATCGGATCCAGTACCGAAACTCTCTTCACCACAGATGGAAAGACGACCTGCGTCCATAAGGTTACCAAAGAACTTCCAACCTGTAGGAACCTCGAAGCATTCATAACCATTCTTCTTGGCCACTCTGTCAATAGCACCTGATGTAGGCATGGATCGGGCCAAACCTTTGATGCCGGACTTGAAGTAAGGGATAGCCTTCTGTGCCCAATCAGCAATAATAGCCACTGAGTCAGAAGGGTTGACAAATGCACCTTTACCAATGATCATGTTTCGATCACCGTCGCCGTCCGAAGCAGCACCGAAGGAGATGTTCTCCTTCTCAACTGCATCAACGAGCGACTTGGCATAGGTCAAGTTAGGATCAGGGTGTCCACCACCAAAGTCCTCCGAGGGAACACAGTTCTGAATGGAAGACTCGGGCAGCCCGAACTGCTCAACGAACAATGCACGACCATAAGGACCGGTCACACCGTGAAGAGCATCGAATCGAACCGTGAAGCCAGAAGACTGGAGGAAGTTCTTGATCAAGTCAAAGTCAAAGATCTGACCCAAATACTGAACATAATCCTTGACGTTGTCGATGATTTGGATTTGGAGTTTGCCAAAGGTGGTCTCGCCGATTTTGGAAAGGTCGACTTCTGGACCTTCGACAATCTTGTATTCAGAGATAGTCTTGGTGATGTCAAAGATCTTGTTTGTGACGGATTCGGGAGCGGGACCTCCATTTTCCATGTTGTACTTGATACCGAAATCGTTGTCGGGTCCACCAGGGTTGTGGGAGGCAGTAAGGAGGATACCTCCGGTTGCCTTGTACGAACGAATGACGTGAGAGGCAGCGGGAGTAGAGAGAATGCCATCTTGGCCGATGATGAGCTTGGAGACACCGTTACCAGCAGCAAGACGGATGATGGCTTGAATAGCGGGCTTTGAGAAGTAACGACCATCACCACCGACGACGAGGGTGGAGTTGGCTGCACCGGTGGGAATGGCAGAGAGAATGGCTTGAACAAAGTTCTCGGTATAGTGCTGCTGCGAGAAGACCTTGACCCTCTTACGAAGACCGGAGGTACCAGGCTTCTGTCCCTCGAAGGGCTTGGTTTGAACTGTGACCACGGACATGACGAATGATTTGGTAGGAGGAGATGATGGTGATGGAGAGGAGGAAAGGAGGACAAGGTGGCGTTAGTGTTACTCAAGAAGTTCCAAGTGTTGGACGCATTCGGCAGTTGTGTGTTGCGCCTGGAGTGTGTTGTGTTGTACAGTATGCCCACGCTCATTCATCCATCAATTAGAATCATGGTCTGTGGTTCGTCCGTCTGTGCGCAGAATTTGATTTCGAACGAGACGGACCGGCGTCCAAGAAAGTGCAAAAGTGTTGGGTTTGCGCCACTTGGCCTGTGCTGTTTCCATCGATGCATCAAATCGGCAGCGCATGGCGGGGACAGATTTCGGATTCGAACTGTCAAATCACTCAAATCGATCTGGACTCCGCTTTCGAACTGCATCCAAGCTGCTCCTATTTTTTAAAATTTGTCGACAGTCTTCGATGTAACAGCTCAGAGAGAGAATTTCGGATCTTACCAACACGTGACGGTGTCGCGAAAAGGAAATCCGAAGCCACGCTGCCAAGACGTCAAATTTGTTTTGCTCTTTTTTCGATTTGCGCAGTGTGAGTGTGTGTGTTGCTGCACGTTGCCAATCCATTTTGCAGCTCAGCGGGGAAGATCAACACAAAGCCTTGTGACACCCTTATTCCATTCGATACAAGTTTGTTCTCCAGCTCTAGTTGACCGCTGCATCGACGAACGTAGTGCAGTGCAGGATGTACATACAGTACACCGTTTTGCACGATTCCCTAACCAGTGAAGGCAGAAGATCAGATGGTCATTTCCGGTCTCCTTTTCGAAGTCTCTTTTTCCGCCGCATTTTTTGACATAATTTGCTCAAAAATTGTGTGCGCTCTTATCAGACTGAAACAGACATCGGAACCTCGTGTTGACCTGCATAGTGGGCCTGCGGGCCGTGACTACAATACAGTGCGTACAGTATGAACGTACGCTACTGCATTGAATAAGCTCAGCAGATTAGTGGCTGACGGAGGGAGACGGATGCGAGGAAAGATCTGATTTGTGTCTGCGCAGCAACAGCTGCGACCCCGATTGTGTCGCCGCTCCAAGGAAAAAGCATCCCGCTATTTACAGTCTCACTCGATGCTTGGCTGCTACACAAGCTCCAAACCAAACGTACAGTGGCTGCTTCGAGTGAAGATGAATGTGACTGCAGCGAGAGAGAGAGCATCGAGATTCGCACGATCCAAGCAGAAATGTGTGCTTCTGTCGGCTCAGAGAGTGTGTGTCAGGGTGTTCGCATAAGCTTTTCATCTGCAGCGCAAGTGTGTTGGTCTGATGCAAGTCTGGACCCCGCACAGAATTGTGAAACTCGCTCCTCGAGCCATATCGACTTTTTCTGGTTACTCTACCCTTGCGATTCACAGCTGCTTCGTCTCTCACCTTGATCGTCCACCACCTCATCCATCCGCTGAGCAGAGCGTTGCTTATCCCTGCGTCATCTACTAACCCTACAGGCCACTTCGATCATATCACCTGCATTGCAGGTCCCGCGAGTAATCAGCAAGGAACTTTCGCATCATCTTTCAGCTCCTACCAGCCACTATTCGTGATTCAGACGCACAGCCTCTCAGCCCGAGATCAGCATCATCTTCCACCACACAGCGACCTCACTATCTTGATACCCATTAGCTCTGTCGCTGCCTGCTTTTTTCGTCACAGAAGCAACTGATACCCTTCCGTCAGCTCAGAGTTGCCCCTACAATCACAGTCTCGCTCCGAACAGGCCCTCACTACAGCTGCTCCCTCATCCAGTCAACCTCGTCTAGCTGCTTTCGATAGTAACTCATTCGCACGTTATTGGTTCGCAAAGCTTCTTTGCTGGTGCCGAGCGACACTCGCTTTCCTGCGCCCCGGAGCTTCCGTCAACTCCCACTTCCAGCAATAGCCGACTTGAGTACACCTTGACACTACCATCCATCCTCAAGACACCAGGCAAGCCCCATCGTCCTTCCAGGCAGCTCCCATCCCTGCCGAAAGGGCCCATCACAGGAGAAGGCTCGACCTGTCCCCTTTCTCTCGTCTCGCTGAGTCAAACAACACCATTCAAAGGAGGCAGCCGGCTTCACAAAAATCATCAAAGCAGTCTTCACCTCAATTACTCTGCACACACCATGAAGCGTTGGAAGCAGGTCAAGGAACAGCTCGACTCCAAGCGCAATTCCTCGAGCAATGCTGACTCCCAGGCACCACCCTACAAAGGAGGAGGTATCTCGTCCGCATCCTTTTCCGACCTCCGCGAGCTAAGATCCGGCCCTTCGAACTTCAACCGCGATCCATCCAGCTCGAGCCTCATGCCCCCTCTGTCCAAAAGCGCAAGTCGTACTTCACTTGACATTCCAGGTCGTCTGAGCAACTTCATGAGCAAATCGTCATCGAGCCTTGACCTCAGCTCAGCATCGGCGTCCAACAAGACCTTTGGCAACACCCTCAAGAAATTCCCAAGGCCAAGAAACCGCAGCAACTCCAACAACTTCAACAGCAACAACGACGCCTCAACTAATCCGTCTCCTTCAAAGATCGCAGCTCCTCGCAAGTGGGTCAATAATCTCTTGAATCAGGCTGCGCCCAGCACCCAGCATCTGGAGACTGCAGCTCAAGCTCGCTCTCGTGCCGAATCGGATGCCTCGCGTCCATCGCCCGCGCCTGTCAGTAGTCTGGTACTATCGAGCGGTGAACACCCGAATGCGACTTCCACATCTCGCCAAGTTTATACCATCGACTCGGGTTTACAGCGCAACACGTCGTCAGGTGGTCGATCAGCCAGCATCTATTCGTCTCACGTCAGTTCAGCTTCTCGTTCCACACCAGATCTGCATGCAAACTCATTGACGAGACATCGCGATAATGGCGCTTTGCTCATGGACCTCGCTGCTCCACTGCCTTCGATTGCTCATCGCCAAGCTCTTCCAGCTATCGACAATGACCTTCAGTCACCCTTGGTCATCCGCAATCTTGACGAGGCTCCCAGAGGCACATATACCCCAGCCGTTCCAGCTCCTTCTGCCTCTGCGCAACTCAGGACTGTATCAAGGCTACGCAATCCTTGGTCCACGGGCTCACCCCAGATTCGAAGCGAAGAGGAGGACGACATTGATGCTTCCATCGCGCACGATCGCTCCACCAATCAGCTAGCACTAGGAGAGCAGGCTGTTCTCGACATGCTCGACTCTGCCTCAGCTATTGAAAGCGCTGTGTCTGCACCTGTTCCGCCAACACCGTATCAGACTGCAACGCCAGGCACTCTAGCTAGATCTCGCTCTTTCGCCACTACTACAAGGTTCCAGAGTCCAGCTTCCGAGTACAGCCAGGACTTCCGCTCGCCCTTCCTCGCTGGTACTTCTTCACCAGCTGCAGGTGTTCGGGAAGCCATCCGTCAACGGGAGCTTCTCGACTCTGCAGCGGCCAAGGAAGGCTCACAACGCTCTCAAATCCCACCAAGTCGATCAACCTTGTCACCCAAGACGCTCGACTTTCTGAATGCAGTTCCGTCGAACGACATCGGTCCCCTTCGATCAAGCCAGACGTCGACTTCTGCATTCTACCAGCGCAAGGTAGCCAGTTCAAGCAATGAAGAAAAGGCTCCCACCGACTATTTGCAAGTCAAGCGAATCTCTCGTGTCCCAGTCCCATCGACCGAGATCAAGTTGGCCTCTCCGCCGACCTCTGCAACATCGCAGGTGTTCCTGCGACGTGGGACAGCTGCCACTAGCGCCTCTCACCTGCCTATCTCACCAAATGACAGCAGCTTAGTTGGCTCATCAGCACATGCCACAAGTCTGTGGAGCAGACCAGGCAACACTCCAGATACGCCTTCTACCACACAAGACTCGACTTCGCCTATGCCATGGTCAGCCTCATCACTGGCACCTCCTAACAAATGGACGACAAGTACACAGCAGGCCCGACAAGAGCGAGAGGACGCGACCAAATCCATATACACCCTCGAGCCAGTCGTCACTCCAAGCGAGATCGGCGAGGAGGAAGAGCGACTTTCAGACCTGCACCGCCCTTCCACTCTCATGCCGAATCTGCGCCGTCACCGCACAGACTTCACGGAAGCCACCAGCATCTTCTCTGGTGCCGATGGAGCTCGCACTTCCCAGAACAGTCTTGAGAAGGGCTCTGCAGCCGGAACAACTTCGCCAACTGCCACCGCTGCAGTCGCTGCCACGTCGACGGAATCACCAGCAGCAGCAACAGCAGACACGTCTGCATCAGTGTACAACACCGCCACCAGCCGTCCTCTTTCGCACGTAGGTTCCGTGAGCAGCTCCTTAGCAGCCATTCGCGGCATGTTTAGCAAAGCTACTGCGGCAGCTGTTCCATCAACAGGGTCAATTGCAGCCTCAAGCGCCTCTGCCTCGGACTCCCCGAACCGCGCTTTAACCACAGCCGAGCCACCAACCGTGAACTCGGTCGCTGCTGCTGCAAAGGAGCTCGAACAGCGCTCATCAGTCTCGAGACCCTCAAGTCCTGAAAAGTTGTCGATCCCGTCCTCACCGACCAAGGCCAAAGACTTGATCAAGATGTTCGAAAGCAACTCAGCCAGTGGCTCACCCGCGGATCAATCTCACTCCTTCACACGAGCTACTACGCCCCGAAGACAGCTTTCGCCGACCAAATGTGCAACATCTACAGCCAGCAGCCTCAATACAACACCCAAGCGGCAGACTCCGCTGACGATCTCAGTGTCGAGGTCTAATCTCGGTCTTGCAGCGTCCAACAGCATAGTGGACGTTGCGGCTGAAGAAGCATCGCCCATAAATGCTAAGCTTAGAGCTCAGCGCTTTGAAGCTGGCAGGTTTAGGTCAAGACGCGCTGGCCTTATTGGTGTCGGCGGTGATGGCAATGATGTCAGCTTCGGAAGCTACTATGACGATAATGACGATAACGATGAGGGAGCCGACGAGAACGCAGCCCCAGACAGCTCAGTCGGCGACGCTCGCAGCACCCATAGCCGGATCCGATCGCTGGGAGTAGTATCTCAGCATTCTCGGTCTCAGTCGACGCCTAACGACATCAGCGGTAACGTCCTCGGCAGCGCCGACGTGTCTACCGGACCCAGACAGAGTCCTTCAGGTGGTCGAAGCAGTCAGGGCAGCGGATCAATGAGAATAAGCCCGGGGAGTCTCGGAAGGAAAGGTGCGTTCCGCAATAGCGTCATCGGCTTCATGGGTGTCTTGTCTGGTAGACCAAATAACAGTGGGGCAGTAGGAGGCAGCGAGTCCGGGCCAGACGGAAACAACAACCTCACCCCAGGATTACTCTCGGCTCGACGACACAGCACCAAATCAGACCAGGACGACAATGTCAGCACAGCCAGTGCTGCCACGCAAGGAACTACCGCTTCGTACAAACGGAAGAAGGAGGAAGGAAATCTGCCACTATCCAACGCTACAGCCATCCAAATGTCCGGCGAGCAGCCTGGTGCAAAGCCTATCCGTGCTGGCGTGCTGTACTACTTCAACGTGCATGATCCTAACCCAAGATGGCTTCGCGTGAAGGCGGTACTGCTGCCATCTGCTGTCGCTATGAGCTGGATTCCGTCTGGAGGCGGTAGAGAGAATGTAGTGCTGGATCTACGAGCTTGCAGAGAGGTCCACTCTGTTCCCAGCCCCGATCATCCCAGCAGTGCGTCCGACATTGGAGCTGCATCAGCGCGTAGACAAGGGTTAGGATCGATCAGCCCTTTCCAGCTCATCTTCGATGATGGAGTTGAAAGGCTTGCTGCTGATAGCGCCAAGGAACGCGTTCAATGGGTCACATCAGTTTGGGACATTGCAGGAACAGGAAGTCCACGTCCTGACAGCGTCCAGGATTCGGCTCTTGCCAACTCTGGGCACGATGCCCTGCCCAAACTCAGTCGCACCGGCCGGGTTAATGCATCACCGACCAGCCGAGGAAGAGGTCTCGCTGATTCGAGTCCAACACGTCCACTCATCTCTTCGCTCGGCGCAGGCGTCGTGGGCTCGCCCAAGAGGCCTGCGTCCATGCGTCCTGAGTCCACCAGTAACGAAGAGGCCATCGACCGCATTGGGTCCATCTGGAAGAGCGAATTGTCATCCGAGTTGACGAACAAGGATATGCAGCCAAGTATCGGAGAAGCGCTCGCTTCTGCAGCATCTGGTCCACCTCCGCTGCCCCCCAAAGAGCCCAGACCTGCGCCTGCAATCAATCTGTCGAATCTTGCGGCGAAGAGCTCCAAGTCGGTCCCCACTGCCAAGGCGGCAAATACACCTCCGCCGCTTACTACAGCCACTTCAACCCCGAATCCGATTACATCGTCTACCTCTCCTGCTCGATCGAAAGTGCGAAGCTGGCAACGACCGCCGCTTGATCTGAGCACCGGCTACGTTCACGATGTGACGCCCAAGACGCCAACTTTGGTCACGCCTGCTACCGATGCCATCCATTCCGCTTCACCATCTTACGCAGATGACAAGAGCACCAGCGTGTCACTGCACGATAGTTCAGCACGGGCGACTGTACCAGACGAAGCATGTGCTGCGCGATCTGGTGATGAATCACCTGCTGCCTCCTCGCCAGACATGGATGGCTACGAATCCGCTCGCTCTCAAGGCAGCTTAGTCGACGAGTTCGGCCCTCGCACTCCCGTCAGCGAGGCTGTCTTCAACTGGTCACGACTGGACAAGGAGTCAGAGCTTAATCCTAGTGATTCTGCCTCGCAACGACCAGCGCGAAGCGAGTTTGGAACGATCAAGAGCAACGTTTCTGGCGCTGAGCGAAAGAGGAGTAGCCGAAGGAAGGGCGGAGAAGATAGCGACAAGCTGCAGGACTCCAATCAGGTGAATGATGCTGCTGAAGCTGGTGCTGGTCGAACCCCTGCTCAACTGCTTCGAGACAGTGTCTTGGGTGATAGCACCAACTCATCCGATGCGCTGTTCAATGCTTCACCGGCAGGTGGTAGAAGTCATCGTCTCGGGACAGTGATAGAAGAGACTCAATCGCAGGCTCAAAGCACACGTCTCAATGCCTCAGTGCGCAGCACATCGCGTAGCAAGCTCGAGGAGATGGTTGCAAGAGCAGTGGGCAATGGTTCCGTCAAATCACCAGCAGCAAAAAGCGCTCTTTCCATCGTTTCTAGTGGTAGCATCAGCTCTCAGGATGTAGGTAAGCTTCTCGAGTTCCTTGAAGAGCAGCAGCGAGAGCGTCTCAGTAAAGAGAAGGAGCTCGAAGATCAAATTCGTAATTTCCAACAAGTCGTCTCGGATCTGCAGAAGAAGAATTCGACCAACAGCTCAAACCGATCTGCTCGTAGGAGGAGCTCAACTTCCACATTGGGTGCTGATAGTAGAGCCACCGCAAAGTCATCGCGAGATTCGGAATTAGCAGCAATGCAAGAGAAGCTCGACAAAGTGCTGGATCTTGTCACCAACGTCGTAGCGGCTCCAGCAATCCATAAGAGGGCGAAGAGCGAATCAGCGACCATTCTTGCCGACACACCTCGTGTTGGAGAGGACGAAGAAAGCGCAGAATTGGCGAGGATCGAAGGTGTGCTTGCGAAGCTGCTCCGTAAGATGAACGTTTCGGAAGATGCAGCGATGACACCAAGATCCAAGGAGCTAGTTCGTGCTGCCGTCGCCAATCGTATCCCTGATCTCATGGATGAATGGGAAAGAATGCCTGCAGAGCTAAAAGGTAACGAGCTTATTAAGTCGATGGAGGATCGTGCCAAGTACGGAAAAGATGGACGACACGAAGCGATCCAAACCGACTACGGGATTCGAACGGTCTCATCTGACATGATCCGTGGCTCGAGCGCACCTGCGGGTGCTGCGGACAATGTTGGCACTCCCATTGATGCTGATATTGATCCCAAGAGACGCTTCTCAGCATCCCTTCCGCGACGTGCGTCAGGTATGAGCGTCGCCACTACTAGCATGTCCATGACCGACATGGACGGTGCGTCGATGATGAGCCGTATTCCACCTCGTAGCTGGTCTTCTGAGCAAGGTATTCCTTCGCCACCTCCCAACTCGGAATGGGATGCCAAGTCGCTCATCAGTCGTCCCGCATCGCGTGCAACAACTCATCTTGGGATCGGTGGGGGTCGAGCACCAGCACAAAATTTCCGCATGCTTGGCGATCCCGCTTCTTCAACTGCAGCTACACCTCGACCCGTGATGGTGAAAGGCGAACCAAGCTACGACTCTCTCGATATGGAAGCTGAGATTCGTAGAAGGCGTGCACAACAGCGAGCAGCAAGTGGTGCATCTGTACCTGCTGCGCAGTTGGGAGGATGGTATACGCCAAAAGTTGCGCAAACGTCGGATAAGGATTCTCAGGCCTCATCGTCATCTGTGACAGTGGAGATGCCAAATGTGGATAAACCAGTTCCACCTACTCCTAGTGTCAGATGGGCAGTTGGAGATATCGTAGAATTGTCGAAGGGCGATGCTGCTGGGAAGACGCCAGATGGTCTGGGTTTGTCCATGTCTGCAGCTGCTGTGGGGGAGGCCAAATTCTCAGGTCCACCACCTACACCTGGTGTAGGCTACGTTTCTTCTGCAGCGAGCGCTTCGGGCGGTTCAGCTCTTGGCACTGCCAACGGGGAGCTGGCAACAATTCTGGAAGCGCTGAAACAGAGCGAGATGGCTCGTCAGACGCAGTTGCAACAGCAGACGGAGATTTCAAGATACCTCAACGAACTGAACGCCTGGTTGGAGCGCGATGTAGTGGATCGTTCGAAGGAATGGAGGACTCTGGCGAGCGGTGTCACGCAGTTGCATGACGAGTTGAAAGCGTTGAAAGAAGGGAGAACGCTGCCTACGTCAGGTTCAGCAGGGTCTTTGTCAACCATCAAGGATGCTGCTGTGTCATCGCCAGCCGGAGAAATCGTTGGGCCGAACCCTCATGCCGCTGCGCCGCCAACACTTCTTCGACCTGGTAGCACAGGTGCTGTTCCTGGCGTGACAGAGCGGGGAGCCCTTTCCCCCTCTGCAATCCCCTATGGTGGTGCTAAAGTGATGGTCATGGGTGACAGTGCCAATGCCCCTGCCCCTGCCTCTCCTTCCTCTCCTGCTGCTGCCGCAAGCAGACGTCGACCAGTCGGGACCCGCAAATGGAACGAACGCTCGTCCGAATCACCCTCCGCCAACGCTTCCGCCGATAACTCCTGGTACAAACCTGACGATACCGAACCCTCCACTTCTTCACCTCTCAAACGCAACTTCAAATCTAAAGCAGCCGCTGCCGCCTCTGCTGCCAGTGGTGCTCTTCTCATCCGTCAAGCCCTTCGCGAATGGGAAAGATTCAAAGCTCTTCAACGAGCTTCTGGTAAACCTGAAGATCCTTTACCTGCTGAAGCTACTGGTAATCCTTCCATTGATTCACAGCTTCCACTTCCAGTGACAATGTTGCAGAATTTGAAAGATGCTGCTGATGCTGAAGATAATCTCAAGGTTGCAGAGCATATTCGAGAATCAGCTGAAGCTGGATATGGAACTCAAGCGATTATTGAACTTACAAAGTATGTCGAGAGTAAAGCTCCCGAGGTTGAGAGTAGTGGAGATGAGGAGGGAGAAGGGAAATTGGATGGAGATACACTGATGCCTACGCCTAGTCCGCATAGGACTAGATTTGCGGTTGAAGATGAACCGGTAGAGGTTGAAAGCGATGATGCTGGTAAGAAAGGAAATGATGGAATTTTCTTGATGGCTACTCCTGTTCCAGCCAAAGTTGTAGCTGAGAGAGAGAAAAAGGAGAAAGCGAAACAAGCTGCTGCTGCTAAAGAAGAAGAGGATGAAGTGGTGGAGAGTGGAAGTGGACCAACTACTGCCGCCCTTGCACTTGCAGTTGAAGAGATTCTAAAACATCTTCTTTCCACCAAAGAAGAAGCTAAGAAAAAGCAAACCGAAGAAGAAGCTGCTGCTGCTTCCAGAGCTGCTGCTGAAGCTGAAAGAGAAAGATCACTTATGACACTTAAAGAAAGGGAGAAAGCTGAACTTGTTGATTTACTTTATTCTCGTATTGCAGCTGATAAAGCAGCAGAAGAAGCCAAAGCTAAAGAATTAGATCCTAAGAGTGCAATTGAATCTTTAGTTGCTGCTATTAATGCACAAAAAGAAACAGAAATTAAAAGTGCAGCTGCAGCAGATGCTGCTTTACGACAAATGACAAGTGAATTACTCAAATCTACTTCGGAACAAAATCAAAAATTAGTTCAAGCAGTTAATGAAGCCAGTAGAGATATGTTAAGAAATAATGTTCATGCTCATGCTGAAGAGTTTAAAAGATTATTACATAAAGAAGTTTCAGGAATGTTTGAAGATGTTGGTAAAATTAGAGAAGCAAAAAGACATTTAGAATTTGAAATTGCGGATCTTTGGAGTATTAAATCTAGACATTTAGCTACAAATACAATTGGTATGCCAAATGTTGGTGGTTTTGGTGTTCCAGGTGGTTATCCTGGTAGTCCTGTAGTTCATCAAGGAATGCCTGTTCAAATGGGTATGCCGGTTCCACAGATTACACATATTCATTCAAGTCCGATGACTGCACCTGCTTATCCTCCAGCACATATTTCTCCAATTCCACAACAACCACCTGCTCCTCCAGCAACAACAAATCCTCAAGTCGAAAGTCTAAGAGCTCAAAAAAAAGCTGTTAAAGCTGCACTCAAACAAGCTGTAGCTGAAAGCGCTCCTCCTCCTACTGCAGCTGCACCTGCACCAGCAGCTGTTGCACCTGCTCCTGCTCAAGCAGCTCCAGCAGCACCAGCAGCAAATCCAGCTCAAGCTGCAGTTCAAGCTGCAGCAACTTCTTTCCTTGCCAAAAGGAAAGATGTCTTGAATCCTTTCTCGATCAATTTCGGTCCAAGAGCTCCTGTTGCCAAGTAAACTTCACACGCCGTGATAGTGTACAATACGATTGATTTTCATAATAGATATTCAGATACGACTAGAGCAGTCAGTGTTTCATGCGAGTGACGAGAGCGTGATTCCGTGTTTGAAATTGCCAAGAAAGGAAAAAGTAATACAGAAGGCGAAAACACGCATCGCTGAGCAGCGTGTGTATAATAGCGTATATGTGCAGTATGCGTCTATGGCGAATGGGCATGATGGTACAAAACGAACGCAGCACAGTCTGTGACTTGCGACACTGTGCGTCTGCGCAGATAGAGAACAAAGAGAAAAGGAGAATCCAGACTTAAGCCTCATGAGGAGGAGGGCTGGGCGAGTCATTGCTAAATGCGGCCTTGACTTGCGCAGCCGTTGCACCTCCGGGACTGCCATTGGCTCCTGTAGGAAGCAGGATACGACGACGTGCGTTAATGAACCAGTTCGAAACTTGCGACAGTGTCAAGCCCGTCATATTGCAAAGAGATCGCTTCTCGTCTTCAGTCGGGTATGGATGACTTGCATGCTCGAGCAACCACGTCTTAAGCAGATCGGTGACCGGCTTGGGAAGCTTGCCTCTACGACGGGGAGGAGGTGCAATGCCAGTAGAGGGTCCAGGAGGAACGTGGCCAGCAGGCACGGGCATCATGGGTCGACCCATGGGTCCTCCGGGTCTCACCATACCGCCGTGGGGGTGCATGTCGCGAGGGTCGTGCATATAGTCTCCAGGCCCGTAAGGGCTGGCATAGGGGACCCGCGAGTCCAGGTGTCGACCTGCTGCCGGGTGTGGAGGTAGTGGTCCCATGCCTGAAGAGGGCATAGGCATGGGTCCTGCACCGTTTGCGCCTTTCCCTGGATGGCCTCCAGGAGGATAAGCGCCGGCATGAGGAGATCCGTAGGGGTCGTAAGGGTAGTCGGCGTATCTGGCTTTGCCGCCACTGCCGCCGCCATTAGCGCCAACGGGTCCGTGGTAATACTCGTCCATCTCCGGATCCTGAATGCGTTCGCGAGCAAAGTACAGACGACGATCCGGGTAGAAAGGTTCCGAGTAGGCATGCGCTTCAGGCTCGGGGCTGAGTCTATCGGCGGGGTGGCCAGCTTCGAGTGGCGGTGTATAGCGACCACGCGATGGAGCTCCTGCGTACCGAGGCACTGGTGTACGAGACGAAAGAGGCGGCAGCTGCGGACGTGGATCCGATGCGAACGGCGGTGGCGAGGGTCGACGCGAGTAGGCAGAGTGAGGTGCGCTACGACCATACCCATCGTGCGGCGATGGTGCTCGCGGAGGCGGAACTGCCGAACGAGAAGCGTAGGAAGGCGAGCGAGGCGATGGGCTGTATCTGTCTGATCGTCGTGCTGCTGATGGCGGATAAGCGTGACCTGATGGGGTAACTGCGTCATATCCACGGTGGTAGGCAGTGCGAGATGCAGATGGCGAAGCAGGGTGTGCATGGCGTGGGGAATAGTGAGGATCCTCCAGGCGTGGGTCCGTGTAGCGAGCAGAGTATGCTGGTTCACGCGAGTACGAGCTTGGATAGGAACGTTCTGGCGTCTCGCCGCGTTCTCTGCCTCGATAGTAAGCAGCTTCGGGATAGCCGGCCCGGGGCGGGAATTCCGATGGAGCCCAAGCGTTGCCGTTCCTGTCGACTCGTTCCGGTAAGGGTCTCCTTCCCAGGTCGGAGGCGTTGCTCAGTTTGCGCTTCAAAGCGGAAGTAGAAGGCGGCGAGAGCTCACGTTGCACGGCGTGGGGGTCACGGTAGGCTGACTCGCGATAGGACCCTCGTGGGCTGCTGACGTATTCGCGAGCATAAGCTGAGTGAGAAGCTGCAGGGGGCACACCGGATGCAGCCGATGGTGCTGGAGGTGGTGGAGGAAGACCTGAACGTCGACTAGTGGTTCGCGGGCTTCCACGGTCGGAATGCATGTCATACTCGGCGGAATGGTTCGAGATTCTACCAGCTGGGGAGGTTGGTCGACGCAAAGGGGGTGGCGGTGGAGAGCCACGCCTTGCGATTATTTCTGCTCTTTCGGATGGATTCATTGCGGGTGATGATGCTGCTGGATGGACAAAGGCTTTACGGTCTGGCCAGTTGCCTGTTGGCTGCGTTTTGGGAATGTCAAGAGCAGCGATGGACGGCAAGCGTTCGACTTCGCGAGGAGAGGGATAGGTGGCCGCGGTGCTGACAGAACGATGACCAAAGCTAGAAATAGAGCTGCGGTCGTACGAATACTCTGAGGAGCGAGCCGATGCTGCAAAGGGCGAACTGTGACGATCTTCAGAGAGAGGAATCACGGCTGAGCGGTCACTGGGAGTGCTGAGGACAGAGCCAATGCGAGGAGAGGGTTCCGTCGTGCTGCCTTTGCCGTTGAGAAGAGGAGTACTCGTGTTGGAAGGCGGATGGGACGAGTCCTGTTGATCGCGGACGCTGCTGATGGGTCGAGAAGTGATCGACGTGACCATATTGTGACCGGCGATGCCGGAGGTTGACAGGTGCGATGAGGTGCTCCAAAGGTCAGAAGGTGGTGAGAGCTGGCTGAGTCCAACGAAGTGGTGATTGAACAATGCCGGCTGGAGTGATGGTGTCTGCGATTGTTTCGCTAAACTGTGAATTGTCTGCAATCTTTCAAGCTATCAGAGTACTGGCTATGTCGACAATGTTGCGATGGTGGATGTCGAGAGGGTGAAGTGGAAAGCAGCCAGTGCCGAACAAGGTGGTGAAGGGAGAAACACAAGGAAGGGCGTCGCTTGTAGCAGTAGGACGAGCAAAGAGGGAAGGGCGGCTGAGCGGATGATGGATGCCGAAGTCAGGGTTTGCAATTGAGCGAACGCTTGTGTACGGATGCACTGGATTAGCCAAGCGTGCGCGGGGCAAAAGAAACGTCAACACCAAAGGGAAAGCGCAGATGCTCCAGATGTCAAGTCCGCAAATAGGTTAGGAAGGGAATCCGAATCGACGGTGAGCCAGGTAGCGGAGGTCGAAATTGGGACAGGCGGTGATAGAATTTAGAAACGACGAAGGTGATGGAGAGGAGAGAAGGTGTGTGAGTAGTGGCGGCAGATGGCGTAGTAAATTGACGACAAGGAAGTAAGTGTGAGCGGAGTGAAGAGGGACAGGATAGACACAGTAAGAGCGTCGACGTGGATGGATAAGAAGGCGAAAGCGAAAGCGAAAGCGAAAAGGGACGGGAACACTGACGGTGTCAATCAGCAGTGACAGAATCTGAGACGACGTCGGGGCGGCGGAGTTTAGACAGTCGAGGCAGCGGACGGAGAACAAAGGCGAAGAATAGCGAGAAGAAGAAGAAGAGCAGAGTTTTTCTCATTGACGTCTGAAGCGAATGGCAGCCAAAAGTAATCGAAGCGAGGCGGCGTTGAGTGAGTTTGTGGCTGCTGTCAAAAACCATAGGACAGGACCCTGGGCGAAAGACGAGAGGGAGAGTCAAGTTAAACTTGGTGGGTGAATGAATTTGTTTAAACGAGGAAGCGGCAGAGCAGAGGACGACAGCTGCTGCTGCTGACCCAGAAGACAACAGAGCATAAGAGCGATGATGCGACTGAGCGTTTTTGGTGTGTGTCAGTGACGGCTGTCGGAGTGTCAAAAAGGGCCAAGACGAAAGGCCAAGAGAGAGGGACAGAATGCCCACGACACCTTGAGCTTGCGTCTGAACACGCTGTCAGTCCTCGGCATAAATTCGACCGTTGCAGAGCAGTGGCTCAGTTCCTTTTTGGCAGGCAATTCCGCGCGAAAATCATTTTTTGGCTTTCATCGGCGGACTACCGGCAAGGCAGAAACACGACGTAAGCTCAATTTGCTGGGATTACACAGCGAAGAAGCCCACGCTTGTTTTTTGACAGCTCAGCCAAGCAACCTCAGCCTCACCGCGAAACCATTACAGTACAAATGAACAGAACAAATGAGCTTCGTTCGCCTTGATAAGCGGTCGACCGGCAACTCGTCAGCCATGAGAAGTTCGACGTCCGACACGACGCACGACGATCATCGTTGTCGCGCTAATGACTGGACTGCTCGATGCGAAAGAAGGCCTGGTTTGGTGACGGTTGAACCACAAAGCTCGAGACAGAGCAGCCGCCCGATGCGGGCTTTTGAGGTGCAGGGCAAGCGTGCATTAGACAGCTGCCAAATGCCATTGAACGGCTGTGCAACGCAAGGAACCAAAAGCATTGAGACTGGCTACATTGAGGTAAAGAGCAGGTGCAGCACCGGAACAAAGGGAAGTGATTGGGCCGAAAGGGCCAACTTGTGCAAGGGCAAACAGAAAGGGCAAGAACAAAGGCGGTGAAATGAAGAGACAGCGGTGACAATCCTTGCAGACTTCATTCTCTCCTTCTTGTTTTGTCTTTACTCTCGGCAAGAGCGGAGTCTGGACAGAAATTGAGCCGTGACAGGTTGGTAACGGTCTGTACCTGTCTCTGGTTGTTGCACGCGCGCTTCGATGCATGCGCGGAGATGAAAAGCCGTGTCTAGCAATATGCGAAAAGATTTTTATTTTTATTTTTTATTTAGTTGTGTCCCATGGCCATCCAGCGAACGGAGCGACGAAGCCGTGTTCAAATTTGTGAGCGACTGAACCGGAGCTCCCTGCCGAAGTTGGCCGGGCACCTAAGCTCAGAACGCGTAGTTGACAGCGAAAATCTGTTTGTTTTGACTTCGGACTGGACGCTTGTCAAAGCGTTGACCTGTCACGACGGCAATTCGGACTCACGCTTGCAGCTTCATCCTTGTGTGCTCCTGTAGTACGCTTAGTGTCTGCATATGCTGCAGCTGCAGATGTCGCCTGCCGCGTTGGTCGCCGTGACTTGGAGCCAAGTGCGTGTGCCGAGATACTGATCAACCGCCCGACTTGACGTGGCAGCTGCAGCTTGAACCACAAGAAGCGAAAAGACGGCTGACCAGATTGGTCTCGGCAGTTCAGCTGTCAAAAGATAAAAAAACACTGGGTGCACACCCACTGCCTGTCGTGCTGCCTCTTCCAATTTTCGACTAGAGAAAAGGTTGGAAATGAAGAAACGTCACAGTTTCATTTTTGTATTCCATTTGAGCTTTGCAACTTTGCAAAATTTCAATTCAGATTCAGCAGTTTGACACCGCAGATCCATTTCGTCATCATCTCTGACCCGAAAACTCGCTCCAAAGCAGGGTCAGCATTCGGTTGCCCTCTCGCTTACCATCCGAACTTCACTGGAAGCAAGGCAGATCGGCTCGAAGTCGGCAACCTCTCGTTGCACAGCCCTTATCCGGTCTTTGCTTTTAGCGACCGAGAAAGGGCAGAGCGAGCGATATCGACAGGTGAAGGTGAAGCAATTGTGATGACAGCGCCGAGTCAAAGCTGGTTGAAATGACTGACCTTTTGCAACAATTCTGCCACAGCTGCATGATACTGTAGTCTCGCGACGCCCAGCTCTTTCCCGCGCGCTGTCTCTTGAAAATTTGAGTTTCACCTGTCGCGTTAATTGGCACAAAGTGCACTGATGCAGTGCCTGGTTTCCTTGTCCTTTCTTCGACAAAGCTTTCGTTGGGCCGATCGAGCCGCGGCATTGTGATGCGGATCCTGCATTTGTCACGGCAGTCGAAAAGCCTTCCTTTTCTCTGTCATCTTGCTTGAACGACATCGCGCCAGCCGCTGCTGTATCAGTATTGTCGTCGCCGTGCCTTGCGATGCCTTACTCTGCCCTGCATTTGGTTTGCCGACAACCCTTTCTCGTGTTCCTGACCAAGTCGATCCTCTTTGTCCTTCATGCAGAATCACCTTTGTTCAGAGTTGCCGTGGGCTTTTGAGCTCGATGAAACGGTCAATTAGCATTGCATGGTCATGCCGACACAACAGCTGTCATTGATGGCGCGGAGGCGCCTGCTCCGAAACTCTTTTTTCCCACGCTCAGGCACCGCCCACTGCCCCAGGCCATTTGTTCCACCGCATCGGACTCGACAGCGGATGATCCAGTCCAAGGCACAGTCCAAAGCAAGACGAGTGACTTACCTCGATCATGGCTGCGTCGCAAAGCGGGACTCACTGTTTAGGTCACGCAAAGGTTGCTGTATGTGGCTGGGCGGAAACGTCAAGTGTGACAAAGCTGTCGATCCTCGCCGCACCTTGTTTTTACGGCCTTACCAAGTCTACCTACAATCCCGATTCGAACTCATTTGATCAACTCGTCACCGATCTTTGATCTGGCCGTCAACCTTCCATCGCCTACAAGAAAGCCTCCAGCATGCGATGGGTTTGCTGTATCACAGTCCTCGAGAAGAAAGGCATTCCTGAGCAGGTTTCAAAATTTTTAGGCGTCAACTTAGCACTAGACTGAGCTGTCACTGTCTCGCTTGAAAATTTAGACTGCTGTCGTCGGCTAGAAGAGACAATAGGTTGCCGGCGTCTCGCTTTGACAGAACGGCATGCGCATTCTAATGTCACAGCTGATGTCGGTCTAGCCTTCGGAAGACAGAATCTAAGGACGCTATCACGTTCTCACTGGTGAAGGCACCATTGACATAAGTTACGCTAGATGTGTGAAGCAGACAAAGTTTGTGCACACACGAAAGGAAGAACGCTTTCTTTCCTTGGACACACATTACTGCACCGAAGTTTGCACTCAGGAGAATCGCACATACGCTCGCACGCAACGCAGTGCTATGCGCGCCAGCTCGTCCAATCAACTCAAATCTTCACCTTCAGGAAAGCTAGCGAGGCTCGGCAACGGTTCCAGGAACACTTTTCCTGCAAAAGGGTTCTTCCTGCGGAACATCTCAATAGAGCGTCCCGCCTTCTCAATCCATTGCTATTGTCACATCTGTCTGCTGTTCAGATTGATGCAACATCAACAAGACAATGCATATCAGACAATGCAAATAACTGATCTGCACACTAGTCTCGATTTTGACGTGTCTGTCAAAACCACACCATTGCATGCGTGCCTTGTCGAACAAAAGGAGTGACTTGCATGAGAAAGCATTAGCACCAAACAATCAGTCGTCCTGACGACACAGGGGCTTACTGACCTGACAGATGCGGCTCAGGACAATGAGTTCAGACGTGTGAAAAGGGACAAGTCGCCAACGAAGATCTTGATGGGTCAATATCACGTCGCATCGGTGGCGCTATCGCCTCCCCTGCTGTGCTTGATGCTAAAGCATGGTAGCCGTGAGGACACGCCTCACTGAACGCAGCCAGCCAGGTTGTTTGTTCATGAGCACCTCTTGCGAATGAGTTAAGCGTGAAGACACATGAGCCACTCTGATAGCGATAGGCAGCAGCAAACAGAGTCACAGCTTCAAGAAAGACTTACAGACCTGTTTCATCGTCACTCGAAAAGCTTCTTCATGTTTAGAGAGGACATGAGCATCCTTGAGCACCCTTGAGCATATGTTGCGCACGAATCGCATGCTCATCGTCCCTCGCGATGATACCCTGTGCTTCATGCTGGCATCAGGGTTTCGCGTCCATGTCAGAAGGAGGAAGTGAGGAGCGTGATGTTGGCGACGCAATTTTTTTGGTGTGTGTCAGATCGCCTCTGTCTCCGGAAAAAAAAAACCTGCGCCAAGCTTCCGCACGTACGCAGCGCAGCTTAAAGTGGAGAAAAGTCGGCGCAGGGGCCGCCTTTGTGCTTGACATGTGAGCTGTAGCCGAGCTCGTGTCTGGATGCTTGACGTTACCTTTCCATCCTCATCATCACCTACCTGGACTACTTCAGCCGCAGCACACAGCGCAATCGGCGCCTGCTAGCAAGAAGCTTGAGCTAAACAGCCGCTGAGCAGCTGCTGTCCCTGTGCACGCATCGGTGCCAAGCATGTCGCGACAGCATCGACCCTTCACTTGGGGCGGTGCGCAGCCCGGCTCGTCCTTCTCAGATCCGACATCTCCATCGCTTGAATCGAGCACCTTTGGATGTGAGTATACTAACGTGCTTCCTGTATATTTTTGAGCAAGTGCTTGCCCGAACGTTGCTGACCTGGCAGACGGTCTTGCTTATCTCCGCTATGACAAACACAGTCGAGCCAAACGTTCCCGACATCTACAGACGTGCATGGAGTCAAGTCACGGGCATCTCATCGGATGAGTCCTTCAGCGGAGCATCCGATACCGATATTCAGCTAGGGCTACTACACAAGCTTTTGAGCTCAGCGGGGGGACTCGGGCCTGGGAGTGCGGAACAGGTAAGTCGTTCCACATACGCTAGAGTGCAATCCCATGTCAGCTGAGATTCTTACTTGCTTACGTCCAAATCTTCTTCTCAACCATATCAGATCGTCAACGCCGCTTGCAAAGGTTCTCGATGCTCCCGCACCGAATTCTTCGTTGCATTAGGACTTCTACAGCAATTGCAACAAGGACAGGGCCTTAATGTGGCTTCCGTACAACACAAGCTCACTGCGGGAAGTCTTTCCGCACCAAGTCTCGATCTCTCAAGCTTCGACGCCGATTCTCACAGCAGCCACACCTTCCCGCCTGCCGCGTCGTCTGGCTTCTCTAGAAACGATACCCGCCCTCCGGGCCCTATGCGCGAAATGTCAGATCCGTGGAACACCAACAGCAGCATGAACAACAACAACAACACCAACGGATTCGGTCACTATGATGGTATGCCGCAACAACACGAGTCTGGCACGAGCTACGACTCCACCTTCCGAGGAGGGTTCGCAAGTAACAGCAATGCTGGAGCATCTGGTTCTTCCAACATGAGGTCAACTCTCAGCAATGACAGCCGACGACCCAACACTCTTTTCACACACAACGAGGGCGCATCTACCGATGTAGCGACCGAAGCATTCCTCTCTGCGAGTCAGCCAAACCCTACAGCGCGTCAACCTCGCGCAGGAGGTCGTCAAGATCGACCGTTCTCCTATATGTCAGATACAGCCGAGATCAATGCTGTGGACGCAGCGGAAGATCCATCCGCCGAGTTGCCTGAAGATTTGGTGACTGTGCGTCTGCGCAGCGAGTTGGAGGGCTTCATCATCAAGCACAACGTCTACATTGTCAGTTCGAGTTTACGCCAATCGGACGTGACAAGACGATACAGTGACTGGCTTTGGCTTTCGGTGTGCTTGGTCAAGAGATATCCTTTTCGGTGCTTGCCGATCCTTCCACCGAAACGCATCGCTATGCCTATTGCTGGTCGACATCTCAGCGCGGATGATTTGTTTATCGAAAGAAGAAGACGGGGATTGGAACGATACCTACGCATGCTGACGAGTCATCCGATGCTGCGGGAGGATAAGCTGGTGCAAGTATTCTTCACCGAACAGCGTCCCATTGCAGAGTGGAAGAGCTCAGCACCAGCATTGTTCTTGGATGAAGAAGGAATGATCAAGACCGTCGATGAAGCCGAACGTATGAGCATCCCGGAAGATTTAGAGTTGAAATTAACGCAGCAGAGGCAGGCCATCCCCGAGCTGTTGGAAAGATGGACTGCTATGGTGGCACTATTCGAGCGGATTGTCAAGCGCAACGATGCGTCAGCAGCAGACTATTCGAGGTTGAACTTTTCGCTTCTTTCGGTCATCGAGACATCTTCGAAGCGGTGGAGACCGGGGAGCGACAGCGGTAAGAAGACGGAAGAGATCATGTCTACGACTGCAAACATGTTTCAAGAGCACTCGGATATGACTTCTTCCCGTGTCTCTGCTGTATCGTTGTCGACGTTGGAGGGTATGAAATCTCAACGTGATCTGATTCTTTCTTTTCGAGATTTGATCGGAAGGATTGATCGACAGCTGGGGGATCCTATTGACATGCTGAAGAAGCGCATCGAGACAAATCAGCGCAAGATCACGACTCTCGCAGCATCCGCATCACCAGGTGGAAGCCATAGCAACGCACAGCAGGAGCAACAAGCCACGCTTACGGCACAGGTCAAGCAAGACACTGCAGCTATCCAGAAATATTTGAATAGGAGGATTCATGCGAAAAAGACGATTTGGGAAGAATTGATCTGGTTCCACCATAGGTTTAAGGCGGTGGAAGAAGAGATGCAGAAGTTTGTAAGGGATGAAACGTTTTTCTTGCAAACATTGACGAGAGGTTGGGAGGCGACAGAGATGAAGTTGAAGATGATCAGGTGAAGAGTGCAGAGCGTTGTTAGCCGCGTGGCTGCATGTTTCATCCATGCATTTGCACCAATGCGATATTGTATCTTGATGGTCTTGGCACGGTGTGACTATGGTTGAAGACACGTCTATGACAACGACGGTTTGACATCATAGTGTCCGTACGACACAGAGTGGGGGAGCTGTACGAATACCAATCGACTCCTGCATGTTTGCTGCATTCACGATGGAGAGAGTACGTGTCCTGCTTGCAAAGAACGAAAGGTGCCGCGGATGATTCAAGAAGAAGAATTGGCCGTGATGAAGGCCGTCATTTTCAACGGCAATTTTCGGATCTGCAGTGTCAGATGCATCAATCAGCAAACTTTTCCGATTCACGGAAGGCGGCAATATCGGAACACAATATCCAGAGTCTCTCTTTCGCTCGTCTTCAAATCTGTTTACTGTCCCTTCTACTCGGACCTTCGTTTCTCTCTTGTTCAGAATTAAATGATGCCCATGTAAGATGGGCAAGTGCGGAGAAGAAGAACAAGATTCTTTTGTGGCTTGAAAGATGCGGCATGACTCGGTCACTTCCCCACGTTCAAAAAGTTTTCTGAAAAGTTTACAATTTGCAATTTTAGAGGCATTTTCCCTATCACACACGCCAAGTACGTTAAGCGCACAAAATCACAGACGCCTTTTCCGTGAATATCTTGTTCACAGCCGGCTTTGTTCCGGTTCAACTTAGCTTTTTGTTTTCCTTTTTGTGTTGGTTTACCTGCATGCATTTGCGGTTTCCCACGTTGCTGATTTTGTGCCTTGGTAGAAAGGACCCCGAGGCTGAGTTTGATGTGAGCCAGCATCTGATTATCAACCTGCGACTCTTTCGCGATTCGCTTCTATTGCTCTCGATTCCCAACCGAACCGAAGGTTCACGTTTGCTCAAACCTTCACTTCTTCTCTCCACCAACATCACCATTCGCTTTGCATCATTGTCGACGTATTTGTTTCGACTTCCATTAACAAATGGTTCATCATTCCAGCACAATCTCTCTCTGACTGAACCACTCCACTCTCGCATTCATATCAACAAAATGGGTCGAGGTCGACGTCCCAATTTAGCACTCGAACCAACACGAGCTCTTCAAACACAACGTGCCTTTCGACAACGTAAAGCAGAACATTTAGCTTCTCTCGAAGACTCGGTTCAACAACTAACTGAAGAAAATGCCAAACTTCGAAAACAACTTCTCCAATCAACTTCACCATCTTCATCACATTTACAAGGACAGAGAAAGGTTGAAGATGAAGAAACGATAAGAGGGAGTAGTAGTGGGAGTGGAAGTGGGAGATGCGAAAATTGCGAAAGGATGCAAGAATCTAACGATAGATTAGCAGTAGCTGCAGCAGAGGTAGAAGCTCAGATGATGGGTTTGCAACAGAGTATAAAAGCTTTGAGGAGTGTTTTGAGTTTTCATGGAATTCCTATTCCAAGTCATACTATGAACGGGGGAGTGATGGCGGTGGAGGAGACAGGGAGACAGGGGAAGAGAGCGAGATATGGAAATGGGCAAGAGTCTCCGGCAGCAGCAGCAGCAGCAGCGGTGGGGCCAAGTGGAATTCATATGACGAATCATTACTTTTCCGCTTCTTCTCCACAAGATTATCATCATCAACAATCATATGCTTCTTCCTCACGACGCGCACCACAATCCTCGGCAGCGATGGTTAATGGCAACACACCTGGTTCTGCTGCTTCAGTAGGAGGAGGAGGTGGAGGAGGAACAGGTACATGGCATACTCCATCCCCATCTGCTATTTTATCCGCACCAACTCCACCCTCTGCCTCATCTTTCTCTCCAAGACATTCTTATGTCTCTCAACAGCAACATCAACATCATTATTCGAATGTAGATGATGGATCTTACAAGTCATATAGGAAACCGGTTAGACAGAATTCTGGAAGTACAAGTACAAGCACAAGTGGAAGTGGAAGTGCGGGTAGTAGTAGACCACAACTTCCACCACCTAGTCCTGCTAGACAAAATACTCATCTTCCTCCTCCACTACCTGCTACTTGGTCAAGTTTAAATAACAATAATGCAATTGGTTCTCCAGCAGGGATGGGTAGACATCATGCAGCATTAAGTCCTCATTCATATACTTCCCCAGGTCATGGAAGTGCAGAGACTAGCACCGGTGCGGGTTACGTGAGAAGTAGAGGAAGGGAGGAATACAATGAACTTCAATACGGATATCAAAGAATAGCTCCTTCTCCAACAACTTCAACTTTACCTCCTTCTGTTGCTAGTATTGCTTCTCCATCCTACATTGCTACTTCAAATTCACCACGAGAACATTTTACTTCATCAAATCACTTGACTCGAGAAACCGAATCTTACAAACCTATCGTTTCTAGTTACACCCCTTCAGCAACAGCAAATTCAACTTTAAATAGAAGTTCAAGTAGAAATAGAAAACTTCTTCCCTCTTCTTCTTCTTCTTCTTCTTCTCCTCCACCACAACCACAATCACAATTAACATCTCAACCTAATAATACTGATAGTGTTACAAGTTGTAATCCAAGTTCTGGATGTTGTGGTCCAAAACCAAAACCAGAAGATTTAGTTAAATTAGGTAATAATCCTCCTCCATTAGGTGTTTCTTTTGATATGAGGATGAGTAAGGATAGTATTGGTGGTGGTAGTGGTGGTAAGGTGGAAAATGAGGGAGAAGGGGAAAAGGGAAATGATGATGAATGTTGTTTTGGTTTAGTTAAATGTGATTCTCAAGGTAGGATTATTATTTGAAGTCAATTGTCGTTGCTTGAATTAAAAAAAACTACCGATTGTTATACTAGAATGATGGATCTTGGAGAACAGTGTGATACATGTGTGTGTGTGCGTGTGTAATGTGATAGGGTAAACGCAAACGTGGAATAAGATCACCGCTGCTCTCAAGAGGCTTTTTTAAAACGGGTTCAAGTCAAACAAGAGTCAAGGCGAAATTAGATCGGACTCAGACATCACAACTACAGCATAACATTAAGTCTTTTGCTATTAAAAACACAAGACTAATACAAAGAAAGGGTAAGGGGTATACTACTAGGCAGGCCAAGAAAGTTCAATCATTTCACCATCTTCTACATCCATGTCACCTACCGTCTGAGTAGGCTTAAAGGTGTACCCGTCAAAGCTGATCACGATTTTATCAGGTTTGACTTTGTCTCCCAGATTGGCTGGGACGAGTTGCTTGGCATGAAAATGCGTTGTGATTGTGAGAAGTCGGGTAGTGGGTGTGACTGTGACCTGCATTGGACCGAGTTTGGATTGAAGTGTGAGGGATAGTGTCTCTTGTGCACCTGCTGTCTCTGCGTCGACATCGTCATCTTCTGCTGTTGCTGTTGCTGTGGCGGTGGCGGCAGCTTTTGTACTATTCGCTTTTGCTGACGGCGTCTCATCGTCTGAATCGTCAATGACAATGATGGAAGCTTTGCCGTTGGTCTTGCTCGGGGTTTTGCTTTGACTAGCTGCGGCTCCTGCTGCTGCGGAAGAGCGCGTGCGGCGTGGTGATATGACTGGCTTTGTCGGTCTCGCGACAAACTCTACACTGTCATCGGTATCGTTGCCATCTTCGGCGATGCGGATCACAATGGATCTGGCTTGTGGAGCCGACTGTGTCCTTGCGAATTGTCCTTGTCTTTGGGAAGAACCTGGAAGCGAGGATGGTTGTTGTCGTATGCGTTCCAGCTCACGCTGCTTCCTCTTTGCGTCTCGTTCTTGCTGCTCAAGTCTGGCCTTTTCACGAATGTGTTTTGCATTCTGTCCTCGCATCAATCGTGCAAGGTCAGGATCCCAATGAATTGGGTTGGTGTCATCCTCTTGGTCCTCGTCGATTGTGCCCGCTGCAGGCCGCGAAGAATCCGATGACAAAGTGGTTGTAGCAGCACCATCCTGACCAAAGGCCGGGGTTGCCGAGTTGCGCGTTGAGCGACGTGGGTTGGATGCTGACGGTGTAGCGGTGGAAGCAGATGCGGCAGCATTGGCGGAAGGAAATTTGCTGCCGATGACTTTTGTAACTAGATCTCGAGCCATGGAAAGCTTCTCTGGCGAGGGCGGTGGTGGCGGCGTGAGACTGACTCCTCGTCCGGATTTGATTTTGCCATTCGACTTGCCATTTGGACTGCCGTTCATTGCTGCCTTGCCTGTGGTAGTATTGGTGGTTGATGCTGCGCCGTTGCCTGCATTTGAGCTGGGTTCTGCAGACTTCACGTCCACTGAGACCTCGTTGGACGAGTAGAGGGCGGGGTCCTGTGAAGGTTTGCGATAGGTTACCTGTGACGCCCAGGCTGGTAGAATCTTGTTATGCTTCTTCTTGCGTCGCTTCGCGCGGCGTTTCGCAGATGCATCGCTGTCATCGCTCGCGACGTCTAGATCGCTGCTATACAGTATGGCCTCGTCATCGTCATCGTCGTTGTCATCTACGTCAACGTCACGAACGACATCAACATCATCGTCGCTGTCCAATTCGTCTATCTCTTGTGCTGTGGTTGACGTAGAGGCCGAGCCGGGTGGCACTGTTGCTGAAGCAGACGAGGAAGGAGACCTGGAGCTTTCACCGACCTTGGCGAGAACGCCGTTCGTGGGCTTGACTAGCGGTTTCAGTTTGGGTTTTAATTTCTTGCCTGCCAGAGGTCTGCGTGTGAAGAAGTCGAGATCATCGTCCATGGCTGCGCTCGATGTCGATCAGACGTGTGAAAGATCCGACCAGCGAACGACGTCCCAATACCGGAGACAGGAGAGTGCCAGCGCGAGACACTTGGCGAGCAAGGCCAACTGTAGCCTGAAAGAAGATGATGCAGCACGGTTGCGCAGCGATGATTAGATGGAAGAGGAGAGGAAGGAAGAAGGATAAGAAGAGTTTGGAGCTGCACGAAAGATGGAATTCAGGGTTCAGATGTCCAAAGTTTACACAGCTGCAGAGCGCGTCTCCGCGTTCCTTTGCTTCTTTGTTCCTTTTGTGTTCCTTTGTTGCTCTTTCCGCGGCTGAAATTCGTGTTAATCTCAGTGCCCGATTAGAGTTTCTACGCCCGGCCACAGCCAAGATGTTATCGGGTGATGAAAGACCAACGCTCAAGCCTTCTTTCTCGCCAAAAGTGACACGTTGTTTCAAAGTCACACACTGAACTCTTCTTACCCACTTCACCTCGAGCCCGAGCTACTCTTCACCTTCTTATCGTCACCCATCGACGCATCTTGGTCTGAAGTTTGCTTAGCGCCGAATCACGACTCGATTGGCGTCAGACTCGCTTGCTCCGACTCAATCCAGTCTTCTTCCTCTTCGACAACACAGACGCACGCAGCTCAATCCTTCACCATGTTCGCCGAAGAAATAGCCTCGCTACGCCGACAGGGCGTGCGGTCGATCCTCTTCCAGGTTCTCAACTTTGTCTCTGTCGTCTCAACAGCACTTGCCATGTGGAAAGGTCTTTCAGTGCTCACCAACACCGAATCACCTGTTGTCGTCGTCCTCTCTGGCTCCATGGAACCCGCGTTCTATAGAGGTGATCTACTCTTTCTATCCATGCCCAGTGGACCTCTTAAAGTTGGTGATATCCCAGTCTACAAAGTTCCTGGAGCAGACATTCCAATCGTACACAGAATCATCGAGACGCATGACGCACCAAACGGTGAACAGCTCATCTTGACAAAAGGTGATAACAATGACAGTGACGACATTGCTCTCTATAATGGCGCGAGGTGGATGAGAAGGTCAAACATGGTCGGCAAAGTCAGAGGGTAAGTACGCTTCCGACTCACAGCGAAAAGCAACGTAACATCGGGCTGACCAAATCTGACTTTCTGTGATTGCAATGAGCAGATACATGCCATACGTCGGCTACGTGACAATCGCACTGAACGATTACCCAAAGCTCAAGTACCTTCTTTTAGGCATCATGGGCCTTTCACTTCTCTTCCAAAAGGAATAGCGCGAATAGCGATAGTACTATCACTCGTTACCGCTCTCCTGCAATTCTAATATGAGCCCTTTACAGTAGTATTGAATGATGCGAGAGCTGTCCATGACAGTCTTGTCAATCTGAGCGGAGTTTGAGGTGTGCACACATAGCTTAGTCGCACACAGCCGTCGATATCTTGTAAAAATGAGGGACGGAGGCTTATATTGGCTCAGAACATAGTCGTCACTTTCGCAGACGCAGTCATCAGGCCGGAGAGTATAAGCATAATGAATGTGTATAGCATTGATGCTATGAATCAAGTAAAGAGTAGGAAACAAGAACGAAGAAACGAAAGTGGGTTGGCTGTACAAGCCTGTTTGTATGTGTGCTTGTAAACGTCTCTAATCGGTGTCCAGACCGACGATGACGATGATGGGAAAAAATAATAAAAATGCCAAACTGATTCCGTTACGATAAAGTTAGGTTCGAAAGGTAAAATAGAAGGGAGTGAAAGAGCAATCGATCTTGCAACTAGAGCAACACCGAATTGGACTGCATCTCAGGACGACCAATGGTCGAGCTAGCTACACTGCCGCGACGGCGTGTGCGGGACACGCTGTTGGATCGCGGCGGTGGCACGCCATAAGTATGGTTGCCTGTCTGTTGTCGCGGCACACGGTAGTCATCCTGATACGTCGAGAGCATGCCTGCTGACTCTGCACTATGTTCGCTGTGCGATCCATGAGATTGAGAGTGTTCAGACGAAGAGTGGAACGAGCGACGAGACGATTCGTAATCGTACTGGATACGTTGCGCTTCAGTCATCTGACTCAAATTCGAATAGTTGGATCGCTCCGTCATTCGACTTGATCGGTTCATGTTGACATATCCACCGGTACCATTCACGTAAGCAGCATCTTGGAATGGATCCGCCGCAACATAGCCGCCGAAACCATCCGCGTGCGATTGCATGGGCTGCGTGGGATGACCAAGAGCCATACCGACCTCGTGCGGCGACCAAACTTGCTGCATCTGACCTGCAGTGTCGAGTGCACGATGCTGATCTAATGCATCAGGCGCCCAAGTCTCACGCAAACCGCCGCTGAAAGAGCGGATGGTGTGTGCACGAGAGATACCGCCATTGTTGCCACCAGCAGCCGCCTCTTCCTTGGCTTTGCGCTGCTTACGGTAGAGCAAACCAGCGACGACAACGGCGAAGGAACCAGCAAGACCACAGCCGACACCAATGAGACTGTTGCGCAGTGTCGAATCGTCCTTGCCAGATCCACTGCCCGAGGTCGACTTCTGCTTGGCACCAGCTGCCACCTGGCCAGCTGCGCTCAAGATGTTGAACGTAGGATCCACCTGACTTGCGAGCTGCTGCGGTGCACCGGCAGCAGCCGATGTGTAGAAGGGCGATGATGTGTTCGAGACCATGGCCTGAATCTCTTCGACACTTTCAGTAGGCACAAAAGCCATGTAGAGTGTCCTTGCCGAGGTCAGATTGCTAGCCAAAACGTTTCCGCCGGCTTCGGGTAGGTAGCTGGCCAGCTTGATGGTCGAGACCTTGGACGATTCGAGTTTGACAGAGTTGCTCACAAGGTCAGGCATAAATGCAAAGATCTGAGCAGTCAAGTCGGCTTGCGAGATCACCCAGGTCCACTTCATGTCTTGCTTGAAGAGCAGAGCAATTGCGGTAGTGTTGGCGGGCTGGTTGTAAGAGTCAGCGGATGGCACGATGGTCGTGGGAAGATCCTGAGGTGCTGGTGTATTGCCGGAGTTGCTGTTAGTACCTGGCAGCCAAGCGGTCGAGCTGTTTGGTTCATCGTTGCTGCTACTGCTGCTGGTGCTAGGATCGCTGTCACTGCTCTGCGAGCTGGTCTCAGTGGCTTGCTGGGCCGAAGTGGTGCTGCTGGGAGCCAGGTTGAGGGACTGCGTGTTGGCATACCAGTACGGGTTGGTGGTGGTTGTTGTGGAAGAAGAAGACGACGACGAACCCGAATCCGATCCAGAGTTGTCAGACGAGGAGGTGGAAGTAGGTGCATCCGAGTAGGATGACGATTGCTGGTTTGCGCTCGAGTTGGAGCCCGAACCTGAACCGGAGTCAGATCCATTGCTGGTGCTGTTGGAGCCGGTCGGGACAGAGCCTGACCCCTGGGATGTCGAGGTCGGCCCAGCTGTGACCGTAGCAGTGGACCCTGACGTGCCCGTCGATGAGCCTGTGCCGTCACTTGCTGAGGTGTTGGTAGCCGTATTCGTTGTCGACGAAGCGGTTGATCCGCCGTCGGCACCTTCGTCGCCATTGCTGCCTGCGGTGTGAGTCGGGGAGACGCCCTTGCTGGTGCTGGTCGGGGTCTGGTCTCCTGATCCATCTGTTGGGTCGGCCGACAACGACGAGCTAGAGTCAGCGTCAGAACTAGTGTTGGAGCCGGAGCTGCTCCCACTGCCAGAGTTTGAGGGTGAAGCAGTGGGTGTCGCTGACGATGCATTCGAAGCCGACGAAGAAGAGGGATTGAGCAGACCGCCAAGAAGACCTGTCCTGGTCGCTGATGGTGCTGCCTGAGTGGAAGAGCTTGTAGCCTGAGGAGTGAAGCTGAAGAAGTCGGGCTGCGTGGTCTTGCTGGCGTGGCTTGATGAGGCAGGCGCATCGTCATCATCGTCGTCGGCGCTGTTCGAGTTTGACGAGCCAGTGGAAGCTGACGTTGAGGATGAAGAAGTGGACGAAGGCGAGGTGGCGTTGCCAGATGAGCCGTTAGAGACGTTCTGGCCGTCATCGGTGGAGGAGGAGCCCGTACTGCCCTGCTGTGAATGGCTTCCAGAGGTCTGTTGGGCTACAGATGAGGAAGAGCTGGATGAGGGATTCAACAAGCTGCCGAGGAAACCCCCAAGGCCTTCATTGTTGCTGTCGTCGTTGTTGCTGGTCTCAGAGGTGTTGGTGGAGTTGCTTTGACTACTGGAAACAGGAGCTGAAGATGCGGTGTCATCATCGCTTGCTGCAGAGGATGCAGGCACACTGCTCGATGTTCCATTGTGGTGGCTGCTGGTGGCGCTGGGCATTACAGAGGAGGTGGTGTTGGTCGGCGAGGTGGAGTTGCTTGTGGGAAGAGCAAATCGGTGAAACGAAGTTCCGGTAGGCTCCTCCGAGTCTGTGTGCGACCGCGTGCGGTGGTGTTCGTGGCTATGTGTCGAGGTGGTGTTGGTGGTGTTAGAGGGAGGAACGTAGATGTCGGTGTTCTCAACGTCTTCATCGTGAAGAAGCTCTTCGATCTGCGAAGGAGTTAGGCCATGGTACCGATGATGACGCTCTCTCCTGTTTAGGGAAGGCATGTTGGTGTGTGTGCCAGCAACAGGAGGGAAGCGTTTAGCCATTCGCCCTGCTCGGCCAGCATGACGTCGGATGGCATTGTCCGCAATGCCGTCGTGACTGGCATGCAGGCCATCAGCGAGGGCAGGTGTTAACTGAAGGCCGAGAAGCACGACAAGTTGCAGGCTGACAAGCATCAGCTTGAATGTCGGCTGAAACGCAACCATGGTGACGCTTCAAATTATGGGAGCTGTGGAGTGAAGTGGGCGTGCAAGTCGATGCGGTTGTGACAAGAGGCGGCGATGAATGATGAAGCGACGTTGGACCGTTGACCAGGACGATATAACAACAGAAAGAATCAAAAGAGTGTGAGTAGGACGATCTGAAAGCGTATGAAGGTGACAGGTCGTCTCAGGCAAGCACACTTAGTATCAAGCGTGATGGTGAGACGAGCAAGAGAGAGTCGGAGCGAAGGCGTAGGTGGGAGGGTAAGGAAGGGGGGGAGACAAGGGATAGAGAGAAGTGATGGTGGGAGAAGGAAAAAACGGTGTTGATGGGGATGATGGTGAAGGTGATGTCGGAAGAGTTCGATATCTTCGCCAAGCAGTGGCTTCCAGACACGACTGCAAGGGCGATGATGAAGACGAGACGAAGGCGAGGAAGGAGGAAGGAGGAAGGGTGCGTGCGGAAGAGGTGCGGATCGGAAGTGAACTCACGTTTTGTCCAGAAACGGCTAAGGATGAGATCTGACCTGTGGTGTCGAAGGCCCAAATGAAGTGGGACCGAGAGCGGAGGTTGAGATCCGCAGTGTGTCGAGCAGACAAAGAAGGAGCAAAGTGTATGCTGGTGATGCAAGGCGGTCTAAGCGCTGTCAACTGAAGTTTGCTACGTGGTCGATAGAAGAATACGAGAGCGGTCCAAGCTTCTTAGGGGCGACGACAACAGAGACAATGAGCGGATAGAGAGCTGAAAGGATGCCAACGTTTGTCGTGGTATTGTAGAATGCAGGCGATGCGAAGGGTGTGGGTGTGGGTGTATGGACGAAATGAAGCGGTATCCGAATTGAATGCAAGAGGAGGAAAGGTCCTTGGCAACCGTCAGCGGAGACAGGAGGACCTAGTCGGAGGAAGTGAGATATGCATGCAAGCCACAGAACCGGTCTGTGAGATGGTGGTGCGAATGAGAGAAGAGGGAGAGGGAGCAAGCGATGGTTGAAACGAGCGTGGCGTCAAGTGTTGCAATGATGAGCGGTCGGGGAGTAGATGCTGCGAGACGTGGGTGGTGTGAATAGTCGAGGGAAGGGGATCCAGAATGTCGTCTAGGAAAGGAAGGATGAGATCCGAGATGAGGTGAGACAGATGGTGAAGCCGGTGTGAAGGAAGGTCTAGAGGAGGAAAGGAAAGAGGTGAAAGAGGTGAAGAGAGGCTCGACGAACCAGCGACAAGCAACGATCACCGAACTTAGACGGATAGATAGAGAGAAAGGCCGGCGGTGTATGGCGAAGAAACAAGAATGGGGAAGGGAAGAGCAAGCAATGAGATGACGATGACAACGACGACGAAGAAGCGGTCAAGGCCAAAGCATGTCTTGATTCTGTGGGCTGAGCAGAGTGAGAGTGAGAGCAGTGATGGGAGGACAAGAGAGTCGGAGCCAAGCAACACGTGTGACCGAGGCGGCACTTTAGACAGAGGAGTTGCACAAATGTAATTCAGCCGCCATCTGCACAAAATCAACTCCATCACCGAGGCTCTGCAAAATTCAAAAGAAGAAAAGAAAGCAACGCAGCAGAAGCAGAAGCAGAATCAAAGCACGCAACTGCAAAGCATGTCGGCTTGGAATTGAGCAACCTTACTCTGACATTCCCTTCCGCTCAGGACGCTACGATGGTCACACGTCGGCTTATACACATCGCAGCTCCGCAGCTACACATTCGGACCTGACCCCTAACGGTAGCGCAGGAGCCGCTGTTGCTGTTCCTTCTTCGGAGGTGCAGATCGCAGTGGACAACTAAAAGGGCTCAAGTCTCTTGACAAGACCCTTTGTGATTCACTGTTTCGAGTGTGAACGATACATTCGAACAAGGCTGTTGACATTCTGATGAGACGGTTTAGCTGACCTCTGGATGAGCCATATCTCAGTAAAAGGCCTTTACAATCAGGTACAAGCGAGTCGGAAGAGCAACGGAAGTGCGAGTTCTTGCCCCTTCACAGGCTAAGGCACATTTCCAAGTGATGCTGTAACGTTAACTTCTTGCTGGAAGGGAAAAGACAGAAGCGGCATGAAGCAGCCGAGATCAACACTGACACAGAGCATGTTTCGCGACGCGCGGCGGCAAATTCAAGTGCACACTTGAAAAAATGAGGGTTCACTTGTCGTGCCGCCAGCGTGTGTGTTTCAAAGCGACCCTCAAACTTGGAATTGGCTTTGGGCAGCTGTTGCCGAGAATTGTAGCTTGGGTCCCTTTAATGTATGTTTTCTTGTCTTTCGCCAGCAGAGCGAATTGCTTTCTCTCTCTTCATGCCGTCTGTGATCTGCTGTTCTGTACCGCCATCTCTTTGTGCCACAAGCGAAATGATCGCCTTGCATGTGGTTGCCTCAAACACAGCCAACACTTCGGCGAGGCGTCATGTATCTACTGTAGCAGACTTTCACGCAGGCTCAGCTAAATCCCCTTCCTTTGTGAGATTGCGCATTTCCCAGAGCGAGCGAGACTGTTTTGTTTCTCTGTTTCGGATCCCTTCTGCTTCTGCTTCTGCTTCTGTTTCCGTTTCCATGGAACGTTCTTCGTGCCGCCCTTTTCTTACGCCCTTTGATGTGTTGCGCATTGCATGACCAGCAATCTTGCACTCCTCTCGTCAACTGTGCAGAGACAAGCTTGATTCTTCATGTCGGCACATCCGTGTGATCTGCTCCAACATCCTGACTGTGAAAGAGTGTCCTTGTCGGATCCTCTCTTGCTTGAGAGACTCGAGCTTAATTCTATGCACGTCCAGCATAACTTTAGTATGCTTTTCAACCTGTCGCAAGAGCCGATTGACTCTGACGTCCTCAACAGCTCGGTTTCGGGTTGCTGTTCGGTGTGTGTTTGTGTGTTTACGCACGAGGCGCCTCACATTAATTCGAGGAACAACTTCGTACTCTTCGGAAACGAGCCCCGCAGTTCTGGATCAAAGCGGCAGCCATCTTTCTCTCAGAGAACAAAGCGATCTTCCCCATCGGTGATTAGGCAGGGTACATCGGCATCACATCTTCTCTGATGATGCACATTGCCTTTTTGGCATGGGACTTGAAGTGCTAGGTTAGTTAGGTAGCTTAGTTCCAGATGGGCTTGCCTTTGTAAGTTTCGCAGCAATCAGATAGAGGTCCCTAGTATAAGGAAGAGCGAGGCAACGGCTGATTCGAGTGTCAAGCAACGCGACCAGCAAGGCCCGATTAAAAATTGGCCCGATCCTTCGTTTCGGAAGTCGGCCTCGAGAAGCACAGACTCGGAATCAATACGAAAGGGTTTAGTCAACCAACTCTTCTTGACTCCACAAGATCCGTCTGTCCTCACACTCTCCGTCAATCATCATCGATCGTAAGCGTCGCAAGGGTCGCAACATAGACGCAGCAGGCTGCCCGAACGCTCAGTAGCGCAGCTGTCTCTGTGGTCGCAGAACTTCGATCTAGGAGAACTGCGTCCACTCCATATCGCGGCGGGAGACCTCTGCACGAAGCTGCAGCCTTCGTTCTTGTCATCGGTACAAGTGCTCACTGACCGAAGCTTCTGACGAACGGAGTCGACTATACAGTATCACCGACAGACTCAGTTGCGAGCATGTCGATAGAGTCGCCCGCAAAGCGTCAACGTACAAATGGTACAACCGCCAGGTCGCCGAACAAGATCCCTCCGACTCCTTTGTCCATCGACCAGCAAAACTCGCTTCGCCATGCTCAATGCCTCGACAATGGCATCAGTGCTCTGGAACAACTCGCACGCCTAAGAGCAGGATTAGCAGACCTCGAACAGATCGCATGCTCGTCGCACAATGTCGTCGCTGCAGCATCCAATACACAAAGTGCTGCATCATCACCATCAAGCTGTGGCCATGTCGTAGTCCAGTACCCTGTTGCGTCGTCCTCACGGCAATCCCTTCCACCAAGCTACCTTTACCCAGAGCAAACAGACTTCTCACCAAGCGCAGCTGCCGGCTCGTCTCGCCAGCAAGCGACCTCACTGGCAAGCAAACCTCAACCAACAAGCTACGACGATCCAACACACATCTCCTTCAGTTCATGCGGCTATTATCTTTGCGCCTACTTTCCCTTGCGAGATCGCAAAGAACCAGTATCGGAACCCTCTGATAGCGTTGCAGCTGGAACTTCTTCAATACCGATTAGTGGAACCTTACCCGGTCAGACTGGTACCATCCCACCGTCCATAGAGCCTGCATCCGCCCTACAACAAAATACACAGTCTGTAGCAATTGCATCCGATACAAGTAGTCCGCCCACGGCCAAGCTCTGCATTTGGTCCCGTGCTGACACAGGCGCACTCAATGATTGGAAGTTGGCCCAATCCTTTTCGGTCGGCGTGTCTCCTCAGCCGCCACAATCCAGAGCACCAACAGCGTCAGATAACGTCCTCAAAGTCAATGACAAGGGTCAGCAGATCGTGCGAGATAGAAGCCGTTCATCCCCCTCAGAAAGGAAGGCCAACGAGCAGCCTGTCCTGTCGGGAGGTATCAAGAAGGTGGTCTGGTTGGACCGCCGCCGTCGAGTCGTGCTAGGCTCTGATAGCTCTTCATCTGGTCATTACGGATCCAGCCCTTTTGCTCGCCTTGCTGCACGCGGACCCAGCTGTCTTTCTAGTGGAACGCCTTCAGCCGACGATAGCGGCCCAGCCAAAGATGTGGCGCTTGTTGTTTTTGGATGTCACGGTCAAGTCACCTTACTGTCGTCTCGTAGGACCGACCGCGAAGCAGCATCGCAAGTCCTTTCGAGCTCAACGCAAGACCCAAGTTTGTCTGCCAATGCAGGCATCAGCTTTTTCACCAGTATTCTTCAGTCTTCCCTTTACACTCCGCGTCTGCAGCCTTCCCCTGTCACGCTCGATTCTAGCCCCAGCTTTGGCGAGCGACAATCCGGCCAAGACGCCTCTTACAGCTCTCCATTTTCATCGGGCGGGATCGATCATCAAGATCAAGCTTCCTTTCTCACCCACCTCGCTGTCGGCATGCCCGCAAATGACTCCCTGCTCATCGTCGCATCGACGCGCTCATCCGGCGCCCCTGCCCTCATTGATCTTACCGAGATCACCATTGACTTGCACGGAGAAATGATCAGTATGATCACACGCCCTTTGCAGCCCGCATCCTTGTCCTGTGTCGACTTGTCACAAGCTTCCGATTCGCAGCAAGATCCTGCCGCTGCGACACGAAGTGGATCTTCGAGCGCCGATGCAGCTGATATATCAATTCTGGCTTGGGCGGAGACGGACTGCAAAGTTTCGAACGAAATTGACCAGTCTGCAAAAGCCGCCTCCCTGCGGCTCATCGCAGCCTCTTCGTATACCGATGGGTCAACAGGCAAATTAGACTCTGCGGATCACGACCAGACTCAGTCAACTCTGAGCAGCCGTGTTGCAGTATGGGATCTTGTCAAGGCGGAGAATGAGCTCAGCGAGGCGTTCACCTCCCTGGAATGCAGAAAGAGTGGGCATGCGCCAAAGTGGAATGACTGGCAGCTACAATTTGCTGAGTCCAAGGTGTTGCCAGGCATGCTCATCACTTCGCTGGTGACCATCGCTCATGGCCTAGCTGTGGCCGATCAAGCGCTTCTCACAGCTCTGACGCCGGAGATTGGCAAAGCGGGAATTCTCTCTGAGCAGCTAGCCTACTTTGATCTGAAGCGCCTCGAGATGATGGAAGGGACATTGTCACGCATTCCACCTAGGGCAATGTCGCGCTCGTCAGATCCCGTCGTAACGAGCAACGGTACCTTAATCGTCACTCTCTCAAATGTGCATCATGGAGCAAGTGCAAGAAGCATGGTGATGTGGAAGCTGCCGCCTTTGCTCCATTCAGGGCGGTCGGAGCAGGTAATAGACGCTGAGGCAGACCAAGCCCGCGACGAGATGTCAAAACTGCTCGCACTCGCATGCCTGCGCAAATCGGATGCATGCGATATCAGCCTTGCGTACGGTTCGGCTGCGACAGATGACGCTGCTGGAAAGCTCCTCATTGAGGTCGGAGACCTGCTCAGGATCACCGACTCCAAAAGGCAAGATGTACTCGTCAAGATCGAGGGTGCCACCCAAAAGGGATCAAGCCACGACACCAACTCAACTCCTTTTCGACAATCGCTTCGTCTTCTCAAGATTCGGATGGCGATGGGGTACAGTCCAGCCTCATCTCTATCCGGCTCAAAGTCAAGCGCTCGGATGGAACGGCTCATCCTGGAACTCGGTCTTTGCTACCAAGTTTTACGTTCGGCACGTGTCCGAACAGAAGTGACGATCGCACCGACTCCTGCGCCTACGGAGAACAAGAAGAAGTCGACCAAATCCGCTGCTTCTGCATCTGCGAACACTGCCGCTCCTGAAATTCGCGATCGAGTCTATTACCGACTGGAGAGCGTCTGGCCCCTCCTCGCTCAGCTTCAGTGGTTTCTAACTCTCCTGGAAGGCGTCAGCAAACTCGCACTCGCCACCTCGACGTTTTCGGACAACTCGAACGGCACGGTAAAGGCTGCAGCAAAGGATGGCACCACCTTCGAACAGGACTTTGTTCGAATGCTGAACAAACCCACCCCACGCCGACTCGTGCTTCAAATTGCAGCTCATTTCTGCGACTTCACTGAATGGATTGTCAGCACGACAAAGAAGGAGAATCTTCCTCCGGCAAGTGGCACAACGGCCGGCGACGAGGCCATGGCATTCTTCTCTTCTAGCAACGTCGCCGGAGATGGAGCCGCTGTGCTGGCTGTGAGCGAGCAAATGTCGCTAGCGCGGGATGCTCTGAGGCTGGTAGCAGGTGATGCGTCTATCGACATCGCTGACTTTGCGCACTTGCTCGCCAAGATCGAAGTCGAGTCAAGTGGGGCTAGCGCCGGATCTGGCGCAGGACAGAATCGCGAAGCTGACAAGTTCTGGTGGGCTACACTTGCGGGTGGAAAAGTCGATACTGGGACTGGGGAAGCGAATGGCTCTGTCAAAGTGGAAGGCGAGGCCGGTGGTTTACAAGCAAGATTGCTGAGTTCCATCGTTGATCCGGATTCAGAAGCTTTGATTGATGTGCTGTCGTTGTTCATCTCACCTTCTGATATTTCGGATGAGAAGAACGTACTCTTCGAGAAGAGTATTGCTCAAGATGATCAAAATCAGAAGAGTGGAGGCGATCTGATGAAGGTCCTATCCACCATGTCAGCAAAGCGAAGTGGAGACGAGACACGGAGAGATATCGTTCGCAAAGTCTCGCTGAAAAATGCGGTGACTCAATCAGCGATCTTCAATGACGCTTCCTCGCTACTTCGCAGTCATCCAGTGACACCGGTTCAGCAGCTTCAGCCTGCTTTCCGGCCAAATGGATCCGGATCTGATCCCAACAACGTTGGCTCAACCGAGGCGAATACCGACACGACAGTCAAGATCTCCGTTATGCGAGCTAAGCGTTGCGTTCGGTGCTGGGCTTTATCTCAGGATCCGGTAACTGTGACTTACTCTTTGCCCGCTCCTACAACGCTGCCTGGGAACGGCGGGATGATGGCCGTTGATCCGAATCTGCCACCACAAGTTCAGATGCAAATGCAATTGCAATTGCAAATGCAGATGCAGATGCAGATGATGCAAATGCAGCAACAACAGCAAATGCAACCATATGGCTCAGGACTACCAGGTGGCATGCCATTCATGGGATTGCCAATGATGCAACCATCTCAACCAAAGCTAGTTGGCATCGAAGTAACGGCTACAAGTGGAGCTAGTAGTGTATTTAGATATAATTGTGTCTGCGGAGGTCATTGGTGGGTCCTCTGACCCCTGCATCCTATTAAAAGACTATGCAATATAATACATTCATCAAAAGCTAAAAAGGTAGAGCACCACTACTATGTTCCGGATCAAATCCACCAAAACACGGAGGAAAGCTGTCTTTCTTCCTTCCATTAATCCATTCTAGATTTGTACAACTTTCAACAAAGTCCCAAAAACTAGGTGCTGTATTTTGCTGTGGCATTGGATCGATATCTAGTGAGATTAGATGAGGGAGTTGATTAGTAAGAGATGAGAAGAGAGTGTTATAATTGGAGAATGCACCTGAGATGTCAAGGGTAAGACGAAGGTGTTGGAGGTTTGAAGAGGTGGAGATGAGAGCGGTGGGAAGAGGGGAAGAGGGGGTTATTGGATAGATGTCTAAGCATGTTAGAGATGAGAAGGCGAAGGAGTGGATTAGGGAGGGTTGATGAAATAGGGAGGTTTTTGAGGATGAAAGAGAGAGATGTTTGAGTTTACTTCGGTTCAGAGAAGGGGAAGATGAAAATTCGGGTGAAGGTGAGGGTGAATAGGAGGAGGAAGGTAGAGGAGAAGGATCAAGGTATAAATGTCGAGCTTGACGTCGAGGAAGATTTATTGTGGATCTTTGAAGTTCCTGAACTGGACTCTCTTCAGTTCGTCTTCCACCGCCCTCGTCGTCGTCATCTTGAACTTCTTGGGGCAGCTCACAAACCCCTGCGTTCTTCTCTTCCACCTCATCACCTTCACCTCTAATACACTGAGCTTGAAACAACGCCAAAACCCCACTTGGCAAAAGCGTACTCTCATACCCTACCATCTTGAAACTTTCCAGCTTTTCCAAACCTGCCATAGCCCTATGCCCTTGATAAAAAGTCCTACCATCCAATTCCAAACTCTTCAGACTTGGCCCCAAAAGTGACCAAATCGCTGGATTTGGCGCTGCTTCTGCACTCCAGTAAAGATGTTCCAATTGCTCCGTCCGGGAGAGATGCATCGAGCGAAGCAGAGTAAGAAGAAAGGTTTGATCGAAATCGAGGTACTTGTCGGGGATCGAGACGATGATGCTTCGGATGTGAGGAAGTGGATGCCGTAACCCTACATTTTCTGTTGAAGGCGGGGATGAGCTCCGACGGCGAGAGGAAGAAGGAGAGGTGGAGCGAATCGAGAGGGTGTCATAGCTTTTGAGGATTGAAGAGAGACGAGGAAGATGTTGAGGAGTTCGAATGATGATAGTGTGCCAAATCAGAGGGACGAGGATGTTACGAAAGTCTCGGGAGGCGGAAGAGAGGGTGAGGAGGGAGGTGATGCTAGTGCCAAGGGGACATAATGGTGCATGGGGTGGACGACAGTGCTTGCATGAGAAGGTGCCGGCCGATATGGTTGGAAGAAGATGCTTTGCTATTTGGAAGATGATCTCGGCTGGCAGACTTGGGATATAGCCCTTCACAAGCGAGCCTGTGGACGCTGATTTTTCGTCAAGGACTGAGGGATGATCGTTGCACCGGTTGCTCTCTTGTGTATCGGTCGGCCGTGGTATGTACTGTTCACGCGGGAGACCCTTCGCTTCGTGACCTGCTGTAGCAAGACGGTCATTCAAGTGCTGTGCAGTCCCTGAAGAAGCAAGCGCATGCTTTCTTGATGCTGGCAGCACGGCCAGCGAATCCATTAGTCGAACGGCATCTGCGATCGTCGGCTGGGCTGATGGGCTCGTCATGGCCTTTGTTCAGTCTCCCAGACCAGAGCACTAGGATTGAAAAAGGGCTTGCTTAGATGATTTTTGCTGTCACATGGCGCCTTGTCACGTCGGCCTTTTTGACAGTGGTGTAAGATTCAAAGATGGTAGTGATAAGTTCGGATCGACGATGAAGGCCGTGCACGATGTTGCGTTGACGTTGTGGAGTAAAATACTGTAAAGGCCGAAGAGTGACCGAACTGAAAGCCGAATTTTGACTTTGTTAGACCGTGCTTTGCATGTGCCCAAAAATTAAACTCAAGGTTTTGTCGGTTTTGACGGTTGTCAGATACCGCCTTTTTGTCGATCCAATCCCATATCGATGCATCCATGATTCGTTTTCATGCAGATAAGTTACGCTTCGTCTTGAGAAATCTTCCGACCGACCCTTTCCCATGTGGCTCGCTAACGGCTTGCTGCGTACCGTACCAGCTGCTGCTGCTAAGAAAAGCATTCCGTTTCTATCCGCTCTTTTCGGAATTGATTGCTCGGCTGTGACGGACTGTTGGCTGCACTTTCATCGGTCAATTTTGTTCTTCCTTCGGCTGTTGCAAATGCCACACGAGCAAAGATTTCTCCGAGCTGATGAAAAGCTTAGCCCTTCCAATTGTGCGATGTCGGGTATGACGGCTCCCCTGTCTCTTTCGCCGACACTTTCTTCTTCCTCTTTGCTGACACCGCCGTCGAATGAGCACCTTCGTGCGTGGCATGTGTCCGGCTTTTCGGTCCTCAAGGAAGTAGCTGATGTACACCGGTTGATCCTCATGTTCGTGATCATTCGTTGGTGCTTGACCTATGTATACTGTTGACAGGATCGCATCTATCTTTGCTTCCTCTACGTTCCTCATTCCTGAGCCTCCTCCAAACATCAACTGCACAGTGAGCAACATCGTTGTCAGCAGCAATCACGATGGAGCCATCCCGCTCGTCAGCCGAAGAGGCTTGCTCATCATGCTCGACGACTATCACCTCACCATTGCACTCGAGCTTCTCCTCAGCCGATGCAACCGCAGTCAACACAGCTGCTCCTACTCGACGAAACAGTCTTTCTCTCAACGCTGTCGTCTCTTCCGCCAGCACTGGCTTTTCCACCCCGGCGATACAGCAATACTCACCTGACACCAAATCCAGCAAAGCCACATATGAAGGTGTCTCGCCAAAATGTCTCGCACAGCGTCTTTTGCAACAGCAATACCCTCATACCAATATCAAAGGCGTTCTTTCTGATAGCGAGATTGTCGAAACAAGCCCAAACACACTTGTCGCAAATACCCCTCGCGCTTCCTTCGATAAGCTCACTGACCGTCCCAAGCTCGACGAAAAATTGAGCACCTCATCGTCCTTCAGCGATGATCTCGAAAAAGCCGCTCCTCCTACCACTTCACCAGCTGACGCGGGTCCAGCACCAGACGGTGGTCTCCAAGCGTGGCTTGTTGTAGCTGGCACCTTCCTTCTTGTCATGACCAACTTTGGCCTGCTTACATCTTACGGTGTATTTCAGACTTATTACCTCTCCCATCAGCTTGCACACATCCCGTCTTCCGCCGTCAGCTGGATTGGAAGTTTGCAGACATTTATGATCCTTGGTGGATCTTTTGTCTTTGGCAAGATCTCTGATGATTATGGTAGTCGATGGGTTCTGATTTGTGGTAGCGTCATTACCTTCGTTTCGATGTTGTGCGTTTCTTTCTGCACCACGCTGATTCAGCTAATCATGGTGCAAGGAGTAGCATTTGGATTGGGTGGTAGTATGCTCTTCCTCCCCGGTTGCGCGTTGGTGAATCAGTACTTTGATAAGAGGAAAGGAACTGCGATGTCAGTGATTATTGGAGCTGCTAGTTTTGGTGGTATCATTTGGCCTCTGATCTTACAAGCGCTGTTTGATCATCCTTCTATTGGGTTCGGTTGGGGTGTCAGAATTGCTGCTTTCCTCCTTGCTATCCTGCTCACCATCAGCAATGCATTGATGCGACCCAGATTGGCACCAACACCAAAAGCTCTCCATCAACCATGGTCACAGGTCACTACTCTCCTCACTGAAGATCCTCAAACATATACACTATTTGTCATCGGAACTGCCATCTTGTTCATCAACTTCTTCGTACCCTTCTTTACTATCGCTTCCTACGCAAAGAAAGTCGATTTCTCACCATCAATGGCAACACACATGGTAGCGATCATGAATGCTGCTAGTATGGCTGGTCGACTTGTATCCGGTCCGCTTGCTGATCGTTATGGCAGATTCAACGTACTTTCCCTTTTCGGATTCTCAAGCTTCCTATCTTTAATCTTGTTCTGGCCTATTCCAGGTCTTACACTTACCAAAGCAGGTGTAATCACTCTTTCAATCACCTATGGAGTAGCATCAGGTGGAAGCATCGCAACTGTCGCTTCTTGTGTTGCACAAATATCAAAGAAAAACGCAGGTGCAAAGTTAGGATTAATGTGGACACTAGCTGCACCAGGAACACTTGTAGGACCCGTCATCTCAACCGCATTGGTCAGTAAGATGGATGGAAAGTACACAGCTCTTGCTATTTGGGCAGCAGGAACAACTTTGCTTGGGTCGATCATCATCGCTCGTGTGAGATTCAACCTCTCAAACGGCAAGTTGATGTCCAAAGTATAAACTCCCATTCTGCTCTTCTTCTCATTCGCATCTCTTCACATCTGTAAAACATCTCAATCAAACAGCCTGTACAATACAAATCATTCAATCAACTGCATTGCATTTCATCATTTCTACTCTATTTTCGTTGTTTACCCTCGCCCAGGAAGTCCAACATATGTTGCGCAGTCGCCTCAGGATGCGTCAGCACAATAAAATGTCCACCATCAGGAATTACAGCCAAATCAATCTGACCAAAGTACTTAGCCGTACTCATAGGCACCACATCGTCTTTATCTCCCCAAATGACTCTCAATCTGGATCCAAAGGTGTTGACCACTGCTCGATGCACTTCATGACTGTTGAAAATCGGACCATCTTGTAAGCTTGATGTGAAGCTGTACTTGTATCCTGGATGGTATTGTGCCTGCCACCATGCGAGCGAGCCTTTGGGTGGAGTTGGGAGAAGTGGGACAAAACGTAGAAGTCGACGAAGGACGAAGTTCGGAAGGAGATGAGAACGAATCAGCTTGACAGCAGGACGCAAATCTGCATTCGGAGTTCCACCAGCTGGACAAAGAAGGATAAGGCGATCTACACGGTGAGGATAGTAATGGGCAAAGTGAGAAGCGATGGGACCACCGAGCGACATTCCACACAGATCGAACTTATCCCAATGTGGGAGGTGTGCCAAGAGCAAGGTAATTTGTGAGACGAAAAGCGCTGCATCATGCGTCACTTGCGGCGAATCAGAGTATCCTCGACCGAAAAGATCGAAGCAGAGGATGCGATAGCCAGCTTTGATGAGGTAAGGTGCGATGAGGCTCCAAGCAGGAGAAGGAGTCGAGATACCGTGGACGAAGAGAAGCTTCTTGCCGTCTTCAGGGCCAAACTCGTAGTATTGGATAGTGCCATAGGGAGTGTTGAGGTCTGAGCCATTAGGGAAAATGTCGGCTGGGTATGGTTGGTCGTAGATCTTTGCGGGCGCTTTGAGGATTTTAGGGTAGTTGGAGCGGAGACGAGCGTTGGTAAGAAGGTAGAGGAGAGAGACTGTGCCGGCTGCAGCAGCAAGAGCTACTCTGCCGTCTTGGAGTCTGTTTGTATAATTCGATACGAATGTCATGATTGTGATCTGACAAGCTGCGGGGAGAGTAGTAACAGTGATGGTGGTACAGAACAAGTAAGAAGAATGTTGTCAGGGTCCAATCTCAATGAAAAGCGGGGGAACCTTCGCTAAAGCCGCATGCACCGTGCGAAGAATTTGTGTTGCTTTAACATGCTCAGATTCTTGGCTCACGTTTGAAAGCGTGGAGGTTTGTGCGCCATCAACGTGGAGAAAGTAACACTTTGATACACCACCACACTACCACCTCCGCCATCAGCGCAAGGCTATATACCAAGATGGCGACCGCTACGCCCCTGTCGTTGCCGTTCGTGCTGCGTCAGGATGAGCGAGCTCCATCGTCACAGTCACATCGGAGGCGTTGGAGACCGGATCGACCTAATTACAAAGCACTTTTAACCACACACCATGCCACTTCGGCTAGCGCAGCAGATGGTCCATCTTCTTCTAGCAGCTCACGTCTTGCGAATGCCTCAAAACAATACTCAGCATCTGCTGACTCGGATCAGCTTGAAATAGATCTCGAGGAGTGGGGCCTCCCATCACCTAGCAACCGTTCATCTTCTGCTCGTTTAGCAGCACCAACGTCTGCCATCTCCTGGGACGAGAATTCCATCCAGAACAGCTACTCTTGCCTTTATGACAACGGCTCAGCCTCCTCCTCCAAGGCTGTCTCTCTAGATCAATGGGACCCATCCATCTCCTATGCACCTTTCTCTTCCAGCGCTCTCGAGCCAATTGAGCTTCACTCTCGCAACAACTCAACGCAGCAGCCTTTCAGATATGATCCTGGACATGGACGGGTCATTGCTGTAGGCAGAGATGACGGAACGGTGTCCGTCTATCGGGCGTATGGACGGCTTGAAAACTACGAGACATTGCCTACCACGACGCCTCAGAAAGATGATGCCGAGGATTTGCTTCCAGCTTCCGCCTCAGCTTCAGCAAACCTATCACACGCTGTCAGCGTATCTGCTTCTCGGCGATCCTCCATCATCTCCAATCCTTCTCGTCTGCGGAGTCCAGAAGCAGACACACCATCTATCAGGCTGCCCTCGATTACCACCACCACCAAGTCGACATCCTCTTCTGGAAGAGAACCAAGTCCGCTCCTGTCCACCTTCTCTAACGTGGATCGCTCGCCATTGACGGCACGCTCAACCATCTCTGCCGCCTCATTCAGCTCCACAGTAGCAGCCAACGTTCAGCTCGAGGACGGTCTGCCAGCAAATTCACTGCAGTCCAACGTCACAGCAACAGGGCACAGTGCTGGACGAACATACTTGGAACAAGCAGAAAATCGCTTGGAACAGCAGATGGCCGCTGCAGAGCGTAACGATCACCAGCATGGCGTCGTTGGTGGTGTCATTGAACGCCTTGGATTTTCTTCTCATTCCGCATCAACGCATCAGCCATCTTCTTCTTCGTCGCACGGACACGCTCGTCAACCATATCATCGCACTCGGTCGAGCGAGTCTAGGCGTTCCTCGGCAGCCTCTCCGCAAGCGCCAGCTCCTTCTCAGGCTGCCTTTGCCAGTACGCCAGCGAGCGCTCCTACATTACTCACGCAATCGACCAACTCTGGGGATACTTCGAATGCACATGCAGCGGCGCTGGCAGAGGGCGTTCTCAAGCCGTCGACCTCAGACGCATGGCTTCACGAACCAAACAGGGGCACTTTTGGCCAGGTTATGACACTGTTTACGCGCGACAGATCTCCGGTTGTTGCGTTGCGTCTCGTCCCACTACCATCGAGGAATAGCAGCGCTCAAGATGTTACGACAGCAAATCAGCCTAAGCAGCCGACCTTGGACAAAGCAGCCCTTGTTGTCTTGCAGGAAGCTGGCAACATCTCTTTGTGGTCACTTCACGAGGGCAGCATGCTCTGGCAGACAGACGTCACCACTGCCCAAGTTGCCTCAAGCAACACGGACTCTACTGATTCGGCCGCAAAAGATGCATCATCATCGCTTGGTGTTATGCATTCTCTCGGCAGGCAGCTGCCCACGGCAATTGGGACTCCTCTTTCGCGAAGTCCAGCTGGATCAGCTCGCGCATCTCCCCGCCCAACTCTGGTGGGAGGCGATGCCAGCCTGCGACGTTCCATGCTGCGGTCGGCTCTCAGCGGCTCGGATGCTACCGTCAGTTCGAGGCTACGTGAGGCTCATGGTGTCAAGCTGAACAATTCTTTGCAGACACTGCAGTCCCGCGGTCATCACCTTGCTATAGCTTGGGACTTGCACTCTTGCTCGGCGCTCATTATTGACCTTAGTGATGGGCGGCTCCTGCTTCATGAAGCGATCGAAGATGTGCACCCTGCCAATACTCCAACGCTTCGTCAGAGTCGCGATAGCGACGATCGTGTAGAGTTGACATGGTTCAGCGAGTCAGAAGGTAAACTTCAGCAACAGGCTCTTCGCCTCTTGACGTCTACTTCGACTGATCAAAGCACCGCAGGAACGGAAGCCTCTCAGCCTGTCATGATTACTGCATTAACATTCGACGAGGCAAAGGACGCCAGTGGTGCAGTCGACGTGCACTGGACCCTTGACAGCAGCCACATTCGAGCAGACAAGATCTTTTTCAGCGCCAATCGAGCCATCCTGCTTTCCGCGAACCGCATTTCTGTCGTGAACATGGCGAACGGAGAAACACAATCCACGCACGAAAGTACGCCAGCAGACCATGTCAAGAGGGTTTTAGGCTCGAGTCGCGACTCTCGGCATTTCCTCCTTCAGACTGCAACAGGTCTTGGAAAGCTTAATCTGCGATCTGAGCGTATCGGTCATGTCCAACAGCATGACATCGCAAAGAGCTCCAACAGTCGGGCAGAAAAGGCCACTTTCACTTCCGTCGACGCGAAATCATCAGCTCGCCTGCGTCTTGTCTGGAATTTGCCTATATCGGGTGCTCTTCTCGACAAGATGTTCCTAGTACAGCCGCTCGTCGACAATGACGACAGAGGCACCTCAAGACCACCGGGAATCTCAGAGTTGGCTGCATTGAATCTGGAAACTACCCAAATGGAGGCTTTACTCTCGGACTCCCAGTCACCTTCTTCGGCAGATACGTCAATGCAGCCACTGGCCTCAGACGTAACTGACGAAGGGCGAATGGCGGCAGGCAATTGCGTAACGGCCTTACTGCCTCTGAGCTTGGAGAGGATTGCAGTGGCTAGCTCAGGAGGCATTCGCATTCTGCCTCTCTCGTTGATAGCTGCCGGCGAAGCACTCGAAGCAACTGAACCCGGAAACAGTCTGGGAGGAGTTCATCATATCTCCTTGCTTCGCTCGACTGTGGCCCCTCGATCTGGCCATCGTCTCATTGTTGGCGGCACTCTGCAAGGCGATGTTGGATTCTGGACTGCATCGACCACCTCTGGTCAAGGCAGCGGATCGGCTCTTGTGCCTCCCCTAGAAGCGTGTTTATCTGTCTCGACCACTCCAGTCGAGGCTCTATTAGTGTTTGGCGATGACGACAACACCATTCGATTGCACGGCTGCGTTGCCTGCATCTGTGCGGATAGCTCCATCACCATTGTGCTCCTTGAAGGGTTCCGTCCACTCTATACAGTCCCCGGACGAGGAGCGCGTCTCACGTCACTTGCCGTACGTGCCGATGAATTGCTTCTCACCTATGATGATGACAAAGCGCGGGTGTGGGACTTGCGCTCCCAAGAGCTTCGACGAAGCATTGCAACCTATCAAGCACAAGCGCTTGTCGAGGATGGCAAAGGCTGGTGGACGGTGAAAACGATTGAGCCATACAGTCCATTGCACTCTGGTACCACTGGCGTTCTCTCTCAGCTGGCTGCAGCACGCGATGAGGCGGCTGCGGCGTTGCTGGTGGACTTGCGACGTGCAATCGAAGCTGCCGCGCGATCTGTGCGTAACTCTGGTCAGACACCAGCGAACGAAGTATCTCGCAACCCAACTTCTCAGAGCCTGTCCGTACCCTCGACCACGGCAACGACCACGTCTTCGCTCCAGGCATCCATGACGTTGAAATCAGAACAGGAGCCGGATCGAAGTGGCGGGCCGACAAGTGTCAGTATTGGGTCACCTGCTGCACGCAAAGCAATCAACATTGTTCGTCCACTGCTCCCTACTGTTTTCCCTGGCGGGCTCGACGCGAGCATGGATGCCAAACTTGCTGCGCTTCTCGATCTCGACGCCGAGACAAACAAAAACAGCGCCTTCAATGTAGGCTTACATTCTGCGCCTGACGCACTCATGGTGGGTGGCTCAGACGTAGCTACTGATTCGCAGGCGAATGCTAAGAATGCTTGGAAGTTGAGCTCGAGGCTCACGACAATACGACTCACGTCCGCGTCTGCACTGCTGCGAATCTTGGGTCATGTCAACGAGTTAAGAGGTCTGGCGGAGGAATTGCAGCGATTTGTCGAGGACGAAGCGCTTTTAACTTCGCTGGTTGGCGTGGGCTTCCGCGGTGTCACGCTGACTGAGCTCATACCTTACTGGTTAGACTCGAATCCGGAGCTTCAAGGCGCGAGTCGAGGTATGTTCCACGCTACCGTCGCTCGCCTGGACGAGAATCAGCTGGAGGAAATTTGCAGTCAATGGCAGGGATTGCTAGGATCTGCCAAAATTACCTTACAACAATCGGGAACTCGCGCAGACTCCAACGGAAACGCACAACCTGAGCTTCGCACGCGAGCGCTTGCGTTGCTTGGCAGCATCGCGGTGGAACGCTACACGAGCCTGTCACCACGAGTGCTCAAGGAGATTGCGAATGCAATTCACGGCGCCATCACGTCGGACCGAGGCAGCGAGATGCGGACAGTGTCAGAGTCACAAATGCTAGGTGTGGCGATCGAGCTGTGTCGCAACGGATTTTCGATGTGGCAGCACTACTTTGATGCGACCGAGGTGGTACGCTCGCTTTTTGCGCTGAGCACTTCTACTTCATCCGGCAGCAGCGGTAGTGGTGGCGGCGAAGGCGAGTTGCGATCTCTAGCAAGATCAGCGACTTTACAAATTGCGGCCGAAAACACGCCACTATTTATGACGACACTCTCACTGGACATTCTGCACGCTCGCTCAGCTGCCCATTGCGCAGCGACGATGCGATTGGTGGCGTTCATGGTACGTAAAAGACCCTCTGTGCTGGTTGCCAACCTTCCGAGGTTGGCAGAAGCGGTGGTGAAATCGCTAGATCCAACGCACACGACGATGCGAGAAGCGGTGGTGAATGCAGCTACGGTGATGATTTCAGAATTGGTCTCGACTTATCCGAGCGTCAACTTTTTCGGTGGAGGACAAAGGCTTGCTGTTGGAACACACGAAGGTGCGGTGATCATGTACGATCTGAAAACGGCGACGCGACTCTATGTTCTGGAAGGACATCGTCGACGAGCGGATGCAGTCAGCTTCAGTCCTGATGGTCGACGTCTTGTTACAATGAGCTTAGAAGAAGGAAGAGTGTTGGTGTGGAAAACATCTTCAGGTTTCAGCAGCTTTTTTTCACCAGGACAGATGCCAAGACAAGGTGCCACGGATGTAAAGTTGACAGATGGTGCATACAAGGCTTTCTTGTTTAATGTGGGAGATCAGCAAGGTAGCCTGTCAAGACCGAGCTCGATGGTTTTCACTGATCAGCAGATGGATGGAGGAGGTGGGCTTGGAGGGCAGGAGGAGGAGGAGTTTGTGGGATTTGATAGGATCGGTTTCCATTGGAACTCGGAGAGAAGTGTTAAGGTGCAAATTGGTGAAGCTCAGCTGAATATCAGTGTTGATTAGATGAACATAGCATTGCATGGATGATTTTGACGGAAGCTTCCAATTACGAGTGATGTCGTGATTTTGATTGATGTCAGTGAGCTCTGCGCTGCGTGACCATTTCTATACTGTAGTTGTGTTGAAAGGCCAGCGCACGAAATTGCTTTGTTAGGTCAGTCTTTGCAACAAGTCGTGATTTTTGCACTATGAAATGCACGTGAGTTGAAATTTCTCAACACGGCTGAAGAAGCGCGATTTTGCTTGATGAAACAGGGGCTCATCACTTGTCATGCCGGCAGTTGAACCCTTTCCTTGCTGCGCCTTGCCCCTAAACTCTCTAAATACGCTAGCTTGCCTTCTATCGACGGAGAGGTAGAAACCGCCGCCATTCTCTGCAATGCAATGCGATGCCACTCTAATCCTCGTTGATCCCAGCTCCACCATCCGCAAAAGCAAGCTCTCCCCTGATGGTGTCAAAGCTTGTGTTCTGAACGGTAAAAGCAGGATCAAGCTGTGATGCGTGTGAATTGAATTGAATATTTGATGTTTGACAGCTGACGTTTTTGGTGCGCGTTGTCATGTAGAAGTGTCAATCAACACGAATCTCGATTTTTAAGCGCCTGAAATGCGCTTTGCTTGCTTCAGCAGTGCAATTCTTGAGAGAAGAAAAAAAAAGACCAACACTAATCTTTACCCTCATCATTGCGCAGACCCCTGTCGAAGGGAAGGGGCTCCTATTTCTGGTCTGTCCCTTCTGACGGTGCCCAGAGTTGAATCGGCGTCTTTTCATGATTGCGCCGGGACTACTGGCAAGCTTTGTGTGTGTGATCTTGGCTGAGTTTCTACAACTCTACTCCTTTGTCCCCGTGCCTTGGACTATTGTAAGCTGTGCTTCACGGCTTGTTCTTCCGTCTGCAGGTCAGTGGTCCCTGCCACTGTGCACTGCTTTCGAATTCCGTCTTGCATCACCTGCAGGGCTAAGCTCATCCTTCTCTCCTTCTCGTCACCATCATCTCTGACCTCAAAGACACTCGTTTTTATCAACTCCCATCATCATTACGAACACGCCTCCTCAACCTTACACTACCACCTGCTAGAACGCTTGGAGGTCGTATAACAATCCTTTCAAGCTCGAAGCTTCTCTTATTATGTCGTTCTACCATAGACCGGCCTCAGCCGCCGGTCATACCCAAGATGACCACGAACAATATCCATACTATCCTGATCCGGATCTCATTGTCGGCAGTGGTGCCAACACTTCCTTCACAAATCCATATGAAGCACCACCTTCTGCTACCTCGCATACTTCCCCATTTCACGATTCCGCAGCAGTGTCTGCCTCGATTCTTCCACTCTCACATCAACAACATCTTCCTCCTCAACAACACATGAGCATCAACATTGACTCCACTCGTCAATCCGACATGCCTCACCTAAGCGAAAGCTTCTATTCTCAAGCAGCATACGCCCTTGCAAGTCCTCCTCCTGTCGCAAATTCTGCAACAACCCATTTGCCTCCACTTCCAGAATACTCGAATGCACCTGTTTCGACCGATGCTGGATACACGTATTACAGTCAAACTCAAAGTGCTGCAGGACATTATTCCTCATTAGGTCATGGAGAAGGAGATGAGGATGAAGAGGAAGAGGAAGATGATGCAGCTACTAAATATTCTCCTTCTTCTGCTGCTCATGGTGTGAATAACGAGAAGTATGAATTTGAGTCAAGACCGGCTGCTGCTTCTTCTCCTTTTGGTAGAGCTGCAGGAATGGCTTATCTTCAAAGTCCTTATGCTCAAGTGGATGGTGAAGATCATGACGAGGGAAATGATGATGATCCTTATGGTGTTCTTACTCGCGAGACTGCCTTTGGTGGTGGTGATGAACTTAATGATCACAGTCCATACGAATCTGCAACCGTTTTCTCCAATTCTGCTGCACCACAACAATTCGGTGATCATGCATTCGACACACAACATTTCGGTCCAGCTCCTGCAAGAGGTGCACAACTACGTCGTCATAAAACCAAGAAAAACGTTCGTCTAACCAAAGGAAATCTAATTCTTGATTGTCCCGTACCTACCAAACTTCAAACTTTCCTAACCCGACGAGCAGAAGATGAATTTACAACAATGAGATATTCAGCTGTGACATGTGATCCGGATGATTTTGCATCTGAATCATTTACACTTCGACCTGCCATCTATAATCGACATACAGAATTATTTATTGCTATTACAATGTATAATGAAGATGAAGTATTATTTTGTCGAACATTTCATGGAGTTATGAAAAATATTGCCCATCTTTGTTCTCGCAACAAATCTCGAACTTGGGGTAAAGAAGGATGGAAGAAAGTTGTTGTTGCAATTATAAGTGATGGTAGAAAAAAAATACATCCTAGAGTTTTAGATTGTTTAGCCGCTTTAGGAGTATATCAAGATGGAGTAGCAAAAAATATGGTTGATGGAAAAGAAGTACAAGCACATTTATATGAATATACAACACAACTTTCAATTGATTCAAATTTACAATTTAAAGGAGCAGAAAGAGGATTAGTACCTATGCAAATAATATTTTGTTTAAAAGAGAAAAATGCAAAAAAAATTAATTCTCACCGATGGTTTTTTAACGCTTTTTGTCCAATCCTCCAACCTAACGTTACAATTCTATTGGATGTTGGAACTCGACCTGAAAATAAAAGTATTTATTACTTATGGAAAAGCTTTGATTTAAATTCCAACGTAGCAGGAGCATGTGGTGAAATTTGTGCTGAAACCAAAGGAAAATGGGGAATTGGACCTTTACTTTTAAATCCTTTAGTTGCAGCACAAAATTTTGAATATAAAATTTCCAACATTTTGGATAAAACAACTGAAAGTGTTATGGGTTACATCTCAGTTTTACCAGGTGCTTTTTCTGCTTATAGATATATAGCGCTACAAAATGATGAATTTGGTCATGGACCTTTAGCAAGTTATTTTAAAGGAGAGAATCTACTAGGTGCAGATGCAGATGTTTTTACAAGTAATATGTATCTTGCAGAAGATAGAATTCTTTGTTTTGAATTAGCTGCTAAAAGAGGACATGGTTGGGTTTTAAAATACGTTAAATCGGCAAGAGGTGTTACAGATGTTCCAGAAGGATTACCTGAATTTATTTCACAAAGAAGAAGATGGTTAAATGGTTCATTTTTTGCTGCTGTTTATGCACTTTATCATACAAGTCAATTTGTTAAATCTGGACATAATGGTTGGAGAAAAGCGTTGTTGGTTTTTGAAAGTTTTTATTCTTTTATCAATATGTGTTTTGCTTGGTTTGGTTTAGCTAATTATTATATTTTCTTTAGAATTTTAACAAGTTCGTTAGAAGATCCAGCTTTTAAATTAAGAGGTATTGGTGTTTTTAATGTTTTCGCTCAATATATTTATTTAGGTACGGTGGTGGCTTCGTTTATCTTTGCAATGGGTAATAGACCTCAAGGAAGTAAATGGAAATATTGGGCAGCAGTAATCATTTTTGCTCTTTTAACAGTTTACATGATGATCGCTGCTGTACTTTGTATTTCTAAGGTAGTTGGTAGAGTTAAACATGATGCTATTTATGCTCAAATGGTTGTTTCTTTACTTGCTACTTATGGTGTTTATTTAATCAGTTCAATCCTTGCTTGCGATCCTCTACATCTTATCACTTCTTTCCTTCAATATCTTCTTCTAGCACCAACTTATATCAACATTTTAAACATTTACGCATTCTGTAATCTTCACGATTTTAGTTGGGGTACAAAAGGTGATACAACAGTTTCAAAAGATTTAGGTGCAGTTATTTCAACTGGAAAAGGTACAGTTGAAATTACACTTCCAACTGCTCAAGCTGATATTGATACTGCTTACGATGATGCTCTTAATAATTTAAGAACTAGACCTATGATTATTAGAGGTGATGCAAGTAATGAAGAAAAAGCTGCTAGACAAATGGATTATTATAAAAATATTCGTACAAATGTTGTCTTAGCTTGGGCACTGAGTAATGGTGTGGTAGCAGCGTTCATTTTGAATGGTGATACAATGGGTACGTTTGACTCGGGAAGTGGTGTAACTAGAACAAAGGTTTATATGGTGTTGGTGTTGGTCTTTGTTGCAGGTATGGCTTGTATTAGGTTTATTGGAAGTACTCTCTATCTTACCATTAGGCTCATTAATGGTTAGAGTAGCTTTCTCGATTTGCACTTCGGTGCGACTTCTTCGTATTTCTTCTGTACATTTATTTTCCTCATTTTGCTTTCGGATTCGTTTTTTCTCATAACAATGGACTATCACTTTCGGCTCCGTGGACTCCAGTTTCGCTTTTTGTTGTACGTTACTATACAAGTACAAGTCAATACGACTCTTCTCAGCTCAATGACACTTGCCTGTGCTGTAGTGATCCCGATCTGAATAGGTCGACGGTGTTCCAAGAAATATTGCTATTTTGCGATAAGGTGCTAGGTGGTATACAAGTACAAAGTGAGAACGTTGCTTCCGTTAGCGAATGCTGAGCATTGTTCGTGATGCTAAGGCTGTTAAAGACTTGCTGCGACGATGGTGGGTGTCGCTTCGCTAGACTGCTGCTCAAGTGGAATCGAGCCGTCGTCCATGGTCACATCACTGGCAGTCTTGTTTGTGTCGAGAGGGAGTGTCAGTGACGGACCGTCAAGTTGTATAGTAGCCCGACGTGCCTCTGCAGCCGCAATCTTGTCCGCTACCTCGTCTGGAATGTGCAGGCCATTCGGAGCAGCGTTCAGGGCGCCATAAGCTTGCACACGCTTCAGAATGCTCAATCCTTGATCGGCTCGCGGCAACAAGGACTGCGTATCGCCTGACGCTTGAATGAGATCCATGAGGCAGAGCATGTGACGAGCGAGGGTTTCGACATCGGTGAGAGTGGTTCGCAAAGCTGTCTGTTCAATCACGTGTGCATCAAAGTCTTGCTGCATGGTAGTGATCATCTCCTGGACGATGTCCAGCCAGAATTCGACAGTGGGATGGTGCTGACGGAAGAAGGATTGTAGCGGTGACTGCTGCTGTTGCTCCTCGGAAGCCTCTTGATCGGCGTCACTTGGTGCAATCAGTCCGCTATCAGGAGAAGTCCAGAGTCGATATTTGCGCCAGATAGTGAGTCGTACCCAGACATGCATTCGGCAGAACATCTGCAGTGTTCTGCCCAGCACGTTCAGCTTCTCAGCATCAGTTCGCGGGCGATGGCGCGTGAAGGCATTCTCCAATTCGTCGAGCGCCTGCAGAATACCCTTGACCTCGTCGAGCATTTCCGGAGTAGGAGTACCGCGCTCTCTTATCTCCTTGATCTTCTCCAGCTTAGAAAGCCTGACAGTTAAACGGGACAGGTGCGCTGATCGTCGCATCAGATCCTGAGAATGGAAGAACGGCGGCGGCAGGTCCTCTGGCAGTAAACTGGGCTGCCAAAAAGCCATGGGTCGGATCTCGAGGATGAATTCGGGCAAATCGACATCACCAAAGTCCTCGTCTGGTTGAGCAATGTATTTTCGGAAGCGGTGGCTGATGCCGGTCCAACAAAGCCGAACAATTGACTCGTACTTGACTTCTGACTCGGGAGAATCTGACGTGAGAGGTCTCGACCAGTATAGAGGCGAGTCAGGTTCGCTGTCTTGCAACAGCGGCTCGCGTGATGAGACTCTTTCGTGCAATTTGAGTGTGCGAACGATGTTTTCGGCGAGTCTGATGAGACTGTTCTGTTCGGTGCTGCCATCAGGCTGTGTGAGAGCCAAGATGCTGGCGGCTTGGCCCATGGAAGGGCTCAGGGCAGAGCCATGGGCGGTCGAAGTCTGGAGATAGTTGGCGGCCATCTGCGATAGTCGCGTTGCGAGCCTTCGCGAAGCCTCGTTAGCGGAGCGCAGGTCTCCTGTACGTTCATCTGCAATGCGATCCTGGTGCATGTCGCAAGCAGACACTGCAAGAACGGCGAGATAGAGCGCTGGATCTCCTCGAGTATGACCATGACTACCAGAGACAACGTTGAGAAGAGTGGGAGCATGTAAGAGGCCAAAGAAAACGGCATTGGACTGGATGAATCGAGTGAGAAGATGCTGGACCATTTTCGTCGATGTTGCTCTGGATCTGCCAAAGACACCTAGCAGCTGACTCCACCAATCGTCTTGTGCGCCAAAGTGGGGTTGCATAGGTATCGAAATGTCATTATTCTGAATCATGGCAAGATCTGAGCCAGGCATGCTGCTACTTGGCGTTGATCCGTCCGTCCCACTGCTTCGACGGCTGTGGTCGGAGCCTGATCCAGATGAGTACCGACTTGGATCATCGTTTGAGCGTCTTGAGCGCTTGCCGACATCCACATTCGAGTTATTCGGGGATTCAATTCGTTTTGTACCTCGTTCGCGGCCGCTGCTTCCACTCATCGTTCTTTCGCTTTGCTTGCCTTTCAGCGCCTCGGAGGAGATGGAAGCGTGGTTGGCCTTTTCGGGACTTGTGAGATTGCGCGCAGAGCTCTTGGTCTTTGTCTTGTTGGGTGCGTATACGCAGTCGATATTGCGCCTTTCGCAATGTCGGCAAGGAGTTGCTCCGTCACATCGTAGCTTGCGAACACGACAGAAGGTGCAAGCCACTCTTGCTCGCGGAGGATCAGGATCTGTTGACACTGCATTCAGGGCAGGCGGATGAGCTGACATCGACGAGGCAATCGGCGGAGCATCGCGGAGAGGTATTGCATCACGCATTGGAGGAGCGTTTATCGAAGGGTGAAGATCAGGCGGATACGGTGCATTCCTTGAGAGTGCGCGGTCTTCCTCGTATCTTCGCCATTCCTCGTCCGAGCTTCTCCGAGCAGCTGCAAGCGGGACAGAAGCGTTCATCGGCGGCGAACCTGACGGGTATACTGGCGCACCGCCGTATGGCGGTACTGCTGTTGCTGGCATCGGCATGCCTCCGACGATGGCAGGGCGTGGAAAACGATCGCTTGCTAAGAAGCTGTCTGAAGGCATTATGTGTTCTGAGGATCGAGCTGAGCGTGAGTTCCATCCATATTCGGGATCATTCCGAGGGTCGAAAGGTTGGTGCGAAGACCCTGCGTGGTTTGGTGGGAGATATGTTGGGGAGGTGGGCTCGTTCCAACGGTGCTCCTGAGGCGGATATCGACCTCCGGACTGCTCGTTGGGCGGAGCTCTTCTATCCATCTCCGATTAGAACAGCCTTACAGCTGACTGAGGAAGCGGGAAGCGCCTATTGATATTTCTAGAATGAGGACCAATTCGTCTAGCATCGCCTCTTCCCGTATAGCAGCATGAATTACGTTTCAAACGATGTGTCGGGTTGCCCAAGGAGCGACAGAAAGGCGGCGAGGCGTGGTGAGGATAGCCCGGCGCTGTCAACTAGGAGGATTGCACAGTTCAGCGGCGAAAAGATCACAAGTTGCTGAAGAATATTCGTCGGTCCTTCCGAATCTGGTGAGATCGTATGAAGCGTAGCAGCGATGGTCACCTGGCAAAGCGCAATGAACAGCCGTCGGCGTAATGAGTAGTGATGGGATGGGGTGGCGGCCGACGCCAGCGGATTGTGATGGTCGAGAGCACGGACGTAGAAGAGAAGAAGGAAGTGGAGTGCATAGCAAGGCAGTCTGGACAGTATGAGCCGGGCTAAGAATCATAAAATATGAGCCGCAGATCGGGGGCGGCTAGTTGAGCGGGACAGAAGAAGTGCCAAGAAAGCACAGACGCGCGGTGGATCTAAAGCTCAGAAAAGAATGAGCTCAAAGCGGTGACTAAGACATGGCTCTTCAGCAAATTTACAGCAAAGCCGTCCTTTCTGAGACTAGACGAGGCAGAGCGAACGTACAATACGACCTTGACTAGCCATCCGAGCATATTGCCGGCAGATCAGTCATTCACACGACGGACGACCGCCGCATCGCACTTTTTCTCTCTGCAGTCGCAAGCAGCCGAGAACGGAACCGGAAAGCCACCCGAGCGCCGGTAGAACCATCCATCAGGATAAACAAATTCCAAATTGCCGCCCTCTACGCGACAAGCGACAGCCACTAAACCTGAGAGGGTCTTGCTCCGGCAATCTGGAACAGCTTCATATCCAGTTGGCGGAATGAACGTCAGGCTGTCACATGTTGAGTGCAGGTATCATCACTTCAACGATGGAGTCAGATTCTACGATGCTGATGAGAGTTGGCCTATCGACGCTTTGCGAGCTACAGTCTTTCCCATGCTGGAGTCTGCTGCCGTGTGCTGCGAGAGTTGATTTGCATGCGCCAGAAAACAGCCTAGCTTAAGCAGCTTCATGCAACAAAGCCGACGAGCCAATCGGATCTTGCGTACGATCAAAGATGGGTGATTGGACAAGAGGTTGTCACAGCAAACGAATTGGTGAGAGAGCAAGAGTGTACCACTTCATCGGGACGGCCAGGCCGCTGCCCTTTTCGGCCAACAGCGCCTTTTCTCGGATCAGGGGCCGATTCTGCTAGCAACTGTCCGTATGCATCATAGATGTATCTGGTGCAGCTTTGCGTGGGAAAGGAACTGCTGCTCGCAATATTGACACTTCTCGTCTTCCGCTGTGGCTTGATCGTGTGTGATCTTGGGGCTGCTTTCTTTATCGTCAATTCGCAACCAGCCTGCAAGGGCTAAACTTTAATCTAGTCTTCGATCGGCATCCTTCCGTGGATTGGAAAGGTGACACTTAAATTCCATGGGTCCTTCCGCATTCTGTTCCCACGCTGAGCTGTCTCATGAGGCGCAGAGCATTTGCGCTTTCATGTTCTGATCTATCAACGTATCGGAAGACCCGGCCTCTCAATGTCATGATCATACGCTTGATTGAATACCATCACTGCCCGGCAATGGCATATCCGTCGAGGCGTAGAAGTCAGTCTGATTACTATCTTCCACGCTTCAGACCCCACGCTTCGGCACCATCCGACATACTGTGCTCTAGACGGAACGTCGACAGACCACTTATCAGCGAGGGAAGGAAAAAAGAATGTTCGTGAAGCCTAGAGCTCGCTGAGAGGATAGACATGTACTTATAGGCTGTCATTCGAGCACCTCGCAACCTTGCGAAGTCCCTAGGATGGCCGCACGGATTGAGCGTACACACGAAACCGACCCAACCTGTATCCAAGATGAGCAACGCAACGCCATCTCATGACCTCAATGTTACAACTGAAGCGGCTTCAGCAGCCTCGCGACGCTATCTCGATGACGGTACTTCTCAAGAAACTAACAGTTCTCCCATCTCAGCTCTTGCGATCGAAGCTCAGCACGGCAAGGTCGGTTGCGCAGTCTTCGTCGAAGAGGAACAGCAGCTGCTCCTATGCGAAGATCTTTCATGCGACTTTGCTTTTGATGATGTCGAACAGAGCTCGTCGGTCCGAGCAGCCGAAAAGGAGCCCGAACAAGCCGAGCCAACTCCAGAGGTCGACGCCGGGACTGCTGGAAGCGCCAATGCAGCGTCTCTTCTCCCTTCGTCCGGTTTTCTGGACAGCTGTAAGCACCAGTCCAAGGTACGATGAGCAATGGCTGAATACTAACGCTACTAGTACATACGAGCCATGACCTCCGCAGTACTTTCCCAATTCAAGCCAGATCTCATCGTCGTGTCGTCCAGATGTCCTGAGTCGATTCTCACCGCGCTGCAGATTTTTGGTGAGAGTCAGGATTCTCACAGTATCTTTCAGGCTACGCTTTGAGCATCGCAAGGCTGACCTGATTTTCATCTTCGACGTACGGCATTCTATGCGTCCGCAGCGGATCAGACCAGCAGTGTTGTCGAAGTGCGCAATCATAGAGAGTTCCAGTTGGCGTTGGGATTATCCAGCATCGAAGATGTTACTGCACTCAGTCGTACTTCCGCAGCCGATGCCGAGTGTGCCAGGTTCACGAGTGCCGAGGAAGGCAGCATGAGCGGTCTGGTTGTTCTGGATGCAAAAGTTGCTACAGCCAAGTCAGCTCTCTCCGTAAGTTTGCTCAAGCCCTCTCGTTGTTGGGCTCGCTTTGCATACTGCGAAGCGATCTCCATCCCCGGCTGACAGTATCAACCTTTCTCGCATGTCCTCTTCGCTTATTATAGATCTCAGCAGCAGGTCCTCTGCTATCTAGTCTTCGAAGCAAGAGAACCATTGGCAGGTCCCTAACCCTTGTGTCGCTGTGCCTTAATGACTACCTCTTTGTCGACGACAACACGCTCAAAAGCCTCAGCATCTGCGCAAGCGATGACCATGGCTTCGTCCACGCGAAAGAGGGCCGGGAAGGATTCACTATCCTTGGTATGTGTTGACCTGAATCGGGTCTCGCGCCGGTTGTCATCTGAGCAAACGTAGACTGACACTTGACCTCTCAATTTATATTGGCTCCTTCAGCGATGCTGAGTCTCACCTGCTCAAAGCGTGAGATAGCAAGCAGGCTCCACTCGCTGCTCTGACATGGCTTGTTGACTTTGCTTCGCAATGCCTGTCTCATTCTGCTATCACAGATTCACACCCTTTGCTACGACGATGGATCTTGCTGCCACTCGCAAAGCGTGACGAGATCAGACGAAGGCACGAAGCTGTCGAGCTGCTCGTGCGACAGGAGTCAGCATCTGAAGTCATGTTGATTCGAGGAGCTCTAGCAGAGCTCGGTGGACTTCCACAGCTGTGCTTCAAGCTCAATCAGGGTGTCGGTACCGTACATGCTTGGGACAGACTTTTCAAGGTAAGCGCCAGACCACAAAGCAGGAACTGGATGTCGAATGCTCTAACGTTTCCATAGATACTGATCATGCGTCGTTTTGTTGCAGACTTGCAATGCAATCATGAAGATACGAGCGGCACTGAACAGCATGAATTTGACCAGGTCGGAGCTTATTGCTGAGGTGAGCGCTAGCTACTAGAAGCCCTGGATGTAATAGACGGTGAAGGTGATGCTGATGCTTGTCGACGTCGCCTCTTTCTCTGCAGCTCCGAGAACAGCTCTCAGTCGAGCCTCTGCTACGATTAACGGAGCAGATCCGATTCACAGTAAGTCGAATACCTCGTCTCGCAGCTATGTCAGCGCTGACGGCTGACCATTTCGGTTGTCTCTCCTTCGTCCTAGATCGATTTTGAAGAGAGGTAGGTTTAGCGCACCCTGATCACCGCCAGAAAGTCCTTGATTGCAACTCACCTATCGCTTGATTATGAATGATACTTCTCCACAGCAAGAACATAGGCAGAGTTGCCGTCAGGCCTGGCATCGACACGCAGCTCGACCGACATAGAGAGGAGAACGCAGGACTACTCACGACGTTGAACGCAGTCGCAGCCGACCTAGCAAGAGAAGCAGCATTTCTTCAGACCACGAGGCAAGTATAAACCCGCCCAGGCGTCTGATGTGCAGCTTAAGCTTACGAAGGCGAGTAGTGCCATTCATGGATCACCACAGTGTCTCTGTGGTCTACTTTCCCCAAATAGGCTACTTGATCCAAGTACCGAATGGCGAGATCGTGGATCTGCTGGCGGATCCGAGTCTCGAGCAAGCCTTTGCGTCCGAAGAGGAGTGAGTATAGGATCTTGCCACCTGCGAGGAGTGGAGTTCAAGAGCTGCGTGCTCATTGTCAATACCAATCTGATCAGTGTCTATCTCAAGAATAGCCGAATGAAAGAATTGGATTTGCATGTAAGTATGGCAACCTTCTGCTCCTTCTGCCACCCAAAACAAGGCACTGATGAACATCAACACCTAACGGATCGTATAGCTTGGCGATGTAGCCTCGCTTATCGTAGATCGAGAGATCGAGCTCCTTGATGACCTGCACAAGCTTCTCGAAGAGTGCAGTCCGACGCTGCTGTCGGCGCATGCTGCTTTATCTCAGCTCGACTGGTAAGTCTGACGAGCCACCTCATTGCTGATGAAGGCGCAATCTGACCCTTTCACCATCCTGTTCCAGTCTGGTTGCATTTGCACGAGCAGCGACCATCTACGATCTCAGGAGTACGTATCGCCTGCACGCCATGCTTGACGGGAGAGTCGTTTTCCTGACACGCAGCATACGTGCTCTTCTCCTCAACCAGGGCCCCAGTTGGTCGAGGAGCAGGTAGTGCGGCTCAAAGGTAGTCGACATGCTTTGAAGGCGCTGTCCGATGAAAGCTTTGTATGTAGCGACAGCCTCGGGTAGTCAACAAGGGCTCAGCCGGCTGACATCTCCGATCCATTTCAGGTGCCGAACGACGTCGAGCTGCGAGGCGGCATTGGCCTCACCTCTGAAGGCAATAGCACAGCAGCTTACGAAGAGCAGGGTGGTAATGGAAATGGGGAGCCTCGCGAGTCTCGACAAGTGGGCGAAGAGGAGGATGTCGAGACCCAGAATCGCGTCGAACCACCTCAGCAGAAAATGGACGGCAGGTTCAGCGTTATGGTGCTGACGGGAGCGTGAGTAGGTCATGTAGCGAAGCTTGCGAGCGACAACTTCCTTGTGCTGACGGACTGCCCCTATAATCCACACTCTCAGGAATTCATCTGGAAAGAGTTGTCTTCTTCAACAAGCAGCGCTCGCTGTGTAAGTGACCCTTTCGCTGCTTTTGCTGTCGCTGTACCCTTCGGAGTTATCGCTCACAATCTTGCGCTCTTTCATTCGAACAACTTAGCTTCCTGAGTCAATGTGGGAGCTTTGTGCCAGCTACCCATGCTGAGTTGGGCGTCTTTGACCGCAGTAGGTACCGACTCACCCCTGGTCACCCTACATAGCGATACCTAGCGACGCGAACTGACTTTTCGCCCTTCCACTTCCAGTTCTGACGAGAATGAGACAGGACGAATCAGTTGCCAGCGAAGGCAGCTCCTTCACCCGCGAGCTGGGTCGCCTGCACCGAGCCATGGCGATGTCGACGAAAAGAAGCCTGGTCATACTGGACGAGGTTGGTCGAGAGTGTCGTAGCGACGGTAGGTTTTGAACACATATGAGGTTGGTCAACAGGTACACAGTGCTGACTTAGGAATGTTGCAGATGGAGCTGGCTTGTTCATCGCAACGATCTTCGAATTCCTCAAACGCGGACCTGAATGTCCTATTGTTCTATCTGCTACGCATCATCTACGTGAGTCTTCTTCCTGCCATCTGCTTCAGTCTGTGCTTCGTCTTGCTAACAATCACACACAAAATTGCAACTTGCAGGGGCAATCGAGCGCCACCTTCCCTCCAGCCTGCCCATTCAACGTGCTCACATGCAAACCTTGCTCCTTCCCACCATTCAGTCGACCTACAACTCACTCACGTACCTCTACCGTCTCAAGCCAGGCTTCGCAGGCACCTCCCACGCCGTGCACTGCGCTCGACTCTGCGGCGTTCCTGAGTCAGTCGTTGAACGAGCTGATCGAATTAGCAGAGTCGGACTCAGAGCTTGGCACGATTCGGAAGCTGTGAAGGATGAAGCTATCGTGCGGAGATTATTGCGTTTGAAGCTGGGGAATGATCAGGATGAAGAAGAGGGAGCTGGGACAATGATGGACATGGGAGATGAGGAAGCGAAGAGATTGATCGGTTGGGTGTTGGAGGGGGGTGAAGAGGAGCCGGATCTGGCGCAATATCAGGAAGAAGAGTGAGACAATTTGCACAGTTGTGGTGAAGGTGACGAATGGTATGCAATTCCGTATAAGCTCTGTTGAGTGTGTGTGAAGACTAGCATGAATGACAGTGCTGGATCTTGTATAGCGGGGACGGACTTATTGAATCTTGCCACGAGAAGCACGACGACATGCGTCAGGATCATACTTCATGATCCAAGGATGTCTGAGCACCTTTGTCAACGGCAACCTATCGTCTGGCTTCTTCTTGAGCAGCTGTTGGAAATGAGTACAATCGAGTTTCACAGCGACGTCAGTAAACTGAGACCAGGCAAAAAAGGACAACACTAAGTTGGTGCTACTTACCGCGCGAACAAGATCGGCCGACTCGGGACTGAAATGTCTTGGAATCTTGAAATCGATATTGTTGATCCTTCTATACGTCCCTGCCGGAGCATTCTCCAACTCCTCAAAAGGCGGAACACCTTCCAAGAACTCGTAACAAAGCACTCCCAATGCCCAAAGGTCTACCGCTTTATCATGTTGCTCTCCGTTGACCATCTCTGGTGGCAAGTAATCAAGTGTACCGCACAGAGTTTGACGTCTGTTACCGGGAGCGTGAACACTCCACCCAAAGTCACCAATCTTCAAGTCACCTTTGATACCTAGCAAGAGATTCTCAGGCTTGATGTCGCGGTGAATAACGTGTTTGCTGTGGAGATAGGAAAGAGCGTCTGCCATTTGTGCGATGTACTGTTTTCAGATGAAAGGGAGTCAGACATTTGTTCTTCGATCTCCGAAAAGAGAAAGGGGTTACTTACGGTTGCTGCAACTTTCTCCTCAAACCTTCTATCAGGTAGTTTATTCATCAGCTTATACAGCTCCCCTCTACCGGCAAACTCGAGCATCAGGAATACTCTTCCTTCATCATGAAAGTATCCATGCAATCTCAGAATATGGGGATGTCGCAGATTCATCTGAATCTCGATTTCTCTCCGAAGTTGTTTCTCCACTTTGTTCTCGACCAACTCGTTCTTATACATGCACTTAAGAGCGATGATGTATCCTTTGTTTGGTCCACCGCGAGTACGAACCATATATACTCGTCCGAATTTGCCTTTGCCGAGGGGTCGACCCATTTCGAAATCGTTCAATGACCAGACTCGAGTTGGAGGATGCGACTTGCCTGAGTCTGCGGAGGAAAGGGTCAGAGGGTCAAATTGCATTGTACCTCGTCGACCACGAGCTTCGTCTCGCTCGAGTCCGCCGTCATAGCGACCGAGGTCGACTGTTCCTGCTGATGGTGCTGCGGGTGCGGGGGGCTTAGAAGAGCTGGCAGTTGGTTGTTTTGAAGATGACTGCGCTGCAGGTGGTCGGTATGAGGTAGAGCCGCCGGCAACACTTGGAGGCCGGCTCTTGACACTGCTATGAGAAGGCTGCTGGGTGCTCAATCTTGAACTGTTGATTGGTTGTGACTGAGCAGTGGGAGCGCGGTTCATACCTTGAGCGATGGTGTTCGAGTTTGTGATTCCAGTGGATGAGACAGCTGAGCCACCCATAGCCGAGGCAGCGATACGATTGAAATGCTGCATGTTGACACCCATGTTCATTCCCATGTTGGTGGCGATGGAGCTAGATGGGGCCAGCGGACGCATGGACGAATTGGTCGCGTGAAGAGGTCTACCATTGGCTTGTGCGTGTGACAGTCGGGATCCTTGTTTAAGGTCGGCAGTGGAGCCTCCATCGAGGTGCATGTTTGCGAGCTGCGACTCCATGGCCGAGAACAGGTTCTATACTGAGCGGATAGAGATGTTTGTGTCGGCGGCCGGTTACAACGGAGGTGTTTCTCGAAGAAGGATGATGGCGCAAGTGAGTGTAGCAACGTTGAGCGGCAATGGTCAGTCAGGGTGCAGCTGCGAGAGAACAACACTCGAATTTCAACAGCAGCAGAGCGCGTCTCTTCTGCAGCCTACGTTAGAACAACACAACTCCAGCTCGCCTCTCTCCAAGCTTCACTTTTCGCGATGCACGTGACTTCTTCCCCTCCACAACCGACTCAGACCCTGCACTTTTTTGTCCTAAGCTGCCTTCACAACTTCTTTCCATCAGAATCAAGGAAAGCCCTTTCACAACATCTTCTCCGTTTGACGAGAGGTGCTATCAGCGTAGGAGCAGTCATGGTCCTTTACTTCACTTCAACCGCGGTCGAACCGCCAGCAACTATCTACATGGGCAAAGACAAGTTCGAAAACGAAGAACTTCTCAAATACGGTCTCGAAAACGATGTATGGTTTCACGTCGACAAGCTTTCTTCCGCTCACGTTTACCTTCGCTTGCCATCAAATATTCCATCATGGGAGGCTATCCCTGAAGCTCTAGTCACTGACTGTTCGCAACTCGTCAAGGCAAATTCGATCGAAGGGAACAAAAAGTCAAATTTGACTATCATCTACACTCCATGGTCGAATGTCAAGAAGACTGGAGACATGGCTGTCGGTGCTGTCACGTTCTTTAACGACCGCAAGGTAAAGCGCTTTCACATTAAGGAAAAGGACAACGCTATCGTCAATAGACTCAACAAGACCAAGAAGGAGGTACAAGTCGATCATGAAGCAGAACGACAAGAGCGTTTACGTGAAGAGGGAAGAATGAAAAAGGCAAAAGCTATCGAGGACAAGAAAGCCCAACAAGCCGAACAAAAGAGGAGAAAAGAAGAAGCTGAAGCTCGCGATTATTCAAAGCGTAAGTGCTTTTGTGTGTACTTCGAAACCTTGTTTCGCAGCCGAATTGATATGCTGACTATGATGTTGTTTCGCTTTCTTTCGATGCGCAGTCTATTCTGCTGAGGCTATGGAAGAAGAACGAAGACGCAAAGAGGAACGAAAACTTGCCAAACGCAACGGCACAGGTTCCGGCGATGACGACGACGATGAGGAACACGACGATGGCATGGACAGCGACGACTCGTTCATGTAGCTGCCTCCCTCAGGCTCAACAGAAGCGGAACACTCCAAACTCCAAGCTCAAGCAATTCAGCATCTTTTCAAGGACACGATAGAGAATGTTTGGTTAAGGGAAAACTACTTTACAACATATAACAAAGATCAATAACAAAAACACAAGACAAGAGCAGGACCGGTCGATACACCGCATGTGTAAGTACACCTAGAGAAGGCAGAAGCGATCATCTTGGTCGAATATCTTCAGCTATCTCTGGGACGATGCGGTTGGAGTGCAAGGATAACTGCCTCAAACGTCGGAAGCCTTCTTCTTGCTTGGCGCCTTGATAAGGGTCTTGTGAATGTGTGGCAAGACACCACCACCGGCGATGGTGGCACGGACCAAACTGTCGAGTTCTTCGTCACCGCGGATAGCGAGTTGCAAGTGTCGAGGGGTAATACGCTTGACACGGAGATCCTTGGATGCGTTACCTGCAAGTTCGAGCACTTCGGCAGTCAAGTACTCCAAGATGGCGGATGTGTAGACGGCAGCCTTGGCGCCAATTCGGACGTGGTTTTGTGTGCGGTTCTTCAAATGACGGTGGATACGACCGACGGGGAACTATTAGAGCGAAAGCGGAAGAAGTCAGGGGGAGCGATAGTGGTTAGTCATCAGTGGGTTTTTCAGGGCGGCTGCATCTTCTCGACTCGACTTTTTTCTTCTTCGGCTTCCTCTAGCAACCAAGCAAAGAATCCGCTTGCCGGCGGCGAGGCCCTGCCTTCGTTCGTTGACACCATTCAAGTCGATTCGCCGCTAAGCATTTCATCGGTCACTCAGCCCGTCCACATCAAGAAAGCCTGCCGTACATCATCTGTTACGCGTCGGATCGCAATGGAACGGTCAAGGGACGAGTTTGACATGCTTAGACAGCCTAAATACGCGTGTAAAGTGAACATCTATGACATTGACGCGTCGATCAGATGGTGGATGGATGACAATTGGATAAGATGCAAGTCAAGACTTTGCAGCGGTATGCTAGGCGGATGGATGATCGTTTGACTGACATGGTGAAAACGATGACGAGATGCTAATCGAAGAATGTCGTTGGGTCCTGCTCCTTCCGTGTCGAGAAGATGCTGTTGAAGTATAGGTGGATGCTTACCTGAAGACCGGCACGAGAAGACTGCGTAACCGACTTTTTGGGTTCTGCCTTTGCGTTGGCAGCGCCTCCCTTGCCTCCCTTTGCTCGTGGGTCGGACATTATGTTGATATGAATGTTAAGCGCTTAGCGAGATGTGATGTTGGTGCCGGCGGTGTCGAGTTAATCGAGACGGCAGGGTTATGATATCGAGGCTAGGTGGAGAAGAGGAGGATGGATGCGCAACGTGAGCTGAGCAGCAAGAGAGTAGCTTGCATCCGATTTCACAATTTCTAAAAATGCGTGACGCGACCAATTGATCCGTTCCCTCCTCGGCCTGGTGCCCGATTTTTCCTTAAAGCTGTGTTTTGACTGAGCCGAGGCTGCATTTGTTCGTCCCTCTCGCTGGAGTCAACCGTTCTGCCGCGGGAAGCCTACCTCATCCGCCTTGACAGCTTGTAGAGACGTGGCTTGTGGGTTATGGGCGATACAACTTTAGCGCACACGACTCGACGCCTTTCACCTCTGATAGCTTAATTTTCAGGGGGGGGACGAGCGCTCTGCAGGTCATGATGTTCAACTTCGTATGGCATTTTCTGCTCCAGGTGTGCTTTGGGCTGATGATTTAGATCGAACAGGTCGTGCTTTCTGGAACATGGGGGCTCTAGCCTGCAATACAGGTCATCGGAAGAGCTGATCAAGCCGTACTGACTGCCGCTTGGCAGCAGCCAACTGTAAATGCTGTCTTTTCATGACCTCAATTTCCAAGGCCATTTTCATCTCTGCTTTTTCGGTAAGGTTTGCTGCTGTTGTGTCCGTGCGAGAATTAACGCGCTGAATTCACTCAACTTGACCGAGAGAGAGGTCGAAAAAAGGGAAGAAGAAGACGAAAAAAATAGGAGGCGAGGGGCTTTCTGAGGCTTTGAGCCAGCAGAGCACGGTCCTGTGATGATCCGACGAAAGACAGCAACGGCTGCCGAATCGTCACATGAAGAACGAAAGCTTGAGTCTGTCGACAGGGTCCTCCTCTCTGTAATCACATCCTTTCTTCATATCACACACGCTCCTTCTGCACTGCACGCTGTCACAGCAAAGAGCGTGCGACATCAACGAAGTCACAGAGAGCATGTCCTTCTATCAACCACCATCATCTCAGCCTTTTCCTAGACAGTCCGGACAAGCCGAATCTTCCCACGCCTCGAGTTCTTCGGAAGCACCGACAGCAGACCTCGCCTCTTGGGTCCATCAAGTTCGACAGCGCAACTCTTCCTCGGCTTCGAACCGACTTCCTCAGGGCTCCTTTTCCCAAGCCGACGGCACCTCTTCTGCCTCAGAGCTGGAACTCGAGTTTCAGAGGCAGCGAATTGAACGACAACAGCGGAGAAACCGACTCTCTGTATCTGGCATTCGTGGCATCTCAGCCTCCAACCCGAACTCACCTCTCGCTACCCCGTCACTAGAGAGCCCTCCTATCTCAGGATTTGGAAACGATCTCAGCTCTTCGACCATGGCACCACCTGACGCTTCTCAGTCACCTTCGGCTTCGCCGCTGCTCGGATCCTCCCCGACCAAAGCATCAGGAGTGACAGGCATCAAGAGAGCCAACTCGCTGCTGGCTCGCTACGGTGGACAATATGGCCCTACAGGGGTAGCAGCAGGGCCGAAGGGTGCTAGCGACTCGCCTGTGTCTCTCGCCAACTTCATGGGCGGAAGAGCTGCTGGTCCACGCCTCGGAAAGCTAGCAGGAGACGGCAAGAGCGCACCCCCCGAGGCTGACCTCATTCACGAGAACCGTAGAGTGCCTCTTCCTGGAATGGCGCCCAACTCTGGGCGCTCTTTGGCGAGCTTCCTTGAAGAGCGAGCCGACGCTACCGGCAACCGTCGCACTTCTCCTGCATCGCCCACCAAGGAAACAACAACACCTCCATCACCTGGCAAAGCAAGTAGCCCAGCCAAATATTCGTTCACGTCTGCCGAGCTTGGTCGTCCATCAAGAACGTCCACCGACCCATTCCCGCATACTGCTGCCGCTACGACTGCCGCTGCCTCCCCCGCGCCCTTTGCAACGCAGGCGCCTCCATCACCTAAGAAGGCTTATCTAGAGCTGATCGAGAAGCAGAATGCTGCACAGACCAGCGCACCATCCTCACCCGCTATTCCTCGCGCTTCGAGTCCGTCCAAGTTCACTAGATTCACAGCAGGAGAAAGCGCTGCCTCATCGCCACTTGTAGAGCGCCCCTCTTCTCCAGTCAAAGGCGGCTTGGGGGCATCCTTCTTGCCTGATGAGTTTGCATCCACCAAGGCTCGCAACGACGATCTCTTCCGATCATCTCGACCTCTTCCTATTCCCAACGCGCAATCTCATTTGTACAACTCGTCGCATTCTCCAGAGCGCAAGGATGCCGCCACAAGCCCGCTCAAGCCAGAGGACATCGTGACTCCTTCGGCTGTCGGCGCTATCCAATCACAGACGAAGCCAGACGCTGGTCTCGGACGCGGCTGGAGCCGAACCAACGAGCAGGCTGATGTTCCGCCTTCGCAGGCTTCTAGCCGCTCGACCAGCTTCGCCACTACCACCGATGCTGATCGCATTCCTACTGCCTCTCTGTCTCGACTCAGCGCTAAGAAGATGGTTGGACAGCGCATCAAGGAAGCTCAGATGCGAGATGTGACCGCCCAGAAGGAAGCCGAGTCCATGCAGGTTGCACCTGGTCGCAGCGTTCCGTCCAGCCCCGCTGTTCGCGATCGATGGCCTCCTGCTCTCAACACCAATACCTCTCCCGTGCGGTCGACTCTGGATGAGCGCAAGAGTGGCTCGCCTTGGTCGCCTACCAAGTACGGCAATGCTTTGCCTGGTCTCGCTGGTCGTTCACCCACCAAAGAGACTAATGCAAGACCCTGGCAAGCGTCCTCGCCCAAGAAAACCGACATCTTGGCCGAACCGCGCGCAGAGCCTGTGCGTCTTCCAGGTATGGGAGCCAGCGTCAGTCCTTTCGCTCGCTCGGAGGCGAGAAATCGCACCGAAGAAGCCATTGTCATTCCCGATACAGGATCTAGCGCCTCCACATCCGAGCAGGTCTTGTCCTCTCTCACCAAAGCCCGAGCCAAAGGTCCCGTCCGAAAGACGGCTACTGCGGATGCCAAGTCGACGCCCTCGTCAGCAAGCACAACAGCAGCTGAGATCCCGGCGCCTGCCCAAACACCGACACCAGCAGCAGCTAAGGAGCAAGAAGCCAGGTCAGCTCCTACAAAGCCGCCTCGTCGAACCTCTGGCAAGCGTGTCCATGTTCTTGTTTCTGGATCCGGCTCCAACTTGCAATCCTTGATCGACGCCACGCTTCTCAACCCTCCTCCTGGTATCCCTGTCATGGAGAACGCACAAATCTGCTTTGTCCTTTCCAACCGCAAAGCTGCTTACGGCCTTACTCGAGCTGCCGAGTCCAACCCACCAATCCCGACCAAGGTCCTCGCGCTCAAGACGTGGCAGAACCGCAACCCTGGCGGAACACGAGAGCAGTACGATAAAGTCCTTGCACGTGCGGTGCTTGACGGTCCAAACTCCGAAGGTACCGGCTCTCCTCCCGATCTCATTGTCTTGGCAGGTTTCATGCACATCGTGTCCGAACCATTCCTGCACGCTCTTGGCCACAAGACAAGCTTGCCTGCGAATACGCCAACACTTGGTCAGCGACCTTCCAAAGCGGTGCCAATCATCAACTTGCATCCTGCGCTGCCTGGCGCTTTCGATGGCGCAAACGCCATTCCGCGTGCATTTGAGGCCTATAAGCAGGGAGAGGTGGACAAGACCGGATGCATGGTACACGAAGTCGTTGCCGATGTGGACCGTGGTCGTCCCATCATCGTGCGCGAGGTTCCAATTCTTCCAAGCTACGACTTGGAGCAGCTGGAGCAAGCGATACACAAGGAAGAGCACTCAATTATTGTACAAGCCGCTGATCTTGTGCTTAAAGGCCACCTTGAAGAGCTCGATCTTCAAGAAGCTGAGAAGCAGAAAGCGGCACCGGTAGCGTCCCCTGCAAGGAAAAAGTCGCCGTCGGAAAGCGTGCAGGTCCAGTTTTCCAGTGCAAGCGGCGACGTTGTTGCCTCTTCTGCCTCGATCGTACGCTCTTCTCGTAGCTCGATTGCCAAGTACGCCAGCGTATCCGACGTCACCTCAGTCGACACCACGTCACCGAAGTCAGGCAAGACCGTTTCTATGGAGGTCCTTGCCATCGGAGCTGACGGCTTCGTCGAGCCACTAGAGTTCTCGGGCGACCAGACCTTCCAGCGCGGCGAGCAGCTTCGACGTGAACAGATTCTGTACGATGACGAGACACTTGCGGTCGTAAAGCGATTCAAGTCGGACGCTGGCCTCATGGAGACCAAGCTGTGGGTGCGAACAGGTCAGCGCTCTGCCTTGCATCCTTTCGAGCTCGGCCCGCTTTCAACATCGTGTGCCGAAGGTCGCAAGGTCCAGGAGCTGGCGCAAAGGTACTCGGTCAAGCCTGCTGTAATTCCTGCGGGTTGCGAGCCAAGTGAGTTGATCGAAGCATTGTCCGGTACCTGGACAGTGAGCAGGCTGGGCTCGAGGAAGCGGTTCGATGCAGCAGCTACCTCGCTGTACCGTGTCCGACGTGCCATTGACTCGGGAGAGCATTACAGCGTTCAGCAGGTTGATCTTCGCACCGCGAATCTGTGCTCAGGCGACAGCTTCGTTTTCTCCGTCCTGTCGACGCTTGGCGTTTGGCATGGACGCGGCTCTTCCAGCTCTGTGCGCAATGCTGCGGTGCGCTTCGCTCAGGCGCTCGCCAAGTCAAGCAGTGCTCGTTCGGCTCAGGACATCACCGAGGTGCAGGAAGGAGCCGAAGACAATCTCTTCTGGAACGTCTTTGACAAGACTGAAGCCTACGCAAGTGGCTGGTCGCACCGTCACACTGAGCTTACACGTGCAGACAGTTCGAGCTTGCTGGACGTCGAGCTGAACGGCAAAGAGCTTCGACTTGTGCCCTACAACTCGAAGGGCTACTTTGGAGCTGATGAGTTGTTGCTACCCACTCGCTCCAACACCATCTCGATCCTCAACATCAGAGAGAGGGAGCTGTACGTTGTGGTCGGCAGAGACGCTCGCGCCGATCGGTTGAAGATCGCAACGGCTATTCATGCGGCCGAGGAGCTAGCCGCCCAGCTTCAGCTGAAGCAGCGCTCGACAGCTGCATCAGTATCGACCATCGTTCCACGTCCGGCAGTTCACGTTCTCGTGCTACCCTCGAGGCTCCCAGCCGAAGTCCGGGCCGCTGCGCGTGTCTGGTCGGATGACATCGTTGATGTTCTGCAGGGTCAATCAGCTACGCGCATGAATGTGCATTCGAGCAGCCGTTCGCTGGAGCAGCTAGGTCAGAAGAGCTGGCCTCGCTGGGAGCTCCAAGACTTTGACTATTTGCCGGTGGGAGTGTCGCCGGAAGACGCCAAGAAGGCGCTCGCATGAAGAAGATGTGCGATATTCAAATTCATGATCTACGCTATTGATGTATGACAAGTCACCGGTCCGAAATATACGCATATACGATTGCATTTGTATCCTTGAACGACTATTTTCGCTGTCTGTGCTGCTTTGTGCAGAAGATGCTGGGCGGCGTGAAGCGCCGATGATTCTGCAGACTTCGCACATGGTCCAGAGAAAGGTAGGCCATCGGAGTTGCTCATCAGATCAAAACCCCGATCCGAGATCGAGGTCGTCGAACAAGATCGGCACGATTGTAGCCTCGACATCAAACGGGAAAGAAGGTACAATGCGAAGGCACATGCTTCGTGCAGCAAATGACAATGTTGACCCTTCCAGCCGCATGATCGAGTTCTTTTCGATGGCGGCTCGAAGAGCAAGGTGGCTTGTACAGGAGCCGCACGTTCCAAAAATTAGGGTCCGGAGCCCGAGCGTTTGCAGCTGCTCAAGGAGCGAAGGTGAGGGAAGAGGGTTGTGTGATGCGGGTTTGTTCGGCAAAGGCCAATTCAAGCAGTAGTTGCGTTTGAGAGACTGGGGCACTGGCACAGGTGAAGCGCAGAGAGAGTTGTACTGTATTCCCGCCCGCTGCATGAAATGTGCAACTTCCGCTGCACGAGCAGGGTCGCTTGAGCGAACCGAGAATTTGGAAAAGCGAGAAAGAGGCAGGCAGGCAGGCAGGCTCGCTCAGCGATGTCAGTCATCCTTCTTTCCCAACGGAAATAATCTTGCAAGTGCTCTTCGGCGATGATGTTGGAACAAGTCGTTGATGTGCGATTCGGCTCCGCTCCATCGTAAACTTTGGATTGGAAGGGTGTGCGTGTGATCATTGCGGTGCTGGACGGTATCTCGCTTGGGCGTCAGGCGTCCTCCGTCTCGGCAGCTAGCACCTAAGCTATAGCACGCTGCTGTCCGTGGACGTAACGGATGTCGAGCGAGCGGAAAATGCTTCCCTCGAATGACAAGAGAAGAGGCTTCCTCAGGCTTTGGTCATAAGACACGTCCGCCGCGGAGATGATTTCGTAGCGAAGAAGCCAAGCGTAAAGTCTCTGCCTCCCTAAGCTGTCCGCTTATGTTCCCTCCCGACCGTAGACCGCTGCTTACCAGTGGACAATATCCGTCAACATTCAGGATATGACACTGCCTGGACCCATGGACTCGAACCTCGCGATCGTCGTGCAAGTATCCGTAAAGGCAGGCATCTGTGATAGCCAGACTCGACACGGCGAGATGCATGCAAGTCATCGATGCAGATGTTCTTGTCGTGCAACGACGCCAACGACGGTCTAAAAATACCTTGACGCTTGAAGGGAGCTAAGAGCTCGGCAGGAGAAACTAGCGTGAGGTCCATTGTCCTTCGGGACAGCTCAGTGTTAGTTTGGGAAAGAAGAAAGCCTGCACGGATATAAGGGATGCATGCCTGTCCGCCATCAAAGTATCTCAAGCGCATTTGCCGCAACCATTGCGGCTTTTGTACGCGATCGGAAGCAAGAGGTCGATCGAGCCGATTTGAAGAAAGGCCCGTTGGCGCTGAATCGGGCGTAGCGTACAGAGCTGTCGTCGTCTTGCATCTCACCAAGAGTGAATGCAGACGGAAGGACAGAGGCCGGCTGTCGTTGAATCGCTGAGCATTGGCTCGAGGCGGCTCATAGCTGTTCCTGGTACACCGGGAGGCGCTTACGACGTGAAGACGGACGCCGAAGCATTCTCGTCGCTGTCCCTGAATCCCCGCGAGATCGCAAGCCTGCTGCCGATCAGCTCGACCTGCAGTCGTACGTGAAGCACAGGCGGTTGCGTCCGCTGGAAACACTGACCTCTTTGAAAGAAGATGAACATCGAAATGCCTCTCGAGTCGGACAAGTGTTACGAAGATGTCGAGGCTGTCGAGCACGTGAAGATGATCGAGTGAGTGTGGCGGGTCAATCACGATTGACCGGAGTGTTTTTTTCGCTGAAAATCACATGCTTGGGCGCAATCAACAAGCCGTGGCTTGAGACACGGGACGGCAAACAAGTTGCCTTTCAGCGGAAAGCTCGAATGGTTCTCTTGACAGAAGTTCAAAGTCCGGATGGCATAGCCACTAACTGAAGCCGTTGCGAACCTGCCAAACATCGGCCAAGGTACGGCGATGACCTTGCACCAAATGTCGTGTCGAGCCTTCAACGTGATCGTTGCACAAGAAGCAAACAGCCTTTATTCGGCTAACAGCCAGCGCGCCCATCCGATTCGAGCTCCGCGTTATGCCAGGCAGGTCAAGCCTAAGCGAGAAAAGTCTCGAACCATCACGGTCCTGGCGTTTCAGACGAGCCAATCGCTTTCGACGCAGATACGTCCGCGAGTCGCAAGCTGCATTCTATGCGATCTTGCGCTTCAACATGCAATGCCGTAAAATGAGAAGCTTGGTTGGACATCAAGCATTGTCATTCGGCATCAGGCCGTTGTGTCAACCGGTTGTGATGAGCCGTCGATGCCGTTAAAGTAGGTTTTGTCTGCAGGATGAGGTCAACTTTGATCTGCCAATAGGGTTCCTCTCACGCTCCGTAAGCTTGCACAGGACCGGTGGGTCAAGTTGAGTCAGGCGCGTAATGAAAAGTTACGTTGCTGCCTTCCGCGAAGCCTGGCGACAGTCTTAGATGCTTGTGGGAACTGAGTACCAACTCGTGCAACGCTCAGAGGAGCATTTTTGTGCCAGTCACGGTGTGGGGTGGCGTTGCCGCGAAAGGAAGGAACCAGGCGTCAGGACCCTCTCACGTGAAGTGGGGCTTTGGAAGGATCGTTTCGGGATCGGAAGCGACGGTATGCATCTCCACCTTCTGCTCTGTGTACAGAGCGAGGCGGCCAAGAAGCAACCGCCAACTTCCCGAACTCGGATCGATTCATCTGCAGGAAGAGAAATTGGCGAGAGCCTTTGACGGGAGAAATGAAGAAGAAATTGGCAGATCAAATTTTATATTATGCCGAGACAGCAGGCGAGCGAAGCTCCTTTTTCTGTATCTCGCGCTTGGCGTAAACCCTCTTCTTGTACGACCAAGCTTGAGCCTCTTGTGCCGAGGCTCAGAGTGAGCCTTATCCGCTGCACAGAAGGACACCCATTGTTTCCCTTTCGAATGATCGAGCAGACAGGGATAGTGACCACCGACGTCTTCGCGACTGTCATACAACTCGCGCTTGACAGAGAGTGCTGACCCGGCGATATCGTTTGCCGTGCACAGAGCGAGAATCAACGGTAATATATCGATTTTTCCTGCAGAGAAACACCGCAAGGATAGGCGGTGATTGCTGTTGCATCGACCTCTCGCATTCCTCTGTTCCCCAAGGACCCTGTGTCGACGATTCCGTGTCCGACAGCGACATCTCGCCGCTGAGTTAATTCTCCTTCTTCTGTGAGGCAAAGTCCGGTATTGTGCGCTTTTAGGTGTAAGGCGTTCTCTCCTTCTTCACGTACAGAAGTATCTTGGTGCACGCATTCCAGCTCCTTCGCTCTCTTTGGCTTTGCCTCAACCCTTCTTCGCTCTAATCCCATCGAGGAATCTGCCGCTTGTTGCTCCATCGCACGGTCAACCCACCACCCTCCCCTCTCTACACACCCTATCTCCTCTATCTCACGATTCCCTGATCTCACCGACTTCTCGAACTCGAGCAGCTGTGCACCGGATACACTTTTTGCAGCCACACGTCTCTTGCAGCACTCGTAGATCCGCTTCCACCACCGAGACGAACGCTACCGCGTCAGCACCCTCACCTCGTTCAGCAAGGCCGACCTGGTCTCCTGAAGTCAGCGCCGTCTCGACAAAGACGGTCCCAGTGTCAGTTACTTTTTGGCACAACTTTTTGCGTTTGATGTCCTGACGTCTCCACTCCACCGCCACGACCGATTCATCCCCGCTTGTCAAGGCCGATCGGAAGCATCAATTGAATCGCATACAATTCATTGAATCCGGTCCGACGCTCCTTTGCTTGCATTCGAGCTACATAGCGTTCCGCTGGTCTAATACCAGCACCTGACCTCTCCTCCCAGCTTGTTATACCTCATCTGCCTTCGAAGAGATGGACCTGATACGTCCCATCGATGACAAAGTCAAGGCCGCGAGATCAGGCTCGCGGCTTCAGAACCGTGCTTGCGATCAATGTCGTCGATCCAAGAGGAGATGCGATCTCGCAGAAGCCGGGCCTGACGGTCTTCCAATACAGCATGCAGGGCCTTGCAAGCTTTGCGTACGCAAGAACCTTCAATGTACAACGCACTGGAGCGCATTGCAGCAGACTGTCAGCTCCAGCCGACAGGAGCTAAGACACATTTCGCAGACATCCGCCAGCTATACCGCCCTTCAGGATCAACTTTCTTCGCATACTTACATTCCAGCAGGTCTCTCCACCACCTCAAAGGCCCTCAGCGACACCATCGACGGACTCTATATTTCCACAAAGCAGCTCTTCACTTACGTCGCAGCATGGGAATGGGTATGGCAGCACTTCTTGGGGCCCGGAGCGACGCCCACTGGTGTCGGTCTGGACGCCGCCGTTCATCCTCGTCGTGGTCTTCTCAGTGCCAGTGCTGCGCGTGCCTGGGACAACATGATGGTCGTGAACAACGTGCCGCACATCTCTCCAAGCTTCTTCTACAGCACCTTTGTCTGCGACGAGGCGTTCCGACCGACTGGGCGATTCAAGCGCCTACCTAAGAAGGCCGACGAGATCTCGATGCAGGCCCTGCAGTATGCCATCGTGGCGTATGCTAGCCAATATGGATCGCAGAGTCCTGGCGAGTGGCGCGGCACCGAGGGCGAAAAGATACGTAGGCATAAGGATACCCAGATCGCCGAAGCGGCATGGTTGCGGGCGCGCGACTTCCTCATGAGTCACTCGTCCGTCACCACCTTCCGCATGGCATATGCACTCCATCTCTTCAGCAACACTTGCCCCCCATTGCGTAGCGCGAATGCCAACCTCGACGTAGTGCAAGACGCCGTCTTCACTTTGCAGACAGGACTTCGAATGATGGACGATCTCGCCACCGATTTGTTGCGCCAACAGGACGAAGAACTTTTTGCCATCGGTTATCACAACAGCGACGGTGCAAAAATAGACAACGAAGTGTATTTGAGATCCGATCCAAACTATCGTGCTCGGGTCGACCGTGCCCATGCCCTCAGAGACGTTGCGGAAAACTTACTATGGTACTCGGCCATTTGCGACGCTGCCACCACAGGTGGATTCGGCATGCCTCCAACGGTCCGCAGCAGCACATCGGACAAAGTCGACATCAACGCCTTGCAATTAACCGTCGCTATGCCTGCTGCATCCATCTCGGCGCCCAGACATGCTCCGTTGGATGCCGTCGGGTTCGCCTCATCGAGCTCGATGGGCTCGATCCCAGACGTCGCCGCGCAGTTTCATCAAAGCGGCTTCGGACCTTCACCAAGCATTTCGCCAGATCCAAACACGCTTGGCTACCATGATGCAACAATGCTGAGGCTCGAGCCAAGCTTCATCATGCCAGCGGCTGCCATGAATGAGGGATTCAACCCCCTGCATCGAGACTGGTCGCAACGACCAGACCCAAACGTGTCTGCTTCGCACAGCACACATATGACGGCGAGCGAGCGTGTCGGCTCGTCGGGCGTCGTTGCAGCTCCATCTGGAGCAGGAATGGACATCGCTCAAACATGGACCCATCTTGCGCACCGAGCACTCGAGGTCTCGAAGCAGATTCCATATATTCTGTCCAGATTCGCCGCTGCGCCGGGAGACCCGGCTCGGGTCAAAGAGTACTTGAACGTCGCTCAGACCGCAGCATCCACGCAGATCATGACTTGGCAGCGCAACGGCAACTTCCGAGCCGCCCTGGACAACCCTAGCTGTTCAGCTGCTGAGCTCATCGACACCTTCCAGCGAACATGGAGCATGATCCTCTTTGTTGAGCATGCCTTTCAGCCTCTTCTCGACATAGATCCGAGCCTGTACGCGCAGATGCCAGCATCGGCCCAGTCGATGACCAACCATGTCTTGAATCAAGTGAGCATGGGTGCGCTCCTTTTCCTGGAGCTCTGCAGCTTCATCGAAGGAATGCCATGGGTACAAACTTCTAGAGATCCTTCTTGGCCAAGAGCTGCCAACTTGCTTCGTTCCCAGCTCGATCAGACGCGCGATATGCGCCTTGCAATCCGTCGAAGGAGCGCGATTCGTATCAGCAAGTCGATCCAGATGGTCGACAGGCAGGTGGAACGAACGTTGCGATACAGCGGCTCACCACCGCGCGACACCTACTCCAGCGAGCATCCTTCTCCAAATGGTTCAGGCTACCCGGCGCATCGTGGCAGCGATGCCAGCTTCGATGAATCTGATGCGCGCAGCAGCTCTGCTCATATCGAGATTCCCCTGCCCCAGGATGATATGATCGTGCCCGCATTGCAAATTCACAGCAGTCGTCATCCAGTTCCGACTCACCTTGCTAGCGGACTGCACATTTCGTTCTGCGCCTTGGTGCCGGATGCGCTCCAAGAGATCAGTCAGCATGGTGCTGCGTCCTCCATCACTCTTGATGCGCTCGATGAGAATCTTCGTGGTCTGCAGGGTATCTTGGATAGTGTGCTTAGCTTTGGTCCCTTCTTTCATCGCGAGCCCAGTCTGGAGACGGTGTTCTCAACGAGGAATTGGCTGGCACCGGATCGCCAACCTCTTGTCTTGACGCTGCGTTGATCGTATGATGGTCTTCCGAATCTATCTCGAAGGCTTCCACCATTCCCTCTGTTGAATGCCACTTAGCGTCGTTGCCAACGCGGATCCGACCAATCCTCGAACGGCGTGCACAGTTTCTCAGCTCGTTTCTCGATTGTCGCAGTGCCTCAAGCATGTTTCTTCGACTTCAACCAAGCGTGCGCTCACTTGCACACTTTCGATTTTGGCTGTCTGTCTGCTACCGAAACGCGGCTGTGCAAACGTCGGTCTCTTCCGGCTCTCTCGTTCCAACAGCAATCTGCCTCCCTCATTATTGTATCACTAAGCAATCACAACCCATACAGTGCGCTTCTCTTTAATCACAATTCGGTCACCTTTTCAGCGTCGTGACGATACGGAAAGAGTTCGGAGTAACTTTCTTCAGTGCAGTTGCTCTTCGGCGTGCTTGTCTTCCAAACTTTAAAAAAATGCAAACGCGCGTGGGCACTGTGACAAACACTTCGGCGTTGCCGACGGATGTCGAGAGGTCAATCACGACCTGAAACAGTGATGATCAGGAACACAACTTCAGATGAGGCGGGATCACAGCGGGAAGCTCACCCGTGCTCAATCAGTACAGTATGCTTTGTGAGCATTTAGGAACCGTTCGGCACGGATTCGCACGGCCCCTTCTCTTTCCCTTTGGTGTTTGAACGGGTACCGGAAGAGCCGACAGCCCCCGACGGAAGGAGGAACTCGTTGCAGAGAACCTTGTTGCAAGTCTGACTCTTGCTTTGCAATAACGGTCTAGTCACAGATGTCTTGTTGTCAAGCAGAACGAGGCTGTGTTCGGAGACGTACCTACAAGACTGTCACACAGCTGTCTGCACTTTTTGTTGTCAAGAAGATTGCGTGGTGTTGCGCTCAGATCATCGGAACCAGCTTTCGGGCATCCCGAAATGTGACAGTTGCGAGATACGATCGCTCTCTCCGTCCAAATCTTCACGTCTGACCGAGTAGAGCAAAGAGATTCGTGGGAAGTATGGAGCAAGAGGGTCCTGTTTTGTCGGCCAAGCCGATTACCACAACTACGCCTCGGATGAGCACAGCTTTAGAGGCGAAGAATTGAAGCAGTGGCGTAGTTGGCGTGGTAATCGAAGAGAGAAGGTTCTCGATCTGGCCATCACTGCTTCGTCGAGAGGTTGCCAGAAACGGCCTTACGCTAGGATCACAGAGTCTGCTTTTCTTCGGTATCACGCATCAAGAGAAGCTTCTCGTCGTCGCAGTCGCGCTGTCCCGAACTGTGATCTTGGGGCAGAACACCCGCAGCACGCCATCGGATCATATGACCAAGAATAGCTTTAGGACAGTCATGAAAGAGGCCACATCGTTCCCTTTGCCACCTGACCTTGGTTCCGTGCCTCCAGCGAAAGACAGAAGCTGACATGTTGCTGCCGTCTGGTAGCTGGCCCTGATTCGAAGAAGAGGCTGTGGATCGTTATGCCTGCTGATGCTGGCTCGAGCGCCTCCGAAGAATCTCGACTAAGAACCTCTCCTTCATTGAAAGCCTCAGACCAAGTCTGCACAAGAGCTTCGCTACCAAAGGCTCAATGGGATAAAAGGCCCGACCGGATTGCAGTCGTCAGCCCCACTTCTTCCCAGACCATTCGCTCATACGCTCGTACGCTCCAACGCAGAGCTCATTTCTCACACAACACTCGTCATCGACCTCCCACTCTTTCTGATCAGGACGTCTATACCTCACATAATATACTCGAATTGAACACCACATTCTCGTAGTTTCGACAACATGAAGCTCCAATCCCTGGTTCCTTTCGTTCTCTTGGCAGCCGGCCTTGGTGCCCAAGCCGCCCCTACCTTGACGCAAGGCTCGTCCAGCACCAACCTCGTAACTCGCGGGCACTCCTACGGATCGTCCCTGATCGCCCGAGACGGCGGCTACGGTGGCGAGAACAAGGATGGTTATGGTGACGACAAGAAGGATGACTACGGTGAGGACAAGAAGGATGGTTACGGAGGCGGAAAGAAGGAGGATGGCAAGAAGGATGGCAAGAAGAAGGACGACCATGATGACAAGAAGAAGGATGATCACGATAACAAGAAGAAAGATGACCACGATGACAAGAAGAAGGACGACCACGATGGCAAGAAGAAGGACGACCACGATGACAAGAAGGGTGGATACGGCGACGAAGGCAAGAAAGGTGGTTATGGTGATGACAAGAAGGATGACGATTACAAGAAGAAGGATGATGACAAGAAGAAGGGCGGCTATGGCGATGACAAGAAGGATGACAAGAAGAAGGGTGGCTATGGTGGCGATGGCGACGAGAAGAAGGACGAGGGTAAGAAGGGCGGCTACGGCGATGACAAGAAGGGCGGCTACGGCGATGACAAGAAGGGCGGCTACGGCGATGACAAGAAGGGAGGCTACGGTGATGACAAGAAGGGAGGCTATGGTGATGACAAGAAGGGAGGCTATGGTGATGACAAGAAGGGAGGCTATGGTGACGACAAGAAGGGAGGCTATGGTGATGAGGGCAAGAAGGGCGGCTATGGTGATGAGGGCAAGAAGGGCGGCTATGGCGATGACAAGAAAGGTGGCTACGGTGGCTACGGGGGTGACAAGAAGGACGGCGACAAGAAGGGAGGATACGGCGGCTATGGCGACGACAAGAAAGATGATGATAAGAAGGGAGGCTACGGTGGCGGGTACGGGGTCGACAAGAAGGACGACGAGAAAAAGGGTGGGTACGGCGGAGGCTACGATGATGACAAGAAGGGTGGATACGGTGGTGGCAAGAAAGATGTCAAGAAGAAGGGCTGGGGCGATCACAAGAAGCACGGCTATGGGGACCACAAGAAGAGCGGCTGGGGTGGACATGAGAGTCACAAGAAGGATGACAAGAAGAAAGGAGGATACGGTCACCACGGCTACTGAGCAAGTGCTTGCCGCTCTGCTGACCTTCCTCTCGTTTGACAGAAGCTCAACCTTTCTATTCCGCACCTTTTCAGCCCGTCGAAGGCTTTCTCTATTTTCGTTCTCCTCTCAAAAGCCGGTACACCGCCACTTCGCTCGTCGATGTTCATAGCAAAGTCGCATAATTGCAATGGACCGACAGCCGCGATGTGTATCTGCACTTCAATGTCAAATTCGATTCTCCTCCTCGTACCCTCGACCGAAGCGAGTAACTGTCGTGACATCGTCTTAAGTTGAGACTCACAGTCTTTCAAACGATGCCAAGGTGTTAGACATTCCTGTGTTTGAGAAATGAGTAGCATTGTCCGATGATGCGTAACGACGTGGAAGGTGAGGCATTACTATACATTACAAAACATGCCCCTCCGTCGAGGGAGGGATCGTACGTTCGGATAAGTCATTACGTGCATACAGCGAATCGAGATGACGACAGCTGTGGATTCATCGCAAGGTGGCCATAGCTGGTGGATTGAAGAGATCAAAATTGACCTTCGCAGCAGACGGAGCTTCGGTCAATCATCGCTATAGTGTGGGCTTCGACTCGCCTTTGACTTCTTTTCCCCACCAGCTCTGGAAAGAGCCTTCTTCAGGTTTGACTACTGGAGAAGCTGTTCGACTAATCTGATTACTGGTTGAGGCCTTCGAGCCTTCCTGAACTACACTCTTTGTTGGGGCTTGCTCCGACCTGATCTGTGACGTCGCAGGATTAGAAGACGACGAGCTCTGCTGGTCCTGCCGAGTCTCGTACCAAGCTCTTGCTTGAGCTTGAGCGGCTTGGATGCGAGTGATTGCATTGACTAGCGAGGGTGTCGCCGGGAAAGAAGGAGTCAAGGGTGATGTAGCCTGGCTGTCGGCTGTGGGGAACGGCGGTGGCGGGGACATCGTTGTGTGGCGCGAGAAGTCAGGACGAGTAGGCGACGACAGTGCGTCACGGTCTCTATGAACACCCAGTGCTTTCTCCGCAGGGGCACCGGAACTCGCAGAGTTGGCTGTGGTTCCACTCAAACCACTACCACTGGATCCGCGACTGTTGCTACTGTTAGTGCGGTAGCTCGGTGGTCTTGGCAAAGCGGGTGCGGTAAGCTTGTCCATCTTCGAAGCACTGCTAGCGCTGAGTGGTTTCAACTCGTCTGCTAGCTCTTCGGCATCCGCCTTGGACAGGACACTTTGTGCTGGGATTGCCTTGCTACTGCGTGGATTGAGCTTGCGTAAGCTCGAGTCGCTATCATAGTCGGTTGCATCGTCCGAATCTGAGTCGACGAGGTCAAGGCCTTTACGACCCTTGCTCAGAGCCTCAAATTTAGCAGGTCCACCACGAGATTTTGCGGAGCGAGACCGACGTGCTCGTCTCCGCTTCTTGGCACCGGGAAGATCGGTGAGTGGACTCTTTTCTGGATCATTGGAATTGTTATCGTAAGCAGCTGGACGAGCAGGCGAAGCAAATGCGCGGGAGAATCTCTGCCATGTGCTAGGAGCAGGCTCGAAGGAGCCAGCACGATCTTGAGGGTCGGAAGTCTCGCGGTTCTCGAGACGTTGTGTGAAGGTGCCAAGATAGTTGTTCCATTCCATGTCAGGATCCTCTGCTGCATGCTTGTGGAAGAAGAACTCGAAGAAGAAGCCAACAACAGCGCAAAGGACAGCACCGGCGATGAAGCCCTTAAATGCTGAAGTGCCCCATTTTTTAGAAGCGCTTGTTTCGGAAGCCGAGCTGTCGATGGCGAAGAGGAGGACCCAAAGGTCTATCCAAGAGTCGGAACTAGCACGCGGAGGAGCAAAGAGAGCAACACCATCTAGGAAGGTAACAGCACCAATGATGGAGGTGCAGATGTTGAGCAGGTGGAATTGCATCACGCTGCGTCTGGGCAGTAGAAGTGGTGCGGTGATGAGACTGGTGCAGATAGAGATGAAGATGGCTCGGATAATCAAAGTATGAATGCCGAACATTGCTGTGACGATGAGGGTGAAGCAGGCACCTGAGAGGAGTCCGGTGAACGTTCGTGCGAACAAAGGCCAGTGACCGCCAAGGAAGGCACCCAGCACACCAGGGAGTAGCCAAATGACAAAGAACCAGGTTGATGAGACCGACTTGACCTGGGAGATGCAAATGGCTGATGTGGTAACGGTAGCAAGGAAGGAGAAGAAGAGAAAACCGACAACGATGCCACCTAAACCACCAGCAATGGGTGCACCTGCAAAGAGTGGCCCAAAGCGACTACCCTTCTTGGCCTTCTCATCTATCCTCTTCGGGCTATTTCCCACATTGCAGCCCCAGAAGAAGGATGCCCAGCCAAAGAAGACAAGAAAGAGGCCTGACATGATCCAGACGATGCAAAGCAGAATGCTCATCCAATATTGGTCATGCACAAGGGTGGAGACAGAAAAGACTGGAGAAAGCATTGCAGAAGAGTCGAGACCACTAGATATGGTCGTTGTGAGTGCCATCACATTTGCATCAAGACTGGCGGAAGGTCGAACAGCGCTGTTGTCGCTAGAGGCCGGCTGTGCGAAGTTCTGTGACCAGGGAGAGTCTTGATGGCTGACTACATAGCTCTGGATCGCTTTAGCAATGTCTGCTGAGTTGTGACCCTGAAATGAAGACGAGCCAGCGTCGGTAGAAGACTGAGCCTCTTTTGTCAGCTCTGCCATTTTTTGAGAGTGAGCGGCTAAGGCATTTGCGATCTCCTCGGGGTCATGGCCTTGAAAGGTATGGTCGGGGTCGGAATCGCGTGCGGACAGCTTCACTATAGGAACGTGTTGGGATGAAGGTCGTGGTACCATGATGTCCAAGAGTGGGCGCGACGCTATGGCGTCGAGCAAATAGCCAGCCCAGCAGATGAGGAATCGTAGTGGCAGCTGCCTGTGTGATGAGGTGGTGAGCGAACGAGATCAAGTGATGATGGAAGCCGCAAACCAAGCCTGGTTTTGGATGTCGAAGGAATCAGATGATCAGACTCGTTTACATCGAGCATCGCTTTGCGGCCAAGAGGCTCGAACTCAAACTGTGCCGATAAGAACATAGGAGCTAAGGACAAAGCTTCTCGACGCCCCGCTCTACGTGCTGCAGGTAACTCATGCTGGGCTCGAAAAGGAAGGTGCACCGGCATGATCCAACACCAGCCCCGGCGAGCAGGCTTACAGGCTCAAGACACACCACTCCACAGTCTACGCTGCAGACATGAGGTCAAAGCTCGGCACGCAGCAAAAGCCTCTGGGACCTTGAGACCGGATCACAAGAGACACAGGGGCTCGTGTGAATGAAGAACGACGCAATGCTTGAGCGGAGTAGAAGAAGCTCAACTCTACCATGCAAGTGTTGCTCAACACTTCACGATCCTCTGCTAAAGTGCCGAGCTAAGGGTTCGTCAGGGGCACTTGCAGATTTCGCGCGGTCTCCTGTCAAAAAGCGCCTCTGCATAATCGCGATTGCTTCTGATGAGGGCCCGATGCACAGATCTAGTCGCTCGAGCTTGTGTAGATCTAACAAAGCCGAACACGCCGCAAATTTCCCTCTCACGAGACACTCCATCATGTTCTCATGCTCAGACGTCGAGATGAACTTCCGTAATAGTGCGAAACGATGGCGACCACAGACGGTCAGCATCCTGTTTTTCTTCGAGAGAAGATTTGTCCTCGACATGCACGGGTTGCTCTGAAGGCCGCCCGAGTCGCTTTAGACGGTCACAGCTGTCGAGGACAGCATGAAACCCTCCAGCCCCTGCGTCTGATTCGTCGTGCACTTCGCCGCATTTGCCGACGGCATGGCAGGGTCGACTGGCTTGATTTCTAGCTCAGTTCGGGTTCTTGACGAGGTTGTAGCACAGCCGAGGTGGTCTGCAGACTGTCTGCAGTCCCTTTTGATGGCAGACTTCAAAGATTTTTCTGGTCGACAACGTTTGGGTCGTGGGTTTGCGGTTTGCATGTTGCTGTGCATCGGGAATTTTATTGTGGACCCTTTGGATCGGGTAGCGCAGCGAATTCACCCTCTTTGTGACTCCAAAAATTGCAGCAGTTCGCTTTCGGAAAGATTCATGTCGGATGAGCCTTGACCGACGAACCCTGAAATCACACTCAGCGCACGGTCGCGAATCCAAATATTCTCCGAGCTTATCTGGCTGAGCCTTTCTCTTCTGCGCACATCCTCATCTCATTCTCCTTTCCTTCCTCCATCTACCACGGAGGCAGCGGATCCAACAAAACATAGGCATCAGTTTCGTCGTGTACCGGTCGAGTCGGAAGCTCAATTCCATTCATCATACGGATTAGCGACTTCCGCACCCATTACTTGGACGACAGGATCGTTCGACCTCCTCCTCTCGCAATATTAATCGAACGACGCACCTCGAACACACTCGTTCATCTTAGCTGGAAACGGAAAGATAGCTAGATACAAGGTTCTACTCTCGAATGCAGCTTTAGTTTGCTCTTTCTCATCCTGACCCCTAGGATCAAGGAAAGCCAAGTGTTTGGCGGAAGACCATATGGAGAAGAAGTGATCTCGAAGACACATTGCAGCCAGACTAGTGGATAATTACTGTGTCCGTCCTCACGCAGCCATGTTCTCGACTTTCTTCCAGCCTTGCGAGCTCAAGCTCCACTTGCTCCAGAATGCCGTCTTCTTACATCCACCCGATCGCCCTCTGCCAGAGACGCACGAGAGGCCGCCAATGGCCAATGATGAGATCGTGCGCGGTCTTGTCGAGCTCTACGTCCCATCCACTCGACACATTTCCGGCATCCGCGTACGTTTGAAGGCGGTGCAGACCATTGCTATTCTCGATCCTGCCTCCGGCCTTACACCTATCAGCTGGGAAGATTCTACCGTCCTCGAGAAACATGTAGAGATCGGCATCCAAAGCGACAAGGAAAAGCATCACCACAATCACCACCACCATCTGCTATCTTTCAACCACCGATCTGCCTCTGCCGGTCCAGCTCATCATGGCGCTTCCTCCTCACATGCTCAACCACGTGGTCGAAGCTCAGCAACGCCTGATCGCTCAGGTAGATCTGGCTCTGCTTTCGGATTGCGGTCAAACAGCCCTGGGGGGAGCATCCCGGCTTCCATGGCTCGTGCTGTCTCTCGAGGTCGAAAGATTGCTTCCGGTATGGGTCGGGTCAGCCACAGCCCCTCACCGAACAACAGTCAGCCAGCCAGTCGAGCATCTTCACCGAGTGCACCGCCGCTCTCCGAGCGAGGACGCACTACCACACGTGCTCCGCCCACCTACGCCTATGCCATCTCAGAAGCATACCAGAACGGAGGCACCCCGACTGCACCATTCGGTCAAGAAGTCGTGGACCACAGCTTGCCTGCCAGTCGAGTGGCCACCCCCCAGAGGTCTCGCAGGCCAAGTTTATCCAACGGACACACTCCACCGGAAGAGCGAGGTCAGCCCTCCGCAGAAACCGATGAGCTTGCCGCCCACCTCCGCAGGTCCCTTGCAGTGCACGCCGCTGACCGTAGGAGCGCTAGTGCAACACCCCTCGAGCAGAGCTCTTCTTACTCTTCTGGCTTGCATGCACCACACCATCCCGAGGATGACAAGGGAAAAGCTAAATCACGCAGCTCATCAATCGGATTCTTTGGATCCCGCAAAGCACGCAGCAAATCCCGTGCGCAAGTGGGACGCGGAGCTACTGGTCACTCCAGCGATCTCCTGCAGGTGGACGAAGAAGGCGAACGAGGTCGCAGTGGCGCCGTAGACCGTCCGCCGTTAGAGCATTCAGGTTCTTCAGGAGGTATTGTCGTCACACCAGGCTCAGAACATGATGGTGGCTGGGAGTACGAACCCAACCAGGACGGGCTTGAGTTGCAGAAAGGTGTACACGGATTCGAGTTCGCATTTATCATTCCGTGCGATGCTCCTCCATACGAGCGATCGCCTTATGGAAGGGTAAGGTACATTATCAAGGCTACCGCTATTGGTGCAGGTCGTGCCAAGAGCAATGTTGAGTGTTGGCGCGATCTGTACCCTATGGTCAACCCTTCACCTGACAGCGGACCTACTCCGCTTACAGTGCTTTACAACGACATGCACCCCACCGTCGGTCTTGTGTCTATCGCATGCACAAGCAACAACATCTCAGTCGGAGGAGTTTTTAACATCGATGTCAACTCACCCAACCCACCTCGAGATCTCATCGTCTACCTAGTGCGAGTTTCCCTCGAAACGACTATTGAACTTAGCACCAAGCGCAAGGGCAAGCAAACGGTCCCTGTCCAACGTCACAAACTCTTCGAAAAGGGCTGGGTCCCTCCCAAGAACAACGATGGCTCTCATGGCGATGGCAAGAAGACAGACGGCTTTGTCCGAAACTCTGGCACAGAGGATGCATGGACAGTACAAGGTATCGCCAGAATGCCAGATGACAACCACATTCGTGCTTCCACTGTTGCTGCAAGCAAGGCCAGTATTCGATTCAGTCACACGCTCGTTGTGGAGATTGTTCACTCTCGCCGTCCGACAGGTAGTACAGCGAGCACACCGGAAGAAGAAGCGAAAGAGAGGAGGCTGAAAGTCTTCGCCTTGCGACAGCCAGTGCTGGTTCCATCGTGCTGCTGTGCGTACGATGCCGTTACGCTGCCTGCTTACAGTGCAGATCCTGATCCGAGCAGCAGGAGAGCAGAGATGCCATATGATCTGAGTAACTTTGCTCATCATCCTCCGAACAGTGATGGATCTAACACTGCCGCTGCGACTGCGGCTGCGGTGGGTAGAGAAAGTGCTGGCATCAATGGAGCTAATACTGCAACGCCGGTTAGTGGACAGAGTCAGCTGTTTTGTGTTTGTGGTATGTCTCTTCAGGATTTGTCTGCTCAGGAGAGAGCTTTGATTCCAAGTGCCCCGCTCGATGTCATGGATGGAGAACTGTTTAGGCATCAAGGTAAAATTGGCGAGTTGCCGCAGCGACTGGATGCCTCAGGTAGGAGAAGGAGTCCATCTACTTCCTCTACGACTGGTGGAGGGATTGTAGCGAGCTTGAAAGGGAGAAGAAGAAGTACGAGTAGCACCAGAACGGTTGGCTCTGCTGTTGCTGGACCAAGTGGAAGTGGTAGTGGTGCGAATGGAGTGGAACGGAGACCGAGTATTACAGCTAGTATAAAAGGTAGATCTCCGTCAATTACTAGTGCGTTAAGAGCTAGAAGGCCGAGCAATTCAAGTACGAGAGAAGGAGCGGGTGTGGTGGGAGGGGTCAAGTATGCGGGTGGAATGGAGTTCAATAGAGCTGGAAGTACAAGTCGAGGTTCAGCGGTCAGTCGCATTAGCGCGACTAGTAACTTGATGGCCACGCAAAGCAGACAGCAGGGACAGCAGCAACAGCAAACACAAGGGCAGAGCTCGACGTTGCCACCACAAGCTGCAAGTGCTGGTGCGGCTGGTACTGCGGCGGCCGAAGATGGGGTCCAGAGGATCCCTGAGTAGACCTCTTTGGGACTCAAAATGTCTGTCACACAGCTCAAAGGGAAGGGCGAATTTGAATGCTCAGATATTGTCACCGTTCTTATGTCATGCGTGTGTGAAAATGTGTGTCTGCGAAGAGTCGTGTGTTGCGACAACGATGGATTGCAGGACACAAATCAAGGTCCGTAACGGCCAGTACAAGAACGTCAAGTAACGTGAGCGATGCATGTGTATCAGCGTATCAGAAGTACCCGCCACGATACTTGCTTCCACCACCACGGATCTTCTCACCGCCTCCGCCGTTGTTGCCTCCCTTTGGCTTTCCACCACGACCACCAGCGTTGCTACTGCCGCTGCCACCGCCGCTACCTCCGCCTCCTCTGCGACCTCTCTTCTTACCTCCAGTTCCACCACCGCTGCCGCTTCCTGCTCCATTCTGGTCATACGGCCTAGATCTATTGTCCTGTTTCTTTTGCGCAAATCTACCGCCTTTGTAACCAGAACCTTTGCTGCTGTTGCCGCCACCATCGCCATTGTGACCCCATCCAGTATGCACGGGAGCATTGTCTTTGCCTGACCGACTGGAGTTTTTGCGATTGTTCTTTCCATCGCCTTTCCTTTTTCGCCTCCTGCTTCGGCCTGCGTCTGAGTCGTCATCCGAGTCACTGTCGCTGGGACTGAATGTGCCATCGTTGCGGTATGAATCGTCGTCGCTGTCAACAATCACAGGATCGTTGAAGGAATCGCCCTTTCGCTTCTTTGCTGGACGATCCGAGTCGCGCTCGACAGCTTTGGCACGCTTGCTTCCCCTCTTGAATGCCTCTTCTCCAACGATCTCTCTCGTGCTAGGGACACCTTTGGTATCAAGCCCCTTTGCAATGAGGTCAGCCCGCTTCTCAAGCGCAGCTCTGATCTCGTCTGCATGCTCCGGGAAGTCGTAACGATCCCGCACCCATTCTCGGAACAGATATTCCGGAAGAGGCTTCTTGCCTTTCTTCTTTTCTTTGCGTGTGAGGAACCCGCCCCCTTCGCAAGCGACGGCTTTGGTGCGGTCGAATGAGACAAGACGTTCGCTGTCTGCTCCGCGAGAACGTGAGGTTCCCTTCCCTGCCGAGGTCGATGAGCTTGGAAGTGGCGAAGAGGAGTGACTTGAGTTGCGAGATGAAAGCATGTGCTTACCAAGAGCAAGACCTCCTCCGCTGCTGCTGCTGCTACTGCCGTGATTGTCCCGCGCTGATTGGCCTCGTCGCGAGCTGCTTGCGCCATTTGCTGCATTTCTGCCGGAAGGGCCAGGCACAGCATCGCCGGCGACATGCATCGTCGCTCCGCTACCAACGCTGAACGTGAACTGCGAGGAAGGCATCTCGAAGCCTGCTAGTGGTGGTGCTCCAGGTATCAGCTTTGCGAAAGGCCCTAATCGAGAAACGAACTCTGAGAACGCCGATGGCTCACCTGTGCCTCTTGTCGGATTGACTCGAGGCTCTGGACAGTCATCACCCCAATGATTGCCTGCAGACGAGCAGTTGTAGCACCATCTTGTTGCTGGATCGAACTGCGAGCCTCCGGCTCCACTTGGCACTGAGGGCTCGCCTGCTCTTGTAAACTCATCTTCCGAGTCCGAAAGCTCTTCGGGATCCGGTTCCATGTCTCGTCTCGGGTCTCTGCCCCCAGATCCATGCTGCAACTTGAAGAACGCCTTTGCTCGATGTCGATCAAAGTCTTCGAGCGTGCTGTAAGTATATACGCGCCACAAGGTTGGACAAAGAGCTTTGACGTGACTATAAGATCCGCATCGTTCGCACTCTTCGCTTCGTGGACCTCTCCTTGGCTTTGGACAAGTCCTTGTCTGATGACCCATACCACCGCACCTGAAGCAGCTCGTCGACAAAGGACAGGAGCGCGTTGGGTGTTCGTCCATCGCACCACAAGCGAGACAGTGTTGATGCGGGCAGTGACGTCGATCATGACCAAATTCACCGCACGCAACGCATTGCTCCTTAGCCCTTCGTTCGGCTTTCTCTTCAGCTCCATAGTATCGACTTGCAGTTGATGGGTCCATGTCGAGCTGTTCAAAGTCTCCAATTTCGCCCTCATAGTCTTCTTTATCGCTTGCATTGTCTGCGTGTGCATCATCTGATGGCCTGGCATTAGTTGAAAGGGCGTCGGCCTGTGGGATGACGTTGACATGTGATGGAAGAAGCAAGCCTGCCTCTACGTGTGTCTCGACGGAATCCCCCTTGGTCTCGTTCTCTAGAGCGATCTCCCGATCGACATCCATGTCACCTGCTGTGTCGATGACGAAACTCATCTCGCCGACGTCACCCTCGGGCATATAGTCGTCTGCCTCCTCGTCGTCATCATTGGCTTCCTTTGTCGGCGTTCCCGGTCGACTGCCGCTGGGTTCGCTCTCCTTGATGTTGCTGCTTGTGCCGTCGGCAAAGATGACTCTGCTGGCTCCATTCGCACGACCACGATTCCTTGCACCAGACGGTTCATCTTTCGTGGAGATCTGGCCTCCTGTTGACTGCTCCCTGCGATCTGCTTGCGGCTGTGGTGTCGAGTTTCTTGACGTAGCCTTGGTGAAAGCGCCATCGCCTGCTTGAACTTGCTCCACCGATGAGAGAACCGCCTGCTGAGCCGAGGCAACCACGTCTTTTGGGTTCATGGTCGCTGCTGTAGGCTCCAGGCCTAAGGTCAATCACGGTGTTGGTGGTGATTCAAGAAGCTTCGCTTGCGCCTCTCAAAGCATTGCGCTGGTCTCTCTGATCGCAGTTACTGTAGTGTCTGGTCGAAGGTCGCTATCGGCTTAGCCGTAAAGGCTTGGTAAGGTGATGTTAGAGAGGATATGTATGCGAGCAGGCTGAGGTGAGAATGTGATTAACGAAGTGAGTGAAGCAAGCTTGCATTCAGGAACTTGAGAAAAAAGCCCGATTCTAATGAATATTGAATGTGAATTCACTGAATCGGCAGTTGTGTGTCGTCCCAAGTTTCTTCCTGAAACTTTTTTTCTCTGCGAAGAAGTCAAGAAGTGGAGGCGCGACACGCACTTTAGCGGATACACTGATATCGTAGGGCCATACCCGACCAACAGCTCAGGATCAAACAACACACACGCGCTTTGGTATGGCATCGTGATGGCATTCAAGTCATTACTGTAGTTATTGTTCTATATGAAATGCGACGCGACTAAGCTGTCAGCGAGAAGGACAAGCCTCGACTTGTGACTGCAGTCTACTCTCCTGAAAAGAGTCTCTTGATCAAGTAGATCGTCGAACCCATCATCCTGAACAACGCCAAGCCAGCCACCGAATACAGCAAGAAGCCCATGTAGATTGTTCTCGTCGCTAGCGAGCTGATGTTGAGAATACCAACCACAAGTGCTGCGTTACTCAAACTCCAACAGAGCACGACGTTTGTACGAACGGTAGCATAGTAGTCCTTCTGCTTCTGATCCTTGTCTACTGGGCCAGGCCCGGCTTTGGGTGCCTTGTTGCTCAGCACATGGATCGCATCATCATAAGCATCGTTGATATCCTTCGACTCGGTCGGGATCGCAACTTCTACTTGATTGTTACCTGCACCGCCGACAACACCCAGATCCGTCATGACCTTGTCCGATCCCTTGGTACCCCACGAAATGTCGTTGATGTTGGCGAAGGCGTAGATGCTGATCACATTGACGAAGGTAGGGGCCATGAGCAAATACTGAATGATCGAAGTCACCATGTGCCATGGTTCAAGGAACATAATACTCGCGATCAACCAGATACCAAATGTTGCTGCTAGGGAGATGACAATGTTAACAAAGGTGCGGTTCGAGACCAGTGCTTCTGCTCCTCCGCCGTTGACCCCTGTTGCGTTGAGAATCGAGTCGACTGCCAGATAAATTGCCGCTCCAGTCATGTATACTGTCAGTAGCGCAAAGACAGCCATCGCAAGCGTGTAGCCAGCCTTGCTTCCAGCAGGTCGATTGCCCATTGACAACAAGAAGCAGAAGATGATGAAGGCGATGTAGATATACGAGAGCACCTGATTAGGAATCTTGAGCGCGTGAATCTTATCGCTCATCGCACTCGTCAAGATGAAGAAGGCGATGAAGAAGTTGGCCATGCCAAACCATGAGAAAATGAGCTGGATGGTCTGGTAGACGATCTCGATATGGAGCGCAAATTTGCGGCCAAACGAATGCGAGGAGCGGTAGATGTAGCCGAACTTGATGATCGAGTGGATACCGGCGAAGAAGGATCCGTTGAGCCAGCGACGACGCTGCGAGATCAGTTCGGGAACCTGATCCGGCACGTCTGTCACGGCCTGAGCTGATTTGACATAGTGCAAGATCCAAGCGCTGTCTCGTTTTGATACCAGTTCCCAACACAAGATACGGTCCTCGGCGAGATACATGTTAGATGTAAAGACATCTGCGTCTGACTGACCACCGTGTAGTGTTTCACCCTTAAAGTACGAGCACAGCGGACCTTGACCCTGCGCGTCGTTTTGCAATGCGATGTATCGATAGGCTGAGAAGGCACCTGGCAGCACGGTGATGTAGCCAAAAACGGACTCGAGCGGCTTGTCGAGGATATTGGACATTTTGTACTCGAAGTTCTGCGCTGCGACGAGAGGATTGACGAGGGCACTCCAGTATTTGCCTTTGAGAGCGACAATCTCACCGCATGCACCACCAACGTTCGAGTTGATGTCGAATGCTTTCCAAAGGTGGTAGATGGATCGAGGTCTTGGCATGGTACCGACGTCGAGCAAGACGCAAATGTTAGGCTGCAAGATCTGACCAAAAGCATTGAAGAACCAGCGATGCGAGTTGATCTTCTTCTGATTTCGCTCCTTTAGACAGAATAGAATCTGAACGGGCATGATGCCTTTCTCGCGACCTTTGAAGTGCATGCTTGGATCGATGGAGAGCTGTGCAGTGTATTCGTAGATATGCGCAGTGACGGGCTTGCCATTGACAACGTTCTTGCCGACACCTTCTTGGTAGACGCCCATAGCGGCAAGACAGGCCAAGGTACGTGAGTTGATCTTGAGACGACCGTCCGAAACGATGCAGACGACCACCTTCTTCCAGCCTTCCTTTCCCCATGTCTTCGAACGCTCTCGGGTACAAAGATGAGCGATATTGGTCATCACACCGTGCATGGTGCGTGTGAAGAGTTCTTCGTCTTCGTTGTACATGGTGAGCACGATGAAGAGCTCGGTTCGTCGCGGAGGGTCGAAGAGCACTTGGCGAAGAGTGTAACGCTCGTCCTTGAAATCGTCAGGATCGCAAGTCGCGGCTGTATAGCGCATGTGAGTGAACTCGCGAGACTCCCTGTCGTTGAGCTTGTCTAGCAATTTGGAGGGCACAGGACAATCCAGAACGAGGTTTCCATGGTATAGTTCGACTCTTTTGAGTGTCTTGTATCGTCGCGGCACACGTTGCGGGATCTTGCCGAATCGAACACCCCCGGCCTGGCCGTTTTCAAGAACGTTGGGATCAAAGCCGCCTGGCATGTAGTCATCATGGTCACCGCCGTTGGGTCGAAGCAGGCGGCCTCGTGCATGTCCGTTGACCCCGTCCTCGTCCATGATATCGTCGTCGCCATCGGCATACTTGTCAATAGGTCCTACATGATTGCCATGCTCATCAAAGTGTGATGCAGGTGCGTAGGCGTAGTTGCCGTTGCGTGGCAAAAGTGGCACATCACCGTCGTGCTCATCAAAGGGATCTGCCCCTGCATGATGTGATTGCGAGTGGGTGTAAGGGTTCGACATGCGAGGCGAGCTGACGTGAGGCGGGTAGGATGGACGGTGGTCTTCGTAGTAGTTGGCAGATGGCATATCATAGCCAGTGTGGTCTCCAGAAGTGGATGGAGGCACATATGGATCGTACGGAACGTGAGGAGGTGAGGTCGGTTCCGCACCCATGTCATAGGTCGGATAGGCGTTGTGACCATGTGAGAGCGGTTGTCTCTGTGTCTCTGCAGTTTGAGGATGCCCTCTGTCTGGAGATTGATGAGCTTCATCGGAGCGGCGCCCACCTCCATAGGGATATCGAGGCGGCATGATAGGCCAAAGCGCGATTTGACGATCGGAGTGGGTCGCAGCAAAGTACAATCAGCTCGAGCAGCTGTGAACGTTCTTGCGATGTATGTGGCCTTTGCAGATATTGTGTTCCGGGCGAAGGGTCCGTGCAGATGAAGGCGAACGATCTTGATATATGTGATGGCAACCGAAGGCGGAGGTGATGGTGATGGTGGAAGAAGCGGGAGAAAGTGCTTTTGTATCCAATGTTGGAAAGCGCAGCTAACTTGAAGAGAAGATCGGGACCAGTAAGGAAGGAGTGACGGTGTCGGAGCATGAACAACAACTCTCTGTGTCTGTGTGTTGTGTGTGCTTTCGGAAGGCTGTGCGGAAAGAGAGCGCGCATAGCAAGTGTTGGACTTGAGATCTACGAGTTTTTCTCCTTTCACTCCGCGTTCGGCTGCGCATTCACATCATCATCACTACTGCGATGCGGAGACTTGTCTCGGGTGCACAGCGCCACGCTCTGTTGTGTCTCCTCTGTCACCTGCCTTTTTGGAATCAGCCTCATCTCATCGCTGCGACAGAGAGAGGCGCGGGTGCAGACAAACACAACAGCACGGCTGGACCCTGACAAGAGTTGGCAGCAGCCTCACGCGTCTCAGCCTGCAGACCTGTCCAACTTGCTCACGAGACGGAACCAAGAAATTTCAACGGCCGCCCCTATCTCTTGGCGAGACTCCTCTTCTCTTGCGCTTCCTGCTTTGACATGCACGGCACTGTCGTCAGCCCCTGTTACAAGTGAGCTTTGCATTACCGCGGTCTAATAGCACTGCCCGTCGTCTGATACGATTGAGTGAACGGTCTGCGACGGAGGCTGTGTAAAGTCAGCCCAAGCAACCTCACTCTTTCTATCTCCTCATTACCTTGCGCGTCTGGTGCTTTGCACCTTCACAGCCCCTATTCGGTACAGGTATGCAGCGGCCCGATAATGATCAAGAATGCGATCTGCCAATGACGAGAACGGGAAACGACTGGTATTGAATCTCGGACAAGACACATAGTACAAACGGATGACGCTTCAGAAATCATTGACCTCGAGAAGATGGGTCGAGCGCCTGATAAGCAGGCAGCTGATCTTCCTCGGTGAGACGCCCTTCAGCTTCACTCTCTTGCAAACCTGCGAGCGGCTGGGGTCGACCGGCGGCTGAGCTTGATCCAGATGGCTGCGTCTCAACGCCGTAAAGCTGTGCCCGCTGCTGCTGTCGTTGCAGTCGAGCTAATTCGGCGTGTCTCTGAACCTCGGCTGCTTCCCGCTGTGCTTCGTACTCCTTTCGCTCTCTCTCGGTCAGGGGTACTGACGTTTGTGCCGGACCTGAAGCCAGATTGGAGCTACTAGAGGCTGTCGAAGCCATTGGCGCGATGCCTGCTTGTGGATATGGAATGGTAGAAGCAGAAGCAGAAGCAGAAGCGCGGACAGAGATTGGTCCAATAGACGTACCTCGCAGAGTCGCTCCATCGACGAGCCAGCTACCGAGAAGTGTGACTGGTGCCGAGCCTCCAGCAGTCGTGGGCGAAGAGCTTCCCAGCGACAAATCCGTGACAAGCTGTCGTATCTTGGCCTCAGCCAGTCGGGCGGATGCAGCCGAATACTGGAATTCGATTAGGTAGCTGCTCTTCCAAATACTGGCCCCAACAGCTGCTTCAGCCATCGATGCTGGTCGTCGGTCCGCCTTGCGGATCGAAACATCCTGCAACTTGCCAAGCTCCGTGACGAGTCTGTCCAGTGTACCTGGACTATTGATGTAGCTACCGGCTTCCGCAGTCAGATCTGATGCAAGCGCATCGTGGACACTGACAAGTGAGCGACCACTCAGGCCAGCCGGTGCTGACGGGCCGTACAGCCACGAGAGCGACGTAGGTAGGGCATTGATAGCCAACAAGCTCTCAAGTGGCTCGCTGGCCAGCACTAGGAAGCGTGTGCGGTTGTCCTTGACATCCTGAATCTTGGATCGCAACACCTTGACACCGACAGCCGTAACAGCAGCTTCGGCACCAACTGCAGCGACTAGCGAGTTGGAAGAGAAGCCAAGCGATTCATGCGCGTGATTGATCGAACCGGAGGCCATGCCAGGCGCAGTGCCGTTCTCGAACTCCAAGGCCGTCACAGCAGCTGCTGCGGTCGACTCGACGGCCTTCTTCTTGGCCTGAGGCAGGTATCGTGTGAGGTAGTGCGAGCACTGTCCCAGCGCTTGCTCGTGTGAGATGACATTGGTGATATTGGAGAGTGTATCATCGCGGATTTTAGCGTTGGGATCCGAGTCGCCCTGCAAGTGAAGCAGGTGATGGTATGTTCGAGGTCCGCAAAGCAGAGCGTGGTCAACGGGTAGGCATGCTTCGCCCACAACATGGATTTGAGCTCCATCAGCGGGTTTGAAAGCATGACGATCGCCATTACTGATGCCAAGCAAGTTATCAAAGGTCTCTCTGACGGGTCCGAACGTGCTGTTCTCGACAGGTACAATAGCGATCTTGGCATTGCCAGGCGTGCCTCGGCGAACGAAGTCGATGGCACCAGTGATGCTCTGCATTGGGATGAGATTGGTGCCGGCCTCACCAAAGACCTTAAGCGCAGCCTGATGGCTGTATGTGCCCGTGGGACCAAGGTATGCGACAGCTCCCGCTGAGACGGACGCAGAACGCTGGCTGGCGGAAGATCTGCGAGGTCGGAGAGTGCCGGACTTGGGACCGCCAGGACCAGTTGGGATCACGCCTGTCTCGGCTACTGTCGGCTCGGGAGGGCCGGCAGCTGCGTGCGCCTCTTCGTCTGGTGCCACGGCGCCTCCGACGTGAGATGCGGCGCTTGAGTCAGCGAAAGGGTTGGCAGTTGGCGAGCGCAATGTGTCCGTAGTGGCGGCCGAGGGGCTGCGTTGTGGGCGAGGCGGAAGCAGAGGAGCAGGTAAAGCAGTAGGGCTCAGGTTGAGGTTTGGATTGGCTCCGCTCCCAGATGACGCTGCAGGAACGGGCTGGAGACGGTCGGATGAGATGCTCGATCTGCGAGGAGAAGGCTGTTCTGCCAATGGTCCAGTCGAGATCGGCCCGGTTTGGCTGACTTGGTCTTCCTGAAGTTCTGCTCGATGAGAAGCGCCGTAACTGACAGTGTCGGCTCGTCCTAGGCTTGAAGCGGTCGATGTCGAAGATAAAGTTGGAAGCGAAAGGTCGGGCTGGAAGCTAGCCAGAGCGCCAGCAAGGGCTGCTCGCACCTCTGCTGTCCTGGAAGCACCTTCCCAAAGCGGAATGTTCTCACCACGGGTCTTGACTGTGGCGGGGAAAGAAGACTTGTCGGTGGGAACCATCGTCGTTAGGAGCTTGCCGTAGCGAGCGACAAGAGCCATCTTCTCACCAAACTCGATGAGACTGTCAAACATGGCACCATAGCCATCCTTGACGCTTTCGCGCTTAACACGGCTAAGGTACTCCTCGTCGGCCTGATCGTCATTGATGAGTTCTTGAAGGCGTTTCTCGGTCTCTTGTGCTCGAGCATTGCCGGCTGCAGTAGCGCGCTCAGGGACAAGAGCATGAAGCTCCTTCTTGAGCTTGCTACGGTTTGCCCTTCGGGTGCCCAGCTCCATCTCGCTCTTTTCGAAGCGCTTGAGACGGCTGCGCGCCTGCTCGGATCGTTGGCTGTGAGCGGTTTCGAGCTGGCCAATTTCATGCCATATGTAGGCAAGACGGTCGGTGACATCCACGAGTACTTCGTCGCCGGCCCCGTCGTCACGCTTCTCGGGGAGATGGTGCTGACCCCAAACGAATGTGGTTTTGGCAAGGCTCTTTGCCTCTCGACCAGCAGCTTCATGGTCGATGTTGAATCCTTTGATGGCCTGACTGAGTAAGTGGAACTGGCGAGTAGATTCGTATCGGGGGTCGACAGATGCGATGCCATGTCGGAGGAGGTGAGGAACAGATCCTGTGTAGGTGAAACCGGAACCTGAGCTGGTCGATTCGCTAGTGCCTGAAGTGTTATTTCCAGAAGAAGCGGCGTGATGAGCTTGCAACTGCTGAGCAGCTGCTTCAGCCCGTTCCCTTGCCTTTGCAAAGAACGAAGCCATTATGTTGTTGTTGGTGCTGCCGCTCCTTATCTTGGACAGATGGAGGAATGGAGGAGGAAGAGGTGGATGACTGGATACCGTTTATAATCGGAAGGGCCGGTCAAGATTAGAGTCAAGTCTCGTGGTCGGGCCATGCGAAAGTGTCACATATGAGTAATTTTCGGAAAATGACGTTTGGGAGCACAGCGCAGCTGTTCTGCCCGCGCATAAATTTCGCACGGGGCAAGGCAGCAGCCCCACTCTAATATCGCTAGACTTGACACCGCCTCATCAAGCAAAGCGCTGCAAAAGTCTAGCTAGCGGTACCGATGCCATGCCGGTTGATCATGTTGCTTTGATCTGTTCTTGTTCGTGGGATGGGATGCCGGAGCAACCACCCACGATTGAGCTGGGAACCGCTGCTGCAGAAGGAAAGTGACAACGAGATTAGGCACCTGGCTTGAATTTTTTTGGCCACTATTTTCTCAGCAATTTCTATAAAATGGAAAGAGCGCAGGCACAAACGACAGGACGATGAATGCATTCGAGAGGCGCTTCCGGGCAACACCGCTTGAAAGAGGTCGGTTCGTTACGCTGTCGAGCCGAAGAAGCTTGTTTGAGCCCAATAAAATTAGCCTACGACCTTCGAACCTTTTCACGAGGATCGAAGCGCGGCCAGCAGCCACATTGTAGAGTTAGTGTGCGATCCCGCGTAATGGCCACGTTTGATCGTGGTGGCTTGGAGCAGCATTGAGCTCCGTTCAAGCCACTTGCCAATCCTACTGTCTTCTGTTGTCGAGGTGGCGGTTCGACTAGGCGGCGGCATGCACACATCACTTCGTTAAAACAGTCTAAGTGCTGTAAATTGTGTGGGATAAAAGTACAAAAAAGCTGCTAACACGATGGTGGGTTAGAGCCGTTCTTGAGGTCGGTAGCTCTGAAAGGCGAGGTCATGCGTCCACATCCATGGCGCCCGGCGCCGAAGCTTCTGCGGAGCCGTCTGCAACAACTTCATCTGCGTCTTCCTCTTCGTCCAATCCACTTGACCTTGCAAGTTGATCCAAGAGTGCATCGGCCAGTCTTGCAGCCTGAACAGTTCCGATGCGGATAGCCTCGCTAACGCGCTTGAACGAGATCTCTTCTGTACCCTCCGTGCGCACCGAAAGCACCTTTGAGGAGCGTGTCGCCAGGACTTGAACGCGAGAGCCGACGCACGCTTCCTCGTCGATATTGGCGTCGAGCAGGTAGCTCTTAGGCAAAATGTTGACCGTGATGCAGAGAGGCAAGTCATTTCGACCGTCGAGCGCTGCACCGTCCTCGCCGCTATGTTCGAGCTCAAAGTCGACCACTTTCGAGTTAGGGCCTGCACCTTTCCGTTGCGATCCCGCTGCACCGACTTTTGGCTTCTTCTTGAGCAGACCCTTAATGCCCATCTGATCGAGATCGCCTTGTGCGTTAGCAAATGCACCTTGAACAGCATTTCCTTCCTGATCAAGGGTAGCAGGCGCTTCGAAGGCGACACCTCGAGTAGCAGGAACGCGGGTGTCGTAGAAAGCAGCGAAGATGGAGGCAAATGCTGCATCGAAGAGATTGCCGCCGGAAAGCGAGTTGACCAAGATGTCGATGTATATTGTCCAGTACTTGGCGTTGGCGATGATAAGAAGCTGATGCAATGGCAAGGGACACGATCTTGGCGAAAATGCTGCGTTGACCATGGACGATAGCGATACTGAGAGAGCGTCGAGTACCTTGTTATCGAAAGAGTGGACAAGCGATTGCGAGCTGCGGAGCGGAAGTTGCAACATTACGTCGAAATGAGTCGAGGGAGATCAGCACTTTGTTCACAGCACGAGGGCAATCAGCGCACATTTTAACACTTACTAGTCTACTGAGCACTTGATTCGCCCTGTCTTCCTGCTCTCTGAGGCGAGCTCTTGTTCATCCTGTGTTTGAAACTCGGCCTCCTCGTCCTCGTCGTCGCTATCGTCGCCGAAGCTCCGGACTTCTGCCTTGATACCACAAAAGATCTCTGTGCCTCCTAATGTGATCTGTGAGGATCCGTTTGCCTGTGCAGCAACGCCAGTCTCGATCTGCAAGGAGCGGAAGGCGAGAAGATGGCGTCCATCTGACCTTTGTGGTGAATCCGAGGTGAGACCTCGGAGGAAGAAGTCGCCCTGCGACCGTGACAGCAGCTGTGGTGCCATATCACGCTTCGAACGTCCAAGAGATCGAGAGCTTCAAGGGAGCAGGGCGGTGCTGGTGTCCAGAAGATATGGGGTATTGCTATGAAGTTGAGAAGATTGCTTCGAGAAGAGACACACAAGATGCATGGCTTTGTGCTTCGCAGCAGCAAAAAATCTCGAAATCCTCGAAAGTGGAGGCACGTGACATGACAAGACCTTGACACGCTTCCAGGCTAATTTTGGGCAGACCAACACACACAAGTCAAGGTGTACGCCTTGAACTGAGCCCAGCGCTCCAAAGACGCGTCGCAAAGCAACACACACACACACACAAAGCATTTTGGCTGAACCCTTTTCGTGCTGCATCCGCACACTTGAAATTTCCCGCAACACAAAGCGATCTGCGTGCAAAGAGCAATACTTCACGGCCACCATCATCTCTGAGCTAGCCATCGTCGCTCAGCCAGCAGCTCTGCATCCTTTCGTTTTCCACCACTCCTACCTACCGCATCATCATTTTCAAACGCTCGTCTATCCGCAACCTCGTTTCGCTCTCGATCGACAAAGGGCAACGTAGCCCTACTGCACTTTCAACATGCCCGTCGCCGTTCTCTCGAGGTCGTCTGGCGGTCGAGCTTCGCGTGAAGCAGTTGAGAAGCCTCGTAGGGATATCACCGATCCGAAGCTTCTTTCTTTGCAAGCTCAAATCCCGTCCATCTTTCAACAAGCCCAACACAGTATCGCCAATCACCGAAAGAACATCATTTCCCTCTATCGCATCCACAAAGATGCTGCTAGCGTACTCGAGCCTACCGCTGACGGCCGTGTCCGACCTGTTGGCGAGAAAGCCTTCAACCAGGCATTCATCAACTGCGTCAACCGCGTTCTTCCCATCAAGAAAGGTGTCCCTAACGCAGACCGAGTCTGCAAGTTTGTCGCTGGTTATGTCATGTACGCCCAGGAGCAGTTTCGTCTACAGGCCCGCGCCGAAAGAGGGGAACAAGAAGTTGATGACGACGAGGAAGAGGAGGACACGACCGCCACTCGTTTCACGATGCTATTGGTCAAGCATCTTCTCAAAGGCTTTGTGTCAAAGGACAAGAACGTTAGGCTGCGATGCTGTGGCTGCATTGCCCTCCTCATCAACGGCTTCGAGGCGCTCGATGAAGACATGTTCCAGAGGCTGAAAAAGTTCCTTCTCGACCGCGCCAGAGACAAAGAATCAGCTGTCCGTGTACAAGCTGTTATTGCCCTTACTAAACTCCAGTCTACCGACGAGGACGACGCTGAGGACGAGGACAACGAAGAGATCAGACAGTCGCTCATCGAGACGTTGCGTTTCGACCCAAGCGCTGAGGTTCGCCGAGCTGCTCTCTACAACCTCACCCTCACCGAGGAGAACTCAACTCTGCTCCTTGAGCGTCTGCGAGACGTTGATCCCATCAATCGTCGCTGCGTCTACGTCGGAGGTTTGGCCAATATGCTCAAAGCACAAAGCAACGCACTTCAAGGCGCCGCTTCCTCTGAGGCCGGTCCTTCCCGTCTCGGTCTCGACATCGATGCCGCCGGCGAGGTCATTCGTATCGGCATGGGCGAGCGAGAGCCCAGCGTCAAGCGTACCGCTCAAAAGCTCATCATCGCCTGGTTCGAGGCTTGTGGATCCGATCTTATCGTTTTCCTCAACCAATTCGACGTAGTGGCATCCAAGCACATCGAGGCGGCATTACTCAGCATCTTCGAGAGCCGTCCAGCCATCGTCGCTCAAGTCTCCTTCGACGCCGACGAGTTCTGGGCCAACCTCTCGCCTTCCACCGCCTTCCTCGTCCGCGTCTTCGTTGACTACTTCAAACGAACCAAGAACGACCGTCGTCTCGAAGAGTGCTTACCCGCTGTGACCGCTCTCGCCTTCCGTATCCAGAAGGAGTATGGCGAACTAGGCCAACTGATCGAGCAGTACAACGCTTTGGCCAACAGCGCTCTCGCACCGGAAGACGAGGCAGAAATCGCTCTCTTCACTATCCGCAACAAAACATTCATCGTCTCCCAGCTGCTTAGCATTGCGCTCGCGTCCGACTACGGTGACGAGATCGGCCGACGCAAGATGTTCGGTCTGGTGCGAGAGATGATCTCGGACGTCGAGCTTCCCGAGGATCTCGTGCCCACTTGCCTCGATGTCTTGCTCAAGCTTTCTAACGGTCAAAGGGACTTCATGCGTATGATTGTCGAGATCGTCCAGGTCCTAGGCGGTGAGGATGAAGATGAGACCATGGGTTTCGATGATCAGGAGGCTGACGAGACCATGAGCGTCGAAGGCACTCCTCTAGCTCGCAAGAAGCCTCGCAAATCCATCAAGAACAAGGAATCAACTTCGCCTTCCCCAAATGCACTCGCCATTGAGCATCGCCGTCTCACCATCGTTCGAGCCATGTTGGAGCGCGTCGTTGGGGCGCTTCAGGACAACAGTGCCGTTCATGGCTTGATTCCAGAGCTCATCTCTCCTGCCGTCCGCTCCAAGGACCCTACCGTGCGCGAATTGGGTCTTGTTTGTCTCGGTCTCTGCTCTCTGCTTGACCGAAAGCTGGCTCTTGGCACACTTCCTCTCTTCCTCCAACAGATCCAGAACGCAGACGGTCAGATCAAATTGCGCGCCGTGCAGGCTGTCTTTGACTTGCTCATCAACCACGGGATTCCCTATCTCTGCTCGAACAACGCCGCGGGCGAGGAGACGGCTAAAAAGCAGATCATCGCGTACCTGCTGGGCCTGCTCGAGGATGATTCCCCGGCTGTCCAGAGCGCAGCGTGCGAGGGCATGGCCAAGCTCATGCTCACTGGTATGGTGGAAGACGACGAGGCGCTTAAAAGCTTGGTGCTCATCTACATGTCTCCGGAGACCATGCAGAACCAGGAACTTCGACAATGTCTTTCGTACTTCCTGCCAGTCTACTGTGGTTCGTCAAGCTGGAATCAGCGTCGTCTTCAGCGCGTGTTTGTCTCTGTGCTTCAAGTGCTTACAGAGGTGTACGAGGAGAAGGACGAGGATCAGGAGATGGTCACGCCTACTCAAGTAGGACTCCAGCTTCTGGATTGGACCGATCCGGACAAGGTCATGATGGTGCCAGGTCGGGTTCGAGACGAGACTGTTCACGTCGATGTGGCCATCGAGCTGATCAAAGCCATGTATACCATCGACGAGAAGGATCATCGCAAAGTCATGTGTCAGCTGCTCGGCAAAGTTTACCTGCCTGATGAACTCGACGACGCGAAGGTTCAGGAGGTCCTCATTCTGCTCACGGGTCTGAAGGAGCTCAACCCGGTCGAGGATACCGTGTCGAAGAACGCACTTGGTCGGTTCGAAACTGCATTCGCTAAGGCCTACACAGCTCAAGTTGAAGCCGGTCTCGACGGTCTGGATTTGGACTCGACTCCTGCATTCGATGGACTCAAAGAGTTCTTCGACGCTATTCAAATTGACCCGCAGGATGTTGTGTCGGCGTATGTCAAATCCTCCAAGTCGTCCAGTAAGACCAGCCGCAAATCGTCGTCCAAGGGCACCGCTTCGGCTAGGTCGTCAGCGGCTGCGACAAATAGGAAGAGGCGAAAGAGCCGTGATGACAGCGAGGACGAAGAAGAGGACGAGGAGGAGGAAGAAGAGGACGAAGAAGATGAATAGTTGATCCGCACGCTTTGACCTCCGGAATACGCCTGCCCTCGTCCTGCACTCCTGGAATGTTCCTTGTAATCGGAAAAGGGGCTCTTGCTTCGAAAATGCTTCTTCAGCACTTCAGATTGCGCTGGCTCAGACCGTTGGATGTGTATTTTGACCGAGTGAATGAATGGTGTGTGACATTGATACAAGAAAGGTGACAGAAGAGCATGAAAGAGGCACCACTATGTTGAACGCTGGTAGCCTCTGGACAAGAAAATAGCTGATGTTGCTGCAGCGCCCAGAAGAACCCCAGCGAAGCCTGTGAGATAAGGACTTGGGTACCCCACAACCGGACATGTTCCGAAGAGCGCCTTCTTGATACGCACATCTGATGGCAAGAAAGGAATACCACCCTTGACCTCCTTATAGCTTGGAACGTATCCTGACTCCCAGCCGTCCAGGATCTTCTTCATATCTGCCTCCGTCATCGTGCAAATCTCATCGAGATTCCACTTTTCGCAAACTTCGATCATCCACCTCATTCGTCTTGCACCGATCTCTGCACTTGGTGCACGCTTCCTGAGCATAGCTCTTAGCTTTCCAACGTTTGTGATGGCCTGACCGACGTTCTTTGGGATAGCGGCTTGAATCTTTTGTCGAGTTTGTGAGGCGATCTTGGGGCCTTGACCACCAGTTGAGACCATAACCTGCAATGGACCGTTACGGATGAGTGAACCAAAGTAGAAGTCGCATTCGGGTGGCACGTCAGCGACGTTGACTGGTATACGCCGTGAGCGACATTCGTAGCAGATCTTCTTTGAAAGTTCAATGTCGTCGATTGCGGTGAGGACCATATCGTATTGGTCGAGGACTTCGGGTTTAGCTGCATCGTAGGAGTCGTCGATGTAGTTGGATACGACTTTTTCGGTGAAGATACGGTATCGCATCTCGTCGCAGAGACCAGAGGAAGGGCAAAGGACATCAAGTACGGCATCTGCGTCAAGGACATTGACGAGTCGACCCGCTGCCACAGGACCTCCACCGACGATGAGGACCTTTTTGCCTTTTAGTTGCCATGCTATCAAGAGACCGCCGCCGGGACAGAGTCGTGGGTATCGGTCGGCCTCATCGCTGACGGGCTCCTTTGATGGGTTTCGTGAAGCCATGTCTGCTAAAACGTGTGTGGTGAGGATGTTGGAAGATGCGCAGAGAGTGAAGTAACGATATTTTGTTGGCAGTCTTATCGGTGAACACAAAATGAAACAGCATGAAACAGCGAAATTTAGCTTAGGTGTGCATTGGACCTGCAGCTCTGCGCATCACGTGACTCAAATTGCCGCGGAACCCTTCTGACGGCTCTTCAACCTTCATCCTGACACGGACTTGCTTCGACTGACTTGCTGTTGAGCGTTTTGAACAATAGCTCGGTGTTCCTATGAGCACAGATTGAAAGCTCGATGAATGCTTGCAGTACCATTTGTTGATTGTGGGGTGTGTGGTAAAGCGGCTTGATGTGACGACAGAGAAGAAGTGGAGGCTTGGCTGCCAAATTCCGCGTGCGCTTTTTGAGAAGATCAGGAAGAAGTCACACTTCCGAAGCTTTGTTCGCACGCTCCATCACATCATATCTCATCAACGGCTCACCTCTGCCAGAAACCTTCTCCTTCATCAGCATACATACGGTACCAAAGGGCTTTGACGTTCTCGAGTGGTCAGTTGCAGGCTCAGCGAATAGTCGACGCAGCTGCAAGCCCAGCTGCAAGCCCCGCAAAAGTCGACGTCGCCATGTCTTCTGCATACGCAAAGCAGAAGCTCAAACAGTCTCGAGATGCTTTGGCAATGAAGGACTGGTCGGCAGCGGCTGAAGCTGCAAACAGCGTGCTCGAACAGGAAAGCGACAACTACAACGCAAATGTCTTTCTTGGTCTGGCTCTGTTGAATCAAGAGAAGTTTGACGAATCGGAAGCAGCGTACGTCAAGGCGACACGAGATCAACCGACGCAATTGTTGGCATGGCAAGGTCTGCAAAAGTTCTACGACCAAAGAAAGAGCTGGGACAAGCTACGAGATGTCCTTTATAAACTCATGGACTTGTACAACAGTGCTAGTGACGCTACCAAGTGCGCCGAAACCCTTCAGCGCTTGCTAGCTCTGGAGCGAGAAGAAGGAGGTCGCAAGAGAGTCATTGACACACTTTCGCTGCTGCTTCCCGACTCGAAATACTACGCTCGCCTGTCGACGCTAGAGGTGCCTGATCAGACACAGCCAGAAAAGACGACCACCTTTGACACGCAGATGGCAATTCATGTCAAGAGTCTGGAAACACTGCTCGAGATGACCGAACTCTCCGAAAAGTGGGAGGCCGACACAATACAAAAGGAGGCGGACAAGCGTAGAATGCGACTAGATGGCGCCAATAAGGGCAAGGAGGCCCTGACAAACGAAGTGCGACTTGAGGTATACTCAACATCACGTCTTCCAAATCTATACGAACAGATCTTGTCGCATCCCAAGGCAGAGGACGAGCTTCGAGTCGATATCGAGGCCAAGCTGCTTCGAAACCGTCTTGGTCTCCTTACATCTTACCCATCGCATCAGCTCGCAAGGGGATCAGCGCCAACCGGCACAGCAGCGGTCGATCGCCAGGAAGAAGACAGAAGAGAGCAAGCTGAGCAGGAGCGAGACGATGCCAAGCGCACTTTAAGGGATGAAATCCTCAAGCTCGCTTCGGGCATGGTCATCATCGGTCTGCCCGACGAATTGGCGTGGGAGATTGATCTCGAGTGGCGTCCTGTGCTTTCACTTGTAGATCTGCGCCTCGAGCAGATTCGCAAGTTCATTAACCTGTTCCCACGTTCCGGCCGAACCAAAGCTTTCCGATCGTACTTGCTCCTAATCAAGGACGAGCAATACATTCGCGAGATCAAGGAGGAAGAGAAGCGTTCTGACATCGAGATCGAACAGCCCAAGACTCAGGACGACTTGCTCAACCTGGCCATCGACGGTCTCGAAGAGTGCCCAGATTCAGTTTTGGCGCATCGAATCGCTGCCACTTTCTACCTGCTCGATCGCGACTTCCAATCAGCATCCGAGGTGGCTAGCTCAGCGCTTCACGTTGTCAGTCGCATCGAGTCCGATAGCGCTGTTGACCTTGGACAGTCTCGTATCGGCATCTCAAGAACGCTTTTGTCCGCCTTGACACATCTTCATCCACCTCAGCACCATGCTCGAGCCTCTCGATTAGTCGAAAGCGCTCTTCAAGCAGATTCTTCCGACATCGACACCTTGCTTGCCAAAGCCTACATTGAACAGGCTTCAGGCCGCTGGGACTCGGCTCGAAAGGTCTTCGAGAAAGTGCGCAGCGTTGTCGCTTCATCGGATGCCACCGAATACAAGAATCGTATCGAGCGTCTCCTCTCCCTGAGTCAAGACCCAGATCAGGAGGCTTGGATCGAGATCGCTTGGTGTGATGTCAACATCGGGAACTTGGACCAGGCCAAGCAAGAGATGGAGACTATCCTAGAGAGAGTCGATCCGGTCGCCTACGAAGGAGCCACCGCAGAGCTCCGCGCCAAGATTTGGTGGCGTCTCGGTCGATGTATGTGGCTCATGGACGGAGAATACCGCACCGATCCAAAGCACGCTTTCACTGCTTTCATCACTGCCCTCAAGCGTAACCCAGCCTTCGCACCTGCTTACACATCACTCGGCTTCTACTACGAAGATGTTTTGCAACCACCTGATCTCGTCCGATCAAGCAAATGCTTCCAGAAGGCCTTCGAGCTCGATGCACGCGAAGACGAAGCAGCGAGAAGACTCGCAGTCGGCTTTGCAGAAGAGCAAGAGTGGGATCTGGTCGAAGTCGTCGCCCGTCGAACTATCGAAGGAGAAGGTGGAGCTGATGCTATCGGTGCAGGAACTGCTGCAGCTGTGCAAGCTTCTCGACGACACCTGTCCCGCAATGCGTGGGCATGGAAGGCTATCGGCAACGTAGAGATCGCCAAGAAGCGCTTCGAGGACGCCATTCTTGCTTTTCAGATTGCTCTGCGTGCTGAGCCCGAGGATCAGGTCTCGTGGCAGAGGCTGGGTCAGGCTTATGCCTTAGCAGGAAGACACGTTGCAGCTCTGAAGTGTTTCGGGAAATGTCTCGAGCTGGTAGAGATTCGCGCTGATCCGCAAGACGATGGCTGGCAAGCAAAGTATAGCATTGGTGATGTTCATCTGGAGCTTGGAAACTTTGCTACTGCTATCGACACCTTCTCCACGATTTTGGCGGATCACCCTGACGAGCTGGGAGTAAGGGTCGCGCTCAGCAGTGCTTATTTGCTTTCATCTAGACAGGAATTGGTGACTGGTTATGTTGAACGAGCTGAGGTATCGGCCAACAATGCAATCAGGGAAGCTGCGTACGCCCTTCTTACTCACGATCGTCACTTGCGGTCAGCCTGGAAGATTGTCGCTGATGCAGTGTTCCATCTCAGCAAGTTCGGCAGGCTGAGCCAAGCAGACATGCTTCTGGCACAAGATGGCAGTGGCGAACTAAGTCCATTGCTGAAGTTGGCAAAGGAGCTCGAAACGGACACAAAGCTTCCGTCCATCAGCGTCGTCACACATGGTAAGCTGGGACTGGACGCTGGCCATGATCTTTCGCCTTTCCGACTGCTCCAGATTAGCGTGTACCTTTACAAGCTTCGTGTAGTGCTCAATGCATCAGACGACAAAGTTGCTGGTAGTGCTTGGGCAGATCTCGCCACTGCCCTCTACTGCACTTCTCGCGCGATGCTGCTCCCCTCCTCTCAATCCCACCTCGTTGCACCCGAATCGACATCAATCGTCGACTACGCCGAGTCTCAAAGCGCTTCAGCACGGCTTCAATCCATCGGCTCCATCAAGGAAGCTCTCCGCCACGAACCCGGTCAAGAAGCGTATTGGCTGCTTCTCGGTAACCTCACCTTCCACTCTTCCGTCAAACTCGCACAACACTGCTTTGTTCGAGCTATCGAGAATGCGCCCAAGAGTCCTATCGGTTGGACCAACCTTGGTCTTCTGTACCTTCATCATGGCGATGTTGAGCTGGCGAATGAGAGTCTGATCAAGGCTCAGACCGTTGATCCGGACTATGGCGCTGCATGGGTCGGGCAAGCTTTGATTGCTAAGCACTTTGGGGATCATCGTGCTTCAAGGGTGCTGTTCGAGCACGCGGTTTCGCTCACAGAGGGTAGTGTGCAGGAAGCGGACTACAGATTGGGCGAGGCGGTATTTGAAGCTTTCCGACGTGCTTCGGAGGCGAGGGTTACCGAAGCTACGTTGTCGAGCGCAAGCTTCGCAATGTCTGCGTATATTGCGCACTCGCCAAGTGATGTCGATGCATTGCATCTTTCTGCGCTGATCAGTGAGAGACTTGGTCAGATGGATCTTGCGATTGACAGAATCTCGAAAGCTGCAAGCTTGTTGGAGGAGAGGTACGAAGCTACGGAATCGGCCTTGGTTGCGCAGCAGTATGCTGTCGCCGAATCGAACCTGGGTCGCATCAGACTGGCTACGGGTGACTATGAAGGCGCAGCGAGTGCTTTTGAGGCCGCTATCGGGCTGCTTGATGGCGGAGAAGATGAGGAGGATGACGCTGAAAAGGTTGATGGTAAAATCGACTCTCAGTTCATTCGAGGGGCCAAGACTCAAAGTCAACTGGGTTTTGCTCTATCACTGCATCACACTGGTCAGAATGACGAAGCTCTTCGCACGATCCGAGAAGCCATCTCTTCCGCCAAAGCATCCGGCTCGCGCCCCGCCGAACTCGATCTCACACTTCAACTCTCCAAACTTCTTTGGGCGATCAATGGCAGCTCCGGGATCGAAGAGGTGAAGGAACAGCTCTTTGGAAACATCGAATCGGAAGAAGGCACCCCAACACATGTTCCATCCATCCTTGCACTCGCAGTCCTCGCTCTGGCCAGTGACGATGCCGACCTACTAGACGCAGCTCAATCGGAGCTTGAAGGTCACCTTCAGACTTCATCTGACACCTCTAATGTGGATGAGGTCGTTCGCCTCCTTGTAGCGATCAAATCTCTCTCCGGTCACTCTGGAGCACTTGAAGCACTCACGTTGATTCACGAGACAATCCAATCGACCCTGCAACGACGCGATAAAGACCAACGCTCACTATTCGGATTGCATATGGTGTACCTCTCTCACGCCGTCCGCCTACTCCAGTCCTCCGATGCAGAAGAGACGATGAGCGAAGAGCAGACTTCGCAGCTTCTTGCATACACCTCGCTCACTCGGGATCTCTTCAACTCGTACGCTCCTCTGTTCTCCGAGATCGAGAAGCAGAAGCCAAAATTGCTGCTGCTCCTAGCGAGGTTGAAGGAAAAGTTCCCGGAGCAGTTGGCTGGAGCAGGAGGTGTGAATGGAAAGCCGGAAGTGCTGAGAACATTGGCGGTCTTGGACGCGCCCTGGATGGTCGCAGCTTAACTCTCCCAGCACGAAACCCAATGGCACACAGGGAACACAATCACATTGCAATAGATACAGCACGTACAAACACGAAGCAACCACATTCTTCAGCTGTGATTTCCATGAGGTCTGTCTGTGATCATTCCGAATGTGCTCCTGGAATAAGCGACGTGGCACCATCAAAAAGCAAAGATGACACTCCTTCCACTGCTCTTAACAAAGTCGAACCAGTCCAGTGTATGCCCAGTAGCGTCCTGCTTAGCCCAATAATCCCTAACAACCTGCAGGTTATCCCTATTTGCCTTCTCTAAGCCCAGACTCTCCAGGTGATGGATACAGAACTGCCTATCCTGTCTAGTCAGCGCTACTGTCGAACACAAGAACCAAACTGTACACATTTCCCAAGATGCCACGTCGAGCCACATCTGGAATGGAGCTGGCCCACCATCTTCCCCTTCCTCAGTTTCCTCGAGGGTAGGCAACGTCTCGAATCCGACCGTGGCGTTGATGAACGGATCGGGATGGTTGGCATCTCGAATGTCCGTTGTGGGATCGGAGGATTGGAGGCCACCAATGTAGTTTGAAGGAGCCGAACGCTGAGACGGAGCTGGAGGTCGTGTTGCGCCACCAGTGAGGATCGGCGCGGTTGGCGAGAAAGACTGAATCTTCATCATTTTGGCTAAACGGATGATCTCGTGCAGGATGTTCTGCAACTCGGGGTGCAGCGGTCCTCGGCGGTGGACTGCTTGCAGCAAATACAGACGAGCTGTTTGTCTCCAGATCTCTTGCAGGGCGAAAGCTCGTACGCGTAGTGACGATGAGGTATTAGGATCAGACCAAGGTGGAAGAGACATGACTTTTCGTTCAATCTCCCTTGATCTCTCAGCCACTTCTTCTTCCGATGGTCGTGCCGGACTGCTGATTGGACCCCAAACATCCGCTGAAAGGTCAGAGATGAGCTTGAAACACGTCAACAACTCCAACGAGATCAACGAGATCCTCCCAAAGAACGGCTCATCCTTGTCTGGTGAGCCCCCTGCATCTCCTGCTAGACTGCTTGCCCGCCTCAGCTTATTCAATTGCGCCGGCTTGCGCACTCCGACATCTCTCAGCGCAACATGCGTTCTCTTCCCTCTATCACTCACAGTATCCAATACATCAGTATAGACCGCTGTTAACAGCATTACACTCACGAAACTACCCTTCTTCTCCTCCTCCGCTGCATGGTCCATATCAATCCCTTCTCTTTGCATCACCTTGCCGAGCTCCTCAGTCAGTTGTCTGGCCCTTTCTGCTCCGGCAAAGCACAGGCATGCCCATCGTAAGTTAATAATAGCACATAGCTCCTGATCGAGTGTCAGCTCGTCGCGACTGCGTTGGAGTTCAGCTTGAGCAATATCGAACCAAAGCTCGACTGTGTATTCTTCGACCTTGTGACCTTTGAATGCGTCGCGAGATGGATCGTCCATCTCCTGGATGTTGTCTTCCACTGTGGAGAGCTTGCCGGTCAGACTGCGAGGTGGTGGCTGAGGCGTGCGCGAAGGAGTGATTTCGGGCCGTCGAGAGAAGCTCGTCGAACCATAGCGCTCAGAGCTGACTTTTGCTGATGAAGAGGTGGGACCACGACGACTTTCGATGGTACTGATCTCTTCTTCCGGCTCCATTTCCTCATCATCATCTTCATCCTCCTCATCGTCCGCGACGTTGTGTGAAGCTTCTCTTTCTCTGTTCCTTTCGCCATCTGTTCTACCGGAGCTTCGCTCCTCATCCTCCTCGGGATCCTTCGGAAACATGTCCATCAAGCTCTGCGACGTCGCTTCACCGTTCGACCGCGTCCCACTGGCACCTTTCTGCACAGCGTCAGTAGCAACCGAAGTCCAATTCGGCGGACCTTGCTGCTTGGCGGTGTCCTTCTGTGCATTCTTCCTTACGCGTTGCACAAGCTCGTGATACGCCAGACAAACAACAACGACAGAAGCCCGACAGGCTTTGTTGGATCGAATGACGGACATGAGATAATCGACGGCAGCTTGACGCTTCTTGGTGGAGAGAAGCATGAGAGTGGCATGCCAGAAGCGTTCGTAGATGGGACTGTACTTGCTGAGAAGAGACTCGATGGCGTCAGAGTCGAGGAGCTTGCGGTATCGGTTGGAAGCTCGGGCCGGGGTAGCGGATTTGCCGTTGCCAGATCGAGATGCGGAATTGACAGGAGACGAGGCTACGCCACTTGTGTGTTTTGAGTGAGATGTGGCTGTGGAAGCTTCAGTGGTCCTATCGTTCCTGGAGCTTGCTGTTGTAGAAGATGCACGGGAAGGATCGTGAGCAGATCGAGACGGCGTTCTTGCATCCAGGGGAGATAGAGCATGTTGGGTTCCCGCTGATGGAGTGTTCTCCGAGGTTTGCGGCATCGTTGCAAGTCCATCGGCTCCAACGAGAGGTCCAGTGAGGCTCATAAGTTCGCTGACAAAGTCATCCAACATGATGTTATCCATGCTGTTGGCGTAACCTTGGTTCCATTGCGTTGCATTCGGTGCAGCGGGGGCAGCAGCAGCGGCGTTGCTGTTGTTCAGCAGGTTGAACAGAGCGTTCATATCGACCGTGTTTGACTGCGCAGCTACATTAGCAGCTTGATTCGCAATTCCAGCCGCTGCAGCCGCAGAGTCGACCGCACCGCTTGTGTTTCCCATTGGCCAGATGTTTGGGCGATTGTATCGAACTGCTGAACGATTGAGTGCAGCAGCGTTCTGGCTCATCCAAGCTAGCTGATTCATGACAGCTGGATTCTGGAGGCCCGGGAAAGCAGCAGCACTCTGTTGCTGATGTGTCTGCTGTTGCTGTTGCTGTTGTTGCTGCTGCGCGAAGTTTTGTGTCGGAAAGTGAGCTGATGTATTCCATCCTAGGCTCGGATCCAGAGCGGCGGCTTCCGCGGATGAGTTTGTCGGAAGTGCCGACGACATGGAAGCTGATGAGGAAACATCAGCGTGATACGCAGTTGGTGTCGCACTCGGGCCGCGCATGTTGCGAGGTGCTGGTCTGGCTGCGCTTGAAGGTGTTGCACCTGGCGTCGGATAGGGAGAAGCTCGTTGCTGTTGAGAAGAGCGCTGCGGTGTCGCGTTGGAACTCATCTCGCAGTGAATGCCACGATCAGCACAGCGATTGCAAGACATTGCGCCATTGTGACGGATTCGAAAGTCCTCATCGCACTTCTTGCGACGTTGCTTGCAAGTGACACACCCGCTACGGGAACGAACCTCGCCGGGCTTTCGTGTTCGTGGTGGGGGAGGCGAGCTAGGTCCTGCAGCGTCCAGTTTCTGCGTCATGTTTAAGGATGGGTCCGATGGATCTCGGTGGTAGTTAAGAGGCATTCAGGTTGTTGAGCTTGCTGATCGCATCTAGTTGTCACGATTGTTTGATGACCCTGCTTCCGATAAAGTCAATACAGTAGGGTTTGTGTGACAGATGGGGATGGACCCTTGCCTTGCACAGCCAAATGGAAGAACTGTCGATACGCGCTCGGAGCTGAGCGCGTTTCACCAAGACTGAGCAACGGCGAAAAGGATCCGACGCAACGAGCTGGATCCAAGATCGTGAGATTCTCCAGACCGATTCATACCACATCGGGTATTGTCGATATGCAGGTCGCCTTTCTCTCGTCTCAATAACGACGAACACACGAATCTTGCCGGGTAGCCGGACCACAAGAATCTTTCTGGGAGCTCGTGAGCATTGATAAGGTTCCACTTGGCAGGTTTACAGCTAGCAATGTCATCGAGTGATGGTCAGGGATGCACTGTTCCAAACGAACTGAAATCAATTGACCGAAAAAAGCTCTCTTTCTGGCTTCGAATTTTTTTCCCGCTTTTTCAGGGAAGAGATGATGTTGCTGCTGCAGCCTGTCAGTCTCGCATGCCAGCTTCCATGCAGAGATGTGCGTCAACGTCATCCGCGTTTACATTTAAGTTTTAGCTGAAGAAGGACAGAAGAAACCTCCCACAACGCTACAAGTCCGGGAACACAACGTGATCATCTGCACTACCTGGTCTGCAGCTGCCTCCCAAGCCTTGGCACTGTCTTCACGGAACTGTCAAGCTTCGCAGATGCCGTTGTGTAAGTGTGCAGAGACGCTCACGATGTCGAGTTCCGGAAGCTGATCTGCGGCTGCAAGTGTCTGCAAGGTCTGTCTGTAAGCGGTCATGCTCACAGATGACCTTGGGCTGGCTCGACTTGCTTTCCATGTGGGAGAGGTGTCAACGGATGCGCTGAGCCTGTGCACTGTTGAACAAGACGATAGGCGTCTACTGTACTTGACTTCGCATGGTATGGTTTCGAATTCTTGTGCTGTGCTTCTGCTATCGGAATATCCGTCCCGAAAAGGTCATCTTCTGAGTTTCTGGCGGCAGCGTGTCTGTGTCCGGAGACGTGGCGGCGATACTCTGCAGTCAGGGTTCACGCTCATACGTCACAGTTCCAGGAAGTTGAGTTTCGACATCTATGACTGTGTTGTGCTGGTCCGTGTCACTTTCTTCCCTCCTCCGGAAGCTCAACTCGCCTTATCCGATGGTGAGCATCTGGAAGTCTTCATATATTGCTTCTTTCTCAAAGCCCATATCACGAAGACGTTCTCCACGTAACCCTCTCGCTCTTCGCCAACCATCCGCATCCGCCTCCGCCTAACCTACCCATCACGGCCTAATACCCACGAGCGGATAAGATGGCGACAACAACCACCGCCGGGTCGCGAGACTCGCCTTTGCCGCCCATCTCCAACGATGAGGCTCTTCGTCGACTCGGCATGAAGGAAGGCCAATCCTCCTCTCCGTCTTCACCCTCTTCCTCTTCATCCAGCGGTGGATACAAGATGGCTCCTGGCGCCTTGACACCATCCTTCGGCTTCGGCGACTATGCACGTTTCTTCGCTTCCGGTGCCCTCTGTGCTACCCTCACTCACGGAGCCATGACGCCTATTGACGTGGTCAAGACTCGTATTCAGCTTGAGCCCAAAGGTTCCAAAGAGTCTATGCTTACCATGGGCCGCAAGATTATCGCGTCCGAAGGTCCTGCCGGTCTTCTTACTGGTTTCGGTCCCACTGCTGTCGGTTACTTGATTCAGGGTGGTGCCAAATTCGCTGGTTATGAATTCTTCAAGAAGAAGGGTGTTGACCTTGCTGGCAGCAACGAAGCAGCTCAGCAGTATCGTCAGGTCATCTACCTCGGTGGTGCCTCGGCCGCCGAAGTCATTGCTACAACTCTCCTGACCCCTCTCGAAGCAGCTCGTATCCGCATGGTCTCGGAACGAGGTTACGCCAAGGGTCTTGTCTCTGCCATCACTCGTATGGGCGCCGAAGAAGGTATTCGAGGCTTCTACGCTGGTTACGCACCTATTCTTTGCAAGCAGGTTCCTTACGCCATTGGCCAGTTCGTCACGAACGAATGGGCACACACTGTTGTCGACTCCACCATCTCCAAGGAAGACCGTGCCAAGTACGGCAAGGCTGGTGAAGTAACCATCCAGCTTGGTTGTGGTATGGTTGCTGGTGTTGCTGCTGCTGTTCTCTCTCACCCTGCAGATACCCTTCTCAGCAAGATCAACAAGGGCGGAGGAGGCAAGGGCTCTGCCATGACCAAGCTGATCCGTCTCGCCGGAGAGACTGGTCCCGTCGGCATCTGGGCAGGTCTCGGTACAAGGGTGGCCATGACAGCGTTCCTGGTCTCAGGACAATTCATGATATATGGGCAGGTCGGTCAGCTCATTGGAAAGCCTCCTGGTATTGAGATCCGCTCCGACAGCGAGAAGAAGCAGTAATGGGCCATGCTTCAGATTGAGCTCGCTAGTTGTTCGTACCAAATTCGCTTTGTTCTCGAAACTGTATACTAGACTTCTCGGCTTCGATATTCATTGGTCCAGCAACGATCGCATAATCATCGTCTTGACACTGGTATGAGCTTGTTTGACAGAATCGGTCGCTCTTGAGATGAGAAGCGAGGGCTGAAAGGGTCGCTATTCCGTCGAAAACGGGACTGCAGAGAGGAACGTGCTCGGTGAATTTTGAAAAGGGTCTCTGTTCTTCTTGCGGAGCTCGGCAAATTCGGCAGATCTGCGTCTCGCAAGTTTTCGACACCTCTAATGCACAGATCAGCACCTTGAGAAGCTTACCTATCAACTATATTCCTTCACTCCCTTCACCTTTGTCGCCAGATAATCAGCTTTTCACGGCTCCAGGTAAGGGAGCTGCGCAAGAGACGCAAACAGTGTGGAGACCAGCCACGGACATGAGCAAGGCTACCGGCAACCATGCTGGGCCGGGTTCTGCTGCATCCGCGTCTGCACCGGGTTCCACCACAGCTTCAACGGGGTCGCTCAAGGTCAAGAAGTTAGGCAACATCTCTTCCTCCCGCTTTCTGCTCCTCACACTTCTTTTTCACGTCGTCTATATCTCGTCCATATTTGACATCTACTTCACTTCTCCAGTCGTCCATCCCGAGCCGCGCTTCAGCGCCCAGACTACGCTAGGCTCCGAGAGCACGTCAAGCGACATCGAACCACCAGCCGACAGGCTCGTATTGATTGTGGGCGATGGCCTTCGAGCCGACACACTCTTCAAGCAGCACGAAGCTGAGCTTCTCCCATCCTGGGCGAAAGCTCACGATGCTGCGATCGACCAAGATGGCCCGTCAGGCTTCTGGACTTCATTCGAGAATGATCCTCTCCGGCAACAGTATCCCTACCAACTTGCGCTGCAGTCCGACAAGCTGCTCGACCACAACTCAAAGCAAGCTGGCAACTTTTCGGGCAAAGCCTTCGCAGCGCCGTTTCTGCGGAGCGTCTCTCGTAAACGTGGAGTTTGGGGCCTCAGTCACACACGTGTTCCAACAGAAAGCAGGCCAGGTCACGTCGCTATGATTGCTGGCATGTACGAAGATGTCAGTGCCGTCACGAAAGGATGGAAGCTCAACCCAATCGCCTTTGACTCGATCTTGAATCAGTCCAGCCACTCGTTTGCCTTCGGCTCACCCGACATCGTGCCAATGTTTGCCGTAGGTGCAGCCGCTGACCGAGTAGACATGTGGACATACAACGAAGAAGACGAAGACTTTACGAAAGACGCCACCCATCTCGACCTGTGGGTGCTTGACCGCTTCAAAGACCTTCTGCACAGGGCAAAGCACGACAAGGAGCTAAGCGAGAAGATGCGAAAGCCAGGCAACGTTTTCTTTCTCCATCTTTTAGGTCTCGACACGACTGGGCACTTCTACCGACCCATCTCGCCAGAATACATCGGCAACACCATCGTCGTAGACGCAATCGCAAGAGAGGTGGAAAAGCTGATGGACGACTTTTTTCACAACGACGGCCGCACTGCATATGTCTTCACCGCAGACCACGGTATGAGCCTGAAAGGCAACCACGGCGATGGCGATCCTCACAACACACGCACTCCTCTCGTTGCCTGGGGTGCTGGCGTGCGTGGGCCTTTACCATCAACGCTACGAGAGAAGCGGAAGGCAAATTCTGAAAAGGAAGAGGATGCGTATTTTGTCGATTGGGACCTTGAAGATGTGGGTCGTATTGATGTCGATCAAGCCGACATTACACCGCTCATGGCTACGCTCCTTGGTGTTCCTGTGCCTGCCAACTCTGAAGGTCGCTTGCGTCTCGATGTTGTGGATTTACCCAAAGAACACAAGGCTCGCGCCCTACTTGCTAATGCTCAGCAGGTCCTCGAGACCTATCGAGTCAAGCACACTGCCCGTGCACGCCGCATGGTTCGTTTCGTGCCGTTCGCTCCCCTTTCAAAAGGTATCGACGAAGCAATGCCTGGCGAGAAGAGGGTCTCGTGCATCTCAGGAAAAATCGAGCAAGGCAAGTTCCACGAAGCTGTTGCCATGAGCAACGAACTCATGGACGATGCTCTTGAGGGCGCACGCTACCTACAGACGTACGATTGGCTGCTGCTGTGCTCCATTGTCACGATTGGATATCTGGGATCCATGGTCTACGCCTTCTCTTTTCTTTTGCGCAACCACATGCTGCCCGAAAGCGCCCTCGATTCTTGTGTGCCAGCTAGTGGTCCAAATGCGAGACCGCGTCCGAGCATGCTCAAGATCGTAATCGCCCCACTCTCGGGTGCGGTCTTCGCTCTGTTCGCAGCACAAGAGATGCCCTTTTCATACTATCTCTACGCGGCTCTTGCATTCTTGTTCTGGGGTCGAGTCATTGATGACTTGCCTCTCTTTTCTGCCGCATATCGTCTGCTCACAGGATCAGAAGGCCGCATTACAGTCACGAATACAGTATTCACGGTCCTCGGAGGTCTTGGCCTGTTGGAGCTGATGGCAGTCGGGTACCTGCATAGGGCAGCTTGGTTTATTGGCTTCATTCTGCTTGGTTTTGCATGGCCAGCAGTCGGCCTAAGCGCCGACTTCAAGTCGGACAACGAAGGACTTGTTTTGGTCTGGGCAATCATGTGCCTCGTGACGGGCTTGTTCACCATCAGTGACGTCAATAAGGAAGAAAGCATTAGTTTGCTCATGGTGAGCGCGGTTGTGTTCCTGTGCGTTGGTGCCCTCGTTCTTTCAAAGCCTCAGCTCTTCTTCCCACCATCGAAATCTATCAAGGAGCAGGACAAGAATCCAGTTGGAGACACAACCGCAAAAGAGATGGATGAAGCTCATCGGGTCCATTTCGAGCATACCCTGCAAACCATTCGAGTGCAGCTTGCAGTACTTGTCGTTACGTCCGTCACCACTGCCATCTCAGCTAGGTCATTACGACTCAAGCAAGGACTTCCGCTTGCAACGCAGATCTTGGCTTGGATCTGCCTGGTGTTCTGCCTTGTTTTCCCGTTCGTCTATGGCTTCCGCCGAGCGGTTCCGATCAAATCAGGCAGCGACGGCAAAATGACAATCAAGGTCAGACAGCCGAGCAGTCAGCGACTAGCGATCGTGGTGTTTGCTTTTGCGCCAGTGTTCGTGCTGTTGTCGCTACGCGACGAGGTTCTGTTTTTCGGATGCTACACAGCAACCTTGCTAGTATGGGCCAAGCTAGAGGGCGCTCTGCACGAGCAGCAGTCAGCAGGGCACAGCGGACAGAGACTGCTGCAGTTACCAGAGCTGAGGATTAGTCTCTTCTACCTCTTCTTCCTGCACATTGGTTTCTTCGGCACGGGCAATGTGGCATCGATCTCATCGTTTTATCTTTCGCCTGTATACCGCCTCGTTCCGATCTTCAGCCCTTTCCTCATGGCAACATTGCTACTGCTCAAGATCCTCGTGCCTTTCCTCATCCTCAATGCGGTCTTCTCCCTCGTGGCAACGACCCCTCCATTGCCACTCGCGGAGACATCACCGAAAGCAATCGACCGAGGAATGAAGCTGATGGGCGAGACAGCGCCGGGAGGTCTGGGACTATCATCAGGACTGAGTCTGGTGTTCGGAGCAGGGATCGCTGCAGATGTTCTAGCGCTGAACTTCTTGTTCGCCGTCAAGAGCGAAGGAAGTTGGCTGGAGATTGGCCAGACCATCACTCATTTTGTCATGGCAAATCTGCTCCAAATCTTTATGCTGGCGCTAGCAGCGGCAAGTACGGCCATCATAGGACCGGTATAGCCTCCTCTTCCTGGGGTCAGCATCCGAGATGGGAGGTGTCAAGGATTCAATGCAGCACAGAACGACACCGCAAGTGCCCGCTGCTGGATGAAGGTGGCGTGGAAAGACAGCGGAATTCGAAGCGGACAATCCGAAACTCAGAGCTTCTTTTATGCTAGACACTAACATCTTCATACCTTTCGTGCCGCCTGTCTTGCTCGATAACATCACGGCCAGCTCCAAGCCTTGATGAGCTGCGATCCGATGAAGGCCGTCAGTATCCAACCAGCTGAGCCGCGTGAATGCGTGTGTCAAAGACCTCATCAAAGCTGATAGACTCTCACAAAGCTGTTTGTACGCGTCGGGAGTCGGACTTGCGCTCGCGTCTTCGCGCTTAAACTGCGCCAAAAGAAGCTGCGAAGCTTGAACACATCTGAATCTTTTGAGCTTTCAACCCGGACCCTGTTCTATTCTTCCAGCTACCACTCTACTCGTCTTCTCTTCCAACATCAATCAGCTGCGTCTAGCCGAACTCATCAGCGCTACTCTATAGTCTTCGCAACACAGCAAATCGCCTGCACCGATCGTCGGATAGCCGCACTTCTCCGAAGTCATCGACCATAACGCCAAATTGCCATAATCCGAAGACCTCATCCATCGGCACTGACTTTCTCCGTCCCGGCCTACTGCGATCCAGAAACCACACTTACAGCTCACATAACCGGTCTCGGTGCAGCTGTGTCATCAAGTCATCGACTGATCATCACTTTGCGAAAAACGACTCCGTCCGCCTCCAAGAACTAGGAACGTCGCCCTCCTTCAGGAACGGCTTCCTGACTCATCGTATTGAATTCCAAGGCGTTTGGCGGTAGTCCCGTGGCTCTGTCACTCGATCGTGCTCACTGTCGTCGAATCCACATGCGCTAAGGCTAGTGCTGGGCGCATGCCCATCTGATTCATAATGCCGCCGGAGCCTGTTGCGTTCGACAGCCCAGACGAGGATGAGCCCAGATACCCTCTCCGTGCGCCTCAAGGCACGGTCAGGCCCCAGCCGGCTTCTGACAGCGAGGTGGACGAACTCGAATCAGACGCAGAAGACGACTTGCTACCTGCTCCGAAGCCGCCGCCGAGACCTTCTCCGTCACGATCCTCGAAGCGTTCAGCATTGCGAGCTGAAAAAGTAGAAAGAAAGAAGCAGGAAAAGAGGCAAAAGAAGGAAAAGGAACGAAAAGCAAAGCGCCAGCGTCGCGCAGAAGAGGAAAGGGCCGCAGCAGAGGCTGGCAAACGCAATGACCGCACCATCTTTACATCGCGCGAACCTGCAGGCGAAGATGCACAGACATCGCTGCAACCTTCATTAAACCAGTCACAGCAACAGAATGGCGCGACACCCCTTCATGTCTCAGACAGCGATATTGACGATGGCTCTCTTCCGTCTTTGGTGGTGCGAAGCTCCCCTCAGAACCATAGAACACAGCCGTCAAAATCTACCGAGCCGATGAGCGAAGACGAAGTCGAGGCGTTGGCGTCGCAACCTTCACGTTCTCAAAATGCAGCTGCTTCACAACGACGGGCAACTTCGGTGCCCGTAACGGTGGAGCCTCAAGATGGCCAAGACCGCGCCGCTTCCGCCCGGCCAGAGGGCACCGAAGAGTCTGGTAGAGCAGACAACCCTATTCAGGTTGCTAGCTCAGATGCGCCGCCCCCTCCTCACGGCAGTGACCATAGCACTAGTGACGATGATGATGGATCTGTTTCGGACGTCAGCTCAGTCTCGTACTCTGACTCCGAGGAGTATGAGGAGGGCGAGTATTTCTATACCAGTTCCGAAGGCTCTCTGCACAATTCGGACAGCGAAGATGGCCTAGGCTCGTGGACGAACACAGACCGGGAGAAGTGGCAAGGTGCAACTGATGCACTTGACGCGGCTTACGACGGCAACTTTGATGTGCGTGCCGTGCTTCGCCATCGCCGGAATCCTCGTCGCGGCTTCGTCGAGTATCGTACCGTCTGGGCAGGATACCCAATCTATTCAACAACATGGGAGCCCGAGTCGCATTTCAACAGTCCCATCACAATGCAGGAATACTGGGCCCGCCAAGGAGGACGGCCTGCCGATATGCCTGTCGACCTCAACGAGTATTCGACACACGACTCCGACACCGACAATGCCGTCGTGCGTCGCCCTCGAAAGCGTGCCCACGAGGCCAAGAAGAAAAAAAGACTCGATATCAGGCGTGATAAGGTTGAACTGCGTCGCTACTTGAACTCACTCGACAAAGCGCGCGCACGACAAAAGGAGAAGGAGGAGGCACGTTACGAGAAGTTCCGTCGTGCCAATCGTGTCGAGCTCGACACGGAGCGAATCCAGGAGAAAGGAACGAGCAGAAGCTACTTGAAGCGGATGGAGAAACTGAATCAGAAGAGAATGAAGCGAAAGGCTGGAGGCGAAGGAGGCGATGCTGTTTCATCCCGGTTTGCACACATGCAGGCCAATCGCAGCATGGCCGATGTCTCGATGAAGGGGCGTGGTGGTGCCACCTCCAGCACGGTATCTGCACGCACGCGTGTTTCGCAATTGGACGACAGCATTCCGGACAACGACGAATCTCAGATGGTCTTCCGTCGATCCGCGCCAGGTTCAGGTCCGAACTTTTCTGGTCTTCGTCCTGCTCCATTGGCACCAATTCGTGACTCCGGCGCGGTTCGCTTCGTAGCAGGTCCGTCATCTGCGGCCAACGCATCCGGCTCTGCTTCGACATCCCAAGCGCCGACTCAACGACCAGCACCAGGGAGCTACAAGGGAGCGCACCGGCGCGAGCCCAAAGTTCAGGTGAAGAACCCCTTTGGCGACTTCCTCAAGAACCTCCATGGCACCGGCGGCAGCACAAGGAACGCGCATGCAGCTGAAGCTGCACCGCCTTTGCAAGCCCCAACGGACGACAACGGTCTACCGATAACTGGTCCACGAAGGCCGTCTGAGGCAAGGAAGCCCAACCTTCTCGTCCTTCAGCCTGTCAAAGACTTCAAAGGCGGTAGTCGCCCGCCACCTTTCGCTCCCGCAGCTCCTTCAACATATGCAGGAAGCTCCGCCTCGTCCGAAGCAGCTGATAATGATCCAATCGGTATTCCGGAGATGAGTGCGGTGCGCAGCCAGTACAACCCGCACCAGCCAGCTCCGGAGTCGGACGATGAGACCACGAAAGCAAGACGGGCGCAAGCGGCAGCAGCAGCCCAAGGTACTGCTCAACCCCCACGAAGCAATCTCGCGCAACGATCTGTGCCCACTGATCCTCGACGACGTGCCAGATTCGCGCCAGATCCAACAGAGTCCGTGGCAGAATCCTGGACACCAGCTGTACAAGACGGGCAATGGTCACCCCAGGATGTCGATGTGTCTGGATGGGATGCTCCCCCCATCGATGATCAGCAACCCCTTCAGATCACGCCTCGCTCGCCGCTCGAAATGGATCCTAGCAGTCGCATCGTTGAAGGGCCTCAGCCGAAAGCTCCGCAACGCGTCGTTTGGCACGGCTGGCTCGAGTTCGTCCCAGGGCATAACGTCATAGAACTCGAAGGCGCACTTCGCGCTTCCGACTCGGTATCGCCAGGCCGCGTGAAGGCCCTGGGCCTTGAGGTGAGCGGGACCTCGCTTCGATTCGATAAGGTCTTGCCCTTCTCCTGGATTCGCGACATTCTAGCAGGTCACAACGCAACGCCGGAAGAGGCAATGTTGCTTGATGCCCATGGGCCAGATGCGGCCCACCACAGATCTTCTCTCGATCAGGTGTCCGAACAAATCAAAGATTTGGACTTGGCCTTGCTCGCATATGCTGGTGACGCTGCTCTTTCCGAGGACGCGATCGGCAGCCAAGGTGTTCCTAGGGGGCGATTGGACTACTTTGTCGCCTTCTCTGGAAAATACGAGATCGATTACATCACTGGGTTGCCTCCTGCCCTGCGAAGCGTGACCGGTCATCCGTACACGCTTTGCGTGATGCCTTTGCAGCTCGAGCATCATCCTGCGCCTTCGCAGCTGATCTCGATGCAGAATGCGCCGGCTCTCGACCCGTCCGTGAGCAATATCTTTGACAGCTCAGTCGGCAAGCGAACGATCGAGGATCTCAAGATTGGACGAAACGAGATTCGCAAAGTTAAGCGAGCAGCGCAGCGATATCGGATCATTCCTCAGCTCTACGAAGGCATCCGCAGCAAATACAACGTCATCTTCCTTGGTCGAAACCCTCCAAGCTACGAAAAGAGCGTGCTGTACTACATGGTGCGCATCTTTGAAGGCGGTGCAAGGACATCGCTAGACGCCGAGAAAGATGCGAAGTTGCTGAAAGACAAGAAGATAGGCGTCAATGTGTTCGTCCGACGCGCAGCCCTCGAAGAGATACTCGACAAAGAGGATGATCAGATGTCGCTGGCTCTCGCAGTCTATCTGAGAAGGTTCAAACGCCAGCCACGATGCAAGTTCTGGACCTTTGGCTTCTCGACCGAGGATCCGGATGAGCGGGTTCGCGAAATCTTCCCGGGTCACGATGGATTGGTGACATTTTCCATGTCTGCCATCCTGGCTGACCTGCTGCGTTCATCGACCGAAGAGAAGGATAACCAGGAGAAAGAGGAGGGCCAATGGACGCAGACTGAAAAGTCTATGCCTCCCTCCGTTCTGTGTCAGGCCGCTTATCACCTCGCGGACAACTGGCGCGTCCGACTTCACCCTTGGATCCGACCTTGCTTCAAGCTCCTCGCCGACCATCTCGAGCCAGTCTGCAGAGCTTTGGGCTTGATCAAGGAAGGCGATGACTTCCCATTCGAAATGATGTTTGAGCTCGAGTCAAAGCTCGAAGATCTTTATACAGCTGCGTTGGTGGAGGAATGGCCTGACGATGCGATCAACGGGCTGCCTTTCGACGAGCCTACTGAGGTGCCAAATGACCCGGAAGAACTGGTGAAGAAGATGGATGCCGAAGTGTTTGCGACTCTTCGGAAAGCTGAGCTGCGCACGATCTCCGATACCAGATTCCACGTCATGGTATCGTGCAAGGGAGTTGAGGAGGAAAAGTCGGAGGAAGAAGCTGCCGGTATTGAAATCGTGAGCTTGGAGGAGTTTGAGCAGAACAAGTGCCGGGAGCTGGCGAAGCTGCCTGGCAACTGATTATTGTACTTTGTATCGTCTGCATGGTTGTTCTTGTAGCAATGTATACCAGTCAAGCCTCTGATCATGTTCCTGTCGTCAGATGTGTAGCTTGACTTGTGTGTTGTTCTGTAGCCGTGTGGCAAGCAAGAGAGGGTCTTTCGAGGTTGGACCCTGAACACGCGGGTTTTGGCGCACAGACGCTTCTGGTTTCGCCTCACATCTCGACTGCTTTGGTTTCTGCTTCCCAACACCATCAACCTACAAACCCCGTCGCAGAGACACTGAATCAGCAGATTCTCGAAAGCGGTAGGAGCGCCTGGTCAATGCCTCCATCACGCTTCGTGAACAGGCCTTAACGAATGCACATGATCACTTTCATCGAAGCGAGACCGGCAGACCTTCTTTTCTAGCATCTCTCAGACGAATCAGTCCCGACCCGGCGCACCAATCCACCACCCATCTCAGTCTTAAAGACGAGCGCACATCGTGAAGGAGTCCTATCAGAGACTCTGTTAAGTGGCTACGAAACAATCACCTAGTGCTTAGCTCACAGCTAAGCTTGCAGCCCACAGTCCATTCGGTCGCTGCCTCTTCAAGCGGTCGGGCAGTCCTATCGACAGTGATTCGGCAACCCACTGAGAAGCCAGCACAAGGAGATTAACATCACCATGGACCGCGACTTCTACTCATTTGTCCGTCTCTCGGATCTCAATCTCAATCTCACCTTCCGGATCTCCTCTCTTCAGGGCAAGCTTGACCGCATATCTCGCACGCAGCTACTCGAGAAGCCTGAAGCGCGGCACTGGGGCGCACAAGAAGCTCAATATCCAGACCTCATTGTCGAGTGTCGACTCTTCTCCGACAATAAGCCACTCAGCGTACCGGTCAAGACTGCTTACAAACCATTCCGAAACAATCATCAATGGAATGAATGGATCACGCTACCTTACAAGCTCTGTGATCTTCCTCTCGGCGCTCAGCTTACTTTCACAATCTACGATGTGGCATCCAGCAACAAGTCACGCGTCATTGGGGGGACAACGCTGCCGCTGTTCAGCAAGAAAGGGACGCTGAAGTCGGCTCAGCATCGCTTGTTCGTTTGGAGGGGAGTCAAGGGCGATGGGAGTGTGGAGACAGCTACACCAAGCAAGGTTGGTGAGATGAAGGATGAGATGGGAAGGTTGGAGAAGCTGATCAAACGGCACGAACGCGGTGATCTGCCCCGGGTTGACTGGCTAGACAAGCTCGCATATAGGCAAGTCGAGAAAGTGTATCAGGCAGAGAGTGAGTCAAGCGACAGGTTGTTCCTTTATATTGATTTGCCAAGGTTCGAGCTGCCTATCGTTTTCTGCGAAGCGGAGTCTAACTTGCCTTCTGCCGACGCTTCGAATGGACTTGCATCGCTTTCGAGCAACTTGGTTGGGGCAAGCTCTGGCGCCGTTGGAGCTTTGCCAGATCTCGCATCCCAAGGCGGACCCAGCAGTGTCGCCTCGACAAACACCAACAATCCAAGCTCCGCGGCAGCAGCAGCAGCGGCCGCGGCAGCTGCCCTTTCTACTGCAGATCCGAATCGAATTACATCCTCTCTCTTTACCATCTTCGACCCTGAGATCGCCAGATCCAATCCCGTCGAAGCCAAGCATCGCCGACTTGTGCGATCGCATAGATCAGGTCCACTTGATCGAGAGCTGAAGCCTTCAGCGGAAGTTAGAGACGAGCTGAACGAGATCCTCTCCTACCCACCAACGCGTGTTCTCACACCAGCGGAGATGGACCGGGTCTGGTCGTTCCGATTCTACCTGACACGCGATCCAAAAGGTCTCACCAAGTTCCTCAAATCCGTTGTGTGGACGGATCAGGGTGAAGCCAAGCAAGCTACAGAAGTCTTATTGCCAATGTGGACCGAACCGGGTCTTGACGATGCGCTCGAGCTATTAGGACCGACATTCAAGGATCCTAGGGTGAGATCATACGCGGTCCGACAGTTGGAGAGAGCTGAAGATGAAGAGTTGATATTGTATCTGTTGCAGCTTGTACAGGCGCTCAAGTTCGAGAAACCTGTAGGACGCAGTCTCAGTGGATCGACCACAGGAGAGAGAGAAAGCGAATCGCGTCGATTACCGTCTGCACGTCAACCGATCAAGTCTCCCAGCAATTCACTCACAAATGACAGCGTAGCAGAGGAAGACAGCAGCGGTCTTGCGGACTTCCTCATCCGTAGGGGCGTTGCTAGTCCTCTGCTTGGTAACAATCTCTACTGGTACCTCGAAGTCGAATGCGAAGATCCAAAGACAGGATCACTGTTCAAAGCTGTCAAAAAGCGGTTCCTTGATCGACTCGGTTCGCTTCCGACTGGGGCCGAGAGGAAGGACACGATCTCGAGACAGGCCACGCTCCTTGCTATGCTTTCGAGACGGGCCAAGGAGCTTCGGTCGAACAGAGATGCGAGACCGAAGAAGATCGAGAAGTTGAGAGCGCTGATCGCTGATCCGAAGAATGGACTGAATCGCTTTGATCCGCCGCTAATGTTGCCGCTCGATGCCAGCATTTCAGTGACAGGGATCGTGGCGGAGAAGAGTACAATTTTCAAAAGTAATCTATTCCCATTGCGATTGGAGTTCACGACTGCGGCTAAATCTTCAGCAACACCTGGTAATGGTGGAGATGATATAGGAGGGAGCGGGCATTTGCCGGATAGTATCACCTCGAGCTTGATGGAAGACGACGACGAAGATTCTCTCATCAATGATGGTAGCAGCAAGGATAAGAAGCCTGCAGACACAGGCAACTATACGCTCATCTTCAAGAACGGCGACGACCTTCGACAGGACCAGCTCGTGATCCAGCTCTTCTCCCTCATGGATCGCCTACTTCGCAATGAAAATCTCGATCTCAAAATGACGCCCTACCGAGTTCTTGCAACAGGCAGTGTCGACGGGATGGTTCAGTTCGTTGACTCGCTATCTATCGCTGCTATTCTCTCAGCACACCAGAACTCCCTTCTCAACTTCCTGCGATCCCATCATCCCTCGCCCACATCCCTCTCGACATACGGCGTTGACCCTCAAGTATTCGAAACGTACATTCGCTCGTGTGCTGGTTACTGCGTTGTCACCTATCTCCTTGGTGTTGGTGATCGTCATCTTGACAACCTACTTCTCTCGTCCGATGGTCATTTTTTCCACGTTGATTTCGGATACATCCTTGGTCGGGATCCCAAACCTTTCCCACCACCCGTGAAAGTGTGTAAAGAAATGGTAGATGCTATGGGTGGAACTCAGTCTCCGCATTACGCGAGGTTCAAAGCGTTCTGCTACACCGCCTTTACTGGGCTGAGAAAGAACGCGAACTTGATTTTGAACTTGGTAGCGTTGATGGTGGATGCCAATATTCCGGATATCAGATTGGAACCAGATAAAGCTGTGCTCAAGGTGCAAGATAAGTTCCTGTTGCATCTAAGTGAAGATGAGGCAATTAAGGAGTTTGAAGGGTTGTTGAACGAGACAAGCTATCTGAGTACGATGTTCGATAGGTTGCATGATATGGCGCAGTACTTCAGACAGTAGCGATCTAGCGATGTAATGGAAGACAGTGTTGCCAGTAGTTGCGAGTGTGTGTACAAATACAGTGTGTCGATGTGACAAGATGCTTGAGACGAGACGTAAATGAAGTACTGAAGTGTATGGTGGAATCATGAAGATCGTTGCGCGAATCTCATACTTGCAGGAGCTCTTGGTGGGTTCCTGTTTGCAGGAGCTCTCGGTGGTTCTCTATTCGCAAATGGTAATGACGTCGATGTTGCTGATGCTGGTGCTGTTGATGTTTGGGCTTGCACAGCAGCAGGTTGCACCGGTGCAGGCGCAGGCGCAGGCGTCGGTGGTGGTGGAGGTTGATTGACCCAACTCAACTTCTGATCTTCCAGAATCTCCTCTACATCGTCGTCGTTGAAATCGCTGGTTTCCTCCCACATCTGACTGAAATCGAGATCTTGCGTCGTCCAGATCCTGTTTCCATCTGCATCTTCTCTTTCTGCTCGTGGACTTGCTGGTTGCTTCCGTGTCAAGTATGTTGGATCTAGTTGTTCGGGTCGTGTCCCGAAGAGCGAGTGGTGGGAGAACGCTGTTGGCGGTAAGATCCATGACCGCTCCCGTAGCCGCTTGTGACGTTCTCGATCTTCCTCTATCCTTCTCTGCATGTCATTTGGAGGCAGTAAGGTGAGTTCGCGACGCTCGGGCGAGAGAGCTAACAAGCTCGCCTTCCTCACTTCCAACACTTTCTCCAGATCCTCCAGTGTACCTCGATCGAGAATAAATCTCGCTTTCCACGCTGCGATGATCTTGCTCACGGCTGGCACATTGGGAAATGCATCCCATCGACCTTCTGGTATTACTAGATCGAGTAGGGCGTAAAGGTCACGTTCGAGGTAGCGTTTGAAGAGAGCTCGAATGGTCGGCGATAGCGTTTCGTCGGTAAAGATGCTATCGATGAGGAAGAAGAGGTTAATACGACGGTTGGTTGAGCCGGTCTTGCACTCGTCCATGATGCTTTCCCAGAGTTCAGAGTGCATTTGAGGGCCAAATTCGACGATGAAGGAAAGAGCCTTTTGAATGGTAGGTAGAGAGGCGTTGACCCTTTGAAGGGCTGCAACGAACCGTAGACGGACTTGGAAAGGATCCATATTGGTTGTGCTGTCCCAATGTTGGGATGAGGTGGTGATCCGGAGGAAGAAGATGGCAGATCAAGGAACTGACGCTTTCCGCACTTTGACTCGGAAATCGGATATGTGGAGCACGCAGTCAACCGAGTGACACGCCAAAAGCACACACAACACACGCTTCGAAGACCAACACTTTCCAACCTTCAGTTTCGGACACCCCGACGATTGATACAGTATCAGATCGCTTCTTCTTCACTGTCACGACATCTCCTGATGACGTAGCGGGACGTGATAAGACCAATACTTACACAGGACTGCTAGTGTCAATGATCTTCAGCAATGCCGTCAAGCCAAAAACTCCAGCTCGAATTCGCACAGCGTGACATCTCGTTTCAATACGCACAGTTGTGCGTGCCTTCGAATTGCCCAACAGGCATCTACGTCCAGCTCGATGATGACGACACGCACCGTGAGTAACAAGGTATCAACTGAGTATAGACGAGCTGCCGAAATTGACCAGTCTCTCCATGTATGTCAATATGACGAACAGTATGGCACGCAGTGATCTTTGTTCAGAACGGTCCGTTCAGCGGAGGGATCTTCCGATTTGACATCGTCTTCCCAGCCAATTATCCCTCCGCAACACCTCAAGTCTTCTTTCCACCGACGCTGCTTCATCCCTTGGTTGACCCTGACACAGGTCGTCTGTTGCTCAGCTCGGAATTTCCGACAGCATGGCGACCACGACAAGACTTTGTCTTCCACATTTTGAAGTTTGTTAGAAGTGCGTTCCAAGAAGAAACACTCGAAGAACTCAGGGAAGGCATTGTGGCTAATACTGAGGTATTCAGGATGTTCCGCACACATCGTACTCTCTTCAACAAGCTGGCGCTACAATCTGTTGCGCTATCGACAGCACCTTCAAGCCTATACGACGTGAGCGGCGGCAGCGGCTTCCCCAATCCAAGCATCGGCCTTAACCTCGCCAACCCAGTAAAGCCCAGCGACCCGGCCTCTACAGCATTCAAAACGGCAAGTCGGCCCATTCGGACAGAGGAGGCCAATGGAATCCTCTTTCGCAGGCTCGAAGACGACGAAATGGCAGCACTTAGACGAGACATATTTGGCGACGAGGAAAGCACTTTCGACTCGCCTTGAAATTCGAATGGTCGGTACTTTCAATGGAGACTCAAATGTCTGATGTAGCTAGCATTCTCTCTTCTCAATATACCCTTTTCTCTAAGCGTGCGGTGCGTGTGGCAGCAAGGGGGAAATTGGCGATGTTGAGACAGGAAAGATCAACAATTTGAAGGCAGTCTGTTCTATAATCTCCAAGGTGCCAAAGTATACTGTTTCGCTCTGTGCTGTTTTCTGACGGCTTGTGTAATGCTAGCATCCAATGCTTTGATTCCTCAGATGGTGTAAGAAAGGAGGAAGTCCATAGCAATGTTTTGTCACTTTGTGAGAGACTTTTAAGGCAAGCAATGGGCAGAGAAGTTGTCCAAAAGAAGCAAGTTATGTCCGCCAGAAGTCCTTTTAATGTTGAGGTCCAAAGACTTTGAACATGTGATGAAGAGAAAAGTTGTGATTCATGCGTTCTGAAACTAGAATTGTGAGCATCAAGCCCTTCAGGCATTTGTCAAGACTGCAGGGTCTGGGAACTGCTGTGGTCTGCAGTTGCATTGGACAGGCATGGAGAGGTCATAGGATTGGGCTAGTAGAGAATGGGTGCTGTTTTACGTTTGCATATGGCTAAGAAGTAATACATGCAATGGGGTCAGGAGGTATCCTGATGGTTAGATACAAGCTTAGGAAGCATGTGGCAGTTGGTTGCTCCTTGATCCTAGCGCTGCATTTAGGAGCCAATGGGCCAAAAGACTCAAGCACATGTGTCAGGCCTAACAATTGATAGGTGGGGGGATCATGAGCAATGCAATCTGCTGGCTCAAGTTGTTGCCATACATTCTTCACTATATGTGTTGGGAAGAGCGCATCCCAGAGCCGAAAGCGAGCTGTATGCAGCTGTGTGTTGCCACTGCGTATACATTGTAGCTGCAGCAACATAATGTGCTTGAGCTCTTCTGCGTTCAGCGGCTGTGCATTGCGTCCCTCACCTGGATTCTTGATGGACCATAGGTTGAGCTGTGGCCAAAATGGTTTTGCTCCATCTTTGATACAAAGGCAGGCGAAATACATAGGGTCAGTAAGAGTTCAGCATTGCAGAATCAACTTATTTGGACTCACCCTTGACGCCCGCTCTCTGTTGGCTCTGAAAGCAGCAAATATGTTGCCCTTGCCGAGATAACGCAGCTCTGGCACATCCTCTTTGCCGTCCTGGCAGTCTCGTTTTGCTCTGGAGCGACAAGCAGTGCAACAGTTGACAAGGATCGTCTGGCCAAGGGGGTTTGGCAATGTAATTCGATAGCATCTGTCAATGCAAAACGGCTTGAGTTAGTTGGTTATGTCTGACAAACTGTGCTGAATCATACTTACCTGAGGTTGTGAAGGATGCAGAACTGGCAGCGAGCTTGTCGTTGCTCTGGCTTCTGCCATTCGCAAATCCTCCCTCAAACGGTCCTCTTGAGCCTATCATCGATGTTATTGATGATCTTTCCCCCTTCATCAAGCCATGCTGTTGGTACTCTGCAATGGCGAACGTTGAAAGCAAGTACAACAACATGAAAGCTGTCTGCCCAGGCATGCACTTCCCTGAACAATGCGTGGTTGCGGTCGCCAGCTTCTTCTATTGCCAGATCGCTGTTTGCATTGCAGGTGCTTCGAATGAGGTTGAACGTCGGCTCCGCTAAGGCAGCAAGAGCTGCAGAGGCTCTGCCTTCAGCAACCGATCGTGCATGAAAGGGATCGGAGTACCACTTGTCCCAGTCCAAGTCTGCCCCTTCTAAATCATCTTCATTAATGATTTCATTGTCGCTTGAGCTAAGTGGTTCGTTGAGTGACGACATTGTGAAGGGGGAGGAGAAGTGAGAAGGCATATGGATGGTGGAGCAGAGGAAGTGAGGAATCAAGTAGCATTCGGCGGGCAGGTCACAAGCTCTAAGAGACCTCAGACGCAAACTGCTCCCTCTCTTCTGTGCGCATTGTTCCAGTTCTGCTGCCTGCGCAGAAACTTCATATGTAAGCTGCAACAACCAGATGCACAACAGGTGCTTTGGTGTCGCAGCCAAAATCAAGACAAAGGTTCTCATATCTCACGCAAACACAGACAAAGAAGTTCATGTGGGGACTGCCTCCCACTCAACGCGGACATTAGCCGCGGCAAATGATATTGAATATGCAAACTAGTCTACAACTACAACTTGTGCGATGAGACTGCATTCCTCATGACGAGGGCAACCGCATCGTGGTTCTTCTTGCGCTTGATGGCCTTTTTGAAATCGGCCATATTGATGTTGTGCTTCTGGGCGATAGTGCCCAGATGCTTCAAAATGGATCGACCGAGTTCAGCTGTATAGATTAAATTGGTCAGTATCGCAATTGCAGAGTTTTGAGATGCTAAAGGATCTGACTTACTTTTGTGGAGAGGAGGCAGGTGAGTGGGAAAGGCCATCATTGGAGTTGGGCGAGGTACAGCAGGAATGGCAAAAGGTTCCTGGATGCTGGATGGGGGTGGGAATATGAGCGCTGTTTTTGCGGTCTAAACAGACAATAATTTGGACGATAACAAAGCAGACGATGATGCTGCGCATGATCTCAGCCAACGTTGCTCCATTGAAGGCATCAAAGGTGATTTTGGTGAGTGGTGCAAGGATGGGTGTCAACAAGCGCTGCCAAATAAGGTCAGCAAGGGTGGGAGGGGGTCATCTGGCCCAAAAAAGCGGCATGGCGGAGAGGGTACAGATGATTTTGGTGGATAGGCGGAGAGTGGCGGTAGTGATGATGATGGTTGGAAGACAGAAAGAATGTACATCCCTGGGTTGATGAAAAGGAGAGTTGCGCACAATGCGGGATTGATTGGACAAAGGTCGGTGGAACAAAGGTGGATGGAACAGAGGTGGGTGAGTGATGTGAGGCGATCCAAAAAAAAAGCCATCATGGGACTTAAGCAAGGCACAGCAGGACTGGCAAAAGGTTCCTGGACAGGGATGGGAACATGAGCGACGTATTTACGGTCTATGTAGACCAGGATCTGGACAATAACATATTGTTCTTGCTGAAAGGGAGGAGCAGGCAGAAAACAGCTTCCTTGATAAGGGCGAGCAGGTTCTTCTCTCTTTTGTTGGAGTGGCTAGCCCAAGCAAGGGACTGCAGCCACAAGATATGGAAGCATATGCCCTTCTCCTTGTCACTGTTGCAACAAGTCTTGTGCCATCAGTGCCAAAGTCACGCCTGCCACTGCCTTTCCCTTCTCACTTTGCTTCGCTTCGTTGTATCTTTTCATGATCTTGCGCTTTTCCTCCTGCAGAGATGTTCGGAGCGATGTCACCACCTCGAAAGCGGCTCTAGCATGAAGATGCTTGTCCTGGTCCTGGGCCGCAAGGCGTTTGAGCGCTTCCTTGACAGGAGCCTTGATCGGCTTTTGACTGTAGGGCAAGGGGAGAACGAGGGGCTTCTCTGCCTTAGTGGCTACTTCCTGGTATTTGGCGTACAGATCTGCAAACGGCTTGTGGTTCTCCACGGTGTATTTGAGCTGTTCTTGATGTGGCATGTGCCTCTTTCGATAAGGTGTCTGCGACGGCACCACACCAGCTCCACGAAAGGCAGTCGAATGGTTTTCTTCATCTTCAGTTGCAATATCAAGAGCAATGCAACGGTGAGCAAAGCCAGAGAGGGCGGCCTCGTTATAGTTTGTCGCTTGTAGCATAGCATCCTGGTGTGACTCGCCAGTGCGGAGGCCGATGAGATCGAAGGGGCTGATGCCGCCGGTATAGTTTCGATTCAGTGCGTCTCCTTCCATGTCATGATCGAGCAGCTCACGCGCCACCGCACTGCTGAAGAGTGTCCTCACCGGCATTGCAAAGTCCTTTTGCAGCCGATGGAAGGAAGCATAAGGCAGACCGATGCTCCACACTAGTGGTCTCAGATGGGCACATGCGTCTATGGAGCCCCATTCTTGTTCAATTACTGCGTGACAGGGCATAGGAGCATCTCCGACTCCAACAAAGTAGTGGCTAGCAAGGACAAGAGCTCTTACGAGTCCAATGTGCATGATTTGTGAGGTTCCGAAACCTCCCTACTGTATTTGCTCTGTACGGTGAATCGAAGCACAGAGAGCCCGCTCCGGATCAGCGAAGCCCTTCGTTTTTGGGCAGAGCCAAGCTTGCTCGTTCATACGTTCTTGCTGTCTCTACAAATCCCTACACTTTTGCAAGCAGTCAAGACGGCACTCATTCGTTGCGACAGCACAGCTCAGAAAAACGCTCGTTCGCTTCTGAGTCAATCTAGGTTTTTGGCGTGGTCGGCCACCGCAGTAATGATTCGCCTTCGCAGATCGGACGGCATGCGGTGCCTACAAGGTTCTGTTGCCGCAGATGACGTCTTCAAAATGAGAGCGGTGTATATGAAATACATGCTCTTGTTCAGATTACGACGGGAAGACCCGGCTGAGTTGTGTGGGTGTCGACGACAGGGCGCCATTTTGCTTTGGAGGAAGGAGGCGATGCAAGGGTCCATGCTCACGAAGCGTTGATGTGTTCGAGGCTGTACTTGCAAAAGGACATCCGCGGATCACGAAAGTGAGAGAACCGTATTGGCAGTGCGGGGTTATGAGCTGCCGAAAGTGGATCACAACTTCGCACAGAACGCAGTCGATTGGCTTCCTACGGAAGCGCCGGCGACCTCGCCGAACGACTGACAGGTCGGAAGACTTTGCTCCGAGTCACAATCAGTCAATTGTTATCTTGACCCCTTTTCAGTCGGTAAGACCTCTCTTCTCAATCACTGACTCAGTCGCATGGTCATCGGAACAGCGAGCTCAGTCTGTTGTATCTCGACTCTCTTTAAGTTGAGCTGATGATTGCATGAGAGCGGTGTTTGAAGAGATGCCGCCGATTTAAATGAAGATCAGGCACAGACGAGACACACAATGTCATTCACTACCTCTCGAAGCCGAAACAGATTGACTCGACCACAGCCGTATGACTCCGAGGTGAGCTTTGGCATGCATTGCTGCAGCGGCTTCCGGATCGACAAGAGGTTGCCAGATGGTATCAAATGCTGATTGCTAGACACAGCCCGCTCAAGAGTAATCTTAAGCGCCCATTCCCAAAGCGTGGTTGAGATTGGAGACTGTTTGAGACGCATCGGCTCTGATGGTGCCGAAAAGCTGAGCTGCAGCTCGCATCTTTCCGCATTTCAAATCAGAGCCAAAGCTTCTTTTGACACCGCGGAGGTGCAGTAAGGGTCCAACACAGCAAACAACGCCAGGAGCACACACCGCAACTCATTTTCAGTGTGTGGTAGCCGACTGTCGGCTAATCAAAAGCAAGAAGGAAGAACAAAGCTGCTCATACCAACACAGTCAATCGTGTGATACTCTTATCAAGCTGTGCTTTCTGATCAAGTACGCCGTGGAATTCAGTAATAAGCTCCATTTGCTTTCCATGTTACCGTCCCTACTCTCGATCCAACCAAACCCCGTCCCACCATCATCTTCTACCTAGTCACCTTACGACATTGCCCTTGGCTGTGCCTGTTCCTTGAACGTTGGTAAGGCTCGGCCTCTTTCCGGAACTATAAGAGCCCGCCAACGTGCTCGTCTGTCCATACCAACGGACAAGACCGACTACCATGGCGACAACACAACAGCTGCTGCATGAGCAGCCAAACCAACACCTCTCATATACATCGGTGCCGCTCATCTTTGACGCCTACCTCCCTGTCGCGCTCGTGGTCGCGGTGCTTGTCCTTCGCATCTGGCCAAAGCCTGCGAGCACATCGCCTTCTTTTCTGGCTCGAGTCTTCACCTCCTTCGTCACGCCAGAAGATGTACACGAATACGATCGTCTCGAGGCCAAAGCACGCGAAAGTGACAGCCAAATCCAAGCATCAACGAACTCTTCAGCTTCACACACAGACGTCCACTCCAAGAATGGATACGGTGCTACTGCAAATGGCAAGCAAGTCGCGGGCCTTGCTGCTAAGTGGGCGTCATCACACGATGCAGATGATAGCGAGACCGCGCCTCTCCTAGCCGGGTCCTCGAGGTCGCAGGATGCGATCGTCTCTACTGAGAAACCGGCAAAGCAGCCTTCCTCCGTTCGATTCGGTCTCTCCATTGTCAATGCTGCTCACTTGCTCGCCTGGATTGCTGCTCTCGTCTTCGCCTGCTCAGGCGCACGAATGGCTGATCATCTCGGAACTGAGGCCGGCTTCCAGAACGCAAGTGGTCTTCAACTCGTTGCTGCCCTGCAAGCTATCGGCTGGATCTATGCAACAACATCCTCGTTCTTCTTCCCTTCACCTACTCCGCCATACACGCTTCTCATCTTCTACTCGCTACAGCTTGCCGGCTCGGCTGTCTCAGCCTACCATTCGCTCTTCAGTGTTTCTCATCCCCCTCTTTCACCGCCTCATCGAAGCCAACTAGCGCCTCCTATTTTCTGCCTTCTTTCAATTGCGCTCACCCTGTTCGCCTCGGGGCTCATCACTAGCCTTCCTCTACAAGTCTACGATCGAAACCCGCAATACGATCGAAATGGCTATCCACCGCCCCTCGAGGACTACTGCACTCTTTGGGAGTGGCTCAGCTTCAATTGGCTCAACGAGATCATCCGCGTCGCTCAGACTCGCCCTCTTGAGGAGTCTGATGTCTCCCAACTCAGCAAGCTCTCCAAAGCACAGGTGCTCCTCACCAACATGCGTCGTGTCCAACGCGCTGACAACGAGAAGTACGAGCAGGCAAAAGCCCAAGTCGAGGCAAACACCGCTCACACCACTCAACAAGAACAGGAGAGGGCTGCTGCCGAGGCCGACAAGATCAAGCCCAACATTTTGCACCAAATCTTTTGGATGAACTCGAGAGATCTGGTGCTTGACTTCCTTCTCACTCTGGTCTCATACACGTTAGCCTATGCGGGTCCTTTCTTCCTACGTCAGATTTTGGATGCGTTGCAGAGCTACGAAGAACCTCAACAAGGCTTTGCAGCTGCATACCACGTCTCTGACCTTCCGACATCGGGATCTTTCACCGCTTTCACCACAGCATTTCAAGGACATTTGATCCACTACGCCTCCCCAGTTCTAAATGCCGTCAGTTTCAAAACCTACGACACCATCGACCCAGCTAAGAAACGCGCGTTCCTGTACGCCACCTTTGCTCTGATCGCTTCCGTCATCAAGACCCAGACCGATTTGCAGCACCTCTACTACAGTCGACGTGCTGGTGTTCGCATAAAGTCCGAGCTCACGTTGGCCATCTATGACAAAGCTCTTCGCCGAAAAGACATCTCTGGCTCTTTGCAGAATGCCGCCTCGACTGCTGGCAACAAGGAGGGCAAAGATGATGCCAAGGAGACAGTAGAGGACGACAAGACCTCAGCCAGTGTCGGTAAAGTTGTCAATCTCATGTCAACGGACGCCAACTCCATCGCCAACACCGTCACCGCTCTATACATGGCTTATTCTGCACCTTTGGAATTGGCCATCGCTTCCATTTTCCTTTACCAGCTGCTTGGCTGGTCCGCTTTTGTTGGTGTAATTCCAGCGCTCGTTCTCATGCCACTTCAGCAGCGCATCACCGTCATGTCCCAAGAAAACAACAGGCAGCTGCTCAAGGCAAGGGACAGACGTATCACTGTCCTTAATGAACTCATCCTTTCGGTTCGATTCATCAAGTTCTTCGCTTGGGAACGAGGCTGGTCAGAGCGAGTCTTGCGTGCCCGCAAAGAAGAGGTCAAGGTGCTTTACCGCGGAACCTGGATTCTGTCCTTCCTCTTCTGGAGCTTCAATCTGGTTCCACTCTCCTTCACTGTCTCGGCTTTTGCCTCGTATACCTTGGTTCAAGGAAAGCAGCTCGACGTTGCCACCGGCTTCACCGCTATCGCCCTCTTCAGCATGCTCAGAAATCCGCTCAATGTTCTACCTTTAGTCATCAACATGGTCTTCCAGGCTAAGGTGTCTATGGAGCGCATCAATGCTTTCCTGCATGAGGATGAGGTGCCGGATTGGGTCGTCAAGAACTGCAACGCTCATGCGGAGCAACAAGCGACCAAAAGCGACGCTTTGGATCGTACCATCGTACTTGACGGGGCTACTTTCCGTTGGGAGTCCACGAAACCGGTCGAAAAGACTACACAGTCTGCGAAACCCAAGCCTGCAAAACGTTCTCTACTATCGAAGCTCAAGTTCTGGCAAAAGAAGACATCGCCGACGCCTGCTCAAGAGGCAGAGAGCATCACGAATCAAGACGGCAACTCCAATGAAGCGGAGCCCTTCCACCTTACTGCATTGAACTTCCGTCCTCCAGCTGGGAAGATGACCCTGGTATGCGGTCCGACTGGCTCCGGCAAATCCTCACTGCTCTCGGCTATTCTTGGGGAGATGGATCTTATCGACGGCACCGTTGCATTGCCGAAGCGTCCTCTGCAATTGCTGAGTGGAGGCGTCGCTTATTGCTCCCAGACTGCCTGGCTTGAGACTATGAGCATCAAGGACAACATCGTCTTCGGCCAATACTTCGACACGGACCGGTACGACAAGGTCCTTGATTGCTGTTGCCTCAAGCCAGATCTCTTGACTTTCCCCGATGGTGATCAGACCGAGATCGGAGAAAATGGTGTCTCGCTCTCTGGAGGTCAGAAGGCTAGAGTTGCACTAGCACGTGCAATTTACTCGCGATCCCCCATCCTCCTCCTCGACGATGTTCTGGCGGCCGTTGACTCACACACTGGCAAGAGGCTTGTTGACGACTGCCTGTGTGGTGACCTGGTGCAGGGCAGGACAGTGGTGTTGGTCACACATCATGTCGAGGCCGTGCTTCCGCATGTCGCACAAGTCGTTATGCTCGAAGCAGGTCGAATCCGTGCGAGTGGCTCCCCAGCCGAACTGAAGTCGGAGGGACTGCTCTCGGTGCTAGTGCAAGAGTCTGCAAAGCCCAAGAGTCCCGACAGCAAAGGCAAGGAAGCCGCACTAGACCAAATCAAGAATGAAGAAGCCAAAGATGCTGCCGTTATGGCCGAGGCTCAGTCAAAAGCTGAGACATCCGCGAAGGCCGATCATTCAGCCAAGGCTGTTGAGGCCAGACCTGCAGGGGCCTCGGGAAGAGGAAAGCTCGTCAAAGCAGAGGGCAAGTCGGTTGGCAACGTTGCTCGAGAAATTTATGTGACGTACCTCTCCGCCTTTGGTTGGCTGGCAGCAATCCTTGTTCTGTTCGTTATAGTGTGGTCGCGCGTCGGCGATGTCCTGGAGAAGTACTGGCTATCTTTCTGGGGAAATGCTTACCTGCGTCAACCGAACGATGGCGTTCACTACAGACTGCCTGACCCGAAGAACAATGTGGTGCCTTACCTGGTTATCTACACTGCAATCCCGTTACTTGCCGCTGTTGGTCAGATTATGGGCGTTGTCGTCGTTGGAATCTTTGGTGTGAAAGCAGGCACCAACCTTTTCACGAGAATGCTCAAAAGCGTGGTGCGATCCCCAACTCGCTTCTTCGATCAGACCCCGACGGGCCGAATCCTCAACCGCTTCACCAAGGACGTCGAGACGGTCGACAGCACGCTCGCCGGCAATGTCCGCCAGCTTCTTTCTTTCTCTATTCTCGCATTTTTTGGTTTTGCGGCCATGTCCGTCACTGTGCCTAAGTTTGTGCCCCTCTTGGTGCTGGTGGTATACTTCTACTGGCGAACAGCCAAGGCGTACATGGGAGCAGCTCGGGATCTTCGTCGACTTGAATCGGTGACACGATCGCCCATCTTCCAGTCCTTCTCAGAGCTGCTTATCGGGATTGGCACAGTTCGAGCTTATGGCGCGCAGGATCGCTTCTTGGAAACGCTGTTCAGACGCCTCGATGCCACTCAGAGCTGTTACAACCTGTTCTGGATGGCCAATCGATGGCTGATGCTGCGGTTTGATCTCCTAGGTGCTTTTGTCGTTTTTGGCGCTTCAGTATGTGCGCTTGCAGGTGGTATCGATGCTGGTTTAGCGGGTATTGCAATCACTCAGGCGCAGTCGTTGGTTATGGGAATGTACTGGGCCTGCCGTTGCTGGACGGGCTTCGAGATGGATCTCAACTCGGTGGAGCGCATGCACGAATACTTAGAGTTGCCTCAAGAGCCTCCTGCGATTATAGAAGGGAATCGCCCTCCTCCTAACTGGCCATCAAAGGTCAACAGCCGCGGTATCCAAGTCAACGGTCTCGTTCTCAAGTATGCGCCAGATCTCGATCCTGTGCTACGTGGTGTCAACTTTGACATTGGAGCTGGAGAGAAAGTCGGCTTAGTTGGCAGGACTGGTTCAGGCAAGAGTACGCTCGCTTTGGCTTTCTTCCGCTTTGTCGAGTTTGAGGAGGGTTCGATTGTGATCGATGACGTCGACATCAGCAAGATTGGTCTTGAAGATTTGAGGAGTCGACTGACCATCATTCCACAAGACCCGGTGCTGTTCAGTGGTACGATCCGCGAGAATCTGGATCCTTTCAACGAGCACACTGACGAAGAATGTCTGCTGGCATTGCGTCGTGTGAATCTCAGAACATCTCCTATCAACACTGCTGCACCGAGCGTCCTTCCCAGCCGAGCTGGTTCAATCCACGAATCGACGGCCGATGTCAACGTCTCTACCGACGCATCCTCAACTGCCGTCAACTCGGTTGTTCCAGCTGGACACGGGACAGGAACTACCATCTTCAGTCTCGATACCAAAGTCTCCGAAGGCGGTAGCAACTTCTCTCAAGGTCAACGGCAGCTCATCTCGATGGCCAGAGCCCTTCTTCGATCAACATCGATCATCTTTATGGATGAAGCGACAGCCTCAGTCGACTTCGAGACTGACACACAGATCCAGCGAACCCTTCGAGCGCCTTTGGACGCCGACATCAACGCCAAGACCACGATTATTACGATTGCTCACCGCCTCAAGACAATTATTGATTATGATCGGATTTTAGTGATGGACAAGGGTGTCATTGCAGAGAATGATTCGCCAGCTGCACTGTTGGAGAAGAAAGGTATCTTCTACGAAATGTGCAGGAAGACCGGAGAGTATGACGAGTTGGAGATGCTCGCGAAGCATGCTGCTGGCAATCACGCTTAGACATGTGTCTTTTTGTAGAACAAAGGAATGTTTCTGAATGACTATGGAATCTCATGCTCAATCTAGTGTATGCGCTACCTTGCTTCTCATTCTAACCCGAGCTGAACCTCGCAGACTCAAGTGTGCCTCTCTACAGTACGTAAGTTGCACCTGATGGTGTCGTGAACTGTGTGTATGTGAGTGACGGCTGTCAACCGAATCTCGGAACGCGGGAGACCGGTTTGAAGAAAGTGCTACAAGAAAGAAGGCAGCAGACCGCGGTGTGTAAAATGTGATATGACAAATATGCAACCGCGTTGCAGGTGTCCAAAGCGGAGCTGAGCTTCTCCCGTGTTGCTTCCGAGAACAACACCATATCCTCTTCACTCTCACTTGGCATACCATCTCGCCATCTCAGGCATCTCCAATCAAGCCGACAAAAGGCTCTTGGCCCTTTCCCGAAGAGCACATACCCGAAGCAACGCTCATGATTGTCACCAGGCCCGCGAGTGCTCCATTTGCATAAATTAACCCACGTTGCACGGCCTCACATCACACCTTCCCGCCTTGATAAGCGGATTTAATTCGCTCCACAGATACCCGCACATATTCATCACCACACCGACGGCAACCATGGCAATGCTCTCCTAGACAGAAAACTGTTCATCCATACGACAGGAAGAAGCGCGACACGAGGCATGTTCGCATCATGCCCACCTCCACTTCTTCACCCTCGCCCATCATGACTCCGTTCGCATCTGCCGCGATAGGGGCCAAGACATCCCGCAATCATACACACATCGGGTCTTCTTCGTCATCTAGAAGCGCTGCCCCGTCCAGCAACTCCCTTGCCGATTTATACAACAGGAGGCATCAAGAAGAAAGTCGGAAAGAACGGACTTCTTCTAGTTCATTGGCTGACCTATACAACAAGGTCTACGAAGACGAGCAACTGGAAGAGGAAGACAGAGCTGAGACCAGTTCGAGACGACGCAACGTAGTCTCATCTAGAACAAGAACTGTCGCTGGTGCGCCAACGAGCTCCAAATGGCACCCTCGCGCAGTATCGATACTTTCCAGCGACGAAGCAACACCTGAGCCGCCAGATCTTGATGCGGACGAGAGCGATGAGCTCGAAGAAGATGGCGCCGATGAAGAGGATGACGATGCGGTCGAGATCCAGTCTGTACCGTTGAGTCCCAGTCGTGGTAGAAGCAGTGCCCGCAGCGACTCGGTCAAGATCTTACCCGATGGTCCAGAGGTTGTATTTGTGTCACAGTCATCCATTCCACGCCGAGGCGCGCTTGGCTCCTCCTCATCGAAACGGCTGGTTGTCGATAGCGACGACGATGATTCGGATGGTCTGAAATCACCAGAGCCGGATCTTCCAAGCGCGTCAGGCACTAGCTCGAATGCTCCGCTCGCCCGCCCGCATCCTTCCCCGCGAAAGCTCGTCGTACAATCGAGTGCGAGCCGGACACCTGATCAAGAGTCAGATCTCTCTATACCACCTCTTGGACCACAGGATCGGAAGGGAAAGATAGTTCCGCAGCGAATTTTACAGAGCACGCAAGAGGACGAGTCGCTGAGTTCCTTACAGCGGTCCGACTCAGCAGTACCCCTCCAGGCGAGCCGCGCCGCGAACTCGGCTTCACTTGTCCGCTCTGACTCGGCGCTCACGGATCTGCCAGGCCGTCAGTCACATGTCTCGCCTTCCGACCTCGATGACATTGTCGTTATCAGCGACTCGGAGATGGACAGTCTGCCACCGAGACCACCTTCCGCTCCGCAATCAGATATCGATGCTCGGAGAGCATCGACAAGCAGAAGCAGCGCAGAGGACAAAGACGCAACAGAAGGGAACGCTCCACTCGGCGTGCAATCAGCGGCAGGATCATCGTCTGAGCCTATGTCAGGAAAGAGCAGCTCCCCGTCCGCAGCTGAGGTCGCCGAGCGATCTGATCAGTCACAGCATCAAAGCACATCGATAGAAGAGGACGCACATTCCGCAGCAGAAGCAGAATCATTTGCGGCCTCAGCTGGTCACACTGACACCCCTATCAACATCGACGCTAGAATTGCACAAATACAAGCGACTGACTCGACCACTGTGGCGCCACCTGGAGATGCCTCAGACAGCGACGTGCAGCGGCGATATCCCAAGCGAGCCCGCAATGTAACCGACTACAATGTCAAGCGCATATTCGAGAGGTATGATCACGCGCAGAGCGCTGATGCGGTCACCCCTACTGTGCACGTCTCTGCACCAGCGTCGAAGCCGAAGAAAGACCCTTTGCCGGTGATCAAGGCCTCGTCAGAGTTTCTGGATGCTCTCCGAGCAGGAAAGCCGGACCAGGCGAGCAAGGATAAGACGCCCTCGTCTTTCGCTGCCTTTCTCAGAGCCAGATTCAATGCTGAAGCCGTTGCCCCCACTGCCAACGCTGATGCTGAGACAGGTAGCGCAGCCAATCCTCGCCAACTCACACAAGCAGATGCGGAAGCGATGACCCTGCAACAGATCCTTCCGACAACGCCATGGGATGTGTCCGTTCGCACAGATGACAAAGCCAGCTTATGGCAACTCAAGCCCAGCACGCGTCGCTGGCTTGGCATTTTGGGTCAAAATCGATACAGCAATACTGCAGAAGAGTTGCAAACCCCTACGCTCAGCCAACGCACGCCGCTGGGCCTTACCCTTTGCTCCCTTCTCTCGTCTCATTTCGAAACGCCACTTCCTCCTGCAGAATTGCGTGAAGAGCTTGACAGTTTCGACAACGTCGGCACCATCGGCCGCCCAACAGACGCCTTCGTTCTCGAAAGCGCTTCTCGCCGAATCCGCCATGGTCGTGCCTACAAGCTCCCGCTCCCCGAGCCTCTTCGTCCATTTCTCGACATGGAGCATCAAGAGTTCGTCCGGCTCGAAGAGCACTCTGAAGAAATGGCGCGGCTCGCAGAAGACTGGAAGGCACGTGAGGAGGGCAAGATCATGGTTGAGGTGGAGAACCCGGACTATATTCAATCGCAGTACGATACCGCGGGTAGGAAGAAATTTTCCAAGATGAGGCCTGAGACAGGAGGTGAGATCAACATGTACTTTGATATGAAGAAGGGCGAGGGAGTTGTCAGGGAGGAGGAGGAAGGAAGAGTAAAGATTGTACGACGGATGTCGCCAACAAAATCGCCAAGTGCGAACAGGCTTGCTGGCTCATCAATGTCCATGAGGGAAGCAACTGATGTTGAGGAGGAGGAGGTAGAGGCAGAAGGTGGTTCAAGTGACGAGGAGGGTACACCATCGCCTGTGGGTGGGCCGAGTCGGGGTGTGCAGGCGGGATTCGAGTCGCCGCTACCGGCTTTCGAGCTCAATGTTCCGGCTCCATCTGAAAGACGCCCTGAACTCGCTTCTACAATTGCTCAAACGAAGACTTTGTCTGACAACGCTTCAACGTCCCTCAAGACTGGCTCAAGGTCGTTGATGGACGCCCTTTCGACGATGAAGGCCAAAGCTGCGGCACCACCTCCGCCGAAGAGCCCCTCAGTAATCAAATCGAAAGCAACGTCGTCAAAGGGTTCTCGAGATCTTCTTTCCTATTTTAAATCACAAACGTCGCCACCACAACAGGGTAGCATGTTTACGAAGCCAACAGCTGCGTCTTCATCTGCCAGCATAAAAGGCAAAGCTCGAGCTGTCGATGACGACGTTGTTGAGATGCAAGCTTGGCCTCACACAAGTCGAGGGTCAGGCAATCAAGTTGTTGTGGACCTCACTCACTCTTCGTCCGCTTCGGAGAGCATGGCTGCGCCGCTACCCCAGCAGAAGCCTAAGCGAGTTCGATCACCTTCGCCTTCCATCTCTTCTGCGAGCAAGCGAACCGCGGAGCCAGCAAAGAAAAAGAAGACGGTTGGTCTCGGTATCGAAAGAGACGCTCTCCAGAGGGCTGAGGAAAAGAAGCGACAAAAGGAAGCAGAGCGCCGTAGAGCCGAAGAAAGCGACGAAGACGACATTGACCTGCTTGATTCGGAAGACGAAGCAGCTCTCATAGACGGGCGAAGATTCCTTGACAAACCTTCCCCGACTGCACCGAATGGAGCTGTCAAGCGCAAGAAGACCCACAGGAGCAACGATAGCGATGCAGATTCAGACGCTCAACCTGCTCCTGCTGCACTTTCTCGAAAGAGCTCAAACCAGAAGACGTCTGCAACTACATCAACATCAACAGCAGCGAAAGTCGCAGCAGCACAAGCAAGGAACATGTTTAGATCACCAAGCAAAGAACCCGTACTTCCCAAACGAACCCCTTCTCCTACACATGGTGGATGGCAAGGTGTTACCGGTTGGTACACTAATACGAGGGGTGCATTCAGTCCAACCCCGGATGATAGACATGCCTCGTCATCGAAGTCAAGAGGGAAGACTTCGCTGGAGCTCTGGGCGGAGAAGAAGCGAGCGAAAGACGCTGCTGCGAGGAAGAAGAAGAAGCACAAGAAGTAAGAGCTCAGATCCCCCAATGCATGCATTCATAAGACAGACAGTTGACGGTGTGTGACAGTGGTAGATTCAATGTGTGTGAGAATGCTAGTCGCGAGGATCGGTGATAGAAGCAACGCTTTTCCGTCTTTTCGTTGAACGAGCACTATCTGCATCCTCTTCGTCTTCTGCTTTGGTCTCTGAAGAGTCTGATGTTGCTGCAGCTTCAGCAGGAGTAGCAGTGGTGGATGTGAGCGGGCGAATGATCTGATCAGGATTATCGATCTCGTCCACCTCTCCTGCAGGGACACCGAGTTGCTGTTCTGCTTTTTCTGCACTCGCTGTTGCTGGAGGCACAGCACTGGTCGAAGCAGCAGGTTGGGTCGCATCAACAGCAGCGGCGACATTCAATGCTCCTGCTGACTCCGTATCCGCCGATGCGGGAGCTTCTCCCTCTTCCTCTTGCATCGGTTCATCTTTCGCATCTTCCAGTGTTTTGTCTTCTGACCCCTCCTCACCACCGGCAGCGGTGACGGGAATAGGCGCGGGAGCAACGACTTCCTTCGGAGTCTCATTCATCGCGTGTGTTCTATCCGCACCACCTAACTCAAGATCTGGAATAGAATCTATCAGCCCTCCCTCACCATCCAGACCTTCACCTTCCTGACCAGCAGACCCAGTATTTGTCAGATGTCCATTTTCATCCCTAATAATGAATGGAATAGGCGAGAACAATGGCTCTGCATTCGAGCCCACACTTGAACTCCTCGATCTCACCCCCCTAGAATTTGGTGGTAACCCGTCCATCCTGTCCATATCAACTTCTGACATACTTCCCGCATCCCCTTCTTCATGATTCCCACCATTGACCATTCCACCAATTGGACCCTGAACAGGGCTAATCGGGAACGCGTCTCTCGTCGCAGTGACGGATAAACATCGTTTGACTGCTCGGATCCACTTCAAAGCGGAGTTGTAGTGCTGTGTTGGGTTTAGAACAAGTTCGCAAAGGCGTTGAATCGTGAATGGTGGCTGAACGTCAAAGTCATCAAGTAGCGCGAATAGGTCGGGGATGGAGTGAGCAATTTCCTGAGAGGTGAGCTTGGGGATAAGGGTGGACGAAGGAGGAGGTCGTTTTGAAGGGTAGAAGTTTTGAGTGTCTGCTGGTGCGACTTGTGGTGGTCGGGCACCCGGTGCTGTCGAACTGGCGGTAGATCCATTGGGTTGGGCGACCACACCTTCTGCTGTTGTCTCCATTGCCGCTTCAGTTCCTTCTTCCTTTTCGGTATCCACATCGCCGGCCTCTGTGGCAGAATCAAGCTGAGCAGCAACACTTGCAGAATCACCTTCTTCACCCATGAACGGAATCAAAGACGCTGCAGGATGAAGATCCATTTCCCTCTCCACCCCAAAGTCATCCTCCAGACATTCTTTGATACGGTATTTGATGGCATCCTTCAACAATGGCCAGTCGTATGCTCCTGGATGCGGGTCCGCAGGGGCAGAAGGTGATGATGTGGATGCTGCTGAGGATGACGGAAGCTGTGTTTGGTCGTCATCATGCACAAACTCGTCCGTATCAGCGATGCGTTGTAGTTGGGTGCGGTAGGAAGGCTTCCATTCGAAGGAAGGAGATATGTCGTGCAGGTTGTCTGAGGTCATGGTTGCAAAGGATGGGTATAAGGATGCAGAGTGCTGAGTTAGGATTGCTGATAGTCCGATGACGGGTGCCGACAATGGTGTTACTCGTGCTGAGCGCTTCGGTCACGGAGCTGTCTGCCAGAGATTGTGAGCCCGCTGTTCGAGCCTTCGGATGTTCCGCAAGCTGACAAGGCAATCGGGAAAGCCGATGATATCGACAGCTGTGCCGAGATGAGTCCCTTGATGCCGCACTGATACGACTGCCTTAAGCAGAATGCCCTCTCTGCGGCTCCTTGTTCGATAATTCGGCTCTGACAGCGGCGGCTAGCGGCTTGATTGACAGTTCCGATGCGGAAGATGATGGTGAGAAGAGTGGAGAGCGAATGAGAAGGAGTTCGGATTTCGGACCTGCATCAAACCCCACGCTCTCGTGCAGCACGCGTTCGGAGGGTGTGAGAGAACGGAAAAATTTCAGTGAAAAACTCTGGAAGGTGGACCCTTTGCCTAAACCCTTCATTCTACGCGACTCCAAACCCTCAAGCGTGACTTCACGTTGACGTATGCAGCGGCTGCTCACACTCGGCCGGCTGACAACTTCTCCTCACAAACCTCCCAAGAGGAACAGCACGGAGATGGTATGTGTAACAATGATATGATTGCGAAAGACAAAGTCCAGGAATGCAAGCCAATGACGGCGACCCTGTAAACTGGAGCATAGAGTGGGCAAGAGAGACAAAGCAATGCTATACTTTGATTAGTTGAGAACAACCGCCTGGCGAAGATCACGAGACGAAGCACCAATGAGAACCTTGAGCTTGCCCTCGGGCTGCAGCCACTGCTGCTTCTCATTGCACCATGTCGAAACATCGTACTGCGTCAAGTTGAATGTGACCGTCTTAGTCTGCCACTTGGGAATCCACTCGCGTCCGAAACCACGCAGAACCTTGGGAGGCTCGCCGGCAGAACGAGGGAATTCCAGATAGGCTTGCCACACCTCATGACCGTCCCAGTTGCCCGAGTTGGTCAGAGAGAACGAGACCTCGTACTTGGGCTCGAACAGCCAGTCGGGCAAGCCGGTCGAAGCGTTCGAAGAACCCCACCAGCTGTTGTCGGCTTGACCAATCTGCTGCGTCCAAGAACCCGAGTAGGCGAACTTGGTATACGAAAGACCAAAGCCAAACTCGTAGCGAGGCTCGATGTTCTTGGCGTCGAACCAGCGGTAGTCAATGTTGAGACCTTCGGTGTAGTTAATCTGGGGTGTGACAGTCTCGTTGTAGTAGAGCACATCAGCTGCGTAGTCGGTACGGTTCTTGCCAATCGTGTAAGGAAGACGACCACTTGGGTTGTAGTCACCGTAGAGCACGTCGACGAGCGCACGTCCACTCTCGCTACCGGGCAGGTTAGCCCAGACGATAGCAGTGACGTTGGGGTTCTCGGCGAAGCTATCCATGTCAACAGCACCAGTCGAGTGGATAATCACCACAGTGTTGTTGTTGACGGCGGTGACGTTCTTGATGAGCTGCTCGCCCTGATTCCAGAGAGTGAGGTTGTTGCGGTCACCCTCGTTGTGATCAACAGTGATGTAGCCCTCACCGCTCTCCGCACTGACAAAGACAAGGGCGACGTCGGTCATATTGGCAATCTTGACACTCTGAGCGATGTTCCAATCGTCAAAGTTCCACTGGAAGTCGGTGCGATCCTCGCGAGCACGTGCCTGTAGAGCTTCGTACGGCGAGAAGAAGTACGAGTAGTCAGTCGAACCAGAGCCCCAACCTTCACCAAGTGTTCCGTAAGGAAGACCGCCATTCTGCCCGCGGTCAGGCCAGTAGTTGGCACCCTGGTACAGCGGTCCAGCATCGGAACCAACGACAGCCATGGATGCGGGTTTGTAGTTGATGGGCAAAGCATTGTGTTTGTTCTTGAGCAAAACAGTGCCGGCAGCGGCGACCTCACGAGCAATCTTGTAGTGGTCCTTGGTGGCATCGACATGCTCGTTGGTGGCGGGATCTTTGATGTCGAAGAAGTTGAAGTTGGGCTTGGGGTATCCTTGGTCCTGACCGAGCAAGAACCAACCAGCAAGGATACGAGTGGCCATGTCGTCAAGACGCGTGGTGGCGACAGAGCCGTTGTTGACAGCGGTGGTGAGGTTGCCACCCCACAGAGAGCCATTGGAAAGACTACAGCAAAGAACATCACCAGGCATGGTCATGTCAAGACCAGCGTTGGCCGAGGCGACACCTGCATGCTGGGCACCCCAATCCGACATAACGTAACCAGGGAACTGCATTTCGGTCTTGAGACGGTTGTTGAGAAGCTCCGAGTTCTGGCAGGCCCATGAGTTGTTGATGAGATTGTACGAGCACATGGTAGAGGCGGCACCGGCTTGAATACCTCGAAGGAAAGGATGCTCGTAGAGCTCACGCTCGGTACGTGAGTCAACATTGGAGCTTCCCTCGTTTCGGAAGTGCTCCTGCTCGTTGTTGATATAGTGCTTGAGGGTGGCCTGGACACCTGCATCCTGAGCGCCGAGAACGGAATAGTGAGATCCCTCACCACTCAGGTAAGGGTCACCACCAAAGCCTTCCCAGTTACGTCCAGCTTCTGGGGCACGTGCCAGATTCATCATGGGACCGAGCCAGACGTTGACACCCTTGGTCTTGAACTCTTCACCCATGGCGTAGGCACGCTTGTAGAAGAGATCACGGTCAAAAGTGGCAGCAGCTGTGATGCCGTCAGGGAAAGAGGTGATACGATCGACTCCACGCACGCCACCGGGTCCGTCTTGGAGACACAAGCCGGGGAAGCCAACGCGAGGGATAGGCGAGATGTTGCCAACACATGGACCTCGCTGCCATCCGGATCCCGTGGTGAGGATGACCTTCTCGGTTTGGTTGAATTGTTGAAGGTATTCGCGTGCCTTGCCAATGGCATCCTTCCATTTTTGTGAGGTTCCTTTGGTCTGAGGTGTTGGGTAGAAGGGCGGCGAGTATGGAAGCGAGTCGTTCCCATTGAAAGGTACCCTCGGGACAGTCTGATATCCTGGACCATTCTGGCCAGAGCCACCGATGCCCTGTGCCTGTCTTCGATCGAGGAACTGAGCTGGGCCGTCAAGGTCTCGCTCAGCGAAAAGCTGCTGGTAGTCTGGTTGTGGTGTGACGACTGCGAGACTGGAGCCTGCGCAGGCCAACGCGGCCAAAGGCAGGAGGGAGGAGAACTTCATGTCGATCGAATCCTAGGTCCGGTAGAGGAGGGCTGGGATGGGATCGTGGAGGAGGTAAGATGTCAAGAGGGAAGGAGAATTGCTGGAGATGATTGAGAGCAACCTTTGAAGGAGAGTGTCAAATCCTCGACCAGACTCTGGCACCTTGAAGGAAGCTGAAAGCGGCTAAGCAGCGCTGGATAGGGTCGAAGCGCAGTGGCTCGAGAAGAAATTCGCCGGTAGATGGGGGAGCCGTCGAGGTGCAGAATCTGGGGTCCAAGTAACGGCTATTCTAAGTTGACTGCGTGCATGCGAGAGGTGATGAGAACGCTTTGACCGCCGAGATGAGATGTCGTCAGTGCGTAAATGCTGCACAGTGATTCTGGTTCGAGTGGCACAGTGTTGGAAATGCTGGTGTAAGTTTGGTCAGGTTCTGACTGACGAAACTCGAGGGGCCGGCGCTGTTGAGGAAACAAAGGGATGTCGCTGTTCTCAAGGTAAACTTGGCAACAATGGGAGTGAGTAAGCGAAGGCCGAAGGATCTGAAGCGAGAATGGAAGGAACGATGGAACACGCGGTCTGCTTCTATTCAGGTAGCTTTGGAATGCATCAGGGTGGGGACGACGAGGCTCTGTGTCCTCGGCTGGAGACACAGTCGGTGATTTTGGGTCACGAAGAAGGAGAGGTTGTGGCCGAACTCTTGCTGGAGCGACGAAGTGACAGTGCACAGATGTCTAATGGTGGGGCGTAGCAGTGCTAAGCGCGCAAAGGTATGGCTTCAGCTGAGCGGAAAGCTGAGAGTGAAGTTGACCAAAATGGTGTCGTGTTTTGATTGGATTGGAGGCTAGAGAGGGCAAAGGATCAGGGGCTCCGTGTTCGGCTAAGCGAAGCACTGCAGCACAAACCGCAAAGAAGTGCTCAGGGGAATAGGCAAAAGAATTGACCGATATGGAGAGCGGGGAGAGAGGTTGCGCAGAGTGGAATGCAACTGCAAGACTCAGTTGGCGAGGAAAGGTTTGGCGAGGGTGGGCGGTGGGACGATGGAGAGTACAAGGTTAAATCGATGTGGTGGTTGTTGGTGTCATGGTACAGCTACCGATGGAAGCGAGCTGCAGAGCGTTGGAATTCCAAGATGAAAAGAGCGGGAAGCAGTCCAAGCATGAGTAGAACAGTCTGGCGACGGCTTCTGCGTTCATGCGCATTGTTCTGTGGCTGCGCGGCTTGTCCACTGCTTAGCCGGGGTCGGAAGAACAAGCAAGTTGCATACAGTATACTGTATCACTCTCTGTACCACGACAAAGCTAGCCGTTGCCTTAAATTGAAGGACATTGGGAGTAGCAGATTGGACTATTGCCCCTGCTTCGCCGTATCATCTCGGTCGAAGTTCTGTCCTGATCGCCATCGTTCTGACGAGGATCTGAAGATCGTCCACTTTGTGGGTCAAGTCGAGAGCGCAGCATCATCGTTTGCGTTGGCAAGATCTCTGGGTCGGACCGAGGCTCGGCTATGTTTTCGAACTCTCTCGCTTTGCCAACGGCCGTCTCGTTGGGTGTGTGTGGGAAAGCACAAAAAGCTCTAAGCGAAACTCGCCGGTCGAAGAGTCACAAAAGGCCGAGGAGAGCCGGCTGCTGCCGTGTTCGCGTCGTGTCTTGCTGCTTTGCAGCGGCGCGTCCAGAGCCATTGCTGTGCAGCAGCAAAAGGGAGCGGAGTCTGAAACAAAACTGTCATTTTCTCTCCGAGGATCTGCAATTCATCTCAGGCGTTCTTGTGCTTGTGACCTTTGAGAGTTGGCTGACTTGACCCGAAGGTTGAGACACGTCAAAAGGAGTGTCGACCAGAACTGCCGCAAACGCCCTTTCTTGAGTTCTGCTCGACTGTATTCGCCAGCCAAGTGTGAGGAAGGCACCCGATCTGCAGTCTCGAATCGGGTTTCATACAAAATTTGGCGATTGACTCAAGGAAGGCACAGATTGACCTATGGGCCAAGAGATGACAGTCTTCAATCCGGAGACCTCATTGAGATCAGCGAGAAATCAGGGAAGTCACCGGTCAAGTCTACTGCGGCACCGCTGTTGAGGATGCAATGGCAAGTTCGCTGAGCCTTGGCGAGGTCAAAAGGAGCAAAATCGATGCGAACTTCGCTTAGCTTGTGACCCCACGCTAAAAGCAGCTTGCATACGCAGAAATGCGCCGCATGTGAGCCGCACAGGTTTTGTATGAACGTCGGTGGAGTGCGTGCTTAGGTAAGCATTTGAACATCCTGCTGATGGTAGCCCCAAGAGGATCTCGCATGATGATCCACACAGTCGATCGATATGAGGGGCCCTTATCGCCGATAACGCCATCAAACGTTAGCTGAGAAGTAGGAGCAACAATGCCTGCTATGAGGGGTTGTTACATCAAGCGAGGCCTCGGTGCGTCACTGAACACCATTCAAATATGAAAGCGTCGCCTTTCCCATCAGCCGTCGAGACCAAGGCTGATTTGGTGATCAGTAGGTTGGCAGTACGTCAGCTGGACGAGACCACCTGTATAACGCACGTCAGACAGCAACCTCAAGTTGCTGGCTCTCCGAGCTGACGAGTAACGAGGCGCAGAAAGCTGTACCAACTTTCGTCGGCAGCAGTCAGTGTCATTTAGTTGGATGTCGTACTGGGAGCAATGTCGGCAAATTGCCGTTGCTTCGCTTTCTCCGACCAACGTCGTTCGCCATTGATCGCCGCAACGACCTCAAGCTGCTGACTGGAGCATGCCTCATCAGTCGACTATTTGCCTATTCATCCGGCTTCTCGGGTCCAGTGGCTGTATCCTGGTGCCATGAGTTTGGACGACCGATCGCTTCAATGGGAAAGCCTTAGCATCAATGGACGAGAGTCGTCATACAGTTTCAATTCGACAATGGACATTTCTATAACATAGATGTGAAACGACACATCAATCGACGATCACAGACGTCCAGGTCAACAACAATACACATATCTTGTATGACTGTTGAAAACAATGATCCGGTTTCTTGACAATATCGATCGACGGTTCGAGCCAGGCAAGATAACAGAGTCAAAGCGTTTCATGCTCGAATGGCATGTAAGCGTGATCCGCAGTCCCAAATTCTCTGTAGGCCTTGTAGCATTGCGAGCCCATCGTCTTCAGTCATTACACGATCCTGTCCCCACAGCATGTTGAGCCCCACAATGTACATGCCTACTTGCTATGCTGGTCATCACCATCGTTTGGTGTTTCCAGCTACATCTTCCGCCGTGACTGCCGCGTACACGGATCTCTTGATTACGAAATCGTCTCGCTTCGATCCGGTCTTGCGGCTCAGCATCGTCATCTCTAGACGACTGAGTTCCTTGAAGCAGAATCGACTGATAGAAGTAGGTGATCGTTGCCGTCCCAGAGATCGGAAGCCGTCCGACTTGGTCGGATGTCACGGAACTTAAGAGGGGATGCCCACTCGATGAAGATTCGGAACGTGGCAGCAGTTGCCGAGGTTGCAACTTAGGCTTCTTTAGCGTGGAAAATTTACAGCAGCAGCGCCTCGCAAACGCGCTAACAAGATGACATCCGGCATTTGTCACACTGCTGCCAAATCAAATCAAAAATCACGTTGCAGACACCGCACAGTCATTCGATGTCCAGTTGTGCCGCCACCAAACGACACTGCAGCCACCTACACAGCGCGTTCTTGTTGCAATACTTCGATGCAATGTCCGCAAGGAAGTCTGATTCCCCCTTCCTGGTCGCACCTTTGGCTTGCAACGAATGAGCTCTCGTCAAGCAAGGCTGAGGCAATCGGCTGACCATGCATGCGTTACACCCCGGTAACCGGTGGCCAGCGTTTTGGATCGGATGCGCAGAACCATCGTTTGCCGGTCGTGTTCTCGGAAGGATAAAATCTCATTTAGTCTATTCGTGCTAAAAAAGCCGCGGAACTGTGTCTCACTAACTACGGCATACATCTTGATTGACAATAGAGCATTCCGGTACAGTGCTGCCTATGGTCCACAGCTCTTTTGTGCTGAGCAAGTTCTCCCATCAGTGCGCCCGCCTGAGGCTTTCGCCATTGTTCTCTCCAGGCGAGGCATTCGTTGCAGGAAACAGCTGATCACCATGCGGCCAGGCGTCCTCCTGCATTGCAATCTATCCGAGGTCGCCGTCATTTTCTTCCCATCAGTTGGCTCAACTTTCCCTGATCCGCTTGTCACGTTCGTCCTGGCCTTCCTCAACTGCCGTCATCGCTCGCTTTCTGAGACAAGTTTTGTTTGCATTCGACCAACCAATTGCTAAAATTTGCGTCCAGCGTGCGGCTCCGCGCATTACTTCCATCCTACCAAGAATCCCCGCCTGAACGGTCAAGCCCTTTCGGATCTGGTTGAGATACTGTGACAGACGTCGACTCACTAGAAGCTTGTAAGGTTGCCGAGGCTCTAGCATCTCTTCCAGCCGAAGAGAACTGTTTCACCTTAGCACCGTCCCCGCTGTCCGGCTCATGCACCTCCGTTTCCGATCGATGCGTTGGTGGCGATCATCGTCTTCAGCGTGGCTTTCTCGACAGACCACTTGAACCTAATCAGATTAGCCATCCCATGCAGTCTCTCTGAACATATTCTTCTGGCAGATCCGGCACAGACTCGCTTGCCTTCTACAGTTTCAATTATTGCCCTCCATCAAGTCGCTTGGGCCGCTGTTGCTCTTCTCCGATGCTGTTGTCCAGATCGTCGTCCCGGCCTGTCGCCGCATTGCTAGGACTTCGAGCATCCTCGTCCAAGTGTACTTGTCATCAAAAGTCCGGATCTGGACAAACGCCGAAAGCTGGAGCATATCCGGCTATGCCTGCCGACGTACTGGTCCAACGCCTAGAATACGCGAAGATACTTTCTTGATCTGTAGCAAGTCGCTGCTGTCATCGTCTGTCTGCATGAGACCCTGCCCGACTCTCTACGTCTACTATGCATTGCTGCACCGATGAGTCTTCTCTGCAGCCCGTGAAGTCGTCGAGGAAGGTCAAGCTTCAAGGCGTCCAGAAAAACATATAAGCAAGCACTTTCTTCCCTGCTTCTCCCTCTTTCCATCCACATCAACTTCTCTCCTCTCCCCCAAGAACGCAAAGGAACACACACTTAAACCTACTTGACTTCCACTCCACCCTTCAGAAACTTATCAAAAATGCTTGCCAAGTCCACCTTCGTTACCCTCCTCCTTGCCGCCGCTGGCGCAGTTCAGGCCAACCCCATCGAGAAGCGAGCTGCCTGCTCCTCCTACACCATCATCGACACCCGAGGTACTGGTGAGCTTCAGGGTCCCTCCGCTGGTTTCCGTACCATGAACTCCCGCATCTTCGGCTCCGTTCCCGGTGGTACCGAGTATGACACCGTCTACCCCGCCGATTTCTCCCAAAACTCGGCTGTTGGTACTGCCAACATCGTTGCCAAGGTCAAGAGCACCCTCCAGTCCAACCCTAACGCCTGCTTCATCCTCGAGGGTTACTCTCAGGGTGCTGCTGCCACCTGCAATGCTCTTCCTCAGCTCACCGGTGCTGCCTTCAACGCCGTTAAGGGTGTCATCCTTATCGGCAACCCCGAGCACAAGCCCAACCTTGCTTGCAACGTTGACGGTAACGGTGGTAAGACTACCGCTGCTGCTAGTGGTCTGGAGGCTGCTTTCACTCAGGGTGTGCCTTCCAACTGGGTCAGCAAGACTCTCGACATTTGCATCCTTGGTGACGGTGTTTGCGACGTTGCTTCGGGTTTCGGCATCACCCCTCAGCACCTTAGCTACCCTTACAACGCTAACGTTCAGTCTATGGGCGCTAACTTCGCTATCAAGGCTCTTCAGGGATGAGCGTCTCGAACCTCGCTCTCTTTCTCATCACGCTCCCTCCTCCATCCTTTTGAATCATTCTCCACTTGTCGCTTCGTCTTCTATTATTAATCGCTTATTGTATCTCTGCATGTCGCTTTCTTTCCAATCGCACCAAATGTTCTCACCCTCTTATCATTCATGTTCTTTCGCGTCTTTGTGATGGCTCTCGGGGCACACGGTTGCTCAGTATACAGTTGCTCGGACGTGGTTCGGGCACCGCACGAGGTCGACAAGATAAGCGATCGAAAGGAAAAAGAATGTGATTCACTGAATGAGATGTAAGGACTGTAGATGATCCATGTAAAGATAAGAGTGTGCGAGGCTTCAAGCCTGAGAGCAGCGCCTTAGAACTTGATCTTGCCTCCGAGGCTGTGTCCATTCGAGACATCGAGTTAGAAATCCGCAGAGTCCTTGTCAGTACTCTGCTTTGACGATGATCTTAACAAGACTTGCTAATTTGTGAACTCACCCTTTGATCGAGTTCTAAGCGCTCTTCGTGCCCTTGGCAGGAATGTTGACAAAGTCCCTCATGTATGTCTTAACTGGAGTCAGCTTAGAGTAGCCTTTGTTTGAACCGAATGGCCAGACGGGAGCTGCTGAGGTGGGGGGTGCCATTAGAGCCGCCGTGCAGACGAGCAGGGCAATGGCAAAAAAGGTGGTTCGGATGAGAGCCTGAGTGCTGACCATCTTGACTGAGAGCGGTGTGGAGTATGTGATGTGTGTGTGCGTGAGGGAGGGACTAAGGACTGGTTCGGAAAGTTGACAATATAAACCGATGCGATCCCGAGGATAGCTTCGAAAGGCTACGTGGAACTGGAGGTTCTGAGATGCTCAACTCCCCTAAGTCGAATCAGCGTATGCTTTGAGTCAGAGACAATGCTCTATACTCTGCAACACCATAGCAGAGGATCTGACAAAATGGTGGAAACTTAGCATTGTTACAAGAAGGAGTGGGCTGCAGCTATTGTGATTGCCAGTTTTCGAGTGGATTGTAAGCACACGATCTAGCCACGAGTTTTACTTCTTGGCACAAGAGGGAACGCCACTTTCTGATAGAGTCTGACGAGCTGCGAGATGATACCCATTCTCGTGCGTCAGCCTTCTTTGACCATCGCTATCGCATCAATATGGATCGCCCTTTGACCCGGAGATTGTGATTTTCGTATAATTTCTGTGCCAAATTTTTTGATCTGTTTTCCGCCTCGATTTTTTGTCGTACGTTTTTTTCTTCCCCTCATGCCTCCACTTCGCAGGCTTAACGCACAGACGCTGCATGACTTACTCTGGGCTGAGCAGGGTCCTGGAAGTGATTCAGGTCATACCGTATGTCTCTTCACAGACACGATGCTCCTAGCTGTCACAGCATTCAGAGAGTTCTGCTCGCATATTCAGGATGGACACGAACGCCCAAACACCAGGTGCGAGCTCTTCAGCGGCCCCTAAAAGCGGCTTCCATCAAGCCGCATCCTTCGTCGAACGTGCACTTAGCTTCCGCACCAATGCTCAGCGTAGCAGTTCTTCCTCTTCCGTCCCCCCACAAGATCCTGCTCACTCAGCCCCAACAAAGCCCGTTATCAACGCTCCCTTGGCTGCAGCCGACTTGAAAGAGACGGAGAGCTTTCCGAACATCAAAGAGTCCCAAATCGAACAGCTGCTTCCTGGCCAAGATCTAGAGCAAGCAAGACAATGGATACAAGCAGCGTTGCAAGAGATGCACCTCAATTACGATCTCGATCCGAAGCTGCTTGGTGAGCGCAGTGATGTGAACAGAGGGAACGCGCTGCTTGCTTTGCTACTGTCTCGCATCGTTGTGAAGTCTTCGGAATCCGCTGACGGCGAACATGAAAAGGGCGAAGGACATCTGTCAGGCGCAGTACTCGATCAAGAATCTCAAGGCGGGAACAGTGTCCCTGCCGGTACAGAAGCCGCGAAAGGCAAATCGACAGTCGCAGCTCCACCACGAGCCTATGAAACGCACGATCTTCTAAAAGCAATCGACAAGAAAGATGTCGAAACCATCTTATCCATTCGCAATACCAACTTTGATCTGCTTCTTGATCTCTCTCAGGGCGGTGGTCCGACGGCAAAGAACTCTCCGGCTGCATCACAAGCTGGTGGATCGACAAACACACCTCTTGGATATGCTATCTCACTGGGAAAAGGATGGGAAAGTGTCTCAATTGTTCTTGTTGGTGCGCTTTCGAAGTTCGTAAATCAGCTTCCGGACGATGAAGATGAATTCGAAAACAATGCGCAAGCCTCCAACGCTATCGGGTCGACAGTGACCAAGGTGAAGAAACCAAAGAAGCTTCAACTGGATCCACGCACAATGTCGCGCCTAAGAAAGATCAGGGTCAACCTCAAGTTGGCTATTGATCATAGCATTTTCCAGGATCAAACGTCGCTGCTTGCGTCTTATCTGCAGGTGCTTGTTATGTCAGAGGGCTCACCGTTCCTTCATGCTGCGATCGAGGATGTGGCACATTGTCTCATCGTAAGACACTCGGCAAATAGCGACGGTGGAGCAGATCCAGTGGCAAGAGCAAGATCCCAAGTAATGCAATTTGTGACGGAGAGTCTGAGACATAAGTCGGACAAGGTGGCTGCGGTGAAAGATTACATTGCAAATGCGGTGGGTGACTTGTTGCTGATGGCTTTGTGGAGCTTAGTGAAGCTGACGAGGTCTCAATTGGAATTAGTGGAAAGAGAGCAAGGTGATGGAGGTGAGATCGGGGACTTGGGAAATCCGCTACCGATGTACTTCTTCGCGAGAGATGATAGGGTTGCTTCGCACTTCGTGGTGAGAGTGGGGAAGTTAGAGCATGTTGTCGATGCATTGAGAGGGGTGAAAGGACCACCGAGCGGGTTGTTGAAGTTGGCGGTGAAGCTAGCAGAGACGTTACAAGAGGGCGCGAGAAGGAAGACGAGTCATGAGAGGTTGGAGTTGGTCGAAAGTGTGTTGAATCCGAGTAAGAGGGCGAGTGTTCACGGTTGACGAACCAACACCTTTTCCCATTCTGTTGCTATATTCAGCAATCCTATTAGATACCCATTTCCAAGAATCTTGTGTGTCAGTCTAGTGCAAGGCGGCCAGGTTTGCTAAGGTATTTCATTGCGATTGAAGAGAGCACATCGAATCTAAGACACAACAGCTCGTCTACTTCCCAAACTAGCAACGTCCCTGGCCAACTCTCTATCTCTCTCCTCCGCTCTCCTCCTCTCCCTTTTCTCGACTAGCTCCAAAGTTTCTCTTACGATCTGCATCTCTTCTTTCACCTTATCTTTCAACTCCTCCAGCTCGCGCCTTGATTGAGTCACCACCTTCAACTCGGCAATCAAACTCGCCTTTTCGGCATCGAGTGAGAGTTCGCACAGATTCGACCAATCCACATGTCTTCTGCACTTGCGTTTGGCTGTTCCACATACCACCTTCAGTGAGCTGCCATTCTGAGAAGGTGTGTCATCTAGGTCTCCATCGAGCGAGACTTCGTGTTCCAAAATACTCTTTCCAAGTCCGGAATTTGCCCAGGTATCAAAAGGAGCATCGTCCCAATGCAGACGCTGATCGTAGCCGCATCGTGGGCCTGCGGTAGGTTCAGAATTGGATTTGGACTTCTTGGAAGAGCCTTTCTTCTTCTTGGTGGCTTTCTTCGGAGCTGAGTCGGGCATGTCTTCGTCTTCGTCGGCTCCATCTGGGGTATCTTCGGCAGCCGTGGATGAGGAACCTATGGGTGGAAGGGTGAGGACTCGGTCAGAAACAAGATGGAGAAGGTCACTGCGACGGTCGAGACGGTCAAGGCGGGTGTTGATGCGAGATTTTTCGATGTCGGCTGCGAGCAGTTGTTGAGTGATGAGTGCGATTTGCTCTGCGAGGGCGACGAGGCTAGTCGCAGAGGATGTGGATGCGTCGGCAATTAAGGATAAAGTTGACCCATTGACCGTCGGAGGTGCGACTGGAGATGGCGAGGGTGGACTAGACACACCGTTGACTTTCGGCTCTGTGATGCCATTTGGAGCTCCACTCGATAATGTCGCAGCTTCTTCCTGATCATGTTTCATCATCACCATGAAGGCATCCGCGACTCCGAGCCGCTGACCTGGCCAGACATCGTCCATTGAATTGGCTAATTCTAGCTTCCAGGCCGTTTCATACGCCTTTGTTCTCAACGTCGACCCCTCCGTCTTCCCAAGCCGCCATACCCTCCCATCCTCGTGCCAGACGTCCGTCGCACTCTTACTTTGGACCACCTTCATCACCTCAAATCTTGCTTCCAGCGATAATACGCCACATCTGTCCGAGCAAAAGCTACTGAAGGGTGTCTTTGCTGCATGCCTACATCCTCTTCTCGAACAAGCTGTCTTGTACGTGGTCTTCTCTCCCGTTACCTGTTGACAGGGAGGGCAGATGAAGTGGTCAATGAGCTCGATGTCGTCCTCATGCATAGACATACATCGGTAGTGATACCATTGTTCGCAATGGTCGCACATGATCATTCCTCCTTCGACGTCGTCTTGCCGGCGTTGGCAGATACAGTATAGGGTGTCGTCTTCTTCATCTTCCGAAGCTGGTTGCGCGGAGGTGAACGGAAGGGGATAGACAGGTTCCTCGGATTTAACCTTCGAGCGGCTCGAGGAAGGCTCTTGGAGAGCTGAGCTGCTGGCGGAAGCGGGGGCCTTCTTGCTGGCCGATGCTCCTTTCTTGCTCTTGCTGGCGCTGGTACTCGTGCTGGAAGAAGGTTCTTTTCTGGTTGAGCTGGTCTTCTTTTTCTTTGCTGCCGGAGGTTGGGATGGTTCTGCATCGCGTGGTGAGATGAGCGCTTCTGAGATCGAAGAGGTGGCGGAATCGGCAAGCTGAGGTTCTGCTTTTATAGCTTCGGGTTCATCTGCAGGTCCCTCCTGCTCTATTGGTAATGGTGTCGGCGAGCGCCTTGACGTCTCCGCCTCAACTTTGACAGATGCCAGATCCTGGTGGGCATCTCTGGCGTCTGCAACCGGACCTTGGAGACGAGCGGAAGGAGCGACTTCGTGGCGAGTCGTCTCTGTTGGCGTTGCTGGAGAGTTTCCTTGTACTTGCCCATGAGAAAGACCAGGCTCCACCTGCGCTGACTTCATGCGCTTCTTTGGCGGTGTCAAGTCCACGTCCATTGTTGACGCGGCAGGTGCGTCTGCTGGTGTTCCGTCAGGGTCAGACTTGACTACAGTGCTCTCTTCGTCGTGCATTGTAGAGTAATGGCTCCGTGGTGGGAGGTTGAAGGGTGGGTGAAGGAAAGGTGGGAAGGTCAGGTCGATGTCCTACTGCAATGAGGCATGCAGGATGGAATTGGGACTTCTCAGGGTCCAAGGACGCCAACACTTCACGCGCTCAAATCTGCACACCGCGCCTTTACGGTACGGAAGTGCACAAGCTTCTCGCCGAGTTCCGATATTCTCACCATGCGCCTTCCAACACTGCAACGACTTGCACCGGAAAAACTAAGCACTGCTGCTCAAAACAATAAGACAGATCAGATTGCGGAGGTTACAGGGCTGTTGAATGCTGATGATGAGGGCATGCAAAGCTCAGGAGGAAGAAACGCCCGGAGGAGGACGAAAGAAAAGGTTGTCAAAACTGACAGAGCTAGCATCCCAGATCGCCGGTTGAAGATGGGCCTCACTTGATGTGGTCGAGTGACCACAGCTCGAGCGACCCGCAAGTCTTGTGGAGCTGTTGCGGCTCATCGATGTACCTGTGGGCGCTGATACGGTGGCGGCTGATTCTTCAAATGCAACAGCGCCCGATCGAAGCTGCTCATCGGAGCTACGAACTGTTTGGCCATTTTCTGTGGTGCTGTCGTTCGAAGGCTTTGCCGTTTCGAAGCTACGCTGCTGATCTGTCTGACTGGAGTTGGTCGAGCTGCTGATCGTCGCGCTGGGAGGATCCTGGCCGGCTCCGGTCGCAATCTCAGCTTGGCTCTCATCACGTTGCGTTCGCCCGTTCCCGGGACGTGAGAGCTTCCCTCTTCCCTCTTGACCTGTATGCATTTCAGCCTGTTGGATGTTGTGCCTGTGCAGCTGTCCATGCCTGGTCATGCTCGAGCCAGGATCAAGCCATGTCCGCTGCCATCTGCCATTGTTGGGATCCTCCTTTGCAGGGGTTGGCCATGGAGCTCGCTGCCGCATGACCAAGCGAGGTTGATCTCCAAGTTGTGCCTTGATCTCATCCACTGTGCCTGCTGGTCTGTATCCTTGGAGCGGCGCACGAAGACCTGACGACAGTGCAGATCCGCTTGTTGCTTGAGCTTCGTGTGTTTCTTCATCTATTTCCGGAATCTCCCTTGCTGCCTCTGGAGATCTTCCAATGATGACTGTCTCATCCGACACAAGCCTGCGTTCTCTTCCGTGGGGACGGAAAGTGTCGACAGTCGGACGTGTCGTGATTTCTCCACCGGCTCGCGATGCCTCGGAGACTTGAGATTCATGACGCCCGGCGGACAATTGAGATGCCTTTGAGGTGGATCCGCGCCCCTGACTCTTTCGTGACAGGCTAGAAAGGCGTGCGGACAGATTTTCGAGAAGAAGCTGACGCTGCAAGCTAGAGTCTCGGGCGGCGCGCAGATTGGGAGTACTAGCCGAAACGTTGCGATTGATGTGCGGATGGGCTGATTGCACAACGAGAAATGTCTGTTCAGTACCGTCTTCGTTCCAGATACGGTGTACTCGAATTGGATTCTGATCTTCCTCTCGACCGCTGTCTGGCGAGCGCGCCTCCGTCCAATGTTTGCTTTTCGATCGAGAAGACGACTCGTGAGAGAGGTCTCTGAGGCACGGGCTGAGGCGGTCTCTGAGCGGATAGCTGCCGGCACCAAAGCTCGACCTGTACTCCTCACGCCAGGCTCTCCTCTCCTCATCTATTTGTCGGTTTAGCTGCAGGAGCCCGTTTGCATCCAGAAGCTCGATAGAGTCCTCGCTTTGGCGAGTGGGTGTGAGGGCAGGAGATATGGCTGGCGTTGATGTGCGCGGTGACGGTGTGGGGGGCAAAGGCTTCACCGGGAGGAGGCCTGATGAAGGAAGCGGCGCATCCTTAGGAGGCACTGGTGGCAGGATTTTGTCATGTAACACGAGACGCGGGTCTCTGCTAGACAAGCTCGAAAGCCGGCTGTTTTCGGGTTGCGCTTGCGCCTGGCTCACACGCTGAGCGATGGCTGCGTTGACTACAGATCTAGGCGCTACACTGAGCCCGTTTGAGCCTCGAGCATCGACAGTGCGCTGTCCAAATCGTTCCGGAAGGACATACACTCTCTCGACTACGATCGATGGACCTGAAGTCATACTGCGGGATCGCAAGCGGGGATGTGGCCGAATTATGGCTTCGCAGCTGTTGTGCGGCTCCAAGTATCGTGGACCATAGACAAGCTCGGATGTGACTAGCGAAGCCTCGTTGGCGGACAATTCGTGCTTCGAATGGTTGGTACACTGAGTAGCAGGCTGAGGTGTCAGTCTTTCTTGCGCCAGAGGGGCCGCAGACATTGTCAGAGCTGGTTGAGATTTTGTGCGGTCGATCCCTGAAGGACGGCTAGGCTCCGATTCAATACGTTCGTAGCCTCGCGTGTTGTCTCTGAGGCCCAAGGTTCGTCTTGCTGGAGATAGATAGAAGTCCTCGATGCCTATGAGCGAAGGAGATCGTGATGCATGACGGCTGTCTCCAGCTGACGTGGGGTTGGTATGAGCTGTCGACCCAAAGCTCTGGCCACGACTATGACTTAGGTCGCTCGAAGAGGCCCTATGTAACGAGATTGTTTGGCTGGGACTCTGATTGCTGGCAGACGAGGATCGCCGAAAGTGTAGCCAGGCTTGATCTCTTTGCTTGTCGAAATGGAGAACAGGACTCGGGCCACTGATTCGAGGCGATCGCTGAAACTTTTTCTCCCTCCAAAAGCTGGACGGAGGCAAGGACGATTCGTGTGTTGATGCTGCGCCGTCATTTCGCACAGCGCCAAGCGGGTGGGATGAAAGGCTAGAGGTCGACACAGAACGAAGTCGATGCGGTTGGTGACTGTAGGACGTCGGAAGACCCGGCTCGATGACAGGTCGCTGAAAAGGTGCCGCCCTATGAGCAGCTGCGGCTTGTGTTGGTGTGCCTGCTCGATGCGGTCTCGCCGCACCTGAATCAGCCCATAACGTATGAAGTGTCTGACGTTCGTTGGATGGTCTCAGCTGCTCGAATGGCTCGCTGACTGAGTCCTCGGTCATTCCGAAGCTAGGCGTTGTGCCTGCAGTTGATGCATCGTTGCCTTGCAGCCTTGTAGACTGGATATTAGCTTGGCGTTGATCTAGTGGAGAGTCCATTGGAGCCGGACCGAGCGCAGCTCCTGCGCTCGCAACAGAACCACGACTTTCGCTAGTGTGACTATCACTCTCGCTCGGCGGCTGCCATCGTGGTGGTGGTGCTGGAAAAGAAGAAGCTTGCGGAGTGCTGACTGGTCGCTTGAGAGCAGAGTCGGAATCGCTCCGATCCTGTATGCTGGCAGTGTCAAGAGATGTGGCAATTGACAGCCTCGATATCCAGTCGCCTTCCATCGAAAGCGCTATGCTTGCCCTGACTCGAAGTCAGCGACACTTGTGTAGCTAGGGATCTTTCCTTTGAGCAGAAAGGAGTAGGCGGAGCAAGATCGAGGGAGGCTCTGCTCGAACTGCCAGGTCTCATCAGGCTATCAAGCTTGATGCTCGCTCTGTGGATGATGAAGAGCCATAGCTAGCTTCGTTCAAGGCTGAACGTGGCTGTCGGGCGATAGGAGAGACGAGCTTGCTTTTCGGTGATGAGTCTGTATGCGCTGCGGCGGCTGTGTTATTTGTGTGCTTGCTGACGTTGCTGTTAGGAAGGAGGCAGAAAGGAGGCGATGCATACCTGACCGCAAGGCAGATCAGAGATGAGGTGGGAATGACCGTGAATTAGAGAGCCACAAAGCCGGACGCTGCTAAGGCTGGTGAATGAAGTGCGGGAAAAGCTTTCAGCAGTGACACAAATTGCTGCCGTGGACAGCCTTGCTGTGTCCCCCCTATACCGAATTCGGGGTCGTTGCTAGAGAGCATAAGTTATGCTGTAGACTCGGTGAACTGTTAAGTGATGATACAAGTCGCAGCAAACATTGAAAGCTATGTGCTGTTCGACCCACTGACAAGATGTATGGTCGCGCCCACCGCGGGAAACCCAAATGTGATGCTAAGCCATGATGAAAGCGTTCTTCTGCTCAAAGCAGCGACAGACACAGCCTCCTTCGACAATGTCCTCCTTCCCTCTCCTTCCTCTTTTTGCCGTTCTGCTACCTTGAGACTGCGAAAGAGCGGGACAGCCGACAAGAGACCCGAGCCAAGCAGTGACACGACCGAAATTTCGCTCTCAGAGTCCAGTGATTAGTTCTTCAGCCTCACGCCTCCTGAAGTTGCGAAGCCCACTCTGGTGATCCTCGAAGCTATCTTCGGCACGAAGAGCTTGTAACGTCTCACAAGCTGGCAAAAGCAGCTACGACAATCTCATGGGAGAATCCTCATCGTGGATGGGCATCGAAAAAGGGGGTCCGTAAAGAAAACTCGAGGTGTGGCCCGCGAGGATACCCTTGAAACCTGCTGTTGCATGATGCATGAGCTGTCACCGTGCATTTCCGAAAAAAAGAAAGTTGTGCAGATTGCAACGGTTGTTCTTTCCGCAAAGACGAGCAATGTTATTGAGCAACGCCAAGTTGACCGGTAGAGGTCTACAACATGTCTTCCTCGAAGCAACTCACTACTTCCTCTGCGACGTGACAACCAGGCACAGCAAAGGGATAAGTGGGCTGGGCTGTGTTAGTAGAAAGGCGTGAACGCCGGCTATCTCGGTCGGCAGCCTTGGTCTAGCAGAGGTCTCTCGAGTACCTACACAACAGGAGACGACTGCCCGACATGCTCAACGTCGGGGCGCTTCTGCGACTCTTCACGACCCATCCAGACGAGAAGAGCTTGCAGAAGAAGGGTGGTCGTGTGCCTCAGGCGCATCCTCGGATAGAACTCAAAGCTTCGGAGAATTTCGACTCTTGGCATGTCTCAGTGAAGATGTCTCGCCTACAGAACTTGACAGCTAGCTGACTTCGATATGGCTCCAATCGCGGAAGTGATCTTCCCTCAGACAAAGCCAACACCGCAGATTGGCAATTTTGGCTCTGCGAGCAACGCTGATGGCTGGCCATTCTCAATCCAATCCCATCATCGATATCGAGCTCAGTGCTTAGGTAAGGTCAGAGTTGCGGGATCGGCCCGAAAGAGCACCTTTCAAGAGTGCTACCGGCAACTGAACGGCTCCGAATCATGTCCCACGTTCCCCCGCCTGTGGGTGCCTGTGAATCATCACATCCCCATTGTTCTGCGACTACCTTGCGTAACAATGATGTATCTCAGGTTGTATCTTCAGGCGAGCTGCGACTGGGTTATACTGTAGGCGCACAGAGCTCCTTTCTTGCTCGATCGCCACAAAGGATTCAATAACGACCACCGGCTTCAGACGGACCTGAAAGTCGCCTCGAAGTCCTAGCAAAGGGGCCTGTGCCTTGTGCAACATCACCTGTGTAAATGAGACGGGAGCAAAGTCGCTTGCTATTCTCGGGCTCAGACCCATTTCTTGCAAACGGGCCTTCTACTCCGCAGCGACCTCATTAAACGACTGCATTGTTTGACATTTCGAAGAAGATTGTGACTACGACAACGGCGGCTCTATCTAGCACACCTCAAAAGACTGCATTTCATTATCGGACCGCTGGCCTGTCTTCAGCCGTCGAGGTGAAGTCTCACCTGTTCTTTGTAGGTGGAACGCGGCTTCTTCCTTGCTATTGCCCTCACGCTCAGCGTTATCGCCTGCTTCTAGTGGCAGCCGGACCCTCTTCATCAGCTGCTGATCTTCGAGAGCACAGATCTCCTCATCATTGCGGAAGTCACGTTTCGCAAGACCGACAGACGACTGAGACCAACAATCCAAGAACCTTCAAGGTAAGACCCTCCTGTAGGCCTGAGCCGTCCTCTTCTCCTCCACCAACATCTTTCTCTCATTGGCGCATCTCACTCGACTTCAGCATTCTGTCCATCTCCCGGCCCAATCCAGCTTTTGAGCTGCCTGCCGTTGTAACCGCCGCCGTCGAGTCCATCATGTCGGGATACATCTCAGATCATACCGCTCACAGCATTCTCACACAGCCAAAAGAGACCCAGCGCGAGTCCTATGGAAGTATTAGCAGTAGCAGCAGCTACGACACTTTCAAAGACATCAGTGAGTATGCCCTATACCCTCAAAGAATCCCTTACCGTGCAATCTCATTTCCCGGCAAGGTTTCCTGCATTTGCTGACATCTGTCTCATCATGTTCCAACAATCGTCGTGTTTGCAGTCTCAGAATACACTCCACACCATATGAGCCAGGACACGATCTACTCTCGTGCCTCGTCTTTCAACGAAGACAGAGTCGAGATCTCTTGCAATGAACCCGAAAGGAGACCTGCTTCTAGTTCGACCCCGCCAGTCAAGCCACTGCCGCTGACGCCCACTGAAACATCAACATCGCCTAGATGGCCACCCGTCAACATTGGCAAGCCTCCACCTCGTCCTCCTCGGGCTGTTGGACGGCAGAAGCAGTCTTCTTCTCGATTCTTGTCGACCTCGCCTATAAAGCCGCCGCCGCAGCGTCGATACTGCTACGACCCTTTTGCCGGCTACGAGGCGCCTTCTTCCTCTTATGATACTGTGCACAGCTGCAGTCGAGCAGACAGCATCGATCTAGATCCCGATCTTGATAATGATGTTGCGAGGACACTCAGGACAGGAACGACTTTCTCAGAGCTACCCATAAGTCCGCACGAGGATCAGAGATTTTCAGAGGCGGTGGATTGGCTCACTGCGCCAATGGGTGCTGAAACCTGCGAGAGCAAGTTCACGCTCCTCGATAACGAAGCAATCGATGACATTCCTTTCCCGCCCATGCGGCGAGCAACCGGAAGGCTGGCCTCTTCTGCTTCATGCAGCGCTTTGTCGACAGCCTTCAAGAAGGGGATGTCAAGTTACAGAGAGCGTGTCGAGAAGCCTCTCCCACCATTGCAAGACCGAGGCATCCAAGCTGATATGATGTCCATCCGTCCCACGGACAATGTCTCGTCGAGCTCTGGCTCTTCGGTTCGAGACGATGAAGTGATCTCTTCAGCTTCATTCTCCACAAAGAGACTCGCTGGCCGTACATTGGCCGCCTCAGCTTCTTGTACTTCTCTAGCAACCGCCTTCAGGAACAGCACAAACGACGTTGTGGAGACTAGTGAGATCGACGAACGAAGGCCTCGAGCCAACAGTATCCAAGCAGGCAGAGCCTTGATCAACACGGCGATCAAGAAGCTGAGCACCGCCTCAGCTTCAGCAATCGGCACGCTGAGCCAAGACAGTCCAACATCGGTGCGACCCCGCTGGATGCGACGTCCGAGTCAGTCGCAAGATATGCGAATCTCCCCTCTAGCCTCGCAGGCAACGCTCAGGCAAGACTCCACCGAGTCTGATAGCGATTCGAGCCTGGAAGCTGTCACACCGCCTATGCCTTCTGTTCTGTCCTTAGAGCCTGTCTCCCGTACTGCAGACGTCTCTCGAGACACCCCAGCTCGAAGAACATTTGGAAAGCCTAAGGCAGTGAAGGAAGGAAAAGTCACTTCAAGCCTCTCGCCTGACGATACAAATGCTCCGGGGCGGGACGCGTTGGTCAGATTGCCATCGTATCATCGAGGTCTGCGGAAGCGAATGTATCCACCGCGTGTCCGCTACGAGGTCGGTCCGGCCACCGCCAAAGCGCCTTTCAAATGGCATTCACCGCCTGTTTCGCCGAACCCTGCTGCCGCCGTTCCACAAGAAAGCGTATCTGCTCGACCTCGAGCTGCCTTTGATGGGCCTAGAAGCAACTTCAGCTTGGCTGCTCCTCGGTTCCATTGATCTCAACGTTCCAGGACAGAATCTTGACCGCGTTTGCGTGTGTCCTATATACCCAAAGCCACTTTTGTGTCACTCTCTTTCCATACCCTCAAGGATAGATTGCGATTACACTCGTTTCATCCATGTATAAGATTTGCACTTTGCCATTATACGCTCTTTACTTGTAGGTACTTGCGACCAAACAAAGCAGGCCAAGATGATTTGATTCATGAGACGATGTTTGGTATCGGAAGTGTGGATCTGTGGAACGTGTGCAAGGCATCGGGCGATCTGTGACAGCGTCAACTCGAGACTGCTTTCACGCTACAACGAGCGTCATCCTCCAGCAGACAAACAGGGTCTTCTTGCCTGTGTTGTTCGACGCAAATTCGCGTTGTTCATGTTGCAAAGCGGCCCGATTTGGGGTTTAGAGTTGAAAAAGGATTCCGAGCGAACGGAATCTTTGGGGGTTCTAAAAGGCGGCGGCGGCGGCGGCGTCGCGTCAAGAGAGGTGTGTGTGTGTGTCTCTGTGTGTGTGTGATTCTGCCGGTTAGGTTCGGTTAGAAAGACGCACACACCTGAGCTTTCAAGCATGAACAGAAGCAGAACACGGCCTCAAATTGCCGGACAGCTTCGGTCCAACACCGACTGAATGAAACTCAACCTTGCACCTCATCCAACTTTCTGATTGTCGAAACACCATTATCCCTGACAATCGCGACACAGCAACTCAAATCCTTGACGCATTAGCCATCAACTTCCGGACAAGGCTTGAGCCACAACAGAGCTAACAACCACCCGAAGAGGCGCTCTTCTACCACGATCTCCAAACAGATTCTAGCCCGAGAGCTTCCATTCATTAGCTCCACAGTCAAAATCACACGATGTCCAAACCAGCACCATCGGCCGCTGCTGGCCTCAGACGGCCATCTCGTACCCCCAACCCGACTGACAAAGTTCTCGGATGCTTCTCTAATGTCGAACCCTCCCCACGCCTCGATCATATGATCCGCTACCTTTCCACATGGTCCGGAACAGACAAATGTCTCATGCTCACCCAGTACTCCTCCAAACTCGTCATTGTCCTGCTAAACCTTCAATACGCTTTACGGCTTCGCATGCTTGGCATCAAGTCCACCAAATCGTCCTCCGCAGCTCAACGAATTCAGAAGCTCAGCTCTCTCATCAGTGATGCACGAGTTCTCTACCGTATTTGGGGAATCTTGCCCATCATCAAGTGGATGATTGGCCTCGAGCGCTCGCCGCCTCCCACGAGGCTGTTGCATAACATCGAGAGGATTCAAGGGTGGTCCATGTTGGCCTACTGCCCCATGGAAGCAGTCGCATATCTGGGCAGTCATGGCATCCTTCCTGTGTCAGCGGCGATTCAGAACGCTTTCTGGCTATGGGGATCGCGATTTTGGGCGCTCTACGTCGGACTTCAACTCTTACATCTCGTTGAAGACAACAGGTTGCTTCGCCTTCGTGCAAAGGCATTGGAGAGATCGCGTGGCCACCCGACGCCAAACAAGATTCAGGTCAACAGCAACGGACAGCTTCCTCCTACACCCTCGTCCGAGAAGCCCGGTTCGACCTCGGCTTCGCAGGAGCAAGTGATCACAAGGAGAATGTGGGACGAACTGGACGACAGGAAGGCCGCAATTTTGAACGAGCTGTGGGTCAACTTGGGCTACCTGCCATTGACAATCCACTGGTCTTGTGTGAAGGGATTGATCGGCGAAGGCTGGGTTGGGCTGTTCGGTACGATTGCGGCTATGGCTGGATTGAGATCAGGCTGGAAGAACTCGGCTTTGCCTCCTTCGATCGCTCCTGCGGCTTCTTCGTAGAGCGTTGTATCTATCACGCATGCTTACGGAAACTCACACATAGACAACCACAGACACCGAGTATGATCGAGACAGTGTGCGTGAGATTGTTTGTTGTACAGTGGGTATCATGTTGAAGCACACGCTTCTGATGCTGAAAAGATTCAAATTGGACTATCGCTTATAATGACGCCGAGCATAACACTTGTCGGAATCTTGACGGCAGCGATCTGGCGACCGATGCTGTTCTGAGTCAGACGTACCATACGACCGACTTTTCTCAGAACCGACCATGTTTGCGATGATCTCCGGCACCAACTTTCCTCGACTTCACCGGCTCGTCCCAGTTTCCCTCCGGCGACTTTCCATCCTGACTTGTCCACCTCAGTGCATCATTTGTCGAGCCCTTTGTAAAGCTGATATTCCTCCGCCTCCCGGTCCTCAACTGAGCCAACTGTTTCTCCATTTTCTCACGTTCTTGCTGCTGTGCCACTCTGATTGGATCTCCCTGAATCAGCTCTTCCTCACTGAAAGGGAACTTGCTCCTCCACGTATCTGTTTTTCTTTCGCTATCTAGACAGAGAAGATTCGACCGAGTCTCGTCGATTCCAAGATGTTCAACTAATTGAGAATAAACGTGAGGATTGTTGAAAGAAGGATTCGTCATGAGCACCTGATTGTAATGCAATCCTTGCACCTTGAGTTTGTGATAGCGAGCCACGTTTGCTGCTATTGTGGGGTTGATAGGTTTCATTGGGGTTTCGCTACTGAAGAACACGCCATCTTCGCAGCATATGCCCCAGCACTGTTGTTCTTCGAATAAGACATTCTTGTAATCCGGCTGTTTTGGTGGTCCAAGTAGATGGATATCGCGCAAGACGGTTGGATCGTCTATTTCGGCGAGCTGTATCGCTGAAAAGGTATCGGTGACCCACTCGAACTCCATGTCTCGGAACCTCACTCGCGGTATGGCGGATGCTGGTAAGGTGGAGTACTTGCTCCACTCCGACAAGTAGTGCTCATCTACCGAATCCTTGTTCCATGAGTCGGACATGTCATCCGAGGACTTCAAAGGATCAGCCTCGGTGGGCTGCTCATTGGCAGGAGGGCTCTTCTGCTTGCCGGCGGCCTTGCTTGAAGATGCTTCGTTCGCTTTGGTGAGCGGCTGCCCTGATCCTGATGGAGTCGGATCAGGCTGTGACGGATTTGCTGTCGGCGGTGCTTGCATTGCCTAGCTCTTTTTGATGACAGTGTATGAGCTCGAGCACGATGTTACAGTCGCGAATGTGCACTGTCTCTCGGGAGGGTCGGCGTCTTTACGTTAGAGTGGCTCTTCTTTGAGCGGAGGAGATCAAGAGAAAGGTGTTGGTGTCAGTGTGGGGTTCAACCTCAGACGCTCAGAGTGGAGGGCCGGAATTTTCGAACTTTGTTAGACCGGCACTGTCTTGGCCAGATCACGTGAGCCAATCCTTCGGAAGAAAAGTTGGCATATTCTGACAGCTCCGATTTCACTTCTTCTAACTGTATCTCAACCATCATCACTATCCTTGCAGCGCTTGTTTAACCATCTCACCGCCTTCATAGCGTCGCAAGCTGCAAAAGTAGCAATCGTACCAGGCTCGAATCTCGCACTCGGTCTCACACATACACAATGGTCTTCGGCACAACATCAAGGCTCTTAGCGAGCTTCGCAAGGCCAGCTTTCGGCTCCCTTCGCACCGCTCCTTCGACATCTTTAGCCAGCACATTGAACCTCAACTTCACAGCACGACTCTTCTCATCTTCGAACATTGCACAGGCAAGCCCAAGGACAAAGCACCTCGCACAGCACGGCAGCGGTGGAAAGCTCAAGTCGCACACAGGGACCAAGAAGAGATGGTCGCCGTTAGGAAGTGGTAGTGGAAAGGCATACCAGTTGACCTTCAAGCGTGGGCTGGCAGGAAAGAGGCACTTGAACTCGGGAATGGCAAGGGACAGACTGAACAGCCTGGGAGGTACAGTGCTCAGCCCAAGGGGACGGATCAACAGAACTTTGAGAAGGTTGTTGGGTCCCAGTCTGTGATTTCGATCATTGTCGGGAAATTAACGGAACGGCCTGCGTAGATCGTGGACGAGGACCTTTTGGACGATCGGACTACCGCTGCAGCCTTCGTACCGTATGCACAACCGATTACTGGCTTTCAAATCTGGTCGAGCCGATCACCGTCTAAGCCAACCGTGACGGCCATTGTAGATCGTAGCGAAGGACACTCTTCACGACACCGCGTCCTCATTTCATCGTCTGCTTCATCACAAATACTGCGGTCATACCTTCAAAAAGCTAAAGTATTCAGAGTCAAGAGTCTCGACCTTCTCGTCGGTTCCATATCGATCCTCCTCCATATCGTCACACTGGCTACGCTCAACCTCGTCGGCTCCCTAAAGTCACGAACCTTAGTTGAATCTCTTCCGCAACGAAAGTATCCGTCGCGAGCACGCTTACCCGCATTACGAAGCCCTTTCCGCAACAAACATGTACACTAGTCTCGAGCAATCATAACATGCTACACATCATAGCTCATAGATCTGCAACACAGCATGCTTTGCTTCCTTCTTTCTCACCACGTGTCGCGTGCCTGACAGAGCTTATGCTTCCATCCTTTCGCAGTGTCAATTCAGACTGAGTGCTGAATGCGGGAAGGAAGAGAGAGTGCGGAAGATAAGGTGCGAGCTCCTTCCCGTCTTTGAGCGGAGCACTCTGTGAACAAGCTGCGAGCTCTCTCCCGCGTGTGTATGGAGCCTTTTAGGAGCCTAAGCTTCAACGAGCTCGAAGGTACTTGCTAAAGTCACAAAAGTGCGGAAGAGAGGTGCGGGAGGTCAAGTTGAGCGAGATGGTCCGCGCTGAGACGGGGCGGAGAGATGTCGACACGCGTGTTCCACCTTCACTCACTGCGGGAAGTGTTACTTACGGTCACAAGCTTGCTTCCGCACCCTGAACATTCCGCAGCAAGCAGCGTCTTCCGCATCTCTGCTGTCTCTGTCGACTGCGGAACGGTGTTGTATAGCGAACAGCTCGAAAAGAGACTGCGGAAAGGAGGTCCGTCAGTAAAGCATATAAGCAAGCCCTTCTCGTCCATCCTCGGCCCCCCCATTCCATCCGACAACACCTCTCCTCACAAGACCTCCAACACGCAAATACACAGCACAACACATCCATCTTAAGCCTAGATACTCACACACCAGACGCTTCAAGACTCATAACACTTATCTCATAAGTCAAGCTACACATACACTCCACACAACCCCCTCACAGCATCCTCTCTCGACTTCTTTACCATCCTTGGTAGAAGACAAGCAAACCTTGCTCCACTCCTCTCGTCATCCTTCCGTACTCTGTCATAATCTCGCACCCAATCATCTTCTTTCGCTTCGGTCTCCGCGCCCTTGCCTCAACTCAGACATTCGTCCTCCACGACCAAGCATTATCAATATCGAGCCGCTATTCTCGTGGCCGGTAGACTCGTCAGACTCATATACTGAACAAAAAAACCTATAAGAAAGCATTTCTTTCGACCTGTCTCCAGTATCAAAATGTTCTGTGAAGATATCGGAATCGATCTTCACTTTGTCTTTGAAGGCAACCCCAATCACCCTCAGGTTGCTCACGTGTTCAACACTTATCAAAATGCTGGACGTCAGATGCGCCCCCACGATGGCACCATGGTCGGTGCTTTCCTCCTTCAGGAAGTCGGCAACACCGTGAAGCGCTACACGTCCTCCTATACCGCTCAGGCCGCGGCCGCTACTTTGTCCCAACCCGAGCATGTCATTATCGAGTCAGGTCACACGCACGAAAGCAACCGCTTCCTTGCACGCATCTGGCGTAACCGTAGCCTCGTCGACAGTTCTCTTGGCGGAAGCAGTCCCGAACCCGACAGCATCATCGTACGAGCACTCCACAGAGGTGCTCCTGGCCAAGACGCCTCGATCCTTCACGAATCTCGCCAGATCCCCTTCCCGGCCGACCAGACGTCTATGTGGGTCGACGCCGGTCTCATCTTTGAGCTGCCTCCTGGAGACATCTCCATCACAGTTGAGAGAAATTCGCGCAAGCACGTCTTCACGGGTATCTTCAGGCAGATTCGCACGGCAGGGGCAATTGCGCCATTCCCAGGTGTTCCGATCTCAAGCATGAACTTCGGCAACACCCTCAGCCCCCGTTCCGTCATTCCCACTAGTGACGATGAACAGCGCTTAATTCAAATCATCAACTCATACATTGCTCGAATGAGCCAGGGAGCCGCTAACGTGATCACAGGTTCGGTAAGCAACGCTGAAGGCTCGGAGGACGCCCTCAAGCAGCCGCAAAACCTCAACGCCGTTTCCCTCCAGAATACCTCCCCCGTCACCGTCGACCTCTGCAACCAGACCGGCTTTCCTTGTGGCACTGGTCCCTCAGACTCGCACGATCAGTCCGCAACGAGCTCTACGTGCAGCTCTTCATCCAGCTCCTCGAGCTCAGACGGCGATGCAGAGTCAAAAGCTGATGCTACGCTCAACGACGTCAAAAACGAAACTTCTCCTCGCTTGGCTCACCGCGCCTGGGCGACAATCTCAAATATCGCATCTTCGCTCACCAGCCCACGTGCAGGTGCAGATCATAGCCGAGCCTCTTCTGCGGCTCCTTCCACTTTCGCAGACACGGATCTGTCTCCCAATCATCCGCCGAACCAGGAAACGACGGCTCTTCTTAACATCACGGAGACCGGAGCACAGTCGTCTCGCGGAAGTGTCTCGGATGGATCGGAGTCGGCCAAGTCGTCGCACGAGGAGATCGTGACACTCTTGAAAGATATCGCCTCGCTTGTTGATGTGAGTTCCTCCAACACCACTCAGTGGACGAATGCTGCGGTTCAGACAGACGATCGCGGAGACCGCAACGGCAGCGAAGAGGTGAACGGCGGTATTGGTGGCGCCGCTGACGGTGTCGCAGGCTCAAGCAGGTCTCCAGTCATTATGCGAGAGCAGGATGTCCAAACAGAGGTAGCGGAAGGCAGCACTCGAGTAGTAGGTGTGAGCGTCGAGGATGCTTCAAACATGCAGAACAACGGCAATCAATCGCGCGCATCTTCGCCAGGCTACGAGCTTGTCTTGCCCATAGGCAAGGGAAAGGCTCGAGCTTGTACTGATACTTCCAACACCAAGCCTGCCCCCGGGGCCCCTGGATCCAACATGCACGCTGCATCCGGCCTCAACAGCGTCGACAATGATATCGAAATGAGCGACGTGCAAATGGCCACAACTCAACACACTGTCGGTACTGTGGGCACCACCCAGACACATGGCGACGGCCAATTCAGCGCTTTTGAGGCCAACAACACTCAGACAACCGCGCAGCTGAGTGCGCAGACTGACGCCGATGCCAACAAAGAAAACGAGCAGCCAGCTCAGAGCGCTACACTCTTGGCGCACAACAACTCGTCGAACGCCATCGTCGACGATGAAGTTCAATTCATCTCCCATACAAGGACCAACGAGCCCGACGTCGTCTACGCTGAGACGAGCCAGTCTCACCGACGTGCTTCATCTCATGTCCCATCCGATATCCCGCTCGCTCAGCTCCGCGCCCACTCACAAGCTGTATTCTCAGCTTCCCGCGCCGCCTCTGCCATGGGCACTATGATCCGCGAAGCTTCTGATCGTGGTGGCGATACCGTCGTTAGCCGAGATAGCTATGGAGGAATGACGGCATCCTCGCGCTCAACATTCCGCCCAACCACTCAGCGAATTGCTCAACTCATGGACTACCTCTCCACCCTGGTTGAGAATGACAAGCGTCAAGACGATCGCAAGTGTGAGCAGCTCGCCCAGAGCCGTCAAGAGCATAGACAGGTTTTCGAACAGGCGAAGCGCGAGTACGAGGAAGCCTTGACCGAGAACAACCTGAAGTTGGCGATCTCACGTACGTCCCAGCAGCTTAAGAAGGATACGATGCGATTCCTGAAGGCTCAGTACAAGTATCATATGGCTCAGGACAGATTCAGGGCAAGACTCGGAGCCGAGCCCAAACGAGGGGTCGACAGAAGAGGAAGGAGCATGAGTCGTGGCCCTACTCCTGCTGGTAGTCGAGTAGGAACTCCTTCCGTTGTACCAGCTCACAGGATCAAGAGGGAGAGAATCGACTTGACTGGTGACGACGTACTCGAGGTCAGACCTTCGCAACGCGCAGCGTCGATGGTGAGCACTCGCGCGATGTCGATCTCTCGCGGCTTGGGGGGAACTCTCGGCGTCAACAATGATATCATGAAGGTCAACAATGTATCGGACCTGCTCATTAACCCACCCACGGAAAAGAAGCATGTCGCCAATTCTAAACAAGCGCGGGTCTCAGCTTCTCGCCCTGGGACTCCACGCAGCCAAGCCTCAACTCAAATTGGAAATGGAGTGAACCAGTGGTTGGCCAACGTCAAAGGTTCTCGTCCACCCACTCGTGGCGCCACGCCTTCACCCACTGTCATCGCTAATGCTCGTGCCGAAGCAGCACTTATGCCGCCTCCTCGTCTCCCCGTCACCCCCGGTCAGAACCCTTACACACCCATTGTCATCCTTGATGACTCCATCCCTCGCCCTCAGCGCCCTGCCTCTCGAGCAACATCCACCACTAGTCATCAGACCACAAACAGCGCACACTTACGACGAGTCAGACAAGCCGCTGGAGCTCTCGCCAGCTCTCAGGGTAGAGGCCGTAGTTCGAGACAGACGAGTGCCGCACCTTCTGCTAGAGGAAGTACGGCTTCAAGAAACAAAGGCGATGCTAGACTGGAGAGAGAGAGCATCGTCAATGTCGATGTTGAGAGTGACGACGATGAGGTCCAGGTAGGCCCGATGTTCAGAGGCGGTAGTCGCGCTGGCTCTGTTGTCAACAGTGACTATAGCACTTTGTTCGATGCTTAGATGACAAGATGTATTCAGAGGGAAAGATTCGATATGTGGTAGCGGGAAAGGCGGTTAGGCGATTTGAATAGACTACGTATTAGGATACTCATGGTAATGAAAAAGGATGGCGCGGCAGGGAATCAAGGAGGACGAAACAAGGAAAGGTAGCCCACCGTGTACAGCAAGTGGAGCAATAAAGAGCTGCGCATGGGATTGAGCATGGAGATTACTAGATAAAGCTGAAGTAAAACAAGATGGAAAGTAAGGCAGTAACATAACATTACATCGGAGGAAGAATAGCCGCGCCAAGGAATAGGAGATTACTACATAGGAAGATAGGGACAGGATATACACAGACGTAACGGAAAAGGGCCAGGTACGGGTACGAACAGGAGGACAATAAGAAGATAGACGGCCACAAAACAGACTTAGCGTACAGCATGTAAAATCGAATCAAACAATTGCCGTCTTAGACGGAGGGTGGGAGGGAGGGATTATCACTATGATAACACCATTTATCATAAGGCTGCAGCATACACGAACAGCAGCCTCAACAACTGTGCATCACTATAACCACGCACACCAAGACATGAGCCGTCAAGACCTGTACCTGTTAACGAGACGAATATGAACCGAACCGATCGGGACCTGTCGAACCATATGCATCGCACACCGCCCAAGACCCTAAATTGCCTCTGTAGAAGACCATCGCAATCGAATCAAAGTTGTTCCTTCAATCGCTCTCAGACTGTGCGAATATGTGTGCAATAGTATATTTTGATTGCTTCAGGGCATGAATATAGCAAGAAGTCCCACCCCAATATCTTCCGGTAAGTCTAATTCGGCCTTCTCAAACTACTCTTCAGATCATCAGGCAAAGTTTGACACAGCTTATCCAGCTGACCCATCAACTTTTTCTTCTGGTTGAGCAATCTTTTTTCCGTCGTTGTTGCATTACCAGCTTGAGTCGATAGACCGGTTGGAGTGTTCCTTCCTGATCCATTCTCACCTACCGCTTTACCACCCTTTGCGTTGTTAACAGGTTTATCAGTACGCCACCTACTTCCAGGACCAGGTTCAGTAGGAGCCGTCAATTGAACATCAACTAATCTTATCTCTTCCACTAGCCTTGAGTACAGATCTACCGTTTCAATCTCACCTCTTGAATGACCGAAAGCTGTAACATCACCTTGGATTAGTGATGCGATATACCTCCTTCGCTGTTCCTCTTCTGCTGCTGCAACACGAGAATGTAACCAAAGAGAGAAGTTTGGACATTTAAGGAAATCCATGTAGAGCCCTTGACGAACACTCGCTCCCGTTGGTAAAGATCTTGAACGAATAGCCAGAGGTGTACCATGTGCTTTGAGCGATGCTAGAAAGTCCACTGTGTTGAAAGGCCTGATCTTCGGCACTTCCGAAGGCGAAGAGAGATCGAATGACGCCGGTACAAGACTTGCAACATATCGATTGAGCGGCGAAAGGAATCTCTCGGTAAGATCAGCGAAGTACCTTCTCATCGTGACATTTGCAGCTCCAATGGCAGCTTGAATAGCGACATCATCACCACCATTCTTCCCCGCAGCAACAGCCAAATCTTGAAGCCTCTTAAGCAGCGCTCTGTCCTTACTAATCCTTCTTTTCCTCTTCGTCGTAAATCCAGCAATATGATCTGGTCCGCCTCCACCTGCACCATGACCTCCACCGATTCCACCACCCTGCATTCCACCTGCACCTCCTACTTTCTTTCCTCCTCCAACACCGCCACTACTACTACTACCCTGTTTGATCGTAATCAGTTTCACCGCCCCTTTCCCGACCCTCAAGACATGAGGCCAATGGCTACATGCTGTGGCAAAAAAGGGATTCGTGGCTGCAATCAACGTCCCCGCTTGTGGCTTGTTCTTCGTAACCAACGTTCTGAAGTCATAATCATGAATATGAAAGTACGGTCTGAAATCACCTGCATATGGAATAGGCCTAATCAAATCCAACATATGCCAAACAGCTTCACTTGCAATCTTTGGTTCCGGTGCAATGACAAGAATTGGTTCTGCTAGTAGGACACATTCCCACAGTAGCCAAAGATCTGCAAGTGCCTCTTTGAAAGTCTCGAATAGACTCGTCGCCGGAATCGAAGCCAAGAGTGGCCCTTCAGGTCCGATCAGTGGTTCTGGCAGTTCTCGATTCGAAGCCTGCGTTTGTCTCGACTTAGCACGAATCGTCATTGTCGCTGCTGCTCCTCTAAACCCTCCCCCGGATCCAGTCGAAGAGTTGGAAAGACTAGCTAACATCGGTACCGATTCAGCATTAGGGCTGTTCTGCGGCTGTTGTCCAAATGGAATTGCGGCTGTAATTATGCTTCCGAGCAAAGGCAACGTGAGGATCGTACCAGGTTGCGGTGCGGGCCAGGCACAAATATCGTTTGCAAAGGCTTCAAACATCGACATTCCATGTTCGAAGTATAACGGGCCTAATCTTGCTACTACTTCGCTGAACAGGCCAACGAGAGGAAGATGAGAGAGAATGACTACGGATTTCTGGAAATATCCACGTCGGTTGGTCGGGTCGCGCTTTTGACGGAAGAAAACGTAACCGTAGATGTAGCTGCTGCTCGTGCTGTTGGCTGCACCAAGACGCTTTGGGGTGATGATGTCTGACGATGTAGCGGAAGTGGCAGTTGTGGGTTGAGAGAAGGCGCTTCCGGCCGGATACGATCCGGAAGTGATGGCACTGCCAGACCGAGCTGTCGACGAAGTGTCGGTTGTTGTCGTGTTGTCGCCTTCGTCGTCCACCGAAGCAGCGGAAGACATGGAATGCGTACTGCTGTGTCGATCATGTGAGAAGTGGCGTGCCATGGAGGAAGATCCAGAGGATGAGAAGAGCTTCTGTGTGAGCCTCTCGTGGAAAGACTGGGCGGCGGGTATTGTTGGGGTTGCAGACGAATTTTGCAGGTTCGCATCCGATGCCTGTCTCGACAAACCATGCGAGCTCGTGGTTGACGACGCTGAAGAGTCTCTGAATCCTGATGAAGAAGGTGATGTGGGCGAGGTCGGAACTGACAAGTTTGCTGTAGCGCTGCCTTTCTTACCAATTGCTGCCTTCTGATTTTGAGCTGCTGCGAGCGCATTCTGCAACGCCGCTTTGTTCATGGAAGGTCGGGGAGTCTCTTCGTCCAACAATGTGGTTGTAGGTGGCTGCTGTAACGAGGCATCGTTCAAGCTCTTGATGGTTGGCGGCTCTGATCCAGAAGAGTCCAAGGGCACTTCGCGTACTCGCCAAGAGAACACCAATGAGCCATCATCAAAGATGGAGGTATCAGGGAAAGAAGAGAAGGCGATATTATCGCGTTCTTCGCGGCTGATACCAAGCGGTGGGTATAGGAATTCGAGGTCGGGACCAAGCTCGAGGTCAAAGTTGACACAGCCGACAGAGAGAACCCAACGCTGCATAGCTTCGCGGTCGAGATTGAGAGCGCTACCTGGCGCTGCTGGTGTCGACTTGTGAGTTGTGTCTGCTTTGGTTGCTGAAGTTGCGCTGGCTAAAGCTGCTTTAGTGCCGCTCGAAGCTGGCCGAGAGGAAGGTTTCGAGGTAGACGAAACTGCGCTGCTTTTGTGCGAGGTCGACGGGTCGAGCGGGAACGTTGGAGTTCTCGGAGACGAAGTATGTAGAGAAGTCCTTCTGCTAGGCACTGGGTATCGATTGGTTGAACTGGATTCAGAAGTTCTAGGCGAATCAAGATCAAGGAAGCTGGTCATAGACGGAGAAGAGGGACCGGCGCCGGAAGCAGCATAGGCGTCGACACCAAGGTCGGCGTGGCCTGCACCCACAGAAAGACGCTTGGAAGCGTCGCGGAAAGAAGCTTTGCGTGGCGGTGCTGATGGGCCACCCTCTCCAACAGGAAGGCGATCTGATAATGGTGGCACACCTGCCTTGCGACTGCGACGAGAGGAACGCGCAGCTACGGCACTGTTGCGTGGACGTGTGTCGGAGTCGTGACCTACGAGAGAAGTGGTGGAATCTGTGTCGGCATCCAACTCTTGCTCTACGCTCATAGCCTGGGCGGACAAGGTAGATGCCAAAGAGCGAGAGGTGGGAAGTCGCGCCTGAGTGATAGTAGAGTTGGATGCGATGCTTTGCTGCGATACAGACGATGGAGGAGCAGTAGAGGGTGCTGGCGAGCTAGATGAAGGAGATGAAGATGAGGTGGCTGCTGTGGCAGGGAGTACTTTCTGAACAGTGTCGGATGCAGGGCTTTCGGCAGCAGAAGTATAAGCAGAACTGGACGAAGAGATGCTATTGTTGGCAAGGTGATGACTTTCACGATCCGAGGAGGTCGAGATGGCAAGATGAGGCGAGTTCGATGAAAGAACGCTGCTTTCGGACGAATAGTCTTGCGAAACTTCGTCCTGTAATGAGAGTGCGCCAAGTCGAGATGAAGCAGTAGATGAGGTCAGACTGGATGCAGGACCAGATGAGACAGCACTGCTGTTGCCGTCATTCCGTGTGCGTTGTGCAGAGCTGGGATCGGAAGTGCCCGATGCTAGATTTGAGATCATGGTGGAGAAGGCGGCTGTGGACGGACTCGGATAGGTGGGGATGGCTGTAAGGTCGACAGCTTGCCCGTTTGTTTCCTCATGCACGTCAAATGAAGTAGCAGGCGACCGAGGCTCCATGGCCAGTAAGCCTAAGTCGCCGTCGCCTGTATTCGAGGGCGACAATGTGCCATGAGGAGCAGGCATGACCGGGTCTGTGTACGGGACCCGCTATACGGGTACTCTGATGCGATTGGAAGCTCCAAGATGCGATTTATTGTAGCCTTATTGTGCTGTTGGGAGTGTCACCGTGCGGCGTATCGAGCGTCCGGTTAGGCTGATCTGGGTTAACGAGTGGCTGTGAAGGGTGCACCGTGCACTCTGCAAGCATACGTGATAGATGCGGAGTGTTCTATTTTGACGTGTGGTTCCCTGCTGCAAGAAGCCGGACGTTGTCTAGAGTTATCGATGATCGAGGATCTGGGCCTTTGGATGGTGGGTCGGATGAGATGAATTCAGCTTCTATGGCAAACGAATGAGATACGGTCGTTCCGTCCGATTGTGTGATACTATCATCCGATTCCTTGCAAGGCTGTGCCTGTCCGTTGGGGTGGGTGCACGAAGCGAGAGCCTGCTCTTGGGTGAGTGGATCGAGTCCGTCGTGAATGGTGATGAGAGAAGAGGGGGTCAAGAGTGATGAAGCAAACGCCCAAATATTGTAGTGAATGCGGCGGAGTGATGCGGTCTTTGTCGGCTGTGGATGGGCTGAAAGGGCGAAACAGACTCTAGAACTCCTTTCATCTGTCACACGCACGCGCATCTGCTGTTGCTGCTGCCAAATCACTCTGACTGTGACTTTTTGACTTTTTTTGGCGGCGGTGGAGGAGAGACGTCCAAAAGCGGAGGATGAAAATCAGTCGAAAATGTCATTTCGCTCGCTTCCTTGCTTTCCTGCCTGGCTCTCTGACGACATGCCCACACGCAAATCGGGACGTTTTGCGGATCTACAGCACATTCTGACGGCACATCTGCTGATGCCGACTGTTGCAAGCCTGCCACTCGTCAAGCTGTATTATCCTGGCTGGTCGTAGAATTGCATTATCACTTTGACACAAAGTCTTGGGCTATTCCTCCTCATTCTCTTTGAGAAGAGAGCGCCGTAAGCAAGTGCAGTCTTCTAGCGTGGTTTTGCATCCATGCAAAACTTGTTTCGCGTAGGTGTTGCTAGGGTCTTTTTGATTGTGACAGATTGGCTGCACCCTGCTCAAGCACCAGAGTCCCTTTGTTCGCTTTCCATCGCATCGCAGCGGAAGATTGTTTGGCGCTCTTGATGCAGTTCGCTGCCGCTTTTCCTCTCTTGCGAAAGCCAAGGCGAGCTACAGTAAGTAGAGCTATGAAAGCAAGCGGCATCAGACACCTCTGAAGGACAACCTCGGCTGTGGCTCGTCATATGTAGGATCTCAGATTTCGGATTCTTCTCTTGCATTTCCCGAATTCATAGCAGCAGCCAACCGCGTAGAGTACAAGCGAGTCGGCCCATCCTCCATCAATGTTACATTTACGAAGGGTCACAATCGCGCAGCGGCTCAAAAAATGCTTCGACTCAGCCTTGCCTGCGCAGCCTGTCAACGAGCTGATCAGCGCAGGCGAGCTCGACAGCTGTCCCTTACTGCAGTTGAGCTCTGCTTCTCGCTATAGCTATCACTATGTTCACTGTTTCGATGATCAAGTCATTCACCTTCTCATATGAGCTCTGAGAATCCCATGGAGCTGGACCAGGGTCCGCCCTGGCTAGATAGTACTGCCAAACATCACGCATTACACAAAGACAACCGAATCCTCACCTGCACAATCGACCACCAACGCTGCTTCGTCAAGCAGTCCCTGACTCCCGACCAGATCGCGTTTTTTGTGCCCGAGGAGAAACGCGAGCTGTTATCCCGCCAATGCGCAGATAGAATCAGAAACGAAGCTGCTGCCTTACGCTACCTCTCCCAGAACACCAAGATCCCAGTTCCAAAAGTTGTAGCTTATCAGGACGATGGTAACACCGTGTATCTTGCGACCGAAGAGATCCCTGGCACATTCATCAAAAAGATCAAAGATCATGAAATCAGAGCTGAAGTAGCTCGGCAGATTGACAACATTGTCAATGAGATGAGGCAGATCACCTCGAACGAGGCACGCGGCTTCGCGGGACCCTTATGTCTACCTCCCATGGTTAGAGGCACTACCTTAGCTAAGCCTTTGCCTCCAATGCCCGCAGCAGAAGGCACAACCTATCCCTTATGCCATGGAGACCTGCATCCAGAAAACATCATCATCGATCCTCACACTCACCGAATCAATGCCATCATTGATTGGGAATACGCAGGATTTTACCCTTCAATGATGGACCACCCTTATTACAAGGCGTATGTCGTCACGCCAAACGCATCTCAGCGTGCTTCACTGCCAGAACCCGAGAAGTTCACAGCTGCATGTCGTGAGGAGCTCAAGCGCATGAGAGCGGTCCTGTCCTCAGGCCCACGTTCGACCAAATGCAAGAGTTGACATCTCTCCCTCTTCCGACGAAGTGCAATCGTTGACATATCTCCCTCTAAACAGCCACTTCTTTCAAAGGCTCGATTGAAGATCTCAGAATCAAAATTCCAGCGAATACTCTGTTTCTTCACACAAACGTACGCTATAATAGTAGCAACAAGAGCAAGGCTCAGATTTATGATTGCCAAGTCTCCTTTTTGGGGTGTGTGGATGTGTGTGTGTGAGTACGATGTACAAGTGATTGCATTGTTGTTGCACCGTGAATAGGTACATGCATATGATTGGTGGAGTCGGAACTGCCTCTTGTTGGAAGCAATCCCTTTTTATGAAAACATCAAACGCAAGACTGAACCACCAAGTCTATTGCGCTCGACTGGGGAAAAAGAGATACGAATGCAAAGCGAAACCAAGGAAAAACACGAAACAACCAAACGAAAAAAAGTCTGGGTTGGAAACGTATTTAACGGTACGATTTCTGGCGACGAGCACGGGCACCGTGACCACCGAACTTCTTGGGCTCCGATCGTCGGGTGTCGGCGATCAAGAGAGTGCGGTCGTAAGCGACAAAGAGCTGACGGAGCTCAAGGGCGGAAGCAGCATCGTAGTACTTGGCGTAGTAGGCAACGAGCGACTTGGCAATAGCCTGACGGATGGCGTAGATTTGCGAGGTCTGACCACCACCAGAGACACGGAGACGGATGTCGACGGTGCTATAGGATGCAAGAAAATGAGATGGGGGAACAGAAGGTCAGCGTTTTGAGCTCGGATTGTGTCCAACAATGCAAACAAGATCGGAGAGATGCAGGAACACCTGGTCGCCCGAGAGAAGACCTCTCCCAGTCCCAGCCCGACATAATTTTCGATCCCACATGGATCCTAGACAATTGCGATAAAACGTCCAACATCTTCGCAAGCAGAGCCAATCGACTCGAGTGTCATCAGACCAAGATGCGTTGGCCATCCGAAAATGTTGTACCCGCACTCGAGTTTGCTGACGTCGTCGCGCAAACAAACGGACCGGTCCGTGAATATTCGAGACCGTACTGCTTGCAGAAATCGGGGTCATGGGCATCCTGCGAGACATGCTAGCTGCGTTGAATCTGCCTGTTCTATGCTGAAGTCCAATCCTGAAGAGCGCGCGGTTTACGGCCTCTGAGATGCCTGCATAGTGTCTCTTCGCCTGTTCAACCATATCTTCTGACTTCGTAAATCACTACTAGCATGTACTAGTGAGCCACCTCGTTCCGACCCTGCAATTAGATGACTGACTGTCACTTGTACCGTGGTGCTACTCGTGTTCGTGTGCTCCCTACTCTGTGCTGTGCTGAGTGTTGCTGCAAATCTCCTTTCTTGCTCGATGCTACACGTTGATTGCCAACGCGCCGAATTATGAAACACTTACGAGAACTTGTCCTCACCGACAACAAGGACGGGCTCGAAGACCTTCCATCGGAGGATCTCGGGCTGAACGAGAGAGATGGGCTGACCGTTGAGGCGGATGAGACCCTTGCCCTCTTTGCAGTGGGCGACGGCGGTGGCCGTCTTCTTCTTGCCGAAGCACGAAACGGAAGGAGCGGACATGATGACTGTTTGTTGTTGATGGTAGTTGGTGGTGTGATGGAAGAAAGGTGAATGTGTTGGTTGTGGTGTGGCAGAGTGAGAAGTTGGATGCAGAGTGAAAGTTCGATTCGATATTTAAAAGATGCGACAAGTTGAAATATGTGTCAAATGAGTCGGCGTGGGATGTAAAGAAGACCGAGAGAAAGCGAGATGACAGGCGTGCAGAGTAGATGGTGATGCAGATGTGACAATGTGTCGAATGAAATTGTCGATGCGATGCGAGGATGATAGTATGGTCGAGATGTCAAGTTGTGGATGTGATAGATGGGAACAGCAATGAATACAAATGGAAGAGGTCAGCGCCTGTATCTACGTTTGTCGTGGTTCGTCTAGAATGCGTAGACGACGTTGTTGATGCAATGTTGGGACAGCGATTACCTACCTTCTTGATGATGCGGAGAGGTGGAAGAAGAAGGTAGCATTCGATATCAGACACTTCACTAACCTCGAACAACGACGTCCACGCTTCAACGCTCCAACGCTCCGACTCATCCAATTCACCAACGCTCTCGACGGGTCACACCTTCAGCCCGACACTCAATTCACAACCAAACTCTCTTGAGTTGAGGAATCTCGAACCGCAATCCTGCCTTGCGACCACGTCTCGCCTTCCACAGCAGTCTCATTTGTTTCGAATCGCATTTCTGCCTCACTCTAGGTGTGTCTCCTAGCTAATTTCCAAAACTGTATGCCTCTACACGTGACCAAAAGCATGCCATACAGTTTTGCATCAAAATTCGCCAAAGAATGTGAACGCGTTGGTCTTAACACTGTACATCACCGATAATACATACCTTTGCGGATGATCACCGATTCGAGAGGAAGGACTGATCACGCGGCTTCTCGGATCGCATTTTTTTTGCTAAGAAGTCTTTCTTCCGAAGAAACGCCTTTTTGGAGAGTCGCTGCACCAACCACATCACAAAAGTTGAAGCAACACCACCATCTCGTCACCCTTCACCCTTCACCTTTTCGACAGGAGATCGACTCAGATCCTTTGCTTGGTGCTCACCTTTTACCCAACTACTCACTTGGCACCTTCAACTACACGGCGTCATCATGACTTCGCTACCACCTTCCAAAGCATTGGCATCGCTTGCCTCTTTGCGATCTGCCCTTCAATCCATCAGTGCCCAACCCAACACCATTGCTCGCGCTGCTCCTCGTTCGACACTTTCCCGAGCTTCCAAATTCGCTTCTACATCCTCTCTTCACACATCAGCAATCACCTACAATGGATCTGCACAATTGAACGCTTCCGGTTCTTCATCCACTTCTTCCGCCTTCGACGCATCATCCGCCGACCAGGCCGCACCCACCCCCTCCTCCCACGCATCCGAATTTGAATTCGACGGAGAAACACACACACTTCCTCCCTTCGACGAAGGTTCTCTCATCGCAGTCCCGAATAAAGAGCCTATTGTCCATGTCAAACTTTCTCAACTTCAAAAGTCCTCCAAGAAATCCTCCGCATTCGTTCCTCTCTCAGCTCACGTATTCGACGCACCCGCACGTCGAGATGTCATCCACTCTGCAGTCGTCTACTACCTTGACGCACAACGTTCCGGAACAGCTTCTACAAAAGGTAGATCTGATGTTAGAGGATCCATGAGAAAACTTAGACCTCAAAAAGGTTCAGGTCAAGCACGTTTAGGTACTATGTCAAATCCTATCTTAAGAGGTGGTGCAGTTGCACATGGTCCACGTCCAAGAGATCATTCTACAAAACTTCCAAGAAGAGTTAGAGAGTTAGCCTTGAGATCAGCTTTGTCTTCTAAATGGAGAATGGGTGATTTACATGTTGTAGAGAAATTTGATTGGATTGCTCCTCCGGGTTCAACTGGTCCTTTAGCGAGATTGTTAGGTAGTAAAGGCTGGAGTGATGCTTTGTTCTTAACAGCACCGAGAAATCCGGAACCATCGATCAGGTCATTGATCAAGGATGATAGACCTTCATCTTCAGATCCAGTCTATGATGAACAACAGAGGTTGGATCATCAACAGGCTATTCGTAACTTTGTCCTCGCTTCAAACAATCTTCCAAGAGTCGAATTGATCGAGTTGGACGCCTTGACGGAAGAGTACAGAGATAACATTGCAAAGACCAGCGAAGAAAAGAAGAAGCCAGGAGAGTTGCACGCTTATGAGGTGCTTCGTCGCCACAAGGTCATCTGCGATTTGGGTGCAGTCGAATGGCTCGAGGAGAAGCTCGGAGGTGCTATCTTCCACGAACAGGCTGGTCTTGCCGTTATCGAGGAAAGCTTGGAACAGCAGCAGGAGCCAGAAGTGGCACAGGCCTCAGAACAGGTTCAGCCTGCTCTTGATGCGACTCCTGTTGCACCTTCTCAGCCAGCCCCTTCAGCATAAAGCATGGATCAACCTCTCGATGTGCCCTTCATCATGTACTCTAGTCTCAGCTCACACATCAATACCTCAGTCTGCAAACGGTACATCAGCACAGTCTCCATGTTATCGATGTCGAAGAAAGATTTGTTATTGAGACTCGAGCGTTGGAATCGATGCTGAGCTTACATTTATTCGACCTAATTTCTTTGGCACATCTCCAATGACTGTGATGTGACGGCTCTACTCGAACCACCATACTTGCGGTCTCCGTGTCGCTCCTCGTGCCGACTTCACCTCATCAAGTCCGCAGCTTCAAACGGTACATCAGAAGGTCTACCCATCGGATACATGCCGGACTCAAGCCTGTCGTCCATGTCATCCATATCGTCCATATCATCCATGTCCATATCATCCATGTCATCCATATCATCAAAATCATCTTCATTCATTCCAAACTCCTCTTCGAACGCCAAGTCCGCCTCGATTTCATCCACCTCTGCTTCGGTCAAATTGTGTATCCAAGCGGTCGACGGATCATAGTAGTGGCGAACTCGCAAGGCCAAAGCATCTCGGCGCTCTCTTTCCCTTTTCTTTTCCTCCTCAATGTCGAAACCAAGGATGAGTGCCACTTCAGCCATGGTCAAACTTGTAGTGTCTGAGTCGCGCGCGACGCCCACAGAAGCGGCAACTGATGACTTGATGGATCGCTCTCGTAGGCTAGATGACGAAGCCAATGGTTGTACGTGTGACGAGCCTTCCGTCTCGACGGTAGCACCAGCATCAGCACCAGCACCAGCACCAGCACTGGCAGCACCAGCAGGTGCTTCCGTACTTGTGACCTGCTCGGCTGTGGCTCCACTTGTGCTCGTCGACGCAGCTGTCGGTAACTCGCCAGCCTCAGCGCGCACCTCAGTGTTCGCATCAACGTGTGCAGCGAGCGCCATGCCTCGTTTCGATCGCTCGTCGGCGACGCGCATGACTGCATCCTCGATTGTGTCTTTCATCTTGACGCGAATGATGGTCGTCTCCCGTCGTTGTCCGATGCGGTGGATACGTCCCACAGCCTGCGCCTCCAGAGCCGCATCCAGAGCCGGTTCCATCAGGTAGGCCAGATCGCAAGACGTGAGTGTCAGGCCGGCGGCGCCAGCGCTGGCTCGGAACGGCACCAGAATTACATTGACATGGTCGTCGTCACGGATCGCTCGCAATGCTTCGGCTTGAGAAGCTTCCCTCCCACCGAACACGACGGCCGAAATATCGTTCTGCACCAGCGCATCACGCACGAAGGCGAGCATTTTGGGCCAGTGGGAGAAGATGACAGCTTTATGCGTCGGATCAGCTCCCAGACGTGCTTTGAGGTCCAGAATCAGACCCGAAATCTTGCCACTCCAATCCCCAACCACTGCGTTCCCGCCGTCTGTCGACGTGGATCTGCCCCGTTCCATGACACGTGTCACTCGATTCGGATCAAACGCGAGACGGCACGAAGGGCATCGGGGACGACGGTGATCGGACCACGGATAAGAATGACCTGGGCGGGAGCTGCTCTTGCAGAGGGTCTCAATGCAGTCGGTACAGAACGAGTGGTAGCATGGCAGCACGCCAATCTGCGACTTGCTCTCGTAGCAGATCAGGCATTCGGCTGCATTCGATTGCATCGAGTCATCAGCTGCAGCGGCTGGATCGGGTTCATTTTCGGCAGACTCGACCTCAACGAGCTTTTGCCTAAGGAAAGCTGTCTCGTGCTCCTTGCTGGGAAGACTGGCTTGATACTGCAACAACTTAGTGTGCGTTCTTTCGAGAAGCTCTTTGGGCTTGTAAAGCCAGACGCGTTGATTCTTGCGCTGAGAAGCGTTGCCACGGAGGCGCGACTTTTTAAGCAATCCTGGCTCGACCGCAGTATCCGTTCGTCGCTTCTTGTTCGAAGGAGCCCCAAAGTCTTTGCGTTTACGATCGGCTTCGATCTGTGCCATGAGCTCGTCGACATCCATGTCTTCTCCGCCAGCATCTTGCACAACAAGGTGATAGCGCGGGTCCTTGAGATCCACGGATTTGTCGGTGGCGCTTTTGAACTCTTTGTCGAAAACAGTACGAGTGGGTCGTTCTGGATCCCAACGTGCTGGCGGCTCGATTTCGTCCACGTTGCCGATAGCTGGCTCGGCAGATGATGGATCGGCGTGCTTTTGCAGCAGCACCCGCAACCAATATTTGGCTTCCTCCCAAGTAAGATTGACCCTTGCTGTTGAGTCTGCCCCAAGAACAAATGGATGGTTGACGTGGGCTGGTTCTGAACGAGACGCAGAGCCTACTGCGTTTGTGTCGGCGGCGACTTCAGGATCGGCGGTCTCTGTGTGCTCTGCATTGTCAGCGGCCTCTGCTTGGACAATCTGCTGTTCACGCTGCGCTTGTTCGAGCGTCGCTGATTGCGCACGTGACTGGTCCTCAAGTGCCATGTTGACGATGCGCAAGGCTGCATCGAGCATCTTGCGAACGTCTTCAGGCTGCTCGAGTACCTTGCGACCTCCTCGCCACTTGCGCTTGTCCGGCTCGATCTCGTAAAAGTCGTGACCCCAAACGAGCTGCAATGTGGTTGTGACGACTTGCATGCGCATAGAGTCTAGCTCGGACTCGGCTTGCTGGCAGAATTGTCGGAAGAGATCAGCAAAAGAGAGTCGCGAGTAATTGTTGCTGAAATAGAGCTGGTCGGCGATCTGAGGGTGGCTGAGCAGTTGACGAAGGTTAACCAGGAAGGTCGGCTGCGACACGTTGGCGACACCTTGCACCGCACGTCTCACAAACTCTTCGCGGTACTTCTTGACTTCCTTGTCGTAGAAGAGCTTTTCGACATGCTTCAGTTCGATCTCCAGCGTTTCGCTTTTGCAGGGCGGCAGAATGATCTCGTCCTCGACATGTGCTTGCGTGTGCCTCCAAACGAAGCGAGGCAGTATCGATCGCAAGCGACGGATACCCTCGACACAGCCATTGGTGAACGGGTCTTGGATGATGTCACGGAAGAAGCGAGGCGCAGCGAACGGATCGTGGTCCAAGAAAGCAAAGATACCTTGAATATCGCGGATACCTTTGGTGACTGGCGTGCCCGTCACCATCCAGCAGTTGCTACGCCAGAGCTCGTGGATCATCTCGGTGGCTTTACCAGAAGCACCTGCAACAATTTGCGCTTCATCGAGGAGAATGCGCCAGAACAAGACCTCCAGCAGTGGTGTCCGAACTTGCTTCCCGGTCAGAGGCACTCGTTTGCTCTCGGCAAGCTGACGGGCCAGCTCCTCGTATGTAGCAACCACAATATCTGGCTGCGTGAGCTTCTCCTTTGCCATGGCTCGGATGTCGTTGCGATCCGACTGACCATTCCAAAAGAATTCAGCATGTCTGTACCGAATGACGCCTGGCTGTTGTTCTGGACTGGTCGGATCGGCTTCGGCTCGACTGCGGAAGTGCTTGCGAATCTCATCCATCCATTGCTCAACGAGAGCAGCAGGACAGACGACGAGGGTGGCCTTGGAGACGAATGGACGCTCGGCAGCATCCATGTCTGCAACCATTCGAGCGCTACGAGAGGTATCATACGAGAGAAGATCCAGCTTGTCGGGACGCGGATGAGCTGCGATCAGCGATAGACTTTCGAGCGTCTTTCCCAGACCCATCGCTTCACAGAGTGCACCACCAGGCTCGCTGCGACGACAAGAGAATCGTCGAAGGCTCAAGATGCCCGAGACGTGATCGAAGTAGAAGGTCATGTCGACCGGGTCGATGAAGGGCTCCCGCTTGAGCACAGTGTCGTTGGGGCGGGCGGCCGGCTCGATCTCACTGTTTGCAGTGGTCTCGGCAATTTGTAGCGAAGAATCAGCAGAGGCGACTTCGGCCTGAGCAGCTTTGATCTTGGCGTTGCGGCGTGATCGAGACAGACCACGCTGCATAGCGTCGATCAGTGCGTCTCGCTCAGCTTCGAGCTGCAGGCGTCTGCGCGTGATGAAGGCAGAGCTCTTGCATCGTAAGGGAAACCAGTTAGGCATGATCTGATCAACATCCTCGTCAACAACTGTCTCCCGCTTGATCATCCACGCTACACATCGAGCCTGGTAGCCCAGCAGCGGAGTGGGAATCATATCAGACGGCGGATAGACCATAGGCCCGTCGCGAGGCGGGCGACATGCTTCGAGTAGACTTGCTATATTGGTATCAAGAGGTAAGAACTTATCTGACTTGGCGTCGCCAAGTTTCGGATCGCTCGCCGAGATCTGTGCTCCGAGACCAATAGAGCTAGGCTTGGGTCGAGCAGAGGCAAGAGCAGCCACAGCTTGGCATTCCGGGCATAGGCATCCACCTTGTCCACTCATGACCATGGCGCGAAGGTCATTCAACGACTTTTTGCGTTTGTTGTTCGAGCTTTTGGTGGAGCTGGGCAGGTCGACGGGATCAACCTTGTCAAGCACGAGGTGGCGAGCGAGCGTTGGCTGTTTGGGCGGGAGATCGTAATAGGATTCGTTGCGATCCCAATAGGTGTGAGCCTCCATGTCGAGCTCAACAAAGCCGTGCTGCCAATCGACGATGGCCGGGATTGCCTTGCGGAGTGCACGAGCAAGGCTGAGCGTACCAGCTGCACCGCTGCTCTTGAGGTCATCGGTGGTTTCAACAAAGCCGTCCACAGTTTCGTCCTTCAAGCCATATCGCAGCGCTGCGGGTTCAAGTCCAACCTGAACGCTCAAGACTCCCAAGAGACGGGTGGAAGGAGTGTCAGGCTTCCTTACCAGCGGCGGCTGGGACACGTCTGGCTGCTGAGCGAGCGAATCTGTGCCTGGCTCCTGCTTGATGTGGACACCAGATGAGATCGTCGCTGCTGGAGCTGAACGTTTTGCGGGTGTCTGCCGGAAGGCTTCAGGACCGAAGACCTCGATGGCAGGTGGCAGAAAAGGCGGAGCGAGTGTGACCTCTCCATAGAGCTGGATCCACTCTTTGGTCACCAAGCTTGGGTCCATAGCTGCGAGTGGATGGGTTGTATCCTTGAACTTCGAAGGGACGATGTGCCCGAGCAGCAAAGCGTCCCCTTCGTCCTCATCTTCATCGTCACTGCCGGGCTGATCCTCTTCGGTTTCGACGTACCCGAATCTCTCGAGGAAGTCATCATCATCGTCACTGTCGTCGAGAGCGTGCGATGCGGGGCCCGAGGGAGGTGAATTCGACTTGAGCTTTGGCTCTTGCTCCGTCTTGACCTTTTTGGGCTTCGGCTTGGTGGGATCAGGCACGTAGTCAGGCGGCGCAAGAGCGACGACGGCAAAAGCCTGAAGCTTGACCTGGCCGTCCCAGGTATACTGCCAGCCGAGCTGGTTACGGGGAAGATGCAAGCTGGCAGCGGTGACGAGCTGTGGAACGAACTCAACCTCCAGATGAATGCAGTCTGGTGCCTTTGCTTTGCCTTTGCAATGTTGGGCTTTTTTGTTGTTCGTGACTTGCGGGACCTGTTTGGACTTTTTGCATGAAGCTACCTTGCTGGATGCTGCCTTGCCTGAAGTGTTGTTCGCATTGGCGACAGTAGCGGTTTTCTTAGAAGAGGCACGACCTCTCCTCGTCTGCTGCGGCAAGCTATCATGACTGGTTTCGTTCGAGCTTTGGTCTTGATGAGAGACAATTATGCTGGTATCGTGATCCGGTCGACAAAGATCTGGGAACCACTCCTCAAGCTTGAGCCTTATATCCTCATACGGGGCCGGATTGAATGCGGAGACTTTCGAGCCATATGGAGCGTCGAGCTCGAGGGGTATATCAAAGTCATACAGCGGAATGGTCGGCACTCTTTCGGGAGTCTTTGATTTGGTCCTCGTTGTACCCTTGGCAGACGTTTTTGATTGACCTTTCGAAGAAGCAGTTGGTGCTGGCGACTTTGACTTGCTCTTTGCTCTGCTCTTCGACTTCGCTCTCTTGGGCTTTGCTTTAGCTTCGGCGGCGGAAGTCGATGCCGGCGATGGAGTGCCCACGTCGCTGAGCACAGCGAGGCTTCTGCGTGTCTGAACCACCATGGCTGGACCTTCCGCAAATTAGTGGCAGGCAACGCATACGATGACGAAGGCAGTGCTGACGGGAATCGAAAAGAGAGATTGTTGTATGCGAAGGAGAAGAAAGAAGGATGCGGGTGGTGATGAGGCAAGGTGTCAAGATGAGCTGCGGAAGAGATTAAGTATGGCTGAGTCGTGTCGCTTCAAGGCAAGGCCGCGTTGGCTGCGTTGGCTACCTTTGACCAAAGGATCGTGATGCGTGACTGATCGATGGTTCCCGTCAAGCTGATCACAAATGAATCGATGTGGCAGAGTGTGGGCGACGATGTGCTTGCAGCGAGCGTGGGTCCAAAGACGAAGTGCAGATGAGCGGTGTGCGGGCTGACGCTGTAGGAAGAAACAGTGCGGCTACGCTATTGTTGTGATTGTAGCAAGTGGATGTGATCGTATCAAGGGAGAGGTCCGAGCGGTGATCTCAGCATGGCGAAGCAGCGTTCCCTCTCTCTCTCTCTCCTGTGGGCGGCTTGCGTGCTGATCCGCACAAGAAGGATCCGAAGCTCGATCTGTGTGCTTTTCTGGCGTTCCGAACTTTGATGAGTTTGTGTTGTTGTCTTCGGGCTCCTTCCGAAAATCGACGCTAGAAGGCCCAGATTGTATGCAGTGATTTCGATCTGACGCCCAAGCTGTATTGTGTGTGCGATATGAAAGTGAAACCCTCCCGAAGAAGCTTCCGAAAAACTGAGCTCAGGGTCCAAGCCTTGCTGCAAGTTGCGTCTGTTGTGCGCGCGTGCGTGTGTGCGGAGATCTGCTGCACATCTGCCACTTTCCTAATCAATCCTTCTTGTGCACCTCTTCGCGCTTTGCCTCACAGGATCAGCCAGTCAGGAGTCGACGAGCCTTCCTTTTTGGTGACGCCTTCGTCTCTTGCTCAGATCACAGTGACCACTCTTCGAGTTCAGCACGGCTACGGTTTCAGAAAGCAAGAGTGCAGCCAGAAGAGGTAGAAGCGTAAGCCGAGGAACAAGTCGAGCAGGCGCTCACAGGCGCTCATGCCTCCACTTAAGCTCAAAATTTGCTCGGCTTTCGGAAGACCCCTTCTTTCCTCGCGATACCTTTTCCTGCCTCAATTTTCTAAACTTTTTCTGCCCAAGAAGCAGCGCTTTTCAAAAAGTCATCTTTTCTCCAGCTGAACATCATCTTAGCAACTCCAGCCGCTTGCTTTGACTTGACCACCATCATCTTCAAAGATGTCGAGCTGGGAGCCATCTCGCGGCGCCAGCCGCGGAGGCAGCAATAGAGGTGGCCCGAACCGTGGCCGAGGTCGAAGCCGTGGCTCTAATGCCTCAGCCCCACGTGGACGAGGCACCTTCAACCAACACCGTCGACCTCGAGACTCTGGCTATGGCAACCGTCAGCATCGCTCAAGCAACGCAAATGACATCGATATTTCGACTGCAAGTAATCCTCTCGGATCGCTTTGCTGCGACTACGTTGACGAGAATCCGCCTTCGTCATCGACAGAGCCAAGCACAGAGCCATATCGATGCAGTTTTCGCACGCACTCTGCTCTCGCACTTATGCTGCACAAGGCGGATCGACATCTTATCTATCCCGAAGGAGGCATTGACGAGCTGAAACGGCATGATCCGATGCTAATCGCGGAAGAGAGGGAGCAGCAGCGAAGGATGCGTCAGAACCAGAGAAGGAACCCGCATCCTCTCCCCAACAAGCCCTCTTCCAAAACGGCCAAGCAGGAAGCTGACAGCGATAGCGACGATTCGGACAGCAGTAGTGGATCAAGCTCGGATGTCTCCGATGATGACGATGAAGAGAGCGACTCAGATGCAGCTGATGAAGAGGCTGAGCATGCAAAGGTGCAGGAAGCAAAGGCAAGCGGACGAATTCTCGATGGACCAGCCGACGCAACCATCTCAGGACTGAACATTCAGCTCAATTCTCCGGAACTCATTGCTGAATGGATCGCTCAGCGAAAGAAGCGATGGCCGACACAAGATGTGGTTCAGCAGAAGCTTAAGGAGAAGGAAGAGAGGCAGCGAAGAAGCGAGATGATCTATGGTCCCCGTCCGCAACCGTACGGGAAGCGAGCGCGAGATGAGCCAGTAGCGTCCACCAGACCTGAAGCGGCCTCTGACATCCCAGCCATATCAGACAAGAGACTCAAAGAAGATTCAACGACAGACGTGACCGGAGCGAAGGCCTCTGGCAGTGTCAGTGCGATCGGAGCTGCCGACGACCCAGCACCAAATGATGACTCCGATGATGACGACGACGCACCGGAAGAGGTCTCTTCAAAAGCACCTGTGACCGCGCTCGAAGAGACAGCAGCCACCACTCGCACACCATATGACAGCAGACAAGACCGTCGTCCAATCTGCACACACTTCCTTCAAGGCCGATGCAACTACGGTGACAGGTGCAAGAAGCGCCATGACACAGCTCCTGCTGCAACAGCACAGCAGCAAAGGAATCCCTCAACATCGGTTCGCAGACCTCATCCACGACCACCGCCCGTCAATCCCTTCGACCAGCCCGATCTTTTGCGACAGCTGCTCAGGAACGAGATCGAAAAGCATGTCGATGCGGTCGGACAGGCAATTCGATTCATTGTGGATAACGATATGCTCTTACACGTAGAGACGGAGGAAGGTCAGGCAGAAGAACAACAGAAGAAGAGGCAGAGAATCCAGGTATTGCCTTCCAAGCAAGACGGCGCAGCAGAAGTGCCAGCTTCGTCAGTCGAACAAGCAGAGCCAACTGAAATATCGACAACACTGGAAGAGCCATGTCTTAGCGAGCCACTGATCCAAGGTGGAATGGCAGTCGTCAATTCTTCCTCTACCTCCACTACCGCTGACCCAAAGAGAGCATCACTCTATCGTCCGCCCTCACCAACGCTCCGTCCACTCTCTGATCTGAAGTATCCACCTGAACCGGATCCACTCATCTATCTCGATCCGCTCCGTCGGGACGATCCCAAGCCTCTACTACCCTCTCAGCTCCTTCGAATCGCCAAAGACCCCGTCTTACGGTCCATTCTCACTCCTTCCACTCCGCTCCATCCACATGGTCACAAACCAGCTTCTCTCGAACGAGCAATTGTTTCGCTTGATGCGCTTCCGACAGATCTTTATCGAAATGCAGCGATTGAGATGATTCTTGGTATTGCTAACAATAGTAACCCCGCAGGAGGCTTGGTGGTAACAAGTAAGGACGGCAGGAGGAAAGTTAGTGAGACCGATCTATTCAGGATGGGGTTGAGGGTAGGAGGAGATGAAGTAGTAGCTATAAAGAAGATGGCTGATCGATTGAGTGTGTTATTGGAATCTAGTTTGCAATTGGACGAGGTTGGCGAACAAGATTGGGCGTTGTTGGGAAAAGAGGAGAGGGAGGAAATGAGGAGATTACATTGGGAGAAGGAGGCTGATAGACTAGATAGATTGCGGAAACTTGGTATTGATGTCTGATTTCACAGCCTATATGACCACACACAATTGGGAGCTCGAATTTACTAGATTGCATTGCCATACGCTACAAAATGATGCTTCAAGCCTTGATGGATCGGAACTTGTCAGTGGCCTTCACCAATAAGTCCGTCAGACCAGGCTCCTTTGCCGAGTGACCAGCATCAGGTACAATATGGAATGCAGCCTCCGGCCAAACCCTGTGTAGATCCCAAGCCGTTTTGGCAGGACAAACTACATCATACCTTCCCTGAACAATAACAGCTGGAATATGTCTAATCTTATCAACGTTTTCCTTTTTCACGAGCTGACCGTCTTCCATCCAACCTTCGTTGATGAAAAAGTGATTTTCAATTCTAGCGAATTGCAAAGCCCAATTATCTTCTTCGCCTTTTTTAAGACTGTTTGCATCGATGTAGAGTTTGGAAGTTGCGTTTTCCCATGTGCTCCAACGACGAGCTGCGTCTAATCGAATAGCTGGATCTTCGGAAGTGAGACGTTTGTTGTAAGCTGTGATAAAGTCAGAGCGTTCTTCGAGGGGGATGCCGTCTCTGTAAGTTTCCCATTGTTCTGGGAAGAGGTGGGAAGCGCCTTCTTGATAGAAAAATTTAAGTTCTGATTTACGCAAAGTGAAAATCCCTCTTAAAATCAAAGCTGATACTACTTGAGGATGTTTTTGAGCATAAGCAAGGGAAAGAGTTGAACCCCAAGAACCACCGAAAACGTGCCATTTTTCAATGGAATGTTTAGTTCGAAGAGCTTCGATATCTGAAACTAAATGCCAGGTTGTATTGTCAATAAGATCAGCATGAGGAGTTGATTTACCTGCACCACGTTGATCAAAAGAAAGAATACGATAATGGGAAGGATCAAACCATCTACGTTCTTCTGACCAAATTCCTCCACCTGGACCACCATGTAAACAAACGATAGGATATCCAGAAGGATTACCAGACCATTCGTAGTAAATCGTGTGTCGATCATCTACTTTAAGATATCCAGTTTCAAAAGGTTCAATAGCAGGATAAGGTTGTCGAAGAGAAGATTTGTATCCAGAAAGTGAACGAGCAGATTCGGTATAATCAACTACATCGGCTGCATGAAGTCCAAGTTGAGGCTTGGTATCGGAGGTCATCTTTGCGTTGGAAGTTGAAGAGAATAAGGATCTGGTAGTGGTGTTGATGGGAGAAAGGCAAGATGGTAAAAGCGCAGGTTTGGCCAACGTGCAATTGAGCTGATTGAGCAACTTTCTTGTTGTTGGTGGTCTGCGACCGAGTCGAGTCACTTGCAAGAGGATAGAACGATTCGCAAAGGCCATTGGAGGTCAAGAAGACAGGAGTCAACGTTAGGATTCGCCGGCGGTTGGCTCTAACTCAGCTGCGCTGCTCGGAAGAGTGTGCTCCATGCGCCACGAGAAGTCACACATCAAGTTGGCTCGAGCGAATAAAGCTCTTTTTCGGCAATGCCGGTTTGTTCTCCAATGCCGAAAAAATTCACACCCGTTGTTACATCGCGTACACACACAAAATCAAAAGGATTGTTAACGCATTGGCATTGCATCAACATGAATGAGGGTCGATCATCACAAGCTGAAAGAACATCCCCTTGGTTCACAACTCATACATGCTCAGTCAAATCAGGACGACGGGAGAAAGGAGAATGAAAAAAGTGTAGGCGAACTACTATCTATCGTCCATCATTGATGTCATTCGACATCTAAAGCTGATAGCGAAAGAAGGCCTCCATGCCGAAGGTATCTAATCTTCAGTGTCTTCCAAAAAGAAGACGGTTAATCTTCGCTCGATTATTATGCCAAAAGACGCAATGCTTGTCACTAGGTGACAGAGCCTTCTTCTTTTGGGATAAGGAATTCAAGCGGGGTGACGAGGCTGGAATCGCGACGGAAGTGGAAGGAAAGGCGAAGGGAGAAGGGAGAAGGGAAGAGAAAACAGGGTGGGAAAGGTAAAAAGCAGAGACACATTGCTGCACAGTGCGAAAATAATGTAGCGCGGATGACCGAGATGGTGTCCAAGGCGCGATGGGAAACAAGGTATGCTGATATTGTTGTACAAGTGTAGATGCTGGAAGTTGCTGGTTGAAGGTCGTGTGGGAGCAACGAGGCCGGGTATGTTAATGTTACAATATGCAAGATGGACGAAAAGAGACGTGTCGACGAGTGGAAGGTTAGTGATTCGAGGTGAAGAAAGCATTACGCCTTCTTGGCTCGCTTTGATTCGGATTCTTGAATCTTCTTCTCTTTGATCTGACGGTATGCTTTGATGGCTTTCTCGCGCTCTTCTTCCAGAACGCGCTGTCTTGCCATGCTGGGCTCTGCAATGGCATCGCTGCTGGCTCCAAGCTTGCGCTTCTTGCCACTGGCAAGTATGTCGTTGCCAGCAGCGAGCTTCTCTGGAACACGACCCTTATGACGACCCACCTCGGCTTGCTTGACTTTACGTTCTGCCTCTTCCTCATCGTTACCAGTAATTTTGGCGATGAGTCTTGCCTTTCTCGTCTTGGCCTGAATTGACTCTCCTCGAGGTGCGCGTGTAAGGGTGGGAGGAGCTTGAGCGACGTCATTGATCTTTTTGACTTGACTAGCTTTGGCGAAATCTTTGATCTCGCCTGTCAGTTGTATTGACTGTCGTTGGCGTTTGAGATCAGCCTTCGAAGGTTGATTTGCTTCCAGCGCTGCTGCTTTATCGGCTTTAGCTTTGCGCGTTGACTCTTCCTGTTCGAGATCTTCAGGATCCGCATCTGGGTCGATACCTGCTTTGCGAAGTTTCCTGCGTTCACGTTTGCGAGCATTGATTTGAGATCGAGACGCTGAACGGAAGGAAGCATGAATGTCTGATGCCATGACTTGCTCTACACGAGCGCTAAAGTCACGCATCTTTTCGCCTGGTCGAATGGTGAGCTCGGATGGAGCATCAGTCTCGGAAGCTTTGGCTTTGGCCTTGCCTTTAGCTTTGGTGAGAGCCTCTTGCTCGGCTTTTTTCTTGGCTTGCATCTTGGCTCGATATGCCTCTTGCACCTTGCCACCTTGCAAGATGCGCATGGCACCTTTGGGCATTTCGGAAAAGAAGCCATCATCTCCGTTGGGAGCTAGATCTTGACCGACCGAGAAGCGCTTAGCAACTCGATCCGAGTGTTTGGCCCTCTTGTGAGGCATGATGAAAGTGTTGTACCGCTATGTAGCTTGCTCAGATGTCTGAGCCTAGCGACAAGCAGTGTTGCTGTTGATGGTGAGGTGAGACGGAAATCTAGGCGGAAGAGAAGCAGGAGTGGTTGCACAAACGTCAAAGCTTCTCTTGCTTGGCTGTCGGAAAATTTTCGGGCGCTTGTTCTTTATTTCTTCTGCGGCACCGAGTTAAGAAAAAGCAGCAAAAAAGAAGAAATTATTCTCGGAACTCGGCTTTGAGGAACATCTTCCAAAAGATCAGTCTCATGAGCTTAAATTTGCAGCCGAACACATCCCTCGAACAGTGATAGGATCTGGCAGCTTCTCGGGGAGTCCAAGCAACTCGCCAACGCAAAAGACCTGGCTGCTTGTCCCGGGAGAAGAGAAGGCAACGAGCAGCATAGACATTATGCGAAAAAGTGTTGCGGTTGGCTGACGATAAGAGTCATCGGATCACCTTCCTGTAAAGGGAATTGGACTTGCCTCTAAAGGTAATCGTGTCTGATTGGACTGATTTTCGAGTTGGACCCTTTTTTTCCCTCTTTCGCAGGTGAGAGAGTGTTTTTAGCCGTCTTGTCCGTTGACGACTGCTTCGAAATGTCGGTCAAGTGTGCACCGGAAACAGCGCGAAACCGAGCGAGCGGGCCTCCGCATGAAAGTGTGCATTTGAAAGACATTGCGCACCAGACTATCACCAGTCAGTGACGAGACAGCTACGAGGGCAACTGCCGTATGCACCTTCGGCTCGAGCTTTGACGGATTGACCGCTGCAGCATCAACGGCTGAGACCGTCCCGGTTCGCGACCCCACTTTGACTTCATCAAGAGAACTAAATTTGGGTTTCGCACTCGTCTGATTCACTTGAAGCTTTTCAACCACCATCTCGAACACTCAGAACCCGAGTCTTGAAACATGTTGGCATCACGACCCGTAGCAGCCGCCTCGTCGGTCCTCAGGACAGCCACACGCAATGGTGTCGCCTCATCGTGGCAGCAGCTCCCTCGTCACCTCGCTGCTCGTGCTGCGGCTTCGGCCTCTGTTCGCTCAACTCCAACGTCGTCGGTTGGCAGCTTCCGTATGCGACAGCTCCACTCGAGCTCTGTTCGCGCCGCTGACGCCAAGGGCGAGGCCATGAGCTCGCCTCCAGCTCCTCTCAACGATTCTCTCTCCAAGACTGGCTTGTACGACTTTCACGTCAAGAACGGCGGCAAGATGGTTCCATTCGGAGGATACCTCATGCCACTCACGTATGGTGAAGTTGGTCAGGTGGCCTCGCACCATCACGTCCGCACTCACGCTGGTCTTTTCGATGTCGGACACATGGTTCAGCACAAGTTTAAAGGTCCAGGCGCGCTCAAGTTCTTGCAACACCTAACACCAGCTTCGCTCACTTCCATGCCTGCATTTAGCTCGACACTCTCGGTTCTTTTGAACGAACAAGGCGGTATTCTGGACGACTTGATCATCACCAAACACGCTGACGATAGCTTCTATGTCGTAACAAATGCAGGTTGCCGAAAGGAAGACTTGGCATGGTTTAAGAAGCACCTGGATGCATGGAGTGGCGAGTCTGTTCAGCACGAAGTCATGGATGGATGGGGACTTCTTGCTCTTCAAGGTCCCACTGCAGCCAAAGTGCTTGAGAAGCTGGCAGGCGATTTTGACCTCAACACGCTCACTTTCGGCAAGAGTGCTTTTGTTCCTTTGAAGGTGGGAGGTCAACAAGTGGAATGTCACGTTGCTCGAGCAGGATACACGGGCGAAGACGGATTCGAAATCTCCATTCCTCCTTCATCCACCGAACAGGTAGCTGAGGCTCTGTTAGCGGACAGCGAGGTGCAACTTGCCGGATTAGCAGCACGAGACAGCTTACGTCTGGAAGCTGGTATGTGTCTCTACGGTCACGATCTCGATGCTACAGTCAGTCCTATCGAAGCAGCACTCGCATGGTGTGTAGGAAAGGATCGACGTGCCGCTGCTGACTTTTTGGGAGCAGAACGTGTGCTTAAGGAACTCAAGGAAGGTCCACCTCGTCGACGTGTTGGTCTTTTTGTCGATGGAGGTATTGCTCGAGAGGGTGCTGCCCTCTTCTCGCCTGAGGGCAAACCGATTGGACGTGTCACTTCCGGTATTCCAAGTCCAACATTGGGTAAAAACATCGCTATGGCATTGGTAGAGAACGGTCAGCATAAGAAGGGTACAAAGCTCAAGGTAGAGATTCGAAAGAAATTGAGGGATGTCGAAGTGGCCAAGATGCCATTCGTCGAGAACAAATTCTTCCGAGGATAGACGAGCTTTGCACTCAAATCATGTTCAACATATTCGGCCAGTAGATGTATCAACATTCGGTGGGCCTTTTCTTGTCTTGTTCAACCAGGGACAGCAGTCATTTTCAAGGGCTTTTACATGAATCTTTCGCTTGCAAAAGCATTTGGTGGTGTGCCAAGAAGAGTGTGAGTCTTTTGATTGAAAATCGGCTGTGTGTGCGGAAATTTTCGATAAAGAAAACGCGCTGTGCTGTGCTGTTTCTGGAGAAAGTTCTCGATTTCATGGAAAGTGGAAATTGTGAGTGAGTCTGCGCCAGAATTATCACCGCACGATCCACAAAGCAATCTTTCTGCTGCTGCTGCTGCTGCTGCTGCAACACTCCACAAAGCCACAAAGCGTACTGTACACGTTTGTGGTTCTGAGTCCTTCCACTTCGACTGATCCGCATCGAAGCTTCTACACATCTCTCATCGACGTCCATTTACCCAACCATACATCACAAGAAACGCAACAGCATTTATTCGTCCTCTTCGAGACGATAGGATCCGAAATTCGTCTCAAGTTGCAGCTGGAAGCCTCGCAGTTGGCTGACTGTCAAGCCACCAACCAATATTAGTCACTCTAGCATCGCATCTGCAGCATCAACTTTGAACACCTACAATCACTTCTCATTGCTCGAGAGAAAGCAACGCAGCCTCTTCTTCTCTTCCCTCACCGCCACCACATCGATACTTGGCATCCTTAGGCATTTCACACCGTTCCATCTCTGGTAGGGCTCGTGTGTCCTCCGTCCTTACGTTCCGATCGCACCACCACCAGCATCGCTTCGTCGTTGAACGCTACCTACCGATAGCAATCGCAAACATGGCTTCGTCGTCAACTCAGCAGCAGGGCACTTCCGCCACCGATCCGGTCATCGCTGCTCAGCAACAACACATCGAAGACCTCTGCAAATCCGCACCACCAATGGAAGGCGCCAGTCTTATCGTCGTCTCCAATCGACTCCCCGTCACCATCAAAGTCGACCCCTCCGTTCCAGGCGGGTACACCTTCTCCCTTTCCTCCGGTGGACTCGTCTCGGCACTTTCAGGATGCAAAAAAACTATGAACTTCACCTGGATCGGTTGGCCTGGTCTTTCTGTCCCTCCCAAAGACGAAGAATACATCGAGAAACGCTTGCGTGAGGAGTACAGTTGTCAGCCAGTTTGGATCTCTGACGAGATCGCCGATCGTCACTACAACGGTTTCTCAAACTCAATCCTCTGGCCTCTCTTTCACTATCATCCAGGAGAGATGAATTTTGATGAGACCAACTGGCTCGCTTATCGAGAGGCCAACTTAAGGTTTGCAGAGAAAATCAGGAGTATAGTAAGACAAGGAGATATGGTTTGGGTGCAAGATTATCATCTGATGTTGTTGCCTTTGATGTTGAGAACGTTGATTGAAGGAAGTGAACAGCAAGGTGCTACTAGTCAGAGGGAGTTAGAGCATGTTCGACATGGTGTAGATGGTACGCTTCAATTGCAGGATGATGATTTGCTCGCTGCACCTGCAAATGACAAGTATGATTCCCTTAAAGGTGGAAGACCCAGTACACCACCCGAAGATAATCAGGACGACTACAACGGTCGAGGTGAAACTACGCGTAGCACTACTGCTACTGGACGTGGTTTGGGAACTAGCGATGGTTCTAGTGGACGAGGTTCAATCAAGATCGGTTTCTTCCTTCACACACCTTTCCCTTCCTCAGAAATTTATCGTATTCTTCCAGTCCGTCGAGAAATTCTTCTTGGTATCTTACATTGCGATCTTATCGGATTCCATACTTACGATTATGCTCGACACTTCCTTTCCTCTTGCACTCGTATCTTGGGTCTTCCTACCATGCCTAACGGTGCTGAATTTGAAGGACGTTACGTTCATGTTGGTACCTATCCAATTGGTATCGAACCTAGTCAGTTCGAAGATGGACTCAAGCGGGACAGTGTCAAAGAGCGAATGAAGAGTTTACAGCGACGTTTTGAAGGTGTTAAAATCATCGTTGGTGTGGATAGATTGGATTATATCAAAGGTGTACCTCAGAAATTACATGCTTTGGAGACGTTTTTACAAGATCATCCTGAATGGGTGGGAAAAGTGGTTTTGGTGCAAGTGGCTGTTCCTTCTCGACAAGATGTTGAAGAGTATCAGAACTTACGTGCTACAGTTAACGAAGCAGTTGGAAGAATCAATGGTCGATTTGGAACTGTTGAATCTATGCCGATTCATTTCTTGCATCGTTCGGTAAGCTTTGATGAACTTTGTGCTTTATATGCTATTAGTGATGCTTGTTTAGTTACGAGTACGAGAGATGGGATGAATTTGGTTTCTTACGAGTATATTGCTTGTCAACAGGAGAGAGCTGGAGTTATGATTTTAAGTGAATTTGCAGGAGCAGCACAGAGTTTGAATGGTAGTTTGATTTGTAATCCTTGGGATGCTTTTGCTGTTTCGGATGCGATTCATGAGGCTTTAACTATGCCGGGAAATGTTAGGAGAGAGAATTTTGAAAAATTGAGTAGGTATGTTAAGAAACATACCGCAAGTTGGTGGGGTTTGAGCTTTGTAAATGATTTAAAGAAGATTAAGGTGGAGGATAATGGTGGAGTAGAGAGTCCGGGTAGTGGACCTAGTCTTTCGAATAGGCCTTGATGGGAAGAATGTTGTGTAGGGTAGGATGTGTCTTTTTGTACAATGTTATTTTAGCGTGAAGCTTTCGTTTTGACTGTGAAGATGTGTGAAGATGAGAGTGTAAAAGTGAGCAGCGGCGTCGATTCGTTAAGGTTTGGCATGCGTGGCATTGTTGTGACTTGCCTCTTCCGTGCTGTTCAGAGGTACTGTGAGCTCATTAGAAGCGGAGGGGGGAACTGCGATACTCACAAAGCACGTATCCTCAAAAAGGCAAACACACAATTCGATTCAAAGTCATGCAGGAAAACAAGTTACAGAGATAGCTTAGACATACACATTGTGAGAGCTTCAGCAACGTTCGCAAAATCGCTACCTTACGTTAGAACACGACCCAACAAAGGCGTAACCGTCTCCAAATCATGTCCTGGCACGACCAAACCACCTGTAGTTTTTTCCAATCTCTGTAATCTCTGATTTGAATTGAACCAAGCTGGATGATCTCTTGCCAACCAACCTTGTGGAATCCCTGGTTTATAATTATCCATAATATGAGCATGATCACTGACAAACAAAAAGGTTCCATCATTTTCCAAATTGATCTGGATACCAATCAATCCATCTGTATGTCCAGGAAGATGATGAAGGGTAATACCTTGAGCAAAATCAACTGTTCTATCATCAAAAGTCTTCCAATTAAGAGAAAGATCGAGATAGTGAGGTAAATAGACACCTGCATCTGCACCTGTAGCTACAGAATAAAAGGCAGATTTAAGTTCTCGTTCATGAACCCAAATAGGAATATCGGTACCTTTGAAATATTCAAGTCCTCCAGCGTGGTCGAGATGGAGGTGGCCGATGATAACTTGCTTGACGTCTTTGATGTTGTTACCTGTTTTAGCGATGGCAGCATCGAGTTCGTGCTCAGCTTCATACCTGGAGCGAGCAAAAACATCGGAGAGTTGAGGACCCCATACCTCTATTTGAACGGCGGAAAGAAGGAGAAGAGGTTAGTCAGTATGTATAAGCAAAGAAGAGCTACTCGAAAGGCATTGGTTGAACTTACCAGGATAATCTTTACCACAACCAGTCTCCCAAAGAATAAGACCTTCAGTTGGGTGTTCGATAAGTACAGAATACATGATAAGATCTCTACGTTCGGGTTCAGCAGGACCTTTAGGATTACTCATGGTAGAACCATTGCCTCCACGTTTGAACCAACCAGCATCGGCCTGAAGGTATCCTAAACAGATCACATGAGCTTTGGTACCTTTGGGAGCTTTATTGAGAACGTGAGGTAAGACGACGCCCTCTCGGAGTTGATGTTCGCTAAATTGACCCGACATGGTCGTGAATCGGAGGTGGATAGAGATCTAGAGGAGTATGGATGAGCTTGTGCAACTGTGATTGAGTTTAGCGGTTGATGATGACAAAGCGCTATTCCGAAGCAAAAAGTCGAGATGTTTGGAAGCAGCTTGAAACAAAGTGTTGGTCTTATATAGCCTTACTGAGTGTCGCGCGACATGGTCAAGATTACTCCCAGACCTGCTTCAGCCTTCACATCGGGGAAACATAGCTTGTGACTGAGCTGAGCGGTAAATCCAAAGCATGCAAGGCATGTGGCACAAGATGAAAGTCAGAGCACAGACCATATATTTCTGCTAGTCTCATGATGAGAAAGGCTTTGTACCAGTCTTTATTCATTCCGTTGGACCAGAAAAGATTCGAAAATGCGGGGAAGGGGCCACATGACACAACAATTCCTCGTTACCAGGTCTAGCTAAGCGCCTCTGCCTTGAGTCTTTACGTCAAGAAAGAGGTGCGAGCCTTCCGCAACTTCTTTCCCTTCCCCTCTCCCCCTCCTGTCTTTCTCTTTCTCTCTCTGCGCGCTAAGCGACATGCTTTCCGGATTTTTGTTGACTTGCTTCGACTGCAAAAGCCGCACTTGAGACTTTCAGGGTCCATCACCGAAACACTTTGCACGCTCTTGTCCTCAGTCATCCTCTTTTTCGCTTTGTTGAGGGAATGCGAGTTAGGTGCTTGTGCACGACGTCTGGTCAGTCGCTCGCTCTAAATCAAGTTTGCATGTTAGAAACGTAGCTCGAGGAACAACGAGAGGAAGAGTAAGTGTCTTGTGTCTCTGGAGGAGCTACCGGTAAAACCTGCTTGTCAAATTTAGCGAGATTGGCCCGTGCCGTGCATAAAATGACGCTTGAAAAAAAGATGTCACAAAAAAAGAAAAAAGACATGCTCACAGACTCTACTAACTTAAAAGCTAGGTCAGCTGGACACTTCCCTAAAAGCCGCAGCTCTCAACTTGTTTTCCCCGCACACTCTGGCTTCGGCAGCATCTTCAACAGCCTCACGCCGGTTGAGTGGACAGTACAGTACTGTCCTCCTTCGGAAAGCTTGGCAGCAAGCAGCAGGTGGACCTTGACAGAGGGGATTTTAGATTGGAACCGTGTTTGCCGTGTAGCACAAGATCTTGATGTGCCCGATCTAGTGGCCGGTCGATCCAACAGATCTGTTACATCGCAGGCTCACACACTTTCATTCTCGAGTTCTCAGCTTTCGTGATCTTCTCATCTGTAATACGTTCTATACACAAATCCATGTCTGATCAGTTCTATGTTGACGGACGCAATGAGTTGCAAAAAGAAATATGACAAAGCTACAGGAGGGACAAGAAGACAAAGAGGAAGGGTCAAGCAAGAGCCTGGTGCCAATCGACTGCGTGTAAAACCGCAAGAGCAGCAGCAGCAGCAGCACCGTTGATCAACAAGCAAGAACGAGCAAAGAAGAGAAAAATGTAGGGGCATTAGGTGACTGAATCATCGCCATGGAGAATAGAAGGGCTTTCTGTAAAAGAAACCCTCGGCAAGTCAGCCAAAGATGCACCGAGTTGGTCTAGGAATATCCTTGTTAGAGGCCTACCGATCTTGATACCATCGCCCACACACCTTTTCAGGAGTGACACGGCGTAGGTAGTAAGGATCGGCTTCTCTCCAGTTCTCTTTTTTTGGAAAAAAGATGCGGTTGATGGCGAGAAGGTCTCTATGAGGGGATATCCAGATACTTTGTTAAACGATGAAGACAGAGAAGAAGGAAGATTTGTGCTAGACTGTTTGAACTTTTGAGCTTTCTTCTCGCGAACCGCTAACAGGGAGAAAAAATTGCCAAAGCTTGGCTGCGGATACACACTTTTTTAATTCGCAGAAAAAAGGGATGTTACATCCTGGAAGTAAAACACAGAGCTCATTTTTCGTGCCGACCTTTCAGCTTGCGTTGCTGAGACACGCAACGCTTTTTGTGACAGCAGCAACAGAACAAGGCTTAGCCACGGCAACGGGCGAAGTGCGGCTGAGTCGCTTCTGTTCGCTTTGGCAATTTCATCTTTTGAGAATTTCGGAAACGATTGTCCGTTTCAACCAACACCATATTCTCCATTCTCCCTTCTCCCTTCTCCATTCTTCATTCTCCATCTCACATTTGGCTTGCTGTCCGTTGCAGCTGCGACCATCTCGGCCTCCTTTGATTGCTCACCACTTACTCACTCGGTCTTGGATCTAGTCAACTTCTACCAACACCGCCTTGGAGCTCACGTCGAAACGGCCACAACCATCTTAGTCGTCACATGTGGTCTCGAGCATAGACCCAGCAAGGCCTCTTTGGATCGTTCCTAGTCTGCGCTTCCAGCATCTCAGCGACACTCTCCTTCCAACACAGTCGAGGGCGATATCGAGCTTTCTGGGACAGCCGAGTGTCCCTCTTCCATCTCCATGCCCACCGCGGCCCCTCGGTCCAGCGATGGGCCCTCGTCGGCAGACGCATTGCATGCAGCACCAACACACCCTCTAGCATCGACAACATCACCAGCAACAGCAGCCATAGCACAAGCATCATCTTCCTCTATTCCAGCATCTTCGTCTTCTTCCGCATTAGCCCGACATAGCCCTAAAGCGCGGCCAAGAGCGTCGAATCAAGAACAGCATCCTTACCGCATAGAACTTCTTGATCTCACTCCAGTCTCTGTATCCTTGCTATGGTCCACACGTCCACCACCTCTTAGTGCCATCCCCCTTGAAGTCGTCAATTCTCAGCTCCGAAAGAGAGTAAAAGGACGCTCCTCCGCCAACAGTGCTCACCGCAGCTCATCTCCACACCGAACATCGGCTAGAGCCACTGCTGTCTCTCCTTCTCCCACCTCGGCAACTGCTGCTGCCGCTTCTGCAACACCCAAATCCTCTGATCGCAATGCAGCGACACACAACGCCAGCAACACTCCAGTCGAGACGCCCATTTCAAAACTCACCGAAGGACTCGTTGCGACTCGAAGCTTGAATCGCAAGGTCACAAAGATCCGTCTACGTGCACCTCCTACCGTCGCAGCACAGCCAAGAAGAAGTTCGAACAGCTCTGCGCCCTCTGACTCTGCTCACAACTCAGCCAATGACGACGAAGCATGGCCTTCCGATGACGGTGCAACTGCAGTCGAGGACGAAGCTGGCTCTGCCTCCGACGCTTCCGACTCGGGATATGAGGGAGCACCAGACGTGCGCCACCATGTCACTAGCGTCTTCAAGGACCGAGTCTCTGTCACTGTCAATGGACAGGACTGGTCACATGTGTTACTAGGAGAGCGTGGCTCGCACGAAGCCATTGTGGTCATCTTCGGTCTCGAGCCAGAATCCGACTATGACGTCCAGTTTTTGGTCAAAGCTGGCCTTGATGGCGCTCACGATGTGTTCCGTGCATCGCTGCGAACCAGAGCTGAGCGCGACTCGTCACGTTCCACTGACTCTCCTCCTGCCATCCGGTCTGCCTCGCCCTCGCCGCTCAGTCGTCTTGCCGCACCTGCATCCGAGCTGGAAGCCGTAGAGCCTCCTCCTCAGCGTCTCGCGGTGCTGCAAGCCGAGCTTGAAGCCAGTGAGGCTCTCAAATCTTCGCTCATAGCCGAAGTCAAGAAAGCACGAAAAGAGTCGTCCAAGCAAGAAGCGGGTCTTCGTCACGAGATTGACGCCATCAAACGTGGCATGGATCGGATGAGCGCTGTAGATCATCGCAGCAGACAGAAAGTTTTGGCGCTCCAGGAGCTCATCAAGCAGACCACCATCCACACCAAAGAGATTCACGAACAGGCCGAAGTGGCAGAGAAGGAACAGCCGCAGTGGGAAGAGCAAGACTCCAAGCTAGAAGCTGAGGTTGAGACCTTGAGAAAGGAAGTCGAGGCCGAAGAGGCGGCAGCTCAGGCTGAATGGGACAAGGATGAAGCCGCGATCGCTGCATTGGAGAAAGAGTTACGAACGTTGGAGGCTACTGCAAAGTCTCTTGAGACGGAGCGTGACGAATTGCGCGATGACAAGTTGGCATCAGTCCATGCCGAGATCGAGAAGGTAAAAGAGCAGGCCAAAGAGGCACTTCAACGACCTCCAGGACACGCTCGACGAGGAGGTGCAGCTGCTGGTGGCTCTCAACGTGGCGGACATCGTCATGCAAGCGGGCCGCACGCTGCTGCAAATCCAGCCGGTGGCAAAGGTAAACCTCATCAAGGCGGACGAGGTGGCAAGGCGGCCAACTTTGGCAATCGCGCCGTATCTGGGCCAGCTGGTCAGTTCGCGGGCCCCGGTGGTAATAACGGCAGCAGTGGTGGGTTTGCTGGTGCGTCGCGAGGATTCATGCAGAGCTTCGGCAAAGGTTTCCGTCGTAACCAGAACCATAATCAAGGGGCTCAGAGTTTCGATGCCATGGCCGGAGCGGGCTTTACGGGTGGTGCGCAAGGCGGTATGCTTCCACCAGGCTCTGTTTATGGCCCGGCAGGTATGCAAGATCCAGCCGGTGCTGGACTAGGAGGCTATGGTGGCAACACGCCTTATGGTCCTCTTGATGCGTTCTATGGCCAACAGCATCAGCAAGATTCGACGTTCCCTTCAGGTGCTTCCGAAGCTAGTACCGACGATCTTTATGATCCCACGCTTGGATTTGACCCTTACGATCCTTCGATCGATGCAAGAAGGAGGTCCAGTCTTCCATTGCCGCAACACTCTTACAATCCAACCTCGCAGCCCAAGATGACCACGTCTTCGACTTCGACAGCGCTCAACCCCGCTAATCCAGAATTTGTCCCTTCGACAGGTTCCAACCATGCTTCTCCGGTTATCAGCAAGAACCCTTCTGCTTCGGGTGTCAAGTCACCTGTCACGACAGCAGCGGTTGCTTCGACGACGCTTCCTGCGCACACGGCAGTTGCGACCCAATCCCCCCCACCCGGAATCGCCTCGGTGGAGCATTCTCCAACGTCTTCTTCCCGCTTTGCTTTTCCACTTGCACGTCATCTGCCCACCACTGGCAGTGTCGGTGGTTCAGGTAGTACGTCTTTGGCCAATAAATCGAGCTCGTCTGCATTGGCATCGGCTAACACTGCAAATGCGGCATCAGCTGGGCCGAATAACGTTCTCAATCTCGGGTCGGATCTGAACGCACTGCCACCGGGTATGGGATCGAATTTGTTCTCATCCATGGGTACATCGGGCACAGCGAGTCCTTTCTCGAGGCATTCGCCATTGCTTCCTCAAGGTATTGATTCTGCCGGTACGGGTACGGGCTCGTCTGGATTTGCAGGTGCCTCGCCCAGGTTTGCTTCCATGGGTCTTCATGGGATCGGTTCCGGGTCAGACGATATCTCTTCAGCGCCTTTTGGAGGTTCATCTAAATTTGGGCCGCTAGATTATGATCCAAGTATGGCCAACTTTGGCCCTGCTCCGGGATTAAGTAGTGGTCTTAGCGGACCATCGTCTTCTAGTGCCAGTGCAAATGCAGGTGGGTTGCCACCTTTCGGTTCAAGTACAATGCAGTCCATCTTTGGAGCTGGTGATACTTGGTCTTCTCCAAACAATCAGAGTTGGGGTATCACCTCTTCGCCTCCTCTTGGTTCTAGTTCAACAGCATCATCTGGAGGTGGTGCGGGAGGAGATATTTGGTCAGCTCCAACATTACCTGGAGTGAGTTCGCTGAGGACTAAGTTGAGCTTGCAAGATTTAGGAGGTGCCTCCGGAGGAGGAGGAGGAGGAGCAGCAGCAGCACAGGCTTCGCCAAGCGGCGGTGTTAGTCGAGATACTGGATTCGCTGCTTTTGGTGGTGGAGGAGGGAGGTTAGGCGCGATTGGGCAGGGTTTGGGGAATAGATCAAGTCCTTTAGCTAGTCCGGTGACAAGTGCGGGTGTTGTTGTTGGTGGTAGTGATATCAAGGCTGATATGCCGAGAGAAGGCGAGAAGAAAGAGGTGGAGGAGAAGGAGGAGGTGGAGCGTGAGTAGTGAGAGGTTTTCAAGGAGAAGTATGGACGATTGCTGGTCGTTGATCTTGTACTTTTATATCACAATTTGGAAGCAAAGAACTTTTATCATTTCTCAATTTGAGAGCTGTTTGTGCTGGTCTGGTTTGACATGATCATATACAAGCGATGTGTTTAGCTTTACCTTTGAACGAGGCAACTGAAGGTGAAAGATCTGCGATCGAGTGATTGCAATCTAAATTATGCAATTGAGCACTTTTCTACCTTCTTGAGCTTACACATCAACTTCCAAGATGAGATCGAATATCTTTACTCATTTCGTATATTTGAAATTACTCATCAGTAATATAGCATCGTTATACCTCAATATCCCAAATGCAAAACACACGATCAAACTTGAAAGATCATACAGGGATGGTTTGTAAAGATAGCAATGCGTGTGAAAAATTTCAATCTCGCATCCCCGAAAAAAGGGGGATGTATAGGTGGGATGGAAATATATGATTTTTTTTTGGGGTGGATGATGACTTTTAGATGGAAATCTGAAAAGTGTCACCAAGAAGTGTGTGTATGTGTGTGTGTGTGTGCGTGAGTACGAGTGTGGTGGAAAAATGCGATAATGCTATATCAGCATCCTAGATTTGTTGTTACAAGAATGATGTTTTTTAACCCTCTTCAGGTAAATTAGTGACCAGCACGACGCTGTTCAGCAATAACATTAGTAAGAGATTCCATCTTGTTTTTAGCCCTACGAAGGGTTCCTACACGTCTCTTAATAAACTTTCTAGCACGTTTATCTTTAGAGTTACGAATAAGTTCCATAGCTCTACGTTCGTAAGGAGCAAAACCAGCAACTTCACGAACAACCGAACGAATAACTTTAACACGTTCACCTTGACGTCCCTTACGGTTAGAAGGACGAGGAGCAAGAACACGACGTTCAGTTTGATGACCACGGTTAATGCCCCAAACGAGACCTAATTTAGAAAATTAGAAAGGAAGAAAAAGCAAGGGTCAGTTATGGAACGTGGCTAGATGGGTTGCGAGTGGGGACAGGACGGATAAAGGCGTTGTTGATAGTAGCAATTGGTGTAGAAGCAACAGTAGCAGTAGCAGTAGCAGAAGAAGATGGCTGAAGTGAAAGCGAAGATCTGACACTAGAGACGGTCGACTGATAAGTCGGAGCACGTTGGGCAGAAAGAGGTGATGCGATCCAGAAAGACATTCGCAGAACAGACTGAGAGATGAAGGTAAGGCTGCGACAAGCTGCAAACTGCATAGCTCCATACAGAACTCCTGATGAATTTGCACTTGTATTCGCCAATTCAATCCGCCAACACCGTCGTCCAATTGACGCATGCAGTGAGAAAACGCAGAGAGAACCTTTGAAGGTGTTGCTTGTGACAAGACGTGACCGAGATCAATACTTGTCCCTTGATGCAACCAGTCAAGGGTATCTCTCCCTTATTCTGGCCTCTGTGTTGACCTGCTTTTGCAAATACGTTTCGCACATGCAACCTCATTTGGACGCTGTACTGACAAGAGAGAACCCGGCGTGACAATGATAACGAGATCGAATCCCATAGTTAGTCGATCAACCCTGTTCCGACTCTGAGCGATTGTACATGCTGTGCGTCTGTGCTGCTCTGTTCTGTGCTGACTGCGGATGGTAGATGAATGATGTTGTCGTCGATGCATTCTCCGATTTGAACAGGCTTGATGCTGATCTATTCGACGTGGCATTTCTAGTATATCTTCGGTCGATGTCATAGAAGATGAACACTATTGACTTTCCATCGCTGCTGTACAAAGCTGATCATGCGATTGTTGCAGTAAAGCGTTCTTTCGAAGGACACTACACTGCTGCTGGTGGATTACAACGAGGCGAGAGGTATACTGGAGTCGCTGTTACTGATACGATTGCGAAAATGCTATGGCTGACTGCTGCTGTGCTGGAAGGATGTTTTATCGTCGATGCTGCTGTTGCTACTGTTGCTGAAATGCTTTATCCGACCCATAAGGCGATGGATACACACCAGTACGGGGCACGCCGGCCTTGTGAGCGGGGTTGGAGGAGTTTCCCATTGTGTCGGATGTTATGTGAAGAGGTTGATGATGATCTTGAGGGATGGAGGCGGAAAGCAGGTAAGATTTGGTTGCGGATGGCGACGACAACCTTGGCTCACGCTTTTGCTGAATTCTGACTGACTGATTGAGTGATTGCAACTTTAGAGAGGCTTCGAATTGAACTGCTGCCACACACACACAGACACACTCGCTCCCTCTCTATCTCTCTCTGTCTCTCTCTCGCGCTCGCGCTGTAGCAAGTTGCGAGCGTTGGCTGCCCTCAATCTTCCCAATCTGCGAGATTCACAAACTGAATCTGCGCTGCTTTGTTCGCTGTGTTGAAAGCTTCACAGCGAATGCCAACCCGAAATTTGTTTTTCCTCTCGCGAAGTGCCCTAGTTGCGATCACGGCCGAGCTCGAATTCAAAACTGTAAAAAGAATCAGGCGCGCCAGTCATCGGGTGATGCTGCTGCTTTGTCCTGCTTAGATAATGGAGGTTCACCGCAATTTTGTGATTTGGACTTTGTGATTTCAGGGTCCAACGTCTCTCCACCTTTTCCGAAACTTGACCGAGATGCAATGCACACAAAGACATGAATGATCTCTTCGCGATCCGTGCGTTGACACGAGGCACGATTCAACACCTTCACTGGTCTAATCACCTTCACCTTCATCTTCACCTTTACCCTCACCGTTCGACTTCATCTTGACCTTTATTTTGAAGTCTGCATTCGGAATCTCCACTGGTACTCTCGGCCGCGATGATGACTGGGCTCGAGGAGATCTCGGCACCACCCGCACATGTCTCCGAGGAGCAGCTAGCCCAGCTACAACAAAGTACACCCGAATCTTTTAGAGAAATCCCACCAGTGCTTCGCCTCCACCTCGCTCAGACAAGCGTCTATATCACACCATCACCCTCATCACGACCATCATGCTTCGAAAGGCTGAGTCTAGCAACGACTCAGCACGGTGTAAATGGAGATCGTGCTACAGGCCAAGATGACGACGAGGACGAAGAACAACGACAAGAAGCAGACGTATTTGAATCTATTGGACAACTCTGGCTGACAGAGCGCGAGCTGGCTTTCCTCGCACCCAAGACCAACACTGGTTTTCGACTTGGATATCCAAACGTTGCATTGCATGCAGTAACCCGCACACCTCCGAGCTTCCTCTCCGTACCAACTCAGAATAGTTACGCAGCTACGACGACGGATTTCCATGGCTGCCTCTACTGCCAGCTCGATCTGTCATCTAACGCTGGCATGTCGCAGATGGGTGATGACGATCGCGACGACGAGGGAGAATTTGTCGAACTATATATCTGGACACCGGAGAGTGCATCTCTCGATCAACTCTTTGAGGTACTTTCGCAATGTGCATCGCTGCATCCATCAGGACCGGAAGAGAACGAGGGTGGTCACCCTTTTGCTGGCTTTGCACCTTTTGGTACTAGTGCATCGGGCGCGCAGCTAGGCGCAAGACACGATCAAGAATACGATGACGAAGATGACGTCGACGACGAAGAAGATGCAGCCTTCGAAGATGCTGAAGGGCAGGAGGATGGCGAAGAGCAAGAATTGAGCGAGACTGGCAGGGTGAGAGTCGACTTCCAAACCCCCGATGCACGCTTTCGTCCCTATTGAGCCGCCTGCTGACCTCGATCGTCTGCTGCACTCTCTCTTTCCCTCTCCTCTCTCGAATTTCAATTGGTCCATCGGAACAGCGAAATCTTGCACACTTGGAAAGCGTTATGCAATGGCTTGACTCGGAGGAGGAGGACGACGAAACTCCTTCACTCGTGGCAGACAACGTGATCAACTCAGCCGACAAGTCAGCAATACCAACGAATACTCTCATTCTTTCGAACTTGCCCGTGGAGTTTTTCATTCCACACATCTGCTCTCTACTTCTGTCCCTACTCAACACATATGGATCTATGGTAAGATGGACACCTCTGCCATCTGTTGGACGTGCTGTTGTGATATTCGAGAATGACAAGGGCGCAGCGTTGGCAAAAGCTGGACTGGATCGTTTGGTGCTACCATTCGAGGATAGTGATGTGCAAGGTGTACAGAGAGCAGAGGACCAAGACGACGGTACAATCTTACGAGCCATCTTTGGACCAGTAACAGATCCAAAAGCCGAACCAGAGACACTGGCAGTACCTACAACAGACAAGAACTTTTTGATCTCTCCACCGGGTAGTCCGCCAGTGGGTTGGGAACCGATCAGAGAAGATCCACCTAATCGTGACACTTTAGCTGAAGATCTGATGAAAGCACTTGCGGATCTGAGGGATACAGGAAGTCATATCGAATCACATCAACCGAGAATCTGGGGTGAGGAAGCCTCCGCTAGCGAAAGCAGGGCGGAGAGAGCTAGCGGAGGTGCAGGAACGCCAGAAGTTATCATTGCACCAAGTACGGCTCCTGCGCTGAGAGCTTTTCAACCTGGTTGGCTGAGAGGCGAGCAGGATACTTACAGTGCTGGAAACGATCGTGGCGAGGAGATTGAACTGCCAGGTGTCACTGTGCAATCCTTTGATGGTGATGATCAACACCAGCAGCAGCAGAACGGTGCAGAAGTGGGTGCAGCAAAGCTGTTCAATGGGTTTAGCATAAGCTCAGTCAAAGCAACGGTAGATTCGATGCGTGGTCCAGTGCATCTTGGTGGGTTCAACAGTGGATTAGGAGCGGAGTCAACGAGTGGGCAGAGACGAATCACACCGACAAGTCGACCTCCGTTGAACAACAGCAATGAGTTTTCGGATGCACTTTAGTTCGCTCTTCGTTCCAGAATTCATCATCGACTACAGCTCGGCGCTGTTCAGTATAGTGTACTGAATAGAGGCTCAACATACCCGCTGCGTTCATATCAGCAATTCACATGTATGCAGCATCCACAACAAGCTCAGATGATGTCTGGATCGGGCTGTATCGATCGTTGATCATCAGATTCAGCGGACGAGTTAAATTAGCCCGCGGCAAGTCTCATAGAGGCAAGCGCTTATGAAATTGAGCCGCGGGTTAACTCAAGACAGAGTGTGGAGAGTTGAGGGTCCATTTTTTTTTGGTGCAGCTCTGCAGCCTTGCCGCTTCGTACCAAATTCAGGGTTGCACGGACAAGCACGATTATTGCATCTCGAGCTCGTCATTCCTGCAGAAAGCTGCGTGCGTTCTTCTTCAACTCAGAGACTGTCAAAAGATCAATGGTAACGAACAAGGGACATTTTAAGATCCGGCTCAACTCTTTGACAAAGTCTCCGTTGTCATGAGCTGTGACCAGGAAGATTTACAGCATAACAATGCCGTTCGCTTGTGTCGCTTGTACGATCTACGGGTGAACCCTGCCATCGAAAGAAAAGAAGGGCACTCACGATCATGCTTTGCGCACGAGCGTTTACAGTAGCAACTAGCCAGATGCTTTGAAATCCCACCCTCAATGTGATTGCAGTATGTAGTCTTGAGCAGTATAAGAAGTAGTCCAGTCTTGCAATTCTTCCTTCGTCCTCCTTTCCACCACCACCACCACCAAGGCATCCAGTCCGGTCCCATCACTGCTCACTCCCTACTTGTCTCTCAAAATGGCACCCAAGCCAAACCCAGCAAGACCCGACACAGACCCGGTTCATGGTCAAACTGTCGAACCTACACCTGCCAATCCCAATCCCAATTCCTCTCAATCCTCTTCTTCCTCATCAGCTCCCTCTGCACGCGAACGTCTCGCCTCTCTCGCATCTCATCTTCTTCCCAACGGCAATACTGAATTTGACTATGTCATTGTAGGTGGTGGAACAGCCGGAGCTGTTCTAGCTAATCGACTTACAGAAGATCGTAATGTAACAGTTGCTGTCATCGAAGGAGGTCCTAGTGATGTTGGAAATGATATGGTTCTTGACCTAAGTCGATGGTTAGAAATGTTAGGTTCAGATTTAGATTATGATTATCCAACTGTACCTCAACCTAAAGGAAATTCTTTTATTCGACATTCAAGAGCAAAAGTATTGGGAGGATGTTCATCTCACAATACTTTGATCTCTTTTCGACCTTTTAACGAAGATTTAGATGATTGGTCAAAAAATTATGGTTGTCCTTCTTGGTCAGCTAGTATAGTTCAACCTTATGGTGATAGGTTAAAAATGAATATTGTTCCAGTTGCACCACAACAAAGAAATCAAGTTGCTAGAGATTGGGTAGTTGCTTCTTCAATTGCAACTGGTGCACCAGTTTTAGAAGATTTAAATGCACATATTGTTCATAGAGGAGGATTTCAAAAAGCCGTTGGATTCTTTGATATTGCTTATGATCCTTATTCAGGTCAAAGAAGTAGTGCTTCTGTTGCATATTTACATCCAATTATGCCTCATGGTCCCTATAAGAGACATAATTTACATCTTTTTTTGGAAACTTGGGCAAATCAACTCGAGTTCTCTCCTCAAGATCAATCCAAAATTACTGGTGTAAAAGTTACAACTAAATATGGTTTAAATAAAACTATTACAGCTAAAAAAGAAGTGATTCTTTGTGCTGGTGCTATTGATACTCCAAGACTTTTACTTCATTCTGGCATCGGCCCTCGTTCAGATTTAGAGAAGTTGGGATTGGAATGTAAACATAATATTCCAGGTGTAGGATTAAATTTAACTGATCATCCAGAATCAATTATTATGTGGGAAACAAAAGATACACCTAAAGAAACAGTTATGTCTTCTGATGCCGGTCTATTTTTACGAGTTTTACCATCTGATTCTGAACCTTTTCCACACCCAGGACCAGATTTAATGTTTCATATCTACCAAATACCTTTTAGTGATAATACGGAAAGATTAGGATATCCTAAACCAAAACATGCAATTTGTATGACTCCAAATATTTGTCGATCCCAAGCTAGAGGTAAAGTTTCTTTAGCTTCTAAAGATCCAAAAGAGAAGCCGTTGTTGGATTTTAAATATTTCGAAGATTCCAATGGTTACGATGAGAAGATTTTAATAGAAGGAATTAAATGGGCTAGAAAAATTGCTCAACATTCTCCATTTAGAGAACATTTAATAAAAGAAATTGCTCCAGGTCCTGGTATAACAGATGATAAAGAGATAGGTGAATATGCAAGAAAAGTTGCACACACGGTGTACCATCCGGCTGGAACTTGTAGAATGGGTACTGTAAGTAAAATTCATGGTGGTAAAGGAGAAGATGAGAGCGTGGTAGTGGATGAAAGGGATTTAAGAATTGTAGGTTTAAAAGGAATTAGAGTGGTAGATGCAAGTGTGTTACCAACGTTGCCGACGATTAATCCAATGTTGACGATTTTAATGGTAGCGGAGAGAGCAAGTGAGTTAATTAGAAATGATAATTGGAAAGATGGATTGAGGAAATCGAATTATCATTCCTAAGGGGGGGGAGGGTAGTCTATCTCGAAAAAGCGAGAGAGATTAAAACCAATGTACATAATAGAACTCCATTCCTTTTATCTTGATCAATTCGACTCTCTTATCTCATTTTACACAATGACACATTCTTTCTCATCACATGCCCAAAAAAGACAGAATTTTTCCGACTTAGAACAGTCAAACGGCGAAATGTATCTGATTGCGACAATTGACATGAGTCTTCAAGACAATTGCGGAAAAGGGAAGCAGCAGCAAAGTGTTTTCATCCAACTTACGCCCTACTCAACTCATCTCCAAGTTTATAATTCAAAACCTTATTCCAATCCACTTTCTGTCTCGTTAACGGTAACTGTCTTCTTAAAGCCTTAAAAGCTTTTTCTGCCAATTCATCATAACTTTCTTCCAACTTTTTCTGCCAATTATCCTCAAACGTTGCTATCACCTTAATCACTTCTTTCACCAATTCCTCCGTATCCTCGTCACTTTGCGATAGATTGAAAATTCTAGGCTTAGTTGCGTTTAATTGAACATTACCATTTTCGAAATAATGAACTTGAACATTTATCGTTGCTGTTAAAGTGATTGGTGTAGTAGTAGGATTGAGAAGGTAGGAAGAACGCCAACGACCAGACCAGAAATTGGAAAGATTGAAACGATTACCTACGTGATGAATCGCATATGTAGTTCGAGTGGTTGGTGATTGTGATGCAGTAGTAGAATCTGTTGTAGTGGTAGTGTTGAGAACAGCTTCGGAGACTGCGACAGTTTCTGTAGGATCATCATCTTGATTGATTTTTTCAATCATAGCATCTTCTTGTGGAGTTGTTTCATCCATCTTCTCTCCTTCTTCTTGCTGCTCTTTTTTCAAATCATCTTCAGCCGTACCTGTAGCTGTACCAGTAGAGGCAGTATTTTCAGCAGGAGTCTTTGCATCCTCCACTGCAGCTTTCTGAATTTTCTCCACCAAATCCTCATCTCCTTTCTCACTTTGCAACGGAACACTGTTGATTGCAAAAATAGAACTAACTCCATCCGGATATCTATCTTTTACATACTCCTCCAAACCTTTCTCCAACTTTTTCCTTACTCCTTCCACATCTTCATCACCCCTTTCAAGATCTTTCACATCACTAACAACTCTCTTTACATGATCGAACAAAAAAGTCTTGGCTAATTTCGGATGAACATATCTCTTAATTCCATTTTCTGTGCTATTACCTATCACTTGACCTGCTTGACAGATGATCACAGGAGTATCATCATGAGATGGTAAAGTGGTTGTAACAAGTTGTTGAGTGTTATACTCTTCAAGTGCAACAGCAGCAGCACGTTGAAGAATGGTATCGTCGATGGAATCGGTAGAGTTGGATTCGGAATCGAATAGAATTCCTCGAAGATCGTGATACACTTGAGAAGTTTGACCGGGCGGAGATTGGGTTAGAAGGGAAAGTGCTTGATTGAGACGGGATGAGTTCGCCATTGTTGCGACTCTTAAGTGGAGCGAGACGAAAGAGAGATGAGGAGAAGATGAAGATCCTGTAAGATGTTTGGTGGAGGAAATGGATGTAGCTTGCCGCTGCGTGCAGCGCGTGAGGCGAGGGAGAGAGAGAGAGAGTAAGCGTGTAATGGTGTGTTGATGTGGTCTGTGCAGCGGTTTGGATCTCATGAAACCCCGATGGAACTGACCCGATATCTGAAATGAAATGCTGTCGCTCGAGTCGCCTTCCGCTCTTTAGCTTAGCTTATCTTGTCGACGGTCTGGGACCCACTGATGGCGTCAGTGAAGGTCAAAGCGAGCCTCGAGAACAATGACAAGGTTGTTGCAACTAGTGTAGAGGCTCGGGAATGTTGTAAGCTTCTCACGCTAACGCTCATGAAAGGGCTCGAGAGTCAAAAAAGGCGTCGTGTGAAGCTAAGCTTTTCCCATCTCAATACCTCATTTCGTGAGCCAGATCCCCCTTTGCCACGTCAGCAGCTTCATTGTCCACACTCAGCTTTCCAGCTGCTCAGCTTTGGAGATCGAAGTAGCTGAGAGCATAGAGAGCTTCGCTGGATGATCGTGAGTGTGGTAAAAATGTGTATATATAAAGCGGTGCTTTTTTGATGTCAACTTTTTCTTACTCAATTTTCCACACGAGATTTTTGGGAATAATCCTTCCTCGCTCTCGCCAAGACTCAATCCGCCGGCACGTTGACAGCACGGACCTCTTGCCTTCCTCATTGCCTTCCTCATTGCCTCCCTCTCTCCCATTCAACCCAACCTTCTTCCGTCTTCCCTCTTCACTTCTACCATCCACAATATTCTCCTCTTCCAATCCAACACAAACACACCTCATCCAAAATGACCGATCTCAAACTTCGTATCGGTTACGTACCCGAGCATTTCGCCGCTCCCCTTCTTCAACTTGCCGAAACTCCTTGGGGACAATCCCACCTCAACTTAATCTCTCAACCTTCCGGTACAGGTCAAATGCTTACTTCTTTTGACGCTACCAATTCATCTGGTCAACAAATTGATGTTGCTGTTGCTTTAACCGAAGCTTTAATTACTGGAATTGCTAAAGGTCGTTCCGATTATAAATTGGTTGGATCTTATGTTCGAACTTCTCTCAATTGGGCTGTTATCACTGGAACTTCTTCTTATGCTGATAAATATCAAAAAATTGATGATTTAAAAAATACAAAAATTGGTATTTCAAGAATCGGTAGTGGTTCTCAAATTATGGCTAGTGTAATGGCTTTACAACATGGTTGGAATACCACTACCTCCTCTTCAGAGAAAGGGGAAATTGAATTTAAAGTAAATGATACTTTTCAAAATTTACGTGATGGTGTAAATGGTAAACAACCTTTTGATACAAGTTGTTTTATGTGGGAATGGTATACAACTAAACCTTTTGTTGATGATGGTGAAGTTAGATTTATTGGTTCTGTTCCAACTCCTTGGCCAAGTTGGACTATTGCTGCTTCGTCTAATACCGCTTTAAATCAGAAAGATGAAAGATCTAAATTACTTGATGAATTTTTAACCCAACTTCAAGAAAGTATTCGGAAATTCGCAAATCCAGAAACTAGAAATTCAGGTAAAGCTAAGGATTTCATTGTCAATTTACACAAGTATAAAGAACAAGATGTTGAAAGTTGGTTAAAAACTGTTAGATGGGCAGGTGAACAAACACCTAATCCTGAAGGTGCAATCGTTCCAAAAGCAGGTCAAGAAACAATTACAAAGACTGTTAGTAGGGAAGTTATAAAACAAACCCTAGAGTTATTGGAAAAAGCTGGTGTTGTTAAGGCCGATAAACAACCCAGTGAATTCGTTGATTCGGATGATAGACTTGTCGCTTAAAGGTTTTTTGGTCTCAATCATATTATCTGGCTTTTTGTGATATAATAATACGCAAATTTCGAATAACACTTCTCTAGATTCACGATTTTGTGTTTTGGTATTGGAAGTGAGATTTTCTTTGGATACATTTCGATGATGCATATGAGTGTAAAGTGTAAAAATGGAAATGGAAGAAAACAGAGAAAGGAGTGAGATAAATTTCGTTTCGTTTGAAAATCTTTCTATCTACCTTGTTGTAACTCTCTTTCAAAACTTTCAGCAGGATCTTCCATTACACAACCATCTTCCAACATTCCACTTTCATGTTCACTATTAGTACCACCTTGAATGATACCCGCACTTGCACCTAAAACTGAATAACCACCACCACCACCGCCACCACCACTACCACCCATCCCTGTTCCCATTGGAGCATCTACATCTGTTGGACTAGATTTTTGAATCTCTTCTCTTGACGGAATAGGTAAACTTTCTTGTCTTCTTGGGTTTTGTTGTTGTTGAGCTAATCTAGCTTGTCTTCTAACTTCCCCTCTAAAACTTTTAACTTCTTCCAATATTAAATCTTTCATACCTTCCACCTCATCTACCGATTCAAAACCAAAATCGAATCTTCTAGGACAAACAGGTTCATCAGCAGGATCATGCCAAACAGCCAAGTACGGATGTTGTAAAGCTTCTTCACAACTAATTCTTTTCGCTGGATCAAATTCCAACATCTTTTCCAACAAATCTAGCGCTAAAGGATTAGCTTGAGGATATAAACGTCCAAAAGGAATTCTAGGTTGAAAAGGTAAACTTCTAATATAATCTTGTGCTCTTGGACTACCAACTCTTCTTAACGTTTCTTCACTTGGTGTACCTAAATAATGTAAAATTTGATTTAATTGATCAACATAATCTCTACCTTTAAAAATAGGTCTACCTCCTAATAATTCAGCTAAGATACATCCTACACTCCAAATATCAATAGCAGTGGTATAATTTTGAAAACTCAACATAATCTCAGGTGCTCTATACCATCTTGTAGCAACATATTCCGTCATAAATCCACCTGCTGCTACACCACCTTGCTTGTTTGCTAATTCTGCATCTGTTTCAAAACCTCTAGCTAAACCAAAATCGCAAATCTTTAATTCACAATCTGCATTGACTAAAAGATTTCCAGGTTTTAAATCTCTATGTAAAACACTTGCACTATGAATATATTTTAAACCACAAAGAGTTTGATAAATAAAAGATTGAAAATGTGCGTCTGATAATGGTTGACCCGATCGAATAATTGCATGTAAATCCGCTTCCATCAATTCTTCATAAAGATACACTTCGTTAAAATTGGAAGGATCGATAATATCCATATCGTAAAGACATGTAATATTTTTGTGTCCACGAAAATGACGTAGAAGTTTGATTTCTCTTAGAGCACGTTTGGTGAGGATTTTTTTGGTGAAAACGTTGGTGATTTTTTTGATGGCAACAGATTCGCCAGTAGAACGATGAGTTGCGGCAGCGACACAGCCGTAAGCTCCTTGACCTAGATCTTTGGTGATAGAGTAAGCATTGTCGATGAGAAAGGTTTGGTTGAGAACGTTGTAAGGAGTTCGTTGCGGGTTTGTGGGATAGGACGACATGGTTGGATGAGAGTAGAGTCAATGGAAGGAGGAGAAAGAGATGTTGCTGATGAGTTGGAGAGGAGAGAAGGTTTTTCTCCGTCTGAGGGATGAGGTGCGTGTGATGAGTCAGTTGCAATGCTGGTTGATCGAAAATTGTTACCAAAGTGCCACGGTTGCTGCCAATTTGAATCGATCTCGGTGGGATCAGCTGCACAATGATGACGATGCTGCGAGACTGTGAGGGAATTTCCCCTTAGTTGTCCAACTGGTAGCGAAGTGGTGTTGAGGTCTGCGCGGATGTTGTGGTGGAGAAGGGAGAGATGGTGATAATGGTTACGGTGATGGTGGTAATGATGAGAAAAAGGATTGATGTAGAAGAGGCACGTGCATTCAGCCCAGAAAAGGAATGCGTGTGCAGTGTGCAGGTTTCGACGACGGATGTGCCGAACGCAGGCTCGTCATCGGTTTCGGGAACGCCGTCTTTTTAAAGCATTCTCATTCTCACGCCTGAATTCACTTTACAGTATTGACCGCGGCAGTTCTACTCATGGTACAACACAATAGCGACATCGCTTGACTTGCAAACACACTCCGAGAAAGTGCATGTTGGGCATTCTCTTACAGAAGAGGATGAGTGATTGAAATGCAGGAGTCAAGCAAGCAAAGGAAGGAGATTGGCGTCGGAACACAATCGACTCAACACTAAATAATTCAAACCGAGCTCGTCTGCTGGTCTGCTTGCATGCATGCACGCACAGCACAGCCCGGACAAACATCAGCCAAACAGCTTTGTTCATTCTTTCCATATTGAGTATAATATAAATGCCACTCTGTGTTGAAGCGTCGACTGATTCGGCGTGAGATGATTACAGAATCCCGTTGGAGATGACGAACAAGTGATCGCCTTGTGCGCTATTGCAAAGATACTCTGAGAATACGCAGATGCTACTTCGAATAGCTTCCAAAGGCTCAAAACACGGAGGCGATCGAGAAAGGCGCTATGGTGTACAGTATGCACTGTGTATTGTTGGCGCAGCTCCGATTACCCGTTGTGCGCCACCAATTGCAGCACTGTAGAGATCGTCATGAGCAATCTGCACCTGTCACAATGACTTTTACCCAGGAACAGAGGCCCATGACGAGCCACGAGGGGATCATCAACAACTCAACGTTACACCTGTGCTTCTTCGGACAAATGAGAAGCAAGCAAGCACAAGCAAGCACAGCTTTTTCGCTTTTTGCCGAGTAAAGAGTGCGTGTTAGCGCTGTTTCGGACTAGGAACCGACCACCTGTCCCAGGACTTCCGTCGTCGTCGACTTTGTACTTATCCGACCGCGGGTTGAAAAGGGATCGACAAATACCAAAAACCGCGCGCAATTCGCCGGATATTCGTGCATTCCATACACAATTCATTCCTTTGGTTCGTCCAACTTTACAGTATTGACGTACGCCTGTTTCGTTGGGTCTGCTTCCATCGTGCTGTAACGTGCCTTCATGCTCGGTTGATATGTCAGATCTGCCTCCTCTTCGATGCGACGTAAGATTGCAAAGATGCTTCATGGCAAACAGTATGTTAAGCTTTTCTCGAACAACAAACTGGCTTCTCCAAAAATTTGGCTTCGGGACTCGGCTTCTTGACGCCAATAGAAATCCGAGAACCGAGCTCCGTTTAGGAATTTTTTGGTGAGCTTTGAGCTTTGTGCATCTTTGCATGTCTCTCCCGCTCATAGCCGGACATCATCTATTAGATCAGCTCTCACACCGGACGACAGCAGTCATCATATAGACACGACAACACAATGTCGCTGTCCCACATTCCCTCGCCGCAGAAGAAAAGGCACAGGCAAGATGGCTTTAGCTCCCCAAAGTCTCCCTCCACTTCTAATTCGTCCTCGCCAACCAAGAAGAAGCTCAAGAAGAGCAAGTACGCCAACGCTCCATCCGTCTTGGCCCCCAATGGTTCCGGACCTTCTGTGGAGAAAGCAAAAGTCCCATCCAGGTCCAATGCAGTAGAAGCTTCTCACACACCCCCAGCAACTACGCACACCGATCATCCGCTGAACGATGGCCACGGAGCCACATCTGCATGGATAAGAGATGCTCTCAAGAATGTCGATCAGCGCATCATCGAATCCAGAACCGCGCTACCCATCACATCTGGCAAACAAGCTATCATCGAAGCGGTCCAGAAGCATGATACCGTTGTCATTCTTGGTGAAACAGGTTCGGGTAAAACTACCCAGATTCCACAGTTTCTCTTCGAAGCTGGTTTTGCACGTCGAGCGCCCGTTCAAATCATCGGTGTCACACAGCCAAGACGAGTCGCAGCTACCTCGCTCGCACGTAGAGTAGCTGTAGAGATGGGTCAACCGGATCCGGCTTCGTTACCAAACCTCAAAGGAAAAGCTAGAAATGCAGCTGGTGGTCTAGTTGGATATAGCATTCGTTTCGAGGATCGTACTACCCGCAACACTCGCGTCAAGTTTATGACCGATGGTATGGTTCTGCGCGAGATGATTGGTGATGTGACTACATCGCAGTCCGGATCTGGGTCGACTTCAGCTTCAGCTTCCAGTCCTGCACCTCTCTCTGCATTACGATCCAATCTTTTGCTCAAATATTCGGTTCTCATCATCGACGAAGCTCACGAGCGCACCCTTCGAACAGATCAAGTTCTCGGTTTAGCCAAACGAATCCAACGTGAACGAAAAGCTCTTCGTCAATCTTGGCTTACACATGGCAAACCTTCGAACCAACCTGAAATCACAGAACTTAAAATCATCGTCATGTCTGCTACTCTCGATGCGGATCGTTTCGCCAATTTCTTCGCAACTCCTTCCACAGCTCTTGCAGCTAATGCTAGCAGCGTTACTTCTGATACTGCTGCTATTTCAGCTGCAAATGTTAAAACAAACGTTCCTATCCTCTACGTCAAAGGTCGACAACATCAAGTAGCAATGTATCATACCGATGAACCTGCACAAGAATGGACTGATGCTGCTTTACGCACCATTCTTCAAATTCACGTTTCTCGTCCCCCTGGTGATATTTTAGTTTTCATGACAGGTCAAGAAGAAATTGATACTTTATCTAGATCTCTCGAACTTTATTCTTCCGAATTACCTGCTTGGGCAGAAGCTGAAAATAAACCTTTACCTATGTCTTTACTTATTGCACCACTTTATGCTGCATTAGGTTCAACTGCAAGTACCAAAGTTTTTTCTACTACTCCATCAAATACTCGAAAAGTAGTTTTAGCAACTAATATTGCTGAAACAAGTATTACAATTCCTGGTATTGTTTTTGTTGTAGATTGTGGTTTAGCTAAAGAAAAAGTTTATACACCTGGTACAGCAATAGAAACACTTCAAGTTCAAGAAATAAGTCAATCTTCAGCAAGACAAAGAGCAGGTAGAGCAGGACGTGAAACATCTGGTGAATGTTATAGATTATATACCCAAGAAGCATTTAAAAATTTAAGTTTGGTTGGAATACCAGAAATTAAAAGAACTGATTTATCAGCTGCGGTTTTACAATTATGTGCAATGGGTCAAGATCCGTATACTTTTGATTGGTTAGATAAACCTGATTCTATTGGTTTACAAGAATCAGTATTGGGATTGATTCAATTAGGTGCATTAGACATTTCTACGAAAGAAGGGAAAGGTAGATTGGTATTGACTGAAATAGGAAGTAAAATGGCAATGATACCTGTTTCACCTGCTTATTCACGTTCACTTATTGCAGCGAATGAAAAAGGGGAAACTGTAACAAGACAAGTTAGAGATTTAATTGCTATACTTTCATCAGATCGAAGTATTTTAATTGATCCAAGTGATAGTGAAAAAAGAGAGGAAGCAAATAAAGCAAAATTAGTTTTTAGACATAATACAGGTGATCATGCTACACTTTTGACTGTTCTTTATTCGTATTTAGCTGAAGTAGAGAAGATTAAGAATTTGACTAAAGGTAGAAAGGAAGATAAAAATAATATAAGAGAAAAAGAAGCAAAAGAACAATTAAAAGCTTGGTGTAATAATCATTATGTTCATGAAAAATCGATTAAAAATGTTTTACATATTAGAAAACAGTTAAAAATGATTTGTAAACAACAAAAAATTATTTGTGATGATGATTCCATGCAAGAAGAGAAGAAAAAAGAGGAAGAATCAGAATCAGATTCTGATACTAGTAATAGTAGTGGTGAAGGAGGAGGAGATAGAGAAGGATTATTTGTAACACGTAAATCTCAAGATAAATCTTCCCCTTCATCGATATATTCAACAGAAGAAGATATAACATTTATTGGACTTAGACAATCTTTATTAGAAGGTAGAATTTCAAATGCAGCTTTAAAAAATCCTTCTACTCCTAATACATATAAAAGAAATACAGGCTCATCGTCGTCAAAGATGAATAATACAACAGTAGGAAATACGTTTAAAATTCATCCTAGTTCGATTTTACATCCTTCAAAATTGAATGGAGAGAGTAGTGGTGGTGGAAAAGCAGGAGGAGGAGGAAAGATGGATGCGATATTGTTTGAAGAATTGGTTTTTACAACTCAAACTTTCGCAAGAACTGTTAGTACGATTGAAGCTAGTTGGTTACAGGAATTTGCGAAGAGGAAGTAAAGTGGGCGAGAGGCGGAGATTTGGTGTACGGATGGATGTGGAACTTTTTGTTAGAGTTGCGATGTGGTTACAAAAACTATTGTAGAACTTCACATCTTATTATATTATACCACGCTCTCAAGTCAATAATGAACACAAGTTGTTTCATCACGCAAGACAAACATGTCTACTTTTGAGCCCAACTTGAATTTGTATTACTTAGTATGAACCTTTTTTTTTTCAGAGCGTTTTACAACAACTGAACGTTGAGACCGGGGAAGAGATATGAAACCCTCAACGGTCCGTACAGTGAGAAGAGTAAAAATCCTTTTTTTACTCCTGATCATCATAAATAATAGTCTTGACACTAAACTTTGATCTATCCGCCGCATGTTCTACAGCTTCTTTTGCCTTTTCCAAAGGGAATCTACTAGTAACGATTTGTTTAACATCAATCTTACCACTTGAAACCAATCTAATAGCTCTTGGCCAAGTATCTCTATACCTAAACAAAAACTTGAGGGTGATTTCATTTGTTGAAAGATGCATAAAAGGAATTTGTTGGAAGTTGCTTCCTACGCCAATAACGAAAACTAAACCACTTGCTGCTGTAGCATAACTTGCAGTTTGAATTGAAGATTCAATACCTGTACATTCCATAGTAATAGCTGGTTGAACATCTTTTTGACCTTCAGCGATATGTTTACCTGAAGCTTTTGAGAAAACTTTACAAATTTCGGTAGCTGATTCGAGAGGAGAAAGGGATGGGTTGATTTTGTATGTAAAAGTTCCAGGAACGATCTTCTGAGCGAAGTCCAAACGATCTTGTACAACATCAGTAATAACAATAGGAGTTGCACCAGCAGCAGAAGCACAAAGTAATTGAACAATACCAATTGGTCCTGCACCTGTAATTAATACAGGAGTCCCTAAAGAAATTTCAGCTTGAAGTGTAGCTTGAAGTGTAACTGATAAAGGTTCTAAAAGTGCAATTTCTTCATAAGACATATTATCAGGTACTTTATGTAACCATCCTGCTGGATGTTCATGATAACGTTTTAGAGTTCCATCTTTTGGTGGTACCGAATAGAAATCAACGGTAGGACATAAATTGTATTTACCTGTACGACAATAATCACAAGTTGCTTTAAAACAGGGGACTCCAGGTTCAATGGCAACTCTATCACCAGGTGAAACATTGTCTACACCTTCTCCAACAGCAATTACAATTCCACCAGATTCGTGACCTAGGGCACATTGATTTTCAATCTTCCAAGGTCCTAAACCAGCATGTTTCCAGAAATGAACATCGGAACCACAAACTCCAGTGGCACGAACATGAACGAGAGCCATACCAGGACCAGGTGCGGCAGGTGTAGATTTGATAAGTTCGAGTTCTTTTTTGTGAGTTGCCCTGTGAGATAGAAGTGAGATGAGAGAGGGGAATATGACGAAGAGATAGGGAAGAGGTGAGATTTGCGTGTCAGTGTCAAAGGTACTTGGACGACCGACAATGGGCAGTGGAAGTTGCCAGAGATATTCCTCTTAGTCAATGGCAAGGCAAAGCAGCCATAAGACAATGATAGAGAGATATATAGAAAGAATCAGAGACTTACATCAAAGTGAGGTTCTCCTTGAGAGCGGAAAGCTCCACCGAGGAGTTCTTTGTGTCTGCGACTGGAGCCATGGTGATGACAGTATCGAGAGGTGGTAACTGACAGGAGTGAGGAGGGTGATGGTGTGGAAGAAAAAACCAAGTAGAATTGTTGTGTATATATACTCGCACCCGCAACAACAGAGGAAGATGTACTTGGGCAAAGACGAGGGAGGAACACGGCACAGACACGTTTCTTCCAGCTGCTGTGGCCCCGAGGGAGAGAGATCACCGGACCACACATGTCTTTCTCTGGACACACGCTCACACAAACACACACACACGCAGGCCGGGCTCGTCGAAGGCACATTTGCCACACTCTACTCTGTACCTGCTCTTTCCAGAAAGACGGGAAGAGCCAAAACAAAAGTAGAGAGATAGCCGAGAACGGAAGCAAAGAGCTTACAGCCCCCGCACCGCACAGGGCAACCAAGTGGGAACGCAAAGAGAAGCAAAGCAGTGAAACTCAAAAAGGATGTCGTCTCTCGGCAAACTCTCTCCAAGCCGGTCAATTTGGTTGCCGGCGTGCGTGTCAACGAGCGGGAATCTGTTAGCAAAAGGCTGCAGCCGCGCGTGTCTGTTCTTGTTGGTTCGGCAATCTCTGATTTTTGCGCTCAGGGTTCACTTGTCAGTTGCACATACATATACTGTATTCACAGACAAGCAAACGCGGAGACGTATGTTCGCTTGAATTCCATTGGTCAGTCTAGACCGACACGATCTCACACTCAGGTACAATTTGACAATCAAAGATGTGCTTGCAACATTGATGACATTCCAAGATTGCAGACACCCATTTCGGCGTTGTGGACAAGGTGTAGAAAAGACCGACACTCCTCTCAGCATTACATTGAAAGAAAGCATCAGTCTAACTACATCAGAGGACCGTTCGAGATGACAGTGCTACCACTTGCCGATACCACTCCTCCACTCGAGCTCGAACCTTACTCGTCATCCAATTCAGGGTAATGCCTGAAGATACCGTTCGAGTAAGGCTTTCTTCTGTCGCTATTCAAATAATCCTTCAACTCGGCTTTGATCTCTTCGTACAACTCGAAAGTATGCTTAAACTCTCCACTACTTTTATGCTTACCCAAGCATTTTGGAAAAGCATATTGTAGACCGTCCAACACCTGGAATGCAGCTAAATCTGCTGTAGTCGTTTTGCTTCCGAACAACCTTCTCTTGCCTTTACCGTCACCATTTTTCTTATCTACACCCGCACCATCTTCTCGCAAAGCAACTTCAAACAGCTGCAAGAATTTTGGAATACGCTGTTTCCTAAAGTCAGCAGCTCGTTTTTTGGCTTCAGATTTTTGATCCTCGTAGAAGCTAGAAACCGAGATAGGATGATGTGTTTCGTGATTTTCGGTGTTGAGGTCTAAAGCTGTTGCGGTAAGCTGGTAGATTTGAGCGATGGCAACTTCACGTTCCAGACCACTCAATTTTTCTGCATCTCCAAGTAGACCAAGTCGAGGGGCAAGAAAACTGAGTTGAGCAGGAGTTTGACTGATATAGTGCATCTTGCCTGAATCCTTTTCCTTGATACCGAGTACGGGCACTGCCAAATGAGGAGCAGCAATTCCTTCAACGTTCTTGTTGGAGAGAAGTTTGAGGAGTTCAGGAACGTCTCCGATATCGTTATATTTGAGTTTGGCATGTTCGAGACAGAGTCGGGCGAATTCGCCACGACCAGGGATGACTGGCCAGTAATAGACGCTGTACTCTACCTCTGGTTGAGACATTTTGAGTCGTGTAGCTAGAGCTCAGTGATGGCTGGGCGTGTTTCTGAGGAAAATGATGATGATGATGGATCAAGTAAGAGTGTCGATGTTATATGCAGTGAGAGCTACTTCGGAGCTATAAAGACAACAACGAACGCATGGGCCAAGCCAATATGTTGTGTTGTAAGTGAATGGATGTCAGGGTCTCACAGTCTCTTGGACAGCGACAACTTATTTCCTTTTTGCCGGCCAAAAGGTGAGCGTACAGTAATTTCCGATTCAACTTCAGTCAATGCAGTTTTAGCGGTCTAACAAGGTGCTAAAATTGAAGTGGAGGTTTTTCGTCGGCGTTAAAAGCGGCGTTGAGATGGTGAAGGTGAGAAGGTTACGCGTTCAGGAACTCACAATTGTGTGTGACTGTGTGACAGGAAGAGCAAAAGCAACGTGAAGCGCAAACTGAAAGCTGCGCAGCTGTGAGAGATCACGCCCAAATCAAAAGTAGTGACTGTATCGTGGATCTGAATCGTACACTTCCTCTTTTGCTTCCAACATCATCACCATCTTGCACGATTATACCTAAGCGCACAACGAGCGCAACCACAAACAGCTCTCATCACCATGAGCTTTCACTTCACAGGCGTTGGCCGTACAAGAGCTCCCGTCACACTTGGTGGCACGTCCACCGTCTCGGCAGATCCAGCCGGTAGCGCAAGAGCGCAGCGTCTTGAAAGAGAACAGCAGCGACGCAAGCAAGTCGCGTCCGTCAAGATCCAATCACAGACAAGGAGGATCCTCCAGTCTCGTCAAGTCAGGGCACAATGGCAACAACAGTGTCATCAGTCATTGGATCGGATCGAGGCTGATGTCACTTCTGGTTCAGTTGTTTCCTCCATAGACGATCTTACGCTCGCCACTCGTGCTCTGTTGGTCAGTCTCGGCCCCAATTCAAGGGCTCTGAATCCATCCGATGCGGATCTATATCAGCGCTGGATTCAGCTCGTTTCGAAGCCTATTCAGGGCGTACAGCTCGTCTTTCTTCCGCTTAAGCACGCTCAACACGACCTTGCCAGTCGATGGCTCTCTTTGCTTCGAATGGCCTGCAAACACTCTCTACGCTTCCTTGCGACTGCAGCTGCATTGCGTATCACTCAGTCATCCTCAGAGATCATACAAACCCAACTCGACCTCGACATACTGGCCTTGCTCGCGCTACTGACTGGCGTCGATACCAGCTCGTCTGCCAACTCGATAACACTTACTGGAAGCGATCACAGTTTGGCATCATCCCTTCTCGCACATCTCCTCGATCTCGATTTGCATCGCACTCTTCGATCTCACATCATGTCCTTCGGCGTTCAACAGAAGACCAAATCTCCTAGCCTCTCACCCGCTCTGTCACTATCGATGGCACCTCTTCACGCTTTCAAGACTGCCTCTAAGCCTCCAGTAGCCCCTAACGGCTCTTCCGTCCGCAATGCTATTGATATCGATGAGCAGCCAAGCGATGGCTCCGCTGTGTCCGTTCGGTCCAAGGCGGTGCACTCATTCGCCGTCGAATTCATGACCATTCCTGCTCTGCGCAGGCGACTTCTTCTGGCTTCAATTACCGAGCTTGCCAAGCACCTTCCTTTCAACGATCTGCTTGACTGGATCATTGCCTATAAACCAGATCATGTCCAGACTCCACAAGTCGATCTCTCTACATCAACGTCCAGTCTCGCATTTCAAGCAGCAGAAGCTCTCTCAACACCCTACTTGCTTTCCAATCTCTTGGCTTTTGGATCGCAGCGCGTGGCATACCTCAAGGACGGCGCAAGTCTCGCCAAATACCTGCTGGCACTCACCAATGCTCAGGACTGGCTTCCCAGCTCTGCATTCGACTCGCTGACTGTCAATGCCGCGGTCCCAGCAAAGCTCTCAAAGAACAAGGCTGGTTCACATCACGGCCCATCGGATGCCGCTGAAACATATGAACGCCTTCGCATTCTCATCTCCGACACACATCTCGCCGCTATCCTTGCCCTCTCAAATCGATACCCCACCTCAACACGCGGCCCGCTTTTCGCCTTCATTTGCTCCACCTTGTCTGCATGGCCTTCCGACATGCAAGGACACGTCCTCGACCGAGTTCTTTACTCTACTGCAGCCTCGCAAGCAGTGGCTAACACCAAGCATGCTCGTTCGATCGGACCCACCGGCACTGCTCTTGTGCGCGAATTCTGGCGAGGCTACGTCCGTGGCAGCAGTCTCGCACGTACGCTTGCCTCGGCTCACGATAACACCAGGGCGCGCGAGATTCTCTCCACACTGTCCGATACCGCGACACGTCAGGACTGGCCAGCACTCGTATTGGTACTTGAGATGTTATCTAAAGTGCTGCTCACTCTAGGTGACGACGAGTTCTATTCCGATGAGTCTGTGGTGATCAACGGCGGAGGTGGAGGCAGTGTCAATCGAGGTTGGCTGTCTCGCGACGAGATTCTCAGCATCAGTGGCCTGCTTCGCAATGTAGCTTTTGCCATGTACTGGTTCGAAGGAAGAGCTCCGTTGGTCAACCTCAACAACGACGAGTCTGAGGATCGCAAACTGCGACAGAGTACGCCACGCGTGCCTGGTATGCGTATGACGTTGTTGTCGCTGCGTACTCTTGTGACCAAGCTCCTCAAGCAGCTCCACTCTAGAGACTCCAGACGCCGGTTTGCCCCTCCTGATCACTGGCTCATGGTCAGCCATCTGGATCTGAACGATTTCATGCGCACCGTTGTCCTCGAAGAAGAGCAGCTTAGTAGCGAACAGCAACAAGAGCCTGAACAGTTTGGTTCCTCGGACGGTACCGCCAACATGGCAATGTCGCGCGACAACATCAGCAGCGCTGGCGCCGAACAAGCGCGCACCGAGATCGATGCGGATGACGGTATGGGTGAAGACGATGAAGATCAGGACCAAGATGCAGAGGATGCAGCAGAACAACCTCCGGCTTTGGCGCGTCTTCAGCAGTTGCGCGCCCAGGGCGGGGCTCGCAGTCGACATCTAACTGCGCTCAATCTCGCGTTTCTCTCGCCTCGTTTGGGTATCTTGAACAACGTTCCTTTCATGATCCCCTTTGATGTTCGAGTGCAAATCTTCCGCCAATTTGTCAATATCGATGCGGTCAAGAACGGCATCTATCGAGATAGGTGGCAGCGAAGACGCGCCGTAAAAATTCGTCGGGATCATGTGGCTCAAGATGGATTCGCAAGCTTGGCTCCGCTTGGCGCTGAAATCAAGAAACCGCTCGAGATCATGTTTATTGACAAGTTTGGACAGGTGGAGGCAGGCATCGATGGTGGTGGACTATTCAAGGAGTTTCTCACTTCACTGGTGCGCGAGGCATTTGACACGAACCGAGGATTGTGGAAGGCGACGGATGCACAGGAATTATACCCCAACCCGCATACGTATGCCACATCCGGCGATTCGCTCGAGTGGTATGAGTTCTTGGGTCGAGTTCTCGGCAAAGCTTTGTACGAGGGTATTTTGGTGGATGCCAAGTTTGCAGGCTTTTTCCTTTCGAAAATGCTTGGCAAACAGTCTTACCTGGATGATTTGGGATCCATCGATAGTCTTGACAAAGAGCTGTACAAAGGTCTGATCTCACTTAAGAATTATCAGGGCAACGTTGAGGATCTTTCGCTCAACTTTACTGTCACGGACGAAGAGTTTGGCGTCAGTATGACCCGCGAGCTCATTCCTGGCGGAGCCAACGTTCCTGTCACCAACCTAAATCGGATGGAATACATTTATCGCATCTCGCACTACCGTCTCTCCACTCAGATCCAACATCAGTGCAATGCTTTCTTCACGGGTCTAGCTGACATTATTAACCCTCGTTGGCTGCGCAATTTCAATCGGGAAGAGTTGTCTGTCCTTATTTCAGGCACAGAGGATCCAGTCGACATTCAAGATCTCCGAAAACACACTGTACTGGGTGGATATCATGAGCAAGATTTGACGGTTCAGCATTTCTGGAAGGTATTAGAAGGTTTTGATCAACCGGAGAGGAAAGCATTTTTGAAATTTGTCACGAGTTCTCCCAACCCACCATTGTTAGGTTTCAGTCAGCTGAATCCGCTGTTTGCGATTAGAAAGGCAGGCGAGGATACGAGTAGATTACCCACAGCAAGTACTTGTATTAACATGTTGAAGTTGCCAGATTACGCGGATGAACAGACCTGTAGGGAGAAACTGAAATATGCGATTCAGAGTGAGGCTGGGTTTGATTTGTCGTGAAGAAAGTCACATTGTTTTGTATGATGTTATCAATTCTACAACTCTTTGTGCTATGGTAGTGATATGATAGAGACAAACATTGTGTGAAACAGAAGCGTGTGTCTGAAGAAATGATGAGCTCGTGTGACCATAGACTGTGAGCATGCCAAAGGCGCGGCCGGCAAAAGTCGCTCACGTAAAGAGACAAAAAAAGACCGCGGACTAAAGAAATTGAGTGAAATCTCGGCTTTCGGACAACTACAAATGCACGCTTCAGATGTTCCACATACCATTTTCTTTTGAAGCTGTCACAAGATACCCTTCCTCACTCACTTCATCATCAAAGCAGCAGCGGCAGCAGCAGCGCCATCACAACAAAAGCATTAGCAGTAGTCATGACTTCAGCTAGTAGCAGCTCGTATCGTCTAGCTACGAGAGGACTGCATTTGCGATCTTCTCGACTGTTACCATCTAGCAGCAGCAATTTCGCTCTTGTTCCTGCTAATGCTTCTTCATCCCACCACCATGTCACACTATCAAGCTTTCGATACGCAAGTTCTTCTTCCTCTTCTTCTCAACATCAGAAACCCGATGACAAAAAGAAAGATGAATGGTCTCGTCATCGAGCTCAATACAATTACGATCCATTTACACTTCATCCTGAAGAAAAACATTATACCTATCCACTTGTAACTGCTGAAGATCTCGCTTCCTCTTCTTCTACAAATTCTTTCTCAAATGGACCTGGAGGAAGACCAAGAGAAGTTAGAATGTTAGCACGAGATTTTATTCATGATAGTTTATACAATCCTAATTATGGATATTTTACAAAACAAGCTGTTCTTTTACCTGATCCTAAACCTCCTTCTTCCTCTTCTGGATCTGGAGGTGAAGGAGGGGAAGGGGAAGTTAAAGAAGTTGGAGGAGAACTTTATACTTCAGAAATGGGATTATTAAGACCTTTAAATAATCCAGGATTTAATTTTGAATCGATTAAAAATGAATCGGAATTCATGAAATTAGTAGAAGAAAGATATCAATTGTTTGAAGAACAAATTTCAATTCTCGTTCGAGATCATGCTAACTTTACTACTGCCAAATCAAAAGAAAAAGAATTTGCAAATTCAATTTCCAAAGAACGAAGTGAACGTTTAGCTTCACGAAAACAAAAAGAAGGAGGGAAAGAGAAACCAGCAGAATATTCAGCAGAAGGATTAGAATTAGCCCAAATTGCCGGTAGAACTATGAAATCTCAATCAGAAGGAGTTTCCGAAACAGATGTTCAATCAATGGCAGCAAAACAAGTTTGGCATACACCTACACAAATTTTTCAACCTTATTATGCTGAAGCATTAGCAAGATATTTAGTTGCAGAGTATAAATTGTTAAATTATCCATATGATGATTTAGTAATATATGAATTAGGAGCTGGATCTGGAGCTTTGGCAAAAGGAATTTTAGATTATTTAGAAAAGAATGAAAATGAAGTTTATACTAGAACTAGATATAGAATTATTGAAATTTCTTCTCGTTTAGCTGAAGAACAAAAACGAAAACTGAATCATCATGCGAAAAATGGTAGGGTTAAAGTTGAAAATAAAGATGTGTTGAATTATGAAAAAGAAGTGGTACAAGAACCATGTTTTGTTATTGCGCTAGAGGTGTTTGATAATTTAGCACATGATGTTATTAGATTTAGTACTGAAGATTTATCAAAGGTATATCAAGGAGTTGTAAGTATAGATGATACAGGAGATATGTGTGAATTATTCGAACCTATTTCCGATCCATGGATAAAAAGATATATTGATATTATTGGATCTTCTCATCTTATCTCAGAAGTTACAAATAAATCTTGGTGGTTTAGATTTTTACCTGATAGAATTAGGGGAATGGTTGCAAAACATGCACCTTTTTTCCCTAATCTAACTGAACCAATTTTCATTCCTACAAATTCTTTACGACTTTTAGAAAAACTTAAAACTCATTTTCCATCCCATCGTATTATCCTATCTGATTTCCATTCTTTACCAGATTCACTCCAAGGGGTAAATGGACCAGTAGTTCAAACTAGATATAAAGGTGAAATGATTCCAGTTACTACTTTTTTAGTTTTACAAGGTTTTTTTGATATTTTTTTCCCAACGAATTTTAATCATCTTAAAAAAACTTATAAAGCTGTTATGAACAGTACACCAGAAGCAGGATTTAATTTCTTTAACTCACATTTTAATCCTCATGCAACAACAGGAACACCAGCGGGATCAAATGGAAGAGAAAGAAATTTGAAAATTTACTCTCATTCGGAATTTTTACAAAGATATGCAGAAATTGAAAAATTACAATTAAAAGATGGAAGTAATCCTTTATTAAGTTGGTATGCTAATGCTAGTTGGTTCCTTTCTTAAACTTCGTCACACACACACACGTGCACATTAGCACAAAGCATCTGCAATCTCATCTCTTCTCAATCGCACACACACATACACAATCTCTCTCTGCCTTGATCAAGTTGAATAATACTTACTTATAATTGCATACACCGTCCTCAATCACTACTTTGAACCATTAATCCCCTCCTTGCTCTCTTCATCCTCCAATTCCTGCTTATACTCACTCCTACCCCTACCTCTCCACAACCCTTCTCTCTCCTTAACCAACTCCATAGCCCACCTTCTAATCCTCGGATGACCAATATTCGGTACACTTCCTTCCCAAAATCCCTGCAAATCATCAATCCCCCATTTCCTCTCATACTCCACTGCCTGTAAACCTAATTCAAACCTATCTAAATCCTTAACAAGCTTACTCTCTTTCGTCTTCCTCTCCTCATACTCTTCCCACAACCTCTCAATTCTCAACCCTGCCGCTGAACTACCTAACAAATCATGAACAAAATACTGAATCGCATCTTTCTCTCTTCTCATCTTCTCTTCTTTACCTACTCCATCCAACGGAGTTAAATCTCCAACTTCCGCTTCAGCTAGATCATGTACAACAGCAAGTTGTACACATTTACCCAAATCCACATCCTCTTCTTCCGGACAAAGTAGAGATAAGATAGCCATTCGATACATATGATCGGCAATACTCTCAGGTTGAGGTACGCGATGATGTAACCATCCTGTTCTCTTGTTTGTTTTAAGCTGTTCGACGATATGCATGAATTTGAGAACTTTAGTCCAACCTTCTTCGGTTTCAGGTTCTTCGCCTGCTTCGTGAAGACGGAACGAGCTGTCAGCGGGAACTTGGAACATCTTTAGTGGACGAGGGGCTTGTGCAGGATCACTTTCGAGAACTGTGGTCGCAGATGTAGGAGGTGGAGGTGCGACGTAAGGAGGTCGTGGAGAGCGTCGACCAATGCTGGTGGGAGTGGCAGTGCCAGAATTCGGTAAAGATGGGCCGACGGAAGCGTCGCGTGTCAGATGCTCGGCTGACAGTGTAACGCTTGACTTGCCAGTTGTCGGAATGGACGGCAGACCAAGTCCAGTAGGCAGTGCAGGCACCGACGATGCAGCTGAAGCAGGTGCCAAAGCTGACTTAGGCGTTTCAGCTCCGGTTGCAGCATTGACACCTGCACTTGCTACCGCTGCCGTACTGCCCGGCATATGGAAGCCTCTCGTGATGACACTTCCAGGTAGCGCACCTTTCATCTCCTTGTCCTTCGCCATCAAACTTGCATCGCCAGCACGGGTCATAGGTTTGCCAATTGAAGCACCAGCACTGACACTCGTCGAACCATCATCTGCATCAGCATCCACAATTGTTTCCAGCTTCTTTTGTGGCTCTGGCTCAAAGATACTCTTCCTCAAAGCCTTCCTCAAAGACGGAACCATCATCTTCTCCTTATACGGCAATGACGTCTTGGGCTCAGTCTCAAATCCGCTCGTATCATCCTTGAAGGATCCATAGCCCCATGTCCTCTTCCCAATCTCCACACCGCCCGTCGAGGCTACCGGTCCAGCCACTGTCGCCGCCTCAGCTGCCGCCGCTGTCCTCTTCGCCAGGTGCCTGTCAAATGCCGTGAACGCATTCGTAGTCGAAGTAGAGTAATAATCAGGATCAATCATCGTAGCCTCCCTCAACGGCCTCGGCCCGATTCCACTGCCCGCAGCAATATACTGCGCTGGCGGAGCAACAGCCATCGGTGTCGAACGAGACTTATCTTTGTCTTCACCGTCTTCCGATACGTTCGAGCCAGTGGCAGATGCATCACCGGATCCAACCTTGCGCTTCCACAGATCCCATTTGAGATTGTCTTCGTCGTTGAGCTTGTACTTGTGCTTGCCAGCACGACGTGCCTTAGCTTCCTTGGGTGACCATAGAGATCGATGCGAAGGAGCATTTGGCGCAAGGAGACCCGAAAGTCTTACCTCGGTATCCGCGTCCTCCTTGGACATATTGCTGATCCGAGTGCGAGAAGACGATCTCTGGTGACGTGCACTGCCGGAAACACTGCCAACAATTTGACCTGATGAGATATCTGCTGCTTCCCCATTTTGTCGATTCTGCACAGAGGCGCTTCCGGGAAGCTGCACGCTCATACGTCGTGATGAGCTGCGCAATGATCCGACCACGAATGGTTCCGGATCCACTTCCAAATCTCTGCCAGTCGTCGAGGGAGGCGGCACGACCACTCGGCCGTCCATCCTCAGCGAAGCTGGGTCGAAGCTGGCGTCATCAGCCCGGGCTCGTGCCATCGAAGAAGCAAGCGTATGCATAGCGCTTTGGCTGGCAGCAAGTGCACTGAACGAGGCAGCACCGAAGCCGGGAGGAACAGCATCCTCATCATCGCTCGACGAGCTGCGGAAGTCATCTGACAATGAACCAGAGCTAGCTCCACGACGACCAGTCGAGTGATCAGCAGGCTCCTCCTCATACCCAGGAAGAGCATCGTCAGCTTGACCTCTAGGTCTGCCAGAAGCGCCAGTCCTCAATCCTGACTGGGACATTTCCACTTTGTGTCGATCGTGCTCTTCGGGAGAAGCTTGCGACTCATCTGCATTGCCATCGTCTTCAGCATCAGCGTCTTCTGTCTCTTCATCGATTTCAAAGACCGCATCTGCAGACTCGTCGACGAGAGGCGGTCTTGTCTCTGCGACGCGTGTCGAAGCAGCATTCCCGTTCAACCTCTGCGTCGATGCATCAGCGTCATCATCTTCACCCTCGTCATCATACTCATCCGAGGCTACGGTGTGATCGACCCGATCTTCTGTCTCGGCAAAAGCAACCTTCTTTTCAGATGCCTTGCGAGAGCTCGGACTATCCTGACCACGACCTTTGGTTGAGGTAGATCCATCCGAAGCAGCAGCTGAAGTGCGACCACGACCACCCGACTTGCCATCACCGCCGCGAGTGGCGGGCTTCAGAGGTTCAGCTGTCGAAGGCGGCGGGTCTCGCGGACGAAGCGTCACTTGGGCTGACGGTTCAGCGACGGACTGAGGCGAAATCAGCTTGCCACCGACAGACGGCGTGTTCTCATCAGCATCGCGGCCATCATCCACATACGCAAGGGCAGGTCGCTTGGTGAGGAGAGAAGAAGACATCGCCGGCGGCGGGTTGAAGGCGCCAGCTCCAGAGCGTCCTGTTCGGCCGCGGCCGCCTTCGTCTCGAGATGCCGACGATTGAGTTTGAGTGGAAATGGACTGCTGCTGCTGCTGCTGGGGAGCGACTCGAGGTTCTCTCGGCTCTCGTGATGAAGATCCTCCACGCTGCCGCGAAGGTTGACGTCCTCGACCTCTACTGTCCATCTCGTCTTCAGTATTGGCGCTGCTCTCTCTCGGCCTGAAGCGCTCCTGATTACGGATGGCACCTGCTTGAGCAAGCCAAGCGTCCTCTTCCGAGTCGGCAATCGAGTTGGCAGCCGAGGTGGCGTTTGAGTTAGCAGCTGATGGCAGAGCCGAGTGGTCTCCCTGCGGGTAGCGTTCTCGCAAACGACGCTTCTCAGCCCAGTCCTGCATCTGAGTCGGAAGCTCACGCCCACGCATGGCGAAGGATGCACTCAAACCTCCAAGAGACGAGGCAACAGTAGGCTGAGCGTTGCCGTTGGAGACAGTAGCGCTTCCATTGCCGGTGGTGGGAGCGTAGGTGGGACGTCGTTCGAAAGCGGATGGTGGTAGATCCGAGTATTCGTCGTGGAGGCTGTCGCGACGACCGCTGCTTGAGACACTGCTCTGCGCTGTGCTGATCTCGCGAGGTGCGGCTGAGCCGGTCGGACGGCCCCTGGCTGCAGGTGTGGTTGTTTGCGTAGAGCCTGTGTTCTGTGTGGCGCGCGTAGAACTGACGGATTGTTGAGGGATGACCGGTTGCTGCTGTTGTGTGTGTTGCTGTTGCTGTTGCTGTTGCTGTTGCTGCTGCTGATGATGTTGTTGCTCCTTGATAGCTTTTTCGATTAACGAGGCAGTTGAGCCATTGTTATTGCTGGTCTTGCTCTGCTTTGGTGTTTTGGACACAGCCAGTAACGACTCTGCCTCCTCTCTGAAGCGCTTCTCCAACAGCTCCATCTCGCGTCGCTTCTGACGGACAAGCTCAAACACCTCAGCTTCCGCCTTCGAACGCATGTCCTTGAGTCTTTCGATCGCGACCGTGTCGAGCTGCGATGCTAATGGGTTCGAGGCGAAGAGTGGATTGGACGAGGATGCGGAAAATGCCTGTGCTGGAGACGCAGTGACACCGGGGGAAGGTGGAGCGTTGGCCGATACGTTTGAAGAAGCCGGAGCGCGTGGACCAGGCGAGCTGGGCGGGGAAGTGACGAGATGCTGAGGAACTGCTGGGAGAGTATAGGTAATGTTGCTGGCACTGGAGGCATAGCTTGAGCGGCGATTGCCAGTGCCGGCTGCAGGACGAGTGGGCGTCGCATCGCGGGCATTGTCTTGAGCGGTTGAGTTGACTCGGTCTCGCGACGCTTCTTCTCGCAGAGCAGCGCTGCCTCGTGGGACTAAAACATTGAATGCTGGTGAAAAAGCGTCGCTACCTGCTACGTTGGAAGCCTGCTCTGGACTCAAAGTGTCCGGCAGGATCCAGACCTTGCGGTCCAGTGGACGGACAAGTGGCTCGTTGGAGCGTAGGTTGCCTCGGTCTGTCTTTGCTGCCGGTTCGCGAGATGATGAGCGATACTGTTTGGCCGTAGTGGGGCTGACTGGACCTGCTGCCTCTTTGAGAGCTTCACCGGAATCGCTAGCTGCGTTGGACGATGAGGTGTTGAATCCAAGTGCTCGGGATGGGCCTGGAGGAGCGGGTTTACTAGCAGCATATACGACGGTGTCACAATTCAGGCACTTAGCGCAAGCGATGTTGGTGCTTTCCGCCAAGCTGACCGTCTCTCGAGAGGTCAACGAAGGAAACTGGACATGGATAGCATTGTCAGACGAGAGCTCAGCAAGCCATGGTGATCGGTTGCTGCTGCTTCTGCTGCCAAAAGATGGTGAAGGTCCTGATGCCAGTGAGAGTCGGACGTTGAGACATGGACAGGTCCATTCTCGTATCGATGGAGCCGGGCCACGCGCCAGAGCTGTGGACAGCGCTGAGCTACTGGGGCTCATGAAAGCATCAGGCTGAGCCGGCGCGAAGGCTGACGACATGCTGAAAGCCTTCCTTGGGTTCAATGACCTCTGCGCTCTTTCCGAATGCGGTGCTGATGAAAGGACGTCTCCTGACACTGTGGGCTATGCCAGGTACGGAAGTTGCGTCGTTCAGGCGAGGAAGGGCTTCCGAGTGGTGAGCCAATCGAGTCGAATGCTGGTACTCCTTCGTTGCGTCCCGAAGTATACGCTTGGCGACAGTGTGATGCAGCAGGTAGTGGTAGCAGTGAGGCAAGGTCTTCGATTTGGAGATAACCAGACCAACACTCGAGGGTTCAGCTGAGCTTTGTCGACGAATCAAAATCCCGACCGGAAATTGAGGTGCGTGCGTTGCTGCTGCTGCTGCTGCTGTGGGAAATCTCGATTTTTGGTGGGACTCTGGAATTGGCTAGAAAAATTGGCTGAGGAGCGCGTGTTGTTGTGTTGGTCAGCTGCCGCGTCTCAGTCTCTCTCTGACTCGGAATCGGAATTGCTAGACCGGTGTCCATAATGATTCCACACTTCATCCGAAAGACTAACGTACGGTGCAGTGGTAGAGCCAATCAGCCGCTCCAATCTCTTGTGCTGTCGTTGGACTCATTGAATATCACAGACACTTTATCAAACTGATACGATTGGTTGTGGATCCCCAGTGGATCGAATTGGTATATTAGAGAGCTGCTACTAGGAAGTATATAGAGGTGACGTGACAAAGGTGACATGAGGGCTAAGCTAGGCGTTATCGTGATATCGTAAAAGTACATGATGTTTATGAGTAGAAATGTATGAGGATATGATCGGAGAGTTGTAAGTTGATTGGATTACCATCCCTTGTGATGGAAGCTGCCCCATTCTTCAGAGTAGCGTTTGGGTTTGGGCTCGCCACTGTTTCTCTGGTCGGCATGCGATGCGCCCGTGCTGGTGAGCGGTCGCAAAGCATTGCCATTGAGTACATTGTCGCGGCGATGAGCCTGTGGTTGGTTAACAGGAGCCATAGGAGCGCCGATGCCCATCATCCTCGATCGGCTCTGACGTTCCCACAGCAAATTCTGTCGAAGCGATTCCGACAACTCGTCGCGCAGCATGTTGCGTCGAGTAGTGCGAGGTGTCTGTGGTGCCGCGGCTTCAGGCAAATTGAGCGAAGAGCGAGGACGAGAGATCGACACAGGGCCGTGCATGCTCGTGCCGCTCTGCTGCTGCGACGAGCTGTGGCCAGAGGGAAGACCCTCGCTGTTGGATCGAGAACCCGAGCCAAGCGCATCGCGCTGAACTCGAGGCTGGTCCGAGTGACGTGAAGCGAGCGACGGTGCTGACTGGCGATGCTGGCTGTTGGACAGGTTGGTCACCGAGGCTCGCGAAGGGATGGCAAAGTCTCGGTCGTCTGGGCTCACCTCGAGACGAAGAGAACGCGAAGATGCTTCTCTGTCCAGATGCACATCGGCTTCCGACATGTGTCTTCGCGAGTGCGCTTGCGTAGGCTGCTCCGAGGTACAGTTGGAAGTCGAGTTGCGCTTCGAGTGTGCCTTCATGTTGGTCAAGGCGTGCAATCGAGCCAGAGCCATGCTGCCAGGTCGGCCGAAAGAAGCTTGAGCAACAGGCGAGTCAGGGCTGCTGGCGCTGCCATCCGAGTGGTGACTGCCGCCTGAAACGCCCTGCTGCTGGTACTCTTCCTGTCTAGCCTTGCCAGCGGTCGATGATCGAGTGATGTGGGTATCGAGCAAAGGAAGCGCAACTGCACTCTTGCTTGTCTTGAGCCCGGTCAGGCCTGCTAGACCGGCGTCACGCAGCGATCGGGGTGCCTGAGTGGCGCTGTCGGTGCTGTCGCGGTGTGCGCGCTGGCGGCGGGTGGTAGGAGGCGATCGTGCGGCCGAAGACATGGAAGGCTTGGATCTCAGATCCGCTGCAGACGCATGGGGGCGTCCAGCCAGCTGACCGGGGGGAGAGTGCTGCTCGTCAGGGTGGAAGAGGGAGCTAAGCAGACCACGCACCGGCTGAGTGGGCGGGCTTGGTCCAATCGAGCTCGTTTCGCTTGGAGCGAGCAGTCGCACGTCGGCAGCCGACTTTGAACGGATCGGCTGCTTTTGGAACATGCTCCTGTGACGCTCCTCTTCCTCCCGCCTGCGTCGCTCGGCCTCAGCGGCAGCGCGAGCTTTTCGTTCTTGCTCCTCGGCTTCGCTATCACTGGCCCAGTCATCGTCATCTTCGTCTCCACCTTCGACCTCGACAATTTCGTCGGCATCCTTGGATTTGTTGACTGTGGTGCTCGCCTTCGAAGAGGCCTTGTCGGCAGCAGCAGGAGTTGGTGCTGGCTTGTTGGCTTCCGCATCGTCGCTTTCATCCTCGTACTCCTCTGAGTCTGTCTCATCTCCACCCATGGTAAACTTGACCGGAGCCTTCTTAGCTGCAGGCGCTGCTGCCTTTAGAGCCTGCGACTCTGCAGGAACCGGCTTTCGTGGCACGGCATGGGTGGCAGCGGGCTCGGGCGCAGCTCGCGTCATGGGTGCAAGTCCAGAGAGCAAGTTGTGACGCGGAGCCGGTCGTGTGGGAGCACCGGCGATCCTATCCGAGCTCTTGCTGTGCTTGGCTCCGCGGTGCAGACCAGTCGCAGACTTGGTTCGGTGTCCTGCGTGCAAAGCGCCGGCCGAAGGTCTGGTCCTGATCTTGGCATCGCTGGTGCGTCGCATACCGGCTCCGTGGTGTGCTGTAGAACGCTGCGAGGTCTGAGTCGAGGTGCTCGAGGCGGAATCGGAGCGGGTCATACCAATGGAAGCATGAGTCTCCTTAGCGTGGCTTGATACCTCTTCGGCCTTGTGCTCCGGCAAGGATGCTTGCTGCTCAGCCTGCGCCTTTTGCTTGAAGACGGAAGCAGCGGGCGTTGGCTCAGGCTTGCCTTGGGGAGGTGGCATCACTTGCTGGCTCGAGTGAGAAGCCGTAGCATCATCTTGGGCTTCTGCCTTCTTTGAAGCTTCCTGAGAAGCAGCCTTGTTGGCAGCATCTGAAAGCATGGTCTGCGAGCCGCGCCTCGAGATGGCTCCAACGGTAGGCGCGAGAGCAACAGGAATCTTGGTGGGAGAAAGAGGACCACGTGTTTCGGGCGCGTCGCAGTGATCTTCAGCTGCAGTGTGCTTCACCGTCTTGGGCGAGCAAGGTACGGGCTCGAGTGCGTTGCGCAGCTGAGAAGCCAACGCCGCTTGGGAGATGCTGGAAGTCTGGATGGGACTGAGTTCAGCGGGAGCGCTGTTGTGCTCGGCGTCATCGGCTGCGTCAACGTAGCGACCGCGAGGAGCATCAAGGGCGCCTGTGCTTGATCCCATGTGCGTATCGAGATGAGGCATGCTGCCTTGCTTGCCGCGAAGAGAAGCAAAGTTGTCGGCACGGCTGGTCAGAACGAGATTCTCGAGCGCCGCCTGGAAGCTGAGCGGTCTTCGGCGCGAAGCATCCTCCTGATTTCGCTGCTTGACACGAGCCTTGCTGCCGAAAGCAGAGGAGGAAGAGATGCCACGCTTGCGTCTCAAGCTATCGGCATCAAGGTCGTTATTGGCGTTGGCTCGACGCGACGCAGCGGCCAATGCACGACTTGTACGTTCTGCGATGGTATCAGAGATCCTCTGCGATTGGCTTGCACGCGAAGCAGCAACAGATGGTGTGGATGCAGTGGTTGCAGCTGTACTTGACGAGGCTGGTGTGGAAGGCCTGCTACGATCCAATCTGACTCTCCTCTTGACTGGGCTGGATTTGGGCGCCGAAGGGCCTGCTGAGGACCTTGCTGCAGCGCTAGCTGAGGCGCCATCCGTCTCGCTATCTGTAGAGTATTCGGAGTCGTTGCCATCTTCTGGATCAGAGAGGGCGCTTCCGGAACGAGCAGCGACAGACGTCGAAAAGCGGACTGGCTTGTAGCTGCCCGTGATGCTATTGGCGCGACTGATCAGAGGTGTGTCGAGAGGAGTGAAGTCGGTAAGATCCGAAAGCGAAGTATCTGGTGGTAGAATGTGAGCTTCACGGAACCAAAGGCGCCATGAAAGATTCTCAAGACGACGACCGGATTCGAGAGACTCTTTGCACTTTGTGAAGACGTTCCAGAGGTTGGCAAGTTGGTCGAGACTGAGATCGTTGAGCTTGAGGACATTGTCCATGGACAGAGCCAAGACTGGATCTGGGAGTGAAGAAGGCATGCTGTCCAGGTTGTGCGGCTGGGGCCGAGCCGGCACAGAGGAAGTAAGGGTCCGAGAAGAAGAAGAAGACGAAGGAGAACAAGTGCTGAGTGTTGCACTCTGGTGCATGTTACAGCTTCTGCTGCGCCATTCCTAGGCTAATGGGAACTGGGATATGGTGTTGGCAGTAAGAAGAACAGTTGTCGGAGAGGGTTCGAAGGAGCCAAGCCAGGCGTTTCGAGCCTTTGGAACGGTTTCGTGGGTCGGTGCAGACTTATACTGAGTGTATTGATCGGATGGACCGAAAGGGGGCTGTATGAACGCGAGTGGTAGTTGAGATCGACAGTTCGCGTGTTGCGCAAATGCTGTAGCTGTCGGATACAACCTAAGTGCTGGTGTTGTTGGTCTTGGTAGGAATTGTGTCTGTGATGGCGGTGGTGATGAAAGAAAGGAATGCGGGGAATGAGGAGGATGGGATTAGGACTGAGCTTGAGGGAGGAGGGTGAAGTCAGTTGAGTTGAGAGTTGACCGGAGCAGGACCGGAGTCAAAGGCAAAGCCAAGGGCAAAGAAGGACAGAGAGAGCAGCGCGTGCCAGAGACTCTCTTGACTGCGGAGAGAGTAAGATTTGCGGATTGTGTAAGTTACAGTTGAAATGAGACTCTCTCAGGGTTATGGTCGCACAAGCAGCCGACGCGGATCAAAGCCACGCTTTCTCTAAGCGAAAGCAGCAGCAGAACGGCAGTGTGGGATTTGCCGGTACTGAGGCAAAAATCGATTTTGAAAAGAAAAAAAAATCGAGAAAAAAAGGGTAAAAGGAGCGCGTTCGGCTCGACTCTGACCGCGAAATCCTCAGACTCGTCTCCGGTCTGAACAGAACAGGAGCGTGAGAACCACATCTTTCACCGGCTCAACTTCATCATCCCTCTTCACCTGAGGCAACGCGTGGGGGAAAACTCAGACACGCAGCGAGCCATTTTGCCTTTCTTTCTTGCCTGTCGTTTCGGCGGCAGCAGCGGTAAACGACCGACGACCGCGACCATCTATCTCGCTCTTCGACTCGCCACTTGAAGCCTTGAAGCCATGTCCCAGGTTGAACTGTGATTGATATTCGCCTCTAGACTAGACCCCTGAAGCCCCAAGAATGAGAAGTGATTCTTAGCCTGAATCGCTTCGTCTTTGGTGGGAGATGAGATGTGGTAGTGCGCATCAAAAAGAAAGAAAAAAGAAAAAAGCAGAAAACAAATTGCTGTAGGGATGCTGCCGATTTGAGCCGCGGCGCCAGAAAGCCGTCGTCTTGAGACTGACTTGCTTGCGCTACCGTAAGTCAAGACCGGATGAGAAGAGAACACCGGTCAGATGAGAGGTGTGTCTCAACTCTCGGGTATCTCTCCTTCCTCCTCTTCAGACAGCTCAGCTGACCGTCGGCTACAAGAGGCAGTGTCGTGTCAGTAGCCTTGTCGGCCAAGCCAGCAAACAATACTGTAGACCCTAACGACCGAGCCAACGACGAGACGCCAACGGCCCGACCAACAGCGATGCGAGTTCATCAGTCGCTCCAGAGTTTCTTTCTCTCTTGACTTGTCGTTTCACCTCGCTTGTCGTAAGCGTGCCCGTCACTCTGTGTGAAGGGCTCGCTCTGTGGGGAAGGACGACCGCCTCCCTACTCTAATTGCCACGCTAGTGTTCAACCGAACGCCGTCGACAAGGTCGACTTGCATAAGGGCATGACGCTTCTCGCTTGTTTGTCGTGACGACCATGTCTCCTACCGATGACCCAATGAGTACAGCCAGTGACACACGAAACATGTTGGCGGCCTTCTTACTGAAGCCGTCATCTCGTATTGGACCGTCCAGCGTGACATAGACTGGCAGTCGTGTGCAAATGAATTCTACTGTTGCATGCCGGAGGCAGTGTGCTGCGCCGGTCCGGTCGTGCATAGAGACAGGCACGCACGTCTGAACTCATTCTTTCCCGCGCTTCTTTCATTTGACTTCAAGCCTGTCGGAACCTACCGCTCCGTTGGTCGGAAGAGCAAATTGCATTAGGTTACTGGATCCTTCCCCACACTCCGCCAGCTTCGAAGTCTTGTGACTTGTCACACTCGCGCTCATTTAGGCAAAGAGAAGAGCAAATCTGATGCATATCACTGAAGGCTGAATTTTGTCTCTACAGACCATGCTTCGCTCTTTTCGGCGGTTCTGCATCTTGCTTGTTTGATGAAATGTTTGCTGATGGCTGACCGGCAACAACGCGCGGCCACTTCATTTGGCCGATAGGGCACTACGACAGTGTCCCAGCCACCTCTGTCGCTGCTCGCTCGGTGCTCGGTCAAATGAAATTCAAAGAGAAAAATCAGGCTTTTTCCACTCTTTCTCGTGCCTGATCATCCACCAAAGCCACCAACAACGGCCGAGTGGATTTGCCGGATCCACTTACAGTACACTTCTCGACATTGCCGACGCTCTTGAGTTGGTCGATGGCATGAACGCCGGTCATCGTTCATATCCACCGGACGTACTCCTGTAGGAAGGCTGTGGAAGCATCCTGCCACAGGCTTGCTTTGATCAACGTTCAAGGCAGGCTGTTTGACCCCGTGGGGTTAGGCTCGCTTCCACTGCTGCTAGACCAAGACATGTGGTAAGCTCGAGCTGTCGAAAGCATGAAGCCCAGAAGTGCGACAAAGCCCCGCCACAGCGCCGCGTCTCTATTCAATCGGATTTGAAGTCTTTCTCTCTCTCTCTTTTCTCTCCCTGTTTCGGACTTGAAGAGCGTGTCTTTTTATTCAACATTCGCCCTTTTTGCCCCGCAAAATTGTACTGATGGCAAAAAGCCGACCGGCTATCCCACATCCCACTCAGCTCGGTCGTTGAAACAGTCACATCACCGGCATTCTTGCAAACAGCCTCGAACTGTTCTCTGTCGGCAATCTGGGTCAACAAATGTCGCATGAGCATGAGCATGAACGGTCGTTGATGACAGCACGGTAAAACTTTGAGTGAAGCCAAGACGAGGAGAACGGAATGCTGGAGCGGATCTTGCAAGCCACCAAGGTGTGAAAATACCCTCAGCCTGGAATCAGGCCAGACGTGGGTTTTGATGAGCTAGTTACTGACAATCTCACGCTCAAGATTAACCTTAAAGCTTGTCCGCAAGCGACAGAGCGGTGACGCGTGATAAGGGATCAATGACGTGAATCGAGCCAAATGCGTGACCTTGAGCCTCGCTTGCCCATTCCGATGTCTGCCAGGGTCTGGTCACGCTCGTGAATGCGAGCGCTAAGAGCTATCAAGGTTCTCCATTGTGAGTTCCCTGAAGCTTTGCGAGATGGTCGTAAATTGAACGTTGAGAGCAGGCTTCAACATGCGAATTGTAAGCTCAAACAGCTGTTGAGATTGGTCAAGTGACACATGCAAGTGCAAGTACAGTACAGTAGCGGAACGCTATCGAGGGAAACAACCGCGTTTGTCGAGTTTGACTCTCACGCTCTCCCACTTTGCCGCCCCGCCACGCCACTTCCCCGCATTTCCATCCGATTCGGGTAATCCGCGCTTTGTCTCAAGCTCAAGCTTTCACGATTCCGCATTCTGCCGAGCCTAAGCTTTGACCTTGAACAGCAGAATGAGCCGGCTATCATGGTCTTTCATCTTGCCGGACGATTCCGAACTGATTCGCATCCGATCCTATGGCGAGGGTTTGAAAAGGACGAGCTGATGTGAGAGCATGATTGTCATTTTCCCAGGTTAAGTGCGCTGGATCCCTGCTTGCAAGCACGATCCAATCTCGATGCGACCAGTTTGTCTCTTCTCCTGACTCAGATGGCAACAGTCTCATCCATCGTGACGTGTCTTTGACATGGGAAGTAAAGACATCTGAACTTGCTTAGCTGCAAAGCCATACTTTATCTCTACAATTGCAGATAGACAGGCATGCCGTGTCGATCGCCCTCTTTCAAGCTCACGCCATCCCTTATCCCATTCAATCGACCATTTTACGACCCCACATGACAGATGCCAAAATGCGGAGAAAAAGCTTTGAAAACACAAACAGCCCCTATCCTCAATGCCGAAGCGCCGATCGACACGGTGACTTCAACCACATGACGGCTTGATCTTCGCTGATTGCGGGGCTGCCAAGCCCGGAGAGACCGACTCATGAAGACGACACAACCATCTTTGTTCGTTCCTGTTCTCAGGCTAGCGTTAGAATTCTTTCGATTTGCGAGTCAACGTCGAGCCCAGCTATGATCGACACGTCGCTTGGGTTCGTGCGGGCGATCCAACGTGCCGGACATGGAGATTGACTTGGCCTACAAGCGCTCATCCTCGCCGGTCTCGCTGTCTTGCTGTGACGTCGCCGTCTGTCAATAATGACGACAGCAACATGGAGAAGTGTGGGGGAGGACCCGGCGATCTGGACATGGTCGAGCTGCTCGGGAATCTTGAAGTCACATTTGCAGCCCGATCTTGCTGGTTGATCGGCTTCACCTATGCACTCCATATCGCGATTGTCGATGGCGCCGGTCCGAGATTTTCGACGTCCAAATCTGCGCTCGGCGCCGAGACGGCAACCAACACTTCCTTCGGTACTCACGGCGCCCACCTTGAACCAAAGTGTTGGTTGGGTTCTTCGCAGCGTAAGCACTTGACCGAACCCCACGTCGACCAGCGCTGAATCTTCGCCGTGCAGCCGTTGAGGGTTGCTCTTGCAGAATTGGCCGCGGCTGCGCACGGTCTTTGGAAGAATCGACGTCGTTCCAACAACAGACTCAGACTCGGCTCAGAAAGTGTTTCGGTGGAACTGTGAACACACAAAAGTGACCCTGATCAGGTCGTATGGAAGAGCAATCGAACTCTTTCTTCCTTTACGACCATCATCAACCTTCATCTTCAGAAGCAAAAGAGCACCATGTCGCAATACCCATCAGCCGCACCCGGTCAGAAGACCTTCAAGCTCAACACAGGCGCCGAGATCCCTGTCGTCGGTTTGGGAACTTGGCAGTCGGCATCAGGCGAGGTCGCCAAGGCTGTCGAGGCCGCTATCAAGAGTGGCTACCGTCACATTGTAAGTGATTCGCTCGGCGTGACATTGAATTCAGCGACACAGACCAGCTAAAGTTGTCTCTCGATTCCTTTTAACTCTTTTCCGCCGCGCACAGGATGCCGCATGGATCTACGGCAACGAAGAGGAAGTTGGACAGGGGATCAAGGCATCTGGTGTTCCCCGTTCGGAGCTCTTTGTCACCACCAAGGTGTGGTGCACTTACCATCGTCAGCCCGAAGCCTGCTTGAACGAGTCGCTTCAGAAGCTCGGATTGGACTATGTTGACTTGTTGTTGGTCCACTGGCCCGTCCCCTTGATCAAGCGAGGTGACGAGAAGATTCCACTCAACGAGGATGGCTCCCGCGCCATTGACCGCGAATGGTCGCCTGAGCAGACATGGGAGCTCATGGAGAAGCTTCCCGCTACTGGCAAGACCAAGGCTATCGGTGTCTCGAACTGGAGCGTTCCTTACTTGGAGAAGCTGCTCTCCAACGCCAAGATCGTCCCCGCTGCCAACCAGTAAGTTTAGTCATAGTGCAGCGCACCTCACACAACTAGACGTGGGACTGACACTAATCGCCTCCGTCCCTCACTCCTTTTTCTCCTGGATCCAATGCAGAGTTGAGCTCCACCCCTTCCTCCCTCAACATGACTTGGTCAAATTCTGCCAGAGCAAGGGTATCATGATGCAGGCCTACTCTCCTCTCGGATCTTCGGGCGGCCCTGTCTTGCAAGATGAGCTTGTCCAGAAGATCGCAAAAGCACACGGCGCTGACCCTGCTCAGGTAGTCATCTCGTGGGCCGCACAGAGGGGCGTTGTTGCGCTCCCGAAGAGTGTCACTCCCAGCCGTATCGAGACCAACGGCAAGCTCATCACCCTCAGCGACGACGAGATGCTCCAGCTCAACGAGCTCCACAAGCAGGAAGGCAAGGCTGTCCGCCTCGTCAAGCCCAACGTAAGTTTCACTCACATATCGACTTCTCGGACACACAGCCATGCAAAGACACAAGCTAACTCTTTTTTCCCGCTTCGAATCTCTACAGTGGGGTGTCGACCTCAAGTGGTAAGCGTTTCACCGACTCAATATCATACCGTCGGGCCTCTTCCCGCAATCTTGTACACATACATGTCCCCTTGGAACAGTAATTCACAGCATATAAACCTCTACAATGAGCTCGATAAATGCCTCTTATGTCTCTGCACATTAGCACTGCGTATACGCAACCAGTCTGTCAGCAACAGCGAGCATGCTGTATGCTGATGGTGAAGCTTCGTCTCTTTCGGGCGACTCCGTCATGCGCCGCTTCTCGGGAAGTTCTTCATAAGAAGCGCGTCAGTCGCGAAGCGCTTCGATGTGGAGGTGTGTGACTGAAAAAAAAAAGGCTGAAACGTGTGATTTTACAGAGGAACTGACACTCTTCCGCGGCAGCTCGGATCTTCACTACTTTGCCATCGGTGAGGGTCCTGACGATCAGAACACGGCGAAACCAGTCATAGACAGCTCGTCAATGCAGAGACGTCCTCATGACTGCGGTGCAACAGAAGAAGATGAGATGTGGAAGCCTGACTTGTGACAGGACGTGGAAGAAAAGAGACGCAAGTGGGCGTTTCTCAGTATTTGAAGTGCAAGTGCAATCTCGATAAGCTGTGATTTTCTGAAGTTACACTTTCGAATGTCGACTCAGCAGCAGCTGTTCTTTTTGCCGCTTTGGACACCAACACCTTGATTCAATCACGCATCTGCTCATCTCCTTCTTCCTTCCGACAGACCAACACTTCCAACTCGCTGCTGCGCCAGCACAACCCTTTCGACATACCCGCACCATCAATCGATACGCTGAACCCGAACGACACGACGATCCTGTGGCTCAAAAGTGCGGGAGTAGCTGACAGCAGAATCGATACGACTCTCTTGTTCCGCAGCGGACGTTCTTACTGTTTCCTCCTTGCGGGCTCATCGCAAGCTGCCATCCTCTAGCATATCTCGGCTTCCACCGCCAGCCACTCTCTGCTGGCTCAATACATCGCCGACTCTTCCGTAACGACGTTTCACAAGACTTTCAATTTGGCGCATGCTGCCGCTTTCTATGCTCCTGCTTACTGCAGCACAACGCCCTTCGTGCCATCCCACTCTATACTCATGACCTCCTTGCCAACTTCGTCGAGTAGCGGCCGCAGGCTATAAGCAATATTGGCACTCACCATCGAGCTCCTAAGCCTGAAAGAGCAGCCAGCAAGCAAGCAGCCATGGAGGGCGATCGATTCGGCTCGGTCAGTGATCGCCGAACCATCAGTGGATTCCATGGACTGCCTGAAACAAGCTCAAGGCGCACTAGGCAGCCTACACTGATCAACGTACCAGTGGAAGGGAGCAGACCTGGCGAACCTGCATCGTCCCGTCAGCGTAATCACCACCCGAGAAAACACAAGCGCTCATCTGTACCGCAGCATCCAACCACATTCTCCGACACGTTGCACAAGGATGATCCGTTGCGGAAACACAAACGCTGGGCCGACGACGAGGAGTGGCATGAACAGATACCATATGGTGCTGGACAACGTCAGACTGCCAGACGCGGCTCATATCGTGCGCCTGGAACTCGGTCCCGCACGCCATCGCCCAACACTCAAATACAAACGAGGGCGAGCCGTGCCACCACCGATGTCACTGTCGAGCTTCAATCGTCGGAAGCTTTTACAGAAACCGGCAAAGGCAAAGGCAAGGCTCGAGACATCGACGCATCCCCAACTCGGTCTACCCGCTCCAGATCTCGTCGGAAATCCTCGCCACAAGAAGTAATCCATCTGAGCGATTCAGACGATGAGGTCCAGCACGTGCGATCTGTTGCATCTAGCAGCCGAACACAGAATGCGCAGCCACTGCGCCATAGCAAACGCCTTGGCAGCGCGCTTCAGGCCAAGGAAGAAAAGCGAAAGCAACGAGATGCAATGCTCTCGGCCGCCGACCCCAATGATTTCTACTCACATTCCAGTCGAGAACGTCCGAAGGGCCCCATTCAACTCGAAGAATCGGCTCCAGCGCGTACTCGGACTAGTTACGACGACGATGAATGGACATACTCGTCGCGGACGACGGCTAAGCGGCGAGAGAAGACACCCGAGCGGCGAGGTCTGGTCAGCCGCATGAAGCCCAAGAACACTTCGCCAAGCTCATCCACACAACCGCAGCAAGCCTCGCCGAATGGTTCCGCATCCAATATCTCGCCATCGCCAGCACGTTCACCTGAGGCGATAGTGACTCGCAAGCGTGCTTCATCCGGCCAAACATTCGATACAAATGGCGACCCGCGTTCCCTCAAACGGAAGAAGAATGACCCGATTCATCTGTCGCCAGAGCCGCACTTTCAAGAAACGCACGAGGTGCCACTGGAAGCGATCGTCGTTCAGGATCACTGGCGGTCCCAGAATAATTTGCGCCCCTTGGCCGTCTTCAAAGATCGATCGATGTACTTTGGAGTACGATCGAATAACATGTTGCAGATCAACTACGGCGATATATTGAAGGTGGAAGCTAGCATGAAAGATGCGCAGGCGTACGGAGTTCTATCTTTTACTTTGCGGCCCGAGTCACCCAGCGCTCGACGTGTGCAAGATACGTTCTATGAATACGATCCTCGCGCAACTCACGATGATGCTGCCGTTCAGCTGATCGCTCGGAATGACAAGACAGATCTCGGAAAGCACAACGAAGCCGTAAGCCTTCTTCATGCTAAGTTGGAACATCTTCAACCAGGCAACAAGATATTCAGCTGGCTCAATGAGCCCAGCGCCAAAAGCAAGATTGGCTCCTTTGCCGGCATTCAGCAGATGCCTTGGCCCCATAAGACGTCATCTTCTCGCATTCCAGCACCACCATTGCCTCTTACGTCCCGCACGCCAACGTCTGTCGCCGCGCTGGCCCCTACCCTCGCCTCCACATCTACACCAACTCCAGTGAAAGCGAAGCGCACTCTCATCATGCCCGGTGAGAATCGCACTCGGGAAAGTGATACTCGTCAGACTGCTCGACCCAGCTCAGCAACCGGTCCACAACAAGCTGCGAAGAAGACTTTCAACATTCAACCCGCTTCGCCTCAGTCTGCAGTCGGAGCCACGGCTAATGTCAACTTGGCTGATGTGCAACCCAGGACAAGGTCACCGCCGCTTCCCGGACTCACGGTCTCCAATAGCAGACCAATCAGCACATATGGCGGCTCCAAGGATGAACCACGCCGCAATACGTATGTGTCTCTGGAACCCATGCTCCAGTACCCATTTGATGGTATCGGCGCAATACAGGTGCTAGCATCAGACTTTGAACGGCTCCAGGACGGCGGACTTCTCAACGACACTATCATCGAGTTCGGCCTCACATATATTCATAAACAGATCCGAGATCGGGATCCGGATCTTGCGGACAGCATCCACATCTTCAACACGTTCTTCTACAAGCTGCTAAGCACGAAGCCGTCTGTGGAGAACAGCTACAGCAAGCTGCGCAAGTGGACCTCAAAAGTAGACCTTTTCTCGAAAAAGTACATTGTGGTGCCTATCTGCGAAGACCTTCACTGGTATTTGGCTCTGATTGTCAACCCGCATTTCATACTGTTGGAGCATGATCAGGACAAGGACAGTGTAAGCGAGCAGGACAAGGAGGAAGTGGCGTCTGTGCTGACGACGGCAGCGAAAGCGTCCCCACAAGCGGCAGCTTGTTCCTCTGTTCTATCAGCTCCAGCTGACGAAGGCGTCGAGCGGTTTGACAGTGAACCTACAGATCACGATCAGGTTCGCCAGACGAGATCCGCGCATAGCTCAGAGCCCGAAACTCCGCCTTTACCGTCATTGCAGCTTCCCTTGCGGAAGCCTGGCGGAGACGCAAACATAGGCTCAGCCACTACTCCAATGGATGTTGACTCGCCTACGAATGACAACGAAGCAACGCAGGATGCATCACCTCCCATCGATCTCAATCAGACGTTCGTTATTACCTTCGACAGTCTCGGGTCTAGGCATGTAAAAGTGGGCAACATGTTGCACGAGTATCTGTGGCGCGAAGCGTTAGACAAGAAACGATTATCACCTGACGTTCTTGCACAAAGGTTTGCCAAGCATGAGGCCGAACAAAAGGCGAAGCAAGAGGCTGGCAAGCCACAGACACGTGGCACAGAGGCATCGTATAAAGACAGCGTCGACGATGGTGTTGCCGCTCCGAAGGTTGAAGCAGACAACGGCGCAAAGGAGCGCGAGATTGTCGGTAGCCACGAGAAAGCTGTCACGGACGATGCTGGTGTTCGCAAGATCCACGTGACAGACACAAGGCAGCTCGATGCAAACGAGAAGACCCGACCTAGCGAAGAGGCAATGGCCAAGACCTTGACTCAGATCAAGTACGTGCAAGCATCGGTACCGAGTCAACCGAACTTTTGTGATTGTGGCATCTACTTGCTGCATTACGTTGATCGCTTCTTTGGCGATCCTGATAAGTTCCTCGAACTTGTCGTCGAAGCCCAACTCAGACGCACTTCGGTGGGCAAGCAAGGCACTGCGGTCCGTGACAAGGTTAGAAAGGAAATTGAGAAGAGCTTCGAGTCGGAGTGGCAAGCCGGTGAAGTCAGCGGGAAACGGGAATACTGGCGCCTGATCATCAACGAATTGTCCGGAGGATGGACAGCATACCAGACTGCAAAAGAGCTTGAAGCGGCATCGCAGGCGGCTTCGACGACCAATGATGAGAAAATCGAGGACAAGGATCAGAAAGCCGATGAGGCGAAGATGCAAGTGGACGAAAGCGTGGCTGAGCCAAAGTCGATAGAGTCACTTCCGGATGCAGATGTCCCAATGCTTCCTGCAGAGCCAAGTGCCAATGCGGCTGAGAGGAACGATGCATCTCACAGCAAGGGTGCTAACATTGCTGACTCGGAACACGCCCTCCAAAATTCTAGCGCTCTCTGGGACTTCCCAGCAACGACCTTTCCTTCCATGAGCCAGAGCAGCAATTCTGGCGCAAGCAAAAGGGTTGACGAAGTTGTGGCCATTGCTGAGGAGCTGACAGGCAACGTAGATCCCGAAGTGCAAGGACGTCTCCTAGAAATGCAACTCGAAGGAGAGCAGCGTCCACAAAAGCAACAGCAACAAGCTCGAAAGACGCCGTCGCAATGGTTACATAGCATCGTGGATGGGCCCCGCAACGCACTGTCTGCAGTGAACAACGCTCCGCATCCTCAGCAGCAGCTCGAATCGGGCTCGCAAGCCCTAGCAGCGCCGACGAAACACAATACGATTGTTCCAGCATCACCGACGCTCTCATCTTCATCGTCAGCTTCACAGCCACGCGAGCAACAGCAGCAGCAGCAAGAACAATCCCAGCGAGAGCAGCAGCAGCAACAACTGCTGCATCATCTCCGGGCGTCACAGACGTCACAGCCACCGGCAAGCTTTGGCTCATCCATGTTGGCTCCATCCACTGGCCATTCCGGCTCTATGCAAAGTTGGCAAGACATGCTTGAGACGTCGGAGGAGACGATCAGCATGATACCCTACCGAGACTTCAATGCTAGGGAAGAGAGTACGGCAAATGTCAGCAGCAGCGGTAGCGACAACAACGATGATGGTGACGATGATGGGAAGAGCAACTCAAGCGCCAGTGTGGCCGAGATTATTGCGGAATCGCCTTTGCATTCGACTTCGGCAGCGGCGGACCAAGGTTGAGCTGGCACGAAGCTTTGTATTGTCATTCATCTCTATGCAGCCTTGTTACTTCAGTAACATCACTCAACGTGGAAACTGACCAGCAGCGTGATTGTGTATAGACTGTCTATTGAGCAAAACACGAAGCAAACGTGAACGGTAACAAAATGTACATGCAGAAGTATCAATCTGTTGAGTGAACGAGATCTTAAGGTTCATCATCAGTGATGAAGACCTTGACTACACCTCGACCAGTTTCAGCATCTTTGCCGTTAGCCAGGGTCTCGAAAGCTTTGACTGCATCCTTGAGAGGGTAAGCATGGGAGACCAAGTTTTCGATACCACCCATTTTTTTACCTGCACCTTCGCCTTCACCTTGTTTGATAGTTTGTGCTGGTTGAGCGTGAATGCCACCACCTTGAGCACGGAGTGTACCACCAGCTAGGAGACCGAGAGCGATGGGATAAGTGTTTGCGTAACGGAAGACACCGATGATGTCGACTTCACGAAGGGAAGCGTTACCGATGGGAACGGTTTGGATGGGGTTACCCATACCGATGAGGACCATTTTTCCTCCTGCTTTAGTGGCGAAGATACCGGTTTGGACGCAAGTGGGGACACCAGTGCATTCGAAGACGACATCAAAGCCGTCTGAAGCGAGATCGAGAGGTGCAGGTTGGACTGCGAAGCCAGTTGATTTTGCTGATGAGGTAGGAGCAGGGTTGGAAAGAGCTTGAAGAAGAGCAGTGGCGGAAGAAGAAGCGGTAGAGATAGCTGCTTTGTCCTCAGCTGTCCTACGAGCACGTGCATCTTGAGCCTCATCTCCAGTCGCAGCAGCAGAAGCAGGTGCAGCCCTTGGAAGCAAGTAAGTAGCATCAGCCCAACCGTTAGCAGCAGCAAAAGCCAACCTACCCTCATCAATATCCACCGCAGCAACAAAGCTAGCACCACTAGCCTTAGCAGCTGCACAAGCCAACAATCCAACCGCACCTGCACCATAAACCAAGACACTCTGTCCAGGCTGCAATGCACTTCTCCTAATACCCTGCAAAACGACGCTCAATGGTTCACACAATGCTGCGGAAGTCAACGAGACGTTGGCTGGCAACTTGTGCACCAACCAGGAAGGCCAGTTCATGTACTTTTGCAAAGTTCCGTCAAGGTGTGGGTGGGTTTTTGCTGAAGAAGCAAAACGCATTTGCTTGCAAAGGTTGTATCGACCATCACGACACTTGGGGCATGATCCGCAGAATCGACCAGCCTCAATCGCAACGCGGTCTCCTACAGCGAGCGAGAGGGAAGAAGGAACGTTAGGACCAAGGGCAACGATCTCTCCAGCAGACTCGTGGCCGAGACACATGGAGTGTTGGAGAGCGAAGTCACCGTTGCGACCGTGAAGGTAGTAGTGGAGATCGGAACCGCAAAGACCGGTAGCACGGACACGGATCTGGACTTCATCACCGGTGGGTGCGGCGTAGGGTCGCTCTTCGATACGGAGGTCCTTGGCGCCGTGGAGAACGGCAGAGGTGTTGGGGCCAAAGGAGGACGAGGAGGCCGGAACAGCAGCGGCGGCGGCGCCGTTCGCGGTGGTGTGGCCGTTCATGTTGATACTGCCGTTTTGCTTGGCGACGGCGACAGGTGCCGTTGATTCTGTGGTGACGGCGATGGGAGCCATGGTTGTATTTGTTGAAACAAGTGGCGAGTAGGAGGAGATGGTGTGATCGCAATTGATGGTGATAGAGAGACAAGGTCGTGTGTGAGAGGGGGAAGAAGAAAGTTGCGAATGAAGGTCAGCAAGTCAGTAATATGGACGCAGCAGACCAAGGGACCTTGCAGTTTTGATCTGCAATAGCAAACACAAGCGCGCGGCAAGCTGAGCAAAAGCAGCGGGGCACGGAATGAGCAAGCGGGAAGCCGGATCACAAGCTTTTGAGTTACGAGTTCTCCACAATACAGCAGTGGGGGGAAAGCTACGAGGAGATGGATATAGGCTGGCCTCGCGGTGAGGTGGGATGAGGGGGAAACGTTGCGGTGCGTGTCGGACCGAGCTTCGAGAAGGAATGATGAAGAGTACAAAGCGGGGCAAGAACTCTCCGAACTGTTCCCCTTTCCGGTGTCAAAACTTACAGGAATGGCTAAGGAACCGGATAGACGGGTCCGTTGAGGTGCTAAAAGTAGGTGATAGCTTGCAATCAAGATGAACAAGGGTCAAAGTGATGAAGGACAAGCTATCTCTGGTCGAAACGAGAATGTGAAGGTCTGACTCAAATTGGCCGTTCTTCGATGGTCAACTAGGGCATCAAGGGAAAGGAGCAAAAGTTGGTCAACGTGGGGCAGCGCAGGGTGAAGCAACAAGCTCGCTTGACATCCACAAGCACACAACCACACAACCCCGGACTTGAACAAGATTGGACGAACATGGCCGGGCTGCGGCTGCAGTTCAAAAAAGTGGACAAGCAAAGGATGCGGGGAGCAGGGAGAGGCCGGTACGGTGAATTGACGGCTTCCAGGTCTTGTTCGACCATCACTTTGCAGAAATCGATTCCGCCGGACCGTACTTCCGGTCCATCGAAACACAGCAGAAAACAGGAACGACGACGGCACGACATCGAATACCGGCACAATCATTTTTTGAGTGTTCGACCGGAACATTGAAACAACGAAAGTCCGTGTTCTTATCGAGATGGATTTTCTGAGCTTGTCCCGATCGATTCAGAAACTCGGACCGGAACACGCAAAAGGAACGCAGCTGACATGTCACATACTGCAAGCCATCTCTCTCTCTCTCTCTCGTGTTGAGTAAACCTCTGTTTCTTCACAGTGTCAATCTGCAACGACGCACAACGTCCGTTCTGCTCATCAGTCCTACTGTCTGCCTGCCATTTGTGCGCAGCTTGCTATGTCTCGCACAAGATGCAGTAGATCTTGCCAAGACTAGAAGGTTGCCGAGCCACCTGATTTCGCTGTTGCAGATGCTAGTTATGCCGATCCATAGTCGAAGTCCCTTCGAACCTTGAGTCTATACTGCCTTGCATTACTCTATGCTGAACTTTTCTGACGACTGTCAGCATGGACTTCGCAGGCCATGTCGGTGCTTGGCAACCATGCTGTCGATCTCGCTTCCAGGCACAATTCAACTTCTCATCTGCCCAACGAGACCTTCTCGTCATCTCAGGTTAGACTTTGGCTCAGACCCTCGCTGATGCGTTGCAGTCGATCTTCGAACTCCAATTGCCTTATCGAGAGCTTGTCATACGGCATGCAAATGCTGTTCACCCGTCCCTGGCCCGTATCTCACTTCATAGATCGGCAAATGACCGTTGCAACACACACGAACTGCGAGCCACAAGTTTCCGAGACACTTCTAGCGATACCCACCGTGTACATCTCCTCGCCTCTCCGCCGCCACCTCCGAAACCTTCATATATCTACTAGATCTGCCGAGCTTGTCTCATTCCCCGTTCCTACCACCAACCTTGAGTTTATCGTCCCGCCTCACTTCCTTTCGCTTTAGATTCGTTCCGTTCACATACCCCTGCATTCCTTTGATAGGTTGCATCCGATCCAGATCTGTTCCCATATCAGCACATCATCGACATCAGCGAGCCTTGACTTTTTGCAACGACCGCAACCGACTCATCTAACGACCCACTTTTAGCTGTATACTGCTCGCCGGTCGAGCCGCGGTTCTTGTACTTTTCGCATTGATACTCACGACATCACATCTGTACCATCAATTTCCGATAGCAACATCCATTCCTGCATAGCATTCAACTGATTCCACTAGTTCTCACGCCTCGTCAAGCCCAGCATCTTTTGCGCCACACTCACGTCCTCTTGCATCTTCGATCCAACTCTGCCACTTTGAGCCAAGTGTTTTCCACAAGAGCATCGCAATCGCATTCAGATTCCACTGTATAAATACACCATAACTCGACAGGAACAGGAACTAGACTCACTCCATCACCTTTCTTTCCCCAATCAGAACAGACACAAGACATCCATCGAACCCCTCCTTCCCTCTCTAGATCCCATAGAGATTCGTAAACCATAGAAAATGCTTCCCTTTAGACAGCTCCTCTCTACCATCTCCGTGGCATTACTTGTGCTTCAAACGCATCAAGCATTACAGGGTACTGGTACTGCCCTTGCTCGGCCTGTCACCCCTGGCGATTCTGTCGCATCTGCTTTTGAAAACCCTGCCGTTCAGACCAGAGCCGCAGGTGGGAACAATGACCAAGACGCAACTTTAGAGCCTGAGGCAGTGGTAAAGGCTCTTCAGGCACTTGCAAACGGTATCCAGACCGAGCAAAATGGAAAGAGCCCAGCACCTGTCTTGACCATCTCTCATGGCGAAGGTGGACCGATCAAGATCAAGGATTCCGACGACAAGAAGGATGGGACGAAACCCACAACATCCAAGAGTAATAGCTCAAATATCAAGGACGCCACTACCAAAGACAAAGACAACAAAGACAAAAGACCTCAAGGTGTCTCCAAAGCCAAATGGACCCTGCTCCAACAGCCTCGAACACGATTCTGCGCTCAGCCCGCCAACAACAATCACACCGCTGATGTTCTTTCCGAGCAGCTGGTCAAAGCTGAACGCAAACGTCTTGCTGCTATCCGAAAGCAGCGCACCTACAAGTCTTCTAGCAGCAACAAAACCACCACCGATCCGCGCTCTCTCACTGATGCTCGTCTTCTCGCCGAAGAGTCTCGACAGGTTCAAGTTGTTTGGCATGTTATCCACTCAGGTCGATCTGGGAACATCTCAGACACTATGATTGCTGATCAGATCGACGTTCTCAACGAAGACTACAAATCTTACGGTTTCTCTTTCAATCTTAATCTCACCAATCGAGTCAACAACTCTAGATGGTTTACCGGAATTCAAGACACCACCGGTGGCCTTCAGACAAATATGAAACGCACTCTTCGCAAAGGTGATGCAAAGACTTTGAACTTATACAGTGTTGATTTTGGTAATGGATTGTTAGGCTATGCCACTTTCCCGTGGAATGTTGAAAGCAACTTGGAACAAGATGGTGTTGTATTCCAGTACAGCACTGTACCTGGAGGAAGTGAGACAGGGTACAATTTGGGTAAGACGGTAACACATGAAGTTGGACATTGGTTAGGACTTTATCACGTGTTCCAGGGAGGATGTGCTGCACCGGGAGATTATGTGGAAGATACGCCTCCGCAGAGTGAAGCTACTAGCGGTTGTCCGACTGGTCAAGATAGCTGTCCCGGTGGAGGAGTTGATTCAATCCACAAGTAAGTAAGCACACTGAAGAAGTTGACGAAAGGCAACGAGAAGCTGACATCTTTCTTCATTCCGGCTTCTGTCCTGTCAATGTCAATGCAGCTATATGGAGTAAGTACTACCCGACGATCGAGTGAGCGGATAAAAGCCGAGATCGATGTACTGACTTCATATCCTGTTCTTTGGGTCGATCATACAGTTACTCAAGCGACGCTTGTCTGACTGAATTTACAGAAGGTCAAGCCGTTCGAATGGCCGCACTCAGCGGACAATTCCGTCAACTTTAGATATCGCCAATAATCAACCCCATATTATGAAACAAGCCTCTTCATACACTCATATGCATCCTCTTCATACATTATGCCCTCATCTACATTGTTCCTTTACCACGTTTGTGCTATGATTCACCGGAGACTTTGATCCCTAAAGCCTCTGAAATCTCGTCCTTTTCCAATCCACATTCTTTTAGCCTTGTCACAAGCTCACCTAAATCATCAATGACCTGACATCCTGTCCGTACTTTTCCTCCTTCCCCCTTACCATTTGTGTTGTCAGGATGACCGTTTGCCAAGGCACATGACAAAAGGGCGTCGTCTATTGCATCTGACCCAGCTTTTGTTGGATTGTAGACGCGCTTTGTGTGGATCCTAAGCTGAATTGCATGCCACTGAAGTCCTTTGACACGGCGTATGATCTCGTCGACCGCAGCAGCTTCCCCTTCGAAGCAAAGATATCCAGGGTATCCAACGCGGACGATTCCCCAAACGCGGAGTTCAGGACACCAGTTGTTGAAATCTTTGAGTTTGGAGGGCGCTTTGAGGTGATGTGACCAAAAGAGGGCACGTGCTAATTCGATTGATGGTTTCGCCTCTTCTTTGTGGTCGTCATTCGTGATTGCGGTGCTGTCTTCTTCGGCTGAGTGGGATGAGATAGGTTCAGGAAGGTCAGCAACGAGAGTTTGAGAGGTTGTTACCAAGTCGAATAAGAACAGTGATTCAACACCTTCCTCGTTCCACTGCTGTGACCTGTCCAGCAAGCCTTGCTTGATTTTTGCTGCAGATGTGAGCGATATTGTTGGTCCTGAGACATCGACCGTGGCCTGCGTCTTTGTAGATGTACTGGTCGATAGGAGCGAGAAAGATAGTGCGAGGTCGGGAGTGATTTGAATCTTCGCTGCCAGACCAGCAATATCCGAATCTGAAATTGAGCTTGGATCCTTCACAAAGGTGTTCCATGCTGCAGACTGCTGAGCACTTGCGCCTTCCCAAGACCACTCTGACTGAGAAGCGCATGATTGCAAAACCATATCAAGGTCTTGAGCTACATCTTCTAAATTCGCATATTGGAGGGTGAGGAGCGGGGCTGATGCCATCACTCCGTGCCCGATGGTGATCCTCCTTTCAGCGACGCTACACAGGTAGCTCCCGCGTAGACGGACGTGGTCGAGACTAGATCAAAGATGAGGTGCAGCGGTAGTTGCGAAGATGAACAGACCAAACACCAAAACTCAGAAACAAGTCAAGCATCCGCGGAATCAGCATCAAACCTCCACCTTGAGTGATGATGAACGCTGGGAAAGCGGGCTATATGTATGCTAACCTGGATGGACCCTGCATAAAAGGCACTCTGCCCGAGTGGTTAAGGGGTAAGTCTCGAATCAATTACAATTCGATCGTCCACTGTGACGAGGTAACTTATAGGCTCTGCCTGCGTCGGTTCAAATCCGACGGGTGTCGACAATTTCTAGCCGTGGATGGCATTTCTTTTTTGTAGCCCTTTTGCGCATCTCAGCTTTCCTTAGCCACAGCTCAATTGCGAGTTGCTCCTCCGAATGTTTTTCATTCCTGGTCTCGAAGAAGTAATTGTCATACAAACAAGACAGCTCTGTGACGCTGCAATCTAGCCCTCATTGCAACGTCGACGTTCGGGATCGAGGCAATACTGAGTAAAAATCAGCAAGGAATCCTGAGTTTGACAGTGTTGCCATTGCAATTGTCGTCGGTATCGCTCCTATCAAGCTCGCGACACTCTACGCCCGCACGTGTGCCAAGATGGACATGTCGATTTGACTGTTTATGTACACTCAAACTGATCGTAGGTAAGTCTGCGAGAATAGAACCGGTCAATTAGCAAAGATCCTAGAACCTTTCTTTAATTTGTCTCATCGCTTCACCGACACATCGCAATCAAGCTGACTGTTGCGCCAAGCCCTCGGTGAATGGCGTGAAAGATGAGTGGTATATGGTATCACAGTATGACTGAAGGTGTGGGAACATCTAGAGAAAGATAGAGCGGGATGTGTGAGATTGTTGCTGCAAGTTACGATTGCTCGATTGGTTTCGACTTGGACATCGGCGGAATGGAACTCGCTTTTTTACAGAAAAATCGCAAGAGACCCTTTCAGGAAAAAGAGATTGAATGCACGGTTGCATGGCTGCTGCATTGGGTTGCATGTCACCTGCATACAGCTTGTCAGAAGATGCGAACCAATGCAGCCTTCAGTGCCTCGCAAGAACAATTTGGCGCTTTCCAAGAAGGCTCTACAGACCGCCGCTTCAGAAGGAACCGCATTCTGAGCATAGCTACAGTACGCCGGACAATGGCAATGCACAACACACGGGAATGGACATCCGAACACACAAAGGAAGAATAAGACTTGCCGTTGAGACGGGTGCCTGGCCCGGAAGCGATCGTTCTCTGCAAGTGGGTTGAGGCGTCGATAAAATCAGAAGATCTTCGCAAAAGGTGAGGTCGAAGTGGTTCGCAAACCGAACGATGACTGTGCTCGAGCTCGAAAGCAAAACATCGGAGCGAAGTTAGCGAGAACGTGTGCTACCATTCGAACTCTGTTCAGGACCTATCTAAATGATGTCGACACTCGTGCAACGAGCCATATCGGCTGTCTGTCTTTCTTCGATCTGCGTGCCTCTCTGTCGCTTCCGTAGGAGGCTCTCTTGTCAAACGGTACAATTTGTCTCACTTTTTTCATTCAAGCGATAGACAATGGGCAGAACGGAACGCGCGACCCTGAAGATCATCTCCTCGCTTCTTTCAATCCTCGCTTCGACAACAAGCTCTGCTATTCTGCCAAGAGGGCACTTAAGCCCCTGGGCCCCTCTGCCCTCCTCTCTCCTGTTTCCTCCCTTGCTCCTCCTCCACAGAAGAGCAAGAGCAACGCATCCAATGTGCGATGCTTGATCTTAACTTATGCGAGGTTCTGCATTCCAAGCTCAGCTGAGAGTGTGTGTCCTTCCATTGTTGCATGCGTTGAAGTGATTTGCGCCGTCGTCAACTTCCATCCGCATCGTGTAGAGCGGGACAGGGCAACACATCGAAATCCATTTGCCGCCCCGCCGCGCCCGTCAGTGGTTTCAGCCCAGCTTCGCTCAGCCTGTGTCATGTTGGTGGCTGCTTCCAGAGTACCGTGAGATCTATTGCCGTCCCGTTCCGTCGTCTATTCAGACGAAGGGAAGTGACTTGCTTTATCCCAGCGATTCGGATTCTCATGCCTTGCCATCAGTTTCCAACCGTGTGATGTCAAAGGTCATCATGCAGCTAGATTTGCAACTCGAAGCTCGATCCTGTATCCGTGTCGACAGGATGTGCTCGACATGTGCTCGGAGGTTAGTTGAGGCGCTGTGTCACTGAAGCTTTGATCGCTGCCCTTGAGCATACCTACATTCCTAGCTAGCCGAAGCTAAACCACTGACTTGGACTGATGAGCTTGGTCCCCCTCGCACTAACAACCACTCGTCATTGTTTCATACGGCCTGGTCCGCTCTGCGACACCACCTTCCAAGTGGACCCACGACATTACATAGTACTCTTTCATCTACTTCTATCAGCTGGATCACCGGCAAGGACCAACAGCTCTGCACTTCATATCCACAGATTCATCTGGACGACGACGAAGCTGCGAGCAACGTCCAGGTTCTCACCTTGCCTTGCCTTGTTGAACGACAGCAAAGCAGCCCATCGAGTTTCCGGACTTCATCTCACCCACCCGCACGGATACTGTCACTCCTCATCTTCTCCCGGCTTGGCAGCGTCATTATCCACCACGTTGTCGTCGTTTAAGCACCCACTTCATCTGGAACATCGGCACAACCACGGATGGTATGAAATAGCGGTCCTCGATTGAGCAAAGTTTGGCCCTCCTTCATAACAGCTGGTGCCACAACGGCTTGACGTGATACTCACCAGCCGCAGCCGTTCCTCGGCGTCTTATACTTATACGTCGCTAAACGAACATATTCCACATCACATCTCAAGCCACATCTCAAAGAATAGCGATTCCGATATGATGCTACTTCAACCACAAAGACCAGCACCTGCGCGAACCAACGGTACCGGTGTCGGCTCTTCCACTTTTGGCCGCAAGAACAGCAGCGTCGCTTCCTTCACCTCCAGCAGCAACGACCATGACGCCTCTTCTTCATCTCGTCGACAGAGTGATTCATCCCGAGGTCATCACCAGCAACCTCACCATGGCTACTTTGATCAGAATGAATCAAGCGACGTCGAATACTCCAAGTATTCTTCCGCCACTGCTCCCCGTCGACGCGGATCCAAACCTCAAGCCGCCTCTGACGAATCCAAGAGCAGCAAGGGCGTTGGGACACTCCGAGGCTTAGGTCGTCGATTGTTCAATCGATCTAGCTCAAATTTGAAAGCTGCTCCCCTGCTAGCGTCACGATCGCAGTCGGCGAGCAGTAGCAGTACCAGTGGTGGAGCACAAAGCCCACCACTAACCCCGACAACACCGCCACAGCAGGTGCAGCCTGTTTGGTTGCCGAATGGGCAGAAAGACTTCTTCGCTAGCTTTTCAGGTCTGCCTTCGAATGTCAACATAGCGGGTGGGGTGAGTCCAAAGAGTCAGCAAGGGGCTTTTGGGTCAATTGATACAGAATATTTCTCGGATAGAGAGAAGGAAAGGTCTTTTGAGCATAGCCACAGTAGCCACAGAATCCTAACCAACTCGCCAAGTGTCTTTTCAATTCCCACGACACCGACAATGGTTGGATCTCCTTCTACATTCACCAGCACGCCAAGGAGGGAAATTTCAGCAGTGATAGAAGAGGAAGGTGATTCCGATTTCTTACGAGCGGTGTTGAACTTTGGCGAGGGTGGCGAAGATAGCTTGCTTTCCACGCCTTCTTTCAGAGGCGGCAGGGCTGCTCCGTTGCCCACGAGATCAAGCTCGCTCGGTCAGATCGCGGGAATAGGCTCGAGCCCGGGAGGTGGTTCGACTTATGCTTCGCCTTTACCGGCTAGGCCAACACCGCCGCCACCGAGACGTGCTGCGGACGGGAGGGTGATCTTGACCCAAGAGGCGGCGAAGGATTTCGCGAATGATAAGCCTAAGCCTGCGTACAAGGTCGTGCACAAGAAGTACAGAAAGGGGTTGTTTGGGGCAGACTCGGAATCGGAGGATGAGTACGGGACAGAGGATGAGGAGGGAGACTGGACGGTTGTTGCATCTTCAGGAGCTTCTGCCAATGTTACACCAGCTACCGATGCTCGACAGCAGCAAGCTACAGCGTCAGCATCAACACCATATCCATCCTCGTTCGCCAAGACGAACAGCCGTACTCGTTCACCCAGCAACGATGTATCATCTCCCACCGAACCTCCTTCATCTCGACCCGCAGGACTGGACTCCGCAGCGAAGAAAGCACTCTACAACTGCACGCTTCTCAAAGTTCACATGCATCTCGCTCCAACCCTCGCTTCCGACGCACAACATCGTTCTCTCATTCCTGTTATCGCTGCTGGCGAGAAGCTCTATAACAATGAGGATCTTCGCTTCCCTCGCTCGATCAACTCAGAGGCCAAGCTTGCACAGCATTCCAGCACCTACGGTTTCTCTCGTAATCTACATGTTGCACTTGCGAGGACAGAGGTTATGAGAAAGCTGAGGAGGGACAAGCTGAGGATCGAAGAAGAGGTTGAGATCAGTTGGTTCCAGAGGAGGTACGGAAGCACGAGTATTGCGGCGGATCAGATTGGCAAGGCGTTGAAGCAGAGGCAGATGGTCAGTCCGGAAGCGCTGGCCAAGCCGCCTATTGCCGCACCCACTGGAGTCGCAGCAGGGGTCGGGGGAAGGAGGGGCAGTGGAGAGAAGAACGGGATCATTACTTGGGCAGAGAGAAGAGGCTTCTTGGACAGGATGGAGGTATTTGTTCCTGCCGATGAAGTGAGAGTGGGAGAAGTATTAGTTTCGGACGGAGCTAAGCTCGGATACCGCGCCAGTGGGGGCCGTGGGGAAGGTATGCCTTCAGTCGATTACTCGCCAAGGATCCGTGTGTTGGCCGGACTACCGTCAGTAGAGGAGGAAAGGAGAATGAGATATCCAGGGGTCACAACGAAAAAGTTTAGACCAAGGGATATGCAATCGAAACGAGCTTCGAGATTGGCAGGTTCTGCCAGTGAGTCGGCAGTCTGGGAGGGGCCGACTACACGAACCAGGCCTCCCAGAGAATCTCCACTGGCTTCACCAGTGAACAAGCCCAAGAGGTTGCCTCCTTGGATGGCGCCTTCTCCGCAACAGCCTCAGCCTCAGCAAATGCTGTCACCTCGATCGATGGGTCATTCGAGACCCGCAAGGGCCGCTTCTGAAGGTCAGGCACCAACTGCATTCAGCACTCTGCATCAGAATAGCAGTACCGCGTCGATCCCGGAAGTCAACGAAGAAGTCGTTGAGCAGAGGCAAGCCGAAGGCGGTACTGATAGAGAAGGCGACAGCAGCGATGAAGAAGTGCCTCTCGCACAGCTTCACACTTTCCGAGCTCATCGAACAGCCGAGAAGGAACGAATCCAGAAACTGGAGTCAGAGATTGCAACTCTTCGACGGGAGGAGGAGGAAAGAAAGGCCAGAGAAGAGGAAGCGAGACGTATGGAAGCAGAGCGTGCATACGAGGAGCGCAAAGCGGCGTTAGAAGCTCGAAGGCTCGAAAAGAACCGACGCATCTTGCAAGAAGCTAGAGACAGAAGAGGATTTACGAGACAGAGCGTGCTGTTGGCTGAGCCAAATTATGGTGCAGGTAACCCATTGCTGGGACAATCTCGACCTGCGGCAGGAGGCTCGAAGCTGAGCTCCCCAAGCTCGCCCAATCTGGCTTTGGACCAACAGCAGAACGCAGCTTTGGCCAAGTTGCAAGGCCAGAATACGCTTGCATCTCGGTCGACCACATCGCTGTATGCACAACAGGAGGGGCAAAGGAGGTCAAGAACCAGCGTCATTGCGAGTCCTGAGCAGCAGAGCTCAACGCCTGTTGCTGTCTCGCCGATTGCGAGCCCGATGATGATGGCTTCGCCGACGATGGAGATCCACAGGCAGAGTTCCTTGGCTTCCCTCACCGGAGCACACACGCTCCCGAGCAGGAGAAGCATGGCATCGCTTCCTGTGTCACCACAGATCACGCAACGTCGAGCATCGCTCCTGCCTCTACCAGCTCAGCCTCTGCACCATGCGACTAGCATGCAACACCTCCCTCTCCCTCTCCCTAGTTCGCCAAACCTGCTTCCCCCCAGCCCAACTGGATTTTTGAGTCCTCTGCAACCAGCAGTAGCGGATCCGAGGCATTCGATGAGCATGACCAATTTGCATGCTCAGGCATACCTGCATCAGCAACAACAAATGCAGCAGATGCAAATGCATATGGGATCATTGCAAAGGCCGGCGAAAGTCAGTTCGAGGAGCCGACCACCGCTCCAGCCGCTGGTGTCGTTGTACGGGGACGTGGTTCCGAGTAGTGCGATGCAGCGACGCAGCTAGCGCATTTACAGATACGTTTAGTTCAGGCCACTTCACGAAACTAATCAGACTGAATCCGAATGGCGGAGCTCGACTTGTGCAAGAAGTGTGACTGAATGAATGAGTAGAATTACAAGACTGGCTGTTGCGGGCAAAGCGTGGTCGCTCCGCGGGTATATAATGTGGTGATCGTTGTGTATGGGACGTGTAAGGCTTGCTGTTTGAGTACGATCAGGCAAGCTGGCTGAGCTCAAGACGGGCGAAGTTGAGTAGGCAAGCGAGCGCTTAGATGAGACGGAACATGTTCTTCTTTGTCTCGGGACCCAAGCCTTCCTCGTATCTGCCGTTGACTATCGAGACGCCTGCTGAACCGCCTTCCCTATCCAGCAGCTTGGCGAGAAGCTCTTGGTCTCGAGCTAGCATCTTGCCTTTGATAGCTTCTGATGATGGATTTTGCTGACGAGTCTGTTTAGAGTCTTTGGTGCTGGTGCTTGCCTTGACCGCCGATTCTGAAGCTGGAGGAGCAGGCGTGGCCGCAGTAGCCGATATGGACGGTGCATCGGCGTTCTTTGAAGAATTCGAGGCGGTTCTTGATGCCAGTTCAGCCTTGTCAGAAGGTTGTTTGCGAGAGAAGAGATCAGAGAAAGACCAATGTGTTGTAGTCGATGTTGAGAGCGTTCGGGAACGTGTGGCGAGATTCGAGCTCGTTACTGACTGAGCTCTTGCCCACAACATAGTTGCTGCTGATCTTGATGTTGATGCAAGCATCGTGAGTTAAGCTACTGCTGTGTTCAGTTGGGCTGCGAGAGTGGACGTGCAGATGATGGGTGTAGGAAGCGAAGGAACACCAAGTCTTGGTCCGAATGAAGTGAGGAAGGACAAGCGAGCTTGCTGAATCAGGGTCCAAGCCCAGAATTCTCACTCAGCTGTTGGCTTTCTGTGACACAAGAGGCGCAGCCTAAATTTTCCGTTTGTCACACGAGCGAAGAATTGTCCGGGTTCCGACTTCTCCCTTCAGCATGCTTCTCGTGCTCTTCTGACTCGATACGTTCTACAGAGCCGCGCACACCAGGCACGATGCTGCAGGTGCATACAATACTGTAGGTTTGCTTTTGTATCAATTGATGTAGAACGGTACAAGTACAATTGCCGAGTAGCGGCAAGAAAGCGAGATGCGGATGTCCAAGAACAGCTGGAGACTTGTCATTCGCAGGCAATGACTGTCCTGTGATGTGCTGAACTGTCCAAGGATAGGTCAAGTGGACCAAGAGGATCAAACAGGTGCCAGTCGATGCTAATTATGCCTTTGGCGCAGGCTGCGAAGCATCAGTCCCCGTTGCTCTTGAAGCCGGTGTGTCGTACCTCTTGATCACATTTTGCGCGTAGGGGTGCTCCTCGCCGTCAAAAATCTTCAATCTCTCCAGCCTCCTGTCTCTCAGTGTGTTCTTAGGTAGCATACCACTGACTGCTTTCCTGATGATCTCTTCGGGCTTCTTCTCCATCATCTCCTTGTACTTAATCTCCTTCAATCCACCGGGGAACATGGTGTGGTGTCGGTAGACTCGCTGGTCAGCTTTACGCCCTGTAACGACAACTTGCTTGGCGTTGGTGACAACGACGTAGTCGCCGAGATCCTTGGACTGGTCGTAGATGGGTTTGTGCTTGCCCATGAGGATCTTAGCAATATTGACAGCGAGTGGACCGAGGACACGGTCTTTCGCCGAGACTGCGTGCCATGTGCGTGCAAACGCTAATGTGGACTGTGGGAGCAAGTCGTGTGATATTGGTACACGAGCGAATATAGGAAGTCGGAAGCGGTAATTTGGCAACGATGGGCAGAAGAGAGCGGACAAAGGTTAGCAGGAGCCCGGACAGAATCACTCTTTGCAAAAGCTTGACATGCACTTACGTTGCCTACGAATTGAGACATTATGAGACCTCCTTTGTGTGCTGCTTAGTATAACGTTGATGCAGTACGTTCCAGTCGACAATTCTACGTGATAGGAGTGCCCGCTGTCGTTGATGTCGGTGATAGCGAGGAGAGTTGGTAGGAAGAAGGGTGGAGATGTAAGCATTCAGCAAAAAATCTCGAATTCTTCCGCCATTTCGGGTCCGAATTTTTTTTTCGCCTCGTGTTGTAGCTCATCGATTCGACATCCCATCAAAAATCGGGCGTCAAAGACCGGCAACTTTCTCGGCGATCTTGCTCAATGCAAGGCTATACACAACCGCATGGACGGACCGCTTTTACGCACAAGAAGCTCTTCCCCCACGCTCCGAGTCTCTGTCAAACGTCTTCAGCAATCCCTTCTGTGAAACACGTCCTTGCCAACAACTTATTCGAGACTACTTGAAACCATCATCGTATCCTTCAAGATTCACCAAAAAGCAAATCTCCAACGATGTCAGGCAAGACCTACAAAATCGCCGTCATTCCGGGTGACGGCATCGGCCAAGAAGTGATGCCATGTGGTCTTGCTGCTCTCGAGGCAGCTTCTAAGCGTTTTGGCTTCAAGCTCGATATCACGACCTTCGACTTCGCCTCCTGCGACTATTACGATGCGCACGGCAAGATGATGCCCGACAATTGGATCGAGATCTTGACACCCTTTGACGCCATCTACTTTGGTGCGGTAGGTGATCCTGCTCGTCATCCTGATCATGTCACACTCTGGGGATCACTTCTTCAGATGCGACGTCACTTCGATCAATATGTCAATCTCAGGCCTTGTCGACTAGTGCAAGGTGTTCCAAGCCCCTTGGCTGACCCGGGCGAGATTGACTTTTGGATCGTCCGAGAAAACACAGAAGGAGAATACTCTGAGGTTGGAGGTAAGATCTTTGAAGGCACAGATCGAGAGACAGTGATTCAAGAGACCATCATGACTCGCATCGGTGTCGACAGAATTCTCAAATACGCTTTTGAGCTTACCAAGACCACGAAGAGGAAGAAGCTCACGAGCGCAACCAAGAGTAATGGTATCAAGATCACTATGCCTTACTGGGATAGTCGATTCAAACTCATGGCTCAAGATTATCCCGAGGTCAAAACGGAGCAATTCCATATCGATATCCTGTCAGCGCACTTCGTTCAGAAACCGAGCTACTTTGATGTCGTTGTCGGATCTAATCTTCACGGTGATATTTTGTCGGATCTGGGACCCGCTGTGACGGGCACGATTGGCATTGCGCCATCTGGGAACATCAACCCAGAAGGAAAGTTTCCAAGTCTGTTTGAGCCCGTGCATGGCTCAGCACCGGATATCATGGGCAAAGGTATCGCCAACCCAGTGGGAATGATCTGGGCTGGACAAATGATGTTGTTGCATCTTGGGGAGAAGGAGGCAGCTGAAGCAATGATCAAGGCGATTGACGCTGTATTAGGACAATCGGATAAGGACGTGCTGACGCCGGATATGAAGGGCAGGGGTACAACAAGGAAGCTAGGTGATGCAATTGCTGAGGCTGTCGCAAAAGTGTAGATGTCACGTTCTCACAATCACAACCTTGGTTCGAAACGACATTCTGATGACATTCTGTAAGGACTCTAGATTGAGCAGTGTTGTTCTCTTAGCTTATGGAGCAATGAGCCAACAATGAATTTAGACAGAGCGAAGACCAGCCTTGATGAAGAGGGTGAAGATGATACCGATACCGGCAAGGAATGATCCACTGCGAAGGGCAGCGGTACTCTCGTCATCGATGAAGATGTACATGCTGTCCGTGACCAAGGAATAATCAGGACAGAGTGACTATTAGCTTATGAGATCGCTCTTGGAGTTTTGAGACTATATCAGTACTTACAAGTTGAAGATTGCTCTGCTGACCAAGTAGCCAGCTGTCAACTGATTGAGCTGACCGTTGGGCACTCTAGCGACATTTGCGGCAACAACAGCAGCGGCGAACCAGCCCAGGTTTTCGAAACCGTTGAGCTGGGCACTTTCAGCGCGGATGATCTTGCGGTCAAGGTCAGTCTTGGTCTTTTTGGCGAGAAGATCGTGCAGCAGCTGGCGAGGGTGGCTGTTCTTGAATTGGCCCTTGGACAGAGCGACAGCGTAGGGGTGAGGAAGGAAAGCCACGAGCCAGGCAGCCGGGATGGCATAGTAGGAGTAGTTAGGCACGGTGGCCACTGCGCTGAAGATCGACATTTCTGAGAAGCTGGTATAAGTTTTAGTTGTGTATGAGGACGTTGTGGTCTGTGGAGATGATGGAAGAGAAGCTACTCACACTCGACAGGATTGTCGCTGGATGGACCATCACAGGTGAGGTCACGAAGCAGTCTCTTCTGGCTTGCGGTAACTGAGCCGCAAGAATAGAATGCTTCAACGTCGGTTACAGTTACCGCACTGCGGTGTTTGGTTGAGTCTCACTTCTTCCACCGAAGCGAATACAGTAGTTACGCAAAGATCGCCGCTGCGGGACGCACGGACTGACGTTACCCCGCACAACGCCGTGTCACCAAAGCCAAAAAAAAAAAAGTGAAATTCTCCACACGCTTCTAGAGGAGCCTGATTTTTCTCGGAGAGGAACATTTACAAAATGAGAGTCTAACAACGTCGCCATGATTTTCTTTCGGCCCATGTCAATTCACACCATCCTGGGCTATGGACTCGGATGCCTCAGAAGACAGCGTCAGAGGCAGCACTTATCACATTCCCTTTGGGACGGAGTGTCTGATTCTGACCAAAAACGAGGAGCATAGCCAATATGCTGCGCATGTTGCAGCCCGGCTTTCTACCTAAGGGTTGGTAGAGTGCTGGGAAGATGTGTGAAAGTTTCGCCAGCTTTGTGGCCCTTCTTGTCAGCACGACTCCGCCTCCCGCACCACTGCTCCGTGGCTTCGTATCTGATCGAGTTATTCTTTTAAACTCCTCACATGTTGGCACGAGAATCAAATTGCGAACCATTAGCCCGATACGACATCACATCCAACCATTTGTACTACTTTCAGCCATACTCATCCTCTGAACACATCCTGTCTGTGGAAGCTTGAACAACTGCTTGAGATTGACGAATAATGCTACGAGAATGATGATAATATGAATGAATGATGGAATGCTTGATACGAATGATATGAATGATTGAATGATGCGGTAACTGAAAGATAATGTTGTTGCTTGATGAGATGATATGCTGCAAATCGGAACACGCGAGATAATGAATGCTGGGTGGTCTGTGATAGACCTTTTGGGTGCGCACGATACGAGATCGGCATGCTGATCGATGATAGGTAGAGTTGAGTGCGAAATGCAATAGCGGTGACTGGAAGAAACGCGAACAGAAAGTATATACTGAAACGAAAGAGCAAAGCAAAACGATGCGAAGTCGAGACTGCTACGGGGCCGGAGAAACTTGTGCGCTTGATGTCGATGGCTTCACTGAGCGTCCATGTGTGTGACAACAGCTTCGCCCGTCGGCGGGTCGGCATTCTGCGCGACAGGCGGTTGAGTACCAAAGTCAGACTCTGGCTCAGCGCCGGGACCTGATTCCAACCCCTCAGCGCCAGCTCCCTCTCGGATCTCCCGAATCTTTTGCTCGATATTAGCCTGCAAGTGACCAAACACGACAAAATGGTTTGCTGGCAGAAAGTCACTCGGCTGTTCGCTCAAGAAACGAAGCACAAGATCCAACGACTGCTGCGCCTGCTCGGCAGTCACGATAGACGACTTGTCGCCCGAGTTCTGAAGTGCTCGAATGCGTTCCATCGTAGCCGCAGTGAGCTGTTCTGCGTCTGCTGCGTTCAAGCCTTGCAATGTGACTTCTCCCTTTCCATCGACTGGCGACATGGAAAGTGGAGATGGGGTCTGCGGAGCATGGTTCGCATTCGACAGACGACCTTTACCGCGACGCGAGCGTCCACGGGGACCACTGTCTGCGGCAGACTTCCCCGCGGTGCGACGAGCTCGAGGACTTCCCTTCTGCGGGCTCATTTCGTTTGGGCTTTGAATTCGAGGTTGCTGGCCGAACATGTCCACGTGCTGTGGCGACGACAGGACCGTGCCGGAACCAGGAGCAGGAGCAGAAGGAAACTGGAAGTCGATAGGAGGACCAAGCCCGAGCGCGGCTTGGTGACCCTGGAAGTCCTGCATGGCTCGCCTGCGCTTGCGTTCGGATTGCTCCGAATCTTCCATAGGAAAGGGAGGACCCGTCATCCCGTGAGGATGGCTGAGCATCTGGAAGCTTTGCATCTGCGGGGGCGGCGGCGCTCCTTGATGGCCCTCGTGGAAGGTGGGCCTAAAGAAGCTGCCATCGGGCATAGACGCGGGTGGACCGACGCTGTGGAAATGCATGCGAGCCATGTCGTGACTCAGGGGAGACATACCCAAGATCGCTTGCGCTTTCTCTTCCGCCTCTCTGGCACGCTTCTGAGGAGTGCCCTTTGCCTTGCTGGTCCTTGCACTTTGGCGCCTTGCCGGCTGCGTCTGCAAGTCATTGCCAGCTGAAGTGTCAGCTTCATGACTATGAGACATGTCTCCTTCTTCGACTGAGGTGATCGGTCGAGGAGCAAGGGATGCGCCATCGTGGCTGGACGAAGGCATGGGCGATGTAGCCGACTCGAGCGAATCTTGAGCCTCCGTTTTCGGCTCGACAGCGGGTTTGAGGATCTGGTTGCGCTCTCTGAACTTTTCGATCCAGCCCCCAGAAGCCTTGAATTTGTCTTCGCCGAGACCAACTTCACGAGCAATGCGCAAAGCTTCCTTTCGAAGCATCGAGTCGCGAATAGGCTCGCCCCGAGCCTGCATTTCAGCAACCCAGCTCGTGAGGCGATCTTCGACGTCGGGAAACTTGACAGCACGGTGCTTGGCAATCCTTGCCGCCTCGCTGTTGGGATCGATGGCGAGCCACTTCTCCTTCTGCTTGAGGATCTTGCTCACGGTGCTTCGTTCGACTCCAAACTCATTGGCGATAGCGTCCTGCTTGACCGTGGGATGGGCGGCAGAGTAGTCACAGATCAACTTGCGATCTAGGTTGCGAAGCTTCTTCTTTTGCTTGGTCATGCGCAGGGAAGAAGGCAATCCGAGCGAGGAGCCTATCTCGGAGTAGAATGCCTCGTCCGATGTCGAAGAAGCCCGACTATAAGACGCGGATGCGGCATTGGAGAGGCTGTCGGAAGACGTTTCTTGGGACGTGAAGGAGCCATCGGGGTTCATGCGACCGCTGCCGAGAGGCGAGATTGAGGTCATCGACGTCGAAGCCATGCTGACGGAAGGGGAGGTCGATCTCACAGAGGGGGCGCAGGACCTGTTGAAGTGAGCCGAGGCGCGTGCTGAAAGGTGGTGGCCGGCATGATCAAATATGTGAGCGTGCTCTGCTATACCAGGACTGACTTCATGGCGCGGGTCATGGTAATGGAACATGGCATTGAAGGCGCCGGTGTGCATCCCATCTGAGGGTGATGCGGGAGCACTTGCGTGACTGTGCACAAACAATTCGCGATCAGGCACGCCAGACATGAAAGCTGCAGCCTGACCAAGACTGTGGCTTGGACGGTGAGAAGGGACATGGCGACCCTCGGCAGGCCTCATACCGCCCGGAAAAGCACGAGCGCCAGAGTGAAGTGCCATTTGAGATCGTGAGGGCGGCGATGAGGGGTACGACCTAATGTGGTGTTGGTCGATACCGGGCGAGAACTCGGTCTTGATGTGCATCTGAGCCCCGAACGCACTGTGCTGCTGGATCGGAGCCGGATGAACATCATAGTCCGCAACTGGTTGACCTTGGATGGTAGCTTGTGAGTCCGAGTGCGGAGCTGGAGCTTCGAGCATGCCGGAGGCATCCGAGGCATTCTGTGCCTGTTGCGCATGCGCAACTGGATCCTGGACCTGAGTGTTGTTCGGGCGTGAGCCCATGTCGGCGAATGCCTGGGCGAGACCTGCCGATTGGGAAGCACAAGAGGATGTGTCCACATCGTGGCTTTGAGCAGTCGCCTCTAGCTGCTGCGGTTGGTAAGGCACGCCCGAATCTTGCAAGCTTCCACCTTGGAGGTGCGAGACGTCGAACACAGTCAGATCAGAATTGTTGTGCTTCATGAGATTGTCCTGAGAGCCGGCGTCGTAGCCCGCACCTTGCGTCGCGCCCATGTGAGTCTGTTGCATGGTGCCGTTGTGCGCCTGATGGAATGAAACTTGGCCATGATGATCATTCGCTACAGCATGTCGCGGCGAGTTGGCAAGGTTGGTGAGGTCGTTGAAGTGGGTGGAACCTTCCATCCTGAGGCCAAGACCAACCTCGTTCTGATGATTCGACATGGTGCTGGGCTGCAGAGTAAAGCGCGGGTCCGGCTCGTTCGTGTAGTGTCAAGCTGAGACTGACTTCAGAGCCGAGACGAGGTACAGGCTTATGAGCTTGTGCAGCTGAAGCGGGCTGAAACTTGCACAGCGGAGCAGCGAGCTCGGACCACGACTAGAGACTTAAGCGGATAGAACTTGATGAAGCTTTCGACTTGCCATGAGAGTTATGGGGCCAAGGGTGAGCGGATAAGCTGCGGACCAAGGGGGGAAAAAGAAGCGGGAGACAAACTGTTTGAGGAGCTGCTTCTGATATCGCTGAATAGATTGCGGAGTAGGCTGTCGTCAAGGTCGTTGAGTGTCGTGAGTAGAGCGAAAGGACAATTTCGCAGCTTGTGATGCTTGACAGAGCGAACTTAGGATGCCAGCAAAGATGATCGTTGAGCTTGCTATAGATGTCGATGCGGAGTTTAACTCGGTGCTTCCCAGCCACTAGAAGGGCGCGGCCCGGCTTCGAATGAAGATAGGCGTCGCAGCTAGGCCAAGCTTGATGAGCGATATGGCAGTTCAACAAAATGTTGTACTGGTGTTGGAAATCTTAGATTCCTCTGACGAGCTTGGCAAAGGGACCAGGAAGAAGTTGAGGCTACGAGAGCTACACCAGGTCAGAACAACGGTGATGATGGTTGTCAGCCGCCGGCCCAGTGATGCCCTTTGACAAAATGAAAGCGAGCCCGATCTTACCTCTGGAAGCGCGCGATGGAGCGTGTGTACCAAAGGCCTCTTTTATAGGCGGCCCAACGTGAGCGTCTGAGGTGACGATGGTGAAGGGGAAGAGGCGAGAGGCGAGGGAAGAAGAGTGAGAGGAAGAGAGAAGGCCGGTCAAGTACTTTCGAGAGCAGCTTCCGACAGCTATGTCCTCTGGCTCTCACGCTCTCTTTCGCCAAAATGGCTGCTGTAGCGGGACTGCGGAGAGGCAGACCAACACTAGAAAAAGCAAAAAAGAAATTAAAAAAATAAAAAAGGGATGAAAAAAGAGGCAAAAAAAGGAAGAACAGTGGAAACAGAGAGTGAAACTGCAACTTCGAAAAAAAAATCTCATCTGAGCCAACCGACGACGGCCGTCACTGAGCACCAGCCAGCATCCAGCCAGTCATTCAAAGCCAACTATAACCGCTGCTCACCGGCACAACTTTTCATTTGCTTGCTGTACAGTAGCTTCACAGGCTGCAGCCTCTTCTTGGCTTTCCTTTGCGCAAAGCCAAAGAGAACTGCAGATTCGCTGTAAGCTTGCGCAAGTCCAAGCTTTTCACTTCCGAAAGAGCGTGTGTCAGAACCACCCAAAGCCTAATCAAAGTGACTGAAGTGAGAAACAAGAACCAATCGTAAGTGGAAGAGAGCAAGCAAGGTTGAACACAGCCAGAGTCAAATTTGCGCTGATCAAGCCAGCTAACCATCTATAAGCAATTTGAACTGATTTCTCATCACTCGGGCCAATGGCCGGTATGCGCTGAAGAGTCGTGAAGAAGATCTTTGTGACCTGCGCCGAAGTCACGAGACACGATCAGCTCATGGTCAGCGTCCAGAAGGCGAAAGGTGGCCGAGGAAAGGGATGGCACAACATCGTAGCAACGTGCAGCCATAGTCACAGTATTGCCAAGGCTATGCGGGCGCAAGCGGTCATGAAGAGGCGGACAAAAGGCATGTCTTCCCATCGGATGCTCCGAGTGGTTGGTAATGCTCCTCGATCCGCAAAGCTGCACAAGAGACCCACAACAGTCGTCTATACATAAATGCCGTGATATCAGGTCGCAGCATGTACAAAAGCATCGATTCAATGTTGGAGCCAGAGCCGATCCTTCGCATTGCAGTGGGCTTGCCTCCTCTATTGAACGGACTCTTAAAAATGGTGAAGCTCATGATCGAGTCCGGCTCGACACGGCCGGATACGAGCGCCGGCGTTCAATCATCGTCAGGTCAAGGAGAGTCAAGATTACTGTGTTACTTCTGCAACGAGGTGGCTTGTGCAACAGCGGATGGATCTCATACTACCGAAACGGCATCGTCAAGCTCATCAGTCCCACGAGCCTGTCTGTTCATTGTACGTGGGGCCCGCTTTGACCTTGATCGTAGCTTGCAGCGTCGCTGATCCCTTTGTTGCTTGGCAGGGGAGAGCAGACTCGGAAAACCCGAGGCGCCTTTCTCAGCTCTTACTCTTTCGGACCTCGCTTGTTCCTCTTTGTCCGGTCCATCTCGCTTCATTCGCTCGCTTCTTTGCCGGCCGCTTTGCCTTTCTGAATGCAGTAACGCATTCGTCTCCGTATTGTCTGTGTTTGAATGCGTGTGTGTAAGCTGCGGCTGCAGCAATATTATCCGAAGGCGTCATTGAGAGGTGTCCCGAAGTCCGGTTCCCATGCATCGGCTTTTCCATTTTTCAAGAGGTCAAAGCATGAAATTTCGTGGAGCAGTTGCAGCTGAGACATTCTTGGCTAGAAGCCCGCATATTCCCTCCGATCAACTTCAGACGGAGAAGATGAGTATACCATGAGTCGAACGAAGGGAGCAACATACTTGCTGAAGAAAGGCCGATACTTTCGGATCAAGGGTCCAATCGTTGTCTTCGTTTGACATGTCGGACATCTGAAACATTCTTTTTAATTTTTGTTTGTGCGTGCAGGAAAAGAAGAAATGGGGTCAAGCCACGCGTGGCCCTTGTCAAAAACCAGACATGTGGAGGTTTTCACTGTCAACTTTTCTCTTAACACTCCTTTGCTCCGCAACGACGTCGATCTGTTCTTGACAGTGTAACACATAAGGTGTGCCTTCGCAGCTCAGTGCTGATGCCGTGCTCGTGATTGTCATGATCGCAACGGCATGATGGGAAAGGTAGCATGGACCGCATGCCAAAGCGTCGCCATCGCGTCGCATGTTCTCAAGGTAACAAAGTGTCCGCTAGCGAAAGAGGTCTGTGCGCCGGTCCTTCTTCTTTGTGCCTCCGGACTTGATCGCCGATACCTTCTTATCAGTTCTATCGGCATCTCCGAAGCATCTCAATCATCGTGTGGTTGTCTCGCCGCCGATGGAGCCTCTCTCGCGAGATAGCCTGATCACAAGCTCAAAGACGGGCAGTCGCACGGACGAGAGTTTTGAGCGGGACGGCACAACTGAAAATTGGCGGGTATTGTACAAAGCGCAAGCGAGCAAGCACCAAAGAGAGATCACAAAGATGGAAAGAACTGGCACGGTGACAAGATCAATTCACTAGCAAGGAGAGAGCGAACATGACATCGACCAATGTGCATAAAAAGGGGTGTTGGTCCCAGACAACCCAGAGACCAGCTTTTGAAGGGCTTGCGCCCGGCAATAGGAAACCACAGTGAAGAGCACGAACAGCAAATGTGCGAAACATTTACTCGTCGTCCTCGTCAGCGGCAGCAGCAGCGGGAGCGGCGACAGCGACGGGCTTGGGCTGGAGAGCTGCGATACGAGCGCGCTTGGCGAGCTTGTGGTTGGATCGCTGCGAGAGGTGTCCACCACCCCAGTGACGGCGGATCTCCTCAGCCTTGTCGAGGTAGTTGGCCTTGGCGGCCGAGACAAGGTTGGCGAGCTCACGCTCGTCCTCGGACCGGACCTCCTGGATAAGAGCAACAGCGGCGGTCTTCTTGTGGACAAGAGCACCGATGGAGGCCTTGGACTTGACGATGACGTAAGGAACACCCATCTTGCGGCAGAGAGCGGGGAGGAAGACGACGAGCTCGATGGGGTCAACGTCAGCGGCGATGACAACGAGAGCAGCCTTCTTGGCCTCGATCAAAGCAACACAGTGGTTGAGACCGTACTTGACGAAGAGGGGCTTCTTGCCGTCAGCCTTGGCGTCGGCCTTCTTGCCGTCGGCGATGTCCTTGGCGGCAGCATCGAGACGGACCTTCTTCTCCTGCTTGGACTCAGGGCGGTACTTGTTGAGGAGCTTGAAGAGGTTGGTGGCAGTGTTCTTGTCAAGGGTGTTGGCGAACTGAGCGATCGCGGGGGGAACCTTCAAGCGCTGGTTAAGGATAACCTTCTGGCGCTGGAGACGGACGTACTCGGGCCACTTGACGAAGCGGGAGAGGTCACGAGGGGGCTGGATGTCCTGGCCTGTAGAGTGCAGTGGAAGCATGCGAGGAAGTAGGAGTGTTAGCAGATTGTCAGGGATGATAGTCAAAATGGTAAATCAAGCAATGAAGTACTTACCGATACCGAAGTTACGGGGACGCTTCTCGAAGAGAGGGTTCTTGGGGGCCTTGGTAGCCTTACCCTTGGAGTAGGGGGCGGCAGCGGGCTTCTTAGCAGATCCGGACTTGGTGGCCTTGGGCTATAGACACAAACGTAACAACGTAACAAGGGAAAGGGAAAAAACAAGAAAGCGTGGGGGTCATTGAGACGAGTCAGTATTCTGTGCCATGTTTGAAACCACAAAGGGAAGCAAGACATTGAAGCAGCGACAGAACTAGAGACAGACTCGGTGCTCTACAGAGGTGCTTCACAACTCAAGCAAAGATCGGAGCGAAAGAGAAGGTTGACCTCGACGAAAATCTCTCGCTGAGGAGAGACAGACTGCAGCGAGCTGACCAGCCCTTCGACGATCTTTGCAAGAAGCAGCCAAGCACCTCATCCCCTTAGGTACTAAAGGTCGGGTGGACTTGGGTTGTAGGGCGACATTGTGTTCTGCCACTTGAACTCGTATATCGTCCACCCTTCCACGGTCAAGGGACACCGCGATGCAAAGCGAGAGCCGAAGAGTCGTGAAGCGGAGTGTGGGAAGGGCGCAAATGAGCGACTTCACATCTCACATTTCTACTTGTCGTAGACGTGCGAGGGTGTATCACCGCTCATAACTTCGCTGCATCTCCTTTCGACTAGTATCTGCTGTTGGACATCATGATTCCAGATGCGATGCAAGTAACGCGGGCGCTTTGTCGAGTACAGCCATAGCAGCGGCTGGGCAGTTGTCAAGTGCTGAGAGTGCCGCTGTTGGCGAAAGGGTTGTATTGTTGTCGAGAGCACCGCATCGTGTACTCATTATTCAAGATCTGATGTCGTTCAATGTCATGGCATCATGTCGGCCATGTTGTTGGGATGCGTACCATTTTGTATGATATCAACGGTCTTGAGGAGAAGGGTGATGATGGAGGACAGAAAAGGAATTGTGACGATTGCGAGGGGACAAGTTGCTCTCGAGCCGCAAAGCACAATTCAGCATCAAATTACTCGATATGGTAAGGCCTAGATACATTTTATCACGTGTGTACAAATCACGTGACCTATCCATTCGACCGAAACTCAGCTACTTCTCCTGCTGAAGTCTCTGGATTGCAGCGACGGACCCGTTGCCACGTTGAGCAAAAGTAGTGAGGAGTTCGTCCTTCATAGCACGGAGCAGGAACCACGTCAATGCATAGGGCATAATTTTTTTTCGTCTTCGCAAATAGCGCCGAACATCTCCATATGGTCAGCATCGAGCTCGAGATCCGTGTGGCAGAACACCACTGAAGGGCCATCGAAGAGTGCGATCCATGAGCAGGCGTGAGAGATAATATATCGATAACACTGATGAAGGTGTTTTTCGAACGCTTTCGAGTGTATTTTCATGTCGAGCTGGGCAAACCGGGTTTTGGGCGTCAAGAAGCCATTGGATCTTACGGCAACCCAGGGCTTCACCTCGAACATAGCAAAGGCTCGTGATGTACCACGGTGGAGGATCGCGTACAAGTCAGTGCGTATAGGAGACTTAAAGCCAGGAACATCTTTCGAAGCAAATACAAGCTCCGGATTCTTTATCCAGCATGTCTCTGGAAACAAGGTCCTCAAAACCTCTGCAGCGTGAGACGTGTTCAAGGGTGGCAAGAAAAGTTGTTTGCCGAGCGCAACCATCATTCTGCGCACTGCCGGCAGCAGGAATGCATATAAGACCGTCTGTATGTCTAACTCCATAGAAAAATCCATCAGTCTGATTGTCTCCCAGTCCTTTTCTGCAACACTGGCCTCAATCTCGGCGGCAGATTCGTTCGTCTCTAGAAAACCCTTGAGTGCGATACAAAAACGTTGGCACTCCTTATCAAGCTCCCGCCCGTATGTTATCGAAGCTGGAATTATATGGGACCATGAATTAACATTGTTTGACCCAGGTGTAAAGTCCTTGTCCCGGAATTTTTGCGGTATGATATCTACCAAGATTGTTTTGAAGTACTGCTGAAGCGAAACCTTGGGGAGAGAGGGTGTCGCCTTGATGCCTACGAATTCTCGCACCCAATCCTTGATTAATTCGGCGTCCACCCACGGCGGTAGCTTGGGAACAGCCTTGCTGGCTTTAGAGGACTGTTTGCCGATACCGACTTTGTTTGTCTCGGCTCTTTGTACACCAAAATCGTCTTTATTCGTCTCGATGTATTGCACGTTATCATCGGCTTTTTCTTTCCCCTTGGAGGACTCTGCACCAATATCGATCCTGTTTGTTTCGGACATCGTTATCGTCGACAGACTTCTGTGGATGATGGTGGCAAGCGCTCAACTCGTCCACTTGACTCAACCCATAGAAAACATAGCGCTGAGTTCCCTGATTCCATCGCTCAAAGGTGAGGGGTGATCTTGGCTAGTGAATATGACTGTGACGTGGCTATAGCATACCATCAAGTGGTGCGGTATCAAAGGGGACGGGAAGGTATCACTCATCAACCTGCGGCGGCTAAATCTTTGGAGCCAAAATCCCGATCACAAACGGAATCGATCTCAGGCTGGCAGAAAAAATCGTGAAATTGGCCGATTGCGATCAGGGATCGACGCGAGAAGAAATAATCTTCTGCTTCTTCCTGATCCTTCCGTCTGCTGCAACAGCACAACGCAAGCAGCCAAGTCTGCGCGCTTGGGTCAGTAAAAAGAAGAAACAGATGTTGAGGAGACAGATCTCGTGCCTAGAGAAATTGCGCCAACACGCCGCTCCACCTGGCGTTGTCTCGCTCTTCTGCCGCACTTCTCGAAGACAGTCAAAGCGCGACACCTTTCGACTGTGTGATTCTCCGACTGTGCCCGTAGAGAGAGGAAGAGAGAGAGAGAGAGCACGAATCAACTTTGGAATCATTCGTGATCTGTGATAGAGTTCGTCGGCCAGACTTTACCGGTCCGTCGTCGTCACTTGCTCTACAACCTCCATCTCGTCATCACCCTTCCTACCGCATCACTTGATCCTCGTCACCATGTTCGCTCGTCAGGCTCTCCGATCGGCTCTGCCCAAGGCATCCGTCCGCTCCTTCTCCTCTTCGGCCGCTAACAACCGTGCCGTTGCCGTTCTCGGTGCTTCGGGCGGTATTGGACAGCCCCTCTCGCTCTTGCTCAAGCAGAACCCTCTCGTCACCGACCTCCGCCTTTACGATGTTCGTCTCGCTCCCGGTGTCGCTGCTGACATCTCGCACGTCAACACCCCTTCCACCACCACCGGTTACCAGGCTGACCAGCTCGGTGAGGCCCTCAAGGATGTCGAGGTCATCGTCATCCCCGCCGGTGTCCCCCGTAAGCCCGGTATGACCCGTGACGACCTTTTCAACACCAACGCCTCCATCGTCCGTGACCTTGCCAAGAAGGCCGCTGAGGTTGCCCCCAACGCTCACCTCTTGATCATCTCCAACCCCGTCAACTCCACCGTCCCCATCGTTGCCGAGGTCTTCAAGAAGGCTGGTGTCTACGACCCCAAGAAGCTCTACGGTGTCACCACCCTCGACGTCACCCGTGCTTCCACCTTCCTTTCCGGTATCTCCGGCAAGAAGCCCGCTGACACCATCGTCCCCGTTGTCGGTGGTCACTCTGGTGTCACCATCGTTCCCTTGCTTTCCCAGGCCAACGGCGGTGACGCTGTTGCCAAGGGCGAGCAGTACGAGAAGCTCGTTCACCGTATCCAGTTCGGCGGTGACGAGGTTGTCAAGGCCAAGGACGGTGCCGGTTCCGCTACCCTCTCCATGGCTTACGCCGCTGCTGTCTTCTCCGACTCCCTCCTCAAGGCTCTCAACGGCGAGAAGGGCATCAAGGAGTGCGCTTACGTCGAGTCGCCTCTCTACAAGGACCAGGGCGCTACCTTCTTCGCCAGCCCCGTTACCCTCGGCAAGAACGGTGTTGAGGAGATCCACTCCATCGGCAAGGTCTCCGCTGAAGAGGAGAAGCTCCTTGAGGCTGCCATCCCCGAGCTCGCCAAGAACATCAAGAAGGGCGCTGAGTGGTACGCCGCTAACCCCTAAATTGATCTCTGGCCGCACGACACAACCGTATGACGGGAACCAGTTCAGCTCAGCTCAGTGTCAATAGCATGACATCGAGCTTTGATTGAGACATTGTCTCAATCGCGTACACATATACTCCTCCATATTGTTAACTACTACCCCAATGCCAAAAATTGACTATTCTGCCACCACTCGACTTGCTTGGTCTGATGTTGCTCGATACACTGAGCTCTTCCAGCACAAATCTACTCAGCTCAGCAAGCGGAAAAGCATGAACGATGAAAGTGGATGAATTCAAATCGAATGAGTAAGCGAATGGGCGAACCAAGCGCCTCTGGTATAGATTAGATAAGATACAGTACATCACTCTGCCGTTGATTCCGTGACTCCATCTGAAGGGAAGCCTGAATGTGTGGAGCCTCCACCGTATCCGTCTCCGTTTGAGCCTGCTGTTGCTGGAGCTGCATTCGCATCCCCTGCTGCAGTAAACATGGTGTTGAACGCAGCCGGATCCTTGACGTCAGCAGATTCACCATCCTGCTGTACTGAAGACGATGCAGGTACCTGCGGTTGACTTGTCTGAGACTCGAATTGATACTGACCCGGCCCACCGTTAGCCGAAGCAGCATTCGACAAGGCTGCAGCCGCTATCGCTAGCTCCGGAATGCCATTATGATCCGCACCGCCAGCATCACGATCCAGTGCCAGCCCGAGAGCTGAGCCAGGGACGAAATTTGGATCTGTCCGTGCTCGTTCGTTATACGCAGCAGCAAGATCTTCCATGATGTCGGCCTTGTCGAAACAATCCTCGTACGACAAACCGTACTGTCGGAATCCTGCGACAATAATATCGACCTCACTTCGCTGGAACCGGATCAGCATGTGGCCTGCCATCTCGAGAGCCTGTAGCGAGTTGCACGGATCTAAACGCAGATATTGATTGCTGCGAAGGATCTCTGTCAAGCCGGCGATGCGAAGAGCGCTGTTGAGCGCTTCTTCCTGGATGGTAGCCAGTACCACCTGCACACGGTCTGGATCGGGAATATCCTCTTCTCGCGGTGCAGGCATTTGCTCGGACGCATCTCTTCGCTTGAGACGCTCTTGGTGAATGGGAGAGGCGGCGTCGGATCGGTCGGTGCCATAGATGCCCACCTCGTCAACGAGACGCCACAATGTGATCCAGTTGGCGTGGTAGTTGATGTCGCTAGTGCAGGCACTTACAGCAGCAATGTAGTCCCAATGCGGCGGCCAGTGAGGCAAAGGCACACCCACCTTCTCGAGGTGATCAACGCGCCATTTCTTGAGCATCTCCATGACTTCGACCACCTTGTCGAAGCGAACGCCCTCGATGTGGTTGCGGGGCGCGAAGTACATTGCTGCAAGTTTGCGCTGGAAAGTGACGGCGTCGTGTGCAGAGCCGAAGAAGGCCAGGTACGAGTCCAAGTCGCTGAGAGGGTGAGGAGCCTCTTTCTTATTGTTGACATCGCCTGCGGGCGGTTCGCTGTTGTAGTCTTCTGCCGAGATGAGGCATCGGCGTTGGAAGTACAATGAGGAGGCCGAATCGGCCATGCACGCCAACCACCAAGCAAACAGGGTCTCGCCTCGCAGAGCCGGATCTTTGATGGTCATCACCTTCTCCTTGCAGTGAATGCCAAGGTCGATCATGTGCTTAATCGCGATCACGTACCAGTGCCCGTTGGTATATGCCAACAAGTTTCGATGCTTGGCTGGAATGGGTGTTCCGGTGATGTTCGGATTGCCGTTGAAGTAGACGGAGGGATGCAACAATAGAGGCTCCATCAACAGACAAGCCTGTGCATTCTCGAGCGTAGCGACTCTTGCAACGCGGAGACGATCCATCACATCTTGGGCTCTCCACAAGAGGTGATCTGCAATCCTGTTTCGACCTTGCACACGAAGCTCCTCGGGCACCGACAAGATTGGCTGTTCAATACCACCTTTGATGCCGGTGATCTGATTGGCCTTCTCCGTTTCACCCTTCATGAGCGCGCCGTGAGCCTGTTGAAATGCCCTTTGCAGCTCCACTGCACTCTCGCTGCGATCCTGAGCAATCAAAGGATTCTCGCTGAACTTGGCGCCCCATGCTATGACGATGGCAAGAATGATATCTGAAGGCGGCCCTCCAAGCTCTTCGCTTTGCTCATAGTAGCGCTTTCGGAAGTTCTGTGGATTAAGCAATGGGAGCCTGGCATGCACCACGGAAAAGTACGTTTCCACCAGGTCATTGACGAAGTCCTCTCTTCGCTGTCTATCTAGCAGGTGCAGCTCGGCGCTTGTCGTGGCTGCGGGTTTTGGCCCTGGCAGATAGGCAGCGGGCAAAATGGTCCGGGCAGTGTAACCGCTAGCTGATAACGGCGTACTGCACGGCAAGATGGAGTAACAGTAGACCTTGTTGTCATCTGGAACGTAGTCAGAGTCTCTCTGGAAAAGCGCGTTCAGCAGGCGGTCCTGAGCATGGACAGCTGCATCTACGAGCTCTGGTGGCTTTGGTGCCTCCTTCTTCTCCTCTGGCGCTACATGCAATGAAGCTCTAGGACGCTTGGTCGGGCGCTTGGATGCCGAGATGGCCCACTGCACGTAAAGTGTGGTGCATTCGATGTTCTTGGCCTTACAGTGGTTGCATTTGGCTTCTCCTGGATCTCTGTTGCAACGGACCTTGCGACTTCGACAAGCATCACAGGCGCTATTCTGCTTCCGTGAGGCCATCAAAATCGTTGGACCACTCTTGCTGGGGGAAGCGGCCGCCGAGGTAGAACCATTAGGTGATTGATAGGCAGAGTCATCGGCTGCACTGCTGCTGCTGGCGCCTACATGATTGCCGTTGCTGCTTGGGCCACCGATGGCATACGCTGGAGACTGGTGTGTGCCGTAGTCAGTGGGATCGCGCGCGCTTTGACTCGCGACGTTGGAGGAAGGAGAAGCATCCGAGATCCTTTGTGCTGGGCTGCTGTTATCGTGACTCCTGATGGTGATGCTGTCCGTCGAGCCTGCATTGGTGTCAACACCTGGCGTGTGGCTGCCAACTGCTTCATTAGCGCTTCCGGCATTCAGCGTGGCACCTTCGGCATGCTGCTGCACATCCGCTTGCCATGATGGGATAGCTCCGGATGATGGCTCCTGCCGGCTTGGCCCAGCGTCGTCAGCCATAATGCTTTTGGACCCGGTCTGATGGGATGTCGGTTAGGGCTTTTAGGCAAGGATTTCGCTTCGTCTCAAAAGTCTACCTCGCAGGCTGTGATGCAAACGAACACGGTAGAGCAGGCCGTCCACGTGCAGATATGCATGTGCTTATGTCCTCAGTATGATCGTGATCAACGATTATATTGCAAAACTTGCCACCTTTGGCTTAAACGACGGCCTGATCGCGGTAGGAGCCACAAAACGCCAGGGCCGTGCCCTTCGGTGATGGCGGTGAGAAGGATCGGTGGGATGGTGCTGACGTCGAGCGTCTGCAGGATGCAGTTCTTGCTTGGCGATGCGGGGGATTGTCTTTGCGTTGGGTGTTGCGGGTCCGAGAATGAAGTGTATATCGAAGGGTCGAGATTTTGGTGGAGAGAGCGGATCCGAAAGATGATGAGCAGACCGAAAGCTTCCTTCTTATTGGAATTCAGAGCAGACCAGATTCACGGATGCCCTCTGAATAACACGGCTCAACTGCCTGCTCTGCTTTCGTGTGATTTCGGCATCCATTTCCGGAAAGCTTCGGCCAAGTTTTTGTCAACCTAACACCAAATGGAAAATACTCACACTTAAGTGGCTCGCGAGCAACGACACCACGAAAGGTTCACAGCTTTAAGAGTAGGACATCATACTGAAACATAGAGTGACGATGGGCAAAGCCGACACGGGCATGTTGCAAGCGCCGGCTCAAGATGGGCGTAGCCGGTATGTGTCTCGCCGACGTCTTCTGCACATCTTGCGTTCCTGATGCTTCAGGTCTCAGCACGCCCGCCGTCAATATTTGTTTGATCAGAGCAACGCTCGTTATTGCTGTCGAAGATTGCAATGATACACTTCTAGTGTGTAATATAAGAGATGATTGTGTCGGTGATGAATTATGCATGAAATAAAGTAGATGGCAAGCCAACCAGACGCATATGAGGATTTGCTTCGCTATTGAGATGCAGCAGTCCAATTCGACTCGTCAACCCAGCTTTCGTCTCCCGCTTCAACCTGCTGGCCACTTCCACCAGCCCCAGAAGCGCTCTCGCCAGTGGCAGTGCTCTCGTCAGCAAGGCCGGACATCTGATCCACCGCCTCTCTCTCCAGCTGCTCCATGTACGTTCGCTGAGCCTTCATCACTGGCGTGTCTCGCGCCGGGTCTCCAGGAAGCGGCTTGGCTGCCATCTTGATTGCTATCTCCTTTGGAGCACCTCGCTTCATTGCTCTTCTCACGCGCGCCAGGAAAGCGTTGCGTGCACGACGTGCGTCGGCTGTGGTCATGCCCAGCTCGACGAGCGACGATGGCAGGTCTGGAATATAAGTGTTCTCTGGAGCTGCTGTGCATTGAATGCTGATCTTTTTGAGCGGATGCTGGCTCGGGTCTTCGATGACAATGCCTCTCTTGGATGCACGTCGCACGCGAGCGAGGAAAGCATTGCGAGCACGTCTTTCTGCTGCTCGCCTCTCTGCCTCCTCGCTGCTCAGCTGCAACTTGTGACGACCGCGTCGACCGGTCTTACCGGCAGTCTTCTTCGAAGCAGGATGACGGACCGCAGCATTATCCCGCTTCTGAAAATCCAGCTCATAGCCGTCCGACATCAGCTCGTCAGACTCCGACGAGCTGTGCTCTGCTGAAGAACTCTCACGATTGGATGGCATGGCCCGATCTGCATCGCAGCGTCGTCCTTTCTTACCCAAACGCTTTCTGACGGGTCCGCCTTTGCTCTTATTCGCTCTTGAAGCAGTTGGCTTGCTGAGGATTGGCAGGCGTAAATCTTGTCTGACAGAGGTGAGCGAGCCTTTCTTGCTTGGCGACTGTGGCACTGCCGTCGGCTGTCCTGCTGTCCCTGCTGAGACTGATGCCACTGCTTCCTGCGTGGTTGTCGATGTGGTGGCGGCGCCTGCACCGTGCTTTGTACTTTCCGGGCTCGACGGTGCGTGCAAGGTTCTGTCGCCTGCCGCCGCGATCGATGACCCAGTCTGCTCGCCAGCTGCTGATGTTTCAGGCGCTGTCTTGGAGGTTGCGACAGTATCTCCTGTTGCGACAGGGGATGCGCCCCGCACATCGCTCGAGGTGGAAGCTTGAGCTTCGGCTGCTGCGCGCTGAGACCTTGCTTCACGCTTCTTCAAGACGATCCTACTGATGTAATTCGATTGGGACTCGTCGAGCGCACGACCGGCCCGCCCTCGTGCCGAAGCAAGGACAGAGCTTGGCATCGCAGCCGCCGTCAGACGAGCAGCGCTCAGCATGGGTGTTTTGGAGCGCATACGCTCGCGCGTTGGCTGAACACTCGACTTTGCCTTGCCCTTGCCCTTCTTCGTGCCCTTGGCCTTCGCCTTGCCCTTGGCTTTCTTCTCGCGTGAATTCTCGGCAACTTCTGTGGCAGCAGCCTTAGAAGCGGGCGCTTTCTTGCCACCGAGAACGCCGGCGCAGTTTGCGGCTCCACAGAAGCACTGCTCTGGTGCAATCTGTGTAGTAGGAGCGCCTGTGATGTCTCGAGGCTGGAAATACGACCAGCCGTAGTTATACGTCAGTTCCTCGCCCGCTTCGATATCGCGTGCCGCGATCAACCCAATCTGGAACTCGCCGCAGAGCGGCTCGTCTGTGCCGCAGATAATGAATTTTTCGATGCGGCAATTTGGATCACAAGAATGATTGGCGAAGCGTGTGATGTTGCCTTTGCGACCACCATCCAGCAATTCGCCGGCCGCTGAGTCGTAATCGAGAAGATAGAAGTTGCCCGTAGCCTTGTACTCTTCCATGACTCGCTTGGCAGCTTCCTTGAGATCAATTACTTCGCCTCGATACTCGTCAATGAATTCGTCTTTCTTGATTGGCTGTAGCGTCTTCAAGCCGAAGCCACGGCGACCATAATAAGCAACTGTGGTCTTGACGGTAGGTCGTCGACCGAGGCTGACATTGGTACAATTGCTTCCGCTGGGACACGTCTTGGGATCGCAAATGAACATGAGCATTCGGTTGATGCAGTCAGCTCCGCAACCGCTGCCCGGCTGACAGTTGCACAGGGGAAATTCGCCCGGCAGCTTGGGGCGCGAATAGTATTTATTCTTGCTGATTTGCTGGTAGCGAGGAGGTTTTCGCTTGGCGTTGACTTTGTCGCGAAGCTGCTCCATACTTTGATGAATAGGATATGGCAGGCAGAAGTCGCGCTCTTCCGTGAGAAGCTGGGCGCCAAAATGGATAGGAGGTGGGAAAATGGCGTTGGGCATCTCACCAGTGTGAGCCAGAGAAGTGGTGGCCTCGGCCTCGGCCTCGCCGGCGTAGAGGCCAGTGACGTGGTATGTCTTGCCATCCTTGTCCTGTCTACTAGCACGTTTGAGCTTTCTGACCTCAGCATTGGCTGCCGAATGTGGACGACCTCGGCGTTTGGGTTTAGCTGCAGATTGTGACGGGGTAAGCGAGTCCACCGACATGTCGCTGTCGTCGCTCAATTCGCTAATGTTATCATCTAGCAGGTCGATGGCCTCTTTATGAGACAAAGTCTGGAGCTGTGGCTCTTCTGCAGCTTGCATGTCCGGTGTGGGAGAAGCGGTTTCCGTTGCCTCTTCGAGCCTGCCTCTTTTGCGTCGCGGCGACCTGAGCACGGCTTCGATCGCGGTGCCCGATGCAGAGGCTTCACGGAACGGACTGCTTGTCGACAAGCTTCGTTTGCGCGAGGCGCTCTCTTCAGCTGAGGTCTTCGCGGCAAGCGACGAGGGGGAGGCAACATTCTGCGACTTGGCTGGCATTCCTGGTTCCCGCCTTTTAGGAGTCGAAGGAGGTTCTTGAGATGGAGATGCCGCTGCTAAGACGTCGACGCTGGAGTCAGGCACGGACAGTGTAGATGCAGGTACGGTGATGGCGGCAGACGAGGATGGCGCGGGACTGGGCTGAGGCAACGATGAGTTCTCAGCTTCTAGTCCACGCGAGCGCCTGCTTCGGCGGGGTTCAGGCGCTAAGTCTTGCGATGGTGCGAGAGTCTGAGCAGCGTCCGAGCCAGCGATGGCAGCCACATCGTTGGATGTGGGACTCGGCGAGGTCGCTACCTTAGACGCGGACAAAGACAGGCGGGAGCTGCGTCGCGCCGAAGCAGAAGAAGGCGAATTTTGCAAGACCAAGGATGAAAAGCTCTGCGGGGTTGCCAAGCGCGATGAGGTTGGTTGCGGCGACGTTGCCTCGGACGTCGATTTCCGCGGACGTCCTCGCAGCCTCTTCGTTGTTGATGCCTCGGGAGACTCGGTCGGCCTCCTACGTATGGGACTCGCGGTGAGCTTGAGATCCAGCTCGTCGCGTCTCTGAAGCGCCTTCTGCACACTTGATCCGGACGAAGAGATGCGCACCGACCTTCGGCTTGGATGGGGTGCAGAGGATGATGATCGACTGCGTGTCTCTGGTGTTTGCTCTGAAGCACGCTCTGGGGTCGATACGGGTCGCGCGGTTCGGCCTGAGCGGGCGATGCGTTGAGAGGCCTCCCGTACAATGGCGCTCGGACCGTCTTCGTCTGGCTCGTCGCTGTCCGAGTCGGCTGAGCTGAACGAGGTGAGAGTGCTGTCCGAGCTAATATGAAGTTCGCTGTTGAGCGAGGTGGCATAGGATCGATCCTGGGTTGTCGCCGAGCCTGCATCGTCGTTCTGTAGAGCAGAATTCGGCGACAAATGTGATATGTAAGGTTTTGCTTGTTGACGTGCTCCGGTGACTTTGACCGAATCGCCATCTGAGCTGATGTCGGCATCATCGGTGTCAGACAAAACGATCGCCGACGCTCTATTCGAGCCTGAAGGCATTGCTGCGTTCGCAGAAGAGCCTGATAGTTGAGACACTCCCCGTGGAGCTGACTTTTGAGAGGTTGAAGAGTCGAGACCGGACGAGCTTCGCGAACGAGGGAGATCGGGAGTGACACCGGAAAAGCTTGTCGAAGCCGACAAACTCGATCGAGACAATTTGTTCGAGGGTGCCATTGCGGGCGAAAAGGCGGAATATCAAGATGGGCGTCAGATCATCGGCGTATTCGGGAATTAGTTCAGAGTTTGAGGGAGCGTATTGACAGCGAAGAGGAGGTCGCTATTTGCTTGACGCCAAACCCGCTTGCCAGTTGCCACTGGCCTGGTCGAGTCGTCGTTCGTGGGAGACAAATCAGTATGAACGAAGATATATATGTATGCGGTTGGTGCTGGTGGCGATGAAGTCGCAGGATCGAAAAGTGCGGGAAGAGTCAATAAAATGGTGTTCGCGTTGGAATTACACCCTGGACGGCGTCAGAGCAGTGTCTCGCGAGTTGTAGTGGAAAATAAAAAAAAATCGTAAAAGTGCGGGTAACCAAGGTGACGGTCTCGCTTTTAGGTTCTGATTTGATGGTCTTGGATTTGGAAGCTTAGTCTTTTGAAGACGCAAATAGACGTGGTGACTGCCACTGATGAGGGACCGAGAAAGGAGGGAGGAGAAATATGGCGAAATACGTTCGAGTGGACGAATGGTGGTGGTGGTGAGAAGGAAGCGGGGAAAGAAATGCGACGGATAACGATGAGTGTAGACGAGAGTCAAGAGAGACGCGAGCTTGCTTTCCAAATGTCGAAATCAGTCAGGGTCGGGTTCAGGGCCAAATTGAAACACGCACGTCTCAGCAAAAGGTGGGCGGAAGAGCACAGTTTAAAGGGTGGGAAGCAAGGAGAAAGCTAAGCTAGGACCCTGTTTGAGCTTCTTATGCTGCGTTGACCTGTACAGCGCGTAGCAGCGACATGCAATCAGGAAAGCTCGCTTCAACCGCTGAGCTTCAACACGGCGAGAAGTTCAACACAAGGCACGGACAACTTTCGGACGAAATCCTTGCAGCTCAGAAAGGGTTTATCGCGGCCTTTCCTTCCCGTCGCGCCACGCTGTCCAAACATTGCTGCCCTTTTTTTTCTTTAAAAATTTTCTGTTTTTTTGGGCATTTTTTTCTTCTCATTTACCCTGACTTCGAAGGCTCGTTAAGTTGGCGAGAGATCTCAAAGCTTTCTGTTCGGGGAGATAGTGATAGTTCAAGAGCATGTATCGAGTGAAATGAACACTTTGCGAAAGGCGAGTGTCAGGCGAGGCAGGCCCGAGTGACTCTTGGAAGATGCAATTTCAAGCTGACAGCTGGCGATGCGGGTAGCTGACGATTACGACGACTGAGCCTCCCTGTAGAGTCAGTAAAACTCTAGCACCTTGTATCGACTGCGCACGACGCATTCTGTCTGCGCATCCTTCGTTTCATCTAAGCAAGGCGCTGAGCTCGAAGGTGAAGACGATCGCAATTGTCGAGTTCGATAGCCTTCGGTCGGAAGAAAAGGCGGCTCTGGCTCTTTCGGCTCTTATTGATTGCTCAGCCAGATCACATACGTCGACAAGATCGCTCTCAACACTGAGAATATCATAAATCTCAAGCTGAAGATGCGCCACTTCACCGAGCAATGCCAAGCAGTCCTGACGTGAGACGCAATGCACGGTTCTCCTTGCTGCTCTTTCTAAACCAATTCTGTTCTTGTTAGGACATTGCAGGTTCCAGGACGATCATGCTGAGAGCGACTGTCGCGGCTGCTTGCGCCGGCCGAGGATAGCTCCTTTCCAAGTCTTTGCATCGTTGGAGCTGGGTCGTTCTGAGCGCGAATCGGAAGAAAGAGAAAGTGCTTCGATGCGTCGATAGCGCTTTCGTCTTCGATGTTGTGAAGGTCAAGTCCACGCGCCATCTCAGCAACCAGCTCAAATCAACAGACATGGCCTTGCCGTGCTCTGACTGTAGCACCGCCGTCCCAACCTTCGAAGCCGACTCTTCGTGGCACGGGCACAACTGCAAAGACGGACTGAGCGGCCAAGAATTCTCTCAAGACTGAGCGTTCCGTCTCTTGCATGTGCTCCAACGAGTCGATCCATCACTGATCCCATTATGTTCACATATCGCTCAGAGGGAGCACCTCCTCAAAACCACGTTACATGATGCTGAAACGCAAAAACTTTGCTCCAAAGGTATGATTACATAGCTTACATGCAAGGCTCAATTAACAGTCGCAGACTGATGCGAGCTCAAACTGCCATAACTTCCTGGACCGATCCCGAACTTTCTCTGAAAGTTGATGAGCTCTCTCGTCAATTCTTCCATCAAGCGCATACTTAATGGTAGCTGTTCCTGCTTGTTTTGTCCGCTCGGCTCCTCCTTCTTAGCCTCCTGGTTTGCGTTCTGTTCAGCAGAATTGCTTGGCTTGTCTGCAGACTGATTGTCGCCGTTGCGCGTCGTTTCCGCTTCCATCTCAGCTTCTTCCTCCATCTCTTCCATGTAAGCAGGCACGATACCCAGCAACTTCATGCGCTTCTCTCGTTCTACCGCCTCAATCTGGCTTCGAGTGACGTACTCGCCAATGTTGCGGACGCGTTTGCGCATCTCGCCCATTGTCATGCGGCGACTTGGGAAGCGCACTTTGGTAGACGACTCGATCGAGGAAACCACCTGGAACGGTGTCGGGAATGAGGCACCTGCAGGCGGTGATGGGCCTGAACTCGACTGTCCATTGGATGAAGTCGAGGTTGTGGTTGCGTTCTTCTTACCCATTGCAGATGCACCCCCGCTGGCCGACCCATTCTCCGTTGCCTGTATGGACGGCTTGAGCCGGGAAGCTCCATTGGGCAGAAGGTACGCGAGGTGTGTGAGATGCTCAGGGAGTCCCCACTGCGTCGTCGAAGTCTGGATAGCCCCGCGACCACCGGTGCCAGACGACTCGCCAGGAGCAGGCGTGCCAATCTGACTTCCATTGTCTCTCGCAGCTGCACGTCGTGCATTCTCAGCTCTGCCTTTGCTCGGGCTAGGACTTGGCGAATGCGATGTGAGGTTCGAAGTCGAGCTTGAGCCTGTCTTCTGACCGTTTGATACTGCGTTCCCGTTCTTATCCTTGTTGCGATACGTGTATTGATTCGGGTGACGCGGCTTGGAAGCGGATGAATCCGCTGCAACGGATGCTTCGCGGTTGGTGTATTGATTGTTGCCCTTCTTCTTCTTGTGGCTCTTGGCAGGATTGTGCTCCACAGCACCCGAGTGCTCGTCCTCGTCCATCTCAGCGTCGCCGTCATGGTCAGCAGTATGGCCTGCACTCATGCGTCGTCGCTTGGCTGCGTCGGAGGCTGCATCGCCTGCGCCTTCCCCTGCTTCAGGTGTTTGTGCAGCACTGTCGGCAGCATCGTCGGGAAGACCGCGCTTGCGCTTCTTTCCCCCTTTCCTGTCGTCGGTACCTTCCCAGACCTCGCCATCGGCAAGAAGACCGGGAGGAAGAGGCTCCCATCCGCCATAGGCTGAATCGCGGCTGTTCATAGTGCTGCGTCTCTTGGGACTCTTGGGCACCTCCTTCGGCGTCTCGTTGCGAGCGCTGCCCTTCCTGTCACGAGAACCGTAGGCGGCAGCGGCTTCGGCGGCTTGTGTCCTGCGTGCGTTCTCTTCGGCCAGCAGCGCGATTGCCTCTTTGGCTTCTTTGAGCTCTCTTGCAGAATACTTGGCTCCCTTGCCGGTGCCTTTCTTCGAAGCCTTCGGTAGCAAGCCGAGAGAACGCAGCAGCGGAATGTGAAGTTCTGGGCGACACTGTTCACAAAAGTAAACGTCGGGACAATCCTCTTCCACTTGCATGCCCATACAGACACAGTGTTGCCAGCACTTGCATGTCTCGCACTGGATCATGAGGCCGACATTTTCATCGGCACTACCGCAGACGCATCGTGTGACACCTTCATCGCCTCCTTCTTCGTCATCGAGGTCGCCCTGGTCGTCCGCATCAGCATACTCGGCTTCAGCTTCCTCGACATCGGCACCATCTGCTGGTTGAGCTTGCGAGATGAGTTCTGGATCGTCCTCCTTTTCTGCTTTTGTTTCCGGCTGGGCTTCGCTCGCAACCTCTTCCGGTGCTGCGGATGCCTGAGCCGAGTTCTTGCTGTCTTCTTCTGCCGCTATAGAGACAGCGTTCGCGTCGCCTTCGTCTGCTGTGGCATCGTTGGATGCGGTTGCTTTGGTGGCGTCGGCTGTGGCAGGATCCTGGAGTGAACTTGGATCAGAGTCAGGCTCTGTTTTAGGTACGCGAGCCTTGGGATCTGGTGAGGCGCCTGGACCACGTCGAGAACGGCGAGGGCCAACCACTTCGTCGTCAGCATTGTCACCAAAGGAGCCAAGGCCGAGCTGTGCGAGCTCTTTGCTAGTCGATGCACCTTTGTGCTGGGTGTTGTCACGTCCGTTGGCTGCGGCGTCGTTGGACTCTGCTGAAGCTTCGGCATCGGGTTCTGCTGATGCCAATGCTCCGTCTTCTGTTGATGAAGGGACACTGTCGTCGTGCTGAGTTTCGGTTGCTGCGTCGGCGCCGTCTTTAGCTTCTGATGACGATGTTGTATCAGCCGTCTCGGAGGCTAGGACAGCATCATCTTTAGCGGCCTCCTGCTCCTCGCTGCTGCGTTTAGAGCTAGTTGACTTGCCTCGGGAGCTTCGTCCGCCCTTCTTCGCCTTGCTGGGTGACTTCTTGGAAGGAGATGAGGTGGTGGCAGCCTTGTCATCGGATTCGGACGATCCGCGTGACGCCGCATCGTCCTGTGCTGTGTCGGTAGGCGGCTCAGCTGTGGTGTTTTCGGTAGTGGCCGTGTCCGGCTGTGTGGCCGAGGTGTCTGGTGCGTTTGCATCGGGCAGCTCGCCCTCCTCCATCTTGGGAGCTGTTGTAGCGTCGGGCTGCAGCTCCTGAGCATCTGATGTTGATGGCTCTGTGGTGGCTGCCTCTGCCTGTGACGGCGCGGCCTTGCTAGCTTTTCCCGCCATGCTGCTGCGTTGGCGGTTGTGGAGGCGTGTAAGGCGGAGACAAGCGGGAAGGCCCCGGTTGACGTCTGTATGGTGATGCTCGTGACGGGTCCCTGGTTCACAGATGTAGGCTGTGGTCCACCTTGATTGGCGACGAGCACGCTGCTGGCGCCGACGGCGAGTCGATGTAAGTGGAAGTCAGGATGTTAGTCGACGGGTAGTGTGCTGATGAGGAGCTCGCGGACGAATTCTGAAGGTGCGATCAAGGAGGGCGATCCGCGAAGGTGCTGCGGACCGGCGAGCGGTGAGCGGTCAGGGTTGGTAGCCGTGGATGAGGAGAAGAGAGAGACTGCTAGGTGGAGCAGACCGAGACCGGTTGCTCAAGCTGCGGCGAGGGGAGGGAAGGTTGTGTCACGGAATGGCGAGGTGATCTGGTTATGTATGATGGTGGAACATTGCTGAGATGGAGGTGGCTCAGCAGAGAGCAGAGGAGCAGCCAAGCAGCATCAGCTTCGGAATGAATCGAATCAAGAGAGTCAAGTCACACAGTCGTTTTCGGGAGCGAGCAGCAACTCGAGTGTGCCTTCCCGCAGAGAGCGACACCAGAGAGTCGCGGATGCTGGACTGAAAGTGAATCTGATTTCTTGATTTCGTTCCTCATCAGAGAAAATCGCGAAATGGCAGTTGGCAGTCACCTGCGAGAGAAGCTGCACCCTTTTAGCCTCAACTTCTTAAGTTGGCCTGACCACACACACATCTGTGGTGCCTGCGAAAATCCGTCGTCTGCTCAGATGCTAGTCTGTGACGCCGCCAAAATAAGCGAGTTGTTGGGAACCTGAACCTAACACAGGCTTGCGATGGCCTCGCCGTCACAAGCAGCTCTCGCAGCATCAAACACAGTTTCACGAACGTGGCTTTGGTCACAGAGCAGGAGAAGAGCAGCACAGCGGATCAGAAATTGCAGCACGTGGAATGCACATACACATCTACTCCTTCCAGGCACCCTTGTCCAGGCGAGCGATGGTATCAAAGTAGACCGATGCTTGGAAGGCGAGGGCCTGGTCGCTTCCGACTTGTCTACGAGTAAATTCGGCCTCTTCGTGGCCGATGACGATGGGCTGTAAAGGCAATAGCAGGGTGGAATTGCTGTCAGTGGTCGTGATCGTACGAAGCGCTTTGAGAAGTCTTATTGACTCACCTTGGTGCCGCGAGCAGCGGCGGCTGGCTCAGAGAGAAGCATGACCTGGCAGTGCTTCTCGAGCATGATGCTGGAGAAAACATAAGAGGCGTTTGCATATACGGTCAGTGGACAGCAAGCATGGGCGCAGATATTGAAGCGGTGCAAACTCACAAGTAGCCGACGGCAGCCTCAATCGAGGTGCCAGCAGAGAGAATGCCGTGGTTCTGGAGGATGAGAGCGCGGTTCTTGTCACCAAGGGCCTTAGCAATGTTGTCGCCCTCCTCGTCGGCGAGCACGACACCGCCAAAGTTCTCGTAGAGTGCGCATTGACCGTAGAATGCACAGCTGTCTTGAGTGGTGATTTCGACTGCAGTATCAGTATACAACCACCGGGACAAGGGCAACACAGGGAGTTTGCTGTCAGTATGGGCCTGATCCTAGGATGTGTGAAGTCTGCGAAGCGGCTACGGTACTCACTGTTCCTTCCGAGCGTCGAGAAAGCCTTTCCGTACATCGAGTGAGAGTGGCAAGCGGCGTCGAGGTCAGGTCGAGCAGTGTGAATGGCGTGGTGAATGGCAAAGGCAGCCTGGTTGTACAGCATCCTTTCGGGACGACCTCCGTCAACGATGCTACCATCGGGGCCGATGAGCAAGAGGTCGGAAACCGTCATGTAGCGGAAGGGAACACCGAAGGGGTTGACCCAGAAGTGATCCTTCTTGATGGGATCTCGGAAAGTCAGATGACCTGCGACACCTTCGTCGAAGCCGAGCATACCAAACACTCGGAAGGCTTGTGCGAGTCTCTCTTTGCGACCGCGTCGCTCATCTTCCGGGGTGTCGTAGGTGATGGGCTGTTGAAGATGCAAGAGGACGGGAGCACATGTAAAGCATAGTCAGTGGAATCCTGTTTTCTATTGAAGGTGGTGAGCATGATTAGCTCATTGCCGTTCGAGACTCACCTTGGGGAACTTGAATTTGGGTGCACCCTTCTGAACCTCCTTGGCGCCAGGTTGGGAGGCGGGAACGTTGTCGGTAGCGGTGGGAGGCGACATAATGTGTTTGTTCCGGACGGACAGATGTGTGTAGACAGGATGTTGGTGGTGAGAGAAAGCGAAGCTAGCTTTTGAAGTCAGATCTGTGTGTCTTTAAGAGCGAAACAGGATGACATGTGGCAAGCTGCTCGTGTGGGACAACCGCCCACACATATGCAGGGTACAGCTCGCAGCGTCAGACAAGCATCGGATATAAACTGGCCGAAAGGGCCGGAAGCGCGCTCGAATCCAGTATCGTGGATGAACAGCCGACCGGCTTGGCTTTGCTCGCCTCTACACAAAGTATGTCTTCTCACGGTGGGGGAAGAGCTTACAGCGCCCTCGTTGCACAGAAGGGCAGCCAAAAAATGCATTGCCACGACAACGTTCCTTTTCCAAGATTTTGGACAAGGTATTGTCACAAGATCTGAAGTCAAGTGCGGGGAAGTTCAGTTGTGGCTGAACACTGAGTTTGTGCTGTTTGGTTGTTCGTTCTCTCTCGCGTCGAGAATTGGAAATCAAGCCATTTCCAACTTTGCAAAAGAGCTCAAGCCACGGGAGACACTCTGATATCGCGCCGGACTCTCCGGTTCTGCTCATCATCTTCCTGGCCCGACCTGAATGCCGACTCTCTCGTTCAGGGTCTTGAGAGCAAATGACGGATCTCGGAAGTGTTGCGTGTTGCTCGATGCAAAGATGTGGAGCTTTCTTCTCAGGTTAGCTTCAACATCAAGGCTATTTCATCACCGTTCCCAACCTCGTCAACAATCTGTACTTTTTACAATCAACAATGCCGCTCGTCATTCCAGACTCGAGTCAAGTCCCCACCGTTGTCGGTGATTACTCGACCGTCACCACCGAAGCACTCCGCGGACTCAATGCAGAGACCCTAGTTCATGAGATCAAGCGACTTCAAGATAGCGTTGCTCGATTGCAAGACTCGAATCGCCAAATCGAGCAATTTGTGCACGAGTCCGGCAACGATCTCGACGACAACGATCGTAAGGAGATGCAAAACGCATGTAACGACAACGACGGCACGATTGCAAAGCAGAACGGAGTCGTAGAGAAGCTTTTTGACGTGTTGGAAGAAAAGGCGGGTCAGGATGCACAAGCCCATTACGGTCTCACGCGTCCTTCCGATAAAACATCAGCGACAGCGGACAAGGCACCTTGGGCTGACACAACGCCGATGCAGGAAGATTCTGAGGGTGTCTTCCTGTGATCGTACGACGACGGCCTCATCACCATACCACAGTCGTCATTCTTTTGGTTAAGCTCGATACTCGTTAGACAAGCTCCATGACACTCGGTCGCATCGGGGATAAGGATATTGCACAATGTGGAGTGACATGATGCTGCTGCTCAGATCCATTCGCCCGATAGCGCCTTGACCTCGACATCTTTACTCGAAAGCTTCAGCTCCTTGAGGATAGCATCATCCGACAGCTTCTCATTGTCCTGCTGGGCCAGCTTGGCAAGCGCTGTTTGAAAGAGAACAATCATGCAAAGCGAAAACGTCAGCCCTTGTCTTGAATGGCGTCGTGAGATGTGAGACAGCACTTACCCTCGCTTTGCTCATCGCCTAGACCCTTCGAGCCATCATCCTCTTGCTGCTCTCGCTTGATCAGCAGCAGCTCGACACCGGAACGATCGAGCAAAGATGGCTCCTCGGGTCGAGCATATCGGTTGCCCTTCTTCTTGACGTCGCCACCAAAGTTCTCTTGAAGTTCGTCCTTCGTCAAGATGGCCCGTTTGTCTTCAGGTAGACCCGCCGCTGGTGCCTCCGGTCCAGTTGGTGCAAGTGTCGGATTCCGCATCTGCATCAGCACCGAGGAGGATGGATGCAATCCAAGCTCTTCTTGCACCTGACCGAAATCTTTGCTGCTGGGATGCGAGAGGTGATACGTGAGTCGGACTTCGCGCGATGAAGGCGGGTCGGTCTTCTTAATGCTCAAGGCATAGTGACCGCGTCCGGCGGGTCTTGCTGCGGGCTTGACACGGTCTCCTGTAATCATAGATGGCACGACGGTCGCAGCACATCAGCAATCAAATTTCGCATCGTACCATTGTCGAGCAAGTCAGACTTACCTCTTGTCTTGGTTGAGTAGTGCTCTTCTCCCATTCCTTCGGCAACTTTGTTGAAGTCAGCGCCAATGTCAGCAACAGTCGCCCAAATAGCTTCGCTGTGACGACCACCGATTCCACCAGGTTCCTGACCGACTTTCAGAGCAGCCTCGGGGCTGGGCAGGCGCTTCTTGCCAAGTGAGACAAGACGATAAGCGGTTGGATTGGGCGGCTTTCTCTTGTCCTCTTCGTCTTCTGCGCCCTTCTTGCCGCCAGACTGTGTTGCGGGTGCGGTGTCGGACTCGCTCGCTCGTGGCACGAGAAGCATAAATGTGTTCTGAACGTCGTCCAAAGACTCGGTGCTATGCGACTCAGCCTTGTCGGCGGACTGGACCTTGGGTCGGTAGAAAAAGTAGACGCTATGTTTGCAGACGTAAAGGGGTGAAAGCATGTCTGTCAGCAAGAATATGGGACGATAGGCGTTGCCTGCAATGATGAGCCACTTACAGTCCTTTCTCCGAGACGTGCCACTGGATCTCGCTCGATGATGCGCTGGATTTCTTGTCGTCGCTTGACGCATCTTTGTTGATCTCAACATCGTCTCCCTTGAGCTTGTTGTCTACCTTGCGCTGATCGTCAGGGAGCTTGGCTGGCTCGGATGCCGCCTCCCCTTTGCCATTCTCCTTCTTTCCGGTATCATCAGCTTGCTCATCATCTTTTTGATCTTCGGACGCTTCCGTCTTACGGCTCTTGTTGTCTCCGCCCTCCTCCTTGTCGTCGGTCGTAGAGTCGGTCTCCTTTCTCTTTGATCCGGCGGTGGCCTGCTCTTCCGACTTGTTGTTGGACGCCTCATTTCGATCGGATGACCCGTTATCTTTCTTCTCATCAAGCTTGCTTTGTCGCATGATGTACTGTCTGCTGTGGTCGTATGAAGGCTTCCGTCGGTAGATCGAGCTTGGGATTGTGAACGGAAGAGGAAAAGGCACGAATCGAGATCTACAGAAGCTTGTATGCAGTCGGGACACGGAACTCAGCTTTCTAGGCTACTGGAGCGAAGATGTTCGGCTGAGCACATCACAGACGTCAGCTCAGATGCGGCCCTGCATGCTCTGCTCTGTGTCCTTCCTCATACGGCGAATTCTGTCAGTTAACGTTACGTGAATCATCTGCTGCAGGCTGCGGAATTTGGCCTGTGATTTTCTGACGCGGGGGTGGAGGTGGAAAAGCTCGCTTAGTGGCTCGCGGAACCGGACAGACACAGATGAGGACGCGATCTTATCAGTCAGCTGCTGCAATGCTCACCGAGCAAGAGAAACAGCAGCTCAAGACCAAGCATTCGATCATGCAAACACAGGTCAAATATGGGTGAGCAGTGAGCAGTGAGCGGTCAACGAAGAGCATGACTGATGGCGAGGTCTTGCATTCTGCGGTTGGGTGACGACCCTTCAAGGCTTTTGCCAAGAAGGAGAAGAACCCTGTGCGAGAGAACACCCTTCTTCACCGAAGAAGCTCATGTGTCTCTTGCAGCCCAGCTGTCACAGCTCGTACAGCTTTCTTGACCACGAGGTCTTCTGAACCCTTCTCACGCTAAACTGTGGGTGCGCCACAAAGGTGACCAACCATGAAACTTTCTCGTTCGGCTCCCGCTTAAATGGCTAAACCGTACCTCGACCTTAGCGTTCTTCGAGTGCCAAGGGGCACTAATTGCATGCTGAATACTGCTCCGACAAGGGTATGATTTGCAGAAGATTGACAGAAAGCTCTTCTTCTCCCGCGCAGCGATCGTCCCTCGCTCTTCCATGCGTGCTTTGACAGGCGCGCGACGGTGATCTACGGCGTATCAAGACCGCCTTCCGGTCCAGGCATCAAGTTGATGACTTGCGCGGAGAAACAGAGCATTTAGCACCCAGCTGCGTCGCGTTATGCTTTGAGATTGGCCAAACGTCAAGCTCGATGGTGGATAAAGTTCAGTTGCGCCCTCAAATTTTCTGTGGTCTACATCAAGCACGATCGAGGCTGCCTCGCTGACTCTTGCCTCGCAGAATCAGCTTCCCTAGCTAGACAGCAAAGAGACTTCGCTTCCTCTAATAGGTGAAGGACGTCCTGTGCACAGTCATACACCCTTCTGTTGTCGAAGCATGGTCATCAATGAGATGCTACATCACCTAAGGCTGCGTCATTCCGCGGTATACTGTTCTCGTTGCGCGCAAATGTCGTAGCGGAAGAGTCATTCCGCAAGCATCTTAAAGATTTGCCTCTGCAAATCAAGGAACACTCTCAGCTGTGGCTATACGTCGCTTTTCTCTGGCATAGTCATCAGTAGCCAGACAAATCGTGCTGTGTGAGCATAAGCCAGCAATCGGAGCATTGCATCGACTGCAGAGCTGTCCAATTCGTATAAATAGTATGCCTGTTGAGGCCTCGTCTATCTGATCCCCTCTTTTCTCATCGTCCCGGCCACATCTTTGATACTATCGCCGCAACATGGTTATGTCGCCACGCTTCTCCATCCTTCTGCGCTTCGCAGTTGGGTGTGCATCTTTGCTCGCCGTTATCTCCGCCGCACCTAGCCAGAAGAGGAACGATCAGATCCCCATCGTTCCTCCTGCTCAGCTTGGTGCTGGTGCTGACCCTCGCAAGGCCGGCATGAACATCTCGACCAGCTACCAGCCCAAATCCTCCTTCCTTGAGAAAGACCCTACCTACCAAGTCTTTTCCAACTTTGACTTCCAGTCGATCGCGCTTGCTCTGCACCAGGAGTACATCGAGCTGGACCTCTTCAACTATGGCCTCGTCAAGTTCTCGGACGCCGACTACGAAGCTGCTGGCATTGACGCCGACGATCGCCACTTGATCCGACACTTTGCTCAGCAGGAGATTGGACACGCTGTTGCACTCTCGAACATGCTTGGTCCAAAGGCCCCCAAGCAGTGCACCTATCGCTACGAGTTCCAGACGGTGCCCGAGTTCATCGACTTCAGCCAGCGACTCACCAAATGGGGCGAAAGCGGTGTGTACGGCTTCTTGAATCTCCTCGACAATCGTGCGAGCGCCCAAATCTTGCTCCAGTCAATCACTACGGAGGCTAGACAGCAGTTTGCTTTCCGTCAATTCGAAGGTCTCTTCCCTGTGCCAGAGTGGTTCGAGACTGGGATTCCTCAGTCGTGGTCCTGGACTCTGCTGAGCCCTTGGATCGTCTCTTGCCCGGAGGAAAACAAGCCTTTGGCATGGGAGATCTACCCTGGTCTCAACTGGACCAACCAGCCTGATGCCATCGCCGCTGGCCAAGCTGCCGGTGGACCTTCGATCTCGAACAATGTCACTGCCCTCACTAAGGAAGGTCAAGAAAACACGTTTGTTTGGGAGCAGCCGGGCAAGACGCAGGGGCCTTACTATCAGAAGACCACGACCCACACCTCAGGTGTTCCTAAGTTTGCCGCCTATGTGTCGCAGTTCAACGTCACGTATGCACCTCTGTACGATGTCGACACAAACGCACGTACTGCCAAGGCTAGGCAGCCAGGCGGGACTGTCTATCCTCAAGGCCCTTCGCTCATCAACAGCACCATCTTTGTAGCTCTGACTGACAGCGACACCTTCTATACTCCAGCCAATCTTTCGCTCATCAATTATCATGTCGTCGCGGGTCCTGCTATCTACCAGGCTGGTTGAAACAATTTTACCGCACCGACGCGACACATGTCGAGCTGATGACGGACATTTACGTATCGCCCCCTACGAACTAGCTTTCCTCGTAACTGCGAACTGTCATCAAATTTTGCCTAATCCTCAGCTTCTGGGGCCTGTGGCAGCTCAATGTATCTTTTGTGTCTAACGGTAAGAGTGATTCCGTGTCGCTATACGTGACGTGAGAACTGTAAGCCCGATATTCGTCTGTGTGTGAGTGGATCGGCAGTCGGACGCAAACGATTCCGGAATTGCGCTTGGCTGCGCAAACACGGCTCGGCTGTGAAGCGGGAAACGTCATGAGACAGCAAGATTGTGCAGCTGCGCAGCCTCTTCTGAATTTTCCTCAGGGTCACAGCGGAGTTGAACCTTTTTTTCTCCACAAAGCGCACAGTTTTACGCTTTTGGACTCACAACTTTCGCGGGCTTGGCGTTGCTTTCACTTTGTGACCGCCGTGTGCGCCTCTGTGTGGCTTGGCTTGAGCGTCGCGCTGAAGTCAAACAGCATTCGGGCCGGAGACCCTTTCTGCAACATCTTCACTCTGAGCAATCTCTTTCACTTCCACCACCACAGCCTTCTCATTTTTCAACCCTTCTCGCACCTCCTGCGCTAGCTCGACTCTCTGCTGGACGATATTGCCTACCTGCCGTGACATATACCTGTGCCGCAAGAATGACTTCTCAGGTTGGCGGCAGCTCATCTCCACAGGCTCAGCACAACGGTCGCCCAAAGAAAAACTCGATTGGAAGCTGGTTCTCCAAAAAGTTCGGTCGGAGGGCGAGCGAGGCGGCCTCGACTGCGCACGAGTCACCCTATGCTAACAATGCTGCAGCGGGCGGCACTCTGCCAGCCAGGAAAGGGGCAATCAAAGCTTCGGACGACAGAGCAAAGACGGCAACACTCCCCAACATCAATGGCAATGCTCAAGGTGCCAATGGAGGGCAGCAGCAGCAGTTCGCGTCTGCTTTCTCATCGAACCAGGCTCACGGTCTTGCTAATACACTCACGGTGCCAAATAACGATGCTCCCGGGAACGGCCGATTGACCCCTCCTCCACAGCTGGATGGTATTCCAACTCAAGAACCGCTGGGTGCCATCGACTTGCCCAGGTCTCCTCGGCCTGACAACACCTCCGTTCTCACAGAACAGGAGCCCGGGACACTTTCACCGAGCACTGTCACCTACGAGAAGCCGCTAGAGTCTGTCAATGCTGGCGGCAGCGAGGCCGCAATGTATCCAGGCGCGAGCTCGACTTCAGTTCAACACACAGCCTCAGGTGCAGCTGCCCCCATTCCAGGCGCTATCATTGCAGATGCCCCACAAGCCACAGATTCACTCGAGCCGGACACGGACGACGACAGCAACTTTACCGGACGCAACTCGATAGGCAACCGTACAATGGACACTTCCAAGAGCCGTGCTAGTACCAAGCCCACAACACTCATGAGCCTGGAGACGCGCGAAGCCACAGTCCTGCCTACCACCCACATTGCTCAGCCCCGTCAGAGTGTCGGAGAAGACTCATTCGGTACATCCCCCCGTCTCAGCACTGGTCCTCGCGAAGGCTCGTCCATCCATTTTGCCAACGACAACGTCTCTCGGAGCGGCAGCGGGCAGATCTACACCAACAGTAGCAGCAACGCAACTGAGGGAGGCAGCAACTTCATCAATGTGCCAAGTCATTCGAGACCGCATCCCAGCAACAACCCACACCCATCTGCCATCCCCGCCGATAACGCAAGTGTCTTGACACTTGCCTCGTCGACTGCGGGTATGAGCTTGGGTGGCGCCAGTCGCAGCCACCACCATGCGCCCAGTTTGGGCGGAGCAAGGAGTATCGGTGGCAGTTTGATGGGTGATCGTCGAAACAGCAGCGACACGTATGCTTCGTTGAAAGCGCTTCCTCCACTCAGTAGGCGTGGAAGTGATTCATCGTCTCGCACGCGGGATTCAGTTGCGGCTAGCTCGACGGGTCAAAACTCGAATCAGGCTATGTATGGTGCAGGTGTCTTTGCCGCACCGGGTGCACCGTCAGATCGAGTCAGCTTGCATCGCACACCTTCGCAGAAGACGGTGGCAACACAGATGTCGGTGCCTTTGTCAGCATCAGCGTCGAATCCGGCACTTCAGGCCTATGTCAAGAGTGACACTGCTGCTAACGGAAGTCAGCCGCATCTTGCGGCCGTAGGTACGGGGTCGCAAATTGCGCATGTCACAGCCGAGCCCGAGGGTGAAACGCAACATGCAGGATTGGGTGGGGAGGAAGGTGAGAAGCCAGTGGCAGCATCGACTGAGATGGATTTAGCCGACTCACAATTGACAGCTCAACCGGACGCGCCTTCGGTAGAATTGCTCGAGGCTCAAGCAAGCAACCTTGCCGCTACGGAGCATGACAAGACCTTGCACGCGGCCGCGGAGGAGGCAAAGGAAGCAGCTGGGAACGGAGAAGTAAGGCAGGAAGAGCCTTTTGATGTTCCTGGTGGACCTCCTGTTGCCTGAACAAGCCAGACAGTTTGCAGTTGCTCTGCTCATAGGACACGCTGACTGCTCTTGATGCAGGTCGATCACAGAACTGCAATGCACAATCTTGCCTCATGACTCAACCTTTAATCTCTCCATGTTGCGCGTGTCTATGTGAATGTTGTGTCTAGAAGTACAAGCTAGCTGCGAACACAATATCTCTTCTGATAAGCGTCTGACAAGTCTGAATCTTCTCCCCAAGATCTCTATCACCGATGACTCTAGCAGCGTCCCTAATCTCTCTACATGTCTCGTCCAATCTCGTGATGACCCTAACAATGCTTCCTTCTTGAATGTCCGTCATAGCTGTGATGGTTGCGAAATCTGTTCCTTTAGCCCATTCGTATACAACTCCGACTAGAGCTGTTTTAGCTGGAAGTGCAAAGTCTTCTGCTGGAAGATGGTTGTTTAGCTGAACAGTTGAGACTCTTTCTGCGATTTCAAGAATCTTTTCGTAGCCTTGCAGAAGTCTACCTTCAAGCACGGGGATGTCATCCGTCTTTTCTTGTGTGATGAAGATGGAAAGGAGTGCGATGAGTTCTTCCGGTTCATACTCGACAAGAACGTTCTCCAGAATAAGTTCGGTAAGCACAAGTTCGTTTGCTGAATTCACTTCGCATGCTACTCTTCCCTTGAGAAGGACTGATTCGGTGACAGGGTCAATGTAGCGTAGAGTCTTGAGGACCGATACTCGTTGATGATAGTCTGGCAGTAGCTCCAAATTCTCATCGGATTGGAGACGAAGAGTTTGCTCGAGCTGCAATTGGAGATGTTTGTACCGCGAGACCATTGCATAATCGCTTGAGAAGGTCGGCGAGGTGAGAAGGGAGAGATGTTGTGTGACTTTGGAAGCATAGGAGTCGCGCGATCGCACGGCTTCTTGGAAGTCCAAGCGACGAAGCTTGCTCCATTCCGCTTCTTTCAAAGCACTTTCAGAGGTGCTGAAGTCGGTCCGGATGGGGAAAAGACCCTGCAAAGCACGATTCATGGCGCTGATCCTATGAGCCGTGATAAGTGGCACATCGAGTTTGATTGCCTGATCCGTAACAAACGCAATGCTGCTCAACGGCACCTCACGCAAATCGTAGACCAGATCCTCTTCTGGCTTTTGCACCTCTGCAACCCTTGGTGGCCAAAGCGGAGGCAGTTCGCCCTCGTCTTTCACCGTGCGATCCAGATCTCCCCTCTTCCTCTCTTGCGTCACTGCAGCAAGCACCAAGAACTCACTTGCCGCCACCTGCCTAACAATCGCTCCTACATCAAACCCGAAATGTTCATCTCGCAATACCACCACTCTCCCGCTCCCAAAATTCTTCGCTCCCTGCTGATGGCCGAGAGCCAGTTCGAACAGGCTTTGGTTAGACTTGACGACCGCACTACACAAGTCATAGTACGTTGACAGCTCATCGTCCTTTTCCTTCGGCTCCGGATGTGACGCTTTCGCTAATTTCTTCTCTAACTCCTGCGACTTCCTCTGTTGATCTGGAAGCATCTTTTGCGCAGCATTTTCCGAGAATGACCTCTTGATCATTTCTTCCACCTTCAACGCCTCAACGCGAAGCAAGTTGAGAATCATATTGTAAGTCAATCGGAACTGGGAGGAGAGCTTCGTTGGTTGTCCTAGAAGCATCTTGTGCAATACGGCAGTTTCTGGAAGTTGATCGGCAGCATTGATAATGACAACACCAGTGGCATCGAGACCACGACGACCGGCTCGACCTGACATCTGGGTGTACTCTCCTGGAAGAAGTTCACGGAATCCATGACCGTCATGCTTGCGGATAGAGGAGAAGACGACGGATCGAGCAGGCATGTTGACTCCCATGGCGAAGGTCTCGGTCGCGAAGAGCACTTTGACGAGACCGCGTTGGAAGAGAAGCTCGACGATCTCTTTGACGATGGGAAGTAGGCCGCCGTGATGAACGCCGATTCCGCGGGATAGGAGATCGCGCATACGTTTGATTTGAGGCAGCTCTTTGTCAGTGCCCTTGAGTCGGGTGAGGGACTTTTCGATGACAATGTGAACCTCGGACTTGTCTTTGGCTGTGTTGAGGTCGGTATTCGGCATACTGGTGGCGTATTCTTCACATCGCTTTTTGGAGAAAACGAACACGACGCAAGGAAGGAGGTCCTTTTTGCGAAGATTGCCGACAAGATGAATCCAGAGGTTCTTGTCAAGACCCGTACGAACGGTCGTAGTGCCAACAAAACCTCCTCGTCCAACTGCACCAGCTCCACCTCGACCTCGAGGAGCCGCACCTCTAGCCGGAGTCATTCCACCTCTCGCACCTCTCGAATTAGACCCGGCAGCACCGCCGCCTCTTCCACCTCTTGCTCCACCACCACCCGTAGCAGCAGCGTTAGCTTCCCTCTCTTTCTCCTGCTTTCTCTTCAACGCCTCTCCGGCCTCCTTAATTCCTGTTCCAAGGAACTGCGCCTTGGCATCCACGATCTTGAACATCTCCTTGCCCGCGTACAAGAAATGCTCCAGCGGCACTGGTCTCTTTGGCGTACTGATGACATAGATATCCTTTTTCTTCGTCCTGCCTACCCAATCTGCAAACTCTTTTGTATTTGGTACCGTTGCTGACAGCAGGATCAAATTGATATGCTGAGGACACAAAATGATTACTTCTTCCCAAACCACACCTCTCTCCTGATCATTGACATAATGAACCTCGTCAAAGATCACAAATTCCACATCTCTGATCAGATCCGCACCTCTGTACAACATGCTCCTCAAGATCTCCGTCGTCATGATTAAACACGGTGCCTCCGGATTGATCTGCACATCACCTGTCAAGATACCAACATTGGCAGCGCCGAACGTCTGCTTGAAGTCACGATACTTTTGGTTCGAAAGCGCCTTGATGGGCGAAGTGTAAATGCATCGAGTCATGTGCTTTTGAGCGAGAGCAATGGCGTATTCAGCGACCACAGTCTTACCAGCACTGGTGTGTGCAGCAACGAAGACAGAGTCACCTTGCTCGAGATGGTAGACAGCTTCTTTCTGGAATGTATCGAGCTCGAATGGGAACGAATGTGCCATCTGAGGGACGAGCTCGTGGAAGTTGGTGAGTTTCTGGTTGACGTCGACCACATGGGCCCAGTCTCGTTTTGCTTCAATCCTGGCGCTTCGACGCGAATGGGTAAGAGGCTGCGGGCGCTCAACGGGTAGAAGCTCGTCAAGCTCAGCGTCCTGGGCGTTAGTAGCGGCGGGTTGAGATCCGTCGCCATTGAGCTTGCTGCGGTAACTGGAAGGACCCGCTCGTTCTTGCTCGATCGGGCGATAGACGGGGATTGGTGCCATACCGAGCCCAACATCGACTGCTTGAGAGGCGTCACGGACTTTTGCAGGACCAGTGCCATTTGCTTCGCCGTCTTCATCGTCATCGGAGTCGACAGCGTTGGGGTCGATATAGGAGCGACTGAGACCAGGAGCTTTTGAGCGCAGGCCTCTGCCAGAGCTGAGGGTTTCTTCCATATCGGCGACTTGAGATCGGATTGTATCCGAAAGACCTTCTGCGTCTTGCTCCTCACCATCTACGTTCCTCATTACCTCATTCTCTAATCCACCAGGTGCGAAGGGGACGTAAGCTGATTTTCCTCGCACGAAATTGCTCGAAGTCGCTGGTTTTCTCGCCATAGACGCTGAAGACTTGGAGTCAAGCAGCGGCGTCGAAGTGTGAGAAACTTCTCGATAAGAGACGATACGACCCTCAAGACCTGCACGAACGAATTCGAGTGAGTGGAGAGAAGTGCTTGGTTCCGCCCAAAGCATGTGCTCGAGCTTGGGCTTGCGTTGCCAATGGACCTGCGAGCGGGTCAGCTCTGGTGCTGATAGTTTGTTGGAAGGGTTGAGGAAGTCATTGACCAGAGTATCAACTGTATCCTGGCCGTCGGTAAGGGTCGAAGTAGTGGCAGCGGAGCCATCGTTTCGTAAAGCTGCGATGGCATTATTGTATGCTTCGACATTTTCGCCGATTCCGTTCATCGGCGCTGCCATCGTGAAGGATGACGGGGCTCAAGGTGGTGATGATGGCAGATGTTGATGAGGAAGGAAGGTCGCGAGGTGGGAGATGATCCTGGGATTTGCGAGAGCTTTGTGCTTGCTGCAGGTTTGTGTCACACTCAAGAAGAGTGGAGGAAAATCGCCGCGAAGATTGGCCAGCACAAAACGTCGGAATTCGGACGCCAGAAGAAAGCGCCCCCGCCACTGCGGAGAAGAGCGAAGTTAGCCCCGCATGGGCAAACAGCAAACACAGAGCCACACCTTTATGCCTTCCCGACCAACTTAATCGTTCGACACTGCCGTACGCTCAGCACACAGTAGCCATGAGGGACCCGACAACAAGCACAGTCTTATACAAGATCCTCACTCCACAGGAGAAGGCGGACATGCCTAGCACAAACTGGGCCGGCACTGCCCTCGATGTACGTACCACAATCCTGGATTTGCCTCTGATTTGTGCCGTTACTGACCTAGTATTCGAATAATCGCTCTTGCCGATGTAGACAAAGGACGGCTTCATCCATCTCTCCTCCGCCGATCAGCTTCCCGGTACACTCGAAAGATTCTTCAGCCCCTCTAGTGGATGCGGTGACACTCTTTACATTTACACCTTCAAGCGATCCAGTGTAGAAAGACAACGCAACACACCTATCAAGCTGCAGTTTGATCCTGCGGCTGGGACTGTTTTTGGTCACATTTACGGCGTGAGTGCTCTCTTCTCTTCACCTTACCCGTGCAGCATCGCTGGCAAAGACTGACATCATCTTGTTATGACGTCTGTAAATCACAGAACATCGACCCAGAAGTAGACTTCTCCGGACCAATCGAGGTCAAGCGCTCAGCCCCTTCAGGCACTTTTGAGCTTCCCCCTCTCGAGTACTGATCAAAAGACATATGTATATCTATTCAGAACAATCGATAGCATGGCAGCTTGGATTATACGAAATCACTTGTATTCCTTTGTCTAGACCTTTATTGAGAGATGAAGGGGGTTTACTTTTTCTTCTCTGGATGAACATCCTCCGCACTACTTTCAAGCTCTTCCAACTTGTTCTCTGAGACAGCTTTATCGACTTGCAATCTAGCCCGTCGCAGATCAGCTCTCACCCATTCGGGGAATTCCATCTTGTCCATCAACGCTGGAATGTGGTGTGCTAGCAGAAGCATGCGTTCATCTTCGGCTACTGTCGGTGTCGCCGCTTTGGAAGCGTCCGATGTCGGCGAGTCAGTTGGTGGAGGAGGAGGCGGTGCGGATGAAGAAAAGATCTCGTCGAGTTCTTTGCTCTCTGTTGGCTGGACTCGATTTTGACCTATTAATGATGAGAGATATTGCGATGATTTGTACGCTGTGGAAAATCAAAAGCAAAATGTCAAGGGTTAATAATAAGATTTCAAGTACGGGGCAATGTGAAGTGGAATATGTGTGCTTACCTTTCCAGTGGCTCCAAGCTCGGTATACGAGGTAAAAGAATGGCAGATTTGGGACCACGGCTGTTGGGAACAGAGCAAGGTAATACGGATTTTAGCAATGAGAACATGATGGAGCAGGGCCCGGAAACCGAAGACACTTACGAACGAGAGCAAAAGGAATCGTGATGGGCATGCCTACCACACAGTACCAAAACCGTCTGTAATGATGAGGAGTTCTGTGATCCGTCAGATTCTTCAGGCTCTTCAACAGCCGATCCCCATTCAACAACGAAGGCGGGTACAGCAGCGGGATATGATCCAGCTTAGGGATTCCACTATCTGTCTTCTCCTGCTCGTTGGCATCCTTCGCTCGACCACTCATCAGATGTGGACCCATAGCAGGATCGATGCCTTTCAATGCCCATTCCTGGTACTCGATGCGATCCATCAATCGCTCGCCTGTCACATATGTTCTGCGTTTCCAATCGAATGTGCTTTTCTGATCTGTGCGCCCAAGATCGATCCAGAAGGCCGAAGCCTTGTTGAGTAGTCTTGTGGTGAGAGGTTGCTTCGGTGCATCAGCATTGTTTTGCTGTTTCGCTGCGGCAGCTGCGGCTGCCTTTTCGGCCGCTCTTGATGCTGTTTGTGCGACAAAGGTCGAGATTGGATGTGAAGTTGGTTTCGCTCGAGCGAGCGGGACTGCTATGAGCCTCATCCTGTGATACTATGAGGATGGGTGATAGATCAATAATCCGTGTCGCCGTCGTCGATTTATATATTAAATGATAAAGCCGTGAGGCTGTGCCCGGAGCCTCGTTGTTGAGTGGATGCGATCCGGTACGCGGCTTTGACGGCAACTCTTCCTTGTTGGAATGTCCGGCAGTGCAATCTTTGATCAGAGGAAGGCAGTGATTGTCGGATGGAAGAAAGAACGAGTCGCAAGATATTCCAGGCCCTTTGAGTGGATATGCACGTGCATTCGACTGCAGCGTCATTTTACGGCGAATGACAGTCACTTTTCGTCCTGCCTGTGATTTTCCTTTTGTGATTCTAAGAAAAGGTACACGACTGCGATTCACAGCCACGGATACACTCCGCTCTCAACAAATGCAGAGATTCAGATTCTCGACCGCCATTCCATCTTGCCACTTATTCCCACCAGCATATTCATATCAGATTGCCCAGAAACAGAAGATCATGCGGCCTACCCATATTGAGAAGGACGATGCAGAAACATGGGCATGACAAAGCAGGCCGCGGATCCTCTGTGTGACTGTGTAACATGGCTTGGCGAAAGTGTGAAGCGACGCTGTGTTACGATTTTTTGGCAGCCCAGCCTCCACATCGCTTTTGTGTCCTCTCCAAAATCACGTGAAGTCACTGGCCCGCGTCGCGGTGTTGCTTTCAAGGCGCAGTCACAGTGAATTTGAGTTTCTCGCTACGCCGAAATGAAAGTGGAAATCTCACATGTTGAGCTCTGGCCGCCAAGGTGAATCAGACCCTGGATGTATGATGTGTATGCTTGACTTGCATCCACCATCCCGACCGCAACCTCCTCAATTCTGCGTAGCAGCCTCGTCGGTCCTTCAGTCACAAGCGCTCGCTGATTGTAGCTCCACCATCTTCGGCTTCTCCGCCCGGCTGACCATTCCGTATTTGCGCGGTTCGAGCGCATAGCGCAGCAGCCAAAATCCTACACAAACCATCAAAATAGCTTTAGCCGCCATGCCGGTCAAGAAGGCCACCCGCTCCACCCGCTCGACTCGCACTACGAAAGCCTCATCGAAAACAGCTTCCTCTGAAATCGTCCTGGACGAGAATGTCGACACGCTCGCCGAGCCTGAAGATGTTAAGAAGAAACCTTCGAAAGCCACAGCAACCAAGAAAGTCCTTGGCGAACGCAATGCACCCAACAGCGAGCCCTCCAGTCCCCTGAAAGAAAAGTCATCATCGCAATCTACAAAGTCAAGCAAGGCCAAGAAGATAACAAAGACAACCAGCACAGCTTCGACAGGCGATAAACATATCCTCTCCTCGCGATCCGCAACCCCCATTCCCTCCTCACCCACAAAAAAGCGGCTTCCAGAAGATCAGGTTCAAGCCTGCCTCGATAACTACGATCTCGAATGTTCTGCTCGTATCGCTCGCTTTCAAGCCCTTCTTGATATGTCCATCCGATCCAATATCGAGCGCATGAAACTTTCCATCGAAAGAATCCCTCGTGCGGTTCGAGAACTCACTTTAGGAGAATTCTTCGACGAATACGGTGGAGACATCCACACATTCATGCGCAAAGTACCGACTCAACATTTGAAAGAGACGCAGGAAGAATGGGATCAGATCCGCGAAGAACGCTCTCCTGCAAAAGCAAAACGATCCAAGACGGAGGAGACGAAATCCACTCGATCTCGATCCACCACAGCCTCATCAAGAGGTGGAAAGAAAACAACAAGAACAACAAAAGTCGCAGGGACTCTCGTCTCTTCACCGCCCTCTTCTTCGAGCTCAAAACCAGCACCTAGCCTATCAACGTTCAAACCAGATCTGCCAAAGGCAGCGCTTCAAACCCCAAAACCAAGACTACCAAAGCCAGGCGAAATGGTTCAATACTACAGCATCAACGGTTCACCCATTTGTGGCATTGTTGGTCCAGATGGTAGAAGTCTTACTTTCGCCTAGGTCATCACTTTCTCCGACTTGTCTCAATCTTTTGTTGCAGTACTCACTTGCAATCATACCCACCAGTTCCGCATGCACAGGGAGACGTTCGTGGGAAAAACGTGAATTGAATTGCGAGTTGGATGAGGATCCGGACCGGAACGTTGATTGAGTGCAATGAGAAACAGATGCAAAGAACTAGAGACGAGTTGATGATGGAAATGTGAGGGTGTGAAGAAGCTGATGAGAGTGATGTGTGTGTGTGTGTGTGTGCTTGTGTGAGTGTGAAGGTGGCTGAAAATGGCGATGCTGTTGCGCGGGGATAAGAGATCATCGAAGCTGTGAAAAGGAGCTGAAGCTAGACAGTTTGGTAGGATCGGAAGGAGCTCCAGGCATCAAGACTGCATTACAGGCTGTTGATGAAGAGCCTCCCGATGCTCTGTCACGTCCCTTCCGAAATCTCCGCCTTCCAGCTCCGGCGATCCTGCCGAAACACTTTCCTCCTCCGATTCCGTGTAGAGTACATTTTCCTCAGGTTGCGAAGACGGAATAGCTTCAAAGTCAAAGTATCCCGACGAAAGCTCGTCCTCCGACACTGAACGGATGGGACGCTGGACACGCATAATGAGCGCATCAATATCGACAAAGTGAGACTCGGTGGTGGCGAATTTGCGATGCCTGCGATCGTAGATGTGCTCCATAAAGTCGTCATACTTGACTCGACAGTTTTCACAATAGCCTGGCTTCTTTGCGGAAGGTGGTCGATTGACAGCGCTGGCACTGACGCTGCGTTGAAGACCACTGCCACGCTCTTTGTCTTCGAGGCCAAGCATGCGCCGAACGGTAGCGCCTTGCTCAGTACCACCACGCTGAGCAACGGGGGCAGCGGCAGCAGCCGGGCTTCCAGCGATGGAGCTGCCTCCTTCACGTCGGATGCCAAGACCGCTGGCTGCGCTTCCAGCCAGGACGCTTGCTGGACTGGCGTTGATGTTGCGCTGCTGACGGAGGGGTGCATTTGACATGTGCATTCTGCGGTTGAGCTCGGCGACACGACGATTCTGCGGCAAGCCGACGGTCGCCGCGTTCTGATTATCCGTGAAGATGTTGGAAGTGGTAGAAGCGATGTTTGACGTGATCGAGACGCTGTTGCCTGATGCCATTGGGTATTCTTGCTGCCTCTGCTCAGCTGTTCGGATGGGTGCCATTTGCGGACGGAAGGCAGGACCGAGGTTGGAGCGAACCATGTTGTTGAGAGATACAGCTCTGCGGAGGCTCTGCTGCGCGGCAGGTCGAGGAAGCGCCGCGGGTGCGTCGCCCTCTTCAGGTTTTGGAGCTTTCTCTTTGGGTGGATAGTAGGTGAAGGGGCATCTTCCAGGTGTCTGGCCATAGATGACTGGCCAAGGAGGAGGGATAAGTTGCTTTCGATCCTCGCGGGTATATTGGAACTCGGTGCACATGATGGGTCGATACTCGAGAGTTGCATCTTCGACCAACACGTAAAAGGTGTTCTTGTCAAAGTAGTGGAATGATGACCGGGCAGCGGCAGGGTCTCTTTCGGTAGTGCCGTACACCTTTTCCTTTTCAAGCATCTGGGAGAGGTCCTGCTTTGTGGTGTTTGGGGCTCCGAGATCGCTGGGCGACAGCTTCATCAAGCGTGTTAAGAGGTTCTGCAGCTTTTGCAGCCTCCACACCTTTGCGCCGAAGTTCTGAGCCTTGATGAGCATGTCATTGGAGGGAGCTTTGGGGGGTGGTCGCTCGTAGAGTGGGTTGCGTTCCGAGAAGAGTGGCACTGGACGTGTACGAGGCGCATTGCTACTTGACTTTGTAGACGAAGTTCGGGTGGCCAGGAAGCTGGGCCGGAAGAGTTTGTGTGCGCCCGACTTATCGGCGGCATTGGCAGCTGCCGAAGGACCACTGTGTTCGGGCACAGACTCGCCTGGGATCTCTCTTGTTGTGATGACGTGAGTGATCTTTCTGGAGAAGAACTGATCCACTTGGCCACCCAGCTTCTGGATGAGAGCGGTGAACCTCTTCACCGTAACGTCGTCCACAGCATCGAAGTGGAAGATGAATTGTGGGAACGCGCGCAGGAACTTCTGGCGCCAGATCTCTTGCTCACTCTGTCTCCTTCTGACTTCAGGTGCAAGCTCTTCCATCGGCTCGCGAATGGTTCTGTTCGTCTTGACAGACGTAGCTGTTGCGATGGTAGACGCTGTGGCTTGCTGTGGACGACGTGGACGTGCAGCAGCGGCAGTGGCAGCGGCAGCAGCGTGAGTTGACTGAGAGAGCTTCCGTGCTTCATTGACACGGATGCCATTGAGATCGCTGGCAAGAGCAGCTCCAATGCTCTGCTCTGTGTTGCTGCTACCGGTATCTGTTTTGGAGGAGCGGCTACGCTTGCTAGGGCTATCGACGACGACATTCCGAGCATGCGCCTCGTCGATGGGTATCGCGCGCTTTTTTGGTGTAGCTGTGAGAGGCTGTAGAGGCGCATTTTCCTGATTTGAACGATCCAGTCCCAGATGCGAGCGGGACACGAAGTTTGGAAGCCTCGATGCGGTCGCACGAGGTCGAGCAAAGGTGGAAGTGGCCGCTGTCAAAGACGCTCGTGTCGGCTGCTGAGACGCAGGCTTACGCAGCAGCGTAGCGTCACGTTTCGTTGCATCTTGCGTTGGAACGTTCTTGACGCTGAGCGGGATGCGCGAGCCCGTGTTATCTCGAGTGGTACTCATGACGGCACAGTCACCAGTGAGCCACGCGAGCTCTTATACGCGTGTGAAAGGTTGACGACCAGAGGCGGTGGACGTCGTATCGGGACGATCAACGATGCATAGATGTGTTTATGAAAGAATGATCGTCAGTGATGTCGAGAAGGCGATGGTTGTGCGCCGAATGAAAATGACGAGGCTTCGTACGCAGCAGAGTAGCTCCTTGGAGAGTAATGAAGAGAGGTGATCTGAACCTGAAGTGTGTATGCGTGTTCGATAGCCAAGGTAGTTGTATGCGCCCAATGTTGATGATGTATGCGCCCGGTGGCCGTTGTGCACAAGGATCTGAAGGCCTTGCAGCTGATGCCTGAAGTGGTGAGGGGTCCAAATTTCGCAGAGCGGAGAAGACGGTCGAAGGCTGAGCTTGATGACGAAGGATGGGAGGGAATGAGGCGACGAGGCTGGGAGAACAACGAAGATGATATAGTCGCCAGGATGGCTGGAATTTCGAGGAACTCAAGGCAGGAAGGACGGGGAGAGAGGCAAAGCTGACGTGCGGCTGGTCGGTCAAAACAAGGATTCGTTGTTGAAAGGGATGATCTCGTGCAGCAGAGAAGGACGACCTGTGTTGGCGTTGGGATGAGTATGTATGCTGTTGGGTTCCGAAAGGTTGAAGAGGTGTGCTGAAGGCTGAGAAGGTTCAAAGAGCTGAGGCGTAGAGGCGGAGGGAGAGGTGAATGATGATGATCTTTGCACAACACACAAGCTCTTTGTTTCTCTATAGTCACACTGACACACACACACGCTTGTGTCGCTGCGGCTCTTTGTGTATTTTTTTGTGAGGCGTTGGAACTGCAAAAAAAGCGCGTTCGCTTCTCCACACGCTTCGTTGTCGAGATCAAGTCACAGTAAGTCACATTGCATTCAAGCTTCCTTCAGCAAACATCTGGCTCGCTTTACTCCATCTTGTGTGTGTCAGCTTGTCAGCAGATCGGAAAAGAAGAGCATCTGCTCCATCGCATGCTTCGATCTAGGCAAAATCGGTCGATCATGCAAGGTGGTGCTCAGCTATCAGGTGTAGGCGTAGCGATATTGTCAAAATCCAGAGTTGGCTTTTGTGACAGGCTTTGAAGACTCTATGCGACACTTCACACAGCTTGCAATTTGTCATCGTCTTCAACGTATGGATTGTGAGGCACTGGTGACCAGATCCTGACGTCTCAAGCAGTCTCGAGCGAAAGACATGCCTGCGTAAGGCTGAAGCATCATCATGAGGAACAAGGCTCGGCTGCATGTCGGACAATATTCGCGACCTCGTGTGATTTACGAGAAACGCGTCTGTCTCCGACACCAACACCAAAATTCGCGCTCACAGCTGTCACATCGTCCGATTTCGGCGAAATCGCCAATTCGACGTTTCGATGCTCTCTCACGCTGGACCCTTCAGTTTATCAGATCTACTCGGTTTCGACACTCGCAATCTCTCACGCTCAGAGTTCGTGTCATAGGTTCTGTTGGCATTCAGTTGCAAAGATAGTCACAATCTTGCACAAAGCCATGTTAGAACACTCGGCGTCAAGCTCTGTTTCATATAGTCATAATTGCAATAGGCCCACCCTAGCGGATAGTCGATAGCGGTAAAGCGGTAGGTGATTGACGGTATGATGGCGACAGTAGATGTGCACGTTTCGAAGGAGACACATTATGCAGAGACGGTGCCACATTCTCCTTGTACGGCGAAGAGCTAGCAGCTTCCGTAGAGCGGAACCTCTTCGATGGGCTCATATCGCTTGCTTTACTGTGAGCCTCTCTCTTACCGGCTGGTGAAGCTGCGTTTGCTGCTGTTGCTGCCGTTTCCAAGACGAGCTTGTTCGCTTCAGCGATCGCTCGCGAAACGTTAGGAGGCGCAAGAGGCTTCCAGCCATCCCTAATCCCAAAGACGCCCCATGGCGACGCATTAGGGCTCATCTTGTGACCCTTCGGTTTGGACGACTTCTTTCCAGAGCCCGTGTCGAGACGGAACATAGGTCGCGACTTGTTGAGAGGCGTCTTCGATACCTCGCTTCGCTTCTTCGCAGCCGTGGCCGACGGTGAGACCTTAATGGACGCTGTGTCGGCGAGTTCAGGAGACAAAGTCTTCAGGGAGCTCGGCGACTGTTTCATCTGTCGTCGCGTTGGGGTGGATGCGACGTCCGAAACCGAGACTTTGGATGATTTGACCATAGGTGTTAGCCCAGTGTGGCTGGTTGTGACGGCACGGAGATCAGTCGGCGAGGTCTCTGACAGGTCAGCCCGTCCAACTACAGCTTGTGCAGCCTTACGGAAAGGAGATTGGATGTTCTCTTCGTCCATGTAGATGCCAAGGCCATTCAAGCCAGGTGCCTTTGGCATGTTGGCTTCCAGCCTGGACATGGTAGCTCTTTCCCTAGCAAATGCTTCTGCCGAAAGCTGAGCAGCTACACTTCTGCCGTACGAGCTGCGTCGATGCAGAGCTTCGAACGAGCCTAGCGAAGCTCCACTATGCTGTTGCTGCCACGACTGCGTCTCGAAATGACCTCTGCTTTGTACTCCGATCAAAGGTGCCCCAGGGCATTGCGGGGAGCTCGCGTTACTGGAAGGCGGTACTGTGAAGTCGAACGAAGGACGGAAGACAGCCCGCGGCGTCCTTTCACCATCGCTGATTGTCGGAATGGAGGGAAAAAAGCTGCAAGGTGAGGTCGTTTTGGGTGATATAAGAGGTGCTGTGCTGCTAGTTTCAAAGTATGGTGACAGCGGAGTAGCAGGCGGGCCGATTGATTCTACTCTGCCTGACTCATGAATGAAGGAGGCGTTCCACTGACGGCTGCGTCCCGATGAGGTCGAAGACATAGATCCAGTGCGCTGCATAGCTTCTCCGCCTTGGTCGGATCGAAGAGAGCTGGTCGGGAGCATGCCGCTGCTAGGGGGTGAGAGTATATCGCGGTGAAAGAGATCTGTTAGACTGGGCAAGCGCTCCATTCGCAGTCCAGGCGATTTGCTACCAGCCGAGAGGCTTGAGGGCGTAGAGGGCATGGCCAAGTAGTGATGTCTCAGACGATCAACAGAACGTGAAGAGTCGCAGAAGACGTCTTCTACGTGTCCCAGTGACATCGAGCTGTTGAAAGAAGGCGAGGGCATCGACTTGTCATCAGATCGTCTGCGACCAAATGAAATGTTTGAAGGCTTTGGGCGACCCTGTCGGTTGGCTGAAAAGGATGACATGTTGGCGTCGAAGGAGGAGAATCTTGCTGGCTTGGTGGACTATTGGTACGAACAATTGATGGATCCTAGATTGAGTGTGAGAAAGCTGGTGTGTAGATGATGGTAGACAAGGCTCGAATTGACCACAGGACAAGTTGATAGTTGCTTTGACAGCGTGATAAAAAGATAGACGAAAGTGAGAATACGAGAAGGGCCGAAACAAAAAGCGTGGTTGAGCTGAACCTCCGGTAGTCAGCTGATGGGGATAAGCAATAAAGATAGGCGAAAGGAGAGAGATGGGGAAGAAGGGATTAAGTCGGAATGAGTGGAGAGGGACGATACGGAGTTGTAGACGAGAAGTCATGCGCACCGCTGTGAGTATAAGAGGGTCTTGCGATGGTGGATCCGCCAAGCTCCAAGCTGTGGGAGCTAGGTCGTTGCCCGTATGAACAGCAGCAGCAAAGCTAGAAGAAGTGGCTGTTTTGAATAGTCAATGATAGGCAACCCTGCCACTTCGCTTGGGCGAGCCGAGGTGATCACGGGGAGATCGCCACCGGCGTTGTGCAGGCATGATTAGAGCTTTGCTGCTGTTGTTGTCCTGTAGTTGCCCAAGAAGGCAAATGAGACGTCGCGGATCCTTCTCTGAATGGAAAGGATCGACGCTATGCAGCTTGAGGCGTTGACTCGTCTCGCTTAACAGCCGTTGAGAGGTCGATTGAGCACTGTAAGCCTCATAGTCGAGGGGCGCAAGCAGCGGTACAAGGGCATTGGCGGAGAAGCGAGGTAAACAGCGTTGGTCAGGGCGGTAGGGAAGAGGCCCAAAAGAGAAGGACGACACATCGCAGGCGTGCAGCCCGAAACGAGGACGGTACGAAACATAGACCATATCAGATTCGATCTGTCAGACTTGGCGGCGGCGGCGGCGGCGGCGGCAATTTCCTTTTCGCAAGACTGCAACGCGGCGCTTGGAATGGCAGGTAATACAGCAAGCACCAACTTTAACGCTGCAGACCGCAAGCTACTGGTATGGGCGTCTGTTTGGCGAGGTGCTTCTGTGCTTCCTTGTTCCCTTTGAAGAGGAGCGCAGCTCTTGCTGCATCACTGCTGCCCAGCCATGTCGCAGGCGTCAAAGAAGGCAGGGCGCGTCGAATAGCTGTCTCAGTGAAGCGCGGAAATCCGCTAAGCTTGACAGCTGCATCATTCAGGCCTTTGCTGGTTGCTTGCTTGCCATTGCGGACCATATTCTGCCTTGGTCCGGCTGTCGCTCTCTTTTCAAGTCTTAGGCATTGCGACGCTTCTGCTCGACGCATGTATCCCTTCGGCGTGCCTGACGATGACCAAGCTGGAGCGGTCTATTTGAGGTGTCGCTGGGCGGAATGCATTCCGCTGATCAACGCGAGAGGCGAATTTCCGCGGCCAGCAATTCCAAATCACAGAATGTATGCAGCCTCTCTCCATGGGAATGCTTCTCACATTTCTTCGAGCCTCTAGCCCTCTCTCGTACTTATCCGCTTGCTTTCTCCTTGTCTCTATGGTGCTGGACGAGGCAGGAACACAGATGAAGCTGACCATGGACGAAGATGGAGCGTTTTGAGGACCTCGTTTCTCGTCTTCGTACTCAAGGTTGACCTGGTCGCGTGCCACGGCCTCTTTTCTTACGAGAGTCATGATGATGAAGATGATTGTTGCCATTGCCAAACGTCAAGAGTTCCGCTCACACATCGGCTGCCACGTTGTCCGGATTCGTGGCAGGGAGCAGATGTTAGTCTGTCCACGTCGACAGTCGGGCTCTTCTCCATTGGAACCTTGGAAGTGAAGCGTCAGAATTGCATGCAAGATAGCTCCCGCAACCCCGATCAGCAGATGACAGTTTCGATATTTGCAAGATTCGACACGTCGGCCTGTGTCATGCGAAAGGTGACGCTGTGCTGGAAGCTTTGGTTGCTCCCAAGAAATGCAAAGATGAGCTGCAAGGCAATTTCATTTTGTAATGCCTCTGTGAATACGAAAGACAAAGTGGCTCAGGCATCTCGGTGTTGATCTTCCAGAGTGACATTTGAATTCATTACAAAATTAAGAATTCGTGTGCAGCAAAAATTGTATTTGAACTTCCAATTTCAGAATGCTAGTTTGAATTCACAATTTCCAAATTGGACAATTTGGCAGGGATGGGCAGCGCGGCTGACCCTTGGATCGCCACGATAACAAAGCTCACGCTCGGAGCTTGGTTCTCGAGAAGAAGATGCAGAGGGGCAGCCAGCAGCAGCAACAACAGCAACAGCAACTGCGACAGCCGCTCACGAACGAACAGCACACGAACTGATTCACACACACGCAGCCCACTTCTCTCTGAGTTTCGTTCGCTGGGTCTGTGTGTCAGTCTCTCTCTTCTGTTGTTTCAGCCAAATCTCCGCGTCGAATTACACCTTTGATCGTCATCACCTTTTCCACTACCACCACCATCACCTTCGTCGATCGATCCTTTACCAACCTCACACCTCGGTTTCAGGTCACCTCGACTCCTTCCGCCAACCCTCGCATCCGTCACTTGTTCGTATCATCATCATTGCGCTTGCTTCGATATTCAACCAACTCGCGCGCTTTCAACTCTATAAGCCAAAAGCGAACCGTCTTGCTAATCTCACCATCTCCGATCTTGTGCATAACTTCATTCGTCCTCGTTGATCTCTCTGCAGTCCCTCAACCTTCTCGGTCTAGAGAACACATTTGACCAAAATGGGCATGTCTATTTCCAAGCTGCTCTCCGGCCTTTTCGGCAAGAAGGAGATGCGTAAGTAGTCCAACCAGGATTTCCCATTGAACGACGCAAGCAACCGACAGGACCTTCGTACGAACCGGGACTCTATCTCGCGGCTATCATCCCGGGTCCATGCATAGATGCCTCGTCATCAGCCTCCGGTCATCACGACTGCTGAAGCACGGCATCAAAATCATGTTACGGAAAGAGACATTATCCTGATGTTCATCATACGGTGTCCATGTCGATTGCTTCGTCGTCCGCTTATGTCTGCTGCGCTGCTCCTTTGCTGACCGCTGTCGTCCTTCATTCACCACATGTCTCTTGACGATGCCTTTTGTCCGTTTGGCTCACAGGAATTCTCATGGTCGGACTCGACGCCGCCGGTAAGACTACCATTCTCTACAAGCTCAAACTTGGTGAGATCGTCACCACCATCCCCACCATCGGTAAGTACACTCGACGTTCATGCACGGACTCGGCATGCAAGTGAAGTATACACAAAAGATCGCCTTTGCTGAACAATACGGTCTCTGACTTCGCTGATTAACCACAGGCTTCAACGTCGAGACCGTCGAATACAAGAACATCTCCTTCACCGTATGGGACGTCGGAGGACAGGACAAGATTCGCCCTCTTTGGAGGCACTACTTCCAAAACACACACGGTATCATCTTCGTCGTCGACTCGAACGACCGAGAGCGTGTCTCCGAGGCTCGCGAGGAGCTCCAGCGCATGCTCAACGAGGACGAGCTTCGCGATGCTTTGCTGCTCGTTTTCGCTAACAAGCAGGATTTGCCCAACGCCATGAACGCCGCCGAGATCACCGACAAGCTTGGCTTGCACAGCTTGAGACAGCGACAATGGTTCATCCAGGCCACCTGTGCCACCAGCGGTGATGGTCTTTACGAGGGTCTCGAGTGGTTGAGCACCAACCTCAAGAGGCGAGCTTAAACGGAGACACCCGAATGTCTCTTCCTCTCAGCACGGGCTTGGCTTGCGGCGCGCAACGAGCACCCAAGATTGTAACTCACTCCCTGCAGCATACGCACGCCTTGCGAACCTAGATCAAATTATCATCGTCACCTGCCGCCAAATGCTTTGAAATCAACATACGAATCGGACAAAGCCTTTATCAGGCGCAGAACTGAAAATGTGGATATCCTTTCGATTCATCCTTCCCTTTTTGCCCCGTCGCATCTCGGTGTGCGTGGCGCAACCTAACGAATCAGAACGCTTTTACATCAGGTCTTGTCAAAGCTCTGTGCAAAGCTGATCTGCACGGCTCTGATTCTTACGTGAAGTAGGAGGGACGGTCCGATGGAAGACGAGTTAGGCGCTGTTCGGAGCTCTGCTTGAATAAGCATGGCGTCTTCCAGCCACGGCGTGAGTGTGAGCTCGTTGCGACACGGACAGAAGACCGACAGTGAGATGATCAAGCCAATGAGATATGTAGTGAGAAATGTTCCGCGAATTGAAGTGCGGAGATCAATCATGGCAGACAGTCGAGGTCTGCTGCATTGATGTCAACCAGCTCAAATGAGGTCCCTGCAGGATCGGGAGATGAGCTTCAAAGGCAACAAAGATGCCCTCACCGAGCTTGCGGACTCTTGAATGGAGAGAGACCATTCTTCCGACTGCCTCTTCTTCTATGTGATTGAAGGAGTTGCTTCACAATACGGGTAAATCGCTTCAGGTGCGGCCCACTTGACGCAACACGAGCGTAAACTCAAAATTGTCGCCAATTATGCCGTATGAGCACAGAAAGCCATGATCGGACACACGGACATTTAGGCGGTATCAACAAAGATGCTGGATAGCAGAAGCGGCATGAGCATCAGCCGATGTCAAGATCTCGACGCTCCTTGAGGTTCGTATCGGCGCATCGTAATGCAAGCGTTCTTCGTTCAAGCTCGCCGCTTCACAAAGTCGGATGTTCGGATCTCGATTGTGATTTTCAGCGTCGAGTGCCCGTCAGCGCGCGTTTCAAAAGGGGCCCGACCCACGACTCTGTGACTGTCGCGTGCAGGTAAAGTGCCTGTTTCAACCCTTATCTACTCCACTTGTGACCTGGCAGCGTGAGCGTGAGCGTGAGCTGCACTGCACCCTTAGTCGGCTCATCCGATCCACAATTCAGGGTGCAACAACACTTTTGAGTCAACTTATGCGGAGAAACGGCCTCCTCTTTAGCTGATCCGTGCCCATATCTTTGTCCTCATTCATTGTTCCTCTCCGTGCCGGTGTATGGCTTTCCGACGGCGTAGAGTGACTCCTGCGATTGCGTGTGCGTGAACTGTATGTGTTGTTTAAGTGTGTGTGAGTCGAGCTCAAGGGTCGATAAGTGAGCATTGCGAGCTCAGCAATCGGAGACCGCCGAGGCTCATGCCCTCGACTCTCTCTTCAGCCCGACCGTCCGCCAGCCTTTCATCTAAACATTGCATCGCCTCCTTCTTGCTCATCAACCACGACGACTCGCTCACCCACCGCCTTTGTTCAAGAGTCTGCCTTCTTCTCATCGACGTCCTCATTGAGCAAACACCATCGAGCAGATCTCGACGTAGCCACCAGGTCACATCGCAACGATGACCTCGTCGACCGATCAGATCTTGTCCCGCATTCTGGATGAACTCACAGAGCTCAAGGTCAAGAACTCTCATCTCGAGGCTAAGGTATGTTCGTTCATACATCCACGTTCGTTTACAGCATAGCTTTTACTGACATTCCCTTCGTGTTCGCAACAGGTCGATCAATTGCAAAATGCAGCAACTCTTCCATCCCCATCCTCGGGCGCTCGTCGAGCAAGTTCGACCGGCTTCACCGCGCTAGGTGCTCACAGCTTCTCTCCTTCCGTACCCGCTGACTTCTCCTTCGGCACTTCGCCTCCGCCTCAACCTCTCGGCCCTCCTGCTCACCCTCTCGGAGGCTTACCGCAAACCAACGGACCCAGCCCCGTCAGCACACCCGATCTTGGTACCAAGAAGCTTCCCGTCATTGGCGCAGCCTCCCCTTCCCAGCCAGCCCCTCCCAGCTCCACCAACGGCTACTATTCTTCCCGAGTCATTCTCACCACCTATCCCGGCCAAGTTGGAATCAAGCCTCTCCCCCTCAATTGGGCCGCACAGGACCCACACCAACGCGGCCCCGTCGTAGCATCTCGACACCCCAACTCCATTCGTGTGCGCAACGCAATCGGCGCCTACGGAGGCAGCTATTCCGTTTACCGTTCCCTCGCCATCGCGATGGGTCAGCTGAACCCTAACCATCGACCGGATTACACCAACACAGAGCCACCTTTCGACATTCCTCCCAACCCATCTTGGTTCGACCCATCCAAGATCGTCGCTATGGACCCCTGGGGTCATTTGGCTCCGCAGGTGTACAAGTCGGAGTTTGACGGTGGTATTGACATCCGCCCAACTGCTTCGTTGACTAAAGCGCATATCAAGATGCCTGAGCTGGACAAGGCTCAAGCTTCCGGTGTCTTCCCGATCGACGGCAAAATCGTAGTCAAGAGTATTCGACTCCCAGGTGTACCTGAAGACGTTGATCCGGGTTGCGAAGTCAGTGTTTCCAAAGCTGCAGTTGATCCTGTTTGGTATCTCCCTGGAGTAGCCGAACGTCTAGGTGTCACTGAAGGAGCGTTAAGAAGAGCAATCTTCGAAGATACGGGAGGATCTTACCCTGAACTTCTCACCCGTCATGATCTCAAGGTCTTCCTGCCTCCTATTTCTGGTCTTACCGTTTACATCTTTGGTCGTCCTGAAGATCTCCGTGATCCTTCCAAGGAAGTCACTGTTCGAATTCACGATGAATGCAATGGCTCCGATGTCTTCGGTTCCGACATTTGCACCTGTCGACCTTACCTTCTTTTCGGTATCGAAGAATGCATCAAAACCGCTCAACGCGGTGGAGCCGGAGCAGTCATCTATTTCAGAAAAGAAGGTCGAGCACTTGGCGAGGTAACCAAATACCTCGTGTATAACGCTCGTAAGCGAGGAACCGATTCCGCTTCTAACTACTTTAAGAGAACTGAAAACATCGCCGGTGTTAAAGATATGCGCTTTCAAGCCCTCATGCCAGACGTCTTACACTGGTTGGGTGCAACCAATATCACAAATTGGATTAGCATGAGTAACATGAAACACGATGCGGCAGTCAATAGTGGTATCAAGATCAAGAACAGGTACGAGTTACCAGAGGAATTGATTCCAGCTGATTCAAGGGTGGAAATTGATGCAAAGATTCAAGCTGGTTACTTCAGTGCAACGAAGCAGTTGACGGAAGAGGATTTGAAGAAGACTGTTGGAAGAGCGTGGGAGGATATTGATCACTAATTTCTCATCTATGATAGATATGGATTCCACAATTCGTGATGCTCAAAACTTCCGCAAAGACATTCCTAGATGATGAAGGCAAAAATTGAAAGATTAATCAAGACTGAATTGCAAGAGAAGAGGAACAATGTGTGTGTGATGCTATAGATGTTGGTACAAATACAACCCATGGGACGGGTGATGGTGTGGAAATCGGTGACTGTGGACAAGGAACATTTTGAACCTGAATGAACGACGTTGGTGGCCCAGGCACTGATGCCCGATATTGCTCAATGAGGAATGCTTCTGCCAGCAGAAATCACTTCGTCATCAAGCGAACATCTTCGTCGTCCTCCTTTTCAACAAGTTCACCTTCCTCGAGATCTCAGACTTCTGAAAACTAGTCAACTTGCTGTCGTCCATTGCTTCCTCTTCCAAACTTCTCAGCATCGTCTTCAAAGCATCTGGTTGCGACGCCGCCCTCCCTTTCCTGATCGTAGCTGCGGGAGTGACATCCACAGTGCTTACTGAATCAGCGCTCGAAGTAGCAGCCCTGATATCGCTTTGCGATCTGACGATTTGCGAAGGAGTGGATCCGAAAAAGTTCGAAAGCTTGGAGATGGAACGATCGTGAGAGTCGAGCCTTTTCTGTCGAAGGGTCGAAGTGTTGTAATGATAGTCAAGGTCACCATCGTAGAGATCATCAGCTTCGCTGCTATCAGATTCTGAATCGGAAAGTTCGAGGAAGGCTGCCGAGCGACGAGGCGCGCCACCAACACTGGCAGAGAGAGTAAGGGGTCGGTTGGCAGGGCTATAGCCACCATTGACGCAAACTGGGTCAGATGAGATGGTGCTCATGCCAGGGGACGTGCGAGGGCGAGCTGTTGATCGTTGAGATCGAGGAAATGGAGGGACGACAGTGTCGACGGTTGCCGTGTTGGCGACAGCGGGCAAGCGAATGTCGTGGAAGATGGAGGCCAGCTCGTTCAGGCGGTCACGATCATTCTCGAGGAGGTACTCGTAGCTGTCAATCGAGTTGCGGTAAGCCGAGATGGTGTCCGAAACCGGAGGCAAGACTGAAGACGTACTTAGCGGGGAGGGCCCCACAGAGCGACGCTCGACCATGGGACGGCTTCGACGACGCTGCGCTGTGTTGACAGGCGCTGCCTCGGTATCAGACTCGTCATCAGAGCTGTCGATCGACATGAAGGACTGCAGGTTTGAGGAGTCGTGCGACATGGAGCCATGTCCAACAGAAGAGTTGTTGCAAACAGACGAAGACTGCGTGCGGCGTACGCTGCTAATTTCACTAGCACTGTATGAAGAGTCGTGGCTTAGCGACGACTGGTTCGAGGTGACATACGCGCCCGTGCTGCGTATTACGGCGCTCTGGCTCTGACGATCGCCCGAGTGAATGAGCTCTGCAGGCACTGCTTCACCGAGCCAACGCGACATCTTAGCAACGCGACGACGACGCTCGTCACGAGCAGCGGCCAGCTTTCGGCTCTCGGACATGGCCAAGGCCTGGTCGAGGTGCGAGTCGTCGAAGGGTCGGAAGGCGCCTTCCTGAGGCAGAGTGGGCGAAGCGCCTTCATCTAGAGCAGCAGCCGAGAAGGCTGCAAGCTGAGCCACCTTCGGTGTTGGCTCGTCGAACTCCTCCAAGCCCGAGGGGATGAAAGGTCGAGCAGATGGGCTGATCTCTTCCATCACATCGAGCTCTACATCGCTGTCGACGTACTCTTCGCCAGATGTCCTAGCCAGCGCACTCGACGAGTACGGATGCGGGAGGCCAAGAATGGCAGCTGCCTTGCTGTTGAGACCTTGCACTGGCGCAGTGCGAGGAACGGCGTCGAGGCCTGAGAAGACGAAGTCACAGCTTTTGGCGGTTTGGCTTCGGCTTTGGAGCAGCTTGCGGGAGAGTGACATTGTCTTGCTGCCGGTGATGGTTGCGGAAGCGGGAGCGGAAGAGGGAAGAGCGGGAAGGTCGTTGAAAGGCAGGCTCTGGGGTCTATACTTCTTGCTGCGACGATTCTCGAAACTAGGACCCAACGAGCGAGGAGCGTCAGGAGCCAGAAGCATTTCTTCGCCGAGCATCTGCGTGAGCTTCTTGGTACGGCGAACCTGTTGACGCCTCTCTTCTGCAGTGAGTTGGTTGAAGGTCTCTGGACGACTGGAAGGACCGGTGGCGGGCAGAGGTCGTGAAAAGTTTAGGTTGGATGATGCGGAAGCACTCTGTGGGATGCTGCCGGCTGTAGCGGGTCGTTGAGGACGGCCTGACAAACGCGTTGATGTTGCGTTGCAAGTCAACAAGAGCGGGCTCATGCCGCTCTCGAAGCTGTTCTGGTGACTAAGGAAACTGCCATCGGATGTGGACGAAAGGATTGAGGCGGTGTAGGGACGGTGGAAGTGAAGATCAGAGGAGGGAGGTCCTCTCACCGAAGCTCCTGACGAGATAGAAGCAGTGATACGAGGGAACGCCTCATGCTCCAGCTTTGCGTTTCGAGTGGGCGGTGTGCCTTTGTCGTGGACCGAAGAAATGTGAGAGTGGGTGCTGCTGACGGTTGCCACCGATCCCCGTCGCTCTTCCGAGCCTAGCTTAGGCAGAGCCGTGAGGACGATAGCCGAGTTCCGACGAAGCGATGTGATCCGCTGAGGAATGTTGGCTGGTTGATCCGATTTGAAAGAGCCTATTGCGGCCTCGCTTTCGAGTGCGAGACTAGATTGCTGAGGAGTCATGCCGGGGCGGTAGTTGGCCCATACTTCCTCAGCCTCCTGCTTGAGCTGCGACAGATGACTGTGACCAGTCATGGAGGCTTGTGATGTCGAGGTGTCTTTGACTTGCAGTGTTTCATTCGCAGGCAAAGCGGGGGGCAGGGACGGTTCAGTGTCGGAATTTTCCTCTGCGAGGCTGGCTAGCTCTTCCTGAAGCTCAGCATGAGCGACATCGGCGGTCTCATCCTCGAAAATCCTCTCTACTTCATCATCCCAATGTCCAAAAGTGGCACGGTCTCTGCTTTGGCGGTCGACAAGATTCGCCGGACGACCTCGAACGACAAGGTCGAAGTCTGGCGGCAAAGGAGAATGCTCTTGGGAGAGTTGAATGGTTTGCAATGAGGACGCTGCGGGAGATGTTGCATCCGGGTTCAACGAAAAGTCGATGCGCGACGCAGGTCTTGATCGGAGACTGAGATGACTTTTGACCCTCTTGAAGTCGTTCGGCTGCAGTACCCTGTGGTCGCTGAGTCCTCCGCTGCTATGCGAGGACGTTGAGCCGATCGACTCGCCAAAGTGGGCGGGTGCTGCACTAGTATGATCGTTGCTGGAAGCGCTGAAGGAAGCAGCTCTGTAGTCAGTCGAAGCCATGGTGAATGAGAGTGCCCTGACGGGGGTGGTATCCCAGATGCGTTGCGAAGTAAGGACACTTTAATGTCACGACTGCTCTTGGCGTATGTAATGTCTGGCCAGCAGAGGAGCAAGGTCGATGTGAAGTCAAGAGAAGCTGTGATGCGAAGCGAGAGAAGGAGGTGGTGACGGTGTAGAACTAAGACGAGCCTGATTGAGGAAGTGCTGATAGCATTTGATGAGGGAGATGGTGGGTGGAAGAGGTGAAAAACAAACCGAGGTCCTGGCGGTATTGATATGCCTGAGAGGTTAAGGTAGTCGGTTCCTTCGAGGAAAGGAGGCGATGATGTCCGCTGCAGGAGCCAAGAAGCGAAGGGTTAGCGATGTCGCTAGACGGAGAGATCTGACCGCTTCCGAGAGCGAGATGGACGCTATGAAGTCGGCAAGAACGACGGCCTCAGAGACAGTAGCGATCCGAGCGTGGGATGACGAGAAAGAAAGATAGCGAGAGAACAGCCGCACGATGGATGCCAGACAACGACAGCGGGCCCAAGCAGTCGAAGGAACAGAAGGAATCAGAGAGTAGTCACGGCAGAGCGGGAAGGAGGATTCCAAAAGCCTAAGCCTGAGCCAAATTTCCGCCTGGTCTGTCAACTGGCAGCTGCACCTTTTTGGTCAGATGTTCATCGTGATTCTGTCAGAAAGACGTGCAGGAAAAGGGAGAAAGTGGGGGGAAATCACACACCAAAAAGGAGGCGGACGGCAGGAAGGGGGCCCAAAAGGCAGAGTTCAGGAAGCAGGGGCGTCGTGCCTTTACCAGCAAGGAGACGCGGCGGTGCGCGAATTCAGTGGGACCATGCTGCATGGCCGCATAAAAAAGTTATATTTTTATTCCTATTGTTGTCGCTCCTGTCACATCGAGCTTCTTAACTGACACATCGACAGCTTTTGTTGCCTCGTGGAAGTCTTTTGATGAGGTTTTTGACAGCATGGACCTTCCTGCGCACTCGATGCCGAACATGAAGTGAGTCTATTCCTGCTGCTTTGCCGGACATTCGAAACCGAAACCGAGCTGGATTGCCGGTTGGTGTCAAGGGTCTCACCGTCGTAACAATTTCGCGAGTTGTCACAGCGGATTTCGGAAGACCCGCTCGTTCGCTCGTTCGCTCATCCGCCCACTTCTTCTCTGAAAATGAAATTGAAACGAGCCGCGGGTTCTGCTTTGGATTCACGAGAGGGCGTCAACGGCGAAAGAGAAGTAGGTCTTGGGATGAAATAGCTTTTCATGAAAGCGTGGGCGCTGTTTCACGAACCGGCTATTTACATCACAGCACGGGAGCAGCGCAGCGCATAAAGTGAATCGTTTCTGTTTGGTAAGTTAGACCGCTTCGAGGTTGGAAAGCTGCGATGCTCGATTCCAGCTGACGGGACGAAAAAGTCAGGAGTTGCCGCGAGGAAGCGGAGCAGTCAGCAGCAGCAGCGAAAAAGAAATTGGAGGGTGCGGAACATGAAATCTTCCTTTGACAGCCCGCTGGCTCATCTCGCTTCTGCAAAATGCACACCCTTCGCTTTAAGCTTTGCATTTGTGAGCCATCCTGAGCAAGTCGACGCAGCAAGGCGTACAGGACACCAGTGCACACAGCTCGGCAGTTCCGAAGACTCACCAGCAACACGTATTTCTCGAAGCAATTTGCGTACAGTATTGAGAACAGCTGTCATTTGGCTCATCAGTCGATTTGGCCTTTGTATCTTCGACGTATCACTGTCGGCTCGAGCGGCTGTTATACTTGCCCTGAGGCAGGAACAACTCGAGCTTAACTTTGTTGTAATCGGACCCCATTGTGTGACCGTCGAAGCTCGATTCGACTTTTGAAAGCTTCTCAGGGCCCAAGCCCTCGTCGACCCGATGAGCTCCGAGCGGGATACCGACGATCATGCTGCATACAGTCTGCTCCATTTCTTGCACTGCCTTTGCTGTCTGAGATGGAAGCGTTCTTCTGACCATGCTGCATTAGACTGCAGACGAACAGCCGAACGAAAGCCTTGAATCTGCAGTCTCGGAGAAACCGTAAATTCGGGCTTTCCGTGACAATGGACCCTGTGCTTGTAGTCTCGGGAAGCATTTGCTAACGCCGCTTGGTTCAAGTCGCTAACTCTTAAGAGTCAACATTTCAGTTTCGAAGCCTGGACCTCTCCTGCTTCATTCAGTCGGAGAGGACTGTGCTCGCTACCATTGTTTCTTCACTTGATATGCTTCGACTTATTTACTAATTCACATTTGTCTGACGATGATGTCTCTCAAGCCGGCCAGCGCCAGATAGGGGCTCGGAACGCGGCCTTAGACTAGTGGGGCAGACGCCGCCAAGCAAGCAGCCACACTGCTGCATTGCGCCACGATGTGTTGCAGCAGGGCTGCGCAGAAAACATAGACTTTCCACGACTCGACTTGACAACCTTGCATCCGGCAGTCGAAGATGACGATGCAGAGACAGCATTGATCGAGCTTCCGTCTTTGACTCTACAGTATCCGTGTCATCGGTACAGCTTGTGAGAGAATAAGACAATCTTGCGAGCTCGAGCGACTCACGCGGAGTCAGTGATGCGATGTTCCTGAAAAGCTCATCACGCGACTGCCGTTTGAAAGAAGCAGTGTTCGCTCACCCTGTCCAGTGTGCGTCAACGGCTCCCTGAGACACTCTCGTGGAGCGAGCTCAAGTGAGCTGGGCTCTATCGTGAGGAAGTCGGCCTCTTCACGTGCCGGTCAATGCTTCATTCGGCGGAGCCAAAGCGATTAGCCCGCAAAGACTAAGTGGCCGGTTGCACCGGTCACGTCGTCTTATCAATAGCAGACACTTTTCGTATGCTGACACGTTCGGGAAAGCATGTCAAACTCAACTCAGTGATGCGGACAAATATCAGAAACTCCGGCCAGAGTATCTCGTTGACAAGTTTGCGTGAGTCGCCAGTGCTGCTCGATTCTACGGACTGTGCGCGGATTCGACAGCAAACGGCATTAAACTCGAACGGCTTCGACCTTGTGTTCCTGAAGCGCGGAGAAACCATGCGATCGGCCGGCAGTGCTGGAGCATGCCGTGCTCAAGCTCGTCAACATACATACTGTAATCTTCGGTCAAATCGCATGTGATGCTGCTTCCCGTCTATCGAGATTCGAGGAACAGATTGATCTCGTCGCCTTGCTCGCTTAACGCTGTCAACTCTCGCAGTCCCGCGTGGCCGGCACGCTTAAAATGTCTCATGTCAGGAGAAAAAGAACAAGTCAGCTCGGCTGCCATCAGTTTCCTCGCCTCGACCATGCTTGTCTTTGACAGCGTGCAGCGACCTTCGAGTCGCCATTATTTGTCTTCCCGTTCCTGAATTTTCCCCGCAGGACCTTGACGTTGACAGCTTGATTCGCCATCGATCCCTCACTTACCAAGATCAGGGACCATCGACGTCGCAGCTAAGTTGACAGAAGTGCGAAGAATAATGTGCTCACAGTTGGTGAAGCTTGAATAGAGGTCCTAGCTTATTCGTGAGGCGCAGCGGGCGCTGCGCATTTGCCAACTCCGCAGATCTGATGAGTTCAAGCGAGCAGCTCCTGACATCCTGAACAAACAAGACGTAAAACCCCTCTTGGAGCATAGGTGCATGCGACTTTCCGCCAACTTGTGTGTGCCTGGAATGTGGCCATTGTGGATTGCGAGGCGCTATCTGTAGCAAAAGTGCCGGCCGCAAACCTTATCGGGTGATCCAATCGGCACGACGATGCTTGAGACAGCCATCGTCAACGTTTGCGTCTTTCCAATCCCTCACCGCAGAGCAGTCATGTTAGACCTTTGTTCTGAGGATCAGGATGAGGATCGACCGATCCCGATTCAGGCACGTTGGACAAATGTTCGTCCCTTTCCCACGTTCGCGCTCTTTGACAGACAAAGGGATACATGAAAAGCGCATCATTTCTGCCAAGTCCCTTTGTCTTTCAACTTTACGCTGTCTTAACGGAACCAGCTATGATAGTGCCCTTTGACGTTCGCAAGAAGGGAGATGAGGAAGTTGAGAACAGCAAGACAAAGCATGACGCTGACTACTCATAGATAATCGTTTTTCCCACGTGAACAATGACTTTTCTCTCTCACTTTGTGTGAATTTGGTAGAGGTTCCCTTTGTCGTTACACATACTTTTACGGTACGCGAGCGCACGATGTCGACAATCCATGGGCGAAAGTATGTGTCAGCTCGAGGTAGACTGTGCATGAGGTTCTCAGGTACAGAACTGGAAGTCTGAGACAGCACAAAACGCACTACACTGATTTGCTGGGCTGCTTTTGCCAGATCAGAACACCTTTGTTCGGCATCGATTCCCTTTCATGTCATCCTTCCATTGTTTTTGTTTCCTTTCATACATCGAGCTCGCTAATCCGGAGCTATTGCAGTCCCTTCTACTGTGCCTTTGAGCTTTCGATTTACCTGTAAGGACTCGCCATTTCCGCTGGCTTGGTGCCCGAGTAGCTAAATAGTATAAAGTGAGGCGGTTCTGTTTGCTCAACATCCCCTGCATACCCCACCTTCGATTCTTCCCTCCACTCGACTTTTCTACTTGCTTGCATACGATGTCCGCTACCTTTGCAACAGAAAGCAACAACAAAGGCACATCTGCCGCAAGGAGGGTCTTCACTCGACCAGCCAACCTCCACCTTGCCTGGTCAACCACCAAAGCCATCGCTTCACCTTTCGGCCATTCATCGACATTTGCCTCGGCATCTTCTTCTCGAGTGCCGGTCACAGCTTCGAGCTCGACAAGCTCCAAGCCGCTTAGTTTACATAATTCTTCGCCGCTTGTTCGGATCGACAGACCGTTGCCTTCGCACCCGTACAGCTCCTTCGTCCCTCAGACCGAGGAGGTGTGGTCTAACGACATCAAGCCACGAGACTGCTCTTCTGCTCTTGACCGTCGGAATTCTCACTCACAGACCGAGCTGACAGCTATGAGTCGAAACAATGCCTCAGCCTCGAGTCTGAAGCGTGGCTACCTGACGTGGAAGAGCAATAGCGACAACTCTGGCAGAAAGGGCACACTGGGCGGTTTCGAAAAAGCTCTTCGTCGTCGACAAGCAGCTAAAGACACCTTGACACCCGCCAAGGACAGATTCGTTTTCGTCTGCTTATATCAGTCCGAGTCGAGTATCAAATTCAACATCCCATCGTATGACAAGCCCTCTTTCCCGAAATCGAACTTCGCATCGGAGCCGTTCCTGGCCAGTCCGGGAGCAAGCGACCCTTCAGCTTTCGACATCGATAATTTCGCGTCTCTCGTATCTCCACCAGTGCCTCTCAGCTTGAACGATCAAAGTCGTTGGGTTCCACCGTCCAGCTGGGACGTTTTCAGTACTGCCTTTGATGAGAGGGATGGTTCAAGCGGCCAGTCGTCGTCGGGATCCTCTGTTTCGGACACACTTCAGACACCCTCGTCTTCGCAGCCGGGTAGTCCGAAAGAGCGAGAGACGTTTCTCAATCTCATCTCTAAAAGTCGCAATGGCTCCATCACACACTCAAGTGGCAGTCTTCTGTTGCGACTACAGATCACTGCTGGTAGCACGGTCGAGATACAACCTTGTCCGACTGATGCCGACAGAGCGGCTCATTTTTGCGATAAGCAGCTCGCCGTCACCGGAAGAGTTGTCAGCAGACATGGTTTTGAGGAGATCAGCGAGCGAATGATCACCGTGTTCCTAAGCTCGCCCAACCTTGCAGAGCTGAACGAGTGGCTTTTTAGCATCGAAGACGCCATCACCTACCGCAAAGCCTCTGTTTCCGAAGCGTTTTCCCCTCGACCATCGGACAGCTCTATCCTCGACACCATACGTCAATTGGAGCAGCTCAGAGTCCGACGAGGTAGCAGCGAAGAGATTCTTCGAGACGAGTCATCTTCCCTGTGTGACAACAACGAGCTCCAATCGACGCCCATGATTGCCTCTCGCTCACTCCCTTCAGCTTTGCCCCGGCCAGCAACAGCCAGTCTTCCCCCATCTGGCATAATCAAGAGCGGCTCTGACTTTTCAACCTCAGCTTTCATCGACTATTACGCGGCCAAACCTGACTCGGCAACGACGGCAGCCTCCACCGCCTCTCCCGCTGCAGAGTACGATTTTGAAGATGCTTACTCCAGCATTCTCCAGCGCTACGCTGACTATGAGCTTTCGAGTCCGTTACAGAGGCTTCCTTCTGCTCCACTCGATGGATATGTAAGGCACGCGAGGTCAGGGTGCTTGGACGTGCCTGTGTCGCCATGCGACTCTGGCTTCGGTGAAGAGTATAGTTGGGATGGTCATCATGAAGAGCCGGGTAGTCCTCTGGACCCGTGGCTGATGCAGAGCGCTAGGAAGTCGTCAGCAATGCTGTTCAGCCCGGGTATAGGAGACTTTGCTGATGAGGCAGTGATGAAGATCTTTGCTGAAGGATTCAGAAGGAGGTCTTCGGCCTTTCATATGGAACTACCGGCCGATACTTAGGTTCACTTGTGGGATCGCCGATCTGTCGTCGTCATAATACACCGCAATGCATCTGTCGTTTCATCGTTTGTCTGACAGCCCACATGTTGTCGAGTACTGTCGCTATGCTGTGATAGCCTTGTTTTGTGTCCATCCTCATCGTGATTCCATAATCATTTCGTTACTGCCAATTTTGAGACCTCAATTTTAGCTAGCCCTTTTTGGGTCGCGAATTTTGACGTCGAGTGGTATTTCACACAACAACTCGGCGCCAAAGCTCCGCTTGAAAGCTTGACACTAAGCAACAGAATCACAGTTCGCGCCCAGACACTCCAACCCACAGATCCTACAACAGCCGTAGAAAGCATCTGAGCAACACTCCGATGGAAAGACGTTGGCGTTTCCTGTAGCCTACAACACTGACGATGTTTTTCACCAAAGACGGTGTTAGACCGCAGATTCAAGTTTCGCACGATGAAAGATTCTTCGCTTTGGTTCTCAGAGGAAAGGCAGGGAGACGACCCTTTACGTCGGCCTCACACTGTCGCCGAGGCAAGGAGGGAGGAAAGATCTCGCTTGGATGCAAACATGAATCTGGACCCTGCACATCTTGTTTTCCCTTCCTTGCTCCTTGCAGGTTAAGGAAAAATCAGGGTCTTTTCGCTGTCTCGCTTGGTGAACATTTGGCTTCGCTTCCATTGGTCCAGCGTCCAGGCTTTGGGGTCGATACAGTACGGAGTTGCTGGAAAGCCGGGGAATGCAAGATGAGCAGAAGTCTGGGTCGAACGCGAAGAGTCGCGACTTCAGAACGTGACGCGGTTGACGGCGAGCCATGGTGACCTCCTGAACGATGTTCTTTCACAAGTGCGAACAAGCTTGCAACGTGACAAGGTAGCCGAAGAAACCAGACAGAGAATGATGGAGTCACGTTCAAACACTTACACACAAACAAAACAGCGTTCGAAACCCAGTCCCGCAGACAGTATGGAAAAGCGCTTTGATCGGCGTCTGAGAGTTACAACGGCGAAGCGCGGCGGCGATTCAAGGGAGGGCAAGACTGTTTGACGTTTCAACTCCGTCATCGAGTCTCAGCTCCATCTAATATCGTGTCAACATCTCATCGGGCTGTCAACCATCCCTACTAATGGCAGATCTCGTCGAGGCAAACATCGACACTGACACTCTGTAGCTCGCGTATGAGCTCCAAGCCACTCCTTCACACCATCACCGAGGCATGCTGTCCAAGCGAGGGTCCAAAGCAGCGCTTACCAAGCGAGATCCAAGGCTCGGCGATGTGATGTCAGGAGACTCAAGTGGACCCTTTCGAAACGTGATGCCTCTCACAACAACACCACGCGTCTCTTCGGCCGCCAAGACGAGATTCGCGTTCGCGTAACTATCATCGAGTAATAGACCGCCACACTGTCAAGGCCGAGGTGAGGGGTTGCTGCGCTAGAAGACGTCGTTCGAAAGAGAGATCTTCTGAGATGCAAGGAGGTCTTGAGAAGGGTCTTAAGCGCGTGCAGTGAATGTGTGAGCTTATCCGCTCTTTGCACTCAATCTGGGCAGAGTGAGCATTAATAGGCGAGATGCTGTAGCACCTCCTTGCATGATGGGTTTCTACACGCGGAAACCTGACTGGTGTCGCAGATCCAATCAGTCGGAACGGCCATCTTGATATGATTCGAAATGCAAATCAGGCGATCAGGTCCTCGTCCCTTTCTCGAAGCATTGGCGAGATGAGACAGCTGCAGCTTGTGTGTGGCTGTGGACGCAGGGCAAAAGCAACGCAGCAGAGAAAACAGCTGATCGTACATTCAACCCGCGCTTCGCACTGCGTCGTTCAGCCCCGTCGCCGTCCATCGTCTCGTCCAATGAGAGGCCTGATTGGAGCCAACAGGATAACCGTCTGCATGCAACTCTGTCCACGCAGTGCAGTGCAGCTCTTTACGGCTCTTCAGCCTGTGCTCCTGCTGCAACCCTTGCACTTGTAAGCCACCATATTCACGAACGGCACAAGCAATGCTGACATGACCCAAGCAAGAGAGCGGATGTTGCAAACCGAGAGATGACGAGCCAATGACGTTGGAGATGACATTGGAGTGATAGAGGTCGCTTTTCGAAGACAATGAACTGGGATCAGCGCTCCCTTTGTCATGTGTCAAAGAGCTAATCCACGTTGGGTCTCGCGACACGATGGAGGCGGAGACAATGAGATACGGATTGGTTTCCAAACCATCGTCGATCCGGGCTGTGCGGACTGTCAATTGTTGCCGGTCTATTCAAACTTGGCATTGTCGGCACGGTGGAGTGTTACCTTGCCATCATCGTCTTTTCTCTCTCCGACGATTCGAAGTTCGCTTAGCCCGCTTCTCCGGGTCTAAGCCTCGCTTGTTGGAAGCGAAACCCAATTTCCCTTTGGAGGTGTTGGTCTCAGAAAGGAGACGCGTCGTATGGCGAGAGAGCGCGATCGTTCTCTTTCTCTAGTGCCGGGCCAAGTCGATGGCTGCTGCTGCAAGCCACTCAAATCTGCAGCCAAGCATGCAATGCAAGCACATCGTGACGATACGTTGTCTCCATTGTTCTGTGCTATCAGCAGCTGACGACGCATCCATGGACATGAGTAAGCAACGAGTTGATAAGCGAGCCTAAGGGTCATGGTGGACATACAAACTAGATCCCTCGCAAGAAGCGACCACGGCCTCTAGCTGTCACCGAGGAACGCCGCGCTGACAGGACAAAGAGTGGCCAGACTGAAGCAAGGGATACAAGAAGAAAGGAGAGGACAGAGAGGCCGGAAGGTCGAGGCACAAACAACACGGCAAAGAGAAGCAACCCCTGGCATGCTGTTACAAAAGAGGGCTTGTTCGTGTTCGAACAACAGGAACCGGGACGTTTAGTAACAGTGAGATTGGCAAGAGGAACGTGCTCGTTGCAGAAATGAGATTTGGCGTTCTCATGCTATCCGTCGGGACCGATTTGGTGTTCCTTTGTGTTGGCTCGATTTGGCAGGTCCGCAACGTTGGGCTGGGCTGCTGTTGTGTTGCTTTACCATTGTCGGGACTTTCTGCCTGCGCTACGGCGTGCTTGCAATCGCCCCGACGTTGTCTACGTCCTGCCTCCCTTTCGCCCTTGGCTGCACTTGAGCTGCAAGCAGACCTTCTCCCCACAGCGCCAGCGCCTTGCTTCCTCATACTGCATCTCCGCTTTACACTCCGCCTTGCCGCCACCTACAGTTTCGATACGGAGGAATCTTGGGCGCATGCTTTCCTTGGGCCTTCCGTTCAAGATAGTCCGTCATGGTCCCTGATTAGCATCTTGACAGCGTCGGGCTTCGAAGTGGGAGCCGGGCTTTGAGCGTTGTATGCTTCCACCGATCTCAGTTTTCCACCGGATCGACGCCAGGAGACAATGAGCCCATCTTGCCTCTTTGGGCCTATCAGAGCTTCGTGAACCAAGCTTGTGGTCTATCGCTGCCTTCTCATCAGCCCAGCTTACTTGCTCGTGTCACGAACCTAATCGCAACCGCACGCACCTCTTGCCCAGCTTCAGCCGAATGTCGCAACTGTGACAGCTCTTGAGCCTGTGTCCTCTCCCGCCCGCCATCTCGCTGCCCGTACAATTGCCGTACATGCTTGTGTCCCTTTATGCCATTGATGTAGGCTTACCGGTTGGGTTCCGAAGTCTGGGTCATCCCTGCTGCTGAGCCCCTTCTTCTGCAACTGCACTGCAGCTCGAAGTGCCCTGCACTAAGCTGCATGCTTCACAGGGCTCATCATCAACTTGTTCGGAAAGCTTAGCCTATGCTGTGTGCTTTTCCCTGTACTCCATGCTATGATTCGGTTAGCTCTCGCCTCGCTGCTCTGCAGGTATCAGCCGCCCTATACTCGCCCCCATCATCTTCAGATAACATATAACCAGCCCATCCTTGACGCTCACTTTCGATACCAGTATAGCCCATCATCTCATCTTCCTACTCCTAGCCCCCAAGACACCTTCGTCTCTGTCTCACCTCTACACATATTCTGTTCACAATGACATACAATCTCTCATCACGATTCTCAGACTCGACCATCGCCTCTGCATCTTCTTCTTTCAGCAAGATCTCGTATGCTAGCAGCGCCTCTTCCGTCGAGGAGTCTCTCTTCTCTTCCTTCGACAACATCCCCAAACCCCCACCTCGCACATCTTCCATCACTCTGAACAGCACGAAGAACTACTCCACCTCCACCAGTCTTCAACGCGAGCGCAAGAAGCCAGCTCCACTCCAACTCGCCTCTTCCAACCGCTCTGCATCCTCCCCTTCCTCGTCGAGCGACGAAGAGTCTTTCCACAGCTGCTCTGACATCCTTCGCAAACGCAGCAGCACAAAGCGCTGCTCTCTACCCAAGTGCTTTTGCGGTTCGTCCGTCCGAGCCTCCACCTCATCACGCAGCATCGAGATCTACTGCTCGACAGAATGTGCTCGTCAAGATGCGCTTTACGCACTCGAAGGTCGTTCACCCATTCCTCCAGTCCCCTCCGCGCCTTACTCAGATGACGACGAGGATGAAGATTTCCCAGTAACACCTACGAATGCTTTTGTCCCATCACCGCCTCGAACTCCCGCTGCCAAGACTCGAACACTTCTAGCCGCTCGCAGTCCATCGCTGATGAAGAAGATGACAGGGATCGGTGCAAGCCATTACAGACGGATGGAAGCATTGGGTCTGTACGATGTGGAGACACCTACTAGGCCTTCTAAATCGAGCCCTTTACTGGAGCCGATTGATCTTATGGTTGCACATTCCCCCTCCAGCAAGTCGAGCAATCTACCCCTGTGCAGAGGCGAAGAAGGTGAGGAGGAAGATGATCTAGACTTCAATCCAAGAAAAACACTATTCTTCCCGGTGCCAATCTATATGGGATCTCCCATTCAATCATAGAGCTTGAGAGTCATTTCGCATATCACTTGTATTTGTATCTTCCATTGTCACCTCAATAGCATCTTTGCCATCTCTAAGTACCAGACTGAGTCCCTGAGCTGCGATGAGACGTCTGACAGTCGTTGAAGCCCATGTCGAGGTCCGTTGACAGCTGAAGTGTGAGGCTAACTTATGGCTTCAGCGCGAGATTGAATCCGCAATCCGTAACCCGCAGTCCGAATTTCCAACTTCACTTTTTTGTTTCAGCTCCACTTTCCAGCTTCTTCCCACACTTGTTCTAAGCACTTTCTTCCCTCAGCACAGATACCATCGCAATACATATATACCTAGCTGAGTGCTCTCCCGCACAAGCGAAGCCTGAAACATATCACAATGGCAGGCACACGTTTCGCGTATGTTCGCAACTTTGAACTACCCGATTCCGTCATCCCTTCGACCTATCTCGTTGTCCGTATCGATGGTAAAGGTTTCCACAAGTTCTCCGCACTGCACTCGTTTCACAAACCTAACGATCCTCGTGCTCTGGAACTTATGAACGAATCAGCACGATATGTCATGTCTTCTCTGAAAGGTCATCTCTCTCTCGCATTCGGTGAATCAGACGAATACTCCTTCCTCCTTCGCAAGTCTACAACTTTATATAACAGGAGAAACAGCAAGATTACGACCCATATCGTTTCACTCTTTACCTCAGCGTACGTCTTCAACTGGCCAAAGTATTTTCCGGATAAAGAATTGAAACAACCGCCAAGTTTTGATGGGAGGATGGTGGTATACCCAAGTGAAGCAATAGTAAGGGATTATTTCAGTTGGAGACAAGCAGATACACACATTAACAACCTGTATAACACTGTATTCTGGGCATTGGTGCTTAAAGGAGGCTTGACGGAACAACAAGCGACAAAAGAGCTAGAAGGGACAATAGCAGCGGATAAACACGAAATACTGTTCAGCAGATTCCAAATAAATTATGAAAAGTTAGATCCTATGTACAGGAAAGGAACGACGCTCGTTTGGACCCCTGGTTCTTCACAGATGGATGTGACACCGGGAATGGCAGAAGAAGAGAAGGAGGAGGAGGAGGCGGGACAACAGGTACTAGCGAATGCAAAGGATGAGAAATTGAGGTTGAAGTTAGAACAGAGAAAAGGAAAAGGAGCGGCAAGAGCAGCAAGAAAACAAGAAAAGAAAGACAAAAAAGCTCAATTGGCTATATTGACAACTTTGCATTGTGACATTATTGGCGATGAATTCTGGAATCCTGTTGATTCGAGTAGTGGTGTTACACAGTCACTTGACGGGTTATCGATATCGGAACGAAGCGCTGGAAACGGGGAAGAAGCGAGGACAGCGGAACCATGGAATAATCCATCACGCTTCAACGGAGCTGGACTTGGAGTGACTGTATTTATAGATTGAACACAGACTGTAGTCACATTTGGGACAGGGCAACAATGGTGATCGTGATACGTTCGTGACATTGCAACTGTTTTCGTGCCTGAATCGGCTGGTCATGATATAGTTCTATTGAATCTATGTGATGCATGGAGGCGGATCACCAATCGAAAGCCTCCGTATGCAAGTACAATTCCTCAATGTCCGTATCTCCCTTCAAAACGTGAGACCATTGCAGCTTGCTAATACTATTCGCTGTCTCGCTAAGCATACTTGCTGGACCACAAACCGCTACACCAATACTCCTGCTACTCGTCTTCTGATCGTCTACAAAGGCTTTCACAATGCTTGGCACCTCCGCTCTCTCCTTGTGGAACCTAATAGCTTTGGAAAGCGACTCTGACGAAGAGGTGTTACTGAGACCAACGTCCTTCTCTTCAGGTGTCCCACCTGTGGAACGGGCACCTTCTCGGCAATATACGTCAAGAGAAGCGTCTACGCCAAGACCACGTAAATGGTCAATTATAGGTCGTAGAGATGGTTCAAAAGCATCATATATTCGCATTGACTGAATAGCCCAATGCACGCTAACTTTCCTAGTAATGCTATTGCGACTTCCCGATCGAGCAGCAATACAAAGACTCATCAGAGCAGGAAGCACCGAAGTCATTCCTACTCCTCCAGCAATCATCAAATCCGCATGATAAGCCGCAGGATGAAAAGGTGAACCATAAGGTCCATCCAAAGCAACCTTTAACTTTGTCGACAATTTTCCTTTCACTTTCGGTTGCATCATCAACTTTTCCCAAATCTTCCTCGTCAATCCCTCCCTTGCCTTGAAGTAGAAGATGAGGTGAGAATCTACGTTGCCATCAGGCGAAGGGAGATTTGCTACAGTAAAAGGATGTGTCTGATATGGCGCAGATTTGTTCAATCCTGGAAAGCGCAAGAAAAAGTGTTGACCTGCTTTCCAATCCACCGGAGCAGCAACTTCCAACTTTAACGATCTCTCCTCTTCATCCACCATTGTAACTAATCCTTCAACGCCTGTAAACCTACTAATCCTCGCACTATTCGCAAACTTGAACAATACATGAAAACCCCATACCCCAACACTTGGCCATAACCAGCTCCATGAAGTCAACATATCTCTTGTGTGCATGAAATAGAAGACCAAGAACAAAAGAATTGTCAACACGTGCTGGAAGACAAAGAATTCATACGACATTCTCCTAAACCAACCGAAACTCGATACAACCAACCAAGCCAGGAACGCCAAAGCAACAGTTCCAGTCCACCAAACTTTGTCGTAATAATACCAAGCTTTCAGATTCGAAAATCCTCCATCGTGAACTGGTTGCCAAAGGAAAGGAATTGTGTGGACGAGAGAGAAGAAGAGAATGACGCGAGCTGTCCATTGATGATAGAACTGAAGCTTTTCGTGACTGATACCCGTAAGCAAGGTAAGAGGGTTGAACTTGAGCCCGAACGCAAAAAGCCATGGGAAGAAAGCATTGGCGATCATTCCAGCGCGTACGCCGAGTGGAGTACTACCCCAGACCACAGTGGGTCTGTAGTATGGCTTTACTGCAAAACACCAGGCGGTGAAACCAATAGTTGGGATTGTGATGGCGAGAATGTTACCAAGGGAGGGAAAGTGGTCAGCGGAAACGATGTCACTGAGGATTGTGCGGCGAGTAAAGATTCGTTCGGGTCGATAGTAGCCGATGCCTCTGCAAAGTGCTGCGAGGGTGCGATAACCAGGTATTGAGAGGACAAGAAGCGAGAGTCTAGGATTAGAGGTATGGCGGAGGCGGCTGATGAGCGAGCGCAGGATGACGAGGGCGAGCAAAGAGAGTAGAATCCAGGTGGTGATACGACTGTACTTTTCCATCTCGTAGTAGCTATCTTTGCCAGCCATAGCAGCTTTTTTGAGCGCCGAAGGAGGTCGACAACCTGGTCCGACCATGCCTGGTTTCCAGACACAGCCGGGGATCTCTTTGTGTCTCTTGAGAAGAGTGTGGTCCATCGTGCAGGCTACTCTACCTTCGTGAGCCGAACAGAATGTAGGTCGTCGGAATGGGAAGAGATTGATGATGCTCGCAGGGTATGGAGTGATTCAGGAAAGTGCTTGAGCTATAAAGGTAGTGATGCGAAGTCTGTTTGAGAATCAGCAAGAAGGTACAGTAGATGGATGGGAGAATGGAACCCTGGAAGATTCTCTCGGCTCCTTTCTGTGCTGTCGACCTCTTTGTGTCGATGTCGTTTGGAGTGGCCGAGCCTCGTTCAGCGCCGCTTTGAAGTTTAACGAAGCATGGAGGGACGTAGGATGTGAGATGTGCACATCTCATCGTCGGATGTCTCAACGAAGGCAACCGGTCAAGATTGGACGTTTGGCAGACCAAAAAAAGGCTCCGAGCATGACACGCTCGCACTGCAAGAAGAACTCTGCCAAAAACGCGCCGAGCTGTCGATCCCAGTTCTTGGCAAATTAGCCTCGACCGCGTGTCTGTATTCCGCCGACTGCCTGTGCTACTGTTCCCACACATCTTGAGCTTGAGCCCACTGTGGAAAAGGAGTCGCAGGGCTTCCACGACCGATGCATAGACGAACATTCGCTATTGGGGCATGAGCTCAGCGTATCCGGCAAGGCAGCATGAGAACTGATGTACTGTATTCAAGGGAAGCTTCTCAGTAGGTTATCGACGGCATCTTGAAAGAGAAGGGAGACAGAAAGCGTCCGAGAGGCAGCGCCAAGGCTTTGTCTTGACGACACGCGGAAACAGCGCTTCGGATGGTTTTCTTGCGCACTTCCCGGCCATCGATCTGGTCAGGCTCGCATCTCCATCGGGAGCATCGATCTGCGCCGAGCACTGGTGATCCGACACTCCTTCTACAGTCAAATACTCAGCTTGGTCCTCGGATCGAAACCCCACAAACCCCGCACAACATCACCAGAGCGCTCTGACGCATCATGACATCTGGAGATACAAATATGGCACTGTTCCACTCGGGTCTCACTTACGAGCCTCAAATATAGCACATGAGGAAACAGCCTGTGGCGGCAAGGAACAGTCGAATGCTCGAAGTTGCATAGTCAGAAGTAGGTACAAAATCTATGATAAACAAGCTCTCTAATCGAGAACGTGGTACTTCTCCTTCTTCAGACGAGCACCTCCAGTTTCGAGTGGCTGCTCGAACCTTGTCGTGGGTCGGTATCTCCTCAAGTATGGTGCAGCAGTCTCTTCGAGTGTGTCAGGGGTAATGGCTAAGTCGGCCCAGCTCTTAGTGCCAGGTGCATCGGGCTTGTCGTCAATGTATCGTCGCACAACCTCGTCAGGCGAGATCATGGGCCACCATGCAAGGTCAGCGATCTTGGCTGCCAGCTTGAAGGCGAACTTGGGTGTGTTGAGACCAGGCTTGACCAACGAGGTGAAGGTGAGAGACTCGACGAGTTGCAAGATCTGGCCGATGGTGTATTCCTTGGGGCCAGCAAGCGAGAAAGTCTGACCCATCGATGTGACATCAGCTTCAAGCATCTTTTCAAGAGCGTGAGCGACGTCGAGCGAGTGGACGGGACGCATCTTGGTCTGACCGTGGTTGACACGCCATGCGTAAGGGTAGACGGCCATCTGGTTCAAGAAGCGGTCCTCATGACCCCACATGGTACCAGGACGCACGATGGTGGCGCCCTCGAAAGCACGCTTAACGGCAGCCTCACCTTCCGCCTTGGATCGAAGGAAAGCCGAGGGTGACTCGGCATCAGCGTTGAGGTGCGAGACGTGGATCAAGCGGCCAACACCAGCAGCCTCGGCGATTTGGGCGATGCGCTGAGCGCCGGTGACATGAACATCGTTGAAGGTGAAGTTCTTGGTCTCGTAGTGTCGTCCAGTCAAGTTGTAAACCACGTCCGAGTGTCGAACGCACTCCTCGATCTGCTCATCGTTCCTGAGATCCCATTCCATTGGCACGACCTGTCCGAGATCTCCCATGACCTTCAAGTGCCTCTTCTCGTCCTCATCACGGTAAGGAATGATGACTTGCGAACCCTTCTGTGCGAGTCGGTTGACAACGTATCGTCCGAGGAATCCGGTGCAGCCGAAGACAGTCACAACGTGTCCCGAGACCGACGATCTATTTGGAGCAACGACAAAGTGAAGAGAGTGTCAGCGTTAGTTCCGTCAGAACCTGATGCTCTCCCGGTTTGATTCTGCTTCTGCATTCAACATTGCTTGCTATGTCCGACTGCCAATATTGTTAATGATCCGAATGGCCTGTGCGGAGCACTTCACTTTTTCACCCTACCGCCAAGTTCCTAGCTTTGAGTACTTACCGACCACCTCCGTAAGGACCAGACTTGATGATAGGCTTGCCAGTCTTTCGGTTGATAGTGAGATCGTGAATGTTGCGAGCCTGAACCGTCTGGGCACCGCGAAGAAGTGAGGATCGGGCCTCAGATCGCAAGACGGAAGAAGCAGCCTGCGCGGCGCTAGTTCCGACAAGGTGGACCATCTTTTAGTGCTTCTCCTATGGTCTAAATGCGTCGAGATGTCGGAATCAACGAAGTAAGGTATAGAGGTGCCGCAAAGGTAGACTGGCGTGGCGAAGATGGCGATGCGACCAAACGTGGAGAAGGATGGTGATGAGAAATGCAAGCTTCTCACTGGCCGCTGTGTGAGTGCGAGCTGTGGTGAGCGCCAAATCTCGAAATCTCGAATCCGAGCGCATGCGATCACCACAAAGACTCGCCTGCTGCCGCCGAATTTGTTCAACATTCACTCACCATGGAGTGTCTTCTTCTCACACGTGATGCGTGGACTCGTGCGAAAATGATGAAAGATTCGGATCTCAATTGTCAGGTCACACATTTCACACAAAGAAGAATTGACCTGGTGACCCGGCATGGACGAGGCATGGATGAATTGTTCGATAGGATGCAGTCTCATACATCCACCAGCGACCACAACATCATGCACGCTACAGAACGATATGGGGACCACGTCTGAGCGAGCGCCTTCATCTCGTCTGGACTGAGGTATTGTCCGCCCTTGATTTTATTGCCTTTGCCTCGATGCTCAAGCACCTGACGACTGAGTCCATGCTCACTGCTGATCAGATGATCGAGCGAGCTTTCAGCCGCTTCCTCCTCTTTGAACGCAGGTTCTGGCTTGGGCATGACTTCTGTTTGGGCCAACAAAGGTACCTGGTCTCCTTTCTCTTCTGTCGGTTCCAAGAATCCCTCCGACGCCTCTTGCTTCGGCACTTGCCCTTTCTTATCTGGTTCTTCCTCTCCATCTTCCTCGCCCGGCTTGCGCTTCTTTACACTAATCCTGGGACCACGAGCATCACTCAGAAACAGATTGATCATGCCTTTCTGGATACCGAGATCTGCGCAAGGGAGAATATCTGGCTTGCGCATGGCGAACATCAGGATCATTTCGCTTGTCCACCGACCGACGCCCTTGATCTTGCTAAGCTCGGTCACGCAAGCCTGCTCATCATCCAGCTCCAAGATCTTGCGAATGTCCAAACGTCCGTCTACGAACCGTGCAGCAAGGTCTTTGACATATTTGATCTTGGCATAAGACAGACCTGCAGCGCGAAGATCAGCGTCGTCTGTACGCAAAACCATCAATGGCGTAGGGAATGGCCACGACTCTCTTGGGAAGTTGACAAAGTCGGGCTTCTCCGGCATCGAATCGGAATAGAAGTGACGACAGAACTTGTACAGGACGGACCTTGCAGCAAGCCATGAGATTTGCTGTCCGAGGATAGACGTGGTGACAGTCTTGAACAAATTGAGATCCTTGCTTTCGGATGATGAAGCGTCCAGCGCTTCTTCGTAGCAGCGAATGGGAACCTTCTGAAACAGGCGTTGGAAGCGGCGGTCCGCTGAACAGAGATGTGCCTTGGCCGCCTCGAGATCGAATGGAAGAGCAGGAAAAGGAACAGTTGTGCGTGTCAAGCAGTCTTCCTCAGTGGCATCGTGTGGAATAACAAAAGGCTCTTCTGGCGCCTTGGCTTTAGCGGATCGTGCGGGTTTGGCTGCCTCTGTCTTGGGCTTTACTAGAGCTACAGCTGGCACGACTTCGACTCGTGATCGTTTCCTCGGGCTGTTGACGACTTTGCCAGGTGTAAGCTCGCTATCAGTCGCCGATCGCTGAAGGCCTCGTTTCGCAGATGCTGTGCGAGTGGCAATCGATGCTTTTGTGGACGGGCCGAAAGAGGCGGTCAGGGATTTGGCGGGAGTCGCCGAGCGAGATCTCGTGAGTACCATGGCAGCTATCGTGCTCTTCAAAGACCCAGGTTGACGACCGAGAGTATCAAGAGAAGGATAATGGTTCGTGGATAGAGTTGATGTCGAGGAGGCAAGGCTAAGATGTACACAAAGTGGCAAGTGCGGGGACCAAACGCCCCTCGCGGATAGATTGCCGTCAAAAGTCTTGATCTGAATGCAGGGTCTGCTGCCGCTCGATGAGAAAACTCAGCTGCTTGGACAAATCGGTGATACTTCTGGCTCTCTTTCCCGATCCAAAGCCATTCCAAAGCATCTGCTCGACCCTGGAAAAAGGCACAAGAGGACAGACGTGCAAGATGGCTTCAAATTTTCAAATGGACTGTCAAGGGATCAGTTACAAAAACTGAAATGCAATGTATTCAAAAGTTGGAACTGGTTCAAATTGAATTTTGGATTTTCGCGAAGAAAGGGAACAGCGAGAGAGAAGAAGCAAAGCGAAAAGGTGAAGAACGAAGCAAGCAAAGAGAGCGCGCTCTAAGAAGAGCGAGACAGAAGACACAGAGGATTCTTCTGCTTGCGCGTGTCAAAGCTGCCGTGTGCAACTTCTTCTTCTTGGTTGGCCTGTACTTTGCAAAAACCGATATCAAAAGACCTCTTACCACCATCCTCGACCATATCCTTTGGTGTCCGTAGCAACCCCGTCATCGTTGCTGCAATAGGACCCTCTTCTTACCTCCTCCCGTCATCTCCAACGACCTCAGCCCAACCATTCAGCATCGACCCCGTCGCAATCATGGCTGAAAAGTACGACTTGACACAGACCTTGCTGCCGTACCTCGACAGGCATCTTGGTCTTCCTCTCCTTTCGCACCTCGCTGGCTCCGGCATCTTCTCCGAGACCGACATTGCCAAAGCTCAATATGAACTCGCAAAGAACACTTCCATGGTCGACTATGCACTTCAGCTTCACGAGCAGGCTTACCCCAACCAACCCGCGCCAGCTGAGATCGAGAAGCAGCGAGAGACTGCTATTGCATTGAACGACAAGCTCGGTTCGGAAGTTGACCATGTTCTCAACGTCATTCAAGATCCTAGCGTTGCCTCTGCTTTGAAGCAGGACAAGACACAAAACTTGCAGTGGCTCGAGGAGAAGTACAATCTTACCAGCGAGCAGATCAACGCCCTTTACCGATACGGATACTTCCAGTTCAACTGTGGTAACTACGGCGATGCTTCCTCCTACCTCTATCATTTCCGCGTCCTTTCCACCGACCCCGCCCTCACCATGAGCTCCCACTGGGGTAAGCTCGCCAGCGATATTCTTGTCGGAGAGTGGGAACAGGCACTCAGCGAGCTCAAGCTCTTGCGAGAGCAGATCGACTCTTCCGCTGCTCATGCTACCGCTTCTTACGCCTCCTCCTCCAACGGCACCGCACAGGCTGACGACTTGACTCAGGAAGGTCTCTTGAAGAAGCGCGCATGGTTGCTTCACTGGGCTCTTTTCATCTTCTTCAACCACCCTCAGGGCCGTGAGCAGTTGGTCGAGATGTTCCTCTCGCCCGTCTACCTCAACACCATTCAGACCACTTGTTGGTGGTTGCTCCGATACGTTGTCGCCGCACTTCTCCTCTCGCGACGAACAACGCGTGTTTACATGGTTCAGCAGCCCGCTCCCGCTACCTTGATGGCCTCTGCATCAGGTGCCAACGTCAGCAAGCTCAGCCCACAGCAAGCCATCAAGGACATTGTCAACATCATCGACTCCGAGTCCTACCGTCTCGCTGGCACCGACCCTATCGTCGACTTCCTCTCCAAGCTCTTTGTCGACTTTGACTTCGAGGCAGCACAGGAGCAGCTCACCCTTGCTGAACAGGTTGCAGGTAAGGACTTCTTCCTAGCCGACTTCAAGGATGAGTTGGTCGAGGCCTGCCGTGTTGTTATTTCAGAAGCTTACTGCCGCATCCACTCCAAGGTTGACATTGCCGACCTTGTTAAGCGACTCAACCTCTCCAAGGAGGATGGTGAGAAGTGGATCGTTAACTTGGTGCGCGATACCCGTGCTGATGCCAAGATCGACTTCAAGGAGGGCATGGTGTTCATGAACCCAACACACCCTCCCATCTACCAGACCATCATCGAAAAGACTCGTGGCTTCACCTTCCGTACGTCGGCGATGGGCACAGCTATCGACCGCAAGGCACACCCACCTTCGCTTAACAACACACACAACCTCAACGGCAACGACAAGCGCGGTGGTGCAGGCGGCCGCGGTGGCCGTGGTGGTCAGCGCAACCAGGGCGGTCGAGGAGACCGATCGCAGCACAACAAGAACGACGAATCGAAGCGCGAGGGAGAGTCGACAGCGCCTGTCGCAGAGACCCAACAGCCAGCGCAAGCCGTTGCCGCCAACTAAGTCGTCTTGCTTGCACCCCTTCTCATCCTTCATCCCAAAAAGCGAAGCAAGTTTAGCGGCAAGGGAACATAGCATCGTAATTTCATAGCTTGCCTTGTCGCTGACGCCATTTCGCCTTGCGAGTCCTGATTTGAAATGGTTCTGCTCGCTATCGCATGTTCTTGATGACCTCGACCATTATGTAGATTATACGCAGCGCATCATCAAAAACTCTGTTTCGTACATCTTGCAGGCCCTTTCTGTGTCCATTGGCGAGACTGTGACGACGTAAGCTCAGCGCAGCGGTGCCGCTCTGAAGCTGATACAGTATGAATGCCGGTACGCATCCTCATAAAGGGAGAGCTGGCGTCGGCAATACTATGATATGAGCCGAAAATGAAAGAAGCCTGAGAGAAAGAAAGGGGCAGACGTCCGCGGACGAAGGTTTGGCTTCGAAATAGAGGCGTGGTTTCAGGTGAGATATGTAACGCGACTTCCAACGGGAAGATATGTTAGCAGACTGCGGAAGCAACCCTTCCGAACTTGCATGAATATCCTGGACAGGTGCAGCATGGCATAGAGTGTGCTTGTGAAGTCGCTGGAAGGTCATGAGTGCAGAAAGCTCACTTACGACAATGGTGAAGCATGCCAAGCTGTTCGCTTAAAGATTCACTTTCCGACCACTGACTTCTGATTTCGCAATACGTCTGGCGCAGCAGACCATCCTGATACACTATTCTTCAAAATGGCGGTTACGTCGCCGGTGTTTCGTACCTCCCCCACGTTCAACCCTGAACGAGATTGAACGTGGTCGCATAATGTAGCGTATATATTGCTGGTCGTCCCGTGCCGTGGCCTACATAGCGCTTTGTGCAACCACCATTTCAGCGACACACACAAACACTATTCCCGGTTGGCGTGTTGGTCTGCAATATCTTATTGGCTTGGCAGAGGGTGCAGCACGTCAGACAGGTCGTCCCTCTCCTTAAGTATCGAGGAAGGTCTTGAGACTCCCACCAATTCGCACCTGGTCTTGGCCTACAAGATGCCTAACGACTCAAGCCCACCCCATCAAGATGAGACAACACCTCTGCTCTCGTCTTCCCACCTTCGAGCCAGTACAGCACCCCTGACACGTCGTCGACGATCCTCCGCATTCCTCTGCTTTCTCTCCGAGCCCGAGGACAGAGACGGTGAAGAGTATGACACATACTATCGCGAACGCACCATCTGGACTGTAGTGACACTCAACGTGATCTACTATGTGGCGATCGGTCTTTCCAATGCGTTCTATATCGAGCTTATCCAAACACTGTCCTGCGCCGAGTACTACTATCAGTCAAGTACCAACACTTCGCCTGGCGTACCCTCGCCATTCCCAGCCCTTCCAGCCGAAGGCGACCCGCTCGCGCTGTGCTCAAATGCATACGTCGATAAGCGCACGAGTCAGATCGCAACCTACATGAACACGTTCAGTAGTCTCACTGGATGCTTGGCTGCACTGGTGCTCTCCAAAAAGTTGCTTCCACGATTCACGCGAAGGACTGTGTTCATTACTACAGTAGCCATAGCGCTAGCGTTCTCAGTGATATTGACAACAATACCAACGCATTATTCATTTGATCCAAACATTCCGTCCACTTCAACCATGCATCCCACTCTTGTGTTGCATCTTCTTGTTGCGCTGTACATTGTTGGTGGATTGCTCGGCGCACCACAGGGGTCGATAACACTGATCACCAAGGTAATTGTGCTGGACGTTTGTAAGGAGGACGAGAAGACGTCTGGATTTTCAATGACTCTTGCTGGGAACACGCTTGGTGCAGCAATTGCATCGGTGTTGTTGCGAGTGGTTTTACCAGCTTTGAAGACGAACTTCAGCATACTCCATCACGCAGGACCGTTTTCGCCGTACTGGATGATGGCAGGTATGTTCGCCATTGATTTGATCCTGGTTGTATTGCTACTGCCAGAGACCAAACCCAAACCAAAGGATGTTCCCGGCCGATTCTCGAACGATCATAGCATTGTTGAGCACAACAGCGAAAGGCAGCCGCTCCTTGCTTCTGGCGCACAATCCCATCCGTCTCGCTCCACGGTGTTGAAGGACATCTGGATCTCTACCAAGGATCTTCTCAGTCCATTTGGCTATCTTCTCCCCTATCAACCACATCCAGGCGCCAAACGAGACTACAAACTTCCCATCATGCTCCTTGCGATGCTATTCTGCGACAGCATTTCCATGATTTGGTCCAATCTCGTCGTCTTCTGTTCCACGCATCTTCATTTCGGTCCTAAAGAAGTCACCACTCTACTTGGTCTTCTTGGTGCCACCAAGGGTCTCTACAGTCTGTTCGGCCTTCCATTCGTTGTAACTCAAGTGCGCCGCATCGTCAAGAAACGAATGCGGGAAGAACTTGTCACCACCACATCAACATCAAGTCTCGAATCCATCCCTTCCGAAATTCGTCTAGCTAAACGAGAGCAATCGGTGATCATCACTGATAAGATTGTTGCTGTCTGGGGATTGATCTGCGATATCATCGGATTTGTACTCATGGGCATAGCGGCGGCAAAGTTATCCTCGGGCGGAATTTATGGCAGTACGATTCTACTGCTCTTTGCAGCAGGTGCGTTCCCTGCCATTCAGGCATTGAACGTGGATTACTTTTTGGCGCAGGATAGACCAGCAGAGGATCCAGTTGCGGCTAGAGATGCATTCTTGGGATTCGTCGATCTGCTTATGACGGTGGCAACGACGTTCGTACCATTCTTGAACAACACGATCTATTGGTGGTCGATCGATCATGGATTTCCGGCATTGGTCTTTTTTGAGACTGCGGTATTGTCTTTCATTTCGCTATGTCTTGTGGTATCCGTCGGCTTGGTTGTCAAGTGAAAGGATGAAGGAGACGATGCAGGTACGAGTGCCGCTGTCTCATCTTCTTATCTTTTTACCATACACAGTGCTGTATATGACAACGCAGCAATCCAGCACAAATCTGTACATATATCATAATTTCAAATCATCAACATTCACATTCAGCCGAAAAGCGAAGCGGTAAAGCCATTTGACAGAACGGAACGAGTGAATGCCTTTTGGCCCACAGCAACATTGCTGCCGCATCTCACAAACGAACGAGCATATCGTCTGTGTGAGAAGAGCTCAAACCCCTCGCGTGAAGGTGAGCGAGCGAAATGCGACCATGATGTCCGCGGCTTTCAGGATCGACTTTTTGAAGGTTGCTTTTGTTCTTCCTGCGGTATTTGACGCGATCGCAATGGTAGGAATTCTTCTCTTATCTGTTACGGCACCGGAAGCCACTCTTCCGACCCCGCATGAAATCTAAATCATCGGTCACAAGAGCATCCACCGCTCAGGGTCTCCATCAGCGCTCCGGCTTTGTGTGTGCGGGAGACTGGCATGTTCTGCCTTCGCAATTGTGCATACGAAATACCCTCAAATCGCTCGCTCCCTTTTTCTCTGAAAGGCTCAAGACGCCGCGACCCTGGCTAAGCCCTTCCCCTCTGTGACTGTTACCGATCCGAGGGACTGGTTGTGTTCAGAGGACTCTCTTCTTCTTGGTCACTGACAACTTTGTCGAATACGCTGGATACCGTCGAGGACAACCCATTCTTCTCGGATACGACCACCACCTTACCTGGCCAAGTCTCGTACCTTAGTGTGCCTTAGATGATCTCACCCGTCTAGAATCGCTTATCTGCTCGTTCGAAGACTGCTGTGGTTCACCTGAAGGACTTCTCATCACCTCTGACATCTCAAAAACCTTCAAAATGACTCGACGTCCCAGCAACGGTCAGGATGAGACGACGCCATTGTTATCATATCACAACAACAATGGAGACGGTGAAGGTAGATGGTCGCTCGCACGACGGAGATCGTCTGCCTTCCTGTCCTTCCTGTCCGAGCCTGAGGACAAACAAGGCGACGAGTATCGCGAGCATCAACGCAAGGTCGCAATCTACCTGATTGTTTTCCTCAACACCATGTATTGTGTTGCCATCGGTATCTGGAACAGCTATGCGGTCGAGCTTATCCAAACGCTATCCTGCGCCGAGTACTATTACAAGCCGACTTCGTCCGACTCGGCGCCTTTCCCAACCTTGCCCTCCACCGGCGATCCTCTGGACTTTTGCTCCGTCGCATCAGTCGACAAGCGCACCAACCAAATTGCGACGTATGCAGATACTATAGGTGGTCTTACCGGCTGCATTGCCTCTTTATTGCTGGCCAAAGGTCTTCTGCCTAAATTCAGCCGAAGAGTTATCACCATCGGGACGGTAATGGCAGCTTTAGCATTTGCTGTGCTGTTGGCTTTTCTGCCTACTCACTATTCATTTGATCCTGCAGTTGCTTCCGCTTCCACCGTCCATCCAACCGTTTCAATCTACCTCTTTCTCCTGCTCGTTACTGTCGCTGGCGTGCTCGGGGCTCCTCAGACCGCCATGCCCGTCATGAGTCAAGTCATGATCCTCGATGTCTGTAAAGAGGACGAAAAGACTGCTGCATTTGCCAAAGTCTATGCTACCATGACCATTGGTATGGCCATCTCATCCGTACTATTACGACTCGTATTGCCGTTTTTCAACATCAACTTTAGCATCTTACACCACACTGGGCCTTTCTCTCCCTTTTGGATGGTGGTCGGCATGTTTGCGATCACGTTGGTGCTTGTCATTCTGTTCTTGCCAGAGACGAAAGCTTTGCTGCCAGCGGGCTCGCGGTCTCGCAGAGGATCAGTCTCGACTTACGGCAGTCAGGAAGACCTTATCGATGCAGACGGACAGGCACGGTCCGATGCACCCAATGCATCTACAGAGCCTACGCAGTCTTCGGGCGCAAGCCTTGCTCATTCCTTCCGGGAGATGCTGGGTTTGTTCGGCTATTTGTTACCTTACCGGTCTCATCCGGGAGCCAAAAGGGACTACAAGCTTCCTCTCATGCTCTGTGCTCTAGTTTTCTGTGACACGATAACAATGGTGTGGTCGAACCTGGTCGTCTTCTGTTCCACACATCTTCACTTTGGTCCTCCGGAAGTGACGACTTTGCTGGGCGTGCTCGGCGCCAGTAAGGGCTTTTACAGTCTGTTTCTTCTGCCTTGGATCGTCAAAGGTGTTCGTCGTATTGTCAAGAAACGGATGCGAGAAGAACTGTCAGCTACAGTTGCATCCGTCGAGGACCTTTCCAACGAGACAAGACTAGCAAAGCGCGAAGAATCGGTCATCTTGACCGACAAATTCGTTGCCATGAGCTCACTGATTTGCGATTGGGCTGGCTTCATCGCCATGGGCATTGCAGCTTCGCATCTTTCCACCAGTGGTATTTACGGATGTAAGTTCCAAACAGTGTGAACAACTGATTCCCATCTTCCCACATCTGCTCACGAATACTAACAATGGACTCTCTTTGATTGAAATCTTGCCAATCGCAGCCACCTTCTTCCTGCTTTTCGCCACGGGAGCTGTACCTTCGATTCAGGCTTTGAACGTCGACTTCTTCCTAGCACAAAATCGACCAACAGATGATCCCGTAGCAGCAAGAGACGCTTTCATGGGCTTTCTCAACCTCCTTCAGACTTTGCTACAAACGTTTGGTCCTCTCATCAATAGTTTCATCTATCGTTGGTCTATCGATCATGGTTTGCCAGCTCTTGTCTTTTTCTGGACCAGTTGCATGTCTTTCACTTCACTTCTCTTTGCTACTTCAGTCGGCTTCTTTTCTTAGTTGAAGTGCGATGTTTTTGCTTTGGACCACCGCTCTTTTCGGCGCATATTTCAGCGTCTTGTCATCTAGCACATTGCATAAGCCTATATACCGTGCATTCGCATTCGTAATCGCAATTGCATTCCATTATCATATTGCCTATCTTGACAGGAGCTAGTGCTATCAGATCGGAACTACATATCATCGAGCTTCGAAGTTGAAGGAGACTCCTGCTCTCCTTCGACATGGGGTCTAATGCCAGTATTCGCTGTTGCTGGGACGGTCGAAGGCTGGATTTCTTCAACAAACGTCGTCGTCCTACCTCTCTGCTTCGTGGAATCCAATACCCAAGCACCAGGCTCCACCAATGTTGGAAAACCTTTCCACTTTCTCTCCGCCTGTGCCTCAGCTCCGTCTGCATTCGCCTGATACCAAGGAGCGTTTGGTCCATCCAAAGCGCCTACTTCTTGCCATATCCAAGCAAATGCACCCAAAGCCGCACTGATACCCAACAACGCTGTTGAATTTACCTGATGTTGATCCGCTAATGGCAAAAGCACCACTACAATTGCAGCTACAAATCTTGGTGCAATCCTGACAGGTTTCGAAAACCATAATTCTCCTTTCTCATCATGTTCCTTTTCCAACATCACCAATAATGCTGTACTTATCATACCAATTGCATACGTTGCAGCATAAATCCATCTGATTCCTTGAACAACTTCATTCTCCTTTACCAATTCGGCTGTTGCATCTCCACACAGTGTTATAGCTGAAACAAGTGGAAGGTGTAAAGCAAAGTAAGGTAAAGCGTGAAACATACTTCTTCTAATAGGATGAGTTATACGTTTACTTCCTGCACCACAACAATAAATTCCATGTAAAACAAAAGCAACTATAACAGTGAGAATCACTCTTGCTACTCCACTATGCATACCATGTCCAGCAGGTTGACCTGATAAAACTGAATATAAAAATTCACCATGAACTAAAGTAACGAAATCTGTAAACCTATCAATTTCATGTTCAATAGCTACTGCTGAACTATATCTTAACTTTGCTAATCTTTTAAAAAGTGGAGAATAGAAAAACATCCAAGAAGAATATTCTAAAACTAATGCAATAGTAACCATTGCTATACAAGCTCTTACTGATACAAAAATACTTCCAATCCAAAGACCTAAAACTAAAGTCCATACAATAGCTTGAGATCTAATTTGAATTCGATATTGACAAATATAGAATGAGTAAAAAACCATAACTCCAAACATCATTGTTCCAGCCAAAAGATAACTTCCAATAGCACTTGCTCTTGCACCTCCTTCTTTCCAATTTTCTTCTGCTGCAGGAGCATTATTACCGTAAACAACTAAACATGCCATTACACCCAATACAAGAATTCTTTGAGGTAGATCATCTACGAAAAAAGCATTAAATATTTCCCTCATATAATTCCAAACCATCCAAGCTGCTGTATAAGTTAAAATATATCGTACAATTGCATCTCCATTATGTTCGTGGATTGCTTCTTCTGCAAGAGTTGCAATTAAACCTACAAAGACTAGATCAAAGAATAATTCTAAACGATGAGAAGAACGTTCTTCTTCAGATCGAATTAAAATGTTTCCTCGAAAATATTGAAGTGCTCTAGGTCGACGAAAGAGGTATCGACGGGATGAGTGAAGTTGTCGATTAAGTGCATCTTGTCTTTCGAGGTGACGATATCGTTTAGATTTAGCGTCTTTGTTAGTGACGGTGGTGGTGTTGGTGGAAGAAGAGACGATACTTGCATTATCAGCAGAGGGTGCTGTGGTAGCAGAGGTACCTTCGATATCGACATCATTTTCATCTTCATCATCATCATCGGAATCATCAGGAAGGAAACCAGCAGCGATTACATCACCATATTTGAGATGATGAGGTTTATGTGCATGAGCGGAAGCAGCTGTCTCGGAAGTAGGAGTGTTGGTACTGGAGCCTACTGAGGCTACGGATCCTCGATGCTCCATTACCATTGTCGTAGCGAATACGTTTAATCAGAGAGAGAAAGAAAATATTGGAGACAGGGTGGTAAGTTGAGAAAGACCTAGCTCTACATTAGAGGCACTTTATACTTGTCGGGCAAAGGAAACCAGTTCCTAATGGACGAGGAAGTAAGGGAAGCTAGCTGTGTGTTCGGTTACGGAACGTGCGAGTTTGATCAAGCGTCCAGCATTCGGCTCGGAAGGAGCTCAGAGGGCGCGGGTAACTTATGTCTTCAACTCTTACTTACAATCCGGCTCTATCGGTTTCAGCTCACGTACCATTCAAGCAAACAAGCAGCACTTGCGCCACATCTGGGTACTCGAACTGTCACGCGGACATAACCAATCTCATTTTCGTTTCGTCCGGACTCCCTCATCATCTCTCTTCGTACACGCCTCTATCTTCCTCTTCTCCCCCTCTCTCTCTCTCTCTCGCTCCGACTTACGTATGAATCCAATTCCACGACTCCATTCGACCAATTCAACCTCTTCTTCATTTGCCATAGAAATGCATTTGTGTTCAAAATCTAAAAAACCATAAAAAATAATAAATTTAAACTTCTTTTCAACACATCCCATGCCTAACCGCGCCAAAACAAGCATTGTACAAACCGGCACGACACCTGTCAAAGTTCAAACCTTCTTTTTTTCCCATCCGACGGCTTGAACCCTTGGGTTCTTGTTGAAATTTCTTCCCATTCAACCAGAACTCGCTTCCGACTTCGGCTAGGACTGTAGCGTGCTTTTGATACGACCTTCTCCCACTTCGACTCAGCTGTGCGACTCAAGAGGTGAGACGGGAATGGTGTGGCTGAACAGACATGAGAATCTAAGCTCCGCTCTCAATCTCAAAAGTCTTGGCATGTCCTTGCTCACACGTTCTGGACATCCCGTCTGTGCAGTCATATCGGATAGGATACTCGTTCCGGTTCCGAACACACGCACACATAAACACCGGTATGCCCGAGAGCACAGGCCAGCAAACCTCGCACAAACGCTTGGCATTTTCAGAGTGGGGTATCCTGATAAGATTGCCGCAACATCGTGTATCCACAACAATCGATGAAAAAAAAGAGAAAAGAGGAGAGCCGCTGTCAACGCCCCACCTCGGAGATAGGCACACCAACACCTCCGCCTCCCCCAATCCCATTGACCATGCTGTTGTTCGTTGCATGGTCAAAGTCATTAAAGATAGGTAAAATACTCTGCATGTACGAATCTAGAAGATCGTCGGTGCCCAGCCACGTATTGGCGACCGAGTCCACTGCAGATGCACCGTTGTTGCTTCCTCCCACCGATACAGACGCGAGCGCTCCGTTACGGTACGCTGACGACAAGGGCGAAGGAGCGTTGGCGCCATGGTTGAGTAGAGCTGGTAGGGTGCTGTTACTGCCGGCGCTTCCTGGAACGCCAGGATATTGCTGCGAATATCCAGTACCGCCCGAAGCCGAGGGGGACATGGAGGCCGAACCGACACCAGCGAGGGCCGCGTTGAAGAGGAGAGGTCGCACTGCTACGCCAGGAGTCTGTGCACCATTCGCAGCCGCTGTCTCGAAAGCGAGCGCCATATCACTCACTGGTCCTCCTGCTGCATTTGTGTTGCCTCCTCCTGCTATGAACGGTCCTCCGGCTGCTTTCGTAGCATCGTGTCCAGCTGCAGCGCTGCCAGCAGCGTCGCTCCGTCTGGTGTCGACACCATCGCCGGTTGCACGTGGACTCGGAGCGCCCATTCCACTGGATCCTGCTGACATGTGGGATGACCCTCGCAATCGTTGTCTCTTCCTTCTCGACTTCTCCGCTCTGTCGCGCTCAACCAACTCTGCACTCAGCGAGAGAATGAAACGACCGTAAAACCTCGCGAACGATCTCGAATGAGTCGAATCTTGCGGATCACCAGCTAACATCAGTCCAAGCTGCACCACCAACCCACGTGTGTCGATGGGACCATTTTTGAGCAAATGTACGCCTGACCAGCCCAACATGGCTGCAATGATACGACTGATTGTGTGTGCATTTCCCGGCAAATTTTCCAGCGCGAGTTGACAAGCATTGGTGAGCAGCACCACAACGTTCTCGCGAGCGGCTTTGACCGAGTCGCCGCAGATCCTAAGGATGCGCATGTTAGATGCCTCGCAAATGGCACGTCTTCGATCCGACTCTCGGATGGCATGTGTGTTGATGAGTACCTGGATGTGCAATCCAATGATACGCATGGTGGTTGAAGTGAGCCGATGCTTGTCCAATGCAGGATGCTCACACCATGCTTCTGACCACGCTTCGAGAAGGACGTTTGCTGATTGACGGATACTTTCGATGGACCCCACCTCGTAGTAGCTCTGACTAAAGATACGAGTTCGCATGATCTCTTCAATACGACGAAGGTGGAGGAAAGCAACGACTTGGATGTCGCCGTCGAGCGAGATGGGCGATTTGAGCCAGTCATTGAGCGTACCCCAGTCGACATCCAGCGTGGTGTTAGGTCTCTGACCGGAAAAGGAGCTGAAGCTTCGTTCCATGATGGCCGCCAAAGCCCATGTTCTGGAGCGATCTCTCGCATGGCGGCGGGCCCTTTCGTCTTCTTGGGGAGTGTCATCGCGCATGGCAAGGTCGAGTTCCTTGGCCATTCGAGCAGCGGTGCCGATGAGCAGCCAGGCACGATCTTCTGCCATGAGAGGAGTGAGATGGGCCCACATGGGCCACACAATCAGACCTTTGACGACTTCGATGCTCTTGACGTTACGGCTGAGGACTTCCACAACGAGCGAGTCGACGAGAGCGCGAAGCCGCTCAAACTGATCAACGGAACGTGGATTGCGATCGACTGAAGTGGCGATGGCAAGAATGACGGAAAACAGGAAGTTGGACGACTCCTTGATGGTGTCGATATTGTGGATGACGGGATCGAGAATGCAGAACTGCTCGTGGATGACATCCATAAAGATCTTGAAGAGACGAGGCACTTCTTCCATGGTAACAATGCCTTGATCGATAGGGTCACATCGACGGGTGTCCCAACTTGCCGAAGCCGATCTTCCAGAGAAGTAGGAAGCACGCTCGCAAGCTGCATGTCCCAGACAGGATCGTGTCCAGCCACTGGACTCGAGCATGGCAGAGATATCGCGGGCTGACCTTGCCTGAGCATCGTCCTCGTCGTTGAAGGTGTCTTCGGGGAAAGCATGGGAGGAGCCTCGCTTCTTAGATTCGGGTAGAGCCGCTGGGCTGTCAGCAACCTCATCATGGTGTTCGTGTTCCGCGGCAAGCTCATCTTCTTCGCTGTCCGACTCTGTGCAGCGCTTCCCAAGAGCGGCTTCTGAGAGACAGAGAAGAGGGTTGGTAGAAGAAGGTGGCATACGTGATTCTCGAATCAGAAGTCCGTCATGGTACTTGGAAGTGCGTCGACTGCTGCTGGCGTTGCTTGCAGCGCTGTGATGAGCGCTGAAGTGACCGTTGGATGAAGCAACGGTTGGAATGGTGGACGAGTGATGAGATGTTGATGACGAGGATGTCGTCGCACTCAAAGGCGACTGGTGATTGCTGGCTTCGGAACCATGGCGATGTGCATGGTGTTGTAGCTGCTGTTGTTGGTGGTGGTAGCGTTGGTCAGAATCTACTGGGTGATACGGTGTGGACATGTTGGATGAGCCGGGGTAGGGACGATCCCACGCTACGCTGCGTCGATATGGCAAATGAGCAGAATCTGGGGCAGCTGGGGAGCTTCGCTCGTATTTTGAGTCGGGTGTTCGCGCTTGAAGCTGGTGGTCTAGCTGACGTTGAATAGCCTCGGTCTGTTCTCGTGCGCGAGTTGCCAGGCTGAGTTGCGAATGAGGCAAGGGAAAGTGGAACAGAAAAAGAGAAGGGATGACGAGTCAGATAACGGTGTCGGCTTGGATTAGAGAGCCAGACGATTCCGTTCGGAACTTGCCGACGACATCAGTGATGCGCTGAACTTACTTTTTCGTACCGGGTTTCTTGCCCCGACGAGAGGCTGTCCAGGAGCAGTCGAGACCTTTGACTTCACATCGGGAGCAGTTCTGTGCATCCTTGCGTTTGCCATTGCATTTGATCTTTGCCTTTCTGCATCTTTTGGGTTGAGGTTGGTGCACATAACGGCGGCGGCGTACGCAGAATATGGTGAAGGGGGGAAAGGAACGGAACAACGACGATGACATGCGCAACATCAGGGTGAATGATAGGAATGACAAGAAATAGCATTGTTGTCAGTATACTTGACAGGTTTGAGGGAGGGGAAGCGGCCAAGGGAGATATGGTCGTATGCATTGCCGCAAGTTGCGGATGTCTTGCGACCTGTTCCGTACTTGCTTTGTCGCCCCGAACAACTAGTATGAAAGCTACTTACTCTAGGCATGCCTGGGAGTTACGGATTCTTGGTTTCTCTCCGACGAGATCTTCGTCCATGCTGGTGTCCATTTTGACGAAGATGATGGAGGAAGGAGAAGGACAAGGTGATGGATGATGGTTGCGCAAAGGGCTGAGCAAGGCGAGAACCGAGACACAAAGCCAAGAAAGTGGCCGAGTGGCAGCAGCTGCTGAAGAAGCAGCGGGCGCGGCTAACTCAGTGTGGCCCTTGACATTTGTGGAACAGGCAAAATTTGGCTTTCATTTTTTTCTTTCTCACGGGCACTTTGCCTTCCAAGCTGGCAGCAGGCGACTTCGGCTGAAGGCATGCCGGCTAACAAAACAAGCGCATCAATTTTTCTTCTTCGCACCTCTAAGTTCAGTAAGGAAAAAAGCCCTTTGTTGCTCTGGCGCAGAGGAAAATAAAAAAAAAAGAGATGGAAATTGGACGTGTCCCTCTCCGTCGTTAACATAGAGGCTGCCACTTTCCTCTGGCAGTCTCTCTCGTGCACCGCAGCTGACGGTTGAACTCCGAGGCAAGCTTCCAATACTGTATCGGTGAAATACGCCTTCGCCTTTGCTTGCTCGACTGCTTGCTTTGCCGAAGTCGCGCGGAAAGGATCGTGTTGCAGAGCCGGCCCAAATCATTGTGTTCAAACGCAGACTCGACACTCGAAAAGAAATTAGTCACTAAGTGGAATATAGGCAACTGCTTGTCACCTCTGTCTGAAGCAGAACAGAACAGAGCAGTAGCTGCCTTTTGGCGAAGACAATGCGAACACCCTGTCTCATCTCGGCTTGTAGGGCAAGCTCAAGGAACAAAGCCTTGAACCAAGAATCTGGTTGAGCTGCCAGTATCGAGCGCAGACGGCTAATCGACACGGCCAAAACCGGAGCCATTGTAGAACCACTGTATGAAGTGAAACGGGAGACTTGCATCTGCAAACGCAAAGAAATACAGTAATACTGTAGAGAAGGCATGGCGCAGACCTTTCTCCGTTGAGTCATGCGGGGTCGAAATGAAGCTGTCGTACAGTAGAAGCTTGGAGCTCATGCTGATGAGTCGGGGGGGAAGACCATGCCGAGGAAGGTGCGATGCTCGATGATGTCGTGGCTGGAGCGAGTTGTGCGCTGCTCGCATCGGCCGCATTTCTCTGCCTTCCTTCGGGATTCTTACCGTTGAAGCAATTCCCACTTCGTTGGGGCCAAAAAAAAGAAATGGGAAGAGAGACTTCATGCAACCATTACAGATTCCAATTTGGATTTGGCGATTTTGAATTGGTTGCTCTGCATACGGGCCTTCAAATTTTGAATACAAGTCGGAACGCAGCCTTCCTTCTCAGATGCACATATCCAGTAGCCGTGCTGTGCTCCTTTGACCCTTACAGGGACCAGCGAGCATCATAGCCAGCCAGTCTCGATGTAGCGAAAGTTTAGATCGACACTGGCACAATAGTATACTAATACTGAGTATGTGCTAAGAGACAAAGCTAAAGAAGCAGGTTCAGGAGATTGCAGTCGAGCTCGGAATTCAATGGAAGGAGCTTTCCGAAAAGTGTATACTTTGCTCGACGGATCAGTTCGTCGATACAATGCGAGCGTGGAGAGATCAATATGGAAAAATCGAAGCCGTAATCCGGAAGACAAAGGAAGAGCAAAGCAAAGCAAGGGTCTGAGGTCAAAAGCATTGTCGCAATTCTCAATCACTTGGCCGACGATAGACCGTCGTGGCGCCGAGCTTCTCTGTTCTCCTACGTTGCTGCTGCTGCTGCTGCTGCTGCTTCGCTCTTCTAGGAACACAATCTGACCCTGTGATGGAAGCTGCCAATCTCGCGAACCCTGAAGCTCCCTCTGTCCACGCTAGAATCGCCGCTCTTCGTCAGCCCACGCGGCCGGCTGGTTGGCTTTGACTGCGCCATCTGATTGTCCTTACCCTGCCTCTCTCTCTCTGTCTCTCCCTCTCTCTTTCTGTTTAATCGCTTAAGCCGGACCGTGCTCTGCTCCTCTCCTCTGCTGAAATCGCTGTTGCATCCGTTTCGCTCTTCCCCACGCTCCCTTCTTTCCCTATCCACACCTCTTCAAGGGGACCATCTCATCCTTCACCTTCCCTCAACGCTTCAACGTTTCTCGATCAATCCGACTTGGACCGACTTCAGTGCCGGCTGCGTCAATACATCCGAATCGACCTGTTCATCATCCTTCAACTCTTCGATTCCTAGGCATTCTTCCTGTCCTTCGCATCGGGATCGCTTTGCGTTGATTCGCATCGCACTCCTCTTACAAGGCCCGTCGACTCGTTTTTCGGACATCTCCGTGTTGCTCTCGGATCCCCCGACAGTAGCATCATCGTTGCGCAACCCACTGCGCAGTGTTAAGCATTCAATCGAGCACTGCTACACCTGATCCACCCCCCTTCTTTAACGCTCATCATCTCACCTATCAGGCCAGTTCAACATGTGTCGGTAAAGTTGGTAAACCAAATACAGGCGCAACACTTCACTCGCCCCCTTGGGCTTTGGCAGCGGAAACGACTCTATCTCCTCTTTCGTGCTCGAGACATCAACCGGACCCCTTCCACATCAGCTTTACTCATTCGATCTCCACCTGATCAGCTATAGACTTGACTAGTCTCTTAAACGACACTTCACCATGTCGTTCAGCTGGAAAGGCCTTCTTGGCGTTAACAACCAGTCCTCTGCTTCACCCTCGGCTGCTTCGCCGACCGCTGCTGGCTCCCACAATGCTTCGGCTTCATCAAGCGCGAGTGCTACTCCATACACAGCAGCCCATGGTGCTGCCTCAAATACTGCCGCAAGCAGCTCCTCAGCCAGTCCATACGCCTCGCGTCCGGCACTCAACGCCAATCCTTACTCTGCCACCCAATCTCCTCCTGCTCCTGTGCCACTCTTTGGTGCCATGATACCTGGTGCTACCTCTTATCACAGCAACACCAGCTACATTCCATCATCCGCCTCTACGACGCAGTCTGTTATCACGCGCAAACCATCCGAAATCCCTGTGAATGCGGTCGAAGGAGGTGGATACCTTCTCGGAATGGAAAACTTCGGCAACACCTGCTATGTCAACTCGATGCTTCAGTCGCTCTACTTTTGCAGACCTTTTCGTGATTCAGTCCTCAGCTACAAGCAAGAATCAGGCCGAGATTGTTCCGAATCAGATCCAGGCAACCAAGAGGGCGTCCCTGCACTCTCAGATTCTGCTTCCCGAACTCCACCAGACTCTGCACCAGGAACACCGGACGGCATTCCACCATCCGATACGCTCTTTGCCGCTCTACGCGATCTGTTCGACGTCATTCAGCAGTCTGGTCACCAGAAGGCGTTGTCTTCGCCAACGCGGCTCACCTCGCCAGGCTCGCTGCCCTTAACGAGTCCGATCAATCCTTCGCCCCCCACTTTCAACACCACGGATCCACCCAGCGTCACCAGAAAGACCTCCATTCTTGGACGTCCTTCCACTGGCGGAGGCACTTCCGGCAGAGGAGGTGCGGGCAACCATGTTGTCACCTCCCCCACCAACAGCTCGGGCGGTGCACCAGCACAGGCCATTCCCATCACGCCTAACTCGGTCTCCAGCTCCGGCCCGCCCAATCTGTCCATATCCACCAGTTCGACGGGCACGCTCGCCTCTGGCTTTCCCGCCGTTGACTCGGGTGCGGTTAAGGCTTTCCTCGGGACGCTGAAACGCGAGAACGTACTCTTCGACAGCACCATGCACCAAGATGCGCATGAGATGCTCAACTTTGTGCTCAACAAGGTCGGAGAAGACCTCATCCAGGCCGACAAGGCCAAAGGTCGCATCAAGATGCAGAGCCGCAACCCTTACCTCAACGCTCGATCCGGGTCCGACAAGACAGTCGATGCCCATCGCAAACACAGTGTCATGGAAGTGGGTCCCAATGGCAAGACCTGCGTTCACCGTCTCTTTGAAGGTGTCTTGACCAACGAGACACGCTGTCTCACCTGCGAGACCGTCACCTCTCGTGACGAGTGCTTCTTGGATCTCTCCATCGACATCGAGAAGAACTCTTCCGTCACTTCGTGCTTGCGTCAGTTCTCGGCCTCCGAGATGCTGCGATCCAGGAACAAGTTCTTCTGCGACTCGTGCTCTGGTTTGCAAGAGGCTGAGAAGCGCATGAAGATCAAGAAGCTGCCCAACCTCCTCGCTTTGCATCTCAAACGCTTCAAGTACGAAGAGACAGTGCAGCGCTACGTCAAGTTGGCCTATCGTGTCGTCTTCCCGCTCGAGTTGAGACTCTTCAACACGTCGGACGATGCAGAGGATCCAGATCGACTGTACGAGCTGTGTGCCATTGTGGTTCATATTGGCGCTGGCCCCCATCATGGCCACTACATTGCTGTAGTCAAAGTTGGCGACCGCTGGGTGCAGTTCGATGACGATGTTGTTACCTACATCGATGAAGCAGAGATCACAAAGTACTATGGTGACCGGCCGGGACTCGGCAGCGCCTATGTGCTCTTCTATCAGGCAGTGGATCTCGACTTTGAAGGTCTCGGCTTGCAGGATCCTGCTCTTCAGGCTGCTGTTCAACAGAGAGTCGCTGCTAGTGCAGGTGCCGGTGCGGATGCCAGAGGGAGAGGCGGACTCAAGCTACCAGAGATGGGCGATGTACGGAACAATCTTCCCTCGCCGGACAGGTCCGGCGCAGCAGCTACAGCGAATCGACCTCGCCTCGACTCGGTCACTGAGGGAAGTGCGCTTGATACCGTCGGCACAAGTCAATCCGAGACAAGCGGCAACGGCTGGTTCGGATCGTTCCGGAATCGTGAAAAACGAGCCAACAGTCAGTCCAAGCGCAGACCAAAGACCACCTCCTCGGTAGACCCTGCCGGCGGCAGCATTCCTCCCTTGCCGTCAGCAGTCACCTCAGGCGACCTTGCGCGGAACGGGATTGCAGAAGTTGATGGACTCACGCCCGACAACGCTTCGGCCTCGACCCATTCTACTAGTGCCAACGACGGCACGTCTCGCAGCACGCCAGCTGTTCCATCGTCGAGCATCACACCGTCCACAGACTACGCTGGGTCCGGCCTGAACGTCGCACAAAATCACGCTTTTGGTGTGTCTAGTACTGTCGACGGTGCCTCGCCTGTGCGCAATGGTCCATCGTTGATCAATTCGACCACACCTTCGACCGCTACTACTGATGCCAACATGACAAGGGCAACTACCGAATCGCCAAGCGAGTCTAAGTATGGACGGATGATCGGCAATCAGAACGATGCTGCTGCGAATCGAGAAATCCGCGAGCAGAACTTGATGCGCGGCGTGATGAATCGTCGAGCTCGTGCCGCTTCCGAAGGCTTCCCTTCTGCAGGCATGATGGCCGAAGCCCCGTGGGCTGCCAATGGGCAGTCGCTTGCTCACGGAGGAACGCTGGTTGCTGAGCCGGAGGAAGGCCATCACGCAGTGGTAACACCATCTGCGATTGATACAAGCGCATCGGCCGCCGCGGCATCCACATCGCCCCAGCGTGAGGTTTCAGGCGGCACGTCCTTTGCTCCCCTTGAGCGACTCTTGTCCTCCAAGCAGAAGACGAATGCCAAGAATCAGAGGAGAGCATCTTCGAGCTACACGCCATTGTCGCCAGGCGCGGACAATAAGAAGGAAGGCATGCTCTCGAACCTCTTCTCTTCGTCGTCGTCAGCAGCACAGTCCAAGCGAAACTCGATGCAGCAGACGCCTGGTGGTGTGGCAGCCAACGGTACCACCACAGAAGAGGGCCAACCAACACGCAAGCCAAGTCTGTCGACTCGAACGCTTAGCAAGACGTTCGGCTTTGGTCGTAAGCAAGGTTGATCCTCCGGCACAGGCCCATCAGGAATGCATGTGTATAGCCGGGCGGACAGAGGTAACACTTGTGTTAGGCACGGCCCGTTCGCAACATCACCATACCGGAATCACAATAGAACCCTTTGTTGACATACCACAGCATTGTCCATTGAACGAGCCAATGAGAAACGGCAATGATCTGTCATCTGAGTAGGATTGGCGACCACGGACCCGCTGACGGTCTTTGACCGACAACCCGGCACCGCTGAGCTCTTGACAATGCACAGTGATTCATCAGCATCCTTGATGGATGCCAGCATAGCATTGCCTTGTAACAAGGAATGAGCACAAAAGCTAAGCAAGTCATTCATGGGAGTTTTACGAATTGGCTGGCAGTCAGAAGAGGCTGCAAGGGTCGAGGATAAGGAGCGGTCTGTGGAAAATTTCGTCGTCTGAATTTGGAGCCCCGCCTCGGTCATGCATATCCAGACGAGGAGGCACAGGTTCAGGCAGAGAGGAGGATGATGACCTGCCGGTCTGCCTTTGGTACAATTGTGGCACACAACTGCTGCAGGGAGGTGATGGAAATCTACGCGCCAAGAAGCGCGCGCGTGTGTTGATGATCTCGCCTCCTCCCCTCTACTTTACCTCCTCTCTGGTTGATCGTTGTCGATTGCCTCATATCGCTGTCTTAGGATAGCCAGTGTTTCTGGGGCTACTGCTTTGCACTCAAGATCATTCTCCAGGGTGTCAGCTTGCTTCAGTGTGATGCGAAGTGAGGACAATGACTTAGCATGGAGTCTCATCTTTAGTCTTGGTGTTGGTCTCGGAAACGCGTCTCGAGATCGATAGTTGCCGAGCAGTTAAGTTAGCAACAGGTCGCGTGTTGTGTTGTGAAGCCTTGGATCGTGCGAGCCGAGAACAACAACAGCAACAAAAAAAAAGGTACGAGCTTGTACCACACTAGACCCTGCCATTGCCGAGCCTTCGATCGCTACCGCCCCGAACCAACAGACTCGCCGCTCATCATCAAAGGCACCCACACTGAGATGCACTCTGCTGCACTGCACAAAGCCTGCAGCCGCCACGTGTGTATCGATTCGATTCGATTCGATTCGAAGTGATATTCGATGGCTGCAGCTAACACCGACCTCCGACACTTGCCATGAAATCATCCTGCCTTCTCCTCAGCTTGCTTTGCCGTCAACACAGTCAATTCCAACGGTGTTGTGATAGGGGGATCAGTGAGACGGTGGAGAAGATTCTCGGATCGGATAACAAAACCCCGACTCCGCCGCTGTGGCTTGTCCTCAACACACTTGAGTCGACGAACAAGGGCGCTTACACAGTCAGCTCGCATAGCTCTTCCCCAGTGTTTCACTTTGTGTCTCCTTAAGGCTGCTTGTGTCTCCTTGAATGTCCTCGTTATGCGACTTGGCCTTGCTCGACATTGCGCGACTGAAGTTTTTTGGTTGCCGCTGCAGTGCAGCTGTCAAGTTTCGTGCAGCTTTTGCGATCTTTTGTTCACCGTTCTTTAGTTCTTTCTTTTGTTCATCACAAGTGATTCTACTGATGTGACAACAAGCTCATCAGGCTACGCCTTGATCGATTATGATTGAGTGAGTCGGCTTTCAATAGGATCGACATCTTTGCTGGCCTGACCTCTCCACGCCGGGTACTTTGAGCCAGTCTGGGCCTTCACCGCTGGAATGCCATCTGCCCACAGAACGAAGGTTCAACAATGTCTCACATCGCAACACTCCAAGGTGATTTGCTCTGAGGCTCGCTTACCCCACATAACGTACTCGCTCGCTCCCTTGGTATATAGATCGGCGCCTTCTCGTTGCTGCCTCTTGAGTTTCTCCCTCGACACCATCTTCCACACCTCGCTGTCGCGATTCCTGTCTCCACCAGGCTAATCATCTTTGCCGGTGGACGGTGCCAGGATGCGTGCTTCACCTATCTTCCAACCAGCGCTCAACTCGTCAAGGTCCGTACCTCAATCATTGGCCTGCGACGATGGACTCACTTTCGCCGCCCACTATCCCGCCGACAACTATGCCGCATCACTAGCTTCTGGCGCCGCTTGTCTTGAGCTTTGGACAGACTTGCCAGTGTCTGATTCTGACGCTGCTTCGACGTCCAAGGCCACCTCATGGAGGGCTGTCCCTCTTCGCCCTGTCGCCGCTACTGTCGGTGAACACAACGGCTACTCATTCGTTGCAAAAGTGAAATGTTCCAGCGATGCGGCAGACGGTGTTTTCGGCTTCACCTACCGCATCGTTCATCCTGACGGCCAGATTGACTGGCTCGGCTCGCCCTCTAACGACGGTCAGATCCACGTGCCGTCGCTATGCAACCCAGCTTTGACCGTTCGACAGATCGTGCATCCTCACCAGGGCACCAATTTGCTCTCACCGATCTCCCGTAACTCCTTGGACGCCCACGATATCGACTCTGAACTTGCGACCTTGTCAGCATCTCGACGTGATGGTGCTGCTCCTATCTCCTTCAGCATACGATCGAGCGACGTGCAATCTGGAATCGTGATCGAGAGGACTAAATCCACTTGGTGCACTTCCAGACGATTCCAGTCTCTCACGGAAGTCTCCTCAGACTTCGGCTCCAATCTTCTTGTTCTCGAACTTGCGCAATCGAGCCATAGGCAGGCTCTGGTGCTCATGCCTGTCTTCGATGATGCAGGTGCCACATCGCGTCTCGTCCGTACCGCCTGCAGCAATGATAGCGTCACCTTCGAGGTTGTCGGGTCTGACTCAGCGCAGGCGAAGATCTCTATTGCCCTTGGAACCATCGACACGCTTGAGCAGACAATTTCGGCTTGTCGTTCTCACGCCTCAACATCGCTTCGCACATGCAGCCACGAGCCACTCGGTCTTCGTTGGTCCGCGAAGAAGCTGCACGAATCGGACTCGCCGCTTTCGCCCGGCGCAGATATCATCTTGCCTTCGCTGCCGTACTCCTACTCGGAGCTCGACACTGTGGACATCTCTTTCTACTCCGACTCGACTGCTGTCGAAAGCTTCTCACGGGGACTAAGCACGTCCATGATGTCAATTGAGGAGGAGGCTGCTGACTGCACCGAAGTAGTTGATGATGATGTCTCCACCATCAACGGCGATCGCACGGTTCAGGTGAACAACCGCTTCAGCCCTTTGAACGCCAAGGCAGGACTCGGATTCTGCACATGGGAAGCAATGCGGAATGACAAGCGTCGGCCTCTACTGACTGAGGTCATCAGTGCTCTGCAGGCAACGGAAGAACGTCTCGGCAAGGGGTCTGTGACTGCCTTGCTTATAGACGATGGCTGGCAAGACGTCACGTTCGGTCCAAACCACCGCGGGAGACTCAACAGCTTCGACATGGACCCTAGCGTGCTCGACCTTGACGATGATGCTGACGCTGTTGACGAGTCCCTTGGCACAACCGTGCTTGCTCGCTACGTGTCACACATTCGGCAGAGATTCCCATCAATCCGTTCGGTGGGATGCTGGATGACTTTAGCTGGATACTGGGACGGAATTCATCCCGAGGGACCAATCGCAGCTGGACTTAGCGCACCGCTTCGTCATGTTCAAATGGAAGATCCCTTCCGTCAAGCAAACCGAGACTGGCACATCCAAGCCACCGAGCTCGACATGCATCTCTTCTGGGACCAAGCCTTCCGTTCATTGCGACAAAGCGGGATCGACTTTGTCAAAATCGATGCACAGGCCGAATGGGAATGGATCAAGGATACCTCAGCAGGCTCTCGCTCTCCTTCGTTTGGCAAAGCTGCTTTTGAAGCGATGGAGGGTGCCGCTACCCGCTACTTTGGCGCCGGAGGCGGAGTGATCCACTCCATGGCTTTCAGTTCTGCCCTCACGAATACCTCCAGAACGCTTCACAGCCAAGCCATGACGATCCGCTGTACTGATGACTTCTTCCCACAAATTCCTGACGCTCACCGTCACCACCTGGCACACAACGTCTACAACTCAATGCTCATTCCTGAGCACCGATGCGACGCTGACATGCTCTCGCATTGTCAAAGCAACGATCACGGTGATGCGACCGATTTCACGGGGTATCACGCCTCATTCCGTGCCTTCACAGATGCAAGGCTCTGGATTTCGGATAAGGCTAACGCGCCTCAACATGCTTCCTTGCGAGCACTTGCACCACCCACGAAGCTGTCGGAGCAGGCACTCCGCGTCGCAGTGCAGGCGAAAGGTCACTTACTGCCTGATGCGGCGTTTGACGATCTGATCGGCGAAGGACCAGGTCCAGCACTCAAGCTTGTAGCTCGCCACGAGAATACCGGGACTGCTACGGTCGGCATGTGGAATCTGAGAGGCGGTCATGCCGACTCCTTTGACTTGCTCGACCTTAGGCAAGTAATTGACAAGCCGACACTGCACGGAGATTCTCGCATCTACGCAGTGAAGAGCTTTGGCTCTGGAGATGTATGGCTTCTAGACAGCAAGTCTGCTGAGGGACAGAATAGGGAAAGCACGCTCAGTACAGTCTTGACAGCTGGTTCATGGGAAGTTTTGACTCTTGCGCCGTTGCTAAGCACATCACTGGAGGGCGTACACGTGGCGATGCTCGGCTCCGCAGAACATTTCATGACAGTAGATGGCGTGCAATCGGTTACTGTTTCCGTATCAGACCCAGTGAAGGAGGCTAAGCGATTACGACGTCGATCTGCACAAGCAACTCACCGCCCGTCGCACCGACGACAGCGATCTTCTCGCTCAAGCAGCACACAGAGCGTCGCTTCACTTCCGAGCATTGTCGATCTTGGAGACAGCAACGGAAAGGCGCTCGTGCGCAAATCACCAGTCGACACTCTGGTGCAGAATCAAGGGCCTGGATCCCAAGCGATTCTGCTTTCCCTTGCACTCGTCAATGGCTTCTTTGCGATCCTGCAAGCCACTGTGACCGGTGTTGTCCGCAGTCCTGTAACCAAGATGGCGCAAAGTAATGGCAAGGCGAAGAAGGCACCTCGTGCTGAAGTCATCGACGCAGTCATCAGCATGCTTGACAAGCTTCAAACGCTGATGGTGTTCGGCTTGCTTATCTTTGCTTCCTGGACATCAATTATTCCGACATCTTCAGACACAAAAGCCAGAGTGCAGTCGTCACGCTGGCTCCCATCTTGGAGCAAGACACAAATTCAAAACAGCAGCGACAATTCGAGAGACGATGATGCGGGCGAAAAATCTCTCAAACAGGTGCGCTTGCGACCTGCAGATGCAGTGGAAACACTGAAAAAATGTCTTGCAGCTCGAACCATTGTACCATTGCGAAAGGTGCCAATTTCGATTCCTGAACCAGAGCAGCAGCGCAAAGCCTCCATCAGCACGGATCTTCCTCCACGTTCTCTATCTCCTGATGCCGCCGAAGCGCCTGTCCTTCCCAAGCCGGACGTCTTAGTTACCGCGGTCATTGATATGGCAGCCACGGTGACTCTGCTCGTCATTTGCCCAAGTCAGAGCTGCATCAAGACTTGCACAATCGATCGCACGACCTATGAATGCGACTCAACACCTTGGATCAAGATCATCCCGATCGAGCTTCGACCCGGCTCTATGACATTGCAGGGCAACGAGGAAGAACTCAAAGTGTTCAAATTGGAAGTGGACATGAAGGCTTGGCTAGACGGTCAAGATGAGACTTATGTACAGTCAATGGCAGCTCCTGTGAATGTTGTTATTCGAGTCGCTACCATCGCTTAGAAGCTCTACATCTTGATTAATGACATGACGTTGAACAAGCTTTTGAGGTGAAATCAGGCGTGAGATAGCCAACATGTGATGTGGGGTCTTAGGTTCGTCTGTGTTCAGTCCAGTGAGCAAGAGTTCTTGGCAAGTGCGGAAGTGAAGAGGTCAGTCTGGACAAGAATGATGAAGGATCGAGTGAGAGAATGTGTTTGTGTCTCTGTGCTTCGAACCACAGCTGTCAAGTTGTGCCCTTTTGTGAGCCTTCGTTTCCTCACGCGTTTCACCAAGCCTTTACGTCCACTTTCTCAACCGGCTCTCTTATGCGTTTGCATAATCATGTTCGAAGACGAGACTCCCCGCTCAGAGCACGACTGGTTTTCTTGATGTGTTCCCAGATTGGCTTAAGCTGGAATTGAAAGAGGATGAACAAGAAATCTTCTAATCCCGAAACTAAGGTACAAACGCGAGACGAAACACAGGACGATCTGTACCACTTCCTCCTCCTCCTTGTCTTTCTCGTGTCTTGTCTTTCGTACAAACAATCTAGTAAGGGTATCTGAAACTACTCCTCTGCTTATCCGTCAGATCGCTCAAATCCTCCACGCTGTTCTCCTTTTCTTCTTCTCTCTTACCCTCCTCTCCACCTTCCAGTTTCTTCTCATACCAACCTTGAACACCATTCTTCTTATTCCAAACATAATGTGTACCTCCAATCCCAATTAAACACATTGCTGCAGCACCAAACATAGCGATCAAAGTGATTTTTGCTGGAACATAACCTGGTGCATCTTTTGCTCTGTATGTTTGAGGACCAATTAAATTCCCAACTGAATAACCGATTTGAAGAACAACATTAAAAACGATTCGTTTCGTTGTACCTGATACACTTCCACTCAAGAAGCTATACAGATAAGGACTTGAAACCGGGTAAGTATACACGATTACATATCCTACAAAACGAGCAGCTTTATCACTAGCAGGAATAGCAATCATCATTATTCCACCAACTACAGCAATGACATACATTAAAACACCTGGAATAACCCTTGTATGAGTAACATTGGATAACCAAGCACCGAAATAAACAGCTACAACTTCCATTGCACCTGGAGCCATACCTAGTAGTGCAGTTGTTTTTGGATCGTAACCAAATTGTTTAATAATTTCACTACCAAAATTACTTACACCACCATTTGCAACATTTGCTGTTAGTACTGCAGTAAAAAATAAATAAAGTCTTATATCTTTAATTGCTTCTACCAGTTGATTTGGTTTCCATTTTGAATCATGAATACCTGATTTATTTTCAATAATTCTAAAAACTGCAACTTGTTTTTCTCTTTCATTAAGATACCTAATACTTGCAGGTGAATCAGGTAAAAAAAACCAAACTATTAAACCAAAAACTAAAGCTATTCCTCCTAAAATTAAATACATCTGTTGCCAAACTTTTAATTTCTCACTTTGTTTTTGAACTTGTAAACCATAACTTATTCCACCACCTAAAATTTGTGCCCATCCATTATTTGCAAACCAAATACTTGTTCTAATTACTTGTTCCTGTTTTGTATAAAATCTTCCCGTTAATAAAATAAAACTTGGAGTTAATGATGCTTCAAACATTCCTAATAATATTCTTACAGTTACTAATTGAGAATAATTTTTACATGCTGCATGTGAACCTAAAGAAATACTCCAAAATATGATACAGATGGAAACGTATTTTGAAAGTGAAAATTTTTGTAAAAAATATCCATGGATAGGTGTAGCAATTAAATAACCAATATAGAAGAATGATCCTAGCCAAGAATATTCTTGTCCATGTAAGTGTGTATCTTTTTTAAGACCTAAGAGGGAGGCGTAGTTGAGAGAGGTTTTATCGAGAAATTGAAGTAAAACGGAAACTGACATCAGTGGGATTAGGATTAAGTCAATTTTTCGTAGGACGGTTTTCAGTTCGAGAGGTGTAGGAGGAGTGGTGGAATGAGATGAGAGTGCTTGTGCTTTTGCATTTTCACTGATGTCGCTGGGAATAAGAGAAGAGGGAGAGATATAGGGAGTGGAAGAAATTTCAATTTCGTGAGATGGAGAGGATAGGTGTTTCTTCGTATCCTCTTGGTCTGGTGTGGATGGATTGGTGGTAGGTATAGACATCTTTGTTGGATGTCCTACGATGACCAGCTAAAGATGGTCGACAAGAGATGTAGATGTGATCTTAAGAGGTCAAAATAAAGAAGAGGGGAATGAAGTTGGAAGTACAAACAGTAGAAACCTTTGTCTAATGATTAAATACTTGTCATCTCAAATCTTTGAACGGGCTTAACTGCTTGCCACTTTCATCTTCTAATCTAACGATCCAGAACTAAAACCCTAGCCGAAATCACCCGCACCATCACTACATTAGATACAGGATACAACTCGACTGAATTGTACCGCTCTGAAGGGTACTTGCACGATCCTTGAATGAACGATGCTCGGCAATCAGTTATCTCTTGATCGCGGGGCGGGGCCAACGAATGAGCTTTTGCTTCTTTTCTGAACCTCTTATCTTTTCAATGCTAATTCCGAAACAGAACGGTCAATTCGGTTCCCGAACGGCCATGTGATGATGGAATTGCGACACTTCTTGACCCGCGGCGTGACACTTATTCACACCTCACTTGAGCCGTAGGTAACTTAAAGCGGCGAATTGAGCGGAAATTCCAATCACGCCAAAAGATAACCAAACGTGATTCGATCGTAAAAGTTAAGCGAAGGAGGTACATCTTATCATCATTAGGTTGAATTCTAATTCGTTCCCGGGATTGACACGAATCCTCAAAACCCTTTCCCTTTTCCATCAACAGATTTGAGAACCCGGGAAAGCTTGTACTTGCGCTTGTGACGATAAATTCATATTGTGAGAAGTCAAGCTACTGTATTGCGAGATAAGAGGGAAAGGCAATTCCGAATCTGGACCTGAAAGCAGAGAACTCAAATCTGTGTCGGTCAAGTCGGTCATCCGAGGCAGCCCAAGTCATGAGGATAATACAGTAACTCGAGGTCTTATCTCTAGCTTTAATAATGTCAGAGCGAGCCTTGCAAACTCTGTCAACCAATCAGAGTTCGAAAGAAACGGCAAGTCGGACGAGCGTGCGTTTGGGTTAACCTTTCACTCAAATTTCAGCCTACGGTCCGTTCGACTTGGTTGAGCCAGATTACTTTTTGGGAGTCTAACAGGAATTGCGAATCGTCAAATGCTTTTTCCCTATTCTCGCACTATATTTCTAATTCATCCATTATCATCATTATCAGAGAGACACCGCTGTGCAAACACTTAAACCATGGATCAACATTCGCGCAGCATATGTGCTAGTGTGCGCGAAAGAGAAGAAAGGGTATATATCATTACGGATTGAAGCTGTCCTTGGCGCTGAAGTAGAACAAGTCCAGCAGCTACGAGGTTGGAGAAAAGCAGTACAAATACAGTGATGGACGACATGAGGTGGAAAGCAGTCACGCACTTCCAAACTAAGATGGCTCGGTGCTGCAAGCTGTGTCAGAACAGTGGTGAAACGAGCATGGAGGGCGTGTCAAGCAATAAATGGATCAGATCTCCCTTCCAAGACCATCTTCATCGCCTGCTTCCATGTTTGCCAAGTTGAATGCTGCATTGCGCCGATACTTGATTTCCATATCATTATCACGGATTGTCGTATTTGGCCAGGATATGATCGCCAGAAGAAGCGAAGGAATAAGGCATCAGTTTCAGGACCAAAATGCTAAAGGTTAGCTTGATGGAATCAACTTACGGCTTCGGACAACTCAGCAACAATGGTGATGGCCTGATTGTGATTGTTGATCTCGACTACGGATCGATCTAGCTCCAATAGGGCTTCGTTGAGACGATGTACACTCTTAGTGATTCGTTCGAGCAGTAAGGACTGCCTCTCCTCCTGTGAGTGGCCGAGGACGCAGCGTGTGAAGAGAAGAATGGAGAGAGATGTTGTATCAGTTAATATGGGAGGCAAACACTTTTTACAGAAACAGAAAGCGAGGTGCACTTACATGAGGATTCTCCATCTTGACCAGTGATAGATGTGTGTTCGAAGATGACGATGGTGGAGTTAGGTCGACGACGACGAGCTTCCATTGGGCAACAGTGTTACTTTTTTTTGGAGTGTGAGTGTTGCTCTTTAACGCGCGCGTTCTCATTTTCGTGTCTGAAGTCAATGCAAAAAGCGGTCATTCGTGCGACATTGCACGTGATGCAAGCAATGCTGGATCTAACAACTCAAACTCAAGGCCGCGCACGAGTCGACGTGGAGCAGCGAAATCCGAGAATGAATGATGACAGGAAGATCTTCTCATTGACTCACAACTGCATCCTCGACCACGACCATCATCCCCGCAAAAGAAGATCATCAAGAAAGGATCGCTCTCTTCTCACAACAGGGCGTATCTTTGATCTCTTTCTTTCGTTGTCGTCTACATCTGCATCACCTTGTCCTCGATTGATTGCTTCTGCTACATTCGCAGTTGCTTTTTCGAAAGGCTGGCGTGCAGCTGCTTGACACCCCCATCATGAAGGTTGCTATTCAATCTCCCGAGATTGCTAGCGTCTCTTTACACAATAGCATTCCCACCCATCTTCATCTTTACGTTCTTCCCTTCCTCTCGCTTTACCCTGTCTGGGCCTATGCCTACTTTATCAAGTACGATGAGTGGGTTCGATCCGAAGAATGGACTTTCGTTTTCACTGTCCTTCTTGTGACTGGTCATGCTCTCAGCTTCCTCATCACCAAGTGGAGTATCGCTGCCAAGGTGCTCACCACCTGCACCACTGCAAAAGGTCTTGAAGATGCCGAGCTCGTTCGTATTCACCCTCTTCCCCACAAAGGTGAAGGTGCTATCGTCACGCTTGACCGTGTAGAGCGACCCAACCTCCCCATGGAAGTCTCCTTCACCTATCAGGCCGACAAGTACATTCTCGCCACTCCCGACGCCTCTGCAGCACCAACCGATATCTTCGTTTCCCCTCTTATTAAAGAACCCACCTTCCGTCGTCTACCTTACCCTGCCGATGCCAAACCTAGTCTATCGCAATTTCAGTCCAATCGCGGCTTCAAAACCGAAAAGGACGTCGAACTTGCTCTTGGCACTTTTGGCAAAAATGAACTCAACATTCCCACTCCCAAATTCGTCGATCTCTTCCTCGAACATGCGGTTGCACCTTTCTTCGTCTTCCAGATCTTTTGTGTTGGTCTTTGGATGCTGGATGAATACTGGTACTACTCGCTCTTCACACTCTTCATGCTGATCGTTTTTGAGTGCACCGTCGTCTTCCAGCGTTTGCGCACGTTGAGCGAATTTAGGACCATGTCTATCAAGCCTTACAACATTTGGGTCTATCGCGCTGGAAAATGGACCGAGATGACCACTACCGATTTACTACCCGGCGATTTGGTTTCCATTGATCGATCCAAAGAAGATTCGGCTACACCCTGCGACTTGCTTCTCGTTGCTGGTTCGACTATTGTCAATGAAGCTATGCTTTCCGGTGAAAGTACTCCGCTTCTCAAGGAGAACATCGAATTGCGAGACGGTAAGGATGTGTTGGATGTCAACGGTGCCGATCGAAACAATGTTGTTTTTGGTGGTACCAAAGTTCTTCAGACTACTCCTCCTGAATCCGATAGTAGCTATGCAAAGCTGGCTGCTCCTGATAACGGCGCGCTCGGTATCGTTCTTCGCACTGGATTTGGAACTTCCCAGGGTCAGCTCATTCGTCTTATGGTCTTCCAGAACGAATCTCGCGTAACTGCCAACAATATCGAAAGTTTCGTTTTCATCGGTTTCCTGCTCATCTTTGCCATCGCTGCTAGCGGATACGTCTGGGTACGAGGAACCGAGATGGAACGTCCTAAAGGAAAACTTTTGTTGGATTGCGTCCTTATCATCACTTCAGTTGTGCCACCCGAATTGCCCATGGAGTTGTCAATGGCGGTGAATGCTTCGTTGATGGCTTTAGCCAAGTACGCAATTTTCTGCACAGAGCCTTTCCGCATTCCGTACGCTGGGCGTGTGGATGTTTGTTGCTTTGACAAGACGGGTACGATCACGGGAGAGGATTTGGAGGTTCAAGGTGTGGTCAATTGTACACCTGGAGGTGAATCGCCACTTATTCCGCTCAAGGAAGCTTCAGTGGAGACTACACTTACTTTAGCTTCTGCTCATGCACTTGTATTGCTGGAGGATGGATTAGTGGGGGATCCCATGGAAAAGACAACACTCGAAGCAATGGATTGGAAGTTGAACAAAGGAGATCTTTTGACTCCCACTGATCCCAAGGCTGGACCTCATCGATTTGGTGTACAGGTTAGGAGACGATTTCAATTTTCTTCTGCTTTGAAGAGGATGTCGACTATTAATCATGTGATTGATCAAGGTGGTAATAGGAGAACTTTTATCGCGGTTAAGGGAGCACCAGAGACGCTGAAAGGTATGTTTGCTGAATTACCAGCTCATTACGATGATACGTATAAAGGTTTTACAAGGCGCGGATCACGTGTTCTTGCGCTTGGATATCGATTTGTGGATAACGTGAAACCGAACGATACGAATGCTATCAACAATTTGCAGAGGGATCAGGTTGAGTCTAGTTTAAAGTTTGCAGGGTTTTTAGTATTCCACTGTCCACTCAAACCAGATGCGGTGGAAAGCTTGAAAGCACTCAACGATTCTTCTCACCGTTGCATCATGATTACGGGTGATAATCCTTTAACTGCAGTACATGTTGCTACTCAAGTTGAAATTGTTGATCGACCCACACTTATTCTGGATATTCGTGAAGGATCCACAACTGAAACCGAACTCGTATGGCGATCCGTTGATGAATCCGTCATTATCCCTATTTCCTCCACTTCGCCATTGGACACCACTCTTTTCGACAAATACGACATCTGTATCACTGGTATTGCTATGAAACAATATCAATCTAACGCGGTAGCTTGGAATCAACTTGTTCAAAACACTTGGGTTTATGCACGTGTTTCACCTTCTCAAAAAGAATTTATTTTGAATAGTCTTAAATCTTTAGGTTATATCACACTTATGGCAGGAGATGGAACGAATGATGTAGGAGCATTAAAAGCTGCTAATATCGGTGTAGCTTTATTGGATGGTACACCTGAAGATTTAACTAAAATTGCTGAACATCAAAGAATGGAAAGAATGAAAAAAGTTTATGAATCTCAATTATCTTTAACAGCAAGATTTGGATCTGCTCCACCACCTGTTCCACCTGTTTTAGCTGAAAAATATCCTGAATTAACAAAAGCCCGAGATGAAGCTCTAGCTAAAATGAATACAGCTCGAATTAATGACCGAACGGCAAAATTTGATTTATCATCCATTACAGCCAGTATGGCAGATGCAGAAATTGAAGATGGACCACCCCAAATTAGGTTAGGAGATGCATCTGTTGCTGCACCATTTACATCTAAATTAAGTAATGTCGGTAGTGTATTAGCAATTATACGACAAGGTAGATGTACACTTGTTGCTACAATTCAAATGTATAAAATTTTAGCATTGAATTGTTTAATTCAAGCTTATTCATTATCAGTTTTGTATTTGGATGGTATTAAATTTGGAGATTATCAAGTTACTATTTCTGGTATGTTAGCAAGTGTATGTTTTTTGTGTATTTCACGTGGGCAGCCTATTGAAAAGTTATCGAAGGAGAGACCTGTTGCGAATATTTTAAATATTTATGTTTTTGGATCTATCCTAACACAGACAGCATTACATATTGCTAGTATGTATTATATTCAAAAATTATCTGTTGCATTTGAAAAGTCGGAAGAAGTGATTGATTTAGAAGCAAAATTTACACCTTCGCTTCTTAATACTGGAGTATACTTGTTAGGATTAAGTCAAACCATTTCTACATTTGCAGTAAACTATATTGGTAGACCATGGAGAGAAAGTATTAAAGAAAATAAATATTTATATTACGGTCTCGTTAGTGTTGGAGGTATAGCTGTTATGGGAGCAACTGAATTTATGCCAGAGTTGAATGAATGGTTACAATTGGTTAAAATGGATTCAAAATATCAAGTTCAATTAGTAACTGTTATGGGGGTGGATTTTGTGGGGAGTTATGTGTTAGAAAGTTTTTGGAAATTATTTGCTGATGTAAAACCGAAAAGTTTGGTTACGAAGGGTCAGGAGAGGAGGGTGGAAAGAAGAAAGAATGAGATGATTAAAAAAAGGATTGAAGAAGAGGAAAAGAAAGATGTTTAAACATAAAATTTCCCCGCAACCCCACCGGCAGCTGATCGCTGAAAAAAGTTAAAACAACCACCTTCCAAAAAAAAAAAAAACTTTCCAACCCACACATCATTAAACCCTTTTCTTCTGTACATAGCTCTTTGTGAAATTTTGTCAAATTTCGTATGTGAATAAAAACGACCTTCGTATGTAGCGATGTGAGAAATCTTTCGATTGTATATGAGATATGTGTATATTCTATAAGTTATCAATACTGTTGTTGTTCATTATGCTTGGAAAAACCTTCCCCATGAGATGCTCTTCCACAGAAAAAATTCTAAGAAAAAACAAGGTCCAAAAATCCCAAAAAAATTTACCACATCATACCATACATCCTCACTTGCCTTCAGAGTCAAAGACATGACTGTATTCTTCCCCGAACTCTAAGGGTTTCAATCAAGAAAGTACAGTAACCCAAAACGCAAAACGCAAAGTGCGACGAGACTCAATAAAAAGAAAAAGTTCTCCCCGCTCTCGTTCCGACACACGACAAGTTCAGACTACGTGAGAGAGAGAGAGAGAGATAACTTCACTGAAGAAGGCAAAACCTTACACACTTTCACCACATGCAGCATAGAAGAAAGAAAGGAAGGGAGAAGGAAAAAAGAGTTTTCAAATTGAAGCGTATGTGTGTGTGAGAGAGAGAGAGATACAAAAACGAAACACGAGGCTAGGGGGCTAGTAGGTTTCATATTTCAAAAGCTAGAAAAGGCGTGTTCCGGTTGAGGGACAAGATGAAAATAAGAAGAGAAGTTTGCGAGAGGAAAAACTGAACGAAGAGTTAAAAGCCGCTAGAGATGTGGGAGACGGTGGAATGGAATGCACCATATCAACGAAGAGGCTCGAAACGGAATAACGTATAAGCGGATAAGGGAAGTGAGACTGCCTAATCAGCAAGTTTTTTAGTTTCAAAACTTGAGAGTGAGGGCATGGATTGGGCGTAAAGTAACCTGAGGGAGGGAGTGAGTGAGAGAGAGAGACACTCTTGCTGACACCATGGGACGAAGAAATTTAGGCATCCTCAGCACGTGGTTCTTGGCTAATAGCACCATAACCACCGGTAGCAGGTGAACCAGCAGGAGCGCAAAGACTCTCAGGGACAAGAACATGACCCTCATCGGGAGTAGCCAACAACAACCAAGCGCCCCAAATTGGTTTAGCGATGACATCGAGGATGGCGAAGAAGAGGATCTCCTTGTCAGGGCTCAATTTACCAGTACCTTCGCAAAGAGCGAAAGCGACTGGGTAAAGGGACCAAACGAGGATGAGAGCCAAGGAGATCTGGTTGTAAAGACCTCCAACCTTGGGGCTACGAAGGAAAGCGGTGGATCGACCCGAGGTGATCAATTGGAAAAGAATCCAAACGAGAGCGATGCAGGAGAAGGTGAAGAAACCCCATTTGCCGGTCTTGGCAGGGTGAACTCCGGCAATAACACCAGTAACGATCATGACTTCGTCAGCGAGGACAAGGACGATGATTTCAGCAACAGGGAGACCGGCAAGGAGAGTGAGATCGAACAGAAGAAGAGGGGTGGTCAAAACCCAGTCGATGTCTGTTTGCGCACAGAAGCGGGGGAAAATGGAAGAAGAAGATTCAAGTCAGCAATTGCTCCAGAACCATATGTAGGAGAAAAAAAAAACTTACATCGAGCATAGTAGAACTCTCTGGGAGCACCGTGTTTCTCTCCAATGTTGACGAGAGTCTTACCTACGCCAGTAGCCATGGCAAAGTAAGAAAGGGCGGCAATAGCAGTGATGAAGAAAGTGGTGGTGTGCATGAGACGGTAACGGTAAGAAGCTCGCTGGGAGGAGATGAAGAAAAGAACCGAAGAAGCTGCCATGATGAAGAAGACGGCCCAAAGGTAAGTGTGACCATATTGGGTGGAGATGACTGGGTGCTCAAGGTGAGGAGGGATAGGGGGAATGCCGACATCGGGCTTCTTGAAGGCGTCGAGGACGCTGTCGTAGTAGAATGAGTTCATTGCTAAGAAGACTTGTGCGTATCGTCGCTTTGGGGTTGAGGAAGATGGTGGGGGAGATAGTATGCTCGTAGTAGGATACGAGGCTAGATTGCGAGCGACTTGACGACGACGACAACGACGACGAGGATGATGGATGGTGGAGGTACAGACGAAGGAAAGAGGGAGCGTGAGTTGTGGAGAGAGAGGAAGCGGCTATTAAGGCATGATGAGCATCAGCTGAGAGCGTTTTTCGAGGATGCGGATGCCAAGCATGCTAACTTACTGCTGCTGCTGCTGCTGCTGCTGCTCAGCATGAGACAGAACAATTCGAAAAAAGAGCTCTGATGGAATGCTCTTCTTCTCTTTTTCCGCGCTCACAAAAGCTGACAGCTGTTGAGGGGAGAAGGACAGCGCATAGACGCAGTGCATGCTCGGCTGGCTCGGAAAAGGAAAGGGACAACTTAGGCAATTGCACAGAGCTCTCTCAAAGATGTGGACCCAAGATCGCAGTCAAATGACCTCTCCAGATCGTGAATGTGAATCGATGCCGTGATTATTTTGTGATGGTGGAGAGAGAGTGGAGGAGGACAGCTCAAGTAAGTCAGCTTTACAGTCAGTCTCGCAGTGCACGGACAATTTTGTTTGAGACGCTGAATGTGCACGAGGACAGTCGCTCGCTCCCACGCTGGCTGACAGCTAGCTGAGTTGCATTTCGACTGCAATCCTCGTCTTGCTCACACAGTATCGGCTTCTTCCGACAAGGCCTTGCTTCATTTCTTTTCCCCCTTTGTGCTCCTGTCGGATGGCTTCTCTTCATTCGTATCGGAGTATCGGAAAGTCCGAACAGTGATAAACCATTTGGTGATTGCGAATACAAAACTGAGGCGTAACGCAAAACGAAAAAGAGCTGATGTGCTTAGGAAAAAGGAAGGTGGGTTGGCGATGCTGGACAGCAGGATCGAAGTAGCCTAGACGCAGGGTGACTTCATGGCCCCGCACTACAGCACACGCTCTCCGCATCTTTTCGCTTCACAAATTTATACCCTTTCGCGTAAAGTGATTATTCCATCCATCCATCGAACCATTCAAAGGTCCATCTGATGCTTATAGCAGTTTTTTCAACAGCTGAGAGACCTCTTGCAAATACACTGTCATGATGTCTGATGTCTCACAAACGAAGAGGATCTATTGGAACGATAACAATCCCACATTCCGATATTGCTTCCAACTTACAAGCGAGTTGAAGCATCTCATGTCTCAGAGAGACCGCACACCTCGCCAAATGAGAAAGGGTTCTCGCGGTTAGGAAGAGCCTCTGCATCGCTCGATTTCGACAGTCAAGAATGCTCAAATTTTATGCAATTATTGCAACCCAGAGAGCCCCGCTCACGGGCCACAGGCACACTTCTCAATCTACAACACAACTCTTGCGTGTCTTTTCTAACGGTCCATACAGTATTTCACTTTCGAATTTTTGGTTTTAGAATGTCAGATCGAAATGAAGTCAACTGCACAAGAAAAATAAAAAGGGAATTGGCATTCGGATACCGGGAAAGCTTTTATTCCGTGAAGCCGGTGCAAGTGTGGAGCGGCGCTAACCTTGACTCTGTGTGAAAGAAAGAGAGAGAGAGAGAGAGACACCACATTCACTTCTTCTTGAACCTCTTCCGCCATCTCCCCTTTTTACAACTCAACCTCATCTTCAAGCAGAAATTGAACCTACAGCAGAAGACACACAGTCTCAACATACTTGATTTGCACTTGCAACGAATCCTCCATCACTGTCAACGAAATCTTTCGACTACTTGGCACCTGCTGGAACCAATAATAACCCATCCAATACAACAATAGGCAGCGATTCAGCTTGCTTACTGCTTGGGAGGACTACTACCACTACTACTACTAGTCTCGGAGTGGAACATCGTATCGATCTCACAACATACCCTCAACTTTCAAAAGCCTACTCCCCCCGCACCTAAAAGATCCTTTTTTTTTCCCACAACTTCCACAAAAATCTCGCATCCTCTTATCATCAAACTCTCAACAATGACTAGCACCACCAGTAGCACAGCATTAAAACGACTTCAAAAAGAATATCTCTCCACCCTCCGAACCTCACCTTCCCTTACCAATCCACTCATTCTTGAACTTAGACCATACGATCTTGAAGCAGAAGACCTTTTCGAATGGACTGCTCTTCTTTCCCCACCTCCCTCTTCCCCTTACTCCTCAGCTAAATTTTCAATAACAATAACAATCCCTCCATCCTACCCAACAAAACCACCTACTATCAAATTTAAAACACCAATTTTTCATCCAAACATTAACTTCAAAACAGGCGAAATTTGTTTAGATATTTTATCCCCTAATTCTTGGTCTCCTGCATGGAACCTACTTTCTTGTTGTACTGCTATTTTAACATTGCTAGATGATCCAGAACCAAATAGTCCACTCAATGTAGATGCTGCAACTGTTTTTAGAACAAACGATAAAAAAGCTTATTTCAGTCTATGTAGAATGTATACTTTAATTTATGCTCAAACTTAATCAAATATATATATTGCATTGTAGAAGAGAGATGCAAGAGAGTGTTTTACGAAAAACTAATCATAAATCAATAAAGGATTAATCCTATCCATAGCAAATAAGAAATTATTACTATGATCTTCTGCTTCTAAAAATCTAGTAGGATGTAAAACTAAACTACCTCTACATTCATCTAATAATGCTTCCATTTGTTCCAATTCTCTTGTTGAAAATCCTTCAATTTCTTTTTCCCCTCCTCCTCCTCCTCCTGCTTTCTTAACTCCAGGTGAAGGAGCATCTCTTAACGTCGCAGGAATATTTTCATCATCTTTCTTATCCTCTTTTTCTTTTTCCTTTTCCTTCTCATCATCCGATGAACTTTGAGCAGCATTACCATCCCTAACATTCGCATTCGCGTTCGAATTCATACTTCCCTCTGGTCCACCTACACTAGCACCAGGCACACTATGCGCTTGTGCATCCCTCTCACCTCTATTCTCCTTTCCACCAAACTTACCACTCTTTGCTAACCTATCCGCCCATCCACAAAACGCCTTATATTCAGCCCAAGTAGTTACCGTATCATCCGGAACACATTTAAAAACCTTCCTAAAGATCTGAGTATTATGCACCGCACAAGTCAACCAATAATCCACATAAAACGAATCATCTACTGGATCTTGGAATCGATGAGGATCAATTTCTAAAGAAGCTGCTGGAAGATTCCAAAGAGAATTCGACATTCGATTCGCAACTTTACGTCGAATATCTTCCGCACCATGAAGTGTGGAATCTTCCGAAAGGAATCGACCACGTTGTCGTCGGTGTAGCATTTCAGTCTCCCGTTCAGGACCGAGACTTGAAGATGAAAGCGATCCAAGTAAGCGTTGGTGATCCATGGATGCGCGGTGATGACCATGCGCAGATCTCCTATTGTCAGAACCACCACCACCACCACCACCACCACCACCATTGACAGCATGACCATCCTCAGCAAGCAGCTTTTCTTCCAAAGTCGGCTCCATCGAGTTGTCATATTTGCCGTCAACAAACTTCTGAGGCTCTTCCCCTCTCACCGCCATATCAACCCTTTCATCCCGTGCCGCCTGATACCTCTCATTGTGATTAGCCGAATCAGAACTTGGCTGTTCATCACTACCACCACCACTACCGATTCCCTGCTTAGCTTCCAGCTTATCTTTACTTCTACTTAAAGTATCCTTGATCTGCCTTCTCACCTCTCCCGTGGTACCGTCATTCTTCTCTCTGACGCCATTCACCGCGTCCTTCACCACCTCCCTGTTCTTCTTCGTCTCCACGAAATCCCCTACCCCATTCTCATACTCGCCATTCTGCCTCTTCAAACCGTTATGACTCTGCTCCTGATCTGGATCCCATTCATCCTCTTCACTTTCCCTTCTCCCGATCACGCCATCATCTTCCTCATCACTCTCCTCATCACTCTCCTCTTGCGCACCATTCTTCCTCTCCTCCGCCTCCAACTCATCCACATCTACACCCAGATGCTCTCTCATCAATCTCATCCTCAACGTATGAGCAAACCTTCCCACCTTGTACTTTTGACCTGCCATCCAACTATCCACCATATCATGATCTCTTATCACCGCTGCCAACTCTGAATCCCTATCACCCCTTTGACTTCTCTCATTAATGTTGGCACTTCCAATGATCGCCAATCTGTCATCCACAATCATAATCTTATCATGCAAATAAATCTGTTCCGTCGTCAATTGACCTCCTCTCAACTTTCCCCACGTCCTCAACGAAAAGAAAGAAATATACTGCTCCGGATCAATACCTTCCCTACGCAATTTACCAAAGATCGAATGCTCTCCTCGACTGATCGACCGATTCTGAAGATCCACAATCAATCTCACCGACGACGCATCCGGATGATCAATCGGCATCGGGAACCCTGGAATCAACGGAATCACAATAATCGCCCTCCAAGGCGTTCCCTCCCTGTGAGCTCGGATAATCCTACTCACCAAAGCCTCTCCAATCTTGTTCTCTATCTTGTTCCCCTCCATCACCGTGCTGGTCACGAAGAACTGATTTTCAATATAAACGAAATGATCGCTCATCTGAATACTCTTCAGATAGGCATTCTGAATGCTATGCTCCACTTTGTTCGTCGTACCCAGACTCCATGGTCCCGCTGATCTGCAGATCTGAACCTCACATGTTCCTGTCAGTCCATACTTTTGCAACTCCTCCGGTGTGAAATCCGGCGGTGGCACAAGGAACGGCATTTGCCTCGTATGATTCTTGATCCTGAGTAAAAAGTTCCATCTCTGAATAAAATGCCTGCACAAATCCCTCGCGGGTTGACCTACAATCTGCAACCCAACATCATGCCATGGCATCCTTGGAAACTTTTCTCTCGGGAACAGATCCTCGGCAGGCTTACTGAGCGTATGCCACTCCATTACCCTCTCGTTTGCATAATCCTGTCCTGGCCAGATATGAGCCTCTTTACCATCCTTCACCGGTCCCAAGTATCCACTCTTCCCACTCTCCAACCCATGTTCAGCATCACTCTCACCATCCCTCTTATGATAGAATGCATCATCGACCAATACATGAGCAGGCGTATCATACCTTCCAAAGCACAGATCCAGCCCACCCATGAAAGCGATCGTCTCGTCGATCACACACAGCTTCTCGTGATGCGCCCAATAAAAAGTACCCGTTTGGAAATGACTTGGCGAACGCTGAACAAAGATGTTCCTGTGCAATCCAATAAGTCGTTGCTTGGTGTAATTCGAATCGGTGGGAGTAAAGTTATTCGAGACCTCGTTGTAGATAATCACAAAAATTTTGACACCTTCCTCTGCTTTCTTCTTGAGAACGTTATCAAGCCTCCATTTCGGATGTCCTGGCCTCCTGAGGTACAGCTCGGGACTCAGCCACCAATCGTGAATGAAAACACGATCTTTCGCCATCATCAACGCTTTGCTTAGGTTCCAGTAGTAATCGCGACCATCTGCAAGCCATTGTGCTGAAACGTTGAGTCGAATTGGCGCAAAGCTCTCAAATCGATTGGTACCGCCAAAGATGTTCCGAGCCGCCATCTTTTGCATCGACACGATGAATTGCTCCATCATTCGCTCATTCTTGGCCACAAGCTTAAGTTTCCTCTCCGAGTTGCGAATATAGAATGTGTGGCTCGAGGCATGCCTTTCGGATTTGTCCTCTTCCCGCTTATTTGGGTCGGCGTCCTTGAAGTGGCCTCCAGTCAAGAGTGCGGTCTGGTCATAGGAAGCTTCCTTACCATTGCCGCCGCCATTGGACGAGTCAGGCTGCTCAGAGCTTTCGATTTCTGATGCCTTCTTGTCATCGCTGTGAGTGAAACCGTGAGCAATATGCATGGTCTGCTTGTAGAGTCGCTTGGGCCGTTCCACCTTGAACTCGTTGTCCATGTAGAAGACGTCATAGAGTTGAAGACTGTCGGGCTCATTGACAATAGCAATGAAGCTTTCGCGCACAATGAACCACTTTGGTTCGTACGCCTTTGCCCATCTCGCAGGTGTGAGGATGTTCTTCTGATCCTTTTTGCGCGAAGAGCGAGACAAGATACGCAAGTAGCCTTGCTTGCCCTGGTGGCCACCGCGACTGGCCAGCGAGACGGACAGTGCGGAAATCTCGAAGAATTTGCAGAGACGATTGGCTTCAGCTCGGAACATGGTGCGTCGAATGAGTTCGATGATGTAGTTCTCCAAAGCATCTCTCTGCGCTCTTGCAAAGTCGGCTCGCGAAGTTTTGCCTTGCCTTTGAAGCTGGTTGAAGTAAGGCAAACTCATCTTGGGGAAACTTGGCAGACCAACATCGCCCTCGGACGAGTTGCCACCAATGCTTCTGCCAAGGTAGCCTCGAAGCGCCGCAGCTCGATAATGCGCGTGCAGATTGATAAAGTCGCGAAGCTCGCGATAGATGACCCACTTGACGAGACCATCACCATACTCGAGCTCGATACGGAAGACGGCGTGTGTGTTGTGCATGGGATTGACACTGTCGGTGACTCGGAGTCGGAGATGATTGAGCAGGACGGGGATGCGACGATGCTTGGACTCGTCCCGCTCCACGGCCATCTTGAGCAGAAAGACAGGCAAAATACCCGTCTGCAACTCTTTGGCCAGATCGAGGTTAACTGCACTCGACTTTTGCTGTTCTTTCTTGGTCTTTTGCGACTCGCGCACCTTTTTCTTGAGCTGCGCCCATCTGGTCTGCGCTTGCTGTCCTCCACCACCACCACCTGGCGAGGTAGCGTCGGGCGAAGCGGCAGCGCCATCGTTCTCCTTGTCCTTGTTAGAGCCGAGCATGATCTTGGTGATGGCACGTAACTTCTGATCTTCAGGAGCGAGCTCGGGAGTAGGAATGTCGTCTTTGTTCTGTTGCTGTGCGTTGCTGTCGTCGCCGCCAGCCTGCTCGGCTGATGGTGTAGGTGGTTCAAAGGCGTTGCGCATCTTGTTGGAGTTTTCAGCCCATCGACTAGAAGTGCGCGATGCTTCCGGTTTCCTGTCTGACGGGTCGCGCTCTTTGCCTTTTCCATCATTGGTACTGCCAGATGCGTCACCGATCTGATCCTTACTGCCGCGACGGGTGCCGTTCCTCTGGATACTGCTAGAACCAAAGATGTTGAGGGCGGGTCGATTTGGTGTATTGCTGTCAAACATGCCACTGAACAGACCTGTGCCCTTTTCGTCGTCTTTGTCACTGTCTTTGGCTGTTTCCTTGTCTTTGTCGTCGCGAGATTTGCCTTTGGGAGTGGAAGGGCTCGACTCGTCACCGGCGAAACCGAAGCTGGAGAACCGACGCTTCCATGTGCCTGCAGCCTGCTCCTCTTTCATCTTTGCAATTTTGGCACGTTGTTCGTCGTTAGGACGTGAAGCCCATGAAGGACCACGATTGGCGGCATGTTCCTGGTGGGCGTTCTCGTCGAGGTCCGGCTTGTGACCGTGTTGATGATGCTGATGTTCATCATCCGATGTTCGGTTGCGTTCAGAATGAACGGGCTCGCCAAGCTCGGCTGCGGCGGTCTCGGGCTTGGTCTGTTTTTGCATCTTCTTGTAGGAGCCATCCATTTCATTTTCTAATTGCTTATCATAGATCGTTCCCTGTCGCTGCGCGGTGAGACCTTCGTCTCCAAGAGCACGCTCGATCATGGACTGACCCATGTCGTCTTGTTTGCGTGCATACGGGTGTGTTGGACCTGATGACTGCGTGTGCTCTTTGATCGTGTGGCCAGAGCTGGGGTCTGCTACCTTGGGTTCGCCCTTCTGCTCATAATTTCGATTGTCGGAATGATCATCGACGGCGTCTGGATGGTTGATGCGTGCAGCCGGGTCGTGGGGATGATTACCTGGAGCTCCTCGATAGGAATCATCCTGACTTGCAGCCCCGTTCGCAGTCTGTTTGTCATTGGCATCGGTGGCGCCGCCATCGTTGGAAGCTTCGGTACTGTCGTCGGCTTGCTTCTGGGTATCTTGTGACTGAGAAGCGTCTTGATTCGGGTGGGTTGCTGCTTCTCCATAGGATGAGAAGCCAGTAGCTTGCGCTGCGGTGTCCCACGCCTGATGGGCGAGATCAGCAAATGAGGTGCCAGACGACATGGTTGCCGCTACGTCAGGCCAAGAAGGCCTATTCTAGCACGTCGATTTGGAAGCTAGATCAGGGAAAAGCTCTTCAAGCCGTCATAAAAGGTATGAGCTTTAGTTGAAGTAGATCCGATCAAAGCTGAAAGTTGTTCGATGGCCGAGTCGGTGAATGCTGACAACGATGTCGATGATGGTAGAGAAGACGGATTTCCCGACGCTATTGCTCAGCCCGAAAGCGTAGCTAAGTCAACTGACAGTTCAGTGTTAGCCAGATGTGAGTCGTGTGATGTTTGAGAGTAATGGCTTGGACAGTATTGTAAGTGATGTTGCATGCAAGAATAGTCTCTGCTTTGTTTCTCCGACTCGCTTACAGTCTTGAGTCGGCCAGCTTCCGACACACACACACACACACACACACACTTGCGGTCTCCTGAGAGTCTCGACGCACGCTTTCTTTGCTCGACTGGCTCATGCGAGCGTGCAGAATGACGAAACCGTTGCTTCGAAACCTGTCACCTTTTTTCCCTTCACAAAATCACCTTCTTTTTCGTTCATTGTTCTCTCACATCGCCGACCACAGCTCCCCACTCAGCCTACAGGAACTCTTGACAACGTCACTCACCAACTCTTCTCATCACAATTGACAGCGTGGAGTAAGTCAGACATGACGTCTCGGCTTTCTCTTGTCTTCTTATCTTTGTGACCCTTTTGTGGAACCCATGTGTCAGGAACAAAACAAGTTACCCCGAGAGAATGATACACCGTATGCTCAAAGTTGGATCTTGTCACACAAATCTCAGATGTCTCCAGCGTCGGCTGCCTTCAATCCCGCACAACCGCCGGTGCAACGAGTGTGAAGCCGACACAGAAAGTAAAATGCTAGCATGGATTGAAATGTTATACAGTACAATGAACGACAAGATATTATGAGGATAACCTTGCTTCCTCTCACTTAGCAGCAACACTACTACCAGCCTTGACACTTTTACTTGGCGCTTTCTTGATCAAATCCAAAAAGTTACTTTTACTCAAATCCGCCAACCTAGCATCCTTACTTGCCAATCCCGTCTTCTTACTTGCGCCTGCCACGCTTGGCAAACCTTTCCCACCACTACTTGACTTCTTCTTTTCACTCTCTTTGGCCTCTTTCTCCTCCAAATCTTCCTCGGTGGTGGTCTGAGCCGCTCTGATCGCATTAAACAACTTGACCACACCTCTCTGGGCAACTTTTCTCAATTTTCTCTCATACGTTTGACTTCCACCTTGACTCGCAAACTCTTGTAACTTTTCTGCATCATCTTCAGCCGAAATAGCTGGATACGTTTCAATCACGTTGCCATCTTCATCTTCCAACGACGGCAATACGCCAGGTGGACCCCAACCTCCAATCACATCTTTGACATGAGATCGTTCTTCTCGACGACGTTTTTGTTCGAGAGCGATACGAGCTGCTCGGGCGCTGAGTGAGGTAGATTGTGCTGAACGGCGCAAGTGCGGTGCAAGCGAGAGAATGGCTGGAATTTGTGCATCTGATTTGGTTTTGTTCTTCTTCGTCTTTTTGCTTGCGGATGGCGTGTCGGTCTCGCTTTCTGCTACGACATCATTGTCTTGGTCAGAAGTTGCCTCGGCTGCTTCTTCTAATGCCTCGAGTGGCTGGGTTGATGTGGAAGGAGCAATACCAAGAAGGCCTTCGAGAGCAGAACCGAACGAGGTGGGTGACGTGGCTCTACGCTTTCGTTTGGCGGTTTTCTTGCTTTTGGAACCGGCTCCTTTAGCTGCTTCAATCTCGTCTTCCGTATCCGGCTCGCCATTGTCATCTTCGTCAGCGCCTTCGAGCGAAATTGCATCTTCATCCATAGCATCTTCTGAATCCGAATCCTCCTGAGTTGGAGCTGCTGCGGCTCCTCTTCTCCCCTTGCTATTGAAGTTGTTTTTCTGTGAAGGCCCCGCACGAGCGGCTGAGGATGTAGAACCTGCACCGTTGACCTTCATGGTCATCTTGCAGCCACTGGCTGCCCCGAACTTTCCGGCTGCCATTGTGGAAACAGAATTCGCTAGCGCCTGCTTTTGGAACAAGTAAAAGATTGATGTTGCTGAGTCTAGGTGTCCTTTGTCAGTGGTGCAGAGCGAGAAGAGAGAGGAAGATGTGAGGGTAAGGGGAAACCAAGTTGCCTCTGTAGCTGTTTCTTCGCTCTTGTAAGGGTATGAGAAAAGGGTTTGTTCCTCTTGTTCGAAATTTTGGCTTCATTCCTGCTTTCTCGATTTCCGACTCCCGTGAGTCAAAATCGCGTTCAAAGTAACTCATCGGGCAGCTATTTTTCCTGATTTTTTTTAGACGCAGCGGGAGGAGAGAGCCGCGTGCCGCGATCCGTGATCGAATCTCCCACGTTCCTTCTCTCTCTCTCTCTCTCGCTCTTTTTTCCCTCAGCAAGCAAAATGGGGAACGAATCGGAGCAGATGCACCAACCACGAACGGAAACGGAATAAGCCGAAATCATTAAAATCCCTCTCGTTGCTCTGCGAATTGACCGAGCTTTCTTGTTGGTGTGAGCTCGAGCTTCGGGTGTCGGTGTCAGTTTATGTGTGTGTCTGTCTGTGTGTGTCTGTGTGTGAGCGATTGGATATCGTCGCATCGAAGAGCTCGCACAAGTTTTCTTCTCCCCCTGCTTCTTACCCCACACCACCACCATCACCAAACACCATCACTCTTCCTCTCACATCACAATCGCATTTTCCTCAAAGATGCTGTTCAACGCACTTCGAACACGTGCCTCGATGGCACGCACCATGGTTCGCGGTTCCGCCTCTGCTCAGAAGCGATACCTTTCTATCCACGAACATCTTTCCATGGACATTCTTAACCAATACGGCATTGCTACTCCCAAGTACGTTGCTGCTAAGACACCCGAAGAAGCTTACAAAGCTGCTCAATCGTTTGGTGGTAAAGAAATTGTTATTAAAGCTCAAGTTTTAGCTGGTGGAAGAGGTAAAGGTCATTTCGATTCTGGACTTCAAGGAGGTGTTCATCTGATTAAAACTCCTGAAGAAGCTCGTGATCTTGCAGCTAAAATGATTGGAAACAAACTTATCACCAAACAAACCGGTGCTGGTGGAAGACTTTGCAATGCTGTTATGATTGCTGAAGCTCGTCCTCCTCATCATGAGTATTATGTTGCTGTTCTTAATGATCGTGCTACTCAATTACCTGTTATGGTAGCTTCTAACCAAGGTGGTATGAACATTGAAGATGTTGCTGCTCAAAATCCTGATGCTATCATTACTACTCCCATTGATTTCGAAAAGGGTCTTAGCAATCAAGATGCTCTTAACATTGCAAAGAAACTTGGTTTCACCAGTGCTAAACAGGAACAACAAGCTGCTGAAACTTTCCAAAAACTTTATCAACTTTTCGACGAAAAAGATGCTACTCAAGTCGAAATTAACCCTCTAGCCGAATCCAAAGATGGCGAAGTTCTTTGTATGGATGCTAAACTTGGTTTCGATGAAAATGCCGATTTTCGTCAAGCTGATGTTTTCAAACTTCGTGATACTACTCAAGAAGATCCAGATGAAGTAGAAGCTGCTAAATACGGTTTAAACTTTATTAAATTGGATGGTAATATTGGTTGTTTAGTTAATGGTGCTGGTTTAGCTATGGCTACTATGGATGTGCTGAAATTAAACGGTGGAAATCCTGCTAACTTTTTAGATGTTGGTGGTACTGCTAGTGCTGCTAGTGTTAAAAAGGCTTTTGAGTTATTGTTAAACTCAAACCAAGTTAAAGGTATTTTTGTTAACATTTTTGGTGGCATTGTAAGTTGTAAGAAGATTGCTGAAGGTATTATTCAAGCTACTCAGGAATTAGATATGACTATTCCTTTGGTGGTTAGATTGCAAGGTACTCATGAGAAGGAGGCTAAGGAGTTAATTAAGAACTCTAACTTGAAGATTTTCGCTTTCGATGGTCTCGACGAAGCTGCTGCTAAGGCTGTGGAAAGCGCTCATAAAGGTACTCTTTAAGCCAGCCAGCTACGAGAAAAATAAAAAAAGCTTGTTTCCCCAATCTTGATCTCTTCAGTAAAGACTGTTCCAAATGCCGCCGTAGATCGTTCTTTCCAATATGATGCTCGTTTCACACATACAAGCGTGATAAGTGCTCAAGTTTTGAAAGTCAGACCATATCTCGCCTGTGCAAAAAAAAAGAATGACACTCAACTCTACTCAGGATTCCTAACGCTGTCAAAATGCAAAATTATCATCGAAAATGTTTTACAAGGGTATCAATGCATTGAGCCAAACCAACAAACATAACAACTAAACCCATTCCGAACCGTCACATCTTCAAACAACATAGAACTCAGAACTGACGGCCTCAAAAGGTTGAATCTTACCAGTAAAAGGCGTCTTCCTATCTCCATAATACACAATTCTGTACAATCCACTTTTTGTCCAAGGTTCAACACTCCAACCAACCTCGACGATACTTGAACCGTGTAGTTCATTGGTTCTTGTCCAACGCATAGTAGTTGAATGATGACTATCGGTTCTTTCTACTTCCCAAAGACCAAGGTCATTGTAACGTTGAACTTCGAAGTAAGTATCTTCGAGACGAAGGTTGTTGCGTGGATTAGCACCGACAAAGGTGACCGAGATGTTGGATGCAATTGAGTCAGAGAGGATGGGTTGACCATCAAAGCGGGAAAAGGATGACGAATTAGAAGCATTAGGAATGGGATAGGAGAGAAGAGGTTGTTCAAGCACATCGCCAAAAGCATGTCCGATAGGAGGATTGTCGTAAACAACGCCAGTCTTTAACTTCCACGCTTTGCGAATATCAAACTCCTTCTGTGGACCAAGTGGTAGATCTCGAGCTCCTTCTTTGAGCGCAGGCACGAGTCGACGAGAGAATACATCGATGTAAGCCTCGAGTGTGTGAGGACCAAACAAGGTACTGGCTCCCTCATATCGCTGTACGCTGTACTCTTCTTCTGTCGTAACATAGTGACCGTAGGTGGAAGCTGGACCGCTCACTTGCACGATCGGTTCATCTTGTACGTCTCCCAACACCCCGGCTTTCTTGATCGATTCTGTTACGGCTTTCTTGAGTCGTCTGCCTGCCATCGTGGTAAATTCGCCTGGTACGATGAGGATGAACAGTTGTCCAACGCGCAAGATCTGCACTTCGACAACCGACGGACCCCAATCATAAGGCTTGTGAATCTCGCCAATGTCAAGCAGAATCGCCTTGGGAGCCTGACAGTCGATCTGTTCCTTGCCTGGATTCTTGATGAATCCCTTGACCACATCCCAGAAAGGATTGTGGTGATCGGTGCGATTGCTGCCTTGAACGAAATCGAATGCGCCAGGGCCGTCCGTCGTACCACCTGCAAAGCCATAGCCGAGAGCAGCCGGGCAGGTTTTGACTCGCGTTCCATGGGGACGGTAGACAGTGTATTGGCTCATGTCGACATTCATCTTGACACTCTTGACTGGGCCACTGAGCTGCGTCATTTTCTCGTACTCGTCAACGGACGATGAGCTTGAAGAGGATCGATCCATGATTGAGCGTGCAGCATCGACTTGCTTTCGAGCAATCATCTCGTTCGAAGCCCAATCGTATCCTCCGGTAGGACTGACGGGGATGTAGTCATCATTGCCCCAGGCAGGTCCACGACCGTGACAAGTTTGAACACGTTCCTTGCCTTTGCCATTGTCGCAAGTGGAATGCTTGTATTCGCATACGGAGCCGTCGTCACACCATGCGCCTTGCGTGTTGGGTGAAGTATCCCCGACGAGAGCTTGAGAGAAACCAGCGACAAAGCCGTTCTGACCTGGAAGCTTGTCTGGCTGTTGTGCAGACTCGTACAGCAAAGCTGCCAGGCCTTTGTTGTCGCCTGAAGTGAGGGTGTTGTTCTCATACAAAGAAGTCCCGTGAACTGCGTACCATGAAAGGAAGCCGGCAGGTTTTGCTTCTGACTCGGCAAAGACATCCTCGAACTTGAGCAGGCCAAAGTCGTGGTCCTGATCTTCATCGTTGTACAAATCTCTCTCTTCCTGTGGGTTCTGTTCGTAAGCGTATCTGCTGCGCTGAATGTGAGCATCTTCGAGGCGTGTCTTGCCGTAGCTGAGACGGGTGCTTGCGCTTCCATCAGCTAGCCTCTGCTGTCGTGCTTGAAAATCTTGATGTGCGCGTACGGCAGCTCGAACGGTGCCATCCACAATCGCATCAAAGTTCTGCAAAATGACACCTTTTGACGTCAACGTGGGAAGAAGAGCCTGCATAAAGCCGCCGGGCCCGGCATGTGAATGGGTGCCAACAAAGGCGACGTTGCGTTCGCCATAGATACCGGGGTACTGGTCTCGTAGTTTGTCCACAATTGCCTTGCGCACAGCAGTATCACCCATGCAGATGTCCGAGTTGATAAAGAGCCACCTCGTCGCTTCACCGTCTGCTGTGGGAATCAAGTTGCTGCCGAAGCGTGAGGCGATGCGAGAGCGGAAAGAAGGCGATCCAGCTTGCTCGTTTCCAACGATGAATGCACGCGAACGAAGTCGGATGTGCAGACCGGTATTGGTCTGAGGAAGCGAGGCATAACCCATCATGTTGACCTCGACAATAGGACCCGTGACATCACCGATCCCAAGGCCAAAGACGACATTGGAGTCGGAGGAGGATTTCGGAACTGTGGGACGATGCGTGCGGAAAGGTCCGCCGGCACGGATAGCAGCGTCGATCTGGCTACGATAGGCACAGCAGGCAGCGACAACGGTGGAAGCGATCAGAACAAAGCAGAGAAGCGCTTTGAAGATCAGGCACGGGCTTCTGCGACGGGGTCCTTGCATAAGCTCTGCGGGACCACTGCTGCTGCTGATTGGAAGTGGAAGAGCATCCTTGTCATAGCCTGGTTTGACTTGCACCTCAGATACGCATGTCTCCTCGCTATCTCTGCTGGGAAGTAACTGGTAGCCGGTGCCTGTCATGATTGACGAGGCAGGGGAGGCTAGGCTGACGACGGTCAGCTGGCTTAGCGGGAGCTTGCTCGTTCGTTGCGGTGTTTCTGTAGACTGGCTGGCGGTAATATGTTATGAATGTGTTATGTACAAAGCGGATCGTTTGAAGGGTTCGACGAGAGGGACGAGAAGCCAGTGCCGACTGTTGCTGTCTATAAGTAAGCAGACCTAGAGTGGCGCCTTGTCCGCGAATTGCGATTAAACTCGACGTTGAGTTGATGCTGAGTTGAGATGTGCGATTCCTGGAAAGGATTGGATCCCCTATTCTGAATCTAGAGTTAGTGAGCCTGACGAGTCGGGGTGTTGTAGTGGTGGTCAGCTGCCAAAGTTGCCAAGGGTCTCATCACAAGTCATTGCTACTTCGCCACTTACACTAGACGGTGACTGTGGATAAGATTAACGCTGATGATCCGCCGAGAATTCTCCGATTGCTTCTCTCCACTGTTCTTCTGCCTGTGACTGTGATTGTGGGCTGCGGAAATTGCAAAATTATTGTGATTGTATCGTATGCAGGGGCCCCGCCTGTCTCTCTCTGTCTGCTGAGAAGCGAAGCGAAGCGAGAGAGCGGCGCAGCAGTCGCAGCAAAGCGTAGCAGCAGACCCTGACGACCGACTTCGGCAAATTTGGGCCAATCCTGACAAGAAGAGACAAAATTAGATGTATGAGCGATCAGGATTACTTTTACTCGTCCTCAAGCTCAACTCACTGTTTCTCACGGTGGGAACAGGAGAAAAAAATGCAAAGCTAGAGCGTGATGGTCAGCTGATCAAATCGTCGGTCGGCATGACTTGATCAGCCGTCAACACGAGATCCCTACCGATAGGCAAGCTATAAGGTCCAGGGGTGAAAGATGCACCCCTATCTTTGCTGGAGGCTGCACCTGGAAGTTGGGGAAGTTGGGGAGCCGTCAAACATGATTGATGTCTCCACTATTGATGTTAGCACATCGCAGGTGTGATCCAAGAACTCATCAGACTCAATCACACAGCATCTCAATCAAGCTTGACAAAATATCATTGCGTCAAAAGATGAGCCACAAAAGAACCCCTAAAAGTACAACCGAAACACAAACCATGAAACAAGGCAGAAAGAGGCCATTCTCTCTTACGCAGAACTGGCAGAGCCAATACTATCAATATCTACTTGAGGATGCACCATGAGCACTGCATCTCCTGCCGACAATCCCGATCCTGATCCTTCACCAACACTGCTAATTGGATTTCCATCTTCATCAATCTGTTCTCTCAATTCGAGCAACATCGAGTCCTTGACCAATTTGGTAAGCACCTTCTTGATCAGCTCGGTTTCTTCTTCGAACTGATCTACCGTCTCGATTTCGTTCTCACGTTGCAACAGGTACCAATCCACCAATTCGGATCGGTGAACTCCTCTCATCGTTTGACGTTCCACTTCGTTTACCCGAAGAACCACCAAGTTGGCAATCTCCATGTATCGGTCGAATGTAATACGGATCTTGCGTTTCGAAGCGGCTGAACTTGAAGGGTCGGCTGCTGCTGCTGGCGCGGTAGCATCCACGGAAGAAGAAGCTCCTCGCAGAGACTCGCTGTTGGGGTCCATTGAATCTTCATCCATCGCTCCGAGTGAGGAAGAGGCTTGTGCAGGCTGAGATTCTTGCTTTGCAGCTCGTTGCTGTTGCTGTTGCTGCCGTTGCTGTTCTTGCTCGTCTTCCTCGTCGAAATCGATATCATCCTTTTCGACGTGAATGATCGATTGACGCAATAGCGAATAGGCTTCACGTACAAACGCAGGTGTAATCTCGTGTCGACAATTGGCACGCGCAATCGCCTCACATAATCGGATCATACTTTCCAACTGTCTCACCGTGATACGGTACGAGTTTTTACCAGGTCCCGAATCATCTTGACGCAATTGTCGGTACTTGTCCACCAACACATCGCTTGCTTCGGGTGTCAGTTTAGGCTGGAAAGTTCTTGCGTATCGAATATAACGCTGGATTGCCTCGGTACTAAATTCGGGATCGATAGCTGCATCGCGGAAGCGGTGAACGTTGACAATGTGCTGTGCGATGTTCATGTCCACCGATTCATTGCATTCATCCAGCACCACGAAGAACAGATCGAAACGAGACATGATCGGAGCTGACATAGCAACGTTGGCTCGAAGCGTTTGCTTGCGGTTGTATCGTCCGCCGACTGGGTTAGCAGCTGCAAGGATCGAAGTACGTGCGTTCAGAGTGGCTTGAATACCAGCTTTGGCGATACTGATCGTCTGCTGTTCCATGGTCTCGTGGATAGCCACTTGATCTGCGACGTCCATCTTGTCGAATTCGTCAATAGCACAAATACCATTGTCGGCAAGCATGAGTGCTCCAGCTTCGATTGTGAACTCGCCCGTCTCCTCGTCTTTCACCACAGCCGCAGTGAGACCAGCAGCCGTAGAAGCTTTGCCCGAGGTGTAGACGGCACGAGGCATAAAGCCGCACACGTACTTGAGGAATTGCGATTTGCTAGTGGAAGGGTCACCGACGATGCAGATATTGATGTCGCCACGCAGACGCATGCCTTCCTTGGTTGACTTGTGCACACCACCCATGAGCTGGAGAAGGATACCTTTCTTGACAATGTCGTGGCCATACACAGTAGGCGCAATGGATTGAACAAGACGACTGTAGATATCTTCGGACATGACCATAGCCTCTAGCTCGTCCCTCTCCGCTTCGGTGAGTGAATCCATGAGTGTTTCAGGGTCTTCGTTGTCGTCAGTAAAATCGGCACGGATGTCGTTGCCTCCCCTTGCGTCGGCGCTCTGCACCATACACGCGAGGAAGGCCGTCTTGTAAGTCAGGTCACGAACACCGAGACTCTTGAGACCCGAAACTCCCTGTGCATTCACTCCCTCTGCTGGACGACCACCTTGAGCCTCCCTCTGGATCTGAGCGTTGACACCGGGTACACCGAGCTGCGAGACATCCGGTACGACAATGAAAGTGCCTGTGAACACACACTTGTCACCGGCCTTGGCACGCTCGACGATCTCGGATCGCAAGATCACATCAAGACTGCGTGGCATACTTCCTGTTGGGATTTCGTTGGCATTCTCCTGAATGCGAACCTTTTGCCAATCGCAGAAACGGCTCTGATCTACATTGAGTTGCCATTCCCTTCTGTTCTGGCACACTGGGTTGCGACACATCACAGGTTCTGTGTATTTGAACTGCTGTTCCACATCACGAACCGTTGTTGTGCAAGCAGTGCAAGTGAAAGCGCCATAGAGCAACTCTGGTCTTACCTCACTCGTCCTGGTCACTGTACCGCTGATCGAGACGAGTTTGCCAACCCGATCGGTTCGCAAGTCACGGATCCCCGAAACGAGGCCAAGATTGTAGAAGGAGACGCTAAAGTCTCGATGAATGAGACCGGAAGACGCCGTGGCAGCAACATGAGCGTTAAGATAGAGATAATTGGGAACGTAGGTGTTGACTAAATCGAGCAAGGCACGGCGAAGATAGGGTACAAATCGGTAGTACTGATCACTGATGGCGCGTGCCAGCACTTCGTCGTGACGGAGAATGTGACTGAAGTCGACAAAGAGGGTGGTTCGATTGTAATCACGCAATGCGTAGATTTGGTCAATATAGACAGGGTCTTGCACCTTCTCACCGTTCGGGTCGGGTGAGCCAGAAAGGGGCTGGTCGACAAAGCTCTCGAGAAACTGTGCGAAGCCTTCACGGACACGTTCGCCGACCTCATCAACGACGGGCGGGATGTCTTGCGTGTCGACGGCAGCGCGAGGGCGGGGTCTTCGTGGTGTGGAATCTTCATCCATAGGACGGGATGTGTCACCGTTGACAGTGCTAACATCGTCCTCGTACTGTCCTCGAAGTTGACGTTCGAGGTTGAGAGAGCCGGCTTCTGATGTGCCCGGAGTAAATGCTCGATGCGCGCTAGCACCGACGCCGGAAGTGTTGTTGGAGCGTCCAAGAGCGAGAGGGTCGAGTCTGTCTGTGTCACCAGTGCGATTCTGGCCACCAATCCTACCCAGTGGCGATGATGGCATCGCGGAAGAGGACGACATCCTTTCCTAAATTATGAATGTGAGTGAGCGGAAGATATTAGGGTGCTTTCCTTCTCGTAGATACGCTCGTCAAGAGATGTTGGCTTCCACGTAGATGGAGCAAGTGTGTGGAGAGGGAAAGATGAAAGGGGGAAAGACCAGGAAGGAGAGGTACGGGAGAGAACAACGATGGAGAGGAAAGAATAGATGATGTCGGAAAGAGAAGGTGGTCAAGTGTTGATGCATCTTGGTGTTGTTCCCTTTTCCTGCGCGCGCAATTCGATTGCAGCGCCTTTCTCACCTTCATCAAAGAGTTGATCTTTGTGCCTCTTGCGCACTCTTCTTGTCCCACCCAAGCTTTGACATCGCTCTTGTTTCCTTCGCGCAGACACACACACACACACACGTTACACAGCGCAATTTCGCTGTCGCCTTGCAAAAAAACATGTTCGACGTGTAAATGACTTTGACGCGTCCAACGCGTGTCGCGTAAATTGCAATCTGTCCTTGTTCGCGGCTGACGCGCGTCTCTGCTTGTCACGCTCAAGAGTTTGGCTCTATATACAGTATATGTCACATCACTGCCATCTGCAGCAAAAAGCACGTCGAGATGGCAAGGCGGATGCTGACCTCGAGCGAGAATTGCTGTGATTACGAAGCCGTGTCGTAACGAGCAGTGGAGGCATGTCTTCCCGGTCAAGCGCTTCACGTATGACTTCTCCCTGAAATGCAGGCGATGCTCTGAACAGCCACACGCCGACATGACGGACGAGGCAACGACGTATAAGTAGGGTCGCAAGGTTCGAGCGAGCAAGGAAGCGGTCAACAAGCATATCTGAGACGAATTGCCGCTTTGAGGGGCGGGACTAGTGCTGCCACACTGGATGTTCGAGACCGCCAAAATGCTTTTGGTGTTTCCGACGAAGAATGTAACAGTGAGAATCTCCAATTTTAGATTCAATCTCGTTCTTCCGACTACGGTCTTGGTCACCGCAAGCTTGCGCCGTGTCGCTTGCCTTCCTGTCGGCGTCAAGAACACCAAAGAGATGTGCAGGAAATGGTAAGAAGAAGTGCATGTGGGTATAGAATTACAAATGGAATGCTGTAACGGTGGAGACTTGACTGAAAGTGACGATACAGAAATTGGGACAACTAGACGATTGATTGCAGCTTGTTGCAGCGGTGAAGTATTACTTGATGCTTGCTTGAAGAGGAAGTTGAGAGCAAATGACTCATATGGACCAGCTAGGCCTTGTTCCGAAGTTCCCTCAACTTCTCTTGTAGCTCTTTGAGCTCCTTTGACACTGTATCGTCCTTAATCACCTTCTTCTGCGTATCAGCCTTTGCTCTATCCCTCTGAGCCAACCTCTGTGCTTGTTGATACGACATTCTTGCTCTCTGTCTTTGTGCCTCCTCAAAGCTCATTGCGGGCTTTCCATCGCCATCCATTCCTCCACCTGCATTCTTGCCTTTGTTCGCAACCGGAAATGGGGAAGGTTCGTTGTGGGGTTCTCCATGATCCTGTTCCCATTCACTTTCTCTCATCCCAAGTGGCGGTTGATATGGTGGAACTTGACGTCCTTGTACTCTATGGGGCATGTGATCAATCTCGTGAATCATTCGATCCACTATGCGGAAGAAGAGCGGGGATTGAGCCAATTTTCGTGTCAGTGCTTGCGTGAGCATGGATGCGACGATTCGCACCAGGTATGGTGGTAGTTGTGCCATTGTGGGTACGAAAACCCGGCCATGGGCTGCGTTATAAGGCTTGCGCCTGATCGAGTTCGACGATGCTGATCGAAAGAGCCGGGCCTGAGTAGTATCGCTGAAGGATGTAGAGGTCCAAGAAGATTTGGTGGCTGACAGTTGGCTGAGTTGAGAAAGGGAAGTTTCCACGTCTCGGAACTCGGCTGGAAAACGGACGCAAACTCCACATTTTTCGAGAACGGCCAACATCCTCACACCTTACACCGAAGTGAATCTTGTTGGACCCTTCTATCCTTCCATCATCCTTCATATCCTCGTCATACCATATACACCAACCAACTTTCAACTCCAAATCATCCTCTCAAGGGGAGTGAGGTCTGAGCTTGACTACGATGGCCAGCTTTGCAGATGAATTGCTCGCCGAATTCGGCTCGGACGAAGAAGACCAGGTTGACTTCCAGCCTAATGGCGAGGCTCAGCCATCCGCTCTCAATCAAGACAGCGGCAACGGCCGCAAACGACCACTATCCGGGAAGAATGACTCTTTACCATATACAGATGACGAGCCCGAGAACAAGCGCTTTCATTTCGACGACGCTGATCTTGATGACCTCGAAGATGGCAGCGACGACGAAGACATGGCCATAACCAACGGCGGGGAGGCTACCGGATCATCCACATCTGGCAGCCAGCAAGGCGTAAACGCTATCCAGCTTGGTCGAAATGCAGTGCAACCTGCAGCAGAACGTGATCAAGCCGATATCGACTCTCTGGACCTTTCCAATACAACCTCCGTTCGCAGTATCGCAACCCTTCTCTCCCACAGTAGCAAAGTTCAAACTCTTCTCGAACAAATTGACCACTACATGTCACTCCCCGAACCTGACTTGGCAGGTGTTCTTGAAGATGCTCCAGAGTATCATCTTATCGTGAAAGCAAACAATGTTGCTGTTGATGTGGATAACGAAGTTATGATCGTGCACAAATTCATTCGCGATCATTATTCTCCTCGATTTCCGGAGTTAGAAACGCTGATTCCGAATTCTTGGGGGTACATTAAAGCAGTGAAAGCTATTGGAAACGATGAAACTATTAGCAGCTCTAAGCTAGAAGGAACTCTTCCGCATGGTACAGTAGTTGTGATAAGTATGACTGCTTCGACTACACCCGGTCGTCCGATTCCAGAATCCGAATGGAAAGCTGTACAAGAAGCATTAGATATGGTCTTTGAACTTGAATCCATCCGATCACGAATTCTTGCTTATGTTGAATCACGGATGTCATTTGTTGCTCCTAATCTTTCGGCTGTTGTCGGTACACGTACTGCGACTAAGTTGTTAGGTGCAGCAGGTGGATTAGAAGGTCTATCCAAAATACCAGCTTGTAATGTTTATCTTCTTGGAGCAGCAAAGAAGAATTCGATTGGATTATCCTCTGCCCATGGTGGATCGAATCAATCCGCTGGTTTCATCACGCAATCCGATCTTATAACGAATACACCAGATGATTATAAGAGACAAGCAATCCGTATGGTTTCAGCCAAAGCATTGTTAGCTGCTCGTATGGATGCTGGTAAATCTACATCTCGAGATGGATCTTATGGTTTGAAGTTGTATGAAGAATTATCGAAGAAGATTGAAAAATTGTTAGAACCACCACCTCAAAAGTTAGAAAAAGTGTTACCTATTCCGAAAGAAGGTAGTGGTGGGAAAAAGAGGAGAGGAGGTAGAAAAGCAAGGAAAGCAAAGGAAAGAAATGGTATGACTGAATTAAGAAAAATGCAAAACAGAATGGAATTTGGAAAACAAGAAGAAGAGGCTTTTGGATATGATGAAAGTGTTGGATTGGGAATGATTAATTCCAATTCATCAGGTAAGATTAGAGCCACTATGGCAGAAGAAAGAAGTAAAGGAAAAATAAGTAAGAAGAATCAGAATAGATTGGCTGTTTTAAGAGGAGTTAGTAGTGGAACAAATTCAAGTTTTGGAACGGCAGGATCAATGGCGGATGGTACAGCAAGTTCGTTGAGTTTCACACCAGTTCAAGGAATTGAATTGGTGGATCCGAGTAAGAAGAAACAAGCAGGAGTAGCAGAGAAAGGTGAAAGTGGTGAAAATGCAAAATGGTTTAAACAGGGTCAATTCTCGTTATTGCCTGGTGCCGGTGCTAAGGGAAATGCTTTGCCTGGTTCAATGGGTCCTCCACCACCACCACCTCCTCGTTCAGCAAAGTAACACATATTGAATTCACATGTACTTGTACTCATCTTTCAATCACATTCATCAATCACAGACAGTTGTCAGATTTCGCAAAGCATAAAGTCTGTATTGTTTCAAAAGCAAGATCAAAACCCAAAACCAAACTAAATATACATGATAAAACAAAACGATCCATCATCTCAAAGCTTACTCTTCTTTCCCTCTAACTCACTAACTCTAATCACGACTTTACCACCACTCCTCTTATCAGCTTCTGCCAATAATTCAAACCCTTTCTCCGCCTTTTCCAATCCATCCAAAACAGTATCTACCACAGGAACAATTCTATGTCTTTCTACAAATCTAATACTCTCTTCAAACTCCTTTGAACTTCCCATAGTACTTCCTAACACTTCAACATTTTTCAAAACCTCTTTCATCGTAAAAGTCAATTTAGGAGCTGCAGTCATACCAAAGATAACAACTTTTCCACCATTTTTCAATCCAGCTTTTTGAGCTTGAATCGCAATTTCACCTCCTGCACTATCAACAACACAATCTAAATAAGGTCGAGAAGGAGGAAGTAAAGATCTAATTTTATTTGGCCAATTAGAATCTTTATATTCTGTTCCAGCTTTAGCACCTAATTTTACGGCTCTTTCAATTTTACCTGCTGATCCACCTGTAACATAAACATTTGCACCAGCAGCTACAGCCATTTGAAGTGCAAGAAGTGCTACACCTCCACCTACACCTGTTAAAAGCAAGTTTTGACCTTTCGACACTTGTGCTTTAGTGAAAAGTGCACGATAAGCTGTAACAGAAGCACAAGGTAGAGTAGCTGCTTGTTCAGGAGTAAGGTGTTTAGGTGCAGCAACGATTTGATCTTTTTCAACTGCAACGTATTCAGCAAATGTTCCAACACCATTGGTGGGAGCAGTTGCACCAAGAATACCAAAACCTTTACCACCAAGTCCATTGGTACGCTGTTCATCACTAAGTCCAGGAAGTTCGGCTTCAGGACCGGAAGGATCCGACTCCCAACCTCGGGTAGGAGTTAAGAGAACTACTCCATCCGGATGCTCGTTAGGAATGGAATAGTTGGCAGGCGAAACAATTTGTCCTGCACCATCACATCCCATTGTAGCATTCTTGTAGACAAGACCTGGATAGGCACCCACCATCGACCATTCATCACGACGATTGAAACCAGCAGCGAGAATCTTGACGAGAACTTGGTCCGAAGTAGGTTTAGGTGTTGGAACATCTTTGACTAAGGCGAGATTACGTTGACCTTTCTTTGGTTCGCCAGCGGGACGTTCAAGTTGAAGTGCTTTCATATTGGATTGAATGTTGGAAGGGAGGGTGGAGCGAGGAGGTGAGTTTGTGGGTGCAGAGGTGGTGGTGGTGGTGGTGGTGGAAGAGGATGATGAAGATGAAGATGAGTTTTCAAGAGCGTCAAAGTACTGCTCGATAGCTTTGCGGACGATTTCGATGACGTCTTTATCTTCAATCGTAGGTGGGAAGCTGATGGTGTGGAAGAAAGTGAGAAAGAAGGCAAAAAAGGGTGTGTCAGTGAAGTTGTTCAAACGAAGCTGCTACTCGACTTGAGGACCGTGCGCGCATCGGTTTGCGGGGAAAGGGAAAATAAAATCCGAAAGTCTGAAATTTTATCCGAGCGAAAAAAAAAAAGATGCAATCCGGTTCATCGGCAATCGCAGCTTCCGGACCTCTTTGTCCATCTCTTCGCATCCAATCCGAAGCTTATCACACTTACTCGATGGGTGCGCCTGTCATGTCGAATTGAGGTAGGAGAAGTCATAGACCATCCATTGGAAAAGAAAAATTCATTTTTGTCAGTCAAAAGGCTCGAAAGTGCTTTTTCCATCTGTTGTAATAACTTACCCCTCTTACCAGCAGCAGCATTTTCTACAGCCTGTCTTAAACTTCTCCTTAGCGTCTTGCCTGATCTTGTCTTTGGCAATTTCTGAGCCTCGATGAGTCCACTCAACTGTGCAATAGGACCCATCTCTTTCCTAACATGATCGTTGATACTCTTGAGCATTGCCTTTGCGCTTTCACTCTGCACCGAATTATGCGCCTTATTCTCGCCCGTTGCTGCGGCCACTCTACTATGCGCCACGACAATCGCAAATGGTGATTGACCCTTGAGCTTATCCGGAGCACCGACTACAGCGCATTCGATAACATCGGGATGACCTGTGACGACTTGTTCGATCAGACCCGTGCCAAGACGATGAGCAGAAACGTTGATAATATCATCGGAACGGGCAAGGATGGAAACGTAACCATCTGGATCGATAATACCTTGATCGCCAGTCTCAAACCATCCTCCCTTGTCAGCGAAAGTGGAGAAGTAGGATTTGAAGAATCGATCCGGATTGCGCCATAAACCGCCGAGGAAGGAAGGTGCGAGAGGAGGAGCGAGGACTAGATTTCCCATCTGACCTCGAGGAAGTTCACGACCGTTATCATCGACGATTCGAACATCCATGCCAGGCATGGGTAGACCTGCACTTCCTGGACGTGCTGGAAGAGGACCAAAGGCAGAAGAAAGCATAAGACCTGTGATGGGTGATCCTGACTCGCTTGACCAGAAATTGTCATTCGTTTGAGCTCCAGGTGCAGCTAACTCCTTCAATAATCTTTCGAATCTAGCCACAATCTGTGGTTCGGACCTCTCACCTGCCAAGAAAAGCGTTCTTAAGCTTCTTAAATCTATACCGGGAGCTCGCATTAGCTGTGCCTCTGCATCTTGTCCTACGATTGCTCTAAGCGCTGTGGGAGCACAGAACATCTGTGTTACCTTGTATTCTGAGCAAATTCTCCACCAAATACCAGCATCTGGAATGACAGGTTTCCCTTCAAACACAATCGAGGTCGCACCCAACAGCAATGGGCCATAGTGGATATAAGAGTGGCCAACAACCCAGCCTAAATCAGAGGCACAGAACATGACATCGTTCTGATTCATGCCAAAGGTATGTTCGATCGAATAGCGAAGTGCAACAATGTGACCGCCGGAAAGTCGACAAACTCCCTTTGGTGCGCCTGTGGTGCCACTTGTGTAGATGGCTAGATTGAGAAAAAGGGCTTATCAGTCATACTGCTTGTAGGGAAGGAAAAAGAGAACGTAAATCAATGCGGAGGGGTTCAGGACTACTCACTGTATATAGGATCTTCACTAGCAACCGGTACGCATTCCCAACAAGGCTGTCTACCACCTACCTTGTCTTGGGTCAACTTCGTCTCTACCTCCCAATCCCATTCAGGCAATCCTGCTGGACCTTTGCCGCCATCTTTCGCAGTTTGAGCTGGAGAATGACCTTTAATCGTATGTCTCCTCAAAAACAGCAGACCTGCCTCTGGTTTGTGTTCTGAAACCTTCAACGCTTCATCCACCAACGGTTTGTAATCTACGGGACCTTTTGGCTCCAAACCACAACTGGCCGCAATGACCATTTTACAGCCCGAATCTTGAATTCGTTTGGCGAGCTCCTTCGGTGCGAATCCACCAAACACCACCGAATGGACTGCTCCGATCCTAGCACAAGCAAGCATAGCAATGGAAGTTTCGGGTACCATGGGCATGTAAATCACCACTGCATCTCCTTTACCAACTCCCTTGTGACGAAGGATGCCTGCGACGAGCTGAATCTGTTGCAATAGGTCGAGGTAGGTAAATGATCTGGCTTGCTGAGTCTGGAATGAGAGCGGAGAGACATGTTGGAGTGCAATCCGGTGAGCACTTGGCGCCAAGGCAAGGTGAGGAGTGTCTGGAGAGACGGTGACAGGAGTAGATGAAGCATGGGCAGGTTGGTAAACATGCCTGTCAACTGCGTTGTAGCACGTATTGAGCTGCGCATCGGGAAACCAGGTGTGACCTTGAGGATCCAGATAAGCGGCGCTCTTGTTGGATGACGGTCCATAGGCGATAGTGGGAGGTTTGTGCCAATGGATGGCACGAGCAGCTTTGAGCCAAAACTCGTCTTTATGCTGGACCGACTGGCGGTGGATTAGCACCTGTGGATGATGCTGAGCCATGTTGTCGATATTGTTTCTATGATATGGTCTCTGGCTTGTTGTAGATTTTGATGGGGTTTTGTGGGAGGTAACGAAGATGGAAGAAGAAAGCAAACGTGCGGTCAAGGTCTTGTAGCAAGTCATTGAACCGGTTGAATTGGGCCGCTTATTGAAGCGGCATCTTGCCGTCAGAAGACATTCCCTCTCTTCACAGTCTAGTGAGCCGTCCGTCCGGCGAGTGTGTCACACTCTTCTTGGCTGCTGTTGACATTGATGCTGCGGGTCTTCGGTAGGAGATTTGCCAATCAAGTCCGGCAAAATCGAAGAAAAAAAAGTGCGGGGAAAGCTTGAGTCGAAATTACGCCTTTTCTGACAGCTCGGCGCTTGGGCCAACTCCACAAATTTGCCTCCATAAAAAAATAATTTGGGCGCGCCTTTAGGCTTTCGACCTTCGGCTGCCAAAACCTTCTTGTGGGTCACGAGCCCCACCAATGCCATCTTGTGACCGCACTAATTCGAGACCGTCGTCGAAAAGCAACAATAGCTTTCCAGCACTCTCAAAACTCTGCTATTGAGAGGCCAACAGCTCCTGCAACAGCAAGCCGAGAGAGCTGTTGCGGCTAGATTTAACGACATCATACCTTTCTAGACCTTCATCGATTGATCTTACCATCACCAACGTCAGGAATATAGATTAAAGCAGGAGAACCAAACCATGCCAGCAAAAATTCCTTTTCTGGAAGCATCCGAATCGCTTCAACAACGATGGCGTGAATCGGCTTCTTCACCACGTATCACAGCTCAAATCTACGTCTTTGTCCTCATCATTGCTATTGGTGTTCTTCGGCAATTCCTCTTCCCTTCCTCCTCCTTCTCAACCACCTCTTCTGTTAGCGACAACACCTTTGGTTCCACAAATGCCTCAACAGCACCAGGAGCAAAAGATGAAGATCTCGGCGAAATCGAATCTATGTACATCTATCCAATCAAATCTTGTGCTGGAGTTAGTGTCAATACTGCAAATTTGACAACACAAGGATTTGATCTGGATCGAAGATGGATGGTCATTCGACAAAAAGAAGGTGGGAAATTGGAAAAGATTTCGTTGAGGGAAGAACCAAGGTTGACGTTGATTCAGCCTGATATTGATGAGAAGGGGAATAGGTTAATTTTAAGATTGACAGAGGTTGGATTGAAAGAGGAGCAAACGAAAGGAAGAGGAACCATGTTAGGTGAAACTGAAACAATTTTGCGACCTAGTGCAAGTCAACTTAGAACATGGAAACAAGTCCCAAGTGTAGAGATGTATGGTGATTTTGCAGATGGTAGAGTATCGTCTCTACCTGTTGAAAGTGGAAGAAAGCTAACACCAAGTGAATGGATTAGTGAATTTTTAGGATATCCTGTTCTACTCATTCAATTTGATACCACTTCTTCAACACTTCGTAATGCTTTTCCAATCTTTAAACCACCTACTGATTCTTCTTTATGGTCCAATAATGATCGTAATGAACTTTATCGTAAACGTGGAATTGAATTTCAAGATGAATATCCACTTCTAATTGCATCTTTAGAATCTCTCACTTCTATTCGTTCACAACTTTCTACCGCTTTAACTGCAGGAGAAAAAAGTGATGGTTTTGGTGGAAGAGCCATTACACAACTTGATTCTTCAAAATGGTCAAATCCCACAGCTCTATCTATAGCTCGTTTTCGACCTAATATCGTAATCAAAGGAACAACAGAAAATAAATTCAAACCTTTCAGCGAAGATAGTTGGGAACGAATTTGGATCCATTCTTCCAACACCAATAATGAAGAAAAAATAAAAAATAAAGCAATTTTACAACTAGTAGCAAGATGTCAAAGATGTTTATTAACAGCTGTAGATCCTATTACAGCAGAAAAAGATCCAAGTGTACCTCTAAAATTATTGAATAGAAGTAGAATGAGAGTTAAAAAAGTAGAAGGGATTCAAGGTGGTAATGGAAGATCAGGTCCTTGTTTCGGTATGTATGCTATTCCACTACCGCTCAATCATGAAGATAGGGATGATGAAGGAAAGTATGGAAGTTTAAATAAAGGCGATAGGATTAGAGTCAGATGGAGACCGTATGAGTTGGACGATGAACCTGATCGACAGTCATAGCAGCGTAGCCAGATTTTTATAACAAATGAGCGCTTCATGTGTATCTAGGGCATACAATAGTCAATCCTCATCAATTCGTCCGAAAGCTCAGACGTAGCGTTTCGAAGCTATAAGCTGAACGCCGTTGATCGAACAACAAAAGCGTGACATGCGTAAATGATCCTGATATGTACAAAATGAGAATGAACCTGGTATGCACAAAGTGATAATGACAACATCGATATGTGCGATCTCAATGCGAGCGCTCCAAATATCTCGTAGCAGCAATGTATCCCGAAACTGCAATCACCACCATAACTGAACAGATACCCGCAAACCACCTCAAGTTCTCCACTCCTTCACCTGGAACATTCACGTTCATACCCCAAAGACCCGTAATAACATTCATCGGCACAATGACCGTACCCAGCGCTGTCAACTTGGACAACACATCGTTGATCTGATTGTTCGCATCCGTCATCTCGATCGAAATTTGTGCGAGGTAATTTGAGTGCGATCTTGACAAAATCTTTTCGTAATGATTCAAGTTCTGTGTCATGGTAATCAAATGATCCTGAATATCGGAAAGATAGAGTCCGATGTCCGATTTGGGGGCAACCGACCAATTCTCATTACAACGCTTTGCCAAACCTTTGACGACATCGGCTTTGTTACCCATGAGTCTCAAAAGACCCATGACTTTCTTTCGACACGTGCCGATACGACGCAACATGTCTGATTGTTCTGCTTCTTTGAGGATCAATACGAGTTCGTCGATCGAGTCTACCTCGTACTCGATGCTTTGGATAAGAGGACCAAAGGCGTCGGTGATGTCGTCGATAAGCGCATAGGAGATCCAGTCCGAGGTGACGTTGATGTAGTCCTTGAGTTGCTTGATACGACGACGCACGTTCTGCGGGTGAGGTGTGCCACGGAAGTGGAATGAAAGCGTGCCTTCGCGGAAAACGATGATGTACATGTTAAGCGGTTCGAGGTAAGTGGGGCTGTAAGGGTCCTGATCGAAGGAGCGAAAACAGACGAGATAGTAGTTGCGGAACAGCTCAATCTTTTCGCGTGTCTCTTCCATCAAGATATCTTCTGTGGTGAGTGGATGAATGCCAAAGACTCTGCTGAGTAGTTTCATCTCTTGATCGGTAGGTGAAAGAACATCGAGCCACCAAGTGTTGGCTTCCGGATCGGGATCCATACGAATGCCTCCTCCAGGCAGGGCTTTGGTGCGACTAGCGCTAAGACCGCTCATACCTCGTACAGACTCATCGGGGCCAGGGCCGGGGATGGGTGTGTTGGAGCCAGTGGGTGGAGCGGTGGTGCCTTCCATGCGTCCAAAGGTTTGGCCAAGGGACGACATGCGTGCGGTAGCTGCGTTAATGGTGGGTGCACGGCTGGCGTTGCGGCTCTGGCTGCCTTCGGTGGGAGGAGAGTGGTCACTGCTCTTGTCCCGTCCGCTGAAGAGCTCTTCGAAGGTCTGACCGTCGGCTGGCAGCTCGGACAAATGACGTGCATGAATGGTAGAAGGCAAGGCGTTCGAGTAGAACGTGAAACGGTACGGCTTTTCACCACGGTTGCTGTAGGCTCCTGTCTGGGACCTTGCGCGGCCATGGCCACCCGCGCCGGGAGTCACTGCACCGACGCCACTTTGAGAGAGGGATGTATGCATACGAGATGCGTTGGATCCATTGTGGTACGAAGGCAGAGTATCGTTGTCGAGGAGTGGAGTGTTGACATCCATGGACTTCTTACCGTCAGCGCCGGTTGCAAGTGCGCTGCTAGTGCCCAGGATGTTGTTGGAAGCTGCGGCGCCAGCGACGGGAGGAGGCGCGGATCCACCGCCTTCGAATAGAGCGAGCTTACGCTGATACTTGCTACTGCCGAAAGCACCTGCTGATGTGCTAAGCTTGCGTGGACGACGGCTGTAGAAGGTGGCATCGTCGCTGTCGGGAGAAACACCATAGCCTGGACCGGCGCCTTTCTGTGCTGCGCCGCCACGTTGACGGAGGCCCTGGTTTGGGGAGCCGGCATTGAAAGAAGATGCCATGCCAATGCGTTCGCGCTCGTCAGAAGCGAAATCTTCGAGGGCAGCGAGATCAAAGGTGAAAGGGTATCCAAGTGGCACATGACCATTGTCGGCACTTGAACCGTAAGCGGCACGGACTTCTGCATGCAAGTGTTCTGGATGAGCTTCATGGGGACGGCTTTCGGAAGCGTGAGAGTCGTGCATGGGGAAGCAGACATCATCCTCGACAGTCGAATCTCGTCGGAAACGTGGACGTGCGTCAGGGTCGACATCGTCATGGCTGTGGTGAGAAGAGCCAGAATGGTGGCTGGTGCGACGGACATGTTGCTGCGCACGAGAGACGTGGGAAGCATCACCCTCGATCTGGTCGTCGTCGTCTACGTCAATCAAGGCATGCTCGTTCTTTCGAGACGGGAAGTAAGTGTTTGGGCTGCGCATGGGAGTGCGCGAGAGAGCCGATCGACCTCGAAGTGCCGAGGGTGAGTGAACATTGCTGAGCGAATGAGCTTGATGACGGTGGTCAATAAAGTGATGCTGACTGTCGAGACTGGTGTTGGATCCGTTGCGATTGTGCTGATAGAAGCGGGCGGCAGCAGCCGAAGAAGAAGGAGGAGCAGGTGTGCGAACGGGAACAGCAGCGGGGCTCCTGTTAAGGCCTTCATGGAAGTAGGGTTCGGCCTGGTCGTCCGAGATGCTGACCCTAGCAGGACTAGGATCTTGACCACTACGTGCCTCCCTCATCTGTCTAGCTGCGTCAAGGTCCTGCTGGAGCTGATGATCTCCTGAATTGTCTGCGCGTGAGCCATCGAGGTTGGGACGAGACTCCGGGGGCGGCGATACGGCACGACCGCTTGAAAGAGAGCCATAGTAATGCTGAGGCGAAGACATGGTGAAAGTGGACTCGATTGAGGCGAGAAGTTGATGCGAAGAGTTGGCTTGCTGGATCACACTACGACATCAATGAGATGATGGTCGTGCGTGTCAAAAGTAGCTATGGTGAGTTGAGCATCCGGGAGAGTGGGCCTTGCTTCGCTTACGTCGCGATGTGGCAATGGCATCCAGACGCTGCTGTCAGTGCGATACGATGATGAAAGCCGTGTGGGAAGGATCCATCTGGATGATGAGCAAGCAATCGCAAGTGTTCTCCGCAAGCGAAAAAAGGGGATTCTTTTTGACAAGTGTTTCTTGCTGTGGGCAAGAAAACGAATTGCATGCGCGCTGCCGAGTTCTGCAGTGGAATTGATGCAAGTTGTGCAGGCGCTGCGTGGACTCTGTGTGCCTTTTTGGCTGCCGCGTCTCTGAACGTGGTTTGTTGCTGCAAAAAAGGCAAACGAAAAGTGTGGGAGAGAATTTTGCAAGGATCGGCAGATACATGATTGGAATCGGAAGATGATAGAGGCGTCTTCAATGTTAGAGCTCGACCTTCTTGCTTTTTGACATTGCTCGAAAAGCAAGGGTCTGGTCTGCAGCATGACGACAACTGCGACGGCAAGCGGCGGATCACGTTCGCTTGCCAGGCGAGATGTAAGGTTTGTCTGTGTACAGTCTCTGCATGCAACGCAATGCAGTTTGGTGAAGAGAGGCGATCCTTGTCCTTCCCTTGCACAGAAGGATCTCGGTGACCATCATGCTTCGGAGTGAAACTCACAACGATACTCGTCCATCGCCTCAAATGCTGGAACTGACACTGACGAGCATTATCGGGGTGTGAATGCCACTGATGAGCACCCAATGGTATGCTACGCAGTAATGACCAACAATGTCAAGACTGCAACAACGGTGGAAGCGAAGCAGTAAGCAACTCGCTTAGCTTGGCAACAGATCGAAGCTACTGTACCAAGCTGCGAGCGTGAGTTCCGAAGACGAGCAGAGAGCATCACGTCGGTGTGCGGTGATACAAGATCTTCTTGTAAAGCACGCTCACTGGTCTTGTACAACGGTTTCTGCACCCTGACTTATCAGGTTTGGCAATGACGGAAAGTTGGACCCCACTTTGCTCGATAGATCCCAAGGGTCGGAAGAAGCAAGGGCCTGAGGGTTCAGTGACAATTGCGGTTAAGCGGGGTGTGTAAAAGTAATGACGTCGTGTACTGTAACAGACACGATTTGCGTTCGCTCGTCGACAGACCCCGACTTGTTACTGTACTATAGCTTGGCGTCGGCACGTCCAACAAGGTTGCTTGCAACATGATCGAGCTCTAGCGTGCACTTCACTCCACGTTGTCATCGTCCGGTCGGACCTAGAAAAGAGAGCTCATACTTGATCATGGCTTGGTCATGCAGAACGGCAGGTCAAGAAGCTTTGATGGAATCTGTCTCTTTTGCTACACCTACCTTATCGTGTTTGAGTGGACTCTTGAGTGGCTGTGTGTGTGCGACCATGCTGCGTTGCACAGCCGATGCAAAATCAATGTGCAACGCGGCAGGCTCGAAGCACAATCACGATGAGAATCGCCATGGCAAACAAGGCGGTTGCAGCAACGACACAAGCATGGTGAGGATTAGCCTCCTGAGAGCTGCGAGGAAGCCCAAAATTACTGACTTCCAAAATTAGGACTAAGTTGCATGCATTGGTGTAGTCAGAGTCGACACTTCGATGGTCTGGAAGTGACCAAGCGGCAAGTGTCTCCATCGGCGAGTCGCTCCTTATGCGCGAGAGACAGTGTCGGTACTGATGCTTTCAAAGTCCTGAATGGCTGCCGTTCCAGCTCCGGCAGCCTTCGGTCCGCTTTTCTGCGAATCCCTGCCGTCGTTCAGTGACGTGAACAAGCTCATCCACTGAATAGAGTAGCCAGACTAGTGCAGAATCAGGTTTTGATTGCATTGTACGTTATGATAGTTAATTGATTTCTTGAACAGTTTCATCACGCCGACCCAGTGGTGATGGTGACCACGCCAAAGAGAGCGTCTAATCAGACTTTACCTTTCCTTTGCACCGCAGCTAGGGAAAGGCCTTTAGGAGATCGATACAGTAGCTTGGTGCGGCGACTGCTACTGCAGCACGTTTGCAGCTTGTGCAGCGAGAGGATGGAAACGTTGAGTGCGATTCTATTCTGTTGTGCACAAAAGTGACTGTCAGTTGCAGAGCGTCATCCATGAAATCACGCTGCTTGGCAAACAATTTCAGAGGACGAATACAAATTTACAAATGTTTTATATTGCGTGCCTGTCAAAAAAGGTCGGTTGAGCACATTGTGGATCATTTCCAACGCTTCTGTGCTTTGCTGCAATTGTGCCTTTGGTTTCAGACATCTGCCGTCTTTCGAGCTCCGTCTCTTTGTGTGTGTGACGGTCTGTCTGCACTTGGCTTCTTTCGAGCCCTGGCCCGTCATCGTGTATCCGATTTTAGCCTCTTGCAGCTGTCGTTGCCTGTTCACTGCAGCAGCAGCAGCAGCAGCAGCAGCCGCCGAAAGAGCAAAAAGATCGTCGTCACTGAAAGCCTTAAACTGCCAAAAACTCCGCTCGTCTTTTGCCTAACTCTTGAAGGTCGCTGACGTTTTTAGGCAGCAACAAAAGATCGACAGCTCTGATCTTCTGCCTTTTGCTTTCACTTTTGAACTGTGATCCTCTTCCGTCATAGCTTGCCCTCTTCTTTGTATCACTCGCTTCTCGCCCCGCTTCTGCCTCCGCAACGAATTTGAGTCATGGCCAAGCCAAGCCTCTCTCTTCCTCTAAGCTCCAGACCGGGAAACAGGCTTGGTCACCGACGACATTCCTTCCTTTATGCCTCTGCGTGTGACTTAACTGTAGCGCTAGTCAGATTCACAGTAGTTAACTCAAGACTCGTCCTACTTGCTTGAAATCAATTGATTCATCATCCTGCTGCCTCTGCTGCTGTTTCTTTCTCACCAAAGAACGGCATCTCAAAGCTGGAATTGCCGACAAGTGTGTGTGTGTGTCTGTGTGTGGCCCAACGCCCAAATTTCAAGCACCGCCGCCGCGATTCTCCTTTGACTCTCCTTCAGCCGGTTCTGACTGTCCCGTAAAGTGCCTTGCTTCTTCTGCTGAGCCTTCTGAAAAAGATCATCGTCATTCTTTCATGGTCCACATCCTTTGCTCTGGTACCAGCTCTCTCCAATAAAAGTCTCGACTCGCTTCTCCACTTTCTCCATCATCGCTTTCCTTTTAACGCATCTCTACCTCTATCGCCAACATCAACTCCAACACCACCACGGTCGTCCTCGTCGTTGTTGCACCCTACCACCACCATAATCTCGACAACCTAATCTCCACCTTCAGGCACATCCATCCATTCACGGATATTGTACCAATTACAACCCACCTCATCTCCACATATAACTTCTAGCCCAACATGGTCTTCAGAGGTCTTTGTGTTGGACTCGGTAAGTGTTTTCATTCCGATCAATTCGATCCATGCCCATTCAATGCAATTCGGGATTTAGATGGGTTGAGGGTGGAAGTCAGGAGTACCGTGCACTCGCGTACAACCTGGCTTCCATTAGAAACCAAGAAGGCCTGAGATTGGCAAAAAGGGCGCTGCGTGCGCGCTGCATGGAATATAGGAGGTGCTGCAACGAAGGGTTGAGGGCAAGGTGTGGGGGCGCTTCGGAAAGCACAATGCACGCCTCCCGCTCCCATCACCACACTGACAGACACTACTACCTCTGTGTCCTCTGTCCCTATCGCTGCCTCCTACCGGATAACTCGATTTGTATAAGATCGAAGAATAAAAATGCTGACTCTAAATCCTCACTTTCTGCTATCAACCTCATCTTCTTTCGAACATCTCACTCCTCATTAACGACAACCGTAACGACCCCGATAACGACACACTAACGACCAATCTCACGACGATATGGGCACTTCTCATCGATATGGCCTGGTCTCAAACACAAAAAACCTCTGGTACTCGTTTGGTCTCTTTTGCATCCATGTAGGCGAGTTCCTTACTTTTGCCGCTGTCGTCCTCATGGTCTTTGCCAACATTGGCCAGTTGACTAACAACATTGTCACTCGTAACATCCGTTACGTCAGTGTGAGCACTCAAGGTCTTGGTAACGCTCTTGGCGGCAACGCAGGAGATGTTTACGCCAACAACCCTTCTGCCATCGAAGGTCAAGGTAACGGTATCAAGCAATCCTACCAATGGGGTCTTTACAACTACTGTGCTGGTCAGCCTAATGGTTCTGATCGTTCGTGCAGTCAGCGAAACTTTGGTTTCGAATGGCTTCCTCTTGATGCCATCCTTTCCGATGCTCCTCAAGATTCTCGTAACGCCATTCAAAACTTGTTGCCTCAAGAAACTTTCAGTGACTCCCAATACCTCGGTGATTACTCTAAACCCGCTATGTACTTGATCTTTATTGGATCTTGCTTGGCTTTCTTAGCTTGGGTTTCTGGTTTGCTTAGTCACCGATTCGCTTTCTTGTTGGCAGCTTTCATTACTTTACTTGCTGCACTTACACTTGGTGTTGGTGCTGCTTTACTTACTGCTATTTACACAAAGGCAAAGGATTCAGTTGGTGACAGATACGGTATTGTCGTTCATTACGGTAACGCTCTTTGGATGACTTGGGCCGCTTTTGCTGCTTGTGTACTTGCTATTGTACCTTACATTCTTAGCTGTTGCACTGGTCGAAGTGATGACTACTAAATTGGAGACACAGCTACTGCTGTTAAAAGCTTTTACCTCCTAATGTCTCTTGTCCTCAATTAGTAGTTTATTCATATCAACTCCTCCCTTAGCTCTGTTCGGACCTCGCTCGGCTTTAATCACCCACTTCTTTTCACTTCCAACTCTTCTTGATCTCTCTTATCGAACTTTTTACACTCACCGATCCCCAAATAAATCGGTTTTGAGACTCAAAGAGTTCATCAGAGATTTCAATCCCTCCTCCTTTTTCGTAATGATACCGTCTTAATTCCCCATAACTGTAGCCTTTTTAACCCCTCCTCTTCTTTTTGAAAACCTTCATACCCAATCTTCGCTTCTCACACTCATAGTTGACGTTTCGATGACTACCTTTCTCTCGTACTTCTTCTTGTGAATTATTAATATATTTCTTATTTTTCTTTTCGATTATGATTTGGGACTGAAATGTTTGTTTTTGACTGTGATGGAAACGATGAGAAAGAACAAGTGTTTCAATCTTTTTTAATGAACGACCTTCACAGGTCTTAGCATGAGCATCCAAAACACAACAACACACACAAACACACACACAGACACACACATACTCTTCGCAAACAATTCTTTATAATTGCACCTTCATCTATCCTCCTCCCTCCCTCCCCCTTAATCAACAAACAAACTACTACCTTTCTTGGTACTCCTATCCAACATCAGACCAATATCTTGCAATACCCAAGCCAGAACAACTTTTGCATTAAATTCTGAACTTCTTTTCAACTTTGCATATATTGATTGTCTCATTGTTGAAGGTAAAGCTGAATAAGCGGTTAAATTTGCATGAGCCATACCTATTCCTGTTGGACTTTGTAATCCCCCTGCTCCTCCGCTATTGACTCCAGTTGAGGAAGGAGGAGGTGGAGGAATGGTTCCTTCTGCAACGAGCACTGCTTTTAGATGTTCTGCGATCACCTGTGCTTTTCCAAACAACCTAGTTAAACCATCAGCGTAAGTGGTCAATGAAGCATTGTCTAGTGCTTTCGCCTGCCCAACTCCGCCACCAGTCATTCTATCTAGACCTCTAGTGAACCTGCTTCCGAACCCTTTCTTTACGCCTTTATCCGCACCCGTCATATTCTCTTCAGATGACGCCTCAATGAAAGGCAACTTTCTACTCAATCCAACCTGCACTTCACCCATCACCACCTCCCATTCCTCTAAAACCTTCAAGAACCTACTCGCATTGCTCGTCTCTAAGCCAGCTCCACTACCCAATGGCATCAACAAGCTTCCACCTCCCCTCTCAACAGCATCTAGTCCACCACACAGCGTTTCAATAGATCGCAATTTCGTATCAAGAGAGACGAGCTTGAGTCCCGAAGAATAGCGCCAGATGAAGGAAGGCAGGAAAAGTCGTGGAGTGAGATAAGCACCAGAGGTGGAACGAATAGAAGTTGTGATCGAGGTCATGATAATGAATGGCTTGAGGAGTGAATGTTGCGCAATTGGAAGCGTCGGTGTGGTGATTTTCGAGGTGGTGATTGTGGAAGAGTACGATGGTGCACCAGCAGCTAGAGATGGTAGGCCGGAAGGGAAGAGATCAGTGATGAGGAAAGCGTTCGCGCTGTGGCTCAGCGCCACCTTCTCGTCAGGCTCAGTTCGAGGCAGGGGCATAACGACGGCCACGGTCGATACTGTATCCGCTACTGCGGCGCTATTCGGCAAGTCTCCCCTTGGCCCTGCCTTGGTAACTCTGTCAGCTGCGGCGCGCTTCAACTCGAGTGCAGACAACGTCCTAGCCAGATCCGGAACTGGAGGAGGGATCTGTTCACCATTCACACCTTGAATCGCATCCGACGCTGACGCGTTTGCGGCAACAAACGAAGCGGGGATTGAGGGACGTCTGGAGCCGGGCTGCGATGTCGACCGTTGTCTGCTTGACATTGCCACCGAACCGGCACGCCCTTCCAGTCCTGAACCATTCTCGCCCAAGTTGAGATCTTGAAGCTCGTCAGCTAGACCCTGCGCACCGCCTCCTTGTGCGCGAGCAGTGGCGTTAAGCGCAGCACTAGACACTTTTCGACGCTGGCTGATCGTGCCTGCTGACGTGGTCGAGGAGACGAGTGCAGATGCGGTCGATGCACGGGGTCGGTTGGAACTGGCCCGCACCGTCATACTTGAGCTGGTCTTGTCTTCGACATCCCATGGTGTAGGATGATCAGCTGAGTCGGTGCGCAACATAGGAGTGGGTTCCGCAGAAGGCGAGTCGGCAGAGCCTGGACGGTTCGACTGTGACCTTGGCGTAGTGGGGCCATTGGCAACTGCTCCTGCTGAGGCGTCGTCCCTCTTGCCTGCACCGAGCGACGGCATGGAAGCCTTCTGTCGCAACAATGGTCCCTTGAAGCTCAAAGCTCTGGCACGTTGAGCCAAGCCCATCTTTGCTGGCTTCTCCTGCACAGCTTCCACAGGAGGCTTAAATGTCGAGGTGAGCGACGTCTTCTGCGTCCTTGTCTGCTGATTTCCTGCCCTGTCAATCGACATCTTCTCGTCAGAAGCTCCGACGTCGCCAGAAGCATCAAAGTAGGGTGTGACTGGGGTTCGGACCTCATCTTCCAAGCCGAAGGCACGATTCGGCAAAACAGTCGGCTTGAGTCGAGATCCTGCTGTTGTGCTTTGATAGGAGCTATCGGAGTCGGATCTGCCATGCTGTTGCGGCATTGCCCCCGCCTCGCGGACCTGTGCAGCTGCGTTCCTGACAGGCTCTTTCTTTGGTGAAGTAGACGTCTCTGGTTTGGACGTGCCAGGATCAGGTGTAGTTGCCTCGACGGAGATACTGGGCATTTCTTCGGCGATGACGGGAGGTGGAATACGATAATCCTGCGCCTCCTGCTCGTCGGCTATAGAAAGGGAGATGGAAGCGCGGCTGCCTCGAGAACCGCGCGAGCCCGGTCGACCGTGGTCTCGCACGCGGCGACGTGGAGATGAATCGAGTGAAGGCAAAAGAGGTGCATTCGACATGGGAGGCGACTTTGGAAAAGGGTGCTGCGACTGAGAAGGTGACTGCACCGAATTTGAGAGCTGATTGGATTTCTGCTTAGAAGCGGGAAAGGCTGTGCCAACAGGTGTCATCGACAAGAAGCTTCTTGCATCGTCCTTTGGCGAATGCTGCATCCCTGGCTCGAGCATGCCACTGTCCATCTTTGGCGTAGCTGCGACCGACTGTCCCTGACTGTCGTCTCGCATGCGATCGAGCCAATCGGCTTTAGTGGTTGTTCCTGTTCCAGGAGCATTGCTGCTGAAGCTGGTATCTGTTGTCTCGTCATGCGCGTCCAGTTCTTCGGGCGAGTAGATCATGGATAGCAGTCGGATACGATCGGCGTAAGTGTCGTGAATAACCCGCAATCTTCGTCGCTCCTCCTCTCTACTAGGCCTGGAGCGCTTGCCATTGCGCGGTGCGATTCGCTCCATCACCTCTTCCAGCAAACGCACCGCTTGCTTGTACGCTGCAATAGCCTCGGGAACATTGTTGGCACTATCGAGCTGCACCGCACTCTGAGCTTTCTGCAAAGCGATTGTCAGAATGTTCTTGCTGCTCAATGGAGCGCCGTTCGCGTTCAACAGTGAGCCTGCTGAGGCACCTGGCATGGCGCCAAGCGCTGCAATTGCTGCATCAGAGAGGGTACCGCGTGGAGAGTTGGAACTTCTCTCGTACGATGAGCGGGAAGTCGCGGTTACGGGTGCTTGTGCGTTTGAAGACGATCTCGCCTCTCTCGCATCTGTTGAATCGGCAGAAGGGTCTTGGATCAGTTGTTGTGCGAGGTTCTGCCGACTGAAGCGATTGTGGTAGCCTCCAGCAGCATGTGTGCCAGCGACCGAGGGCGCTCGTGATGAAGTGTTGCTGGATGACGCCACAGATTGGGTATGTGTCGAAGACGAGGCGACGCCGACGCCGGTATCTTGAGGACCGGCGGGATCATGGCCATTGTTGTAGTCTGGTGTATATCGATAAGCTGAGGCGTGAACGTCATAAGGACCATTCACATCTTCAATCCCGAGACCTCGAGCAGTAGCGAAGCCGGGAGCGTGTGATGTGTTGTCTTCCAAGCTACTGTTACGCGCTCCTGCTGCCATCTGCTGTGATGCATTGCGAGATTGTGCAATGAAAGCGATCGAGTCTTCCTTCTTGTACGCGAGACGGCCAAGACGGCCACCACGAGATTGCTGTGGTGCGGCGCTGGACGAAGAAGAGGTCTTGTAAGAGCCACCGCCTGTGATTGTGTCCAAGAGATTTGACTGAGACGATGGCCTTGCGGGTCGTTTGCTCCCATTTCTTGAATCACCGCCCTTGTTGTTGTGCTTGTCGATCTGGGGTGAGTTGGGTTTAAAATCAAGCATACCCATTGCGCTCGCCGATCTAGCCGCATCGATCTTATTGCTGGAGTACGGACCGGATGCTGCTGCCGCCTGGTTGATATCGGGCATCTCATCTATATCCTGCTGCTGAGGCACGGCTTTGCTACGATTGCGACGGCCAAAGAAGCTCGAGTCGTTGGAAGAAGTTGCTTCGGTGTGATTGGTGGAGGAGGAGGCGTTCCTGGTATGAGACGTATCATTGTTGGCTGTGGATCGACCCAGAAGAGCGCCTAGCCTACTGCCACGAGACGAGGGTTGTTTGGCAGCAGCACGTGGTGGGGAAGAGTGGAGGTCTTCGGCTCGATTGGGAGCATCGCTAGCCTCTGCAAAGGCATCCGAAGCCAGGTCTCTCGAGCTGCCAGGCCGCGATCGATTTGATCTAGAAGGTTTAGAAGGCGAGGTACGGTTGGATCCAGACCGCCGTGAGTTCGAGTCAGGGGAAGCTGGCTGCTCACGCTGTCGATAATAGTGGCCGGCATCGCCTATGACACTCGAGGAGGCATGAGGCGTGGACATGTTGTCGAAGTGCTGACCGACATAGCCTTCGAAGCTCTGCGGATTGGGAGAGTTTGGCGCGTCGTCAAAGGAGAGAAAAGACGTCTCTCGCCCGCCGTGCGGCCTGGAATAGGAGGTGGGTTGCGCCATTGTGGTGGTGGAATGGACGTGGTCAGCCGGAATAGGAAGGTGTGGATGCCCGAGAGACAATAGCCGTTTGGGCTGTCCTTGGTGCAAGAGGTGGCGCGACCTTGACCACTGCAAGCATGCTCGGCTTCGGATGCCGGAGTTAGAGAGGCATGGGCGGTAGAAGGACGACCGGAGGCCGATCAATGCTGTGACACGGTGGGAGTTGTGCGTATTTTGGAAGGTCTTGATGAAGTTTGCCTATGCAGAAGGATAGGCTTTGGTGGCGCGCAACGATTTGACAATAGTAGGCGATGAGGTGGTTGTCGTGTTTCGTTGTTTAGACAGGCATGCGAGTTCGCGAAAGGGATGCGTCCCCGTTTCGATATTGGTTGACGTACCGATGCACACGGTGGACGTTAGACGCAATTCGAAGCTGGTACGAAAACCAGGCTGTAGACAGGAGAAGGGTTGATGAAGACGGAAGGGAAGATGAGGAGAAGTTGACGGTGGAGAAGGATGCAGGCACGGCTAAAAGGGTCGACCTGATTCAGATGGCCGAGACAAGCCTCAATTTCAATCAAGACAAGAGAAATAGAGCGTGCGTGTGAGAAGTGCGTGTGAGAAGTGTGTGTTTGTGTGTGTGTTTTGTGGTGTGTGCGTGTGTGCTATCATTGCGGCTAAAGTTGCAGTCGACAGCAGCAGCAGCAGCGTTAAATTTTGGCAGACGCAAGAGTCGAGATTTGGGCGCATTCGGCTGTTCGCTGTTGTCACCTCTGTTGGCAGATTTGGCAGTTTCGACAGCTGATTTGGACCCCTTTTTCGCAGCTCTATCTAGTCTGAGTTCAGAGAGTGAGAAAGCCCGATGCGTGCTCTCTCGCACTCTCGAACGCGCTCTTCTTTTCCATTCTCGTTGTCACTTGGCTTTTTGCTCGCTTGCCTCGGTGGTCTAGCAAACCTCAGAGCTCCAACGCAGGTCCTTGTGCTTCAATGTTTTAGGTTGCCTACCTCACCTGTCATCACTCGCGATCACAGTTGAGAACCGCAATGAGAACCTGTCTGTGACGAGGAAAAAGTCCATGAAGGCTCAATCAAATCTGTGACCCAGCAGCAGAGCGAGAGGTTTTCGGGCATCGTGGTTGCGGACGACTTGAATCAAGCATCGCAGATGCCGAGTGCGGCAGGCAAAAGAAGGGGTTGTGCAAAGAGAGTATGATTCGATAAAGAATGTCTGTGTGGTAAAGAGAGGGTGTCAAGACAAAAGAGAGATGGAAGACGAAGGACTAAATAATACAGCGATGGACCCATTACATTGGCAATGACCTTGTCCTGCAAGATCGCAAGGCCGGGTGATACAGACGAGACTACTCCAGCACAGAGCGAGGAACCGGATCAATCCAAGCTCAGCCTTGGCTGTAGATGTAGCACGCTGGTGCTTCCGTCTCCGAGAGGTGTTAACGCCTTGCCGTCATAGCCGACAATGTAGCTACCGTCGGATCCTGCTGCTGCAGCTGCACGATCCTTGCGAGACCGTGAGATGGCATGTTTGAGACCTCGGTCAAAGTTGAGCATACATTGAACGGTCATGGCCGCTGTGATGAGCAGTAACAGCATCGAGAGCGTCGAAAAGACAGTCAAACTCTTGTACACCTCCTTGTACAGTGTATCTTTCAGTTGCCAGATACGGAAGAGCTTGTAGACAAAGTAGACCATGGCACCTGTCAAACCAACAAGAAAGGCGATCATGCCGTACTTGAGCTCCTTGCGCACCGAATACCAAGCAAAAGTAAGGATGAGGAGCGAGAAAGGAGCCGAGATGATTGTGATCCATCGTTCTGCCGAGCCAATCTGCTTGACAACCAGAACCAACTGGATACAGTAGGCGATGAAGATGAAAAAGTCAAATTTGAGGAGAGCAACATAGATTTGGTAGTGAAGGTAGCCACGCTTGAGACTTCGATCAGCGCCGATCTTTTTATAGATCTGCCAACCAAACTCCTTCCACAACTTCCAACCGAGGATGATGAACGAGATCTCGGCGATGGCAATAACGATGGGGATGGCACCAGTCAACACCTGCACCGGCACTGTCTGTGATGAGCCCTCGGCAACGCCATCGCCGAGCACCGAACGCATTTCAGAGATCTGAATGAGCGAGTAGATGAGGAAGCAGGCATTGAAGATAATGGAGCCGATGACGAGAATGGTGTTTCTGTTAAAGACGGCATCGAGTGCGAGCAAGAATTGATAGACGTGGGCAATGGAGAAGACGATGACGAAGACAGGGAGTGCTCGGAGCTTGGAGTCATCATCGGTGGAGAGGTGAGTCCTCTTGTGAAACTGGTATCGGGCGAAGAGAACACTCTCGATGGCAATGTCGATGGACGCCTCGGCTAATGTGATGAGAAGGAACAAGCGACATGCCCACGAGTCTGGAATCCAAGCCCATAATCTGCTGATGCCTCTTGCTGGTGGTGGATATGCGTAAGATCGCTGACGGCTCGAGCCGTTGCTGATATTGGAAGGAAGACCCATGACCGGGACGAGTAGGTTGGAGCTTTTCAAACGAGAGTGATTTGCAGAAGGATGCTTCGTTGCGCCCTCAAATGGTGCAGAATGAACGTGGATGGCAAGAAACGAAGCTGAAGGTGAAGTTGTGTCTTGTCACGAATAGGACCAGCCGATGTGACAAAAAAGAGAGGTGTAGTGTGACAGATGCAAGAGATACAGAAGGCTGCAACGGCGAAAGATCGGCAACGTTCTGGACCCGCTGGATCTGTAGCACTGTGAGATGCAAGCTGTTTTTGCAACGGGCGGTCCGAGCGATTTTGTGGCAGTGTCGAATGCTATTTCAAAGTGAGATGAACGAATGGCGAGAGCGTGTCGGAGATGGATGTGGTGGGTCGAATGACGTGGGTGTGCCTGTCCAAATGAGTGTGTAGTTCCAATAGCAAGCTGCGAATGATATCTGATTGGTGAAGGAAACGAAACGAGTAGGTGAAAAGCAAAGAATGGTCGGAAGGAGATGATGAAGATTTGGTGGAATGTAGGTCAAGGATGGTGAAGGCGATGAAGGTGATGAGGAGGACAATGGAAAGTGTCGACTGTGCAGTTTGTGGAACGTAGCTGTCAAAAGAGGCTCAGGCCCGAGCAAGCAAGGCAGAGAGCACAAGCGAGGAACCCCGAAATTGTAGCCTCGCGTCTTGGATCGCGGAGACGGCTGCAGTGAGGCACAGTAGCCAGGCACGACAAGCAAGCGACGGACCAGAGAGACCAACACATCCGAACCCAAGAAAAGCGAAAAATGCCACAGAGCCGAATCACGGCACAGCAGCAGCAAAGCAGCAGCAAAGTACTGTAGCAGCAAGAAGCCTTGGACCCCTTTTCTCATTTTTATGTGTGTGTGTCTCTTGTCTTGGCTGTTTGGCTGTGATTTGTATGCGTCTTCGGACTGCCTTGGCATGCTGCTTTTCTTTGTGTTCTCCGTTACGCTCTGTCGCGCATCTCCGAGTCGTGAAGTGAAAAGAATGCACGACCGTGGAGCTCGCCATTCACATTCACGTTGTTGTGGTACAGATGATTTGCAAGCCAAGACGTCGCTAACAGCTCCAAGCCTTCAGATGCGCTCGGATGCGGTTACGGCACCTTGGCCGACCGAATACTGTAACTAAGGCTATCTACAGTCATTTTGCACGTTGTGGCCTCGATAGGAGCAAAGCACGATCCTGCTCCATCGACTGCCACGCTCGGGACCTTACACCAACCTTATCTCGCGAACAGGCGCCGGCATTTCTGCCTACACAAGAGAAGTATACATGATTGAGCGAAGTGCCTACAGAAGTTCCTCACATCACTTTCCAAACCATCAAAGGGTGATCAAGGGCCGACGTGTCCTCGCGCTATCAGACTATAGTTTCTGTCAAGATTAGGTTCGTGAATTGCAAGTTGAAGACAACAGATGCTGTCATAATCGATGAACATCGGATTGCTACCTTTGAAGATGTCGTAGAGGTTCTAGGGATGAATGTGGCTGGACACAATTGTGCTCCTCGTCTATGGGCTTGCTTGGAAAAGCAGAGACGGGGCACACTCAAATAGTCAGCCTTCTCTTTCAGAGCCTTCGGCTTCCGACCTTGCTCCTCCGCAACCGACTCGTGAGAGAAGGAATAGAGATTTGCGAGGCGTGAAGGGACTGGTAGATGCATGAAAGACACCTTCCGTCACCTTCAGACTCTTGATATATGGAAGAAGAGAAGGAAGATCAACTTCGAAGCAGCTCGATGCTTTTGTGTTTCTTCTTACAAAAAGAGCAACTTTTTTTCCGCAGGGTCCCGCGCCGCTTCACGGAGGAATCGGTCCACGAGCGAACGGATAATCGGCGATTGAAACACGCGAAGCTCGCGGCGAAATTGCTGTGTGTTGGTGAGCTGTCAAAGCTGCAGGCAGAGCTTTCCCATCTGACTGGACAAATCAGCAAGCACATAGACCAATTCACAACCTGTGCAGCCCTGCAGCAGCAGCAGCAGCAGCAGCAGACAAGCAACACTTTTGGATTGCCGCTGAAACCGAGAGAACAACACCTTGAGAACCCTTGGTCCCGTGTCTCGAGAACATTTGGTGAATCTCGTCTCATCATCTCAAGTTGCTTTCTCATTCCCTCATCCTCTCATAATCAAATTTCATCACGACCTGCTGCCGCTGGAGTAAAGTTCGCGCAAATATCGCTTGCTCCGACACACGACGGAGCTCGAGCTTCAACGAGCGGATAGCCAGACTAACACAACCTTGAGTCTTCGCGATCTGTCCACGTCTTTTTGGACTTGATCTCGTCTTCAATCTGCACTCATAGCTCGCCGTCGGGCGCTCTTCATCATAGGCACAATCAGGCGGCAAGATGCACAGCTCATGATCAGCCAACTTTAGCTTTCCTCGCTACTGTCTTGCTCAAGATTGAGCTCAAGATCAGTTCCGATCAACAGAGATGTCAGAGATAGATGGCGGCTCTGCTGCTTCGACACCGAGCTCGCCAACCACGAAGCCTCAAACACATTCAATGCCAGCCTCTATGTCTCTAGAAGCAGAGCTTAACCAACATAATGATGCTTCCACGTCTGAACTACCGTCCGCTACTCAGAATGTCGACCTGGATCTCAGCGTAGTTCAAGATCCGATCCTTGACCTCTGCCCTTCACTCGACATTCTCAAGCAAATCGCACGCTCCACCACTCTCGACTCACAGATCAAAACGGACAAGCTTAGCAAAGCGCTGTTGAGAGCTGCTAGCAATGGAGATACCGACATGCTTTCCTGGCTGCTTGATTCGAGGGCCGAAGCTCGTCAGTTCCTTTCAGCAGATACTGCGCGCAGAGACTCGCATGGGAGACCCAAGATTGCGTTCGAGAAGGTGCGAGACGAAGAAGGCACTGGTCCCGTCGTTCTGGCTACTTGTGCCGGCCATATCGATGCTGTTACTATGCTTATCCTCAATGGTGCCGAAATCGACGAAAGAGACGCATGTGGTTGGACACCGCTCATGTGGGCAATCAACAGCTCTAATCTACCCCTCGCCAGCTTTTTGCTCAGTCGTGGGGCTGACGTTGACGCCAAGAGTACGAAAGGAACCACTTGTGAAGACTTTATTCTCTCAGCAGCACCCGAGGCGGGAACAACAATGTCTCCCACACCGGGTCAGGGTTTTGGCAAAGCTGCTGCGACCGAACAGGAAGCTATTGCAGACCTCGTCTACGAGCACCAGCGATACATCTCCGTCCAGCGATCAGCCGCTCAGCGACTTAACAATCTGTTCCTCGATACATCGCCAGACCGTCCCAACCCATCCTCCCCATCTCCAAGCACCGACACCGACCGACAAAGCAGCATGGCGAGCCCGACTCGTTCATCTCGGTCTTCCCTTCCATCATCCTCGAGCCCTTTCAAGCCAGGCCACTCCAGGACAGGATCTCAGCTCACTCAACGCAGACTTGTGGGTCGATACGAAAGAGCTCACTTGGTCGAACAGAAGAACAGGCAGAAGGAGCTGAGCGACACACGCAAGAATGCTCTTGCAGACATTGCCACTCTTCTTGAACTCGATCTTGACACTTTGATAGGCGAGCCTGCCGTATCGGAAACATCTCCCGGCGGCACACCTGCCGAGAATGCAACGTCTTCATCCTTATTCGCAAAACGTCGTCGAGGAGCAGCCGCCAAGACAGTCCATGCCGATCTTGCTTCAGGCTGCGGTGCAGCTGAAGTCGGCGCAGATCTGCTTTCAGTCGACTTTGATTGGAAGTCTGTGCGAAGTGACCAGATGCTCGTATTCGGAAATGCCGACCTCGACCCACTGCTCGGCATGCTCATCACCAACATGAAGCCTATTCGAGCGCCGTGGACTTCACGAGCTGCACCAGCCAACGTTCTGTTTCTCTGCGCGCGGTACGCTTGCTTTTTGCAAGATGAAGACTTGCTCGAAGAGCTCTTCCTCGGCGCGATTGACCGCATCGAGGGCGTCATCTACTCACACCCGACCGACATGACTTATCTCGCATTCTGGCTCTCCAACTGCTGTCTGCTTCATTACTACATGGACAAGGATCGAACGTTGCGCAAGTCGAGCTCGGTGAGAGAGTACCGTAGTCTCCTAGCTGACCTGTTGAACGAAATCTTCGTCTTCATTATCCGTGATGCCGAAAGGAGGATAGACAAGGTGCTCGATGCTGCCATGTTGGACCACGAAGCTATTCCAGGGTTCGAGGAAGTGCGTTTTGAAGGAGAATGGAAGTTCATGAAGACTCTCGCTGGGAGTGTAAAAGGCATCGGTCAGCAAGGCTCTATATCTCAAGGCATGACTTCGAGTGCGAGCTCACGCAGACCCATCAGTCAAATCTTTGGCACTGGCCGGAAGGATGAGGCTTCAGGTAGCGCGCCCGAAGGCAACACACCGTTATCATCTTCCCCTTCGCTCGGCAATGGTCGGCCTTCTAATCCCTTTGGCTCAGCTACAATTGGACCGTCCTCTTCCTTCCGTCATCACAACGCTAGTGGCGGCGGTGACAGCTCGCCACGAAAAGGCGGTCTCGGCGAATCTTTCCGCGCTATCCGCGAAGTCTCCTATCATGCCAGTGCCACCGACCTTCTCACCGCCCCTACACCGCGCACCATCTCCTCTCTCCTCACATCAACACTTCAAGTCCTTCAATTCTATGAGATCAATCCAGCCATCATCATTCAAGCCCTCTCGCAGATCTTCTTTTGGGTTGGCTGCGAACTTTTCAATCGCGTCATCACACGCAAGCGTTACCTCTGTCGCTCAAGAGCTATTCAGATTCGGATGAATGTGTCTGCGCTCGAAGATTGGGCGAGGTCGAATGCTTTACCGCTTTCAATCGTGCATGCGCATCTGTCTCCTTTGTCGCAACTGATTTCGTGGCTGCAGTGTCAAAGTTCATTGCAAGAGTTTGATGGTTTGATAGCGACAATGCAAGGTTTGAAAGCGTTGACCCCGGTACAGATGCGGAGGGTTGTGAAGGATTACAGGTACGAGGTTGGAGAGACAAGGATGAGCGAAGAGTGTTTGCAGTATCTGGATCAGTTGATCATCGATTGGAAGCGGAGACAAGATGATCAGATCAGACAGGCACGGGAGGAAGCGAGATTGGTCCAACAGAAGAAGAAGAAGATTAAAAAGCAGTCTTCACACCATCAAAGGACGGGAACAGCAAGGCAAGAGGACTATGCGCAGGGATCGACTGATTCCGCTCAGTCTCGGTCGCTGGATCAAGAGATGGAGGAGACTGAAGATGATGAGGATGATGATGAAGACATGTACCCCGCAGATGGATTGGATGGTCAGAATGGGGATAGCAGCATGAATAGCACTGGTACAGCTAAAATGTCTCGCGACGACTCCGAACCACTTACGGTAGCAGAAGCCATCGCGAGGTCAGCTCAAAACATGATCGATGAACTATTCATGCCAGGCAAGAGCATGTCTGACTACATCCCGCCTTGGACTGCTGCTGGTCCACCATTAGGCTTGCACGATGACGGAACGACCAGTAGCGCGCCTCCTTCCCCGACGAAGGGAGACGGTTTGCTGAACAGTCGAGAGATGCTCCCCTTCGCATTACCAAGCCGACGCAATGCGCTTATTGTCACACCTGGCGACGCATTCGGGTTTGGGCGCGGCCACTTTACCGGCACAGGCACTCCTTCTGTCCGCAGCGTAAACGGTGATTCGAACCCTGGTTCAGCCGCATCCAGTCGTCGTTCATCCATTGCCTCCTCCTCACCTTCTCTTCCTGCTGACAACACCCTAGGCCCTGGCAACCGAGAAGTGAATGACGAAGACCTTCACAGCGAGACTTCATCTCGCACGGACGCTAGTGGCGTCAGTCGAGCAAGTAGCTTATTCCCTCAAGGTAAAGGTTTTGCTGCGGGTGGGTATTGGTCTCCTGTCCCATTGCTTCCAGAAGGAATGCTGGACAAGATTGATGCGATGCTCAAAGCGGCTGCTGCGCTTATGCCTTCTGCTGGTGACAAATCACGCAACATTCTTCTAGCTGATCATGCATCCGACGAACATCTTCCTCTCAACGAGAAATCTGCTATTCCTCAAGACGATGGTGGTATAGGATTACCAAGGTCAAGTAGAATCGTGATACCACCTAGAGAAAATTCGATGCTTCAGCATCAACAGGTGGAATCACCTTTGACAGCAACGCAGTCAAAAGCGCCAGGAGCAGGAGTTGAGGGGCTCGACGAATTCGGTCGATTACAAGTCAACGCTAAAGGTTGGTACGAGATAGATGATGAGGAAGTAAAAACCCCCGGTCCGTACCGAAAAGATACTCTCAAACCTTCACTCTTTTTCACCTAGACATCAGACATTTACCAATCTAGGTGATGCTGCTTTATCAGTGTGAACTTGATTATAAAAATACAATTGTGTGTGAATATCAATTATAATATTATTGTGAATGAGGAGAATCCTGATCAGCAGGTAGAGATCCGAGCCCAAATCTACGCATCAATACTTCCACGGGTCCTGACCCAGATCCAGGACCTGAGGTACCAGCTTGTGCTTGAAATGAACGCAAGAATCCTTCCATCTGCTCAGCCGATACTCCTCCGTCGTCATCACCGTCTTTGTTGAGCTGGGATAGTAGGGAAGCGGGTAGATCAGAGCCAGATCTGAGAAGATGTGCGAGTAGCTCTTCGTCTTCGTCTTCCATCGAAACTTCTTTGTCTTTCGACTGAGATTTTGAATTGAATGAAAATGACGGAGGAGAACGGGGAGCATTCGTGGACTGAAGATGGTGCAGTTGAGATTCCATAGCTGCCATGACGCTTTCGAAAGTATCGAGTTTGGCAGGCTCCGGCTGAATGGGTGACGACGCTAGGGCTGGTTTGCCCGCACTCCGACCAGAGGACTTTGAAGGCACATATTTGCCCTTCTGCTGCCTCTCAGCTAGAATCTCATCGTATTGCTCTTTAGTCAGCCCAAGACTGATCCTGGCAAACTCGAGCAAATTTCCGACCTCGGTATCTTCATCCTGCAATTGTGGTGCTCCGACATCCTCCCATTCTCCATTCCCTACTCGTTCATCCGCTTCGCCCGATGGCCCGGCTTCGACATCATCAGCTTCAATGTCAAACTCTTTTGCGCGCTGTCGTCTAATCTCGGACGAAGTCTCTTGCTCTAGCTCCTCGTCATCTGAGTCTGAAGCACCATCATACCGTTGATGACCTTGGCCGGAAAGAAGAGACGAAGTCTCGCGCATGTATTGTGATGCAAGCCGACGACGAAGCTCTTCATGAGCCGCAGACAGGTTGTTGTCTCCACGCGTCGCTACTTCCTTTCCATCATTCGTGTGCTGCTGACTCGCATTAGCATTGCGCTCAGCAGCGATCCGGTCAATCGACGTCAAGAAGTCTTCCCTCTCGCTCTGTGATGCAGGTGCGTTCGATTTCGTCGGATCGACATCGGTCGATTTGCGCGTCCACTCCTGCTCAGACATTCGCGGAATCAGTCTCTCCACCAGTTTCTTCTTCTCCTCTTCCCCGTCTGCCTTCATTCTCTGCTCGACCTCCGCTCGAACCCTTTCCTCCTGCTGATCTTCATCCAAATCCTCGAACAAGAGATCGTCGTCATCGAGCAGCATATCGTCGTCATCGACTTCGTCTTCGAACAGTGCACCCTGGACGTCAGACTTGGTTTTGATGAAGTTCTCCATCTTGCTGTTGAAGGCGCCTAGACGTTGGAATGTGTCTCGCTCATCGATGGCCCTAGGCCCCTGCGTAGTGGTGCCTGACTTGGACTGGAGTACGGACTCGATGTCGTCTGAATTGAGTTGTAGCCACGAATCGTCGTCTTCCTCTGCTTTCAGTTTGGCAGTATCCGCATTTGTAGGGAATGTTTTGAGCGGCGAGGTAGCATCGCTGTGTTTCAGGATGCGATCGACTGACTCACAGAGCAGATCATCGGTTGCAGGTTCTTCGACGTCAGGCTTGGTGCCGACGGAATTCTTCATGTACTGTGACAATGCGTCTGCCTCGAGCTGTTTCCACTTGGAACTGCCCTCGATTTCGCCCTGGAAGTAGCCGAGCTTAGTGAGGGTCTTGATGAGTTCTTCATGCTCCTTCGTGGGACTTGTCGTCTCAGTGGAGGCCATCGTTTGACCTCGCTTTCGCGTCCTCCGACTGAGCGACTCGGTATAAGCCATCTCCAAACCACACCAGATCTTGGCGCCTAGATCATGCCACCGGCCCTGCTGCATCTCGGCCTGCACTTCATCTTCATCCTCAACCTTAGACTGGGTGACTTGCGAGGTGGATGATTGGTGGTGAAGCCGAACACGGTACTTCTCAACAGCAGCCTGCCATCGTGGGCCTAGCTGACGCGGTGGGAAGAAACGATCGTACAAAAGCTGTGCATAGAGATGACGTGTCATTCGCACAGAGGTCAGGATGATGTCGTTATCGTCACTGGCCGTGGATGGCCTGTCGGATGAGGCTTGGCTTGCAGATTGCGATGGTGGTGGCGGCGGGAAATGCACGAGTTTGGATCCAGACCGAGAGCTGACGACGTCACGGGACTGGACAGAGGTGACACAATCCGCGATGAGTTGCGGTCTAGCCGCGAGCACTCGAGCCACTTTTCGTGGCAAGTATGCCAGAGAACGATGGTGGTGAAGAGCAGCTGCAGAAGGATATTCATATGCGCGCGAGAACGCAGCTGCCTCAATGTCGTCCGATGCTCGCGTAAGGGTGGCTTCGTCTGTGACGAGTGCAATTGCATCGGAAGTGTATATGGAGCCATCGTCATTGGATCGGTGGTGCGGTGGAATAATATGCAGATGTCCATCGAAAATCCATACTCTGTTCGTCACGGCTTCCGGAGTGATCCAGTCGGGAAGGTGATCTGCAGCTTCGATGAGCAAAAATTGGCCATCCTCATCTTCGACAGTGATGCAGAGCCGTTGATGAGCGAGCTGAGTGGATGCGCAGAGTAGCAGATGTGTCGCGAACCATTCGTCCTCGATGCATTCCCCTCCTGTTCTGAGATGGAAGAGGATGTGCGGCAGCTGCTGCGTTGTTGACTTTGAGCTTGATGACCATGAGGACGAGGGTGTTGACACGAGAGAGATGGACGGTGGCTCTCGATGCCAGATATAGTCTTCACCTCCAAGAGAATCGCTCGCTTGTGTGTGTTCAGTTACGATCTGCTGTAGTTGTTTTGCTATGCTAGTGAGTTGAGCGAATTGATCGACCGAGGATGAGGAACCTGGGTCATTCGGTCGGGGAATATAGATTCGTGCCAGAAGTGCCTGTTGCTTTTCTGCACTAGCGGCTGCCGCTAGTAGCCCAGTGACGTCCGAGAACGGCAATGCGCCATCTGGCGGTTGCGATGGCCCTTCCATGACCTCCTGATGGCCTCCTCTGCTGCGCAATGAAAGATGGTGGTGGTCGAGAAGCTTTCGAGTGTCGGTTGAAGCTCAGTTTCCTCCACATTTCCAAATTCTTCTCAACTTTTTGTGCCTGCTTTTATGGACCCTTTTCGCTAAAGGGAGAAAAGCAGTGATTTGAGAGAGGAATTCCAGTCCGAGTTCCGCAATCGTGATTCTGCAAAGTGAAAGCGCGTTGCGCTGTTTCTGCTTGCGTTGGTCATCGTCTCTTCCTCCTCTCAAAGCGGACCATACCACACTTTCATCCGCACCATCACCTTCTCTTGTCACACCCATCATTCAGCTTTCGTCGGCCACGCTCTACTCATCGGTATTTTGCCGCTGTCGTTACTCTGCACGTGTGGAGGGCGCCTTGAAGGCCAGAGCTGCGCATACCGGCTCCCGCATTCTCCTTCGCTACTACCATCAGCTCGCGCATAGAAGAGCGCGATGCCATCCAAACGTGGGCATCAAGCCCTCGCTTCTTCATCGCAGGCATCGACATCTACTTCAACGCTTAACACCACCTCGACAACATCCGACCAGAAGCAGTCCGATTCTCCGTTCAAGCGCATAATTGGCTTCGTCTTACCTTTTTCGCGAAAGCGTAGACGATTCGACTCAGCAGACGTACCCAGCGAGAACAAGCTCCTCACAAACGGTGCTGAATTGGATGCGACACTGGACGACACTATAATGTCTCCGACGAATGGGTTTGTCGACCTCACTCACTCTAAGTCCGGAAGCTCTTCATCGACCGTGACGTCCTTGCCGCCAACGTCGAACGAAGAAGCCTCCTCGCTGGTTGCGTCTCAGGAAGGCGCAATACGCGATCCTCTAGGCCGGACTTTTGCCAATCCTTCCCCATCCACAAGCTCTGTCCCCATCACCGATACCCGCAGCTCGTCCGAGGAGGCTGCTGAAACACAGATCGCACATACATCCCCACCTTCTAGCCCGCTGCTACCAACAAGAGACGACAATGACATGGACCTTCCTGGACAAGCTGATGTCAAAGATACAGAGACGAAAGCGAGCGACTTCATGACTAAAGAGACAACTCAGACAGAGGAGGAGCCGAGCGCTGACGCAGAAGCAGACCGAATGGCATCCACTCAGGAGGCAGCCCCGCCAGCATCAGAACCAGTTCGCAAGGGTGAGGAGCACAAGCAAATATCACAGAATAGTCTTGACCAAGCTCCTGAGGGTGCTGCTGAGGCACAAGAAACAATCAAGGATATGGCTGCCGATCATGTCAACGGAGATGGCAAGTCAGCACCCAGCCGCTTGCAAAGCAACGAAGCTGCCACGGACGACAGTATGTCGGTGTCCAATTCTCAAAGCGAGGAGGACGCAAATGAAGCTAGGAACATCGACGCCGTAGGACCTCTTCCAACCGACGAGGACGTGGATCACATCACAGAAATAGTAGAAGCTAAGGCGGGAGAAGATCTTTCAGGACCTCTCGGGTGGTCAGGATCTTTCAGCAACCAAGACGTAGCCTCGCCATTTGAGCCAGTGGCGCCATCAGAGCCAGTTGTGTCATTCGGATCAGTCGCGCCATCCGAGCCAGTTGCGCACGCATCCGACATTGGCGAAGCTTCGAACGAAGCATACCCGGTTTCTGCGATCGCTCCTTCCCCCAGCGACGAAGTTGTGGATCTTGTGAGCGACTCAGACGAAGAGAGCAGCTCAGACGAGGACGACCCCGACAAGGAGAACGATGGATCTCTGGTGCATGCCACGCCGCGGTTGGACTCGGATGCGACTTTGGCACCCCTCGGCCTGCAAACCTCGACGCCGCGCGTCAACCAAGCTCCCAAGTCTCGTCACTCTTTGGTTGGTCCTTTGACGTCAAGCCTGCTGCGGAAAGAGCACCAGCAGGAAGATCATCACGGCCGCACCCTTTCTCCATTGCCGGCAACGACATTTGACTCACAACCCGGCGACCTCTCTGCCACTGAGCAAGTGCGTTCCATCGGTCGTCAAAGCCACTTCTATCAGCCTAGCCGCAACAACATCCCACAGAGCTCTACACCTCGACATAGCCAGCAGCTTCCCTCACGAAGTCGCTCCTTTTCCTTCAGCAGCAACCTTTCTACTACCTCTAGATCCAACACCTCTTTCACTCGAAAAGGCCCCGAGTATCGCAAGCGCAGTCATATCTTCTCAAAGACACACCTCCGCGAGATCGGGCTCCACTATGAGGCCACAATCAAGCGTCACGTCACCAAAGCGCTGGTTGGAGTCAACAGCGCTCGAAGGAGAGCTGAGAAATCCCCCCTTGGGTGGCAGGCGCTGTATGATCTGACCGAAAAATCCCAAAAGTTGAGTCAGATCATGGCGGCCGAAAATAAGAAAGAGGCCGAATCAATAGAAAAGCAATTCGCAAGGCTGGCCAAGAGGCTGACTATGCAAAAGAGGGATGCTGCTTCTGGGATTCTGCCAGTACCCAAGACTAAGCTGGTCGAGATGGAAAGGCTCAAGAGGGAAGAAAGGGCTAGGTTGAGAAGGATCAGAGGTGTATTGGGTAGAAAGCAGTTGCCTGAGAGATTGACGGAGGAACAGGAGAGGGACGCAAGAACGGCGTTGACAAAAGCAGGCAAGATCGCTGAGATACCTGGTGCCCAGGTCAACGACCATGACGTGCAGAAGTTGAGGCCAGGACAGTGGCTGAACGACGAGGTAATCAACTTTTACGGAAACCTCATCTTAATGCGCGCCAACGAGGCCGACAAGAAGCGCACAGAAGCCATGGCAGCTGCCAAGGATGTACCGGCTCCTCCGAAGCCCGTCAGCAAGGGTAGCAAAGCTGGTAAAGAGCAGCGTCCCTACGACCAGTCCTTGGACGCGTTCTGGAGGGTCCACTTCTTCTCTTCCTTCTTTTGGCAGAACCTCAAGCAGCGAGGCTTCGATGGCGTGAAGCGGTGGACTCGTCGCATCGATATTTTTTCAAAAGACATCGTCCTGTTCCCCATCAACCTGGGTAACGCGCATTGGGTCTGCGGCGCGATCAACATGCGTAAGCATCGCTTTGAGTACTATGACTCGATGGGCTGTCCCAACGATCGTGTCTTCGAGCTCATGCGTGACTACGTAGTTAATGAAGCCCGAGACAAGAAGAAGAAGGAGATCGATCTTCGGGGTTGGAGGAATGTGTTCAGTGATGAAAGCCCACAGCAGGAAAATGGTTACGATTGCGGTGTGTTCGCTGCACAGACGCTGGAACAGATCAGCCGGCGAGACCCCCACACGCCAATTCCAATGGGACTACCGGTATTGCAGTGGAAAGGAGAGAGCTTGGATGAAGGCGCTGAACGGCTGAACCTGGCCAGTGAAATAGGAGGGGCTGAGGACGATGATGATGATCTCTTCACTTATGAATGGAATTTTGCTCAAGAGAATATGCCATACCTGAGGAAGAGGATGGCATACGAGATCTACGTGAGAAAGTTGCTCGATTGAGCCAACGACCTACATCACTTTGGACAGTCGCTTTAATACAACATCACACACGTGTACTTTTACGCTATCGAAACTTTCTTGGAGTGTCGCCTGTCATGCTATCCTATTGAGACTTGATCAGCATGCTTTGTAGCCGCCATGGTTGTGATGCCGAGCGACTTCCGAAGACCGAAACCCGTGTTCCTGTTCAAAAAGTTGCGAAGTGGAGAACTGGACCCTGATTCTTCTGTGATCCCTACTGCACCTTTCGACTATGCTTCTCACCTCTCGCCTCTTAACCCCAACTGTAACGAGGACGGATCGAGCGCTCGTCAGTATTCGCGATGGTCCACATGGATCAAGCTGAACCGTTGACTCTGCGAGAAGAAGAGACGCTTATCCGCTTCGACGATGTTCCCAGCTACGCCGACTTCTTCGACCGCTGTCTCCTTCCAAATCGACCATGTATACTCCCTACCGCTTTGATTTCACATTGGAATGTCATTCAAACACGAGCATGGCGTCGCACATCACCTGAAACAGGCAGACCAGACGGGCCAACTGAGTCGATCAAACCAGCTGAGCCGATTGCGCCAGCTGCTTCAGTAGGACGAAGGAACGAGGGACACGTCAACTGGCAAGCACTAAAACGAGATTACGGCTCGCACATCTCTCCAGTCGTCATCACACGAACCAACTCTGGCGGCGAGACGGAGAACGATCGCAGCGATATGGCCATTGCAGCCGCTGTAGATCTTATACAGGATCATCAACAGAACAAAGCCGATGACGGAGTGCAATCGATATACATCAAAGACTGGCATCTCATCAAGCAGCTTCATGCCCGATCGGCAGGTGCGGGGGAGGAACCTTATTCAGTGCCAAGTATCTTTGCAGATGATTGGATGAACAATGTCCCAAGCAGCAAGTCGAATGAGGAAGTTGACGACTTCCGGTTCGTTTACGCGGGGACATCGGGCTCGCAGACTCTGCTTCATCGAGATGTATACACATCATACTCGTGGAGCACCAATGTTGTCGGTCGTAAGCGATGGTATCTCTTCCCTCCGCGCGCTATCCCTCATCTTCGGAGATTTCCGGCCGTCGAAACGTCTGAGCTCATATCAGACATAGATACCCTTCAGAAAACACTACAAAGTTCTCGACGGAAGGACTATCCGAATCTTTCTCAAGCCTGGTCACAAGTGCAAGTAGTGGAGCAAGACGAAGGCGAAACAATCTTTGTCCCCTCCAATTGGTATCACCAAGTGCTCAACTTAACCGAATGCATCTCGATCAATCGTAATTGGTGCAATTCGGTCAATCTCCCTTCCCTCTACCATGCAATCACTACAGAGCTCCGGCACGTAGAGGAGTCTCTTTGTGACGTGAAGGACATGCTTTCCACCAACACTGATGCAGAAGCGGAGGATGGGTGGAAGAAAGAATTCTACGAGATAGTTCAAGATGTTGCCGTGAAAGATGCGGGTTGGGCTTGGGATGGGTTCTGGAAAATGGTCGAAAGGAATCTAGAAAATCCTGCGACAGAATCGGCTCTTAGGCCAACTGACGGGTGGATCAGGGAGAGACTGATGCCGCTGGTTGAGGATTTCGAGACAAGAGAAGATGCGAGGTGGTTGGATCAGGGCATCATGGAGACGGCACAAAGGTGCAAAGCGCTGTTGGAAGAGGTGGGATGAGCAACAACAAAGCTGAATTGCGATATGGTACAAGTGAGACAGAGAATCCAGTTAGGAGGAGCAAGACGGGAGGTTGCCGGTCAAGGGTCGACCGAGTGAGCACAAACGCTGACGAGGGTGAAATGGAAGATAGACGGGGAGAATGAAGAGGTCAGCGAATCATCTCCTTCTAGCAACGGATTGTCATACACGGTTCGATGGGCACTCACAGCTTCTTCAGCCACGTCTTCATCAGACTTGCCTTCGGCAGGCAAGCCCCAGTCTTCGAACGGATTCGTCGCCATCTGCAAGCACAAAAAGAACGAGTCGGCTACGTCAGTACCACTATGCCCTCCCACATCAAACGATTCTAGGGGCTGTACTGACCTCAAGCACCTTGGCCAGGATGTCGGTGTCATTGTCCTCCTCGAGCCTCTTTGCTACCTCATTCGTCAACCAATTACGAAGCACAAAGCGAGGATTCTTACGCTTCATCTCCTTGGTCACCTCTTCTCCGTCTCTACCTTCCTTCAGCAGTCGGCGAGCATACGTCAGCAACCACGTTCTAGCCTGCGTCTCCTTCTGCGAGCGGATATACTCAGGCAAAACGGAGACGTCGTACCACGGCTGCAAGTCCGCGCTTCTATCACCGACGAGGAAGATGTTGAGGGCTTCCTTGAGCTTCTCCTCGTCCTCGGCTGAGACCCCACGGTTCTTGAGAAGCAAAGGCAGCTCGCAAAGCTTTCGAAGGGTGGTGGAAAAGTCGAGGTCGGTCAAGACGTCCGAGAGCGGGTCGATGATGACACTCTTATCGTCGTCTTGCGCCGTCGACAGGCCAAGTCGAGCACGATAGGCGTCCTTCCACTGATCCAACAGCGTGCTTGTGAAGATGCCTTCAAGCTTATCCGAAAACTCATCCGAGCAGAGCTCGGTCCACTCATCGATCTGTGCAGTCGTAGCTTGGAGCAGCTCTCCGGGCGCAGGAGCACGGTTGTTTTCGATCTCAAAACCAACGAGGGGCGCGACGGCATTGAGCAACTCGCGAACAGCAAAGACACCCATGGTCGGCTGGAGACGGTATGCGTATCTACCCTCGCCGTCGGAATGGTTGCAAATTTGACCTTCGTCGTAAATGTCCATAAAAGCGTACGGGCCGTAGTCGATGGTGTGACCGGTGAGAGCGATGTTGTCGGTGTTCATGACACCATGCATGAAGCCGTACACTTGCCAAAGGGCGATTGTCTTTGCGTTGCGAGTGGCCACTTCTTCGACCATGCGGCGAACCCACGGCGGGCGCTGGGAGGTGTCTCCGACGCTGCCACCCTTGACGACGTCTTCAAACTTGAACAGGTCGCGTGAGACGTACTCACCGAGTATGCGGACCGACTCCCACTCGCCACGAGAGCTATGGATCTGGAAAGAGCCGATACGCAACCAGGACGGGCAGAGACGAGTGGTGATGGCCGCCATGTTGAGGCGCTCACGAACGACATGCAGCTCAGGAATAGCAACCACGGCAAGCGCTCGACTGGTAGGGATCCCGAGTGCACCCATAGCCTCACTACAGAGATACTCTCTGACGCTACTGGTGAGCGTAGCAAGCCCATCAGCGAAGCGCGAATACGGCGTACGACCGGCACCTTTGAGCTGAATCTCCCATCGCTCGTTGTTTTCCGGGTTCCTCGTCTCCATCAAGGTGAAAGCACGACCATCGCCGAGCTGTCCGGCCCATTGACCGAATTGATGACCGGCATAGCAGAGCGACCACGGTGCGTAGTCAGCTGTGCCTGCAGAGGCTCTCTTCTGTTCGAGCTCGTCGAGGCGACGAAGCGTTCGTGTTTGGGCGCCTTCTTCTTCCTGTTCGCCCTTTATGACCTTTTCGCGAATACGCATGTACTTGGTGCCGTAGCCTGCAAGTTCGTCCGCTTCTAACTCTTCCGACTTACTGGAGATACGTGCACCAATGAGTCGACCAGACACGAAGTCGCTGAGTGTTTTACGAGCAGTAGCCTCCGAGGAAGCTCCGTCTGCAAAGTGAGCATCGGCAATTGGACCAGAGCTGTAGGAGCTTGGACCAGCTGACTTGTTGTGTGCTTTGATCCACTGGAAAGCGTCGCCGACATCAAGATGCGGTAAGCAGTCGCGAATTGCTGCTGGAGAAACTCCGAGCAGGCGAGCTGATGGGAAATGTTGGTGTCGACGGCGGGGAGGGACGTGGCCCTTGAGGCCTTTTGATGCTGCCGGCTCATCCTCGTTACTGCTAACGCCTACTTCAGAGGGCTGTACTTCGTATCTCTGCAACATCAATTCTACCTCTCGCATCCTACGTTTGTGTGCTTCTTCCACCTTCTTCTTTTTCTCCTCTGCTGTTAGTTGAGCGTCATCTTTATCACTCTGCTCCGCCTCCTTCTGATGTCGCTCCCCCAGCGACTCTTCGCCTTCTTCCTCGGGTGGAAAGTCGTATGGGAAGGAGAGTGGAAGAGTGGAGAGGTAGCTGAAGTGGGCACCATGACCAACAGGGCGAGCCCTGCGTACGAGCGAAGGTGAAGAGCCGGATACCGAGACAATCGAGCGAGGTTCCGGGGTGATAGGATCGGGCAGAAGATTCACCGTCAATTGTTCTGCCGGAGGGACGAGCGGCAAGCTTAGGATATCGTACTTTCGAATACGCATATTGGGAGATGAAGTAGTGTGAAAGGCGTGAAGAACAGATGTGTTGCGACGGCCTGCAACAAAGATGAGAATGCTGGGTGATCTTGTTTGTGTGCGAACAGTTGTTAGTCGATGTAGCGAGGACATGAACAGTAAAAGAGATAGCTCATCAGGTTTTGATGGGCCACGAGACGATGGTGGTCTTGAAACAAGCCAGCTTGCCCTCGATGCTTCTCTATGTCCTACAAGAAGAAAGTATGAATCACTTCTCACTCAGGCTCAGCCACGTTTTGATAGCCGGAAGGTGGAGGCCGCGGATTGAGGTTGTTACGTCGTCGCTATCCTACAGCCCAAAGCCAAATTTTTCCCCGCACGTTGGAAAGGGTCGCGTCTGAAAAGGAAAGAAAGGCGTTCGTTGATGTGTGTCTTCTTGGAAGTCCGCTCTCGCTTACAACTGCATCCGGATGTCAAGCACTTCTCACAGCATTTCAGCACAGCAGAGCTCTAACTTCGACCCTGAGCTTGGTCCCCGAAGGTGTTGGACGACTTGGTTTGACTGGCTTGATTGGTCCAAGCGTTTGAGGTGGATTGACTGACACGACCGTCAACCTCGTCCCTCACCTCCATCATCTTCGCCATCCGACTCACACCCTGGACGCCGCTGTCCACGCATTGATAGCGCCCGCTAATCATGAAGGCTTCCCTATGGCCTTTGGTCTATGTATTTGCCGGACTCGCACTTCGCGGCGGTCTTCTGCTCTGGGGTCAACATCAAGATGCTACACACACAGTGCCTTACACTGACGTCGACTATCTCGTCTTCTCCGATGCTGCAAACCTCCTCGTCCATGGCTGCCCACTCTCCAAAACAATAGAGCATCCCAGCTACGAAACAGATGCTGACCTTCTGGATCGCAACGACGTGCACTGCGCAAGGGGCATCGTACCTGCTGCTGCTCGCTTTCTCCTACTGAATGATCCCAACAGTCATAAGCCAGCGGATGGACTCAGACCAGATGACTCGGACCACATGTACTTCTGGGCAAAGAAGTGCTACCAATTCGCCAAACCAGCCTTTGACCTCCTCGCTACCCTCGGCGATCCATACGCTAGACCGACATACAGATACACACCATTTTTGGCGGCGATACTGTCCCCTATTCACCTCCTTGGCTGGACCAATTTCGGAAAGTACATCTTTGCTGCTTCGGATCTACTTTGCGCTGTGTTCATGTGGTTGATTCTTGATGGCCGTCGTCCACAAGGGTCTTCAGCAGGCATCTACGTGCACCTCCCAGGTCTGCTATGGGCTCTCAACCCAATGGCAGCTCAAATCTCTACCAGAGGCTCGTCAGAAGCACTCGTTGGGCTCTTCGTGTTGTCCTTCATCTACTTCTTCCTCAAAGCCAACCCCGAAGCTCCACTCGGGCTCACAGCCAGATACATGCCTGCCTTCACATCTTCGCCCTTCGGAAAGACCACAGCCGGCAGCGTCGACAAAGCACCGGAAGAGAAAGATCAAGTCGCTGATCAACTAGCAACGTACCAAGCCGTCCCGCCAGAAAGCGCATACAATGTGCTCGACTGGTCTCTTGATGCCTACATGGCCCCTATACTGCTTGGTCTCGCTACACACCTTAAGCTCTTTCCGGTCATCTACGCCGTTCCCATCCTCGCACATCTTCATCGCTCATCCGTCGCAGCATACTCTCCTGACCGTCGAACGTCACTCAGCTTATGGACCAAGCACGCAGCAGGCATTCAGTTCGGCTTTGTAGCCTTCTACGCTTTCATGGCTGCCAACCTTGTCGCCTGGCTCATATGGGGCTCACCATTCATCGAGCACACCTTCCTCTATCATCTTCACAGGGCAGACCACCGACACAACTTCAGCCCTTATTTCCTCGGCACTTATCTCTCGCTTTTCACCAGCCCTGCTTCAGCTGCTTCTCTCGAGACACGCATTCTCGCCTCGCCATTGCTAAGCTTCCTTCCACAACTGCTCACCGTTACCGCTCTAGGCTACCACCTCGGCAAGCGAGATGTCGTAGCAGCTATGACGGCACAGACCATCGCCTTCGTTGCATTCAACAAGGTTTGCACAAGTCAATACTTCCTCTGGTTCTTATGGCTTCTGCCACTGGTCTGGCCAAGTCTCAAGGTTGGCAAAGTCGAGACAGCACTGGCGTTACTAGCATGGGTCGCAGGACAAGCCTTATGGCTGTCGCAGGCTTATCAGCTCGAGTTTGAGACGAAGCAGGTCTTCGCTAGGGTTTGGGCGAGTGGATTGGTGTTGGTTGCAGTTCATGCCGCGCTGCTGATATGGTTCTTATCGTCATGGACAAGATTCAGGGTTGAAGTTCAGAAATACGGGCTGCAAGGAAGGGTCAAGACACTGAAATCGCAATGAAATCGAAGGGACGCTCTTAATTTCGCGGATATTTTTGCAATCGCTAATACAATGTATGCTACCGCTGCTGGCTTGGGTCGTTTTGAAATATGTTGTTGTGTGGGACTGTGATTCAAAGATAGCTGCGTTGGGTATCGCTCTCGATCGCGATCATCGGGAAGCTATTCATTTTTGACTGAAGCCGATGTCCTGCTTCTAACCCGTCTTTCTTGTTGGTTTGAGGCATCAACCTGTTCGTCCGTTCGAGGCCTGCCTTGACTTGCAGCCGAGCTCTCGCCTGCCCCTCCGTCTGTAAGGGCTCCGCTAGCGTCCCTACTGCTCGCTGTACGGGTGCGACACAATCTGCGAACATATGTACTTTCTGTTTGGCTTTCATCTTCCCCCTCTTCTATCGAAAGAGCCTGGCTGCCCCGATCGCTTTGTTGTTGGGTTGCCTGGGCGCTGTGACCCAAGTTCGCAGACGGCTGCCGCTCGGACTGTCCGTCCAGATGTTGTCGCTCTTGATCCGCTTCCCTCGCTTTGATGTGTCGTTGAGCTCTCTCAAAGTAAGCGACGGTGTCGTCAATGGGCTGTACACGCTTTTCCAAATCCAGGAGGAAGCTACAATGGACGGCCCACCTCTCCTCCGGCGGAGAGCCAGCTTCGGGGCTGTTGCTGTATGGCTTCACCTGGTATCTGAGTGTGTTTGCCGAAAAGACCACAACGTCGAGGGGCACCAGCTCAACGCAGCACTTGTAGTCCGTAAGCTCGAGCAGAGCACGCTGTCCGAAATTGATCATAATCGTAGGATCAGCGTCGTCCTTGTCAAGGTGGGACTGTGAACAGAATCCAGTAAATGTTGATGCAGCGGAACAGAATGGCTGGAATAAGGTCTTCAAGCCAGGAACCCTGTCAGCAGCCCACGGGAAGGAGGAATGCATGCGTTCCATCAGCTTGACTCGGAATTTTGCGCTGAGTCCCGAGCTTGGGCTGGTGATGATGGGGAGCACATATTGCCCGGAGTAGTTATGGATCCACGCGCAGAAGTCTGCCACAACTCTGCGGGCAGTTCTGTTCTTCTCGTCGGTCAAGTTAGTGTAATCTTGTCGTGTCTGCCCGGTTAGCGTGGGAACTTCGCCCAGGTAGATGACACCGAAGTCGTAATGCTGCTTTTTTTGACTGACCCACGGGAGATGACTGCAAGTCCGATTGTGGGGTAATGTTGCCGATTCGTGAACGGCAGCGAGAAGTTGAGCACCCCGCTCCGAGCTCTCCTTCATGTCTTCGGCATTTGCCAAAGTAGTCGGTCCAAATCTTTGAAGCAACACTCGGTCGGAGTCTTTCAGGGTAATGTTGCGTCGGTTGACTGTGTCAACGAGCTCGGCATCCTGTCCATCCCTTGATCCCGTGAATACCTGGTCTGTAGGGACCGAAGAATCGGTTCTTGAGGTCGCCTTGTGAATGGAATGGATTTCCCACTCCCGGCATTGTGGGTCGCTTGGGCAGCCGGTTGCTCTGTGAGCGTCGCTAGATGAGTCTTGTGGCCTCGGCATATTGCCACAGTGGATGCGTTTTGGGAACGATCGGTCAGAACAGTTGACAGGTCAACACCGCCAGTCTTATACCGGTCGAGGATCAGAAAGATGAGTGCTTCTTTTCCACCCTTCCGCCTTATGAGAAAGCCAATTGGTCTTGGCAGTGCGCCCGCAACCGGGACTCCCGACGACTGATTACGCCGACCTATGAGACTTTTGACTCTATCAGAGCGTAGCTGAACAGCACTTTCATGGTTGGCGTAGTCAGTCTTTTGCGAGTGTCACCACGCATCGGACCCCATGCTCTCATTTGGCTTACTTATCGATCGGGACTTCCGAAGAGTCTTCCTTCGATCGGTCAAATTAGCAGTCATCAGTCACACGCCACAACGGCCTCTCAAACGGGGCTCTGATGTCCTCTCGCACGCGTTGCAACATGCGAGAGGCCACCTCTATCCTGAAGCCTGTGACGTGTCGGAGAGGGAAGGTAAAAGGAGCTGTGGCGACATTCGGTTAGTGATGTGCATCGGGGAAAGATAACCTTATTAGCGTTTCGCTGGAGGATGAAGAGGATCGGAATTTCCGACTCGACTCAGGTTTGCTCAGCGTCCGGCAACATGAATCTCGAGACGGCAATGCAAGTGAGTCGCTTCAGCCCGTGAAGGGTGAGGGCAAGGGCTCAAGTCAGGTCACCGAGGAAGTTGCCGCCGGCAAGGAAAAATGATCACCGAGCTGTAGGTCAGCAAATTTTTTGCTAACACTTTAACGAGGACAGTACATTTTTACCCCGTGAGAAAGGTTTGCAAAACAGCTTCGACATGAGCAAGCGGGGCATTTTCATTGGTACAATAAGCGAGCACCTGCGTGTGTGGTGCAGATAGGCAAGCGCAAGGAATGGCGGTCAATACTCAACACGAAAAGGGTCGAGTTCTGCGCCTGTGACCCCGAATTAGGCTCCGAACCAAGGGGTCAAGGCTTGACACCGGATTGACACACGAATTCCGGGTCAGCTCCTGCGTCGCTTTGACGCAGAACTTAGCCTCTGCTCAATGAAAAAAATGCTCCTTTATAGTGTAGTGTTCCAGAGGAATCGATCCGACGACCTTGAGATGGAGATGGTATACACACACAGACACAGGCAGCACAAACAAGACAGACCTCACTCAAAACCGTTGCTCAACTCAGGCGCGCGCGCTCACGCGAGGGTCAGTCTAAAAAGCGCTCATATACCAGTGAAAGCAGAGTAAATTGAGCAAATTGAGGCCTGCGTCGCTAATTCGGGGTCAGCTCTGACACCGACGCTGCCGAGCTCTGTGCTATTTTGCTCTGCGTCAAGTGACCCAGAGCCAAGGGGGCAGCTTAACCTGTGTCAAAGCGACGCAGGTCTTGACACAGAGGTGGTGATCCTGCGTCAGCAACGCAGAATTAACACCATGGTTGGGGGTTGAGTCTGCGTCACAGGCGCCGAAGTCGACCTTTTTCGTGTTGACTGTAGCGTGGGATTCCGACTTGTCGCTGCGCAAAAGTGCATTCAGATGGGCAAAAACTTGGCAGCAGCTTGGCAGAGTCATTTTGCAAGGGTTTGCGTGAGAGAGCAAGCGAGGAAAGCATGTGGCAAGTCGAGTTCTCCTCATCTCATAAGCGTGTCGAAATGTGGTCTGATTTTGCCCACGAAACGCGCCGCGAGGTCATTCGCGAGAAGTTCGGCGCGACTCAAAAAGCCACACAGAGCGGAGAATACTGTATCGCTGCGGGGGAAAGGAAGCTGGCACCAGAGCAGTCTAGGATCGACGTGACGGGTTAAAGAAGAAATGGAAAGAAAGACTGATTCATCGTCACCACCAAATTTGCTTGACAGCTTGCCAATCTGACTACGGTAGACTCTAAACATCAAATTCACATTTTTTTCTTGGAAATTTTGCTGACCTCAAAGTTGCTGCATGTTGCAGCGAAGCACAGACACACGGGTCTCGTCGATCTTTCTTCTGGCTGCACCTTTGCTGCTGTAAGGACGTGCCTCTGCCGCCCACTTGTCGGAAATGTTCAGAACCATTGTCATTAAGTTCATTTTCTGCGCTCAGATGTCCGCGGTATGGTTCATATTGTATTGTGTGGGATTGCCGGAGCTCGTCCATTAGCGCCGTGTAGAGCCGGAAGTTGACAAGCGTGGGCAGCTGACCATCAGGAGCCCTCGAAGTCGAATTCAAAAGCTTTCAAGGGTCATTTTATTCTGGAATCACCCAAAGAGCCGGGTGATGATGCTCTTTTGTCAAAATTTGACTTCATCGAGCAATGTGCAGATGATGATAACAAAAAGCTTATTGCAAAGCAAGGCTGCTCGGGCTGGAGATGATTAAGCACTCTTCTTAGAATTGCTGCCTTTGGTGCTGAAGCTGTATCGCTCCTTCGGACATACCGAAAGACTGTTGGCCTTTCTGCGCCATCTGTATGGATTGCAAGTGTAGCGTCGGAAGCTCTGTTCCGCTCTCTGAATTCCTGCGTCCTTGCATGTCTTTGGAATTACTTTTCTCTCAGCATCACAGCGTCTCAACAAGTCAGCGGACAGTCCGCGGCCTTGTCTTGGACCTGGCAGCAGTGTACTTCTCAGCGATTCGTTGAACCGAGCATATCCGCCTCACACCTGCCAAGGCAGAGATGGCTTCACACCCTCCGCCAGCTAGGCAAAAGCAGGATCAAGTGAGTGTCTTAATATTTTTTCTTTGTTTTTTAATTCCTCACTCCGACTTTTTTGTTCGGTTTTCTGTTCTGTCTGTCACCGTTGACCAGTCAGAAAGCGCCTCGGTTACGGTGATGCTCAGAGGTGAACACCAAAGCCAAAATTCTCTCCTTGCTCCTCCGAAGCTGCTCAGCTTGGCGACGCTCTCTAGCATTCTTGGCCTCGCCTCCCTCTTCCCTTCGGATGGACCGACCGACTGAACCCAATCTTCATTGATTGCCTCTGCCCTGCTTGCCTTTTGGTTCGTAACCATTAACCATCATCATCATCCTGCGCTTCCCGCACCTCCCTCCCTTCCTTTCATCCTTCCGCCCCGCCTTTACGGTTGCTGGATCTTGTCTGCATATTCAGCCCACTTATCGGCTCTCCCGACTTCGACTCTTCCCCAATCCTCTCGGCACTCCGTCACGGCACCCAATCACTCATCAAGTCGGATTGCCCGCCCAGCAAAGCAACAAGATCCCACTTTTGCTTGCTCCATCTAGATACCCGCTATCGTCCGTTTTCGCTCGAATTCTTCCTTAATCACAATGGCTTCCGTGCTCAACGCTGGCCAGCAGGGCCTCAACTTCTCGCGATCATCCACCGCATCGCCACTGATCCGACCAGACTCGGCTCTCGGAAAGGTTTTCTCGATTCTTGACTTGGCTCGCTTGCCATCGCTGCAAGAGGCTGACCGCACCACCGTTGTCTTCGCCATTCTTGCTGTGGTTGCCACTCTCCTCCTTGCCGAGCAATACAACTACCAGAAGAAGAAGCAGCACCTTCCTGGTCCCAAGTGGACCATCCCTATCATCGGCAAGTTCGCCGATTCGCTCAATCCCTCGCTGGAAAAGTACCAGGAAGGATGGAACTCTGGTCCTCTCAGTGTTGCCAGTGTTTTCAACATGTAAGTTTCACCGCTCATTGGAGCTTGCGAAAAGTCATGTCTTTTTCGAAGTAGCAGACAACTGATCTTTTGCTTCTACTCCGCGTCATTCACTGCTGCCAGCTTCATTGTTATCGGCTCATCCAACGAGTACGCGCGCAAGATTCTCAATAGCCCAACCTATGCAGAGCCATGTCTCGTCGCTTCCGCCAAGAAGGTGCTGTGCCCTGACAACTGGGTCTTTTTGAACGGCAAGACCCACGTGGACTACCGTAAAGGTCTCAACACCCTCTTCACCCGCAAGGCTCTCGGTATTTACCTTGGCATTCAGGAAAACATCTACAAGCGCTACTTTGAGGAGTGGCTCGCCGACAGCAACCCCAACCCTCAGCCATACATGATGAAGTTCCGTGATCTCAACATGGAAACCTCGCTCCGTGTCTTCTGCGGCAACTACATCTCGGATGAGGGTGCCAAGGAGATTTCGGACAACTACTGGCTCATCACCGTTGCTCTCGAGCTCGTCAACTTCCCTTTCGCTTTCCCAGGTACCAAGGTTTACAACGCCATCAAGGCCCGAAAGACCGCCATGAAGTGGTTCGAGTTGACTGCTCGTGAGAGCAAGAAGCGCATGGCAGAAGGTGGCGAGGTCACATGTCTTACCGACGCTTGGATCAAGGCTATGATCGACGCTCGTCTGCAGAAGGAAAACGCCGATTTGGAAGCCGAGACCCGACGTGTGCTTGTCCGCGACTTCTCCGACCGCGAGATCGGCATGGTGCTCCTCTCTTTCCTGTTCGCTTCGCAGGATGCCATGTCTTCCGGTCTCACTTACTTGCTCCAGCACGTCGCCGACCGTCCCGAGATCCTCGCCAAGGTTCGCGAGGAGCAGTACCGCATCCGTGGAGACGACATCAACGCGGCTCTCACTTACGACGCTATCGAGCAGATGGACTACACCAAGGCTGTTGTCAAGGAGTCGCTTCGTATCAAGCCTCCCGTCATCATGGTCCCCTACCTCAACCACAAGGAGTTCCCCATCGACAAGAACTACACCGTCCCCAAGGGCAGCATGGTCATTCCCAGTTTCTGGAACTCGCTCCACGATGAGAAGGTCTACCCTAAGCCAGATGAGTTCAAGCCTGAGCGATGGCTCGACGAGAGCGACCCGGCACAGAAGAACCCCAAGAACTACCTCGTTTTTGGCAGCGGACCTCACAACTGCATTGGTCAGCAGTACGCCAACATGCACCTTACCGCTGTTCTCGGTACCGCCAGTGTGTTGATGAACTGGGAGCACGAGGTGACACCACTCAGCGAGAAGGTCGAGGTGATTGCCACCATCTTCCCCAAGGACGGTGCAAGGATGAAGTTTTCGCGTCGTGCCGCTCCTGCACCTGGCACCGCGCCAGAGGTTGCTGCACGCGCTTAAGCAGCGTTTGCCACGCAGGATCTTAGTCGCCGCTTGGTTGGCTAGTGAAAGCTGGATTGGATCGCGGAGTTGAAGGGCGGCCCGCGTTGCCTAGGCAGAAGTCAGTGCCTGTTGTAGTAAGGCCGTCAGCTCCTTTGTAAATCATTCTGTAGAATTCATATCTCCGCATTTCAAGCATATTCAAACTCTCAGCGTCGAGAAGGTCTCTTGCGTGCTGGTGTGCTGATAAAACGAGGTTTGAGATTGAACGGGAAAGATACAAGTACAAGATGCAAATAGACGGAGAAGTATGCAGAGATGCAATTGAGAAATCAGTGTTTGGGCTTCGCGTTACCCTTATCGAATGCGAGGGTGTTTTGTGCGTGCAGACGCAAGGCTGCGAAAGGGTTCTTGGTGTAAGCAGGGTCCGAGAGAATCAAATTTTGACGTTGCATCTCCAGCGTCCTGTTCGTCAAGAATTGAAATGAATCGGAGGGAAGAGAAAGGGGCGAAAGATCAGTCGAGTGATTCTGACGGATACGTAGACATAGAATCGGTGGTACTTACAGAGCCTTCTTCCTGGCCTTTTCAGTGACTGTGGCGTCCTTTCTTGTCTTCTGCGCTCCAACAAGCGGATATGCCGACGAGGTTCGCTTCTGTTGTCGCGATGCTTCTGTGAGCATATCATCATCTTCGTCTCCCTCTTCCATGCCGAATACATCCTCGTCGTCCTCCTCGTCTTCCTCAACCTGTTGTGCAACCTCATCCATGGCTTCGGCAAGATCCTTCAACCCTGTGGTGTTTCCAGCTAGCTGTTCCTTCTGTTTCCTCTTCTGTCTCCTGAGCGACGATTTTGAAAGGTTTCCATTAGTTGGCTCCAGATTGAGTAAAGACGTGCGAGAAGTAGGGTTGACTTTAGACATGAGCTCTGCACGCTTCATAGCACGCTTTGCTGCTTTTGTGATCTGTGTGGGAGGCGCAGAAGCGACATTGGGTGCTGAAGTACTTGAGCGCGATCTTATCGAGGATGTGACCGAAGAGCGGGACTTGGTGCGTGGGGTGGAGCGCCCTCGAATGCCTTGGTCTGCACGAACCATCCTGTTTGTGATGACACCACGATTTTGACGACGACTAGGAGGTGATTGTGCTGTGTAATTGAAGTAAACGTTAAGAGGATGGCAAGATGGGGAACGTGGAGAAGAAAGTGAACTCACAACTTTTGAAGATGCCAAATTTTCATCGTCTGATTGGCGGTCCAGCTGCCCCGATGGCCCGATTTGGAAGAACCGCTGCGTGAAAAGGGTTTGCAGATCTCGAAACTGAAATGCACATGCATGCAGGCAGCGAGCTCAAAACACGGGAGGCACACAGCCAGTCACAGCGAAAATGGGATGGCAGCCGAGACCAACACACAGGGTCCTTGCTTTGTCGGAGGATGAACTCGCTCCTTTCGAGATCTTTCAGTCGACCTCTTCGATGTTGCTCCCAGTTGCCCTGGTGAGAGCTCATGACGATTCTCTGGGTGCAACGATGAGGTAGAGATAGTACCAGGAGTGCTCGGATTGCTTGTCTGAGAGAGAAAGCCCAATACGTTGCCAGCTTGGAATTGGAGCAGCGGTGGATTGTGGCGCTAATCGGCGTTCTCTGTGTTGTCACGCAGGTCAAGAAGGCGGCGTTGTTGGAGCCTTTGCTTTGGTTGCATAGCTAAGTTCGGCGCTTCCGTTGCGGCTTCCTCGTTGTCAGCTCCTCTTGCAAGTCTGAGCCGGATGTCCATCTTGAGCCATCGACTACATCCTCCTTTCCCTCTATTCGAGCTCGTCTATCGAAGCACGATTGCCATCAATCAAGCAGGCTTTTGTTGTCACGAAGCTCGCGCGCGCATCTCTTACACAAGCATACACGGCTCAAGCCAAGTCAAGTGACCGACTCCTAGATTCTCGGTCATTATCCTTGTCAGCAATCGGCCCGCTACCCCACACTCTCTTAGTCATTCACCACAACTCTTCAAGCTGCACTGCGCAAATAACCTGCTCTGTACACGTCAGCGACCGAAACAGACCCATACTCCAAGAAACACATCGACTTTTCAGTGTACCGCTCTGTCAGCCTTGAGCTTATCTACTGCTGCGAAGGCCGTGTGGGGAAGCCATACAGCGCTTCTCTGATTCCTTTCCCGCCCCTCCAGCCGACCCCGCATCCGCCTCGCTGGAACCTTTCGAACACGCAACTCGCCCGTCTGCTGCATGTACACAGGCTGCGCCGAACCGTTGGACACCGCAAGGCTGCTTAGACGAGTCCTGTAGCCACCGCTCTTGCACAAAAGGAAATGCTTATCTTCACTGCCACCATCTATCTACTTTGCTAGCCATCTTCTACGTACCCTCATAGCGTCGTCGCATCTCGTCTCGATTCGACAGTCTGTCGACATAAGTCACGAGCAATGCCGGCGATCGATCCTCACGATGTTTACGACTTGAACGACCCGATGGACACAGGCTGCGTCGACCTCGAACGTATGCCTTCTAGCCTCAGCATGGATGTCGAATTTCGCAATCAAGCATCTCAGCCCTTCCGATGGGTGGACGACGCCAGGGACTCGGATGACGAAATGCTCACCACAGACACTTCTGGTCCTGCTACACCGGCCGTTGCGCACACACGCAGTGCAACTCCACTTATCGTAGCCTACTGCGGCACCGAACCAAAGCAAGTCGCCATCACATCAGGTGTACGAGCATGGACCAAACACCAGGCTTACGGTGCAAGCGGTGCTCTGATCAAGTATGCTACAGCATCGCCACTGCTGCCACAACAGATCGCTGAGATGGTCTCGAACCTCAGCGTCATTGCACGTGTCTCGCTCAAAGCAGCTGCTTTCTTCATCGAAGTTATCCTCGAAGCTGTCAAGAACAGCACAGGCATGACACTCGGCATCACGCGTCGAGCACTCATCAGTGCTGTTGGCACGGCCAGAGCTGTGCACTCGCTAGCCACTGGTGAAGCATGGGACGCAAAAGCGACAGGTAGATCATTGCAAACTGCTGCGCCGAGCTTTCTCAGCATCCTTGATAAATACACTGCCGTAGGCATCTATCTCATCCATCATACCTTCACCCTCACCGAATTGTTCGCCATGGGCACGTTTTCGCTCGTAGGCACCACACTAACAGCGGGTCTTGCGGCTGCGGACGAATCAGTCCGTACCATCGACGGCATCTTCGGATCTAACGAGACGTCACGCGCGCTCGCATCTTTTATCACCCTCGTTCGCGGCGAAGTCAACAACGACTCTCGTTTCGCAAATGACAGCACAATCTCGATCCTCAACAAGCTTACCAAGGCTGTCACTGCTTTCGCCGTTCTTCAGAATTCGACGTACAAACGTAGCGCCAAGAGTATGAAGATGCGTGTCATCTATGACTGCACCGTTCTGGGTGAAGTCGAGGCCAAAAGTTGGAGATCACTCATGGTTGGCTCGGGAAACTTTGTTCGTACCCGGCCGGCTGCACTGCTTGCATCGGCCGCTGAAGAACTAGAGACGCTCTCACTTAGATCCCCGCCTCGCAGGACCGCCTCGCTGCTTCCATCGGATCGACACATGTTTTCGTCGCAGAGCGGTGCCAGTCTCCCCTCATCAAAGTCTAGAGGCTTCCTCGGTGATGGTCTCTGCCTCACTGATGTCCATCCGACGAGCCTCCACGGAAACACATGGCAGGCCGGTAGGCCACAATCGAATGCTAACGAATCTGAGCTCGAGAACGACTTCGCTGATGACGCTTCGCTCATCGCAGACCTCAACTTCCTGGTCGGTACCGACGATGGCGATGTCTCGGTTGACTCGAATCTAACCGATGACCAGCTTTCTCCTCATCTGCGTCAGCAACTACAGGGCTACACGGATGACCAGCTTCGTGATGGCGTGGTTTTGAGAGATGGTGCGACGGACGCACTGCCCAAACAACAATTCAGGCGCATTCGAAAGACAAATCGTGCTAATGGGAACCGAGAAACAATCTACGAAATCACTACGGAGGTTATCGAAACGATAGAGACGGTGACGACCGTTGAGGAAACGAGAACCTCAGCTGACGCCATCCAACATGTCGATACTTCGGCACTAAAAGCCCTTTCGCCGATTCATGCAACCGCTGCTCTGCCTTTGACGAGCTCAGGAATGGTTCGCAGAGATGTCACAAGCTCGAAAAGTGGAACCGAGACACGGTCTATCTTCGACGGGGGCAGGGAGACCAACATAGAAGAAGACGAGGAGTGGTGTGAAATTCGCACCACGAATTCACGCCAAGCAGAGCAGCAAAGCAAGTTGGACTTGGACACACCAGCAAACCTAGCTCTGACCCTTCCAGAAGCACCCAACGGACATCACTTGCACGGTAGAAGTAAGACTGAAGGCTCGTCCAAGATGCCAGTCGTCCTCAAGACCATGACCAAGAAGCTCATACAGAAGCGTAAGACGATAAGAAGGATCGAGGTGGATGACACGCAGGGCGACATGGGAGGCTCAAGCAGCCTGCATGTCGCCACGACTAGCTCGAGCGGAGCAGCAAGACGAAGCCGTAGCCCGGAGCCATCGCGCATCTCATCCGTTGAGCCTGTCAGTCCGCTTCTTTCTTCGGTCAACGCATCGATGGGTAGACCGGGCAAAGCAATGGACGGAAACACAGTGCCTCTTAGCGGTCATACTGGCCAAAACCATACTCACGGTAAGAGCGCAGAGCTCGGTCGTGGCCTCAACAAGGTGCTGAAGCGCGCAAAGCACCCCTTCAAGAGCGGTCATCAGTCACAACCATCGGCGCATGCGAAGCTCGAGCCATCACCGTTGCTTCCTCCTGCGCCACCAAGTATTGCTGTAGATACGCCTTCGAGAACTGCTGCAGCGCGCGCGACGACCCGACCGGCTGCGATGACACCTTTGTCCTCACCTGGCAAGAGTAAGAGGTCATCCGAATTGGTCTCTGGGACTGACTCAAAGGTCTCGAAGCGAAGCAGTACTACATCAGCATTTGAGAAGACAAGTCCTCGTGCTGCAATGAAGGAGCTACCTTCTATCCCACAGCGAGGCGCATCTCAAATGACACTGTTCCCGTCCGAGCCGTTGAAAACATCGGCTACCCTTGCTACCCCGTGTGGATCGGTTCGACAAGGAAAACGACGGAGTAGGGCACCCTCCATCACTTCGATCCGCTCGTTCGCTTCTCGTTCACACATCGCGAGTGTGTCGGCAGCAGCCAACGTCGACCATGGAAAGCATGGCCGGGATCCTACTGCGTTCCCACAAGCGCACCTGGTCGAGAACCTCCGTCGATTCATGCGCTTTTCATCTGCAGCCTATGGTCAGAACTTCATGCGAATCCTTGGCATTGGAAGCCTCGACTACTTCTTCCCCGATACGAGCAAGCACCACGCCAATGTCTGGGCATTCGCCCATCACGTCGGCATTCCAGTCGATTGCATTCTGCTCAACAGCTTCTCGGAGGCTCAGCCACTTTTCACTGAGCAAATGTCTCCACTCGTCAACTATGTTGCTGTCGATGATGCTGCCAAAGCCGTCGTATTGACATGTCGCGGAACAATGGGACTCAGCGATATCCTCACTGACCTGACCTGCGACTTTGAGACGATTGCGGTGGAAGGTGGAAGATCGGACAAGCATTATCAGGTGCACTCGGGAATGCTGGCAAGCACTCGTCGACTTTGCAACGAGAACAGCACCGTGATGCAGACGCTCCGGTTAGCCTTGGAGGATCACCCAGACTATGGGCTTGTCATTACTGGACACTCGCTTGGTGGTGGTGTTGCTGCGTTGGCAGCCGTGGAGTTGAGCTGTCCCGCTGATCTGTTCAGACAGCAAGCTCTGCACAAAAGAGCAGACACAGGGCAGTATATTCAACACCCGCGCATCCACACGCCTTTCGTCACTTCTCTTGACAGCGGGCTTCCACCGGGTCGACCCATTCACGCTTACGCTTACGGCGTGCCAGCTGTCGCCTCGCCGGATCTTTCTTCACACTGCAAAGGGCTAGTCACCAGCATCATTCACGGACACGACTTTGTGCCAACTCTATCATTGGGTATGGTGCGCGACTTCAAGAACATTGCTCATGCCTTGAGCGAGGAGAGCGACTCTGATGTTGCACGTGAGATCGTCACTCGTGTACTTGGAACCTATCGAAAACGTACTGCCCTGCGTGCTGCTCTCGGATACCCGAAGAAGGTGCCTGAGCATTTGGCATCCCTAGAACCACCTCGACCCCAAGAAATCCCACTCGCTGAACGAGAAATGCAACTTACACGCGAAGAACTTCTCAAAGGAAAGACACGCAATCTTGCCACCGACTCGAACTACATGGATCCCAATCTTCGCGAAGACGAGCTGGATCCCTTCTCGTATTCTTCTGGTGGCGGACATATTCGACCTTCTCCCTCGACATCAGCACAAGAAGAGACAAGCGATACAGAGTTGGCTGACTGGCTATGGAGTTTGATCAAAACGATTCGTGCTGATATGGATTCCGCCAAGCTTTATCCGCCGGGAGATGTGTATTGTATCGAAAGCTTCCCCGTCTTTGTCACGCCGAGAATGCAGGCTGATAGCGAGATCGTTCATGACAGGGAGAAAGGGAAGGAAGGTGGGGAGATGAGGGCAGAAGCTCACAGGGTCATTCTTAGGTATTGTGAAGATGTGGAGAAGAGGTTTTCGGAGCCAGTGTTTGCGAAGAGTATGATGAGGGATCACATTCCTACGAATTATGAACTTTGTATGAGTTTGCTGTTTGAGAGTGTCATTGATGGGGGAAGTGGGGAGAGTTGAAGGAGAGGAGGACAGGGAGAAGTAGGAGAGATAGGAGGATCAGCTACTTATATACCCTTGTGCATTATAGATAAAGGCTCATTGATACCCGCAATAGTCAGACCTAGTTGCTCCACGGACGAGAAAGCAGTTTGTGCATGAGATGAGATTTCGATGAGTCTATGAAAGAAGTTTGTGCAGCGCAGAAGTGATGCTTTTGATAGTGGCGTCCTCAACTCCCGTGTTCGCGCCCCACTTCGTATCGAGCAATGTCATCTCGAGTTCTTCCCAGACTTCAAGCTTTGGCTCGCTTCCATCTTCCTCCGCATCTTCAAAAGAGACACTTGACGAGAGCACAGCATACAACTGTTCCGCCATTCTCACTCTAACTGTCGGAAATGAGTGGTTCAAGAAAGCTTCAACTGCCTTTTCCAACAGTTGCAACATCGTCTCAACTCCTTCGCTTTGCTTGATCCCATTGATAGCGAGCACCAGATTTGCACTTAGCACAGCAGAAGCTGATAATCGAGGTACAGACTTGATCTTTCCTACATTCGTAGTAGCCATCTTGACTAGTCGGATGAGTATATCCTCCATACCTGATTGATGTGCTCCATTCTCGAGGATGAGGTTGGCAGTTGAGATGGCAGGGATGAAGATTCGATTGTCGCCGAATTTGCGTTTGGCTAGATCGAAGATGTCGCTCAAGAGTTGGATGAGAGAATAGGGGCCGGTGAAGGTGAGATTGGTGAGAGCAGGACCGATTATTCGTTCGCCGAGATCGGATTTGGATCCCACACTTATGATGAGTCCTTCAAGGATAGGAATACGGTATGCAGGAATTAGTAGTAGTTGACATAGACGAGGGAAAGATAGTTTGGGATCTTTGAAGGTTCGATGAAGTGTCGTGTCGTCGCAATCGCCATGGTCGCTGTTAGCGACAGGAATCTCGACTGTGCTACTTGCTGAGATTTCGTAGGGCCGAAGAGAGTTGGCGCCATACGTCGACTTGATAATATCATATCCAAGCGGCTTCATCCCCGCCTCAACGTTTTGATACGCGTGGTAGACGGCAAGCACGCTTGTGCCAGCTGTGTGGCGTACGTGATCAATACGTTCTGCAGCTTGTTTCCACATAGCTCCTATTGCCTTCTGAAACTGTGCTTCTGGCAGCCATGATGATGCGTTCTGACTCTCAATGAGTGTAAGAATTTGACGCAAACCCGCAAGACAGCTAAGCCTTACCCACGACCCAACGTCTCCACGTTGATCCGTTGAGTAGTCATCCAAGCCTACCAAGTACGCCTTCACAGCCTCCTGCAGCAGATCGGCTGTGCAGACACTGGTCAGCTTATCCTGCAGCCCGACGATAGCACGGCTCATGCTATCAATGGCATTACGTCGCACCTCAACATTCTCCGAGTATGTTGCGTTTGGTATGAGTTTCGTGCTTGGCCGACCCAATGCGATCAAATATCGCACCACCTTTTCGAATTCTTCTGGATACACACTGAAAGTAATGGCACCAAGAAGAAGCGTGTTGCTTTGCTGTTGAGCAAGCGTTAAGCTCGACCATCCCTCGATCGTCGATCTGATCTTGGACGACAAATTCACCGTACTGCTGATTCGAGAAACCGCTTCAGCTGCAGCTGTGTGCACGAATTCCTCTTGACGTGCCAGAGCGAGGTTGAGAACTTTTTCCCACGTTTGAGTTTCTGATTCGGATGTAGTCGTGGCAGGAGAGAAGCCAAAGCCAATGAGCTGACAGGCTGCTTGGAGGAGGGATGCTGCGCCGAGTGAGCGGAAAGCGCTTGGACGAACTGCGTCGAGTTGGCTGAATGCCTGGGCTCGGACTGTTTCCCCAATTGCAGCGTCTTCGCCCGAGAGTGTACGAGATACACGATACAGCTCAGCAAGAGTGAGCAGTGTCCCGTGTAGAACTGCGACGTCGGCTGACCCGACCCGCATGGTGAGTCGAGTTGCGATATCGGGAAGGAGCGTGGCTGGTACATGCATTGCAATCAGCGCTACCGACTGCGCGCCCAATCGACGCATCGCGGGATCCCAGTGTACGGTCACTACCTGAAGCAGGTGTTCTAGGAGATATCCTCGGTACCCTTCAAAGCTGGCAACCTTGACCGCACAGTCGAGGAACGCATTGCGTCGGACGCTGACAGAGTAAAAATCAGTCATCCTGATAACATCGATACCGTGTGGGAATAGGCCCAGTCTGCCAACCGCCTCTTGAAACGCAGCACTTGCCGCTCTTCGAATCGATACATCCCTGTCCAGCGTTGCCACCGCGACAAGTTTCTTCGCCAGGTCCATCGCGTGCGGTCGTATTGATTCGACGTCATTCGATCTCGCTAATGCCCAAACCACATAACACGCCGCATCCCTGACGTTTGCACCAACCGAATGCGCGCCTCTTCGCACATCGAATAGCAGCGCCTTCAAAATCCACGGTAATGCTTCGGAAAGCATGTCTGCGAACAGCAAACCTCTCCTCGACAGCTCTGCAAGCGCCATGCATGCTCCCTGCCATGTATGCTCCGAGACAGAGCTGAGGTCAGTTGCGCCATCGTACAGATCAGGAATGTTTATACGGAAAAGCGAGATAATAGCTTCGACTACCTGCGTGAGGAAAGAGTTGGGCAGCCGATCACAAAGACGAGCAAGACCTTTGGCTGCACTGTACCGCACCACTGTATCTTTGTGTTGTAATGCCTCGATGAGGTATGAGATGAAAGTCTCGATCTCTTCTCGGATGTCTGACTCGTCTTCGTCCTCATCGTGTTCCTTGACAACATCCGAAGTCGGAGAGGTAGTGCTTGCGCCAAGGATGTGGAATTTGTTCGCATGTCGACGAGCACGCGGTCGCAAAAGCTTCAGTGATAGTCTGCTGATCAGCTTGGTGTGGTACTTGGTGACGAGGCCATTGCCTGTCAGCAAAGCGGTGCTTTCGTCATCGTATGCGTCGATGATGTTCTGTATCTGATCGAGATGCTTTACAACAAAGTGTGACTCGCTTGTCTTGAGGATCTCGCACAGTGCTTGCAGGATGCCTGTTGCGTGGAAAGGACTGACCTTGCCGCTTTTGAGCGCGTCGAGGCTTGCTTTTAGGAATGCTGTAAAGTCATTTCGCAGTTGGACGTCGGTGCGCTGGAAGAGCCTCCCGAGCACTACTGCTGCAGCATCACGCTCCTTGCCTGGGCTTGTGATGAAATACTGTGCTACAGCTGCGATTTTGGAAGCGGTGGTTCCGCTATCACTCTGACCCGGTCGATCGAACTTGCCCAGGTCGAAAGGAATCATACAGATGAGCGAGAGCCAGAGTAAGCAGACATATCGCAGCTCCCAGCACGACGATGGTACGGACGCTGCAGCTTCATCTTTGGTCAAAATTTCTTGAAGAGCCTCGAGGAAGGCTAGCGTTGCTGGAAGATCGGCCACCTCGTGTGGAAAGTAATGGACGATAGTCTTGTAACCACGCACTTTTGTATAGGCATAGACTAGCTTACTCAGTCGAGTCACTGTTTCAGGCGACAGTTGGTCGAAAGGTTTTGCGTGATCGGATGATGCAGAAGACCTGACGTGACGTTGAAGTGCTTCGACGGGAGGAGAGACGATGCGTTCGAGGTATGGATCGAGGAGATGAGCTTGATCTTGGTATTCGTCTAAAATTGCGACGAGCTTGCCGAGCGTTTCGTCTTGGCTTTGCACAGATGCTGATGTGGCTATGGAGCTTGATGGAACGTTGCTCGCGCTAGGACTTACGAGCTGCGAGAGGAGCGGAAGATACTCGTCTGCGCGTTCAAACCGGACGAGCTCCTTCTCCTCGACAGCCACCGACGGCTCATCGATCACTGCTTCCGCTGATGACATGGAGTCATTTGATGAGGCTGTGACTGGGTTCTTCGAGTCACTGCAGTGATGTGCGACGCAGAAAGTTCCAAGAATCGAATTTGGGGGAAGTTGGAGACAAGGTAGGCCAGACAGAGATGGAGGGACTCGATGTGGAAAAGTCAAAAAGTGTTGGTCTCGACGCGCTCCAATCGTTCCGCGGAGGTCTGTTTCAGAAAAAAGGCTCCGAGCGGAGTCACATAGCTCAGCTGCTGGTCCTTCCGTTGGACCCTGATCAAACCTTCCGGTACCACCCAATCCTTGCACGTCCCTGCGCATATATAAGAGAGTCTCGAGCACGGATCAATCAGCTCTTTCTGCTCTCACTACTACCTAAAACTACTCTACAAAGCATCTGAAACTTTGCAGCCAAAATGACAGACTCTAGCAAGAACGATCAACTGATTACCGACGCCAACAAGGCCTTCTACGAGCTCACTGCGGCTGAGTATGACAAGATGGGACGAGGCATGGTCGTTGATGTTGCAAAAACCAATGCTGCCAACATCCTCGCTCGTGTTCCTGGCATCAATCCCTCCTCTACTGAGCTAATGGACTTTGCTGCTGGCACTGGCTTGCTCGCTATGCTCTTAGCCTCTCAATGCAAGTCCGTCACGGCAGTAGATCAGTCCGAGGCCATGATCAAGCAACTGCGTAACAAGCTCGAGTCTCAGAACAATCCTCAACGTATCGATAACGTCGCCTCTGTAGTCACTGATATTCTTGCTGAAGGAGCGCCCGGTGATGAGCTGGAGGGCAAGCACTTCGATGTCATCACATGCACCAACTCATACCATCACATCAGTGATCCAAAGAAGCTGACTCAGGTACTGGCGGGGTACCTCAAGCCGGGCGGCCACTTGGCTGTGGTAGATCTGATCAAGACAGAAGAGTCAAAGGAGTTTCATAACGCGCCAAGAACATGGGAACAGGAAGACGGCACTCACAAGCAAGTCGAAGACTTCGGCGCTAAAACTGATGACCAGGCCCATGACCATGGTCATCACCATCACCACCACGATCATGGTGAACATCATCACCACGGTCATGGTCATAAGGAGCACCATCATGCCAGTCACAAGCATGAGAACGTCATTGCGCACAGAGGTGGCTTCACGGATGCCGAAATGGAAGACTTCTTCTCATCTGCTGGACTCAAACTTGTCAATATGGGCAAGTCGGCTCAGTTCGTCAAGGACGGAAAGAAGTATGACAACTTCCTTGCCATTGCTCAGAAACCTTCATAGCACTGTATTCATTGGAGCAATCTGAATTTGAATTGGGCTTCATAAAGTATTGAAGCAGGCCTGTCGAAAAAGTTAAGGATAGGACTGTAGCACCTCATCCTTGTTCTCGAACCATGGCTTGGGTCCCTTCTCGAGCGCATCTTTCACGTCTGGTCTATCCTTGATATTGTCCCACTTTGGCCTCTCGAGCTCATAACCAACCGAGGTTCGAGCATACTGCAGACCACCAATACGAGTGACAGGAAGAGCTTTCGCTGCGTCGAAAGCACCAGTCTCTGGATTGATCATGTCTTTGCGAACGTGCATGACTCGAACGCGACCCAGAACGAGGGTAGTGGTGTGCTTGCCCTGAGCATTGCGAAGCTCACGTACGTACTCGACCTCGCATTCCATCGACATGGGTGACTCTTTAACTCGAGGTGTTTTGATGACTTTGCTCTTGACTGGTGTGAAACCTGATAGCGCATATTCGCTGATACCGGAAGGGCAGTCCACTGAGGCGAAATTGAGTGCTTCGGCGTAAGGCTCTGAGGAAGAAGAGATGGAGAATTCGTTGAGTCGCTTGATGTTTAGTTCGCTATCCTTTCTCCGGTCCTCGCTGCCTCCAAACGAAATCATGACCATTGCAGGATCATGCGACACCATCTGATACCAGCTGATGGGTGCTAGGTTGGGGGAGCCATCTTCGTTGAGTGTGGTGACAAGCGCGACCGGACGAGGTGCAATTGACGAGACCATCAGCTTATACATGGTGGCTGAAGTTACGTTCGTCTTGCCGACTTGGATGACATGATACTCGGCATCATCTGCACCAAAAGTTGCAGATGCAGGGTGTGAGTTGAGTCCTTGGCCAGCTTTGAAGTCGACGTCGGGTGCTTTGGACAACGTGTAGGACAACGAAGCATCGAACTCGGGTCGTTTGGCCTCCTCCTCTTTGAAAGGCTTGTACTTGGAGCCACCTCCGGCCCCTGTGCCTGGGATACCGTAGGTATCGCCTTTTGCTTGCGAAGACATCTCTATAGACTCGAAGTGGTCAGAACGGTGTATGTTTGGTGTAAATGTGATAGATAGGAGGAACGCTGACTTACTTGGCCAGCTCTTGAACATTAAAGAACTCACGGCTAAACCCCGCTACTTCCGATTGTGGAGTTCTGCACGGCTAAATCGACGGCGCCGCGTTTTCCACTTCCGCACACACACCTAGCAACACTACAATTCCACCTTTGTCTTCTGCCGTGTTGCCGACACTGATCATGAGCATAGCAGGCTTTGACTACTTGACAGACAGCTCTGCTAGTGCGAAATGCGTATAGGTGCACGACGAATGACTTCTGCAATGAGGTGAAAGTCAAGCGATTCTAAGCACGGGCTTTCAAGAGCGTCTCGGAACTCGGAGCGCTGTATGCAGTACGAAATATCAATTTTTTGGCCAAAGCGTTGATTGGACCCTGTTTGCTCAGTCAACTTTTCAATCGCATTTGGTGTCACTTGGCTGCTCACACCTCCCATCAACATTAAGCTCCACTAGCCCAGTCGCACCTCGAGCGGAGGACGACATTTGGTCAGGATGTCGATCCTTAGATGGCTCATAGTAGCCGTCGTCGCTTACTTGGCGCACAGCGTATACAATCGTATACAACTGTCTCGCAAGAGAGCAGAGTTCATACGCGACCGAAGACGAGCTGCTGGCATTCCGGATGACGACCAACGACCGTTCGCGATAGCTCGAGCTGATGCGCTTTCTCGTAGAAGTCAACATAAGCGAGAAGAGGCGATGTCTACGCCTGTCAAGAAGCGCACCTCCTCCATGACACCATCAAGATCTCAAGCAAGCATCGATCATGAAACTGCAGCACGCCTTTCTGGCATTCCCGGAACACTGCCTGGCTACCTCAGGGATAGTCTTGCAGCCGAGTCCGCATTCTCTTCAAGATCACAACGCAAGTACGACTCGCCACAGGCAAAACACATTGGTACACAACGCAGTCCGTCGCCAGTCAAGCACCGTAGCATCGACAGGAGCTCATCTAACGGCGCAGTTAGGCGTCAACAAAGTGGAAAGGAGCCTGAGTCGACGTCCGTCAACGCGCGCAGTCCACTAAAAGCTTCTCAAAGCACCCAGAGTCGCTCAAATGCGCAACGTAATCTCAAGCGGCGCCACTCCGCTTCACCGTCAAAGTCGGAGAGCTCGGAGCAAGACACGGTCGTTTCTGATCGCAACAAGGCGGCTAAAGTCTCGATACCCGGCACGTTTGACAGCGAGGATGTGATCACAGATGAGGATATGTCCGATGCAACTCACTCTGCGTCCGATGACGAAGAAGGAGTCGTAAAATCAGACGCTATGGAAGAAGAAGATGACTCCCAAGTGAATCGCATCACGAGTGAATCTGGCAGGGCTCAGGGACGCCAACTTCAATCTCTGCGCAGCTCAGCGCGTGCTACAGCTAAGAAGCGTGAAGCAGACGAATTGGAACTCTCGGACACGGAACAGAGTCTCGATCTGAGTGATGACGAGGAACAGGCATTGTCTCAACCACACAGCTCAAAACGATCACGAACCGTCAACAAAGATGCTGATCCTCGCTCGTCTCTCGATTTTGACATGGCTTTACCCGAAGAGGCCATGGCCGATTTCAAGCCCATGCAAACGTCGAATCCGGACACATCAAAAGGAGGAGGTCCAGCCAAACGTCAGGTTGACACTTCCGACGATAGGCAACCAGGTGAAGAATGGGTGGACTACGAAGGCCTTCGTTGGCGCATACATCCAGAGACACACGAGCTGCAACGTTATAGTGACGTGCTCGAATGGCGCTCGAAGTATCGTATGCCACGCGACTCGCTACATCCCATGGCTAAGGAGTCGCATCAAGTCGTTGTACATAAATGGTTAACGAAAGACGAATGGGAGGATGCGAAAGCAAAGAAGTTGCTGTCCTTCCAGGATGCAGAAAGACTCGCTGAGAAGGAGCAATTAGACAAAGAGGAAGCGGAAAAGATGCGTCGGAAACAAGAGCTGTTAGCCAAGATTCGTCAGACGTCGTCGCCCAACAAGCGGATCCAATCATATCTCGTACAGCAGCAGAGACGACAATTGCAACATAAGCTGTCGAACAGTGGACTCAGCGGCGATGTGTCGATGAACTCGTACGCAGCCAGCGAGGCAGATGGAGCCAGCATGTCGATTGATTCGTCATCGGTGTCGATGGTTGGTGGAGAAGCGGGGACACCGAACAAGCCAAGGTCAAGGAGAATCTCGTTGCAGAGCAGGATGACGCCGGTCAGGGGAGCTGATGGCCTTGTCAGAGGAGGTGGAACCGGCCGGGAGGGAGGGTCGATATCTGGAGGATCTTCGCCATCGGATAGTCCGAATCGTCGAGTTGGGAGTCCATTGGCCTCGCCGTATCGTGCGATTCAATACCCTAAGTCAAAGAAGGGTGCTCCCGGCACCTCGTCGCCATTGGTCACAACTACATTCCCGGCTCCTGATTCTTCATCTTCATAGCTCGTTCCTGCATATTCAATTACATTGTTCCGAGCTCAGCATTGCGCTGTTACGCTCATCATATTTAGGTCTCCTTTTACGTGCATGTGATCACACAGTGAGAGGAAAGAGATGAGGGTTCGGGGTGAGATGGAAACTTAGATCCTGGGTGCGGAATGGCATGGTGAGACTTCCGACCCCGCACATGGGCGTTATCTTGGCATGATCATGGCGTGACCTAGCGCTTATCAGTTGTGTGGGGTTAGTCAATCATATTGCGCTGGAACATCAGCGGTTCTTGATTGGAAGGATAGAATAGGACAGGATCTCACGGCAATAGCATTACAGAAGAAGCAGAATGAGAGAAGGAGGAAGATGCGGTACGACGATGAGAAGAAGGTATTGCCGGTTCGGCTCGGATGTAGCGGTGGACCGATGCCAAGACAAAATGCGAAGATGATGGAAGATCGCCTCGGGCACGGGCCGGAACTGATGCACTGAGGAGGGCCATGATCGTGGGTTGTGAATCAAACAGAGCAGGCACTTTGGAGATTGGGAGGCGATTTGTGATACGAAGGATCACGAAGTACCAGCATGAGACAGCGAGGAGCGTGGCCTGATTACGAGACCTGACCATGTGGTGCGGAATCCGGGGTGACAAGAGCTGATTGGACTGTAACGCTACCAATCTGATCGTGACATGTTTCAGCGTGAATACTGTCAGATGACGAGACACATTGCGCAAGGGATGGAAACATGAGTGTGCGAAGGGTGAGATTCGAGGGAAGTAACGTCCGGGTATCAGTCCGGCAAAGTGTTCGGATGTCAGCACTGGCCACGATGGCATCGACACGCACAGCTTTGACGACAGACTTGGCGCATCGAAGTTGTTCATTCATCAATCTGACTGAGCTGACCTATCAGCTTCAAAGTCGGTCCCTGACATCAACAGCAATGCCGTGGCTGCCGCTAGGACGAGTGCGTTCTGAAGCTTCCTTCTGAAACGTGGGGGGCCACACCCGGTGGGGCGGATGTCACTTGACATCGCAGCCAAGCAACGCGACTTTCGTTAACCGCGCGGCATTACATTTCTTTCCTTCGCCAAGCCATTGACAGACCGAAGGATCCGCCCGTCCGCCTGTGTTCCTGAGATGGCTTTCCCCTTCCTCGTCTTGTCCAGACAAGGATGGAGAGGCTTGAAAACGGACAGCACCGACGGTCGGATAGAAGGTGCCAAGACAAAGGAAGCGGGGAGGAGCGGAAGGAAGACGGTCGTCCGAAGCAGTCGAAAAGGCTTGGCGTTTGGGCTTGCTCAAGACTCATTCATGTCACTTAGTGTGGGTGCTTTCTTCAATTCTGCTCTGCTTTTGCCGAATCCAGAGGTAGTGTAGTGCTCTCCGTGACAGCTTGAGAAACGGGTATGCAAATAGCCTTTCAGCATGGTGTAGCAGACCTAGTTCAAGTTTCCCCCGTGCTTTCAACAACCGGAACTCGGTTGACAGCTGCAATACGCGATTACAGTAAGTTAAGTGGTACAGCACCGCAAGATTAGGCGTGGTCGATCTCTGCGAGTCAAACTTACCCCACAGCAAGGCACTTTGGGACGCGGCAAATGCTGGCTACCGTAACTTAGCAGAAGGACCGCGGCAGCGTCGTGTTCAGAAGATGTGTGAGAGACAGCCACAGAGGCTGCTGGCGAGAAGAAGCGAGCACAAGCGAGAAGGAGGAAGGAACAGCCACATGACACACACAACAAGAGCGAGAATGCGGCGATTTTGACGAATTTGAATCAAGTCGCCTGTCAAGCGATGAAGGAAAAGGAGAATAAGCAACGATGAGCAGCTCCGCCATTGCAGACAATCTTCGAGGTGCAGACGACAGGCCAAGTGGCAAGGTCTCTTTGGAACTCCGCTCCTGCCAAAGCTGGCTGATCTTGAGTGTAAATTTGTATTCATCGGATTGCTTCCGGTTGCCATGCTCACTTGGCCAATGAACGAGCGAAGAATAGCTATCGATGCAGCGAATACTATGCATCTGCGTGCCCTGACCTGATGCGAGTAGCATTGAACGATAGTTGTAGCGGCCTTATCTTCGGTACAACGTTCATTCGATTAAGGTCAGAGGCGGCGACAAACAGTCGTGCAAAAGAATGTTCAGGCGAGTCTCTAAGCATCAGACGCCGATTTGCAGTTCAAATCAGAGCTCTATCGCCTCGAAACGCCGCTGGTGTGTATCAGGAACGTCTCCGGTCACGCGCTTGGCAGCCAACAACCAATCACAGAGCAAGCTTGTCAATTTGCCCAGACTTTTTGCTCGTGTAATTTGAAAATTCGAATTGAGCTTTTGAGCTTGGCTGGCCAAACCCTCTGCCCCCACGCCTTCATCTCGCTCGCGTGCTGATAGCAACTTATCAACGCTGCTTCTCACTGGCCGACCCCACTTCTGCTTGGCTGCCCTTTTCGCCTTCGCCTCGCGTTCGCTTGTTATCAGACGCATGAATCCAGAACAATACCTGCGAATGCCCTTATCCACAATAGCTACACTGGCCAACTGCCTGATTTCAACCTTGTCACTCTCAACTTCCTTCATGCAGCACTATTTGACTGAATTGTCGCCTGACATCTGCACTTTTTCAGTAATGAAAACGTCCAAGCCAAGCCTTTTTGGGTCTGAGTTTGCCAAAGCTGGCAGCTTCTGATTCGTTCGTCGTTTGCCGGTCTCCACTTTGGCTTGCCTTCTTGTCACCGTGTGTCTCTCGCTCCCTCTCTCGCGTGTCAACCAAATCGTTCTGCTGTTGCTATGCGTACATTCGGCTGCAGACCGATAGCATCCAATGAGAAGGCTAGCTTTTCGGCGAATGCCCGTCTGTTGCAGCCATTTTGCAGCCACATTGCTCATCCAATCGTCCCCGTCCTCCTCCCATCAAACACCTTGAGACCAATCACAACTCGTCAAGCTTTGCTTCTGCCGCGTGATTGGTTGGCAAGTCGGATGTTCCGATACTGTTCAACACGATTTGCGTTGTGATTCGTCATGGTCAGCAAGCAAGAGTGTACCGCAGATTGACGAAGATAACGCTTCGCTCTCTTGCTTGTCTGTCATTGGTGCTCTCCGGAACATTTGTCCGATTGCCCGTCTCTTTGTGATAGCTGAATTTGCACCGCTTCTGTGCTTGGCGGTCGCTGCCTAGAATTCTTCTCGCGAGTCCTCTCACCCAGGTCTTCTACGATGCATCTCTACTCTCATGGTGTCGCCAATTGGCTCGTACCGCCCATAACGGCTCAGCACGAAGTCCTCCTACAGGTCGAAAAGTCCTGTATGGAAGCTCATTCGGCGTGAGGATTGAGATGAGAGGGTGACGATAAGGGGTGGTACTGTTGTATGATAAAAAAAAAAAAAAAATCAAATTACAGCTCTGTGCTTGCTGAATTCGGTGCTCGCCGAATCATGGGTCTGGAGCGGAGTCTGGACTTGGACTGTTGTTCTTCTCTGTCTTGTCCATCCTTTGGTTATGCGCCTGTGCCTGGCCAATCCACCGGCTTCCCCTTGCCTTTGATTCAGTCCTTCCTCGCCCACTCTGTCCGGCAATTCTGCATCCATCCAGAATGTTTAGCATCTCTCTGCCCTTGTGCCCAAGTTGACCAGTTTGAATGTGTTATCTCGACTTGCGCCCACTCGCTTTCATTGGCTGCTGCTGCTGCTGCTGATGTCGCCTCGTGTTTCTTCCCCCGCCTTCGCTTGTGCCTCGTGAGCCTTCCTCATTCGCTCCCTATCACGACCCTGCTTTGCCCTATCCTCGACCCACCTCTCTGTCTGCACATCGCATATAACTCGACAGCATTGCCACTCCATCTCCCCCTGACCCCTCCCAACCTTTCCTGTTCATCACCCTCCGCCCTCGCCGCAACCGCCCTCAGCGCCACCGCAGCGCCATCTCTACCTTAGGGCCACTTGCCAGCGTCGTCGCCGCGTTTCTCCTTCTTCATCCCCTACCGTCCCTGTCTGCAGCTTCTCTCTTCGTATAGCAGCTCAACACCTTTCCCTCATTCATAGACAAGATGGGTGCTTGGACAAATTTCGTCGATGGCTTCAAGCCCGAGGTCACCGATGACACAGCTTCTGATTCTTCGCCCGCCTACGGTGAGAAGGACAACAAGGACTTCGAGTCCAACGCTGTTGCCGGCTTCCGTGACCCCAACTCTGAAGGTGGTCTCAAGCGCCACCTTGTTGGTCGTCATGTTCAGTTCATCGCCCTCGGTGGTTCCATCGGTACCGGTCTCTTCATCGGTTCGGGTGGTGCTCTCAACACTGGTGGTCCCGGTTTCCTTATGATCGACTTCTGCCTCATCGGTGTCATGCTTCTCATGGTCGTCATGGCTCTTGGTGAGCTCGGTGCTATCTTCCCCGTTGCTGGTTCTTTCGCTGCCTACTCGACCCGTTTCATCGACCCTGCCGTTGGTTTCGCCATGGCTTACAACTACTGGCTCCAGTGGCTCATTGTCCTTCCTCTCGAACTCGTCGCCGCCTCCATCGTTATCGTCTACTGGGATCCGCAAGAAGTAGTGCCCAAGGGTGTCTGGGTCACAATTTTCCTGATCGTCATCTGCGTCATCAACCTGTTCGGTGTGAGAGGATACGGTGAATTCGAGTTCTTCGGATCGCTCATCAAAGTTCTTGCTGTCATCGGCTTCATCATCGCTGGTGTTGTCATCAACGTTGGTGGTGGTCCCGACGGCAGGTACTACGGCTTCGACACTTGGAAGAATCCAGGTGCCTTCAACAACGGCTTCAAGGGTTTCTCATCAGTATTCGTCACAGCCGCTTTCGCTTTCGCCGGTACCGAGCTTATTGGTCTCGCTGCAGCTGAGACCCACAACGCGCGTAAAGAAATTCCAAAAGCCGCCAAGCAGATTTTCATGCGCGTCACCATTTTCTACATCGTCTCACTTCTCATCGTCACCACCCTCGTTCCATACACCGATGATCGTCTTGGAAGTGGTGCATACGATGCCAGGGCTTCCCCATTCGTTATAGCATTTAACAATGCTAAAATCGGCGTACTTCCTTCCATCATGAACGCAGTAATTTTGGTTTCTGTGCTTTCTGTCGGAAACTCTGCCGTTTACGCTGCTTCGAGAACTCTCCAGGCCATGGCTACCATCGGACAGGCTCCCAAGATCTTCACATACGTTGACCGAAACGGCCGACCCGTTCCTGCCGTCGCTATCTCGCTCATCTTTGGTCTCCTCGGCTACCTCATTTACGCCGGTGACAACGCCCGAAACCTTGTCTTCAACTGGCTCCTCGCCATCTCCGGTCTCTCGACTATCATCAGCTGGCTCTGCATTTGCATCTCGCACGCCCGTTTCCGCCAGGCATGGGCTCGTGCCGGCCACACTCTTGAGGAGCTTCCTTGGAAGTCGCCCTTCGGTGTTTGGGGTTCCATCTACGGTGCCTTCTTCAACGTGCTCGTCATTTGCTTCACTTTCTACACCGCTGTCTTCCCCATTGGCGAGGGCGAGATGTCTAAGACTGACCGTGTCAACGCTTTCTTCCAGAGCTTCATCTCGGTTCCCATTGTTGTTCTCGTCTTCCTCATTCCTTACAAGCTTATCAAGCGCACCAGGTTTGTCAGGGTTGACGAGATCGACATCAGCACTGGTCGTCGTGACCCCGTTCCCGTCGAGGTCCTTCGTCGTGAGCGCGAGGAGGCAAAGGCCAAGCCCATGTATAAGCGTGTTTGGAACTTCTTCTTCTAAGCACACTCCCTTCTTTTCTCTTTTGATGTAAATGACTGGGCTTCTCCTTTATGGATCGCATAATCTTTGATACCTTTTTGCTTTTGTATTACTTGTACGATCAATAACGAATTTCTTCCTTGATCTATTCTTTCTTTCGTGTGCTATGTGCGTTGTGAGTGGCGAGCTTTGGAGCAGTGAAAGCTGTTCCGGTTGGCGTCGGAGCTCCCGAGTCTTACGTCCATCGGATTGATTCAAATGGAAGCTCCCCTTCATGGCTCGTCGGAAATTGCGTTCTTTGACGTTTCGCCAATTTTAGACTTGATTTGTTTCTTTTTCTTTTTCTTTTTTTTTTTTTTTTTTTTTTTGGCTCGGCCCTGCTCCGCAACTCACCTTCGGCTTGGTTTGCGCTAACTTACTCACTTTTTACTAGCCTGTCTGGTCAAAAGCTACAAGTATCTCTCGTCGCGACTCGTGTTGAAGGAAGACAGGGATACGATAAAATGGGTCTGAAGTCGCAGCATCTGAGGCAGTTCATGCAACTCAATGAAAAGCACGGATCTTGTTTGTTCACGTGTCTTATTGTCTTTGGATCATTTCTCTTTTGCCGATCCTGTCCAAGAGTGCTTTCGACTTTCATGACGAAGGAGGTGACCTTCATGACGAAGCTGAAAGAGAGCATATGACGATAAGTCCGGCAGGAAAGATTTAGCGACGAGATGCATGGGTATGGAAGTGGTGGTACTGAACAGGGTCTATACCGTGATCTCACGAAGCACACTTTTCACAAGCTCAACTGTGACTGGTCGCACAAGCGACATCCAACACAACACAGAAGCCGACTCGTCCATTCCGGCAACGGTCTTGCTTCACTTCGTCCGCTTCATGCTCAAGTTGCGGGTCAAAAGGCGCTGTCTTCAGTTGCGATGTCAACACGCGTCTCACGTCGGTTTATGCCATCGAAACCTCATCTGACTTTGTACGGACAACACGCCTACCCTGTCAACACACAACAAAGTATACTGTACGAGCAGCTATCACAACCTCTGGATTTCCGAATGACACAATGATACATTCCAAAATACATATGTACCACGCTTAGTGAAATTTAGGCAACTTCCCCAAGCTCTGGTCTTGCAAATAATCTCCAATAGCCGTCAAATCATTCCCTTTCGCCTTCTTCAAGTAATATCTCAAAGTCTGAGTATCTGCATCAGGCAAAACATCACCCAACTTGGTCAAAGCTTCCTGGAACGCTTCGTCCTCCGGTCCTGGACTCGAACCTCTCCTCATCCTATCTCTGACCGATCCGTACGAAAGGGACGACCTCAAACCTGCACCAAGTCTTGGTGATGCGTCGTGGGCTGACAATTGCGGTGAAGTAGGTGAAGTACCAGTCAAATCACTCGCTTGACGCGCTGGAGGAGCACTAAGGAATTCAGGAGAGGAATAGCCGTCTCGACCTGGAGATCGAGGTGTGTGCGCTCCACCTGAACTGCTGAAACTTCCACCGCCGAGACGAGAGACGAACGTTGGGCCGCTACCGAAGCCAGAGTTGGCTGAAGTAATGGGCGTGATCGGTGTAATGGGTGTGACTGGCGTAATGGGCGCTGTCTGAGTTTGGCTTGAGCCGGAGCGCTTCATCTCGTACGAAGGTCTTCGGTTGTTGACATTGCTGCTGCTGCTCCCGAGACCGCTGTTGGGCGCACGAGGGCCAAGAGGTGCACGAAGCCCTGTGGTGCTGCTGGTGCTGGTCAGTGGTGCGGAAGTTGGAGTGGTGGCAGGCGAAGCGACAAGCTTGCCTTGTGGTACTGATTCCAATCGTCCTGTGGATGCTGACGCAAGCTGACCTAGTGGAGCATCGCCACTGGCTCCGCCGAGTCCCAGACCGGTGACGCGCATCGGTCCTGTCGCTGGGCTCTCAGGCCTACTGTGACTTGAATAGCTGGTCTCAAACGTATCCGTACTGGGTCGAGCAGACGACAAAGAGCCAGTCGGTCCAGCTGCGCCAGCTAGGCCAGGTGAAGCAGCGCTCTTGCTGCGGCTGTTTGCAAGGTATGCACGGGAGCCTCCGACTGCTGTAGCAATGGAAGACAAGGGCGAAGAAGCCGACATACTCGATACAGGAGCTGAGGGCTGCGTCCGCTTGCTGTTCTTGCGACCAAGACCCCCAAAGAAGCGGTTCGCTGAGTTGCGCGAAGTGTTACCGGCTCCAGCAAGAGATTCAGTTGTCGAGTTGGACAGCGGAAGAGCATTACTCGAGATCGAAGAGAACGACTGCGTCGAGTTGGACCGGGGCTGCTGCTGTTGCTGTTGCGAAACAACACCTGGATAAGGCAGGTTGACAGGAGTGCGGACAGGCGAAGATTCCGCCATGGTCGGCATCACTGAGACAATCTCTTTGGCCCTGGCACCGTCACCTCGCATCGGAAAGGTCATATCCGACCGAATCGAGTCTGCGTAAGATCCTTCATTGCGCACATGTGCCGACCTTGGCAAAGTACCCTGCGCCAGCCAGTCGTCGGACTTCTTCGCCGTCACGGTGCGGTTGTTTTGTTGCTGACGCATCGCGGGCCTTTGCACGACCTCCATCCACAGGCTCAAGCCTGTCTCCAGGTGTAAAAGCTCATTGGTGTACTGAGCATAGGTGCGTGCTCGCTCCCAAGACGACATGCGCCTCTTGTCGACAATGATGCCGCTGCTGGCGAATGCTTTTGGCATTGGCAACGTCTTACCGTAAACGTCAATCCGTGGTGGCAGGGTGCTGGAGCGATAGGGCGCTGCAGCGGCCTGCGATGATCGCTGATGAACTGGCGAACCGAGTGGCGGTGTTGCCAGCGGCTGACCCGATGTGGACGTCGGGAAGAAATTGGCCCTTGGTGTTGAAGGCTTCTGCTTGACAGGAGAAGCAAGAGGGCTAGACCTTATAGCCGCATTGTGTGCTGCATTCGGATGAACACCTGTGATGCTAGCTAAGCTGCGAGCAGACGGCAAGGATGTTGGCATGTGCGGTCGGCTTTCTTCACGCGGCTGGCTCTGTGGTGGCAAAGGAGTAGCAAACTCTTCTTCCTCGGAAAGCGTCTCTTCTGCGCTGCCAAAGCTGAGATCGTTCATGGCATTGTTGACGGCATCAGTGAGGTCGTCCATGTTGGATGTCGGCTGCCCTGCTGGATCATCGTAGGTAAAAGCACCGTCGGCACCAGAGTCATGAGAGTAATCAGAAGGCGCTGATCGCTCAGACAAGGAACGACGGTCGGCGGTCAGCGCACTGTCGCGGTTAGACACGCGTTTGGGATTGCGCATCGGTCGGTCCTTCGAGTCGATACTACTGCGAGAGACGTTGTCATCGCCGAGCGCGGCTGTCGCAGACGAAGCGACATCGCGGATGTGAAGCGAGGCACCCTTGCGTGGGCTCGTCGTCTGTGCAGGTGCCGGCGCTGCAGATGTCGACGGCGGAGAGACTGCATCGCTCTGTTGTTTTCGCAGCTTAGCCCGTTCTCGCGCCTCCTTCAAAGTTCTGGGTCTTGACTCGTCTGCCTCTGCTAACAATTCCTTCTCGAGCCTCATCTGTTCCTCTGGACTTGGCTCGTGTGAGGACTTGCTACCTTCTTCGGTTCTTCCGGTAGAGGGTCGTCCGTTCTCGTCGACGGCATCGAGTGAGGTTCCTTTTGTTGGGCTGGCATGGCCTCTATTGACAATGCTGGGCCCGCTTGCAGCAGGCGTTGCATCTGCAGGCCTGACAGTAGCCTCTTGTGATGTCTGCGAAGATTCTCTGGGAGCGTGTCCTAGTAGGACGCCATCGCGGAAGTCAGCGCTACTGCGTCTTTGTGGGATCAGTTCGTTTGCCAGCTGACCTGAGCCAGAGCGCGATGCTACGCGCCTGGCAGCAGAGGAGTCCATGCGAGAAAGTTCTTCTGTCAAGGACGGGCTTGGCGAGATGGTGAAGGCGTCTTGCGCAACGCTGCTGGTGCGTCTCGGCACTGGTGGGGACGGCAGAGCATTGGAAAAGACCTCTTCTGCCGTGTTGTCTTCTGTCTCGATAGCATCATGATTGCGTGGCGTCGATGCCTCGAGGGTCCGATCGGCAGAACGATCAAAGGACTCGTGCTGTAGACCTCCTGGCATCTCCTCATCGTCGTAATGTGATCCGTCGCTGTCGTCATTAGGGGCTTCCACACCAATAGTCGGTGGAAGCGCCAGCTCAGCGGCGGTCACGTCGGCTACGGTATTGTCGTTCGCTGGTCGAATGCTGCGCATAGCATCGATGTCGAAGCCGGCCATGGACGCACGCTTGCTCTGTGGAAGAGAACTAGATGCTGATGCCGACGAGGCAGAGGCGGTGGTCCAGATAGAAGCATTGCTGTCACTGGGAGGCATGGAAAAGCCTGTCGCCGATGATGCTTGCGCACGACTTGGAGTCTGAAAGCCACGTGTCGGCGTGAGAGGAATGCCGTTTGAAGAGGCAGCCGATGTCGAAGGCTGCATGGGCGTCGACATTGCAGCGGAAGCGGTCTGAGGGAAGCCAGCTTCGGCGTGCGCAGGTGTGTCTACCGAGCTGGGAACAGACCCAGGCGATCGAGCGTAGAGGTCGAGGAGGCTTCCATTTGAGACGACAGAGCTTCCCGTGGTGGAGCGATACGACGTGCCGTACGGAGCTGCAGAGAGGCTTGCTCCCGTGTTTGCTCGGCCTCGAGCTACATCCAGTGTTGCTGAGGGAGCCGCGTTCGCGTCCAGAGGTTGCGACATGGTGAGACTCGTCCCTCTATCTCGAAAGTTTGAAAAGATGAGTTTATCTAGCTGGGATTCCTCCAAGTATGGTGATGCTACGAATGCCGCCTAAGAATCCATTGCAGCGCCTCGTGATTCAGAGCGAGTCCATCCCAGTGAGACTAACGTGTTAATTTGCGTCGAGATTAGGGACACCGTCTTCGAATGTTCGCTGCGGATCCTCTCGTGATCAGTGGCCAGACGATATGGTAGTAGAGGATGATGCAGGTGCCAGCGATGCAGGTGCGTGGTGTTGGAGAGTTGAGATGGATGAATCAGAGGTCCCTGCGTTCTCTTTTTGAGACCTGATTTTTTTGAACCCTTTTTGGACGCAAAAGACAGCTTTACGCGAAGACGTTCCAAAGTCGCTTTGACCAAGTCTTCACGCTTTCCAACCGACCGCGATACATGCTGTTGTGTTACGTACTTGGTCAACGATGTACGTACAGTGATCCAGGCGCTGAAGCCTTTCGAAGGACCGCCGCAGCGGTTCGATTTAAATCGCCATCTTCGTAATTACCTCAGCTACGGCTCTCACCGACATGAGCAACATCAACGACAAAGATGCAGCCAAGGACTGGCAGTCGAGAAAGTCAAACTATAGCAATCTTGATGGTGAGCAATCATCTTCGCTCTCATCCCTGCAGCTGACATATTCATAGCACTGACACTAGAGCGAGGTGTTTCCACTCTTATTAGTTCTGATTCAGCCAGACAAGTACATGCTTGCCCGACTCCCACCAACGGCTCGTGTACCGCCAAGTATTCTCGAGTTGCTGTCTAGTCCTATCGACGCAAATGGAACGGAACCCTTCTTTTGCACCATCTCAAGAACACAACGCGAGCTCAGCGTACTGGTCTCGACTTCAGCCAAAAGAAGCTGGACAGACTTGCAAGCAGAGCTTCAGGCCGACAGTACAAAGGCAGAGTCAGAGGGCCACGGGATCGACGGACCATGGAGAGCATTCGGCATTCGAGGGCCGATGGAGTTTCATCTTGTCGGCGTGCTGCTTGAGTTCAGCAAATGCCTCGCAGCAGCTTCAATATCAATCTTTGCTGTCTCGACTTGGGACACGGATTACATCTGCGTCAAGAGCCAAGACTTTACAAGCGCATGTCAAGCGCTCGAGCAAGATGGATGGAAGGTCGTGGATGACACCGATTGAACAGCGAATCAGATAGCTTAAGCGGTCTCTACGACAAGGCGTGCGTGAATCGTGCAAACGGCTATGATCATGTGGTATAAGTACAGCCCGTCTGCGAGCGGGAATGAAAATGTGTAAATGATGATGTATTGCTCGGTGGAGCTAGTATTACTTTTTGCGGTCGTGAATGGTATAATTGCCATAGTCCTTCTTTGGATCGTACACCTCCCATCGACTGTATGGCCAAACGTGCTTGTTGCGGTTGTAGAATGATCTTTCTACCACTTTGCCAGCATGAGATTCGTCCTTTTCGACACTAGCATCTGCTACTAGACGGATGTCATCGTGTACGTCAAAGTTGAACAGCGGGCCGGATTTACCTCTCGCTTTATTCACAATGAAGTCGTAGAAGCTGTAGTGGTGTGGGATGATGAGATCCTCTTTGATGTACATCATGCTATCAACCGATACACCACGAAGTTCAGAGACTTGTTGTCGGCATCGTTCGAGAAAGTGTGCAATGGTGTCTCCTTTCTTGCATACTACAGTCTTTCGATGCCCTGTCCCGTCCCAGTATGAGTATGTGATTTCGACGTCCTCCTTCTTCATCTCCTCCTGCTTCTTGAGCCATTCCTGCCGCAACTCTTCGCGCATCCGTCGCTCAGCCTCTTCACGATCGCGGTCCGGAAGGAAGGAGGTGTCGACATTCGGGTTCTTGAGGCTTGTCTTCTTGATGATCGGAGGCGAGATCCTGTTTAGGTCATCTGATCTATCATCGTTACCTTGATCATCGTCCGCCTTCCTCTTCCTTTTGCCACTGGCTCCAGCCTTGATTGTGGAAGGACCGACTCCCGCGTCTTCCTCCTCATCGTCGAAAGCAAATGACAGCTTGGCTTTTTCTTTCTTGACCTTCTTGAGCTTTCTAGCAGCTTTGTCGTCGGCTTTGAGTTCGTTGGTGCGTGCGGCTTCTCTTCTTTTCTCCTCCTCAAGTTCTGATCTGAGCTTTTGGAAGTCTTCAAGGTGGACTAGACCAATGGTTGACTTCTTGAGTGCATCTTCCATTGAATCGTTCTTTCCCACGAAGCGATCGGAGCCGGTGCGATTTCGTTCCGCTTCCTTCGCAAGATCAGCTTTTTGCCGCTCAAAATCCTCCATCATCTTGGCACGAGCTTTCTCGTGCTTGCCTTGCCGGCGAAGCTCAGACTGTGATTGCGACATGGTGGCTGTCGTCCGTCCGAGATGGTGGGCTGAGGAGGAATGAAGAAGATTGGCTGGAAGGATGTGGAGAAACCTCGCAAAAGAACGGAACTCGGACACGTCGAGTCCGCGGAAAACTCACTGCAAACGAACCACGAAGACCCTCACACACATTCCAAACGTGTTGACTGATGTCGAAGGTAGAAGCGAATGTCTCTATTCTGCATCGGCTTTGCGCTTACACAACCATACAGAAGGCTGCTCGACAATGACAAAAGGAAGCGCAAGACGTATCAAGTGGTCGGCAGAGCGGTTCTCGGAAGAGCTGACGAGAGCCTTAGGAAGTTTCAGGAGATCTGTCTGGAGTTCTGAAGCAGTCTTGCGTCGAAGGCCGCTGAATGATAGGATCGGCGGACTGATTGCTTCGAACGGCTGCAACGAATCTGCTAGCGCTTCGCCTGACGACGAACGCAGTACACCGCAGTCTGGCGCTTCAGTGAGGAGATGCGTGAAGACAGACCAAGCTTTTGCAGATTCGCTGCCTGAGGCAGGCATATCTTCAGTCTTGTCGTAGATCCAGCATTGGTGCGAATCGCAAGTTTGAGGCAAGATGCCAGCAAATCTGTTCAAGAGTCCAGACGAGCACTGTCGCTCCAAATTGACCGACTGAAACAGAGTGACACCCGTCATAGCCGGCAGTACATCAATATGGACCCTCACCTTGTCGGATGACCCGATTTCAGAGCTGGTAAGAAGCTCTTGATGGAGTACCTTGAGCGCTTCTCCTCCTGGATAGTTGATCGCGCTGAGATAGCCTGTGAACCAGCTGAGACCGACCTGGAGCAGGAGCAGTGCCGCCAGAACAGCTTTGCCAAAACAAGAATGCACCAAGGAGCTGGCTCCAAGTGCAGCAATAACGTTCAGCGCTGGCAGGACGTAGAAAGCGAATCGCCATTCCTTGTGGCCTAGCAGACTCAGTATAGCAATGTGCACGATGGCTGTCAAGAGCAAGAATCGTGCTCGTGCAGCAATGGGTGATCTTCCACAGCGGAAAACTTGCATCGTCCCAAGCGCAAAGAGTGGCGCGGTAAAAGCGAGGAGCTTCGGCACGAGCGAGGTTACGTAGGCATGCCATGGCGACACCCCCCATTCGCTGCTCTTTCCTTCCACAACATTGAAGAGGATGGCGTCCAATTCTGGCCAGAGAGGACGAGAAGCTGTGCCAGCAGCAATACCGAGTACTGATTCTGCGAAGATGCTGGTAATACTTGCAGCTTGGGTCCTGTTTAGATCTTGCCAAAAATAGGTATCGACCAGGGTGGTGGTCAGGACGCTCACCATCCCAGCAAAGATGCCGGTTCGAAGCCCCTCTGAGAAGCTGATGTGATCCTTTCCAAGCAGACATAGTCCAACAGGAACGATAGTGGCTACGATCTCCATACGCAGAACAACGGCGCTGAACACCAAGAGCCAAACTGCCGCTTTCGCATCGGCAGACGCCCGCCGCAACTTCCGATCTTCGTATCCCAGGTTCCGACAGATGAGTGCCAGTGCACTCACCACAAATGGCAATGCCACCGAGTTCGGTATGGTGCGACTGGACCAAAAGGCAAAGTGGAATTGTACTGCAGTGATGACTAGGAAGAGGCAAGCCTGCGTTCGTTGGGCATTCCGAGAAGCCACCCATGCTCGTTTCTCCGAGACTGCATTGCTTCCAAAGCACTGCTGACAGAAGAAGGCGACAGCGGCAGCATTGATAGCTGCCAGACAGAGTCGGACGATAAGCTGTGCATCGGCTGATGTCTCGACGGCTCCAAGATATCGAGACAGAAAGATAAAAGGATATGATAGCGTAGCGAGCAGCAGAGGACCAACGAAAGACCGAGGCACCGCTCCCGGAAAGACTTGATGATCGTAATGTTTCAAAGCTTCAGAGCCGACTCCGTAGCTAAGAATATCGTGAACCGCTTGTATTGTGAAGCTTTCTTCCACCTTCGTGTAAGGGCACGAGACCGTTCTCCAAGAAATGAGGATCAGCAAGCAAGGCAAGCCGCAGAGCCAGACCAGGCTTGCCAGGCGACTCATTCTAGTTGGTATCGTCAACCCTAAGGTCTTGATGTGATTGTCATTGTCGCCATCGATCCTGAGATGAGAATTTGACAGCGAAGTTCAGTGCATAGCACGACAGTTGGATTGGGAGCGGAGAGTAGGAAGAGATACTGTCAAGCGAAACCGAGTTCTTCTGAAATTGAGCGCGGGCCATCTATGATCCTTCCAGCGTGTTGCAGATGAAATTTAGGTTTGCAACACTCCACATCGCAACCGAACTGCAACGCTTCACTTTCGATTCTGATCATCATCATCCATCTCAATCGACACGACAGCAGCCATTGCCGTGTGCTTTCGCTCCAGAAACCTCTGCTCTAGGCCGCCACAAGATGGCTTCCGCAAGAAGAGCCCGCGTGCCTCCAGCGACCGACTTGACATCCGATTTTCAGGACCTTATTGCACAACGACGACAACAGTATCCGCCATCCTCATCCTCAGCATCAGGCTCCAAGACCTTGAAGCGCAAAGATCCACCAGAGAATGTGGTGCGAGCACACAAGCAGTGGCTGAATCAAGCCTATGTCATTCGCAAGCACATCATCTCCCTACTCGGCTTCTTGCACTCAATACGAAGGAAGTATCTGGCACTCGGCAACAAGTCTCGCGTGCATCAGTTGAGAGAAGGTCAAGATGGGACAGAAGGATCGGAAGACCAGGAGGAGGGCGCAGGATCGGCATTTGCCAAGTGGAAGTCTTTCACCGGCCCATTGAGCGATACACAGAGGGACGAGATCGACTTTCAGGTCAAAGTGGTCATCAAGCGCTGTTTAGAAAGCATCAAGGAGCTTGAAAGGGCTGAAGAGGCTCGAAAGAAGAATGCGCCAACGACACCGACAGCATTATCACCACTCAACAGTCTGCTCGCTCTTTCCACAGCGAGAGATTCCTCAACATCGATTCTGGCCTCCTCTCTCATCTCTGCGCACCGCGCCTCTATCACGCAGTATCTGTCAACGCTGTTGTCAAAAGCATCATCGCTGCAAAGTGACATGCAGGAGGCTCGTCTAAGGGTGCAACGCGAGAAGACCAAGTCTCTCGCCAACTCGAGGCTTGAATTGCAAGAGAAGGCAAATGCTGCAACCTCCTCAAGCTCATCTGGACAATCGCCAGCGCCAACGGTCATTCGAGGCAGTGTAGGCGGCTCTTTCAATCCAGAGCTAGATTCTGAGTCAGGCTTAGTTGGAAAAGATATCAGTGCACAGCTCTCAGCGTCTCAGATCGAGATGTTCGAGAACGAGTCTTCGGAGCTGATAAAGTCGCTCGAGTCGGATCTAGCTGCAATCAAGAAGGCGGAGTCGAGGCTATACGAGATCAGTGAGTTGCAGACACAAGTGGTACAGCAGCTGGAACAGCAGAGTGAGATCACAGATGGGCTTTTGGACGAAGCAATCGGTGTCGGGACCGAGGTCGGGCGCGGTAACGAGGAGTTGCGCAAGGCGAGGCAGCGTAGTCGAGAAGCAGACAAGTTTTTGTCGATCTTTCTGGTGGGCAGTGGGCTTGCTTTGCTCTTCCTCCACTGGATGGACTGATGTCGATTGCTTGTTAGTTACCCCGATTTGTGCGGCAATGAGAAGAACACACATCTACGCACATACTGTTTCTGTGGTGCCATGTTTGTAATACTGCTTGGTTAGGTATGTGCTATGTTCACTGATGATGTTTACAGGCCTAGCTGCTCCTTGACCGAGTCTCGAATGATCTTTTCGTACCCTTCGCGGTCGTCTCTGTACATCTTCTACAAATGTCAGAAAGAAGAATGTTGCCAGTAAGCTTGTGTTGATGAGCGCTTGCTCTTGGACAGCGCCCTTCGTCAAGTGTTCAGCACCAGTAGACTTACACATGCGTCAATGTTGGCACCACTCTCGACATTGGGCTCGGCGAGCATGCTCAGTACGGAAAGCAAGATCTTTTCGATAGACTGAACAGGCGACCAGCGTTCGGACGAAGACTCGTACATGTTCGGATCGTCGCCTGGAGCATGGAGGATGGAGATACACACAAGACCATCAGCGTAGACGTTTGGGTGGAAGATGGGTGGTTCGAAGCGCATGGTTGGTGGCTCAAGTGGATATGATGCCGGGAAGCTGAGACGTGCTGAAAAGACACCACCTTCAAAGGGCGTGCCATCTGGGCCTGGTACCAGTGCCTCCCATTCCAAGTAGTTGTCTTCCGAGATGGGACCAACGGCAGGGAAGAGCGAGTTGGGGTCGGTGGAGAGCTGTTTGTATTCGATTGTGAGGCGCTTGATGGCCGCGCTGGAAGATGCTCTGCTGTTGAACATGCTGGAGTAAGATGTCGAGACGAAACGTGCCGGTCTCAATGTTGCTGGAGGTACTCGAGATTGTGGTTGAAACGATTGATCGAAGGTGGACCTTGCTGCTCTCGACAGAAAGTAGAAACGATGTGTAACGATGGCAGCGTTAGAGTGAAGTGTGCAGTATGAAAAAAGAGATGTGAGTATAAGCGGAGAAAGAGGTGTTGCAACCAACAGGGAAATCCCAACGTTGGACCTGCAGCTAGAGTCTCGAGGCACTGGAGCTGTTGGTGTTGTTCTCGAACAAGTCAGGGTCATCACAGTCACGTGAAGCGATCCTGTACCGGGCGGATTTTTTTAGGTTGTTGGCCGTGATGAGCTAACATTTCTATGTGAAATTTCTCAATAAGGGTTGGCTTCCCTGCGGTGACGTGCAATGCGAGCACACAGTCAAAGTGCCTCACGGATGAGGTGCTTCCATGCATGCAGGCTGCAGAGCGTTCGAAGCCTGCACACCGGGAAAGGGACACAGGTCCAGAGCGCCCGCGACTGCACGGAGGACCATGAGGTCACACGCATCCGGTGCCACTTGACCGCTTGCGAACCTTGTCCGACCGCATGGTCCATGTTCCCGTCAAATCATGCTTCGTATCCTTCATGATACAGCTCTCAACTTTCTGCTGAAGTATCGACGTGCACGTGCTGGAGGCTGTCGACTCAATACCTTTAGACTCGCTACAATGAAAGCTTCAAGACAAGAAGGGGCCGTTCAAAGGTTAAGTAAAGGCAGGCAAGGCAGAAGCATGATCGCGTGGATGTGGGACCGTAGGGTCGGAGTATCCGAGTACGAGTGACGTTGTCTTTCAGCTTATCCTCGCCTCATACCCCACCAATTTGTCTTTCACGAATGTCCCGCTGAGTGATAAAACGACCTCGAAGTGAATGGCATTGTTCGTAGGCACACCATACTGTACTGCATAGTAGCGTCCCTTGTAGGGTCATGTGAGTTGAAGCGATGCCGATGATGTGATCCGTTGGAACCTTTTCAGCAACCGCAGAGGTACCATTTTGTCACTTCATATCGAGTCTGGAAAGAGTCGAGGACAAAAACTCATCCGACAAGCTCTAGTATCGAATGAGCAGCTTTGGCTGCCTAGCATGCAAGCAAGGTCCAAGCTGTGATGCCACGAGCCATGGTCAGGACACTGTGACCGACGCCATACACAGTAGCTAAGTCGTGCACAAATGTGACCGGCAGGGGTGAAGACGACGCAAGTCAGAGTGAATGCCATCGGAACATCCGGCTCACAGTGATTGCAAGCTAAGCTTGCTCGCTTATGAGTGACAAGTCGGTCAACGATTGCAGGATGCAGCTGACACTCAAAACTGCTTCAGTCACAACGGAGTGAAGTTGTGCTCTCAACAAAAAAGTGAGTTGGTGTGACTGTGACAGTGTGTCTGTGGTTCGCTTGTCTGCAACTGCCACACTTTCTGCATGGTCCATGTGTTTTGACTCTCTCTCCCTAAATCTCTCTGTCACGCCAAGTTTAAATTTAATTTTTCAAAGCTTTAGCCGTGAACTGACTGAACCAACACACACAGGCCAGCAGCTCAACCAACCAATTAACCAACTCTGTTTTCTGAGAAAAGTTGGCTCGGACCCTCATTCAAAGTATCGGCTTGAAGCAGACTTGACCGTCGGCACCACCAAGGCGACACCGATACCCTTCCCACCATCACCTTCTATCGCCGGAAGCGATCTTCGAAGGCTCGCCGCCACGCTGCATAGCTCATCTGCAGATAGGGACAAAGGCGACGGTCAACTCTCTTTCTCTCTTTCCTCCCATTGCTTTGTCCGCTCGACATCCGGCAGCGACAAGCCACCAACATAGACCACCGTTGGCCATCGACGGTGTCAACTCCTTCTTCAGTACTGAAATCATCGACATCGCAATTAATCATCCGATACCTTTCAACTGACACTCCCTTGCTCTACTCGGAACCAAACTGCTATCTGACGGGCATCAACACCATCAAGCCACATCGTTTCACTGTCGGTTTAGCTCAACTATAATCATATCACTCTCGTCCAAGCATATACCCTAGCCAGCAGAAACCTGCTGCAAACCTTCGACAATATCGACGTGTCACTTCTGTGCCTGACAAACGGTGCAGATCAGCATCAGCGTCTCGAGCACACAATCAATGCTGTTGTATTGACTCGTCCACTCGTCCAACTATCATTTTCTGTCAACCATCTTACCAGTCAATCCATTCAGATTTCTCAACACAGCGCCTACGTCATGTCCTACTAAGATCTTGCGGTCAGATTCGATTCCCTCCCCACGCATGGGCGACTTCCGCAATCCGGCTCTTATGCAGCCTACATCAATTCTTCTTCAGCTCCTCGTTTCGGATCATCGGAGGACTGGCCACCATCTGACCTTCCGCTAGACCTGAAAGAAGAAGTCTTGCATCTCAAAGCTTTTCCTCAGTATCGACTATCAGCGCACACCATGCCCACACATACATCCAGCAGCGACGCCCCCAGCTGGCGACGGGGACGTCAGACGAAAGCCTCTGCTCCTCAGCCAGTCCCAAACCATGCTCATCGAGACCGAGATAACAACGCACACCGAAGGGACAAAGACAAGCTCGACGAGAATTGGAGGGCTCACGCTCATCCTGTAACCGGTCCTTCAAAGTTGCAACATAGCCCAGCTTCCCGCTCACAACCACTCTCTATCTCTTCCTCCCTGGACAAGCAATCCAACATGCTATCGACCAATGGCCATGCATCAGGCAATAAGCCATCGTTGCTTTCGTCCAGTCTCAACCGCGAGAAAGCCGGTGTGCTGGATGCCGACTGGGTCCCAGGCCATCATCCTCATCCAGACCCTCATGCTTCTCATGCCATCAAGCCTAGCGGTATTGGCAGCGGCGTCATTGGCAGAGCACCCGAATTCGGCACCTCGCCTATCAAAGCCAAGGCATCTCATTTCCCAACAAGTCGTAATCACTGGCCTCTGTCATCGTCTCTGGAGAAGAATCCAACCATTGCACCAGCCACACACTTGCATCCTCTGCGCATCGAGCCTCAAGGCTCCCGTTTCTTCCCCAATGCATCGACACCACTCAAACCTCATCAGAATGGCCATCATTTCCACCACACCGATGGTACCAAGCAAGATGCTGATCGCAACGACAACTGGATGCTGACGCCAACAAGCTCGCTGCCCAGCATCCCAAGTACGCCAAACCGTGTGCGCGAATCGAGCACTGAGAGAGCCCTGGGCCCAGTTTATTCCACCGAGGGATCGAATGGAGCTAACTTCCGTCCCGCTCCGTCTATTCGAGGTCCTGTGGAGCAGTTCCAAGCTTCTCTGCATAATGCACCTCGCACTCCGAGCCCAGGTCATGCCTTCACAAGACAAGAAGGCGGCTTCTCTGGCCCTTCTCTCTTCAATCGGGGCCCCAGTGTGAACGTGCAATCATCGCCCAAACGCTCACCGCTTACCCTTTCCGGCATGCCTCTCCGCCAGCCGACCGGTAGCGTTACAGGCAATGCTGTGCTGCTAAGCCCCACTACTTCCCCTAAGCTCAGCCATCGCACTCTGTCACCCATCGCACGGCAGCCTCCAACTATACCGGAAGCTTCCACCAATGGCGACCGAGTCGTCAACAGCATCGCTTCGATGCTCACTGGCTCGGCAGCACCCACACGTCCTGGCTCAGCATCTCGACGCGAGTCCTTCAACTCCGTCGCTTCCGTCGCTGCCGGCCATACCATGTCTCATTCGAGAAGAAGCTCAGCCGTCTTCTCGCCCAACTCGCCCACCGTTGCTAGTCGCATCGGCGTCTACCGCCCGCCTCACCTGAGAAACCGTGGCAGCGTGTCCGGCCTCAAGCCTAGCGTGGCCCACTACGATCGAGTCAGAACTCCGAGTCTGCGTGGCTTGTCCCGTTCCCGCGAGTCTTCCATCTCCCTCAGCCGACCTACCAGCCGACCACCTTCGACTGTGCCGTTCTATCACTCTGAGAGCATACCAGAAGACGCGCAGACAGACGACAATGCACGCATCCCACTCCGCGGTCGGCAGAGTGCCATGTCCATTCACTTGCCAGACTTGATCGCAGAAGAGCAACAGCGCAATGCTGCCGCTGCTGCAGCACCTTCGCAAGCCTCGGACGATGCTGACATCACGTCATTTGTCCCCAACACTACCCACCTCCTCGAGCAACCGCTCGACAGCGCTTCCCTGCTCGCCAAACTCAGAGCACAGCTCGTTCGAAGGGAAGCGGCGGCATCGGATGCGGCAGCTTCGGAATTTGATCGCAACTCTGTTATCACCGAGGACAACGAGCAGGAATTCTTTGATCTATCTGATATGATGGAGTACGGTGCTTCAGAAGGTCATCCGCTCAGCCGATATGGTAGCGCCTATGCTCTTGAAAGTCGCCCCCTCGGAGATGTCTTTGAAATCGGGGACCTGCTCGGACCTGGACTTGAGCACGAAGGTCATGTCATCAAGATCGCCGAAACTACACCGGGCTTCGTAGATCAAAACGAGGACTTGACAGGGAGCAAGCTCGAGGTGATCCGCAAGCTTGGCGAAGGCAGCTATGCTGTCGTCTACCTCGTTCGAGAGGTCAGCGCCGAGGAGGCTGCAACTCACATCGCCGAGAAGAGCGTAGCTATTCCTACGTCTGGCTCTCGACCTGGGCTCGCGGAGAGTACGAGGCGCAATCCTTCTTCCTCTGATGATGCTGACCTCACTATGGTCGAATCCTCGGAAGATCTCTTGAGCACCACTCTCAAAGCGAACGAAAAGGGCAAAGACGAAGGCTTTCATAACTCACCAGCGCTGGAGGAGAGAAGGCGAAAGCACCTGAAGGTCGATACACGCCTCCGACCCGGCAAAGAGTTCGCGCTGAAGTGCCTTTGCAAGCGTGATCTGCCGGAAGACATGCTCGAGGTACAGCGACTAGAAGCCACCATCCATCAGTCCATTCCGGCTCATCCGAACATCGTCACTCTCTACCGCACCTATGAGACACCGGATTGGCTCTTCCTCGTCCTCGAATATTGTCCTGGGCAGGATCTTTACTATTGGCTCGAGCAGGCTCAAGACGGAGGGCAACCAACAGCAACTGTCGACGAAATTTACGGAAAGACTATCACCGAGAGCGACAACGCCGACTCACCGCTGCGTCGGCCTGGATCGAGCACCGACAATGGCAACTACACTGTCTTGGGCTCCTCCTTGGACGCGACGCCGCCCTCGCCTTCCTTGCTCGCTTCGACGTCTGGCCGTGGACTGCTATCGAAGCGCCGTATCAGGCTCATCGCCAGAATGTTCCGACAGATCTGCGATGCCGTCCAATTCTGTCATGATCGAGGTGTGAGCCATCGCGACATCAAGCCAGAGAACTTCATCGTCGAAGACCGTCGTACCGTCGAGGAAATGCAGTCAGCTTGCCCCGACACTTCGGCTAGTACGTTAGTGGAGAGCAACCGCGACGGCGAGGATACGCAAGTGATCGTCAAGATGACCGATTTTGGTCTCGCCACTGCAGAAGACCGCTGTGACGATTTTGACTGTGGAAGCAAGCCATACATGGCTTTTGAGTGCCACAACAACATCTCGTCCACTTACGATCCCAAGCAGGCAGATATCTGGTCCCTCGGCGTGGTGCTGCTGAACCTCCTCTTTCATCGAAGTCCCTTCACTGAACCGTCCATGGCTTGTCCGTCCTTTGCTGCTTACTGCGAAGATCCGATCCGCTTTCTCATGGAATCTTTTGACGGCCTCACCGAGACCGTAGCACGCTTCCTGTCCGAGAACGTATTCTGTTCCATATCGGACGACGACGATGCGTCGCAGAAGCGCATCTCGGCGGGCGAATTCTCTCGCTGGGCTTGTGGACTTGTGGATCACATGGGCCTGTCTGGACCCGGCCCTGGGCGCATCTCTCGAGGAGCGTCAATCTACGCTACAGTGCCGCTTATTCACTCGCGCACCGGTTCCATGTCCACGCTACCTTCGTTGCTCAGCTCACCTCGACCTCGGGCTCGATCGCTGGCTCGTGACACGGAACACGTACCTGATCTCGACATGACGGCCGACGCAACCTTCCGTGCTGCATTTGCATCTGCAAGGCAGGGAAGCCTATCGCCGCACCCTGCACTCTTCACGCCCGATGTGCTCCCTTCGCCGACCTTCACTCCTTCACCACAGCCCCCGGAGCGCAATCCTTTCGACACGCAGTACGCCAATGCAGCCGACGCTGGGCGAGGCACCGAGACGATTGTCGAGCAAGAGGAGCACCACAGCACGGAGGCACCGTCCCAGCAACAAAGCTTTGCCACACTTTTAAGCGGCCTGCCAGAGTCCGCCTCAGAAGACTCTGTTCACACCGGGAACGAAGCGTTGGGTCCCCACACTGACCTGTCGGGCAAGCATGGCGCTCAACAAAACGCTTCTCAGGTCGACAAGGAAAGCAATTTCGATACGACGCCGTCTGACCAAGCTTCACCCTCGGATTCACCAACTATCGACGCACCGCCCGAGAGCGCGGACGGCGAGGGAGCCGACCACCCCGGGGCAATTGTGGAGAGCAACGGAGTTACGCCAGAGCAAGCAGGCGACGATGATAATGACAAAGCAGAAAGTATCGCAACGTCAAACAACTCGAAGCGACGAAAGCGAGGCGCTCGAAAGGGACGTACACTCGCCAAACAGCTTAAGCGTTCTCAGTCAGTCGAAGGCATGGCAGACATTGATGCCAATGATCCAGAAGCCAGAGCTCGAGCACGCGAGCGCACGATTCGTGAACTCGCGCTTGCTTCGGAGAATCTTGCTAGGCAGATGAGCAAGATGGCCAAGCCAAGTGATGCGACTGATGGCCTTGCTTCGCCGCAGATTGTTCTTTCGAAGCCGATCGCTGAAGCTGCAGCTCGCTACAGCCTGCAGACCTCGACCGATGGCAGTGTTAGCTCATCCCAGCAGGAAACCACTGCCCCGATCACAGCCACTAACTGGAACTCTGCGGCACTGCGCCGTGAAAGGATGAGCGAGCAGCGCAAGACCGGAGCACCATTGCTTCAGGACTCTGGTAGGAGTCGGGTCATGTCATGGCGGGATCGGAACCAGTCGGCTGCGACTCTTTCATCGCTTTCGTCCTCGATCACAACTGCATCGACTCACAGCTCAGCCTCCTCTGCTACATCAAGCATCTATTCTACCGCTTCCGCCCCCGCTGCGTTGGTGCGCAAGGAGTTTTCTTCGCGCAATCGTACACGAGGATCTGGATTTGGTCTGGACACCATTTCGGAGCGGGAAAAGGCAGCGCCAAGCAAGAAAGAGGTGGATGCCCAGTATCTGGCCGGTATTTTCGGTGGTGGCGATAACTCATCGCAGGACAAGAAGAGAAAGGATTCGACGGCCGCCAGATCGCGCGAGCAAGGTACGCACAACTTTGAAGCACCGGCTGAGAAAGGCAACAAGCTTCTCAATCTTCTTTCGGAGACCGGTGATAAGCCCAATGGCGCAGCGTCGCTAGGCATGGCGAAGCCGACTGAAGTACCACAGCGAGGCGTAGGCGAGGCTGCATCGAATGGTGCTGGTCAGCGAAGCGTGAGCGTTGGTAGCACAACGTCAAATTCGAGTGCCTCTGGTGTAGCCGCATCGTTTGTGTCACGCTTCCGCCGTCCTGGCTCTTCGTCATCGACAAGCAAAGCAGCGTCAAGCGACACCGCCGGCTCAGAGGTTCGGCCAGTGCTTTCGAATGGCGACGGACGAAGTACTTTAGGCTCAGGTGAGCAGCTCAGTGCCGGCCTTGGCATGCGACGAGATGCTTCGACCAGCACAAGCAGTCTGCATAAGACCAAGGATGATACTGCGGTCGCAGCACAGGTCATCGCACCAACAAAGAGCAACGGTAGTGGCGGCAGTAGTAGCAATGCCAGCAAGTCGACAGTATCTGGCAAAGCAGCCGTCGAAGCTGGCACAGAAGCCCCGAAGAAGCGTGGAATGAACAAATTCTTCTCAGGCGTTCGTGACAGTATCAAGAACTTCTAAGCGCCTCGCTCTCTCGGTTCATGCGTTCTAGTTCTATATCTATATCTATATCTATATCTATATCTATATCTATATCCATATCATAAATTATCTTTATCATTCTATCTTGTATTATTCCTGTAACTGTACTGTTTGGTGCATGCATACATTCATTCAGATCTGACCTTGAAGGATATGTGTGGGTGAGCAATCGTGATGGTTTTGGCAGGGAAGATCTCCGAGCATCGTGATCGATGCCAATGCCAATGCTTGTCTGAGTTGTGGAAGTTTTAGTCCAGCCACGAATGTCAATGGTAATTGTCAAGAAAGGTGGTGACGCAAGGCAACGGCTTGTGTTGAACTTTGCTTACGCGGTCTGAATTGACGGTCTTGTATGACGTGTATTTGCAGCAAGTCTTCCTTTGTTTCTGCCATGTGGCATCTGTTCGGCATCCATGCGTGGAATTCGTGATGTGGCTTTTTCTTTTGTTCGGCAAGACCAGATGCTTCTCTCGCTCTTGCCGTTCCTATTTGTGATGTGACCCATGGTCGTCAGGGTGCATGATTGAACGCCGAAAACGTCGGCTTTCCATGGTACATGGAACAAGATCTAAGACTCATGCCGTGTAAAGGGGTCTATGGAAGGCGTAAGTTGCCGAAGACAAGACGGGATTTGGTATGACGCGGGCGCCAACGTGGTATCTGCTTGCCGCTCCGAGGGTTATCTTGTCCAAGCGTTGTGTTGCAAAGTAAGGTATTGCAAAGAACTCAGTTTGGTAGGATAGCACGCTGGAATTTTAGGGCCTTCAGATACGGGGGGAGAGTGTGCCAACACAAATCTTCGCTCTGAAGCAGATAATGTGATAGCGAAGAGCTGCGTCTTGACTATGTGATAAATGGAGTCATGGAACGTCTTGAGCTTTAAGATCATGTATACAGCGGTAGAGGAGGTCGGATGCCGAACGAAGCCCCTAATACACGGCAATGAGTCCCCGATACGGATTGGTTGTGCGGCTAATCGGCAAGGATCGGCAAGTCATCAGGGTACGTTCCGAGCAACAACGTCATCGGCGAGTCGATCACATGGAAAGTGGGCGATGAAGCGAGGAGTTGACCCTCATTCGGCAAATGCAACGTGGAACGAGCATACGTTTGAGGTGAGAAGTGCCAATTGATCAGGTGGAAAGAACCGGACGCTTTTGTCCGATGTAGTTTCGTTGCAAAACAGATGGCGAGGAACGCAAAATGTAGCGGCCGTAGAGAAAGTAATGTCCGACGGCGCTAAGAACTGCCCAAAAAAAAACCTGGTGCCCGTAAGCAACTGTCAATTTTTGTATTCCCGGCAGAGAAGAGATTTTCCAGACAGGGTCCAATTTACTCAAGTCCTTCCACAGTATTGCCTTTCGACGAACATTGGAAGCTCAAAGCTCAGCAAGTCACCTCATAGCTCGTCCACTAAGCAAAATCTTCCGTTGACGGTGTTGACAATCTGACCTTGTGTTCGCTTTGCTCAGGTCTGAGCTTTGGGGATGATATCGACGAGTGAAGTGGAGATGTTGAGACGAAAAGCAGTGGAGGCGGATTCCGAACGGAATACCCGCGGAGGTCGCGAGTCTGGCAGGAAACATTTTGCCGTTGCTTGATGGCTCCCAACGGACAATTTCTCAGCAGGGTCGAGAGGAGCGAATCATCAAAATGAGGGATTGCAACTCCGAGCAACAAAGAAAAAGGGGTCCATTCTTCCATTCCTTGTTCTTTCCGGTCACTTGTAGTTCCCGTGGACATGATGCTCAGCAGACTTTTGCGCATCACTTGTAAAACTTCTTTCGCTCGTATTGTCTCAAGAAGATGCCGTTAGATCCCATGGACGGCAACTTGTTGTTGATATGAACAAAAGATTGTGATGATGATGTGTTCATGTCAAGGGTCCAAAGATGCAGAGGAATAGAGGCCGGTTCGACAATAAATCCACAACTGTCAAGGAACGGGCGTAAGCATTTGGAAAATACGATGCATGCCGGTAGTGACGTTGGCAGAGAAACAGCTTCGGCGTGTCACAGCCGTTGAATACAATTTGGAGACGCGTTTCCCACAATGTTGAGCCGGAAGATTTTCAAAGTTTTTGTATAAATTTGTATTTCCGGTATTTCAACCAGGCGAAAGGCGCTAAAAAAGTGTGATGTGAGACTATATGAGTCATGAACACTTATCTATCGTTCATACTGTAGCTCTTCCTCGTCGTCACAACCTGTCACCAACAACAACTGTGTGAACAGCATGGAGCAAAGTCCAACCTGAAGAAGTTGGTGCCACCCGGAGAGAAGTGTCCGAAGAGGAACGGAAAGGGCCAAGATAGAAGCTGTGCAAACAAGAGGAGTCTTGGCTCCGCGGCGCCAAGGATTGCAATGTTAATAAGGTACGCACAGCAAACACGCGTGGCTGAGCTTTAAGTTACAGTAACCATTGCTCGTTGCTGCCATAGGATCTGTGTGGAGATGACGCTTGAATGTCAATAATCGGCGCTTCGGCGTGTACGGTAAGTTCAAGGAGATACGGTCGACAGATAGTTGCCGTTGGGGGCAATGTCACGGCTATCGAGTCAAACACCGGGAACAACATCGACAACATTGCGCAACTTGCTAATCATCATCATCATCATCATCGTCGGCTGCTGTTCCGCGCAGGCGTAGACTAGTTCACGGAGTCACCGCGGGGATGTAAGCATTTCGGAAAGGAACACAAGACAGGCTACTGTAAGCTGCCAAGAACGCGGGCGGATGGGCCGTGTGTATGTGTGTGTGTGTGCGAGTCTGGACTGACGTTGATTCCGCGGCCAACCCATCGTCTGCCGTTGCCGTGGCTAGTGTGGTATTGTGCCGTTCAGTGTGCCATGGTGTTTGAGTGGCAGACGTGAGATTTCGGAAAGACGGTTCCATCGCTTGCGCCATCTTTATTTTATTTTACTAAGATTTTTCTCTCCGGAAGCTATCTCCGCGCTCTCGCAGTTAAGTTTTTTTAGGCTCGACTCACACTCAGACACTGTTTTAGCGCGTGTCAAGTAAGCTTTTCTTTGCGTGCCTGCCTCTGTGCCAGTTTTTGTGTCAAGTCGGTGACGTTCTGATGCACGCACAACTCGCTTGGCACGAGTCTTGGCCTGCTCTTTCTCTTCCTCTTCGCTTTCTCCGTGGAAAGCACACAAAGCAAGACTGGCACTCAACCTCCATGCCATTCCTTACCTCTATTGCCGTGCCACTGTATGGACTGTACTCCGTGGACCGTGGCGGAATGTCACACACTGAGTTTCCTGCCTTTTGCTTTGCATGACTTCCCGGAACATGGCTGCCACTTCTCGTTTCCGCTCCACTTTTTCATGTTCTCTACCTGTCCTCTACTGCTGCTGAGCAACGACAGTCGAATTGAGCCTCTTCGCTTTGCGCTTTTTCCTGTTGCTTTGCTTGCTCGGCTGACACTTCCGTGCATTGTCAGCTCTTAATCTTGCCGTAGGCATTCCTCATACGATGCCAATTGCTTTGCTCACTGTCACTGACGATTCGTATATAGATAGGCCGGATATCAACTTCATCTCCGCTTCCATCCCCTCCCACCAGACACCATCCTACATCTACAGCAGCTGCATACAGCCTACTACACCACCTTCATCTCGAGCCTACTACAGCAGACCTTGCTCTACACCAATATCCAAGCCTACGTGACCTTCCCTGTCACCGAGACACTACACCGCAACTACCAATACACGTTATCTCTTCCAAAGAGGCACACGTATCTCTCACAATGTACACCCCAGACAACCATCACGTTGTCCACATTGGCGGCGCACAATTCGTCCCACCCATGATGACCCACTTCGCGCACGTTCCCAATTTTTCACTCTCTATCTCGCCCTCTTCCGAGGCATCTGGTTCCTCCTCCACCTCCGCCTCTTCGTCGCCCGTTCACTCTCGCTTCTCCTCTTCTTCCTCTTCGGCCGCATCTGCCGCCGAGTCTCTCGAAGAATGGGATGCAGTTCAAGCACATCTCGCCTATGCACGTCGCATGGCAGACCACACCGCAGTCATGTGGCAGAAGGAACGTCTCGCCATCGAAAAAGCTAAACTCGACGGCACCTACACTGGCAACATGACCTCTCGACAAAATGGAAACGCAAGACCCCAACCAGACAAGTCAACCCCCAAATCATCCTCCACATCTACAGACAAGAAAGGTCGAAGATTCGGTGGAATCCTCTCATCTCTCTTCTCCCCATCAGAATCTGACGCTTCGAGAGGTCGTTCTCGACGTCGTTCGCAGTAATGTCGTCCAACGTATAAGGCTCCGGAAGCTTCCGTTTCGCGTTGATCGCTACGACTTGGTTTTTTTTGTTTTTTGTTCCCAACACCTCTCTTGTCTCTCTCTCTATGTCACTCTCTGCACACAACCTTGTCGCTTGTATTTGTCCCTTTCGTTTACTCTGCATTGTATTTCTATCTCAATTGTTTATCAACTGCACTCTATGCTCACTATAATATGGAATTATAGCCAATTCACTCTACAAACCTATCTTTGTTTGAAAGCCTGTGAGAGAAGAAATATTCTTGATTGCACAGTATTCAACATCACTTGCCTGCTGCAACTTGCGCCTGAGATCCATTCGTAGAAACAGACTTAGCCACATCTCCACCAGCCAAATGTGCAAGCGCACGTACAAACTCGATCGGCTTTAAAATCTCTGTTGAACCATAAGTAATCTTTTTCCCTCCAACACCACCCGCCATTGCACCAGCTCCCGCCGCCAAAGCTCCTGTATTACCTCCAGCACCTGCTGATGCTCTCGTAGCATACTCTTGCAAATTCGCAAACTCAACATATCCACCACCACCAACCACAAATACAATAGCTTCATTAAACACCTGTCTTGCCTTAATTCCTCCAGATGCAGCAGCTGCACGTGTTCGAGGAGCTTTAGGATCAAAGAACAGATACTCATCCGTCTCTTGTAATGCTTGTGCATTCGCCCCTGCTGGTTCCATCAGTGATGCTACCAATCGTGTCACTGTAAGATCCTTCTGTGCCGGAAGGAAATTCTTCACTCCTTGAACCAAGTTCTCCAATCCGCTATCTTTTAATCTATCCGTTAGACGCGAAGAAAGTGAACTGAATCCACGGAATCCTCCAGCACCACTCGCATTCCCATCCGCTGCTGTAGGCTGTTGAGGTGCCGAAGCCAACATTGTCATCCTTGTCAACTCTCGCACCTTCTTGACATAATTCAACGCCGACAGATCCGCACCTTGCTCCTTCAGAACGCGTTCGAACTCTTCTACATCAGCACGTGAAAGTGCAGAATCAGGTGCAGAAAGGTAGTAGATAATAAACAATCTCAGCTTATCATTCGCATCTTCCAATTGAGTGTCCTTAACCGTTTCCAGAATAGTCTCCTTCTTCTGACGTGCGATAACTTCTTCGAGTTGGAAAAGTGTATCGAGTCCACGCTTCTTGATGCCCTGCAGCAGCGCCGTTGCAATATTCATGTGTGCATCGATGGTAGATTTGCGTTGTGTCAGCTCAGGTAATGCAGTGATAGCTGCTTTCAAATGTGCTGCATTGGATGTTGCGTCAAGTTGCCCGACCTCGTCCATACTGCTGATTCCGGTTGAGCGCGTGATTTCTGCTGCATCAGCTTTGTAGCGATTCAGTTCGGCGTCAATGTCTTCAGCCACTTGCGGGAAAGGAGTAGCCGAGTTCTTTGACCAGAAAAAGTCTTTCGAATCAAGATCATAAGTCTTTTTGCTAGTGACGCCGCCTTCGCTGGAAACAACAGTGACACGGTTGAGCTGAAGATCGAGCACATCCTGTACTAGTGCTTGATACGTCCAACTGTGTGCTAACATGGGTACCAAGTCGACGTTACGATCCAATACTACCAACAAAGGACGAGAAGAGCTCCAGCTCGAATGTCCCGCACTACCTGCTGCTTCCGAAAAGAGGTTGGAGCCACCACGAGAATTAGTGACATGTTCTCGAATCTTGGACTCGAGCTTTCTCGCGACGAGCTCTGCTGCGTTGCCTCGTGGAGAACGAATGATCGGAAGAGCGCCCATTGTAGCAAGTGTAGAAAAGAGACCAGCAGCAATACGGTCGGTGGCCTCTTCAACGTCCTTTTGACCCGACTTTGGATCGTTGAGCTGCTCGTAGGTGGTGACGGCGGCGTTGGCTGACTGGGCCGATGCATTGGCGCCGTTGGTTGCAGCGGATCCAGAAGCCGAAGCAGCATCTGGAAGCAGCTCAAAGAGGTTGGGTTCGAGGACGATGAAGTTGAGATATTGATCATAGACTTGCTGAACAAGCTGACCAGTTCCATCAGCAGCTACCAGGTTGGCGAACTCTTCCATAACAGGTTTAGGTACTGTGCTAGTGAAGTTGACGTAGAAGCTTTCATAGAGCATACGCTTCATGTCCTGAGCAATGCGTTGAACGTTCTGAGAGGTGGGCGAGACAAAGTAGACAGCGGGAACATCGGGTAGCGGTGGACGATCAGAATGCAGTTGCATGTGCAACGTAACACCATTCTCGCGCAGATCCTGTACTCTTAACGAGGTAGCTAGGATGTCTTTCGAAACCTTGTCCATGACAAGAACCTTCCATACTGGTGGACCGGATGGGATCGAAGGATCAGCGCCACCTGCAGCTAGCTTTGCATCATTTTGACCGGCAGCCGAACCGGGCCGTGAGTTGTAGTTGGATCCTGGTGCTGAGGAAGAAGACGATGCATGGTTAAAGTTGGAAGTATTGAGGTTGAGAAGTGACAGGAGCGAGTTGACCTGTGCAATGCGGAGGCTCGAAGCGGGAGCCGATGTGGCCGAGGCCATCTTGATATAGGAGGAGAGGACAACAAGCGCGTGTGCCTGTGCCGAGGATAGTCAGTGCTGCGATACGATGGGTGAAGATGATGGTTCGTGAGGAAGCGTAAACGTGAATGCTTCCGAGCTTGGCCCATGCTCGCTCGTTCAGTAGTTATGCACAGTTGCCGACGTGGATTGTGGATTCCATGTTTTCGGGCGATTGGATTTTTTGCCTGCGACGATGTTAGCACGAGTAAGCTCACAGCCTGCTCGATTACGGCCGAAATCCGAACTGACAATTCCGTCTTCCGCACGCGTGGGATTGTGATGCTTTCAAAAATGAGTGAATTTGACCGGAAACGGCTAATTCGGCAAGCGTCGACTCACACAACATTCACATTGTACCAGCCACTGAAGCCACCGGGTGTTGGTGTCTCGGGAGACTCTCACATTGTGCCATGAGGGAGAAAACTGGCAACGCTCAGAACTCGGATTCGAGCAAGTTTCTTGCGTGTAGTTGCAGTCTGCCTTCTGAAGCACCAAAAAAGAATGACCGGCTGTGTGATTCAAATATGTTGCCGATAGCCGGGTGTCGTGTTGTACGCATGTCGCCTCTTTCATCAGGGAGATACTGTACGTGACTGATGGTGCAGCAAAAATTTGGGGAAAGCGCAGTTCTTAACTGGCGGACCGACCAGTCGAGCCGACGGTCAGAGTCGTTGACAAACTGCATAGCGAATATATATGCAGCCGGCTTGGGCATGATGTGCCGGATGAGTACTGTAGTGATGTATCTTGTCCGTGCGCTTTTTCACGCCAGTGCTTTCTCTTTAAATTTCGCTTCGGTTGTTCTTTCCGAATAAGAGGGTTCATTCTCCTACCAACATCACCAACACTTCTTCTGCCTCGACTCAACGCATCCGCATCGCATTTCTACGTTCGTCATCCGAGTCACAACCACATCAATTGACGCTCCCCACCACTCGACTTAAAACAGAGCAGCCACGTGCCTTGCTCACCATGACCAAGACCGGCGCAAGAGAAATGGGTCGAGAACCCACTTCCGAGGAGCAAGAGCCTCCAGTCTTCGAATATGGTGTCACCTCTCCAGGCAGATCAGGGGAGCCTGATATCGCTCAAGCTCTCGAGGTTCAAGAGATCGACCAGGACATGTACAGATCAATCGAGCTCTGGAAGCCTGCTCGAGCTCGCGGCGTCTTTGGTGGTCAGGTTATCGCTCAGGCCGTCGCAGCTGCCAACAAGACCGTTCGAGAGGGCATGCTCCTTCATTCACTACACAGCTACTTCCTCCTTGCTGGCGACGAGACACGTCCTATCATCTATCAGGTTGCCCGCGTTCGCGATGGAGGATCATACGTCACCCGCTCTGTCAATGCTATTCAAAAAGGCAGGAGCATCTTCACTATCATTCTCAGCTACCAGAAACCAGAACCAAATGAGCCTACTTTCGCCATTCCCCTTCCTTCTCTCGACTCAGATGGTCGTTTCCTGCTAGAGTCTATAACTGGATCGCATGCCAACGGGCAGCATTCGAGCAAACCAATCAATTTCCGCAAGCTACCAGGACCTCTCGAGTGTCCTCTCAACGAGAAACGATATCAGGATGTTCTTGCGAGCGGCCATACAGACCCACGTGTTCGTAAAGTCCTCGAAGGCTGGATCAGCGACCGTCAAGCTTCGCCAGTAGAGATTCGAGATGCGCTTCCTGGCATGTATGATCACAACGGCATCGCCACTCCAGGTAACCAGCAAGCCTTTTGGATGCGAACACGACTTCCTATGGCTGGGGGACTCGAAGCGCAAAAGGTTGCCCTCGCGTATGCATCTGACTTCTACCTCCTCAGCACCGTGCCCAAGGCACTGAACAACAGCAGAAGAATCAAAATGATGGCCAGTCTGGATCACAGCATGTGGTTCTATCAGCCATTCGAAGTTCATCAATGGCTTTTGTTCGTGGTAAGTTTCCTTTTTCATCATCGGGGTATTCACGCGTGCGTTTCCCGGACAGAGCACTGACATTTGACATATGACTCTCCGGACAACTCAACAGATGCAAACACAAGCAGCTTCGAACGGCCGCGGTGTGGTCATTGGACGTATATACAGAGAGGATGGCACCCTTGTCGCCGTCGTTTCTCAGGAGGGACTTGTTCGTGGCCGTGATTCTCAGCCGAAAGACTCGTCATCTAAAGCCAAGCTCTGACCACATCTCATCTTTCGTCCTGATGGACCCTGTATACCTATATTGTAATTTGGAATTGTTTGACACCGGGTTGTTCTTTTGTCTGAAATGCGAATGACTCTCAACGACACGCTTTCCCCCATTGTCTTGACTTTCTCCCGGTTTGTGCGACGGAGTCAGCCGAGCACTCACTTGGACACAATCACACTGAAAGTCACGATTCGAGGTCGAATAAGTATGTCATTTGAGACCAACATTTGGTCGATCACTGCCTCAAGATCTATGAAAAGAAGCTCGACCCTGCTCTGAAAGGCGTACGGTGCGGCGAGGCCCTGGATGCAAACGACAGATCAGCCAAGTTGGCTGCTGTGCTGCTCGTAGGTAGACCAGATCCAGCAGCCGTGACGTTCGAGAATGACAGCGAGAGATCAGCCTCTATTCCATTGCCGCCTGCCAATTCTTTCATCGGCCTAACCAGCGCGATCCTCTTGTTCAACTGTTGTACCTTCTCCTTCGCCTCTGCCAGCATCGCTGCTTCGCTACTCAACATTTTTTCCACTTTCTTTAATTGTTCTCCACCCAACATCCCATCTCTCTCCGCCTTGACTCCTTCCATCTTACCCTGTTCGCGCAAAGCAGCCATTTGTGGCCTCAGCAAGCTCAATTGATGCGACAGCAGCTCTGCTTTGGCCGCGAGCGCTTTCCTATTCGCGCGTGTGTCCAACTGGATCTCACCTGCTTCGGTACGCGTCACACCGACTTCGGCAGCGATGCGTTCTAGCTCTTCGAACCACTTCTTTTCGTAGATCGAAAGACTGGGCTGATGAGAATCCATGAGACGCTGAAGAGCTTTATCAATCCGTGCGACGAGCTGCAATTGCGTCTGAGCGATCTTCTGCACTCTTTCACCGAGCGCACCCTTGCTGGTTGATGATGGATCTGAGCCGAGGGAAGCGCAGCGAAGACGAATGTCGTTGAGCTTCTCTAGCTGACGAGTCATCTCGCGCACTTGCAGGTCGAGACGAGCTTGTACCGCATTACCTGCAGAGACAACGTCTCGAATCTCGTGTCGGTATGTCTCGACGGTCTTTCCAAGGGCGCGAAGGGCGTCAGGGGTGATCTGCAGCTCCGACTTGGAAGATGATGCATTAGCCAGAGCAGCTCGTCGAGGATGTTGTGGCAAGCCTTGGACGCCGGCAGAGTGGGCGAAGACGGTCGGCGGCTGGAAAGCGGGGCCCTCTCCAAGCAGAGAAACATACGCTTTCGGTCCGCTGGCAGAACTCGTGCCGCTAATCATTACACCCTGCTCATGCGGGCCAGGCGAATTCAGAGAATCTTGATCGACGCGAAGCGACAATTCCACGCCTAGCAGCTGCAGATCGGCTGTCACGGCAAGGAACGCGTACGAGAGGTAGACGTCTGAGAGGACTGAGACCGCAGTCACTGGGTTGACTTCGAGTTTTCCGCCCTCGGCTGCGACCGTGTTGACCACCCACACGACCTCGGTATTGATTGGATTGTGCAGGAGCTTGGTGATTGCCTTCTCGCGCGAGTCCTGCAATGGCAATGAAGTATCGCCATCGGCGTGGTTGTCGAGTTCATCCTGTGAGGTCATGTTGAGTGCTTCAATCAGCTTGATCGCCCAAGTCGCGAACCCTAAACACTGTGCGCCGAATGCGTGGTAAACGTAAATAGTATCAGCGTACAAAGGATCGCGAACGAAGCATGGCTTGTTGCTGGCCATGCGACCGAGAAGCATGTCGGACGCGGCGGATTGAGAGCTGATGCCATTATCAATCGCTGTGTCTAGCACGCCCAAGTCAATGGTTTCGTAAATAAGCAATGACGGCAACTCGACAGGATCTTCGAGGGTAAGAGCTTCAAAGTCATCCGCTTCGTCTTCTGTATCTGATAGTCCGTATCGATTCGTCTTTGGCGTCTTGCTTCTTCGGCGCCCCGCGGAGCGGCTGCGGGCTGTCGGCGCATCCCACAAAGCTTCGACTGACTCGAACAGCAAGCCAACATCTACTCGACCATCGTGACCAACGATGCTGAGCGCAGCGACTCCTGTGATTGCCATGTTGCTCGCAGCATCGTCACTCTCGTCGATAAGCCAAGTCCAAATGATATCGCAAGCAGCACTCTCTCGCTCGTCGCATAATTCGATCGGCGCCGGTTTTAGCAGGAAGGGTCCCTGTGGTCGAGGCGCCTTCTTTGCGCTTCCGCCCTGTCGAACGTCTTGTCTATATGACCATGAGGGCGGATGCAGCTTCACGGGGCCTTCCTGCGACTCTTCACTTGCCTGATCCGTTCCAGCAGTGCCAGTTGTTGCAGCAGGCGCATCGACAAGATGATCAAGATCCATCGTGGAGGTAGAACGTGAGCGGGCAAAGCGCTCGGGGCCGGGCGTAACGGAGGATTGCCTTCGATGACCTGATTCTCTGGAGGCACCCTGTGAAGCTTGCTTCAGTAAGGCGTTGACATAACGAAGCTGGGCGTCTACGTGTGACGTCTGTGCAGATCCGATGGCATTTGCACGGTAGGATGCCAGCTTCGCAAGATTATGAATGTACGCAGCTGGAACGACAGCACTTTTTGGAAGAAAGGGACAAAGAGCCCAGACATCGCCATTCTTCATCAAGCCAAAGATGGTGAGGGGTGACCAGTCGGAAGGACTTCTTGACCGAGATGCGGCAGCTGCCCAAGCGAGATCTGCATCCTGGTCGAACGGAGTTGAACGGGACATTGGCGTTTGCGACACGCAAAGCGAGAAGCTGACAGCGGTTGTAGCGTCGTCATCGTCAGCTGAGAGGCCAAATCCGCGCGTGGATGATATGCTAACGTTGTTGGAGTTGCGGTCGGCAATAGGTGAAGATGAATGCTTGCGGGAGGAAAAGCTAGGCGTTCCGGAGCGCGATCGCGGGCCTTTGAAGACAGAGCTCTGGTCTAAAGATAGGAAGGAGGCGACCTGCTGAGGCTCTTCGGTGTCCTTGGCCACGTCATATTCGCGAAAGAGGCCGTCCTCGGTGAGAACAAGAAGCGAAGTACCGTTCTCGCCCCATGGGTGCCAATCGACCTTAGCGACAGCAGCATCTGAATGGGCAGAATGATAGTACGGCGCTACCGAGACAGCTCTGCAGGCAATCTCGCGGTCGACATGCTTGGTGTATCCAGACCGGGGCATAACAATGAGCGTGATCTCGCTGTCGCCGACACATGCAAGCAGCTTGCCGGTAGGGTTGATGCTGAGGTGTCGAATGTGGTAATCAATCTGAGGCCCTTGAGCTGGAACAAGAACCTTGTACGAAGTAGGTAGGTGGGGCCTGAAGGAAGTTGAAGGCGAGGGTGAAAGCGGTTGATTGGCGGCGGAGGCCTTTGCATCAACTAGGGACGCGATGCGGATCTCGTTGTCAACGACTGCAATGAGGTCGGTACCTCTGATCGTCATCAGCCGTGTGTGACTGCCAGGGACATTGCGGGTGCTTCCGTGTTTGCTTGTGTCTATAGATGCTCCCTCCGCATGCTGTTGAGAAGTAAAGATGGGATGGGATGAGAGTTGCTGTAGCCATTGCGGATCGCTGAGGGTGGGATCTGGCGACTGCGGATAGCCGCCAAATGGAGCCTGGGTTTGGCTCATGATGACGCCAAATCTCCAAAGAGAGTCTTTCGGCGGATGACAGAGGAGGTTGCGAGGTGAGGGAGATGAAGGAAGCGAAGGCTGTCGGTGCTTTCTTCCAAATTGCATATGAGATGGTGGAGCCAGCGAGACATGTCATGATTATCTAAGCAATATTTTGGCCGTGTTGTCGTATCTGGACCCTGCATTTCCAGTTTCGCGTGACCTGCTCGAGGTTACGCTTGTGTCTTTCTTCCTTTCAGTGATCTTGTCAACATCACAGAGTGTCACTCGACACTTGTGCGCGGCGCCAGCAACATGGACGCAGAGGCAGGTCCAAGTCAGGCGCCATTGCGGCGGTCAGCGCGCAAAACTGCCACCGCCAAAAGCAACACCTTTGATTGGTCCCAACTCGCTGGGATGGATATCGAAGGCGACGATGCCGAGTTTGGAGCACTCGCATTCGGAACTTACGATGATGATGACTTGGACGACTCGGAACTCAGTAATCCTGAGTGGCAAGAAGACGACGATGACTCGGACGCGGACCAAGACCCATCAAGCATGGGGCCGCCGAAGAAACCGCCATACAGGTCTCCGAAACGACAGCACAACAAGGAAAAAAGAGCGTCGGCGTCTCAATCAATCGGAGGACGAAAAGGAGCTATGAGCGACAACTCGAACGAGGAGGATGATGATGATGAGGAGGACGACTTTGACGCATTCGCGGCTGAGGACGACGATGACAATGGCATGCTTGATCCAGCCCTCACTAGCAAAAAGTCGTCCTCATGGCAGAAGCAGCAGAAGCAGCAACAGCAGCCAGAAGATGATATTCAAGACGTTGACTTCGAGCCTGAATCTTTTCATCGTCTCGTGGAGTCCCTGCAAGATACTTCTCGTGAAGCCGGTGCTCTTCGCCAACGCTGGGACACTTCCATCGAGGCCGAGAACGCAGAGTTCGAGAACGAGCTTCGTGCAGCTGCTGGCTTCAAGCAGAAACGACGCGTGCGCAGAAGAGCCCATGAACAGCCGCTGTCAGCTGAAGTGCAAGCGCTTCTAGCGGATGTCAATCTTGCCTACGTCGAAGGTCGTTTGCAGGAAGCTATCCCGAAGCTCGAAGAAGTCATTCGGATCGAGCCGAACGTCATGGCTGCATGGAACACCCTTGGTCTCATCTACGAAGAGCTTGGAGAGGAGGAGAAGAGCATTCAGTGTCGTATCATCGGCGCTCATCTTCAGCCACGCGCAACCCAAGAGTGGAAGTCTCTGGCATACAGATCAATCAAGCAGACACTTTACCGTCAAGCTATCTACTGCTTTCAGCAAGCGATCAAGATCGACAAGACAGATGTCGACAGCATCTGGGACCGCGCCTTACTGCTTCGCGATCTTGGCGACTTCAAGGCCGCTATCAATGGCATGCTCGATATTCTCAAGCTGCAGCCATATGATGCGTCCGTCGTCAGGGAGCTTGTTCCGATTCTCGTCAGCACCAGAGATTATAATCGCGGAATTGAGGTGCTTGAAAGGTGGCGCAAATCGAGCATGGAGCGATATCCGGACCCAACCACCGAGGGGCTTCTGGATCCGGCATTGATGGGCGAAGCGTCAGCAACGAACGCCGCGCCAACCACAAACAACTTTCAGATCTCCGAGCTCGTTACGCTTGCCGACCTCTTGCTGTTGCTGCGCAGGCCCATGGAGACGATCACCATTCTCAGACAGACTGCTCGTTGGCTTGACGGCCGAGCGAACGAAGACTTCTGGGACGCCGTCAATGACGATCGCGAGTTCGACGGTGACATTGATCCGCAAGTTCGCAAAGAGCGTGATCAGGAAGCTTATGGCCGACAAGTCGAGACTGCCAAACCTCACTTGCTGGATCCTGAGATCCGTTTACGACTCGGAAAAGCCCGTATGATGCTCGGCGATGTGACAGAGGCAAAGCAGCACTTTGACATCCTCACCGAACACGACCCGTCAGACACGCCACAGATCTTCGCCGAGATCGGAGACTGCTACTATGAGCACAAACTTTGGGCAGAAGCGCTGGACGTGCTGACGGATCTTGCAGCCACAGAGTATGCTACCAACGATGTGTCACTGTATGCCAAACTGGCTGCATGCAACCATGCGCTAGGCGAGCTAGAAGAGGCAGCACGGTTGTACGAGCCTGTTGTAGAAGCGGCGCCCGACACACTGGAGTGGCAAATGCGGCTTGCAGAGGTCTATGAGGGCTTAGGTGAGAAGGAAAAGTCGCTCGAGGTCTTACGGCAAGTCATGCAAATCATTCAATCGCAGCGAGAAGCGGGAGCACACACAGATCCAGGCCAAGTTCCACCAGCAGCACTGGAAAGTGTGGCTGCCAACGACAGTCAACTCTCTTTCTTTGATGAGATGCCGACGCCAAAAGCGGCTAAGGCAGCACCTGCGGCAAAGCGAGCCAGGATGAACTACAACCGTCAACAAAGACTCAAGCTCGATCTTCAGCGCGAACAGGAGACGCAGCTTTCGTGGAGGCGTCTCGAACTGCTCGAGCCTCATGTTTTCATTGAAGGCTTCTGGCGATACGACGTCGCCATCAACAGAGAAGGAGAAGAAGCCTTCGGCGAATACTATGCTTCCGGCGAAGCTCCTGACCAAAGAGAAAAGAGATATCGACAAACAGCACAATGGCTCGAGGAGGCAGGTGGACTCATCGATGCTTTTCGTCTCAACCCGCGTCTTACCGGCCTGCATCTCAAGAGGAAACGCCCTGGCGGCCACCGCACAGCAGCTGCCAGGCAACAACATGCCGAGGCCTTCTCTGGCACGCTCGCCAGCATGCTTTCCCAACGCGGCGGTGGTGGAAACAGCACCATTTCAACGCAAGCGCGGAACTTGCTTCATCGTCTGCAAGACCAGCTTGTTGAGGACGATGGTGCCTCCGACCTCGCCGATGGTTCTGAGGCCGGAGATGCAAGACCGCGCGTTGAACCTGGCCCGAAACAGCTCGACATGAACAATTTCCGCGGGTTGCCGATCGAGCACTGGATTTCGCTGTTCGCCAAGTACTGCTTCCTGCTCGTCAAGTCAGGTGAGCCGATGAATGTGGTCAACGCGCTCTTGCAGTCTTTGCACACAAGCACAGTCGTGTGGGGCATCTTTGAGCGTATGGTAGTGGTTCAGCTTTCTTGGCTTTCATGCGCTCTGTATGCGAGGGACTGGTCGACGGTTTGGAATGGCGTGAGATGGCTGGCGCAAGAGATGCAATTTCACAATCTGCCGCTCAAGCTTGGTGCAAGCCTTGCTAATGGTACCGGCTTCTACAGTTTGGGAAGGCTGATCAGCAATAACGACATCAAATTTTACCAGAGAAGGATGAGACAAGGTGAAGCAGTGGCCCGGGGGGCTGTGTGCAGATTTTCGACCCAGAATCGACGCTGGCAACTTCCTGTAGCTGTAAGCACCGCGCTAGGATCGATGCGGGATGGTTCAGCGCTCAATGAAGCGGGCAACAACGGAGTCGGAAGTGGGCCGAGAAGAGACCTGGCCGAAGAAGCCAGAAGGCGGGCAGACAATGAGAGCGGTGAAGGAGAGGAGCAAGTCAGCGATGATGACAACCTCTCCGAAAACGATAATGACGCTATGGGGCGTGGAGACTCTCCTCTGGCCATCTCTGCTTCCAATTCTGCACAGCAACGCCACTCAGCATCGATCGCTGCCATCGGTGATATCAGAGGCGATCGCCCGGACAGCGCTCTGGCCAAGCGACTTGCTCGTCCCACCAAACCTTCCCCGCTTGCCGAAATGTTCTATGGTTACATGCTCCTCTATTCAGGCGGATTTCAAACTTCAGCAGCTTTCTTCAGCCGAGCATTTGCCATACAATCCACAGATCCGCTCTTGTGCTTGGTCACAGCAGTAGCATTCCTGAGTCGAAGCACGAATAGGCAGACCGATAACAGACATCATATGGTTCTGACCGCTATGACTTTCTTACAGAGCTATTTGAAGTTCAGGTCAAAGGAAGACAACAAACATTGGGCAGAGATGGAGTACAATAGGGGAAGAGCAATGCATCACATTGGATTAGTGCATTTGGCGGAAAAGCATTATAGGAACGTGTTGGATGCCAAGGATGAAGAGGGTGAAGGGTGGCGGATGAAGAGAGAAGCAGCATGGAATCTGGGGCTAATTTATACCACTGCGGGAAGCGCGCATCTTGCGCAAGAGCTTTATGAGAAGTATTTGACCGTTTGAAGCAGGTGTATCAGACTTGATTAATGTATCGTTCGTCCGCTCCCTGGTTCAAAGCGTGCTTGTGATGTGTGACGACGAGGGAACCAACCTTTCTGGATACTGGTGATCATTTTGAGGCACGATTAGTGTGCTAAATTCTGTTTCTCTGAGCCACAAATTCCCTAGTTGTCAAATTACGACTGTGGGACGCTCAAATTCATATTCACAGCCTGACTTCACACTCGCGTGCACCAACTCTTTAAGCTATGAAGATATGAAAGGCCTCATGTCATTAAATGTTAACCTAGCCATCAAATCGGAATCAAATCAGGAACTTCTTGCTTCACATTCTGCTCTCGTTCAAGGCTTATACTCGGGGTCAGGGAATGATCCGCTACACCATCAGGATGAGCCTGAGCATCGGTACGACCACTGTTTGCCAGTGTATTCGCAAGGGTCTCCGCATCTACAGTTAGGTCTTCCTCGACCTCCTCTACTTCTGCGGAGTCTGGGGTCTCGTTGTCCTTCTCGTGCTTGCGTTTTCGCAAAGAATGATGTGTTCTCAAAAGAAGAGATTTAGCCTCTCGCTTTTGCCTCATTCTCTCTGCTAGTACCTTTGACAGATTGATCACCTTCGATCTACTTCTCGTTGACTGTGTCACTGTCTCGTCCGCCTCGGGTGAAGCATTTACATCTGTTGCTTGCATGGAGTTCGAGGGCTGAATCGTAGTGTCGGACTCCGTCGAGACTAATGCATCAACTTCACCCTCCTCGGTCTTCAGCACCGTTTGAGAGCTAGAAAGCTCGGTGTTTTCTTCGTCTTCCTCTTGTTTGACCCCTTGTCCATTCTTCTTCCAAAACTTCGGCCATGGAATATTCGGCGCTTCCTGTCCCAGTCTCTGCCTCATAGATCTTGTGACTTTCTCTTCTTTTTCCTCTTCTCGCTTTTGCTCGTTTAACTCATTCTCTGCCCCTTCGTCTACAGGCGCTACATCACCGTAAGCGTGATCAGGTAGATAGATATTGCCATGTTCATCTCTCCTCGCTTTCACCGCTAAGCTCGCTATCCAATCCGCGTTCCCTACCCTTCCAGGCAGAGCTGCAGGCAGCAAAGCAATGAGCTTCAACACCGCGTCTGAATCGAATCTTGCGTCGTCAGGATGGATTCTGGCTAGCATACGTGGTCGACGTGAAGTAGAGCTTGAGGTTTGTGAGGGGAGGTATTTGGGTTTGAGTTCGATCGTGTTCGAAGTCTCGACGGCGGAAGGACCTGGCGTGGGGGATGAGGTGGGAGCCGGAGATGATGAGGAAGCAGTAAGGTTGGACTCGGAAGTGGGAGGTTGACGATGTCGGCGTCGGGAGATCCTTCGAGAGGGTTTGGGGAAACGAAAGATCATTGCGATGAGACGGACCAGACGGACTGTTTCTTTGTAGTTGAGTGGTGTTGGTGTTGATGAGATGGTGTCAGAGTGAGGTGCGGATCCGGAAGCAGTGGAATAGCTGTGACGATGGATAGCCTCCGCTAGTAATTGAATTGATGAAAGCTGAGAATCTTGCTGTGTTCGTGTTTTCTTTCTCGGTTGAAGGGTGGAGGACGACGGCTGCATCTGTGCCGGAGCAGCGTCCAAGCTACCATGACAGCCCTCCTCATCTTTTGCGACATGCTGCACCGCAATATCACGAGAGTCATTACCAGGTTCAGAATCAGAACCCTCGCTGGAAGTGTTATCAAACCCATTTGTACCGTCGTCCTCCGAGCCTGCGAAGTTCTCCTCAACCTTGACTTCGATTTCTTCTGGATCGATGTCATCGGAGTCGAAGCGATGCAATTTTGCCCTCTTTCGGTCTCGATATGTTGCGCGCTTCGTTGATGGTCGGAAATCTTGCCAGAATATTCCATCCTCAGAGCTTGCTTGCGAGGAATATGCCAAAGAAGATAGCGGATCGGTCGTGACGAGTGAAGCCGAAGTCGGGGGACCGAGTGATGAAGAAGGCTCCAAGCTCGAATCGAGCCTCCATGACCACGGAGCCGTCATTCTATTTAGGCATTGAATAGAAGAATCGGCTTGGTGCTCTGGGCATGGTTGAAGGTGCTGAGCAGCGTTGGTCGATTGGACGAATGCATACAATTGAGAATTCTTGGCGCGGATCTCGGATTGGACCCTGAATTTGTGAGAGAGCAACACGAACGCGTGACTGAACGCGCGTAGAGTGAATCACCCGGAGCTACACAGTCTAATGTTGGCCGTATTCCTACTTTCAGAAGAAGCAAACTTCAAACATGAACGGATGGATATGCAATGCTATGCTATGTGATAATGATACAATTGGTGACCCGGAACCCATGCAAGCGAACGAAGTAGAAGTACAATCTGCACGTTAGTGTTTTACTGACTGCCAGCAAGGAAATCCTTCATCATCCTCGCTCCTTCTTGCCCATTCCTCAACAATATCCTCTCTGACTCTTCCATGCCCTGCAAGAAGTCGGTGATCTCTGCGCTCATTGCATTTCCCGCACTCATGCCCAAAGTTGGCCCGTCTGAGACCATAGCTGCGATTGCTTGTGCTGTTGCGAATCCACGCTCGTCTCCCTCTGCGCTTGCAGATGCACTTGTGGAGGATGAAGAAGCGGTGGAAAGATGCTGTGACTGTTGAAAGATCTGAGATATACGTCCGATGTAAGCTTTGGAGAGAACTTGCATTTCGCTATCGTCGTCGTCCATTCTAGTCGATTCGATTGGACGGTGGAGCAGCAAAGACGTGTCAGCATGAAACCGGTGGAAGAAAAAGATTGAGAAGAGATGCTTACAATTGTGCCAGACGTGCTCCGAGAGCATACCAGTGAATATTCTGATGTCTCAATTGCACCGAAGTAGCGTTTGCATCCAAAGCGCCCTTCACTCTTGTTGAGAAGGATTTGGGCTTGTTGATTGAAACAATGTTGCTGTTGAGACACGAAGACAAAGAGAGTTCGAAGTTAATCATTGCATCAGGTTACCTTGCGTTTGACTTCACCTAGTTGATGCTCACTTGAGAGCCATTAGCTCGGCCAGCCAAAAGGGAAGTTCGACGCGAGAGAGAGCTTTGATGTCACGTTCTTCGTTAGATTGGATCTGACCCATATTTGGCACGTCGATGTTGAATGTGCATGGAAGCTTTTGCGAGTCAGCGATAAAGTCGTCGACGTTCCAGTAGTTGTGGTCCATCTTGGGTGTTTATTCGGCTTGTCGAGATGATGGTGATGATAGGGTCGTGGAAAGCAAGAGGAAGGTGTGTGAGTGTGTGTCGTGTCGAAGCTTGAGCAACGAAGAAGTGCGAGGTGGAGCATTTTTTGGATAGAAGGATGTTAGGACTAATCAAACGCACAAGATGTTAAAAAAAGAATCCGAAATTAGACACGGTTCGCATGCAACGCGCGTTCTGTGATTGTGCATGAGTGTTGTTCTCAGCAGAACTTCTTCTTTCTGCTCCCAAGAAATCTGTGCTCGGTCTCACGCCGCGCTGTCCAACTCCGCTGCCGACCCTTTCGTTTCAGACTCTGCTCTTCCTCCTCAAAGATGTCAAGATGGATGCTCATCCCGCCGGTTCAGATCATTCTTCTCGCTTAGCTTGGCCATGCGATGATCTGCAATCGCTGCGCCAAGATGATCTGCAACCTGCCCCTCAAGAGCGACACCACAGTAGGAACCCTTTGTCCCGTGCGAGGTTTTGCTTGTTGTTCCGCTCCCGGTTCCTGAAACTTGATGCTGTTGTATGCAGCAGAGTCCGCTTCCCAACGGAGCTGCGCACGTCTGGCAAGGACCCCTTTGTCCTATGCAACTTTGCTGTATGCCCTTACAGCGCAACGAGAAGAGCTCCCAGGAGACAACATATAGATACCCCTCATCTCCATCCCCGCACTTTGCTTCCCTCACCGACCTTTACGCATACAATCCATACCTTCTCTCCTCTATAGACGGCTTCTCTAGAGACGGTCTCAACAATGGCGGCCTCAACGCGTTTCACCTCACTGCTCCTTGCCCTCGTGGCAGCTCTTGCAGTCTTCACCGTCTCCGCTTCAGCAGCAGCCCAATGCTCGGCCACCTCCAAATGCCCTGAGTCGGCCCCTTGCTGTTCATCCTACGGTTTTTGCGGCAGCACTGGTGACTACTGTCTCGGCAGCTGTGATCCTATGTCTTCCTTCAAGCCTAACTCTTGCAAACCCATGCCGAAATGCAAGCCCCAAACCATTCGATTTGACAACAATGCCAAACCATACGTCTCCTCTGCTTTGTACCGCGGTGATCCCAATCAAGCACCTTTCACCCTCGACCAAGGTGTCATCGAAACTGCCAAATCCGGGGCCAAGATGCTTCTCACCAAAGATGGTGCTGCTCAACAAGGTACGCTTCTCAGCACTACTCGATACTTGTACTACGGCCAGGCAAGCGCAGTCATGAAACATGGCAGCTGGGCTGGTGTCGTCAACACCTTCATCGGAATGTCGCAGACAAAAGACGAGATCGACTGGGAATTCACAACAGATTCTGATCAGGATGTAGAAACCAACTACTACTGGACTGGAGATCCAGATGGCTACACACATGGCTTCAGTGTCCCTGCACCCACACTAAACGGTATCAGCAAGCCAAATCGGTTTAGTACAAGAGATTGGCACACCTATGCGATCGACTGGTCCCCCAACCGTCTCCGTTGGATCATTGATGGAACTGTAGTTAGGACTCTTTACCGCAAACACACACTCAAGGATGGAATCTACCACTACCCCTCTTCCCCGATGAGGGTTCAATTGAGCATCTGGGGCGCTGGCGACGGTTCCTTCGCCAACGGAACAGTCGAATGGGCAGGTGGATTGATCGATTGGAGTAAGGCTCCTAACGGTAGATTCGTCAACATGGTCAAGTCCGTCACGATCAGCTGTAATGATCCAGAGGACGTGAGGGACGGTAGACCAAACTATGCATTCAGTGTCAAAGAATGGAATGCACTCAATGGCCAACCCAAGGTTTTGGCTACTTCAAGAAGCTCCATCATCTCATGAGCACAGCAGGGGATGCTTCGCTCTTTACTTCGTCTTCTGCACACACAACTTTTTCATATACCTTTTTCATGAACAATAAGATTCACTCGCTTCCCTATTCCCCAACTGCAGTTAGATGGATTGTGAGGTATGAAATCACCGTGACAGTGAGTGAAATGACAGATCGGCAGAAACCTGACCGCATCAAGCAGTCTTCTGTTCCTGATTGGTCCCACCGAGACTAAATTTCTCCAGATGCGCCAACACATCTGCCAACCTCTGCAATCTCACCTCTTCGGTCGTCTTGCCTGTACCCCCTAGCGACCCAGCACCACCGCCGCCCGGACTAGCATGCACAGCGCTACTACCACTGCCACTGATGAGCCCGGGAATGTGCCCGAACAAATCTCTCCCGCTACCCGGTGCAGTTGCAAAGATATCACCTCCTCCCGCGCCGAATGGGTTGTTCGCCGCTGTAGCATTTGTCGGCGTTGTTGGTGCCGGTCCATCGTCCAGATCGCGTACTTCTTTCGCATAGTCTGCTCGTCGCAACAGATATGGTCGGAGCAAGCGCTCGTCAATCTTGGCCAAATGACCCTCGCGCATGTATGACTTAAGCACAGAAGCTTGAACAATGAAAAGATTACCCAGCTGACGCAGCATTTCGAACCGATCCGAAAGGACGGGAATGCCAAACGTGGCGATAGCGTCCTGATACATGGCCAGATCCTTGGTCAGCATGATTCCACCCGCCGCACTGATTGTGTACTTGCGCAGATGCTCCAGCAGAAGACCATGGAACGCCACACCGATTTCAGTGAGAAACGCTTCGGCATTGCGCGAAAGGTTGTTGCGCCGGTGCTGCTCATCGTCGTCGTCATCATTGCCGTCTGCGTCACCAATATCATCACCCCAGCTGACACGCGAAACAGCTTCGTTGCTGCCATCGTACGATGTGGTTCCACGGATGGCACGGCTCGAGCCCGGCCGCTGTCCAGTAGCTGGTGAGCCACGGACGTTGAAGTTGCCGCTCGTCGACGTCACCATCCTACTTGAAGACAGGCTGAGGTTGGCTCGCGCTGCTTGCTGAACCTTCTCCAGCGCCTCGGAGCAAGCCACGCACGGCTCCGTGTTCTGGCGCGAAAATGCGAGATCATCGTTCTTGGGTGTGAAATCGTTCTTCTTTTGGGTTGCCAAACGATTCGATAAGAACCCAACTACATTGTCGGCGACCTTCTGCATCAATGCGTCGCACTTGCCTTCGACTCTCAGCAGATTGTGGTTGTTGAAGATGACCATCTCTCTGCGTAATGTGACGCTAGTGCTGGCGAGAGGAAGCAGTGCTGTATTGACGTAGTGCTGCCAGAGTGAGATGACGAGCTCGACCGAGCGAACGAGCGCCATTGCAGCGGACGGATCGGGCAAAGCCGGACCGCGAATGTCCTGCGCGGTGATAACCGCCATAGCCGAGTCGAGAGCTGTCTCAACGTATGTCTTGATGTATGCGGACGTGAGGACACGTAGAAGTGCGAATGTGGCTTTTGGTACTTCGGACGGGGGAGTCAGATCAACACAGCGACCTATGGATTCGGCATGCCAGCGCAACATTTTCTCTGCTATATCGAGTGAGAGTTCGCCATCTTCGTCATCAATGTCATCTTGTCCAGTATGGCCGATCGAGCCTTGACTTCCGTCCATGCTTGGCTCTGCCACCATCGGTGCCGAATTGCTGCTTCCGGCGGCTGCATTGGCATTGGCTGTGTTATGAGTGCCTCGAACACGATCCGCAAGGTTCGAGAGCTTGAAAAACGATGTTTTTGAAGCAGGTGTTGTTGTCGAGCTTGCTGCTGTGCTTGCATTCGTTGTCGTGGAGCTTGCGCCCAGGCTCGAGGTGGAGGAGGAAGCGTCAGATGTAGCTGAGATTTGGTTGCGCATGCGATTGAAGATAGTGTTGCCAGCAGCCTTGTCTCTTTTGGCGGTAGCTGCTGTGCGATGAAACGCGATGTACTTGGAGAGCAGGCCAGCGTAAAGGTCTGCTAAGCTGCGCGACTCTCTATCGATATAGCGGATACCCTCCATGTATGGCACGAACAACTCTTCAACAGATTGATCCAACATCGCTGCCAGAGGACTCGCAGATGCACCGGCAAGCTGGCTCGTGACAGCCCCTCCGTCGCTGCCGAGGAGCGTAAGAGAGTCGGAGACACCGTCACCGTTATCGTTGCTCCCACCGGTGCCGTTTGCTCCACTAGAAGGTGCGACGATGCCGGCACCTCGATAGTCGTAGAGCTTGAGGTCATTGACCAAGTTCAATGCACTTGATCGAGCCAGATGCAAAGCACGAAGGAACGCAAGATGAGATGGCGTGGGCTGTGAGGCGTTGGCTGCTGTGACAGGATTTGGCTCGAGAGCCGCGGTCTTGCTGTCAATGAAACCGCCGGGTCCGACAAAGGTGGGCGCGTGAATCTGCATAGATTTGTCCATAATCACCTCGACAAAAGCCTGGACCGACTGAGCGAAGACACGTTGAAGGAAAGTCTGCATCACCACCAATGGATTGGGAAAGACGGCAGAGATGATCTGAGCTTCAATCTCTACTGTCTGACGAATTTCGTTGAAGAGGGCGTTCAGGGATGGTTCCGAGTGCGGAGCCGGGCGGTCTGGATCTGCCATGTGAACCCAGATTTGACTGAGCTCGATTCCGTTTGCTTCGCCGACGCGATCTTTGGAAATGAAAAAGTCGTGCTGGTTGACGTAGATTTGAACGCAGCTGTGCCCGCCATTGAAACCCTGTAGCACCTTTGCGATATGCGACATCATCTTTGGATCGGATCGTCTGTAGAATTTGTCAAAAAGCTTGAGCATGTCTCGCTCAAAGCGCTCGCAGTAGCGGTCGATGGCATCGCGCGTTTGCTCGCTACCCGGTACGTCGACTTCGCGGCTGATTGCGGCGAGTCTTCGCGCAATGACGGCCGTCTTCATACGCCCTTCTCGACCGCCTTCCTTCCGCAACCTTTCCAGCTTGGATGTGTCGCCGCGCGCGAACATGTAGTAGAACTCGATCAGATCATGTGCCTCGCTTGCACGGTTCCGTTGCTTGTCGATGGTCTCGAGCTGTTCTCCGATTCGAATGGCAGTCCTGCCCACTTCTGAGATGCGATCTTCGAGACTAGTGAAGGAGTTCCCCACGGCGGCGAAATTCTTCCCGAGCTCATCGAGCTTTTTGGTGTAGGCGGATTCGGCGACATGGACTGATGAGGATAATTGCTGCGACTGCGCATCGACTTGTGCGCGAATCTGAACGAGCTGATCTAGCGCAGATTCGAAGGTGCGAATGAAGGGTCGTGGGTTGAAGGGGCCTGGATCCGCTTTTGATCGCTGCACAAGCTTTGATGTGAGCTGAGCTATAAAGTCGTTCGTGCTGAAATTGTTTTGGAACGTCTCGAGAGTGCAAAGCTCGGAAACCACTGGGTCGTGAAAAGGTCGAGCTGAAGACGATGTTGCCCGGTTGAGGGGCGCGGCCGAGACAGGCGAGCCGATCGGCGGCCTCGACCTTACAGGCCGCGGCTGCGGCGGTGTGACGTTATAGTTGGACATGACGAAGCGTCGTACGAATCATTCAGCAGTGCAATTGCGTGGTACCTTTGGCCGCCGCCCAAGCCCGGGGTATATGACTTCTACAAGCTCGAGCAAGGGAGGGACACCATAACGGCTACCATAGGCTGGACGTGCTGAGATCGGCTATTGCCCTTTGAGCCGGCTTCGAAGCTTGTTGACCGCGTGGCGGAGTAGGCTTCCGACCTTGGAGCCTGTAGCGTCTTGCTGTGCTGTATGAAAGTTTCGTTGAGGTTGTGGATGAAGGTGTGAAGGTGAGGTGTGGAGTGTTGCATGTTCATGAACTTGGCCAGCGGTGTCCGTGCGGCGCACCTTACCGGCCGGCTGCGGTGTGCTGTTGCATTTGTTCGAAGCGGAATTCGGAAGTGGATTTTTAGCCGAAAAGTGGAAGAAGTCAATTTCTGATTTCTGATTTCATTTTGCTTGCATTCAACAACATCATCCATCCCGCATCGACTAAGCGCTGCCCTGCAATAGCCGCTTTGACACTGAAAGCAGCTTCCTGGGGTATCATGTCGACATCAGTGTCCGGCTCGCTGCTTGGCAGCTCTAGTGGAGCTCCTGGCTTTGAGCTGCCCGGTCCTGCACGCACGGCTTCCCGACTCGACCTTCTTCTGAACCTCATCTCGTCTTCCTCCACCGACGCAGCGCAAGCAGACGATGTGCTTTCAATCATCAGCCAGTCCGGGCTCCTTTCAAGTATACCTCAGGACGAGACGCAGCACAAGCTCACTGTCCGCATCAACTCACTCATCTCGTCTCAGAATGCACTCGGCTACCGACTAGCTTTCCTTTGGATCCAACAGGATCCTGCTGTATGGAACGATCATCTCGTGTCAAACGCTGCAACGTGGGCTACACAAACTGTCAATCTGCTTTCGGTGCCAGAGAAGCTGCTGACGCAGCGTGATCAGTCGGCCCGTCTTCTTGCTTCTGCGCTTCAGCTTGCAGTCACTCACCTCTTCCCGGAGAACATCGCATCCCGACAGGAGTTCTACCGTCAAGTCGTGCATCCAAACCTGCCAAAGGTCGCTGTTGGTTTGACACAGCTCCTTGAGAGTACGCTTGCAAAGATTGATGCTGAAGGCGTTTCTGCATTTGGCGCCCACCTGCATACGACCCTCGTCTTCCTCGATCGTCTCCTCCACGCCCATTCAGCCCAGTTCAGACCCGTCTCGCCTCGTCTTCACGAGTGCGTGACTTCGGTCCTCTACCGCGACGACTCCCAGAATCTTCCTTTGCCCATCTTTAATGCTGCTGCTGCTGTGCTCTCTTCTCTCCACTTAACCGGTGCCCTCGCTTCGAAAGGCAGCAATGCCTCTGGTGGATCCGCTCGCACGACGCAGGCTCAACTTTGGCAGGCCACACTTGAAAACCAACTGCATTTAGCCTCTCAAGCTTGGAGCCACGCTACCAGTAGTTACCAGGCCACTGACGCATCTCATTCGGGCTCAGAAGCTCAAGAAGGCGCAACACACAAACATCTCCAGCCATACCCGAAGGATCCCTTGGCAGCCACTAAGATTGCACACTCCCGTCTTGCTTTGCTGCTGGGCAGTCGTGGTCGTTCCGGCTTGATCAGCTTGCACCTGCGTGCTGCTACTAGCCGACCCGTTCCTCTTCCTGTCGGAACGCTCATCTCTCTGGCGCTCGGCATGCTTAGAGTGGACTTGTCCAGCAGATTCAAACCCACTGCGGAGGCAAAAGTTTGCTCGCTACAGGCATCGTACCTTCCGACTCTACACACCAGGGCGCTAGCTTTGCTCGCTCAGCTTGCCATCACCGCGCCTGCAGCTATCTCGCTTGAGGCATCCCGAGTGCTCGGTGACATCTGTCGCATTGCAGAAGCAGGCGTAAGTGGCGTGTCGCCCGACCTGGCCAGCACGAGGGTCAAGCTTGCTTCACTAAGGACACTTGGTGTGCTGGTGGGTAGACAGGGTGTAGCACTTCCCCTTGACCCCGCTGGACGAACCACACTCAGACTAGCGCGTCTCGCCGTCGCTCATGTTGCTCGCAATGTGCTTCAGCCTGCTTCAAGCAATAATGCTCCCACTACAACCTCTGGCGACGGACGAAAGGCGAAGAAGGCCCGTCTCTACGAATCAGATTCGATGTTCGCTTCGAACATGGCTCTCAAGGACCGTATCCAGTCTTTGAGCGTCGAAGACATTGCATCGACCCAGGCAGCGCTCCAAATCCTCGTGACTGTCTATCCGTTGCTCACAACCAATCTCAGCGCTGTCCACTCGGACCAGCTCAAACTCTCCATCCACACCACACTCGCTCTCGTTGAGGCGCTCTCGGACTCGGTCTCATCCCACTCAGCGAAACTTCGCAACGCAGGCGCCGGTTCCGGTGCACCCACTGCGGTGGACCTGTTGCAGAGCTCGGTTGAGGCTCTAGCTGAGATGTGTCTAGACTCGCCTTCGAGCGCATTGGCAACTGTGCTTCCCCGGGCCATCCCAGTCCTGGGTAGAATTGCAAACGCGCCCAACGGAAGCGGCGATGCCAGGATCAAGAGTTTAGCAGAGCATGCGTTGGTTTTGGTGCATGCGAGCAGAAAGGGCAAATACGTTCCCGTTGCACGAGGGATCGGCTTCGGACCCAGAGCCTCGGATGACTTCGAGGGTGTTCCCGAAGGCGCGAAGCTTGTTGGAGCGAACGACATTGGGCAGACAATTCCCGCGACGAGTGAAGGGATGGATTCGAGCCTTGCTTCTGCTACCACTGCAGTCCTCGGCGCGCAGACCAGAAACACAGGTGATCATGACGAGCAAGGAAGTGACAATGCTGGAGAGAATAGGCAGGGAGAAACAAGAATGGACGTGGACGCCATTGCAGCTGAATCCGCTGAGCTGTTCAAAGCTACTGGTGCCGATGCTGCTTCTTCCACTCCTGCCCCTGCCGCAACAACATCACCGAAGCTGGGCCTTGGCTTGCCCACCTCTCCTCTTCGATCACCCATGGTCGAAAAGCGTATCTTCTCGCCGGATCCGGTTAAACCTGCACACCGACCATCGACGCCTCGCATCGGGAGCCCGTCTGGCTCTCACCCGAGGGCATTGTCGCGTCATGCATCGCCAACCTCTGAAACGTCCGGTGCTGCTGCAATTGGGTCGACATTCCTCACGCCAGGAAGGATGAGCCAGTCCGCTTCAACGTCTGCTGTAGCAGCGATCAGCGAGAGCGCAGTCAATGCTGCCGCTGAGGTGGTGGACTCGCCTCGCATTGCAGATGCGGTGCAGGAGGTGCTCGAGGATGTGGAGCCGACCTCGATACCCGAGGAGGTACCGGTCGAAACTACCAAGGTGGTTGAAAAGGAAGTCGTGTTCCTCGGCGGCGAGGATGACGATGATGACGACGAGGCGATGCCGGAGATTGACATGGGTGAATCTGATGAGGATGATGCGGCGGAGGAGGCTGCTCAAGATGAGGACGCCTAACTGAACGGTCCGAGGCAAACTCTACGAAACCAGCTCATACCAGCCTGTTACAGGCGACTGAGCATTCCGACATGTGATTCGTCGCAATGTATCTTACTTCGTTTCATGCATTCTGTGTCACTGTATCACTCAATCACACAAGGTCAACGTCTCTATGTTCGTTTTATTTTGAATGCTGAAAAGGTGCATGATCAAAACAAGTATACCGTCCGAACTCAGACAGCTAGCCAAACTGGCTTGGTCACAACTGATAGGAGATGAAAGAGAGACTTCACTTGTTCTTCTTACCGCCCTTCTTCTTATCGACTACCTCTGTGATCTTCTCCTTGACCTCTTCAACTTCCTCTTCGACCTCTCCAAGCACATCCTCATGTTTCCCAGTAACCTTGTTCACCAGTGCCGCGACCAATCTGAAAGGCCAGGTTTGGTGGAATTGACTTACTTTTGCATCTTCTTCATCTAGTTTGACCCAATCGTTGGTGAATTTATCCAGCAAGAACACGTCCCCTTCGTGCACGAGACAGTCAACAATTGGAGCACCATCGGCACCTGAGCTGGTCGAAGGGTTTGTGAGGATTGCACGAGTTGCTGATTCTTGCGCGTCCCAATCCACTGCACTAGTCTTGATGGCTGTTTGGGAAGGGAAGGCAGGAAGGGTGGGGAAACCTGTGATAGGAACTCTGACTTTCTTCTCCACAGATGCGAGCTTGGATGGCTGCAGAGCAGGCTTCGTTTCGGTAGGATAGAGGATGGAAGCGAGAATAGCTTGGTAGCGGGGACCCCAAGCAACGAGTCTCGCTGACATTTTGAGTCTTTCAATCTTGGCCCTCTCCTGTCCACTGGTCAGCTTTGAGATTCCGACTTCGACTGCCATTGTGAACAGCACAATTCCTGCCAAAACCGCTCCAAGGCCAGGTCTGTATCTCTCGTAGAACCAGCCATTCTTCCTCCACTTTGGGAATCCTTTGCTCAGGAAATGGTCATACCTATCCTTCCTACCATCTCGCAAGATCTTGTATACCAGACCGAGGCGCTCGAACCGTTGTTGGGCACCAGCGACACCGGAATTTTTGTCGGGGTGAAGTTCCAAGCTCTTTTTGCGGTACGCGCGCTTAATTTCAGCCTGAGAGGCTGTACGTGGGATGGCAAGGACGTTGTAAAAGTTTGCCTTGGGGCCTTCGGACTTCTCGAGGGCGGATTGAAGTTCGAAGATTTCGTGGTCGTCTTTGTCCCAGTTAGTAGCAGCGGAGGCAGAAAGAGTAAGAACGGCGAGCAGTAGCGCAGTGGCCATCAGCAGGAAGCGGAAGGGCTTCATCGTAAGTCAAAAATGGAAACGACAGCCGTCGGTTCGATCGTGAGCGAAGGTGATGCTGGTCAGGAAACAAGAAGGAAGATTGATTGGACTTGCGGCACGACCGAGCCTAAATTTCGGAGTTGCCGACGTGGCTCGTCCGCTGTCAAAGGCCCGCACACACACACAAATCCTCCTTTCTTCTCAACGCGGGTTCACACTGCCAAGTGCAATTTCCTCGAACATGTTGGTTGCTGGCATCTAACACGTTACTGTCACGGCTTCGGCTGGCCTTGATCGATCCTCATCATAACGCTCACGGCGCTTTCATACTTGACATTCAGTCAAAGGCATATCGTGTTGCAAACAAGACGTGAGAGCAGAATGAACTTTTTCAAAGATGCGTATTTACAGTATTACTTGGCGCGAAGGCGCATAGGACTGACTCAGTGAGGCCGATGAGAGCAGCCTCAACTGCGCCCGTACCTGCGTATTCGTTGCTGAGCACTTAGAGCATAGCGGCACCAATCAAGACAGCGGAACCCATAGCAACAATACCGGCCATGGAAACTTTGCCCATGGAGCTGCTGGCAGCGTTCTTACCCGAACCGGACGAAGTGTTGCTGGCAGCCGAACCAGAAGAAGTCTTGGAGCCAGCAGCGCTGCTCTTGCTGGCAGCAAGAGCGGTCACACTAGCCTGGGAAACAGCCGAGGTGGAGCTGGGAGCAGTGCCCTCACCAACCTCGATCTGGATGTAGCTGGCAGCGACGATCTTGCCGAGACCACCGTTGGCGTTGTTGTAGTAGTCCTGAAGCTGAAGGTTCTGGATAGGAGCGTTGGCACCGGGAGTGGAAGGTGCAGTGAAGTTGTCGAACTGCTGGAAGACGAGCTGCATGTATCGGTGAGGACCGTCATTCCTAGCGGGAAGAGGAGCGCCGTAAGCGACACGAGCTGCGGAAGAGTTCCTGAGCTGACCGCTGGAAGAGTCAACAGTGAAATCGTTGCCGAGGTAGTGGCAGAAGACTTCCTCGGAGGTGTTCTTGCCAGCAACACCAGCGTCGAGGAAGGCAACGGTGAATTTCTTTCCGTTGCCGAAAACGGACGAGTTCGAAGCAGCAGGGGTCTGACCGCTGATGCGGAAAGTAGGCGCGGTCTGAACCTGAGCAACAGTGAGCCTGTCACCGAGGTTGGAGACGTCGACGTTGCCGAAAGTGACGTTGAGGACACCTTGAATGTCGAGCCAGTTGGAGGGTACTGGGACAGGGGTGAGATCAGCAGCAGGGAAGGTGAGCTGAATCTGAGCGACCTGATCGTACGAAGCAGTGTTGCTCTGGGCCGAGACCATGGAGCTCATGGCCACAAGGGCTGTGGTGAAAAGCGAAGCCTTGGCGAAAACCATCTTGAAGAGAGTGATGACGAGTAACGACTGTTTGAGAGGTCGGAAGACGAAGCAAAGATTACGGTGGAAGAGAAGAGGGAAGCGAAAGAGTAGACAAGAGGGGGATAATATGAGTCGGCTCTGGCGCACAAAGCTCACATCATTTCATGAACCCACAGCAGCGGTCCCACTCCTGTAAGCAGCCTGAACGTCGAATTAACTAGCGACAAAGCGCACGGCTACCTCAGAACAGCTCAATGCTGCGCACGACGGATACTGAGGCAGGAGGGGCGTGCCGTGATGCCGAAGCACAATCGCATTCTCACTTCCAAGGGTTGCGCACGCAAGCTCAAGCTCGAACTCGCGCAAATTGCTGATCGTCAAGCTGCAGCAAACGGAAGACTTGCCGGCTCTTGCTGCTGTCGTCCCAAACGAACGGAGGCATGACACCGAGGCAAGCCAGGAAGAAGGGAAAAAAGGGGCCCAATCGAAGTGGGCGCCTGCAGGCCAAGCAAAACAGCAGTCCGAGAAGGAAAGAAAAAGTGTTGTTCTGATGATGATTTGCGCGCCGACGCCGAAGCGCCGGAATTGCAGAGTGCAGATCATTTCTGTGGCTTGGACCCGAGAACGCAAAGCCTTGGACACTGCCGAAGTGAAGTCGAAGTAACGAGCGCAGATCGCGTCTCCTTTGTGAAACCAACACAACGCAACACAACACGGCTTCCGATTTCTTGGTCTAAGTTAACGTTATTGCGCAAGCCGAAAGATGCTCTTTCTTGCACAGACAGTCAGCATTCATCTTGGATCATGTCGGAACAAGGCAACTGAAGCGGCGGCACCGCAGCAGGCAACCTGTCCGAAAGTGATCTCGAGATCTGGCACTAAGCCAGCTAGCGTTGGTGACAGCGCAGGACTTGATGCAGCCAAGGATCAGCTGGCATGCAGTTGCTGTCTTCTATGCTTCTCTTTTGCCGAGCCATCCAAAGAAAGCGCGTCAAAATGCGGAGTTCGTTAGATTTTTGTCTGTACACAGTTCACTGAATTTTGCTCGACTACGGACGAGAAAGTGGACGGTATTGGAATACATCCGGCTATCGGCTTTCAACGTTTCCAAAGCGGACGACACTCCACTTCTACTGTGTGGGGAAGATACATGCCGTTCTTCTTGGCTTCCAACTCAAAACCCTTTTGACCACCATCCTCATCATCACAACAGCCCTTGCGCCAACATGGCAGACGATCCTGTGGACTCCCCAGGTCCAGTCGCTGGTCCTTCCACATTACCTTCCGAATCAACGAACAACAGCGGCATCCCATCACCTGAAAATCTAGCCTCCGACCCAAATGCAACCGACGCCCAAATTCCTCATCCACCACCTTTCTACCACTCTGCATCACAAGCCGCATCTTCCTCCATAGCCTCGATACGCTCGTCTCTTCATCGATTCCCGACACCGATCCTCAAAATACAACGTGTCAACCAGCTCGATGCCGAACTTCTCGACCGAGAACTTGCGGAGCTTCTACTCGATCCGGTCAAGAAGGCACTCGGCTCTATCCGATCTACTCTTCCTTCGGACCTCGAGCCTGAGCTGCTGCTTCTGCTGAAATTGGCGTTATTCAAATTCAGTATTGTCGATAGGGGTGCCTCGTACGGATCAATGCTCCAAAACCTCAAATACCGAAATGAATGGGCACACAGAGGAGCACTTCAATCCACTGCAAGAGATCAACCTTTGTCGCGGTTGCAACTCACACTTTACCCTCTTCTGACCATCGTAGCGCCCTACGTCGGGTCAAAGTGGCAGGATCATATGACATCACTCAGTTACTCTGACATGCCGAACAACGATCCGAGACGGTTACTTTGGAAGCTCACAGATGCATCCCAGCGCGTATGGTCCGCTCTAGTCCTAGCCAATTTTGCGGTATTTCTAGCAGACGGCAAATTCAGAAGCGTTGCAGATCGGGTTTTGGGCATGCGACTGACGTATGCACAGAGGACGATGAATCGCAATGTCTCGTTCGAGTTCTTGAATCGGCAACTGGTATGGCATGCATTTACCGAGTTCTTGCTCTTCTTGCTACCTTTAGTCAGACCAAAGAGGCTGTTCAGAAAACTCTTGAAGCTGCCGACACATCCGAAGCTGCTCGCGGTCGTGTGGAACTTCTTGCCTCTAGCATTAAGTCGACGTTTAGGGATCCGGCAGGACGCAGCTGGAAGAACAAGATTCAACAGGAACGAGGTTTCCGTCCCCATCGTCAAGAACATTGTTGGCGCCTCGAAAGGAAGTGCGAACGGTGCAAAGGTATCCTTAGAGGAAGCAGCTGCAAATAAGGGTCCCTACTCGCATCTTCCACCAGAAGTTTGCGCAATCTGCTACCAAAGACTTGAAACTCAAACAGGGCTAAAGCGCGATCCAACAAAGATGGGCACAGGCGGGCTCAGTATGGGCATTCCAACAAGCGATCCGCTCGATCCCAGCTCGGGACTGTTAGCGCCGAACAGGCCTCAGTCGGCGTCCCAACCGCTCAACGCAGGAACGGGATCAAGTGGGTCAGATCCGGCAAGGAATGCGGTATTGGGTGTCTCGCCAGATGGAATTGCTTATGCCGACGCCATCGTAACAACGCCGTACGAGACCGTGCCATGTAAACACGCCTACTGCTATGTCTGTATCGCAAAGCAGCTGCTGGATGAAGAGATGGAGGACGAGCTGGATGAAGAGGACGAGAAGGGTCAGAGAGGTTGGAAATGTTTGAGGTGTAATACTAGGGTCAGGGAGACAAGGAGGGCTGCAGTTGCACAACTACCAGCCGTAGACGTTGAGAGTGATGAGGAGGCAAATGATGAGAGCGAGAAGGTTGAAGCGTTGTAGAACATCATTCATACCATTGTAAGCAATACTCAGACCAATGCACTTTCAAAGGAAAGAAGCGTCTGAAGGAGGCCCAATGGCTTTTCTGCTGTGTGTTCGAATCTTCGACCTAACAAGAAATGAAATCTCCTCCACTTTGTGTAATTTGGCCGAGGTCGCGTGCGGAACTCGGTCAATTCTTTAGCCGCCCAAACTTCAATTCCGAACTTGCCACACTATAATCTTCCTTTCCTCACGTCTTACCTTCCTCGCTCCTTCACCTTCACCTTCACCTTCACCTTCACCTTCACCTTCAGTTTCACCTTCACCTTCACCTTCACCTTCACCTTCACCTTCACCTTCACCTTCACCTTCACCTTCACCTTCACCTTCACCTTCACCTTCACCTTCACCTTCACCTTCACCTTCACCTTCACCTTCACCTTCACCTTCACCTTCACCTTCACCTTCACCTTCACCTTCACCTTCACCTTCACCTTCACCTTCAGTTTCACCTTCACCTTCAGTTTCAGCATCTTATCTCGAATCGTTCCCACCCCTAGCATTTACTCATTTTAAGTCTAAGATGGTTCGCAAGATCGGTCGACGAGCACGGGAACAAACCCCACCCTCCTCATCCAACTCCACCACCGCTCCACACTCCGACCTAGCTCGAAAACTCTTCACCTCTCTCGAAGCTCTCAATGATTCTGGTCCCTTACCAGGTCTTGTAGTCTTTGATTTAGATTATACTCTTTGGCCACTTTGGGTAGACACTCACGTAGACTCTCCACTTAGACGTAGAGGTTCCGATATAAATAGAGTATACGATCGAAATGGTCAACCTTTATCATTTTTCCCACATGTACCTTCCATCTTATTCTGGCTTAAACGTAGAGGTATTCCAATTGCAGCTGCTTCAAGAACATCTGCTCCTTCAGTAGCTCGACAAGCTCTCAACGGATTATACCTTGTAGACGACTCAGACCTATTAAACCCTTCACAATCAGGAGAAGAACAAAAAGAGAAGAAACTAGTAAAAGCAAGCGACTTTTTCGATTACGAAGAAATCTATCCAGGAAGCAAAATTACTCATTTTAGAAAATTACATCAAGATTCAGGTGTAGAGTATGAAGATATGATCTTTTTCGATGATGAATATAGAAATGCTGAGGTTGGGAACAAGTTAGGAGTGCATTTTGTAGAGGTGGGTCATTCAGGTACTGATTTAGGTCTGGTAGAGAAGGCGATGCGAGAATGGAGAGCGAAGAAGGCCGCGAGAGCAAAGGCGGAGCTATAGTTCCAAATCATGTTTGAGGAAAAATCTCATAGAATGTACTTGTAGACCTTTCAGATACACATAGCAAGCAAGCAAGCTTTCACAGCAACAGCACAATTTTATGATCATGATTGCGAGCACGAATTGTCACTACAATGCCGGAGTCGTGGTAGTTTCCAGATGCTTCACTGATCACCAGAGTGCTTCAGGTTCGAAACAGCTCATTTGGCATTGGAGTTGGATCGACCTTCACTTGGTGTGGTTGGCAGCTTGCCGTTTCCGTTCCGCCGCTGACTTGGTATATGGGCTGCACCACCTGCGTAAGGTGACGGCGACGCCGTAGTCACGGCCACCGATGAAGCAGCCGAAGACGTAGACGGCTTTTGCTGGTGCAGAGACTGTGGACTTTGGTGATGCTGTCGCGACGTAGTCACATACTGGTTGCGAGAGGCTAAGTTCTGGCTGTGGCTGAAACTTTGTTGCGAGCTCCCGGTTTCCGACAACTGATCCATGCTATCCGACCGACCGCGATAGTCAGTGCCACTGTCCTCTCTCTGTCGCAAATTTCCATTCGCGCCGCGGCTGCCATTTGTTTCGCTTCGGTCTTTGATGTAAGTCACGGAACCCCCACCACTGTCGGTTCTTTGAAGCGGCGTCGGGCTGTGTCGTGTGGTCGATCTTGCTAGAATCTTTGCAATCTGTGCTCGGGATTGGTGTGAACCAACTTCTTCACTTCGACTAGACATTGTACTTGCCGATCGACCCATCGAGACGAACGAGCTGTCCGCACCACTAGCCACGCCATTACGAGTCGTGATCCTTGCCTGGTCTGTAGCGCGCGAGCCCATCGTTCCACTGCGATAAGACGACGCACCGAAGGAATCGTCCTGATTGATGCCTCGAGAATGGTCTGGCACCACCGTCGGGTTCGGCGATACTTGTCTGCTGTGGGGCATTCCTCGCATCGACCCCGTGCTGCCTCCAACACCTAGTCCATTCGACCGAATTGAGGATGCGCGTCCCAGTCCCGACGCCTGTCGCATTGATCCAGATCGATCGAGACGCGAATCGCGCCACATGACTGACACTTGGCGACTCTTGGACATGGGATCATCGCCAAAGAAGGATGACAGATCATGCAGCTGGTTGACAATGTCGCCCAGGCTGGAAGCCGGAGCCACATCATTCCTGGTGCCTCCAACGCCTGGTGCCTCGTCGAGGGCGAAAGCGACACCATCAGCTTCAGCAGCACCATCGTACGTATCGTCAACAACAAAGTTGACGTTGTTGCCGGTCGGAATGATATCGAGCGTACGTTCGCACATTTTGACTAAAGCTTGCAGGTTGATTCGTGTACGTGTAGCCATATCTTGCGGGTCCGCAACCGCCCATCCGCTTTCCTGCGGAGGGCCGAAGATGGAGGCATCGTGCACAAAGTCGCGCGATTGGCCGCTTAGAGCCATGTTGCCCCATTGCAGACTCATTCGCAGAATCTGGTTGGCAGCAGGTCCACCGTGCACGACGATGGGCTCATCGAGGACCTCGAGTGCCTGAGCCGAGAGCGGCGTGGAAAGTTGACGCAGCAAAGGCATCAGTAGCTCGGAGCCTAGGTTGCTGAAAGCGGCGTGGTTGCGCGTATCGAGCGCTTGGAAGAACATCTTGAGCACCTGCATCGCTTGCCTTCGCATCCATTCGTGTTTGTTCAGTACCACGCCCAACAGCATGACTGCCATTTCAGGTCCATGCTCGGGCAGAAAATGCGAGCGGATGCAGTTGACCGCTTGCCGAATCAAGTCATCCTTCGTTCGAAAGCGTGATCGAGATATCGAGGTCGCGACTCGCTCCAAATCGCGCATCTCCAAATGTGAGGCCGTAGTAGCGAGGTCGGCTGCCATCCCCAACACTATCTGAGTTTCTACTGCAGAAAGGACAGCGCTACTGGTATCTGCAGAGCCTTTACTCGCAACGCCGGCTGCGTCGGATCCAGTCTTCTTAGCGCCGCCCGACGCTGCTGTCGCTGTGCGGGGGTCGTTCTTGCTCGTGATGGATCCGCCTGCTGCCTTCAAGCTCTCCTCTGTGACCTGTAGGAACCACGGCAATGCTGCTACGAACAGGTAGCCGAGTCTGCATTTGTCGTCAAAGTCAATGAGGGCGGGGTCGCGACACTTGGCCAATTTGGCCATCAGACGGAAAGTCGGCGCCGATGTTTGGGACGAGCGAAGACCGCGTGAAACGAGAATGCGCAACACACCGACATCACCCTCCCATCCTTCGGGACATGTCTGCACCAGGAACGCGATCACGTCCGGCGAGCCAATGTCCAGCCTGTCCACCAAGCTCTCGAGTATGGAAGCTGACTCGGCGAATTCTGCTTCGTTGACGGTCGACAAGCATGCCAGTGTGGCCCACCATGTCTGCGCCAAAAACTCGCGGTTGAACGAGTCGCAACATTTGACGACCAAGTGGAGCGCATAAAGCACCTCGAGCGTGAAGCGATGTACTTCGGGTTTGTGGTCCGAAACGGTATCGGCGAGTCTACCAAGAATGGTAACCATCATGCTCGGCGTTACAGCTGGCTGTAATGCACGGAAGACTTGGAACGATCTGCAGGCCATATGGCGGATGGGGTTATTGGCAGCCCAAGTCAGTGCAACTGATCCCCAATCTTCGCGGAAATTGGTAAAGAAAGGCTCGATCAGCGACAAGGTATCATTTGCCGTGCTGAGCAGATTCTTGGGCATCCTTGCTTGGCTATCGTTGTCTTCGTCACTGGTCTCTGCCGACCAGTTGGCGAATGTCCTTCGCGCAAACAATCGTTCCACCTGTGCTTTTGCCGCCGTAGTCCGTTCCGGGTCAGCGGCCACGAAGGACGAACCAGACATGCTATCGTGCGATGAGATGCTGGCGCCGATCGAGATTGTGCAGCGCATCAGCTGTTCAAATAGCTCCACCACTTGAGACCGAACAAATGCGGAGCGGCTATCGATGTTCAAGAAAATAGCATGCAGAAGTGTCGGAAGGGTCGTGTCGAGCTGTTCTCTGCGCTCGTACGTCATCTCACCAACGTAGAAGAGAGCCAGCTGGCCAGTCGAAAATGCAAGCGTGGGCTCTGGCTCTGGTAACAGCTTGCTAAGGTCAGCACGGTACAAATGTCGATGGTCAGGATCCGGCATGGGAGCAGGAGAGATGCGTGGCACCTGGATCATGCGACTCGGCTCGATCATGGCGCAAAGCTGTTCGAAGATGTGTGGTCCAGCTTGCGTATGAGAGATGCACGAGACGACACGCTTCGAGTGATTGACAACTTGCTCGCTCCGGAAGTGAAGGCCTTGATCAATCAGGAAGCTGACCACCGCATCTGCACTCTGCAGGTCATCAGAGTCTGCAACGAGACTGCTCCACATCTCCTGGATCTCGAAATTGTGTTCGTCGCCGTACCGAACAGTGAGACAGAAGAGGTTGGACAGATTGAGGAAAGCCCTGTACAAGACGATCTCGGGTGGTGCAGCCGGGAAGTCTTCCACGTGCGCGTCTGCGGTATGCAAGATCAGGCCTCGCAGCCACTCGGGAAGCAGACCGAGGATAGTGGCTCTTCTTGATGCATCGACCAACGGCAGTCGGCGGGTAAACTCGCTGAGCATGGCAGTCCTGAGGCCGTCAAAGTGCAAAGCGAGATGAGCGTTGACGTCCCGCTGTGCTCGCAGATAGATTGCCGGCAGCGGACTCGACACACCAACCTCAAACTCGTCGAGCGTGCAGCTCTCGTCAAAGCGGCGACTGCAGTTGTCAAGTACCGAGAGCGCCTTGCGACGGATACTCGAGTCGGGATGTCCAAGCTTGACGAGACCAAGGCAGAAAATTGCGTGGAGTGGCATGGAAAGATCGTCCTTCTCAATCACGACTTCGGCCGTCGTCACGAATACGCTCTTCTTGCCAAGGGCACGATCGTTTTCGGTGATGCAACGGTCGACTGCATTATCAACGAGGGCTGCATTCTGGTCGTTGTAGACCAACAGCGACCGCAAAGCTTTGCGGGCTAGATCGTGGTTCTTTTCGTCGCTCGTCTGGAAAAGGCTGCTGATCCAGTGGAGCAGTGAGCTGGCCTCGAGAGATGATCCTGCCATCGGTGCAGGAGCAGGACCTCCAACCATGGAGATAGCACCTTGACAAAGCGAAGCCATGGCACAGCCTGCCTGATACGAAAGAGCCTGCGTTTCGTAATTGAGCGTCTTGACCGCCCGTTCTTTAGCCCGGTCGTCCCTCTGCTGATCAGCAGCTGCGCTCAGCAAGTTGGCCAGCTTGTTGCGCCCGTCTTCGCTGACGGTACTGTAGGAGTGCCAGTCACGGAAGATGCGGAACATGCGCAGACGAACGTCAAAAGGGAAGTGAGTATCGGCCTGTCCCCTCTTCGCGAGACCATCAAAGAAATGCTGTGTGACTCCGCAGAAATACCGACGCAGGCTGTGGAATTCCCAATCTTGACGTATCTCGCGATCAGTGAGGAAGTGGAAGGTCTCCTTGACCCATGTGTGGATGATAGCGATCACCTTCGGATTGTCGAGATGATCGAGTGCTTCCATGTGCGGGGCTGTGAGCTGGAGGACGTGCGCCAGTGCCGTGCGAAGGCGGTCCAGACGTCGATTGCGTTTCAGCCCAGTGCGAGCAACAGACCTCACCTTAAAGTCATCGGTCAACGTGCCGCTCAACGCTTGCATAGTCTCCAGCAGTGCTAAGTAGTGGTTTTCGTTGATGTTGCCCAAGGCAAAGACGACGGCATCTTGGAAGCTTTCGTTGTCCGAGGCTAGGAAAGGAACGAGCTTTTGGAACAAATCTCGCGCAGAGATCATGCGCTCGCCAGTCTCCGGTTCGCTCAATTTCCGGTGATGATTGCCGACTACACCTCCTCGCGAGCCCTCCGTCGAGGTCGTAGTTGTGCAAAGGGCAAGAACATAGAAGCGCCAGTGTTGTGCCATGAGTTGATGTTCAGCTGGGCCTGCTGTACCGGCAGCCGCGGCATCACGTAGCGATGCCATCGAAGTGGAGCTATGAAGCGATGCTGTAGCGGCTGAAGCGGCTTGAGACTTGCTCAGTGTCGCACTTGATACAGTGTGCGCCGGTGCACGATTTGAGATGTCAGCGGCATAGACAGCAACGTGGTCCATCTCAAGGACACGATTTGTGATGTAGGATCGAAAGACAGCAACCGTGGTGGGAAAGCGCTCCAAGCTCATCCGAAGAAAGAGCGGCAATGCGTGGAACCACAGCGACTGCTCAACTTCTCTCTCGCTTTCTGCGATGGTTCTCAGCGATGTGGAACGATCCGGAGACTTCCAGCGTGCCAGATGGTTGATTTGGTGCCAGCTGAGATGTGGGTCGTTGGAATCGAGGAAATCTTGGCACGGCATATCCAGCAGGTGAACGATCCGAGTTGGCTCTTCCTCTTCACCTTGAGCCCTCGCTTGCTCGGCTGCGGCTCGACGACTTGGCGAAAGAAAGGCATCGTCCAAAACTGCGATGAGACGCAGTACTTCGATCGCAAGCGATCGCAGGGGACGAGACGCAGAGCATAGCAAGAAGAGAGCATAGGCCTCGACCTCGTCCATGAGAGCCCAGGCGCTGGTGCGTTCCATTTCGAAACCTTTATGCGGGCCGTTCTGACCTTGATCGGCTTGGCTGTTCTGTACTCGGAGCTCGGCAAGCCAGATCTGCAAGAAGTCGATCCAGAGTCGGATTGCTTCCTCGATTTTGGGCATCAACAGCACTTGCTTTGCGTGGATCTCCCAGAACGCTGTGTCCATACGAAAAATCCATCGCATAAAACCCGACACAACAGCCGAGGAGCCTCCTGGTCTTTGGCTTGCGATACGTCTGAGAGCACGCGCTGACGCTCGGCTGAGATCTGGGTCGGCACTGAAATGTGCGCGGAAGAGTACGCTGAGGACGCTCGGAAAAGGGATGTTGGGACTGAGACATCGTGGCCATGACTCGAAACATGCGCGCAGAAGATCGCTGAAGGACTGGTTCTCACGCGGGTATGCGGCCATGAGCATAGCGGCACGATGGAAGCGCCATGTGTAGCCGTCGCGCTCGAGCGCTGCTCGTTCGGCAGTGGAGGCTGCAGCGTTCGGTGAAGTGCGTGCAAAGAGCTGAGTGCGTGCATCGAAGATGGTCATGTCGCTGATCTGATGATCACAAAGGAGAGCAATCTTGCAGACAAGATCATTGAACTGATTTTGCGCTTCGGCGATCTCTGTCTTGGGGAACTTGAAGCTTTCTGGAAGCTCATCACCACAACCTTCTGGAAGTGTCTCGAAGTCGAAACGATTGAAGTCCGCTCCGGCAGGGAAGGGGGGTGATTCGCCCTTGACGTGAGAATTGAGTGTGAGCAAGATGGCTCGAATGGCGATTGTCATACGCTGGCCGGTCAAGACTTCTGACTGCAGCGACAGGGTACTTCCGCCCAGTGCAGAATGGCATAAGAAGTTGAGAAGAAGCTCTCGACCGAAGTCGAAATGACGATAAAGCACGTAGTGCGCCATCATAATGAAGGGATCCGGCGACGAGTCGGACGGATTTAGGGTTCGGCGATTTGCCGGGAACCAGATGCGAAAGAAGGACTCAAGCTTCTTGTGGGTATTGGTGTGACTTTCATGGCATCGGAATGCATATGCCCAGAGCAATCTCACAGCTGCGTTGAGAACGACCGTGCGATGAACGCGATCCTTGAGCTTAGCAACGCCTGCTTCGACACAAGCGAACCAGCTTGAAGAAAGCTTTTCTTCGGGGGATACAGCTAGCAGGGTCACTTGTAGAGGATACGCAACACTCCAGTAACGGGGTTTTGTAGCCATTGCGGTCATCCTGGGCCAGATCGTGTCGATGGCTCTTGTCCATGTCGGGTGGTTGACCTCAGCGGAGGCAGTCTGCGCCACAGGAAGCATGAGATGTGCCAAAGCCTCTGCGAAGCTAGTCTTGATGCGGAAGCCGTGGCAATGAGCATAATGCCGGGCAAGGATGTTGACGAACTCTGCGCCTTCCTCGAATAGCTCCATGGGATAGATCGTAATCTTGAGGTGTCGCAAGCTCTGGATGGCGGCCACAAGCAATTCCTCCACGTTTTTGCTGGCAGGAGCTTTGGTGGATTGCTCAAGGATTTCGACGAAGCGATCGCTGATGGTGACAAAGCGTGTACGAGAAATCTCTCCGATCAGCTGGGACACGCATTCGAAGCAAGTGTCGCGAATGTGTGCGATGGAGCGGGGGAGGGCTCGATCTTTGTCTTTCTCTCGTGTACATGAGAGAAGCATTGTGAAGGTCTGTTCCTCGAATTGAGCAGCTTGTGCTTCACCCAAGGAATCTCTGGAGAGGATCTTGGCGATGACAAAGAGGGCCTTTGCAGCCAGGAAGATAGCAAAGAGCTCCCTACGGCGTGTGAGGTATACTGCAATATCGCGCGTTCCGACGGTGGAAGCAGCCACTGGAGGTGCAGCAGCTAGGTGGCGGCGGACGAGATCAGCGTCAACGTCGGCCTCTGTGGTGATGGATTTCCAGCGGAACAAACTGCGGATCACGGAAGCTGCACTTTTTCGGGAAATGTGTGCAAGCGAGTCGCACACCGAGTCGAAGAGCGCATCCTCTTCCGGGCTGAGAGCACAGAGCATGTTGGGATCATTGTCCTGAGCAGAATCGAGCGCACGCTTGACCTTTGCTGAGGCTAGCGTGATGAAACGGCTCATGAGGATGTTAAGAGCATAGTCAACCGGTGCTTGTGGGTCGGGCGTGCCAACGCCAGCAGGCAACTGACCCAAACCCTCCGCGCCGAGGCTGATAGCAAGAGCATTGGGACGTGCCGGTGCGGGACTAGCGCTCCTTGCGTTGTTGAGTGGCGGGGGTTTACGACGCGACCGCTGCGTGTTGGTCCACTGCGCATGATCTCCGCTCGAAGTATCCTCGGTCTCGTCGATGGGACGAGGTTGCCTGAGCGGAGCACTTTCTTCGCGAAGTTGACGTGCGCTGGGTTTGTGAGGGCTGCCGCCAAAATCAGAATTGTCGAAGGAAGTGGTACTCGCCATTGCTCGCGGAAGTTGAAAGGCAGCATTGTTGGTATGGCCACCTGGTGTGACGGGCATGTCGGCATAGATGCTGTCGGCAGTGTTCGGAAGCGGTGGTACGGGCGGCAAATCGGTGACGGAACCGGAATAAGGGTAGGCAGCGCTACTTGCGGAACTGCTCACGCCTCCAACAGAGTAATGAGAGTCGGAATGGTATGAGGCAGTGGGGACGTGGTGGTAGCGGGATGATCTGGAGGCGGAAGCGCTTCGAGCCGTATGCCGAGACGGGGATGAGGTATAGCTGTCGCTCCGATTGCGCGCGGAGGCAAGCGGCGCATTACGCTCAGGTGGTGAGTGGAATCCAGGTGAAGGAAAGTCTTGCTGTTGAAAGTGAGAGTTATAAGAGGCAAGCGGAGGACGAGGGGTGGACAGGCCTGAGCGATAGCCAGCTGTGAGGTCGCCGGCGTCAGAGTCAGGAGCTGGTATATCGAGACGTGGTGGATCTTTTGGAGTGGTAGGCCAATGTTGTTGCGCGATAGCTTCAGATTCGTGCTGCTGCGCTCGCATTTGGGAGCGGAGAGAGGTGAAAGAGGGACGCTTGTTTGGAAAGCTGAAGCCAGACGAGGCGGCATTCGTGGCGGAGGTAGAGCTTCCGAAGGGAGTATTGAGTGCAGACGAGGTGGTGGAAGCTTCTTGATCGGGACGAGATTGAGCGGGCAAGCGGAAGCCGAGACCACCAAAACCGCCGGCAGATGAGTCGCTGGTGGCGCTCCCCGATCTTCCATGCCATCCTAATGCTGCCCCACGGAATGGACCCGCAGGAGCGTTCGGGTATATGGGAGACTGAGTGGAAGAAGACTGGTAGCCATTGTTGTAGTCCCCATTGGACGAGGAAGGAATAGCAGTGGTCATGTTTTGAAGCTGTCGACTGGACGAAGGCGCGTTCTCATCCAATGAGGCCCTGCCACTTTGATGGTTGGAAGCGCTGCTGACAGAGCCAGCAGGTGACTGTATGCGACGAGGTGGCGCAAAGAGCTGCTTGTCGTCCAGATCCGGAATAACGACCTGCATTATGTCTAACTGTTGTTGGCGGCGGCGCAACTAAGAGATTTTCCGCAGGGTGATAGTGTGCGCTCTGCGACCAACAGACCCGTTGGTGAGCTACAACGAAAGTCCTGGTGAACACCTGAGCAGATGTGTTTATATATTGAGAAGCATCGTTGAAAAGAGTCGATATCGGACGTAGCCTTGAGGGTGTGTTCCGGGCAAAGTGTACGGTCCAGTCCAAGATCCTGAAAGAAGGTGTCGTGAATATGGTTCAAGCAAAATCGTCTAGGTCGTGAGAGAATGAGCTGAGATGCTGGCTGAGTCGTGATATATGAGGGAAGGACGGTCAGCTGTTCGGATGATGCGATGCTGATGAGTTGACTTGCTAAGAAGACAAAAGGAACACAACTGTGAACAGCGCGTGGGGGAACGGTAACAACTCTAAATTTCGCAGCACAGCAGAGCACAGCTTTGACCAGCTTAGCCGCTCTTCTTTCTGGAACGACAGCGTTGCTGCAACCCAACCGGCTCTTTCGACACTTTTTGGACCCTAGCAACACACTTTGCCCCTGTCATCAGTTTGCATAAATTGGTTTGCTGTCGATGAAGATGGCCTAACAATTCTCAATTCCGATCCCGCGTGGCGCCGGCGGTTGCGTTTCGCGGATTCACGTTTCCGATTCACCTCGGAAATCGTGTTTTTTCCTCCACTTCACCTTTTGGCTGCATGAGACCGATTCACATCTAAATTCGGTGAGACCTGCGCCCGTGACGCTTCTGAGGACGCATCTCAGCAGCGTCATTGGGTGACTCAGGTCACAGGCTCCAGCGTAAAAATTTGCTACCCGCCAGGCTCCCGTCACGCCACGCCACGTCAGCTCAGGCTTGCGTCCATATATCGCCAGCCAATCACACCTTGTATTGCAATATGAATCGTATCTACATAAAAGAAAGGCAGCAACACGAGGCTGCCAAGAGAACCCGTCCACAGCATTGAGAGAAGAGCATACTTACCGACTGTTGCGTCGCAGACGACGACAAGGCTGAGCGCGCGAGAAGAAGAACAACTGAGCATACTGAGTTGTACCTGTTCGTGCCGTGAGAAGGAGAGCAAACCAAATGAAAGAGGTACGAAGTCAGTGAGAGTCGACAGCATACACCACCACAGAATCGAGCAGAGGCAAGAGTGTCAGCGAGTCAAAGCAAAAGTCCAAAAGTATAAGATGAGCAGATCGAAGAAAGTCTAAAGTCAGCATTGAGCAACGCAAGGAGCATATAACCACATCGAATCCCATCCACTAAGTACTCACCGTCGCCTTTCAATACCTCCCAAATCCATCATGTCATCCATCCGAGCAATGCAAGACACCGATATTGCGACCGAGCAGCGTAATGTGAGGCGAAGATTGAGCGAGGTTGAGGAATCGCAAAGCCAGGTTGCACCAGAATCAGAAGTTGTTATGACAACGTCGGAGACGTTGATGGATCGGATCGCGCAAGTAAACGCGGGCAATATGAGGTCGAACGACGACGATTCATCATTGCCGATGCGGAATGGTGGCGAGCAAGGTCAACAGAGTCAAATGGGAGGAAACGAAGGAAGTCAGTATACTGCTGCTCTTGCGAACATCAGCACCAACATGGCTAACACTGGACGTCGCAGAGCAATTCCTACAGCCAATCTCCAACAACAGATCCTCGAGCTTGTGAGGATTGTCCAAAGTCTTGCCAACGACGTCCAACAAGCCCATCCATCCGCACCAGCAGAGGTCCATCCGACACTTACCTATCTCGCCCAAGTCCTGCAAGTCGAAGAAAGAGGACTTGATGTTGTCCTTGGCCGTCATGATGTTGAGCGCATAAGCGAAAGCAGGATCAACTTCGCACCCGAGAGAGCAGAAGTCAAAGGTCAGTACAAAGTCCCATTCATCCGATCCGCAGACCACCGAGAACGAAGAAGAGTCAATCCTAATACTTACGATACAAATCTTGATATCGCTACAGAGCTGATGGAGATGAAAGCCGAGCTGAGCCAACTCAAAGACCGGCTTGATGGCCTGCAAGCTCAGCTTGAAGACATCCGAAGGGATGTCGATCTTGATCGAAACGCAAGAGAAACAATGCAAAACAGGTCAGCACAACTCGGAGGGACAACTCGACCACCTCAAGGGTCGGCAGCACTCTTGCCAGCGACGAGCACCGGCGAAGGTGCTGCCCAACCCACAGCGACAGCACAGCAATACTTACCTTCATCATCGCAAGGCCGCCGTGGTGGTGGGGGTAAAAAGACCCATATGCCCCTGCATCGCGCGATCAACTCCTTTGTTCGTACAGCGATGGGCATCGAATATGGCGAAGACTTGCCTGATTACGAGAACCCAGCTCCGAACAATAGCGAGGGCAGACCATTGTTGCGCATCAATTGGGAACACCCCTTCGACGAAAGGGGTGACTCACCTGTAGCGAAACGGTTTTTGGACTCGGCGGAGCTAATGGAGGACATGGTAGCAAGTGGGCATGTATCGGACATCGGTCGTGGGACTGCTCTCCGTGTTTGCAATGAATCGATCAAGCGCATGGTCAGAACCTATCGAGACCAGCAAAGAATCCCTGCAGAAGAAAGAAAGCAAAGGAAAATCAAAAAAAGAAGAAGTCAGCGGAAGGAAAAAAGGTATAACGATCGGAAAGAAGTCTGGGAGGAGAGCCCAGACCTCAAAGACAAGTATGGTGACCATGACTTCCCGCAATTGGAAGTCATGTCGGAGGACGAGAGTGCAGGGGAGGAGGATTTACTTACTGCTAACGAAAAAGGAGCAAAGATAGTGAGGGGAGCCAAAGAAGTAGGTCGTATCGTGCGCATCGCTTGGCGGTCGGCAGAGATGGACGAGCTGATCGAGACTTTGGAGGATCGCGTCCAGACGAAGCAAGGAGACAACGCCAAACGCTTCCGCACCATCATCCGACCCGCCGCCGCCACACCACCAACCAATCCCGACGCAGAGCTGCCCCTGCCAGGCACCGTCCATCGCTGGCAGGTGGCTGACTGGTATCGAGAAACTTGTTATAATGCCTGTAGGTATGTAAAGGATACCAAGCCACCCACCGCGGGCAACTATCGAGTCAATGTCGTGCGCACGCCGGCGCAATGGGGCAAGAACCCCTCGTGGTTGTCCTGGGTGAGCAACGCCGGCTCAGGAGAGATCGAGGTCGAGTCAAGCGAGGGTCCATCGAGAGCAGAGTCAAGCTTTATTGGCGCTTTGGACCCAGCCTTGAGTGGTGCTTGATGAAGAAGGATGTGCTCGAAGGCAACATCCCGCTCCGCACCACCTCCAGCTAAGCACCGCCGCGCCCAAGCATGAATGTAAATATTGATCAACGTAGCAATCCAAAGTCCGTGTCGCAATGGTATGACTGGCCAATCAGGGCGTGCACCTGATGTCGAGCAGGCCGTCTCGAAAAGGGATGGTTTGCGTCGTCGGGAGTGATGGTGGTGAAGGAGCGGAAGAAAGAGAAAGGCTGAGTCCGAAAAAGTACTCAAGTCCCGCAACTCCGCACTGGCCACTCGCGCGCGCTGACGTGTCCTCCTCAATTTTTTTTTCCGGCCGACACGCGAAAAATTTACCCTCGGGTAAAATTCGAGTATGGTGTCAGTGTTCTGGTCCGTCGGTGTAACAACACCTCGGTCGTCGTCGCCGATGGCGAAGAATGGTTGTGCTCGCTATCAATATCACACTCGTATGATGGTAGTGGTAGACTTTTTTGCATTACTCAATGAATTGTGAGCTCAGACTGTTTCTTTTGAGTTTAAACAAGCTGAATTGACCGATTTGAGCCTCGAAGTGATCATCGACGAGCCCTGAGACACCGAACGAGCCCATCCGAGCCTCGTCGCCGCCATCACCGCACCAAACCATTCACTCTGAGTATCAATCTTTGTTAGTTTGACCGCTTTGCTCACTCTTTCGGTCTCAGCGCCGCCGAAACTCTTCGGTGTCGCCATCAGTCGTCTATACTAAGATTCTTTTCCCTCAAAGACTTCGATTGCAACTCAAAGGCTATCCTCACTATTCTCTTTTCGTTCTCTCTCATTGTATTATAGATTCACAAACTTTTTAATATCAAGAACAATCTTATTGACAATGCGAATGAAAAAAAAAGACTAAGTACAAGGATTTACGGCCTTGAGGCCGAGGAAAGAGCCGATAGCCGACTGAAAAGGGCAGACGGAGAGCTGGGCCCGAATTGCGTCGAACGGCACCACAACTTCGGGCCCTTCGTTGCCCGGCTTGGCGAAGAAGATGCCAACCTCGCCGAAGAGGTCGAGACACGGGTGGTTCCGGCCCAGCGCTTCCGCCGGCGACACCTCCTCGAGCAGCCTGAGATGGGCGAAATACATCTCCGTGCCCTCTTCCCGATCCGCGTGAAGTCGAATGTGCTTTTTGAAAAGCCAAAGCACTTGCGCCATCATCATGCGCTGCTGCGGCACCGGGACGAGCACGAAGGTGTTGCCCAAGTTAACGCTGCCGCCCTGCTTCGCCAACGAGATGCGAATCGGGTTCGGCGACCACTCTCGCACCAGGCTGTGAAAGTGTTGCGCCGTTGCACTGACTGCAACGTCGCCAGGGCCCATTGTCGGATCGAACGAAGACTTATACTTACCTTGAATGTCTCGTTGCGGTCCATTGAGCAACTCGATGAGGAGGCGCTCGCTACGCTCATCGAGCTTCTTCTTCGCCATCTTCGTTTCCGAAATCTCTCCGGTTCGCTTGTGCGAACCCTTAACAAACTTCTCGAGCTCGCTCCTCATTCCCTCGTGCAATCTCGTCCGAACCACCGCCTCAACCTGTGTGCGCATGTTAGCGGTCCGCACCAAACTTTCTTCCACTGCTCCTCCTTTGCGGTTGCACTTACGCATTTGTCCCAGAACTCCAATATAACTTTCAAAAGCATAACACGAAAAATTTTTGGCTGTGCAGAGTTTGAAATTGAAATAAGATGAATCGTCAGCGTGGGCGATAAGTTAATATCGAAGTGGGGGATGTGAGTACTTACGAGAACCATACCTTCTAATGAATTCCGGTATGTGTGTCGCTATATGACTATTGTACGACAACCATCCCGGTCCCAAAAGGTTTGCTTGATGTCGGTTGAACTTATTGATGAGCTCGTCAAGCCGTTGCACCTCTCGGTTTGTGAAGTGGCTCCGTTCCATATATTCCACAATAGCAACGAGCAACATTGCTGACTCGAAGATCTCGTCAACCGGTTTATTGCCTACCAGCACATCCCTTCTCATACTCTTCTCATTCAATGCAGGTTCGAAATGCAATTGAAGCTGACCACTGCTACCCAAAGACTGTGACCAGATTTCGATCAGACCGAAGATGAGCTGATGTCGCCAGAGAGTGAACCATTGCTGGGCGGTCGGCGTACCACCACCTCCATCTCCGATCCGTGGATCTGGTCGTTGCGCCGTCGAAGGCAGCAGTGATCCCTTGAATACCCGTTGCAATTGATCCAACTTTCCGCCCACCCTATTACACGCCTTCACAAGCAATCGATGCCAGAAACGTTTGCACAGACCGAGGTGAATTGCATGCATGTAGTCTGGCGGGCACATGACGGGCGCTGAGAAGTACGGAAGCTCATTGAGGACGCTATATCGTACACCCAGAGGCTTGTATTGCTGCTCGCCAATGCCGCCAATACACGCAAGAGATTGCACCCGGTGCGACTCGGTTCTTGGTTCGGGAGCAGCAGCATTGTCTTTGCCAAGGTCGTCGATGTCCAGCGTGCAATATGGACACGACTTTCCTTGCGTTTTCGACAAGCTGATGCCCGCAAGCTTCAACCTCGCTGGAGAGTCGGCAATGACCATGCCGAGCTTCACTTTGATCGTTCGACCTGTCATTCCGTTATCACATGGATCGATAATACATGTCAGCTTTCCGAAATCTTCTCGCTCCGTCTGTGAACAGTCTTCCTCTTGTCCGCGATTGTGCTTGAGTGACTTACCTTCTGGATGACGAGCGGTCTTGATTCTCACTCCGTCGACATGCAATCTTGCGAGCTCGTCCGTCACAAGCTTGAGGTAATGCGAAAGTTTATTCACATCTTGTTCCTTGGGCCCGGGCATCACACTGACAAGGTGAATACCGGCGCACTTTCTGTCCATCGACACTATATTCTCGGCAATGTTTTCGATTCGCATTAGTATGGCACCGCTCGAGTGCCACCCAGAGTGAGATCCCTTGAAAACACTGAACCAGTCGACGAACAGCGTGATCTTGAGATGCCCGTGGAGATGCACAAATGGGATGTGCCTCCTCTCGCAAGCTGTACCGCAGCTGTCATTCGAGCAGTCGGCTCGCCACATCTCGCCGGACCAAAGAGTGTCCCAGAATCTCTCGGTGACCGACTCTCTTCCCTGCTCAATGTCGAGCCAGCTTTGCATTGCGTCTTCAGTGCTTCGATCCTGCAAGACAGCCTCGAGGATCGTCTGCAGCGGACGATGCGAATAGACAAGCGCCGGTTTGAGTCCACTCAGCATGCCTTTTCTGCAGTTCAGACACTCGGCAACAAGAAGACTCGGATCGTTGTTCCATAGATGCAATCTTCCACAGTCTCGGCACACTGCGTAACGATTGAATGCATCTTTGATTCCTAATCGATTGCGAATGCTTGCTGGTGTGACAACGATCTTACTTGAGCTGAGGTGCTCAACATCTTGACGGTCACAGAGAAGACCGAGTCTTTGCTCTTCGGCTTCGAGGACAGGGGCGAGAATAGCCGAGGTAAAGTGAATGATAAGCGTTGCAAGGCGATCCGATACGCCTGCAAACGCTATCAGAAACAAGGCAAAGATGTGAAGCTGCTCTATCCAAGTTGGAGGAGCAGCTGTAGGTTCCGCTTCGCTGCGGTTCGGATGGACGGCGTCGGTGCTGATGTTTGCAAAGGCAGAAGCATGCTGACTGCCTTCGCTTCCTCCCGTTTGACTCTGACGACCTTGCTCACCTCCGTTTTCCATCGGAAACGATGAATCGTCGTCGTTCACCATCATATCGTCCCCGTTCATGTGAGCGAACGAGTCTGTGTCGTCGTCCGAGTCTGTCATGAGACAGTCTGATGTTGGTGCACCCTGGCTTTGCTCGTCCGAGGAACAGCTCAGGTTTCGCTCACTATCAGACTGCACAGTCGCAATGGCAGTGTTTTGCATTGGTTCGACAGATGGTTGAGCGGAAACAGATGGTATTGCAAGGTCGGACAAAGGCGGAAGAGGATGGGGCTCGATGGTTGTATATGGTGCCTGCGGCGGCATATGCATTGCCGAGATCATGTTCGATGTGCTCATCGCATTTGTTTGCGAGCTTGCTGTGGATCGCTGAAGCATTTGCGGACGCTCTATGTTGTGGTAGCGCCACCTGCGATTGGTTTGCATTGTGTAACCTCTCGCATTGCTTGAGCAATCTTCACAACGGCACAAACGAAGAGAGGCCGGCATTGTCGGTCGAAATTGGGCTGGATTGCTGTGCTTCAAAGTCGTTGATGGTGCAGAAACGAATGGTATTGAGTGATGGTGAGCTGACTACATACATGAGACCGATCTACATGAGGAAAACGATTAAAAAGCTCTAAGTCTCGATCAACAGCGTCAGCCACCATGACGCTGCTCGACGACGCTGGTCATGGAAGGTGGCTGCCGCGAGCAGGGTCAAGGCTCACCTGTGACACAAGACGCGGCTGTCGAAGCAGATCCTGACCTGCGTCAAGGCTCACCTGTGCCTCGTGACGCTGCTCAGAGACCATCAGCAGCGTCACGGCAGCGTCATGAGCAGCGTCGTCGTCGTCGTACCATGACCTGGAACAAATGACGCAGGTCTAGGACGCAGGCGTGTTAGATCAGCGTCATTGACGCAGGTCTGACGCTTCTCTCGCGCGTCAGACCTGCGTCAGGGGCGCATCTCAGGCCCAATTTAGACGTGATTCCACCGAATTCTCAACTCCGCTCTTTTCTACTTCTCGTGATCCTTTGTCCAACACCCACCATCCATTCTCTCATGGGAACGCAGCCATGAACAACCGCAAACACAAACGCGGAAAGGATGATGACCGCCATCACAGCGACACCGCTGGTGGCTCCTCAACAGCACACCAATTCAACCATCATTCCAACGGCTCCTCTTCTTCCACCTCGCACAACGACGGCACCACCACTCCGCCGCAACAAATCATCCTACAAAAGAACAAACGACCATCACTCAAAGGCAGAGCAAGCTATAGCGTGACGGCTCCAGGAACACCATGGCATGAGCTCGACCTTTCCGAAATCCCGTTTCTGCGCCATGCAGATGAAGACGCGCCTGCAAGGCGCGGTCTCATGCGCTATCGTCGTCTCTTCTTTATCTTTGGTGCTGTATTGGGTGCTGTAATTGCTTTCCTGGCCTCGAGAAACGTACAGATGGCACAGCATATGGCAACGCTACGGTCTTTGGTAGACGAGTCAATAGACGGTCTTGGTATTGACTTCCCGTCGATCGACATCGGCATGCCTAAAGAGTTTGCAGACATGGGCGAGAATCTCTTCAGCAGATCAAGAGAATGGTTCAAGAACAAAGACTTTGGTGTGGGCAGAGACTTGCATCGTGCGGGATATGCCGCCGATCATCCCGTCATCCTCATTCCCGGTATTGTCAGTACTGGCCTCGAAAGCTGGACCACCGACGAGCGTTCTTCCAGCTACTTCCGCAAACGCCTCTGGGGCACAACAACTATGATGCGCACCATCGTCTTTGAAAAAGATATGTGGGTACGTCATCTCTCGTTAGATCCAGAGACGGGTCTGGATCCTCCTGGTATTCGTGTACGCGCCGCAGAGGGTCTCGACGCAGCTAGCTTCTTCGCTGCTGGTTATTGGATTTGGAGCAAGGTCATTGAAAATCTCGCCGTTCTCGGGTACGACACCAACAACCTTTTCCTCGCCAGCTACGACTGGAGGTTAAGCTACTACAACCTCGAAGTTCGGGACCGCTACTTCACCAGACTCAAGCTTAAGATCGAGCAGAACAAGGCGCTATTCGGCAAGAAGACAGTCATCGTCGCACATTCCATGGGAAGCTCGGTATTCTTCTATTTCATGAAGTGGGTTGAGGCAGAGGGCGACTTCCATGGCAATGGCGGACCGAACTGGGTCGAGGATCATATCGAAGCTTTCACCTCTATCGCTGGCACCTTCCTTGGCGTACCCAAGGCTATGGCTGTCATGCTCTCAGGCGAGATGAGAGATACCGTCGAAGTTCCTCCTGCTGCAGCTTACCTCCTTGAAAAGTTCTTCAGTCGGCGAGAGCGTGCTAAGCTCTTCCGTACATGGGCTGGTGGTGCAAGTATGCTTATCAAGGGAGGTGAAGATGTATGGGGTAACACCACTTGGGCTCCTGATGACGAAGAGGGTGCTGAGGACACCCACGGTCACATCTACAGCTTCCGTCAACCCGGTACCGATCAGCACGATTTAGACGAGTCTACGGTCAAGACCAATCTCACTGCGACAGATGCACACAACTTCATGCTTCAACATGCACCTAGCTCGTTCCAGAAGATGCTGGCAACCAACTATTCACATGGCATCGAACGCGATTCGGAGAAGCTCAGCCAAAACAACGCAGATCACACAAAGTGGAGCAATCCCTTGGAAGCGCCCTTACCGATCGCTCCCAGCATGAAGCTTTATTGCATTTACGGTGTCGGTAAGCCTACCGAGCGTTCATACTGGTATCAGCAGGGAGAGTTTGTCACCGAGAGTGCGATTGGTGAACAGCTGGATGAACCAGGTTGCTTTGGTCAAGCGTGTCCCGATGTTTCTCATACTCCAGCACTCAACTTCCCGACCGCTAGGCTCAGCTGGATCGATCATGTTGTTCAGAAGGAGGACGCATTACCAAAGGTTCGAGCCGGATGCAAGATGGGAGATGGCGATGGAACCGTTTCGCTTCTCTCGTTAGGCGCTATGTGTGCGGAAGGCTGGAAGCATCCTCATTGGAACCCGGCCAATATCAGCGTCGTCACGCATGAACTCAAACATGAGCCGGAAGCAATGGACTTGAGAGGAGGCGAATCGACAGGTGACCACGTTGACATCCTCGGTGCAAGAGGCGTCAATGAGGCCATCCTCAAGATTGCTTCAGGTCGTGGAAGCGAAGTTGGAGATCAGTTCTTTTCGAACATTCAAAGCTTCGCGAAGAAGGTCAAGTGGGTCACCGGGACAGCAGCGGGTCCATAGATGTAGTAAGGGTTCGTCTCACTGGTCTCTTGCTCACATCTCATGATTCTGTAATCGTACCATTTGTAGAAGGCACTGCTTAATCTCAAACTCTCTCTCTCTAGAGCACAAGCATCCTGGACGTGTCGTGAAGAATCGTTGAAATAAGTGATGAAGGTAAAAGTACAAATGGTGAGACAAACTTGAGGCTGTTTTTCATTCAGTGCGTGCCGATTTGCTCGCATCACCGCCCTTGCTACCAACTTCGACAAAGTCGGTTGGTCGATCGCGTTTGTTTGCTGTTGTTCTAGGTCTAGCCTGGTTGACAGGAACACGCATGTAAGCCGAGTCTTGTTCGGTTGGCGGAGCACGATTGCTGAAGGGATTGGTCGCTTGAGAAGCCTGCTGTTGTCCCCAGGACATGGCTTGTCCGCCTGGCATCATGCCCATTTGACCCTGCATGTTATTGTTCATGCCCATACCCCCTCCACCGCCGCCTCCTCCCTGCTGTTGCATCTGCTGCATGAAAGCGAACTGTTGCATCTGCAGTTGCATTTGAAGCTGCATCCGCATTGGTGGAGGAAGTTGTGGGTTCTGCAACATCATCATGATCTGTTGAACCATCTGTGGATTGAACATCATGCCTCCTGGCATTTCACCGGTCTGAGCGTTATTGTTGCTATTGCCATTTCCACTGTCACTACCGTCACCATAAGACAGATTGTTGTCGGTTTGCGACGTTCTTTTATGCGTTTGCTCGTCCTCTTCATTGTGTGATGCACCAGGGCTCTGAGTGCGACCGCGACCGGGAGAGCCAGCGTTGCTGTTGACTTTCTCCGCAGCGGCACCCTGTTCCGCCTTCCTGGCCTCTTCTTCGATCTCCTTTTCACTTTGTTCGATGGTCTCTTTCACATACTCCTTGACTTTCTTGCGCGTCTCATCGTCTGCTTTGAGTTGCTCGAGATCGGCAATACGCTTGTCGCATTCAGCACAGATGAATTCGTGTTCTAGCAGATGTGTCTGGATACACTCCTCGCAATATTTTGTCTTGCAGCATGGTGTCACGACTGCATCCCGAAGAAGCTTCGAGCACAGCGGACAGGCTAGCGAAGTGTCGGTGGGTGCCGATTGGTAGACATCAGATTGTGTGAGGAGCTTGGTGCGAACGCGATTCTTCCGCCACGACTCCTGATCCACACGAGCAACAACATAGGTTCCATCCGCGGTTAGCATGACACCGGCGCGCTGGTCCTCCTCCGTCGGCTGTTCGACGGTCTTAAGCATCGATTTGGGAATACCTGTGGTTCGCTTGAACCGAGGCCGATTGTCAAAGTCCTTGTCATCGTTGGTAGGACAATCTTGAATCCAGTGTCCAGGCTTGCCGCATCGGAAGCAGATGTAACCTACCGGCGGTGGTCGATCGGGAACGTGTTGCGGACGTTGTGTTGTTGTTGGCCTTGGTGGGCCACCTCGACGAGCTTGGCCGGAGCGGTCGCGGTACGTGGCATGCGACATACGCTCCTGGGTTTCATCCCATTGTTCGGTGGTAGCTTGGAACATGGCTGCGATCCGATCCGCTTCGTCGCCAGTAGCAGCAGCCGAAGGATCAACAGCACCGCCTACGGCAGCGCTTGACGAAGCCTGAGCTGAAGGTGGAGCAGCATCCTTGCTGCCATCGAATCTCATCGTCATGGGCCCGCGATAGGCTTGTGCGGTGGGCTTGACGCCGGAAGCATTGGCAGTGCCAGAGAACCGACTAGCGCCCGTGGTGTCAGCTGCTCCATTGACATCGGCAACATAGTTCTGTGCAGTGCCTCGCCCTGGTTTGGATGGTGGCAATCGACGAACGATAACTTGTGTGGACCTTGGAACAAGGAAGTTGTCGTCCTTGTATTCGTCGTTGGTATCGGCATTGTAGACACCCAGATCAAAGTCAGTGCCTCGACCCATCTTGTTTTGAAGGATAATCTCACGCTTGAGGTCCCATACTGAGATGCCGGTGCCATCGAAGGTGATACGCGAAGGTTCCTTCTGCGATTTGAACTTGTAGTAGACCGAAGCAGACGCCATGATGCCGTTGACTTGCCACTGAGGATCGATCTGAGGGAGATGAAGAAGGAAGAAGAAGTAAAACGACAGACGAGCAAAGCTCTCTTTTCTTTTCAAGGGTAGGCAAGGCGAAGACAACTACCTTTCTAAGCGGGCGTGGGATGGGGAATGCTCGCTTGACAAACACCTATTAATATGATCAGTGCACGATGACTTCAAAGACACTGGATTCGCGAGACGGAACAATCAGTGAGAGAGGGGACTAAACGAATTGATCATTCACCAACATCAATTCCTAAATGTGGGCAATCCAAACCGTACAGAGCTGCGCAAGACTTTTCTCTTGCAGCAGTAACAAAGACAAGAAATGTGGAGCAGAAAACAGAAAGAACGAAACGATTTGACTGCGTACTGGATCGCTTGAAACGAATGAATGAGATCGTTGGTCCTGCGAAGTAGAGGGACTGTCCTATGCTGAGGATTCAGCTAATCGTAGCTAGCGGTGCAGATGCGAGAGCAAGAACTAAGCGCAGGCCTACGATGAATCGATAGGAGAACGGATGATGGTGGTGAGTGGAAGAGGAGAAGGAGTTGCGACATTACGATTGATGTGGAATTCAAGCTGAGCACAGACTGCCGTGATCGTTTGATTTGCTTGAGTATTTCACGGCCGGGTGCAAAGATGGCTGCGGATCTAAGGGAAAATTGAGTCAAAGTTGCTGGATCAGGGCCCAAATGCAATTTCGACGGCAAAAGAGCTGACCTCGCAGCTAACGCAGTGACCAACAGCCAATCACCTCGTGCGCCTCCATCTCTTCACCATTCTTTCATCTCTCTCACCACACTATTCGCCTTGCAACGGACCGAGAGGAAAATTTTCTCGCTTCTCCGGAACGACTTGAAGAGCACAATCAGGCTCTCCTTCCCACCACAACTTGCCGGCCCTCGCGCCTGCTGATCGGGCCGGATCGCATCCCCCTCGACCTCTCTCCCTGGTCACCTTGGGGTCGATCAATCAGGTACAAAGATACCTTTACCACTACGAGGGGAATCGGAAGCAGTCTTGTCACTGCAGTCATAAAAGTCTTACATACACCAACAACCGTGAATCGGCTGTCATGTCAAAAGCACCTCTCAAGAAGTCGGAGTGGGAGCGCCAGCTTTCTTCTATCAATGTCGCCAAAGAGTAAGTCACGAACACGATTTCACCAACACGATTTCACCTGCAGCATCAACGACAGTCGAGCGGACTTTCCAGGACTAGCAAACTCGACGTGCACTCCTCGCTCGTCTTATATGATGAGACTTGACGCAAAGTGGGAATCTCTCCTACATCTGATGAGGAAAACCATTTTACTTATGCCCACTGATTCCATCGAGCGAAAGTTGTTTTATTCAACACATGATTGCATGTCGAGTAGGCCTGGAACGTAGCTTGCTTGGTGCTGAAGACGGTCAGGTCTCTATCATCTTGACAGAATCCGACGTTCTGACAGCAATTCTTTGATTCTCGTTGATCGTAACAGTGACCTAAACCGCCTCGTCATGGACTACCTCGTCATCGAAGGTTACAAGGATGCAGCTGACTGCTTTAGCAAAGAGAGCGGCCTTAAGCCTTTTGTCGACTCGGACAGTATCCTTAATCGCATGATCATCCGAGGAGCGATTCAACGTGGTGATATTGATGATGCCATCGGTCGCGTTAATGAACTGGATCCAGAGGTAAGTCTCACATTTTCAAGCAGAATCGTCTCACCAGCAGCAGCAAATGCAGCAGCAGCCACAGCAAGCACATTGGTAACAGCCAGGACGCTTGCTCACTACAAGGTCTGCGTTCCGTGACGACTCACCCACGAAGTAACACGACTTTGGTGTCCACAATCTGGCCGCGCGGCCTATCGAATGATGACAATTTTTTTCATGCACCACGCTTAGCAACGGGCTCCAGTGGGAGTCTATGTGCGGATAAGTTTTTACACCAATTTTCATTATCTGACTCGTCGACGACACTTTGCTGCTGTTGCTCTTGCTGTTGCTGCGGCCTGATCGCTGTTTTTTGGACGTGCACCCAAGCAAGACGCTCATCCTGACACCTGCGTTCTGTCCTTCATTTCGCTGGTCTTCGTCACATATCAGATCCTGGACAACAACCCGCTCCTTTTCTTCCATCTCCAGCAGCAACGTCTAATCGAGCTCATTCGAGCAGGTCTCATCAACGAAGCTTTGGCATTCGCAGCTGAAGAGCTTGCACCTCGCGGTGAGGAGCATCCAGATCTCTTGCCTGAACTGGAACGTACGATGGCATTGCTCGCGTTCGACGTGCCCAAAGCCCCAGGTGTTGCGGCCACTGGCCCTCTGGCTGCTCCGCCTCATGTAGCTGAATTGCTTTCTCCAAGTCAACGACTCAAGACAGCCGGCGAGTTGAACGCCGCCATTCTCGCTTCGCAGAGTCAGGGTCGAGAGCCCAAGCTGCCTCAACTGATCAAGATGCTCAAGTACAGCGAAGAGCTCATGGGACCAACTGGTCCTGGCAAGTGGGAGTTCCCGCATCTCGACCTCGAAGGTGCTCTTGGCATCGGTGCAGGTGCAGCAACCATTCGTAATGGCGATAGCGAGACTGCCATCGCTACTTAGTCAAGGCCGATGTCGTGACCCCGAAGCATCGACTCATCTTCGCATCTTTTCCGCAAAACTCCGATACCCCTCTCGTTTAGTAGTCTTTCCGCGCCTATCGCACTGTATTTGTATCGTTATCGTTCATCCCCGCAAGCAAAGTCCTCTCTTTAAAACTACTGATTGTCATTTGTGAAGTCAAACGTGCTAGAGCCCGACATGAGGGAGTGAAGTCAAAAATCTAGTATTGCGAGAACGTAGTACTGTACAAAAGAGGCAGAGACTGTTGCAGAAGACGGAATGCAAGATTGTGGAAAGGACGGAAGAATGCAGGATGGGCAGCGAGAGTGCAAATCAGGCAGCAACGGGAGCCTCAATTCGATGGAATTGAGTAGGATCGTTGTTGTAAGCAAGCTCGTCCAATGCGACGACGCAGCTCTCCCTTACGACACGAGGTGCATCCATATCGTGTGCCCATTTCTTGAGTGTGTCAAGTACGAGAGTATAGTCACCAGACTTGGCATCCTTGTCCTCCTCACCCTCCTCCACAATGCCGCCGAGAGCCTCTGCTGCTTCGTGACGAACCATTTCATGCTCCTGTGAGTCGTTGAGCACTTCAATCATGCTGGGAATGGATGCCGGATGGCAGAGCTCGCCAAAGACGAAGCAGATCTCGTGCCTGAATAACGCTGAGCCATCTTTGAGGCCTTGAGCAAGAGCCAGGACGGCTTGTACTGCACCCTCACCACCGCCGTGAGCGACGTTACGGAGGGCGAACATGGCACGGTAGCGCTCGAAAAGGGAAAGCTTTGTATCGAGAAGTGCGGATCGGAAAAGTGATACCTGGGAAGCGTCGTACTGGACACCATCTGCCTGCGACTTGGCGGCTTCTTTGCTTGCGGCGGGAGTCATGGCAGGAGCAGGATCGATGGGCTTGAATGCAGACTCGACACCGCCAAGACCGCTTTGCTCTTCAGCAGCCTTTGCCTGTGCTTTGGATTCCTTGAGCGCCTTGCCCTCTGCTGAATTGTCGAAGGTGATTTTGGAGATAGCTAGCTCACATGTCTCGCGAACGCTGACATCGGAGTCGTTGCGGTATTGTTCAAGGACAGGGAGAACGCTTGGGTCAGAGATGGCACCCATGGCCTCGGCTGCTTCGTGCCTGACCATGGCATCCTGAGCGAGATCCTCGAGCACGCTCTTGAGGGTAGGAAGAGCACGGGTGTCCTCAAGTTGACCAAGGACATAGGCAAGCTCGTGCTTGAGAAGGGCAGAGTCGTCGGAGAAAGCTCTCGAGATGATGGAGATGGCACGCTGCATGTGCTCATCCGATGTTGCGGCGAGACCCTTGATGGTGAAGAGCGATCGGAAACGCTGGTCGAGTGGTGTAGATCCCGAGAAGTCGCATAGGCTCTTCTCGAGCGGGTCCATGTTGGTTGTGGCGACGGCTGCCATCTTGTTTCTAGGTCTGTGATGCGATAGATGGTTGTCGAATGAAACGAGATTCGCAATTCACTTCCACAAAGGTGTCTCGTGCAGCTGCTCCTTAATCAGATGCTGCTGCAGCTCAGCGTTGCGTGGAGTTGCAAAATCAAAAAGTTCCAAGAGAAACCTTAAAAACGGCGTCCTTCTCAAGATTTTATGGAAGCCGAATAAACGTGGATTACATAAGCGCTGGTCACAGCTACAAACAGGCACAAATGTCCAGAATTGGGCCCTGCAGCGCAAACGCCAAAAAAAAAAGTTGCGAAAGGGTCGTTGAGAAGAATTTGACCTTCCAAATTTTGCGAATTGCCTTTCTCGACAACAGCATGTCTTGAAGGCAGCTTTTCTTCTCCACCTCCGATCCATTCCTTTCTCGGTCATCTGCTCTATTCACAACCAGACCGTCTATATTCTCCTAACTGCACCTGTCCGACCGATTGAAGCACCTCCGCTTTACCTGCACACTCGAACATAAATCACGATGCCTCGAGCTAAGCGAGCTAAGGTCATCTCTTTGACCAGAACCGACAAGAAGACAAAGGAGGACAAGGCTAACCTCATCGACAAGGTCCGCGATGCAGCTCAGGAGTACCCATACGTCTGGATTCTTGGTCACCACTCAATGCGAAACAACTATCTCAAGGAAGTCCGTGATCTTTGGAAGGGAAGCAAGATCTTCTTCGGCAAGCTCAAGGTTTTGGCGCTTGCACTCGGTATGACGGAAGAGGAGGAAGTCAGAACAGGCATCAGCGGTATCAGTCAGCGTCTTTCGGGTGATGTTGGTCTCCTCTTCACAGAAAGCCCTCCCGCAGAGGTCATCGACTGGTTCAAGGACTACCAGCGCGTTGACTTTGCACGAGGCGGATCTAAAGCTACCGAAACCATTGAGCTCCCAGAAGGCCCCGTTATGGCTCGTTCCAACCCACCAGACACCCTGCCACACCCCGTCGAGCCTCAGCTTCGACAACTCGGCATGCCTACCGAATTGAGGCGCGGTATCCCCACACTTTTGCAAAACTACGTTGTCTGCAAGGAGGGTCAGACTCTCACCTCAAATCAAGCACAGATCCTCAAGCACATTCTCGTACACATGGCGGCATTCCGATTGATTCCCCTCGCATATTGGAGCGCAGCTGATGCGGAGGAAGGCAAGGGCGAGCGTGGTGTTCACCTTATGGAGCTTTCCGAACATGAGCAGCAGCTTGTAGGCAACCAGGCAGGCAAGCTCCGAGCACCAAGTGACAATGGCTGGTCCAGGGATCGCAAGAGCAACGGCGCTTCCAAGACAAGCAAAGCCAACGCCGATGACAGCGAGGACGATGAAGAAATGGAGGATGACGACGACGAGGATGACGGTCAGGATGCCGAAGATGCTGTCACAAAAGACATGATGATGCCTGCTGGCCTCTGAAAAAGGTCACTCGTCGGCATAAAGTTTCTGATCTCATACGCATTTCATACACTCTCTCTAGTGCACATTCACATTCATAGTCCCCGGTTTTCCCAGCAACGAGTCTCGGTCTTGTACTTTTTCTTACATGTTTGCTTTACTTTCAAGTTCTCCTGATACCATCTCTTTTTCCGTTCGTACCACCGTTCCTTCTTCTGATGAGAGATCTTGTGAAACCTGCTCTCTTGAAGGCTCTTCTATGCCTCAGCAACCCGGTCGTTGTCGCTATTGAATTAAAGCCAGACCGACGATACCCCGCAAATAATTTTATCTGTCTGTAAAAAGGCATAGTCTAACACTCCCGTAAAAAGCCCTCGCCACGTCTCTGCAGGACGGTGCAAGCAGTACCCTCCAGTATCCTGCTCCATCACAGCCAGCATGAACAGTAGAGGTCAGTACCAGCGAAGAGCCTGTAATATCTCATGGCAGTGAAGGAGGCGAGGCGGAAGTTGCAGCTGAGAGTGATGTGTCAAAAAAAAGGCGTCACTATCACAGGAATTCAAACGGGAGCACGAAGCATAAAGCACGCAAATGCCTCCACTTTCCATCAACCGCGTCAACCCGATGCAGGAGGTTGCGACCAACATCAACCGACCGTCACAATCTATCTTCATCAAGACACTCCAAGCTAGCACGCTAGGCTGCTTCAAGGGCCTGCGCCAAGTCACAGCGACGAACTCTCTTCGGTGGATCGAATAGCTTGTCACCATGCTCTAGACCTAGGTCCGTCACTTTCTCACACAGCAAGCGACTGCACAGCTGACCTGCTACCACCATCCCTGGAGTGGGCGAAGGCGTGACACGCCCTGAAGGAGACAAATACGGAGGTGAAGCTAAAGGTTCGTCGAGTGCATCAAGCTGCTCGGTAGCCTCATGCTGGACGATCCTTTAAAGAACCAATTTTGAGGCTCTTGAGTGCGGCCTGCTCTCTCTTCGTGGGCACTGCCGGAACCTTCACGGGCCGTCGAGCAGGCAACGGCACGGGTCAGAATTATCCCCAGGATCACTGTGATGAGCTCGTGTGTTGCTCATCTGCGACCTTTGCTCGGTCTCTGCAGAACGGCAAGATGACAGTTCCCACCAGCCAGGAACGCCGCTCTCAGATCGAGTCGCTGCCGCCTGAGCTCCTCTTCTACTTGTCACGTTCCCTTGACCTAGCCGGACTCATCGTGCTCAGTACAGCCACTAGTCGGACTTTGCGGACGATTTTCCAGCAATTCGACCGAGAGCTTCTGTTTCTCGAACCGCCGCACAGGCTGAACCTGGCAGAATGGAGGGATGCCGCTCGTCAGATCGATAGCTACCGCTTCAAGCCTGAGCATGGCACGCCCATCAAGTCGAGTCGGAGTGCCAACAGTGGAAAGGCAGATAGTCCATTCAAAGATGCGATCGACCTATCCAAAGCCATGCACGAGCTGACACGCGACGAAAGCTTGATCGATTTGGATCTCTTTCAATCTGTGCTCGAGTTCTTGTCTCGAGGGAAACTGCGACGGTGGTCGATTGGCGCTGGCGGTCAACAAGACTTTGGGAACACAGCGTTGACTGCTGTCAATCAAATCCACACCTTGCACTTGACAGGCTGGCATGGTATTGCGGGCACCTTCTTGATACAACAGCTGCGTTTGCAGCCATCGCTACGAGAAGTAAACACCATCATAAAGACCGAGAGGGCGGACACTCGAATTTGGCAACACGCCGCGGCAGAAGACCAAGCCCTCCGACCGCGAAATAGAACCACAGATCGAGACTGGCTCGATTCAGGACGCCAAGACATCCGGCTATCCTTTCATCGATCTGGACCACGACCAGGTGATACGATCGCATCGATACCTGTGGACCCCACTAGCAACGAATGTGCACCCATGCTGGGATTTGAGCGCTGCACAAGCACACAAATCGTTGTACAGGTGGGAAAGAGGCGACCTCGTCGTGAAGGCCAGGCCTATCTGCGCGGTGAAGGGCTGCAAATGGGGTATCAAGGGTATTGCATCGATGTCGTGATCACGGGTCCGGATATAGGTCGACTTGCAGCGGGTGACCCAAAAAATGATTCTAAAGTCCGTCCGGATTTCGACGGATGCAGCGACACCGGAACTGAGACTAATTTGGCTCCAGAAGATACCGCCAGAGGAGGGCCAGGCGTGGCCGATAGACAAGGTGGGGCCGATACATTTGCAGGTGCATACAGTCAAGACGTGGTAGAGACAACTGGAATTAGGAGGCTGCACGTCATTTTACAAGGTAGAGAGGAAATCGGTGTTGAAGCAGAGGATCGAAAACAGAACGAAGAGATGTTTGAGAGAAGCATCGTCACCTGTAATCATTGCAAGAAGCGCATCAAGTTCTAGCTCGTTGCCATCGCTTAGGCTTTCGCATGAATAAACTTTGTCTTGTTGCCAATTCTATCGTTCAAATATATATGATAAATACAGGGTTGCATGTTGCAGGATCCGAGTGCTTTTGAATATCCGATTTGAGGCTTGATAAGCTTAATTAGTGACTTGCTGGTGTCACTTACATACATTGAGTTGGCTCTGTAGCTGTGTGGGTCCGCAGCCGCTCAGCAACGTGATAGAAACGGGTCTTGCTCATGTGAGAGCCTTGTGTTGATACCAGGAGTGGTGTCGCTCGAATATGTCGCTCCCACAGTGGCGTCCCGGATACCGTATGTGTGTGATTTCCGCTCCGCATAGCCTATAGTGTCGGGGTTAACGATCGGCTTGCTTCGGCTTTGCCGAGTCGGGCGTGTTCCCGTCCTCTTCACATTGTCATCATTGAAGACATCAGACATTCACGGTTCTCGAACAGTTTCGACTGTAGCAAAGAGCTTCTTCTAGCACGAAGAGCTTGCTGCACAGTCAAGCTCACCGAGTTGCTTTGCAGACAGACTTGATATGGCAGTGTGAGACGCTATAAGGGCATGACGTCGCCACGCGTTGATTTCAGGAGACGTTCTGGTGTCGTACTTTGATTCGCATCATTCAGCAACGTCTTCGATCCTCTTATCAGAGGTGTCTGATTGGACGCCGTCGATGAAGGTTCTCAAAGCTACACCTTGAAGTAATCGGTCGAAGCACGGTGCTGTTGATAATAGAAAGTACGGCATTGAAGGTTGCCGCCGACAGGAACAGTTCATAGCGGATGCGAAAAGTGACAGCTACGGAATTCGGACCGGCGCGCTAAAGGGTCGCGTTCGGATCGTGTCGAGATGGCGCTAACTCAGCAGGAAAACCCGAGTGCTAAAATGGGAAGCAATCTCTTGTACGTACTTGTGCCAGTCGGGTTCTCCGAGCTACACTCATCCAATTGACAGCTATCAACCGGATCCGAGTGCGAGTCCAAAAGATCGGAAGCATGCTTGCCAAGTGATGTAACTAGAGAAAGATGCGCCGCGGCAGGTGAAACTTAGCGACGAACACAACGCGAATTCGAAATCACGTCGAGACCCTTAATCGAAGACTCTCGGCGAAAATAAACTTCATGCGATTGGTGTTGTTCTGATCTTCATTGGCGCCATCGTGAAAGCGGCGCACACTGGCAGCTGACTGCTTGTCCTCATCACATGTCCTCTCCCTCCCTGCTCGGCTGCTGTTCTTGCTGCGACCTAGGTGACCCCCAACAATCCTGCAACTTTCAGCCGGGTTTTCTCCACAGGAGAGTCGACCCCGTATCTGCCACGTTCAGACCCACAAGAAGATCGATGTGACCCGTCTCCAGTGTTTCTCGCTCAATATCGCAGATTTGGCTACGACTGCTTGAGGGATCAAGTGAGCCTGAAGTGGGTATAGCTACAGGTAGCGTGAGTTCGTCTCGGCTGGGTTAGAAGGATGATGGGCAGTGCTGCGGAACGAGGACAACGGAGATACGTGGAGAGTCCATTGTTTGTAGGGACAGGAAGTCCCGCTGCGGGACATGCATCGGTAGCGATGCAGGTCTAGTGCTTCGGTTGGCGATACAAAGATGGCCCAGATTCTTCATAAACTAGTGACCTTGTCGACTAACTTTACTGTAAGGCTCCGCGGCCATCACGATGCTCTGATGACATCTTTAAACGATCTTGTCCGTGTTCCGAAAAGTCTCGGACCATGCATGAGGAACAGTCACTAGGGCGCATGACCCAGACATGTCTTTGTGACATCCCCCGATCCGTTGGAAGAAGAGCAGAACTCATTTAGGTTGAACGACCGCGCGGTGACAAGTTTGCCAAGCCGGCATAAATGCAAATCATGGTGCCGCTTATACGAAATGAAACCCAGGGATCACGATACTCGGAAGTGTAACTCAACCGAATCGCCCTCCTGATGATCAACAACAACAGGAGCGTATCTCTCAGGTCTCGAATCTGTGGAAGTTGCAAATCTGTCCCACGCTAGTGCTTAACGAGGTCCGTTGCTTCGTTTTTGTTTTTGACGTGAATTTTACCGCCATTTTTTCCTAACGTTTTTGGTATACAATACGTTAACAATTATAATAAAGAAAATCTGCTCGCAGCAGCAACTCGTCGAGACGACGACCGTCGTCGAACCTACTATCCTGAAGCTGCGAGCCTGTCTCAAACAGATCTGCAATAGTCGCTCCGGGCTCTGGAAGCACGAGATCGAACCGTCTTCCTTTGGCAGTCTCGGTGTCGAAGCATCAGAGTCAGCCGTGTTTTTCGTCGAGACCGGCGAATTTCCAGAACCGTTTGCAAGTCCGCGCATGATGATGTTCTGCAGGTTCGAGGATTGTGGGGATTTTGCATTTTCACGGGCCTGCCTTGGCGGACAGGGCCCGCGCCATTTCTGCGGGAAGAGCGAGTGACATTTTTCTATTCTTCATCTTCTTTCTCTTGACTTGCTGCTGCTGCACGCTGCTGCCTCATTCGCTGTATTGCATCGACAATCGAAAGACGGCAACATCTGCAGTGAGCCAGGTATCCATGTCCAGACGAACGAGATTGCTGGCACAGACGCGACAAAGGACAAGAACTTCATTCGCAGGGGCACGCTGTAGGAAGAACTAAAACTCGACTTTTCGGCTTAAAGTCCGATTTGCAGGCACTTTCCGTGGAAGCCTGCCCAGACAGTGGAACAGCAGGAGCGTGAGAAATGTGGCTGCAAAGGGCACCGCAAGCGTGTGAAATCCGCTGCACGTTGCTCCCTCTTTCGGCAGTGCCGAAGAGTGACTGATTGAACAGTCCATCACGAATTGCTTCGAAAAAGCTGTACAGCATCGTGTTCCCTGTTGTAGCTGCCGCCATATTTGCTTGACTGTTATTTGTTCTTTTGAGGTCAGAAGTGGCGGTTGTTCGACGGTGGAGATCGCTCGCAGTCGGAAGGAGGTCTCGACGCTGTTTTATCAGGGTCGCGAAACTCTCGGCTAGAGAGCGACTGCTCGTGGACTTGATGACTGCATCTCATGCTTTGACTTGGATCTAGGCTATTCTCTACGCCGTTGCGGTGCAACAGAGGCATCTTGTCACAAGTCATAGAGCGTTCTCTCGGCTGAGAGGAGCGAATAGAGCGCGTATGTCAGGATTCCTTCCTTCCTCTGCTCAAGTAACCGCCTCTCCTTTACGCAACTGAACGCCTGCATCCGGTATCGGATGTGCCGGCTGGGCGGCTGAGCCAAACTAAGCATCACTCTGCTGATCTTTCGCTTTGGTTTCGATATTGTCTAGCATGGTAGAATAGCTCCTGATGCTGCTTCTGTGCTTCTGCACCGTAGACGCTTACGAGCTGAAGTTGAACCCTGTCTGCAAGTGCGAAACCGTGGTGATTGTGTACCGCCAAGTCAGAAACGCACAGATTATCCGCCTTAGCTTCGGTCGACTTTCAGGGTGTAATTTCGCCTTTGTCGCCGGTCTCTTTCTTTCCACTGCCTTGATTGAATGTTCTGGCGCTCGTGCCTCTTCGTCCTCACGCCGGTCGTCCAAGCCAACTTCCCTCCTTCCTCACATCTCTCACGACACCAACGTCAGATGCAGCACAGCATCTACGCCAACTTTCAGGGTTGAAAGCTTAGCGCCAGCTTTCGTTTCAGTTGCTGCATTCCTCTCGACCTGCTTTGCTTCCTCCTCCACTCCCGCTCACAGTGGATCAGGCTCGGTCATTTCTTCCCTCTCACACCTTCATCCGCTCCGTCATACCGCTTCTTTGTCTTTTCTCGTGCCTCGATTCTACACTCTGGCTTCATCCACCTACGCCGACTTTCTAGCCTAGAGCAGCGCCCCGGCTTCGACGGAAACCTCTTTCGCACCCTGGACAACAAGCTGCATCTAGGTTCCCACGCAGCCTAGCACTGACAGACTCACTGCCACAACCGTCTCACAGACACCACGCCCACCTTATTAGAGCTTCAGTAGAGACCGACATCTGCTTGTCACCGTCCCTGCATAGCTGGGCTTCCGGTCTAGCCCTTCGCTTATCGGCATCTTTTGCGGCAACGTCACCCTTCCTTTCGTCTTCAGTTTCTTTCTTCCTGGGTCGTCCGCTCTGCATTGGTTGCTGCAGCTTTGTCGCCTTGTCACTCCGGATCTCACCCATGTCTGTCTCTCCTTGATCCGATCTGATCTGCGTCCCACTCTATCGACCAACGTCCATCTTCACCCATTTCGTCGTACCTTACAACGATACTCGTCCAGACCAGAACTGGCAGCGCATCTAGCTGGCAACGCTCGGCCAACATTTGCTTTGTCTTCGGCCCCACCCGACTACCCGACACGAAGCTTAAGCACCCGCCCAGACCTCTTCGTCAAACACCCCATCACCGGCCCAGCTGAGGTCCTGTGAAGGTACCTGAAGGAGCTCTTAGGCATTTCCATTGCTTATAAGACGGGCCTTCGTCTTACTGCGATCTCCATCCTGTCATCTCTCGACCTCACAGCTATATTTGTGCGCTAGCATTATCTCTTACCACCACTACTCCACCACACTCTCCTCGACTTCAAATCAGAACCACTACGGAGCTTCCGCTATAAAGCTGTTGTTTGCTGCGCTGCTCGACTTTCGCCTCGCCCAACCTTTCAACTCCTCATCACACATCAACGACAGAAGAAGGCACTCATGCTATCGAGTATGCCATTTGGTAGACAAGAAGACGGTCGACGAGATTTCGATGACATTAGGCGTCATTCCCTCCCAGCTCCGACTTTGTCTGCACAGCTGCTCCAAGCACACCAGCTCTTCGCGACGAGCATTCCGTCCGTAATGGCCTTCAACGACGCATCCCAGCCCAACATGTCCAACAATGCATATCAACCACGCGGGTCCATGCCAAGCGGTGAGGGCTCGCCGCTCGCCTTCTTAGGTTCAGACCTCCAGTCGCAACACGATGCCCACTTGCCAACGCAGTCCCATCAGCATGACTTCACTCAATACCATCGTCAAGACATTGCGCAAGCAGGAATGTCGCAGCAACCCAATCTGTGGTCCTCGGCCCACAATGGATCGTCAAGTTCCATGCAGTCTCAGGCTTCCATGAGCAGCCATGGTCTGCAAGGAAGCATCTTCTCCACGAATCAAACGGGGTCCTCATCGTCTTCAAATAATTTCACTGCACAGTCCTTTGACTTCAGTTGTCTTCCGTCATTACCAGACTCCTCTCAAGATTCACAGAGCTATTATGCGCACTACCTTGACAGCTCGGCGTCGGGTCGCAACGCCCACCAGGTCGACCCTTCCCTGTTTCCTGCCTTTGCGCCTTCAACCCAGACACAAAACAACATGGATGCCTTGAATGCTTTCGCTTCGTGTATGCAGGCTTCATCCCTTCCTTTGCCTGCTTCCGACTTTGGCGACACGGCCAACTCCACGGTGAGCTCGCCAGAATCGGAGGACTACAGTGTCGATTCAAGCGACAAGAAGAAGTCTGCCCGTCGCCAGGGTGTGACCTGCGACCAGTGCCGCACCAAACATCTCCGATGTGATCTTGACGATCGCCGCGCCGAGGCTGCGCGCAGCTCTTCCCCAGAAACCGCCGAGACAGCCTTGCTCGAGATGCAAAGAAGTACTAGCACCGGAACGGCCGTCCACCACATTCGCTGCACACGCTGCGAAGACAAGGGCTTTGTTTGCACCAAGACGCATGCGCCTCCCTCTCGCAGATATCCTCGACCGAGCCGATCAGGCAAGCGCATCGAGCAGGCCCGTCAGCTCCACGGCGCTTCGAGTAGCGACACAGCCGTTTCAAAGTCCACCGTCGATCGCATCAATGCTTCCACTATCTTGATTCGTGCTTTGACCGAGCTTAGAGGCGCCGAGGTGCGAATCACGGATCGTGTCATGGCTGGGTCTTTATCAATTCAACTGCTCAATTGCTTCTTCGCTGTGTGCCACATGCAGGCACCTGTAATCGACTTCGGACAATTCAGCAAGACCTTCAACCTGTCCAATGGTGATCCGCGCAAGATGTCCATTATGTCCAATGGCGGATCTGAAGCTGAAGGCTTGCCATCTCACATCCCTGAAGTCCGAGGCCTCACTTCGCTCACTTGGCCTGGCTCCAAAGAAAGTAAGATCGGCACTCCAGGATCCACTGAGACCATCCTCGCCGTGCTTCATGCTTGGGCTGCCCATTACACCGACGCTCCTATCGCCTTTGGCCCCGACTTTAAAGACATTGACACAAGCGAGAACCGCCTTCTCGAGGTGGACGACAACGGCGTTGTTCAGTCGACTTCCTTGTTCGATGGCCGAGATGTAGACGGTAGCAAGCCGAATCTCAAACGTCCCAAGCGTAAGCAGGGTGTTGCCTGCGATACCTGTCGACTACGTAGAGTCAGATGCGATATCACGGAAAGGCCTGACGGTCTTGGCTGCAGCCGATGTGAAGACAAGCGCATCAAGTGTACCGACACCTACATTCAGGCAAAGCGTGCAAAGCTTGCGGCAAAGGGAGAGAAAGCATCCAAGGGCGAGAGCGAGGTGACCTCCGAAGGGCCTTCTGCATCCCCCGACGCCGCCACACCAGAGGCAAACCGCTTGAGTCCTCGTGGCTGGATCTCATCGCGAAGCGAGGGGCTCATGCGCTCGTACCGTCCCGGTGATATTGAGCACAATCTTCGTCGCGGCAAGGCGCGAAAAGCTTTCTGTCATGCCCTTCTCAACCACGCCCTCTCCCTCGTGCACAAGTACGACATCCTCAAGAAGCCGAGCGTCGAGAGTCTGCAGATTCTATGTTTGCTGGCGCCTTTGCTTGACAACGTCGATGGGGTTCAGGCGCACTTCTTTGCCGACACGGCTTGTGAACATGCAGACAAGCTTGGCATGTCGACGAAGCTTGTCGTCGACGAGACCGACCGACACGCCGTCGAGCACATGCTCAGCACCATGCAATCTCACCGCATCTTCCTAACCACCTGGTGTCGGGACTCGATCGCATCAGGTCTCAATCGACGCAAGCCTTTCTTTAAGGAGGATCGTGCGATTGAGGTGGTCGGCCATGCTTCGTTCCGCAAAGATGCCGTCTCAGTCGAGTCTCCTCGACAGGGTGAAGTGGTGCTTTCGGGAGAGATGGGCCTCACCTTCGTGATCATGACCATGGTGCAGATTGGAGCACTGTCACGATTCGTAGCGACTCATGTTGATGCTGCAGAAGGTTTCAAGCCGTCGATCCCCCCATGGCAGCGACCTTCTGGTACTTCGATGGCGCCCATCCCGCGCGCGGCGAGGTTCTCGTCCAGGCCATCGCTGGCCGAGGTCCGAAAGCTCGAGCGGGCATGCGGTGCGGTCTGGAACAGCCTCGACTCACTGATGCTCTTTTTCGACCGTTGCGCTTCCAAAGCTTGGTCTACCATGAACAGTCTCCAGCCATTCCGTCCCTTGGGTTGGATTGCAAGCACCAAATTGTGCGGCTCGCTCCTCTATCTCGCTCTGTTCCGTGCGCTGGGAGAGCGTCATCGCGCCAACGCCGCTTTCATGGCGACATTGAATCACTCTCTTGGTGGTCAGAGCGCCATGTCGGAAGAAGACAAGGTTGTTGCAGCTGCGCTGAAGGCTCTATTCGACAAGAGCATGCAGCGATCCATCGTCTCTTGCAGGAAGACAGCTCGTCTCATTGGGATCCTCCTTCCACTGGGTATCTTGCAAACTGGAGGACCTATCCTGAAGCAAATCTTCCCTGTCGCGCAGTTCCTTGCCAAGATTCCCAGCGTCTCGGACGAGCAGCTCGCCAGCCGTATGAACGGCCGACCAGCGTCTGCAGGAAGCTCTTCCACTTCTGCCGCTTCGCCAGATGCAGCGAGCTTCATCGATCCTCAGACACTGCAGCAGCAGAATTTCGTCGAGCAATTTGTCTCGCAAGAAGCGAGGCGCGAAAGTGTCAACGAATCGCAGGTGTCTCATCAAGGGAAGGGAGACTCGGGCACAGCATACCTTGATGTTCTGCGCCAGCTTGAAGGCATGCATCAACTCAACCTGGGTCCATACACGCACAGCTCCAAGAAGCGCGAAGTCGAGTTCCTCGTCGAAGGCCTGTCGCAGCTAGGCTATGCTTGGGATACCATGGACCGCGAGATTGGAGTGATTCAGGATTTGCTTCAAGCTTCGAACCTCGCTTCTGCAGGTCAGTAGGCTTTCTGCAATGGCATCCACATACACTTCCTACTCATGCGCACACGGAAGATTCACTCTTTACCCATTTCGATTCAATCTTCATCACTTGTCCCCTCTCCAATTGCCACTCCATCGCTTTGCATCTGCTCCCCCAACTCATGGACGCACCTCAACATACTCTCTATCTGTAGCTTTCTCTAATCTGTCATGTACCTTAATTGAACTTCTATCTTGCCAGTACAAAGACAGGATGTGATGCTTAACATCCTCCCTATACTGCCGGCGGCCTGTGCTCGTAAGCTGTTGTGATGAAATTCAAGCGGTAGTAGACATCTATGCGCGAGACTTACACAGGGCATTGATTACAGTCATGGCTTTTGATTAAGGATGTGTTTTACATGAGAAATAGGGGTGATAACCCTCGAGCGTCTACGTGACGTCTTGCTGTTTGAAGGATCCTTTGCAACCAGGGATAACCGTACCATTAGGCGGTCTGGAAAGCCTCACTAGCCTTAGCCTTAGCACGACGGTCCTCGACCGAGACAGCTTCAGACGTCGCTGTTGCTGAGGGTGTAGCTGAGCTGTGAGGAGCCATAGTCTTGTCCTCGAAGCTTCCCATACCGCGGAGACCCCATCGACCAAGCATAGCTTTATCTTCATCCCAAGACGAGGTTGGGGTGGTAAGCATCCTCTCACCAGTAAAGATGGCGTTGGCACCGGCAAGGAAAGCCATGGCTTGCTCAGATTCGGTAAAGAGGTGACGGCCAGCAGCGAGGCGGATGATGGAACCAGGGAGTACGATACGGGCGGTAGCGACGGTGCGGAGCATGTCCTGGAAGGAAATAGGCTTGTTGTCCTCCATTGGCGTACCAGGAATGGCCACGAGCGCATTGACGGGGAAGCTCTCGGGATGCTCAGGAAGAGTGCTCATCTCCCAGATGAGACCGACGCGATCTTCGTGCTCCTCTCCAAGACCAAGGATACCGCCCGAGCAGACCGAGATACCAGCCTCACGAACGTTAGCAATGGTACCGATGCGGTCATCGTAGCTTCGGGTGGTGACGACCTTGCCGTAATATTCTCGCGAAGTGTCGAGGTTGTGGTTGTAAGCAGTGAGACCGGCCTCCTTGAGTTGCTTTGCCTGTTCAGGAGTCAACATGCCGAGAGTGGTGCAGACTTCCATTCCCATGCCACGGATCTCACGGACCATGTCAAGGATACGGTTAAATCCACGCTTGCGACCGCCGACCTCTCTCCAAGCGGCACCCATGCAGAAACGTGTGCTTCCGTTGGCCTTGGCTTTACGTGCTTCTGTGAGAACAGTCTCGAGGTCTTCGAGCTTGGAGGCGTTGGAAGGAGTTTCGTACTTGCTGGACTGCGAGCAGTATCCGCAGTCTTCGGAACAGCCGCCTTCCTTGATGTTCATGAGTGTACATAGCTGGACGCGGTTGACGGGGTGATGCATACGGTGGACATTGGCGGAACGGAAGACGAGTTCGAGAAGGGGAGAGTCGTAGATCTGCTGTACCTCTTTTCGAGACCAGTTGTGTCGAATAGCGCCCTCAGTAGCAGGCAAAGCGGAGGAGGTTGCGGGTGCGGGAGAAACTGCTGCGGAGATGGAGGATGATGAAGCGATGCCATTGGCAGCTGGGTCGTTAGGGTCGACGGCGGTAGCACGTCCACGTCGAGAAGCAGGAGCCGGTCGCGAAGAAATAACAGGTTGAGCGCACTGACGAGCCGAGGCATTGACCAGGCCCGCCACAGGTCGACCAAGCTGACTTGAAGCTGTCTGTCGAAGAAGCGACATTGTATGTGTATGTGCTGCGAGTCGTCGCGAAGGATGGCTGCAAGGATGGTGGACGGTGATGGAGGAAGATAGACAAGAAGAAGGAAAGGGGATGCAAATTGCCAAAATGTGATAGCCGTGTTGAGCTCTGCTTGATCGATGTGACTGGTTAGCGGTGTTTGATAGGCGGTCGCTGTTGGAAGATTGACATCCGGCTAAAGAGACTCGTTCTTCGCCTCTCTGCTTTTGAACGCGTTTTTGAGTGTGGTCTGTGTGTGGAAATTTCCCCATTTGCCGGCTACAGTATCGCTTGTAGCTGCTGCTGTCTCTTTCCACCAGAATTGCTCGCATTTCCAACCACATTTCAGACATCTCTTCACGCAGTCCATGTGCGAGACCTCATCTTCACTTTGAAGTTGCGTTCGACAAACAAGCTTCTATAGCAATCAGAAGCTGAATCACTCGAATGACTTCGTCGTCGAATCGAAGACAGAGGCGGTGATAGCAGTGCTTGCTTGAGTCAGTGTGTTAATCGAATCGACAGGGTCTTCGGCTTTGATGGGGCATGAGCGATAACGGGCGCATGTCGCTTTCTTCACTTGCTCGTCCTAACGTTACCGCCTCTACTGTATCTGCCCCAAAATCTGAAAACATCTGCGTCTCGCTTGTTCTAAAATGCGATTTATGACAGAGTGTTATGCCGTCCCTATCGACATTTAGCGCAACTAGTCTCGCACGAGAATCTCGAGAATGTGGACTCAAGCAAAGATTTCGAATTCGTTGGCAGATTTCCCTTTCTCCATTCGGAGATGGGGCACATCACCACTGTTCGCGAACGCCATCAATGACAACACTCGCTTGAATTGAAAAAATGTCTAAAGGTCTGGTCCCCTGCATCAGTTTTTTCAGCCACGAGCGACCCTGCCTTTGAAAATTTACTCTCTGATCCACAATTTTCTGCCTGAATGCCCACATTTTAGCCAAAATTTGGACGGTGGCTGAGCAGCCCAACGACACATCCTCTTTTGCGAGCGAGCGTAAAACACATCCATCCTTACACTTCCTTCTGCCTTCTCAACCACAACAACCTTTTCCTCCTTTCAGGAAGCTTCTTTCTCATCACAGTTGCTTCTACTTTCTCTCAACTTTCTACCCTTCAAGTCATCAACAAAATGTCTTACGGCGGTTACAACGGCGGCTCCGGTCGTGGTGGCTTCGGCGGTGGTCGAGGCGGCTACAGTGGCGGCCGCGATGGTGGCTCCAGCAGCTACGGCAATGGCGGAGGATACGGTGGTGGCAGCTCTTACGGTGGTGGTAGCTCTTACGGTAACGGTGGAGGCGGATACGGTGGAGGCTACGGTGGTGGCTACGGCGGCGGAGACCGCATGAGCAACCTCGGTAGCAACCTCGGTGCCGTCGACTGGAACACCGTCGACCTCGTTCCTTTCGAGAAGAACTTCTACATCGAAGACCCTCGTGTCGCCAACCGCAGCGAGCGCGAGGTCCAGGAATACCGCGCCTCCAAGCAGATGACCATCCAGGGCCAGAACGTCCCTAAGCCTGTTACCTCTTTCGACGAGGCTGGCTTCCCCGACTACATTCTCTCCGAAATCAAGAAGATGGGCTTCAGCGATCCTTCGGCCATTCAGTCTCAGGCATGGCCTATGGCCCTTAGCGGTCGTGACCTTGTCGCCATCGCTGAGACCGGTTCCGGTAAGACCATTGGTTTCGCTCTTCCCGCCATGGTCCACATCAACGCTCAGCCTCTCCTCAAGCCCGGTGACGGCCCTATTGCCCTCATCCTTGCTCCCACTCGTGAGCTTGCCAACCAGATTCAGGTCGAGTGCAACCGCTTCGGTGGCTCCAGCCGTCTCCGCACTTGCGCTGTCTACGGTGGTGTGCCTAAGGGTCCTCAGATCCGTGACCTCCAGCGAGGTGCCGAGATCTGCATTGCTACCCCTGGTCGTCTCATCGACATGGTGGACGCCGGCAAGACCAACCTTCGTCGCGTCACCTACCTCGTCATGGACGAGGCTGATCGCATGCTTGACATGGGTTTCGAGCCCCAGATTCGCAAGATCTTGCAGCAGATTCGTCCCGATCGTCAGACTCTCATGTTCTCGGCCACCTGGCCCAAGGAGGTGCAGCGTCTTGCCGGCGACTTCCTGACCAACTTCGCCCAGGTCAACATCGGTTCCACCGAGCTCGCTGCCAACCACAACGTCAAGCAGATCATCGAAGTTTGCACCGAGTTTGAAAAGAAGGGCAAGCTCATTGGTCACCTCGAGACCATTTCTCAAGAAAACGGCAAAGTCATCATCTTCACCAGTACCAAGCGTGTCGCTGACGACCTCACCAAGTACCTCCGTCAAGACGGCTGGCCTGCTCTCGCCATTCACGGTGACAAGCAGCAGCAGGAACGTGACTGGGTTCTCGCCGAGTTCAAGTCCGGTCGCAGTCCCATCATGGTTGCTACCGCTGTAGCATCTCGTGGTCTCGGTAAGTTCAATCTCACCTTCTTTTTCCTTCTCCCATTCTCCCTCTTCCCTCGTCTTGCGGCCCTCTCCTCCTCCTTTCCGTCCTTGTTCCGCATTTTGCGAGATGATTGGCTGGTCTCAATGAGACCCAACAAAGTATTGTGTGGGCCGTGTGCTCGACCGCGCATAGCTCCCGCAGACCAATCACTTTCTCCTTCTGCCTTTCCTCCAGACACAGCCACCATCCTCCGTGCTCCTCAACAGGGCTTCAACGTCAGAATCGGCATGTCGAGACACTCAATAGTGTTGCATGTCTTGCCAAAGAGGTAACAGCGGCTACACCCTCGCAAACCCTGTCACGCGACAGGATTCTGCGAGGATGTCGTTCCTGTCTTTTGAATGCATGCCGATTACAGCGTCTCACTCTTTTCTTTCACAAGCCATCAAGAGAAGCTTTTCCCATCAAAATTGCCTCCCGTCTCTCACCAACAACCCTCGAGCAGTCTCCTCACGATGTCGACAAGGCTAGCTGGTCGCGCGTTTCGTGCACGCCTCTATTTCTGTCTGTCGCCGCTTCGTCACAATTTGCGGGAGTGTTGATCGTCACGTTGTCGTTGCTGGTCCTTTCTCTCGCGCATTGACTGTGCGGAGAGCCAGGGTAAGGGAAGCAAGTTCATTTGTTCGTTTTTGGTGTTGCAGCAGGTATTCCATGCACTAAGTGGCAGCTTAGCCCTGTCCCTCCCCGTTTCAGCTGCTCCAGGTATTTTGCAATGCTTTAGCATCGCAATTACATGTCAGCTACTCGGTTACCGGACAAGCTTCAGCCGCAGTTTCGCACTTGTGCTGCAGGGTGCCGGGTGCTCAGGATCACCTCATTCAGCGTTCAGACGTGATTACCGCAGCGTAACATGACTCATTTGTTGGTCGCCGACGTGTTTCAGTTGTGGTGACAGTACGTTCTCGATCGTTCGCTGAAAGCTTCTCTTCGGTCAAGGAAAGAACCGCAGTGTTCGTGTTGGGAGCCAAGTTGGCCCGCAGCGTTGAGGGAACGCAATTTTCACCCTCAATCGTCCTCGCGCGCTTCGATGGTGTTGGATATCAAGTGTTTTCGGATGGTTAGATGTGCGCAGCGATTCCGTCCCTACACGAAGCATCTCGTTATGGCTGCTCTTGGTAGGGATTCTTGTTGCGCAGATCTCGCTTGGGCCTTCTGAGCGGTATCTTGTTGAAGCACACTTGTGTCTTGTGCGCTGGTGTCTCCACAGGGCATCACGCCGCCGTGCTATTATCGCTCTGTTGGGCCCATGCACCAGGGAAGGACGATTCCGACCTTTCGTGCTTTACTGCCCGCGAGATCAATACGAACTCAGGACGTTCCCGCTCTGAATATTCTTCAGCCCCGTAGGCTACGTTACTAACTGTCGGATGCGATTGTCATCTCTATCTTGTTTTCTTCCATGTTCCTGTAACGGCGTTTGCGTTTCATTCCTTGCAATGCAAACGTCGTTTTCAACATATACTCTGCCTGACGCTGGCATGACCGATCTCCTCGACTGCTTTGAAACGATGCCGTTCTCACTTTTGCAATTGCTTCTGCTCATGCGACCTCAACTGTACCTCGGCGCTATCTTTTCTTTGCTACTAACTTGTCCTTCTCTCGACCCTCGCAACATTTGTTGATGTCACAATAGACGTCAAGGACATCTCGTATGGTAAGTTGCAACACAAATCAAGATTGTAGTGCATCATCAACAGCCATACTGATCCATCCGCCACATCTTGTACTCATCATGAAACAGTCATCAACTACGATTTCCCTACCAACACCGAGGACTACGTCCACCAGATTGGTCGTACTGGACGTGCTGGACGCACTGGTACCGCCTACACTTACTTCACTCCTGAGAACTCCAAGTCGGCACGAGAGCTGATTGGCATCTTGCGCGAGGCCAAGCAGGAGATCCCCCGTGAGATTGAGGAGATGGGCCGCTTCGGTGGCGGAGGAGGCGGAGGACGTGGCTTCCGTGGACGTGGACGTGGCCGCGGCCGAGGCGGTTACGGTGGTGGAGGACGCACTGGTGCCAACTCGTTTGCTGTCGGTAACTCGAGGTGGTAAATGCGATGCTGCACCTGCTTAGCATGCGTTCTTATAAATCAGTCCAGCTCATCTCTTCTCTTCCAAAAAGCTACCAAGACAGTCAATCCTCTCTGTCTAGCACAGTAAGCGCATAGCGCTCTCATCTCACGTTCATCTCAGGTTTCTTGTCAACTAAATTGTCACTGTAATGTTGTGCCCTCCTCAAGAGGGTCAAGTCATTGTTCTCATACCATACCATCCTGTCCCGGCTCGTCAATAGACTCAATCGCATTCTCGCTCTCTGCTCAGGACTGGCGTGTGTGGGTTGTGATCGGTTCGTAAGGTTGAGATTAAGCTCAAGCTCGGATGTAGCTGTGTGACGGTAACGTGCAAGCCTTGAGAGATGTCTCCGGTCACCACCGCGAGCTTAGACAAGAGGCTGCGATAGTGAAAGGAGCAGATGGACCCTTGAAAGCTCTGTCGATCGACAGAGGCTCAAAGTGAAGGAACTCGTCCATAATCACAGCTGAGGCGCGCGAGCCGAGGATTCGGAGAGCGCCGAGCACGCTCGCTCATCTTTCAGATTGTGACGCTGCCGCTGCCTTACGCTGTGATGAGTTACTGTGGTCTGAAAGTGGAATGGTGTGATGGCCGCGCGAAAATGACTTTCTTCACTCACTGGTCAAGTGCCTCAACCATGCATGGGTGCCAACTTTTTTGGTTTTTGAGCTCTGTTGCTGCAAGCAAAGAACAGCAGGACCCTTGATTTTGACCCTTTTTTTTTGGTGTGCGATTGCGCGTCTCGGCGGGGCTGCTCAGCTCGTCCGACACCTTATCATTTCACAGACTCACAAGGGGCCAATGCACAGTGACTTGCGCGCGCAGTACAAAAAAAATGCTCTGATGGCGTGCACCCACCAGCATCACTCCTCCACTCTATGGTGCCTCTCACACTCGCTGTGTCTGCTCAGTGTCACAATCGAGCATCGGATGGACACACAGACCATACCTCCATCAACCACCACCTCTGACTCTTGTCTGGACTCTATCATTGATCCTACTATCGCCATCACCATTCCGCCGCGCCCGTCCTCCTGAAGCACTTGCTCGCTTCGTTCGTCAAGACCTCCGCAAGCACAAGCAGTTACTGCTGCGTCACCATCACCATCTAAGCAAGCCCCAACTTGAAAATCTCCGCTTCATGCTGTAGGCTATCCTTACCGCCTCGCCAGCATGCCATCTCTCACCGATCTCGAAAACTTCATCGAGGAGAACCTGCCTCGCAACCTGCAAGAGCTGCCCCATAAGGTATCCATCTCGGTCCAGGAGTATTACCAGATCCTCTACGAGCAGCTCAACAAATATGGTCCACCTATCCCTGACCTGCCTTCGCTGCCCTCCTTTGAAGGTTTAACCGGCAAGGTCACCGAACTTGTCTCTGCCACTCCTGCACCACCCGCAATTCCGCCGCCACCACCGCCTACGAACTTTCAGCTTTTCCAGGCTTGGTCTCAGCGAAATCGAATGTCGCTCAGTCTGGCTGGGGGCATCCTCGTTGTCGGTCTAGGAACCACTTACGCATATCAATCTGGATACATTGCTTTGCCTCGTCTTGGCAGAAAGCAGATTGCCGGTCGTGGCCGTACTCGTCAAGTTCGTCTCAAGAACGGCATTCGCAGAGAAGCCGTCATAGTGCTGGGAGCCGACACACCACTCGGTCGATCTCTTGCCTTGCACTTCTCTAGCCAAGGTTTCATTGTGCTCGCTTCGGTATCTTCTTCAGCTGCCCTCGCCCAATTCGAGAACCTCATCCCTCCTAGCTCGCGAGGCTATGTGAAGGCACTCATCTTCGATGTCGAAGACCCTTCAGGTTCCCTTCAGCCTTTCGTAAGGGCACTGTCCGCTGCGCTCAGCCTCCGTTATCCACTCACTAGTGCCGGAGACCCCTATGCCCGACCTGGAGAGAACATCAGCATCGCTGGTGTCGTCAACGCTCTCAGCTTTGTCGCTCCCGAAGACGATTCCAGTCTCTCGCGAAGCATATCGGCTTCTACTTCATCCTCCTCACTCAGCGTTCCCATCTCCAAATTGGCGCCATCTCCGTCCTCCGAGCTGCTTGATCGACATGTGGTAGCCAGTCTTTGCGTGCTAGGTGCTCTCGTGCCTATGCTCAGAGCCCTGCCCAATCGTGCAGAGGACACTCCCGAAATGGACCCCGCTACTATCGTCACGCTTGTCTCAAGCCCCGCTTCCCGCACAGCCTTGCCACGCCAGGCTATGTACTCTGTCATTGCTCAAAGCGTGGCAGCAGGCGTCCAATCACTCCGACGTGAATGCGAGGAAGAGTCATTCCACTCCAAGACTGCGAGCAATAGCAAGCTACCTCCTTCTTTGAGCAATTGGTCGACTGGTAGCGCCACAGGACGCAGAGCCTCGAACTCTCGCTCCCCTCTCAAACAGCGCGACGTTCGCGTGACCATAGTCGAGGTCAATGCAGGTTCTGTTTGGGGAGATCCTGCCAACGCTCCCAACGCAGGATCCATTGACGCCTCGTCAAGCTCGCTCAGCGGAAGTTCCTCGCAGACGTCGCCGTCCCGTCCTGGCTTTGCCAGATCACCTTCGTCCTCGCTCGGCTCATTGTGGCACCACAGATCCCCGACTTCGGCACCTGTCTTGAATAAGGTCTCAGAACTCTTGCTCAGCACCAAGCGACGTCTGCGACCAAGTTACACAGTCGGCACGCATACACTTTCTGCTTACTGGCTTACTCTGAGTCAGGTGTTGCTTACCATTGTGCCCACTGGTATTGTCGACTTTGCTCTTGCTTTGCGCAGACAGCTCTCCTTGCGCAGAGCTGGGCTTGTGGGTCGAGCAGAGCACGCATTCCTGCCGTGGAACTGGGGCAGACCCTCTGATACTCGCCAGAGCCAGGCAAGGTCGCAGTCAACAGGCAGCAGGCGACCAGTTGCCGGTCCTGGTCCTGGTCCTGCCTCGGCTGCCCATTCTCGAGCTTCGCTTCTCAGGTCCAATGCAAATGCTAACAGACCCAGTCCTTTGGGCTACGAGATCAGAGATTCGGACGCGCAGAGCTTACCTGAAAGCGAGCGCTCGTCGGGAGCAGGATCTGGTATCCCTAGTAGCGTCCCTTCGTCCGCATATGGCGACAACGATGCCGATGCAGATGCATATGGCGAGGAGGAGAGCGGTGCCTCACATACGCACAGTCCGTATTTCGGCTCAACACAACCCATGCAGTCTTCTCAGGCTGACCTTTCGGCTTCAAACGCCGGATTGTCTGAAGGTTCAAATGAAGCGCGTACACCGGCGTCATTCGGACGAGAGCCATGGATGGGACCACCCAGCAGTAGTGGTGCTAGTAGCAGAGCAACCCATTCCCCTGCTGTACAACAACATTCGGCTTATGCTTCGGAAAATGAAGAAAGGGGAAGTGCTACAGATTCACCGCTAGGTACGAGTTGGGTGGCTCTGGGTGAAAGTCAGCATGGCCTGCAGGAGTAGTTGGTGGTGTCGTTTTGGCTCATGTGTAGTTCTTGGTTGTGAAGGCAATGTATTGAATCCGAGTTCAGACGGTGTTGTGGCATGCAGTGAGAGAGTCTGTGATTGAGCAGGCGGGCACAGTCTGATGGTCTAGAACGCAAGTGAATTGAGTGAAGATAGTGAATAGGAAACTACAGGAATGCGAAATTTTGGTGAGGAGAATGAGAGTCTACTCATCCGCCGAGTAAGCAGATTCGTGAATCTTGACTGCACGTCCCGAAGGATCAGCAGCACAACCCCAATCAGCACGAGGAATCCAACGAACTGAAGTGGAAGCAGCTGCGTCTGAGGGGAACCAACTTTCAAAGATTTCTCTGATCATATAAGCTTCCTTTGTATCAGGGGTGTCGGTAGGGTATCTCTTAGCTCTTTCTGCGAATTTTTCATCCGAGATAGTCTTTTCAGCATGATCTTTAATGCCATCAATCCAAGAGTAACCGACACCGTCTGAGAACTGTTCCTTTTGACGCCAAAGAATGTCTTCTGGTAAATAAGGTTTGCGTGAAGCGGAAGTTGAAAGCTTTGAACCAGTTCCATCACCACCAGCATCGATATCATCAGGAATGACATCGAATGCTTTACGTAAAATGTACTTTTCCATTCTTGGACGTCCATCGGCATCAACTTGCTGAAGTGAACCTTTACTGAACATCTTATCCGCAGGATCAGTGTTCATTGCAACATCGAGGAAAGCCTTGTCAAGGAAAGGAACACGTGCTTCCAAACCCCAAGCCATAGTGCTCTTGTTAGCACGAAGACAATCAGCAGTGTGCAAGTTCTTAACTCGTCGAACGCATTCTTGATGGAAAGACTTCTTATCGGGTGCTGCGTGGAAGTAGAGATAACCACCGAAGATCTCATCGGATCCTTCTCCGGAAAGAACCATCTTTACACCCATGGCTTTAATCTTTCGAGAGAGCAAGTACATAGGTGTAGATGCACGAACAGTGGTAACGTCGTAGGTCTCGAGGTGGAAAATGACATCTGCAATAGCATCGAGACCTTCCTGGACTGTGAAAGTGTACTCGTGATGAACAGTACCAAGGAATTGAGCGGCCTTACGAGCAGCAATCAAATCGGGGGAGCCAGGCAGACCAATGGAGAACGAGTGGAGACGTGGCCATGCAGCAAGGTTTTCCACTTCGTTATCCGCATCCTCGTCGAGACCGACAGGGAGTTTGGTGCCATTGGCATCGCCAGCAGGGGTAGTGAGGCCACGAGCACGACGAGCTTGTCTCTCTTCCCATTGCTTGCGTTGCAAATTGGCCATCTTGTCAGTTTCTCTTGCAGCGATGGAAGCGATGAGAGAAGAATCGAGACCACCAGAAAGAAGAACACCGTAGGGAACCTCGGACATCAAACGCTTGCGTACGGCCTTTTCGAGTGACTCGCGAATGAGCTTGAGATCGGTAGGGTTGGTAGGAGGGCTAGCATCATCAGCATCACCTTCGAGCCAGTTGGGAGTGTAGTAACGAACAGTCTCCTTGCCTTCGGGCAATGACGAGTCGTAGAAGTGACCAGGAGGGAAAGAACGAATGCGATCGCATTCCTCGTGAATTGCCTTGAGTTCGGACGAGAAGTAGATGGCACCGGGATACTTGTACGAAGCACCCTGGTAGAGAGTGGTGATACCAATAGGATCACGTGCAGCAATGACTCGGTGTGGAGTTTGAGTAGTGTCGAGAAGGATGAAAGAGAACATGCCATCGAGCATCTTTACGAAATCGGTACCATGCTCGCGGTAGAGATGAAGAATGACCTCGCAATCGGATTCAGTCTTGAATTCGGCGTTCTGGTCTTTCAAGCCTTTGCGCAAGTGTCGGTGGTTGTATATCTCACCGTTGACGGCAAGGATGAGCTTGCCATCCGTTGAGACGAGAGGTTGAGCACCTGTCGAGATACCGACAATTGCCAAACGCTCGTGACAGAGGATGGAACCTTTTGTGCCTTCTTCTGGAGTGACGACACAACCGGACCAATCGGGACCACGGTGGCGAATGCAGCGAGACATGTTGAGCATCTTGCTACGATACGCAGGCGCGTCCGGGTGGTGAATGCATCCTAGAATACCACACATTTTTAATCTATGCTGTGTTTTCGAAGCGGATAGTTTTCTGGATGTTTCTCTGCGATGTATGCGATGCTGAGAATGACTGCCTAGTCTGGTGTGAGAAGCGAACTAGATGTACGGTCCGTGACGAAGAGGAACGTGAGTTGCGTGAGTGTGACGTTGCTGATCAGCTTTGTGACAGCTTGTCTTGGAGGATAAGGATGTGGTGGACAAGAGAAGTGGCGAGCGTGAGAACACTTGGCTTTGCTTGGTTTATGAAGAGGACTTTGGAATACGCCCACGCTGTTCAGAGCGGCAACTTGAAAGAGAGATGACTCGCCCCCTCCCCACTTGATTGAGTTGAGTGTGACACAGAGACAGCTGTCGGACGCAGTTGGTCACTGCGCGTGTGCATCAGCAGCAACGGCGACACACACACAGATCTTCCAGCTTTGACGCTTTCAGCCAACCAGATTCGTGCATAAAGCAGCAAACCCACTCAGTCGACTTCCGATTTTCGCTTTCTTCTGAATACCCGCCACGCCACACATTTGTCGTTATCTCTCCTTTGCACACGAGTCAGGTCAAATCAGATCTCTGATAATTTCATTCAAAATCACAAGGCAGCACATCGCTTTATCGAAATGGAAGAGCTTTAAATCGGCATCAGCGAGTCACACACTCTCGCGAGTTCAGTCTCCGTCTTCAGAGCTTGGCTCGCGACACTAAATCGCGTTTGAGCCGTGGCCCTGAAGAATTGAGAACCACGTCGCCTTGTCACCCTCTCCTCGCCGCATTCTACCTCAGTGAGACGGAGTGAGACCCAAGGCGTTAATAGTCTCACCTTCAGCCAGAACATCCGGTATGAGCTCGATCTCGTTAAGACCGTCTTGGCATTGCTGCAACTTCTCTTCCTACGAGATGACTGCACATACAGCAATGCATGCAACGTCGTTTGAGGAGAACAGTTGTGCTTTGCGGTCATGAGCACGGCTGGTCTAGCTTCATCGTTACTCCAGCTCGAAGACTGAGAGCCCGATCCGTGATCCCCGATTTCTCAAGACCGAGATCCGCACTTACTCCACTCTCCCAAGAATTTCTGTTTTAGAAGTCGAAGCTCGACTTCTTCTCCTCGGATGTCAATTTCGGCTCGATCCTCCTCAATGAGCATCTCTTGTTTATATTCTAGCCCATCCTCGAGGAGCCTTTGTCAAGAAGCGAGGACATATCAGCGTTCCAAATCATCGTCGCTCAGGCTCATCATCCTACACACAGATCTTCCGCTTACAGTTCCAACAGCCGAACGCTAGCGACCACATCTTGTCGCAACACGGCATACGATGACATCGTCCTCATCAGCGGCGTCGCTCTTCGCGACAGAATGTCTTCTCTATTCTACTGCATCCTCTTCCTCCCTCGTAGGCTCCATGGGTCTCACCACCGTCGCTGCACCTTCCTCTACTTCGCCTCTTTTCACGTTCAAGAGTGTCTCTGACCCATCTTTTCACGCCGTCAGTGTCATCCCCACCTCACCAAATCCTGCCATTTCGGGCACTGGCGGTCTCGTCTTTCAGCTTGAAAACAATAAGGCAACTCTCAACGTCTTTTCCTGGCAGCGAGACCATCCCCTTCAGCGCATCATCTTGCCAGCAAAGCTCGCTTGCATCGCCTGTTCTCCTAATGGCGAGCTTGTAGCTGGCGGCTCCTTTGACGGACGTATCTTCCTTTGGCAGATCGCGACTGGAGATCTCCTCGCTTCGTTCGACGCCCACTACCGAGCCATCACTGTGATCAAGTGGACACAAGACGGTGCTGGTCTCGTCACCGGCTCGGAAGATGCTCGAATCCTTGTCTGGAGTCTGGCTGCCCTCCTCGCCCCTCACGACCAGACCAGCTCTTCCATCACAAGCTCAGAACATAACCCAGACCCCTACTGCTCGCTCGCCGATCATCATCTCGCTATCACAGATCTTTACATCTCCGGCGGCCGTTTCCCACACCAGATCACTATTCTCTCCAGCTCCACAGATGCTAGCGTCAAGCTATGGGACTTGAGAACAAGATCCCTCTCAAGCACGTTTATCTTTGAGCAGCCAATACACAGAGTCGTTCTCGACTGCACCGAACGTTTCTTCTTTGCTGCCACTTCTCCGACTTCTACCGACAACCTCATTTACCGTATTGACCTGTTCCGCAAACGTGACGCATCTAGCCGCATGATCGAGACCAAGACAGCTACAAGCGGCTCCCAGTTCGACTTTGTTACCGAAGAGCTTCGCGGGGCGTCATCAGTCGAGGCCTTTGGTTTTGACTCTGGCGCTGGACCCACAACCGAACGCATCCCCTCAGCAAGCGATGTCGCTGGTCGTGCAGCAGCTAACGGCTCTAGCATCATCTCGATTCGCGAATCGATTTCCAGCATCTGTCTCTCCTCGAACTCCACACACCTTCTCGTCGGCAGTCTTGCAGGCAAGCTGTATGTCATCGATGTTTCTAATTCTCAGATCATTCGCGAAGTCTCGCTGCTTGGCAATGCCAAAGCGAGCGCCATCACAGGCAAGAACGCCGTCACAAATCTCATGGTTCTGCCAAAGCCTCGTGACCTGCTCGGTCACTGGGAGACCACCAACTCATCGGGTGCAGGTTCTGTCATCAACGGTTCTGGTGGTGCAGGCTCGTCTGCTGCTACCGCCATCATTCCTGTTCGCCCTATCGCCAACTTCAGTCGTCAGGTCCTAGCATCTGAAGAAGATCGACTCGCAACGCCATACTCTACACGCATTGGAGCTGGTGGCGCAACGGCCAACTTCGGCGAGGGACGACTGGACAGTTTTATCGATCCTGAATGGGATAGCAGCTTAGTGTCGGATGATCTTCTTGGTCTGTCTTCATCAGGCCTGCAAGGAATGGGCGGGAGTGGTGCAGGGGCGCCACAAAAGGTGCAGGACACACAAGAGGCTGAAAGGCTCAACCGAGAAGACAAGCTGTTGCGATCTCAGCTGCAGCAAGCGAAGGCGATCAATGACGAGATGTGGTCGAGATTGGTTCAGGATCGTCTTTCAGCAAGTCGTGTTCAAGCTTCCTCGAGCAATTAAGGCAGGTCATTGTTCTAAACATTGTATTTTACTCAATCTGCATTCAATAGCGAAGGGCGTGCTTCTTAATCAGTGAACAAGCGCCAGCACAGGAGGCAAATATGATTGACGGGTCCAACATTATGATATTCCAATGATGAAGAAGGGAAGACAGATTGTCCATGCGAGAAAACGAAGAAAGACGAATAGATGCGAATGTGATGAAGGTTGGATATGAGTAAGACACGCTAAACATGCTGCGAAGTGCAGGTACCCTTTAGAGGGCAACAACGGCGGCACCGAGAGCCACGAGACCAGCAACAGCGGCTGAGACGGTCAAAGTGCTTCCACTGGAAGCTGCGTTGTTCTGGTTGCTGTTGGCGCTGGTGCCGCTGCTTCCAGATGATCCGGAAGTGCCGCTGCCGCTGGCACTGTTAGCACCCGGCGAGCTGGGTTGAGTAGCTGCGGTGTTGACACGAGTCATGGTGGAAGTGCTACCTGCTACCGTAGCCGAGCTGGAAGCTTCGGTTGACGAAGAAGCAGCCGAGCTCTGGCTTTGAGAGACGGCAAGAAGACCATGGCTGATAGTTCGAACAGTCGAACACTGGCTGCTGGAAGGTGCTGGGTGAGCTTGAGGTGTAACGGGATCACCTTGACGGAAGGTGGAAGATCCATAAATACCTTGAAGTTGACCGATATCACCGTCGCAAGTCTCGAAAACACCTGCATCGTAGTTGGCAGGAATGTTCCATCTGCATCCCATAACATCGTAAATGTGTTCACATTGGGCTGCAGCACGAGTTCCCCAACAAGCACGAATACAGAACTGGTTGTACGACATGAAGTTAGTCCACTCACTGACGAAGAATGGCTCGCCGTTGGTAGCAGGGTTGGCGGTGGTGTAAAGAATACCACCGATTGGGTTACCCAAATCATCAGCGCCGTGAGGGTCAAACTCTCCACCATCGTCACCGTCGGGAATCAGAATGCTGGTGAAGTCACCCACACCAGTAACCTGAACGTAGTCACGAGTTCGAACGAAGTGAGCACCCTCAATGGTTCCATCAGGAATCAATCTAGTACCATGCTTGTCCGTGGTACAGTAAGCAACACCCGATCTCTCTTTCTCTCCAACAGTACCGTACTCGGCAGGACCCCAGAGACAGAAGTCGTCAAGGGAGTTAAGCCAAGCAGTTTGACATTTGGAGTCTTGGTTCCAAGTGTTACGTGCGCAGGTGTTGTAGCCGGATTGAGGCTCACCTCCTGGTGTACCGCCTTCACCCGTGGGGATACGGTTGGCACCCATGTATTGGTCGGGAAGTTCTGAGTAGGCATAGGTGGCTTTAGGTTGCCATTGTGTCCAGGACTTGGTGGGCTGATTGCGGTTCAAGTCTGTGGTGGCACGGGGGTCGGGGCCATTGCCACGAGTGCCGGAAGCAGTCTGGGCGGAAGCGCTACCGGCGAGCAAAGCCGAGACGAGCGCTACGGAGATCGAGATCCTGGTCATTATGGTGATGGTTGTGGACTTCGTACGAGCTCGTTGGTATGAGTTCTCAGTAGGAAGATGTTGGTGTGAGGTAAGGAGGTTGGATGAAGAAATCAGAAGAGAGACAAGCACCTCTGCAAAGTGCGAAGACGTGGTTGGATAATATACTTTTGTCGTACAAGCTAAGAACCAAGTATTGCGAATAGCAGGAGGCTGTGTGTCTTTGTCGGTGCCAAGAATAGCAAAGTGTGGTTGCATGAGTGGACAGCCCCGCCTGATCGCAGTCTTCGACATTGCACTAATTTAACGAGGACGCCAAGATCCGACGACACCAGCCTAAGATAGGGGAAGATGCTCAAGGACCGAGACAGACTTGGTCTGTCACAGACAGAGAGTCTGGAGAGGCTGCATTCCCGCCGCACGCATGCTCGCCCTTTGATCGGCAAGGGGCTCTGAACCCTTTCCCAGGAACTTCAATGCCATGTCACAGACCTTTGCAGTGCCAGGTGTTTGTCTTGAGCGCTGCTGTTTCCTTTCGAAGTGTCGCATCGTCAGCTGTCTGTTGTGATTCGGGAACGACGCACAATGATGTGGGAGAATATTCTCCGCCTCCGCATCATTCTTGTCCTTAGCCCAGCGTGGGAGCTGCTCGGATTGACACAAAGTGGCGCAGTAAGTTCAAAGAACGTAGACGTCTTGGATAGAAGCTCGTGCAGCTGAAGTAACACCGCAAGCCGATGAAGCAAAGACTTGGCACAGTTTTCGAACCTGCTTGCCTTGCCAATGGCAGAGGAAGCCGAGCTTCTGTCTTGAGAGCCCCTAACAGACTTACAATGCACGTTAGCTGATCTCCCACAAAATGTATATTGCCATGGTCAGAAGGCTCTTACACCGCCGAAGATGCATGGCTGCCATGAACTTGAATCCGACGCCGCGACGACGTTCACTACAATTACTGTCTACTTGGCCTCTAAGTTTAGTGAATCGAACCATTCCCCTGATCACCGCATCGAATCGATATACTGGAGCTCTTGGCAAACACAGTCGGCATCGCATACAGTGTACGGCGGTCATTCAGCTTGCTCCGCACTGTTTGACAAAAGCGTTCCAAAGCCTGTCAGTTTCGGTCTTGGCAGTCAAATTTACTGCAGCGCGTATGATATTCATGGCAGCAGGAACACAGTCTTTTTCTTTGTGAACAAAAAGAGACACGCGAGGCTTTGCTTGGCCTTTGTCTTGGCGTGAGCTTGGCAAAACACCTTTCTCGAGCTTCTGATTTCCTCAGAGAACTCCGCGTCCGGCCTTGGCACAGCGAACATCTTCTTCGGTGACGAGCCACGCCTCCCTGCAGATCCTTTGAGTCCGTTCATTGCTTCGATTGTACCACGTTGTGGACAGGGGAAAGTTTGAAGCGATTCGAAACCCGATCTTTGCACTGTAAGAAGACTTCCGACGGCAGTTGAAAAAAAATCGTGATGTTAGTTTGAGAAAGTAACATCACACGCTCTGGATCACGGTTAGCCGAGACCCGAAGAATCTTGAAGCCAAACCTCCACAAAGTGACGTTGGATAGGCCTCGACACCGCTTCAGCCGCAGGTTCGTGATTGTCAAGGTTCTTGTTTGTGTTCTTATCATCCATATACCCTTCATCACCTGTTCCTTACCGCTGTTTGGATCATGCAGAGCGGTGTACATACCTTGCGCTTCCATTTTTGAGCGCTGTTGGCTCTCATATAATGCCTCCAAAAGCAAAGGCGTTGGCCGCGGCAATCGAGTCCGTGGTCGCGACCCCTCTACGAAGGAGCAGTCGCAGAATCGTCTCCAGCAGTCAGGCAATCGCATCACCAACGGATACATCAGGCACAGGAACTCGCATAGCTACAGGCACCTCGTTGCCATCTTCAAGTACAGCTAAGCAGCCGCACGTCAAGACTGAACCCGATATCGAAGCATTTGATCATTTTGACAGGGAATCCACGACTCCACGGCATCAGCCACGTAAGAGGGCAAAGATCAAGATCGAAGGCGAGCCTTTGCCTGTGAAGGAGGAGAACGCTCACGAACTTTCGGCAGACGTAAAGCCCGCCGTAGCGAAGAAGAAACGGACGAAGAAAGAGATCGAAGAAGAGAATGAAGTCTTCCCACCACGGCCTTCGCCCTATTCGAAGGTCTCACAAGGTCATCAAAACCACAAAGATAGAAGAGGAAGCGGACTGTTCATCGGCGCTCACATTAGCTCCGCAGGAGGGGTAGAAAATGCACCTCTCAATGCGCTCCGCATCGGCGGCAATGCTTTCTCCTGCTTCGTGCGTCCCAAGATGCAGTGGGCTTCTAATCCCATCTCGGACACTTCTGCACTGAGCTTCAAGGAGCGAGTAGCTCAGCACGGGTATATGACCACGCCTTTCGTGATGAAAAAGGAGGAGGAGACGATAAAAAGCTACGCGAATGGCAGCACCGTCCCTGATGAACACGGCTACGTCGTTCCTCACGGCTGCTACCTTGTCAACCTTGCCAACCCTGACGAATCCAAACGCGAGAAATCTTTCGAAGCATTCATCGACGATCTCCAAAGATGCGAGCAGCTTGGTATCCGTTTGTTCAACTTCCATCCTGGCTCAATGACTGCTGCTTCTGCCAATGGCGAAGAACCTCCTCCACCCTCCATTGGCCCACTTGCAACCACCCGCGCAGCAAAAGCAGAATCCTGCTCACTTGTCGCATCCTATATCAATCGAGCTCATTCTCTGACGTCCTCTGTCATTATTCTCATAGAAAACATGGCCGGATCGAAAAACGATACTATCCTGGGCTCATCTCTCTCTGACCTCGCAACCATCATCAGCCACGTCGAGGATAAAAGTAGAGTCGGTGTATGTCTAGACACATGTCATGCTTTTGCAGCGGGATACGATCTTACCACACCCGAAACTTACTCTTCTTTCGTCAAAACAATAGAACAAACAATAGGATGGGAAACGGTCAAAGCCTGGCATTTGAACGATTCTAAGTTCGGTGTTGGGTGTAAAAAAGATAGGCATGAGAATATTGGTAGGGGCTTTATAGGTTTAGGTGGATTTTGGAATTTAGTCAATGATGAAAGATGGAATGGGATTCCTTTGATACTAGAAACCCCGGCATTGGGTAATGCTATGAGTGGGTATACGGCAAAAGAAGGGATGAAAAAGATGCATGAGGTTTGGAGTTATCAGATCCAAGCACTTTATGCTTTGAGAGGAACGGATTGGGGCAGATGGAAAATAGCGGAAGATTGGTTGAGTAAAGCTGACGAGGTGGTGAGAGTGGCCGAAAAGGTTTCGGCTGCTAAAAAGGGAGATAAGCCCAAAAAGAGTAAGGCGAAGAAAAAGAAAGAGAACGAGGACGATGCTGAAGAGAGTGATCTCAGTGAAGACGATTGACAGATTTGTACTTCTGAGCATTGTATTACTAAGGCAAAAGATGTTTCGCCATGACCCAGACATAAAGCGTGTGATGAAATGCTTTGAATGGTTCTCTGAGGATGAAGTAGCTAAAATTCAAAGTAGCTAGCACCAACCTTGGCTTCACGAATACACAACATACGATTCCGAGCTTTGTTAGCTCTCCTGGGAGACTTTTTTGACCTCCGTCTGTCAACCACTCTGCTGCTACTCTTACCCAAATCATCGCCAGGTTTTTTGCTGATTCAAGCGCAGAAAGCGCTGTATCGTAAACATAGTCGGGATCTGCTCGAGGGATGTCCAGATTCTCAATGCCGAGTTGGCGAGAGGATGGATGAGGATTGAAGTAATCGTATTGATGTGCGTGGTTGTATGGAGCTGAACGACGAAGTGTGGGTGGAGAAGGTGTGGCTCCAAGCTGAGACCCGAAAGGAGAAGGTGGATCAGGAAGAGAGGAGAGACCTGCGCGGATGGGCTTCTTCTTCCTTCGTTTGTTTTGGGTTGCTGTGTGGGCGGCGCGAGAGCGAGCCGGTCGAGTTGAAGAAGACTGGAGAGGAGGAGATGGTGTCTTGTCAGGAAGATCGACCCAAGAGCTTGTAGGTGATGGTGGTGAAGATGATAGTCCAGGCGACGATGTATGAGAGAAGGTTGGGGAACTGGGAGATGGTGGGCGAGGAGGTGCTGGCGGGAGCGAGAGCAGACTGAGGGCGAGCTGGTGGAGTGGATCGCCTGCTTCGCGCGATGGGCCAGTTGAAGGGGATCTGGAAGATGTTGAGGACATGGCTGTGACTTGCAGGAAGGGAGAATACGAACAGAGGCACGGACTGTATCTGAAAGAGCTGTCCTTATATCAAAGAGAGTAGTCGAGCGAAAACTATCTTCAACACAGCGGAGAACAAGGATCAACAAAGGGTCTTTGCCGATCGAAGGTCCTCAGCGAAGACTTCTGAGCTACCCAGCTACGAGAACCGACTACCTTGATGATCAGCGATATGACAGATGCGCATACAAATATGAGTGAGGAGTTCATCGACACGACTACATCAGAGATCCTTCTTGATTTGCATAAAATCGATGTATGTACGCCGACAGATGTGTCACAGATCCAATCGAAGTGGTGCATGGACTCCCCGAACCATCAGCTGAGCGAGCTTGGCTAGATCACACATATCAAAGGGAAGCAAAGCAACCTGTACTTCACGCTGAACCGCGGGCAGAGCTGATGTTCCTTTGTCCACGCGAACCGGAAATTCGGGTCCAGCTGTCAAACTCTGCTCAACCTTAAACTTACGCCCTCACCAAAAAAAGCTTAGCACAGACAAAGGGATTTTCCAGCACAGAACCGAAGAGTAAAGAAGGATTTTTCAGCACAGAACCGAAGAGTAAAGAAGATTGCTTGCAATCAGAGACGCAGCCGACATAAGGAGTCTAGTGAACCTAGGTCGATGTCAAAGTCAAGCTCTGATCCGCTCTTTCCATGCCTGAAATTTATCCTTAGCCATCTTCCCAAGATGCTGAGGCTTCCGTTCAAGTCTCATTTCAGGGTTGAAATACTGCGCCGCCACACCTCCAAATGCTAGCCATCGGACAGGCCTGCTTGTTACTCTCATCCATTGGAGAGTGAGTCTTGCTGCGAAACGCGGCTGACAGACGACAACCCAGAGCAGACCAGTGTGAAAGATGGCAGATCCAAGCGTGCGCGTTCCGAAGATGGTTTCGACAGGTGTGTCGAGAGCATAGGATGTTGCCTTGGCGCCGAGAATGAGGCGGTAAGAGTAGAGCTCAAGTCTTTCGGAATAGGAGATTGGTGACTGGTCGAGTCCGAGCTTGGGGATAGAAAAGAGGTCTCGGGCATTGAAGCGGGAAGCTTTTGTTGGTGGTTCTGGTTGAGTGTCTGAATCGGCGGAATTTATGCTTGAGGACTCCTGTGAGCCAGAGGTAGTGGAAGACATGGTGTGTATGCCTCCGATTCGAGCTTGAAAGGTGGAAGAGAGCTTGATCAAAGAAGACCGGGAACCCGTAATAATAAGGAAAAGAACTGAAGCTAAGAGGCAAGTTTGAGACTGCGTGGTGAACATGAAAATGCACCTCCCGGATCTACACGACTCGCGTTGCCACGACTCAAGTCTCACTCGAGGCGAATAGCTAATCCGATCTCGCACAAACTTGATCAAAGGGATTATATTGAATTTATCTGCAGTCTCCATTACCTTTATTGCCTGGTCGAAAGACAAAACATATCTGAGCTAGTCAGACCCACGTAGTACCTCTCAGGCTTGTCTGTGTGTTTCTACCCAGTTTCGCCTCCCCCACGCCTTTAAGATCTCTTCTAGGGTAGGATCCGACGTCTGCGCTGACGTGCTAGGTGCTGCATTATGCCCATTTTCGACTCTCATGGCATTCCGTTGCCTCTCTCTTCGCGTAGCTTCAGCTTCATACAGCTCTTCAAGTATCGTATCATCAATAGTGAGTGTGCCACCATCGATGTTGAATGTGGTCGCACTATCGGTGCTCGTGTCCTCGTGAACGGTGTATGTCTCCTCATAAAGGATGAGTGTAACGGACGAATCCTCATTTAAATAAGCGCACAGTGCTTCTGCAGAAACGCGATTCACTACTCTTCGATGCAGAGTGCAACGCACCACGATGAGGATCAACGTAGGCTTGAAAAGTAGAACCAAAAGTGTAGCTGCGTGAGGCCACACCTTACCTAGCGTGATCCATGGGTTTTCGTGTCGCACTTCTTCGATGAAAGATCGGGCGAGTGTGAATAGCCTGGTGAGAGAAGCGTACGACTGGTGAAGGAAGCTTGCAGCTCCACTTCGAGACTCGTGTGAGCTTCCAAAAACGCTATCGAGGGTGTAGTAGACAGGCATGGTTTGATATTCTGCTACTGTGACCGACTGTCTTGCCTATAAACTCGGAGGTGGTGCTTGCCTCGGTCGAGCGTTATAAGTGTAAAGATGACTCTGAAAACTCGAGTCGTTTGATCTGTGTACGAGCAAACAAGATAGATGTATCTCAATCGATACAGCTGTTTATCAGAGATAGAGGTGAAAAGATGGTAGAGATAAGGTGCGGGACACACGTCCACATAAAGCGCTGTCAATCATTAGAATTGTGACAGAAAGATTTTCGCAGGGAACTACACTCGGACCTCCCTCGCCATGCATGTCCTTACAGCCACCTTCCGAGCTCCTTGGATAGCCTTCAATCATCTTTTCGGGTCTGTTGCTCTTCCTCGAACACATTGCTCAATCGCTCAAAGCAGTGCTCGTACTGTAGTGACAGGATGTCTGTACCGTATTTGCAGACCCGTTCCAGATGCCGGGGCGGAAAAGGGTCCCTTTGTTCTTCCGCCGGAATTCGCTGGACCTGTCAAACTCTGCAGGCCAGGAAAAATGAAATTAAAATATAAATATATTCAACGAGAGGCAATGGTGAAATCAAAGTGACCCAAACAAAGGGATTCATGCAGTCGCACAGCCGCACTGATACAGTTTTAAAGTCTGAATACATGAGTGAAGCTGTTTATCAGTCGGGAACATTACTAGTAGTTTTTTCAGACAGCAAAGGCTTGGTTACCGTGCGAGCCAAAGACGAATGCCGTCCGTTCACAGTCTCGAAGGCCTTCTTCGAGCGATTATGAACAGTGTTCCGATCTATAATGATGGTCCTTCCCTTAATATTGTGCGCAGCTACGTCTACTTCGAAGTGTAGTTTCCGGAATTGGGAGATCTGTGAGATGTAGCACTCTTCTGAGCCTCGTCTCCATCCTTGCGTTCAAGCATAAACAGCGAATTCCCATCCGGCGACGACGAGCTCTTCCATTCGAAGAGAAAAGTAGCCTTTTTTCGAGCTTCATCTCTTTCCTTGCATTCGAGAAGATACTTCAAATCCGTTCCATCAATGACAGCCTCTTCCACATGTGGAGGCTGCTCCAAGCCTTTCTGAAGAGTTTGAAGATTGCAAGCGACAACCGCTGACATGACAATGCCTAATCCCACAGCTCTTGTTGCTGCTTTAGGATATCGAACAGCGAGTCCGAACAGGGTTGCGAATCCCAAGGCCTGGGCTATAGTCGTCTTGACGAAAATGGGAGCAGACATTGTTGGCCCGAATCGAGTGACAAAAGGCTCTGTAAAGCAATACGCCTTGTTGAGGTAGGATCCGGTGCGCTGTAGTATCGAACAAAAGCTATCAAAGAAATAAAAAGGACTTTGCTCTCTGCTGCTGCTTGTTGAGCCTGGTGAGAAGACTACTGGATTAGCTACAGAGGATGATGTAGCCATGCTGTCCGTGGCTATGAGAGGTAGAAATGAGGTTATGGTAGCTGACAGTCTCCAAGTGATCAATGATGGTTGTGAAACAGGAAGAGACAGACGTGCTCGTGTAGTTGCATCAGTCAAGCATAAGGTATCGGAATCGAACACATGTGCAAGGGCTGACTCTGATTAGCTCCGTGACATTTCTCCAAGATGAGGTGGTTGCGACCTTTTGAGATCCCAGACTTCGTACATACTTCTGATTTTCCGTGAAACTCGAGCGTATCATAAGAAGCTCATTTTTAGAGCAAGTGGTCCCTTTGTCAAACGCTGCTGTTTTGAGCTGCGGCCTTCAAAGACCCTGCATCAGGTTTGCAGCTGATACGCCGACAACTCAGGAAAGCGTTTCAAAATAGATGACAAGTTTGCTCAGGGCGCATTCACTAGGCGTATCTCTTCAAGTATCCTCGACGCAAACAAAGAAGATCTCGTTTTTTGTAAAAAGCTCAAGACTACATGGAGCGCTATATTTCAGTGACATGCCCCGAAGTCAAATATTCGTACAGATGCGAATGTACAGATTCCAGCTCTTCCCGATATGCCTTTGTCCACCCGCCTATTTGCCAAAGCTTCGCCTTGCCTGAATCCTTCTGTCAACTAGCTCGACCTGACAATAGGGTCGGTAGCCTGATTATTACTTCTGGACGGCACTACTTCTCCCATCCCAGCTGCGATCCTTTCACGGGCCCCGTTGATGGGTAGAATGGCTGTGTCGCGATCGAGTTTGTACCAGAGATACATGCAAAAACAGAAGTATCCTGTGCCCCGGCTCATAGCTCTGATCGTCGAGAGGTAGGCCTTGGTCACTAGTTTCGTGTAGAAGACAGACTGCGTAGGGTAATAACGGTACATGAGCCCAGCGCCAAGTCCGTATGCAAGACATAGCCCAACAGGCTGCTCGCTCTTGCGGAGGCGGAACACGCCTGTACCGAGCTCGCGAAGGATACCGGTGCAGAACTGTCGCGCGGTTAATGTAGGTAGATCGAGCTGATTTGCTCTAGTGGCGTTGCCGGGAGCTTGAGGTGCTGCTGGTGATGAGATTGTAGACATGTTTGAGTGCAAGGGGCGAATTGACTCCAGAAACTAATCCTATGTAGGTGCAACGTTGGTATGCGAATGATGGGTAGCGAGGAAGGTGGTGAGTACAGCTGAGATGAAGAAGCTCCCTTTGGTGTGCACCGACACCGAGCCAAGTCATGATGAGTGCTTTGACAGGTCAGAGTTATGTTTCCACTGAAATGAACTAAATTTTCGTGCACACGGTCTCAGTAAAATGCGAATCGGCTTAACTTAATCGCTTCTCAAACAGCACAGCAGAAATCAGCAACGGCACGCTGTCCCTATCGAAGCGTCCCTTTGTTCATGACACTCGTTCATCTTTTGCGAAGTCAGAACAAAATACATTGCACGCTAATCGATTGGATTGCTCCACGCACAAACACAGGCGGCAAAGAGATGGGTGACACAGTATATCTATGAAATGCACGCACTAAATGCTCAGCTTAGTCTTGACTCTAGGGCCGACCATTGAGGGCCATCTTATGACCTCAACAGCCTGTCTTGTTACTCTCAGCCCACCGTGTTCGAGTCCTTGGCTGGCATGGGAAGTGGAGGCGGAGTGATCAGCCACGGAACAAATACGCCGATAAAGAGAAAGCCCGCTTGCACACCCGCTGTGCCTGCTATCATCTTAGCTGTATACCTTGGACGCTGCACAGCAATACCGAAAAGGGCTGTGTAGCAAACGTAGTCGAATAATGATAAGTTTAGCTTGATGGGATAGAGGATACCGGAAGCGGTTTGGTTTAAGTGAGCTTCGGTGCGTGTATACACTGCGCCAGCGTTGTCTAGCAGTCGGGTCATTGAAGCTTGCTCGCTTCTAGTTGCAGCCGGAGAAGCGTCTTGAGAGAAGTGAGGCGTGGTTGAAGCCGGTGCAGTGGTGGTGTTGGTCATGGTAGGCAACTTGGGAGGGACAAGATGGAGAAAGTGATGAAGGAAGGAGTGATTCAAAGACCGGCTCTCATTTGCCAGTTGTCTTCGTCGGGCAAGACCTCATTCTCGAAGCAGTCGTGTCGTGACTATTAGACGACCGGACATTTGATCATCAAACGGCCCAGCTGGCAATCTCGTCGTGAGCTTGGCTAACAGTCCCTTTGTCGAGTGCTGCGGTTTTGAACGAGAAAAATGGTCAGAGCAGGAAGCAGATCTATTTAACAGCGTTGCGACACGAAACAGAGTCTAGTGACTATGGCCTGACGAGGGTTTCGACAGGTAGCAGCGCACTTGCCGGTCTGACCGGATGACTTTGGACGGGGGCGCCAGAAGGCATCGCGCCACACCTTTGTGGAGCCACGTGGCGCGACCCCTTTGTCCAGTAGCGCGGAATTTCAAATACCGACGCGACCTCGCTGCATCGCTCAACTGAAGTGTTCGTCACGGTCGTACGCCCATGCGGCTCGCACACGCAGCACAGACTAGAACAAAGGGAAGACGTCGATCTCGTCGTTTGAGCTTTTTCATAATTGCATTCTTTCGCCAGAGTAAGTTAACACGCATTTTGCTTCGCTGTCAATCACGTTGGCCCCAACAGAATTCTGTCTTCCGTGCTTTGCGAGTCGGAGAAAGGAAAATATCAAACAAACGGTACCAGCAATTAACGCCTTCTGCATAACCTATTGCGGTCACTGCTCCTGCTGTGAAGGGATATCGTCTTAGCCGTATGCCTCCAAAAATAACGTAACCAAGTGATGCCATTCCTAGTATGTCGATCGAAAGGGGTACTGGTAGTCCATATGGACATCTGATCATCGAACCGAAATCCGGAAGGCACTTTGAGATGTAGTAGAGAGGCGATGTGTCATCAGGCGTATAATACCGGACAATTGGCTTGGCACTCTTATGTAAGTGCTTGTTCGATGCCATGATGAGTGTGAGGTAGAGATGAGTGGTGGTAGGCGGTGAGGTGAGTGATGATGTGAGGGGAGTAAAAATGAATAGAGCTATCGGGGAGGACGAAAAGAGATGTGTTTGCTGTACGTTCCCTTTGTCCAACGATTCTCAGCCATCACATTCGATGATCATTCTGCGCACATTGAAAGAAAAGCAATCTTTGACATTAGAGCTGTCTCTCCTCGAGCATCGAGTTCAATTTCTCTCTAGGTATGAGTTACCCGGCTATCAGCCACTATGCTCAGAGAGAATGGTCCGCCGAGTCCATGACATCTTGAACGTTGTTGTACTTCGAACCGACATATCTAGCAAGAGCAGCACCAGACATGAACATCAGCGTTAGGGGACGAGGAAGGACTACCATCTTGAGAGGCACGTTTGACTTCCGAAGCGCCGATGCGAAGATCGAAGTGTAGCAGAAAAGCTCTGCAAAGGAGATTGTTGGGCTTGGCCTGAACAGCATCTCCCTGAGCTCCTCTCCTGAGCGAGCTCGAAGATCGCAGACGAACAGCTTGGCTGAGATGACGGGACAGAACAGTCCATCATTCTCGGGGCTTGAGCTATTATCCGTTTCCATGAAGGGTGTTTGGAAAAGCCTCGAAGGTGGGGGCAAATGAGGAAAGAAGATTGGGAGAGGAGAAATGGGGAGTCGAGGACCGGATGGCGAAAAGAAGGTGACCTTTTAAAGGCGCACGCAGCGATGTTGTGTCAAGCCAGAAGCGCAAAAATGATGAGTCCGATGACATCTGAGCATTGAAAGGCAAGGAAAGAGTATCTTTCGAAACAGACAAGCTGGCGTGCATTAGTCGATGAATAGCACGAGTACGATCAGAGCGATGGCAGGCGAGACCAGAGGTCAGTGCACGAGCAGAGTGCCGCGTAAATTGGCAATACAAGGAATTACAAGCCCGCAGGCTGTGTTCTGTCTGTCCAGCATAGTTTTCCTCAGAAAAGCAGTGTCAAGATCGATGGTCTCAGATTGCTGAAGGGGACCTCACGGAAACAAGTCACTCGCTCATGGTTGAAGAGAGTAAAGATCAGCAGGAATTGTATATTGATGAAGGCTTTGACTAGCTTGTGCAGCTGTGGAAGAGCCTACTTCGAGCCACGCACGACTGGCGAAGTAGCATCGCCGAGCTTCGATCCAGCATAACTTAAAGCAAAAGCACTTGACATAATGACCGTGGTAAAACGGGTTGGGAGACCAAATTTCATTGAGCCGGGTTTATCAAGTGCCGAAAATAAGACGAGATAGTATGACACTGACGCCAGAGACATTTCGACCATTGGTCTGCAAAAATTAGTCAAAGTCAACTGCTTCCTCAAGAGCGACATGGATCCATCATGGCTCTGTTGCAGAGGTTGATTTTCGACTTCGGTGTCATCAAATGAGCTTGTAACGCGGAGTTGCGATGCAACGTAGCCTAAAGCAAAAGAACTCGACATCAAGACCGTAGCGTAAGGAGCACGCAGGCGCAATCTCACCGGAAGATCTGGTCTTCCATCGATTGCGACGAACAAGAGGCCCCAACATACCTGTTGCGCCAGGGAAAATTTGACTGCTGTTTTGTTGAAGAAGGCTGACTCCTCCAGAATCTCGTGTAAAGGCTCGAGGAGTCCGCTCTGTCGCTTTTGAAGAGGTTGAATGTTGACGTCGGTGTCGTTGTTGGTAGTCATAGTGGCAAAGAAACAAGGGAAGAAAAACAGGTTTGAAAGATTGAGGAAGGAGGCGGAGCTGGATGAAGTGGATGTGGCAAGATTGGGACCACTGATCTCTTTCTCAAGATATGCTGCGAGAAAGAGGTGTCGTAAGGAAATCGTGGAGGCTGTGTGCGGATCGAGCAAACGAACACATCGGCAATGCACTTGTACATATTCGAACGCTCCTCCACCCCTTTGATGCCCTAACCTGAAATGGACAAAGGGCTCGACGCATGAGAATGGTTTAGTCATGATCAGAGTTGCGGCAGGTACGGGGAATACGGCAGTCCTTGTGGGTCTGCAAGCTCATTGGACAGAAGCTGGGCACAATCAATGTGTAGTCTTCACAGGCTTCGCAGTCTCAGATGGATCGCGATTGTCTCAAGAAATCTGCATCGACGATTGCACTCATTGATGAGTGTAGTCGAAAGATACAATAGACGTTTGATGCTTATGAGCACGACGTTCAGCGTCAAGCTCGGGAGCCATGTAGTCCAAGCCAAATGCGCTCGACATCAAGACTACAGCTTGTGGCTTGGACTAATATGAGTATTACTACCTGAGCTAGCATCAGCAACAGCCGTTTTTAAGGCCGCTTGTTGCGACTTAAGATGTGCCTGTTCCTCTTCCAATTTTGCGTTCTCTGCAGAAGTTACTGAATTCTGCCATCAAGTTCCTGAATGTTTCCACGAATTTTATCAGATGCGCGAGGATGATACTTATCACGAAGCCACTCCCGTACAACATTGAGACCTGCAGGCCCAGCCACTATACCATAAAGGGTACAGAAGGAGACTATTCCCAATTTGCTTAACATAAAAAAAGTAAATTTACCTAGACTCATCTGATGAGCTCCAGTGTAATGTTCCATAAGTGCTGTAGTAAGGCACACACCAATACAGCTACTCGCCACTGCGGGTGCATCTCTATTGATCTCCTCACGTACAAGCAAGCTGTCACTCTCGAGCTTGGAACCAATATAGCCCAAGGCAAATGCGCTTGACATCCAGACTAAAGTGTAAGGTCCGGGTGGGCGGAAAAAGGGGACACCTCGCTTGCGTATATCGACTTTTCTGACGATGGCTTGGAAACACCAAAGTTGAAGAGGACTATATGCTGGAGCGTCAAACGAGAAGAAGGGCTCTTCGCGCAAACGGCCACTGCCGAGCTTGGTTCCGACATAGCCCAAGGCGAATGCGCTTGACATCCAAAGTGAAGTGTGTCGGCTGGGTAGGCCCTTGCTCACCGGGAAAAATGGTCTGCGGTCAAATCTGACCCAAATACCTGCGATAATGGCAAGCTGCACAAGAGACAATGATGGAGAGATCAGAGTCGATAAGAGCTCTTGGTATGGGCCAATGGGAGTGTCTCGAGATCGCTGCGGCGGTTGAGGTGCTGGATTGATGTCTTCGTTGGTGATCATGGTTCTACGTAGGTGAAAGAGGGCAAGAGGGTGTGAGTCGGAGGAAGAGAGGGAGAAGAGATTGGCAAACAGCAAGGCTGTCGGAGTATATAGGGATGTAGGCCTTTGCAAAGCGACTAGGGTGTCAAATGGCGGATCAAACGAAAAAATCTCAGCGTGAGCACTTGAACCTAAATTGAAACGTTTCTAAGTCCCTTTGACGTCCTTACCTGGCACGAATCAGGTCTCATATGGGAAGCAGCACACCTTCACCGAGGCCCTTTGGCCTCCTCTTTGATGCTTATTTCCTGCTACACAACATGGCTCATGGGTGAAATAGCATATTCTGGCGCACGAAAGATCGATTGGCTCAGAATTGATCAAATCTTTGGCGAATAACCAGGTCTGTGGCAGGTGAGGGCAGACTGATCATTCCTTTCCGGACAGAAAGCTCGAAATCCATGCATCAGAAAGGATCCACAGTCATTACAGGCTTGGTTGATCGCATTGGCGTTAGTTGTATGCATTAATACATCAATGAGAGAGTCTAGTTTGAAGCTTCTGATGGGCTGGTCGCCATTGCCAGAATCTTGCTTGGGATGTAGCCCGACAGAAACATGCCTGAAATGTAGACTGAAGTAAATGGTTTGGGTGGGCGGAAGAGCGGGGTGCCTGGCTTGCTGCGAAAATACGGGGCCCAAACTTGCCGAATGACTGCGAAACAGGCAATTTGCAGTGTACTGAATGCTGGAAAGGTAGACGAGAAGAAGGGCTCTTCGCGCAATCTGCCAGCAGCGAGCCTGGACCCGGTGTAGCTCAAGGCTAGTGCGCTCGATGTCCAGACTATACCCTGTGGTGTCGGCAAGCGCCACGGGCCAGTGCTGCCCATCACTGTGCCAAAGGCTGCGGTGAGGCCAAGGGTTGGAACAGAAAGAGTGGGCGAGACTAGCCAAACGCACGTCTCTGCCAAAAGTTCTCCATATGTCGTATCTTCATGAGGCTTCATCATGCGATGTGTGAGAAGGCAGGGAATGGGGGAAGAGGAAGTTGGTTAGGTGAGAATGGTTGGGAAGAACAGACCCGTTTTTGTACCTCGACGTATATATAGAGGAATAGAGGAACGCCCTCTCCTCGCAAGTCGAGGTGTCAAAAGGCAGATCAACCAACCGGCATGAGCATGCATTCATGACAAGGGAATTGACACATTCTCACGCATGAACAGAAACACTGTAGCCTCTCTTTGATGCTCTTATCGCAAAGAAAGGGACTTTATTTTGTCACGCACAGTCTCGCACTTCGAATTTGAGGTGAAAATGGTTTGCATTGCCGCTCATGCACTACTTAGCTATATCTATCGCAACCTGATCTCCATCAGTCAAGTTCCAATATGCCAAAGTCTGCTTCAGCGTCGCCGGCTTTCCGTTGATTTTGATCTTGATCTTGCTCGCAGCGACGTTACTATTGAGCAGATCCTGATGCACGTAATCTCTCATCGTGGCAATCGTAGACTTGAGCGCTGCTTCGTATGGTTCCTCTTTTGATCCTCCATTGTCTGCAGGCATCGTTAGAGTTAAGGTGACGGTAGGATGAGAATGTGCTTCCAGCCAAACCTTCTCAGGATGCAGTGAGCCATCACTCTTCTTCTCTAATGATGATCCAGCTGAGGTACGCAGAGGAGCAGGCGGCGGTGGAGGTGGAGAAAGCTCGGTCGAGGCTGGTCGTTTCACACCTGCGCTGATCTGTGTCGCTGGTGACTGAGAGCCTGTGACGGGCTTCGCAGGAAGCAAGCTACCTTTTGGAAGCTGGATCGGCTTGTCCTCAACTTTGTCTTCTCCTGCCTGTGCTTCTGCATCGACACTCCCATCCATACCCGGGAATTGCGGTCCGTACTCGGGAAGAACGACCTGTGGCCTGCCTGACAACTTTGTCATCTCTTGTTCCAATCCTACATTCTTTGCGATCAGCTCTCTTGCTGCTTGTCTTGACTTTGCATGTCCATCCCAAATGATCTTCTCCTTTTCCTTTGCCAGTCTCTTCTCCTCCGCTTCTCTCTTCAATCTCGTCTCCTCATCCTCGTCATCGCGAGAAGAAGCAAGCTGCTTGAGATAGTACGTTGGGTCAGCACCGGCTTGGAGAGCTGCCTGCTGAGCCTTCTTCGCTTCAAGCTGTTGTCTTTGTTCGCGGTAGGCAGGGTTGAGAAGCTCGAATCGAACGTGTTCGGCCATCTCGTCGACAGCAACTTGGTCTCCACAGACAGGACATTTGGTCATGGCCACAGTGGCAGACGAAGGTTTCGCGCGAGAGGCCAGACCACGTGGGATGTAGTCTTTGCGAACTTTGATGGTTCCGCCCTTTCCTGCTGCGACTTCTTCCACCACCGGAGCAGCTGAACTGGACGCAGTGGCTTGCTGTGTGTATGTTGACGAGGAAGATGGTCTGCCGGGCATAGCAAGCTCTTCGACATCCTCTGCATCCTCGCCAGCAGCTTCCGACTCCATGATCATGCTCGCCATCTTCTTCTGTGCTAAGGTCATTGTCTCCATCTCACGCAACGACCGTGGTGGAGGCAAGTCGATGTGCTGATCCGCCTCCGTAAGCTCAACGGTACCAACGACAACAAAGTCTTGCCAGTCGATCTCGTTGAATGCTTGTCGTTGCTTCTCCTTGTCTTCGTCCTGCTTCTTGCGCTTTTCTCTCGTGTATTTCTCCCATTCGGCCCTTGCCTTGACTTGATCGAGCAGATGAGGTCGGGAACCACCCTTACCAGCGCCAAGCGATGGTTTGACACGTTGCTGAGCGACTGCATCAGCATCAGTGGTGCCGTATGCGCCGAGTTTGACGCGGTCGAGAAGGGCAGGCGTGGGCGAGATGACCTTCTGATACTGCTCGACGAGGTGATTGAAGTAGGTGAAAAGCGAATGAGATGGTCGCAGGAACTCGAACTGATAGGACTTGGCCTCACGACTGAGAAGGGATGTGGCGAAAGACCGGCCTTTGCGTGCAGTGAAGAGGGCGGTAAGTTTGAGGATGTCGAGGTCGACAGCTGTAATGTTGGGAAGGTCGGCAGAGAACTCGAACGGCTCGGGTTCTGGTGGTGCTTGGCTGGATGGACCGGCTAGTCCGCTGCTCCCATCTGCTACAGATGAGCCAGATTGATTTGTCGCAGCACTTGCTGCCTGTTGATCCGCAGCAACAGGTGTGAGTGTTTCACCTCGTCGAACAGCATCACGGCGGGAAGCATAGTAGGCGTGGTAAGCGTCGTCTTCTTTGAGGAAAGCGAACTTCGGATTATTTGATTCGGCTGCTTTGATGTTGGCTTCAAACGATGGATCCTTCTTGGCGATAAGCTCTGCTGCTTTGTCGATGGTTCTTCGCAACTCTGGAGGCGGAAAAATGATGCCACTTGTCGAAGCAAACTTGGAGCTTGAGGGTGTCGATGCGGATGCTAGGGTGTTGTCGGTACCGTGCGCAGGCGCTGGCAGATTGAGTGTTGGTGCCATCTCGGCTCTGATAACAGCCGAATTGACGGAGCTCTAGTTGCCGCCAGCGAGTGAAAGATGGAAGAGGTAAAGAAGCAATGAAGACAACGACAAGAGGAGAGAAGGATAGTCAAAAGTGGAGTTGTGTTGTCCAAAAAGTGGCTGCAAAGTGTGACATTCGGCAACCATTCTGAATCGCCGATCCGAATAGAAGCTCGGTATCATGCATAATCGAGCAATCGGTGATTCAAGAAGAAACTTAATTTTTGGCAGCAATTCGTCAGTTGTGTGTGAGAAAAAGCTTATCCGAGCCAACGCACACACACACACACGCACAGAAAAAGAAAGCCGACGGTTGTCAACCACAAAAAAAGTGACTCGCACAACCAACAACAGCATTACAGTTGACGATCGACAGTGTCACCACCATACTCCGCTCCTCTTCTCTCAACCTTATCTCTCCTCACCCATAGTCACTCTGCCATCTCAGCAGCCCCGCTCAAAACGCTGTCTGCTGAGCATAGCATTGTTCAGCTCTTCTTTGCGACAGCCGTAAAGTCATCCACGAACACAAAAGCCACGACAACCTGTACCCACGTTGCTGGCAACCCACAGCTCATCATCGCACGTTCATAGCAACGACAGCATCGCTACAGCCACTTCGCCCTCTCTCTCCCTCTTAAAGCTATCGTAGGAGCGCCACGGTCCCACTAGAGGCCGAAACTTCATCGTCATCCTACATCACAGAATTCGAGACGAGCATTTCCTCTGCCTCCTATAGACCTCTAACAGCTGGCTGACTTCCACCCCGACCACTCCTATAAAGCCTCGCACAAAGACGAGCATCCCTAATCATGGCCCTGGTAAGTTTCCTCACAACCAAAATCTCGCAATATTTGCTACAAGTCTTCTGACAGCTCTGCTTCCTCTCTGCACCATGAACCACTATCCACAGCACGCACTCAAGCCCTCCCTCCCTGAGGTCCAATCCGCCCTTCTCTCGCCCAATGCTACCGGCAACATCATCCCTGTCTACACTTCTCTCCCCTCCGACCTTCTCACTCCCGTCACTGCCTACCTCAAGCTTTCTAACGGTGCCGATACATCACGTCGTTCCTTCCTCTTCGAATCCGTTACCGGAGGTGAAAAGATTGGCCGATACTCCTTCATCGGTTCTGATCCACTCAGAATCATCCGGACTGGTCCTGGTCTTGATGTTGAAGGAGATCCACTTCTCGCTATCGAAAAAGAATTGTCTCCTTACAAGTACATCCCAGTTCAAGGTCTTCCAACTTTCACTGGTGGTGCTATTGGTTACATTTCTTACGATTGCGTTCAGTACTTCGAACCTCGAACTAAACGCGATCTTAAGGATGTTCTTGGGATTCCGGAAAGTGTTTTTATGATCGCAGACTCGCTTATCGTCTTTGATCATGTGTTTAGCACTGTTCGTTGCGTTTCTCACGTTCACCTTCCCGCCTCGGCCAACGCAACTCCAGCAGATGTTGAAGCTTTGTACAGCAAAGCAAGTGAAAAGATCTCAAGCTTGATCCGAACCCTCACCTCAGCAACAACACCTCTTCCAAATCAACCATCCATTCTTACTGGACAGGAAGCTGTCTCTAATGTCGGTAAAGAAGGTTATGAAGGCTTTGTCACTTCTCTTCGAAAGAACATTGTTAAAGGAGACATTATTCAAGCAGTTCCTTCTCAACGTCTTACTCGTCGTACAACTCTTCATGCATTTAACTGTTATCGACATCTTCGACAAGTTAACCCTTCTCCATACATGTTCTACGTTGATTGTGGAGATTGTCAACTTGTAGGAGCATCTCCTGAAACCCTATGCAAGATTGAAAATGGTAAAGTTGCAGTACATGCTATTGCTGGTACAGTTAAACGTGGTGGTAATGATAAAGAGGATGAAGAATTAGCAAGTCAATTAGCAGGTAGTATTAAAGATCAAGCTGAACATGTTATGTTAGTTGATTTAGCTAGGAATGATATTAATAGAGTTTGTGATCCTTCTACTACTTCTGTTGAATCTTTTATGAAAGTTGAAAAGTTTTCACACGTAATGCATTTAACTTCAAGAATTACAGGACAATTAAGAGAAGGAAAAAGTAGATTTGATGCACTTAGATCAATTTTCCCTGCAGGAACAGTTTCAGGTGCACCTAAGATTAGAGCGATTGAATTGGTTAGTGAGTTAGAAAAGGAGAAAAGAGGGGTTTATGCGGGGGCAGTTGGAAGAATTGATTTTGCTGAAAAGGAAATGGATGTTTGTATTGCAATTAGAACTATGACTTTTAAGGATGGTTATGCATATTTGCAGGCAGGAGGTGGAATTGTTTATGATAGTATCGAGGAAGATGAGTATATTGAAACGATCAATAAGTTGGGTGCTAATATTAGATGTATTAAGCAAGCCGAGGAGTATTATTTGGCTCAGGAAAAGCAGTAGAGACTTCACTTCCTCATTATTTGCTTCATCATTAGCAGCAGAAATACACACGAGCATCTCACATACACAGACGTGTCCAAAGAAAATGTGAAGGAGTGTGTATCATTGTCACTGTCAGAACAAGCAAACCTCTAGAGCAGTTGAATCAAATGTGAGAAGGCTATCAAAACAATCACAAGCGCAGGCAATTAGACCAAAGGAACAGCAAACGCACTCTCAGTCCTACCCCATTTCCTACCAACACTCCCTCCATCACCATTATTAGTTCTTATCCCAGCTTCCCTCAAACTTTGCTTTTCTAAACTCTCTCTTAAAGATCCTCTCATGGATAAAGCTGTTTGTCTTCCTCCCTTACTTCCTGGATAAGTTGGGATGATACTTTCTTCTTGATACGTCATTCCACCGAAACCTCCAACTGATTTGATATTGTTAACTGAAACACTCCTACCAATTCCAACGGATGGCGAAATTGAACTCATGCTGGGTTTGGATACTAGACTACTCCTTCTTGAAACCCGTTTAGCTCTTTCTTGATCGACCAACTTAGTGATACCCCTGAAAAAGCCAGGTTTTCGTGTTTCTAGCGATCGGATGTAAAGAGGAGCTTGAGAAGAGTGAGAGGAGGCAGAAACAAGATCCGCATCAATAGAGGATTGTTCGAGTTCACGACGCGCATCGTGTTCTTCGATTTCTGACTTGGACATGCGAGAAGCATTGAGAAAGTCGGTCATGCTGACTTCGGGAAGAGGTTTGCGAGTAGCGGGCGTGTTGAAAGGGTACATGAGGAACTCGTCCTCATCATCCTCCTCGTCTTCTTCAGTTTCATAAGCATCTTCATTGGAAGGCTTGGCAGAGGCAGGATCATATCGTTGCGCTGCGCTATCAGAAGTAGCATTGACGAGAGCAGCGTTCTTCTTGCGAAGAGAAGCAATACTAACTCCACCGGTCGGCTTTGCTGGAGATGCAGTAGGCGTTGAGGGCTTGGCAACACGAACTGCACGCGGTGGTCTTGCAACAGCAGTGCGGCGAGGCGAAGTGGGAGACTTTCGCTCCGAAGCAGGCGAGTTCTGCGAAGCTGATGGAGTCTCTTCTTCCTCGAGAATTGCTTCGTCCCTTGCCTGAGATGGCTGGGTTGCTGACAAAGCTGCGGGGCTTGGATCAAACATGTTTTTGCTACCAAGCATAGATAACACATTCTTTCTGAGAGTCTCTAACTCTGTTTCCACCTTGGCTTTCTCTTCGTTAGCCCTGTCGAGTGCTTCTGCGAGTTCGTCCGCTCTGTTGAGCGTGAAGCTGAGTGCGTACCTGAGAGCATTGAGCTCATCGCTTCTCGCAGTGTTGTCCGGCACAGTGGGAGAATTCGGATGCTTATCAAAAGATGGCTGATGCAATGCAAGTACTCGAATCGCTTCGAGCGTGCTGAGCGAGGATACCCAGCTTGGTGTTTCCACCACGGAACTCAGTGGTGGCGAAGAAGCGCGCTCGGAGGAAGCAGCAGAAGTAGTGCCATCACCATTGGCATCAATACGAAGACCGCTCTTGCTGCCATCCAGCTGCTCGAGCGTGGGCACGGTCTTGCGGTACGAGCTGTTGCGTTTGACTTTTGGGGGAGACGTGCTGCCCTGCCTCTCCTTCTCGAGACATTCGGACTGGATTGGAGAGGAAGCAACAGCAGTGGTCTGAGAAAGCTTTGAGTCTTTGGTGAAGTTGGCTTCAAGGGGCGAGTTGGGTGCTGATCGTACGAACTCATGCTCGAGAACACGAAGGCTCTCGAGTGCTGCTGAAGGGGTAAGCAGATCTTTATGGGGTTCGACCATGGTCTTGGTATCCGCATTGGTACGGCCGATGTTCGGGCTGCCTGGGGTGGTCGGCGTCATGGTTGTACTCTCGCTCAACTGAGGAGTTGCGGCTGCATGAGCACTTGAAGAGCCGACGGAAGCTCGAGATCGTTTTTCGTCACTGCTACTCGCGTTGCTTGCACTGGTGTAAGTGCTGCTGGCAGCACTCAATCTCTTTCCTGCAGCCTTTTCAATTTCCTCCGTCTTGATCCTAACTGTCCTCTGCGGCAATACGGCGCTCTGAAGGGAGGAAGACTGGACAGACCTCGATGTCGACACTGGTCTGAGGTCGGCGCAGATCTTGTGTACCAACGCAGCTTGATCTGAAGTAGTCAAGGGGTGACAAAGATTCTTGAGGTTGGGTACGTGAGGGGCAGCAGTGGTGGTGGAGTGAGAGCTAGTTGTGCTTTCTTTGAAAGCAGCCGAAGTCAAGCTCGGCGAGCTAGCAGCACCGGTAGGCGGGGACGGAAGGGCAGTGGACGGCGGTGGAACAGGCGAGGGCAGGATGCGCGGAGATGCGTTGACCCCAGCTGCGAGTTGCTGGGCTGATGGAGAAAGTGGAATCGAGTTGGACTTGGAATGGGTTCGATAGTGCGTGACAATGGTGGGAGCGGCTTGTGGCTTGGTATGGGTGATTTTGCGAGCAGTGACAATCTCTGCATTAGCGTTGCGTGAAGGCGAGGCCAGAGCGGGGGAAGGGCCCCCTGCCGAGGAACGCGCCTGTTCCATCATGCTTGTGCTCGAGCAAGAAGAGAAGCTGGCAGATCGTTTAAACCAGTCTAGAGCTGAGAGTGCTGCGAGGGGATCGAGCGCTGACCTAACTATATAGAGAAGGAGTGGCGCTAGAAAGGTTCACACTTGAGGCGTTGTGTGTATGTGTGGCAAAGTGACTCTCGGCAAATGTGTGGGAGGTATCCTCGGAAACCTGTCGCCTGGTGGGAAATCGAGAGTCGGTGTCGTTGATGCAATCCGTCGCCAAAGGGGGTCAAAGTGTTCGCAGATGTTCGAAGTGAAGGTTTCAAGGGGCTCGCCCTTTCTTATTGAACACGACGAAGTGCTGACCGCGGTAGAAGCCGAGAAATTGAGTGTGGTTCTGGTTTCTTTTGAGCCTGAGCTTGGAGGCAGTGATTGACTCAGGTGAAGAGGCCGTCGTGGGAAGATGAAGGTGTTGTCCGGGTTGAGATGGTAAAGGGCAGAAGAGAAAGGTTGCTTGCAACCTTGCGGGTAGGAAATGTGGGTGATTTTTATTGTCACGGTTCACAAACGAGGCTCGACGATGCTCAGAGAGCTGCAGGGATGCAGGGACAAAGAGAGTTAGTTGAGCGGACGGGACTACGGCTTCAGGTCAGGCGGACGGGCAAGGTTGCAGCAGCTGCACAAGGGATACGTTATACAGGCACTTACGTTTGGGACAAGGACGGGGCGGAGAGAAGGATAAATTGTTTCGTCAAAGCTACATGGTCGGGCTGCGAAAGATGAAGAGACCTTGTTCCTCTCTCTCTCTGACCACACTCTCCAGCGTATCCTTCGGGCGACTTGTCGGACTGAACAAGATGCTCATAGGTACAAACACAGCTGCCGCTAACCATGGTCCTCTTGAGCAACGCACAAGTGCTTAATGTTCACGCTCTTAAAGAGAATGGTGCAGGGTTTGTTTGCAGGTGAAACTTACACTCTCTCAGCTGCAGGCGTGACCTAGCGGTGACTGACTTGGGCAGTGTTGGTTCGGTCAATCTAAGACAGAAGCTGCAGTCACAAATGTCTGGCTGGACCCCTCAAATGATTCTTTGTGCGAGGTTGCATGAAACTTTTGTCTGTTCTGAGGGTTTCAACGGGATCCTCTCTTGTTTTCGAAATACGGCGACCTCAGGCGGTACAGCCCAGAAAAAAACCGCAAAAGAGGCGGGGAAGAACGGCCACCAAAACTTGCGGTTTAAGCGAGCTGCTGTGACAGCTCCCTCTTCTCTTCTCTTCTCTTCGCTCGCTCGGGGACAAATTCAACGACTTTCCTTGCAACAAGGTCCTTCAGCTGCTACTGTACTCAATGCTTCGGGGACACTCAAGCGGCCCCTGTTCATATCGCATTCATCGGCTGTCGTCCTCGCCAAATTGCCCTCTTCGGATGTCGACTTTGACGCATCAATGGAAGCACCATATTAAATGACAATCTAGCCATTGTTTCACCCGTCACATGTGATCCTTCAAAGAGACAGGAAAATGCTGTCGGGATTTCGCTGGCATGTGCAACACCATGGCAGTATAATATGTCGAGATGACAAGCACGCACATCATGCGCCAACAAGAACCACCGAGACAGCCGACGTGCAACCCGATGTTCGGCTTTGCTGGTTGACGAGACGATGGTGCGGCGCTTGCATCGTTGACGAAGCAACCAAAACTGCCACAGCCACTGTGAAAGAGGAGTTGCGTCTCCTTTGCCGAACAAACAAAAGCCATGCCATGCAGCAGGGGCCTGAAGCAAGTTTGCAGGGTCCTTTCTGAGCAGAACAGAGAGACCCGATCCTCATGTGAATTAGAGGTGAATTCGCTTGCTGTTACCGAGCTCTTAACACACCCTTGTGCAGGTTTGCATGTCTCGTTGCAGCTTCTGGTGTAGAAACTTGGCCGATTCCTCGCGGAACCTCTTTACACAGTACCACGACTCGGACGACTCTGTCCTGGAAAACAGCTTGCGACAAAAGCTGCGGATGATACTGCAAGCCATCGACTGAACCGGGAAGAGGGCGACGATATCCATGATCCCAAATTCAATCATGTTACGCCGCTACTGTGCACAGCTTCAAGACTTGAAAATGCACCGGCACGTTCTTTGTCGTGGCATGGACCCTGAAACGTTCTCGCCTTCTTCGTGGCCAAAGCACATTCACCACCAAACATTGTCCTCCGGCTTCGCACACTCAACATCCTTCATCGTCCGGCGAAGCTCTATGGCTCTTCAAGAAGACGAGCAGGATGGCGGACCAGTCAACAAATCCGCTGCAGATGCTGCGGATGGCCATTCCACGTCCGCAATTCTTCCTATTTCTCTTCGTCGTTTCGGTCCTCGTCCAATTCATGATCGCCGGCGTGCGTGTTCAAGTCGCTGAGAACAACACTTCGGACACCAAGTCAGTCACCTATGAAATCCCGAATTCGGCTCTGCTCGTAACTGCGCATCCAGACGATGAAGTCATGTTCTTTGCTCCCACTGTCCAAGCTCTCGTTGCTGCTGGTACCACACTTTATGCTCTCTGCTTATCCACCGGTAACGCCGTCGGTCTAGGTACTCAGCGCGTAGAAGAACTCTTTGGCAGCTATGACGTGCTGGGAGTGGACGCGGGCAGAGTCAGAGTCCTTGATGACCCGCTTCTGCAAGACTCGATGGAGACCACCTGGCCGAACGAATACCTATCCTCTGTTGTCGGCAAACATCTCGATTCGCTTCCGTCTATCGACGCGCTGATCACGTTCGACAAAGCCGGTGTTTCAGGTCACGCAAATCATATTGCAGCTTACAATGGCACACGAGACCTCGCTCTCGTGCGTGACCTTCCGTTGTACGTCTTACCGTCATTGGAAATCTGGGAGAAGTTCAACTCGTTGCCCTTTGCAGTTTGGGAGACGATCACTTACTCTGGCCGACCACCTGCAGGAAGAGCAGCGGCTTTTGGAGAGCAAAGGTTCAGTCCGGCAGCCGAGTTCCATGTGCTCGCCAGTCCTGCACAGTATCTGAACGCGATCAAAGCCATGTGGAAGCATCAAACTCAACTTGAGTGGTTTAGATACCTCTACTTGGTCTTTAGCAGGTACATGTTCTCCAACAGGCTGATACTATGGACACCTGACCTCGATCTCACAGACATTGAAGAATAGTTGGACTCTCGAATGAGCAGAAGGAAGAAGCTTTTGGCTCCTGTACAATAGCAATAGCATCGCATATTATCAGATGAACAGTACATCTTGAAGTAGGAAGTATATAAGGGTCCCGGGTTTCGGATTCCGGAACACAATTCTTCCTTCGGATTTTGTGTCACTTTTTTGTGTTTCCCTTTCTTGAGCTGAAAATGGAGGATACTATATTCAACACCACCTCTTTCATCATCTTCGTTAGACAAGTAAACGTTAAATCCTATCACCAAAGCCTATACATGCTTCGGAAGCGAATCACCGACCTTCTGGCCGTCAATTCGCGTTTCATCTCTCGCCCAACCATCACTCCCCACACAAGTCGAGCTGCGAAGTGCACAAACAGCTTCTCCACACCTCGACGATTTCTCAGCGGCACGAAACTTGCTGTGTTACGCACGATGTCGGCAAGCGCAGACCAAGCGTCCGGCTCATCGGCGGCGGCAATGCCCAACACACGAACCGCCATGCGACAGAACAAGCTCGTCGTCTCTGCGCCTTCCACCGTCCCACGCCTTACTGGCACCGAGCCACAGCTCGAATCAATGGAAGGAGCCACTCAACTCCTTGAAGAGCTTAAGCCCGCCTTCACTACGGAGCTCCATCTCCAAGCGATCGGTCTCTCTGGTCGTCAACTTCCCTTGCTGACCAAAGATGAACACGTTATGCCGTATCTGTTCAACGCGGCCGGCATCCGTTACGTACAACCTCATCCTAACGGCGACCCTTCTCAGCGCATTCTCTTGTTGAACGTCTCATCTTCCGATCCCACACCCGAGATCATTTCTTCTACGATTCAAAAGCATAATTTGGAGCTTGTTCAATCCCACGTCCTCTCCCTGGGCTACGAACACCTCTCATCCGATCAAATCCTCGAAGCCCTCCTCCCGCATTCCATCGTGTCCTCCGAAGGTGTTCCATCCGGTTTCACAATTGTTGGACACATTGCTCATCTCAATCTTCTCGAGATCTACCTTCCCTTCCGTTTTCTCGTCGGATCGATCATTCTCTCTAAACACTCTTCCACCCTTCGAACAGTGGTGAACAAACTTGACACGATCGATACAGAGTTTCGATTTTTCAAAATGGAACTTCTCGCTGGCGAACCTGAATATACGGCACAGGTATCTGAATCAGATTGCACATTCGAATTCGATTTTCGAAGTGTGTATTGGAATTCAAGATTGCATGCGGAACATATGAGATTGATTAAGAAATGTAGACCCAATCAGGTATTGGCGGATGTTATGGCGGGTGTAGGACCATTTGCGGTGCCAGCAGCCAAAAGGGGGACTTGGGTCTTGGCGAATGATTTGAATCCTAGTAGCCATGAGAGTTTAGTGAAGAATGCAAAGTTGAACAAGGTAGGTGTGGAAGAGAGGGGTAAGGAGGGGCTGGACGGAGGGTTAGTGGGCAAGTGTATGGATGGAAGGGAGTTTGTTAGGTGGAGTATGGAGGAGACTTGGAAGAGAGAGTGGAGGGGAAGAGTCAAAGGCTTTGATGGACAAGACCTTGAGAAAGAGGACGAGAAAGTGAGAGATGCTGCGAGAAAGATGGTAAAAGACAGAAATAAAGGAAAGAGGGCAATTCATGCTGCTAAACATGCTGCTAATTCTTCCACCTCCGGCGATGCTACTTCTCATAGCCTAGAACAAAGCACTGCTCAACTCAACATCAACTCTGCTTCTCAGATCAAAGAAGAGAAAGCTGATCGATGGCCAAACCGCAAACTCGTTGATCAATTCGTTATGAACCTTCCAGCAACAGCTCTCGACTTTCTTGACGCTTTCGTTGGCGCCTATACCCATCTCGCCACCATTGTTGGCGAATCCGAACTTAAATCTGAACTCATCCTTCGTTCATCCTCTCCCGACTCATCCCTTACAGCAACTCCCATCATTCACGTCCACTGTTTTAGCAAAGATCCATTCCAACCTGCCCTCGACATCTTGAATCGAGCCAATTCAGCTCTCTCCCTTCCCCCTTCTTCTCCATACCGCTTGAAAGCAAAACCAATTTTACCACCACCACAAACTTTTGCTGGCCTTCGAAAATCTTCTTCATCATCACCCTCTTCTCAAGATGAAGTTGGAAATTATTTAACAAGTCACCCAAACTATTCTAAATACAAAACCCTCTCTGATCCTAAAGATTTCATGCAAGCAGTTGAAAAAGAATGGTTGGAAAGAGACAATGGAGAGATAACAAAAGGTTTGGAAATTCATTATGTTAGAGATGTAGCTCCAAATAAGCAAATGTACTGCTTATCTTTCCCTTGTCCACTTGAGGTTCTTTGGGCTCCATTATCCTCTGATTCTTCCTCATAGGTACAAACACGAACGAAAGAAGGAAAGAAATAGAAATCATAACATTAAACAAAAAAACAAAACAGAATAGCTTACATCTGTGTGACGACCTCATTTGTGCTGATGAAACTGTTGTTGCTGGGCAGCAGCAGGATAGTAATCTGAAACCTGAGGACGATCCAAATAGAAATTTCCCAACCTATACCCACCTTCTGTTGGATGGAATAGTGATGGCGCTGCACCTGCATTAGCATTTAGATTCAAACCTCCTCTGGCACCATATCCTCCTGACGTTACACCATTATATCCTCCTGCACCGCCACTCATCTGCTGAGCCTGACCAACACCTTGATGCGGAACAGAGTTCATACCTTGCACTCCTCCAGCTCCTGCAGGATTGGCATTAGCATGATCACCCCAACTACCCGCATCACTCGCACTACCCATCACACTCTCACCCGATCTCCTAAACAATCCCACCTGTTCCAACTCACTTGAATAATCCTTGCCCAACAACTGAGCAACGACCTTTGCCTGACCCACACCCAAAGGATAAGTCTCACCATACTTGACCAAACTCCAGAAAATCAATTCCAAATCATCCCTCAACTGCGCCAACTGCCCCTCTGGATCAATCTGAGCCCTCAAACCCGCATCGACATCTAATGCGAATTCCAACTCATCCTCCAAAGTCTCACTGAAACCCGAGGTCGAAATGTTGTTGCCCGACTCAACACCGCCTTCCGCATTCACTGCATCCTCTTCATCGATTGCATCCGATGCCGAAGTATCAAGTCCCATCCCCAACGCATTGTACGTCGCTCCCGAACCAGGTCCTTTGTGAGTAGTAGACGACGAAGCAGGTGAAGACGCACTCGCGAATCCAGCCTCAGCTGCTCTAGCCGCCAATTCTGGATGCTCCTTCCTCAACCTGAGATAAGCCTGTACAGCTTCTCTCCTCATCTTCTTATACTGCCTCGTAATCGCTCTTGCCGCAAGCACAATCATCAACGTCATCAACGAACTGACTTGCAATAAGTCCACTCTTGCAGCAATAAACGTCTTCAAAATCTTGATAATACTTTGAGCAGCCACTGCCGACTTCTTAGCCGAATCCGGCATCCTGTGCGCCACAGGTTCATGCAACGAGATCGAGCTACCAAAAATCAGTGCATGAGCAAGTACAAGCTGATTTGTCATCAGACTGATCTGCTTATGAGGCCTGTAGTTGACACCGTCGCTGAAGAAGGGAGGCTCTTCGTTACCGGAAGAAGGATGCAGAATAGGATCGAACGAAGCAAGATCGCGCCATTTGCTTGGCACACTCTGTTGCAGAGCAGTAATGTTACCATCAAGCTTGTAAAAGTCAGGCGTCAATACATCCTGCACCGAAGCTTCAAGAGGCAGCCTCGACATGTGGCTAACACACTTCGAGTGAAGGATAGCAGCTTTCAGATGAAGAATGGCGGGATCCCAGTGCCCATCAGTGAAGAGATCAGGAGACTCGAGCGTCTGTCTAGGACGGTAGACAAGATCTTGGGTGCCATTGATGAAGTCATCGAAAGCACCGGGAAGTTCGGTCTTGATGTCCATATCGTCGATGCTTTGTGCCCAATGGGTGGACGAGCAAGCAGCACGATCGCTGTAGAAACAGTTCCAGAAGAGACGCAGACGCTCTTCATGCTCGAGAGGCGTCGCTGCAGGCTGTTTTAATACAGCACGGTAGACGGCAGGCTTGGGCTGCTTTCGACTACCTGCAGGTTTGCGCGTATCGTGGCCCGATGCAAAAGTTTGCATGGATGGCAATCGATTGAGTTCCATACCCTTGAGCAGAGAACAAGCATGGCCCGACGCGAACCAAGCCTCGATGGAACGATCGTTGAGATAGTAGTAGGCACAAAGCAACGCCTGAATTTGGGCAGCTTCTTCGAATCGAGCCTGTTGAGTTGCTTGCTCGCACAGCGCCTTGGCCTTTTTGGCGTGGAAGCTTGCAGCAGCTTTGAGACTGGCGAGCTTTTCACCTGTGGCAGCGCCCTGGAAAACGTTTTGCCCCGCCAGATCGGCTTGCACATCGGAACTGAGAAGACGAGGATAGGCCATGGCAAAGATACCGTGAAGCAAACCGAGGCTGGGGAAGCGAGGATGCTGAGGACCCTGCGAGAGATTCTCCATGAAGCGAGTCGGGTGAAGGAAGAGCGACTGAGCGGTTGTCTTTTCAAAATATGTAGAGACGAGCTGGTTGACAAGATTGGGAGGAGGAAAGTCAGCGGGCCAGCTGGTGACCATGAGCTCGAGAAGAGGATTGGCAAAGTCTTGGTCCATCTCATCCTGAACGGCGGTGACCTTTGCCTGCTTGTATGCTGCGCTACGGGGATCAGTGCGAGCATCGGCAGCATGAGGTTGAGGGTAGCCAGAGCCCGAAGTGGAAGGCAAGGAGACGACTCCACTAAGGGCAGGGTCGAGAACATCATAATTGGAACTGTCACCTCCACCGAGCCCTCCGTTGGCAGCGACAGCAGCAACGGCTTGCTGATAGTCGAACGATCCAACGGGCAGGCCTTGACCATTGGAAGGACCTTCGCCGGACGGCATACTAGTAGCAAGCATATGGGCAATGGCGAGCTCATCCTTAGACGGATGACGGCCGGATCGATCGGCGCCTTGTTGCTGTTGTGGGTCCAGAGGCTGACCGTTCAAGACGCCCTGGAACTGAGCGAGACGCTGCTTGAGGTGATCGATCTCTTGCTGCATCTGGATCACTTGTTCATCGTTGGTATCATCCGCGCGTTTGCGCTTCTTGGCGGCAGCGGCAGGCATGGGCGAACCATCCATGGGCGGAGGAGCGCCGGCACTGGTTGAAGGCTGAGGAGTATCGGGAGCGACCGAGCTATCGGGATCTTGTCCCGAGAGGGAAGGCCTAGCGGAGCGACTGGAGGTACGTTGGGTGATTGGAAGGTATACGCATGGAGGCATGGTCTCGGGGAGGCTTTCGAGCTCAGCACGAACGGCAGGGTCTTGGGCCTTTTTCTTGTTCTTGGCTTTGTTCTGAGCCATACGGAACTTGATCTGCCACCCCTTGGCACACTGACCGCAAACAGGCTTTTGTCCATCACACTTGAGTTTGCGAGCACGACAGCTTTGACATGCCTTGTTCCTACCGAGATGAGTGCCAAAGGGCGAAGCAGGATTGCCGGGAGAAGAAGGTCCGGATGCAGATGCTGCTGCTGCCGCCGCCGCCGCTGCAGCAGCTGCCGCAGCAGCACTGACAGGAGTGGTCATAAAGTTTGCCGAGCTAGAGGAAGAGGAAGAATGAGGTGGGGTCATTTGAATCTTGCCGGCGCTGGCTGCAGCGGCGACAGCTTCGAGAGCAGCTTGTGCCTCTGCATGGGAGGAGCGAGCAGGCGTGCTGAAGTTCATGGAAGAGGAGCCGTACGAGGTGTGTGCTTGGTAAGGAGGAGGCTGTTGGGTATGGTCAAATTCTTCTCGATCTTGCTTCATCGGAGAGTGGGACGGCGGGTTAGAGCCGTCATCGTACGGGGCAGGCGCCTCATGATGATCATGATGGTCATGGTGCTCATGATGATCGTGTTGTTCGTGACCGCCGTCCATTGTGGAGAAGGTGGGTATCGGAGTCGCTGCTTGGTAACGTTTGGAAGGAAGCGCGTCGGATGGACGTGACTGATGATTGTATGCAGCAGGGTCTGGTGACGCGTTGTGCAGGTATCAAGCCAATAACAAAGTCGTCGCTGCAGACTGAAGTTTGAAAGACAGTGAATGGGATTGCCAGACCGTTCCAAAGATGGTTGCCAAGAGGAGTGTCGAGTCTGGATGGGATCAGAAGAAGTGTGTGTGTGGGTGGTGGAAGGAGAGAAGGAGAGAAGGAGAGAGAGGAAGCCATCCGACACGCGGAAGTCGGGCACGCGAAATGAGGCGTGAGAAGAGGGCGATTCAGCGCAGCAATCATTAATCCCCAAAGAGTCGACACCAAAAAGGGCACAGCAACAGAGGGAGCGGGCCATCCATCCATCCTTTCCTTCCAGAGAGAGAGAGAGAAAATGCGGCCAACGTGCGCCTCCGATTCCCACGATCCGAGAAAATTTGTTCTTGATTTGAACCAACGCGAGTCAGCCAAAAGCTCAGTTCAATTTCAGCTTGTTACCCTCCTTACGCTTTCGGATTCGAAGCTCGGTTCGATTCTTGTGCCAATTCAGAATGTTAGGAATGACAAGCACACATCTTAGTGTGTCGAAAATTGTAAGAGCAGCAACGTTCACAGTTCCCCGAGCGAAAGTCGAGTTGAAGTGCAATTGCACTGCACTGCACCAGCCCCACAGAGAGAGAAGCAATTTTGAGTTGGGAAAGGGTCACCTCCGCTTGCATTTCTCACTCACTCATTCACTCACGCGCTCTTGGCCTTTCCTCTTGGCATTGTCATCGAATCCATTCTCCTTATCTCTCTGACATTGACATTCTCTGGATAGAATTGCCATCTCGATATCAGGCCCCCTTGGGAACGGCCTGTACCGAATCGACTACCACACCAGCAACCTCGTACGAGCACCGCCTGGAACGGCACACTCCTTTATCATGCCGACTCTGTCCGCCTAGACAACTACCACCTGGTATTGATCCCAGCTCTTTTCTTCCTGTTCGCATTCCAACGATGAGGCGTCCTCGCATCTCAGCGAGGCGTTTGGCCGTGCTTGTCGGTGCCTTGTTGTTGACGACGCTCATCACCTTGGCAACACAGGTACAAGCAACACCATTAGAGACACCCGTCCGCCGTCAAGAGGCCATCTACAGACGTCAGGATGTCACCTCTACCAACACTGCTGCCACGCAGACATACACAGACCTGCCAACAGCTGCTGTCACCATCGATGGCCAACCTTCGCCAACAACAACCAATGATCCCCTTTTGGCCCTCATGCCTGACTTTGCCTTCAGCATGCCAGCACAGATCGTCGTCGATGGTATCAACATCGCACTCATATCGGTCTTGCTCATTCATCTCCTCTTCACCGTTCAGTATCACTTCCCACTCAGTCGCAAGAACTTCTACCTTCAGCTCTCCAGCTCGCTCATGCTTCTCATCAGTTTGAGCGTTACACTCCACATCGTTCTCAATCTGCTCCAAGATGAATCGCAGCGGTATCCTTTCATGTTCCCTTACATTGGTATTCAGCTGCCGCCCGGCGACGACTCGTGGACTAAGCTGCAAGAAGTCTTTTTCCTGCTCATGCGTGCTATCACCACCGCCCTCATCCACATCACCCACATTCAGTTCCTTACACTACTTTTCCCATCCGCACTCGAGGCAAGATTGATCCTCTGGATGCTTGGTCCCATGGCTATCATCAACTCTGGAATGGAATTCACTGGATTGGCTGATGACAGCGACCTCAAGACCAACGATCTCGGTGATGCCATTCGCAACATCTGCAACAGTACCTTGACCCTCCTCTACACCTGCGCTCTTCTTATCTGGGGTCTCCTTGTCAACAGAAGACGAGCTTGGCGTGCAGGTGGCGGCACTGCCGCTTTTGGAGGCGGTTCCGTCGGTCTCGCTCTCATCAACACTGCCATTAGCTTCACAGAGATCAAATATGACCGATTATGGTGGCTCCCCAACGTGTGCTGGACGCTCACGATCTGGCAGAGTTGGCTCGGGTTCTGGTGGTGGGTTAGCAGTGGAATGGGCATCGGCGAAGTCGAGGACCGACAAGAACGACTCGAACGCAAACGCAAACGTGAAGAGCGTCGTCGTCGCAAGCTTGAGAAGCAGAAACAGAAACTGGCATTGCTTGAAGCCATGGACGCCAACCATAACGACGAGGCGCACAGCTCGCAGCATGATTCCAGCTCGATTCCTGGTCTCAATGGCTTCCGCCGTATCAAGGACAGACTCGTCGGCGAGCCGAATGGCAGCACTCTTACTCGCCGCAACCGACGTCAAAACACGACAGGCAACCAGAGTGACGTTGTTGACCGTGACTTTGCGCGTGCCAACAGCGGTTCAGCCAACGATGAGATCGAGCTCAGCCAGATCCGTGTCGCTGCAGCGGGTGACGAGCGGAGAGGTTCGCAAGTTGGGGACAGCCGAGCGGATGGCACTGCACTCACGGGCGTCTCTGTACACGGAGTGGATCGCGAGGACGCAAATGATAATGCAGAGGCCCAGGCTGAAGGCGACGTGGATCCAGCAGCTGCGATCGACGACGGTAGAACCACTGCTGGGACCGGATCAGGCTCGAGCGACACCAATCCGACGGCTTCATCTGCGCCTGGTTGGATTTCAAATGCTGCCCAACGTTTCATGGACCACCAACCCAACTTTATCAAGGCTCGATTCCGTCGCCTTCGTTTGGCGCACATGGCTGCAGCTCGACGTGCAGCACACGAGCAGTCCGCTTTGCGTGAGCGAGTGCTCAACTCCTCACAGGTGCAAGGACCGGGTCTGCGTCATATGATGTTCGACCGACCAGGCTCCTCTCGAGCGGGAATGGACAGCAACGCAGACATGGCGAACATGCCTGAGCTCTCCCCCACACTCAGCCGTTCCGTTTCGCTCGGGACCAAGCCGACGCGAGAAGGCAAGACCATCTCAACTGCCTCTTCGTTGCGAGCAACACAAGAACCCAGAAGTCAGAGCACAGATGGTACACCAGCATCACAGCAGCGTCGCGGCTCGATCAACCCTCGCACGTCTTTGTCGCAAGCTGCTCGTCGTGACAGCCGCATTGTCGAAGACGAAGACGACGATGACTCGTTCTCATTGCAAGGCTCGTCTCAGAGCCACAGTTCGGGTCGACGCGGATCCCAACCTGGTCATCTCAGAGCAGAGCCTCCCACATCGCCTTCGGCCACCCCATCGCTCCGAGCGCGCAATGCACAAGCCAACGTCACTGCAGCAGCAACATCACCAGCCACAGTTGTGGCATCGACTCGACGTACAAGTCAGCAACAGACCGTCCCTAACAGTGCGGCAAGGGATGACGAGTGGGAAGATATCGATTCTACGACCCCTGCATCTCGGCGTGCTGGCGGCGCAGCCGACTCTTCGACGGGGCTCAGCAGTGACCCTGCGCCTTCGTCTCGTCCAAGAGACCATGGCAGTGATGATGAGGACGCAGAGGATTCCAGTTGGTTCTGGCGTGGCGGTCTGCGGCAAATGCGACTGCGCGATCGAACTACGTATGATTAAGCAAGGCCTTCTCGCCTCTCTCTCTCGCCCCTTCACCTGTGCACTTCACCCTTCATACCCAACATCCTGTCTTTGTACTTTTAGATCTGAAATCGTCTTTCAGGGTAATCTAGCTAGCTCTACACACTAGCCTTAAAAGTATGTGTTCCCTCTCGAGACTAACAGAAATCACTGACATCCTACAGCTCAGAGGCTGTTTGATGTCGCGTGCAGCGTGACTTTCTCTATTTCGAAAGGCACTTTGCGAGTGTCTGCGCAGATTTAGTCATGCTCGTCCTCCACCTCGAACAGAGGCAAAAAAGTGTGTGTCAAAATGTGCACGGTGCAGCTCGGCACAGACGTTGCAATTTCAACAAGGCTCAGTTCTTCTCGACACCTTGTTAGTCTCCCACCATCATCAACAAGCGCCAGCAAGCTGTTCCTCTTAGTCCTGCGCATATAGTCCAGGAATTTGCGAATCTTTACTGGTTTTCATTCGATCAACAGCGCTTTGCTGATGAAACGTTCGAGGTCGTCCTCCCCGACCGCTTGCGAATTCACACCGTCTTCCAAACAAAGAGCGGAAGCACACGACGCGACCTCAACCGACATGGCCTGTCCTCATCTGAGCGCCGCCTTTATGGCGCTGGCTCCTCCTCGCCCTTCGCAGCAAGTTCACAAGGAAGAATGCACTCTCTGCTTTGATGATCAAGACGGGCCCAACGGTATCGATGTGTGTCTGCTCTGCTTAAACGGCGGATGCACAGGCAACAAGGACCGCGAACACTCACGTCTACACTTCGAGAAAACGCAGCATGCTTTAGTTGTTAACATTCGCCGAACACATCGACCCGCTCCGCCAAAGCCTGAGGGCGAAGCGCCTTCCATGCCAGCTAAGCTCGCCATCGCCGCAGAATCTGACGCCGATAAATACGACTATCACACAATTCCACGATGTCTCGCATGCGATCCAAACGGACCAGGAAAGGACCTACCAGTGACCGATAAGCTTGACGAAGTCATTCGTGGCGTCATGACCGCCATGTCATCAGCTCAACAGAGCGAGGTCAAAGCGTGGGAAGAAGAAATTGTTCCCTGTCAACACACGCGCGAACTTGTCCAGCCAGGAGAGCCTACGAGTCTAGAGCTTTCTAATCTTGCATGCTGTGGCAAGTGTGATCTCACATCGAATCTATGGCTTTGTCTTACCTGTGGACATCTTGGTTGTGGACGGGCTCAATTTGGTGGCGTCGGAGGCAACAGTCATGGTCTTGCTCACTTCGAGGAGACGGGGCATCCTGTGTCTGTCAAGCAAGGAACGATCACTGCAGAAGGAAGCGCCGATATTTACTGTTATGCGTGTAACGATGCTCGTATAGACCCGAATCTGGCACAGCACCTCTCGCATTTTGGTATCAATGTCATGGATCTTTCGAAAACCGAGAAGAGCATGACCGAGCTGCAGATCGAGCAGAATCTCAAGTTCGACTTCAACATGACTGGAGAGGATGGCAAGATGCTTCAGCCTATTTATGGGCCTGGACTGACTGGTATCAGGAATTTGGGCAACAGTTGTTATTTGGCGTCGGTCCTGCAGAGTCTGTTTGCGCTACCTGAATTCCAGAAGAGATATGGCGACAGTTATAGGCCTCACACGCTCTCGTGTGGGGATATGCCAGCGAGTTGCTTCGAGTGTCAGATGACGAAGGTTGCCGATGGGTTGTTGTCTGGTCGCTACTCCCATCCTCGAGAACCAGAGTCGGGAGGGGAGTGGAAGCAACAAGGAGGCGAAGAGCAGCAGCAACAACATCAACAGCTACTCTTCCAGAAAGGCGTAAGGCCTAACATGTTCAAAGCGCTTATTGGCAAGGGCCACGAAGAGTTCTCGACTATGCGACAGCAAGATGCGGATGAGTTTTTCAAGTATTTGGTGGGCGTTGTACAGAAAGAGAACAAAAAGGTGTCGGCAGCGCCGGGGGCTGGAGCAGGTGTTCCCACAGAGGATCCCACAGGTATTTTCGGGTTCGGATTGGAACAGAGGTTGGAGTGTAATGAATGTCATAAAGTTAGGTATAGTGTCGAGAAGCAAGATGCGGGTTTAAGTCTGCCGGTGCCAATCAGAGAGAAGAAGAAAGTAGAGGAGGCAACTACAGGAAAGCAACCTGCCGAGGGTGTGAATGCCGCTGCCTCCGCCACTAGTGCTTCGACGAGCAATGTTCACACGGCGGCAGCGTACGAGCCAGTCAGTCTAGTTGAGTGTCTGGACATTTTCACCGCGCCTGAAGAGCTGGAATACAACTGTCCATCTTGTAAGAAGAAGGTAACAGCTACGAAGAGGACGTTGTTTACCAGCTTTCCTCAGGTATTGGCGCTGCAAGTGAGGAGGTTTCAGCTAATCAACTGGGTGCCTCAGAAGGTTCCGGTTCCGATCGTTGTGCCGATTGATACAGCGCTTGATTTAGATAGGTATTTAGGACGGGGAAAGCAGGAACATGAAGAGGAGCTGCCGGAGGACGAAGAAGCTGCTCCTTCTGCTAGTGGAAACGGGGAACCAGAATGGGATGCCAGCGTGCTGTCACAACTAACAGGTATGGGTTTCCCAGAGATAAGGTGTAAAAAGGCAATGTTGGCTACGGGAATGGGTGATGCAGAGAGTGCGATGAATTGGCTGTTTGCCCATATGGAGGATACTGATATTGATGATCCAATTGACTTTGCCTCTTCCGCGGCCACAGGAAAGGCGAGTGCTGCAGCAGGGCCAGATACATCAATGTTAGAAGAGATGGGATTTACTTCAGCTCAAGCTCGCAAAGCGCTGAGGTTGAATTCAGGAAATCCGGAGCTGGCAGTCGCTTGGCTGTTCGAGAATCCTGATGATCCAGGTGAGGATTCTGCACCTGCTTCTTCAGCAGTCGAGGTAGAAGGAGAGACTTCAAAGGGTGATTCAGGAATCATTCCGGGGAACAGCAGCCTTCCAGCGAGATATGCGATTAAGAGTTTCATCAGTCATAAAGGTCCTAGTGTTCATTCTGGACATTACGTTGCTCATGTTAAACAAGGTAACGGCAGCGATGGTGGAGGTGAATGGGTGTTCTTTAACGATGAAAAAGTCGTTAAAGCACCTCTCACCTCCATCGCTAAAGAAGGAGAAGAGGATGTAGGAGTAAAAGGTCTTAGTTCTCAAGCGTATGTGTATTTCTTTGAACGAATTTGAAGCATCACACAGAACAAGTCTCAAATCTTTGTAAGCAATTTCACTACACAAAATTCAATTCAATTTTCAAATATCTATAACAAATACTGTATTGAGTAAAGAGGAAATTTGATAATTGTAACTTTAAGTTAGCCAAGAACTTTTCGTAGAGCATCTTTACGTTCTGGAATAGGTAAAGAAGTTATAGGACATTTAGCGTGAGATTCTACAAAGTTGAATGCACAAGTGTAACAAAAGACGTATCCTGAAGGTAAAGCTGCAGGATTATTGATTGGGATTGAACCGCAAAGAGGGCAAGAATTATGAATAAGTTTTCTTTCTTTGATGATTTTAGGTTGATGTTGTTCTCCGGTTTCGATTTGATCGATTAAGGTTCCAGTAAGAGTGAAAATTTGAGGTAGTTTGTATTGTGGTAAAGATTCTTTTATACTTTCTGGAATGTTGTTAGATAGTATACCGTTTGAAAAATCTGGTAAAAGTGGTTTTGGTGGATCTAAAATTGTTGTTGTACTTATATCTTCTGTATTACCTCCACCAGAGGATTGATTATTATTTGAACGACGTCTTCGAGGATTATCAGCACCATACCACCATTCTAAAAATTTAAAAAAGAATATACTTGCAGGTAAACCATATTTCAATCCTTCAAAAACTATACCTGGAGCTAAACTCAACAAAGTATTAAAGAATTTCCCTGGTTGTCTAACAAGATTTGGTAAACCTTTTTTAGGTAATAAATGTTTTCTAGGACCATCATTTGGACCAACTCTTCTAACATCTATTCTCATCCAACTAAACCAAGGTCTCCAATAAGGAGTTTTATCAAATAAATATCTTACATTATAAGTTGATAACCAAAGTTGATAAATTGTTTTTATATATGGATAAAATTTTTTAAATCCTTCCATTATCAATTCTTTAATCGTTTGTGTTGTATTTTCATTAAAAGATCTTCGAGTAGTAGTTTCAGTTTCTTCTTCACCAAATAAAGAAGTTGTATTAATTAATCCACCTCCATTTCTTTCCCAAATATCTTCCATCTTAGCACTTAAATAAGGTAATCCAACAAGAAATAAAAGAGATAATCGAATTTCTTTTTTCCCTAATCTTTCACTTTTAGCAACACTAACCGATGTACTCCCTAAACCCACTCCACCAGAAGAACGAGACAATCCAGGTCTTCTTCGTCTTCTTAATCCATAAAAATTTTCAGAAAATGAAGATCCCCAAACTCTCAAATAATGACTTTCAATTCCATACATCAATAAAGCATAAATCTCATCAAATGAATTTACAACTCTCAAAAGATATCGTGGATTTCGTTGTGCTAAAACAGCAACAACATATCGAACTGCAGGTTTAATCAAATCAGAAAGTTGAGATTGTGCTGCAAGTTCAAAAAAAGATGGATGAAAAGGATCGGATGATGAAGGTTGAGATGATGTTGGATCGATTGATGTTAAGACATCCATTTTTGTTGTGGTTTACACCAGGCCCTTCTTGCCTAGGCTGGTTGAAATGGAACAAGGTGACGATCGAGACGACCGAGAGGCGTACCAGTGCGCGGTATAGCTTTCCGTGTTGATAAAGAGATGTGTCGAGTGCGCAGTGAGGAATGTTGTGGAGTAGGAGGAGGAAGAGACGATGGTTGTGCTGAAGAAGATCGTGATTCGCGATTTGTGAAAGACGACTGACTCCACTCGGATATCGACCCCGCATCCGCTTCGGATTCCAAAAAGCCGGCACGCCGACCACGAACCTGATTTTCGAGAGATAATTCTTTCGATCTAACACTTCCAGCAGGTTTGAAGCCGCTTCACCCCGACCATGTAGCCACTGACACACACCACACTCATAACAAACTGGCAAATTTCGACGAGCGCATATGTCATAATGATGATTGCAAGCTGGGAACATGCCTGTGCGCATAATTTGCTGAAATACAAGAAAGAAACGAGAAGACGGTGACAACGAATTTCGCGAACTATTGCAGGTGTGCCAGACTGTCTTGAGACCTCATGAAATGATCCAATACGGCGCTTTAGAGCGATGAGAACCTCTTGCATCTTGAATGTAACATTTTGAGTACAACAATCAAGAGTGATGCTCACCCATACTTCGTCGGAACGGATTGTTTGGGTTAATAATCCTGCTTCTCGGCACACCTGCTGTGGCGGAGAAACCCGAGTTGCTGGGACTGCCGGGCGCGCTCGAGTTAGGATTGAAAGAAGCTGTGGTGGTCGAGTACGTGGTCGGTGATTGATGCTTTGTCATATTTGATCCGGTCTCGGGCGGAGGCGAAGGGTAGCCATGCTGATTGCTGATACTTGTGACGTTGCCGGTGTGATTTTCTGCAAGGACCGAGCCCATCCCGGCTACTGGTTGTGGAACGGGAACGGGCGCGGGAGGTGGGACTGAAGTTCGCATTTGACGGTGCGAGTCTGTTGCCGCTGGCGAATCACCGTTTGGAGATGATGCGGAAGCAGAGGAAGCAGGCGGAGAGGGACCGCCATCGATCAGTTCTCGCAGCTCGTCCATAGTTGTTTGCGAGAGGCCGAGCGATGCTGGATCGTACGTGCTAGCAGGAGCAAGTGGTCTTGCTGGTGAGGAAGCTACGACGTTGCTACGACTGGAAGCTTCCGACTCGTCCAGCACCGACTGTGCAGCGCCGACAGATGGTCGCTGTGCTGATGGAACTCCACTGCTGCTGCTGCTACTTGCGGCTGGTAATTCACCTGAACCAGATGCGCGGGGAGATCCTGCTGCTGTCGATGCTCCTCCATTCGTTGATGCTGCTGCTGCTGCTGCTGCTGCTGCTGCTGAGGGATCCACTTTCTTCTTCTTTTCCTCCTCTGCCTGTTTACGTTGTTGCTCTTCGTGCTCAAGCAGACTTAGACGCATTGCTTCCATAACCATCGCCTCTTCCATATCCTCTCCTGCTCCCATGCGCATGAGTCGTGCAAACTCGGGCAATCCATCCGCAGCACTGCGGCTGGGTCGACTGCTTCTGCGTCGAGATGTCGAAACTGATCCCTGACTGCCTGGCCAGTTCTGTCCTTCATTGAGAATGATGCTACCACCAGGACCATTGAGGTTGACCCTACCGCTTTCGGCAGCAGCGGCCAGATCAGCTCCCATGCGAGAAGAGGAAATACCGATGGGGATGAGACGATCGCCCACCTGACGCATAATGACACGTCGATTGGCTCGGCGAGCCACAGCAGCTTCTGCTTGTGCGAGCTTGAGGTGCCAATCAGGACGAACCTGGTCTACCGTGATGACGCTCGGATCATCGGCGGCGAGGATTTTCTTCTTGCCAGCACCCGACATACCTGCACCGCCAGTGCCGATAGCCATCTCTGCAAAGTTGGTTGCATCAGTAGCATCGTTGGGGCTGTCAGCTCCGCTACCACTGCCGCTTCCGCTCGATCTTCGTCCGCGCTCTACATCCTCTGGCGGTGAGTATGTGACACCAAAGTTGGGCTCGACGCAAAAGGGACACGACCGAGGCTCGGAAGAAGGTGGATTTGTCGATGTCGGATCGGCACGCTTCATCTGAACGAAACATTCGGAGCAGATAGGCTGGTGACAGCAGCGCGAGAAATTGAGAGGTGAAGGATAGTAGAGGAAGCAAATGGGACATTCGCTGTTGAATTTGCTGTCGGCGTATTCATCCTCGTCATCGCTACCCTTGCAGAAGGGGGCGAGTCGACGATCGACAATGTTCTGGCGAACAAAGTGCTGGTCGTAGTCTTTTGGCCCGGTATAGACGCCGTGCGGAATGAGACCACCTTGGTCAACTTTCACATCATCGCCAAGATGAGGAGGGAGAGGTGGTGGGGAGGGTGGGCCCAGATTGGCTGCTGAAAGGGAAGCGACCAAGTTGGCTGAGCTAGACGGTGTCATGCCGCGAGACGAGGATCGCGCGTGACTCGAGTGATGCGATGAGGAACCGGCAGTGCCGGCTTCTTTTGTCTGCTGCTGACCCATCGTTGCAATCGATGAATTCGGACGTGCCTCTGGTACTCGACCCAGATCCTATGTTCGGAAAATTTCGACGCTGAATTGACTTGCGTCCTCTAGATAGAGGCTTGTCGGATCATCCGCTACGCTTGCGAAAGTGAAATGGGAGGTGGAGTGACCAAGTTAGAGCTGAGTTCGGGACGCTCCGACGACTGCCAGGTCACCTAGAAAAAGTGCCCGTACGAGGAGATGGGCTTTCGAGCCAGCAAAGGGATGAGTCCGATTGCCAATCGCCCGCGACACTGCTCGTCGGAATCCTCCTCGTGCTTGAGATCGTTTCGATAAATGACGATGCCTCTACTTCGCTAGCAAAGGTTGCTACTCGTCAATGTTGTCGCAAAGATGTCCCTCGGTCGGTCAAGGGTGATTCAATATGGTGTTGGGATCGGCAATCGAGGTTCCAGTCAGGACCTGCGTTTTTGAGAATGGAGAGCAGCAGCGAGCTGAGCGTAATAGTGAGTACCTAACAGCGAGTACGGTTGATGCTGGCAGTGTTGCGTCTGAACAGGTATCTTCGCGCCTGTGTCAGGATTCGTTGTAGAAGTCGTTGACTGTCAGGATGGCAGGACAGAGCATCAATGTTGTAGATGGGCAAGAAGAAGGAGGAGGTTGAATATGACGATGATGAGATGTGCTGTAAAAAGAATCAGATCGACGGCGGAGTGATGTATTTGGCATGAGCGGAGCAGCAAATTGCCAGATTGTGAGCGAGGAAAGGGGCCAAAGTCGAATCGAGAGAGAGTGTGTGAGAGCCCGGATGCCGTCGCCGGAAGCACAAGAGAGACACGGGCAGAGTAAGAGTCACACACTCACACGCGCTTTTCCACAGGTGGAGAGAGAGCCGAAGCGATAGCTGGCAGCGGCTGAGCTGACACAATTTGAGCGAGTTGAGCGAAAAATATCTCACGAGAGAGAACAAACAGACAGGTATTTTGGCGAACCGGGATCGGAGACTTGTCATGCTGGAGCACGCGAGCTCAGAGTAAGTTAGCTTAAAGGCGGAGCATGAGAAGGGCGGTAGCAGCAGCAACAGACAGAGCGGCAAGCTTCCATCATCCGACTCACACGCTGATGGCTTGGGCCATCGGAATTTAATAAAGTCACAAAATCATCTTTTTGCCATTTTGATACAGCAGTAAGTCTTACTCTTTTGACTCTGTGAGCTGCAACCAATTTCGGCCCGCGCGCGCGCGAATATCGTAAAAAGCAGCTCAGACGACCACGGCAGGCAGAGTCAGACTTGCACTTTTGTTTGTTGTTGAACGCATCGTCAGGCTCAAGCGAGCATCGCATCGCATCGTATCATTTCACCGCTATTTTCTATTTATTTTTTTCGAATTCCTCAGGATCCTCCGTCCAGATCGTCCTGCAACTGGAACCGGCGGCCTGGAGCCGAGTAGCGTCTGTAAAGAATGTCGGCCATTTGGAGTTGTCGATCCACAGACGGACACACATAAGAGACTCGTAGTCAGTCAGGTTCAGAAGCTGAGGCTTGCTCTGATTTGCTATCATTTGCGGCTTTGTCATGACGAGCGAACTCTCATCTCGATAAGTTTAGCTCAAGCGAGAGTAAGGGCGGGCAGGTCAATGATGTTGACAGTCTCGGTTGACGATTCACAAGGGCAATCATCTTTCATCAACTTTTAAAATGTTTCCGGCTGCAGCAACGGACAGTCTTCTTTTCTAAAAATTGCACCTTTGGCCGCTCGGTTCGTCGGAACGCCCAGTCCCAGCTGCTGTCTGGATTCAATCCGGATTGGTCCATTACTGAACGGTTCTTCCTGTCAACCTCTGCATACAATTTCCAGAAGTCGCCGACAGTTGATAATCAGCTGAAACGCCTCTGTATATGGAGTGGGCGCGACCGGAAAATCGCCGATCCTTCAGCGGACTGAACTTTTCGCTTGGCTTCGTAAAGCTAGGTTAGGTTCATCCTAGATTGTTCAGACTGCGAGCAAAGCGACCGCCTATCGCACCTGGAGAGCGAAAGTGTCGAGCTCTGGCAGTCTGTCTCGATGGGGTGGCTCAAACCAGAGACCCTGAACGGAATGGCTTGCCGACAAAACGTGAGATTAGGGCTTCCTCCGGCTGTCACGCGAGCGCCAGCTTTTCGGGCTTTCCGGCAAGAAAAAAACCAAAGTCTTCCAACTTCAAGTTGCCATGCCGCGGTTCGAGCCGACACTGTGCCGTTCGAGCGTCAGCGAAGGCTTTCTTTTGGCGCCACGAATGCGATGCTTTTCTTAGCTCCCAAGAAGAGCACAGTTGAGCTTGAGCATACGTTGGACAAGTTCTCGAGCCCTGTCCGCAAAGTTCTCTGTACAGCATCAAGGACCGGTCTCGAAGCTAGGCAAAAGCTGTCAAAGTAGACTAACAGATACCGCCCAATATGCTGCCGGTGCGGTGAACAATTCCAAGTGGGTCACAACTGTACTTATCGGAGAGCAGCGACAGGGACCCATGTGGGTTTGCTTGGGTTGACGAGGTTCTACGCAGGGCGCAACCAGCTTGCATCGTCTTGAGTGTGGGGTCGTCTTGATCCAAGCACATTGCGTACCGCCCGTTCGATACGCACGAGCTGGGTTCGAGCGACCTCACCAATTCGTAGAATACAGTACAAAGGAACGACTAAGTCATTGGTGATGGTCCAGACTCTGCTTCTCAAAAGCGTAAAGACGCCAATGCGGTGCTGCCACATGGCTCCATAGCGCCGCGGCTGATTCCTCTTGGTTCTGCCTGCACATACATCACACTCTCGAGCTTCCAGACGGCAGAGATGAAGAATGCGTATCGGTGATCAGCTGCCCGACGGTGAGCTCTGAGCTGCACCTCAACCTGCTTCGAGATTCGAATTGTCAGATCTGTACCGTATTGACGTTGAATTCAAACCCAAGTGCACGAAGTTACAAAGTCCATTTGGGTCTTCAACCCAATATGAATTTCGACTACAAGCTGCTGCAAGTCGAGTTGAGTGATTTTTGCAATTTTGTATTGGCGTTGCGGCGTGTGGGTTTGGGGGGTTTCGCTCAAATCCAAAGTGAGCTTAGACTGTTGCTGCTGCTGCTGCTGCATAGGGGTCGCGGCGTGGTGAGCGAGTGGGGTACATTTTGCGCTGCCCTTTTTCTTTTTTTTGCTTCTGAAGTTGAAGTGACAGCTGAGATTGGGACTGGCTGGCTGACCGGTGGATAGGCCGAGGCTGTGGCCGCGCGATTCTGTGTGACTACAGAACCTGAGAATTGGAATCATCTGTGGTGTGTGTGCGTGTGTGTGTGTTTGATGGCTCTGCAGCAGCAGAGTTGTAATTCAAGCAACCAATTGTGTGAAGCCCGCGCGCGTCTCTGTGTGTGTTCGCCTCTCTTTTTGCTCCTGTCGCTCCGTTGTGTTGGCTGCTGCTGCTGTCCGTTGTCTGTCTCAACTTGTCTCGACCTGTCACTCGGCTCGCTGCTGCCTGTTTTGGCTGCTGCTGCTGCTGCTTCCACCGCTGCTGTTTGCCGCTACCGCTGATACGGACCAATCTTTGTCGACATCATCACACCATCCTTTCCGCTCTCCACCTATATTGCATCTCCCATCCGTCTCATCGCAAAGCTATTCGATTTCCGTTCTTCTCTTCTCTGATCTCAGCCCCCGCGCCATCGCTCATTCCGTTCAAGTCAACATCGCATTTGTTGCAGCATTTCGATTCGGCAGGCAGAGCATCGCGATTAGCAATACTCGAGGAAGACAACAACCGCATCCTCGAACGCAGATAAGCATCACGGAGTCTTGTCTCAAACTATTCTCCTTTATACGCACCTTTTCTCAATAAGAAGCGTTCAAATCTCCGTACAACATCCACCCGTCTCGCTAGAATGTAAGTATCTCACATCGATCTCTTGAGCCGTGTTGCAACACGCTCTTTGCTATCGATCACGATGATCCGATCCGACACTCGAAATCATCGCAATCATCGCGTTGTCCTGAAGCGTCCTGTAAAGTACAGCTATGGAGTTGAAAGTGCAGACTCGACGGCCGAGCTTCATCAGAGTCGCTGTTGTGCTGCTTTCCGAGGAGAGAAAAGGTCCTTGCCGAGGAGGAAAGACAGTGGAGCAAGCCATCCTTGCAGACTCCTTTTGTGCGGTCACGGGCGAAGGACAGGCGGTGGACCGGTACTATCTCGACGACATCACCTTGGACAAAAGCCCAGACTTTGGTGACTTCAAAGAGCGCGGTTCTCGATTACAGTCAATGGATCATATCTGACGCAAATCACTTCTTTATCCCATCTATTTCATGCCTCTTATCTCTCTCTCGTTCGACTCCTTACGGTCCTCACACACCTCTCGGCCACACTTCAACTTTCTCACTGCGATTGACGACCGCACAGACTTCAGTGATGCAGACCATCAAGTGTGTCGTTGTCGGTGACGGTGCCGTCGGTAAAACCTGCCTTTTGATCTCGTACACTACCAACAAGTTCCCCTCGGAGTATGTCCCAACCGTTTTCGACAACTATGCCGTCACTGTCATGATCGGCGAGGACCCATACACACTCGGACTTTTCGATACTGCCGGACAGGAGGACTACGACCGATTGCGACCTCTTTCATATCCTCAGACCGACGTCTTCCTCGTCTGCTTCTCCGTCACCTCGCCAGCGTCATTCGAGAACGTCAAAGAGAAATGGTTCCCCGAAGTGCATCACCACTGCCCCGGTGTGCCCTGTCTCATTGTGGGAACCCAGGTGGATTTGCGAGACGACCATGCCGTCATCGAGAAGTTGGCACGTTCCAAGCAGCGCCCTGTGCCGTTTGAGGCCGGTGAGCGATTGGCGAGAGAATTGGGTGCAGTCAAGTACGTTGAATGCTCGGCGCTTACTCAGAAGGGATTGAAAAACGTCTTCGACGAGGCTATCGTTGCAGCGCTGGAACCACCTGTCATCCGCAAGAAGTCCAAGTGCGCCATTCTCTAAACGATCATACCCATTCAGCTTCTGCCTTGCATCCTCATCGGAGCCGCCTAGCCTCGTCCACTTTTGCCGCCATCGCATCTCTTCATTCGCCACACTATTCAGGTCGAACGTTATTTCTTTTCCGGAGTACAGAGGTTACAGGTTTAGCTACTTGACGGCTGCTGGATGCAGTTGCAGCTACCACCTTGATTTCCGTCCCGGATCGCATCGACCTGTCCACTTCCATCCTGTCAATATCTCTGCGCATCTCCATCTTCGCTCATGCGTCCACCTCTTCCGAAACCTGCACACTGATCATCCAACGTCTTGCACGAATGAATGCTCTTTTGACGAGAAAGGGACATTTACGAGGAGATGCGTATGACTGCTAGACCTACCGCACAACTTCTTGTCTCCCCCATCATGGCCTTCCGTGTCCCTTCTGTCTTTCTTAGCTGCTTTGTTGCGCTTCACGATGTACGAACTCTCATGCAATCGACTCAATGCTTTCTCTGATTCTGACCGGCTGCCATGTTCTCCGCAAACCATTTTTCTCTCGTCGAAATGGCTCGATCGATGCTGTAAAGCCATGCGAATGCTGGCGGAGCTTGTTGCGCGGGCGACGTCGCTCGCCTCGCTTTCCCGACGTTGCGCGCCACTTCGACAGCAGTGGGATCTGTGTCTTTGCGCTGCTCCAAACCCTGAACTCTGTTTCGAGCCGACTCGGCGCTGAAAGTGATGTCTCCTCCTAAGCTGTAGGAGATCCGAGTCTTGAGATTCTGCCCTTCTCGAGCAGCAACCTCACCCAAGGGAAGCAACGGCTTTGCCGATGTGACCGTGACAGAGAATCTCAAGGTCGAGGTGTTTTGTCGGCCAATTTCGAGGCGATTCAAAAAAATCACTCACATCTCAGCGCAGTTGTGAGTCCGAAAGCGTCAGTAAGTCAACCATGGGCTTAAAAACGTCAAAATGCGGAAAAAAGGAACGCCTCCTATCTCTCGCGGCTGCAGGGTTCAAGCCTCAGTCACAGTTCACAGATGGCGCACGTCCCCCTCACAGCCTTCAAACTTGTTCGGCGTGGTGGAGGAGCATCGGATCGGCGACTTCCGACATGTAACGCTTCTATTCCACATCGACTCAGCTTTCGGCATCTTGTCTATCTTTCATTCACGACATCATTGTAGCTCTTTCCATCAAGCAAACCTGAGTGGCGCTTGCGTATTAGGTGATCCAAGCGACAACCGCTCATCCCTCCCCCACGACGTAGACGACTTGCACACTCGCAAGACTTTCAACATCGGATTGATTACCCTCAAGGATGCAGCTTGCAACATCACTCACGCCATGGCTGGCCCTGGCACTAAGTCTGGCTTCACTAAGCGCTTGCACGAGCGCTGTGCCGACGACCGAATCAGACGCATCCTCGGCGGATACGGCCTTCCATATCAGTGCCGAACGCCTTACCCACTCTACTCCTCGTCGCATGGATGGCTTTCAGCGTCTGCTCGAACGCAGGTACAAGAAACAGCAGGAAAGGTCTGAGCTCGAGATCGGATCTGAAGGTGAGAGTGAGAGTGACTTGATCAGCCGTGTCTGGTCAGCCGTTCAAGGCGGTCTCTCTCTGCAATACCTCAATTTCATCAACATCGATGCCGTCTCGGCAGCAAAGAAAGGCAAGAAGCACAACATCAAAGAACCAACGTTCCACAAACAACCTCTGGACCACTTTGACAACTCCACCCAGGCTCAGTTCGACCAGCGTTTCTTCTACTCGACCCGTCATTACAAGCCCGCTTCGCAGCGCAAGAACGCTGAAGCCGTGCCCATCTACATCCTCGACAGTGGTGAGGCCGATGCTACTGCCCGTATTCCTTTCCTTGATACGGGTATCCTTGACATACTATCCAAAGCTACTGGTGGAATTGGGATCGTCCTCGAGCACCGCTACTACGGAACCTCTTTACCCAACCGCACCGATCTTGGTCCAGGTGATGCATGGGGCGTAGACCAGCTTCGATGGCTCACCAACAAGCAAGCTCTCGAAGACTCGGCTGCTTTCATCCGTAACCTGCACATTCCAGGCACAGATAACAACGAGCCGAGAAAGATTATTTACTATGGTGGAAGCTATCCAGGTGGACGTGCTGCTCACATGAGATTGTTGTATCCCGAGCTTGTACACGGCGCCATTGCATCCAGTGCTGTTGTCACAGCGGTGGATGAGTTCCCAGAGTACTTCTATCCCATCGGTCGAGGTGCACCCACCGACTGCAGCCAAGCTATTCAAGCGGCTATCGCTGGTATCGATCAGATCCTTGCTCCTAACCCCCTCACCGGAGGTGACCAACCTGACCGTGATGCCAACCGCACGTCACAGCTCCTTGAGCTATTCGGTCTCGAGGGTCTCACCAATCTAGGCGATCTTGCCAATCTGAATACATACCCACTCGGTGCTTTTCAGAGTCTCAACTGGGATCCTCAAGTCAGCTCCACCGAGTTCGGTAAATTCTGCAACACTCTTACCACCTACGGTACCAAAGGCAGCTACGATCCCGACTCCCCTTCCGCCCGTGCTCAAGGTCAAGGTCTAAACGTATCTCGCGAAGTACACGCCTACGCCCACTACATGCGTACCAATTACGTCCAGCCTTGTACTCAAGGTGAAGATGGTTCACCCTCCGCAACTGCTGATGAATGTTTTGGCACTGATTTTGATGCATTTGCCTCTGAGAAGAAGCTCTCGGCAGGTAGGGCTTGGACTTTCCAATACTGTTCTACTTGGGGTTACATTATGACTGCTCCTCCTGTCGCTCAATATCTCCCCACACCAGATGGTAAGAGCAAGTATTTTGTTCCTTCTGGTCCAAAACTCGTCTCGACTCTTCTAGATTACCAATATGCACACGAGATCTGCGAAAAAGGCTTTCCCGCTGGGCAGCACTACACTATGCCGGAACGTCCGAATATTGACGAGGTGAATAAGTTGGGCAACTTTGATCTGGCAGTGGATAGACTAGCATTTGTAGATGGACAGTATGATCCTTGGAGACCAGCTACAGTACATAGTGAAGAGTGGGCTTACGGTGGTAACAGGGCAGATACAGTGCAAAGACCTTTTAAGTTGATTCCGGATTGTTGGCATCATTGTGATGAGAATGGGGTCAAGGACCATAAGAAGACGCCGGAAAGAGTAAGATTGATTCATGAGCAACAGGTGGGCTTTGTCAAGGAGTGGTTAAAGCAGGATTGAGCATCCTTGGGCTCATGGATCATTCAAATCGAATTGACTTATTGTCACGTATTATGAGTATTGCATTGCTGTAGAGTGAATCACTCGGGCAGAAATCGAGATGTGCATTGTGAAAGCGTAGACATACAAATGGAAACAAATGAAACGTGCAAAGACGACTGATGCATGCAATCTAGGACCTTCTCCTCTTAGAAGGTGCCTCCTCCTCCTCTTCAACCTCGTCCTCCTCCTCGTCCTCCTCCTCATCATCGTCACCATTACTATACATGGTCATATCATCCATCTCCAACTCCTCTTCATCACTATCCTCTCCCCCATACACCTCATCTTCACTCTCATCCTCATCGTCGTCCTCTCCACTGCTAGCATTTGGATCCAAATGTTTCTTCAAACCTTTCATCTTTCTTGTCTGTAGACCACTCAAATCCTGTTTACCAACATGAATTCTACCCACAGTATCACCCATATCATCCGTCTCAATGTTCTTCTTTGCACCTTCTTTACCCTGTCTATTCTTCTCTGCTTGGGTTTTTGGTCTTCTAAGGGCTTGATTGAGCATGTCGATGCTTGCAGGTTTACGTCTTCTTAACTGGAAATCAAAGGATGGACCGCATTCTTGTAATTCCACCCTTGGAATTTTTGACCCAGAAGCTAAAAGTTGGATTGTATACACTCGGAAGTGAATCAGAGTGCCATTTGGAGATGTAACCACAGAAGAAGTGGTTGGAGTCATGACAGTTCCGTTAGGAGTCAAACCTGCTGCTTTATAAAGATCCGCTAGTGTATCACCACCGTTAGTGCTACTTTCAGCTTCCTTATTCTTATCGTTGACGGGAGCAGCAGTGACACTAATTACATGCTGCAATCCACCTAGCGCGATCTGGTTGGTCTTTAACTCTTCTCCCCTATAAAAATCCAACAACATACTTTTGAACTGTTGATAAGCACCTGTTGGATCATGTTCATTACCTTCACTTCCTGCAATCATACTTGTCGTAACGTCCTGTGTAGGTTGAGTAAATTGTGGTCCACTAAAATGAAACAACGGTCTCAACCCTACACCTGGTCTTGTAACACCTTTAAAATCATTCATACTCTTAGCATCCATCACACCCATTTCCAACATATCTAAAACTTGACCATCAAACATTCTAATCCAAGTTAAATTATCAGGTCGTTTCTTTTGAGAATTACCAAACATGAATAAACTTGCATCATTTTTAGAAGACCAAAATTCGAAAGATGAAGTATCTTCAAATGGTAAAGCTTCATTTTTCTTATTGAATGAAATGGTATCAGGTTTTTTGAGAAGGTTGAGTTCGGTGAGAGCAATGTTGAGTTTTTGAGATGAGTGAGGACCTTTAACGAAGATGGCGGTTTTAGCAGCTTCGTATTCTCTAGCTTGACGTTTTTCGAGTGCTCGTTTAGATCGGGCGTTTTTGGGTTTAGCAACTCGAATCATGATTGGCAACACAGTATCTAGAAGAGAGGATGATGGGCAGATGCTGTTGTTGGTAGTGAAGAAGTCTGATGTCGTTGAGAAGGTCTGCGACTTGGGTCACCAAGGCTCAGAAGAAAATTTCCTAAAGACCTGAGAGCTGCATACAGAAAGAACCCTTTTTCATGAAACCAAAAACCAAATTTTGCGAAATGCGAGAGATTCTTGCTTATGTAAGCCATTTTTGGGTGAAGATGAAAACCCTGCGTCTTAATAAAATTTCTCCACTTATCGCTTCTTCCAAACGGAACAAACTGAAAAGAGAACAAGAAAAAAGTTGTTTTTACCTTTCATCATCACCTTCTCTCCTTCTCAACATCAAAACACCTCGTTCTGCTCTCAAACAGAGCTTTCAGGAGATAATTTCCGACAAGATGATCAGTGCACTCCATTGGATTGCTCGAGGCAAATCTTTGCCTCACCCTAAGAAATACGTTTTAGACGATGACGAAATGGATCGTGTCTCCAAAATGGCCAACGTTCAATTCGAAGATGCCAAAGCACAACTCGAACGTGCTCAAAGAGATATCGCACGTGGTAAAGATCCTTTTGCACCCAACAACGACGACGATGAAGATGAAGATCAAGATGGTTGGGAAGACGAGGTTACTCCTGTTGACGGTGTGAAAGACGAAGAGATGGAAGATTCTTCCACCACCACTACTGCTACCACTAAAGCAGACAAAGAGGATCCGGATGATCTTTCTCGCTACAACTTGGACGAATACGATGATGATGAACCTAGTGCAGCTACTGCAGGAGCATTTAGTAATATTCGAGGATTAGCTGTTTATCAATCCAATTCCGATGATCCTTATATCACAGTAAACGATGATGCAGAACGTGATGATGAAGAAGAAGAAAGAGCTGAACTCGAAATCTACCCAAGTGATAATTTAATTATTACTGCAAAGACAGAAGATGACGTTTCACAATTGGAAGCATATGTTTATGCAGCTAATGATAGTAATCTTTATGTTCATCATGATTTAATGTTACCTTCTTTCCCACTTTGTTTGGAATGGTTGGATTATTCACCTGCTCGAGAAGTTGGATCTGGAGGAGATCAAAATACTCAAGTTGGAAAAGTTGGAAATTTTATTGCAGTAGGAACTATGGATCCAGAAATTGAAATTTGGAGTATGGATGTTATTGATGGAATGTATCCAGATTCCATTTTGGGTAGAAAAACAGAAACAGATTCACTCAATGCTCCATTAGGTACAGGAAAAAAGAAAAGAAAACAATCTAAAGCTCGAATCGCAAATGATGCATATCATGTTGATGCTGTACTTGGATTATCTTGGAATCCAATTGCACGAAACCTTTTAGCTTCTGCTTCTGCAGATTGTACAGTTAAATTATGGGATCTTTCACAACCTCATACAACTTCATCTTCTTCTGCTTTAAGATCTTTTAATTCTCATACGGATAAAGTTCAATCTGTTTCTTGGCAATGTAAATCTATTGGTGGTAACACTGGTAACAATAATAATACTGGAAATCCTGCTATTTTACTTACTGGATCTTATGATAAAACTATTCGTATTTTTGATACAAGAACTCCTGATTCCGTTTCAATAATCCCCATTTCCTCCGATATTGAAAGTGTAGTTTGGAATGGTTGGTCAATTGATTCCACTTCCTTTTTATGTTCTTTAGAATCAGGTTTAGTTCAATCTTTCGACATTCGTTCTCCTTCTCAACCAACATTTACTTTACAAGCACACGATTCTGCTTGTACTTCCGTAGACATCTCTCCACACATTCCAGGTTCAATTTTAACCGCTTCTTCAGATAGATCTATTAAATTATGGAACCTTTCTACCACCTCTACCGATCAAGAGAAACCAGATACAATCAATTTAGTTCTATCAAGAGATTTAGGTATAGGTAAAATTTTCTCTGCTAAATTTAGTCCAAATGATCCATTAACACTAGCTGCTGCAGGTAGTCAAGGTCAATTACATGTTTTTAACGCTCTAAGTAATCAAGGTGTAAGAAAAACTTTCGGTGATAGATTAAGAAACTTAAAAGACGATCTAAAAGTAGATTTGGACGGTACTGAACCTTCAAGAGGTGATGGAATCGTTAGAGTTGAAGATGATGATGAGGATGACGATGATGATGATGTTGAAGCTACTGGTGGAGATGATATGCAGGATTAAAGAAAAAAAAGATTCGCTTTTCACATCTTTTACAATTCGCAATTGAAATGCTTTTCTCTCAACTTTTCACTTTGCAATCTTCCTAACCTGTGCTTGTGTGTGTGTGTGTGTGTGTGAATGATATCGTGATTGCAAAATATCTACTACAGCATACATTCACTATACCCATCACCTCTCTTGAAGAAACCCCCTAAAATTCCAATTCGGCAACTTCTTCTTCTCCCCATTCCCACTTCCCTTTTTGCCCCCCGTACCACTTACCTCGCCAGGCACATACCCTCTTCCTCCTCCCGCACCTCCTCCTGCTCCTACTGCTGCTGCTACTCCACCCGCACCCCCAACCAACCCCCAAACGGGATGACCTATACTCACACCTACCTCTTCTGCTCTCAACCTATCCCATAAAAAGCTCGTCTGTCTCACGGCCAACTCCACCAACGGTTGACTTGGATCTCCTCTCCTCAACAAAATCGCACTATTGATCTGTTCCGCCAAAGCCACCTTCCTACTCCTATGTAAAAACCTTCTTACAGGACTATGTTCAACATCTGTATACGCCAAAAGCGCTGTAACTTGTTCCAATTCTTTGAGATACATAGCTCTCCAAAAGCTTGGCAACTTCTGGGCTGATGCGTATAACCCTTGAGCATAAGCTAAAGCTGAATGAAGTGCTGGATTTAACGCAGCATTACCACCAACACCTGAAGTGGCAGAACCATTGGAAGAGGAGGTGGAAGGAGCAGGTGAGGCAGCTCTGGAAATGGCAGCCGCTGCAATACCGGGTGTTGTACTGGCAAGCGAGGGAAGTGAAGTTGGATTGGCTAGCGAAGAAGAAGTGGAGGAAGCAAGTTGAGAAGAAGAAGCGGAACGAATCGCCTCGATGAAAACCTGAATTTGAAGGTTGAGCAAAAGGTGATCTGGATCCATGGATGTAGGATTGGCTGGTAAGACTTTGTCGCAAGAAGCGGCAGCGGCACTGCTTGACTTTGTGCGTGTTGATTTGGTACCATTTGAAGCGCCATTATTGGTACTGGAATTGTTGCCGGCAGCACTGCTGTTCAGAACGGCAGGGAAATGATGATTGATCATGTCCATGGCTTGACGAATGTGACCTGAGATGATATAATCTTTGATCTGCTTGCGTGCTCGTACGGCTTTCAAATCTTGAGCGGTGAGATCGGGGCTGATGTCGACATCTAGCTCGTCTTGCATCTCATCGACGTCCGAAGCTGGGTCTGCATCTTGTAATTCTTGATCGTCATCTTCATGATGTGGTCGTGATGTAGACATTGATAGTGAAGTGCGACCGTTTGAGTACTGAGAGGTTCCGTTGGAGTGACCGTTGGTGAAGCCAGCATGCGCTGCAGAAGCGGGTTGGGCATGCTCCGAGGATGTGGGAAGTAGATTCTCAACTTCAATCTCCATACTGGAATCATCTCGTGAAAGTGGAGGTGCTGAGAGAGGGTGAGCTTGGCGTGCAGCAGCAGCACCACTATTGCTGCTGCTGACTGCGCGAGGCAATGCGTCGGAGCTAGAGCTTGCGGATGCATTGGCTGTAGACGCCGAGGTGGAAGCTGAGGATGCGGACGTGGTGGCTCGCGCGTTTGAGGATGCGAAACCGGCAGTATCTGATGTAGCAGGGTCAGCATTATACAGGTCGCCGATGATGCCATCTTTGGCAAAAGCGACGGCGGTGTCGGTGTAGCAATGATGCAGGAGATAGTTGAGGACAAGCTTGCGTAAGTTGGCGGGTGAAGTGAGGTCAGCGTCGTCCGAAGAGGATGCGGGTGGATTTGAAGAGCCACTCATCTTGGATGGCGGCATGTCGAGTATTGGATCCGCTGAGTCTTGTGGTAGTGGTGGTGAAAGCTAGGATGGTTTTGGTGAGCTGATGTCAAGTTGATTGAGATAGAGCGTTGACGTATGTTGGCTGTCGCAAAGAGATGGCTGTGATTGGAGGAGAGAAGAAAGATCCGTCCGACGATTGAATATGGTATTTGGCAAGTGTTGAGTGATGAGAATAATGATGATGGTGGTATGTGTGAGTGAGGGAGGATGGTGACACAACTGCAAAAGGGTGAGTGTGATAACAAAAGAGTTGAGGTGGAGCAAGCGAGGGAGAGGGTTGAATCGCCTGAGCGTGTGAGTGTGAATTGCAGCAACTGCTGTCGGTTGAACCCTTTGCACAGCGCATGAAGCCAGAGCCTGCCGCAAGTCAGGCGGAGAAAGGCCGATAAAAGTGAGCAATCAATTCAATCCAATCCATTCAGAAAAGGAGCAAGCAATTTCACAGCGAATTACCCAGCAGCAGAGCAGCAGCAGCATCAGCAGCAGCATCAGCAGCAGCTCAGTCATGTCACGGACGGTGCGAGTTGTGTGATTTTGTGGAGACAGAGAGCGGCAATTCCGAATCATCTGTCTCTCTCTCTCTCTCTCTCTCTCTCTCTCTCTCCCTGTCTCGCGCGCCGATTGTGAGATGCTTTGCTTGACAATACGTACAGTAAGACCTCGATTGTATGCAGGTGTGTGTGTGTGTGTGTGTTGCTCAATTAAGCCAATCCTGACCAGAACGCCAGATCACATTTCATTGCTTTGTTCCGGCAAGCTTCCGACAAGCTTCTTGCACACATCATCAAGACAGCTGCAGTGATGATTCTTGTCGTTTGTCTGTTCAATCCCGCAGCCGAACGGACACTCGCATTCTCATATGTATGGTATTTTGGCTCATCCCACAGCAGTATCCAACACGCTCCTTCCCGATTCATCAGCTGTGCTGTCTGATCAGACGTGATGTGGTCTGAGAATGTGATCATCGGTCCTTACTGAAGCTAAATGGAGGCCACCATGGTATTTGCTTGCCTGCTTGCTCTTGGCCGCATCAGCAAGCAGAGAGACGACGATAGTGTTGATTGGAACGCGTCTTTTTGAGTCGCGACTCCACTTTACGGGTCTTGTCATGTGCGTTGCTTTTTTAGACGTGTGTGTCTTTGATGGCTGTTGCCAAATGCACAGTCAACCCAAGGCTTCCAAGCTTATCCGTCTCTAATACACCATCTCCATCCTATCTTCCTAAGCTTCCTTCTAGGATTCAACTGACACGGCATCGCCATTAGTATTGGCATCAACATAGCATATCATTAGCATCGTTCCTAGATACGTAGAAACCATTCATCCCCGATACTGATACCCAACAGACCACGCACCTCGATTGACCAGCTCAAATTTACCATTAAGGAAAGCAATACCTCACAATCATCGGGCAAGCGATCAACATCAAATTTGTAAGACGCCTTTTCCTTTCTATCTCAAACTCCATGCCCAATCACATCTACCAAGTTGCTGCCTCGCCATGAACAGGTCAGCCAGAGCGCATCGCTCAACAAAGATCCCCAACGTTAAGCTGCGTCCAGCACAGAGGGGTCTGGACACATCCGGAGCGCAGTCATCATCATCGTCATCCAAACAGCAGCAGAGGAAGCTCTCACGTAGACGAGACGATCTCAACGACGATCGTGAAGATGCTGAGCACTTTCGGCGACTCCGAGACCAAGGTCATGACTATGGCGCACATCTAGATTCCGACTTCATCGGAACATCCGCAACACCGCTCAAAGGCGCCATCATTTCCATCACAGGCCTTGGCGATGCAAAAGCTACATTGACGCAGTACGCTCGAGAGCTTGGTGCCAGAGTCGAAGGCAACCTGACCGAAGATGTCACTCACCTTATCGCGGACACACCGGGTTCTGAGAAGTATCGCTACGCGCTCCAGCTTGGCATGCACATTGTTAGCCCTGAATGGATCCTGGACGTCCGCCAAGCTTGGTTGCAGGGAGACGACGTTGATGCGCAAGAGCTCGAGCACAAGCATGTGTTGCCAGCATTGAGCAACACCACTGTCTGCTTCTCGGCTATTGGCGGAGCTGAACGTCGTAGGCTTGCTGCGCTTGCCAAGGAGCTGGGTGCCACAGTATCCGACGAGCTGCGTTTCGATGGTACCATCACCCACCTTGTCTCCGCTACTGCCGATCCAAATGCTTCCAGCAGCGTCCATCATCTCCTTCACTTTCTCGACAGATCCAGGCATGGCAGAAACGGCACACGAGAACAGGCAGCTTCACGCATCTTGGCTGTACGTCCAGAATGGCTCGGCGATTGTCACGAGGCTGGCGGTTGCTTAAGTGAGCAGGTTTACTCCATCTTCGCCAAGCTACCAGATCAGCAAGAGCGCGAGTCGCTCGTTCAAAAGGCTCGCTACAAGATCCCCTCCCCTTTTGTTCACCAAGAGAAACCGGTGACGCTTCCTTTCCAAAGCCCATTCGTCGCTTCGAGCCGGTCCAAACTTAATCTGGCAGATCCGGACTCCTTCTCACGTGACATAGAGGACAGGCAAGACGCGGACGATGACGATGACGATGACGAAGACGAAGAAGAACAACCCATCACGCTCGGCTCGAGACAAAGAGCGGCAGCCGCAGCTGATAAGTCCTTTGACAGTATCCTCTCGCAACTTAGAAGCAACAGGCCTTCCTCCGTGTCTGCGGCGCCAGATCGCGCCCTCCTCCCTTCCGCCTCAACGTCTGCTTCCAACCTCGCTCAAGCATCCGCATCCGCATCCGCATCCGTCGCTGCCTCTGCTACCACCACCACTTCCTCTGCTCCATATCATCCACATCGAAACAGCCTTCTTGGCATGTCTCGTGCCTCGAGCTTCTCTCCCGCCCCACCACCATCCACCTCGGCTGCTACATCTCTAACTATGCGCAAAGCTTCCGCATCTTCCGCCAAGATGGTCACCTTGCCGCATTCCAGCCCCCGCCGTTCTACACAGGAGACCAATGCCACCAACATGAACGGCTGCTTCCATGACAAGACATTCAAAATTGCCATCATCGATGCTCAACGCAAGGCAGTTCTCGAGCAAGTCCTACGCACCAACGGCGCAACACTGCTCCACCTCAACGACAAATTCACACCACAATACGTTGTTGTCGAACCGAGGATATCCCTTCCCGCCTTACAAGCGCACGCCAAAGACGGCGCCATACCCGTGCTACACTTCTGGATCGAATACTGCCTCCATCACGAGATGTTCGTGGAGCCCAAAGAATATTTTGCCGCTCTTCCGGCTCGAGTTCCCCAGCCTTTGCCTGAGGGCGACAGGCTTCGGTTGCTGCTGGTCGGTTTCGATGCAGACACGCCGGAGCTCTACCATGCTCAAAAGATCATTGCCGAGATTGGAGGCACTGCCGTCAAGCAGATGAAGGGTGAAACTCTGACACACGTCCTATGCGGGACCCAAGAAGCCTTTGACGGTCGACGAGCCCAACGTGCTCGCAGCTGCAAAATCCCGGTCGTCTCGCTCGAGTTCCTGATCAAAGCGAGGCAGACGGGTCAACTCATTCCTCCGCCTCAGCCTGCCACCATGATGGAGCAATCTTCTTCGACAATGACTACCAGCAGTACAGGCACAAGCACCAGCGCCAACGAAAAGCAAGCGGATCAGCTCGTACTTCCGCTAACAGGCTGTACCATCTCTCGCTCAAAAGCGTTGTCGACCCAGAGCGTCATGCTAGAACGCAAAGCCCTGCAACTCGGAGCATGCTGGCAGGCTCAGCCCAACGCAAACACTACACATCTTCTCCATCGCGGCACTGGTTCGACTCGCGAAACCAAGGATTTGGATGCGACCGCCTTCATCGTCCATCCGAACTGGCTTGACAAGTGTCTAGAGCAGAACATTCGGGTAGATGAGAGTCTCTTCCCGTCATCAATGGTACCAGGCAGGTCGTTGCTCACCGTGCTCTCCAGCTCTGACGGCACGGCAGAAGGCAACTTTCTTTCGCAAGCTTCGCAGACAGTTGCGCAGAAATGTTTCGGTCAGCAGCAGACACAGACGCAAGCCGAGCTGGTGGCTGCTGCCAAACCGTGGCATCGGTCCATTTCGGTCGATGCTGCGCGTCATGCCGACCAAACAGCCAGCAAGGAAGAAGCAGAACGAAGAACTCGGGGTCGATCCGAGGAAATCGAAGTCGCTAAGGAGCTTGGCGACGATCCTGATCTCATGATTGGGGATATTGACTTTGATGCCGACATCACGCTGAGCGGTGATGCACCAGGTCAAGTTGACGCAGATGAGGCAGCTGTTGCACCTTCGAGCCAGACACTCTTTGAAGGCGAAGAAGAAGTCGAAGCAGCGATGCCTGACATTCGAAGGTCATCCGGCCAAGCTTCGAGGCCAACCGAAACCAAGTCGTCCGTGCTGGATGCCAGCAAGGATCTCACATCAGCCGACCAGGTCTATCAGCTCCTTCGCTCTCGCACTCTCCAAGCTCAATCGGGACGCAAGAAGAATCGTCTCCCACCGCGCGCACGCAAACAGCGTTCCGACGAGTTTGTCAAATCAACATCCACCAGCTCGACGGAAGCAATGCTTCCACCGGAACAAGTTCTGGAATTACAGGCACAACTCGATGCTCAACGTGCCGCAGAGGCCGCTGCTCAAGGCTTTTCATTGGGCATTGATAAGGATGTTGGGTTGACCGTTAACAGCCAGAATGCGCAGAGCTTTGATGCGAGTGTCAGAATCGTGTATGAAGACCCAGCGGCGAGAAGGGAGAGAACGAGACTGTTGAAGATGTTGGAACAGCAGCAGAGGCAGAACTCGCCGGCTCAGGACGAAGAAGAAACTGCCACAGAGAACGGAGATGCGGGAGTCCAGATGGAGAGCGTTGAAGCTGATGCAGGGCAGGTAGATGGCTCAAGGAAGAGAGTAGCTGAAGACAACTTCGGAGCACCTAGACCCGGTCGCCATTACTGGGAGAATAGGAACAGTGAGAGTCCAACTAAGCGGCCTGTTGTCCGAAGACAGCCTTTGGCGAGGCGTTGATTCCCATCACTCCATGCACATCCTTCTGCCACCCACGCTCAATGTACCTTTTGGCACTAACACATACAGAGCATAGCATCTACATTCAAACTATTTGCCATTCCATCCAAAGCAGGGAAGCGTTGTCCAGATCGGCACTTTGATACCTGCACAGAGATCGTGGATCGTGGATTGTTCATTGACATGTTCGTGATGGCGATCAAACACATCAGCGAAAAGAGCCGCCAAGATGGACCCTGAAAAAGCGCGTTGAATTAGATTTGTCGGTTCTGAATGAGGCGCGTCGGATATCTCAGCAGAACAACAACACAAACAGAAAAACAAAATCGACGCCGCTGAGTTGCAGCAGCAGCGGCTATTTATCCATACGCATGGACCCGAACAGGCTTCCAGCCTCAACAATACACATCCATCCTTCCTCTTCCTTCCATCCATCCACTGCTTCTTCGGGCGCCTATCCGACCGACGACCATTAACCCACGCTGCGGGGCGCAATGTCATCACATCGCTAGCAATTCGCTCTGCACTCACCTATCGAGGTTCTACGCCAGTCGAGGTCCACCAATGACACCCGCATACCATCGCCTTTGCTTAGCATCCAAATTATTGCGCCTGGCACTCGACTGAGCACACCACGTCACAGCTTGGCTAGGTGTATATATCTGTTGCGATGGCGCCACAAGCTTCACGTCGCTTCCACGAGGCAGGCGTGGGCTCACGTACCGGTCTACGTCTGTCCGCAGTCGCACGGGATCAAGATGGATTCGAGGATCTTGAAGCATTCTACAAAGCAAGTGAAGCAGCTTTGGAACAAGGACAGCAGTCCGTCGACGGACAATACGGGCAGGACTACTCAGTCGAAGATGATGAATATGATTCTTTCGATGAGACTCGCTTCAGCCGTAGGTCTGGTGTTCAGGGCAAAGTTGCACGACATACCCTTGGTGGTCCTTCAAGTAGCAGTTTGACGATGGATCTTCAAAACAGCTCGGCTCCATCACCAAGGTCTATGCTACGCTCCATCCGGCCATCAGCAATCGATACAGCATTAGCAGGTCGAAACGCGCGAGGAAAGGTAGCAAATATCACAATGGCGGATGATGATGATGACGATGACAATGACTTGGATCTGCCAAATCTCTCGAATGGGTCGAGAAGCTTCGATCTTGCAGGTATGGCTGGAGACGATGATGATGGTGCGGATCACACGATGATGGCAAAGGAGCCAGTGTCACCGAGGAAGGGTTTATCAGCGCGGCAAGCACGAGCCAGCGGCACAACATCGAAAGCTAGCGCCAAAGGGAAAGAAAAGGCGCCTACACTTGGGCGATCGAGACTCGACCTCTCGGATTCGGAAGACGATCGCATTTTGGCCGATCTGAGACGAAGAATCGATACCGCTTACGGCAATGACGACGACGACGATTTGATGGGCGACTATGATGACGAAGTTCCAGCACCAGTTCCTCCGAAGCCAAGACCGCCTCCGAAACCAAAGTCGCCCGCCAGAGCCTCTTCAGCTAGGAAGCGAACGGTGCCTACAACGAAGCACAGCTCGATGGAGCAGAGGTCACAACTCGTACAGTCACAGCCATATGCATCAGGTCCTTTTCCTGCCGCCGCTGCTGCTGCTCCTTCGCCAAAGCGGAACACAGCAAGACCAGCAAAGAGTCGTGCTGCTCAGCCACCTCCACCGCCAGAACCACAGCCGACGTACGAGGCAGGCTATCATGGATACGGCGATTACGATGAATATGATGAGTATGACGAACCAGCAACACTGCCCGCCCGTTCGCCATCTCCAGTCCCCCGGACGACCGCTGCAGCAAAGCGCAAGCGAGAACGGGCACCGACCTCAGCCGCCACCACAGCACGCACCACCAACGGCACCACCGCCAGCAGCTCCAAACCTAAGACTAAATCTCAACCCCAATCCAAACCCACCGCCAAATCCAAAGGCTCCACCAACGAAGTCGTTCAAAAAGTGCGATCGCAACCAACAGTCACAACCACGATCTACGACGAAAACGGCGTTCGTCGGAGCACACGCCAACGATTTGCGCCTCTCGAGTACTGGCGTGGTGAACGCATTCGTTATGGTCGACCATCGCTGCCGTCTGGTACGACTCTCGATGACATTCGTCGCTCTCAACGCCCAGGGGAAGATGAATTCGAAGAGGATCCTTCCATGATGCTTGTGCGTCGACGAGTGCCTGTTTTAGACATCAAAGAAGTGATTCGTGTACCTCGTGCACCAGGTGAAGGCACATTTGCAGAAACCACCAACCGTGCTAGAAATCGACGCAACAAACTTGATCGTAAGAGCGAAGATCAATCTCCTCGTTTTGCATCCGAAACTCCTGATCCTTCATTCCCTGGCGAACTACACCTTGATCCGACCGCAGATACAGTGCATTTCGAAGATGGATGGGATTCCAAAACTGTCGAGAATGGAATTATCATAGACGATGAAGATGGTTCAGAGGTTCAAACATCCATTGTTAGAACCAAAGCTTCTCTAACACCGTTGACGGCAGCAGGACAGGATTTCCGTTTTGAAAAGTTGTTTAATTGTGGTGGATTGATGGCTACAGGTGTATTGGAACTTCCACCGGGGACGAGAAAACCGACTAAACCGAGCAAGGACAATAGTTTTGTTTTTTGTGTATTGCAAGGTGCGTTAAGAGCAACGGTTCATAGGAAGAGTTTTATTGTAGGACCAGAAGGAGTGTTTCAAGTTCCGGCAGGAAATACTTATGCTTTAGAGAACATATGTGAGAGAGATGTCAAGTTGTTTTTCGCTCAGTGTAGGAAGACGAAAAAGGTGGCTGAGGGGGATTTGACCACTTTTACACAAGTGAGTGATACAAGTTATGGTACTCCGCAATTGAGTATGATAGCCAGACCGGTTTTGGGTGGGAAAGAGAGGAGTGCGGGGTTTGGTAGTGAGGCGGGTCAAATTCAGACGTCAAGGGAGGAGAAGGTGAGAAGTAGGAAAGCACATATGTTGACGGAAGATAGTGACGCTGAAGACGGTAGCGAAGAGAGAGAGCAAGAAGAGGATGATTTTGAAACAAGTCGAAAAGGGAAAAAGGCTAAGAAGAAGAGAATCTTCAAACGGTACTAATCCATAAATATTCCAAGCTTGGTTTGATTAATACTATATACCCCCGCAATGCGACTGCTCAAGGCGTCAACTTATCGAATGTACAAGATTGTAAGAGATGTTTGACAGACTGATCGTGTGAGAATTTGCAAAAGGGTAACAGTCGTCAATACAAGGAGTGAGGTTGTGGATGCCAGTGTGAGTGAGGGTTTCAGGTGTGAAGGGAAGCGGCGAACTCCGCGGCTTTGGTAAAGTGGAGGAGAAATGGGAATTTTATTTTGAGTGGTGTTTCGTGTTTCTTCCAAAAATTCTATCATCAAAGTGTGATTGTGCTTTGCTCTTCGCCACCATCATACAATCTTTTCTACAATCCTCCGAGACTGCACAACACGATAAGATGTGGCTATCTCCATAATTCATCTGATAGCTGTCCAGGATGACGCTGAATAGGATAAGGATGGGTTCTATGCTTCCCAAGTCGGGGCAATTCAGCACCCTCTTCCCCACCCCATCCTGCAGAAGCCTGCTTCTTCGACCTGCTGCCTCATTCATTTCATCTCTCACCTGCAGCTCAACACTTTCAATCCGACCATTGCAATCATCATCATCATCATCTCAACTCCTCATTCCATCAACACAAACCCAATGTTATTCCACAGACATTCTAAACTCCTTCCAAGGACCACAAAAAGGCGATCACATCACAATAGCAATGTCTGGAGGAGTTGATTCTTCCGTTGTAGCACTTCTTCTTTCTCTCACCTCTCAATACTCATTATCTGCTGTATTCATGCGAAATTGGAATGAACTTGATGAATCAACATCATTTCAACCTGGATCTGGTGGATCTTTTGGATGTAGTTGGCAAAAAGATTTTGAAGATGTTTCAAAAGTTTGTTCTCATCTAGGTGGTATACCATTAAAAATGATGGATTTAAGTAAAGATTATTGGACTCAAGTTTTTGAACCAAGTTTAGAAGAATGGAAAGAAGGTAATACACCTAATCCTGATATTGGATGTAATCGAGAGATTAAATTTGGTAAATTGATAGATAAACTAGATCAAGGAAAAGGAGATTGGTTAGCTACTGGACATTATGCCAGACTTTCTTACGAAGGAGAAAGAGTAAGGTTGTTAAGAGCAAAAGATAGGAGTAAAGATCAAACTTATTACCTTTCAAGTGTTTCAGAAGATAGATTTAAAAAAGTAATTTTTCCACTTGGAAATCTAATGAAAAGTGAAGTAAGAGAGCTAGCAAGAAAATATAATTTACCAACAGCAGAAAGAAAAGAAAGTATGGGAATATGTTTTATTGGACCACGTTCTTCTAATCCTAATTTAAAAATTTCTAATGTAAATGGATTTAATTCTTTTTTGAATGGATATATTTCATCTATTCCAGGTGAAATTATTGATGGTTTTACCCAAAAAATTGTAGGAAACCATTCAGGTATTCATAGTTTGACTATTGGTCAAAGAGCAAGAATTTCTGGAGTTTCACAAAAGTATTATGTTGCTAAAAAAGATATTTTTAATAATCGTATTATTGTTGTTCAAGGATCTCAAAATCCTATGTTAATGTGTAAGAGGTTAAAAGTGAAAAAGATAGATTGGATTAATGATATTCCGAAAGAATTAAAAAAAGAAAAAGATGAAGGAGAAGTAAAGTTATTGGCTCAAGTAAGACATAGACAAAAAGAAACGGAATGTTTTGTTAGAAAGAAAAAAGATGGGTTTGAAGTGGAATTTTTAGATCCGGTGCTAGCAGTAGCAAAAGGTCAAGTTTTGGGTTTGTGGAGAGAAAATTGGTGTTTAGGAAGTGGAATTATTGAAAATGTTGAGACTGTTTGGGATGATCAACAGAGAGAAAAGAAGATGGAAGAAGAAAGTTAGAAACCTAAGAAAAAATTGTAATTGTATCGATAGTAATTGTAACATCACACATACATATGAGAGAGAGAAAGAGAGAGAAAGAGAGGTTCATAGAGTAGACATTGCATGTGAAGAGAAGATAGAATTGCAAAGCGAAGAGACTACTTTAGGACGTTTTTCACAGGTCAGAAGTATCGAAGCGGTTATGCAAAACCAAACAGCTCAGGATTGAGGAGGCGTGTACTTGCTAAAGCCTCTACCGTTGTTATCTGTTTTGTCCAACAGCAATTTTGGTGTTAGCATTTGCTGAGGGCGTCGTTTCCAGAAAAAACAAGCCATGTTTCTACTTACAATAGGTTGAGCCATTCGGATTACTATAATAGTAAGAACCATCACGGTTTGAATAGTGATAGCAATTCTGATTGATAGCATAGATACCATAGTCTCGAGAGCAGTAGTGGTTACCTTGGGAATTGATGCCGGATGATTTGTAAGTGAAGCCGGTACTGAATTTGTTTGGGCTGGAAAGGTTCGAGGAAGACATTTTGGAAGTTTGTCGAGAGAAGGGTAAGGAAGACGCTGCAAATGCTTTGCAAATATAAGTACGATTGCAGTTTGAGTGTGGGAGTGAATATGGAATGATAACCAGCAGGACGAGAAGGTGTGGATGTGTGATTTATCCGTGTGGGGGCGTAAATGCTCAGTGGAAGCTCGGGCCAAGGATTGGGATTGATATTTGCATCTACGCAGTGTGATTGTGTAGTGCGACTACATTTGCTGAGTCATTGAGGGCGTATGGCAGCGCGCAAAAGATATAAAGATCACAACAGCTTCGGACTACGTTCCGAACACACTTGACTTCACTCGTAGACAAAACATCAAGTAGGAGGAGAGTTGAAAAGAAGAAAGCACATTTGATTCAAACGAGCGAAGACTGAAAGCTCTCCAAGGCTTCGTCTCGCATTACAAAAGCAGCCAAGATGGCGTGAGCATGCCGCTTGCTTGCTCACTTGCCACTGCCAGGAGGAGTGTAGGTGCTGTTTCCAGCACCGTCATTGTCTATTTATATATCATGCCGAAAAAAGAGGTACAGTATTTGGTCAGCTTTTGCTTTCTGCTCACAAGACGAATTATCACGCAGGCGGAATTACTTACAGTAGGTGGATCCGTTCGAGTTGCTGTAGTAGTAAGATCCGTTAGTGTTTGAATAGTGATAGCTGTTCGAGTTTGCCGCATCGCTACCATAATCACGCGAGCAGTAGTGGTTACCTTGACTATTAGTGCCGGATGAAGTGATAGTGTAGTCACTACTGTAGGCAGAGTTGGAAGATTGGGAGGAAGACATTTTGGGACAAGCTTGCTGCCAAGGTCAAGTAGAGTGTTACAACAGGATATGTTCAGGACGACAGAGTGGGTGGTAACGAAGTGAAAGATATATATACTGACTATTGGAGGAAGCACGAGCCAAGCTGTGAATTGGAGAGAGAGAGACCCTGATCAGACCCTGATTGAAAACCTTATCTTCAATCACCCGATTGGTAAGCCCGATGAGAAAAAGTTGAACGGTAAAAGCCGCTTAAATGTTCTCAGTTGAGAGGGTCCGAGCGGAGAACAGAAAAGGGAAATAGTTCTTCCACTCTCTCTTTCTCTCTTTCATCCTCTGCTCCTCCCTTCCACCTCGACAAGACGAGACGCTTCCGAGATATCCGAGCGTCGTCGAAGGAGAGTGCTTTACAGCTCGAACAAGCACCTCTTCTCTCGTAACTACCACCACCATCACTCCGAGGAGACGATCATCAACATGTCCACCTCAGTAGCAGACTCGACCTCAACTGCAGGTGTCGGTAGTCGCACACTCCGCCTCTTCGTATGGGGAAGCACGCCAACCCTACCTTCTCTCGATCCTCCATCTCTTTACGCTGCAACTCTGCTTTATGCCACTTTCGCCTCCAAGCCTGATATCACGATTCAGCTCGCATCCGCTTCAACATCACTCTCTCGCATGCCTTTGCTTCAGATTATCGACGAGAATAACCTCACTATCCAACTTCTTGACTCGATTGATTCCATCCTTTCCTTTTGTCTATCCTCGGGTCTTGATGCTTTCACCAAAACCGACGATGAGCTTTTCGCAAAGCGACTCGCATTACATGCTTTGCTGGATGATCAGCTTCTCGACCTAAGCCTTCACTCTCTATTCAGTCTTCCTTCGAATTATCGAACCACAACGGCTCCTGCATATTCATCCGTGGGACCACCCTCCTCTCCCTCCACGTCGGCATCTACGCTGTCAAAGCTAGCAGCACTACCTTTGAAGTTTCAACCTTCGATTCCCTCTCGTCTGCGAAACGCAGTCGAAACGCGTCTCACAGCAGTAGGTCTCTGGGGTTTAGGTGGAAAAGAAGCATCTGCCAACCAATCTGAATCAGATCAACTCGCTGCTAGAGCAGGAATCATTCCAACAAGCAAGAAAGGTCTTGGTGCTACTGCAAAAGAAGCAGTCAGGGAAGAATTTGAAAAATCAAAACTCTCACAAAGAGCTTCGGAAGTTTTAGATGTTATCAACGCTACCGTTGAACAACAAGGGAGATATGCGTTAGGTGCGACAGAAATTGGTAGTGTAGATGCTCATTTATTCGGTTATCTTGCACCGTTACTATTCGCAGAGCCCAAATTGCCGATTGATACATTGTCTAGATTGATCAAAGCCAAATATCCTAGATTAGCATCTTATCTGACCGATATCAAAGAAACTTTTTATGCAGAGGGAAAAGTCGGCTGGGTAACTCAAACAGATGTTCAATCAAATCCACCTGTAATGACCAATCGAGACGAAGGGGAAGGGGGATTGTGGAGGTATTTCTGGCCATCTTTTGCTTCGGAGTCAAAGGCAAGTTTCAATGCTCAATCACAATATGATTCAACTCAACAGTCTGGGGTTTTCCAAGAGGAAAGAGAGAAGAAGAAGAAAAAGTTTAAATCATCATCAGCAAATCAGCAGCCAGAGGATCGACGATTACGATTGGGTAGAGCTCTTTGGATTTGCTCTGCAGTCGTAGGATTGATCGGATACACTTTTGCAAGTGGAATTGTGAGTGTCAAATTTGTTGATCCGGAAGAAGAGGAGGAGGAGGAGGAAGGAGAAGAGGTGTTCGATGATCAAGAGGACGATGATGAGGATGAAGACGAGGAGGAAGAGGAAGGATGGCAATATCAAACCGAAGAAGATTTGGAAGAAGAGGTTGAGATTGATGATGATGAAGATGATTGAAATTGTGTAATTTTGTTTTTTAGGAATGCGATTTACCTTTTTGTCCTTCTCTTCTTTTCCTCTTCCTCTGTGGGATTGATTTTTTTTTTTATGCTGAGTTAGGGTGTTGGACTGACAGAAAACCTATCTTCTTCTTTTTTTCCCCCTTGTCTTTCTTCTTATGTTGTGGTATAACAGCCTCCCACCCAAAACTTTGCAACGACTTATGATCCCAGTACAACTTGTCCTTCTTCTTCTTCTTCTTCCGCATTCTCACTTATCCCTTCTTCCTCCACAAACACCACGTGTCCAACAATCAAATATATTGTAACTGGAACGTTTAATTCTCCCTATCTTTTCTTACTTTCATACAACCTACTTTCTTCAACCTTATCAATTGTTCAAAAAACATCGACATTGGGACCACATCAATATTTAACTTTTGGAATTTCTTCTTCTGGTTTAAAAACTATTTATGCAACAACTTGGGCTGAACCTTCAACGTTATCTTCTTGGCATTTTTCTAATTCTAGACTGGAATATGGAAATAAAAAAGCTATTACAGCAGCAGGAAGTTATGTTCATATTCAACCACCTCCTTTTTTCACTTTTAGTTCACCTGGTTATGGGAGTGAACCAGGGGTAGGAAAATGGTTAGGTAGTGCAGGTGGACCTACAGGAGAATTACATTTATTAGATCCTCACACTGGTGAAATTGGTGAGAAGGTTAAAGAAATTATATTCCTTCCTGGAGGTGAAAAAGAATTGAAAAATGCAGATAAAACTAGAAAAAGTTTAAGATTTGGTGCACATTCTTTCGATTGCTCCTCTAATAGTAAAGATCAAATAGCGTTTGTAGCTGATTTAGGTGCGAACGCGGTTCAAGCTTATTCTTTTCCTTCACTTCAACATTTATATTCCATCGAATCTAAAGAAAAAAATGATGGACCAAGACATTCAATTCCACATCCAAATTTACCTTTATTATTTACTGTTACAGAACATACAAGTTTTATTGATGTTTATCAATTACCTCCTCTTACAACTAAACATTTATTTCGAGCTGATATATTAACCACTAACCAACAAAGAGAAAATTATAGAGGTGATACTTTACGTTTCTCTTCAAATTCAAATTACATTTTCGCAACTACAAGAGGTAAATCTACAACTACAAAAGGAGTTTTAGTTGCTTTCAAATTAATCATTACCCCAGATTTGAAGGTAGAATTAATTGAAGTAGCAAGATTCGAAACAAGAACAAGTGGTGGAAAAGCAAACGCTATCGAATTATCACCTCCCCAATCTGAAACGACAGAAATGAAAAAAGATACGATGGTTTTAACAGACGACGAACAAGGTTGGTTAGATATTTTAGATTTTAATTTTGAACAAGAAAAATTTGAAGTGAAAGGTTCAATTCAATTACCAATGCTGGAATCAGGTGAATATCAAGGTGCAAGTCATGCTATTTGGCTCAATTAATTATGCACACAGTAATTGGACGATGGAAATAAAGACTTGCAACATTTGAAGCCAAAAAGAGTGAAGTGAGAAATGACGTGAATACAGATATGACCCCTTAGAGATGAATAGAAACCCTTGTGAGAGAACCCAGAGAGAGAGAGAGAGAAAGGGGGAGAACAAGTATGCGTGTATAATAGTACTTGATTTCCGTGACTCATATAATAACCTTAGAGAAAAGAGACAGAGAGAGAGACAGAGAGATGGAGAGAGAGAGAGAGAGACTGAAACCCCGAAATAAGAGAGAGACAAGTGTTGAAAAAAGATCAAGACGTAGAAAGTGGTGACGTCCTACGTGAGGGTGTGGGTTTCAACAGCGAATCATTGGCGAGAGCGAGTGCAGGAGGTGACTCTAATTCAGGAGTTGAAATTGCAGTCTCTGGCGGACTAAGCAACTCCCTGTTGTCGAGCAAGCTTGGACTTTCGGTCGACGATGAGCTGTGACTTGCTGTGTGAGAGCGAAGCAACGTGGCTGTGGGATCCCCAGCAGGCATACTTGCAGTAGGTTTGAGAGATGCACACGAACCTGACATAGCCATATCCAAGTAACCAGACTGCGACAGGTCTTGAGTTTGTGCTGCTGGTGGCGAGCTGGCCAATCGACTTTGCTCACGAGCCCAATCGCTAGTTCTTGCATGACTGGCCTGGTCACTGGTCCTGGCATTGCTTGCCGTCTTGCCGGAGACATTGCCGCCTGAAAACGCGGCGAATGGGAAGCCGTTTCCAGCTGCACCAACTGCATCAGATGGTGACTGAATACGGAAAGTGCGGTGCCCGGTTCCGTATGCAACTGGATTGTAGCGTTCGGCCTCGCCTTTGTCTCCAGTTGGAGTGGTGGCAAGTTGAGGCACTTTCTCGCTGGCGTTGGGTGTGACTGCAGGGGAGCGAACGTGAGCTGGCACGCCGTTGGCATTGATCGCCTGTGCTGCTTTGCTTGTGCGACTCAGATCCTCCATAGTCTTTTCTAAGAGACTGGGTCGAGACTGCACGTTGGGTTGAATACGAAGCTTCCTGGCAGGTCGTGCATAGCCGTTCGCAGCAGCTGCTGCTGATTTGAGGGAAGACAAGGAGAGGAGCGGGGTATCTTGATCGCGGGTTGCAACCATTTGCGAGGCTCCGGTTGTGTTGCTTGCTTTCTGCTCCTGCTTTTGGCTGGCTGCTTGCTGAGTGTCGGTGTGAGTTGCTGGAATGGTGGATGAAGGTGTAGGTGTAATTGGAGTTGCCGTCTGTGGGGTATCTTGAGCTCTACTGCTCGAACGGTAGTGGGCGCTGTATTGCACCTCGACGACATTCCTGTACGAGTCTGAAGCATCTGATGCTGCAGAGGCGGGTTTTGATGTGACTGTAGTGTCGGCCGCTGCTTCGGGCTCTTCCACCAAAGTCTCGTCCATTTCGGCTTCACTTGATGACGACTCTACGAAGCAGAAAGTCCGTTCATCATCACCCTTGGGGACCAGGGATGGCTTCTTGCGGTGTCCGCGAACGCCCGAAGTAGTGGCACCCATGCTTCGGGAATGAGAGAGCTCGCATGCAGATGGACCGGCAATAGCACCGGATGATTGCGCTGGAGGCAGCGCCTGAGCGATAGGCTCGAGCGTGGACTCGGTTGCGGCGCGTGTAAGACGCTGTCGAATTGGCTGGCTTCCTGTTCCCGAGAAGGACTGACTTTTGGTAGTGGGTGCAACTGCTTCGCCATTCGAAGTGGTAGGCGTCAGAACCTCCTCCTCGAGACTGGAATAAGGTGTCGTTGGCTTGGAAGGTCGAGAGGAAACGGCATCCGAGCTATGGCTTTGTTGGGAAAGGTTGCGGTTGCGGTTTAGCATGGCATTGTGCTCGATGGCTTGTGCGAATGATTGATGCTGCTCGCGGAAGGGCAAGTTCCAATTGATACCTCCCGAAGACTCCATGGGTGACATGCTCGCCGAGCTCATGCGCGAGCTCGCGTTGCCAAAGTAGCTAGAAGAACCTGCCTCAGAGGGAGCACGTCGACTGCCGGACCTACGAGGTTTGGCTCCAAAGCTGGTGACAAAGCTGACTCGAGGTGAAGTGGGACCGCCTTCAGAGGCATGCCTGCTGCGCGAGAGAGGAAGTTGGTCAAGATGCAAGAGCAAGTCGGCATCTGCGCTGCCAGATCGACTATCGACCGAGCTAGGCTCTGAAGAGGAGCTTTCACTGCTGTGCTCGAGTGAAGCAACGGGATCGTTGGAAGGCGCAAGCGATGGGATAGCGCCTGCTGTAAGGAACGAGTCGATGGCTGTGGTTGCAGTCTTGGATGACGAGTGCTGGGAAGCAACGGATGAGCGTCGTGCTGCACTGATGTCTGCTGCGCAAACAGTGCCCCCGCTCGAGGAGGTCTTGTTGGTGTGTGACGAAGCGGTGGGATTGACTCGCTTGACAGGCTGACGAATGAGGAGCTCGCCAATGTGATTGCCAAGGAAGTCGTGGCCCACGACCTGTGCGGCTGGAAGAGTATGCATCTTGGACGACAGATGTGGCGGATGTTGCTTCGACTGAGGAATGTTCAGTTGTCGAAGTGCTTCCCGAGAAGAGGAAAGGGTGAGATAATTATGTTGGGCACATGTGTGTTACGTGTCAAGGGTGTTGACAGTCGCTCGTCCAAGTTAGACTGTGGGTTGGTACGGACTGCTTCGACGCCCGATGGTAGCTCGGTGATGAAGAGGGAAAGATGAATAGAACGACAGAATGAGCTGTCAAGAGTACAGAGTTGGTAATGAAGGCCGAGCTTGAGGAGGAGGACGCTGCAATCTTCCTTCGAAGAAGTGCGATGGTGCTGGTGGACTGGTGGGCTTCAATGAAGCGGATTGGCTACGGTGGTGATGAGTCGGTGTTTAATGCCAGATCACGATCGTTGTGAAGGCGGCGATTGGTTAGAAAAAGAGATTGGCCGAAGGGTGACGAAGGTGATGAAGGTATGAGAATAGGAGGGAAAAGTGTTGGCGCTTCGAATCTATTTGAGGAAGAAGGCGAGGTGATGGTGGGGTGCAAGAATAAGAAGCTGCCTTGAGATTGGGAGAAAAGGCTGCTGGCTATCTTTGCTCTGCTCTGAGATTTTGAGAGGCTGATGATCGAGTTTAGTCCTGCTGTGCAATGAAAAGAATGCCACAATTGAAGAAGGCGGAGACAAGAGCAAATTGATTGCGGTTGAAAGAGGTTGCGTTGGTCGTAGATGAAGACCTGAAGAGGTGGAAAGATCTCGAACTAGCGGGAAGTGGCGGACCAGATCGCGAGGATGAGGTTGATGGATGGTTGCGAAAGGAGAGGAGATGAGGCTCACGTACAAGCTGGAGATAGACGGTGAAGTCAAGTGGAAAGGAAAGGGAAGGGAAAAAGATTGGATAGCAAGAGCGCGAGTGGCTTGCAAAGCGGCAGTCGGACAGCAAACGCTTTGAGACTGCAGTGAAGGGTGTTGGCTGTTTCTGATCAACCAAAAGTGTGGAACGGCCCTAAGAAAGTTAGTGAGCATGCAAAGCAGCCAACAAGCCCAAAGTCGGGTTCGAGACGGGAGACTGAGCCAAGCTTCGCTTCGCTTCTCTCTTCTCGCTCAACAGTGCCGTGTCAACCAGCCCGAGAGAGCGAACGGGCGATACAGCAGAAGAGACACAGAAAAGAAGACACTTCGATTGTCACACAATCACGCTGTGACAAGAGCGGATGATGAGAGCAGCAAAAGCGGGACAGCCGAACAGGCGCAGTCTGACACTGACACTGACACACACGCACCCTCGGATTGCTGAAAAGACTTGGTTTTTTTATTATTTATTTCTTATTTTTTTTTGTTTGTCGCCACTGTATACGGCACGTCAGAGTGTATGCGCCTGAGGATCGGCCATACTCTTGCTTGCTTGCTTGAGGAGAAAGCGCGTCACCAGAGCCAAAGTGAAGGCGATTTCACTCCTGTCTGGAGCCTGCCTCCTCTGTTATTCTCTCCTTCTCTCTCTCTCTCTCCGCATGCTCTTGCCTCTCTCTCTTCTGGTCAGCTTCGGATTGAGGCGGCCCTTGATCCGCTTTTTTTGCTCTGGTCAACTTTAGCACCTCTTTGAGCGAGGGTCCAAGACACAAAATGTAGACGTGCCCATCGAGAAAAGTGGGACAACAATGGAGCCAGCTTGTGCGGCTTTTGCATTCCCTCTCCTCTCCCATACGACGATCGCAGACGCAGGAACTCAGAAGTAATTGAACAATGAGGCTGAACAGAGACGATTCGCTAAGCCGTCGTCTTGGCTGATGTTCATCGCTCCGACCGACTCATTTGACGCCGCGCAGATGGGCAAAGAAGCGAGAAGCAACAGCAAAGCGCCACATTATGGCAGCTCAAAGTCGCCGAGTGTGTGCTGACACGTCGCCTATAATATGTGAGCGACAAAGACACACTGTTTTTGATTACGCCAGTCTAGAGGGTGTTCAAGAAACGGAAGGACCGACCGCTGAATAGATGACCGTTGTTGCTTTGCAAAGGAAGCGAGTTAGCCTGAAGTGAGTCTCTTGCTCTGCCAACTAAAGGGAAAAAAACAACAGTGTGAGGGAGAGAGAGAAAGAGACGTCGGATCATCCGAATTCCTGTCAGAGCGAAACATTGATGATAAAGCCGAGCTGCAACTAGCGAAGAACGCAACGGAAAGTGCTGCCGTTTCTGCAGAGGAAGGATGGTCATATCCATCTTGGTTGTGCTCTAGCAGTAGACTTGTCTCATCCGGCGTGGGAATAAGCGTAGCCAAAGCAGGTCATGTTTGCAGCTCGAAATTGCCTTAATCACACTCTCCAACCTGCTTTGGTGAGCTTGTTTCGTCGGAGCAGCTCCGACGGGACCCTTTCGAATTGTCTTTTAACCTTGCTTGGCTGCTTGGCAGCTTTCGTCGACGTTCATTGAAAGGCTAAAAGAAGTTATGCTGGCGTAGAATGCTTTCGGCTTTCCATGCATTCGATGGAGTCGATGAGCTAGAAGCATCGCAGACCTCACGACTTTCTGTGCCTCTGCTCTTCTCCAGCCAGCCAGGATCCTAAATTTCCCTTCAATGATCATAGAGGACAAGAACAAAGCCGTTCCTCGCTAACAACCTCAACCTCGCTTGTCTTTCGCTATCGACCACGCGTTTCACAGCCTCAGCCATCGAACAGCTTTGCACACTCACATGATGCCTGATTGCTTTCCGAGGCGATGCGAGAATGCCAGACGAACAGGGGCCTTTACAGACCGAAGAAAAGAGAATGCAAGATCGTTTTGCTAGCGTCGATGTGAAGATCCAAGATGACGGCTGCCTCAAGAGTTCAACCTTGCACCACAACTCCTTTTCGGGATGACCAACGTCGTCCTTGCGTTCAAGGTCGGAGTCGGGGTCGCACTTTCACACACCGTATGCGAGATCCGGTAAAGGGTGCCAAACAAGATGCTTTCCCTCAAAAGCCCTGGCTTGCCTACGATGCCTTACTACAGTGTTCTCAATCGAAGGCACAAGCCGCACTCGACTCGCTTTACCAAGTTTATGCATTGTGGAAGAAAGTGTGAAGCAACAGCAAAGGTCTCACCGGTGCTGATTCACACCTGCATGACCGTTGTTTTGGTAACACAGGGAGAATGGAAACAGGCGTAGAATGGCCGTCGTCGTCAGCAGAACAAGGATGAGCAAGCTCATTCTGAAAAGGGCAAAGACGAGTGTACCACTAAAACGATGCTTTCGGGTCTTCAGGGTCTGGTGCACCATTTTTTGTGGGAACAAAGAGAAACAAAAGCAAGCTACAGTATCCCTGCTTGTCCGAGCCACACAGTCGAACGAGGGTCAAGAACGAGAGGCCAAAGAGGAGTACCATAAAAAACAATGCTGTCGTCTGAGAAACAAACGAAGACATTCAGGGTGCCGGGCAACAGAAGCTGACGATCGACTTTGACTCCTCGTCCGCCCGCGAATCTAACGCAACTCCGCCTCAGGCTGTCTGAATGCAGCCGTGAAGCTGTCGCGGTGCCTAAGAGAGTCCACTGTAGCTCGATGACAGAGAGTCCATTTGGTAACCAGACGAGCCAAAGGGCACGGAGAGTGGAGAAGGTGGATGAAATGCACGATCCGATGGCGGCGGAGAAATTCCACCGTCATCGAGATTGGCAGCTGTCAAACACGGCTCTATTACACCTCGCTTGACCGTTCTGCAGATTCAATACAAAATGTTATAATTGCACCGTTCACATGTTCGCAATTTTTGTAGTTCAGTAAATAACCTCCACTTCGGAAGTGGGATTGTGATGGACTTAGGCGGAGTTCATCCGAAGAAACAAAGTCCAGTCAGCAATCACACGCTCACACACACTACGCCGTCTGCTGCCCAACTCAGCCAGCACTTTTGTTTAGAGCTGTGGAACATATCGGGGGCCTAGAACCAGCATCGGGTTTGCTGCATTCACGCAACTTTAATTTCGAGACACACACACGCATGGACACTTGCCTTCTTCTTCTTCTTCTTGCTCTATCCTGTTGGCTCAACCACGGCGGACGATCATGATCGCTTTCGTAGATCAGCTTGCAAATTGCATACCGTGTCTCAGACTGCGCTATACTGTACTGTCGGATACCGGGCTGTCTAGTCGACCTGACCCCTGTCTCTACTACACGAACAGATCAACGAGGCTGTACTGAAACTGACACACTAGCTCCTGAGAAGAGAGCTTGTTCATAATGTTATCGGCTCTCTATCTCGGCTAGAGAAAACTCCGCAGTCGCAGCCAAACTTTTGTCAACATGCTTTCCGAAGAACCGGATTCCCCCATGAACTTGTGTGCATTCAGACGAGCTCGCTCGCTCGCTCGCTCAGTCGCCCGCCCGCCCAAGGAGCCGTTGCCGATCTCCAATTCCCTCTAGCTACCGGATCGCGAGCTGCAGCCCTCATCGCTTTAAGCGTTTCGCTTGACACCACAGACTTGATCTGTCCTAAACTCAGACGGCCCGGACGCATGCACTGACGCTTGATTATAGCGTATTCCGCTCCCGCTTGCATCGCTTTCGGTAACGATTCTCGGTTCAATTTTAGAGTTCGGTTCGTTTTTAATCTGATGGTGCCGTTCCAGCTACTCAGCACTGCACGACCATGATCAGCCAGTCGGTCGATCGTCATCCCTGTCTACCTTGCTTTGACAGTCGAGATGCTCGATGCTGTGAACCAGAAAACACAACACAACCTCTCTTGCCGACTACTCGTCTGACATCGCCTCTTGTTAATATCATAGTGCCGATGCAACTGGACCGTGCTCGGCATCTTCTACCGAATCCAAATTCAAATCCGAACCCAAATCCCGCTCAACCGAGTCAACTTTGCGAGCAACGCATTTGCCGATGCGATCTGTCGACCGGATCTGTCTTGGTATCCAATCCTTCTCCGACCACGACAATACTGCTGCGGAGTCGCAATACCAGTCTAGACCCTCTTGCTTCGCTGAAAGGACACATTTACCGTGGGAAATACAACTACTGTACCCTTTTTTGGCGAGGAACATCGTACAGTATCTCGCTCCGCTCCCTACAACTTACAGCCTGATCAGCAGCACAGATCGGCTACTTTCTTCTTTGCCGCTACTTGCAGTATGGAACTCAGATGGGAGAGAGGAACGGTACATGCAACACATGTTCTGCTTCTGCCGTTTCTGATCCCGAATTTGTATTTCAAAGCCGACTCCGACTGCCACCGCGTGACAACAAAAACATCACCAAGCAATTGCCATTGATACCGTCAACAGTAGAATTCCAGCTCCGCTTTCACAACCTCAAGCCACTTTCCTGATACTTGCAAGCAAACACTCGGTACTTCCCGACACGATGGCTATGAATGTCGTCTACTCTGGACTACTGTAGCTGATCCGCTCGGGTCAATGGCTGTATCTAGCAGCCAAGAACGCGAGGGCTGAGGTTGAATCGGCGATCCTGTCCATGCTTCAAACCGCCGATTTGTGGTACGAATCTATGATTGCGTGGATCTCAGAGAAGTGAGCTTCATCGGACACCAAGACGACAACAGAGTAAAAGGCTCTCTTCACAATCGAGGAGTGATTTGTATTCATAGCTTTGAATTCACTTGCCGTTTTCCCCATGATGACCGGTGTAGGGGAACAGCGATTTTATTCCATCTTGATTCATGGTAAGACCGCTACTATGAGAGTCCTTGCCTCATTGTAGACACTCTACAAGCTGCCAACTGATTCGAAGCAAGCCAAAGAGCATTGCTCGCTTGGATCTACAGCGCACCTGAGGGAAACGCTTGGGACCTGTCGTTAGGCATCGACTCTCAGTTGTCCTCCGCGTGCACCGGTCGTCAATAGCGCTAGTTTAGTGGACATTTTCTTCCATTGCCAATACATACAAATGTGCAAAAAATCGATGAATTCTACAAAAACCCAGCAGTACAGTAACCCCAATCCGCACCAAAATCACCACTTTTCAACAAGATCTCAAAGCTTGGACTCCCTTCCATTAGCATTCGTAGTATTCGCATTCGCAATCACATTTTCCAAATCTGCATATTTCTTATACTCTTCCAAACTTCCTGGATTTGCCGTTGCCTTTATATTATCCACCAATACCAAGCGCAAAGCAAACCCAATGTCAGTATTTCATCTTTCTCCTCTCTCTCTCTCTCTCTTTTCTCTTTATAGTGATTATGGAACTTACACTTGAAGGTTTGAAATCCTTATTTCCATTTACCACTGCCTTTACAGCCAATTCTGTTTTTTTACCATTCAATGTAACTGGAATATCATTTACCTGAAAAGTATATTCAGGAACATGTCTAGCAGAATAAGCGATTTTAATAGCTTTATTCAATTCTTCCACTTGATTTTTCTCTAATTTTGCATTAGAATCTCTCATTTTAATAAAAAGTAAAACTCTTTCATGTTCATCTAAACCAGGTCTACGTTGACCTACAACGATACTATCTCCAACGAAATTGAATTTTTCAACAACACTGTAAATTTCAGCACTTCCAAATCTAACTCCACTCTATACATTCAATCAAAAATGAAAAGAAAAAAGTTGTCAGTAATTATTATAGAAGAAAGAGGGGGATTAATGGGGGAACTTACTGGATTTAAAACACCATCTGATCTACCAAGAATTTCAAGTCCACCTGTTTTTTTATCTTGATAGATAAAATCACCTTGTGCCCAAACTTTTTTACCTGGAAATCTTGTGTAGTATGAATCCATATATTTTTGGTATAATGCTTGTTTTTGATCAGGTGGTCCAAAAAATCCCGTCTTATACCCCACCCCATTCACGAAATTTTTTTTACATTAGTATATTCTCTTCCCAAAAAAAAAAATAAGGGCAGGGATCGGGGGAACTTACAGGTTGAGTAGGAAAAGGTTTAGCAACGATTAATTCACCAGGTTTACCAGACTCATCTATTCTTTCCCCTGTTTCAGCATCCCAAATCTGTATATCAAAACCTAGCGCTTTACACTGAATAAAATTACCATACAGCGGCAACATCTTAGTTGGACCAACTAGTACTCCTGCCATATCTGTACCTCCACTAATACTACAAAGATGAGCATGTTTCGGAAAATGTTTATAAAAAAATTCTACATTCTTAGATGAAAGTGGAGATCCTGTTGAAGTCATCATTCTAAATTTCCCTTCTTTTTCCAAATTTATCTTAAATTTTTGTTCAACACAAAACTTTTCTAATTCCGAAAGAAATCTTGGACTTGCACCAAAACCTGTACATTTTAAATTCTCAACAACTTTAACAATTTGACTTGGATTAGGATAAAGTGGTGAACCATCATAAACAATCGCTGTACTACCCATAGATAATGAAACAAGATGATAAATCCACATAATCCAACCACAACTTGTAACTTGTAAAAATTTATCTTTTGGTTTTAAATCCATCATTAACAAAGCTTCTTTTTTCATATTTAACAATAAACATTGAGTATGAATTATACATTTTGGTTCACCTGTTGTACCAGAACTAAAAAAAATTTGAACTGGATGTTGAGCTGATAATTGTTCAAATTTATGTGGTGGATTATCTTCCATACTTAATCCAGTTTGAGTTATGAAAGAATCAAATTCAATACCTTTAACTTTTTTACTTTTCCATTTTGGACCGTTTAATCTTTGATTTCGAATAATAATTACTTGAAAAGATAAAGAAGAATCAATTTTATCATCTTCTAATAATCTTTCAGCAACATTAGAAACTCTATCAAGTATATTAACTTGTTTACCATTATAAATTACAGCATCATCTGTGAAAAGTAATTTAGGTCTAATTTGTGCTAATCTACCATAAATAGCTTCAGGACCTGCATCAGTTGCAATAAGACTATAAATTGCTCCAACACTATTACTTGCTAAAGTAGCTACTACTGGATTAACAGTATTTGCAGAAACATGAGCTAATCTATCCCCTTTTTTCACCCCGACTCTTCTAAAAGTTTCAGCTAACAATGCAACTCTTCTTCTTAATTCACCCCAAGTAACATTTACAGCTTTCCTTGTTTCGTCAGAATCAGAAAGTCCACCACCTTCAGGAACTTCGATTAAAGCGATAGAAGAAGAATGTGGCCAATTGTAAGGAGGATTTTTATTGCAACTGGATAAATTTTCAGGATGAAGTGGGAAAAGAATATTTTGAGCCATTGAAAAAGTTGCACCTGGAAACCAAGTTGGTAAATCACCAGGTAGAGCAAGAGGATTGGAAAGAATCGAGGTGAAACGATTGGTGGATCGAATACCGGAAAAATCCCAAACGGCAGTCCAAAAATCGGAAAGTCGATCAATCGAGAATGAATGAAGATCGTCATAGGTGGAAAGTGAAAGATGATGACGTTTGTTGATGAATCGACGAAATTTATCGAGTGAGGTAGAGGAGATTTCGGTGGAAGTAGCGGCCCAAACTAAAGGTTGAGGAGGAGGTAGAGTGGTGGGAGTGGTCATGTTGGGCGAAGAAGAATGGTCGTGTTCGTGATAGTGTTGGTGCTGGTTCCGGTGGTGGTGGTGGTGGTGGTGGTGGTGGTGGTGGCGGTAAGTGGTTTGCGAAAGAAAGGGATAGTTGGGGTGAGGACAAAAGAAAAACAAGACGGGTATATAAGAGAGAGAAAAGCATTGAGGTTCGGCCCGGAAAACAAAACGCTGCCGGTTTGCGCTTGTACCCCACATAAGCCGGCCAAAGCGTCCGCGTCCGGGGAAAATGCTTGCTGTATGCCAAGCGTCGAGGAATTTAGCCGTTCAGAAGAGAATGTCAGATTGGCTTCAGTTTCACAACGTTGTCCGAAAATGTGAGTCTGCATGGGATTCGGCATGACGCAACTCGAACCCTAATTCACACACACACACACACACACACACACACATGCATACACAGAACAACTCAGCTTTTCACCACCATCATCCCACACGCTCTACAGCCAAATTAACACTCAAAACCTCAACTTGAATCTTAACTCACACCTCCCCAAACACCTCGTATAGACTGCCTTATCCTATTCCCAACAACAACGATGATAGTTCTTGCTCTTGTAGCCAAAGGTTCTCACATTCTATCCGAATTTCATTCTCCTTCTCACTCTCGTTTCTTACCTGCAGCACAAACGATTCTTTCACGAATTCCTCCCAACTCCTCTAAACTTTCTTACGCTTTCGAAGATTGGCTATTTCACTACATCTCCTCCGATTCAATGGTATATCTTGCTGTAGCTGATTCCGAAACAGGTCGAAGAATTCCTTTTACATTCTTAGCACATCTTCAAAAACATTTTCTTTCCTCTTACGAAATCCCCTCTCAAGAAGAAGATCAAGGGGATTATTCGGATCTTACAAAAGAAATCAAACAAATGGTTGAAAAATTCAATTCAAATCCACAAAATATCGATCCAATATCTCAAGCAAAATTGGAATTAGAAGGTGCAAAAGATATTATGACTCAAAATGTAGAACAAATTTTAAATAGAGGTGAAAGAATTGAATTGTTAATGGATAGAACTGATAATGCAGCAAATCAAAGTTTAGCTTTTAGAAGAAGAGCTGTAGGTTTAAGAAGACAAATGTGGTGGAAAAATGTTAAAGTGATGGGTTTAGCTGGATTTAGTGGGTTTGTTTTGTTATTTGTAATTTATGGTATTTTTCATTAAATTGCATACAGTCTACATTTTTTGTTTATTGTGAGTTGTGTGTGTTAGAGATAGGTATGAGAATTTGAGGAAACAGGTGAACCATCTGGCCAATTACCTTTACTTGTTGCTTTTAAATTTGAGAATTTAGTTACACCTTCTACTTCTTCTACTTTATCTCCTTCGTGTTCTTTTGCTTTTTGAACCGCAATGATTTGATTTGGTTTAAGCGCAGCTAGGATTAAATCTAATCTTGGAGTCTCAACATTTTGTTTTCTTGCAAATCTGACAATATTTCCAATAATTACTTCTAATTCCATAGGTCTTTGATTTTCTAAATCTAATAATATACTTGGTTTAAAACTTTTAGCTAAACCACCAGCTTTTTGTTTGTTTTGAACAATTGAAACTTCTGATGTACCTAAAGTGATATTTAGCGCTTGATCTACGGATGAAATTGGAAATCGTGATTCTGAAATACCTATAGATCGTGCAACATATACAATTTCTAACATAATGCGTCGAACAACTCCAACTGAATAATGAAGTGTAGATTCAGTAAGTAGATGGGAAACAGGTAAACGTGATAAAGTTGAAAGTCCACCCCAAGATGCATTCCAAAGTACTTTTTGCCATCGAATTGCTTCGATATCTTCAACTGAATTTCCACCTCCTCCACCGTTAGTGTAAAGATCAACGAATTTGTTTAACGAATCTTGTTGAGTGCAAGTAATTTCTCGAAGTCCAGTTGAAAGAAGTGGTGATGATGAAGAAGGATAATATCCAAGTTCTAATCTTTCTAATTCACCATGAGTAACTTTTTCTCCATTATCAATCAGATTTGCTCCAATCCATGCTACTGCACTAATAACTCCACTTGCCCAATTTGTATCTACCAAGTTTCGTTGAACTTCTTCTTCAATTCCTACACCATTTTGTAACAGTACTATCGTAGGTTTTTTTCCTCCTGCTTCATCAGGTTTTTGAAGAAAAGGTTTGATGATAGAAGATGCACTCTTATAATCAGGTACATTTTTAAATGTACAAACGACATAATCATAAATCCTATCCTGCGCTGCGATTGGCTCAGCTTCTTTAATAACTCGATCAGGCTTCCAATTCGGAATTTCGCCATATTTGACAGAAGAAATATGAATACCTGTAGTAGTGAGTGTGGTATAATTCGATCGAGCTACAGCCGTAATAGTAGCTCCACCACGAGAAAGAAGGTATGAATAGATCGTACCTAATGCACCGAAGCCGATGCATAGGATTTCAGCCTTTGGCGTCGTTGAGGTCGACATCGTGTTGGAAGGAAGTATCGTCGGATCGTCGATGATGATAATGGTAGTAGTGATTGAGAGGCGAGACTAAGACGGAAGGGTGGAGTCATGAGAGGAAAAAAAAAGAGTGGGGGAAAGAATCTTCGCACGTCCTCTTTTTTGGCTTGCGCTCTTTCCGTGCCGCGTGGCAGTGGGCTTGCTCGGTCAATTGAACGGACTTAAGCACAAACAAAACAATCATACAGTACAATAATACGAGACCGGCTATCGGCATCGCATTTCTAACCGATTACCGACTCACTCCTCTCGACATTCACTTTGTCATGCACAAGCTCACAACTTCATGGGCATAGGCATAGATGTGTCGCATTCAAGCCAGGATGTGCTAGTTACGTCCACCAACACTGCTGATCGAACTCAAAAATGCCAAAACTTCCGCTGCCAGTTCTCTCTCCAGCTTTTCGATCGCTAACGCATGCTCTTTCTCCGATGCGCTTGCTGCTTTGTTCGTTGCTATGTGGTCAGCCTCATCCACCTCTACCGAGTCTTGCTGCTCCTGTTGCTGTTGCCTCTTTCTAGCTCTCCTACTTAAGCCTAAGAAGCTTGCTGTTGCCGGTGTGATGAAATCCATCTTTGCAAAGTAGAGACAGAGCAACAATCTATGCTGAAGTCCATATGTGATCTCTTTCTTGCTACTGCCTTCTTCCGCCTCCTTCCCCTCCTCCTTCTCCCTACCGTCTACAGTAGCAGGGGTGGTGGAGGAGGAGGCAGACAGGCGGAAAGCGCTCTTCCAATCGACTGACACCTGAGTAAGTGTAGCTTCCAACACCTCTCTCTCAGCTTGGTCTTCCACGGTATCCTTCTCTCCTTTGGTTCGATGCGTTGGCGCAAAAGTGTCCATCTCTTTCGATGCCCTGTTTGGCTTTGTACTTAGGTTCGTGTACCACCGAACAATGTGTAGCAGTGTGGAGCCGGGTTGAAGATGCAATGCTCTACCCAGATCTGTGACTTTGAGGATCGTATCTCCCTTTGTACTGCGCTTTTCAACCAGCCTCAGATCCCTCAACGTCTGAACCAATTCTTCTCCGACCTGCGTCAGCCTCTCTGCAATCGACTGTGAGTCGTTCGAGCTGCAATCGTAGTAGGTCGGATTCCTGCTCAGTTCAGCAGGCAGCATGGTCCAGCCTAACATATCAATCACCTCCTCCTCTTTCCCCACGACACCCTCTACGATCTCACCCAGCAGCGTCGGCAACAATGGAGCGCCTCGATGCTCATCCTGCAACAAAGACGAATGGACTACCATTCCCGTTTGCAACATCTTCTCCAACATCCCGACCTTATCCGTCTGACACAGAACCAGACACTCGCCTGGTGGATTTGGATCCTTCAACGATCCCGCCCGCACCGCCAAACTCTGCGCTCTGCCCAGCTCAGCCAGGCCATAATCCACAATCTCTCGGTCCGACGCACTCCCACCGTGCGTCTTAGTGATGCGCACATACTGCGTGCTCATCACCACCACCAGCGCAGCTCGCAGAGTACAGCTCCACAAGCAATCACGAGAAGTAAGAATGACCTTGACCAATCCTTGCTCGTACAGATGCTCGATCACCGTCCGATCCTGATGCACGGTTTTATCGTGGATAATGCCTATGCCGTGCACGAGAGGCTCGTGCAGGGAAGTGTCCGCGATATGGGGGAGGACAGATTCCAACTCTTCCGAAGGCAGGCCAAGGTACCCATCAGTATCCATCTCCGCGGCAGCTTTGGTGATGAGATCGGACGCGACTGTGAAGCACTGCCAAATGGAAGGCACCACCACAATAGCAGGACCATTGGCCCGATGCTCCTTCATCTTGTCGAATGCTGGTTTGACCATGGTTTTGAGCAGACCGGCCGAATGAGGAAGATCGAATGCTTGGAAGGTGGTGGAGAGGATCGAGGGACGGTCTTTGGGATGGAAGTTGAATGTGGACAGTTCGCCTGCTCCGATCCACTGAGCGAGCGAGCTGGCATCGTTGAGACTTGCGCTTGTTGCGACGATGCGCGGCGCCGAAGATAGTGTGCCAGAGTTAATGGCGCGTGCGGAAGACCACATGAACTTAGCCAGCATCAATTCGTACCCCGCATCAAGCAGATGCAGGTCTTCGGCGACCAGCAATGAGACGTTGGCGACCAAATCCTCGCGAACATCTAGAGCCCGCGATAGAGAGCTGGATGTTGTGATCAGCACTCTCGCGCCTACTCCATCATTACGGATGAAAGGCACAACCTCCTTCGAAAGGGAATTGCGCTTGACTTCGATACCTTTCTGCTTGAGCGCTGTCACCAACATACTCTTCATCGCCGGAGCCAAGAGGTCGCGTTTGTTGTGTATCACTACGACACACTTCTTGTCTCCCTGCTGCAAAGCTCTCCATATTGCCATCGCTGCAACCGTGGACTTTCCGGACGCTGTAGGACCGCAGATCAGCGTGTTTCCTGACGTGTGCATCAGCGTATGGAAGCTTTGGGTTTGGATCGCATTGAAAGCGCGGATCTTTTGCGCATATAGCTCACACAGCAGCTCGTCTTGCAGCGCCGAACGCACGGGCAGCAAAGGCAGATCCAGCAAAGTGTCGTGCGGAGGTGGCTTGGAAGGTACGATCAGGTCGTCAAAAGGCAGCCACTCGCTTCCCTCGCTGCCTAGCCAGGTGTCCGACATCCATCTTACATTCAGCCCCGTCGGCAGCGCATCTCGCAGAGGGATAGTGAACGAGACGCTCGACGTATGCGAGTCGGTCACCCTCGTCAGGTGCGTCATCCACTGAAGAATCTCGGATCCTTGCTCGTCTTCCACCCAAATATAGAAGCCATGCAAACGGCCCAAATCACGCTCGCTCCATTCAAAAGTGCGATCAACCCGAACATCGATACGTAGCAGATCGTGGCTCAGCGGTCGGAGAGATGCCGACGTGGCAAGTCGAGGGAAGCTTCGTGCAGCTTGGCGAACGGCGCTGCCCATCCTGGCATTGACCCGAATCAGCTTTGCGATGTCTGCTGCTGACATCTCGGCGAGCTCCTCGATCTCGACATCATCTGCGCGCTCTGTCACCGCGTATAAAGTGTCCGGATTCAGATGCGACTGTTGCAAAGGATGATCGAAAGGCCACATCCGCTTCTCGATAGCCTTGCTCATAGAGATGAGCGCCGAAGCAGTGCGAGCCCAACGACGGCTCAATGCGATCTCGAGAAGCGATCGAATGATTCGTCCCGCATTCTGCGCCACGTAAGCCGAGTCAGAGACGAGAGCAAAATCTTCAATGAAAGTCCTCGAGATAAAAGCCTGTAGCAAGATGTTGACTTTGCCCGGCGACGTTTCAATGCCGCCTGATACCTCGCACGGAGCTGCTTCGAGCATCTTCTTGAGCTCCTTCTCCTCCGAATCACGAGGCACAATCTGCTCGAAGTCGGCAGCTTGAGCGAGGAGGCCAAGCACGTCAGCTTCGCTCATGTTACTGCGCATGCGCTCGTTAAATGTCTCGATGGTGCGGTAGCCAATGTAGTACTTGGCTGCGATGCGACCAAGATCAGTTACTTTGAGTCGATCCGTGATGGTGTCATGCTCGACCATCTTGGCTTCGACGAGCTTCTTGACGCCCACGTTGATCAGTTGTTGGCGCTTGGCGCCAAGATGTGGGTCGTCGGCGACCTCGTCGTACGTCATGCCGTAGGTGAGCGGGGTTCGCTTCATTCGGGTGAAAAGATACGTGTAGCCGAGCCATGAAACACCGTCTCTAACGCTGGCCACGGTGCCTAGCGAGATTTCGGCGTTGAGCGAATCAATCATGCCACCGATGAACTTGGACTCGATAGGATGCTGTGAAGTGATGGCATCGACGTAGTGCGAGAGTCGATCTTGAGAAGTGAGGATGTAACCCACACCGAGATCTTCGTACTGAGGACGACCGGCACGACCGAAAATTTGAAGCACATCTAAGATGGACAGATCAACAAACTTGCCTGCAGATGAGTCGTACACGTCTGTGCCCTTGATCACGACGGCATAGGCTGGCAAGTTGACACCCCACGCTAAAGTAGCAGTACAGCAAAGCACCCGAGTGACGCCTGCTTCGAACATGCGCTCGCTGAGCGTACGATCGCTGCGCAGCATACCTGCATGGTGGATGCCAAAACCATAGTCGAATAGTTCCTTCATCTCTCGATTGCGACTAGACTGAAGCTCCTTCTTGAAGAATGACTTGCGAGGATTCTCATCGGCTGAAGCTTGCAAGATGTCTCCCATCGCTTCTTCACGGAACATCTCTCGAAGCGTCTGCGCGGTCTTAACGGTCTCCTTCCGTGCGTGCACAAAGACCATGACCTGATGTCCGGCCTGGACGAGCTCGGATACCTTCTCGAAACAGGCCTTGTCGAGGTTGGCGCGAGACTGTTGCGACCCTGCTTTGCCTTTGACACCGAGGAAGTGCTGTTCGAGGGGGACGGGACGAAAGGACGAGTCAAAGTAGAAGAGACCTTGCCATCGATTGACGCGAAGGAAGTCGGCCACGTCGACATAGTTGGGCAGGGTAGCGGATAGACCGACAATACGAATGAGAGATTGACTCGACTCAACAAGACGGAGTGTACGAGCAACAATGGTCTCGATCACTGAGCCACGCTCATCATGGAGCAAGTGAACCTCGTCGATGATGAGCAGCCTCACCTTGGTGGCGAGTTCGCCTTCTCCAGTGGGCTTGCGTGTGACTACATCCCACTTTTCAGGAGTCGTGACGATCATTTGCGTCTCTGCAATCTCCTGTCTCGTCATCTGCATATCACCAGTCAACTCGCGCACCTTGATGCCGAGGTACTGAAGACGCTTGCTGAACTTGCGCACCACTTCGGCAGCAAGCGCTTTCATGGGAGCGACATAGATGATCTTGAAGTCATTTTTGCGGATGTCGAAGCCATCTGCTGCATTGCCTGCTGTAGGCTCAAGGTTGCGAGCGTATTGACTGATGGCTCGCATCACGGTAAGCATAGCCACGTCGGTCTTACCGGCACCCGTGGGCGCACAGACGAGCAGATTCTCGTTGGTCTTGTATGCGAGAGGATACACTGCGCTTTGAAGTCGATTGAGACTTTTGTAGCCAGGGAAGGCACCACGGCAGATAGGGTCCATTTCCGGGATGGGGATGTATCGCTCTTCGGTGCGCATTGGCACGGTGCGCGGTGGTGGAATCGTCACTTCCTCAAAGAATTGCTTCTCTTCGCGTGTAGTGCCGAGGGGAAGGGCGAAACGCTGGCCGAAGACAGAGAGAACATTGCCTTGTGCTCCTGACGAAAATACGTGTGGGTATCGTACCTCGTCGCCGCCGGTGGCAGTACCGGAGAAGAGCGGACGATTGGCAGCTGCAGCGAGACTCTCCTCTCGGATGCGCTCGAGCTCTTCTGGAGTGTAGGTGCGGATGCTTTCGCTCGGATCGATGGGCCTCTGACGGTTGGCTTTGCGGAGATCATTCTTGAATCTGCGAGCCTGTTGACGTTCTTCCTGGGTTTGGACCACGACCTGGGAGCCGGGGATGTAAGGTCGACTGCCGCGGTGGAAGGAGTCGTGGGATGCAGAGACGTGATGCTGTTGCTGATGCGAGAGAGCGATCTCGATGCGCTGCTGTTGTTGTGATGAATGTGCAGAACCGTTCTGCTGTGTTGATGGACGAGCACCAAAGGACTGGAGAGCAGCAAGTACCGCGTGACGATCGCTAACGATGCTGCCAACCAAGTCAAGATGTTCAAACCCAATTGCTTCGGCCAATTCAGCTGAGATCTCATCACCTGAGCGTGGAGATGACAAGGATGCTAAGATAGTCTGCCGCAAGCTGTCCGCTAACTGGGGGTCGGCGGCAGTGAGATGAGCGAGGTGATCTTCGAGTCCAGCTACTGCAGGAGACGAGTGTTGCCCGGGGTGGTAGTCGGTGCGGTCCCACTGCTCTTCAGCATAGCTCTCCATCTCTCCGGGGTAGTGATCGATCGCATCTTGTCCAGCTTGCTCGATGGATTGATTGAGCGAGACAAAGCGTTGGAATTGAGACCAGACATTGTTGATGGCAGCATTACTAGCCTGAGCATTTGAGCCGGTATCGAGTGCGGACGGGGTAGGCTGCTCGGTGTTTGCCCGTAGCAGGGAGTCGAGCTCTCCTTGAAGCGAGCCTATGAGCTTTTGGTCATCGTCGAGGGTGCGCAGCGAGCTGGAGGGCGAAGACAAGAAGGACTGTATATGGGTTTGTATCGACATGGTACAGATGCAATCGGCAAGGCTGTCCGCCTATCTATGTTTGGACGATATGTATTTCCAGCCGCTTTCCGCTTGCGGTCGGCTGGTGGTGATGGTGGCTCAGAAGGTATGAAAAGATATCGTCTTGTTGGTTTGCGACATGTGTGACTGCCCGTGCGTCAGTCCGAATCTTCTGAAATGTGAAATGGCTGAGTCTTCGCATGCATGTCACGCTGAGTTTGAGCTGCAAACCTCCACCTCTGCGCTGCGTGCGAACATTTTTGTAGGATACGATGGCCTAACATCAAAACCTTGTTCGCGTCTCGGTGAGGATCCGATCGGCTAGAATGGCAAGGAGCTGAACAGATGCATCGGTACGATACGAGATGCCACGATACACCGGGGGTGCGTCTTGTTTCGATGTTATAGACTTGGATTGTCGATATTTCTGGAAGCATGGCCATGAAGCAGCTCTGAATGCGACAGATCATTAACGCCAACAGTAAAGTACAGCTTGGTCAAGATTTGCCGATATGTTTTAGAAAAAATGCAAAACAGCAAAAAAGGAATTAAAAAAGGAACCAGAAAAAAGACGCAACTTGAGCCAAATCATGTGACCTAATGCGACACGGCGCGTGTTTGTTCGCGGATCGATGTCATTTACACGAAGCCACTTTAACTTTTTTTTTGGCCTGGAAGAATAGCCACGCGAGGAAGCTGTCAACAGAAAAATACCGAAGCGAACGCGGATCTTCTTAATTGACCGCGACGAGACGTGTCTCGCACCACCTGACGTCGTTCTCAGTTACCGAAAAGGAAGATGCACAGACAATCCAAAGACAGTCCAAATTTTGTGCGACGCTGAGAAGACGCTCAAGATCGAGATTGAGATCGAGATCGAGTTCAAGACTGTCTTTCGAGCCTGAGTCAAGCCAGTTCTGCCACGAGCAACACTTGTGTAGCACGACTCTGTGGCGCTAGACATGCTCTTATTTTGGCCAAGAAATCTGTGTGCTTCAGAACTTGAGTCGGATGAAGGCAGCTATCAGGAGACAGGAAAATGGTCCACCGATCAAAGAAACCAGCTCGCCTCTCTGCCGGTGCGATTCGATTCAATCGGATGGCCGAAGCTGTAGGATAAGTTACAGTACGCGGCGCGAAACATGGACAAATGCACTCCGCCTCGAGTCAGGAGCGTGATCATGCGATCGGATGCACTGCAGTACAACACCTCGAGCTACAGTAGCAGAGGATGTGTCGGATTGTCGGACTCGGCTTCGAGGACCAATCAATTCTTTCAAGAGCTTCGCGTGTGCATCCTTCCAAAGCGCGCTTTTCGCGCTGCAGCAAAGCCACGCTCCGAATGAAAATATCGCGACCTCCTTAAGTTTTGAGCACACGAGATGTACCATCGACTTGCCCATCCGTGGCGCTCAGTCTACGCTTAGACACATCTGCGAGCTCATACTATCCTTGCAGAGCAATCCAAGTGCTTGGACTTGCAATGTTCATGTCAAGGGATGCACAGAGGAGCAAGCAAGCGACCATAATGAGCCTGGAGCGCTTTCGTACGCCGGGCTGTCCTCTCGCAGAACTCTCTTAACAAGGCACGAAGGCATTGCGTTGTTCCAGAGAAGGCACACTCGCACTTGCTGCATTGAAGCTGAATGCTGTGCTGTGCTGATCTACGAAGGCTCAAGTGCCGTTTCCTTCCCTCAGCTCATGGACCAAGTGATTAGAAATGTACAAAGTCCGAAATGCTTGCGATTCGTGTTCAATCAATCAGAGAAATGTACTTTCAAAAGAGTCCAACACGATGCTCACAGAGGGCGTCAGAGAGTGTTCGAAAGTGTGATTCTGTGATGCCTTTTGTGACTGGCCGCTGACAGGTTGGCTGGCTTGGGCACGAATCTTCTCTTTCAAGCTCTTCGCGAAATCGCGTAAGTTGACAAAAATGAGCCTGCCAACACGCAGCAAATGCACTTCCTTAAACCACGTCGAGTAACAGAATTCAAGCAACAACGCCAAAGCCAAAACCAACGCCAGAACAACGCAACGCAACGCAGCGCAACGCATCTCAAACTCACTCACGTCCAACGGTACGAGGCACCAACCATCCTTCTCCTCTTGCGCGACCATATCCTCATCCCATCCTATTGTAGCCTATCATCTTCCTACATTATCCTTTATACCCTCCCCCCTCCTCGCCTGACAAGGTAAAACGCCTTGCTAGGATCCTTGACGCAGCTCATCGACTCTTACTGGAAGCATCTTGTGTACAGCTGGTTACGCCTGCCAATGATCCTAGAGCACGCCTCTCTTCGGTCCTGATCTTCTCCTTTCGGTAGGATCACGACCTCCGTCAACAAGCCAGCCAACTCGCTGCAACAGTCCATCCATCTCGATCGCGTCCAAGTGTCGCGTGAACAATTCGGGGTCTGCTCCACAACACCACCCGTCAGTGTCACGGATCCACGCATCGCAATGGATACCACCAAGGCGAGACTTCCTCTTGCCTCCTTCCAACCCATCAACTCTCCACGACTTGACGCGAGCAGCAACACTAGTATGAGCCAGCATAATCTGTCTCAGCACCATCGCGGCTCGTCTCAATCAGACGGACGCGATGCAGCACCCCTTGAGACGCCACCGCAGCAGCATAGTCAACTTAGAAGTAGTCCAGCCGCAGCCTCCGTCGACAGCTTCTCTTCCTATATCAACAAAGATGCCGCCCTCTTCCAGAATCGTTCCAGCTCGCCCCGCGCCGAAGATCAGCTCCGCGATCGCAGTGACCCTGCCTCTCACGCCGGAAGTCCTCGTCCACAGCCGCGTCACATAGTCACTACCCCCATCATCTCTCGCGACGCTTTCCGACACCAACACTGGATTGATCAAGCTCACGACGTGCCACGACCTCCTAACCCCATCATGTCGATCGAGCACCTCCACACCGCCAACACCACCAATACCCAGCTACCGCGTCCACCCTCTCACGCCGAGCAGGTCATTGATCAGACTCACAGCAACCACAACGTGAACAGCAACAGCCAACTTGAGGAACACCAAACGCTCCCCCTCAGTCAACATGACAGGATCGTGAACGAAGGATATCACCAGCATTCCGAACACGTTACTCCCGTGGTCGCCGCATCACCCCGCCCCGCCAACGACGTCAACCGCCTCTCCATGTCTAACCTTGCGCAAAAGAACAAGGAAGACGACGCAGCGAACATCACGTACCACAACGTGCACGGGCGAGGAGCTGCGTCCATCGTCAACGACGACTCTTTCGAGAGCACTGCCAGCGTCATGGGTGAAGATGCAAAGAATGAGATCCGGAGGAGAAGACGAACGCGTCCTGACGAGGCCAATCTACTCGCCCAAGTCTATGCCAAGAATCCATTCCCCGATCACGAGACCCGTCTCTTCCTTGCCAATCGTGTTGGCATGTCCGTAAGGTAAGTATTTGTGCCCTAGCCTTGACATCATGCGTGCTAACATACTGACTAGGTGCGAGTCTCTTCCTCCTTCGGCTACATGAATTGCAGAGCTGTATCGGTGTGGTTCCAGAATCGTCGACAGGCCGAAAAGAAAAGATCCGGAAGGTTCGGCGGCTCAGGCATCGCTCCTGGCGCCTCTACTGTTGGTACAACCACACCAGCTGTTGAAGAGTCTCCAGCACGACCAGCTGCAGCTGCAGCTGTGACAGCTGCTCCGGCACAGCGCAAGCCTCTGGGCAATGCCAGTGCTAACGCTACCGTACCCATCAAGACCCTTGATCCATCCGAGATCAAAGACTTGAGCAACAACAACAAAGAGAACATCCCGCCATGGCTGGTTCCCGCTCAGCCGAGCCAAGACTCTCCTCTGAAACGTCAATTGGAGAAGCTCAAGCGCGATGCGCCCCTTGCTATCAGCGTCTCTCAGCCGGAGGTGGCTCGTGACCTTCGACAGGCCGTCGGTCCAGCAGGCGTTGGCATCACCGCTCACCTTGCTGAGATCGAGACTGTACCTGTTCAAAGCACTGTCCAGGCCACTACCTCCAAACCGTCCTCATTGTCACGCCATCGATCCGTCCCACGCTTGTCACTGGACGACGTCTTGAGTGGACGCAGCAAGACTTTGCGACGCTCCGCTACGGAGCATGCCACGCCCTCAACCGCTGCCGCATCGAGTGATGTGCAGCCAGAACAGCTCGACACCATTCTACCGCCACCCAAGCTTCTCTCGCGTGCTTCGAGCTCGTCGAGCCTCAGCTTGCTTACCACAATTGGTGGTCGTGCCAGCCTCGGCAGTCTTGGCTTGCGCATTGAAGCTTCCCCGGCTTCACAGCTCAATGACGCCAACACTTCGGCATCATTGACATCTAGTCTTCCACCCAAGCTGACCGCCGCATTGCAGCGTCAGGGAATCATCGCCATGCAGCCAGTCCGAGACACTCGCGTTGCAGGAGTACAGTCGCAAGGCTTGCTCCAGATGATGCCCAGCAGCAGTGCTTCTAGCAGCGAAGGCGATGCCTTCTACGGCAATGGTGCAAACGATCGTCACGATAGCGAGGAAGACGAAGAACGAACGCTTAAGCTGATCGCCCAGCGTCGAGCTGCTAAAGCTCAGGCTTCTGCTCTGGCCAAAGCGCAAGCAGCACGAGAGCGCGCAGCTGCACTTTCCAAGGAAGTTGGAGCTGTCATCCCTATGGATACAGGTTGCGCAGATGCCCGACAGGCTATTGTCCAGCAGCAGAACCTTGCGGGCGATGCTGCTATTGGAGGTATCCTGTCCAAGAAGGGCGGATCGACAGTGGTTGGTCTGGCTCCAGCAAGGCAATTGAGTCTCGACTGGGCAGCTGGACGCGATCGTGCTTCTACCTCGGCTTTGCCAACTAGTATTGGAGGAACACCATTGTCGCGTAGTGTCAGCGCCAGACAGCTTAGTATGCATCGCGTACCAAGCGAGTCGACTCCGCTCTCCAAGCAGCAGCAGCAGCAGATCTTGCAACAGCAAGCAGCTAAGAGCGTACCAACGAATGCAGAGAAGCAACGCAAGTCGAACCTGGCAGCTTCAGGGCGAAGATCGTTGTCTGCGACGGATCTCACAAGGCGTTTGCAAGAGGCTAAGAAGAAGGGAGATGGTGTTGGTCGCCCGAGTGGCGCAGGAAGGAAGCGCTCTGCTCCTACGTTGCAGGTGCAAGACGAGAATGTTGCTCCTGTGTCAGCCACCAAGAAAATCTCTGCCGTTGAGGCAGAGCGAGCTCAACCTTCGGCTGTCAAACGCAAACGACTAGCCTTGGAAGAGATTGCCTCGACCTTCACCGCACCCGATCCAAAGCACATCCTCCCTTCTTCTTCGTTCACCGCATCACCTATGCTATCCTCGCGACCCTTCTCACATCACAGCTCTTTCCCTTCTGCCTCTTCCGCTTCTCGACTCAACATGGCCCCAACAATGATTGTTCCTTCTACACCTCAATCCACCTCTGCACTCTATTCAGGTGTTCCTCTCAGCACTCGTTCGGATCGATTCCGAGCCATAGGTGCCAGTCCTGCCACTTCCTCTCTTGGTCGATCCATTTCTGCCAACTACCCACGGGGACCTCCTCTATCTCGTCCCTCTGCTGGTGTCGCTGGTAGTGCTACTAATCGAACTTGGGACCTTTCTCACTCCTCCTCCCACACCCGCACATTCAGCGGCGAAGAACCTTTTCACTACACTCCTCATCGTACATCATCCCAAACTTTCTCTCAACCTCTACCCATCACAGCTTCTACTCCGAGCAGAGTTCTTGGTGATAGAACTAATTTTGGTTCATCTACTCCTATGGTAGTAGGTGGTAGAGAGGAGAATGAGAGTGAAGGATTTATGCATGATGATAGTGGATTCTTTGATTCTTTTAGCGATGGTGAAGAAAATAGGAGACCTTTGCCTTTGAAAGGAAAGAAGCAACAGCAACAGCAAGGGGGAATGTCACCGAGAAAGGCAAGTTTAAGAGGAATGTCAGGAGGAAGAGGAAATGATGCTAGAGATGATCATCAAGCTGCAGAATTGTTATTGGGTTTAGGTAAAACTGTCGATTCAGGAAGTAGGGATAGTTCTAGTAGTAGTCAGTAATCAATAGTAGGAAAAGCAAGTGGAAAAAAAAAACAGGAAAAGGGGTTCGCGGTTCGCTCGAGTGTATCATTATATTCAGCTGTTCTCTCTCTCTATCTCCCGCGCAGAGATACGAGAAAGACCAAGCAGGAATACGCCTAATGAAATTAAATCTATCATCCCATCGTCTCGAAGCAAGTGTGAAGCAATGCAAATATCTCAAGTCTATTCTTGCACATACTATATTCACGATATAAAGACCGGCTTGGTTTGACTCTAATTCTCGATCACTATGCAAACGAACTAGTTTCTGTTGCATTCACTGTACGGACCCCAACAAGAAAAAGAAATACAATTAGTAGTTAGCATAACTTTTCTTCATTTCCACATCTGTGCATCGGACGAGTTGTGTGGGTTTTTCTTAACTCACCAACTCAAACCGATCTCTTCTTGTTTTTTTCCACCACAACTTACCCGCATCAAACCTCTCTTCTTCATCATTATCTCTCACCCTGACCCCACCTATCTCTAAATCCAAATATTCCGCTACGACCAATCTTAAAATCATACACCATTTCCGCATAGTTTCATAATCCAATGCATTCCTATCATCACTCAATTTATGCCAAACATTAGGAAAAGGACTTGGTATAACATGTAAAATTGGAACACCTCTTCTTAAAAAAGGTAAATGATCATCTTCAATACCACCCCAAGGTTTTTTTTCTTTAAACCAACTTTCATTTTCTTTTTTAATCACTCCCGCATCACCTAATCGTTTTTCAGCATCTCTAAAACTAGTATGTAACCATTTTGTATTTTGATAATAAATTGGAATTTGTGGATTTTTACTACCTAATAAATCTAATAAAATTAAATGTTCAATTGTATTTATATGTTCAATTGGTCCAAAACTATTCTTATATCTTCTTTTCTCTTTCTTCTGTTCTCCCAAATTGAGGTAAGTTTCAGACCAAAGTTGAGCTAATTCTCTTGATCCATAAGTTGAATCAGTACTAGTCCAAGTTCGATAAGCTTCTTCACCATCAAAGAAAACCAATTGTAAAGTAGTTTCTTGTGCAATTGTTAATTTTTCTTGGTTATAAATTCTTCTTTCTCTTTCATCTAAAGCATCATCTAAAGCCACAGCTAAATCAATCATAAATGCACAAGGTGCAGCACTATCTGTTGCTCCAACAAATCCTTCCATTCCACTTCCTCTTGGAAAGAATTTACTATCGTAATGAGCAGAAATTACAAGCTTACGAGGTGCATTTGGGTTTTTAGTAAAAATAAGATTTGTCATATTCTTTGTACCTTCTGGAGTAGAAGTCAGGAAAGAATGTTGAGAAATGTGCCATCCCAATTTACCACTACTCGAAGGAGGCCAATAAGATGGAGATGAAGAAGAGGAGGAAGGAGGAGGAGAGAGGGATCGAAAGACGGAAAGGATTGATTCTTGAACTTTTCGAATGTTATCGGTATCTGGTGGTCTTGGAATGAGTATTTGTGATAAAAACGAGTTAGGATCTTGAGTATCAATGTATTTGGCTGGATCGGAGAGTTTGGCAATGGAAGAGATGGAGGAGGATGGAAGTCGACCATATTGACGACTTTTGCTGCGGACTGCATGGCCTGTACATAGTTCGGCTGTTGTTAGAAGACAGATGAGAAGAGCAGCAAAGAGCGAAGCCGCTCGTAACGATGTCGGACGAAGATGCAGAGGCCTACGCCGTGAATAATGCTGCTTGAAATCTGACATTGTGAACCAGAGTGCAGTACGAGTATACCTGGCTGCAGATGACTGTACCTCCTTAAGATGACCCTATAGATGAGGGGGAGGGTGGAAAAGAGGTTCTAAGTTGAATTGCAAGCTTGAGCCTTCATCAGTGCAAAAGCGAAGAGCGAGGAGCTTGTGGTAACGATGCGTTGCCTAGATAGTGGTGGGTAGAAAGGAAGAAGAAGAAGAAAAGATGAAGACTCATGCAGGGAAGGGTGAGGGTGAAAGTTGGTCCGAGCATATTCATATTCACATTTCTCTTTCTCTTGGCGCTAATTGACATCGGGATTGCGGCTAAATCGGCGATTCAGAGTGTGTTTCTTCGGTTCGACCCTTGATTGTGATTCCCACTTTCCCCACACTTGCTCTTCCTTATCTTTCTCCTCATCCATTCAGTCTATCGAATAGCCCATCTCCAAAACAAGAAGTTGCGATCGCCTTGATTGCTAATAGTGGCAGCAAATATGGCTCGCTGAACAAATCTCCGCAAAAGCATCCGATCAGAGCACGGTCCTCATCTGGCGATCTGGATTTCAGCGATACCTTCCTTTTGAAGAGCGCATCACCATTCTAATACTCAGTCAAACGAGCTCGACCCCGGGTGAATTCAGCTTCAGAAATGTCAATACCAACTCTTGACGAGCAATTCCTACCTCGACTGATCGCAGTGTTCTACGCCGTCTTTCATCCCACTGAAGGTCCAAAAGTGGTTTATCAAGTACCGGAAGGCTCTATTACTGAAGAACGACCCCCTTCCACCACCACCACCACCACCACAAACGACAAAACCGATAGTGCGGCTAGAGCTCAAACAACCAACAGCAACGGAGCAATCGGCACCGAACCACTCTTTGACTTTTCGGCTCTTTCCGAATATCTTATACCTAAAGCTCCTCTCTGTGGACGACTTGTCACATCCATCGCACGAGGTACTGTTGGTGTTGGTAGCAGCAAACGTGATCACATCCATTCATCTCGCACACCTTCCCTTGCACCTCACAGCGGTGGTCGTTCAAATTCAGTTCGTTCAGGTGGTTCATCTTCCAGAGCATCCTCTGTCAAACCTCGACCTAGCACCAATACTGACGATACTTCTCAAAGAAGGGAACAGCGTACATACAAAATCCTTGGCTTTCCAGTTCTGATCGAAGATGCAGCTAAATATCAAAGGAATAACTTTATCTTCAATTTATGTTTCTGTTTTGATGGAGAAGCAGATGTAAGAGCGTACGAACCGGTTGTGAGGAAATGTGGAAGGGTTTTGAGAGGGTTAGAGGAGCAACAGAGCTTTTTGTCAAGCGAAAAGAGTTTACCGAGAATGTATGGGATCATTGAACAATTGTTTGAGGATTTAAGTAGTTACTGTGAAAGTTTCGTGGCGCTACCGGAGGCTCCGTATACTAGTTATTTGGATGGTGAGAAGAAGAATGTGGGGTTGGATGAAGTGGAAAAGCTGATTAGTAAGGAGGACGTTATGGCATTAGGTGCGAGTTTGGGAACGTTGAGAGGGGAAGAGGAGAGGGATAGGATAAACGAGCTGTTGAAGCAAAAGCAGTTACAGCAAATGCAGACGAGTGCGAGTTTGCCCAATTCGGCCAGAGGTGGTGCTGGTGGTGGATTAAGGTCTAGGTCAACTTCAGGGTCGGGTTCAGATAGTGGAGCAGCGGGGGGAGGCGGAGGCGTAGGAGGAGGAGGAAGGATCTTGAGTCCTTTGACGACAATAAGAAATGATGGTATGGGAATGGTGAGGAGCAATAGTGCAAGCGGAACCAGTGGACCTGGCAGTGAAGGTCCACATTCTCCACCGTCTGCTCTGTCACCGACAACAATGGAAGGTAGAAGACCCAGTCTTGGTAGATCGAGTACTATCACTGCAATCGGTTTAACAGATGCTGGTGGTGGTGGTGGTAATGGTGGTGCGCGTCCTTCGGAAGAGAGTCGAGATACGGCGATGGGAATCGTAAGTTCGAGGAGGCAAAGTGAGTTGACGAGAGAACTTAGTGCAGCCGAGAGTTTGGGTAATGTCCTTTCCAATCGCGACAGCAATGATACCAATTTCGATACAAGAAGATCTAGTCGAGGTAGCACACATAATCCAGAATCCGGCTCTCTCTCTTTGGAACATCTCACCGAGAGCATCGTCTCACTTCGAACTATCGATGCTGCTCTTTCCAATTCCGTCAACGCTCTTCGATCCGAAAGTATCGATACCACCAAACGAACTACATTAGTAGAAAAACGTCAACCTCCGCATGGCTTAGGTAGAACTGTTAGAGATGCTATCAATCTCAAACTCTTTCCTGTCTATCCCAATCCACCGCCAGTTAATGATTGGGACGTTCCTGTGGCTTTACTCGATCTTCTATCGCGCGTGGATGGGAATTGGGATTTGACGTTGAGAAGGATTCTGCCATTTATTGATGGGGTTAATCATGTGAAAAGGATCTCTCAGTTGGCCGATGCGGATCTGGGATTGACAAGAGCATGTTTGGAACATTTGATGTATTACGGCTGTATCATTGTAGTGGATATCTTTCAGTACTTCAACATGTACACGGTAAGACCAGCGATAAGTAAGATGGCAGATGATGTGGCGTTAGGGAGGGAATGTGCGACTTATGTTACCAGAGCAGGGTATAGTGCGGTTAGTTGGCCGGAGTTGTTGAGATTGTACTCGGTATTGAGAGTGGGAACAACGGTGGGAGATTGGATAGAGGAGAATGGTGTGGATGACAAAGGGATTGATGTGAGAAGATTTGTAACTTTTGGAGTGATTCAGGGATTTTTAAGGCGAGTACATCGGTTTCCAGTGTATCTTGGAGGAGGAGATGGTATTGAGGGGGAGACGGTGGATACGATGGTGAAAAATTCGCCCTTGGTGAATTCGCCGGCGCTTAGAGAGGGCACGATATCAAGGCAAAGGGAGCAGAGTGGAAGTAGGGAACCAAGAGATAGAAGACCGAGAGAATTGTCCGGGTTAAGTGGTGGTTTAAGTGCTTTTCAGAGAATGGGAAGAGATGGAAGTGTAGATAGTCCAGGAGTTGGGACTAGAACTCCAACTAGGAGAGGGGCTAGTGAAGCCAGACTCAGTAATATCGTCCTCGGTGGTGGTGGTGGTGGTGGTGGAGGTGGGGGAGGGAGCAATGCTAGTGTTTCCAATCTCGCCGATTCTACCATTTTGGGAAGTGGTGGAGGTGGTGGAGGAACAAGTCAATTCGGCACCTCTCCTACCAAACGTCGTCCATTAACACAACGACAACGACAAAACTATCGTCATCCGACTACCACAGCAGTTGATGTTGCAGCTGTTGCATTTCAGGTAGATCGACCCAATTCTGGTACAGGTTCGGCGGCTCGTTCACCGAGAAAAAGAGCAAGTGCGATTGGTTTAAGTACTGCTATCCCAAGCACGAACACCACTCCTAGTCATTCGAATTTTGTTGCTGCTGGAGGAATGAGTGGTACTCATTCGCACAAGTCTCATCCTTTCGCGAGTTCACGTCCTATTCCGCCAGAATTGGTGGAGATGCTAGACGGTCTGCATAGTGATGATGAGATATGTGTAACCTTTTCCATCTCTTGGCCTGAATTGGAGAAGATGTTGGTTCAAATTGGATTTGCAGGTTCCAACAGAATGGATTCGATGGGAGCGGGAGGAGAAACGGACGATGATGATTTTGGCTCGACTCAGAAAAGTGATATTTATGGGAGGAGATGGAATTTGGGTGGTGGAGGAGGGTCGAGTATGATGTTGAGTGGGATTGGAGGAGGAGGAGGAGTAGGGGGAGCGAGTGGAAGTGGATGGAGTGGGAATGTGAATAGAGGCAAGATGTCGCAGGGTGGAAGGAGTGGCTTGAGTGGGATCGCGAGCTCGGGAAGGACACATAGTGTAGGAACGACGGGAGGGGGAGGAGGAGGAGGGATAGGAAGGGGAGGAGAGTCGAGTGGATTTGGAGGAGGAGGAGGTTGGGGTGGGGATGGGGATGAAAGTGGTTGGACAGGTGCGGCAGGAAGCGGAGTTGCAGGAGGTGGGATGGGAGGAGGAGCAGGATTAGATAGAGAGGCTATCGAGGCTGGTGATCTGGGCTCTGTGAGGATCTTGTATCAGTAACTAGTAGCATACTGCTTTTTGACAAGGATCCGATTATACCATTGCGTTCATATATTGTGTGGGTCTCTTCTCGACGAAGATCAACTTATTTGAGAGTCGATTATGAAATGATGATGAACAAATCATACATTGTTAGGGCAATTTTACAAACATTTTTTTGCTTTGGCGCCTCCACTTGAGCACAGGTTCACGTCTGCATGTGACTGCGAAAGTGCCGCTTTTGCTTTGCGAGAAGCAATTCGACGTCATCTTCTTCTAAGCATGTCTGTGCGGGGGAAGTCAATCGTCACCTTTGATCACAATCGACATCTAACCATTTCGCTTTGTGCAACCATCACCAGATCATCATCATTCAATCCTCCCATTCCGCAGCTACAATTGAAAGGAGCGAAAACTGAAAGTCTACAAGTTTCCGTCTTTCCATCGGAATTGTTCACAACACACACCATCGTACAGACCCTAGAATTCAAAGGGCCAGCTTCTAAAGCCCTTCTTGCTACTCCTCTCAGCACGAAGAACTTCGAAGAAGAGTGGAAATTCGGAAGCAATCGCCAGAATTCAGTCAATAGCTTTTACAGCCTTCTCAGCCGCTGCCGCTCATCGGCTTGGTGTTTCGGCTCTTCATTCTACTTTTCAAAGAACGCAGATCGTAACCATTCAACGCTTCTCTTCTTCCTTTTCCGAGTCCACAATAAAGATGGCTGGTACCAGGACTTCTTCGCGCCGATCTGCGGCAGCAGCAGCCAATCGAGCTCTCTCTACTGCTTCACCTGCAACGATAAAATCCGAACCTAATGATGCTGAGCTTCCTCCTACACCAGAGTCACTCGGCAGTACATCTACCCCTACCAAACGCAAACGTAGCTCTGCAGCTTCTAAAGTCAAAACAGATCCTTCTGAGATCGAAGATCTCTTAAACAACGACACCACTCCTTCTACTAAAGTCAAGAAGGAAGAGCAGAATGATTCTATCCCCGCTTCACCTTCCAAAAAGCAATCTACATCAGAACGCAAACTAGCAACATACAAACAATCCATTATCGGCTCACCTTTTCCCGATCATCCACTTCCTACACCTGCTGAAGCCGAAAAAGTTGCTTGGATCTTGGGTGATTTTCATGGTTACAAAAGGGAATCTGAAGGAGGACGTGGACTTCCAAAATACACAACACCGAAAGGAGAAGGTAAATGGGGTGGTTGTGGGGATGTTCCTTCTGTTCTAGATGCTGTTATTCGAACTGTTCTTTCTTGTAATACGTCTAATAAGAATTCTGCAGCAGCACATCGTTCGTTAACAGAACATTTCGGTGTTCAAAATTGGCAAGCTATTCATTCAGCTCCTGAATCCGAATTAGTCGAATCCATTCGATGTGGTGGTCTAGCCAACAACAAAGCCAAGACTATCAAAGAAATTTTAACTCAAACTTATGAAAAATATGGAAAATTCTCACTAGATCATTTGCATCAAGCTACAGATGACGAAATTATGCAAGAGTTAGTAGGATTCAATGGGGTAGGTCCAAAAGTTGCTAGTTGTGTAGCAGCTTTTTGTATAGGTAGAGAAAATATGGCTGTAGATACGCATGTTTGGAGATTGTGTAAGATGTTAAGTTGGGTACCGGAGAAAGCTACTAGAGATCAAACGTATTATCATTTACATGAGAGAGTACCAGGACATTTGAAGTATGCTCTTCATGTTTTATTGATTAAGCATGGAAAGAGTTGTGATAATTGTAGTGCTAAAGGTAAAGCTACTGTGAAACAGGAGGAGGAAGATGAAAGAAGTGATGTGGGTGAGGATGGAAATGTTAAGGGTAGAGCTTGTCCTTTAAAAAAGAATGGGTTGTTGGGGAGGAAAGGCAAAGCGTTAAAGGATGCAGCTTCTATTGCTGCTGTTGCCGACACTTCTGCTTCTCCATCTTCTAAGGTGAAGAAGGAGGAAGGGGTCAAAGTGAAGAAAGAAGAAGAAGAAGAAGTAGAAGGAAATGTTTCTCCATCCAAAAAACCAAAAACAACCACCACTACCGCCCTAGATTCTAAAGGTTCAAAACTCGAACGTGGAGAAACTATTGAAATTGACTACTCCGCAGCACTCAAATCTGCCCAATCCGCCTCTTCATCTGATCTTCTCCGTCTAATTCAAAATGCACGATCAAACTTATCATCTAATCCCCTCTCTTCCTCTCTCAAGAAAAAATCTCTATCTCTTGAAATAGCACATCCAGAACAACTTTCTTCTGAACAACGCAAAAGAATCTTCAACCTTTTCTCAACTAACATGATTACAATGTATCGAAACAGTGTTTTAGGCTGGAAACCACATTCTAAACGAAAAGAATTATTTCATCCATCTTCTCGATTTTTAATTATTCGACCACATCCAAAAGAAGGTGCTGAAATAGCAGGATTTGTTATGTTTAGATTTGATACTGAACCATGTCATCCTACTCTTGATCCAACTGCTAAAAAAGGGGAAAAAGAAATTGAAGTGATTTATTTATATGAAATTCAAGTTAGAAAAGAGAATCAAAGAGATGGAATAGGAAAGGAATTAATGAATGTTGTATTTGAATTAGGGAAAGGAACGGGAATGAGAAAAGTTATGTTAACTGTTTTTGATGAGAATAAAATTGCAAAGAGGTTTTATGAAAAACAAGGGTATAAAGTTGATCCGAATAGTCCTAGTTTAGATGAGGATAGGAAAGGAAGAGTTGATTTTGAAACTATGTTTAAGGTTATTGAATAAGATTTTTATAGATGAGAAATGCATATTTGTAAAGCAAGATAAGATCTGATTTTTATGCTTTGCCTTTTTTGAAATGAGGTGTATGATGCGTGCATAGTATGAAGATCGAGAGTGTATGGAAGATGGAAGAGAGGAAAGAGCAGGGATTTTTGCTGTACACTTCCGCATTTCATTTCATATTTGAGTATTATCTGATGTAATAATGCTAAAAAACCATTTCGATTCCAACTTTGTGTGGGTTTTCTCTGATCATTGCCTTTTTTACTTAAGATTATTGTTTAATCTGATCAATTCTTATACTAAAATCTTTAAAATAAGTAAACTGATCTAATGGAGTAGCCCACTCTTTTGTTGAACCACCGAAAAAAGTTGAAAATAAAATCCCTTTTACTCTTGTTGGATAATAAACTTGATCAAACTTTATCACCTCTTCCCCATTTACCTTTACCTCAAACACTCCATTTGGCTTAGTTTCATTAGATTGTAAAGTAACAGTTTGAGAAATTTCAGTCCAATTACCTTTAGTATAATTAAAACTACCTCTAGCTATTGAAATACCATATTCACCATTTAAAGTACTTGTTGGAGGTAGGTCTAGTAAAGCGGTTAAATTTTGTTTTGATTTTGGTAAATATGCATATAATTCTCCAAGGGAATTTGGTCTCCAAGCCATTCGAAGAGACCAACAATCAGAAGAAGGATTACCACCACCACAACCTTCAGTTCCTCCATAAAGTCCAGGTAATTTTCCACCTAAAACGTAGTCGAAATAGGTTGGGAAAAAAACACTGTAGTTTAAAGTTACTGATGTAGCTAAAGGGAGGGAAAATGGTGTTAAAGAATAAAATTGGGTTCCTCCAACAGGTAATTCCGAAGGTGTATATGAATTTTTAGGATAGAATATAGATAGAACTGAAGTGGAATTCTTGGTTAGAGCTTTTTTTGGTCTTTTTATCAAACCTTCTGATTGTCGTGAAGGAGGGAAAGTTGAGAATGCGGAGGAAGGTAAACCCGAAGTTAAAATGAGAGAATTATTTTGTCCACTTGAATAGTATTCTATACGAAAATCGTTTAAATTTGTAAAATTGGGAGATTGAGACCAAATTGCACCTGGAGTTGTAATTGATTCAGGTGTTGATTTTGTCGAAGTTGTATTGTTGGAACCAGAAGAAGAGGATGAATGGGATGATGAATGTTGGGTAAAATAGATTGGGAAGAATATAGCACAGAAAACGACCATAAGAACTGCTACGATAATAATTGAAACATTACGTCTTGTAAACCAACTTCGTCTTTGAGAAGAATAGGTAGGAAGCATTGTATAATTTTCTTCCATTTCACGGTAAGAAGTGACTGAGGAAGAAGAGTGAGGATGAATTTTCTCTTTGGTCCAAGATATCATCTTGCTGACGAAGCCGAAGACCGAGAAGATAAGGAAGAGAAGAGATGATCAAAAGGTGGGTTGGAAATGGATGCAATCATCCCGAGAGAAACTTGAAAAGGCTCTCTGTTATAACCAGTTTACTCAACCGTCTTACCACAAAAACTCCACTACAGTTACTTAGGCATAACTTACCGCCGGAGTCCAAAGAAATCAAAAAGTCACATCCACCACATCAATCTTTCAACCTGCAACCTGCAACAGAAGCACGTGTCTCCACCTCACCTTCTACAATACCTTATGCATGCTTCTGCTTTCTTCTCCATTGCTTCGAAAGAGAATGATGATCCCCTGCATTCGATTTATTTTACCTCTTTTTTTCACTTCCGATCGAGCTAAGAGAGCTGTCAAACTCTGCAATTCGCCGAAAGAGGGAAAGAATCGCGCCCCTTTTTTTTTTTTCTTTATGCACCTTTTCGCTCCATCTGTTGGAGATTTAAAACTTACTTTTGACGATTTCGCTCTCGCAAACCGTAGCCACCAACGTAGCAATGAGGCAACATCCACCCACTCAGTTCACAGTTCCTTTTTCCCAGGAAAATTTCTATCTCACAGTAGTGAGACTTTGTACACAGACCTCGAATCTGTGAACAGAATGCTAAGAAAACTGCATTGAAAATTGAATCAAAAACGTGAACAAAATGCAAATGCGAACGAACAGAGGAAGAGAAGAATACGAACAAGTCAACATTCAGTAAAGTGTCCATGAGCATGTGATCAATGTGCATGAATGAAAGAGCTATCCGCTCTCCTAACCCAAGTATCTAGGCAAGATATTTCCCGTAGTCCCAGCTCTCAACAAAGGTCTTCTCACACCCAGACTACCCAACCTTGGCTGCAAAACCATCGTCGGCGCTCTCCTCCCTGCATTCGCGCATGGACTATCTCCTAATCCATCTTCGAAACTTGAATCACCTACACTACCAAAACTCGTGTCTCCCACCTCTCTCGTCTCCTCCTCCTCCTTCTTGCCCATGCCCTTGCCCTTCACTGCACCTACGGGACAAGGAGAGTCTTCCATCCCTTCGCTCTCTTCCATGATACTCGGTCCATGCTTTGCGTTGCTTGTTGAAACCTGTCTCTTGCCCTCACCATAAGTAAAACTCCTATGCCTGCTGAATTGCTTTCTGAAGCCGTTCAACTCGGTGCTTCTCTTGGCAGCAAACCTCGGATCGTCCATGCAAACGTATTGCTGAGGTTCACAGAGTGCCGGGAAGCTTTTCCAGAAATGGCAGTAACCTCCCTGCAAGATGTAAATTTCGGGAAAGTGACAGTTGGGGTAATCGTGCACCAAAGCTCGATCCGCTTGTCGCAATGCTAATGCCATTGTGGGTGCACGCTTGCACGAAAACTCGCAATGGAAGACGAGAACGTGCTTGCGTCGATTACCATACTTATCAGGTTTTCCACTCTGAGATCGAGGTGGAAGTTGCTCGCCACCGGAATGACGCCCCTGCCCGGGAGTGAGGAAGTGACCGACAACTTTTTCGACCGTACTCAGATTAATGGCGCCTGGAATGTGTCCACCTTCGTACTCGTAACCGAAACGGCAATCGATGACTTGATAGCTGAGAATAGCGTTTGCATATTTGCCAGCAAGCAAGTCAGTCATGGTTTGAGGAGTGATCCTCATCAAACCATCATCCTTGACGTTGAAGCAGGGCAACACCTTGCCTTCCTTTTCAGAAGCGCCAAAACCAGGCAGACTTTCGGCACTTGCAGGGGACTGGATATAGCAAGGATCGCCGAGAGCCATATCATCGTTCATAGCGTCACTTCCTCTCGATCCACTACGCTTCATTCCAGTACCATAAGCAAGAGGAGAGCTGTCATCCTTGCTACCGCGACGAAGGTAGTTAGGACGGGCAACACGAGCACGCATAGCTGGGGCAATGGGCGAGCCATTAGCATCAGTGACCTCGCTGTGGCTCGAAAATTGGTTGCGACGACGGTCGGGGGACACGGGAGAGTCAATCACCGCGGCTACGTTGGCGCTGAGCTTGGAAGAGCCTGCGGTCGAAGCTCCGCTACCAAGGACGGAACTGTGGTCGAAAGCGGAGAAGCATCGTCGAGGTGCTGGTGCAGTCGGTCTTGCGGTTCTGGTGGTTTGACCACTAATGCCAAGGACAGGATAAGCACTCTTGACCACGGCATTTTCGTTGGCGAGCGATGGACGTTTGACATAGGGGTTGGCGCGTTTGCCGAGTGTGCTGCGCAGTGATCCGACACCGGAAGTGGAAGTAGAAGTGATGGAATGGTTGGAGGCAGCAGCGGCACTGACAACCCTGGGCACAGCAGCGACAGTGCGAGCGCGTTCGAAGGCTCGCGTGCCCAGCGAGGTGGTTCTTTTGGGAGGAGGCATTCTGGTGCATGGTGAGGAAGCAGGAGGCGAAGAGACGCTAGGCGAAGCAGCTGTGCTCGACATGGCAGCGAGCAGGTTGGGACTATCCTTTGGTGTCATGCCGAGTCTTGCACCTAGCTTTTCGGGGGAGAGCGGGTCGAAGAAGTAGCCTGCCATCGTGCCCGAGACCGAACCCATGGAAGGCGAAGGAGATGGATGGATGTCCTGACCATCATCATCATCGTTGTCTGCATCCTCTTGCAAAGCATTGACGCGTGCACCCAAATGGTCCTCGACCTCGTCGAAGAAGGACTCGGCGGAACCGGCTCGTGAGGACCGTTTGGGTGAGCGCTGACCAAGAGAGGGACCCAAGTCAGAAGGTCGAGTGCGCGCTGCAAAGCTGGAACCGGAGCTAGATCGGGAAGAGGACGATGCTCCAGCAGCAGCACCAAAGGAGGCGTCTCTGGTGTCAAAAGTGGCAGAAAGAGCAGGACGTGGCCTTGCTGGAACGACACCCATAAGAGCAGCCGAGAGCTGCGAGATACGCTCATTAGCTTCGCTTTGGCGGGTGGGAAGCGAGTTGGGTCTGCGCTTCGGGGGAGGCTCCTTGTCCGGGCTGCTGAGCAATTCTTGGTCGCGAGCAAAGATGCGTTGCGAGTTGAGTGCGATCTCGGCACCGAAAAGACGAGAAGACATGGTATGAGTGAGTTGAAGAGATGACTTGCGTTCGGTAGCCAGTGGTCTGCTTGGACGATTTGAGCCGCCGAGGACGGGGTGCAGACGATCATCTGAGGTGTTAGCATTGGCGGGTCGTCCGACGTGAATCGAGTCCAAAAGTTTGGGCAGCGCTTCGGAGGGCGAAGGACGAATGATGTGCGAAGTGGTTGATGCAACGGGAGCAGGAGAGATGTCCATATCCTTAGGAGAGCTCATCTTGGTAGCAAGGCCTGGAGAGCGTGCATTGAGGGTGGTGCCCATAGCTGCGCCGAGGGAGTGGGTGGGCCGTGGTGAGATACGCGAGGAAAGCTGTTGTGATTTGGTCGGCTCGGTTGATGCATTATAGAAGAGGGTATGCTGGTTTGCTGATGCTGATGCGAGACTCTGTGCAAGGCCCAAGCTACCAGTATTGAAGAGGAAAGGCTGTGGTGGCAGAGCTAGGTTTGGAAAAGGCTGAGATGTGTGGCCATCAAGCGAATCGGAAATGGACATGGACGAGCCGAAAGATTTGTCGAAGTCTGCGGGGAGGTCATCGTGTTGGGGATAGTGCTTTGGCGAGCTGGGCTGTTCGAAGAGGTCGAATTTGGGTGGTGGCGCTGCTGGCGGCGAGGACATGAGTGCTGCCATCATTGTGAAATATGAAGTTGGAAAGGGAAGAGGTTGGATACGTGGCGGTCCAAGGTTGAGAAGATGCGTCAGTCAGATCTGGGCTCTAGAGATGCATAGGTGATATCGGACGGAGAAGCCGAGCAAGGGTATAGCTGAAGCGTCTAACAAGATAGCACTGAATGAGAACAGGGAGAAGACAAAGTGGGGATCTTGCGATGTAAAGCGAGCTGCCGATTGCTGACTTTTGACTTGGACCCAGCAAGATGTCGAAAAGTGTATTCCGGCGAGAAGGTCGTCCAATGGAATCTACAAGGAGTATTGAGCGGGTAGGAAAGAGGCCTCGATGAAGCAACGAGATCCAGTCGAAAGGGGACGCCGCCGATGCCGAGAATTGGAAGGGGATGGACGCAATGTGAGAGCGAGGAGAAGGTCTTGATGGTGAGAGACCAAGATTGATGATGTCGAAACCAAGAGGATGTCTGGGATACTCTAAAGCGAGGAGGGGTGGGCAAGAGAAGAGGAGGAGAGAGAGCGAGAGAGAGAGAGAGAGAGGAAGAGGACGGGCGCTGGGTGAAGGCGAAAGCGCTGTGTAAGGGTTTGGAGTCAATTGCCAACTTTAAGCGACACTGTCAAACGTGTGACTGAAGCGGAATTAGTGTGAGTTGACGTTGAGTCAAAGGAGAGTGGAGAAACTGCGTGTAGAGTCTTGCAGGGACGACAAAGTGACAGACGCAAAGTGTGACGTCTGGCAAAGGGTGCAGCAACTCAATTCATCGCAAGAGTCGTGTGGGCACGCAGCAGAGCACACACCAAATCACACCAAATCACCACGAACAACGCATGAACAGAACAAAATCTGTGTGTGAGCTGCCGAATGTGTCGCTTTGGCTGTGTGGCTTTCGCTCCTCCGCCTCTTCGTTGTGTCCTTACGCCTTTTGGATCCGGATGAGCCGGAAAAATAGAGTTGAAGCACTCTGTCACACACAGGTCGCTCAACTCTGTCTCTGTGTTCGTGTCTCTACGCAGACGAACCTTGTACACTAGAACAGGAATCCGTCCTTGGACAGATGTCAAACACAATCACATAAGATCGACATTGTGCATGTCTGCTTCTGTAGTGCTGCTGAGTGTAGCATGACGTCCAAGAAGGCAATTGTGCTTTGGTTCGATATTGACGACATTCGTCATAAGTTAGGGTCAAAGCGGAACAGACAACAAGACGACAACAGATGGAAGCGGAAGCATCTTTGGACGATTCGGCAAAAAGTCTCAAACCGAGACCAACACTTTTTTGACACTTTCCCTTTGTTCTTCTGCCAAAGTCGAAGCGCGTCGACGCGGGGGCTTGCAACGGGCAACAGGCAACGGGCAGTGAGCAAAGAGCGGAGTTCCAGATTCAAAGACGAAGCGAGGTCAATCAAAAGAAAGAGAGATGAGACAGACAGACAGACAGACAGACAGACAGACAGACGACGTAGAGTTGCAAAATAAAATTGCAAAATTCAGGCGTCGTAGCAAGTGAGACTTGGCTGAACAGCGAGACAGGGGCTACAGCTACAGTCACAGTCAAAAGTTCAAAATGTTGATTCTTGGATCTACAGCCGTCAGCAGCGTCAGCGTCAGTTCTCTTTCTCTGAAAAACACACGCAAACATGAATGAATTGCATGCACGCTATGACGTTCAAGTCGATGAGCACAGACAAACACTGAGACATTCAGGCGAGAATCGCAGTCACCTTCTACAATATCTGCCTCTGCCTCGTGGTTGCAATAGGAAAGAGATCGACGTCATGTGCTCTTCTCTCGCTACCATAGATAGCTTCACATCCAGCTTGAACCACAACATCGACGTCACTCGAGAAATCAGAATGATCGACATGAAACACAAATGATCTGCAACACCTTTGGTCCCCATGTTATGGACCCTTGAGATGGAGATCATCAAAACACGATGACCGAATCAGAGAGTGTCTTGAATTCGTCCAAACGCTTTGGATGGGATGCAGCAGCCATCTGCACACACTTTTGTCTTCTGTGCGGCTAGGCAAGGGGCGGACGACGGAACAGGCGATCGAATGCAGCCAGACACTTGACTACTGTCTAAAGAAACTTGGTCGCTCAATTAATTGCATACGCAGGATCGATCCGAACAAACACGGGACTATAGTATATTTTTGCTCACCTTTTACCCGCTCTGCCTTCAGTTACAGTAAGCTGCGGCGTGCTTCTTTTCCGGTAGCGGCTCTGCGCACAACAAAGGAAGGAAATTGGTGACGCTTGTCTGATCATCAAGACAATTTGCAATGCGGCATGGCTGTCGGTGGTTGCGGGGTTCATAAAAAGCGGCGAGGTGGATCGTGTTGGTAACTACTGTATGGAACACTGCGAACTTGTTCAACACCGCTGCTCCGACTTCAGTCAAGCATGCAGACCATGCAGATGGTAGCGACGCAAAGCAGAGTGTTCAGCTACAGCTTGTAAAGGTATCAGCGAGGCACAAATCGAAAGCATGTTAGCTTCCAAGCAACACGTCGGATATTCCATTGCTCATCCTCACCTTCCAAACAATGACACATAGAAGCTTGATCACGAGTGAAGAGCTTGCCAGGTACCAAAGGAGAAACAAGAATGATAAACAAAAGCATCCGCTGCACTAATGTTAGTAGCAACTGCAGAACAAAATCTTCGAGAAATATCGTTCTGTTTGACATCTTCTCTCTCTCTTTCTCTGGCGCGTGCCTAAACGCCTGTTCCTACCTTGACACTATGTCAAGCTGTCTATATCCCACCTTCTGCTCAACCTAGCCGAGATAAGCTGTCAGCTGTGATACTTGCGTAGGGTGCCTGCAGTCAATTCACATTGACAAGTATCATATACAGTATTCTTGGCACACCGATAAGCGAATCTCGAAGGCGTAAGAAGTGAGACATGGCTCCTTGATGGTCTAGCCACCACCAACAAAGGTGGGTCGCTCGTACTACCTCCGTGTGTTGCGCCTGATCCTTTCCAAGTCGTGCGAGCTATCCTTTTGACCTCATACTGTAACAAGGCACAGACTAAGCGGAGTGGCGTCCATCCTAGTTCTCGGCAATGCAATGACTTGTTCCACGTCCTCTTTTCTCCTTCTTATTTCCACTCTTTCAGCTTCGTCTTCTCGGTTTAGAAGAGCTACTTGATTCAATCGCCGAACCAATGCGGAAAAGGGAGTTTCAGAACATGTCCGTTTCGATGAATGCAAGAAAGTGTCCAAGTACCTCATAATCATCCCTACTGTCACAGTCGTGAGTCGAGCATGTCTAGATTCCAGGAACCTAAGAAGATTTTCGCGGAGTTGATATATGCACATGTGGTGCACGTCGGGCGCACGACCATGCATTCTTCTCTCAAATCATCTTCCACTTTGCATCCCCCCTCATCCCATCCTTCTGAGCACCCCGCAAAGCCGCTCACAAAACAAAGCTTTTAAACCCTCTTTTCTTTTAGCTTTTAGCTCAAGGGTTGGCGAAGAAGATGAACAGCTTTCTTTTCTCGGCAAAAGAACAAGATCCAGGAAGATTCAAAAGGATGTTTTTCCTCGCTGTGATAAGAAATCGGCTCCGATGAGGTACAACAGCTTACTTGTCGGGTAGGGCACAAAACGATAACCCGGAAGAATGCAGTCTCATCACCGATAGAGATGCGACGAGCTAAGAAGTGGCGCTTATACAAGGTTGTGCCCAGCAACATACATTTGATCAGCGCAGCCATGTACAACAGTATGCTCATCAAAAGCAGCAGGCAGAACGGCACGACAACGAACAAAAGGAAAGGGCATAAAGGAAAGCAATGCGATGCTATGCTATGCCATGTACACACAAAAGCGGCGACAACCATACAGTATCTTAATCCCAGAGGAAAGTAGCGGCTGTAGGGCGCTGCATGTCGCTGTGTTGACTGTGTACAGTTAAGTCGGTAGCATGCTGCACAAAACAAAAGCCAAGCGCACGTCCGCCTCTCCGATTGAATTCCAATCAAGACCGCCAAACGCAACGCGTGAATGTGTGAGATCGACAAAGAATCCGAATAGGCTTTCTACAGAATCGCCGATGGGAAATATCTTAAGGTTGAATCTCGATTGGTATCTTTCTCCACCAAGAAAAGACCCTTGAATTTGAGCTCTTTTTGAACTTTTTTCTTTTTTTGTAAGAAGAAAAGAAAGCCCTCGCGAAAAATTTCCCGAAGCTCAGCTTAGCTTCAGGGCAAGAAGCCTCAAGACTCACCACGACCACCATCGTTGACTAGGTGCTTCGATCAACAAAGACGGCTATTCGAATCATCTGCAGCTTTCATTTGGAGCAGGACAACATTCAACCCAAACAGCGACTTGATAGCTGAACCGAGAGAAAACCGTCTTCGTCAAAGCCCGGCTCCTAACTTTCAGTTTTCGAATCAACTCTCCTGCGAGAGCCGGCCACGATGCAGGGTAACAGTCTCCAACTGTTCTGGGAGATCGCTTCTTCCAACCAAGATGCCAGACTAGCATCGGCGAATAAGCTCGTCGAAGAACTTCTTGCTCAACAAGATATTCTTGCGTCTACCTCCAAAATCACACTCGATTCGACACCCGCCACCACCACAACCGCATCCATCCCGGAAGATGTATTTGCATTTGACGAGTCCGAGGCCGAGAATATTGAAGAGTCTCTCGGCAATCGTACGGTCAGCGATCTGATGTACGCTCTTCGAAGACTCCTTCGAGGTCTTGCATCTCCTCGCGAGAGCTCCCGATTGGGGTTTGCAGTTGTTCTCACCGAGCTCTTGTCCAGAATCACTTACGCTGTTACCGCAAGAGAAGTATTAGTGCTGGTCTTGAAGTATTCAAATCCTATGGTAGCAGCTTCAAGACAAGAACAAAAGGACTTTATGTTTGCAAAGTTGTTCGGTATCATGAGCATTGTCCAGTCTAGACTGTTGGTACAGGAAAGTGCAGCAATTCAGGATTGGAAAAGAGCAATGAGCATATTGATTGCGATCAGTGGAGAGAAGGGCTGGATGGCTGAAAGTTGCGCCTGGGTCATGGTCCAAGCAGTTGCTCAGCTGCAAGACGCACAGGTAGAGTGGAGAAATGAGGCGGAGAGCTGGATGGTGGAGCAAGTTTCTAGCACAAAAGAGTTGAGTCCCGAAAAGTTGGCAGTGATGCTTCAACTATCAAAGGGCGCAGGAGGAGACTTTTGGTCGAATGTAATCTTACCAGGAATGAGGAAAGAGCATCCGCTTTCGAACGCAAATCTGCCTCAGTTGGGCAAGGTGTTGAAAGAAGCGATTCCATCCGAAAACGAGCAGACTGTCGGGGCAAGGTCAAGATGGCAATCAAAGATTCACTTTGTGTGGGACTTGATTCTCGATCTCTACTTCTCTGAAGGAGAGCAGAAGATTTCGTCCTTCCCAGACTTCTGGAGAGTCGTCGTGGACGAAACTCTTTTCTCTGCTTCCTCTTCACACGATCGCAAATCTTGGGGCTTCCAGGTGTTTACTCGATCGCTTCCTCGCGCCTCTGACGCAGACAAACCTTTGCTCTTCACACCCAATTTCATGCGCACGCTCATCAACCAACTCGGAAACTCGGATCGACTCTTGCACCGCGCAGCGGTCAAGGCGACGGAATGCATTCAACAGGTGGTCAAGGAGAATCCCCAGATTGGCTTCAGCATTGTCACTCAGTTGATCGGAAAGAACGGCCATCAGAACTTTGACTCGATCACCAAAACCAAGACAGTCGAATCAGTGCTTTCGAGTTTGGACACAGAGAGAGTTAGGGAGTACGTAGCTCATCTTGGAGACATCATCGTTGGACAAACCGAGACGCAAGATGAGGATGAGTTGGCTGAGGTCAACAACAGAAGGAAATGGGCCTTGGATCAGATGTTGTTCTTGGTGAGAACAGCAAGCGTGCCAAAAGGAGATGGGCTAGTTATCGAGATCTTGACTTTCTTAGCGGCACATGGGTATTTCAACATGCAGAAGCCCAAGAAGGCGGCATTCTTGTTGGAGAGACTGCCCACACCTGCATTCACGGATGCACTCAAAGCATACACTCGCTCGCGTTTCCTCTCGAGCGTGTCGGAGCTCGCAAAGCAAGCCACCACCGGCACTACAGGAGGCAAGAAGATTTCAGGTGTCGCTGCAGATGGTCAGCTTTGGCTTGCTAAAGCGCACAACATCCTGCTCCAGCTGGAGGCGGATAAGAACGCCAAGTCGATCTTCGACACGGATGCAGAGATCGCAGCCAAGCTCGCCGATGGTGTCAAGTGCCTGCAGAAGGTTAGAAAGGTGGAGGGAGACGAGGCTGTGATGGAGAGAGCAAGGGCTTTCGAGACCCTGTTGTTATCAGCGTTGCTGGTGTCAGCGGATGCTGCGGACGGAGCAAGTGACTTGGTGGAACCGCTGTGTGCCTGTGCGGACAAGCTGTTCCCTACCAATGCGAAGGGCAAGAAGCAGAAGAAAGCGGCGGGAGGAGAGGAGATCGAGGTGACAGGCATCGAGTTGCTTTGCGATTGTCTATTGAGCTTCTTGGAACTTTCTTCGGCGTTCTTGAGATCGACAGCGACAAACGCTTTCGAGGCGTTCTCTGGGGATATGACTAAGGAGAGTATTGGACTGTTGCTCGGTCACTTGGAATCTGCACAGGCTGTACAGGACGAGGAGGATGAAGATGAAGAGATGGATGACGAAGATGAAGAGGGGGATGATGAAGATGAGGAAGAGGAGGATGGCAAACCGCGTGCATCTGATACTTCGGCCACCAGTGACGATGAAAGTGAAGACGAGGGAGAATTGTCTGATGTCGATGACGAGAATGAAGAGGTGGACGAAGAGCTTCGGGCACGCGTGCGTGCTGTTCTCAAGGAGTCGGGTATGGCTGATCCTGACGCTGATGAAGACGAGGACCAGGAGGATCCCGATGAAGGTGATGATGACGACGCGGCATCAGATGCTGGCTCGGATTCCAGTGTTGAATTCTCTGATCTTGGCGACGACGAGATGATGCTGCTCGATGACAAACTCGCTGAAGTGTTCCGCCAGCGTGTTTCGGCAGCACGCGATCAGAAAGAAGCCAAGCAAGAAGCTATCGCCCTACGATTCAAGGTGCTGGAGCTGGTTGAGATCTTTGCGCGCAAGCAACCTCAATCCGCTCTCATGCTTGATCTCATCACACCGCTCTACGATTTATGGGCCAATAGAGACGAAGAGACCGAGCAGCTCGCCAACAAGGCTCGCCATCTCCTTCTCAACCGAATCAGCAAGGCCAAGAGCGTGCCCGAGGAGTTCGATGCCGAACAAGTGTCTTCATTGCTGGAGAGGATGCATAGCGAGGCACGCGATTCGCAGTCGAATGACGTGTCCAACGTCAGCCAAGCCATCAATCTCTACCTTACCAAAGTGGCGCTGTCACAGGCAAACGAGGATGTCAAGTCGGCACTCGGTGGCAAGCTGATAGAAGTGTATCGCGAGTCGCTGTTGGACTACTTGATGAGGAAAGCAAGCAGGTTGAGGCACGAGTTCTTGATCGATGCTTTCCGTCGATTCCCGTCTCTGGGTTGGTCGTTGCGATCCGAGTTGCTCGATCATTGCAAGCCTGGAGCCGCAAGCCGTACATTTAGACAGGTGCAGGTGATGCAGATGCTGCAAGCCGTTCTCACCCAGATTGCGCAGCGAGCGGAGCAAAAGGAAGAGGTGATCGGGTTCGTTGCCGAAATCAGCAACGTATTTGTGCAGATCATCAATGACGCAGTTAAAGGCGATGGTGAGGCTGGCAAACAAGGAGATGCGAGTGGTGCGATGAGTTCGAATCACATGAAGGACACGATCAAATTTGTGCTTCAGGCAGCAAGGATCAGCATGAGGATGGAGGGATCGAGCGAAAAGCTGCAGGGCGCATGGAAGTTGACCAAATTGCAGGAAGCGGCAGAGAAGTTGCAAGCTTCGGATAGGTTCAAAGCATCGACATCAATCCATGATCTGATGAAGCAGCTGCTGAAAATATTGGAGCCCAGCGCAGCTGGTGCGGAGAAGAAGAAGAAGAACAAGGGTGGCAAGAAGCGTGCTGCTGAAGAAGTAGCAGTGCCTTCGTCGGCCACGCCTAATGGCAAATCGTCATCGCCTGCCAAGAAGGCCAAGGCGAACAAGAAGTAGAGAATCTTTGTCCATCCGCATCACAGGAAGCATGTTCCCGTCTTTAGCATTAGCTTGATAATACATTGCATCATTTTTCTTTTTCCATCATCGTGACTTCCGGGAGCGTCTGTGAGAAGGCGTTGAGAGTAGAAGGAGATCATCGTGATGATGATAGCGCAGTGAAGCGACGACGAATCGGGCCTCATCCTTCGCCAATACTTTGGGTTTGTATGATATTGGTGATCTCACACATATTTTAATTTGCGATGCAACCCAAAGACAGAGAAGAGCTGCAGAAGAGGCATCGGAACCTTGGGCATTCTGTTCAGTACGTTACACGATCGAATACAACACTTGTTGTTGCTCTTTGCTCGCCGTGCAACAATTATAAGTTTGATGTCGACCCTTTTCTTCGAGCATCGCTCTTCAAGGCCCGAGCTCGGCGATTGACATGTTCTCCTACTCGCCGCTTTCGTTGCGTACAGCATAGGCGATTTCGTCATGGCACTCACGAGCTTGGTCCTCTTTGGCAGTGGACCTTTCAGTAACAATGATCGAGCTTCATCTCGTATGGACGCCCCCCACCTACTTAGTTTACTGTGTAGCATGTCATGTATGCGGAGGTGTGAGGCTTGCCATGCTTTTTGGGATGAAGAAGATCTTCAAAAAGGCCCACACTGTAATCTGATGGCTGCATAGAGGTGCAGTAGCGTGCAGCTAAAGTTAGAAATCTCGAATACAACTTGGAAGATTTTCAATTCCGACAATAGAAAAAGGGGATGCATGGTGGATTATCGTGACAACACGGAGCTCGTTCAAACGAAAGTTTTTCTTGGTGTCGTTCTTCTCCTTGGAAACCACACAGAGAGAGAGCAACACACACACTCTCTCTCGTATCAGGAGGCGATTTTTGGCATGAGCGAACAAAGATCAGCGTCCGGCATATGTATAACACTGTAAAGGATCGTCTTAGCAGCGCCCTGAAAAATTGGAAAAGCGGGGACAAGGGTTGCATCTTTTTTCTTCTTCTTCTTTTTCTTCTTCTGCTCTTTGTTTAAGCGGCGTTCTGTCAGTGTCTCACTAAAACGGAACTCAAGCAGTTGCAAAGACACATGACAAGATCTTTAATGGCTTCCCTGAGCTCTTTTGCTTCTTCGAACATAGACGTGGATGAAGCAGTGAATGATGTCAAATAAGTTTGCAGTAAAAGAGGCGCAAGTGAAGTGGGTTAGTGTGTGAAGCAGGCGTAGCAGTAAACGAGCAGACGCTTCGAGGTGTGTGTGTGTGTATATGTTTCTTTTGACTTTGTCGGTGGTTGAAAAGGAGTGATTTCAGAAGTCGCTTCTTCCGACAGCAGCTCAAAGAGACAAGAAGAGCGAGCTGGCCTGTTGTCTGCAGTTCACTTCAGAGACGTTATTTCAAGTTGAAATTACAGAAAAATTCATCCTTTTTCAATTTGGATGCGTTGTGCGTGTGCGTGTGCGTTGTGCGTGGATGTGTGCGTGTGTTGAACTCGCGTGCTGGCGGCGTGCTGGCTGAATCGGTTCACTCCGTAAGATCGACTTGAGACTGTTGGATCGCTCGCTCACTTGCTCACTTGCTTGCTTGCTTTTGGCTGACAATCCGAAAAAGAAGAGTGAGAGAGAACACAGCTGGATCGTCGTCTGCTGCTGCTGCTGTGAACCCCTCTCTGCGTCTCTCTCCTTTCTCTCTGTCACACTTTCCTTGTCTCTGCGTCTCTCTCCCTCTCCCTCTCTCTCTCTCACACACACACACCGAAAGCACCGCTCACCGCTCTCCGCAGGCTTCCGGTATTCTCAGTCCAACTTCTCCTTCTACCTTCTCTTCCTCCTCTTCTCCCCTCCATCTTTGTCTCCCCTCTCCACATCTCCTACTTCCTTCACCCATCGCGCTTCTCGCTCTTCGTTGCGTCGCGCATTGCTACCGGCTCTAACCAGCCCAACCAATCCGACACCTTTGTTGGCGCTCACTGATTCGCTCACCGCCCAAGTCGGCTCAGCATTTCATCAGCACTTGCAACGCATTCGCACTCTCCGGCAAACTTTCTACCTCACCCTGACCAGCGCCAAATACTCATCCACTCGCTCTGGTTCTCTGTGAGGCATTGTTGCACACTCCAACTGCATTTATCCATCGTCCCAGAGTCTTTCTCGATCAGTTCATCTCAGCTCAACCGGATTCACGGTACCATCTTCTGCGCTATACATACGCTCTGCTCTTTTGCCGTTGAATCGCCTAGCAATCAGGTCGCACTGTTAATTCTTCTACAACCACCTTACACGCGGTTCTCATCTCACAGGATCGTCACCTCTTTGCGCAGCGAACCACGAATTTGATCTCGATCAGATCTTCACCTATCCCACCAGTCGGCTAGGTAGATAGCTTTGCAATCTCAGCTCAAGCCTTTGCAAGCTGCTCATTCTTCGAGTTCGATGGCACAGCCCGTTTCACAGCCTTTTCATCACTCGTTTGCACCCACTACCATGTCCTCCCACGCTTCTCACGCCAGCTCCGGCTCCAATGTCGTCGGTGTACACTACCGTGTCGGCAAAAAGATCGGCGAAGGTTCCTTCGGTGTTATCTTCGAGGGTACCAACCTTCTCAACAGCCAGACCGTCGCCATCAAGTTTGAGCCTAGAAAGAGCGACGCTCCTCAACTCCGCGATGAGTATCGCACCTACAAGATTCTCGCCGGCTGCCCCGGTATCCCACAAGTATACTACTTCGGTCAAGAAGGTCTCCATAACATCCTCGTCATCGACTTGCTCGGTCCATCCCTCGAGGACCTCTTTGACATGTGCGGTCGCAAATTTAGCATCAAGACCGTCGTTATGACCGCCAAGCAAATGATTACTCGCGTACAAACCATTCACGAAAAGAATCTCATCTACCGTGACATCAAGCCCGACAATTTCTTGATTGGCAGACCCATGACGAAGGGCGCCAACTTGGTGCACGTGGTCGATTTTGGTATGGCCAAGCAATACCGTGATCCAAAGACAAAGCAACACATTCCTTACCGTGAGCGCAAGTCCTTGAGCGGAACCGCACGATACATGTCCATCAACACTCATTTGGGCCGAGAGCAGTCGCGACGTGATGATCTCGAGGCACTTGGCCACGTCTTCATGTACTTTTTGCGTGGCGGCTTGCCATGGCAGGGTCTCAAGGCGGCTACCAACAAGCAGAAGTACGAGAAGATTGGAGAGAAGAAGCAAAGCACTCCTATCAAGGAACTGTGTGAAGGCTTTCCGGAAGAGTTTGGCATTTACCTCAACTACGTACGAAAACTGGGCTTCGAGGAGACACCGGACTACGACTTCCTGCGTGAACTCTTCACCAAAGTGCTCAAGAGTTCAGGTGAACAGGAGGATGGTGTTTTCGACTGGATGCTCTTGAACAACGGCAAAGGATGGGAAGCAGGTACCAACCGCGATCGTCGTGATGACCGTGACCGTCATCGTGAGACCCGAGCTTCTGCTGTCCCTCAAGCATCTGCAGCAGCCGCTGCTCAACAGCAAGCCGGTTTGACCCGCAACGGTTCCAAGGGTGGACGCAAGTCTGGAGGCGCCCAACAGCATATGCAATCCGAAAGATCGCAGGCGGGTCAGTTGCGCGCCAGTCACGGCGATTTCAACCAGAACGGATCTGGCTACGGCGGCGTTGGTCACGCTTCCAATGTTGCTGTTCACGATGCTACCGTTGCTGGTATTCCTACTCAGAACGGTACCAGGGAACATAGCCATGTTGGTCACATGACTCCAACAGCTATGTCTTCGGGTAATGGGTTGGATGGCGGTCGACGCAACGACCGCCAAGCTGTGGGTATTAGCAACGGTGATGAGCACCCTGCCGAGAGAAAGACATTTGGTCAGAAGCTTGTTGATGTTTTGACTTGTCGATGCGGTTAGAAGTGAAAGAGAATCCTTTTTTCACTCGTCCTTTTAATCCACGAGACCGACCGGCACATGCAAAGGTGTCGTCTGCGAGGCAAACAATACCCCCTCAGATAGGGATCAGGGAGCAACAAAAGCTTTTGACGCCTGTTTGCGTCTGTCTCTCTCTTTTCCTTCTCTAAACATCTTCATTTCCTCGCAGTCACATCCTCTTCCTCCCCTTTAACTGGACCACCTCAGGTCTTGTCCGTCGCCGTCTATCAGCATCGTCTCTAAGCATATTTTTCCATCTTCTCTCGCCGTCTCGACGCATACGTCCCAGTCCCAATCCCACCTAGCTCCTCCACCATCTTCACTTTGCTCTCCTGTGTAAATATTTTTCATCTTCTTGCCGTTATTCACCTTTTTCTATCTCTCTTTTTTCACTCACTTTATCTTAGTTTTTTTAACTCTTATGTGGGATTTTTGATCTCGGTTTTTCGAATTGAAAAAACAATCTTTACTGCTTTGCAATTCTGTGGTTTGTTCGCTTGCCTGGTGTACACGATAATGTATGATACGTGTCTTGATTGAGGAGTTTGGTTGTCAGAGTGTGTGTGAAGTGTTGTTCTGTAAGCGCGGAGCAGACTGAGATTGACTAAGCGAGGGTGCATGGGCCAGATTTTACATTTTCTTTGCGTGTCAGAAAAGTGGAGACTTTTTTATTTTTTTCGGGAAAGAAGACGGTTTGAGATTGACATTTTGCTCTGGTGTCTCTAACTTGACTTCTTACCACCATTTCTTCCTACCTTGTTCTTTCCAATCGTTTTCAATCTTACCAACTTATTTTCTATCAACATCTTAAGCTGGTTAAAATTTTCACAGAGCTTAATTAGCCATTGGAACGGAGAGTAGTAGAAAATCAAAAGCCGACAACTAGAGGAATTTTTATCCAAATCATGTTGGGTTTCGCAATGAGTAGAAGTAATCTTGGATCTATTACAAGATCATCAACACCATCAATACTTTTCAATTCAAGAACAACCATTCGATTCATCAATACTTCTTCTTCTTTTAGGAGGGAGACACAAGTTAGAAATAAAACTTTACCTCAAGTTCCAAATACATTTCCTTATTTAGCAGGTTTCATAGTAGCAGCAATAGCATCATGGGGAGGATTTACAATTTATGCTACAAATAAAGAAAAACTTTCAAGTAGTATTTTTAAATCAGTTGTTAGTCAAGTTAAAAATTCATCTGAAGTTAAAAATCTCCTCCTTTCCTCACCCAACTCCCCCTCCTCCTCTCTGTCTGAGTCTTCGATTGTTTTGAAAAAAGAAACATGGTTAGGTGGAATACCAAGAATAAAGGGAAGTGTAAATATGATGCAAGGTAGAGTTGATCTTTCCTTCAAGATTCAAAAAGATAAAGAAACGGGAACAGTTTATTTTACAAGTATAAGACAAAATAAATATACTCCTTTTGAAATTTTAAGATTTGTTGTTGTAAATGATCAATCAGGTCAAAGTGTTAGTTTATTAGATGGTGGGAAATTTAATAGTATTGATACGGAAAGTGGTGATATTGTTTAACCTGGGATGGAAAGTCAATTTGAAATATTTAAAAGAAAAACCAAAACATCGTATAAGATTGGTTTGTGAACAAAGTAGAGAATAAGACTTAAAAGGCTGAAAAAGACACTGTGAGAAAGTGTACACTCTTGGTGGGAGTTAAAATCTGCAGATCTCGTTGAGTTTGTGAACACTTTTCCCTAACCGTCTCTTGCTGAAAGGTCTCATATTCAAAAGTAGAATTCTCAAGTCTCAACACAAGAAAGAAACACACACACACACATTTGAACTTCGAAGCTCCTATACCTCCTTAGAGACTGTAAAAATGAATGTAATGAATATAGAATTGTCGCATATGTAAACACCGTTTGAAAAAGATGGATGAATATGATTCCTTAATCCGAAAGATGATACCTTTGAACTGTAGGATCTACTATCCTCTGTTGTTGTTGTGCTAAATGCGAATGATGAGATTGACTTGTTGGAGCATATGAAGCATAATCTGGAGGAGGAGGATGGGCTTCAATAGGACTTGGAGCAAGAGAAGAATTACTTGCCCATTCACCATTTGAATTTGTTAATGGAACATTTTCCATTGTTTCTACTTCTCCTCTTCTTCTTGCTGAAGAAAGTGATAGTGGTGGTTGAGGATCACGAAAAGGTGATGCAGGAGGAGAAGGGTTTGGATTTGAATTTGGATGGTGTTGATTTCTTGGAAGTGGACGATGGAATTGCATGGGGGTTGTTATTGGTTGACGACCTGAAGTGGGTTCTGGTGTTGGTTTGATAGGTGATCTTCCTGTTGCTGTGATGACGGGAGATTGCGGCTGAGGCTGAGATTGTCCTCGTAAGTGCTGGGTTGAAAGTCGGGTAAGAAGTTGAGGTGGTGGATCGTACGAATCAGTTGAATAGCCCGTTAACTCTTGTTGATGCCCTCCAACAGGCTGAGACATAGCACCACCACCACCATCGTGCATAACTTCTTCCACTTCACTCTCTTCCCTCCTTCCTAGTCCCACGGGCGGCTGTCTATATCCATAACTAGCATCACCATACCCATTTGTAGGAGGATAAACATGTTCATGTTCACCCATTCCTTCAGCAACCCATCTTCTCTCACCTCCCGTATATCCCTCGGTACCCGGAGTCCTAGCTTGTAACAACAACTCATATCTCTTCTGTCTCAATCTTGCACTAACTTTGGGACGAATCTTTTCCATCCTTTGATATAACCAATAAGCTGTCCAAACAGTAATGATAAAGCTGATCACCAAAACCACGTATTTGATAATCTTACTCTTTGTATCTTCCGTACCATCTCCACTGTTCTTGATCGCTACACCTAAGTACACGATAAGCAGTTGCTTTGGAAGTGCAAGAATCGCTGCAAAGGTAAAGATGAAAATGTTCATTCCGACAGTTGCAAATACTGCCGTTGTAAAATGACCCGGAATAGCGGACAGTCGAGCCAAGAACATAACCCAAAATCCACCGTCACGAACCATTTCTGCCATACATGCGTAATGAATGTTCTTCCTTTCATAACCGGCTGCTGTAGAGCGAAGGCAGTGTTTAAAAGCGTAGAAATTACCAATCTCACCGAGGAGAGTGCCGAGAGAAGCAATACCAAATCCAATCCAAATACCATATACGAGACCAACGAGGATAAGAACGATTTCATGACCGAACAAAGGCGGGAAAGAGATGATGAAAAGAATGGCTACCGGAATGATCCATCCCCATGCAACGGTAGTCACTTTTTTCGAGATAGGTGTGAGCCAATCCACAATTTGTTTGTGATAGATGGTAGTGAGAGCTACAATGGCAACCACAACAATGAGCATGACCCACCAATGCAAGTATTTGAGCTTGAACCACGACTTCCAGTCTTTGAGCAGGTCTTTGGCTGCTTGAACACCTGATTTTCCTCCGCCTGGAGAGTCGAGATCTGGTGGGAACTGCTTCATAATCTCTTTCTGCTCAGGGTTGAGACGGTCCATGTCAGGTGGGACATCAGGGAGCAACCCATCGGTGGCTTCGATTCGATGTCCTCTTCCATAGCCGACACGGCCAGTGTCTTCGTCTTTTGAGAGATTGTAGTGCGTGAATCCAGGAGGAGCACCACGAAGAGTGGCATCGAACGCTTCGTCGGATGTAGAAGGAGGGATGTCTTTGGAGTAGGAACTATTGTAGAGTTGTTCGGTGGAGAAGCTAGGACGGATGTTGTCGGAAGCTGGTGTGAGATTGGAATATGGGTCGTGATACGGTTGGAGAGATTGCGGTGGTGGGTTCGAGGAGTGGTAGTGATGGTAGTCGATACCATCCTGAGATTGTAGGTGTGGTGGAGGAAGCATGTTGGTTTGCGACGAAGATGCGGGAAGATATGGCGGCCGAGATGATGAGTAGGGATCACCATTGCCTGCGGCAAGATCTCTATCTCGAGGATTTGAGTATGGGTTGTGCAGAGGGTTATCGTAGCCAGCTTGCCGAAGAGGCTGCTGCTGTTGCTGTTGATGTGGTGGGTAGTACAGGTTGGACATGGTGAACGAGTGCAATCGGTAGACCTGAAGCGACGCACGAGCTTGATGTTAGGATGGAAAAGAGCGTTACTGCGATAGTGTCAGGCGCCGAGGCCCTGTTGTGAGGCCGTTCGAGGTCGTTAGAGTGGTGCAAAGCGCTTGCCAGCGATGAAGTCGGAGTGGGGGTATAGATTCTGTTTAGAGCCTTGCAGGGTCCATGGCAAGCTGCGATCAAGCTCGGTAAGAGTTGGTTCGTTCGTTTGTGAGTTGGGTATCGATATGGAACCTCTTGCGAGTGACCGGTGCAGCAGGAACGTAGTGGTGGTAGTCCAGACACAGAAGCAAAACTCATTCCCTTGACTTCTAGTGACGATGGTGCACGAACTGCAACGCGCCTAGGCAATAAGGGTGCAGCAGCTGCAGGCTTCTTTTTCCTGCTTGTGACTGTCTTGCTTTCTGCTGTCATTGTCCCTTTCAACGGCGCGTTTTTCCAAAAAAAAAAAATCCCATTTTTTAAATAAGGCGGTGCAAGGACGGCAAGCAAACACAGCTTTCTAAAAGGCACACACAGCGTCAAGCCAGTCACAGTGCACGGTGCGCCGCCGAAGAACGCACTCAACACTCCTTCCAATTTCAAACACAGCGCGTCCGTGGTCCGTCGAGAATCTAAGTTGACTCGCTCGATCTAAGTCAATATGAAGTTTACGGCAGTTGCTTGCCAGGCCGGTCCCTATGTCTTGGGCTGAGATCCCACTCTCTCCTGTAATGGCGCCGCACACGTCAAAAAGGTGTCAGTGTAAGACATAGCATCTCGGCTAAGTTAATATCAACCTCGACGTAGGTCAGAGCTTTATTTTTCAAGTTGGTCCCAGGTGCTAACAACACCCTCATTCTAGGCAATAACACACACAACATGACCATAGGAGGCTTGACTGCATATTGCTGATGCGAGAACGAGACTGTCTATAGTACAAAAATCATATGCGTGCGAAAAAAAATGTGAATATGAGATGCGGGACAGGGAGAGTGATGCGCCACTGAGTAGCAGGCGTCAAGTCGTGATGGCTACTACTGCTCCGAGAGGGGACGTGTAGCATGAACTACTCTACAAGGGATTGGTATCTGCAGATGAGCCTGCATCAGAAGTCTTTGTCCTCCGAGGTATCATCAGTGAAGTGCCAATTGGTGCAGTCCTTACATTTCTCCTCGGACCTCGCCTTGGGCACTGCTAGCTTATCATCCTCATCCGTATCTTCGTCAGAATCTCCGCCATCATCAGCATCGTCTCCTCTATGCCATGGCCATCTCCAGCCCCTTGTGCTTGCCTCCTTCTCATCTGCTTGTGCAAGAAGTCTTACGCTGCTCTTCCGCAACTTAGCCTTCTTTTTCTTGACCTTCTCACTCCAATCTTCTGTCAGCACATCATCTACTAACGTATTGATACGATGTGAGTTGATGTTTGACGACCATCCGAGCTTGCCCATCGTATCATAAACAATACTCTTGCCCGCATGGCATTTTGACTCCATCGCATACCCGAAGCTGGCGCACAGCGACGCTGCACCGTTGCACTGACCCGTCGCGATCGGGTCGGCGTTGTTGTACACATGCACGATGGGCAGTGCCGATACTGGATCGTCCTCAGGATGCTTGGCTGGCGGCAAGGGCAGATGCAACCGCATGGCAGCCATTCTCTCACCCGGAGCTTGGAATGTCACCGTAGGCACCCCGAACGTCATGCCGAGCAAAGAAGAAAGCGCGCCCCCCAAACTGTGTCCCGTGATCCATACCTGCGAGTCAGGGTAAGCGTAAGAGATATTGTTGAAAAGATCCGTGATGGCCGGATAGTACAGCGACTTCTCGATCAATGCGCGCTCCACACATGTCTGCCCGCAGGTGTCGCCATGACCTTGATAGCAATCGCAAACCGTGGTCCAAGACCAAGAGACACGTGCACAGCAACACGAGAACAGCAAGTTGTCGTTTGTCTTGTCACGTCTGGCTGTATCGCCTCCTCCCAGGAACACGTTCGAGGTGCCTTTGAGTGCTACCACGATTGTGTCATTGTCGTGGGTCGTGAAGATGTGGCCTCGGATCCCGTCGCCTTCCCAGCCAAACGAGTTGGTCGGGTCGAATCCGCCCATTCCATCCCAGTCCGAGGTATCATTCTTGTATGCCGATGCTGCCATCTTGGCAAATGCAAGCACCGTGGTGCGATCCGTAACATCAGGTGCTTCCACATCCACATCTTCCCAATCGAGTTCGGTCGAGGCAGCACACGTAGCATCCTTGTACGATTGTCCTCGCACCTCGAGATACTTTTTCGGATTCTTGGCTCGAGTGATGCGCTGTTTAACCGTCTTGATGGCGGGAATGAAGTCGATGTTTGAGGATGTTGCTTGCAGGTTATCGGCAGTGATGCTGAAATCGAAGCGAGCCTTGGCCCTTTCGTGTGCCTTGTCGCCAAGTCCTTGGTGATAGGCTTCTCTTAACCCAAATGTCTTTACGCCTGTGATTGCTTTGCTGTCAGTGGCCGGTTGCAGATACGAGGAGAGTGATGATCCAAAGAAGCGTTGAAGGAAAGATGAGAAGGCGAAAGGTTGTTCGAATGTCGGCGTGGAAAGTTTCGTTCTTGGAGGAACGAGAGCCTCGACCATCACAGCGTCGACCGTCCGGAAGGTGAGGAAGACGCACATGAGAAGCAGCAGATAGCTGCCACTATGTGTCATGGCGGAGCGCATCATGGTGATTGTTGGCCTCAACAAAGCCGTTGTGATTAGCAAAGCATGCGTTAATTCCCAGTCGTATCAAGCTCGTTGTGAAGTGGAGAGGCAGGCGTAGCTATTGATTCTAAGCGGTGCGGAGCTTAAGTGCGCTAGCTCTGTCGGAGGTCGTTGTGCTGAGCTGAAGGAATGTAGCAAGTTTTGTGCTTCGGTTCGACGCGGTGGCTGATAAGCAACACTGAGAGTATGAGGGCGCAGTCGATGGTTGAAGGGTGTCAAGCAAGCAAAAGAGAGGGTCCAACTGAGCCACTTGCAGGAAACGCAGCGTGGAATGACGACTTTTCCTCCACACAAACACAAAAACAGCTCAGCAGCCACGAGCCACAGAGCCTAATTCTCACACAACTCTCTTGTAACTCGCGCGTGCTGCTGTATCTCTCCGCATTCGCCTCAAGATCTCGCCTGGCCCCTTTCTCTAGCTTCAAGTTAAATTCAGCTTACGTTCAGCCTAGAGAGATAAGGCTTGCAGGCTGGCAGGCGCGCCTGAAATTGCGCGCGCTTCTTCTGCTGCAGCCGCTTTTGCAATCAAGACTTGCTCCTCAGCATGGCTCAATGGAGAATCGTATGGAATTTTCAGCTCATCCTACGTCAAGGAAACCAGACATCATCCACTCGCTCGCCGACGAGGCCTGTATTGAAGCGTGGTGATATTGAGGTGCTCAGACGGAATCACATCTAAGCTCACACCGAGAAAGTTTTTTGAAGCTGCGAGCAAGCACAGCACACCAAAAAGTAAGATTTGTATTTGAGTCTCCTGAAGAGCAAGAGAGTGAACTAAAGTAGCAGTGGTGGTGATGTCAACATCAACAAGAACAGGAGAAGCACAAAGAAGTCCAAAGCTGAAGAAAAGCAGAAGAAGAAGTAGTAGTAATAGCGAAAACGTGTTGATACAAGATATAAATAGAATAGCAAAACCGTCTTTTCTGGATAATGTTACGGATCTGTCCACACCATGGTGGTGAGCAGTCCTTTCTTTTTTTCCAATGCGTTCACGAGTGCCAGGGCTGCCTGACACTCGGCTGTTGTACAGGTGAAAATGGGAGAATAGATTGAAGAGGGGTGGTGGTTCCGAAAGCCGATCTCTGGATCTTACTTGGCGTCGAGGTCCACATGATGGACTTGCGTCACTTGCGTGGCTGCACGCAGCGCTGCGTCCTGACGAACAGCCTTGTTGCCACTCCAAGCATGATCGAGCTCGTGCAAGTCAAGCTTCTCGGGAGGGCCGAACAGGATGGTCTCCACTTCAGCATCGCCCGAGGATGCTGAGCCCGACTGCGACATGGGACTGGACGAGTCGGAAGCCGAGTCAGCCGACGAGGAGCTCGAGTGGACCAGATCCGGAGTCGGAAGATCTTTGGGACTGGTGCTCGGGGCGCCAGAGCTAGTAGAGGTTTGATGCTGCGATGTCTGCTGTTGCGAGTTGGGAATGACAGGCGTTGTCGTTTTGGTGAGATCAAGCTGCTGCTGAGGCGTTGGCTCGACCGATGGAGTGGTGAAAGTGGTGAAGCGAATCTGACGAGGAGGCGGCAGCGCAGGTCGTCGAGTCGATGGTTTGTCCACCTTGGCATTGCCGCCATCCTTACTTGGCTCTGCCACCGTCTTTTTCTCGGGCTGGGTCGATGAAAGATCGTCCTTACCAGCGACATCCGCCTTAACGGTAGCAGGAGCGATCTTTGCAAGGTCCAACTTAGGAGCAGCAGGAAGGATTACCTCTGGGTTGGACGTCTTCGGAGTGGTCGAACCTTCTGCAGGAGGCAGGTCAAGAGGAGCAGGCTGCTCCAGGTCAGGGAGCGAGCCTACGGCCATCACAAAGGGGCTAGGCAAGTCACCACCCTTGGTGTGCAAGCTCATCGAGAGACCTGGGCTGAGCAAGGGTGACTCGATCTCAATCATAGGCGAGAGCTGCATGTACGGAGCCATATTGGAAGCACTTCGCTCCATAAGGTCAGCACCTAGCTTGAGCGGGGCAAGGCCATGCGGACCAGCAGGCAATCCAGCATGCTTGCGCCTCTGCAACACGGGTGTACTCATCTGATTGACGCTTGCAGCCGTGTCCTGCCCGCCTCTTGCAACCACTGAAGCGTCAATGTCCATAGCTCGTAGCTGAGGCGAAGCGGCAGCCACAGCTGGGCTGTAGGGCAATGATAGGGTCAGCGAGCCGGCGTGCTGGTGAGGCTTGTCGGCTCCAACTTGGGTGGTGGGCAGAGCATGCACGAACACCGAGTCGCGACCGACGCTAAAGGTAGAAGCGACCTTCCCGTCCGAGCTGGGCATAGCCTCGTCTTCCTCGGTTTTGCAGCGTGGACTGCCAGGCGAAGGAAGATCGCAGCCAGATTGAGGGCTGCGAGGAGTAGTGGCGGGTGTGTCGTCCATGTCAGCTTCCTCGATGGTAGCTCTTCGCGAAGCAGGCCACAGCGGCTTGTTTGCATTGGAATCAGACTTTTGCGAGTCAAAGAAGTCGAAGTCGGCGTTCAGCATGGCCTGGTGAAAGTCGTTCTCGTCCTCGTCATCCTCGTCATCATCTGCCTCGTCGTCCTCTTCATCGACGGCGAACGGTGTTGTGTGCACGTTACGGTAGCTAGCTGCACTTCGGGCAGCGCAACGGAAAGGCACGTAGGTCAGAGGAAGGCTCGAGTCGTGTTCGAACTTGGCGATGCCAGCCGAGATAGGCGACGATGACATGATGTCTGCATGCTTGGTGCCGCGAATGTACTGACCGACCTCTTCGGCCTGCAGTGCTGGGCGATTGAAATCGCGGATGCCAAACTTGACGGGCCTCTTTGCGGAGGCTTCGGGGGAGACACTGACGCGGCCGCCACGAATGAAGGTTGGCTGGGTGAAGTGAGCTGGCATGCGGATACGAGCCGAACCATCACGAGGTAGGAGAGGTGGGGGAGAGAGGTCCATCGAGTCGTCGGCTTCTCCGATACGAACCCTCTTGGAGGCATTCGAAAGTGAGCCGGCTTCGACTTCTGCTTCAGAGTCATCTCCGTGGACAGTAACGGTTTCCGAGCCAACATCTCTAGAATCACCTTTCCTGAACGATGTTGTGCCCTTGGACAAACGGCTCTTACACCTGGCCTGAGCAACTGAGATAGAGGGCGACTGGCCTTTCTGAAGGATAGCTTCTGGACTGGTGCTGCGACCCTTCTTCTTTGACTTGCTTGCCGACGATGTTGTGGCGGGCGAAGGTGTCTCGACAGTAGTCAAAGTCGAAGGCGGCTTGTACATGCTGCTGGGACGACGCTTACGTTTACCGGGACCGAGGTCCTCGGAGCTGAGGTTGCCATCTTTGTCGACTGCGTTGTCAAGGTCGGAGTTGTTGCTGTCGACGTCGGATCGGCTTGCTTTGCGCAGCTTGAATGCAGCATTTGCCGAAGCAGCAGATGGTGTTGTCACAGGCGAGACGGTAGAGGAGTCGGTGGCATCCTTGCCACCCTTGCTGTGCCTAGCAGCATTGTAAGCAGAAGAAGGACGAGATGGTGGAGGCGAAGGTGATGGAAGAAGACGGCTAGGGAGTTTGCGAGTGCGGGTGGTGGTGCGACGAGCAGGTGTGTGGTCGTTGGAGTTGGAAACTTCTGTCGCTGCTGCTCCTGCTGTCGCTGTGGCCGTCATGGGCTCACGGCTGGGTGTTACGTCTTTGACGTTCGGTGGTGCAGAAGCAGCGGCAGCGACGAGTTCGGTGCGAGCTCGAGTGGCAGCCATGACCTATGATATGGGAGTCGTGATAAACGCGACCGCAGATGCTTCGTAGGGTCAACCTTGGCAGTTCAAGGTTGTACTGAAGATGCGCGACGAAGAGTTGTCGAGATCAGAGATGGTTGAAGAAAGAGCGTGTGATGTCGAAATAGTGCACCAACGCTCGTTCAAGACAAGGTAGCAGAGACGTCCATCATCCACTGGAGATGGGCACTTCTGAGGGCAAAGACGATGCACAGTAACGATGCTGTGTCTGATTGTGAGAAGCGCTTTTTGATCCGAGGTTGATTGAATCGGAAGGTGGAGCAAGCAGGACCGAGACTTTCGAGCCAGACTAAAGACTGAAGCGGCAGCCTCTTTGCCTGGTGCTTGTTTTGTGGGTTGTGTGTTGAGGATGAGCAGACGACTGCGAGAGGTCCGAGATGAAGTATTTTATGAAATCAAGCGACGGAAACAGGATCGAAAGGCGATTGAAGCTGCTGAGCTTTGTGTTGGCTGAGTCGGAGAAGGTTTTTCCAAAAGAAGTGAAGGCTGAAAAGTGGGCGTTTGTGCTGATGTGGGAGAAAAAAAGACGGAGCCTCTTTGTGGTGATATGAATGAACGAGTCGAAACAATGGAACAGTGTACAGACGGATGACAGGAACTATGCTAGTTAGTGACGGTGAAGGAGGTGATGAAGAGCAAGAAGACGTTTGTGTTGGTGGATATCGAAGAGTATTCTGTAGGAATGGCGGGAAGAGCGGCGTCGAAGATACCAAATCGAAAAGAGGCGGCGGTCGAGCACAACGAGCCAACTGAGCGGACGGACACTGTGCCTCAGCGCCTCAGCACAGAGAATGGAAAGCAGTCCAAGAAGGAAGGAATGCAAGCGCGGCGGAAAGTCTGATACAGTCACCAGTCACACACAGTCTCTCAAGCGAGGCTAAGCGGAATCGAGGCAAATGGCCAGCGAGAGAGAGAGAAAAAAAAAGCGAAAAAGAAAGCTCAGCTTCGGAATCGAGGGTGAGCACTAGGCAATAGAGCAGTGTAAGGTGGAACACGAAGAAAAGGTTGGTTGCAAAAGAACGGTAAAATCATACGCTGCTGATGATTGATGCCATTTTTTTGAGTTTGACTTGAGCATCTGAGCACGCACGCACGCACGCACACAAGTCAAACTCGGTCGCAACCACGATTGGCTGGCCCATGACACCGTTGAAGAACGGAAGGCTAGAACCGAAGCAAATATTCACACTCTTCTCCTTCACATCGCGCAATCACGGAAGCTTTCCCTGCTTGCTTGCTCTTCGCAGCACAAGCTGCCTCGACTGTGCTGCATGGCACCGAGCCGCTCTTTCATGCGTTCAGGTGTTCTGAAAGCCTGCAACTGTCCAAGCATTCCGTTTCCGTTGTCTGTTCCCTCGAAAACGACACCGCTGCTGCAAAAGCGAAATGTGAAGCGTGAAGCGTAAAGCGGCCAGGTGCAGCTTGCTGAGCTCAGAAGAAGGTGGAAGAAGTCGGAAGCTTGACTGATATCATTATTCTCAACGCAGGAGAGGTGTCGCGCGGTGTGAGCGTTGGCTGTGAGAAAAATGCAGGGGTTGTTGAAAAGGAAGAAAAAAGCGTGTTCACAGCTGCACGCAAAGGCCGATGATCCAGACAAAAACAGCGTCACGAAGGCGGGTGAAAAAATCGCACAGGCCTGAGCGTAAGAGGAATTTGAGGATATTAAAAGTGAGGTCACGCGGCGGCAGAGAAAATCTATCATTTCTGCCTTTTTTTCTATTTCTTCTCTTTCCCGCGACTCCTCACTTGCAGCCTATCCTTGAAATATGACGCAGACCAAGATCGAGGCCTTTCTCTCCGCTCATATCTTTCGCATATAGACATCTGCTTTCGCACACCATGCCTACCTTGTGGTCGTCTACTAGAAGTCGGAAGATAGCAAAGCTTGTCGTTGCTGGCACTTAACCTCGCTTTACTGGGCAATCCGACAGGAGCTGAGTGTGTGATAGATGTAGAGAGCTCTTTTGGAGTTGAAGGCTAGGCGAACTGACTCAGACACACGATGGCACGTCACTCACTGTCTAACGCTAGACGAGCTAACGTTGCCTGACTGAAGAGCATCTGTTGCGCGCGCCTGCTCTTTGATATCGGTGACCTCTTCTCGCCTGACGCTGCGTCCAAAAGCGAGGATCTTCTAGCTCTAGAAGACATGACACTTCCCGCTCGCTCCCTTTGCCCGCTGCCGTTGGCCCGCGCGACATCAGCTTCGATCCCATACGCCTGGGCCATCTTTTTCTCGATTGCCAGCATGCAACAGGCTTCTCGGCTCAATTCCACTGTTCATGGTTGGTCTCGTCATGTACGTATCGCTCTCGCATTCGACCTTGATAGCATGCGCATGCTGCTGTAATCGCATCTTCTGCTGTGTCAATGAGAAAAATGAGAAGCATGGCCTATTGCTGATGCTACTAAGCGATCAAGATAAATAAGCGTTCTTGCTCTGTGTCGCTGCGTGAGCGTCTCGAAACAGCAAGGACGACCACTTTCACTAAATACAGCTTTGGCGGAAGCCTTCAGCCAAGCAGATCGGCCGTCGTCCGTGCGAGGCTGCCTGACGAGGCAGACCTCGAAAAGAGGCGTAGCGAAGTTGCGGCGTCTGGATTGATGTGCTCGGCTAGCGGTCTTGTTCTGCCAGCTTTGTACAAGATTGTTAGGCCGACCCTATCGTCTTGAAGCGACAGCTTGACCTTATCCTGTACTCGTGCAGCTCTGATGTATGGCATGGTTGATTTGCCTGACCTGGAGGAGAACTACCTCTGCCCTCGCTGCCTGGCTCTTGGAAGATCGCCGTGTTGTATTGCTCCAGCTCGTCTCATGATGGGAGCAGTCTCACTCCCAGATGGACACACCGGATGTGCCGACATCTTGATCAGACTGTCAAAAAAAAGGGCCAATCATGAAGAAATGTGGCTTGGCTTGCTTGTCTTGTCATGTCAGTCTTTGTGTTTCGACTGTTCAAGCTGCCAACTCGCTACCTCGCCTGCACCATCGTCACAGCAACTGCAAGCCATTTTGCCATTTTGCAATCCCGCGGGACTTGGTTGGTTTGCTCGAAGTCTATCAAACAACGGATCGGAATCGGGAGGTACTTCGGCAGCAGGGAACGCACGGCCTCTTCTCAACAGAAAGTGGAAAAAGATCTTCAGAATACGTAAGAGAGTTAGCCGCCGCCGCCGCTGCACATCAGCACGATTGTGTCTCTATCAAATGAGAGAATTGACCCTGAAGCTTGGCTTTGCGGGTCCAATAATCTGCCGCGTGTTGCTCTTTTTGAGCGTTTTTCTGTTCTTTGCACACATGGGAAGCTGAAAAGAGCACAATTGCGCCAGGGTCAACCGTTGCAGCAGCCTATTCCAGTCTCCGCAGCAGCTTCGACAACGCACGGGACCATCTTCAGATACCACTCGTCAACGTCGTCGCCGCCTCCTCCTCCGCAACCATCATTATCAACAGTACGGCAGAGCATCAGCAATCATCCAACGTGCCTTAGACTGCAACTCCAACCGGCAGCATAAAGGAAACGTGTACAAGTCTTACAATCATTCTAATTCGCCGTTCCGTCCTTCCGGGATCTCTCATCACTCATCTTCGGCTCTAACCTGATCCGGAATCCAACCCACCAGAAGCTCCAGCTCTTTGCGTCAAGCTTTTTCAGCCTTTGCGAACAACCCTTTACTGGGTAACAGGTCTCGTTTCAAGGCGCGACGCAGCGTTCGTGTCGAGACATATCATCCGGATATCACCTCTCCTCTGTCCTCCGCAGCTGCAGCAAGCGCATCGACCCGGCGATGTCAGGAACTCTCTGATCTGGTAGTGCGGAGCTGCCATTCGCACCGAAACCATGCAGGATCATCGCCTTGCCGAGGGCGCTGCCCATCCCAGCGCATCATCCTCTCATTCTTCCATCTTAACCAGAAGAGCGCTTCAGCTCCAATCAGAGGAGGCCTTCATGTCTCAACCACCATATCGCACTGCCAGCATCGCTAATGACGCGGACCCTATCGTTGAGCCTACCGACTCCAGCCGCTCCAACCGAGGAAGAGCACGTGCCGGGACCCTACCCTCAAGTTGGGGAGATGCTCTTCCAATCCTCCAACCACCATCTTTGTATGACAATCAACCTCCTTTCTCACAGTTTTCTTCAATATCTGCCATAGATGCTCATAGCCCATCCGTGCCGGACCTCACCCGGGTCGGATCGGCCTCGCAGCTGCCCTCTGGGAATGATACGTCTCGACTAGGCTCAGGTCTTGCTCCTCCTGCTCCTCCAGCATCATCGAATCGCAATCGTTCCGGATCCCTCACATTGCCAGCGGCTAACCTCGCCAATGCTTTCGGACCCTCGTTCTTCTCATCGAATTGGCAACCCACGCGGTCAGGTCTGAGCAACATGACATCCATTGCAAACGAAGACGACTCTCAATTCCCATTCAATGGATCCAACGACAGTGCGCCCGTACCTCGCTTCTCTTTTGACGATAATGCTGACATGCTCGACTACCTCGGCTTGGCCGGGTCTAGTCTCGGATCTCCCAATACACATTCCAATTCTCCGTCAAACGCATCTCGAGGCATGAGCCAGACCGCAGATTCGGATTTCGGCTTTACCGACGCAGACGCATTCTTGGCTTCCGCTCAACTACGCAACCGCTCCTCGACGCTAGGCGGACAGCAGCTTCGTCCCAGACTGAACAATGGAGAAGGCCGAGCTCGCAGCAGCAGCTACCTTCCTTCCTTTGCTTTCAGCACTGCAGCAGGGGCCACGAGCGAGACAGCACCTCAATCAGCACACAACTCTGCTCTCTCAAGGTCGGGGAATCTCTCAGGCTCGCAAAGCCCTTACGCCGGAAACGCTCCTCATTCGTCGCTGCTCAACACTGCTTTACACAATCGACTGCATCAGTACAATGCTACAACTTCCTCGCACGCTTCTGAAATGGTCCAAAACCGTACGCCAACCAACGCATCGCGACCAAGAGCAACCAGCATGGGTGTCCTCGACCAGCCTTACCCTCGTGGTTCTGCGTCCGGACAACAGTCTGCTGGTCGCGCCGCTGCTCTTGGTTCCACGCACACTGCCTTTGCTCCAAGCTTCACTACGCCAGATTCTACAAACAACATCAACCTCATCGTTCCGTCGGCTAGCTTAAACTCACATCTTGACCCGCAGAATGATCCCTCGGCCTATCTAGCCAACGGGCGAAACCGTGCAGGCACAATCGCCGCATTCTCCGGTCCTGGCGGCCGCGCCCGAGCTGAACAGGAACTTTTACGCATGAGTCAAATGCAATACGAAGCTGCTTTTGCAAGAGACGCACGATCGCGGCCAAGCTCATCTGGTGCTCCAGAACCACTTCAATACGCCGACACTCACGCTCTTGGGCGATCTCAGCAGCAGCGGGCAAAGCAAGGGCCAAGATCAGGCACATCTTCGCCTTTCGTTCAACCAACACGCACACTATGGATCGGCCATCTGCGCCCAGCTGCAACCAGTCAAGACCTCCTACAAGCATTCTCGCACTACGGCCCTATCGAGACCTTCCGTATGGTGCCAGAGAAGGGTTGTGCCTTCATCAATTACGTCGACATAGCAGATGCTGTCCGTGCTAGAGACGATATCGTCGGACGTCTCGGTTCCCGCCTTGGGTTCGGCACTATCGGATCAGAGGGCCAAGTGCGTGTTGGGTTCGGCAAGCCCGACTCGGTGCCGCAATCTGGAATGGGAAGTTTCGCGCCTATGATGGATTCATTCGGTGGACCGTCGGACGGTGCTGGTACCGAAGTGTTTGGCGTTGAGCCTGCAAACCAGGAGTCATCACGTGCGTTGTGGATCGGTTCTATTCCCTCGTCAACATCCACTGAAACGCTTGTGTCGGTCTTTGCGCCTTTCGGACCTATCGAGAGCGTGAAGGTGCTGGCAAGCAAGAGCTGTGCCTTCATCAACTTCGAACGTCTCGATGATGCCATGGTCGCGAAAAGGGCTCTCCATGGGCGCGAACTGCTGGGGGCGGAGGTGGGTGCGGTAAGGATTGGCTTTGCCAAGGTACCCTCAAGGATGCCTGAGAGCTATTTGGGCTCGCTTGATCCAGGATCCTCAGAGTTCCATGCTGCGATGGAGGCACTCGCGTCTATGCAACTGTCGGGCGAGGGGAATATGTCTCAGGACATGGAAGACTATCGCAGCGCCGCAGCGGCACTTGACAGCTTGTCTCGCCAGCATCTCCAGGTTGGTTCGCAAGGACTGGCTCGCAATCCCAGCACAGACTCATCGAGAATGCCAACAGTAAGCACCACCGCAGGCGGCGGCCGAGCAACAGGCTTCCCAACTCATAGCTCATCCAACAGCATCGTTCCTAGCAGTGACAAGGGTGGTGTTCCTCTCCCTGCTGAAATGCGACCTCGAGCTACTGTTTCGGATCTGCAACAGCTCATGCGACAATTAGACCAGACAGATCCGTCTGTCGAAGCGGATGTTGCGCGCATCGCCCGTTCCCGGCCTCAAGTCACTTACTTCACTCGCATACCTCCCGTTCCTGAGTTGCCCCCTGGCAGGCGATTCGACAACAACAGGCTCAAAGAAGTTCGCAAGCGACTCGAAACGCCTTCTTGCACCCCAGTCGATGCTGACGCGATAGCACGAGACTACTTGCCTTGCGTCGTTGATCTTTCTTCGGATTTCATCGGCAATACTTTGGTTCAGAAGTTCTTCGAAAAGTCTTCGGAAGGGATGAAGAAGACCATGCTTGAATTCATCGCACCCCATCTCGCTATGATTGGCGTGCACAAGAACGGAACTTGGGCAGCACAAAAGATCATCGATTGCACTCACTCTGACGACCAGCGCGCTCTCATCGCGCATCACGTCCGACCATACATCCCACCGCTGTTACTGGATCAATTTGGCAACTATGTCGTGCAGAGATTAATTCCGTTCGGTAGTCCTCACAGTGATGGCGTATTCGAGGCGATGGTCGATAGGTGCTGGGAGATTGCCCAGGGTCGATTCGGTGCAAGATCGATGCGAACTTGTTTGGAAACGCCACAAGCAGAGAAGTGGCAAGTGAAGCAAGTGGCGGTCGGGATTATACTGAATAGTGTACCGCTAGCAACAAGTGCCAATGGCAGTCTGTTGGTCACTTGGTTGTTAGAGCAGAGTGGACTAAAGGGAAGATGGAGGATGGTTGCGGAAAGATTGAAGGGTGTGCTGGGCAATTTGTGTACTCATAAGCTGGCCAGTGGTACCGTGTTGAGGATCGTTGGGCAAAGAGAGGATCCAGAGGCGGGTCGAGCGATACTGAAAGTCCTCTTTGGAGAGAGTGGGCTTTTGGAAGAGATTCTGGTGGACCAGGTGCATGGTAGCCAGTTCGTGACAAGGCTTTGTGCGGATGAAGGGGTGACTTGGCAAGGTGAAGAAGAGAGGGACCAGGCGCGGGAGGAGGTGAAGGCGTTGTTGGTGAAACACAGATTGGTTGGAATGCCTCCGTACAGGCCATTGGCCATTGAACTCGGATTGCTACCCGCCAGCAACAATGGCATGAATGGGAATACGGGAGTGGAAAGACAGATGGCCATGCTGAACATGGGAGGAAGCGCCATGGACTCTTTGCGAAGCGGAGCAGAAGGAGGAACAGGAATGGATTCGGCTGCATTTGATCCTTGGGCCCAGCACACGGAATACGACTTCGCAACCACAGCACCACAATACACTTCGCCTTCGATAAGCCAACAATATCAGCAGCAGTATACACAGCACCAGCAGCAACAACATTCGTCAAGAGCCTTTTACTGAGCTCGGGCATAGTTGATATACACAGACGCACGACTAAGAACATTCTCATAACATCCTCTAGTATTACACAACCATGTCTTGCTTATCTTTGGGTCTCCTATCTGCATCGTACTTCTGAGCTAATCATAAACACATTTGCATATGTTCAATTTACCAAAATTGTAACAGGCCGAATGTACGATGTTTGCCTGAGCTATGCGATTCATACTTTTGAGGTCGAGGATGAGGCTATCGGAGCTTGGCTGCTTTCATTTGCTTTTCGCAGAGATTGCCGCCTTCTTAATGTTTTGTCTGATCCATTTTTCGGCCTTGCCTTTGACACTGTCTTCCTTGACGACTCCCCACTACGTCCCTCCTTGCTCTCAGCTTCACCCTCACTTTTCCTTTTCATACCAGCTCTCCTTCTCGCTGGCTTCTCATTCTCCACAGCATCAATTCTTCTTCCAGTTACAGCAATCCTAAATCCATCCGGATTCACACAATGTTCTAACCACTTTTGCAGATCTTCACCCTCCTGTATCACGACTGATCCATGCCTTAATGGTAAATCCAAAACGACTCTATCTCTTGGGTTGACCGATGAAAAATTGGATTGGTGTTTGGGTTTGATGCGGAACTTCATTCGACACGTGGAACCGAGTGAGAGGGAGGAAACGATTGGACCTAAGCCAGGTTCACCATCATCATGATATGACATTTTTTGATGGGTGAGATAGAGGACTGGATAGAGTTCGTTAAATTCGGCGAAAGGGGTGGTGAGAGCGAAAGATGTTCGGGTGTGAAGCATGGAGAGAGTGGATAGGATGGGAGGAGGGGAGGACATGGGAGAAAGAGGAAGCGTACCCATAGCAACAACGTGCTTGTAGGGGACACCGTAATTACAGGTGAATTGTTGCGTAAGCATCCGACCTGGTCCTCCTCCGTGCGATTTGAGAGGATGACGTCGGAATGGTATAACCTCTAGATTTCCTTCCGCTTCTCGCAAAGACTTTTGCTCATCGACGTAAGCTGTAGCATCTGATGGCGGTTGAGGCTGAGCTTCTTTTTCCTTCGATGGTTGTGAAGATGGTGACCGACGAGGTCCCTTTTCCTCATTGCTCTCTGTCTTCATTCTCTTCTTGCTTCTGCTTTTCTCGCTCTCTGCTGCTTGTTCGACCGGCCAGGCGTGGCTTTGAAACCCATCAAAGATGCGATCCGCCTCGTCTTCCTTCTCTCCACCATTCACGTCAGCTTGGACGAGGTGTACACGACAATCGCCAAACGTCGCCGGAAATTTGAATGTGTACGCTACCAACCCCCGATCCTTACGCATTGTCATGCTGATCCCAGAACTTGGGCTGATGATCGGATCGAATATACCTTCGTCTGACGAAGATGCAAAATTAAATGGATCGCGGACAAGCTTTGGCGCAGGAATATATGGCAGCGGCTTCCACTTCCCAACCCTCTTCCCGCAGTGTGCACAGCGCGGTTGGTAGATCAGCTCTCGACAGCTCAATCGACCGCAGTGTTTGCACCAGAGTCCGCGAGCTTGATCCGTAGATTCAGAGGAGGGACGGGACGGGATGAGAGGAAATGGTGGCTTGTCACCTGGGAAGGCGGAGTTGAGGGTCGAACCTTGTGGGAGAAGAAAGGCGGAACTGAAATGGAGTGTAGACTCATCTGGACGTTGACCGGAAGGTAAGAGGAAGAATCGTGGGCATTCGGGCTCCAGGCACATCCAGCCAAGGTCGAAGACAATGGCACTGGCACGCCAACAGCAGATGCACGTTGCTGCGTTGGCGAGGTTGCAAGGTGTTTCTGCGTCGGGTGTTGATGTGACCGTAGAGATGATGGTAGATGTGATGGAGACGGGCCCGAAAAGGAGGTGGTTGCGTTCTTCTTCTGTCATTGGTTTGGGCGTTGATGAGTCTGATGCGGAAGCCGAGGAGGAAATTGTCGAAGCTGAAGAGGCAGCTGCGGATGAAGACCTGGACAAGGTTAGGTGCGGACCGTCTCCGGCCTTGTCCTTCTGAGCTTTCATCTGCTTGACAAGTCGGCGTTGGGGTTTCGTGAACATCTCAATGCGTTGCCGTGGATCCCAGCCTTGGTAGTGATGCTTGCCAGGAAGCTGCCACCAGGGCTCTCCTTGAGCCGGGATCCATTCAAAGCGGAACTTGCACCGCACAAAGCTCGAGTCATCATCTCCCGCAGCCTCTCGCTCTGCCCAGCCATCCGTGATAACATACCATCCTAACACGGCATAAGAGCACTGTAGCTTAAATGGCAACAGGACATAGCTGTCAGCAGCAATCAATACTATCGGAAGTTTATGCCTGGCTGAGTGCAAGAGAGCGCGAATGATGCTGTCGTTCGCGGATTGGTCCTGTTTGAGGGATGCTTTCTTAGCTTCGCTCGGATCGGCATTGTCTGCTACTTCACTCTTCCCGCCGCCGTGAGAGATGATGACACGGCCATTGTGCGCCCACGCATCGCGCCGAGAGGGCCAGCCGGCGAGGAGATAGCCATATGGGATCGAGTCTTTGAGCGTTGCGCATCTGTGGTGTGCCTTGGCTTCGGCTTTGGATGGCGGTCTACCAAGTGAGCCAGTGACGTAGGAGCCTGTTTGGTAAGCGCGATAATAAGGGAGGCTTTCGCACAGTTCTTGACGTGTTTCGGACCAAATGATGGGACCGCTTGGCGGTAGCATGTCGAGCTATGGCATCATCGCTGCAAGTTTCGAGAGACGAGAACTGAAGTGGTATGATGGTGAAATGGTAAGATATGCGGTACAGTATGCTGGACTGAGCTTAGCTGAGTTGAGCTGAGTTGGCTACGCTCATTTCAATCTTGGCTGAGCTTGGAGAGGCGCAGTTGAATGCTCCACACTTCCCACAAGACAGGCTGAACTTTAACTTTGCTGCTTTGCTTTCTGGCGCTGTCACTAAACTTTCTTCTTAAGTCTCATGCAAGAAGGACCCTTAATTTTCTTCAATCTTTTGTCTTGTGGTGATACGCGGAGCTCGAGCGACTGTTGAACGGCTCGGCGCAGCGGATGAGAGAGCACGCGTCTTGCTTGTCGGTGCGTTCGGAAGAGCAGCCGGAAAAAGTGGAGGAGAAATCGACAGGTCCGTGCTGCGGTGTAGCGTATCGTATCTTCCGACATCTCAGTCATCATCCACGTTCACAACGCTCAACCATCGCAATGCAGTCCGGCGGCGGCTTCATCATCGATGATCTTTCAACAGTTCTTTCAACAGACGAGCCGACAGCATCACAGATCAAGGACAGTACTAATGAGGCCATCAACCACGCAGATGCAGTGGCCACACCCAAGTCACTAACCAGCAAGCAAGAGGCTAAGCTACGATCATTCCTCGATGGCGCACTCGAGGACATCACAAGAGGCTACCGCAAACGCTTCGATCCGTCATCATCACTTCATACGCTGTCTAGCTATCTTGCAGAATGGATGAGGCTGCTCGGCGTCCTGGCACACGTCCCTCCGTACGGAAGCGGTAGCACAAATCTTCTCATCTCGTATCTACTAAGGTGCTCGACAGATCTTTGCGATGGCATCACCGGATACAGCCTAGCCATGGAATCAGAGGCTGAAGTGAGGCAGCGTAAACGTCAAAAGCAGAAGCAGACAGACCAGCAGCAGCAGGACAATGCTGCTACCGACAACGAGGATAAGATCGGTGACGAACAGGGTGCAGAATCGGATGAAGACGAGGAAGAAGAGAGGCAGCACCAGATAGCTTCACGCACAAAACAGCTCAATCTCACGTTACAGATCATTGAGCTTCTGGACCGGGTCTGGGCTGCCGTGCTGAGAGGCAACCTCATCAATCTCCCAGTCGCACATAGCAACGCAAGAAAGGCCTTCCCAGACTCCTTAGATGACAGTGGTGCTGCTGCTGATGCAAGTGATAGAAATGGTGTCGGAAGCGGCTCGGGCTCACATCAGCCATACAATCCTCGTGCCATCCCTTCGACCAGCAGTCTTGTGCCATCACCAGCCATCGACGGTCGCTTTGTCTCAGGTGCATCGGTTTCCGGCAGCACAGCGCCCAGAGAAAGCCTGCCTGTCCATGGTGGGAAAGGCAACAGAACGGTTGGTGTCACAGATCAAGTCCGACTTCGCAATATCGCCATCTCTTCACGCGAAAAGCTCTTCTCCTGGATGCGCACGGAGCTTGACGCTCCACCCCCGCCCGTCATGGACGAACTCGATCCCGAACGCGAGCCGAATGACAACACTGTACAGGGCGTGCTCAAAATGAAGCCAGATCCTGGTGTGGTGGCAGAAGACTTGAAGCAAGACAACGCGGACGAAGATCCAGACGAGGACCCTGACTTCGAAGACGTTGCGATCGGTGGTGAGCAAGCCAATCAAGAGGAGGGCTACATCGCCGAAGAAGACACCGAAGAGCACAGGCACTATCAAGACTTGTTCGAACGCAAGCTTGATCCAGATGAGGATGATGAAGATGATGACGAGGCTTCTGCTCCTATTCAGCGCCGAGCTGACGGAGGTGATTGGGATCAAACACTTGGAGCCTCCGTTCTTGGCACCGTGGAAGCTGTCCATTCGCAAGACGCGAACGAGAAGAGAAAGCGCGAAAGCACGCCCGAAGAACAGCCAGGCCTCGAAGATGACGAGCCACCCAGAGCAGATGGTTTGCCGAGCAAACGACCACGAGCCACCCAAACAGACGCAGAAACCGATGCAGGTGCCTCCGAAGAAGGCGCAAAGATGAGTCGTTCCGAAATGGGTTCCATCAACTTCAGCCTCTCGGATGCCATCGGTCAATGGGATATCGCTTTTACTCGTCTCTTCTCACGTACGCTCCGAACGCTCAGTGATCTCTCCGAGGTATCCAGACGAGCAGGTAAATCTGATTTCACCTCAAGCCTAGCAGGCATATCAGGCGGGGACGAACAAGAGCCAGCCGACGAACGATGATGTAGCCACAGTCATCCACACATAGCACATATGAAGCTAACTTCCCTTCGGCGCGGATACGATTTCGCTCTATGCAGTGTTACAGGGATTAGTATGCGTACTTCTTGCGTGCCTTCTTAGCGATGAAGCTTGGGAAGATCTTGTCGACCCAAGTTGCGAAGGCATAGAATGGTGGTAGCGTTATCGTGCCCTCGCTGTATCGGTCGACAGCAAAGATGGTCTTGTCTGCAACGTCTGCTGAAGTGAGCATCTTTTCTCCTTTGACCCAAGCCAGATCTTCTGGCATGTCGGCCTTGCTCGAGTCCAAGTCGACGGCGGAATGACGGAACGATGTGGCGATGGTGCCGGGGCAAATGGAGAGGAAGCGGACTTTGTTCCGACGCTTTGCACCGTCTTTGGGAGACTTTTCAGCATGTGCTTGAGCTTCGATTGCGACAGAGCGGAAAAGAGAAAGTTGCGCCGATTTGGTCGCCGCGTAGACGGATCGCGTTGGAGTAGCGAAGAGAGCTGCGGCAGAAGACATGAGGACGACTGCGGGGAAGCGCGATGTGGTCTGTAGCATAGGAAGGAATGCAGCCAAGGAAATGGCCGTTCCTGCGACATTGACATTGGATGCACTTGTCACGGCTTGCTGGACTGCTTGTAAGCCTGATGAGTCAGGATAGACTTTTGTAGCATCTTGCTTTTCGGTCGGGCGAATGGGGTCGACGCCGGCTACACCGAGCAATGGAAGCAATGCGGAGACGCCGAAACAGATGTGTAGCGTGTCCAGACCCTTGAACTTGGCTGAAATCTGCTTTCTCAGCTTGTCTACATCTTCCGCTTTTGAGCAATCAGCTGCCATGCAATGAATGCGTGATTCGTGTTTCGATTTGGCTTCATCGCCTGGGGCTTCGTCCGACATGTCGTACTCTTCGCCTTCCGCAGCTTGAGCGATGCATCGCTTTTTGACGGCTTCGAGACCTTCAAGATTTCGTCCAACCAGGATGAGATCACGACATCCGCGACGTGCGTATTGGAGAGCTAGCGCCTCACCCACACCTTTCTCATTGGATGCTCCGAGAATAAGAACACGCTCTTCGTAGATCTTGATGCGTTGGATACGTGGGCGTGCCGAGAAGTGGAACATGACGGCAAGTGGAACAGTAAGTCCGACGCAGATGAGTGTGCCGAGGAGAGAGAGCGTCTTGGTGTCTGGCATCGAGACGCCGAGCCTTTCGAAGGCCGATTGAACGAGATCCATCTTCAATGTTTGCCAGGAGGTTTGACAATCCTGACAGGTGTGAATGGTGGTCTTGGTGGAAGATGCGGAAGCCGAAAGACGTCAAAAGGAAATGTACGAGACGATGCGGAGGATGAACCGTTACGCAAGAAGGTCTTCGTCTTGGCCTCGCTTGGAAGGAACGTTGCGGTCGCGGCTTTCAACAACCTTCACTTGCCCTCAACCACGCGAGAACCACGAACGTCTGAGCGTCATGCACATATCGAGGAGCGGAGAAGTGGAGGCGGGACCGTATTATATAATCCTGACTTTTCAATATTTTTGGCTGCAGCGTATTCTGAAATTTTTTGGAAGAAAGCGTCTCTTGCCTGCAAACCCTGAGATTGAAGCCTCAACAGCAACTGAAACGCATCGACGATCCCAGCTACTATTACAGCGGCAAGGACACCGAGCATCCTACACAACACCTGAGGTTCTCTTCTCTCTCCTATCAAGGCTCATACATTCTCATTGAAGAAATATTTCGAATCTCATTCACACACAAGATGTCGAAACGATCACGCTCCGACTCGGAGTCGAGCTCCTCCTCCTCGAGCTCGAGCGGCTCGTCTGTTGAGGCACAGACTGCATCCGTATCCACATCAAAGCTTCCAGCCTCGCGCAACCTTTCCAATATTGGTTATCGTCCGCCACGCGGATTTGAAGCTGTCTCGTTCTCCTCCTCTTCGCCCTTCGTGCAGAAGAAGCTTTCCGGTTCCAAAGACCAGCAGCTCTGGGCGGTCCGCATTCCCGCCGGTCTTTCAGCATCCCAACTCGACGGCGTCGTCATCGACGTCCCTCGCGACACAACCGACATCGAGGCCGCGTCTAAGCCTCTGGGAACCATCACCATGCCGACAACATCATCTAGCATCGTCGACACGTACAACTTTTACTCCTCCGTGCCCTCTGCTCTCAAAGGCAAGGGCAAGAAGTCACAAACGTCCAATGCAGACTCTCAGCTTATTGCTATGGCCTCGGAAGATGCAACAGTGCAACAGGAAGATGCGAGTATCGCTGTTGGACAAGGTGCAGCATCGGAATTGGAGAGCTTGAAGTTGCTGGTTCCTGCAGGCGATGGAAAGGAGGCAGGGAAGTTGGTATTGGCTCCGGTGAAGGTTGCGAGGTGTCTGCATCTGAGCATTGCATCGCCAGCAGAAACGGCAAAAGCAGAGAAACCGAAGGAGACCAGCAACAGGTTTGAGGAGAAGAAACTGCCTCAACAGCCATGGCATCTGTTGAAAGGAAGTTTCAAGCCTGCTGGCACGAGGACGAATGCCGAGAGTGCAGCGACGGTAGAGGAGGAAGAGGACGATAAGAAGGATAAGAAGCGTAAGGTGAAGGCAGACGCTGGAGCTGAGAAGGAGAGCAAGAAGTCCAAGAAGTCCAAGAAGGACTAGATCAATGACCTTGACATCTTCATCGACCTGCATTGCAATCGATATCTTTGTAACCGCTTCTGTCAACATCGTGTGAGCTTGCACTTGACACTACGTGAGCTGAGAGCATCTCTTGAGGTTCCATGCGTGGAGAGAAGATACGTCGGGCGATAGTATATACATTGGCCATCGGGTGATGGCCCAGTGCAAGCGGAAAGATGCTGGCAAGATCCGCTCAGTCGGAATCGGGCGGGCTGGGGTTCCCAACAAAGCCACAGGCGCGGAGGACCCTTTCATTTTCGCTGCAACCACGAACGGTCAATTTCGTGTTTCATCTGTGTTGGGTGGAGTTTCACTCTTTTTTTTTTCGGCTTTGGAAGAAATGGACGAGAGTGCAGCATCGGCAGTGTCAAAAGTGAGTGAGCTTTCTCTCGCTTCAATTCTTCTCGCCGATAACATCAATCGATTATTTCGTTTTGAACACGCGGCGAAAGCGTCGGTCAAATTGAGAGCTGTTACTTTCTTCTAGCTCATCCTGCGTCACCGTCACCTCATCCTCCATCTCGATTTTGGACTCACGGCCCCACCCACTCCAGAGACAATGTCGGCATCACGCACTCTTCTCAAGCCTGCCTCGAGGCTTCTCGCCGCCTCGAGCTCCAGCTCAAGCCCCCGATCGATGATGGCTGCTCGCGCTCTCTCCACTTCGTCGATGCTGCAGGCCATCAGCAAGTTCGCAATGCCTGCCATGTCACCTACCATGACTTCGGGTGGTATTGCTGCATGGAAAGTCAAGGAGGGTCAGGCGTTCTCGGCGGGTGATGTGTTGCTCGAAATCGAGACAGATAAAGCCACCATGGATGTTGAAGCTCAAGACGATGGTGTGATGGCCAAAATCATTGTTCAAGATGGTAGCAAGGACGTCGATGTGGGCTGTACCATCGCTATGCTCGCCGAAGAGGGAGACGACATCTCCAACGTTGAGGTCCCGAAGGACGACGCCCTGTCTTCTTCTTCCGGTCCCTCGTCAACACCTGCATCGGACAGATCCGCACAGACCTCGGACAAATCAGCGCCAGAATCATCGACCCAGACTGCCGCATCAACCGGCTCAGCCGCTCCTTCTACTCCTGGTGCTTCCAGCTCCAATGCACACCACCACTTCAAAGGACCTCTCTTCCCTTCCGTTCAGCGACTGATTGCTGAAAACGGTATCGAGGACGCTGAAAGCAAGATCAAGGGCACTGGTGTTCGCGGCATGATCACCAAGGGTGACGTGCTCGCTTTCCTCGGCAAGGCAAAGACACCCACTGGCTCTTTCAAGGAGCCAAAGGGAGGTATTGCCGTTCTTGGCCCCTCACAAGCCAACCCTAAGGGCAGTGCTTCTTCGAATGGTACTCCCGCGAACAAGTCTGCTCCTGCTGAGCCTTTGTCGGGAGATGCTCTTCGTTCGCTCATCATTGGTGGTCTCGCATCTTCTTCCCGCTCGGCGCGACAGCAAGCAGCAGCAGCGGCAGCACCTGCACCTGTTCTGCCAGCTCAGCAGTACGCGCAGCAGGCCGTTGACAACGCTCTCGAGGGATACACTTTCGCTGCCACCCCTGCACCAAAGCCATTGCGAGCCGGTGCAACACGAAAGGAGGGCATCCGAAGCGATGACCCTCTTTGGGACCTCATCTAAGCGTGTCTCGCTGAGCAAGATGCGCTCACACGACACACTCGCACACGTCACCACTTGTAGATACAGCAATAGCATACCTCGCGAAAAGATCAGAGCTGTCTAGCCATCTGTCATTGATTTGTTGCCTGTGCGCGCGCTTTTAGGCTCTCGAGCTACTACCGAGAGCACGCCGATGAATGCTATAGATCCGTCGTTGCCTCAACTGCACACTCGCATCTTCCTGAATATACGAAAGCCATCGAATCGAAGCTGGAAGTCAAGTATCAGGGTGGACACTTTCTCGCGCGAGTGAGTGATCTGAAATAAGAGACTGTTCGAACGGCAGGAACGCGCTTCAATTGTTCTGTGGAAAAGGGTCTTCTCGCTGCGATTACTTATCAAGCTGCAGCTTCTCGATGTAACCGGCAAGGTACACACTTTCTCGCATATCTCTGACACTCTTCTTTCCCTCTCACATCAACTCTGTCTGTAACACGCTCACCCTCAAAGGAGAGAGAGAGCAAGGCCAGCTTTCGACATGCTCGCCTCCTCGTCTCGCATCGCCCTACTCCGCTGCTGCTGCCTTTGACTCCAGGCAAAAGACGGTTCACCGGTTCGGATTCTACGGTCAGCTCGGAACTCACTTTCTCACTGCCTGCCTCTTCCTCTCCCCGCCCTGATTCATCGTCATCCTTCTATGGCGATAGGCAGGCCTGACCAAAATTTTCTGCTGAGCAGCTCTCGCAAATAAGGTTCAGGCACATGTGTTCGCGGACACTTGCAACTGAATCACCTTTCGCAAGGAGTACAGTCACTCGTTCTCTTCCTCCTTGCTTGCCTTTCAGCCTAACACCGCAAGGAACGCTCTCAGTCAAGCTCTAATTCGTAAATCTTTCCGAACGACTCACAATCCGGCTATCTCACATTTTCTGGCCACTCCGCTGAATCGCTTTGATCTTCTCAAGTCGCTACCACCGTACCTGTATCGCTTCCCTCACGACCGTCATCGCCCTTGTCACTCCATGCCAGCTGCCTGAAGCACTGTCAGCAGCTTAGCTTGACCCTACTCTCCACCATGGTGGCGCCAAAGGATGGCGAGGCATCGTCACCTCAAGGACAGTCGCCTGCGGTGACTATGCTTGCGATGGGCCCACCAACTCCCCAATCAATGTCCTCGATCAGATCCCAAGCGTCACAGCTATCGAAACAGATTCGCAGTAGGACGCCCAAACCACTACCATCTTCTCCATGCGTTGACGTGATCTGCTGCGATGCTGACCATTCGGTAGTACCGATCCCACCATGTACAGCCGCCGAATGCAACGATTGTCCCGCATCGGCCTCTGCTTCACCCTGCTCTGACGTCCACCACATCTCGAGCACATGTACAGAGCCAACCTGTGCGGCAGCTACATCTTCTACCACCGCCGTCATCTGCACTTCAGCTGTAGAGTGCTGCGCCGACACCGACTGCCCCGATGGGCCCAATTCACCCTGCTCTCAGGCAGCATGCTCTGCCACAGGTGACTGCTCGTCCATGACTCTGGCCGTCCCCACCATCTCGACCACTTGCTGCACGGACGAGGCTTGTGAGCCGGACCTATCGCCACAGCTTAAGGCAAAGATGGCAAGCATTTGCGACGGCACGGTAGCGCCACAATCGCACACAAACCTGATCGGCAAAGGACATGCGCATCGACAAAAGCAGAACGAATGTCGAGAGTGCCGTGGTTCCATTTCTTCAGTCAAGACAACCGAGGGTGGTCACTTGTATAGCAGCTTTCAAGAGCTCTTGGATTGCTGTTGCTGTTCAATGACGCCCACGATAGAGCAATGCTGTGTCGGTGGACAGAGCGAAGCGCCATACCCGTACAGCACTGGAGCGCCACATCCTTCTCCATCTGAGCAGCAGGCTAGTCCCGACATGGTTCTGTCTCAAACACATCAGCATCACCACGAGTCGTCATCCTCGCATCAGCATCAGCATCAGCATTTCTCACATCGCGAGCACGGTGCTCACCAGCACGCACCGCAAGCCACATCAGTCACTCCATCGCCAAGCACCATCACCAATGCAACACAGTACACCTCGCCAAACGCAGGATACGGTCGCGACCAACCTCACTCCCGAGCCTCTACCATTTCGACAACGGTGACGCCTCAACCCGTCACGGCGTCTCCCTCGATCCCCGCGTTTTCATGGTCTGCCGTGATGCGGACACCATCGGCATCCACTCCTGGTGAAGGAAAGGACAAGCTACACGCAAGCGCGGCTTCTCCGTTCGATGCTCACCAACAGAACCCCGAAGGCGTGATCGCGTTTGAAGACATCCTCACAGAGCTGCAATCATGGAACGACTGCACATTTGAACAGCCGCACTTGCACAGTAGTCACGGAGGATGCCTTCCACCTGCCATGACGCTTTGTGATTCGGACCTGTGTCAGACCAGTGCTCCGCATTCGCACTGGATGCCTGCGGTGCACCAGGCGACCACGACGCAGTCGAGTCACAGTCATCACACTCACCACTCGCATCAGCATCAGCAAGGAGATGCGAGACCACAGCAATGCCAGTGGGGAGGCTGCAATGAGCGCTTCTGGACCGTCGAGGAGCTTGTGGCTCACGTGAATCACGCTCATCTTGCACGCAAAGATGCTATTGATGCCAGCGAAAGGCATACATCGACAACGGAGAAATCTTTCGTCGCATCTGCGCAGCAAGACTCGAAGCAGCTGCAGCAAGTAAGTACACAGAATCGAGCTGGGGAAGCGAACGATAGCCTGGAATGTCTTTGGCAGGATTGTCATCAAGTACCGATGCCAGAGAAGATCGAGTTCGACGGCATGTTCACACCGACCACAGAAGCACAAGTCTGGAAAACCCGCACCGGGGAATCGCAGCAGCAAAGCGACAAATTCTCGCTTGCGATCCTGCAACATCTTCTGCATGATCATCTCGGACAACGGTCTGCTCTTCCACTCTCGCTCAAAGGTGGCGAACAGCCCTTTGTGCCTTCGACACCGTTCGCTCAGCAGCAGCAAAAATTCAGCGGATCTGTACCTCTACTGTCCCCCGCTCCCAGCTCGTGGAGCAGTAAAAAGCGCAAGTTCAGCGAAGCAAGTACCCTCAGCAGCGGTAACAATACAATCACGTCCTCTTCCTCTTTCGAACCCCTCGTTTGTCGTTGGGAAGGCTGTTCAGCCCAATTTGACTCCCATTCTGCCCTCACGGACCACATCGAGACAGCTCACGTTGGTTCAGGCAAAGCTGAATACGAATGTCGCTGGCTTGGCTGTCCCCGACATGCCTCAGGTCAGAAGTTCTCTCAGAAGCAAAAAGTTCTTCGACACATTCAAACTCACACTGGCGATCGCCCCTTCAAATGCGAGCAGTGCGGCAAGCGATTTTCAGAGCAAAACACACTCGCTCAACATATGCGAACGCACACGCAAGAACGGCCGTACGTCTGCGATTTCCCAGGATGTGGAAAGGCTTTCAGTGTTGCGGGCTCACTGACCATCCATAAGAGGACACACACTGGCAGTAAGCCTTTTGTGTGTAGTTTCCCTGGTTGTGGCAAGGCCTTCGCGGAGAGTAGCAATCTGACGAAGCACATGCGGACTCATACGGGGGACAAGCCGTTCAGATGTGAGGAATGTGGGAAGTGTTTCAGCAGGCCGGATCAGTTGGGTAGGCATAGGAAGAGCCACGAACGAAAGCGAGCCAAGACATTGATGGGAGAGATGGTCGGGGCGGAGGTGTAAGTAGGCCTTATCGACAGGCGTCAATGAAGTCGGTAGCGGAAAAATTCACTGTCTACCTTCGGCGCTCGACATGTCTGTGCCAACGCTTGAGTGTGTGATGGCCATCCGATGTCGTGTGTCTTATTGTGAGTGACTCCACAGTGAGTACCAAGCGTAGCAATGACAGGTGAAGGAGTTGCGGAGCGCAAGCCCTCCAGGGTCCAGTAGGCTGCAGCACGTGACGGTTGTGAGAGAGCGGCTTACCAATTTTACTCCACATACGCTCGCTCGGATCTTCCAACACACCATCCTTCTTTGACAACTTCGCACCTCTTGCTCCCTGGCACGTCGTCCTCTTCACCACCATATACACGATGAGAGCGGCTTTATCACCCACAAGGGTGTCTCTCCGAGCGTTCTCCGTTCCCAGATCTGCAATTGCTCGACACCAGGCTCCTCGAGCTTCACCGCTCGCTTTTCGCTCTTCCTTCTCGTCAACCTCAACTCCTCGCTTACCATCAGACGATCCAGGCGGTAAACCCAACACGGGCCAGCACAGAACAGTCTACGATGACTTCTTCAACATTCTTGAATCCAAAACTCCCTCGGTTGATTCCATCGTTTCTATTGCTTCAACCTCTCCCACCTCTTTGACTCTCTCCGATGGTCTTGTCTTATCTGAACCTATTGTCATTCTCAATAACCAAGTATTTCTCTTCGCGCATCCTCCACTAAATCAAGATTATGCTACACCATCAGGTCTAGGCTGGGAAGCATGGATTGATCAGAAACCTGCACCAGGGAAGAAGCTAACGGTGACACAGAAAGTCAAGGATGTATTCAAAGTGTTCGAACTTGTGGATGAGAGACCTGAAATCATCTTATTCGGAACAGGGAAACGAGTATTACCGCCTCCAGCGCCTGTTAGAGAGTGGTTGGGACAGCTAGGATATCAAGTGGATGTACAGAGTACACATGATGCTGCTAGTACATACAACATGCTTAGCGAGGAGGGCAGGAAGGTTGCCGCGATTCTGATTCCAGAAGAAAAGACGGAGGCCAAGAGATATACTCCAGAGGAGTTGAGTCGTTTATTAGCCGGCAAGGATTAACCTTTTCAATGTACATTTATGAATTGCAATACAGTCGTTGACGAAAGGCTCAGACAATGAAAGCCTTGTGGGCTTCGTTCGAAAACACCAGGCATTTTGACCATCACACAAACGAGGCTGAACATCTGAGATGAGGCGCACGGCGCAGCCGTGAATGGAAGGGTATGATTGATGTCTGACGTCTGAGTAATGTCATGACAAAGAAAGAAGTTCTCTTCTGCATGGGTTCACACACTAACTCTGCGTCCGACTATCAGGTGCATAAGAAACAGCTTGACCTGTTCGCTCGGTGATTTTGCCCGAGATTGATTCAATGAGAGTCCATGTCAATCCATGCGAGATGAAGCTCCTTAATGCTGAAACTCCCAGGCCACGATACAACCTCAAAAATCTTGCCAAGAATGTGTCTGTCTTCAGGATTCTCTTCTTGCCTCCATCTTCGCTCTGTATTGGCGGCCTTTCTTTGATCATATGCAAGAACACCTGCCAACCGGTAAACTGTCTCGGATTACCCGCTAATGCATCCCTCTGAACTTTTGTTTTGATGAGATCCACTGGATAGACTATCAACCAGCTGAGAATACCTGCGGAAGAGCCAGAGAGGAAGGATACCACTGGACCTGGAATTCCAAATAGACTCGGGGGTCCTCCTTTTGATGGGTCGGTCTTTGAATGTCGAGAGACGAGCTTGCGGATGCTATCGTAGAAACCGAAGTAGAGCGCTGTTCCGAAGGTATCTCTTGCCATGTGGAGTGGGAAGCCCATGTAGAAACCTTTGATTCCACCAAAGTTCTTATAGATGTTCGCTGCTGCCTGGAAGCCTGATTGCGGCACAAAGGTTCTTCCTCCTTTCCCGTCTAAGCTTGCTTTCTTCACGAGACCCTTCTGAACCGCAATCAGGTACTCTAGCTGCCTCTGAACTTTCACCAGCTCAAACGGCGCCGAGCCACAGCTGATGATAATACCACTGGTCGCACCTCCAGCGGCACCTGATAATGCAGTATGCAACAACCGTGAAGAGTCTGCGAAGATATTTTGCTTATGTAGATGCGATTTAGTGTTGTAATAGATGGAGAAGGATGATGTTCGCACAAAGCTGATGGTGATTAGCGGGATGGTTACACCGCGAAAGAATCCTCGGACACCTTCTTCGCGAACGACGGCTTTCGCGCAGGCCCATATTGATGGATAATCGCGAACTTGCAGTCGGGATTTGACGGAATCGAAAGGGAAGGATGCAGCAGTGGAAACGAGGGAAGCTGTGCCGGCGGTGACGACGGTTCGATTGCGGAGGAGAAAGTCGTCTGTTTCAGCTTTTGTCCAAGCCAAGGAGCGTGCATAGGTTGTTGCGCTTTTGTATAAAGACGGCGAGGAGGTGGTGGGGGGTTCGTTGGGAGAGTGGATCGGGTATCGTCGTGGAGAATTCTTCGAGCGATGCCGTGAGGGTCCAGCTTGAGCCTGTTGTGCTTCTAAGGAGGAATGACAGGAAGTTTGGCAACCGTAATGGTTGCAGCTGGAAGCTGCCATCGCCTCAGCGTATTACGGTGTGCAGACAGGGAATCGACTGTCGAGCACGTCGTCAACCAATGCCGTCGCTGAATTCACCGTCCTGACGTGAAGCTCTTGGGACAACAAATGGCGTCCGTTCTCGCAATGCACTGTATGCTGATCCGTGAGGCGAGAGAGAGGTTCCGTCGAAAACAGAGATTCGGTGACGGAGTGCGAGGCCGGCGTCTGACGAAGAGGGAGGTCGTGAAGAAATAGCAGGAGGTGGAGTAGTTGTGATCTGATCTGTGTTGCACCACCAACGTGAAACGGCATTCAAGGAATCTACTCACAGATTGGGTCAGCCTCGCTCGCGTCTTGGCCCGTCACCGGTTGGGAGCTGCGATTTCCGAAAGACCACCAAAAAACTCGGAAAGTTGCGATAATCAGCTTTGATCCCGATTTGGCTTTGCACTTTCTGATACGATCCGAGATTGAATCGGGACCACGCCATAGGAATGACGTGCATTGTGTCTGTTCTTTTTCGTGCAGCAGATTGTACAACGGGAGGCAATGCAAGGGATTCATTCTGGCGATACAACGCAAGTGCTGAACGCATGGCTTATGACTCTGTCTCGATGGTACATTCCCCGCTTCCGTACATCAGCCCCACAATCCTTTCCTATTTCCGATTTGCAGAAATTATGCTGTGGGGAATGAGACGATTTCGCATGTAACGCTCGGCGAACTCATCACAGAGAAGCAGAAAGAAGCAGAGATTGGCGAGCCAGAGATGTGCGATAAGACCAGAACGGTGACACGATGGATTTTTCTTCGACACAACAATGAAAATGCGAAAAGTGACAGATGGGAATGAGACCAGAGAATGATGGATCGGCTGCTTGAGATCCAAGATCGTCAAATACAAACTGATCTAAGGGTATGCTATCTCTCACCTGACGAGAGACTATGGAATAATTGAAATGGGAACAGAACGTGCTTATGCAGCTTGTACGCCGCGCTTTTGAGAAGAGAAGGAGGAAGACGCTCAGATCGAGTCCTGATCGCCACGGCTCTTCTCAAGAACAGGAAGCGAGTCGTTGCCCGAGCTCGAGTCGAATCTTCGGAGACCGTCACCTTCGTGACGCTCCTCGAAGGTCTCTTCGATGGTCTTGATGTGAATGCCAGTCTCAAAGTTGTCCTGGCTGTTGAAGTCGCCCATACCGTGCTCGATGTCATCGTGGTGCGATGCCTGAGTACGGATGATGGTGGGCTGGTTGTTTCCACCAGGACGGAAGACATTGGATCGCTTGGTGCGCGTCGAGATGCCACGACGAGCAGGGTCGCTGATCGAACCCTCCATGGTGTACTGCTGGGCACTCGAGCCAATGGTGACACGGGCATTGAGTGTGGAAAGCAGGGAGTTGACGTAGAGCTTGGCAAGAGGCAAGTTGAAGACCAAGTGAAGGGTGGTAGTCGAGGCAAGGAAGAGGATAAGATCGACAGTGGCGAAGAGCGTGGTAAGCGCACCGGTCTGGAGGGTCATTCGGATCAACTTGGTGATAACGTCGTCAGTCGCGGCGAAACCAGTTCGGGACTTGTTGAGGGTGAAGACGAGCGAGCCTGTGATGAGAACGTCGGTAAGAGCAGCAAAGCCGAGCCACAAGATAACGACAACCTGGAACTTCTGGAACTCCTTGAAGTAGAGAACGATCTCGACACCAATGGTGGTACCAATGGCACTGAGCAGCGAGATGAGCGCACCAATGCTGATGAAGGCGGGCATGATCTTGGAGTGCATGAGCTTGTACACACGCCAAGCGAAGAAAAGCTGGGTGGAGAAGGCAATGATACCAGTCATGACGGGATCAGCGGCGAAGGCACGGTTACTCTTGGTAGCGTAGGTGAGGTTGCCGAAGTTGGAGACAAGGTATTGGTACATGAAGACCTGATCGAAAATGGCATTGATGGTATCGGCGAGGACAAGGAAAAGGACAAAGTACCTCATGAAGGGCTTGTCCTGCTTGAAGTTGACGTAGTAGATGTAAGCCTGGACGATGGAGAAACCATAGAGCCAGACGTTGAGCATGACACCGATGTACATGCAACCTAGCCTGTTGACGCAGAACAATAGGGAACGTTTACGAGGGACATGGTTGTCAGTAATACTGCGTGGGGAGATGGCAAGCGTCAGCGTGGGTGAGACTTACGAGAGGTCCATGGCCGGAAACTTGGGCATGAGGTCCGTCATCTTGGTTGTGTAGGTTCTGCTCTAGGCAGGTCTATGAAATGTGAGGTGGTGTCGAGACTAGCTTGCAATCAAAGAAAGTGCTGGCAGCGATAGCGATGCGAGAGCCAAAAGGAAGCAAGGATGGGAGGGTGGTAGGCTTCCAGGGTGATCGTGTAGGAACGGAGAGAGAGGAGAAGAGGGTATAAGGCGGTTTGTGACAGAGCAGAAATGATGAAAGCAGGATGTATATATCTGGAAGCGCCTTTGAGGGTTGATCGAGAGTGTGACAGACGGGATCTCGACCCCAGAACAGCGGTAAGCTACAGAAACGCAGGCAGAAGGAATCTGTCTGTCAAATGAGCGTGGCGCTACTGTAATTGCTTGCTGTCGCTCGAACGCCGTCTGCAGTGTTGCTTGGTTGGTTGGTCGGTTGATTGCTCGATTGATGGATTGACAGACGGACGGCCGATTGCGAGATGAAGATGGCAAGCAAGCAACCGAACTGAAGGCGCGTCCTCTTTCCCACCAGTCACAGATACGTGCAGCAAAGCGTGTCGACTGTCGATGAGCCTGAGTAGGGTATCGTGACTGCGAGCATGTCACACAGATAGTGAGGAAGGCGAGTAATTTTTTTTTCTCCCTCTCGGTTCTGCAAGGAAAAGGGAGAGAATGGCTGTCAGTTGCGAGACTAGAATGGTCGAATGCGAGGAACTGGGCTGTCAGCGTTCATTGTATAGCTGCAGGGCACAATGACAGAGCTAAAATCAGGGTCACACAAAAAGAGAGGGAGAGGCGGATCGAGCCAAGGCAGAGCAAAGCCCAGAAGCGAGCTGCATGAAGGGATGGATTGTGAGAACGCTGAAGTTGAACTTGGGCGGAATTCGAGCACAACGAGCAATCGAGGGGACCTCGCTAGGGAGAACAAAGTCTTCGGCGATGGGAGGGTCGAGGGAACGGAAAATACTGCCTCTCTCTGTGTCAAGTGCCAGAACTCTAATCGTTGAGGGCGACTGTCGGATTCTGGAATCAGAGACACGGAAAGGGGAGGGGACAACGATGGACAAGGTCCCGGCCAGCTTTGACGTCTCCTTCTTTGGCTGTTCGCTACTATTATTTTTCGGCAAGACCGCAACTAAGAGCCTGCTAGGTTATGCATGCATTCAGCGGTTCACCGTCGCGACCAAAATGTGGCGCAACCGTTAACAAAGAGACAGACATGAATCCGTGCATTCTGCGTGCCTTGTTCAAGTCAGAGAACTGCAATTGCTGAGCATAAGTGTACACGCCTTGTTCCATGTCCGTCGGTGTGCGAAAGTGGCTTCTTCTGCCAGGAGGTTTTGGTGAGAGAGCTTCGATGAGCCTTAAGCAGCGAGCTCCATGTTCGACACCGCAATCGCGTTCGCATTTTCACACCGTCACAAACGAGAAGGTCTTCGCACCCCACCTTGTGCAAGCAATCAACTTTGCCCGGCGGCCGTTTCCTCGCAGATGGCTTTTCCAGGAAGAGCAAGCCACCTCCATATTGTCGATGTCCGGTTGTCAAGATTCGGATCACAACTTTGCTGCTGGACAACCCGGCATGAGAATGAGCTCTGAGGCAAATCAGCGGGTCTGTACGGACCGAACAAACGCCGCTGCCATCCCGCACAATAGGGTGGATTGTGGGCAAATGCTTGATCATTTTTGTCCGATGAGAATCGACTCGGGGACGATGGGAAAAATGTCAAACGCGCCTTCTGCAGCTGCAGCTTAGAATCGAGCCTGTGTTGCGAAAAGTTAAAATTAATAAAATTAAAGACCCATGAACAGAGAAAAAGAGAAGTTGAGCTGGGCGTACAGTAGACAGGCACGAGGGATCTGGGCGTCAAGAAAAGGCTGTTCCTACCTGTCAGCTAGTCAAACGAACTCGAGATACCCGCCTCCTCCTTGTTGTCTTGCGACCATCTCAGTGACCAGCATTGTCCTATCATTTCGACTATCCTCTGCAGAAGTATGACGCCTGATGTTCTGGTCTATTCGTTAGCTTGCAAGCTAGTTTGCGCAATGGTGTTTTGTAGGCCAAGCCGTGAAAAAAGGGTCCTCTGCTAGAAAAGTTCCCAGCAGCCGCTTGCAGCTGCAGCATGTGCCTTGACAAATTCAGCTTTCAATCCCCGCTGCCACACAACGGCAACAATCTTCTCACACAGCTGTGCCTGTCCGGCGGTACTCTCTCTTTCTCTCTCTCTTGTATCTCTCACTGTACAGGTCGTTCATGCGAAGATTGTTGCATTCTTCTTGTTGACCTGTCGAATTTCAGCATGTCCATGAATGAGTCTGCATGATCGAAAGCTGAAAAGAGCGGTGAACGAATTGGTCGGCGCTCGCACATTGCAGCACCCAGTGGGCAGGCGCTTGACCCATTGCAACACCATCATCGCCAATGCGAGCGCTAAGATCGATACCGAAAGTGTGTGCAAGGCAGCAGAGAGCTCTCCAGCGATCGTCGGCGGCTTTCGACCTCTCCTCAATTGTCCAGAAACGTAGCTCAGAGTCAACGCCAAGTGTTGTCGATGTTCGTGTGTGAAAGAGAGAGATCCTTACTTCGGAATGGAACCGAGTTGTCATGGTTTCACTGTCGGCGCTCCCGAACATCACAACAGTGAGAACGATGCACAAGCGAGCTTCGGCTCAGCCTCAGGCCTGTGCGCGTTCGATAGGCTAAGTTGAGCTACGTGCTTGCAGAAGGAAGTTCTGGCATCATTTTCGGGAGGCCATCCGAGTGTCGAGACAAGAACGAGAGAAGGGAGCAAGGGACACGATCATGACCAAAGGGTTAAGCGCGCCCACTGTTTTAGTGTTGTTCTGGATCCACATCCGAAGAGCAAGGAGAACTCACGCTCACCCTCGCGAACAATCTAGCGAGGGACCCTGCACTTATTTCATGCGCCTTCGTTACCACAAAACAGAAACACCTTTGCTATCACATTTCGGTGTCATCCGTCGGATGTGCCGAACGATGTGACTGCAATCGGGTGGCGAAGCCCAAAAGCTCGGCTATACATCACAATGGACAGCCTCTTACCGCCACAAAGGAGATCAGTGCGTTTCAGCAGTCTCTTTCCGAATGTATGAGGGCGCTTAGCATCACATGTGCCTTGCACACCCGAGCTCCTCCTTGTTCACTCTTTTGCTTTCCGCGATCAGGGATGGGATCGGATCAATCAGCGCCTTTCGTTCGGCTGAGATAAGGCTCTGAGTATGCCGAACAGGCGGCCGTAGTGTAGTAACCGAACATTCAACATCGTCGCTAACGAAATGTGCTGTACCGTGCATGTGATCGCGATCTCTAGATATCCCTTCCACGTTCATTCGTGTCGCAGCACCGTCTTCCTCGTTACAGGCTTGAACACGCACCATTTGTCATGAGCAGCAAGAGCTGTACACCTTGTTCAAGACATGTGCTTGAAACAATGATACATTGCGGCGCTCGGATCGCGAAACCGAAGTACATACAGTACAGTACAGTAACTTATTGCGAGGAATGCGGCGCATCCAGGTATCGGCTCCGCTCTCACAAAGGCACAGCAACAATCAATCAGCAGCGAGAAGATCGTGTATGCAGAGGGCAATGTATTCGAGACGTCATGCTGATCCAAAGCATGCGTTAAGTCCATGGATTTCGATATGCTAGCGCGCACTCAAATCCAGAGGATTCGCAATCCAATGGCCGACTTCAATAGTAAGAATAAGGCCACATGCATAAATAGCGATTGTGTCCTCTGAGGCTTTGAAAGCTGAGCCAGTGACAGCCTTTCGGAAGACATCAATTCAGCCACTAGTGTAGCATTGATCGCCTGAACGAACAGCACGCTGTCGTTCGGCGTAAGGCCCGAGAACCCGCTAGCATTGCGTGGCTCGCAGTCCAGCGCCACCAGCTTGGGTCGAGCAAGCTTTTGGGCATCACTCACGCTCAAACCCTAATCTCTCGCTGCCAATTGTTCTGCTAGCTCCGTCGCATCGTTCACACAGTTGGCCTAGAACCGTTGTGTCAACTTGTGTATGTGCTTGGCCACAGGGAGGTCCACGCTTCGCGCAGCATTTCAGAAGCTCGCTGGTAGCCTCAACAGAACCCAACGGCAGAGTTCAGGGCTTAAGCAGGAGATCGAGGGAGCAAAGGTGAGTGGAGACGACCGAGACTTCTTTTCTGGAAGCCTTTGAAATGTACCCTTACACCATCACATCATTTGTTGGCGGTCGGGACAGGTTACGACAAGGCGAGCGCTCATCGTGCGGATCATCGGCTCGATCCGAATGCTGATATCGGGAGACGAAACGCGAAATGTCTTGCTCTGCAGCTTCACGCCGGAACCCTTTCATCCGTCACTGCCGTTGACCGGCACAAAGAAACGGACAAGACGGCTCACCTTTTTTTCGTGGCCCTTCACACATTTTTCAACACACACTCTGACTCGAGCTTTCGTGTCAATGTTCATGTTGCGATGGGGCGAGCACTCTGTTGAAAGAGCTAGGTTTTGAATCATACATGGTGATGAGAAGAGCAAATTTAGGCCGCGTCAATTCGTTTAGTTCTCGCAGAGCTTCTGGTAAGCCTCGGCGGTGAGAAGTGTCTCGAAGTCGGCGGGGTTGGTGAGCTTGATCTGACACAACCAGCCTTGAGGGAGTCCAGATTTAGGAAGATCCATGACATGTCAGTACGTGCTGCAATGGCAAGGTGCTTAGGACGTGCAGAACCAGGATAGGTGCACTTACCGTCGCTCTCGGGCTGCTTGTTAAGCAGGCTCGGCTCGTCGTTGAGTTTCTCGTTAACAGCCTCGATCTGACCGGAGACGGGTGCATAGATATCAGAAGCGGCCTTGACCTGTGTCGTTGTGAGCGGTATTGAAAAGTCCAAGCTCAAAGTCAGTGCTCCTGCTTCCTTTCAACAGCTCTTCGGTGCTGTGCCACCACAGTGCAAAAATCTCATTCCAACTTACAGACTCAACGGCTCCGATATCATCTAGATCGTGTCGATGGCGCATTTTGTGTTTGGATGAGCAGCCAAGAGTCAAGAGGCGTCAGCTTATCGAGTCAAGCATGTGTGATTTGTTCTCTCTCTGAATACTCACCTCCCTTCTTGACCTGAGCACCAGCCTCGGGGAGCTCGATGAAAACAACGTCGCCTAATGACTTCTGTGCGTAGTCAGTGATACCAACAGTGCCGATGTTGGTAGCGTCGTCGAACGAAACCCATTCGTGCTCCTCGGTGAATCGTTTTTGGACGCCGTGGATGCGAACGCTGGAAGCAAAGCCAGCACGCATGAGAGGTGCCGCGAAGGGCTTGGGTGCCGCAGCACGGACAGCGGATCTGCCAAGCAGCGAGACGGTTGGTCGAATGGCGGCAAGCATTGTAGAGACCGAGGTTCCGTTCCTGTGGAAGAGATGGATGGTGGTGGAGATGCTAGAGGCAAAGCATGCAGATGATATCGAGGGGACGTGCGTTTCGTGTTCAAAATCAGGTACAGACAAGCAACAACAGCTGCTCCCCGCCTTCTTCGCGCCAATCAATGATGCTCTTTTTACCTTATGCGGTCCCGAGCAAGCAAAAATCTAGCCTTTGAGCCTCTTATGGTAAAAAGCACCTTTTTTTTTCCTTCTTTCGCCCACCTTTCATACCCTGGCGTTGTGCGAGATGGACTTCCGACTCCCGGGATAATTACAACTTTTTTGAAACTGCAACTGCAGAAGCTTTCAGATGTCAGCCACAACTCTTCTCTGGACAAGCTACGGCAATCACCAAGCATTCCTTTCTCGCGCATACAGCTCACGACCGCAGACCACGATAACAGCAGCAGCCGACGTATCCCTGTCAAGAGGCGCAACGTCACTCTGAGACGACTCCGAAAGAATCCGAACTCGCACCACTCCAGCCCATCATGGGCGCATCTTCCAACACCGCTGAGCTTCTGCTCCGTGTCTGTGCCGACATCGCAGCACAGCTCGTAGACGCTCACGACCGCTCAGCGTCGGTCTCTCTGAATCAGATCCGTACTCAGACCTGCAAGCGATACGGCTACAATGGCGTGCCTCGTCTTACGGACATCATCGCCGCGATCCCAGAAGCATACCGCAAGGTGCTTGTACCGGCTCTCAAGGCCAAACCAGTTCGAAGTGCATCTGGTATTGCTGTTGTAGCCGTCATGTGTAAACCTCATCGATGCCCGCATATCGCCCTGACCGGCAACATCTGCGTCTACTGTCCAGGCGGTCCCGATTCCGACTTCGAGTACAGCACCCAATCATATACCGGATACGAGCCCACATCAATGCGAGCCATTCGAGCTCGATACGACCCTTATGAGCAATCCAAAAACCGAGTCCAACAGCTTCGAGAGCTCGGCCACAGTGTCGACAAGGTCGAATACATCATCATGGGTGGAACCTTCATGTCGCTCTCCGAGACCTACCGCAACCAATTCATCGCTCAACTTCACAACGCACTTAGCGGTTTCAACGGTCAAGACGTGGACGAGGCTGTCAAGTACTCTGAACGGGCACTCACCAAGTGCATCGGTATCACCATCGAGACTCGTCCAGATTACTGCTTGCGACCTCACCTCTCCCAAATGCTTCGATACGGTTGCACGCGACTCGAAATTGGTGTTCAGTCCGTCTACGAAGATGTTGCCAGGGATACCAATCGAGGCCACACCGTCAAGGCTGTATGCGAGACCTTCCAGCTCGCCAAAGACGCCGGCTACAAGATTGTTGCACACATGATGCCAGACCTACCTAACGTCGGTGTCGAGCGTGACATGGAGCAATTCAAGGAGTACTTTGAGAACCCAGCTTTCCGTACTGACGGTCTCAAGCTCTATCCCACCCTTGTCATTCGTGGCACTGGTCTCTACGAACTGTGGAGAACCGGTCGATACAAGAACTATACACCTTCCTTCTTGGTCGATCTTGTGGCCCGAATTTTGGCGCTCGTGCCGCCCTGGACACGAGTCTACCGAGTGCAGCGTGACATTCCCATGCCTCTCGTCTCGTCCGGTGTCGAGAATGGTAATCTTCGAGAACTTGCTTTAGAGCGTATGCGAGACTTTGGTGTCACATGTCGTGATGTGCGCTACCGTGAAGTCGGTTTGCACGAGATTCACGCCAAGGTTCGTCCTGATGAAGTCGAATTCATCCGTCGAGACTACACAGCTAACGGAGGGTGGGAGTCTTTCCTTGCCTACGAAGATCCCGAGAAGGACATTCTCATCGCGCTGTTGCGATTGCGCAAGTGCTCTGCCGCAGGTACCTACCGTCCTGAACTGACAAAGGACGGACAGTGCTCGATTGTGCGAGAGCTACACACATACGGCAGCGCGGTACCAATCCATTCCAGAGATCCCACCAAGTTCCAGCACCAGGGTTTTGGAACCTTGCTCATGGAACAAGCAGAACGTATTGCAAGGGACGAACATGGATCCAAGAAGCTCGCTGTCATTTCGGGTGTCGGTACGAGAGACTACTACAGGAGATTAGGCTACGAGCTCGAAGGCCCGTACATGGTCAAGATGCTTGTCGATGAGGACGAGCAGGATGATGCTGCAACAGACGCTGATGAGGTCGATGCAGGCTTCTACTTTTAATTGTTCCTCCAGCGTCCACTCATCATTTTCGACTTCTGTCGTGCCAACGCTCAGCTTGCAGAGTGAGCTTAGTCTCGCGAGACTTCCGACAGACGTCCAGCATTCACTCATCCTTTCCCTTGTATTTGTACAGTACGCACCCTCAGCATTGCATTTTCCATCTTTCTCGCGTGACCATCATGTCTTCCTCTCAATCGCGGTGATGCTCTTCTTTCAATCCTCTCTTGTCATGGACTTTGCAGTTTGGGCTGTTGCCCTGGACAAATATTGCAAATGCAGCTTGTGTTACAGACATCAGTCATCATCTACGGCTATGCCACCAAATGGCTGCCTCCATCGCACGCCTTGCCTGTCACCGTTGTCTCTGTCCATGTTGTCCGATCCCGCCGCCGTGACGACGTTGTCATCATCTTCGTGATTCCAGTCTACAATCACTGCCTCCAACCTGCTCAATCCTCTCCTTGCACCTTTGCGGACGAGCTTATACACGACATGAAGAGCACGAATGACGCCAATGAGTACCAGTAAGACGATGAGGATGGAAGCAATGTTGACACCGTCTCTGTTACCGTTGTTCCTGCCTCCGCGGCCGCCCGAGGTCATGCGGGCGAAGGATCGACCCAGACCAAAATTGTGCAAGTTGATTGGGCCCAGCATGGAGGCTCCGACGAGGAGGTTGACGAAAGAGAGAATACCGACGAGTGAGAATCCAACCGAGACTGGTGGCATGAGTCCAGGAGAGATCAAAGAGAAGTAGAGGGATTGTCAGTCTCTCAACACATGATCAGTAGTCTACTCGAAGGGAGACGAGAGTACTTACATTGGACGAGGAGCTTGCCCAGCAAGCCTTGTGGCTCGATGTGTGCGTTTCTGTTTCGCCGTGCTGATTTGGCTTGGCGTTGCTGCTGTTGGCGACGCTTGATAGCATTGACATCACTGGCGTCAGCTGCTGCTCGTGCATCGTACCGCTCCCTGGACTTGTCTTTCGCAGAGCTCTCGTCTGGCACAATTGTGCCGGTGCCGCTTGGTGTGCTTCCTTCCGATCCTGCTAGTGGATGAGCTGAAGCTTTCTTCTCCCATAGTCCGCCGTCTCCATACATCCATTCATTCTTCATTGCAGACCAAAAGCTTTGCTGATCCTCAGCATCGACTGGCTCAATCTGCTGTGCTACGGGCGGGTCCTGAAGGCCCACTACTTCTCGCACAGCATCAACAGCCTCTCCGGAGGCAAAAGATCGCACAGCTTGCTTGATGAGCCTGACGTAAGCGGCTGGCTCATACACGAGGGTGCTATAGCTCCAGAAGCCGGTGGTTGAATAGTCTGCGTCGAGGTAAGACCAAGCATCAGCCTGCAGTGGCTCAAATTCAGGGTCTGTATCCAGCGTTGAGCCACGCCATGGCCACCAGCTCCTTGATCTTGATCTGTGGGAGGCCGTCCGAGTTTTCGGCGAGGCAGGAGTATCGTACAAGTCCATGCAGAAGGTGGCAATCACTCCCACGGTCCAGATGAGCAGGAGGAAGAGAAAAAGACTGACGATGAATAGAAGACTGGGAGAGGTAGCGAGACCGACGAACTTGGACTTGCGGAATCGATAGGGGGCACCACATTGGTCACATGCGACAGCAGAAGAGGATCGAGCCGAGGCAGCTCTCCACTGGTCGAGACAGGTGGCATGAACGTACTTCATTGTACCTTTGCATCTACAGGGAGAGAGTAGACGTCCAAGGGATTCGCCGCCATAAGCGTCACTGGAGGAAGATTCCAAACAGATGCGACAGATTGCTTGGTTTGACTGATCCTCGGCATCGTCAAGGTAGGAAGGGCGAAAGGCAGATGCATCTGTTCGTTCGTCATGATGGTGAGCCGAAGAGGCAGCGCTGGAAGGCGACTCATTCGGTGTATCTGGTTCGGAGTCGCTATCAGAGTGATAACCTTTATCCCTTTTGCGATCATCATCGTGTTCAGGTTTGACCTCGTCGTGCGATTCGTCGGAACTCTGGTGCGGATAAGAATCGAAAGGTTGATCGAAATGACGTTGCACCTCGGCGTCCGAGCCGATGCTGCTCCAAGACAGGCGCGACATGACTGTAGTCTAAAGGCTGCAAGCGTCACCTTTCATCCTGGCGAAGTTCGTAGGAGGCTGCAAAGATGGTGTCGAGCCTTTTGACTGTCGTTGATGGACAGATTGTCGGATGAATGCTGAGTCTGTCCGCAAGTGAATCGACGTGGAGGCTGCTTTAAGGTTACGCTCAGCGAAACAAAGCTTTCTGCAGGGTCTCAACTCGCGCGCAGACGCTCGGCTCAACCGAGACTACAATCACATCAGTGGAAGTGCCGACGTGCTGCCTGATTCGTGATGTCCGCTGAAAATCGGTCACGACTCCACATCTGATGCAGCCAAATCTCCGCAAACTCACAAACCAAGACTGCGACTCTGCCTCGACATCATCAACGACTGGCTGCTGACCAACACCATCACACTAAAGAACATCTTTATCTCAAGACGCTTCTTCCCTCTCAGTGCGTCTCAGAGCAATCAAGCCTGGCCCGTCACTTGGCATGGCGTCTACCATCGAGCTTTTCTAGGCCAGGCCTTAAAGCCGTGTAAGGTATCGCTGGATCGTTGCTCTACCGTGTACCAACCCTATCAAATCTAAACGTCATGGTCTACCTTAACTCGATAGCGAGCCTGCTAGGCCTTGCTCTGCTGTGCTTGCATGCCGTGCGATGCGCCTCATTCTCATACTATGTCAACCAAAGGAATTCGCAGCATCCCATGCAGATACCCGATTCACCTCCGACCGAGAGTCGCAAAGGGAACGACACCCTCTCATTCAATCTTATCGATCTTCTCTCGCAGTCACCGGAGCACACCATCTTCGTCCGCTTACTCCAGCGTACTCGCCTCGTTCCAACCCTCAATCGACTACAGGAATTCGATGACGGTTCAGGTCTCACAATATTGGCGCCCACCAACGATGCCTTCCTACGCAAGAAGGAAGAGCAGATATCTCAGCGCCAGCAAGCGATCGGCGTTTCTTCAAATGCACCAACACTGTGGGAGGATCTCGTTGGTGATACCGAGGCAGGCGCCGAAGAGACCTCCTCATCCGCCGGTTCCCCGTGCATTTGGCACAATGGCATCTGCCTAGCCGCTAGCAACGTCAATGCTGTTGCACGTCAACATCTGCTCTACCACGTCTTCAACCATACACTCCCCTTCTCTCTCAGCGACGATACGGGCCCACATTCTCCCAAAGGTCCTCTGCCTGAACCGGGCAAGCCACAGATGCACACAACGCTGCATTTCCCATCTCGTCGCATGCTTACAGAGCCCACCCATCCCGGTCGCGTCCCCGTCCCTGATGAAGAGGACCACGGTGGCTTGTTGGGTCATCATGGTCAGCGCATGCGCGTTGCGCTTGTTGAGGAGAGGGACAAGGTCAAGTCCGACCTTCCCTTCCTCGATTCCTTCAAGTCTAGGCGAAAAGTTCTGTACTTTGGAACCGACGAAAGAGGTCAAGGCGGTGCAAAGTCGCTTGCCGAAGATTGGCGTTCCAGGATCGGCGTCATCCATATCATCGACTCGGTGCTCGATCTTCCGCCATCCTTGGAGCATGTCATCCGCACACATCCGCGTCTTGAAAGCCTCAAGCGTCTTATCAGCAACGAAACTCTTCACAGTCTCAACACCGTTCCACATTTGACTCTCTTCCTTCCCGCCTCGGAAGCTTTCGAGAAGCTCAGCCTGCTTGAGTCGACCTACCTTTTCGGCAGCTTCCCTCAGGCCACACTTGATCGTCTTAAGCTTCTTGGATGGCATATGTCTGGCAGCGGCCTCGGTGATCGCTCTCCAGCCTATTCAGCTTCTCTCAGAGCTGCTGGAAGGCCCACCCTGTCCACAGCGCTTGGCGGCTCCATTTCTGTCGAGGCCGACGACAAGGACAGAAGCATCAAGGTCATGGACGCCGAAGTGGTTCAGGAAGACATCCTTGTTGAGAACGGTGTAGTTCACCTTCTCAGTGACCTAATCCTACCCTTTGGTGACTTGGACATGAGCATTGAAGCCACACTCTTGACCCTCAACGCCACACGCTTTGTCGATCTGATTTACGAGGCCGGTCTAGAGCACTACATCAACAAGCCGGCTCATGTGCAGAGGAAAGCCGGAAATGCCTTCACCTTCCTTGCTCCGCGCGACGACGTAATCGACGCTTGGTTCCGCAGCCATCCGCTTCCACAACCCTCTTCCTTAGACGGCAGGCTTTCTCGCGATTACCGCAAGGATCCCAGTGTGGAGGAAGTGGTCCGCTATCACATCTTACCTGGTCAAATCCGTCCTGGAGATCTCACCAATGGAATGTTGCTTAATACCGAGCTGCATGACTGGAAGCTCAGGGAGGGAAGGCAGAAGATGCCGGTTCAAGTGGACGACTCGAGCGCATCTGACCGGAAGGGGAATGGTGACGTAGCCTTCGGTGATGCAAACGTGCTGAGGGAACCTGTCGATGTCAAGGATACTGCCATCATCTACGTCGTTTCTCAGCTGCTGCAGCCACCCACTGATCCTATTCAGACAGCAGTCTCGCGCCTCTCGCTCTCAACCTTTGTTGCCACCGTCTTCAGTGCCGACCTCAAGAGAGCTGTCGAGCGCGCGCCTGGCGTCAGCTATCTCGTGCCGACGAACGATGCCTTCACAGGCCTTGGTCTGGCGATGAACTACTTGCTGCTTCCAGAGTCGCAGCACCTTCTTCAAGCGTTGGTCGAATACCACGCCATCGACAGGATCGCATATAAAGCCGATTTTACCGAGCAAGAGGCTGAGTACCCCACATTGCTTCCCACGCTGGGTGCCAAGCTTGCCATCAAAAAGCAGAAGAGCGGAGCCATTGTGGTGCATAAGCCCGGTGATAATAATGGCACGATCTCCTACATTGTAAAAGGCGACATCCTCACCAACACGGGTGTCATCCACGAAGTTGATCGCGTTCAAATCCCCTTCGATCTCACAATACGCGACCTGCTGAAAGGAGCGAAGGCAGACACTATGGAGGATCTCATGGTTCAGGCAGGATACGAGCACATTCTGAACAGTACGATTACTCAAAATCAGACCATCGATTCTAGCCCTGGTTTTATGGTTCTCGTTCCAACTGACAGCGCCTTCACAAAGGTGAATTTGTCAGCTATCCTCGAAGACCGCGACCTGCTTGTCAGGCTTGTGCAGCAGCATCTCATTCCGCTCAGCGATGAAAAGGCTGTGGATTCTTTGCAACCAGACGGACGAGGCGATGGCATTGGAATGAAGGATGAGAGCACGTTTGCTACCCTTCTCGATCGATCACAGGGCGGACCAAGCCCCTATGGACAGATCGGCTTTCGCAGAACGAGTTCGGGCAGCGCAAGTCGATATAGGCGCAGCCGTGACTACGACACAGTTCTTGAAGATCCAGACGATGCCGGCCTTGGATGGATTGTTGGTATCAAGAACACGCGTGGCTCCGCAGCAAGTCGACACTCGGCCAACGTAACTGCATTCGGCCGCGAGGCTCGAGGGGTAAGGGGTGATGTACATCTCGCGCGACCACCAATCGGCGGTGTCTTCCAGATCGACTCTGTCCTTGTTCCATACGAACCAAATTGGTTCTACAGATGTAAGTGCTTCCTCCTTATACTTCGTGCTGCGAAGTGTGCATGCTACTGACGATCTTCGATTTCGGCTTTTTCTGACAAATAGGGGGTTGGATCGCATTGACATGCATTCTGGTCGCTGCTGCTCTGGCTACGGCTGGCTTCTTCGCCTTGCGATGGTGGAGAGGCGGTAAGCGCATACAGCTTCCCGAAGCCCTGGAAGGTAAGTAGAAGCGTACTACAGTTCCCAATGAAGTCTGTGCCCCTCAGCTTACACCTGTTGCTCGACCCCTTCTTTACTTTTGATTTGACAGGGGAGGAAGAATGACGACCAGCAGGTCTCAATTCGGCCCTTATGACCGAATAGTATCACAAGCAAGTTTTATTTGATCTCGTAATTAGCATTGCAAAGAACCCTGGCCATTGTTTCCGATTTGAAGCTCAACCACGGCCTACGTGGCTGGGCATGTTCGTTGCCTGAATTACAACGTTGGCAACTGTGCAGGGGGAAAGCGCGAGAGGATGTTAGCTGCTAATCACACATGACAAATATCTCGATCTTCGAGGGACTCACTGTTGACTCCAAGAGGCATCTCCGCGATGTGCACAATCTCTTTGCCGACCCTGTGTTCAGATCGAGAATGATTTCAAGAGTTCAGTCATCTGTCATCTCCGCACGGTCTTGACTAGCAAAATACTTACCATTCGCGGTCCATCGTTGGCTCGTGGCGCAGAGAACCGTCAGCTTGAGGCACACCTGGACCAGACTTCATCTTCGCGGTCATTTCTGATGCTGCGTTACCGACGTCAATCTGCGTCACGGCAATGTTGAATTTTCTTCCATCGAGCGAAAGCGACTTTGTCAAACCGTTCATAGCGGTTTTGGTTGCTGTGTAAGGGGAAGAGAATGGGCGAGGTGCATGGGCGCTGATGCTTCCGTTGATGATGATACGTCCTCCTTGTGGCTGTTGTTTCTCCATGTAGCGGAAAGCCTCGCGAGCGCAGAGGTAAGGAGCAGTGAGGTTGACATCGACTGTTGCCTGCCAGTCCGAAAGCTTCTGTTCAGCTAGGGGCACATTCGGAGGTGAAATTCCGGCATTGCAGAACACAAGGTCGACCCTGCCAAACTTGTCGGCGGTCTCCTTGAAGACGCGCAAGACGACTTCCTCCTTGGTGATGTCGCCTACGACATGGAAGCCGGCGCCCTCACGACCGGCGGCCTCGTTGAGCATTGTAACGGTCTCCTGAAGTTCGCTCTCCCGACGGCCGGTGACAGTGACGTTCCAGCCAGCGCGGGCAAGCGCGATTGCGCTCGTACGTCCGAGCTGTGATGGTTCCACAAAGAGAGATGAGAGGTGCAATGTCAGCTCATCTTACATCAGAGCCGAAAAAGTGAGTTTGCCTGTGTATTGTGTGAACATACTCCAGAGGATCCACCAGTACTGTTTCGTCATCGATAGACGGGTGAGAGCAACGAAAGCAGAAAGATCGGTGGTCAGCTCGATGCTTGTCTCTTCTCTTCCTTCGCATACAGATTGCATTCGCACTCACACGATGGCGGTCTTGCCTGGCCGAGGGAAGGACTCGATCTGATCCATAGAAGACGACATGCTTGCGAGTAGTAGAGCTCGGGTGTGTCTGTGTGAGTGTAGCGTGGCGCTGTAAGGTGTGGTTCGATGTAGTTGGGAGGAGAGTAGTAACGTCAGGCCCTGCTATATTAACGTCGAGGTCGATGAAAGCGAACAGGAGTAAATGAAGCTTCCCAACCCCACATCATCCCGACAGCCGGCGGGGCTGGGCGGTGCGGAGCCGTCTGAGAGCTTCAAATCCTTCTGAGCTAGGAAGGCACAGAAACCTGATGCGAGTTCATGCGACCCCCGCGGGGTCCAACGCGTTTATTTTTGGTTTGTGGCATCCGGTCCGACCGGTCCGGTCCGGGTAACTGAAATCACAAAGAAAAGTCTTGCGAACGTCAATCATCGATCCAACAGTGACGAGCTTGATGTGACCTCAGTATTGAGTGGAGGCCTCAGCTCGGACAGTGTCTTGCTGAATTACGAGCGGTGCATGCCAACTACGGTTATCAGAGGCCCTCTCAGGCGGGCGAGAGCACGTGAGCGTCTGGGAATCGAGGCTCACAAGTCGCTTCTGCTTCTAGACTCGACAGATTGGCGCACTAGATTCGCCTTTGTGTTCGCTGGCCATTACTCGACAGCTCATTTGCAATGTCTGACTGCATTCGACGGTTATGAGCAAGACACAGGCGAATGCGATACGCGGGCATGATAAAAATACAGTACGACGAAGCAAGAGCATGCTCGGCACGAGGCCGCGCCATGGTCGTTTTGGACGGTGCAAGAATTGAAAGACAGCTGACCTTATGGAGAGTGGATGATGATGGAGGAGCTCGATCCGCTGGAAGGAAGATGCTGTATCTTCGTCAGGTCAGAATAGATGTCGTGTCCCTGCTGGACCGGGAGCTGCTTCGGCGTGGTGTCGGGTATATGTCGAAGATGGGCATCCCGTGCAAGTCGCACATCCTGCCCCGTGGGCATCGAAGGCATCGTCACGATTCGAGAAGGTTTCGATGGTGTCGTCGACCGCATAGGTATTTGCGACCTAAGCATTCCGACGGACGACTTGGTTCTCAGACGCGGCGATCCGACGGGACCCGAAGCGGAACGGAACCATGCCATGTTTGATTTCAATTTTCCCCCAGAGGCGCTTAATGTGGTTGCATCGACTGGCCCTCCTTCAGCATTCAAATGAGTATAGTGCTGCGTCAGAAACTCTGAAAGCTCTTGCCATCCCCCGCCAACCCTGACCATGACCATGCTGGAGGGAAGTATGCGACAGAAACACAGACGCGGCTCAGGTTCGCCGATCCAGTATTGGCCGCTGAGGTCGTTGAGTTCGTTCGAGCGGGGAGTGAGGGGACTGTCGAGATGCCTGGCAGACCGGATGGAAATCGACATGGGCAGCTGATTGACAATCCTTCCGACCGCTATGTCGAGTGGATTGCGGGGGTCACATCGATATCGATTGGACGTTTGTCTGGCTGGCGTGGAAAACATGGTCGAAGTCGAGATCTTCCGCGAGCGAGGCGCCAGATCCATGCTATGTGATGAGTCCGATGGGTTGGCTTGAAATTTAGCGCTGCCGCTAGCGCTTCTTGTGATAATGTTGTGTGCTTCGAAGAGCTGGACCTTGGCGACAGTGGAAGCACCCTCCCTCGAAGCATCGGTGCTCGTCGCCGCTTCATGTGTACTCTGAGTTTCTTGCGACTCTATGGTTGAATCTGTGACAACAGCGAGGCTTTCTGCAACTTGAAGCGATTTTGCCTCGACTGCAGCAGGCTGAGGTAGCGCGTCTTCCAGCTTTTCCTGTTCGTCGATCATCTTCTCCGGTATCTGTCTCTGGTCTATGAGAAGGTCTAGAAGTCTGCCCGCAGGTCGCACTTTTTCTGTATCGAAACTTCTGATGCGGAGAACGAGACGTGATGCTTCAAGCTTCACGGACTCGACTGCCAGCTTGAAGGTAGGCAGCGAAAAGGAAGCTGAACGCTTCTTTCCGGAGCGGTGCAGCGATTCTGCGTCCGACTGTATTGACGAGATCATGTCAGGTGATTGACGAGAAGCGAATTGCGAAGACATCACGGCTTTGCATTTCTGTTCGAAGGCATCGATGTCGTGTTTGAGGAGTGCAACCTCCTCCCAGCTGGCGCAGACCATGGTTTCCCATCGCAATCGTAGCTCTGTCAGGTCGTGTTGCGTCCTCTGCTCGCGCAGAAGTCGTAGAAGCTTGTCCAAGGCGTAGACGGTCTCGAGTGCTAGCTCGAGCAGATCGGTGTCGGGTCCAGAAAGGTGGCGCTTGGAAACGGCCTTTGCTACCGTGCGCAAGCGCTTCATGTCTTGTAGGTTGAAGTGCTGAATATCGTTTTCGAGTGCATGGCATCTGTTTTGACGTTTGCGAAGCTCGTTGTTCAGTTCATTGAGTACAGCGCTGGCGTGCTGTAGACAAGCAAGGTCGGTCGAGTACGTTGAGACATCCTTGAACGGATCCCAAGATGGCCAGCTCTGCAAGTTGCGAATATGTTGCTCAATGTCATCCTTCTTGCGAGATACGCGCGTCAGCTCAACGAAGTCCTCCGATGAAAGTTGGCCTTGATCCGTTGGCCGAAAGAAGCTGTGCGGAGTAGGGTCGGAGTCGATCGTATGCGTTTCCGTAACACCGCCGGAGCTGCCATTCGCATTGCTGAATCGAGAGGATCTGCGGGAGTCGTGGCCTTCACTGTCGCGACTTGCTATTGAGAAAGCATCATCGCTGGCCGACTGAGCTGATACATCTGTCGCAACGGCTCTGTTAGATGTCATCGTTTGACGATCGACCCGGATGTGAAGAAGCTGTTGGTTGTGGAGATGTGCTCGCCATCAAGATGTTGTGCCTATCTGCATCCCACTGTTGCCCACATATTGACGGAAAGAGCACTTTCTTTGCTCATATGGAGCTACGATGTGGCTTTGATGGTGGTGGATACCTGGAAATGAAAGAAGGACAGAATACAGTATGTGTGTTGAATGGAAAGGCTTCTCAAAATTACAAGCTCAGCTGCAGTTCGCCAAGCATCCAAAACTCGGGCATGCCAAAACGCTGTGTGCTTGCAGCTTCCCGATTTTGAGGGTTCAAGCGGCGAAGAGCCCGCGTGCTTCTCTCGAGAATCGGAAAGTGTTGGTCTCACTCCCGACAAATACGCGTCACGCGGCTGACAGGCGAGAATTCGGATAACGGCGCGCGATAAGAAAAGCCTTTCAGATTATCGTATAGCTTACCAGTTGGGTGCAGCGCTTTCTGTGCTTCCACTCAGAGATGTGGCGGTTGCATTCAACGATCTGTCTGAATGAGTAGCCTGAGTTCAGCAGGGTCAGACAGCTGCCCCGCGCCGACCAGGTCAATCGGCAAATAATGAAGAGAATTGCGGTCCCTTGCAACGAGGCCTCGCACCGGCATCTCCTGTCCAAACAGCTTAAGAGTGTTCCCTTAGTCCGGGCTGCTGGACGCTGAGTCACAAGATCGAGCACGGACGCGGATGTGTGTCTCCTCACCTCTTAGACTACTGACTGCCGGAACCACTTCAAGAGTTACCTTCGAAAGCAAAGAAGAACAGCCGACAAAATTCCTGCTCGCAGTGGTTGTATGCGTGACGACGCCGAAAATTGTGCCTGGCTTTTGACCGTTCTCGGTCGAAGCTTTGAAACACATCAAAGACAAGACTGTCCCTCGACTCTTACACCATCTTGTCTCTCTGCCTCCTTCGTATCTTGTGCAAAGCCGTACTCGTATGATTGGCTCTTTCCGAAGATGAGAGGCAATCGCGAACGCGCGCAGCGGAACCTGTACATCCTCAATCTGCCTCTTGACGCTACCACTGACCAATTTCAAGCTCTCTTCGCCCAGTATGGGACGGTGGAGCATGCAGTCATACTGGCAACGCTCGATCACTTAGCCCGACGTCGAGGTTTCATCCTCATGTCCGACGCTGCTCAAGCCAGGGCCGCCATCGAAAATCTCAACGGTCACATCTGGCACAACTACCGAATCGAGGTATCCTTTGCTATTGTGCAGAGAAGCGGTACACCGTTCTCACAGGATACTACTTCGGAATCTTCTCGCCAAGGGAAGGCTTCGCAGCCCAGGCTTAGCAGCGAGCACGGCCAGGTAAGTAGCTTGAAGCCAGCTAGCTGCCTATATCCCTTATCGCTTGTTGACTCTAGTATCGCGCTCGGTTGTGCTTCCGTGACCTGCACATTCAGCTGCCTTCCCACACAGTCTCGCAGACCGGCATCTCGACCCTGCATGATACGGACATGTCTCAACGCCTAGGCGAACATCAGAGAGAGGATGCGACCCTTTTACTCTCTAACCTCGACTCCAGCGTAGTCACGTCGTCCACGATGGTGAGGGCTCTGACGGAGCCTTTTGGCCAAATTGTCGATCTTTACCATCGCGAGCCGCAACAGGATCTGGACGATTCAAGCCGTGCAATTGCTGTCTACTGCTGTCCGTCGAGCGCTGCAGTGGCTAGACTTGCTTTGCACGGTCTAATCATCGGCAAAAGTCGAGTGCAAGCAGCTGTCGGTGTCGCACCTTCGCCGATTGACGACTACGCCCGTGCACTTCATCCTAACCAGGTGTCCGCTTCGTTCGAACAAATGCATGCTCATGCATGCACTCCAGTCTTTGATGTGGCACGATTCCGGTTCGAGTTTCCGGCAGCGCGTACGCTCTCACGACAGAGAGACGTCGCTGAGGTCGACAATGGGTTCGCTCGAGGGGAGCAACTGCATCTCCAACAGCTTCGTGATCACGACATTGCTGTCGCCTCCGGGCACTCGGACCCCTGGAGCATTGCTCGACCTTTCGTTGAAGAGGACAACAAGGCGGAACCAGATAGCACCAATCTCATGGTCAAGGAAAGGGTAAGTATGGGAAACCCACCCAATCTACTTTCGATGCGTAGGCTGCCTGTTAGCATGCCTGGTCTGATCTGACTCGATCTCTCCTGCTGATACTACCTTCACCGTCGGCCAGTCACCTACCACGAAGCGTGAACCCCCTCGACCTATTGGCGATGAGCGGCAGAAGGCGACTACCAAGAAATGATGCCGACTCGGCCAGGCCCGCTGCACTGCATCAAGTCAACATAGCTCCAGCTCGCGCAGCTCGCGCAGCTCTGCCTCTGTTTAGTGTGAGTTAGGCTGGGTTAACTTATGGCGTAACTTACCCGGTCTGACTCAACTAACTTATCGCGAATCGAAGCAGCACATCCATGGCGACTTTTCAATCACCAATGTGTTCAGTGCCGAATTCTTGGCTGAAGCCGGTAATCTGCTGAAATTTGTGATTTTTATCGCTGAAGGAACAATTTGAGATCATTTTTCTCACAATGCTGATTTAACGAAGCAAGAACTTTATTTGACCTCATTTTCGAAAACAAGATCACCCTGAAATTGTGACAAAAACACAAAAAAAGGTAGGATTTCACTAAAAACAGATGAAAAGGTCATAATTGTCGGCGTGACTTTTCGCAGACTCGCCTCTCCAGACATAATTTGGGACTGAGAGTTTATTGACGTCTTTTTTTACAGGTTTCAGTCAACAAAATATCTTGCACGACAATCGGCAAGACTTGTGTGAATCAGCAATATGTTATTTTTGTCTTGTCCTGGTTGTTCAATTGCGTCGGATAAGACATATTCGGTCACAAACTGATTTTCAGGCCCAGATTAAGGGCTTCCGTCTGCGTTTACAAACACTGGAGCAAAGACTGCGGGCTGAGTAGGGTGTTGTAATGTCAAAATCACATCGCAACTGCTGTATCGGTACACTTCTGCCAAGGTTGGATCTTCAACATAGAGTAGTCAACGCTCGAAAAACTTGTACCAGAACTAAAACATTGTCTGATGTAGCGAGACATTCTACCAACTATCATGCCTAGACATTCTACCAACTATCATGCCTAGACATTCTACCAACTATCATGCCTAGATTCGCATGACGATGAAGTAACTTTATGAGTTAACTTTCGACTGTTAATCAATCGACATACACTACACTTGGTCTGACTTTCACAGGCCCATTGGGGCGGAGACAGGGGTGCGAAAGTCGCAGAATCAAGAAATTTCAACAGAGCCGCGCTCAGAGTCTCATTGATTGTGAGAGGTTGCTGGCAAATTCTATCTCGGCGGGCAGGCACGGCTTAGCGACACAGGGCATCCTGACATGCGCCGCAATGCTCTCGACCATAATGCATTGACACGATACCGAGCGAGATTCTCGAGATTGAATCTGCCTCGAGACTTGATGCAGCTTGTTGAGGTTGGGGTCCACAAGCCATAAAGAAGTTTGGTGTAGGCTCTGTTTCTCGCGATGATCAAGCTTTCAGTTCTTTGACTTGATCAACGTAGAGCTTGGGTGCTTTCGGCTGCGTTGCGGTACCCCTCAGCCAGAAGTTCGGGCAATGGGTAGCAAGAAGACATAGTTAGGAATTCTCTCACAAAGGTGAAGGCAAGTCGGAGCCTTGTACACACTGCCTCGAGCAGGTCAAGTGAGCGGACGTGCAAAGTGATGAACAGACACGCAAGGCCGTTTCGTTACTGACCGGGCAAGTGTATTATAATATTATAGATAGGATACAGGGTATATGCTGAGCTGGATGGGCACATCCTTCTTCAGGTCCTACTCTCCGCTATGTCTTCGGATGCTCTCGAACACCTCCACCACTACCTCCGAGTTGGTCATCAGGCCATGGCTCGCTCCGTCTACAACATGCAGCAGGCAGTCGCGCATCTCCCTAGACAAGCTGACCGAGCTCGAGAGTGGTATACGTTCGTCCTTGGATCCGTGCCATACCTCGCAGGCTGTCTGCAGATCCGCATAGCCAAATCCCCACGGCCGCTTGCCCAGCACCATCTGTAGATCATCCACCAATCCGCGAGCACTTTCGGCATGAGACGCCTTCAGTAGATCCAAAGCGTTCGTTCGCTCTGCTTGCATATTTTGCCATTCGCCTTCCATCGCAGTAAGCGGTGGTCTGCTACCATCTAAGGTGGCTCTTGTCGTTGTCTCTGTGTGTCCAGTGCTCCTGTCGTACAGGTGTGGGTTTTGTTCTTCCAAAGCACTGCTGGGCTGCTGCATCGGGCCCTTGGGCGGTAGTGTCGGTCCTCTCTCCGCTTCGTCGCTACCGTCTGCATGATGCAAAGCGGTCCTGTTTGCGCTTCTGGATCCTTCCTTGCTAAGTTTCCAATTCTGAATCTTCCACTCCGCTGCTTGCGCCGTTTTGATGATTCCGTCGGGCACGTATCTCAGCCATCGATAGCCGCTATCCTGCTGCATCCCAGTCCATGGTGCGAGCAGATGCAAAGGTCCTCGAATTCGATGAGGAAACAACAGTGCTAGAGCCACTGCGAACGGCGCGCCTGCACTATGAGCCAAGACCGAGAATTTCTCGAGTCCAAGAAGATCGGCTACCTGCTCGACGACGAAGCTCCAGCCAAGGATATTGCGATTTTCAGGCGGCACACTATCCGTCTGTCCAATACCCCACCTGTCAACGCAGATGAGTCGGAGGCCGAGCGATGACGCGATTCCGTCGTATAAACCAATGAGATGTCTCGAAGCTCCTAATCCGAGAAAGACCATGATAGGATGACCTTTCTCAAGCCCTACGTCGGCAAGAGACACTTGCAAAAGCGGCGATCCGGGTATCTTGACTTTCGTGCAGCGTGTAAGTCCCCTCGTCTGAGGTGACGTAAGGGCATGGTTCAATTCTGCTTCCCGGATGGGCGAATGAGTCGGGGAGAGACTAACAGGTGATGCAACTCTGCCAGCGGTCCTTTGTCGAGCAATGTTGTGTGATTTCGAGTCCAGCCCAACTGCGTCCATACCTCTGAGAGTCAGCTTCGATAGCCTGCTGCCGACGTGGTGAATTTGAGTACTCTCAAGAATGGCGCGAGTTTCCTGCTCGACGGAACCCTCTGAGCTTTCCGAGTCGGTATCCGGAGGCTCTTCGTTGGAAGGCAGGCCTTGGCTGATAGGATGGCTCGAATCTCGAGAAGAATGCTCGAAAGCTGACCACGATACCGACCGCTGCGGTCCTCTCTGTGAAGAAGGCACAGACAGCAAGTTGGATGAGTGTGCTCGTATGATCTCGTCGATCGATTTGACAGGTTCCAGCGTGATGGTGCGCGGACGAGCCCTTCCAAGAGCTATAGAGGAGGCAGCGTATGTGCTTGACACCGAGCGAGTGACGGGAGTCGATATGGCGTTGCTCGCTCCGATCGTATCTGGCGGCCGCAGGAAGCCATTCGCGATTTGCTTGTCATTGGATGCTTTCATGGTCCTGTCTCTGAGCTTCGACTGGCTTCCCGAGCGAGATTTACGCATTGCCACATCATCTGAGATCAAAGCTCCGCCTTCAAGCCTGGACGAGTCGTCGTGCGCAATCAGAGCAGCCTTCGGAACATAGGGCCCTGTCCTCTTGCGTTCCGGGTACAGGTCGTAGTAGCTTTGTGCAGATTGCATGGCTCCGTTCCCGCTTGCATTCTTGCCAAAGGATGTGTACTGAGCTCTGCTTTTCGAGCTGGAAGCTACCTGGTCAGACGAAGAGCTTCCTGCCTGCATGGAAGTCTGTGGTTCCATTTCTGAAGTGTCTACAGGCTTGCGGGTACGATCGACCGTAGCATTGAGGGTGTATTGCGTGCGAAGTCCCATGCCAGGGACGAGCACATCGTGATGCCGATCTGCAGTGCTGGACGTCCGAGGTGGAGATTGTGCTAGCTCCACCGCCATCAGAGGCTTGTCAGCATGTCTGGCCTATGAGCGCAAGAGATATGGTGTGGGAGATGATCGACAAGTTTCAGCTCGATTTTGTACAGTATACGTAGCTTCATCTGATACTGTGATAGCCGTGCCGCAGTCTCAAAGTGGAGGCTTTAACACACCAGGATCCTGTCGGCGGCGACGTATCGCCCCAAGCTTGAGACCGCGACACGCACACTTTTTTAGTCAAGTTACGATTGCCGGTGTCTCAACGTGTAATGAAGCTGCGCTGACAGGCTCAACGCTATATGTTTGCAATCCTGACATTCGCCTCCATTGACGGCAAGATGGCCGAGTGGTCTAAGGCGTAGCATTAAGGAAGATATCCTGAGCACTTCAGGAAGACCTGCTATCTTCGGGCGTGGGTTCGAATCCCACTCTTGTCATATTTTCTTTTTTGTGTTGAGTCCTCTTTTTTGGCTTCGGGGTTTCTTATTTAGCCGGACCTGGTTGTGTATGCAAAGAAGATACCTCGAGCGATGCTTGTTTCTCGATGATGTCGACGCGGCGACTTATGCGGCGCGAAAGACATCGAAGAAGGAAGGACCTAGTCCAACTCACAGCCACAAAGGCCAAACAAGGCAAAAACAAAAGGTCGAGTGAGATTCAAGTCAACCAAGCCACCAACTGAATGGTACCTGCAGATGTTTTCGATCGGAATCTCGGCAGCGTGTGAAGTGCAGGCAAAGGAGATGAGAAGGCGAAAATGGAAGGGTGGTTGCAGCATTGGCGTACATGAGCACACCTTTGTCCTCGACATTCCAAGAAGGTATGAGCCCAAGGAGAGAAAGGGCTGCCCGGCGTCGCTGTCCTGCCGTGTACACTTCGGCCAAGCGAACGAATTGCTCGCTTGGCATCCGATGTGCAGCCGAAAGGTGTCGCGTCGATCCTCTTTTATTTATTTTCAATTGTGTGACACAGACGCTGTGCATGGATATTTGAATTCAACTCGGAGTCAACTCAATTGAAACCATATGGAAAAGAATGCAGGCCAAGCCGACTGTTGAAGAGCGTGTCTAAGCTGCAGCGAGCGTGCCCTTACCGAGCCTGAAATACAAACTTTCGTCTTCCGCACCCCTTTCCTTACACTTCTCACCATGCCAACAGACAACTATGCAGGCAGTGTACCAGTCAAATCTGCATTGGTGTCGGAGTCTCGGCGCCACACGCTTGATCGACAATTAACGTGTATTGGCTGCTCTGTCGCCTTGTACTTTCACCTGTCCAACACTGAAACTCGTCTGTCTGAGCTTCGCTGGCTGTTTGCCTGTGACCGTCTTTCCGCCGCGATACAAACCTGCGACAGTCACACTCAGCTGCTACTTCACGCGTGTTCATGGTCACTGTACCGACCCTTTGTTCCTTTGAGATGGATCGTCGTTGTTCTCACTCTACGCTCGAGTTACCTACCGGTCTCCTCACCATCACCACCACCATCAACCCACCCTCTCCACTCTTCCTGTCCTTCCCTTTCCCCCCAGAAGAACCCTTCTCGACGTTGGCGCCCACCTCTTCTGTATAGAACACGTTCGTTTCTTGTTTCTCGGCTCTCAACACCTATACTTGCGACGCAGTATTCACCTGTATCCGCCCTTGCAGTCGACAATCTATATACAACGACCCTTCTACCACATACAACTTCGACCAAAGATGAAGGCGACGGCAGCAATTGTTCTTACCACCTTGGTCTCGACCTCCATGGCCGCGTCTCACGGTCCTGTCACACCCTATCGACGACACCACAACAAGGGCCCCGTCGAGCATGCTGAAGCACTCGCCAAGCGTGCCACCTACTCTGGTATGGCCACTTGGTACAATGTGGCCACAGGTAACGCCGGGTACGTGTTGCTCTATTGTTCCCGACGTGTCTTACAACGCTGCATTCTAGCGAATATTGAACTGACGTATTCTTCTCCCTATATTGTGATTTCATTTTCAACAGTGCTTGTGGTCAATTCCTGAGCCCCAACCAACACGTCGTTGCTTTGAATCAGCCCATGTACGGCGACCTTGGTCAGCAATCCTCCTGGTGTGGAAAGACCATTGTTATCTCTAATGGCCAAAAGACTGCCACTGCCACCGTCGAGGATGCTTGCCCTACTGGCGGAGGAAACTGCTACTACGGCTCCCTCGACATGAGTGTCGGTCTCTTCACCGAATTCACTGACCTTGGCACTGGTGTCTTCCCTATTACTTGGTGGCCTGCAGGTGAAGGAGGCGGAAACTCTGGCAACAACAACGGCGGCGGAAACAACAACAACAACAACAACAATAACAACAATAACAACAACAACAACAACAATAACAACAACAATGACAACAACGACGATGGCCAGGCCGCCGCCGCCGCTGCCAGGAAAAAGGCTCAGCAGGCAGCTGCCGAAGCCTCATCGTCCGCTGCTGCCGCTTCGTCCTCCGCCGCCGCTGCTGCTTCATCTTCCCGCGCCGCTGCTGCTTCTCGCGCCTCCGTCTACTCCGTCACCAAGGCTGCTGCCCGCGCAAGCGCCTCTGCTTCCAGGAAGGCCGCCAAGTCGAGAGCCAGCGTCCGTGCTAGCAAGTCGGCTGCCGCCGCTGCTTCCTCTGCCTCCGCCGCCGCCGCTGCTTCTGCTGCCGCTGCCACCCCTACTGGCAACCTCAACAACTTTGCCAACCTCTACGACGGTCTCTCCAAGATCATCTTGGAACAAGCCGACTCGTGAACGCGTTGTTCTCACACATAAACTTCGGCCTCCATCAACCACGATGTCGGGTGCCTATGGACTCTACGTTTACACTCATCCTCTGCGGGTCAGCCTCTCATTCGCTCTTTTTCACACATTCGTTTCAGGAATCATTTGGCTTTTTGTGCTCTGGAAGGAAGGGATCCAAGGGTCATTTATCTGACATCATAAGACAGGCGTCCAGTTGCAGCGCTGAGGACCGGTCCTCAACGCCATCATTAGTCAACTGTACACCCTTCTTCCGTACTATTCTGTTCGCCTTCTTGCTTCTTTGTTGCTTCATTTTGACGTTCCCACGACTCACTGGTTCGGTCGTCTGCGGGACTGTCGCATCATTTCTTCTCTTTCGTTGCTTGTTGTTTTCATGCCTGCTTTCATACACTGTCTTTCATCGAATGCGCAATGCCCTTTCGTACATCTTCAATTGATTGATCGCTCAGAGCGAACCTTTGCTGTCTGCGTGGGCGAAACTAAGATTTCAAGAATGCGAGTGCGGATGCGGATACGGATGACAATGCTTGATCTAAAAGTGAGCCAGATTGCTGGGTGATTCGATCTCAGAGAATGCCACAGGAGGTCAAGATGTCCCAGGCGCTGCCCGACATTTCGAGCTTGACAGGACCCCCTCGTCGCCGGACCTTGATTGAGTGTCTGAATACGCCGTTGGTAGGGTTGCCTGCATCTTCGGCGATTGCCTCGGCCTTGTTCATATACCATCTCAAATATTGGCCTTCAACCTCCCATCTACCTGCCGAAACTTGGACGTCGATAGACAGAAGCTGTTCGAGGGCGGCCGCACGGGCCGCTGCAGATCTGGTCGAGGCTGCTCTGGAAAGCTCGGTCGAATCGGCAAGAATGGTGGACGATGAAGAGGAAGTAGATTCGGCGATGCTGGATGACTCGGCGCTCTGGATGCTCGCCGAAGAGGAGGCCAAGGAGTCGGCAGAGCGAATCTTCCTCTCCTGTTGACGAGCCCAACGTGTCGATGAAGGTCCATTCTTCTTTCGCCGATCGCCTGGATCGCCACTGGCAGCTGCAGCTACATCATCGGCGCCGTAATGCAGGAATGGCAGGTAAATCTCGGTCGGCAGCCCAGCGGTAGCGTGATTCAATTCGGTGCCGGTAATGTCAACAGCATAGGTGAACTCGGATGACTTGATATCGAAGTCGATGCTGGCAGGAGTTCCAACCGTGGCTACAGGGAAAGGTCGGCAGAAGGCAGCAGCAGCGCGTGAGCCATTCAGAAGGTTTGGTGCGTTGTAATCTCCGTCCCCTGGTACAAGCTCCGGCAAGTTAATGCTCGACCTGGAGTTGGAGCTCGAGGAGAGGCCACTGAGATTGCTCTGAGGCTTGGACCGAGTGCTGGACGAGGAAGAGGAGCCTGGACTTGTGAGGCCGGGAGACCGCGAAGCATTGTCTGCGTCGCCACCCTTGACATCGTCGCGGCTCCAGATGCTAAGATCTTCGCCATTCCAGTCATCACCCCACTCATGGCTATTGTCGGGACAGTAAGTCCAAATGGTATAGCTGAGCAAGTTCTTGCCATCGCAGCCGTTCAGCGAGGCATCCAGCGCCAAGGTTTGTGAGGAGTAGTCGCCAATGCCTTTGCCCTTTCCGTCGCCGAAGTAAGACTTCTTCTTGTCCAAGTCGTAGGGAATGCCAAGCTCGCCGATCAAGCTGGGATACTTGCCAAAAACGTCGAGGCAATCTTGTCGAAGGTAGCCGAGCTGATCTCTGATGCATTGTCGGATCGCCTTGCTTCCCATGCGAATGGCAAAGAGAACACCGGGATACTTGCCCCGGAGAAGGCCGACAGCATCTGCATTGAACCAGTTCCAGTGCTTGGTGATGAGAGTGAGACCGTCGTAGAAATGACCGGAAAGACAGGCACGCTGCTTGAGGTCATCCTCGGTCATAGACTTAGGCGGCGGTTCGAAGACGGGAGGCTGGATGAACATAATGGCTTCTCTGTGTTTGGATCTGATAAGGCTTGCATACTTGCGATAGTGTGGGAGCCAATAGTCTTCAGCAAATTCGGCAGGTTTCGATCCAGCTGGACCCTCGAAGAACTTGAAATAGGCATCGTTGAGGACGTCGCCTGTGCTCTCGTCCCAAACGCCGTGTGCAGCCCATAGACATTGACCGATTGGCCAAGCGTCGTCACGCTTCCAACCCCATTTCGAGCCGCCTTGAACTCGATCCTCGTCTTCCGTCAACCATGCCAATGTGCCTTTGGGATCAACAGTGACGGATCCGCTGCGTTTGGGACCCATGGCACCAAAGACCCAGTTTTCTAGTGTCTGGGCTTGGCCGGCGCCAAGACGAAAGCTCTGGATAGGGGTTGGCACGGGTCCCTTCTTCAACTGCCAAGATTTTGGGATTGAAGAGACGCTATCGAGACCAATGTAGGTATGATTGGGCTCGTTGACGCTATCCCAGCCAATGACGCACTCGTCTACTAGGTCTCCAGCGTCTACAATTTTGTTAAGAAGCTGCTGACAGGCATTAATGTAGTGCGATTGGAGCCAATCCTGAATGTTCTGGCCATCAATGATGCAGCGTGGTGCGAAATGCTTTCCGGCAAAGAAGAGAACTGAGAGAGTAGCAGCAGCTAGACGGGTATAGTTAGTTGCCCAGAGCATGTCGGGGAAGTTGGCCGGATCTGGGTTGGCTGCCTCGGGCCATTCTGCTTGGATGAAGGCAGCTTGTGTCTTTGTGAAGTTGCAAGGGTTCATACCACAAGCAATGAGAGTCCAGTAGGGTGCGCCAGAACCGCCTGTAAAGCGAGAGAAAAGATCCTGATGAGGATCCATAAAGACTCGAAAGCCATACTGTTTGATCTTACGGAGGACATTGACGGTGTAGTCTAGGAAGTCGGTATCGTATTGACCAGGACCTTTGTGCTCGATCGCCTCCCACGTGAAGACGTACCGGAAGCAGTTAAAGCCCCAAGAGCGAAGGCGAGCGAGATGGATATCAGCCGAGCCATCTTCGAGATTGAGGGGCTGACCGACAAAGCTTTCTCCGCCGGACTCTGCAGACTCCCAAAAGCCTTCCAACTTTTGTGATGGCTGACCTATGGGAGACTTGTTCTGACCTGAGAGATTGACACCACGCAAGAGGAGAGCACGACCCTTGGTATCACGGAAAAAGGCATCGGAAGCATGGATGTAGTAGTCGGGTACTGGGTCGCCAGTGACGGGCGAGTGCGTGCTTGGATTGGCCATGATCAGTCGATGTCAGCTGTGAGTGTGGAGGAGTAGGAGGAGAACCAAAGGGTCGAGCAGTTGCTTCGCCGTAGCGCAACTATGTTGTTTGCGCAAGCAGCCTGCAGCGAGCCCGACAGTGGCAACGAAGTGGTCGCAGATGAAGTCGGAGCGATGTTGGTGGTGGCGTTGGAAGGCCGATGTAATGATTGATGATGTCGGGGATAGGTGGGACCAAAGGTCACTTGCATTTGCATTTGCATTTGCATTGGCGTGTGCGTTTCGCTGTGCTGTGCTGTAATGTGCCGTAATGTTGCCGGTGAAATTAACCAAAAATCACCCGACTTTCTAATAAAAGGGTGAATCCACAGTGTGACGCTGATTTTTGCCGGTCATCTTGAGCAGTCGGTGTAATATTTCGCAGATAAGTTCCCACTCACAGCTGTTTTGAGACATTTGAAGCTGCATACCGAATCTCTTACTCGACCATGAGATTGCCTCAGCTCGATCAAAGGTCGCTGAATTGTGCATGAGCATGAGTGACCCGCTTCCAAAGCTGATCGTAAGTGCTCGATCTCGAACATCTTCGTGTCACTCTGCCAAGTCATAAGGAACATGCAGGGACCAGCGGCCTGCATGCCTTGTGTGGAGAGTTCATTTGATTAGTCACGTGACTATGTTAGATCGAAAAGTTAGCTCGCGACGCGTGTTTTTGTTGCTCTCTGTCTGTGCTGCTTCGGCTTTGCAAGTCTTGAATTTTGAAGTGTTGGACATAGACGAGTGATTCAACTGTTCAACTCTGACAGCTTTCGGCGCCATCCGTCCAACACTCGCTGCTACTACCATCACAACGATCTCACTGATCATAGACCTTCGTACACTGGACAGCAAACTCGTACACCCAGATAACGCGCCGTTCTCCATATTCCGGTTGGCATACCGCCGTGCACCGCTTCCGATCCTATTCTCATCACAACCAGCTCGAGTCATATACAATCCGCCAATATGGCGAGCACAAACACGCGTCGCTCGACGCTGGCTGCTATAGATCCGAATCAGAACAATGGTCATATCGCATCTGCATTACCGGTTCCCTCTTCCGCCGTTAAGTCGGTAAAGACGCTCTCCAGTGGATCCTTTCAGCCTCGTGCGTCTATGATCCCGCAGCAATCCAATCCTATCCGACAAGTCAGCGCAAACAACCCTTCTCGAGATGCTCAGCTCAATGCACAACACTCAGGTCCCGTCCATTCTGCCGCTCACAGTGCTCGTAGAGGTGACTCTGGAACCTATGCAAGTCGCCAGAGCGTAGCTTCGGCTGGTCGACAGAGCGTCGCCGTCAACGCAACACCCAACTCCAGAAGATCAATGGTTGGCAGACTCTCCATCGCTCCCGGAAACATCGGCAACACCGCCGGCTCAGGTGTACGAGAGACAAGGCCAATCAAAGACAAAAACTACAAAAGCAAGATGGGCTCGGTTGTCAAAGAGCATCTCGAGCGAACAGGCTTCACCATGCAAGGCTGGGATGCCCACAAAGGCGTCCACGAGCCAACACAATCTGCTTTCGTGGGCATGTTCAAGCACATCTACTCAACTTGCATCGACACAAATTTCGTCATGGGCGCTGACGGCAAGAAGTTTGAAGACGAGGTCCTCACCTTGATGAAGGAGATCAAGTATCCTGGCGCAGATGAACTTAGCAAGACTAAGCTTACAGCTGCTGGCAGTCAGAGTCACTGGCCTTACTGTCTCGCCATGCTCGAGTGGATGGTTAATCTCGGCAACCAAGCAGAGACCATCGGCACCGGTCCCAGATCACGCCCAGACGAGATAGATGATCTTCAGTCTCTCTTCTTCCCTTATCTCTGGGACTGCTACGACCGCTTCTGGCAGAACGAGGACACGTACCCGGAAGAACATGCCAAGCTCGGTGTTCGCTTCGAAGAGAAGAATGCTTCCATAGAGCGCGAGCTTAAAGAGCTTCAAGCAGAACACCTCAAGCTCGAAGAGGAGCTCTCTGATTACCTGAAGAACGACTCTCCGCTCAAGATCGAGCGCAGCGAGAACGACATGCTCACCAAGGACATCTCCAAATTCCACAAATACTACGACGAGGTGCTTGTGCCGAAGCTCGACAAGACAAAAAAGGCCATCGAGAGACTCATCAAAGAGATTGCATCCACCGAGAAGGAGATCGATGACAAGCAGAAGCGCAGAGTCGACTTGCAGGAACAGGTTAACGCTCAGGAGATGTCGGCGGAGGAATACGAGAGAATGCTGGCAGAGAGAAATCGTCTCAGCAAGCGCTTAGAAGTGTTAGGCGAGCAGAACAAGAAGGCCGCAGGTGACGGATGGGCACTCGAAATTGCCATTGCCAAGAAGCAGGCTGACACAGAGGATCGCATCTCCAAGTTTAACCCGTTGGCGCGCTCCATCTCGCTTCTACCCTTCAAGCTGGCGTCAGGAAACGTAATAGAGGAATTGGAACTCACCCCGTCTAATCCCTCGACAATGCTGCAATCCGGCGTTGACATCAAGGGATCTTTCCGACGACAGATCGAGACACTACGATCACAGGAGGCCGACAAGTACCGTCACGCTTCCAAGAAGCGTTTGACTATGCAGGAGGAATACGAGAAGCTGCAGGAGGCACTGTCAGACAAAGATGCGCAACTCGCTTCAGATAGAGAGCGCTGCGAAGCCTTGTCCAGACAAGCAGCTGAATACGAGAAGAGCTGCAAGACGGTGCAGGAGCGATACAAGGCGGACGAGGGCAAACTCGAAAAGTCGACGTACGAAACAGAAGCTTCGGGAAGCGTCCACCTCCAGCAGGCCGAATCCAGGCTGACAAGCCTGCAACTCACAGCTGAACACAAGGAAGAGGAATGGAATCAGCAACGATCACGAATGGACGAAGACATGCTCAACTTTGTCGTGCTTCTGAGCAAGATGAAGGGAGATGTCACCGGGCAGCTTCGTGAGATTCAAGCGGCAGTGGCGCTCAAGAGCCGCGACGATTGATCTCGTCGCACTTACACCATTGTTGTTGCCCCCTCTCGGATCCGTGTTGCTCATGAGATCACTGTACTTGTGCCATCCTTACTTGTAGACTTCACCGCGTAACATTCATTCTGCTTAGTTTCAATATACCATCTTAGCGCCGTTCGCAATTGTAATACGAATCATTTCGACTCAGGACTACGCACGTCAGTCGTGAAGTGTGCTGGATGAAGAGCTTGATGAGGTGTCTGTGACGATGTGATATGTGTTGCCGATGAGGAGTGAATATGGCGGGGTCTCAATCAGAGAACGGCGCGAACCGGCGAGAAATTCACATCAGATGGCCTGTGCGGAGAGGCAGTGCGAATGTGTGTATGTGTGTCCCCCTTTCCGCATCTCGAAGCTTGCATCCACACCTCCACCATCACAACATCCCATCAGACAACCTCGACTGGAACTTTACACGGAGAGCAGACATGTCAGCTCCAGGGATCGGCAACTTGAGCACGCTCATCAAGAGGTAAGTTTCGAAATCGGTCTCCCCACCTCTTTTTCACGCAACTGACGTGGTTTGCATCCTCTCGATGCTCGACTCGACTCTTACAGGCTTGAAGCAGCGACTTCGCGCTTGGAAGACATCGCTCTTCACCAGACCTCTGGCTCTTCTCAAAGAGAGCTCACACCCGCAGCAGCAGCAGGAGCGGCAGCAGGCAGCTCCGCACCACCACCTCCACCTCCACCGCCTGCCGCGGTTGAGCAACCCAAGGAAGACCCGCCCGCCGTCAAAGCATACGATGAACAGCTCGACGAAGCACTGAACGAGTACAAGCAGCTCAGTGCCAAGATCGGTGGCACTGTCCAAGAGCAGGCTACCGCTGTTTTGAAGACCTTCAAGGCGCAGCGCGATCTCATCTTTTTGGCTGCATCCAGTCAGAAGCCAGCAGGAGGCGCCGCTTCTCCCGTTTTCGCCGATGTGGTCAAGCCGCTCCAGGCTGCCCTCACCGAGGTGATCGAGTTCCGTGACAAGAATCGCGGCGACAAACAGCACTTCAATCATCTTAGCACTGTCAGCGAAGGTATTCCTGCACTCGGCTGGGTCGCTGTCGAGCCCAAGCCCGCCCCCTACGTCGGCGACATGAAGGATAGCGCGCAATTTTACGCCAACCGTGTCATCAAAGATTACAAGGATACCGACAAAACTCATGTCGAGTGGAGCAGGTCGTTCATCAAGCTTCTCGACACACTCAAAACTTACGTCTTCAAGACACACACAACTGGGTTGGTGTGGAACCCTAAGGGAGGCGACGCTGCCTCGTTCAAGAGCGGCGCCAGTGCGGCACCTTCTGGAGGTGCACCTCCACCGCCTCCACCGCCGCCGCCTGCGGCTGATCTATCCGCTGGCGGAGCTGCCGCTGCCGGTGGCATGGACGCCGTATTTGGTCAGCTCAACCAGGGCGAGAACATCACCAAGGGTCTGAAGAAAGTCGACCCCAGCCAAATGACGCACAAGAACCCTGAGCTGAGAGGAAGTGCAGCACCGCCTGCCACCACGACCACCAAAGCCGCGCCACCGAAGCTCGCTGCCAAGCCTGCGCAGTTGAAAGCTAAAAAGCCGCCCAAGACACAACTCGATGGTAACAAGTGGACAATCGAGTATCACGAGGATAATCGGTCCATCGTAATCGACCAGACGGAACTCAACCAGACTGTCAACATCTTCAATTGCAAGAACAGCATTATCCAGATCAAAGGCAAGATCAACGCTGTGCAGATGACCAACTGCACAAAGACGTCAATTTTGGTCGACACCCTCGTCTCATCACTCGAAGTCACGGGCTCGCCATCCTTTGCAGTACAGATCACCGGTCGTGCACCTACTGTCTTGTTGGACTCATGCGATAGTGGTCAGATCTATCTCTCAGACAAGTCACTTGACTCGGAGATCATTGCAGCCAAGTGCAGCGCTATCAATGTCAGTCTGCCGGTTCCCGGCGGAGAGGAGGGCGAGTTTGAAGAGTTTGCTCTTCCCGAACAGCTTAAGCATACCGTCGATGGCCTGAGTCAGAGAGGCAAAAGCCGTATCAAGACTGAGGTGGTGGCTCACATGGGCTAGAATTTGATCGTTCGGACGAACAGGTTGGAATGAGTATCATTGCACGATTCGAACATCCCATTACCCCATCGACTACCATGTTTCTGTGCAGTGGCATGTTCTAATAAGTAATTGAGCCGACCTGTGCTTGACTCCTGTAATGTATTCGTTTGCGGCCAGAATCGAAAGAGAATGAGATGAGGTTTGAGATGGCATTGATCCGTTCTTACGCGGAAATGGTGACCGTACTGAGGCGCTCGGATTGAGCTCGGTTATTTATTTGAAATGAGAAGCCGGATCAACCTAAAACTCGACGCCACGTCTTGACACTTATCCGCACTTGCGCCCTGCTCATACCCACATCATCGCCACATCGCCTCCATCGTCCATCTCACTACTTCGACCCAGCTCGGTTCTAGGACATCAACATATTCTTAGGCCTCGATACTTACGCTCAGTGTGTCCACGCATTGCAGCGGCGAAGACAGGACATCTAGTGTCTCATCAAACTCGATCGCAACCTCGGCGACAGACCATAGACATTGTCCTCGCTAGAGGGGCTGGATCCAACATCATGAACGACAGCGGCGAAACATCCAAAATAGGCCTTCTCTCACTCCCGCCCGAGATCTTGGACAGCATTGCCACCTATGCTGCGACTTCCGACGCCTCCTTTGCCTCATCCTCCACATCCGCACCCGGCAGTTTCCTCTACGATGCGTCTACCCGACCCTCCCACGTAGTCACTCCTCCCACCGACCTCTACGCCCTTCAACTCGTCTGTCGACGACTCCATTCGCTCCTCAGCATCCAGTCCAATCCGCGCCTCTACGCTCGCGTCTTCCGCAGCAAGTTCGACACAGCCGCTATCGGTCGACGCTTCGGCAAAAGCGCGCTCTCGTCCACCAACCTCGCCAATGAACTTCGTCGTCGATGCACTCTGCTCAAACGCATGCGACGTTGTGTAGTCTCTGCAGCTTTCCGTCCAGACGAAGCACAGGCATTGATGGAAAGCGAAGACTCGATCACCGAGATGCTTTGGCTAGCATATTTGATGATGTTGGAGAATGATGGATTGAATTACGAACAATTATGTTGGGCGCAGCTGCACAGTCTTCTCGCAATACATCATGCGACACACATGTTAGACGGAGCAGTGCAGGCGGGCTATCCCTCGGATGCGGTGCATAAGGCGCTGGCGTTACATCTTGTGTATCTTCTGACAGATCCGGAACAGTTGGCTTTCGAACCGAAGAGTGAAGCGGTGGAAAGGCTGTTTGTATTACGGCCATTCGTGTTTGCTGCGCACAAGTTCGATGCCTATATGGCACCGTGGACGCTTCGTAATCTTCCTACAAGCAATCAAACCAGCAGCAATGGTACGAGCAGCAGCAATGGTCACGGACAGGAATCACATACCCGAGCACAAGAGGGTGGAGGTGGCCCAATAGCCACCAACCCATTCCTCGCCGATCTGACACCACGCGACCGAAGCTGCATCATCGAACATGTCGGCGGCCCACTTCGCATCGCCCCACCTATCCTTGCTCAAGGTGCATGTTTCTCTTTCTTCATGAAAGTCGAAAAGGACCCTGCTGTACTTGGCATGGCCGCTCTCACCGACCCCGACGATCCCACTTCTGAAACAGAATACCGACAGCCAACTGCCACGCGCTCGCCTCTCTCACTTACCTCAATTGACCACGACAAAGACGTCACCCGTCTGCTCTCCTGTCTGGATGCACGGCAGTCTCCCGGTCTACCCCCGCTGTTCTTCAAAGGAATGTTCGAAGGTATCTGGGAAGGTCGGTTCAGCTTCTTCGACTTCGATTCGTATCGAGAGATGCTGGCAGGTCGAATGCGCAGCTTATACGAGGGTCCGTTCGGAGAACAGCCTCAGATTTGGAAGATTAGAGAAAAGATCGTCAAATTAGGACCAGGCGAAGTGGAGGGTGGGAAGGGGAGTATCTTGGCTGCGGGATATACTTCGGCTGAACCGACCCAGGATTCGGCCTCCTCAACCGCAGGAGCAGATGTGAAAGGAAAGAGCAAGGCGGCAGGAGGTGGTGGTGGAGACTTGCCGCACGACTGGGATCGATATCCGACATTCCCGGACGAAGACGGGAGGGAAAGATACGAGATCTTGCTCTCAGGGACTGGTCATTCAGCTTGGGGACGATTTGTGGTAAGAGGAAGGGTGAGGAGTTGGGACGGGATGCTAATCATGACCAAGGAATACAGGCCAGATGGCAGAGGCAAGTGGCTCTACCGTGGATATTGTGTCGCGGGAAATAAGTTAGTAGGGAGATGGAGAGATACGTTCACGCCAGAGAACATGTATGGGTACGAGGGATGCTTCCTGTTCCAGCGAAGGGGCGCATGATATCTCCGTCGTTTTACATTCTATTTCGCACACATGGTCATGGTCACACACACACAGCTTTATAATCACTCAATACATACCCACTCACATTGTCATCGTGTCAGAAGGTCAAGCTCTCTAGGTCGTGGAAAGAACCAAACACATCTTGGTCAGCCTGCAGCTGTGTTCAGCGGGCCTCACCGTTCTGCGGTTCCGATTGAGTCATGGCGACGCCAAGAAGGGCTAGGAGATTGGTTGTGATGTTGTTGCCCCTTGCCTCTCGACTTTGATCATTGTCTTCGTCGTGCGCGGCTCGAAGCGAGTTGCTGATCCTCATTTTCTCGCACAAAAACGTTCACTGATATCTTTGATATGGAAGAGAAGCTTGGTCGTCACACAGAGAGAACACTCTTGAATGTTTGGGTAGCAAAAGAGCCAATGTTGCGTATGTGTGTTGTGTGTGTGAATTTTGGGCCTTCCTTTCCAACATCAACGTGACTTCACTTGCGAAAGTCAAGTTGCGCGAAGAGGAAGAAATGTGATGTGATCTGATGATACATTTAAGCCAAACGGCGTACGTTTATGCAATATGGAGGGTAGCCATGAAAAAAGAAGAGACGAAGAGAGGGGTAAGGGTTTTAGAGGGGAGAGACATTTAGTCGAAGAGACCGAAGCCCATGTCGTCATCGGACTCCTCCTTCTCCTCCTCCTTCTTCTCCTCCTTCTTCTCCTCAGCGGCACCACCGGCAGCGGCGGCACCACCGGCAACAGGGGCGGCGGCAACAGCGGCACCTCCACCACCAACGTTGGTGAGGAGCTCCTTGACGTCCTTACCCTCGAGGGCCTTGGCCATGAGGGTGGCCCAGATGGGCTCAACGGGGACACCGGCAGCGGTGGTCAACTGGACGATCTTCTCGGACTGTGTGAGGTGGAAATGAATGTAGGATGAAAAGGTCAGCAAATGAAGTTGAATTTGTGAAATGTGTCGAGCAGTGCAGTTGAAGTTGAGAAAGAAGAGTTGGCGGTATGCAATACAACAGCAGCGTTGAAAGGGTATGTGACAAAATCAGTGACAGAAGGTCGGCGTGGGCAGCAGTGCAATATTGCAACATGTCGTCGAGCAACTGCGTGTTCAAGCGTGCTTGTCCTGGAGCCCGAGTAGCATTGCCCTGCCCGTTCCACGCATGCAAAGTGTATATGCGTCCCTGGCGATGCTACCTGTGGTCGATCGATACATCTGCGTCGAAGGTTGGAAGACAGCATTATGTTGTGCCAATCGCACCTGTTCTGGGGTGCAGCGTCTGCAACTTGCTGGGCGTCATCCTGTCCTAGCTAATTACACGGCATTCTACTGACGGCGAAGGATCCTATTGGGTGCGATTTGAACAATTTGTATCCTCTTGGCTAGAATGGCCGTGGGCTTAGACCATATTTCCTGATGCACTTTTGGGGCTGATGACGATGTCGGCGTCTCCTGATGGGCTCGAACTTGGGCGTCTCGCAAGTTTCTCGGTTAGGCGCCCTCCTGATGCGGCAGTCGAACACGTTCATCGATTTGCATCTCCAATGTACCTCCAGACAGATGTTAATGCCAGATCGCAGATGTTAAATGCACTGTGGTTGAAATGCACCGTGCTGCTGACTCGTTGCAATGCTGTTGGTGCTGATGGTCATGCTTCTGTTGCGAATAGCTGTGGACTAAGTGTGCTGCTGCTGCTGTCGTCATGCATTTCCAACGATCTTCTCTTATCGGAACTTGTTTCTGCAACTGCTGATTGATGTTGTTGTCCAGATACATACGGTGATCTCGAGACCCTCGTCAGCGAGGATGAGCGAAGCGTAAGTGGCGGCAAGATCGCTGTTCATTGTTGAAGAAGTAGTGGTAGTAGTGGATATGCGTTGAAGTTGTTAATGTGAGAGTGTACAGTGGGCGAAATGAAGGTCAGAATGCTGTTTTGCTTGCGATTGATTTGTGTCGTGACGCTTGATGTGTAGGTGATCAACTTACGAGGAAGCCATTTTGACTATGTGTGATTGAGATATCGAGAATGGATACTTGACGATAGGTGGAGAAGGAGGAAGTAGCGTCAACGATGATCACGACCTCGAACGACTACAGAGTCCGCGCACACTCACTCACGTTGATTCATTCACGAAGCTCGAATCTAAGATTGACTGGCCTGCTGTGCTGAGATAGCATCCGTGAGGTAGTACTGCGCTGTGCTGTACCATCTGCGTCTCAGTATGTTCCTCAGCTGTGAAGGCGTCCAAAAGATGACCAGTTGTTTGTGCGATGCAAGGCCACGATCCCAGCCATTTTCAGAACTGTAAAAGCATCGGCCGAAGAGAAAACACGCTATTTCAGCCTGTTAGCAACGACTATCCACACATTTTTGCCCAATTTTAATTTTCCGGTTGATTAGTGTGAGATCCTGATCGGGAAACAATGACCCTCTCAAAACTGCGGGGAAGCGAGATGCATTCGGTTTAGCCGGCTAAGAAGCCGAACATATGTTATTGCAACCCGCCGCACCGATCAACACCTCCCACCTGTGTACTGCAGGACAAGCAAAGGCTGACATTGGACCCTTTCTTGTCACCATCTGCGACATACTTAGGACGTAGTCTCAATACTACGACGGCAAGTCTGTTCTACTCGTCAACAATGTCGAGATCAACACCGACGTCAGCGCTGGCTCGCGACCAGGCCATCGCAGCAGCCGAGCATCCGCAACACAACCGCTCGACCCCTCTTCCACCAACAACAACCCACTCACCATCCTACATTCTCGCTGCAACTTTCGCATCAGCCGGTCTAGGCAATGCCATTTCTGCAGCATGTACTAATCCAGCTGACATTGTTAAAGTACGACAGCAACTCATGGTCGATAAAACTCGAGCCAACTTTGTTGGTGTTGCATCCGAGATGGTTCGAAAAGAAGGCATCAAAGCAATGTGGAATGGTGTGACTGCCTCTTGTCTCAGAGAGTTGACATATAGTACAGTTCGTTTCGGGCTTTATGAAACGTTCAAAGACTTTTATGGAGCAGCGTTGGGTGTGAGCGAAACGAGCTTTGCATTGAAGGCTTTAAGTGGTATCTCAAGTGGTGCAATTGGTAGCGCTTTCGCTTGTCCTACTGATTTGGTCAAAGTACGAATGCAAGCTGTACGACCGACAGGTCAACCACCGTACAGTAACACCTTTGTCGCCTTTGCTCATGTCTATCGTGAAGGTGGAGGAGGCTTTGCTAGTGGTATTCGAAGCTTGTATCGTGGTGTAGGACCTACTATCATTCGAGCTGCAGTTTTGACTAGCTCACAAATCGCATCCTACGATCAAGTCAAGACAATTCTGAAATCAAATCAAGTCATGCAAGAAGGCTTTGCGTTGCATTTCTCTGCTTCCATGGTTGCTGGTTTCGTTTGCTCCGTAACAAGTGCTCCCTTTGACACGGTCAAGGTGAGGTTGATGCAGGACAAGACGAGACAGTTCAAGAACGCTTTCGATTGCTTAGGCAAATTGGTGGCCAACGAGGGACCGTTGGCATTGTATAAAGGGTGAGTAGCCATAGCGACACACGACGGATCATCATCATGCGCTTAAAGACCGACCAAATTGACTCTTGTTTTGTTCCCACTTCAGTTTCGGGATGTGTTGGGCTCGTCTCGGCTCACATACTGTTATCTCTTTGATAGTAAGTCGGCCTACATGCAAGCGTCTTTGTAACCAGCTGTCATGCTTACATCGCTTTCCGTCTCGTCCCCTCTATCAACGCACAGCTCTTCGAAAGATTCCGCACACTGTTCGGCGTCAAGCCGCTGTGAAGCAGTACACACTCAGACTTACATCACCTGTAAAGTCTCGCGCGACCACGGACAAATTAGATATCATAGATCTGCTATTACGCACAGCGAGTAGACAAAGTGAGAAATTGTTCGTTCTGAGACAAAGGTGAGTGACCTAGTGAGAATGCATAGTGTGATGAAGGTGAGACAAGACCGGAGTGGAGAGGTGAAAGCGGAGGTGGCGGAAGAGAAAATCAAAGAGCGTCAAAGAGATTTGAATACAAGTAAACAAAAGGCAAAATAAAGCAAGACAAACAAGGAGAACAAAGCGGAGATTGACATGTTGAACAAAAGGAGAAGCGTAGATGAGGCCAGAAGAGAAAGGACGAAGTGAAGACACGGCATGCCTCTGTCATCAAGTGTGCATAGCAGGACCATAAGACATGAAAACCTTGAGCCGAGCTCGAGTTCTCATGCCAAACTGGGCTGCAATTAGAAGCGTCGACCTGCGGCAGGAACAGGACCAGGACCGCGCTGTGCTTGCGGCGGTGGGCCGTAGCCTTGAGGTTGTGGCATGCCCTGCGGCGGAGGTCCTCTGTAACCTGGAGGGGGAGGTGGACCTCGCTGTTGTGGTGGCTGCTGGTACATTTGTGGATTTGGTTGAGGCCCAGGACCTGCTCGCATGGGAGGACCTGTAGCCTGATTGGGTCCTCTGTAGCCGGCGTTGACACCGCCCTGTGGTTGAGGCACAGGCATGCCCATCTTGGGAGGAGGAGCACCGCCACGAACAGCTCCGACGGCGGGTCGACTCGAGGGTACCGCCTTAGCTCCACCAGCAGGTGCAGGTTGCTTTGGTTCGCTGCCTTGCGCAGCCTTGATGATCTCATCGTCGAGTACATTCAATGCAGCGCAGAGTACGATCCACTCGACCATGTCCTCGTTGCCCTCACCCAATGTCTGCCATACTGCTTTCTCCTCTGGTGTCTTGCCTGCGATGGTAACACGAGTTCCTCCTCCACCTCCGCTTCCGGCTGCTGCGTTCTTCTGGATCTTGCCAAACTCGATACGCTTCGGTGGAATCAGGTGACCTGCGTATGTGAAGTAGAACATGGTCCACCATGTAGCATTCGGATTAGGTTTCGAGATCTGGAAAAGAGGTTGCTCGTGACCAGGTGCGTCGGGATTTGGCAAGGTGAGCTTATATACTGGTGCATGAATACCGGTGTTGGTGATGGACCATTTGAGATTGCGCGATGCTTCGCAACGAACCGTCTTGTCACCATGACCATTGGAATGGCCGCCTTCGGAAGATGCAGCTCCGCCGGGACCGCGAGAGCCAGGGGGAGGGACCATCTTGGCGACGCAGAGGTCACCCTGTGGGGACGGTGTGAGGAGGTACGTCTCCTTGTTGAAGTTAGTATGAATGTACGAGTAGAGAGTGTGGTGCGGCTGACCATATGGCGTCACAATGAGAGTTGGGAGGTGGTTAGGGATAGGCGCATGGTTTGGCGAGGTGTAGATGGAGTAGACTGCCGACATGATGGGCGAGTTGACCTGTCGGCAGCTTTCGAATTGGCAAAGCTTGACTTATATGAGGAGTTGGTCGAGGATAGTGAGACTGCGCTTGTTGAAATTCGAAGCCTTGTCAATGCAGAAGGTGTTGTTGGTTTGGATGTAATGTCCAAGACTTTGATATGTTCGGCAGCTTCCGAATCTGAATCAGCTTCGGCGTGTTTCGAGTCAGCAAGGCTGTGCTGTGATACGAGTCCAGTGTGATAAGGTGTTGACGAGTGAAAATGGTTCGATGAGATCAAATAGCTGATAGTGGGTTGACAACTCGGGGAGAAACTCGAATCAAAAGCCGGTATGCCGAGTCGAATCGAATGTGATGGAAACGAGGCACGAACTACGAGAGATTGAAGAGCAGCGCTTGTCGTCGGGCTGAGCGGGTGATGTCGAAAGGGCGGTTGATGTGAAAGTGAGGGTGATGATGGATGGCTGGTGGAGGATGAGGATAAGGAAGAGAGGTGAGATAGGTCTTGTGTTGAGTTGAGGAACAAAGCGCGCCGTGCAGAATTGCTCTGTTGCTGTTGCTGTTGCTTTTTTGACAGAGAGTTGATTGGCTCGAATGCGGACAGGAGGCGGGAATTTGTCGCTGCAGGCTCTGTCTCTGTCACACGCACAAACATACACACACACAACTGAAGCTGACTTCAACCGGAGTAGTGATTTTTTTTTTGGCACAAGGTTGGTTTTCAGTATGATAGCAACTATGGGCACCGGCTGTAGCATTCAGATTTGCGGATGGATGGATGGATTAGCCAGTTAGGGTTCAACGGTTACGTGGTTGCGGCATGCTGTTTTGGTTTGTGTCTAAGACTAGAGACGTTAACTTACCCGTGTCTTGAGTGTCTGGCCGCCTGCCTTCTTGTCTCTGCGGAAAATGAAGCGACAGCGCGCCGCATTGAATTGAGCAGTGAGTTGCTGCAGCAGGAACTCAATAAAAGGGGCGATGGCCAGATGCTTTTGGTCTGTTCCAGTGAGCCGGATTGCCATTCGACACAAAGTCAAGCAAGACACTCGCAGCCTGACAGATCTGGCAGTTGAGTTGAAATTGGGCTTTTGTTTTCATCGATTTTCTACGGTTGCTGGGATCCTGGGATCGTCGCTGCAAACCATGCTCAACCGACACGGTCAAGATGAGGCGCAGCGCAGCAACACAAGTCTAAGCGAGAGAGCAGCGTCCCTCTCTCAATTTCGGTCAGTCCAGTGCCTTCTCTCAGCTCGCTAAGCGGAGAGGGATCTGCGTCGTGCTTTCGCGCGGACGTCTGCCAAGTCTTTCTCTCCTCTCATTTTCACAGACGTTGTCTGCTCTAATGCCTTGACTCTGCTCTACACGGTTTCCAGCTCCGACTCGCTGGCAACAAAGCAACTCGCGCATCTCTTTCTCATGCGTCGTCCCTTTTGTCTCTGTTGAATGTCTCTCTGCCAACGATGCCGTTCGGCTCATCCGACGATATGTCTATCGGCATTGAGATCTGCACTCGACCGCGTGACTCTTCTCACGCACACTATGCCGACTGCAAACCCTCGAACTTTTGCTCTGATGACGGCTGCCTGTTTTAATTCCCAATGACAGCTCAAAAACAGTACTACAGACAATGCAAAGTCCACCACTTGGGACTTGGTGCACGTCAGTGTAGACAGTGATCTTGTCAAATATTGTAAGTCGGACATCTTGGTCAGATCAGGATCCCTAAATATCTTACAATATGCCTTGCTCAAGCGCTACGCTTGCGGGATACAGCATCCAAAAGCCTCACAATCATCCCATGAAAACGAGCCAATACAGTAGCTAGACACTCTCAGGTTTTTATTCTCATTTTTAAGACCGCCATTTTCTAACCAATTTTGTGGATTTCGCCGTGAAATTCACTTTCACCACCTTTCTCTTAGAAGGCTCGCCCTATACTCACGACTGAACACAGCGTCTCGCACTTTGCTCACTACACAGCAGAATCGTCTCCTACGATTCAGTATTCGAGAAGACGTCAGCTTGTATACTTTATTCCATGCAACGGTCAATTCTAATGTAGTGACAGGGCCCCCCTTTGATCATGCTTTGTCCACCTTTTCTGATTCCTTCGACCCTGTTGCCGCTGCGTCTTCTGACAATGTTCCCTTCGTCTCTGTGTCTTCGGAGGACTCATCCCTGTATTCTAGGCTATCATCAAATCCGAGCCGTTTCAAATCCTTCCAAGTCTCTTCTGGCTCATTATCACTCTGCAAGTGATACATCTCTACAAACCCACGGAAGGTCAGATTGCCATCATCGTCTGTATCCAAGAACTCCTTGATCTCATCTTTTGACTCTTTCGGTAATGCGCCTCCGTTTGTGACTGTTGAGAATGCATTCAAGTCGGCTTCGGTCAGAACGTCCTTCGCACTTGGACGCGGTAACGATGCTGCTGATTTGCTGCCTGAAGCTTTCGCGCTTGCATTTGCTTTCTTGTAGGATGATGAGAAGCGGGCAAAGATTTGTATCAAAGCTGTCTCAAACTGTTGATTGAGAAGGTTCAAGGTGGAGAACGAGTCAGCAAGATCTAATGCATGTGCGTTATGAAGCGCGAGAGCGACTTACCTTTGCTGTGAGATCACCTTCGTCGTCGAGCAGAGCTGCCTTCTCGACCTTTGGCTGCGATGAGGATGCGCTACTGGACGTTACCATTGCGGTGCTGTCTGGTTGGGGGTGAATCTAGTCGAGTGGTGCAGAACGGGTGTGAAGGCGTGGTAGGAGAGGTGTTCAAGTTGCTTCATGCACGAGGTTCTTCTCCGCGAACTAACTTTTTTAGGTTTCTCCACCTCCGATTTCCGAGCTTCTGCCAAAAATTTCAGCTTTCTTCTCGCCTCCCGAAGAGCAGCAAATTTACGTTCTGTGCAACACTGCAGAGACCCTTGCTTTGCTCCTTTCATCTATTCCCACCTCGACCACTCCTTAGTCGCCGTTCGCACTGCCTTGAGGTCACATAGACATCATGGTCAAGTCAAAGCCGGCTTCTAAGCCGCACTCTGCGCCGATGGCCAAGCGTGTAAAGAAGGCCCATTCTAAAAGCGCCTCCTCCGCGAAAGCGGCCACCGCGAAGGAAGAACGCAAGACAGTAGACCCAACCACGCTAGCATGGTCGACAGTCCATCTTCCTTCTGAGGCCCAATCAGGCGGAGCAGGTGTCACTGAATCTGACTTCTTCAACACGCTCAACTGGAACGATGATGACTTCATGGGCCTTCAAGAGATTGACGATGTCGACGTTCTTCAGGAGACCAGACCAGACGGATCGCGCACTATCAGCTTCCTTGCTTCCGAAAAGAAGCTCAAGAACAAGCAGACTAAAAAGCAGCAAGCGGCTGCTGCATCCACCAGTACAGCAACATCCGACCTCGAGAAGCCAGCACAGAAGCCAAAGCAAAAGGCAAAGAAGAACAATAAGAAGAGGAGCATCGAAGAGGTCGTTTCTGACATTGAAGTCGACTCAACACAGGAGCCTGAGCCTCAAGAGGGTGATATCACCAATGTGACAGAGGACGCCGAGGGAGAGGAGGACTCAGACGTCTATGAGACAGCAGCAGATGTAACCATGCAAGCCGTTGATGACGGCGCGGACGACGACTCAGAAGGAGACTTGGACGATGACGATTTGGCTGCAGCATTCAGAAACGCACACCAGCTTGATCTTCAGGATGACGACGACGAGGACGAGGCCGAATTCGACGACACGCTTCTGCCCGCCTGGTCGCATCTCCCCTTACATGGTGCCTTGAAGCGTGCACTTGCTCATAAAGAGTTTAAGCAGCCAACCGAGATCCAGGATCGGTCCCTGCCATTTGCACTCGGTCTGCATCGTCAAGAAGCAGCACGATCGGACGATGGCTCCGATTCTGATGCGGAAGCTCAACCATCGTCGTCCCGCAGAAAGCGTGACGTCGTTGGTATCTCCCAAACCGGTAGTGGTAAGACTCTCGCCTATGGCCTTCCCATTCTCAACTACCTCTTCGAGAACGCCGAGAACGCTATCGCCTCTTCCTCGCGACGAAGTGCAGAAGCAGAGGATGATGTGCCACCTCCTCTCGGAGCGCTGATCCTCTGCCCCACCCGTGAATTGGCTCTGCAGGTCTCCTCGCATCTTACCGAGCTCGTCCGCGCCAGCTGTCTGGTCTCGGAAGACGGTGACGATGAAGCCGAAATCTCGCACAAGAAACTGCTCCGCCGACCTCAGATTGCTGTCGTTTGCGGTGGCATGTCCGAACAAAAGCAGCGCCGTCTGCTCGAAGGTCGTTCCCGCAAAGGTGATCGCAAAGCCGGTGTCGATATCATTGTTGCTACCCCTGGTCGTCTTTGGGAGATGACCAGATTGGACGATCACTTGGCAGCGAGAATCAAGCAGACTCGCTTTCTGGTGCTTGATGAAGCCGATCGTATCGTTGAAGTTGGACACTTTGCCGAGATGGAGCACATCTTGAATCTCGTCAATCGTGCCGAAGCTAAGCGTCCGGCTGAGGGCAAGGACGGCCACCAGCCAGGAGAGTCAGATGAAGAGTCCGAGGATGAAGTAGAGTCGCATGGAGTAAAGCCAAATTCTCACATGCAGACCTTCATCTTCTCTGCCACACTCAGCAAAGCACTGCAAGTCAACCTCAAGAAACGACGCAAGATCAAGCAGTTCACCAAGAAGCGACATTCCAAGCGCAAGGAAAATGCAACGACGCTGGACGAGCTCTTTGATCGCATCGATTTCCGAGACCGCTCTCCTGCTGTAATTGACTTGACACCTGGACAGGGGTTGCCGGAAGGATTGATGGAGACCAAGCTCGAGTGTGTCGGAAAGGACAAGGATCTATATCTTTACTACTTCCTGCTTCGATACCCGGGTCGATCGCTCGTCTTTGTCAACTCGATTGACGGTATCAGGCGCCTCGTCCCTTTGATGGCACAACTCAATGTCACCTGCTACCCCATTCACAGTCAGCTTCAGCAAAAGCAGCGACTGAAGAATCTCGATCGATTCAAGTCTTTCACTCGCACCTCCAAAGTCAACAATTGTGTTCTCCTCGCTACCGACGTTGCAGCCCGAGGATTAGACATTCCCAGTGTCGAGCACGTTGTTCATTACCAGCTGCCTCGATCCGCCGACACATATGTTCACAGAAGTGGTAGAACAGCTCGTGCAGGAAGCTCCGGTGTCTCACTCGCATTGATCGAGCCAAAAGAAAAGACGCTGTGGATGCAGCTCTGCAAAGCGATGGGAAGGAAGTCAGACATCGCTACTTTCCCCATTACTTTCTCCACCTTGGCTCTCCTTCGCGAGAGGGTAGAATTGGCATTGGCGATAGACAAACAGACTCACGAAGCGAACAAGCAGGCACATGACGACAATTGGTTGGCGAAGCTGGCTGAGGAAGCAGATTTGGAGATGTCTGAAGACGAGGTGGATCCGGATGCTCCCACACAAAGAAGCGGCAAGAAGAGCAGTGGAAAGGCACAGGCGAAGTTGAACGAGATGAAGTCCAAGCTGGCAGCATTACTTGCGAAACCCATTACGAACAAGGGTCTGTCGCACAGGTATTTGACAGCAACAGGACTGGCTGGTAGTGCATGGGTGGATGATATGATCGCAGAGCGGAGTCACGAGGGTATTCTAGGCGAACGCAATACAGATGCGAAGGAGGATCTGTTGGCAAGACAGCAACAACAGCAGCAACCCAAGAAGAAGAAGCAGAAGAAGGAAGTGGAAGAGAAGGAGGCTGAGCATGAGATTGTTGCACCAGCGAAGGCCACTAAAAATGGAAAGGTCAAAGCCAAGGTCGGTAACAAGCAATTCTCCGCAAAAGGCAAAGGTCAGAAGCGTAAGCCTTAGAGCTGTCCTCTTCCACTGTAATACTACTACTGTTCGACATTATACTATTATTTGCATCTCGACAATTGCTTATTTGTCCCACTGAGGGGTGTTGAGCTCGAAGATGGGAAGCTCCCAAGATACTCGAAGTCAAGCTCGTACAATGTCTGTATATACGGCTTTTTTCTTCCGCCTAGCATCTGCGGCCATAGAACCTTGAAAGCACCGCATCCCGTCCGATCTGCGAAGTTAAGCAAGGTATCGCCTAGTCAGTACTGCGGTGGGGGACCACGCGGGAATCCTAGGTGCTGCAGTTCTTTTTTGTTTTTCTCGCTCTTGCAGATCGCGCGATACGCAGTCGCCCACGCGCGTGAAATGACTCACTGCCGGCTTGTTCGGCGGCGTAGGTTAATGCATATAATTACGCAGTAAAACCCCATACAGTTTTCTCCTTTCCCCCTCTCTCACACCACGATTCTCCTAATCCTCTTCCGACGACCTCACAATGTCAAGAGTCGCCTCTTCTTCCTCGCCGACTTCAACAGATGGGAAGGTAGGTCGGACACGCAACGCTCAAGCGCAAGCCGATCTGCGCCAACGTCGTAAAGCATATATCAAGTCGCTCGAAGATACCGTTTCTTCGTTGGAACTCTGTGTTCGGCAGCAACTTGCTCAGATTTCTGCCTTCTCCTCCCCTTCCTCTGCTGCTGATGAAGTAATAAAATTGAGGAGGGAGAACACAAGATTGCATACATTGTTAGCCGAAGCGAATCTCGCTGCAGCAAACGCAGCGAGGCTGGCCAAGATCGGAAAGGAGGTTTCGTCACCAGGTGCAGGCGCAGAGAAGAACGAGGATGTGCAACATAAGGATGAAAAAGGGAAGAGAAGAGAGGCAGAAGGAAGCTGGAGTGACACTTCGAGCTTGACAACGAAGAAGAGAAAGTTGGTAACTATGCAAGCATTTGCTCAAGATCTTGCGACAGAGACGCAGATAAGCAGCGTGATCCCGACTCCACTTCTTCCTTCTTCTTCTGTTGGTCCAGCAGTCTCCCTGACGGAGGTTGGCTTCGGTGACTTCAACGCCATCCAACCGCATAGTGCAACAGCATCAACATCGAGTAATACACCTTCTTCGTCACGATCTCGAGACGAATCACTTCCGCTTCCTCATCATTCGCCCCAAACCCCTATTTCGGTCGCTGCATTCAGCTTCGAGGCCTCTACGCCAGCTTCAAGCCATCAAACGACGCAGAAAATCTTTCCAGACTTCAACGAGCTCGGCTTTGATCCCTTCCGTTCATCAACGCTTACGTCGGCATTACCAGTATCTCGCCCAATGCAAAGCGAACCATCCGAACCACAAATGCCGTACGATCTGGCTTCAGCGATGTGGCTCTCAAACCCTGCAGAAGGATCTACAATACCATGGACAACGACGAATCACAGCAACGAAAATACAAGTCCCTCGGCGAGTATCAGTTTTGTCATTTCCACTCGACGCCTCCGAAGCGTCATTTCCCCTTCACATCGTCTCCTAAGCATCCGGCTTGGAACGAGAAAGTCTCACTTGGAACCGGCAATCCTAGTTTAACAAAATCTTTCTTCCACCCCTTTCCTTCCTTTTCTTTATCGATAACAGAACTTGACAATGCAAGCATGGCATTTTTTGAGGAACTCGTAAGTCGCTTTTCTTTCATCACTGACTCAACCGTGTAACATAGAGCAATACTTCGTCGCAGTCATACGCTACTGCCAAAAACCATTGAATACATGAATTGAATATGATCTATTGTACAATTTCAGAGAGAGATGAGAAATCAAGCACCGTAACGAGCACCTCTATGGAAAGCAGCAGGTAATTTCTTGGCCAATTCGAAGTAAGGTCTTTCCACAACGACCAAGTGAGATTCTCCTTGTTGAGAGGTGGGGACCTGAGCTTGTGCGACCAGAAGTAGAGGTTGGTATTTGGAAGTGGTTCTGACAGTCCATTCTAATTTTTCGTTTGTGGAAGAGGTGTTGGTGTTGCGTAGATCAGACATTTCAACATCTCCTTCCGTATCAGTAGTAGTAGTAGTAGTAGTGGAAAGGGAAGTGGGACGAGCAGTAGCAATCCAAGTAGCTCCATAGATTACCAAAGTATATTCCGCCAAGTTGGAACTTCCATTCCCACCACACCAAATAGCAGAGATAGCAAAGTCGCGTAGAGTAGAAAGGCGTAATTGGAGGGTTTGTTTGAGAGATGAAAGGTTGTGAGAGAGGATGGTTCGTGCGTCGGTAGCGGTTGAAGAGCGATTGTGATTACGTTTACGATTTGCTTTACCACTGTTATTTCCATTCGTAACAGGAGCTGGATCTGAGGTATCCGGCTTTGGATCGGAAGTAGATCGCGAAATGGAGGAAGGAGTTGTGAGCTCTTTACCACTTTCCACATCCCAAAACTCAACCTTGTTTTCGGCAAACACTAAAGTTAACATACTACTAAACCTCCCCGATCCATTAGGATGGAACACAGCTCCACTTGGCAAACTAGCTGGGCTTGGCAGAGTTCTTCCATGAGTCAAAGAATCCAATGAGAAAATGTGATGCTGGAGATCGCTCGAGATAGTAGAAAGCCAAGCACCATCACAGGAGATCTCTGCATGTTGAATAATGGTTGATGTGGTACGTTCGACTTTATCTCCTTGCTTGGTTGGCGTATCGGTAGTTCTGTTCGTGTGGCCATTGCCTCTGCGTCTACCAGCAATCTGTCGCTGCTGATCCCCACCAGTTGCGGTGGTTGCGATTGCACGTCGATGATGTCCGAAAGATCGCAATAGCTTACAACTCTCCTCGTTAGCCTCAGACGGTAACTCAAGGACATGCACGTATGCTCCAGTCAACGAGCAAAGCACCAACCTCGTACTATCCGGCGAAAACTTCAGAGCACTCGCACTGGGCGCAATCCTCTCTTCGCCTCCAAACACTTTGCCCAAACTCTTGATCTTCTTTGGCTCGATCTCAATCGCTCCCTCTGGCCTCCTCCTTTCCTTCAACTCGAACAATTTAGTCTCGTATAAATCCGAAAATGCGAGATATCTACCATTGCTGCTAATCGCAACACAGACCAAGTTTGAGTCCACCTTTACTTCCATCTCAAGCAATTTGACCCAAGTTGGAGATTGTGCAGGTTCACCAGCGAGATTAGCGCTTGATATGGAAGCCAGCTCTTCTTGACTACCCAAATCCCAAATTCCAATCGACTGTTCTCGTCGTAAAACAATCCAACCTTTGGTAGGACAAAGAGCAGCAACGGAACCACCGCCGAGTAAGCCAGAGCGAGAAGCGGTGGGAACAAAAGGTACACGTCGTTGGGTTGTATCAGCAAAAGTGGTGAGCGGGTTGGAAGAGATCGGGTTAATAGATGCGTGTTCCTGCTCGACTTTGGTTAGCGTCTTTGATTTGGCTTTGGCGACAGAGGAGGGGAGCTTGGAAATGGTGGAAGACTTTTGCGCTTTGACGATGGCCGAAGGTGGGGCAGCGGGGGTGAGAACCAGATTGAAGTCGACACCGCCACTGAGCAAGATGGGAAGTCTACTAGATTGATTGTCAGCGCGACCGTCGGAGAGGGCTTGAACAGCATCGATGGGCGAATAGGGCGGGTCAAGAGCAAGAGCTCGAATATCATGTGCATGCAATCGTCTGGAGGCGATCTGGATCCATCGACCGCGGCCGTTTGAAGTCTCGATCTTAGTGTACTCGGCAACCTTCTGATCAACACCGGCACTGTAAACAGTCTTTCCGTCTGGACCGACACAGAGAGCAAGGACGTCAGAGGAAGCAGCATGAGCACGGAAAGTTCCATCAGGGATAGGAATGCGGGTTCGAGGGTCGAAGAAAGTGACTCGACCAGTGGAGTCTCCAGTGACAATGGTACCGTCAGGGAGAGTGGCGACACTCCAGACAATGGTAGACTCGGTGCGATTCTTTTGGACGGCGAGCTTGGTGGCGATGTTGCCGGTGGATGCGTCCCAAACCACGGCGGTGGAGAGGGCGAGACCGCCGACAAGGAAGGACTCGTGCCATTGGCTGTCGTCGTCGTCTTCATCGACATCGTCATCACTATCACTGCCGCTGCTGCTGTCGTCGCTGTCGGAATTGTCTAAATCGGAGTTCGAGGCTTTCTTGGCTTTGCTTGCTTTGGGGGAGACACGCTTAGATGCGCGAACGGGAGGCCCCCAGCAAAGACTGATCACCTTGCCCTTAGCTTTACCAAATCGTGGGATGATCTTTCGATCTTGCCCTGAGGTGCTTGCAAGATGCTCGAAGCGATCGTTCTCTAGATCAATAATCCTGACGGATCCATCCTCACAGCCGAGAGCAAGGTATCGGCCTGTAGCACTGGGAGCCATACTCCAGACTGCACCTGCAAGCGACGGAAGTGTTCGCGTCTCTCCGGGATAGTGCGGGTCGAGCGAAGAAGCAGCCTTTTTGCCGAAGAGCGATGAGACAGTGCCGGGTGTCGACTTGGTGTTTTCGTCCGATTCGTCAACGTCTGCATCCCTTCGAGCACCTAGCTTGGCTAGATGAAGAGGGATAAAGTGCTCGGTGACGATCGAGCCTCCCGAGATGCTGAAAAGACGCAGCTTGCGCGGCTGGGTATGGTCGTTGGTGGGTGGGTTGACAAAGCAGAGCTGTTCGATCTTGGAATTGTTCTGACCTGGCAAGACGGTGTGAACTGCCCAACCAGCAGCATCAGATTGGAAGGAGCGGTCATCGAATTCGGACTTTTGAGCAGCACGCGGACCTACCCAGGTGCAGAGCTCGATGTTGCCATTCTGTCGACCGATGGCGAGGAGGCCTCGAGCTGTGCCGGCAAAGGAAGGCGAGACGGCAAGGGCGGTTACAGTGGAAGGCGACCAGTTGACGAAGCGGACACGGTGAATGGCGAGGGATGCCTGAGCTGCGGATGGAGCATCCGAGCCAGTTTGCTGGTATTGTGTTGAAGATGCCATGATGTTGGCAGGGGTGAAAAAGCAAGGCCCTTGGAGAGACTCTCTTGCTGTGGTGTGACCTCGATCAGTGTTTCTGTGCTGATGGTGATGAAGTCCAAAGGAGAGAAGCAAGCAGCGGCAAGAAAGTATTGTCAAGCTGTCACGAATTCTTCTGAATCGACAGAATTTTTTTTTAAAAAAAAGCGGCAGCAGCTCCAGTCAAAGCTTCTTTCTGAGGTGTGGAGAATTTTGGCCTTGCTGCATGAAGGGTCACTGTTGCGTGTTCCGAGAAAATTTCAAAAGTCGCGGTGACAGGAAGCTTCTCAACTTCATCACATCACATTGGATTACACACCTGCATCGGATCACCCGCCTCAGCAGCAACAGCATCGGTCTCGTCTCACACACACACACACACACACACACACACACACACACACACACACACACACACACGCAAACATGCCGTAAGTCGTCCTCGCAGCCTTTGCTCCAATGCAGTCATGAAGCTCAGTCAAGCAACACAAGTATCAACGGCAAATCCGAATGCTGACTTTTGTTGCTCTAATCTGTTATCGCGGTTTCCTTCCCTCACAGTCTGTACGAACTTCTTTGCGTCGCCGCATCGTCGGCAGAATCGGCACCACTTCGAGACTTGGTCAAGTCGACGTCCAAGCTGATCTTGGAGAATGGCGGCGCAGTTCGAGGTGTTCAGTACTGGGGCCAACGACGTCTTCCGCAACGAGCACGCAGACACCAGCAGTATCACAACACAGGAGAGTGAGTACGAAGCAGCTCTGCCTCAGCATTATGAAGACGGCGGAAGATGATGACCGACTGACTGACGACCTTGCTTTATTGATTCGTATTCATCGGCATCGTGCAGCTACTGGTTAATGCACTTTGACACCAACGCACCTGTTCTCAAATCGCTCAACGACCGTCTTCGAGCGGATCCAAGAGTGATCAAGTGGACTGCGCTCAAGCTCGGAGACAAGTTGGATCAGATCACACCAAAGGCAACATCAGGAGGACTCGATACCAACTCAGATGCCCCCGAAGCACGCGCACTCTTTGGTGGAAAGACGATGCGCTACGGTTGGCAATGAGTGAGCTTCGGGTGCACTCCTCCTCACCGTTTTCGCAGCCGATATCGACCCTCTCTCATGATGCCCTTTTAGCAAAGAAAGGGCTCTGTACTTGTACATTACAGCATTCTCAATTCAATTTTGCTTCGGCAACACAATCTCGCCTATCTCGCAAATGTACGGCCTGGTCTTTGACTGCTATCGCTCTTGCAATCAAACAACTCTTGGAGATCGATCTACTAAAAACTGAAACAAACGAAGTCACGACTTTCGGTCATGCAAAGGCGAATGCGGACATTGGTTGATGAGTTGTTGGACCAGTCAGCCACAATGCAGAAGTAGCAAGCTTGTTTCTTGTGTTTCAGCAATTTGACAGGGGGCTGTCAAACAGTCTGATTTGTTCTTCTTGAGACTAGTTGCTGTACACTGGGCTTCAAAGCGCAGCAGTGGAAGCATTTGGCTTGAGTAAGATTAAGACAATCAAGACGAGTTGGCCAAGGTAGCAGAATCGGATGGGCCCATCATTTTCCCCACACTTTACCCTCCTGACAAGCTACCTGCTCGTTATTTTGGTCGTCCAACATGTACGACCCTCCTCCCCAGCTTCACGGTGACAGTGAGCTCCGCATCACGGATAGAGAGCTCTATCGCCTCTCCTTCACACAGCGTCAGACCTTCTACGTGGAAAGAAACTCTTGCAACGGCTCGATCAAACCTCACTTTCTTTCAGGACGAACCGCAACCAACTTCGTGAACAAGAGAGATCGCCTTTTCACGGCCAATGTCTCCCTCACCTCCCAGCAGCCCCTCCAAAGCTCAAGCTTCCCAATGAGCGACATGCCGGTCACCCCTCGTAGCCGCACTGCTTCGGCCAGCGCATCGCCTTCCAAATCAAACAGCCGCAGAGTCTCTTCTCGGGAGGCTCTCGACTTCTCAGAAGATGAAGAACCCGCAAAAAAGAAAACTTCAAGAGACCGCAGCTCCAAGGCTCGGGAAGAGATCGATATTATCAGCATCAGCGACGATGACAAAGACGACGATGCGGTCTCCAAGGCTCAGGAAGAGATCAAAATTATCAGCATCAGCAACAATGACAAAGGCGACAAGGAGGCGGGCGACAAAGACAAGGTCGAAGTGGTCCGCAATCACCAATGGCACAAAGTTGTCGAAGCTGTAAGTCTATTGTTGTCAATCTGTTGCTTCCGTTGCGCTCATACTGGTCCGCTGTCACTTGATTCATCTGCTGCCATAGGATGAAAACGCTGGCTCTCATTGTCTCTTTTGTGCTTGGGAGTCTTTTTGCAACATTTTGGACTGCCTACCCACCATGCACATCAGGCGATGAAGATGAAGAACGTCAAGGGGGAGAAACTGCTGAAGGAGCTTTCCATCCATGCGGAAACCCTCGTAAAGTCGACTAAACGCACCGCTGTTGCCGCAAAAGGAGCAGAGCAAGATCGTTCTTCTACGAAAGAGGACGGTTAATGCAGCAGATTTGTCACAACCGGCTCAACGCAAGTTGAAGCGACCACGGCCTTGGCAGCAGGCAACTGAAAAGCGAGTCTTCTTTCCATCTCTTGACGACTCGAATCAACTAGTCCCGACTGCAGAGAGGGACCTTGGGTCTAGCTCAAGCTCTCGAACGAATGAAGCTGCATCAGCGCAGGAGGATTCAAAATTCAAAGTTCAAGTGTCTCCATCTTGGTGCATCGCATTACCGCTACCAATTCGACCCTCCGCCTCACTGCGGACACTCTACAAGCCGAAAGAACCGATGCAGGGCGACGAGCATTGGAAGACTTTTGCGAATGGCTGCAGAAACATACCCACAAGCACGTCGTCCCTCTGTTCACTGGGCAACAAACGCAAACTGGGCTATGTGACGACTTTGCAAAGATCCTCCAAGTCCGTGAAAAGGAGCACTATCCTGGGGTTAAGCAACGCATCGAGAACTACAACAAGTACTGTCATCGCCGCTAATCTACCTTTGTTCCCTTTCGAGGCTTTTCCAGCAACGAGCACAACGATTACAAAGAAGCACTGCTATCCTTTCTTCTCAACTATGGACAGAGTGCTATTCTCGAATCACCAGACTACAACTGTAGAGTGCCACTGCAGCCTTTTGATATGGTTCTATTTCGATCTAATGTCGTATGCCATAGCACAAGTCAGCATGCTTCACACAAAGCGGTCGTTACAGATGTAGCAGAACGTTTGGCAGTAACGCGCTTTTTCAGAAAGTCCTTGGAAGAACATAAGCAGGCTAGCCGTTCAAAGTCTGGCAAAGCAGGCAAAAGGCTTGGAGGATGGATCATCAGCTCCGACGCTGACCCCTGGACAGACCCACGACCTCTACCGACAGGTTCATGCTTCGGCCGATTCGCAGAACATTGTAATCCTCGCTTTTAACATCTTGCACTGCCAGGTGGCTTCGCAATGGCTCGGTTCTAACGGCAAGATCCTCGTCAAGATCGACCAGAGACTCAGGCGCATCGTCTGAGGTCGAGTCTGTGAGTGGCAGAAGCCGGTCCAAAGCAGGGCTCGATGCCAGTTCTGCATTGATCACGATCTTCTGTTTGTCCGCCTTCCCATGACGACAACTCTGGCCTGACACAAGGATCTCGTTCCCCTTCTTCACAGTTGCTTCGTCGTCTCGCTGCCTAGCCCAATGGGACAGCAAAACCGCTCTTCATCCTGCTGCACAGCTTGCCTCTCAAGAAGGAAACGAGACTGTAAAGCCGGTAAGGACGATGTCCCTACGCCTTTGTACCTTAGCAAACGTAGTTGGTCGGATGCAAACCAGGCCAGCCCAGCCTTAGCAGCAAGAGTAAGTCCATGCACTCGTCCTTCTCATGTTCGATGCAGCAGACTCTGATCCTATCTTGATGACTCTCGTTTCTAGATGGAGAGCAACCATTTCGGTCACAATGCCCCTGGAATGAGGAGTCGTTCGGAGGTGATGGTGACTTCAAGCCTCTGTCCAATGAAGAGAAGCTTGTCATCATCAACCTCCAGCTACAGTGCACGCTTCGAGATGACACTAAGTCGCGCACTGCCAAAGCCAGGCTTTGGGAGTCCTTGTTCCCATCCGACATCGCCTCACAGGTCTGGCCTGAGCTCAGACGCTGATGTGTAGTAGATTCTTTCACTTGTAATCAACCTTGCTTTCCTTCGCTTTTTCTGTGTGAAACTCTTTTGGCTACAATAGCAAACACAGACGATGATCACACCTGAGTGAATGTTGGGACTGCCTCCCACTCAACGCGGACTGTTGCCGCGGCAGCAATAGAAGATCGTATTAAATGTTTGTTAAAAGACATTGCCGAGGGATCATTTCTTCTTCTTTTTTGAAGAGGCTGGGGCCGCCATGGCCTTTGCTATCATAGCTCCCAGACAATCCAGATGAGTGGCATTCTCTAAGAGAGCATCGAGTTGTTCCAATGTGAAACCGTGCTATGTCCCTGTAGCTGGCTAATTTCTCCTCGAGAGTTGCTACTTGAGCCAAATAAGAACAGCAGGTCAGCAGTAGAACTTCTGCACGCTCGCAGCTGATGGCTCTCGATACCTACTCGATTCCTTTGCAGCTACGCAATGGTTGCAGCACTTTCCACAAGGGCTCAGGACCTACACAACAGCGGCATACATGAGGATGGCGAGTAGCGCATGCAGCCATACGGCCAAGATGACACCGTCGAAAGATTTCATCGTGAAAGCGTGTAAAACGAGGCCAGGCAGAGTCTGGGTGAGGATGGACTGCAACTTTCCAATGTCCATGACCGAGGTGGTCTCAGGGTGGTTGTCTGTGGCCCAAGGCCGAAAAGAGGCCATTGTTGCCTAGCATGTTGATGAGGAACGAAAGCAAACACCCAAGTCTATGATACAGATGCGATCGAATGGTGATCGTTGCTGTGCAGAAGTTCGACCATTGCTGTGCTTTAGCGCTGGTCCCATCGACCAGACGCTGGTCAGAATAATCCGGCCCAGCATATCGGACGAAAGCATAACACATGATTTGTGAAGAGTAAGAAAAGGACTTGATTATTGAGTGGCCTTGAGCATCATGTTTTGTGAGGCGTTGTGGTCTTGGTCGGCTTTGAACTGACATTTGGGACAGCAGAGGGTCTTGCTTGAACCAAGCTTTTGCTCAAGTTTGCCACAGCTTGAACAGGTCTTTGATGTACAAGTTTCAGGCTGAACAAGCACAGTGGTGGGCTTGTTGGCTTTGTGAGGATAACGAGAATCTTTCGAAATATCGCTTGACTTGTTCATGAGCCGATCATGGATCGCATTATGCCCCAAGGCCATGAGGTCTGCCTCGGTAGATCGAGACAAATGAGTGCCTCTCTGTCGCTTTATCACCTGCTTGACCTCCATCCTTGGCATGATGATGATGGCAGAGGTCGTGGTTATGAGCTTATCGATTGCCTCAGATCAGCCAAAGCGCTATGTGTGAGTGAGTTTGGGAAGGCACAGCACTTGGAATAGCCGAAAGGGACGGGACACTGGCTCAATGGAGATCTGTAGCGATGCTGCGATGCGAAATAGAATAGTTCAAAAGAAGGGTGTTTTTGACTAATGATGGCGTCGAGGACCGGTCCTCAACGCCATACCGGACGCCAGTCTAATAATACCAGATACACGACCCTTGAATTCCTTCCTTCCAGAACACAAGAAGCCAAATGATTACTGAACCGAGTGTATGAAGAACAGCGTCTGGTCGATGAGACCATCGCTAAAGCACAGCATACATATCGGGACTTCAGAGTGAATCGGGTTGGAAATGACTGTGAGAATCGAAAATGCAGTCAGAAACGTTTCGCAGTTCGCCGCGCCAAATTGTGATTGACTGCAGTTCAGCTGTACTCCACACGCCGGCTTCTTGTGCGTGTGAGTGTATCAATCCAGCCCGCGCCCAACACATCGGTATTCTCCAACTCCGCATTCACTTCACCAACACCACCACCACCATTAGCCACCGCTTCAGTCCTGGACTACCGCATATCTTGATCATTCAGCGTTCGACCAAGATGCGCCTACATTCGATTTAACTTCAATCATCTCTTCCTGCCAGCCAGCGTATCCATAGGCTGACAGCATTCGTAAGCCATGTCGACCGAAACAGATGGCTCTGCCCAGGAGGGTTCGAGCCAGAACCAGGCTCAGAGCCAGAGCCAGAGTCACGGCCAGACCAACACCGCTTCCTCCTCTACCGCTCGCAACAACGATTCGTCCGACCTGAACTTCACCTCGTCCGACTCCAACGATCAGGTCTTGCCAGTCCAACCTCCCCGTTCTCCCTCCAAGAGCGCATTCCAATGGCCTTCGGAACCCTTGAATCAGGGAAGACCTTCGTTACCCCAGGAATCTCAGAAGAGCGTCGACGATGCCAACCGCGACATCTCGGATCGTATCACACAGGCGGACAACAATGTAACCACACAGCCATCTCGCTCTAATTCCGTCTCTGGACTTGATCACCCGCGGCTTTCTGTCCAGCTCAGCAATGCACTTGACACTATTGAGGACGACCGGAGACAAGAGCTGTCCCCAACCAACACCTCTTTCCCACCATCACAGATGACCTCCCTGCCCATGCTAAGTCCTGTACCACAATCCATGAACCGCACCTCATCGAATGGTACTAGCAAATCAGCAGGCTCAGACAAGCCTGAACCTCAGCCCAGCGCCTCTCAGCAATATCAGAGCTTCCTCCCCGACATGTTTCGCAACGCTGCAACCATGCCCCTCAACCTACTGCGTTCCCTCGTCCCCGATAATGCCATCCCAGCATCTCACGATGAAGGGTTGAGTGCCAGTACCCTCCAAGTCCCCGTGACCAGCTTCAACGCTCTCTTCGAAGCCTGCAAAGCACTCGAATGGCTCGCTACTCAGGCAGCCAATATCGAGAATCAAGACAGGGCGTCTGCATCTCGTCGAAACTCCACTGCCACAACTCAGCAGCAATCCGAAGATGGTGTCGAGTTTGCCTACTTTGATTATCTTCAGCTCATCCAGAAAGTGGCCGACGTCGTTAGCGGCTTGGCAGCCTCGAGAGGGATCGATCTTATCCTTGATCTGGAACCCAAGCTGCAAGGTCAACCAGCAGCCAATCAACGCAACTATAAGCTCGGCTCCTGCACGGTGTGGGCTGATCGGGTTGCAATGACTTTCCTCTTCATGAGCTGCATCTCTCGTCTCCTCCACAATGCACCTGTCCAGTCTTCGGTTGTCATTACCTCAACACTTACGGAAAAGGAGGAGAATGTTGTGCTCCCAGACGCCAACTCGGAAATGAAGCTCATGATCCTTTCCGTTGGTCTTCGCCTTATTCTCCCTCGCACCGTAGCTACTACGCCGACGCTCATGTCAGCCATCTCAGACACGCCTGCCTCGCTTCTTCTCGATGCTTTTGGAGCCAGACTGACAACCGAGCAGACTACCAGCAAACTACCCGGAAGTCCCGATCGGGCCGTCATCGACCACTCCATCAGCGTTCCTGTCGGCCAACTGCCCAATCCCGAACAAGCGACACCATCAGAACAGCAGCAACAAGATCAAGATCCACAGAGACAGCAATCGTCGTTGCAGTCAAAGAGCATTGTTGGGCCAAACGAGGACGAGCTCGTCGAGTTTGCATCCTCGCTGCGGGGCAAGAAGGTAGCGCTTTACTCTACCTCACAAAGTCTCTTTGCGCGCCAAGTGGCCAGGTTTTTGTCTGACCTTGGATGCGACATCGCCCCGGTCTTCTCGGATAGCGTTGACGAATCTTCCTTTGATGGTAACGACTTTGTCTTTGGCAAGCAGGCACACACTGCTGTCGCTTTGACATCTGGTCGACCTGCTTTGGTCAGCTACACTAGTGACATCGACAGAAGGGCACACACTGTGCAGTCCCCGACCTTGGAAGAGCCGACGCCGTCAAGCTCAGCCAACGAAAGCCGCAGTCATGCCAGCGCGGTTGACACCGCCGTCTTGGATCCAGTCACTGGTGTCCCGGTTACGTTTGACAACTCTTCGCATCAGACCAGCTCTAGTTCAAAGTCGACAAAGTCTGACGGGACCAGGGAAGAATCAGCTCCAGAAACCCAGATTGATGCTACGGGACGACGCGTCGTCCCATTCAGCTTCGTCATTATCGATGACGACATTGTCACATTGCAAAAGGAGTTGCTGCGTATTCGCTCTGCTGTTCCCCTTCTCAAGTCGGCTTTGATATCCAAGTCTACCATCTCCGCCACGCCGACCGGTGAACAGAAGCCATCACGTCCGACATTGGACCACAGAACCAAGTCAAGTCCGCAGGTCAATCGACTTCTGACATCTCAACCGGATGTCCCGTCAAATCGTTCCTTTGGCTCATTGGGCTCGATGCTGATGAATAGCAGCAGCAAGGATGGCAAGGACGGCAAGGACGGCGAGAAGGAAGAGACAATCGACAACATGGATGAGTCGGTTTCCCAAACCATCATCTTTTTCACCTCGATGAAGTCATACCGACTAGTTCGCGATACCGTACAGCCCATCATCGACTCGGCCAGCTTCCACGGCGTCTCTTCACCGCCCGAAATCATGGTGTTACCGAAGCCGGCTGGTGCCAAGAGGATTCTCACCGCCTTGCATCTGGCTGAGCACAAACCAGTCGTACGCTTGCCTTTCCTCCCCATCGCAACCTCGCCCTTGTCGCCGCTTACAACACATGCAAAGACTTGGTGGACACCTGACGCTTCTCAGAAGCAGGATGGAGAAGGCATCATGACGTTGACTCGTCGCATGACTGCATCGACGGATACCGACTTTGACGCGACTCCCTCTACGCCTTGGACACCCATTGATGCAGCCAAAACGCCTGCCGACGCGACATCCACTTCTCAGATCCCACTTACCAGCGAGACTTTGCCATTAGCGGCAGAGCCGCCAGCTCAAGAGTCGAGCGTGCGTACGACCCGGACGCAAGATACAGCTAAGGATGCGCCGATTGCAGCAACAGCATCAGCATCAGCTGCACCTGCGCCTCCCACTTCTGCAACGACGACGAAATCTGCACCAAGGTCCACGGCCTCTCGCCAGACGAGTAAGAACGCACCTTCCAGTGCACAGGCAGGTGCAGGCGCTGCAGATGCCACTTCCACACAGAAGAGCACTCGACCTGGCTCGGGTACCAACAGTTCAACATCGCCATCTTCTTCAATACCTCAGGCCCGTTCTCATCCCGTCAGTAGCCCAATGCCAGCTGACGCGCTTGAGTACTTCAGCGAGACAGCTGCAAAGATGGGTGGATCGGCTGCGAGTGGCATGGTCATTCAAAGCCCGGATGGCCGTCCAGCAGGTATTTTCTTCCAGCCTAAAGCGACTCCTTCCGTCAACGGATCCAAGCCTGCGTTGTCGAGAGGTGTCTCGGCCTCGTCAATCCGACGCGGCAGTCTTCATGCCTCATCGGATCATGGCAATGATAAATCTGGTAGTGGTGGTGGTAGCTCTGAATCAGGGCACAGGGAGAGGCGTCTGACGAATCGAAGCAATGCTTCAAGCAGCGGAAGTGGGCCTAGTCGAGCACTTGTTGGTGGGGCCGGTGAGGGATCTCAAATGCGTGCAAGTGCTTTGCCGACGCTGTCGGAGCAAAGGTCGGGGACGGATCAGGGTGAGGAAGGGTCGAATGGATCGCGGACAGGTCCACAATTGCAGGTTCCGAATGCAGGCAAGTATCCGAGTGGAAGTATGTTCGCTCCGCAAGTGGGGATTCACTCGGTGCTGAACTCGTCCAGGCCACCTATGACGACGCCGCTAGGACCTAGTCACCAGACTCAAGAAGAAGCGGATAGCAGTGCGAAATCGGCAGCAGCAAGCAATGAGACCGGATCTCAGGCAAATGGAGACGACAAGTCAGCCGAGCAGCAGACTCGACAGCAATCGACCGCTACTGGTGAGGCCTCATCTCGGAAAGGCAGCGCTGCGGGCTCAACAAAAGCAAACAGCGAAGCAGGCAAATCAGCAGCCTCTGCATCGTCAGCAGCAGCCTCTGCTCGCAAGCCTCCATCAGCTCGCTCCTCTGCTGCAGTGGGCACTCAATCTACTAAAGCCTCTCCAAACGCCCGTACAGCCACCAACGCCGCTCATCGCAACTCCTCTGCCTCCCGTTCGGTGCCTAATGCTGCAAACACAGCTTCACCAGCCGATTCCAAGACGAAACCCTCGGCAGTACCCCAATCCGGATTTATGATGGGTATGGGCTTCACTGCCTCCGCACGTCGTCGTGGTGGACCTAAGAAAGCCCCTATTCGAGAAGCCGTTCTACCGCCGATCAAAGTGCTTATTGTTGAAGACAACCCTATTAATCAGCGTATCTTGTCGATGTTTATGGGCAAGAAGAAGATCAAATATGATGTGGCCAACAATGGCCGAGAAGCGGTCGAAAAATGGAAGACCGGAGGATATCATTTGATTCTAATGGATATTCAACTTCCAGTGATGGATGGTATTGAAGCTACGAAGGAGATCAGAAAGTTGGAGAGGAATGCGAATATTGGGATCTTGAGAGATACTCCTCCTGCTTTACCTGATGGAGAAGGAGAAGAGGGTGGTGGATCCAGGAGATTGACTGCTAAAGGTTTGGTTAAGAACCAAGCTGTTGCTGGAACTGAATCGAGTTCGTTGATTACTGATTCGGAGAAGAAACATGCAGCTGGAGGGTCAGGTAAAGATGTTGGTCTTGTGAATGGTGTTGGTGAATCCAACTCTATTCCTTCTCGAACCAGTGGTGGTGGGGGAATAAATCCATTCCGAGCAAGTGTTATCATCGTTGCACTTACAGCATCAGTTCTTTCATCGGATAGAGTTGAAGCCCTTGCAGCTGGATGTAATGATTTTTTGAATAAACCAGTAAGTTTACCTTGGTTAAATCAAAAGATTTTAGAATGGGGAAGTATGATGTATTTGATGTATTCCGGATTATCTTCTGATGATATTGCTGTTGGAGGTGGTGGTACACAACACAAAGCTGCTGAAGGAGGAAATCAAGCTCAATTACATTTAGGATTTGGATATGGACCTGCTGAAAAAGCGAAAGCTTTAGCAAATAATTTACATTTAGGAGATAAATTGGAAGCGAAAAAGAAAAAGAAATTGTTACAAGCAGCTGCTGAGGGACAGAAGGAGAAAAGGATTGAACAAGAAGTGAAGAGAAAGGTGAGTGAAGAAGGTAGGAAGAAGCAAGAAGAAGGTAAAGAACAGAAGGAATGATAGGAGGATGGGGATAATGCGAGTGATTTGATCTCCGGAAGGAAAGTGTTGTTGTGATAGGAAGTATTATTGATAACTATTTCCTGCCCGCTTTTATACGGTGATTACAGTCCTGATACTGGTACTGTGTATCATCATCAACGCATTCATATTTGATTATTTAGATGGCAATTATAAAGATACTCAAATCCACATACAAACAAGACCCCCGACTGATTTTTTTTTTGAGGTATTTCTTGCAAACGTTCTTTGAGCTTTGTTTTTAGTATACTGCATAAAATCCCTCTACCTCCCTATGAAAACTAATGAATTTAAATCTTCAAAGTTTTATACGAGAGTAGAAGTTTTTCTTATACAAAAAGTTAAAAACAACTTCCACCAAATTCCCCCTTTCAAACCCCCTTCCAAGTAAAAATATGTGTGAATTCCCAACTACAACAATTAACTTGACCTCGTGAAAACATAAAGAGGCTTAAGAAAAAAAAAAAGGGGACAAAACTAACAACGAAGCCCAAAAACAAACTTGTCAAAAAGAAAAAGCAAAGTTCACCCAACTACATCACCACCAACTTGTAGCGCATAGCATTACACAAACGAAAGTCAAAGTCAAACAATTGTACTTGTATAAGATTATATTGAGAAGAACATTGATTTTGTCAATACAACAACTAGAATTGTTACATATGTAAAAATCTTACTTTTGTCTTCAAGTGCAATTCTTTACCGCGAATACCTGATCGAATACAAGCAAAAAAAAGGGCAAACGATTTTCTTCCCCTCCTTTCGTAGAAGAAGATTTTGAGGTCGAAGCATTAATCTGTCTACTATGCCCTTCTATTACGACTTTCTTCCCCTCCTCCCACCTCCTCCACCTCCTACTTGTTTTTCAGTACACGCCGACGACGAGAAACCATACTGGTACATTTCAACTTCTCTCTTCTCTAGCACTTGTCGGAGTAGATAACCCTCCTCCTATTCCCATTCCCATTCCCATTCCACTCCTTCTTGCAACAATAGGTAAACTTAATCTCTTTAATCCTCTTCTCTCATTTTCTTTTCTCCTCCTTTCATGATCCAAATCTTCTCCTTCTTGGACCTTTCCATCTTCGCCGTTGTCGTCTTCTTTTTCACCATCACTAGTCAAAATTTCTTGAACTCCACTATTAATTCTCCCTCTAACAATCCCATTTCCACCCGCACCAGAACCGTTAACAAGGTTAGAACTGACAGTGGTAAGTGAAGATCGTCGTCGTTCCGAATTTACTCGACGTAGTTCATCACGAACATACATGTATGCTGTTCGGATTTGTTTTTCTCTTTGTTTCTGCTCGGCTATTTCGTTTTTTAACTTTAATATCTCTTCCGCTTGTGCAGTAGCATTGGTCGACATTGTCGAAAATTCGTAAGGATTCGAGTGGTCTACCACCACCACCGCAGCCGCCGTTGCAGTCTGTTGCATCACAGTATCAGCATGATGAAGTCGAAGCGATGCAATTTCTGCATCTTTATCCTCTAACATTCTTTTGAGTTTTGCAATTTCATCCTGTTCACCATCCATTTTCGCTAACGACTCATCCTCTTCCCCTTGTTCCTGCCCTTGCCCCTGCCCCTGCTGTTCCTCTTTGAGCTTCAACTTTGCCTGCCTTAACAGTCCCACTACTCTCTCTCTCTTCCGTCCTTCTTCCACCATCATCCCTCTCGCTTTCATCGCCTCTGCATTCGCCTTTACCGTCTCCGCATACGCCTTCGTCAACTCCTCATTCAACCTCACAACTTCTCCTCTAAACCACTCCGCTTCTGCCCCTACCTCATCCAACACCTTTTCCAAACACTCCACATCCTCCTTCAACGTCTCTTTTTCCAATTGATGCGTAGCTACCAACTGCTCAATTACTTTTCTTTGTTGTTCTAACAAATCCAACAACTTTCTGATCTCCGCATTGCTATTCTCCACTTTAGCATTCATCGTACTGAGATACGAGCTAAGAAGTTCATTGTTGGCTCCAACACCGGAAAGAGGTGTCTTTTCTCGAACAATTTGTTCAAGAAGAAGTTTGTCAGCTTGAAGCTGACGGAAAGCCGCAGAGACTTCGTTAAACGCGCCGGCAAAACGGCCTTCAGTACGTTTGAGGATCTCTCGACGGGCGGAATCGGAGAGTGAACCGAGAAGAAGAGATTGTTTGTCGGAGAGAATTTCATGACGTCGATCAGAAAGCGTGCTTAAAGTGGAATGATTGCTGAGAACAGATGCGGCACCAACACGGTCGCGAGAGTCTTCGTGACCTGCTTCGGATCGAGAGGCAATAGAGTTATTGGCGGCGAAAGGAGAAGACGGTTCACCATGATGGACGACCGAAGTGGGTTTACGGGTGGACCATGCGCTTGGAGGAGGTCGGGCGGGCTTTTCGTTCGCTGGAAGCCGACGTGATGAATCTGCTTGTGTTTGACCACGTTCAGTCGACTCGACCTCCAAGCTCACGATCTGACCGGATGATGGCAGTGGATCCATTCGATCGAGGTTTGACTCTGCAATTGAAGGCTGCGTTGTCGTTTGTCGGGTGACAGCGTCATCGTCGTCTGTTGGTGTACGACCTGAAGCTGGTTTCACAACTGTGGGACCAACAGTGCCAGCCTCACCTTTGAGACCCGCCTCCTTCACGCTGCCAGAGAAACGAACAGGACGCGAGTCCGCTCGCTTCACTTTCTTGACTTCAGCAATGGTCGTTGATCGACTTTCAGATCTGTCCGTCGCCGGCATAGCAGCTTCGCGCGATTCACTCGCAGCAGTGTTTGCCAGAGGAGACTCGGACCGATCCTCAGCACCTCCCGCGTCGTCAAGCGTGCTGTCCTCAGCTTGCTGCTTTGCGCTCGCGCTCGCGGTTTCTCTTCTCACCGCAGCCAGATCGAACTCATCTTCCTTTGCAATCATGGCCGCTGCCGAGATAGCTGACCGATCTTGACTTCTTTGTGAGCCTTTACTATCCCTACTACGAGCCGAAGCCTCTTTACTGGAAGGCGACCTCGATCCCTTTGGCGTCTTGAGCGGATCCGCGTCCTCTCTCTTGCCAACACTTGACACCGACACATTGGTGTGACCGGATCCACTCCTCTGCAAAAGATTAGGACTCTTAGGCACGAGAGAAGGAGTGTTCGGAATAGGCGGTAACGGTTCAGTGGGAGGAGCCGAGGGAGGCGGTGCTCTCAATTTACCAGGACTAGCGAGCCCCTTGAAGCTGAGGTTGTTGGGCGACATCATGGCTCCGTTGGGAGAGAAAGCGGATAAGGCGGTCAGATTGAGGGCTAGGTGTGCTGGTCGAGATTTACGCTGCTTGCCAACAGCTTTGGCCAATGCAGCTTCGTAGTTCAGATTGGGTGTGTTGGGCTCTGATGATTGCGCTGCCGATCGTGCCATGCTAGCTTGCAAAAGGGGCGTGGACGATGAAGCTGGAAAAGGTAACGATGGAAGTGGCGTAGTGTAGGTCTCTGCTACCAACCTCGAACCAGATGCGGAAGAACTACTAACAAGAGGGGCGGAACCACGACGCAGACCGGCAATAGCCGATACGTCGGTAGAAGCTTTGCGGTTGTAGTTAGATGAAGCGTTGGACAGCGTCCTCGCGTGTGCCGCGGCGTATTCAGGAGCGTCGAGATCTAGTGGCGGCAACAGTTCGTGTGCTGGTGCTGAGGATTGCGAAGAAGTCTTGCGTTGACGGAAGCCGAAAGTAGGAGATCCGATTCCGGTGACAAGCGTCTGCGAGTGAGCTGACAACAGAGACGTGGGATCTTTGTCCGAGGCACGCCTCTTCTGCGAAGAGCCACTCAATCTTGGAAGACGTGATTCTGGTGAGCCTGTCCTGTAAGCATCAGATCTAGCACTAGTACTTGACGCAGATGTCCTGAAAGTACGTGCATCCGACTGCGACTGTGTCTGGCTGAAACCCGACTCCATTGAGATCTGACGTTTTAGCACCGACGGCTCAGGCGACTCGGTGCGCTCCTTGATGGTGGACAAGTGATCGGAGTCGTGAAGGTCGTTGCTGGTCTCTGCAGTATTAGTGCTGTGGCCGCTGTCGCTGACATAGGTCCGCTGCGTCCTGTTGGAGGCGAGCGAAGAAGGCTTGTCTGCTGTGTCATTCTCTGCATCGATAAGCATGCGTAGGGCGTCACGTCCAAAAGATGTGCGGCCCCAACTATCCGCCGAGCTGCGACTGGACATTTCGCTGCTCGTCTTTGTATTTCTGCGATTGGTATTGGTGAGGTTGCTGCGCAAGGTGGCGCTGGTGTGGTTGTTGTTGACTCGGGCAGACGTGGAGGCGCTGCCGTGAACAGACTGAGCATCCTGTGGAGCGGAGATACCGAGACCAAAGTTGGCCGTGCTCGCCGGAGCTTCTGGAACGCTATCCTCCAGCCTTTGTGTGGTGTCTGTTGTCGTCGTGTTAGTTTTACGAGCTGGCGGATTGAACTCTTCGCTGGCTAGCTGAGATGAACCTGGCTGAGAGACAGACTCGGGCAAACTTGAAGCCGTCGACCGACGCTGTCCTGCATCGACTTGCGGTCTGAGATGCAAAGGTGCGTCTCCATTTGCTGATACGTTTTTGACGGCAACTCGCTTTGGCGGGACACCTTGAGAGCTGGTGCTATGTGGTAAAGATACAGCCATGTCGGTATGCGATGCTGTTGAGTCTGCTGTTGGGATCGGTGGCTGCGGCTTGTTCATGATGGCGACTGGAAGTAGCTTGTCTTTTGCTGTGGTGATGGTGGTACTAGCTAGGGTAGCGAACTCTGGACTAGAGTAGTTGGTAGAGGTGGTGAGTGCTGGACTTTCATCAAGCAAGTTGGAGGGTGAGGAGAAAGCGATTAATGAACGAAAGTCTTCGAAGCTCCCCAATGTGTCGATAGATTCCAAGCGAGCGTGCGATTCCTGTCTCGAATCATGGTGCTGTTGCTGTTGGTTTTGCTGTTTTCGCTGCAGCTGCTGGTTCGGCGCACCATTGATCTTGCTTGCACTCTCAGTGTCGGCTGGTCCGGAGGCTGTGCTTGTTTTGCTGTCTGTGCTAGTGTTGTACTGTGGAGTAAGAGGCGAAGTTGACGAAGAATCGGATCGGTACGCTTCCGAGTGCGAGTCATCTGGTACGACACCTCCACCGAACTCTAGACTGTTGCCGCCTCTGCTACTTGAGCGTGGTCCCGCGGCAAAGCTCATAGGTGAGCGATTACCCGAAGAGCCATCTCTGGTACCCGGTCTGAACTTGGCACCTTTGCCAATGCCTACTCTGCTTCCGAACGACTTGACACCACTTGATGCGGGTGCTCGACTTGATCCGATGGTTTGCATTGGTCGATTCATGTCTCGTTGGGAGAAGATGGCGTCGATGGGCGAAGTTGGCTGCGAACTGCTACTACGAGGAAAGGTGGATGAGCCCGAATCCATGGGGAAATGCCGTTTGCTACGCCATTGAGAAAACATGATGAGTCAGCTGAGGAAGGTGACGATGGAAGGGATTCTTGACAAGGGTGTGTGGCCAGGAGACGGAGGAAGACCAAGTGCGTGATTCGAAGGATGGGTTTTCGAAGAAGACTTGTGACTTGGAGGATGAAGTGGAGACGGAGAAAAGGGGCGATATTGCCCTGCAGAGGCCGTGGGCTGAGGCCGGAACTGGTATCGTGGCTCTGGAGGTGGGACGATTACGGTTGTCACTGTGACCGGCACAGTTGTCAAGAGCGGGTGTGATGCGAAGATGAAAGGCTTTGCCGCTTCTGCTTAATTGCAGGTCATACTGTTTTCGAACGCTTGAATCCGAATGCGAATTTGAGTGAGGCCGATGTCAAGTCCAAGAATAGGGGACAGGATGAGCTGGATCGTGGGTATAATGCAGAGATTGAGATGAATCAGTCGGCAGGTCCGATATATTGGTCCACTTAGTTGCTATGAGAAGTGGGTTAAGACTGGTTTCAGTACAGTATGAAGGAGGAGTAGCGACGTTTGGCGAATCGATCAGTGTTAGAGTGCTAAAAATGAAGGTGTACGATCGCAGTCCAGCCGGAAAGAAGATAGAAGAGGCGGCAAAATGAGTGAGATGGGTGATGGTGAAGAAGCAAACAAAGAGGTGTACTCAGTTCTCTTCGGCTAAGGAACTCTGTCACAAAGCCAGGGTGTTGAGCGAGAGTTGTGTAGCAACCAAATGGCTTGGGAGCAAGCGCTTCTTGTTGTTTCTAAGCGAAGGTGAGAAAGATGCGGCTTTGCATCTTCGTGATTGCTACGATGCGGATACGACTTCGGCAAAACGACAGCACGACGATAGCCTGTAGATCTCTTTCTCTCTCTCTCGAAAAAGCAGTTCAGTAGTCACGTCAAAAGAGGGGCAGATTCGGGGTTGACCTTAACTATTGCTCTATTGTTTAAGCGAAGGGGACAGATTTCGACTGCAGGAGACTGCGCGCCCACACTCACACACAGACAGATGCTTGCCTTTCTCAGCCCGCGATTCTTCATGCAGTTTGCCTGCAGCCCCATTTTTTTGACACCAGCCGTGACAACTTTCTCCTCCTTCTTCTTCGCAGCAAACAAAAGGAACGAAGCAAATGCCAGATTGCAATCGTAGTTGTCGCGTTCTCTGTTTGCGCCGCGGTCAAAGAACAAGAATGTATGTCAACCGCCGCCGCCACCGTGGCAGTCTCAGTCAGAAAAGCGGGACCAAGGGTCCGTGGAATTAACACCGGTCAATTCAGGAAGAAAAGCAGTCTCAATGCAAATCGCATAGAAGGGGCGCAGCCACCACCTTTCTAGATGAAAATCGTGAACTGGCCCCGCACACGATCCACATGCTTCGGGATTGACTTTTCGGCATGCTAACACTATCGGAAGCGGAAGACAATGTACGAACGAACGAGGAAAGGATGAAACCATGTGCAAGGATACACCTCCGTGTCTCACTTTGACAGTGGGAAACACAAGCAAGGGCGAGACAAGCAAGCAGATCGGTTTTGCCTTTCCTCTTTGCTTGAGAATATGGACGGGGCAACAAGACGAGTTGAGAGATCTTTAAAGCTTAGAGAGAAGCGAGACAAGACTTTTATACGCTCACACGCCAACAATGGCGAGGCAAGGGGGAAATCTTCTCGACTCTCTTTTTTTTCCTTTTAGTTTCGGTCTCCGCTGTCATGCGCTGCGAAGCTGGGTGAGAACCACAGAGAGAGAGAAACAGAGAAAGATGCATGAAATTCAAAAAACAAGACTCAACGCCTGCTGCTGTTCGCAAAAAGGCGCTGATTCTGCTGTGGGCGCGACCTGTCAAAACGCCTCACTTTCCTGATTTTTGGGTCTTTCATCGGCAAGAAATTATCCCGATCTGAGTATGATGAGAGAGTTTAAACATTCGGCTAATAGAGGAGAAAAAGGCAGACAACGACAAAAGACAACGTAGATGGCCTACCCAGCCTCATAGTGGTTCCGATATCAAATCGTAACAGACATCGACAAGAGAAAGAGGTAGAAGGATGGACGATATTCGTCACAAAAGATAGAATTGCACCGTCAGACGAGAGACAAATGTAACGTGAAGTGAGCGTTCTTCAAGGTGTCTACTGATTGTCACCTCTGCCTAAGAAAGTTTGGACAGCTTACACCGCAGTCAGGAAGATCACATGGGCGTGTGTGAACGGCGAGATTATAGTTCGTTGGTCGGCTTTCTGTGCGTCTTCGTTCTTTGTGCACTTTACCGTTGCCAATTCGTGGTGCAGAGGGACGCTTTGCGGGAAGTCTGTAACCATAAGGTGGTTGATAGGATGGTTTGCGACGGACAATATTGTAATCCCAAAACCCCGGCGTGTCAGCCGAACATTATGCGTCGCAGGTGCATTACTGACATTCATTGACATGCAAATGTGCAGTATTGTAGGCGTGGCAAGTCGGGACCTGATGCTTAAGATGACATTCAAAACGTGGTAAAGGACGACTGAGAGATAGCAGCCGAAAAAGTCGATCCAGCATCGTCATCATGTCCTCCGACATACCCTCCGTCTCCCTTATACCCATCCAGACTGGTCAAATCCGATGCTCCACCCATGCTGCTTAGACTCAAGCGTCGATGCAGTCTATCGCTCTGGCTGTATGTGATGCTTGCTGATGGTGCCGTGCTGCCAGCCAAACTCTCTGTATCGACATCCTGGCTAACAATGCTGCTCGCGTAGGGTCCATGCATGCCACTCACCGACAAATGAGCAGAAGGATAGGTAGCTTGCGTACCCAAACTGGTAACGCTCTGTGCGTCGCTAGGGATGTACGACATTGGATCGTGCGTGCGGAAGAAGCCGCCGCCTAGTTCGTTGCTCCCTCCTTTTGAACCTGCATCTGCCATCCGGCCACCCCGTGATCCACCGTAGCCATCGCCTGGACCGGCCAAATCATGCCGATGACGAGCCATAAGATCACCTGGCTTCTGCAATGGTCTTCTTGGCTTTGGGAACTGAATCATGCTCGGCTGCAGATTTGATAGTACGCCTTCAACCAGACAGCCCTTCTCCTTGTAGTGGACCAGCAAATAATGCCACAATGGATGCTTGTTCAGCACCTTTGGGTTTCCCAAGATCACCAGACCATACCTCGCACGTGTTAGCGCCACGTTGAGTCGGCGTGGATCGCTCAAGAATCCAATACCCTGATGTTCGTTGCTTCTGACACAGCTAAGAATGATGTAGTCCTTTTCTCTACCTTGGAAAGCATCCACACTGGCGACTTCGACCTCTTTGTAGAGCTCCTTCTTGAGCGAGCCATGTAGTTGCATATGGTTGACAATGTAACTTCGCTGACCCTCGTATGGCGTCACAATACCGATCTGCGAAGGCTTGACACCAGCCTTGAAAAAGCGGGTAACAATCTTTTCGACGTTGGATGCCTCAGTGCGGTTGAGGAAGGAAGTACCGCTGCTTGAGATCTCTTCTTGACCCAGATTCTGGAAGAAGAACATCGGCAGTGACGGTAGAGGCCAAGGGAAATCGATATCCCTTCGCAAGCGTTCCGGTGCTGTAACACCGTTTTGTAGCGTGCCTTCGTAGAACATGTTGGATGGGAATTCGGACAAGCAAGGATGCATACGGTACTGCACCTGCAGACGGATGGGTCGATTGCCGAGCATAATGAGACGCTCGAACATACTCTGACTCAAGCCTGCACGTGCAGCCTTCTTGTTCATGATGACGGGCCCCAACTGAAGATGGTCGCCGACAAAGACAACCTGCTTGCAGCCCATGACGAGTGGAATCATCACTTCCGGTTCGGCTGCCTGCGTCGCTTCATCGACCAGCACTGTGCGGAACTTGATCTTGGCCAAACGTGGATCACCACAACCGACACACGTGGCGCAGATGACGTCGGCGGTGCTGAGAATCTCCTTTTCGCAAGCACGAGTGAGCGCCTTGTACTTGCGCTCGTCGCTGCTGCTCAACTCGCCCTGTTCGTTCTTGAGCTGGATGAGCTTTTGGAGTTCGACATGTGTATCGTTGTTGGCAACTTGCTCGTGCAGAGTGAGGAAGCTGATGGGACTGTCAAGCGCTTCTCGGCTCTTGGCGGTGAGACGCACGACTTTGAGACCTGTCAAGTGGATCTTTTCGCAGAGTTGGTCGACTGCGACATTGGAAGGCGCGCAGACGAGGACGGGACCAGGGTTCATCTTGCTTAGCTGGTAGACGATGGTGGCAGAGGTGACGGTCTTACCAGTACCGGGTGGACCCTGAATGAGACTGAGCGGCTTCTGCAAGACGCTCTTGACAGCGTTGACTTGACTGTGGTTGAGCTCTGGAAGACCAGGAGCACTGAAGCGTTTAGGCATGGTAGTGCGCAAAGTGGCGCTCTCGATCTCATGACCGAGTAGCTTGTGATAGATGTATCCGCTGAGACTCTGCTCATCGACGGCGAATGTTTTCATGGCGCTCTGCATGCGGTCGAAAGAAGTGGCCTTCCAGACAAAGTCAGCAAAGAAATTGTGCGTGCAGTGATCGGGCACGCCGTCGGATCTCTTGAGCTCGAGTGCCACCTCGTCGGACACGTTGTTGGGAATCTTGATGACATGGCCGACACCTTCCCAAGGAGGGGCCATCTCGCCCCGATAGCGAAGCTTGAGCTCGTCACCAACGGCGAGACGCACTTCTCCGCTCTCGAGCTTGGGCAGCATCATCCAAGCGATCTTCTTCTGGTTCAGACCCTGATCCCAACGAACGACCAAGTCTTGCTGTGTTTGCGACTCTTTGAGTTTACGGTCGTAATCGGCTTCAATCTTGACGAGAGGGCCAAAGATGTTCTGATACTGATATGCATCTTCGTAGCGTAGCAAGATGCCATTGGGTTCTTCATCGACGCCTGGTTTGTCGAGATCTTCGAGGCTTGCGTTGGCGTTCTCCTTCCAAAGCTCTTCGAGCCGATTGATTTGTTGCAAGGTGACGGGACGTGCGCGCAATTGTTCGTGTTCTGAGGGAACCTTGACGAGCCAGGTGAGGAAGCAACGATCTTCGATGAGCGGTGACCACTGGCTTGTGTCCCAGATAATGTCTTTGGAGTTGGACATGGCGGCACACGGCTGTCGACAGAGCAGCACGACAACAGTCTCGCTCTTGGCGGGGATGAATCCGAGAAGAAAGACATTCTTGGCTCCACAGTTGTAGCATTCGGGTGTGGTCTCTCCCAAAGGTGACTCGGCATGCAAGGAGACCTCCTTGTGTTTGGCTCGAACTAGATGATTGACAATGTGTGAGCCCGAGGTGGAGCCGCGGGAGTTGCAGAACCACTTGTTGCAGATGAGACATTTGACTACGCAGGATGGATTGAAGATGCCGCAGTAGGCACAAGCATGCTCTGGCAAGTTTTGGAAGGCAGTGAGGTCGTGGTCGTCTGCAATGTTGTCGAGTAGTGAAGTGCCATGCTCTGCGCCGACTTGCAGATTAGCATGCGAAAGGTGAGGATGCGATCCGCTAGCATGACTGTGAGCATGAGCATGGGAGCGTGATGGATCCAAATCGCGGTCGGTTAAGTGAAGATCGCTTATAGCGTCAAGGTCGAGATCGAGATCGATGTCTTTATGTCCGGTCTTGCCCTTGAAATGCTTTTGACCATTGGCGCGGGTAGGATTTCGCGAAGAGCTATCAGTGAAGGAATACTCGGAGCCGGTAGGATCGTAGTTGGATGCTCCATCAAAGTGCTCGAAGTTGTAGTGCTCAGACATGGTGATTTGGATAGGTCGATCCGAGATGATCGCCGAGACAGGGCACTTTCAAGGCATGGGAAGAGGTGAAGCTAGCCACGAGCTTGGATCGAGTTTGGCGTCAGTGGCTGCAAGTAGTATATTGTATGTCTGAAAGCTGGTGTTGATGGCGAGTATTGATGCGGGACTGGCCAGCTCCGACAGCTGAGTGAGAGAAGGGAGGAAAGGTGGGTGATGAGGAGGTTGACACGTCGACAAAGGCATGCGCAGGGTTCAGTTGAAGAAGAAGAAGAAAGTGTTGATCTCGACAAGGCTCAGTTAAGCTCAAACTTTAGAGTTGGTCCGCTGCGCAGCAAGAGGTTGAAGTGTCAGTATTACCTAAGCAGAGGCTAAATTTCATAAAAGAAGGGTAAGAAAGTTGTAGCGGTCTAACATCTAGAAAGATTTTCAATCCTTCCGAGGCGATGCGTGGAGCTGTGATTCAACTATCACAAGGTGAGTATGCCAGGGAGCAAGGCAAGAAGGCAAGCTGTCGACAGTTTCATAGTATAATGCGCATCGGGCAGGCATTAGGCGATGACGGAGACTGGGCGGAAGATATGAACTACTATCGAGACATGTCAGACGGCAAGAAGGCGATGAGAAGCCATGCCGAGACAGAGAAGGCAAACGCGCCGACAAGACAGACGCATGATTTTTGGAAACGAGATGTCAGGGTCCATGAAAAGGCGTTCACTCGGTCTCAGAGGAGTGCGTCAGAGTTGTAACTTAGTGGTTGCAAGGGGCTGTTTAGTAGTTTCCAACTCTGTTTGCCTGTCATGGCGCCAGAGTAAGAGATGCCTGTGACTACGATGACGACGTCAAGCGTGCGATGATGCAGGCAGATCGTTGTGAGGTGCAGCATCGGCGGTTGCAATCGCTCTCACAAGCCTTTGTGTGTGACGATCGACTGTCGATCTTGAGAATGCCAAATTGGTTGCCGGCTTTGACACGGGCCACATGTTCGTACCTCAAGCTGAGTAAAACTTAAGAAGATCACATAGAGGCTCTGATCTGCGACAGCATTGACTTTGACATGCCGATCGATTGCAGCAGTAGCATGCTCTGCTACTGCGCGAAGTGTTACAGTAGCTTAGCTTCCGAGATGACGCTGTCAATAACAACAGTCTTTGGGGAGTAGACGAACCGCATGATGCTGGATGACTTTGTATGCGCCAGGAGTCAAATATCGAAGTGATGCCCCTTTGACCTTTCCTTTCTTGGACTCGAGAGAATTCTGAGGAAAAGCTTGCCGAGGACAAAGCAAGCCTAGGTTCATTTTCTCGAACAGAAGCGAGCACCGAGCGCTGACAGCGTTGGGGTCAGGGAGTGAGTGCATATGATTACAGCAGACAAGTACATACGTCGGGGCGAGGCTGGGCTCCTGCAAAAAGGTGAGTGTGGAGAGCATAGAGTGAGCCGAGCCGAGAAGGGGAAATTGTTGAACAGCGGAGTAAGTATGGAGACAAGCTCGCCTCGAGTACAGATTGCTGCGCCCGCGCTTTGCCACTTGGCATATAACGTACTCAAGATGCATACAGTCAACTTGCATCCAGTGAATGCGGTACGCTATGTTACACGATACGCCGACACGTTGATTTGGCACCGGCAAGACGCGCATCGTTACACCAACGAGACGAGGAAAAGAGTCAAGCAAGGAGGTGAGATAGTCCTACTCTTACTATGAGCTGCCAACGATAAACTGCATACACTCACAATTGCTCAACGTGTGAATTGGCCGAGTGGCATGAAGCCATGGATGGTCTGCTCATCGTCTGCCGAGGGGAATGAGAACGACGCTAACTTAACTATGAAGAAGACCCTTGCTTGCCCTTGATTAAAGACTCCGGCTGCACGCGCGTCCCGGGCGGAGGGTGAGTGTCTCAGATTGTGCGTCTCGACTCCACACTTCCAACAACGCACAAGGCGGAACACGAGTGTGTGAGTTGGTGGCTGCCTGCAAAGACGATCTGGACTGTCTCTTTCTATCTTTACGAGACGGTGACCGCGTCGCAAAGTCCGCTGCTTTCTGTCGCTGCTGCTGCCACTGTTGCCTCCTAATGCCTCCTCTTGCTTTTTGTGCGAGTGCATACAATACAACCTTGCTTGGACGCAACGGAGTCTGAAAGAAGGCGTCGCATTGGTCCGCCTTCGCCGCCTTTCTTGTTAATCGGATTTGTTTGGCCGCGGGTTCTTCTTCTTTTTTGTTATTCCTGCATTGCACCCGTGTCCATGTTCTACCGTCGTCGTGTTCGATAGCGCAGATCAATTTTGAGACAGAATCGAGTCGACTGCTCGTGTATGCGCTCTCATCGGTCAAGTCTTGTTTCGACACAGGACCCGAGACTCCATCTCATGCTCTCGTCTTCAAGAGGGAGAGGTAGAAGTGTTGATAGTCCCGTGCGATCGTGACTTTACAGAGCATTCCGGCACACGATCACATTCAATCTTATCGGAGCTCACCTCTTCTATGATCACTCCCGAGACAATCACGTTCCCGCGTGTGGAGACGAAGACCGAGTCGAAGCTCGACACTCGTTCGTCGTTTCAGCTCGAGCGTCGACCAATGATAGCAACGCGATCTAGTATGCCTTCCTCGTTATCATCACGACGGATCAAGCCAAGCTTCTGTGGCTGGGTGGTTCGAACTCGCTTCCAACCTGTGATGTTACAAAAGAGGGTACTCTCTCCGTCGGATGGAGTCACGCGCACCTGGGCATCCATCACCTTTCTCTGTTCAACAGATAATGGTAAGCTAGCGCTAGTGCGGGGGAAGTTGCAGCAAAAGATTCAAAAATATTAATAAAAAAAAAAAAAAAACAGAAAGTGTTTGTCTCGTCTACGAACTGTCACACTCGCATCGTTACACAGTGAAAGGGTTCGTGCTTCTCGCCAAAATGAACAGTCAACCAACACTCTACACAACCGAGCTGCAATACGGTGCCCAAATAGGTACTAGCGCCCTTTGCCTTTGCCTTTACGTTTACCTTTTGAGCGGTGTCATGTTCAACAACGCACCCACGCTGTGCCGCGACAGTCTTGAGTATCTAGAGTCTAACCATGTCAAAAGGTCGTATGGCAACAGCACAATTTGCCGAATAGCTTGAGCTCAGCTCCGATAGCATACTCTGTCGCTGTTGATACAAATTGAGTTTGACTCCGCAACGCAGCAGTCCGTTTCCACACTTGTGATTGCAGTCCCGTCGGTGTCTTGCCTATTCTTCTGATTCTTGTCTTTCGTGTGCCGACCATTCGGCTGCTTTACGGGCAACAGCCTCTTCATCATGTCGGAGATGCCGTCTGCTTGCTCTCCTTATGTGCTTGAAACAAACAAAGTTTGGCAGCCTGGACAGCACACTTGAACATTCCTCCTTTGCCGTTCGATCCACTTGAGCATCTGCTTCAGGAGCCGACCCTAAGTTACCTTTCAATTTGACTGGCTCTACAACGGCTCTCGCTTGTCGCTTGTTCTCCACCTGCAGCTCCACTAGTTACGCCTTTCTCTTCCTTTCTCCGCTTGGTCCTTCTCTCTTTCCTTCCTCCTCCATCTCCCCTACCTCCTTGCCATTCCTCCCATACCCCGTCTCACGCTAGCACCCTCCCTCGCCTTTCAAGTCTGCCGGCAGACCTGCATCTCTTTACTTCCCCATACTCCCTTTTTCCCCTACTCCATCCCTCCTAATACTAGCCTCCTCGTCCCGCTTCTACCGCTTCTGCCGACAATTAGCCAATCCAGAACTGCGGTTTTTTTGGTTTTCCCCCGCTGTCCGCAGGTCGGACCTCCAAAATAGAGAGTGCATACATCCTTTCCTCTTCAAAGATATATACCGCCTTCATCTCCAGGCGAGATCGACCCCATCCTCCTCCTCCAACTCCACCTCGTCAAGCCACGGTCCTTCCTCTTTCGAGTTAGCGCCTGCGCCTCATCTCCTCGACAAGCTCCTCTTTCTTCTATATTCATTTCGTGCCTTCCATTTTCATCAAGAACTGGACCTGGCTGTCTGTTCATCTTCTCGCCCTCCTCCGTTAGAGACAGGCCCTCCTCCGTTAGAGACAGGCCCTCCTCACCTCCTTCCGCCCACCACACCCTTTTCTCTCGAACGTAGACACGATGCAACTCAAGTTGACGCTTCTGCCCGTCATTGCTTCGGCTCTCGCCCTTGTCTCCTATCAAGCCGCAGCAACTCCCATTGGAGGCTTTGTTGCTCCTGGTAACGATACTCGCCCCGTCATTCGTGCCGATCCTTCTGGACAGCTTCAAGACTCTCTTCTTGACGAGCGTGGCGAGTTGCTCAACAATCCTCGCATTGTTCTCGAATCTCGTCAGAACCCTGGATTTGCTTACGGAACCACAAAGGTGAGTCCACGATCCCACACTCACGACAAACTATTCACCGAGCTGACCTCTTTTCCTTCCTTCTTACTGTCGAATACAGGTCCGAGGAGTCAACATTGGAGGTTGGCTGGTAGCCGAGCCTTGGATCACTCCTTCCCTCTTTGACAATACTGGCGACACTCGCGTCATTGATGAATGGACTTTTGGACAATATGCATCCAATGCCTATGGTCGACTTCAACAACATTGGTCTACTTTTTACACTGAATCTGACTTTGCAGCTATTGCTTCCGCAGGACTCAATCACGTTCGAATTCCAATCGGCTATTGGGCTTTCGACACATCCGCAGGAGAGCCTTACGTTCATTCCAACCAAGCAGATTATCTCGAGAAAGCTGTTCAGTGGTCTCAGAAGTATGGCTTGCATGTTGTAATTGATCTTCACGGTGCGCCTGGTTCTCAGAATGGATTTGATAATTCGGGCAGAAAAGGTGCTGCCAATTGGCCCAATGATCAAAACAATGCCAATCGAGCAGTGAATGTCATCTCCACCATTGCTGCCCGTTTTAGCAAATATCAAGGTACAGTCACTTCCATTGAGCTTTTAAACGAACCCGCAGGTTTCCTAGGAGGAAACATGATGGATTATACGAAAGCCTATTATCAAACTGCTGGATCTGCCGCACGATCCAAATACTTTAACACAGCCATTATGATGCATGATGGATTTATGGGTCTTTCCTATTGGAATGGAGTTGCACAACCTCCACAATATCAACAAATCTTACTCGACACACATATCTATTCAGTTTTTTCACCTGATCAAGTAGCTATGTCACCTGATGCACGTCTTAACAATTATTGTTCTCAAGCAGATGGTCTTTCTACTTCCAATAAAAATCTTTGGACTATTGTAGGTGAATGGACAACTGCTCCTACTGATTGTGCTAAATATCTTAATGGTAGAGGTGTTGGTGCTAGATACGATGGTAGTTTTGGTCAAGGTAGTTATTATGTTGGTAGTTGTAATGATAAAACTGGTGATGGAAGTAAGTTTTCGGAGAGTTATAAACAACAGTTGAAACAATTGTTTGAAACTCAAATTTCAGTTTATGAAAGAGCAAGTGGTTGGATTTTTTGGACTTGGAAAACTGAACAAGCTGCAGATTGGGATTATCAAAGAGGTTTAAAAGGTGGTTGGATTACTTACAATCTTAATGATAGGCCTAATGCTAGGTGTTAAGAAAAGCAACAAAAGAAACAACGACAATTTGAAAACGCTTGGGTCCATAAGGAAAGATTCGGACACCAGTAGAAACGAGTTGTGTCTTGTTCTTCTGCCGACGATAAATTCACACATCATCAACTCTTTTTGTTCAAAGCATGTTTCTCGAATGCCACATCACAATTTTTAACCCTTAATACCCTCTTTCTCTCTCTCTTAGTTTCAGAATCTTCTCATCTTCTCATATATAAAGATCACTACAAGAGTAATTTGAATACAATTCTACATTCGCACCTGACCCCTTGTTCTACATTGTGAATCTTTTGAATTTTGACACTTGAAATTTGATTTTTCCATTTTACTTGATTATAAAGCTGTACCTCTTTCTAAATTTTCTCTTATCTCTTTTGTTTGTTTATCATAGTATCTTTTTAATTTTTTATTAAAATGTTTATTTGCATCATTAATATAATTGATTTCTGCCTCAGTTTCATTATTTCTTTTTCTACTTCTATTTTTAATAATTTGTTGTTCTTTATTTAAATGTTGTACTACTCTATCTATTGCATCATCTTTAGGTTTATGATTTCCATAATCCCCACTCTCTTCTTGTTCCATTTTAATAGGTTTGATAGAACGAATTTGTCTTTGATAACTTCTATCTGCGTTATCTGAAAAATCTCCAGAACCAGAATCTTTCCTTTTAGCTTTTTCTTCTAATTTCTTATCCCAATTTTCACTTTCTTCTAAAGAATAAGACATATTTCGATATCTTTCAATATCTTGACCTGATTCTTGCAAATCACGTTCTTCCAAAAGTGTAGCGGCTTTTTGAAGTTTTCGAGACTTAGATGGATTCGAAAGTTCTGAAGTGATAGAACGAGATCGAGATTGTTCAGAAAGAATATCACGTCGATTGGCACGAGACGAAGCCGCCATTTTGGAACGAAGTTGCGAGAATCGTGCTTGACGATCTTCCATGGTTGGTTTTGTGGTTGCAGAGGATGTCGATGGATCTTCGTTTGAGGCAACGGTGGAAGAGGATAATGATGATGAATCTTCAGCAGCGAGAAGAGGTTGATGTCGAGCTGCTCTTGTCTTAGTTTTGGAAGGCGATGCGCTGGAGATTGTGGGTAAAGATGAAGATGAAGATGCGGAGGGCTCATTCGCCTGTTTTGAAGATTCAGCTGCAATCGCTGCTGGTTGATGGTCTGCTTGATGATCGTCGGGGGCAGCCTGCTTGGCTGCTCGTGTGCGTCTTGGTGGCATTGTATGAGAGTTGCCTTCTTTACGGAAAGCTTGACGATTCTCTTGAATGATAAAGATCGTGAATGCTAGCACGATATAGATAGGGTTTGTGGATGGGGTGTTTCTGTCTTCGTGAGAGGGTGATGGTGATGGTAAGATGTGAAGATGAGGCAACGGCAACTCCACATTCTCGGCTGTCATAGAGTAAATCCGTTAAAAATCCTCGGGACTCGCAAATTACCCTCGGCGCAGCGCAGCAAAGAAATCGCACACTGTGACTGCGCATCGCTTTGGACCCTGAAAATAACACTTTGCTTCTTCCTTCCCAGCTCTCATCGCTCATCTCTCATCTCTCATCTCTCGCCTCTCGTCTCTCAGTTTATCACATCACCTGTTGTGCGGCGACGCATTCGATATGTCTCAGCAAGAAGCTGGACCATCCACTGGCTCCCCTTCCCATCCGACCAAGGCCACGGCTCAGCAAAGCAAAGACAAAGCCGCCGAAAACAAAGCCAAAGCTGCCGAGAACAAAAGCAAAGCCCAACAGAATCGCAATCAAGCTAATGCCCACAATCGAGCTCAAAAGAATGTCAAATTTGCTTCCACTTCTTCTGCCAAAACAACTTCAGAGCTTTCTACAACGACAAAGAAGCCGCCCAAGAAAGCGCCGCACACTAAAACTCCACCTTTCAAAAGCAAAGTTGTGATTCGTCGTTTACCTCCTAACCTACCTGAAGAGGTGTTTTGGAAAGCGGTGTCTCCGTGGATTCGCGATGCTAACGATTGTGCCTCCAGCACTGCTAGTCGCGAATTCGAGAGCTCAGCTTCCGCTGTCTCTGCTTCTGAAGGATCGAACGTCCCTGCTCCAACTCAACCGATACCTACGGTGGACTACAAACAGTTCATTTCTGGGAAAATCAAATCAGATCCGAACAAACAATCTAAACATTCACGAGCGTATGTCAGATTTCTCGATCCAGCTTCGCTCGTTGCGTTTCACAAAGGATTCGACGGACACATCTTTCGCGATAGTAAAGGAAAAGAAAGTGTAGCTATTGTTGAATTCGCACCTTATCAACGAGTTGTCAGTGTAAAGAGGAAGAAGGATGTTAAAGAAGGAACTGTAGACAAGGATAAAGAGTACCTGGCATTTGTGGAACAGCTGGAAAAGGGAGAAGGAGAGGGGAAAAAAGGGAAGGAGGAAGGATTGTGGGATAGAGAGGGACGAGAAAGGGAGTTGAAGGAAAAAGGAGAAAAAGGGAAAATGACACCCTTGTTGGAACATCTTAGGAAAGTAAAGGCTGCAAGGAAGGAGACGTTGGCTGCTGCTAAGAGAGCGAAGAAGGTGGAGAAGAGGTTAGCGAAGAAAGGAGTAATGGCGGGTGTTGCTGCGACGGGTACGAATCTGAGAGTGGCGAATGGGGCGGAAGGGGCGGCGGCGGGTGGAAAAGGAAAGGCGAAAGAGACAGCAGTTACTCCGAAGACGATGGGAGCAAGTCGTCCTGTTGAAGGTAAAGAGGCAGTCAAGCAGGATAAACGAACCAAAAAGTCTCGTTCCGGAAAAGCGAAAGCGCTTGAAATTAACACCACCGAAAGCGATATCACTACCGTCACCAAGCAGAGTGCTGGTCCATCTCAAGGAAATGCGCAAGCTTCAGCATCATCTAAACAGCCATCTAAGAAGATGGCAGTGAAGAAAAAAGCTCAACTAGACAATACTAATTACCAACAAAGTGCAAATAAGAACCAGGGAGCAGTCGCCACACCAACAGCAGCAGCAACAACAACGGTAGGAGCAGGGAAAGTAAAATCCAAACCAAAGCCGCAACAGCAACAGCAACAGCAGAAGAAGAAAGCTGCTGTATCCAAAGATCAGGGCAATTCTGTTGACGCACCTTCCATTTCAGTGTCTTCTGCATCTCAACCAGAAAAGAAGATTCAAATTCTTAAACGCGAGTCCTAAAGGGGGATATCTTCGCTTTGTGTTTTCATTCTTAGTAATTCTCACACGATCTCTTTAATGCCATTTTTTCTTCTTTTCAATCGCTGTCTTTTCGCATGAGTGGGGGGAGGAGGGTATTTTTTCTTGCATTGCAATTTATTCTTTCCCGCATGTGTGGGTGTGTGGTGTTGTTGGGATTACGATCTTAAATTAATAGCTTGTAAACGTTCGAAATGATCTCTTGCCAAAATCACATTTAATCTTACACTTGCTAATTCCACTCCTTTATCCCCTGTCACTAAAATCATAATATAAGTATTACTAGTTAAACTATCAATATAAGCCCCAAAAGTATTCGTTTTAAATTCAACTGATTGAAATTCAGAAGAATTTTGTTTTGAAGGTAATTTTTTACAAGAAGATTTAAAGTTTTTTATGAGTTCTGAAACTTTTTCAAATCTTTCTTTTTGTAATTCTTTTTTCTCTTTTTGTGATGGGATGAAAAAGTTACTGGGAGATTTTTCTGGTTTTTCTTGAAATTCCATTTTATCTTCTTTTTCTTCATCAGAAGAAGAAGAGGAGGAAAGAGAGGAAAATTTTGCAATAACTAAGAAAGTACTTTTTTCAAAAACAACAACTTCACTTGCATTACAACCTTCTGCTAATCTCTTTAAATGTGCCTCTAGGATATTTAATTCAGGTATTTGAGTTTGAACAATTCTACTCCAAGCTTTAAATAAACTTTCATCCCAAATACTTGTTGGAAAAGTATTAACTTTAAAATTAAAACCATTTGTAACTTGTTCTAATAATTTAACTCGATCAGTATAAACTTGATTTCTTCTTGTTTTATCTACTAAATCCATTTTATGTAATAAACAAAAAACTTTTGAATCAGGTGAAAATTGATATAAAGCATTAATACAATCTTTATAATATCTTAAATCTCTTTCCCATTCTTCTTTTCCTTCTTCTCCTGTTTCAGCATTGACTAAATCAAAAACATAGATTAAAACTCCTACAGTCGAGAAAACTTGGGAACGTTGTTTGTCTAAGTACGAATCCATATATGATTGTTGTCCTCCACAATCCCATAGATTTAAGACGAGGTTGGATAGAAATCGAACATGAGAATGTTCAACATCGAGTGTGGAACCAAGTCGACGTGTATCGGATGCTCGATAGGATGAAAAGATAAGAGATCGCATAGAGGTTTTACCACATCCTGATTGTCCCATGAGAAGGACTTTTCGTTTCATTTTTGCCGGAGAGGAACGAGGAGATTATGCACTTTCTGCCGAGCGAGCGTGGAAGAAACGGCGATGTTGAGGAGATTAGTTTGTGAGATGAGTGTGAATCGTTAAAATGCTTTTGAGAATAAGTTGAGATGGCACCGGATACATGCAAGATGCGTTGATGCAATGATTCCGATGATGGTGACCGAAGGTGATGAAGGTGAGAATGGTGTATGAGTACGAAAGAATAGAGAAAGATAAGAAGGTCGCTGAACCGTGCTTGAAGAAATGTGGAGAAAGTTACACGCCGAAGAGACCCTATGATTGTATTATGTAAGCATGACTAGCTCGGCAGGCCAGAGTATGAGAAGATCCCCTTCAGACTCGACTATTGTAGACAGTGCAAGAGCTTACCAAACTCACTATCTGATAGGCGATCTTGTGAGCTAGCATTGCGTGTACAAGCAACAATTGAAAGTCAACCTGTTCAGACACGACTTGTGAGGAATCAAACATGGCAACGGAGCATTCTTTGATAACGAACGGCGAATTGTTTTTTTGGATGGAGATCGTTTCGGCTTTTCTTGGCCGATGCTGCGATGTCACAGTCTTTGAATTTCTCTTGACAGCGAAGCATGATTGGATCGGAAGCGGAGTGCCAAGCACAGAGTACTTGTCAGAATCTTCCGATTGGAAGAGAGGCATAAATAGACCGGATTGAATCGTCTGCTGCTGTTTGATGCAGTGTGACTCGCGCTGCTGCTGCTGCATTTTGATCAGATCAAATCAAATCTAATCAATGCATTTTGTCCGCCAAAGAGGCAGTCGGTCGGTCAGTGCACTTTTTTTCTCCTTGAGAAGAAAAAGTGTCATTTCGGAGATGCCTGCTTTCATCACGCTCCTCTCTCTCATCTCTCTTCCCACCACCACCACCACCACAACCACCAACACCTCATCGCAATCCGATGTTCAACCTCGTCGGATTAAAAGTGTTCACTTCATCTGCTCTTCGCAACACTTGTCAACTTTCCCTCGCAACCACCCGAACCCGAAACCAAACCGCCGCCGTAGCAGCCCTTCGCTCCCTAACCTTTGTTTTCTCCACTCGTGGTCTTCGCTCTCTCGCCGATCTTGAAAACATGTCCACTCCCGCTGCTGCTCAGCCCACTTCCACATCAGCCAGTGCCGCTGCCGCTGCCGGTGCTGGTGCTGGTTCCATCCTCCCATCCAAAATTCGACCCAAACAACCCGCCTCTGCACTACCACCTCCTTCTATCATCCTAACTCTCTCCGGTCCTGATGGTCCAGGTATTGTTCATCGTATCTCTGGTTTCCTTGCACGTCGAAACATGAACATCATGGATTCAGCTCAATTCGGTGATCCTACCACAGGAACCTTCTTTATGCGTGTTCATGCTTCTGAACCTGATCCCGAAAATGGTTTAACTCATCCTGATCCTTCTTCACCCGATTATTCTCAAAATCGTTCCGCTTTCTTAGCCAAAGTTAAAAAAGAATTCGAAGAAGAATTTGCAACTGCTGCCGAAGTTTCCGTAAAAATCTTTGGAGCTGAAGAAAAACCAAGAACACTTATTATGGTTTCAAAAATTGGACATTGTTTAAATGATCTTTTATTCAGACTTTCAAATAATACTTTACCTATAACTGTACCTTTGATTATTTCGAATCATGCTGATTATGAACCTTTAGCAAAAGCCAACGGAATTCCTTTTTATCATTTACCCATATCACCAAATGAAGGTAAAACAAAAGAATGGCAAGAATCAGAAATGGTTAAATTAGCAAAACAGTATGATATTGAAATGATTGTACTAGCAAGATATATGCAAATTTTAAGTCCTAAATTATGCGAGGAGTTTAGTGGTAGAATTATTAATATTCATCATAGTTTCTTACCTAGTTTTAAAGGTGCGAAGCCTTATCATCAAGCTTTTGAAAGAGGAGTTAAATTGATTGGTGCAACAGCTCATTTTGTTACAAAGGATTTAGATGAAGGTCCAATTATTGAACAAGCGGTTGAAAGAGTAGATCATGCTATGAGTGCAAAAGATTTAGTTCAAGCTGGAAGTGATGTGGAGGCTAGAGTGCTGGCTAGAGCTGTTAAGTGGACTGCCGAGAGAAGGGTGCTGTTGAATGGTGCTAAGACTGTGGTTTTTAATTAGAAGAGAGAGGGAGTGAAGTTATAAATGAATGAATGAAATTTTCGCGATATCATGTACAAACGAGATTCTTAGTCCTGATATAAGATTAGATAGTTGAATCTTACTAATAGCGGGTTCAAAAATTGTTTAGGTGCGAAGTGTGGTTTGTGCAAAAGGATTGTGGAAAGGTGTGCTTTGTATGTGTGTGTGTGTGTGTGTGTGCTTGATGAGAAGTAATTGGATGTGTTCGGCGGAATGAGCAAATCGTTGCGAGGCGAGAAAAAGGCGAGAAGAAGAGGTTTGTCTCGGTGAAATTCTCGGAAGAGCCATTGCCATTGTGAATGCCTCCACTCACTCAATCTGACGTGAATCTCGACACCCGCTCTCACTCAACTCACTCACCACACATTCGCGCAATCTATTCTTTCCACCTTCATCCCCCTCTAATCATCACCTTTTCTATCGTTACCACAATACCACTTGTTCAACAGCTTTTGCGTCGCCTAGATACATACTTTTCTGCCCCCCTCTCTCTCTCTTTCTGTGACTACGAAACCGGGCGTGGGGTTTCTTTCACAAGATCCCTAACCTCTCAAAAAGTTTACCTCTTGTTCTTCTTCTTCTTCAGACAATGACATCTATACCAACCCCCACCCTCTTACGAATAGCAATAGTAGGTGGAGGACCATCTGGTCTTTCTGCCGTCTCTCAACTACTCTCTATTCAACAAAACTCTTCTACTTCTATCAAATTCGAGATCGTACTATTTGAACGTCGATCTAAATTTGGAGGTATTTGGACATATGATTCTTCTCCTGGACCTTGTATTATTCGCTATGATTCTAATGGTAGAGCTTATCCTCTTTGGGTAAAAGATGGAGATGATATTCCTCCAACACCAATGTATGATGGATTAAGAACAAATCTTCCTTGTGATATTATGACTTATCGATCTTATCCTTATAATAATTCAACAGATTTATTTCCTGATAGAAAACAAGTGGAAGAATATATTCAATCTTTTGCTTCATCTATTTTAGATGGCACCGAAGTTGATGTGAGGATGAATACTGTTGTTAAAGATATTCATCGCATCTCCTCTACCGACAAAATAGGTGGTCAAAGTATATGGAAAATTTCATCTTTCACCTCCTCTCAAAAAAAGGAAGAAAAAATAGAAATATACGATCGAATCATCTTAGCTTCTGGTCGATGTAATACACCTTTTATCCCATTTATTTCTGGACTGAACAATTTTAAAGGTGAAATTTTACATAGTGCTTGGTATAGATCCCCCCTTCCCTTTTCTTCCAAAAAGAAAGTGCTGGTTGTGGGGAATAGTTCTTCAGGTTGTGATATAGTTAGAGAATTATCTGGATATATTTTACGTATTTTACCTGAAGGTTCAATTGAGACTGAAAAATATATTTCTGAAAGTAAAAATAGAAAAATGAAAAATTTACATAGTTATGAAAATTTCAACAAGCCTCCACCTCTCGACTATGATCCAAGAGATGATGAAAGTCCTGAATGGAGTAAGAGAATTGTTGTTGTTTCGAAGATTAGTAAAATTGATAATGAAGGGAAGGTTATTCTTGAAAATGGTGAAAAAGAAGATGAGATTGATTTAATTATTTTTGCAACTGGATTTAGTTATGATTTTCCTTATCTGAATCAAGATCTTCCTCCATTTGATAGATATCCTTTAATTCCACCTCCTCCCTCAGAAAAAGAAGAAGAAGATGAAAAGTACTTTAAACCGCCAAACAGAACTTCTTCATACTTAACAAATTTAGATGATTGGAGTTTATTCTATAAACCTGATCCATCAATATGTGTTTTAGGGGCACCAATTAGAATTGTTCCAATGCCTTTTACACAAATTCAATCTAGAATTGTTGCAGCTATTTGGAAAGGTGAATTGAAAAATGAATTACCTAGATTAGATCCGAGGATTAGTTCGGATGATCCAGAAAAATGGTTTAAGTGGTTAACAGAAAAAGAAATAGAAGGAGGGAAAAATGAAAATAAAACGAGCGATTTAGGTTATCCAGCTGATACAGCTTATCAAAATGCTTTACTCTCACTACTTCCAGATCATTTAAAGTTAAAAGGTAAAGATGAAAATACAAATGTACCAGAAGAAGAAGAGGAGGGTTTGGAACCAATAAAAGCAAATGATGAAGGTTGGAATCGTATACCAGATTTTAGAAATCAAAGAAGAGCAGATACCAAAAGATTAAGAAGGATGCTGTTGGGTTATTAGATTAAGAGATCGATACAATCTCTTTTAGATCGAACAATCGAAACTGGAAAGTGTAATTGCAGCAAGTATGTGTGTTTTTTTCTGTGTGTCGTTTGAAGAGCTTGGGATTTCTTTTTGGACGGGCTGAAGGAAAGTAAAGTCGCTTTGCGTCACTCAAAGTGTAGCAGGATAAAATCTGTCTAGAAATGCCTTATGGTGTTCTGAAACAGTCGAATCATCACTTCGACACTGTTGTGCTTTGCTCAACACACAACCTTGTCATAGAGCTGGAAACAAGAAAACGAATGCCATTGCGTGTCATGATACAAATACAAACTTAAAAGAACCCATTGCTTACCGTCTCACGTAGAGATAACACCACCTTCAAAAGAACTTCTTTGAGATCCACCAGGCACAAACAATTCTGCAGCTCCTTGTCCAGTTCTTTTGACCTTTCTTTTCGCTCTGAGCATCTTAAATCTGAAACTGAGAGCTAGAGATTGAGCTGATCGTTTCAAAGCATCCTTGCCCATTGCTACTTCTTTGTCCTTACTCGTCTCTTCCATCCCCAAATCTCTGCTTGTGATCTCGTCCGGGCAGAACTGCGATTCAGTGCTTGGACTTGAGACAACTTCACCTGAAACAAGACGAGGGAGTGGTGCTCGAGTGATAGGTTTCTTTCGCATCGATCTGGATTTGGTTGAGGTGAGAAGACCAGGTGGGAAATAAGAAGGTGCAGTAGGATCGGTCCATGTTGCAGCAGCTGCTGTGCTTGGTGTGATGGGTTCCGACTGCCTATTGGCAACTGCGAGGGGGGTGAGAAGATCTTGTTCATCGAGAGAAGACCATGATGACGAATGCGGTGGCACTGGAAGAGACAGGGAGGTAGTGGCATCGGTAAGTCGATAGTTGCCAAATGCAGAGGGGGAAGCAGGGAGAGGCGCAAGTCGAAGAACAGGACTATGTGCGCTTGCGGCACTGTCGAACGATTCAGCTGTTGCGCTCGAGCGACGTTTGGAGAGAAGAGAAGAGGAAGAAGGATGCGCACGAGAGTCTTGTGAGAAGCGAGAGGTCGCAGCAGTGGAGGTGAAAGACGGAATGCTTCGACTTGATGACATTGCAAACGAGGATTGAGAAGCACCGCTACCGGATCGTGCGTCGGATGAAGACTTTCTTCGTCCATGTTGCTGCTCGATTGCGGGAGAGGAGTACGGCTCGTAGATATCAACATCAGAGGAAGGATGAAGACCTTGTTCGGCCATCGCGAGTTCTCGCATTCGACGATCAAGGTCTACGATACCGGTGAAACCATCGCTCCAATCATCCATGAGGGAGGAGGTGTGGGAGGATTTGCGACCTTGTGAGGAGCCGCTGTGACGTCGAGAGGACGAGCTAGAGGAGCTCAAGTCGTGGATGCTTGCTTGACTGGAACGGCCGCGACGGCCAAGAATTGGTGTCATCATGGTGATGAGGTTGCGTTCAGTAAGACTTGAAAGGTTGTTGAGCTGATAGCGAGGATAGACTTGAGGCTGCTAGAGGCTAGCTCGTTGAGTTCAGCTCGAGTCGTACTAGGCGAGGTGTGTCCTTACCAAGATTGGAGAGGACGGTGAGCTTGATGGGGTCAAGACACCGGTCTTTATATAACCCTTTCCCTGACAAGTAGAGAAAAGTTTCGACTCCTCGAACAGAGCTTAGTGAAAGCTACCGAAGGACAAGGCGCAGCGAGTGCTGGTAACAAGTGGTGAGAACGGAGCAATGGTGATGGTGGGCGTCACACGACAAGCTGAGTTCGGCAACCGGAGACCCTTTGTGTACGACGATGATAGGCGGACGAGTCCCGACCACTATGTAGACCGAGCAGAGCTAGCGAGAAAAGCTAAAGCACCGCTTCCATCCGACACTTACGTCAGATCAAGCAATGAAGGAGCACCGGGAACGTGAGTTGGTTTGCCGGGCAGCGACGGGCAGCGGCTTCTGGAAGACTTCTGGAACCTTTCTTACTGCGGATGGAGGTGGTGTGCGTCTGTGTGCGAGTGTGTGTTGGACACAGGCGGCTGGTTGCCGCTTTGACAGAGAACGCCGACTGCTGTCAAAGTGTCAGCAGTTCGATGGTGCCTGTGGATGGTCGAGGACAGATGAGCGTCGATCCTCGCTTCCGATCGGACCGCTTTTGTTTGAGCTGTGTGCACTACTGCTACAACGAGTGTGCGGACTGGCTGGCTCGTGGAAGTTGGCGGATTCGGGAAGTTAAGCTTCACTTTCGGTTCGAAGGTGTGGGTGACGCCAAGAGAGGCAATATGCGAGAGTGAGAATATCGGGAAGCCCACGAGGCGAGCAATTTGAGGTCGGTGTATGCTGTCGAGGGCCTCGCATATATGACGACGACGTCACCCGAGGTATGCTTGCAGTAGCGAGCCTAGATGAGCATCCAGCTTTTGCGATTCAAAGCTAGGGGGAAGATGGTAGACGACAGCAGAGCCAAGAGGGAACCCGCGAGTTTTGTATTGCTTCGGGAGCAGCCCAAAGGGTTCGTTGCAGCGGTGAATGGTGGAAGGAGGCCGTGTCGCCGCTCCCTTGTTCGGGTTGCTATATGAGAACTTGAGCGCAGCAATTGGATGGAAGCCTGCTCAAATTTAAAGGGTCCTCCACTGCTAAGTATTTACCGCAGCTGAAAGCGCAGTTCCTTCGGAAAAAAAGGGGTCAACAGGCCAAGTTGGCTAAGCTAAGTCGCCGGGGAGAGGCTGTTGAGATATTGCGGAGAGGCTTTGGCTTGCAGCGGGAAGGGAGGAAGTGGCGCCACGTTCGGCGACTCTCTTTGCAGCAGTGAGTCAAGCCAAGCCGAACGTGTGAAGATGAATGTGGCGTAGTGTCGCTGTCAACCGGCAAATTGTCGAGTCGCAGCCTGATTCCGCTAAAGGTGACAGTAGCGGATAAAGTGTCCGTGTGACAGTGACGAGGGTGACGCACTGCGGGACCAATGCTATCGGAAGCCTTCCGAATAGCTGACGATTCCGCTTTGCTGCTGAGCCGAGAGGGTCAGAATGCAGTTCCGAGTCCCAGATGACTGCCGTCCTTTGGTGTCTTTAGACGCTGCTGTCAGCGTGGGGATGAGTCGAGACTTTAGCTAAGCACGGGATGCCCTGAATCCAAAAACCGGTTGCGAGGAGGATGAGGTGGACAAGCAGCCTTGCCCTTTTAATCTTATTTCAAAAAGATACACACGGGTAAGCACTGGCTATGAGTGAGCGAGAGGCCGACTTCCCGACGGCGTTGTGCGGCTGAGAGGCGTTCTTGAAAGGCCGTGAGCGAGCTTTTTGTGTGTTTTGTGTGATAGGGTTGTCGATTCAAATCGAGTGTAGCGGCCGATTCGACTGTCGTTTCTCCTTTCTTATGTACAGCAGAGCACAGCTCAGGGTATCGTGTGTGTGTGAGAAGCAGAGCGAAGCGAGAGTCTTCGTCACAGGCTCAATTGCGCGAGCTTCGGAAAAGGGTATCCAGGTGAGAAAGGTTGAATGTGGTTGCAGGTCAAGATCTACATCCACCGTCACCAAGAGAGATAGCTTCTCACAGTCAATAGAAGGACGAATCGGCAGCGGAAGCAGCAGCGGCGGCTCAGCAGGTTGCGGATCATGCTTGGTTTGTGTGGGGAAGAGCGAGTGTCAATCCTTCGAAATAGCCGAGTATCCCACGCGACCAAATCGACCGCATCGATTGCATGGCATCTCACGATTGCTGTTTGCAATGCAACTCTTTTGCCCTTGCTTTCCCATACTCACCACCACGCTTTGTTTTTACCGCTTTCCTGCTTGTGATGCTGCCGAACACCGCATTTGTTTTGCAAACGTCCAACTACAGACGCGGGGTTGCTTTGACCTCGACGTCGATTGTCCAGCCTCAGCAATGACATCCACGAGTTAGGCGACGGTTGGGATCGTCACAGGGTCCCAGGCACCACTGCAACTCAGCTCAGCCAAGAATCGATAAATGCAGCGTGAATCGAGCTTTCCACAAAAAAACAGGCGGGCGAGCATCCGATCCGATGACTGCAAACAGAACGAAGAGGATCGGAGTGTTCCCATGATCTTTTTAGGCTTCGTGGGAAATTGAGCAAATCGACTCCGATGCATTCACAATGCAGGCTCACTTGTGACAGCTGCAATTTGATTGCAACTGTGGGTGGAGAAGCCGAAGCAGCTTCTGATTGAGAAAAGCTGTGAGGATAGACAGGGATTGCTTCCCGTGTGAAGCCAAGATTTCGCTTGCAACGCTTGTATGCCTGCTATCGCTTTCGGTTCACCCGCAGGCAAAGAGCCGAGAGCCGCAAGGACTCAAGCCACACAGCTTATGCGCTTGTCAACAACGCCTCGATCGGAAGAATCATATCCTTTTCTGCTTTAACCACAGCTTGATCATGGAATGCTTTCTAGCAGTCACATACCTCTCTTGAGACTCATGACAGATAACAATAGTCAAATCTAAATCAGCAGATGTGAATGCGAGTGACCATCGATCGCATAGAGGGAATATCTTCATGCCAAGAGACGCTGATTGTATGCGATCAACGCGGTCGGCGGCGGCAGTAAATGTCGCCGGCTCCCAAAAACGCGGCTCCATTTTGCTTTGCTCACCATGAATCGACGTTCAGGGACACCGATGCAGTGCCTCACTCATTTCCTCGCGTCTATGCGTCATGCAGCCTGACGTGCCTGTCTACTGTATCTGAGCTTGCACAGTCCAACAGCATCTTGAAATCGCTCGCTCGGGTCAGCTCGATCATGCATCCTTTTAGCCGTCGATCGGGCTACAACTGCCATTCGCTTCTGCTTTCCTGACGCCACTCGAGCTTCCTCGCTCACTACTGTAGGTCAAGCCTCTGACTGACTGCTGTCAGGCCTTGCCTGATCGTCGGCTTCAGAACCGCTTTGTGGCGTTGCTTGCTGTCATCCCTGTCACAGGCTACGCCACCTCAGTCATATCTTAGCAAACCAGATCGCTGATAGCGAGCGAGGCAAAGAGTCGTGCGTTCTTCGAGCTTCGGATACAGTGAAGCGAAAAGAACATGATAGGACGATGTGAAGTTGAGGGCGCTTACGGCGGCAAGGATGAGAGCATATCGAAGTCGGATCCGGCAAAGGCATGCTGGATATTTTTGTTTCCAACGGCATGACGGTTCTAGCCATTGATCTGCCTCCCACCTTGACATCGTCGAGACGGACGTTCCAAGACTCTGGTAAAGGAGCAGGCAGGGGAACAGCCAAAAGAGGGCAAGATGAGAATCGGTTAATCTTTCGCCTTTACTTTTGGTGCTGTGTCGTCAGGCTCAGAGTCCGCATCCCGAGCGTCTCCCACCTAATTTCCGGTCAGCATGAAAGTGATCCTCGCTTAACTAAGCTGCTATGCACACACACAACGCACACAGGGACTTTATGCGAATGCAACGATGCGAGGGTATATTTTGAATGATGCTACACTACTGATACAGAATACAAGTACAGATGCAATTTGTGAGAGAAGAAGGAAATCTATGCGGGTTGAGAAAAGCTACGTTCCTTGATGGCAGCATGATTGGCGGGAGCCCGATATTGACCGGGCAGAGCGTGAACACCAGCTCCATTAGAAGCTTGACTACCTTCTGCAACTGTCCAGTGTCTCCGCCTGTGATACGCCGTACTGGCAGCCTTTGCATCCCCAGCTCGAGAGAGAACAGGAGAAGGAGGACTGCTGAGACCAGAAGAGGTACCGGAAGCAGATCGCAGAGGCATTTTTGGAGAGTTGGGAGCAGTGTGTGCGAAAGAAGGGCTTGTTCTTCGTGATGACGCTGTCAGACGATACTCGAGCTCGTCGTCAGCTTCGTCGCTGCTGTCATCGTCGCTGTCGAGAACAGCTTCTTCATCGCGAAGGATGGAGCCCTCGACTTGCAATCCTCGTGTAGATGAAGACCTGCTTCCCTGAGCGCGGCCGACTGAACCAGCACCAGAATAGCTCGAGAGACCAGAGAAGGCGTTGACGCCAAGACCGAACGCCGGAGCGTGGTGTCCGCCTGCCTCGCTTCCCGATCGCGAAGAGGGTCGAGAGGATGTTCTCGATGAAGAGAGCGTACTTCGTCGAGAGGTGAGACGGGGTGACGAAGAACGTCCAATATGCAATTGATTGTCATGGTGATGGTGCGTTTCACCCGACATCATCTCCCAATTATGACGGACGAAGTTGGGGTCGTGGAGTTCCTTGTCTCCACCGAAAAGCACGGGACTGTTGGTGTTGTATTCATGCTGATGATGGTGTAGGTTGAAACTGTCGACGCTGGAAGTGCGAGACGAGCCGTGGTGGTGATGGGGATCGGCATCTTCGTGAGAGAGCTGAAAGTGTGCCACTTTGGGGGAGACGATGGTGCCATCGCAAGTGACTGCCGAAGAAGCTTGAATACGTGTGCGGTCATTCTTGCGTCGCAGCGAGCGTGATTTCTCGCGCAGAGCGCCAAATGGGTTATGTTCGAGCTTCATGTTGGGCAAACGAAGTCGATTGTGGTGTGAGATGGAGCAGACGATGATGTTGTTCCCTGACTATGTTGCTCGACTCTGTGAGAGCTGCGAATGATGAGCGTTTCTATGTCTTGCTATGCGTATGTGTCTTGTCTGATGGTATGCTTGAGAAGAGACTGAGACACATCGCCAATGGTGTGTAAGAGAGAGAGCAGACGTTGAGCAATCAGGTGAGCCACGAGTATGGTGAGATGGTTGGTGTGGGGATGGCAGGGTCTGCGGGATATGGGATATGGGATGAGGGGTTTTCGAATGAAAAGTTGAGATGTGTGAGCTTGGTATATGTATGTGAAGAAGAAGAAGGGAGAACAGCAAGTCCCACATGGTGTATAGGCAGGGTTGTTCGCTCCAAGGAACGGCAATACTGAGCCACGAGTGAGTGACAGTGTGACTTGTTTTTTGCTTAGCATGCATGAAAACAAAGCGCACCTGCAATGTGAGTAGCGTCACAGTCCGGAAGAGCTGATCCTCGGATGAGGCGAAAAAAGAAAGAAAGTGTCAACAACGATGATAAGCCAAGCCGAGTCACAGGCAGAAATGCGGCAGCGGAAGATGGACCGAAGAGAGAGACACGACGGAGCTAGTTCGGAGACAACTGAAGAGACTAAAACGCGAAGTGAGAAGAAAGCCGGTCACCTTGGCAACAGAGTCCACGCTTCCCACGGAGATGCAGCGGAGTTTGGTCGTCAAAGTGTGACACAGCACCAAAAAAGAAAAGATTTTACGTTTGATTTTTTTTTTTTCCAACCGGAATCCAAGAATAGGCAGAACTCCGTACACTTTCGTCAGACGATTAGGCGACCCTGATCTACCAGTTCTACCGCTCTCGAATGGTAATAACAGGCCCGCATGGCGAAAGTCCGACGATGGTTCTGCATTGCCCTGCGTCTCAGAAGATGCAATGGGCTTCCAGAACGGATCTCATCTCTTTGGTCAGCCCACATTTAGGCGCATCCTGAATTTGGTGGGTTTGGTAAGATGTGACGATACGGTTGTGATGACTCGCAGGCATCACAACAACCTCGACTCGCCATGAACCATCACAATGGGCAACGTTTGGCATTTGGTGATGTCGGATCTCGCGATTGTCGGTTCTCGGATTGATGAATGACTGCGATTTCCTTTTTGGTAAGGTAAGGTGAGTGGCAGCCAGCGTCAGTCTCCGCGGGTTTTGGATGGACAGTGTGGAGCGACGAGGAACGACACTGGCCAGCTGCTTAAGATCTGAGAAAGAAAAAAAAAAACAAAGACGGAAATAAAACTTTTTTTCGTCACCAAAGAAACGAAATTAACGCTGCTGCCTTCTGCAGCTGCTTTTTTTTTCCTGTCGATTTCGTTCCCAGCGAAACAAGGCTTGCTGTTCCTACGGCTTGTTCGTTGTTGCCGCGGCCTCGTCGTCGGCAGCTTCCGGCCGGTGCTGTGCGAGTTCGTAATCAGCCTGACTTCTATAACGTACGACAAGCTATGCATGGCCGCGGAGGCCGACCTTTTAATAACATGTCATCGGCTTGCAATGCCGTTATGACACGGGCGTTCGGAGTTGTTTGGTGGCAACACCTCCTCTTTCACCGAATCCTAAGCTGCTGTCTAAACACGTCCAAGTCGACCACAGCCTGAGCCTTTGCAATGGGTGACGAGGCGGCCTTCATCGGTCTCGTTGGGTGGGCGAGAGACGAGGATCGGTCGCGCGTCGGAGGCCTGTCGGAAACGACGCCGAAAAGCGATGCTGGGAGGAACAAACGAAAGTAGCCTAACGAGCTTGGCGTGGGAGTCCGAGATCGTTTGGCAGTGCACTGAAGGAACTTGGCAATTGCCGTTGTCTGACAGGCTGAATCTGCTCCGAGATGTCTGAGGACAGCGCTCGTTACTGTACAAACAGTCAGAAGAGGCGCCTTGTCGCATATCCGATGACTGGCAACGATCTAAAGCAGTCTGTGGAGCCGACACCACAGCGCCACACTCCCACAGTCGGCTCTGGCAATCGGTCTACAATAATGCCGATACAGTATCAGCTTGTTTCCGGTGGGATTGAGCTTTTCGTGCTATCGCTTTCGGTACAGAGAGGTCTTTCTCGGCTGATCTCGCCGCGGACGTCTACTGCATGCTTCCACTTCGATATGCGAATGCAGATTCCCATCAAACCATCGCTCCATGTGGGAGAACAATGAACAAAAAGCACAAAATTCAGCCAAGCGATGACGGTTGAACTACGCATGAATTGTCTGTACCACTCCAAAGGAGGTCAAATCAGTGACAGGGTTTTTGTTTCCCATCAAAAGTTTTTAATTCGCATTTCCGAGCGGGAGAATGCCACGCTTCGCTTGCCTGCTGCTGCATACCAAAGTCTGTACTGTATGCAATGGGACCCTGCGCCTGTTAAGCTACAGTACCTTTCTCAACTGCGGTCTGACTTCTCGGAGATGAAGAGATGAAGACAGTCTCGCTTGTTTCTCTCCCACTTGACCTCGCATCGGTTGACATCGCATGAAACTATGGAAAGTTGCGCCACGGCCCGTTTTGTAGGTACGGTATCTGTCCAACGGAAGGAAAAGGTCAAAAGATGTACCGAAGTGACTGGATTCGAAGTTTCTACAAGACAGGCTACAGTATAGCGTGCTGTGTCACGATTTCCAAACACTTGGCATGGGAACCAACACCTTCTTGGCGCGGGAGTAGCGACCATCGTTAGTGTCAACAGCGAGAACATGAGCTCATGACTTTGCTCTGCAAAATGTTGGTCGCCTTATCGTTTGTTCGACGCTGTCCATACAGTAAGTCGCTGTGCTGCTTTGTTTCATGTGACCGGGATATAGGCTGGCTATCTTGACCATCTCTATGCTCCGCTTCTCCCGTGTCAAACCGTTGTCGGCGTCGTGAGAACCTTCCTTCGCAATCCGACAATCGCTGTTCTCGATTTCTTCATGGCGGAGATTGACGGTGCGCTTCGTCGGAGAGGTCAACCAAGGCTTAGGCAGGAACAGGAAAGCTTGTCTCACAGCTGTTGCGCGCTCAGAGGTGCGCTTGCGGAGCTGCTCGAACCAAACGATGTCTCGGTGAGAAGAGACCGTGCAGCCACGCGGCGAGCTTTCTTTTGAGAAGGTAGTTAAAAATTTGTTTCGGACCCTTAGCTGCCCTTGGTGCATGCAGGAGCGTTCTGTTTTGAGAAGAAATTTTTTCCCGCAGCGCTTCGAGACAATTGGTCCTCACCGGGATCTTCGGACCGGTTCGACCGCTTTCACTGTCAACGTAGTACTGGCTTCTACGATCTCCTCATGGCAGCGATGAGCTCTTGTGCGCATGCACATTGGTACATGAGGCGATTCAAACCAGCATCGTCCAGGCAATCGACTATTGTGACGAGTTGCCAGAAGGGGATAGCACAAAAAGCGCTCGCGATGTCGTTTGCCTGCTCATTGCCTTGAGCCAATCGAATTTGTTCATCGTGGTAAAGTTCTCTTTGATCATCGCATGAGTTACCTATGCTGGCATATTCGGAGAGGCTGTCATCGCATCGACCATGCATGCTGTTGGCTTCGAGCGGTGGGTCGGTCTGAGGCTCGCCAGGATGCAAAAGCATGGTCGGGGGCGGTAACGATGCTGCCTGTTCGTCGTTATCGGCAACTTCAACATTGTCGTGAAGCCCCAAGCTTTCATTGGCAGCCACTGAGGGCAGTTCAGTGTCCTGTGCTGATCGAGAGCCTGCCGGTCCGAGTTTGCAGCTTTGAGGTTCGGACGACGTTGCCGGAGAAGACTGCTGTAGTGAGGCATGTGTACCCACAAATGCGTTAGATGAGGGGTCCAGTCGAATGGAAGAGTGAGCTGCGCTTTCGCTGTTGGATGCTGCAGATGATGAGGACTCAACATTCCGTTCCTCAAGGCGTGGATTTGGAGAGTATGGTAGACAAAGATGGTTATGTTTCGAGTCAACGACACCTGCCCGCCACCCAGAGCCGTCCCGGCAGCGTTTGATGCTCAACTTGTAAGGGCATCTTGCAACATGTCTAAATTTCTTGCTTTTCGATCGGCCTCGGCAACATATTAGATAGCTATAGTCGCGCGAAGAGCTCCCTACAACCAATCGATACCCGGTCGTCAAGGCCCATGAGGACAGCGCATCCCTGCAATGATGCAAAGAAGAGTAGGTAGCATCCAGCAGATCTTGTGGCGGACCAATGCTGTGGTAAGCATCGTTACGAGAGAGAGGGGGCCTCAGATAAGGATGCGAAGCATTCGCTGCGTTAGAGTGCGATCTGGACACTTCAGAGTCTGATGTTTTGACATCATGTGCTTGTGAATCACTTGCCCTCTGCATCGTATCCAGATTCGAAATTCTCGGTATGACTCTGGTCGTGGCTTCAAGTTTGAGATGCGCTGTAAGCTGCAAGGCAGAAGCTTGCAGTCAACACAATACATCAACAGCTCTCAAAGTCTTTTTTGCTGGTGGACATGGCGGAAGTGATGGCGCAACCGAGGTCGAAGACGTCTTTCGGCGCTCCTTTCTTGCTTCAAAGTCATACAGTACTGTATGCTGCTGGGCGTGACTGCAGTCAGGACCTGTCATTCGGCTGATCCGATTTCGTTCACAGAATGCAGCCTTGGCACGGCCGAAACAAGCGTAATGAAGCATGCTGTACATGAGTATATGCGCTGAATCTGTCATAAACCTTATCAGATCTTAAAATGGGAAGATCAACAGGGTTCTGGCAAAGAGCTCACCGCATTTCCATGTCTGCGTCGGCCAAGGAAATCCGTGGAATGAAGGCCTCTTCAGCCTCACGAAATTGAATCTGCAGATGAGAGTGGGTTGCTTGTAACTTATTCGGAGATTACACGTTCGTGTTCAGAGCGCAGCAGCAGCAGGCGACAAAACTCACACACTCTGCCGAACGTTAAGCCGAAAGGCATCAGCATTTCAAAAAAGTGACAGCACGCAAACGGAACATCGGCTAGAAAGCTACGCCTCCACCGTTTAGACACCAACTCTCAAACACTCTCCTTCCTTGATGTCAACCGCATACACTCGACCCTACTTCTCTTCATCGTCACACCCTATCATCGGATCAGACACGGCTACGGCATTGCCTAGCGTCGTGGCACTCTCGCTCAACCCACCGATCCAGCATTGCACGCGCATTCGGAACAGCCGACGAGACAACTCACTCGAGCGAAGCGGTTCATCCGACTGCTGACAACGAAAGCTTGCTTCTTAAAGCTCAAATCAAGACTTTCGTCCAGTCGGCAATTCCAACCCGCTTCCCACCATCGTCTTTGCTGCTGGATTGATGCTGTCTCAGTCGACTCGCTGATCACGCCATCAGATTGCATCGACACTCGGCGCCTAAAGTCGATCGGCGTCTCCTTTTATCCTCACTTGCTGACCGCACGTCTCACTAGCATAGGCTTCTACACGGACAATTCGGCATCACACTCAGCAATCTACCATGTCGACCACAGATCCACTGCTCGAAGAGCCCAAGCCATCGGGCTCAGGCTCTTCATCCCCAACTACAGGAGCCAAGGTGACGGCTACCTTCCAAATCGGCGGCATGACATGCGGTGCATGCGTGGAGACAATCGAAAGAATGATCAGATCACAAGCAGGCATCGAATCAATATCGGTAGCCTTGCTTGCCGAGAAGGCAACAGTCACCTTCGACGACTCAATATGGACGCCAGCCAAAGTCGCTGAAGAGATCGAGGACACAGGCTTCGACGCGACCTTCCTCGAGATCATCAGAACAGAACGACCCAACGACGATCTCGCCTCCAAGGAAGGTTCTGCGCATGCCACTACAGCTACGTCACAACTCGACACTGCTCAGCTGAATGTGTATGGCATGACGTGCGCCTCGTGTTCTGCCACCATCGAACGCGAAATTGCCAAGATCGATGGTGTCAAGTCGATAGCAGTATCGCTCTCCACCGAGAAAGCAAGAATCGACTACGACGCTTCCAAGCTTGGCATTCGCGACCTCGTCGAACACATCGAGGATCTTGGCTTTGATGCTGTTGTCAGCGATGACCGAAACTCGACGCAGCTCGCCTCGCTCGGCAGGATCAAAGAGATTGCAGAATGGCGTTCCGCTTTTCTCTTTTCACTCTCAATGGGCGTGCCTGTCTTCATGCTGTCAATGGTGCTGCCCAAGTTCTCACTCACCAGAAGCATTCTTTGGTGGCAGCCCATTTCTGGACTATATCTTCAAGATCTTATATGCCTTTCGCTCACCATTCCGGTTCAGTTTGGCATTGGTCTGCGCTTCTACCGTACATCCTGGAAGGCTATCAAGCACGGCAGTGCCACCATGGACGTCCTCATCGTCATCGGAACCACAGCATCGTGGGTATTCAGCGTTTTCTCGATGATTGCAAGGCTCTTCTGTGTGGACGAGCCGACCGATGCAGTGGCCAAGACAGCCCGAGCAGCCGCCATTGTAGCACGCGGGATGGGCATGATGGGGATGGTCGTGCCTGGCCAGTGCACCAAGCCGGCCACCTTCTTCGACACCACCACAATGCTCTTCACCTTTGTCTCGTTCGGGCGTTTCCTCGAGAACACTGCCAAGGGAAAGACCAGCGAGGCATTGTCGCGTCTCATCGGCCTGACACCATCTTCAGCGACAATCTACACCGACGGTGCAGAGGGCAAGACCGAGAAGAAGGTAGCATCTGAACTCGTTCAGCGAGGAGATTATGTCAAAGTCGTGCCGGGAGAAAGGATTGTGGCTGATGGTGTCATCATTCGCGGCGAGTCGACCGTAGACGAATCAATGGTGACGGGCGAGGCCATTCCTATCCACAAGCTGGCTGGCAGTACCGTCATCGGTGGCACCGTCAACGGCACGGGCACATTCGACTTCCTCGTTCAGCGCGCCGGAAAAGACACAAGTCTGGCTCAGATTGTCAAGCTTGTTGACGAGGCGCAGACATCCAAGGCTCCCATTCAAGCATTCGCGGATCGAGTCGCCGGCTACTTCGTGCCTACTGTCGTTGGCCTTGGTGCTTTCACCTTCATCGCGTGGATGGTCATCGCTCATCTGCTTTCCGGACACATGTTGCCATCCATCTTCAATCAGCAAGGCGTCACCAAGTTCATGGTCTGTCTCAAACTCTGCATCAGTGTTATCGTTGTTGCTTGCCCTTGTGCGCTCGGTTTGTCGACACCGACAGCAGTCATGGTCGGAACTGGTGTAGGTGCACAGAACGGTATCCTGATCAAAGGTGGTGGACCTCTCGAGGCTTCCACCACGATTCGACGTATGCTCTTTGACAAAACGGGCACGTTGACTGAAGGCAAGCTCACGTTGCGCGAGGCGATCTGGCCGAACAGGGAGCAGAGCGGTCTCGACGTCATCGCTGTTGGTGGTCTTTCACGCCGTCAGGTGATCCGCATCATTGGTGCAGCAGAGGCTCGATCCGAACATCCTCTTGCACGCGCAATTGCCTTGTGGGCATCGCGCAAGCTCCAAGACGGCTCGACCCAGACAGCAACTTCTACTCCTGCGCAGTTGGCGTCGTTCGCAGAGAAGCAGGAAGTCACAATCGCAGGCGTCAGCATTGAAGAGTTCCAGAGCTTCACCGGCAAAGGCATCGTTTGCCGTGTGCAATTTGAAGAGACCATGACCATCCACGAGGTCCGCATCGGCAACTCTGACTTCATCTCCAACTCAGAGAAGCACGAGCTCGACGACGGCGCTTTTGGAACGCAGGCATCCGATTTGCTTGCTGGGCAACAATCGCAAGGAAGAACTGCAGTGCTTGCCAGCATCGACGGCTCTTTAGCGGCTGTGTTGAGCTTGAGCGACACGCTGAAACCTGAAGCAAAGCGCACGTTGGCAGCTCTGCGTCGCATGGGCATCCAATGTGGCATGGTGACAGGTGACTCTTCAGCGACAGCGCGCGCCTTGGCTCGCGATTTGGGGATGGACGAGGAAACGGATGTGTATGCAGAGATGAGCCCCATCGACAAGCAGGAGCTCATTCTCGAACTCCGGAGAGCATCTAGTGGTGCTGATCTAGAAAGCGGCAGTAGATTTTCTCCCTTCCGTGCGAACGGACAGTCCAAGTCCGGTGGCATCGCCATGGTCGGTGATGGTATCAATGATTCGCCCGCTCTCGCTTCCGCGGATCTTGGCATTGCTCTCGGCACTGGTTCCGATGTAGCCATCGAAGCAGCCTCGATCGTGCTCATGCGATCCAACCTGCTCGATGTCGCTGCATCGATTCACCTCTCTCGTCGCATCTTCCGTCAGATCAAGCTCAACTTTATCTGGGCCACCATCTACAACCTCATCGGCATTCCTCTGGCAATGGGCATCTTCCTGCCTTGGGGATTGAGCTTGCATCCGATGATGGCAGGTGCAGCTATGGCCTTTTCGAGTGTCAGCGTTGTGGCTAGCTCCCTGACTCTGAAATGGTACAAGCGCCCAGCCGAGCTGACCTCGTCGATCGGCAGTACAGATCCTGTCGCCGATGCGCGTTCCGTCACGGACTCATTGCAGATGCAAGAGCTGCTAGACAGGTCCGACGCAGGTGCATTCGACAGGGTTGTGGCCAACCTGAAGGATCTTGGTTATCAGGTTTTGGGCAAAGTCGAGTCTATGCTAAGTGGCAGCGGTCTGAGATTGGCACGAGGGTCTGGGAGTCGCAGGCCAGCACCAACTGCTGGCTACGAACAAATAGCCTCCGAAGAGGTTTGAAATGACTAGAATGTAAGAAGCACAATGCTTTCAATAATGTACTGCAATGCAATCATGTCACGCCTTCTCGCTGTCGGCTGCGTCTGCTGTTGTGTTGAAATGGTATTACAAACGATACAAGTACAAGAGTCATGAGTTCCGACTTGCTCTCTTGCGAGGATTCTCTCCTCTCCCTTCCTCACATTCCAGGACCTTGCACCACCAACCAAGCAGGAACCTGTCTGACTTCACCATTATCATCATCGAATTCCAACATGTATTTTGCCTCCATTAATTCTCGCTCTTTCTTCTGCAATTTTACCAAATTTGCATTCCTACTTAATCCTGGTCCACCACTTTTTACAGTAGCACCGTAGAAACAACTTGTATCTGGATACATGCCTAAAACTCTTGAACCTGGAGGATAATCTTGAGCTGGCATAGTATGTAAACTTTCTGGTAAAGGAATTATATTTCCCATTCCAACTTTATAAGTACCTTCTGGACCTGGTTCATCGTCATCTTGAACAGTATATTCGTTGGTAGATTTATTGTAAGAAGTTACTGAAGCTTTTAACCAATCTGATTCTTCGTTTGATTTTTGTGGTAACATTGCAACTTTTCTTCCAGCTGATAGAGGATGTTGAGCTATTAAAGTTTCTCTTCTACCTCTTGTTGGTTGATTTGATGATGAAGTGGTAGTGTTGGGGACGATAGCACGTCGATTGGTAGTAGGTGTTGGAGTAGAAGTTTTACTCTTCAAAGGAGATCTTGATGATCCATCAGATGGAGATCGTAAAGCAACTAAGATGGATAGCTTTTCTTGAGCTTGTTCAATAGCTGATAATTCATCTTTGGTACGAGAAGTCAGATCGTGATAAACATCATCAAGACGACGACGCTTAGTACGATACTCGTCAGAAGATGTATTGGACTTTTCTTTGAGAGTGATAAGGTCGGTGCGAAGAGTTTCAGCGGTGGAAGCTTTATCAACCGAGGCAATTCGAATCTTTTCGAGTGTACGAAGGTTTTGTCGAACAGCATACCAAAGCTGAAGTTCTTCAGAGCCTGCGGCGGAAACGCGGTCTTTGCCTCGACGAAGAGCCATGTTGATATCGGTTCTTCCGATCGCGATGACAGTTGCTATCGGATCATGCGAATGTGATAGAGTGCGACGCGGTCGATGATGAGACAGCACGGAACAGCAGTAGTAACGTCTGTGTGCGTGCCTAGATTGCGCTCCTGGCTGTGTGCGATCGATGGCTGCTGTACGCGCTGTTGGATGTGTGTATGATGGAGGCGGTCCGATCCGCGTGTTGGTGTTGGTGTTGGTGTCGGGATATGCGGAGGAAGCGGAGCGGATAAAGAGGAGCCCGATCTAACTGAAGATCGGGAATGGTGTTCTGCCGTCTTCAAAGCCAAAAATTAAACTCAAAGCTGCCTGTCAACCGATAGGAGGAAAAGTGTGAGTGTAAAAGTGCTCGAAATTGGGACCCAAAAAGATGTCCCACAAAATGTCACGGGCCAACAGCTTCTCTCTGTCACACAGTCGTTCTTGCTGCGTTCCTGACATTTGGACCCTTACCAGCATTCGGGACAGTTTGGATTGTGACTACTTCTCTAGCATCACTCAAGTACTTCACTCCCTTTGGCGCTGTCAACATTCACTATCAGCCACATTATATACACGTAGAGGAATTGGACACTCTCTTGTCCTCGACAACCACCATTCAGGGAGCGATAGATTGGACCAACGACACTCCCATGACCTCACAGCACCCTTGAAGCCTGCTGGCTTGATATCTGGGTTGGCGACGCCCTCGACAACGGACGGCAGATCAGGCTTCTAGCATGATTTTGCGATCCGACTCGGTCTATCGCGTCGACCTTCGCCACCTTCCAAACCGTCAGCCCAACGTCGAAGATGACAACCATGCGGGAGCCCCTCCCAAGATTTTGCAGATTCGACTGACAGAGCAGGCTCTTCAGCAGCTTGCCAACGCCCACACCTCAAACGGTAGCAGAGCTCGTATACAGATCGATGTCGATCCAGCCGATCCAGTCTTAGTCATTGGCGACACTACCTTCTCCCTGCATGCTCCCTTGCCAGCAGCTAGCGGCTCACAGCCACGTTCAGCCGCATCAACCTCTGATACAGCCTCGACCTCTACAGCGCCACATGAGCTATACAAGCTTTCCAACGACGAGTCTACTCTACAACGCATCGGCGTCATCGGAACAAAGCTATCTGTTAAGCCAACGAGAGATGTCTCTGCTGTGGCACAGAGACTCAAACAGCAGAAGGAAGAAGAAGAACATCGCAAAGAAGAAAGACGCAGAGCTTTGATGGCAGGTGCTTCACCACAACTTCCAGCTTCGTCCTCCTCCTCAAAAACAAAGCTGAACAAGACATTGGCTAGCGTTAGAGCGGCAAGCGGCTCTCCTTCGCTAGCATCTTCTCCACTGTCAAGATCAAGTAGCTTGAACAAGCTCTCAAGTCGGAGAGAACCGAGCCTGTTGCAAGCCGCGTCAATATCGAATGCGGCAAGCCGAGAGCCCTCACCGGGAGCGCGTGGACGTTCACCCGTAGTCACGACGCTGAAGCTGCAAGGTACATCTCATGATGCGTCTAATGTGGACATCCGAGCAGCAAGGGCGACTACTGACTCGCCCAAGGTCGCAGCAGCAGCTGCTGCCGCCCCTCGCGACCGCGACACAGACCACAGGGATCCAAATAGGAGGACAAGCACCAGTCGCACTGATAGCCACGCAGCTGGGCGTGAAGAGGAGGGAAGACTTTCGGATGACGATCGGGCCAGCAAACAGACTGTATTGTCATCTCCAGCTTCTGCTGCGTCCGATCTGGCTAATGCCGCGTCCAAGAAAACGAACAAGCTCACTACACGTCAGCGTCTTGCAAAGGCCACCAAAGCTGGCAGCCGCTTGCTCGCAGCTTCAGAGCGACGTGCTACGCCAGAGCGACGACCAGGGCCTACGACGATCACTCACGCTTCGCCGCCTTCCAAAGCAGGTGGCTCCGGTCATCCCTCGTTGGCTGAGAGCAGTGATCCTGCCTTCAAGCCCAGTTCGGATCAAACAGGTGCTGCTGAACATGCGAGTCCGCAGAAGTCAAAAGCAAAAGAGGAGACTGTATCGGCATCTCTGCGCCGAGTCAAGTTCAGTGAAAAGGACAATCCAGCCGACGATCGTACACGCAGCGCTACCGCTTCTCAGTTCGGACGTCAGGACTCATCGACACCCAGCCTGACTAAGCTGAGCGAGGATGCTGATCGAAAAGGCAGGAAGACAGATCCAGGATCGACTTCGGCACGATCAGAGAGCGGATCCAGAAAGGACAGTAATGCAGTCTCATCTGGTGCACGCTCCTCGTCCAGATCTACAGAGACCCACGCGCCTTCCATAAAGGTCAAGAGGGACGATGGCAGGGATGTAAGTGTGTCCAACAGCAAGACGGCCACAAGCAAAAGCACGTCCGCTACCATATCAAAGCAGACGTCATCTGCGCCTGTGCAGGTTGTCACAATGCGCAAAGCAAGAACGTCAACAGCCGCAGATACATCGAAGAAGCCCCCACCGGACGGCTCGAACTTATCACTACGGCCTTCGCAGCGCTCTGAAACAGGAGGAGACACCAAGGACCGATTTTCTCGAGCCGAAACGAAGCCAAGACCTGGGATCTCTTCAGATCGAGAAGTATCAATGTCCTCATCCGCGTCCACGAAGCACATTGTTGCAAGGAAAAGCGAGGAGCATCCTGAAGACACACGTCAGGGTAAACGCAGGCGCACCAATGACTTCATCTCCTCTGACTATGCCTCACAGCATCGGGAAGAAAAGGCGTCGATATCTATCGGGTCGACTTCTCTTCAAAAGGATGCTGGTGTACCTAGACAGAGAGAACCGAGTCGAGAAGGGTCTATTCGACGAGTTGAGCCGTCTTCTCCACGAGAGCGAGGTACCGTTTCGACATCTGCCTCTATGCCAACCTTCGCATCTTCTACCAGTCGCTTACAAGCTGTTCCCGAGAACACCAGTCGCGCACGCAAGGACGATTACCATGACAGACGTCGAGATCGTTCCTACGATGAGCTGCATGATGATCTTCTCGCTGATTCGAGCGAAAGTTTCTATCGTGATGGCTCCGACTCGAAGCCTGATCGAAGCACAGGAGACGACAATCGAAACACATCAAGCAACTCTTCGACTATCGCCACTGCTACAGCAGCAGCAGAAGCAGCAGCAGCAGAAGCAGCAGCAGAAGCAGCAGCAGAAGCAGCAGCAGATCGACCAATCAAAGGTGTTGGACCAGGTGCAACTCATTGGTCTGAACCATGGCTTGATGTACGTTCTCGTTCGGATTGGTATCGACTTGCGAAAAGATTTGCTAAAACTCAAGAAGAGTATTTGTCTACTAGGAAACGTCTTGAAGTTGAATCTGAAAGATTGGATAGAGAGTTGGAATTTTTAGGTAAAGAAGAGGAAGAAGAGATTGATGAGGGAGGAGGAAGTTTGCTTTTCTCTCCTAATAAAGTTAAGGAAGTTGTTACAGTTGGTAATACTAGTATTAATTCGAGAAGAATGAGAAGAGAAGGGGAAGGGGATGGGAATGAATCTCCAGAAGAAGGTGAAATGAGATCTTCTGATGATGAAACCTCCATCCCAATAACAGCAAGAAGTGAAAGTCCAGAAAATCTTACTTGGAGACCACCAATCGAGCAAGATGATGAAAGACCTTTAAATTATACTGATTTAGCAAATAGAGTACAACAATTAGAAGTGTTACATGGAAGCTTAGGTAGAATGCATAGAGTTTTGGTTGAGTTTAAGGGTAAATGTTAGAAGTCAGGAGTAGGAGTAGTGGGGAGGGGGTAAAGGTGAATGGTTGATGGGGGTTTTGTATATGCTGAGTTATATATTTGTGGTTCCTTTCAAGAGCTCACCCGAAAATCAGACTATTTTCTCTCTATCTGTTTTTTACTCTTTTGAAAGGTTCAACTTTTATTACTTGCTTTCGTCACCTTTTAGTCTGTATAACATCATCAATCGGTTTCTCCGTCAAGATTCAATTTGATATTCTGGTTCGATCGTTCACACCTTTCCCATGTTCTTGTTTCTGTTTTTCTTTTAATATTGTGATTTATGGAAGATTGTGGAATCTTTTGATGAATTTTGAAGATGATGAGGTACCACAGTTTGAGGTTGGACATGTCTTCTGTGTAGGTACTGTCTGGGACTTCGGCGATTAATTTAAGTTCAGGTTGTAGCCAACAGCCGCGTGTCGTGTCGTGTGTGGGGTACAAATTTCATTTTGAAAATACAAAAAAAAGAAAAAAAAAAAAAAAAGCTCAATTTGGATGCTGTCAAATAAGGCAGGCTCAAAGATGTCACACACAGCATCAGAAAAAGGCGAGTTGAACGAAGTGTATTTGCAAGTAAACACGATGATATATACATGCATGGATCATAACAGAAAAGGTAAGATGTCAGGGGTATCGATTATTGGTCCAGTTGACATCGGAGGCAAAAAATATCAAGAGAAATAGAAGAGAAGCTCGTGCTGCTAGAGCAGGTTCGTGTATCGAGCAAGTACAAGAGTGATACAGGACAGTGTAGAATGATTGAGGCTAATGTCAGCGTTGGGTCGTTGCTTACTTTGGAAGGATGGGTCCGTGCTGGTTACCGTTCGAGTGCAAAGCGGTGCTACCACTGCTGGCGCTCATAACCTCGCCATCCCTTCGGGGTGTGCTCAATTGGCCGTTGAGAGCATCGTTGGCATGACCATCGAAAACAGGCTTGTCCTGCATCTGCATTCTCCTAGCCTCCCTCTCCTCGAACTCGGCCCTCTGATCAGCATCGAACTGCTGTCGAGCCTCCTTGTCGTAGTGGGTGGAGCTCTCAGGGTTGAGTGCAGAGGGGTTCTCTCCGTGTCGAACAAAGTTCCAAAGTCGGACGTGAATAGGCTTGAGACCGGTGATTTCTTTGTCCGAGTCCTGGTCCAAAACGACGGAGTTGTACTTGAGCAATTTAAGGAAGGAGAAGTAAATGACCGACAAGAGACCACCGCAGAGAGGAGCGATCCAGTAAATCCAGTGGTCCTTGTTGAATTTGCCTGCCACGACAGCTGGACCAAAGGATCGGGCTGGGTTAAGACCACATCCTGTCCATACAACGCCAAAGAGATGGCAAGCCAGGAGGGTCAAACCGATGCCAACAGGAGCAAGATAGGTAGCTCTGTGCTTCTCTACAGCAAGCATGAGTACTGAAAAGACGAGAATTGAGGTAAGGAGCATTTCAATGAGGAATCCCTGAGCGACGTTGATTCCGGGCTGCAGAGTGGTTGTAACCGACTGCACGGAGTTGGTGGGCGTCAAACCCAGGACTAGAGCGGCGCCTGCGATTCCACCCAGGATTTGCGAAATGAAAAGAATGACCGCTCGACGACTGGTCAAGACACCGACAAGCCAAAGTGCGACTGTGATAGCGGGGTTGAAAAGACCTCCGGTGATTCGGTAGAACATCCATGCAGCGACCAAAAGTGACATGCCGAACGAGAGGGCAATGAACATGATCGTCTCGTTGGAGAGAGGAGTTGCAGTGTTGCTTTGAGCTGCAGAAACGGAAAGTTGGGCCGTCTTGGCTCCACCCTCGGCAAGGAAGAGGAACATCGTGGTACCGATGAACTCTCCAAGACCAGCCATGAAGTGTGGCTGGAATCCTGAGAATTGAGGCTTGCCGAAGTGAGGGCGGTGAATACGGTGCCTTCGGTGGTGACCATAGCTGGCAGGTTCATCGCCATAGTATTGGACCTTGTTGCGGTGTCGCGAGATGGAGAGTCGGTGACGACGAGGGGTAGAGTGGGTGTAGGCGGTGTCGGTCGAAAGACGACCAGGTGCGGTTGAGTCAACCATCGACATTTCTGGTTGTGCCATCGGAGTGCGTGCGCTCCGCTATGTTGAGTGTATGTTGTTCTGTGTTGTTGAGTGTTGATTATGTGGGCAGCTGTTGCGCTGATAGAGGTGTCGTGAGAAGAGAAGTCAGGGGAGTTGATGGGTGGAAGAAGTTAGGAATCTGGAATGACCTCGGGTGGGTATTTGTAACCTCAGACGTGCCCTTGTCGAAGTGTCTAGACGATGTTGAGGACAACGAAGTGATGGCTGCTTTGACTACGCCCTTGCTACGCCGAGCTTGGCACATCAGGACTCTTCGAAGAGTGAGACATCTATCACAGCAGGAACACATGCTTGGCTACATCGATACGTCACAATCACACTCCGACTTCCATCTCGTCAAGCTCGACCAACAAAAAAAAACAGGCGGCGGGGAAGCACAGCATGTTTTCTAAAAACGGAGACTATTCCATATGTCGGGAAGGGCTATCTGTGATGATGAAGACGCCAATTCCTGCGCCAAGCCGTTCACACTCAGACGTTTTGCTCGTCGGTCAATTCTATTAATGGGCCTATGGTCGAGAATCAGATCTGAACGGAAAAAGGCTATCATTCATGCAAGGGAGTTAGAGGTGGGATGTCCAATAATAGAAGAGACCACCGCCATCGGCGCGCTAGGCCCGAACCGAATCGAGCAAGAAAGATGAAGATGGCTTCACAGCACCCTGAGCTTCGCTGAGTGTCGGAGATGTCTTTTTCGAAGCCAGCTTCTAGACGAGACGGAGAAGAGAGGGGAAACAGGTAGCAAGCGAGGGTGGAGGGAAAGACGAGGAGGAGAGGGCAACGTGGGAATCGGTTGTCAAGGTAGTGGGCAGTGAGGTCATAGCCACAGTTTAGGTTCGAGGGCACGGCCACATTGCCTTGCAACCATGTGACGAGGAGACTCTATTCTCGTTCGTGACTTCATTGTTCATACAATCAATTGGTGGAAATGGAGAGGTAGGCAAAGTTGACCCGAAAAGTTGGGACGGGCATCAAGTACTGGAGCAGAGATGCAGGTACATAGGCTGCGATAAGGAAGAACCGTGTGACAGCTGCGAGGTTTTGTCTCGCATACTGATTCAGGTGGGCACAGCAAGTGGTTGCATCATATGTCTATTCGGGCCTGCAATAGAGACCGAAAGCGAGGGCAGAAGCCTCGTCAAAGTACAGTATTCGGTGGTGGTCATGACGATGCGTACAAAATGAACGAGCGGAGTTCTAAAAATAAAGCTGCCTGGCTATACTCCGATGGACGCCGACAGAGGGCACACCATCATGCCTGACTCGCAGCTGTCCGAACCCATCGTGCTTGGCTGCTACCAAGCTTATGAGCAGTATGAACAAGGCAGAAGTCGGAGAAGGTGGATGGGAGGGGAGCGCGCAAGGAGACAGGAGAAAGGTGTTCTATTAATGGAACAGACGAACAACGTGACTTGGCGACGCGACGTCACTCGCGGGGGGAAAGTGCGAAGTGGCGAAATAGCGCAGGATAATTCGGGTCGGAAAAGTCGGCGAGTTCAAAAACATTTCGCCGACGACATCACACACGTCAAGCAGCGCGAGCGAAAACACGACACTTGGTGACGGGGCAGACGTTCTGTTCATACACAACGTGCATTCAGCCGTTCAAGCTCACTTACTCGCTGGCGATGCAAACGAGCTCAGTCTCGAGTTCGACGGCAGTCATAGTCTCTCTCACACGTACACACATCAATGACACGGGAATCGGACCTCGTCATTGCTAGATCTGTGCAGATCAGATCTAAGAATACATCAGATTATTGTCTTCACTTCCCAGATGCCCGTCTCTATCTAAGCCGAACTACCTGTCGAATTAGCTGCTCCAGCTCCATTAGTAGGATCCTGAATTCCCAACAGCCCGTAACTCCACAATTGAATCGCATCACTCTCGGTTCCCTCTGGACTGATCTCACCCAAAGCCGTCACTTCGAACCTATTGGTCTCGTTCATCCAAGTCCAGCTCCACACCTCGGCAAACCTCTCCTCGTATGCTCCATTGACTGCCTGCCACAATCTCTGCTGTCCATCCTTGAGGCCTGAAACCAAATCCTCATCGTCGCACCAATCGGGTCTCTCAATCAAGCCTGACTTCTCTACCTCCGTTCGAGTGGCAGAGGTGTCACAAGAAGCAACGATGCGGTCGAGACCGGAAGCCATAAAGTTAGTCTGGAAGCCCCAAGAGACGGTACCGTGGTAAGCGGTGCGATCGAGTTCGGTAGTCTTGGTCGTGTTAGGATCGTATGCGGGGTTGGTAACAAGCATGCCGACGTTGGTGAGCAGACCACGTGGGTAGGGCTGCAGAGCAGTGATGACAGCCTCAATCAGGGAACGGGACGGCTTACGAGAGTAGAGGAGTGAGAAAGATAGGTCTGAGTTCATGACAGGAACAACGGTGCCATCCTCGAGCAAGGAGAGACCGTAAAGTGAAGTCTGATTGCTACCCTGGGTGCTGTTCGTGCCGGCAGTTGTGTTATCGAACTCCTGTCGACTGGTAAGAAGAGAGAACTCGGCTTCACGACCGAATGTCACTCCTCCCCATCGACGTTGCATTCCCGTCGTGCTTGTGCTGTTGCTGTTGTTGCTCGAGCCAGACGAAGTGGAACCGTTGAGCGAGCCCATCCCGTACAACAACGATTCAGAAAGGTTGGCTCGTTGCACATAGCCCTCGAGTCTCTCTTGTGCCTGCTGAGCGCTAACGTTGTATTGGAAGTACTTTGGTGCTTCCTGCTCCCAAACCATAGCGTACCTCTCTGCAGTCTCTGCTAGGTTCGCATCAGTTACGTTGGTTGAGTTGGAAGTGAAATTCTGCATCAAACCAGCCTTGGCCATGTCGGAGATCGCGTAGAGTGCTGCTGGTACAAGCGCTGTGCACACATCGAATGGGTAAACACCCCATCCCAAGCCCTGGTTAGAGTCACGCCAGTTACCGACAGGTACGCCTGGCTTGATCCTAGCTAAGTTCTTGTAGTCGTTCGGGTTTTGCGCGAAAGCCATAGAGCTGTTAAGCACGTATTCAACATTGGCGAAGAGCAGCTCGCGGTATGCTGTGCCATTTGCAAGCGATGCAGGCCGAGAGAGATACTCTTTAGCAGCATCGCTGGCAGTCAGGTTACTGTTCGAAGTCGCGTTGTATCGCAGCAGATAGTCTGCTAGCTGAGGCAGAAGAACGTAGTGGGTGTCCTTCATCTTGTAATCGTAGAAGGGTTCGTTACCCTTTTCAGGCTGACCCTCTCCGATGTTGACGAAGGTAGCATAGTCACCTATGGTCTCTTCGTGGCAGACTTCACCCGAGGTAATGTTAATGCGCTCCAATACACCACCAAGAACAGACTCGATGGCGAAAGGCGTTAGTGTCTTGTTGTTCATCAACATTCGCGTGGTGAACATGGTGTCACGTCCGAAGTAGGTCAAGAACCTCCATCCGCCTGCGGTGAACTTGCTGGCGTAAGTGAGGAAAGAGAATTGATCCTGCGCCACTGGCTGCTGCGAGGCGGTGGTGTTGGGCTCGAACAGCGTATCGACGGCCAAGGGAGCGAGAGCCGTCTCGTTGACGGTGACGGTGAAAGTTACGGAGCCGTTTTGAGGCATGGCACGACTGGTGTCGTTGGTCATGACAGGAGGAGTGATAATGTGAACGGTTGGCGGAGTGTAAGTGCCATTGTTGGAAGGAATGACATCGAACGAAGTGCCGTTGTTCGCCTGAAGAAGCCACTCGAGGGAGTAGCGAACCTTGCCTGTCTCTTGACCTTGCTCATTACGGACGATAGACTCGTTGATCCAGGGCTTGGTAAGCCAAATGGTCTGGTTGTCGGCTTGAGTGACGGTCCAGTTGAAGATCGAGTGTGTGAGACCGTTGCCTTCGGTGTAGTCACGCACGGTTCTGATGGAGCCAAGCAGAGTTGTGCCGAGTGTGGCGGACTGCGAGAACACCAGATCACCTGTGACACCATGCTGACCATTGTCGCCATAGGCACCTTTGATACCTGCTTCACCCAAGGTGACAGTCAGGCCTTGATTCTCGCCGCTAGAAGACGAGTTGGTATTGGCGGAGCTGTTGCTGTAGGGCAAGAAGTAGGCCACCGAGCCCGAGTTGCCTGCTGGGAGGGCGACGATGAATCGATTGAGCGTGGCCTTGGTCGAATTGTCTGATGGATTGGAAGCAGTAGTATTCGTGAGAAGGACTTGTGCTGCTGTGAGGTTGGAGCGGTAGAAGTAGTTGTCATAGGGACCAGAGGTGAGATTGAGCGAGATGTCGATCTGCTCTGGTGGGTTGCGAGTGATGAGCGGGTTGGTGCTGCTGCCATTATTCTGCTGCTGCTGAGCGCTGGCTAGACCAGCAACTAACACGGCGGTGGTGAGCACCTTCTGACTCTGATGTTGAATTCTCATCTCGAGGAATTATTGAAGGATGATTCGAGGTGGAACAGTTACTTCAGAGAGGACGACAAGGCTACGAGCTTTATATGTATTTCTCCAACTCTGAGACCCTCTTGACTCGAATCTGGGGCACCCATGGGGACGGAGACAAAGCATGAGGCATAATGAGGAGGCTGAATGTTCGCATTGATCCCCACAGTTCCTGCCCTTTCCCGCCTCGTGACCTCCGCAACTGAGCTTCTTCGCTAGAGCCGGCGACTTGCTGAAAGACAAGACAAGACCGAGAAGACCGTTCTGTGACTGCGATCCAAGATCGTGTAGCTCGTGCATGCTATCCGAAAGCTGTTCCTCATTACGGGCTTCGGCTAAGAGGCATCTGGCGCAACCGACCGATACGACTCCATGCGAGAAGTGTGGTTGCAGCTCGCCTTTCAGACATTGCAACAATGTTGAATGGGATACAACAGCGAAAGAGGATGAAGCAGCACAGCTTGGCATGTCTCAAGATTTGAGTTTGAAATTCGTCATCGTGCTCTACCGCCGTGGACACCGAAACTTCGCTTGTACGACCATATGTCTCCAAACACATGGCAAATCTGCTGCGAGATTGGAGCAGCGGCTCTCCACACACCCCGCTAAAGCTACAAGCTACTGTTGTGCAACTCGCCGGTTGGTCCAGAGAGGAAGCAACGGTTATTCGGAAGTCGGACCAAGAAGACCGAAGCATGTCCGCCGCACTGCTTAGCGAGTTCAAGAGAGATTCGGGAAATGCATCGCCGTAAGACAGCCGAGTACGTATCTGTACAGCCGAGTTTGCTCTTCTTCAAGGAGGCAGCATGGCGATGGTCGGATTGAATATCAACGTGGGCAAGCGATTATCAAGATCGACCGAGAGGCACGACCTGCTAGAGGGATAGATCCTCCGAAGCGGCCAGTATGTGGCATCGTGCTTGACAGCATAGCAAGGAGCAGGGTGAGGTTCAGCATTCGAGGCGAGAGTGAAGACGCAGGAAGAGCTCTCCATCACTGCGTCATGCTGGATGCGGCGGAACGACGCCGTTCGAGGGTGAGCACTGCAGAGCAAATACATTTTGCCCGAGCAGTCAATGTTAGCTATGCGGCCATAACACTTGATGCTTTTTTTCTCTCATCTCGCTGCGGAAGAAACAGGCCTCATGCGACTCAGCCGCCGGTGGACCCGACCGATCCTCTCCGAAACATCTTCTCCACACTTCCTTTCCTTAACCCCGCTTCCACTTCGGCATTCGAGGTGTTTGCGCCGATCTTGCACACTAGCCCGTTCAATCTCAAAAGGTCAAGTTGGAATGTCGGGGCAGACCGTACCGTAATACCACGATCCACCAAGGCACGAGTCACAAGGTTTGACCTTTCTTCGGCGAGGACATTCCTTTCCGCACTTCAAAGCCTTCGAAGCTGGACCCTGAACTAGCGCACGAGCCGGCATCAAGAACCTTCCACATGAACATCATCTGACTAGGTCGGATCAATACGGCTACGTTGGTACTGCCTGCCCATCCTTTGCTTTGACCCTCGGAAAGCCAAAGCTCTCGATGCACGGTCTGCCTCATTGCCGTCTGTTTCATTGCTGCCACTTTGGAAAGGTATAAAGAGTCCTCGAAGGTCGCCGGTTGTGCCCTCATCTCGGCATACTCAAACTTCATAACACTTCAAGCCTTTCCTTCTTGACAACCTTAAATACGACCTCTTCTCCGCACCTTCCGCTCTATCACTGACGGACAGTGCATTTCGAGACACAAAAGTATCGAGTTTATGCTAGTGCACACTGCAACGAACTTCAACTCTAAGACGTTTCATAACACGGCTTGCGTCGTCAAAGTCTATTCAACATGTCGGGTCAGCTGGCTGCAACCGCGACGGGGCGTCGGATAGAAAGCGCATCTTCATCCCGATCCGTCAGAGCCGGGGCAAACATGAACGTACAAATCAACGATGGTCAACTGTCGTCCATAGCGACAAACCCCAAAGAAGCTTCAACGATAAGCTCGCTGTCTCCTCCAGTGCCTACAGTCAAGCCGAGTCCAGCAGCACAGCTTCGACCTCGTATGCCGATAGAAGCGACATTCAGCAGCGTGACGCTCGAATCGGGCATGCACAAAGGCGATGCTGTCTCCTCCACTACAACTGCGGTACCGCAATTGTCGAACGGTGGAGATGTGACTCCAGCGGGGAGTGGAATCACAACGATGGAGCTGATCGACGGACAAGCCGAACTGGATGGGGAGAATGAAATCATGGCAGTAGAAGGAGGATGGCAAGGATGGAGAGTGGTTATCTGCGCATCGATCTACTTCTTCTTTACCCTGGGACTCGTCTACTCGTTCGGAATCATCCAAGAGGCACTCGTCTCTGCAGGTGCATCTGATGCTGCTACACTCGGTTGGATCTCATCTCTCACCATCATTCCTATGCCGATCTTCTCGATCCCTTTCACAAAGGCGGTGGCTCGATTTGGAAACCGCACCGTCGCTTCCATCGGCGCTATCAGTGTGTCCGTCGGCTATGCCTGTCTCTCGACTAGTTGGTCGCCGACAGATCACCCAAAATTGCCCTTGGGCGAGGGCGTACACCAAGGGCTGAAGCTGCACATGGACAGGATCATTGTATTCGCTTTCATGGTCGGGATCGGCTATGGACTGGTTTTCTTCTCTACCAGTCAAATCGCAGTTGGATACTTCAAGAGCAAGCGCGGGCTAGTGATTGGTATCGTATACAGCGCTAGCGGGTTCGGCGGTGCTAGCTGTGCCATTCTGCTACGAGCAATCGCAGACAAGAACGGACTGGCATGGTCTGTACGGACTCTCGGCATCATCTCAGGCGTGACTATGCTGCCTCTGGCATACTGGCTTGTACCGCATCAGGATGAGAGAAGAAAGCGATGTGTAGAAGCATTCCGTCTCTCCCTTTTCCTCGACGCTCGCTTCAATCTCTTGCTAGTTGCAACAGCACTGGGCACGTTTCCAATGTTCGTGCCGCCATTCTTGTTACCAACATATGCAAAGTCAGCAGGCTTCAGCCCGAACACAGGTGCATGGCTCGTAGCAGGTTACAGTTTGGCTTCGGCTGTTGGACGAGTTGCTTTTGGCATGGTAGCAGACACAAGAGTCGGACCAGTGACGAGTTTGCTGCTGGCTTTGACGCTGGCGAGTACTAGTATCTTGGCGATCTGGACTGTGTCGAATAGCTTGGCGACATTAGCATTGGCGATGGTCTTGAACGGAGGGAGCTCAGGGGCCTTGCTGTCGCTTCAACCTCCAGTTAACGCTGCCATCTTTGGCGTTCATCAGACCGCGCTCACCATGGTAAGTTCCAATCATCGCTGCATTGCATGGCATCCATGAGACTGACGTAGACCCTTTCTTCTTGCCTCTTTGATATTTGCAGTCAATGATGATGTGCTCGCGAGCATTCGGCTCGCTGCTGGGTGGCCCTTTGGCAGGATACCTGCTAGATGCTTTCGGTGGACCAAGAGGAGGCACTCATGCCTACCGCCCAGCACTGCTCGTTATGGGCAGCATTTGCCTTGTCTCTGCCATCAGCGTCATCTTTTTGCGCTCCAAGGTTGCTTCTCGTCGTAATGTCTCCTGGCGAGCTCGCATCTAAATACCCACACTTGATAATGCCACATGCCACAAAATCGCAAGGCTATAGTGAGGCTTGAGAAGGATGCTGTACATCGGGCAACGGATCTTTGTCCAATTGAGTCGCTACTTGATCGGGACGATGTCATCCGGCGACTTTTTGAGACCTCTTCGCGCCGAGAAAGGCAAAGGCAAGATGTGGAGTTGAAGCGGTGATAAAAAATGCTGATTCTACGCGCCGCGCTGTGCTGCCGAGATGAAGGACTTGGGCTATAATACGGTCTGAAAGGCGCGCCAAAAAGGAGGGTAAGCACTGCCACTATTTCTTGTCCATTTGAAACACTGTTTACACTGACAAAGTGCCGTGAGACCCCTTTTTCTTCTTGATTTTTGGTTAAACGGCGATCTGAGAAGTTGACCGTTCTGCTGTGTAGATTCTCAACTTCGAATTCACTTGCCATGCGGTCTAGTCAAGTTACGGCTGTTCCGGAGCTGCATGCAGTCAAGATTGCTGTGCTGCAGCTGTGAGTGCTGCATGGTGGTCCTCGACATTGATGCCTCCCTTCTCCGCTTTTCATCTGTTCTTCGCTCACACCTCGACCACCATCATCCATCTAGCAGCTCTATCATCTCCATCGTTGGGGTGTGTAAGTTGCTTCATTCTTCATCCACTTCCGATTACGTTCCTGTATCAGTGACATCTACCGAATTTTCGACTCGAAGCCGAATATCGTACTCAGGAGCTGGATCTCCTATCCGACTTCACCTAAGTCAAAGTCACCAGCGCCTTCTCGATCCGGGCAAAATCTGCATCGCAATCGATTCACACCTCCGAGCAGTAACGTCAAGATGGCTCGATACGGTAAACGTAATGGTGGCGGAATGGAGTTCTGCTGTTGTGCCTATCCCCTCGTCAATGTTGGCGCTTACCTCCTCGTCCTTGAAACTGCGCTTGTAGCTCTTGCAGTCGGCTTCTGTGCTCTTGCGCCACCGTCCATCGTTGCTGGTCAAGGCGTCATTCCATCGTGGTCAAAAGGTCTGGTCGCTGCACTGGGCTTCATCACTCTCATCTGGCAAATCCTTGGTCTCGTTGCTGTTGCACGTCAAATGCCAACTCTCTATCGCACCTACCTTCGCGTCAACACACTTCTTACTCTCGCCATTATTCTCGCCACCGTTGCGTTCCTCGTCGTTGCAGCTGCACAGCACAACACGGCTGTCAACACTTGCGTCTCTACATATGGCGTCATCCCTGCCAACTCGGCTTCTTCCTCTTCCCTTTCTTTGTCAGGATTGGGCGAAGGAACAGATGCGTTTTCGCAAGAGGGCAAGAAGATCTGCAACATCTTCATTTGGGCTCAGACCGGCGTTATGGGCGGATTGATAGTGTTGATGGGCTTGACGCAGATCTACATGTTGGCTGCCCAGAGAGCATACGGTGGTGAACAGAGGAAAGCGTTCAGAGATAGCAAGGCCAGTTATCAGGATATCCCTATGAACCCAAGAGACTCGGCTGTGTGGGAACCGAACCCTGCTGACAGTTACAATGGATACCACCATCAGGGATATGCAGCGAGGGATGGAGGTGCGTACGAATCGTACAATGCCGAGACACCAGGTGCTAAGCATGCCCATACGCCTTACTAAGATGTCGTCGCTTTTGATGGACACTTGCAGTAGTCATTTTTTTCATGCAATATCAATGGACATTTCACTTTTTTCTTGGTGAATAATATTTGTCTGCCTTCTGTGTCCAAGTATGCTCAGTAAGAATGAGATCTATCGGTGTGATATTGGAGATACCAAAGCTGAAGTGATGGTGGCGAAAATAACTATCTGTTTAATCTCACTTCTCAACATATTGATAAAAAATCGGCTCCGAACTTCTCAGACAGTTGGACCCTTAACCCAAGCGCCTGCATCACAATTTTCTCACTGTATAACATACCTGATCTTCTCATCCACTCTTCCATTCCAGTGTCCACCTTTTCCTTCATTTCACACCAAACACAAACATGTCGGGCCGTCAAGGAGGTAAAGCTAAGCCGCTCAAGGCACCCAAGAAGCAGAACAAGGAGCTTGATGAGGATGTAAGTTCCACCCCTCAGATCCAACAACAAAACACGGGAGAGGGAGAGGTTACTGACGATATCTTCTTCGTTGGTGGTCCTTCTTTGATATGATTAGGATCTCGCTTTTCAGAGAAAGCAGAAGGAGGAAGAGGCTGCTAAGAAGGCTGCTATTGCTAAGATGACTGGTGGTAAGAAGAGGTAACTTGCCTTACTCTTTACTCTCTATTCATTGGGTCATGTTGAAAGATGATTTTGGATACACGCACAAGGTGCGATGACTTGTTCTTCGCTGTCAAATCTTCCAATAAGCCACCGTGATAACAGCAATGCTTGAAACAGGAGCATCTTCATTCCCTTGTCTGAGTCAATACTTGATGACATCGCGAACAAAAGGAGCGGTGTACAGTGAAAAGCCACGCCGTTGTTGCAGGAAGCAAGCGTCATGAGAAACCGCTTATTAACAACAAGGTAATGCTTGAAATCATCTTTGACCTTCCCTTTGAGATTGAGATAGTCACCCTTCGGAATATGAAGGAAGATGTCTGAGTCGATGGATGAATGTGGTGCGGTCATTGGAAAGGCGATACAATGTCGTCCTCGATCGGGTTTGTCCTTCCCGATGAGCCACGCGATCGCGATTGCAGAACGGGCATGCTGATACCGACCAACACCGGCCCGACCCCCCGCTTCTCCTAGTATTCTGATTGTCAATTAAGCCTGATCCGTCTCGACGACGTCGAAATCGCTGCACGACCAATCGAATGCAAGATGAGCTTAAAATGCCGAATCTGAAAGTTTGTCAACCGGCAAATCCGACTTCCAACGCCAAACAAATCAAATATGTCCGCTGCACAGTTACCGGTCATAGCCTTTCGCTTCTATGACCACATGTTGATAGTTGACCGTTACAAACCGTGCGGCATCAATGATTGGACGGGATGATGGCTTCGCATATCCTAGAGACGAAGATGTGGCTGATCCAACGGCTCAAGCCACACCGATGTCAACGCCGCAAATCTCACCACCGCCGAGTTTCTTATTTGCTAAAAGAGATGGTGGCGCTGAATTTCAAAATGCGCTATAAGCTAACGCCACCATCTTGTCCATGCCGGACGTCGAGCATTACCTTTCGCAGTTCCAATGACCGACGGCTCTGCTTTTCAGACCATTGCCTTTAACGGCAGACGAAAGTACAGTATTTACTGTAGGACGGAAGGTTTGCATTGCATGAAGTCAAAGAGATAGCCGAGATTCGATTTGAATTCGGATGGTTCTTTGGCGAGGGAACAAACATTTTCAATCACAAAGACAGGGATTGGGCTTCCATTTGAAAGGGTCTCACGGTTGACCGCTGCGAAATTGCGTTTTCTTTCTATTCGGGACCCCTTTCCACGATGAAGCCAACTGAGGAGCCAAATGCACGCAATTTCGAGCATTCCATCTTCCCATCGATCCTTCCATTGTCATACTCCTCGCCTATGCATCCATGACACCGGTATTGCGGTTCTTTTCTTCTTCGAGTTCGTCCGGCCGCCCATGAGTTTGGTTGTCGTGTGAGCCTAGTTTGACAGATGGGCGATACTGCTGATAACGGCGGACAACGGCACAGCTCACATCTGACCGGCAACGAACGGAGAAAGCGACCGGCACAAGAGCCGATTCAACAGACGGTGTTGGAAGGTCTCGAATGTTTGTGTGAAAGGCTCGCGTGATAGGAACCGCCAAGCCTCGACCTCTCTCTCTCTCTCTTCCCGAAAGATCCGCTCCTCCCATCATCTTAGCTCGAGTTGAGAATTTCCTGCTGCGTTCTCAATCTCGAGCTCTTCATGCATCCAACGCGGAGATCGAAAGTAGGAGTTGCAATTTCAATTAGTGCAGGTCCAGCCTCGAGGAGCGATAACGCTAAAATTGAGCAAGAGAGTGCGACGTGAAACAGATTGAACAAGTCTGTAGTGTACCTCGGTCTTGGTCTCCACCATCTGGTTTCAGTCGTTTTGCTCCGCTCGAATCGCTTCGTTCCCATCAACAACTCAAGTCGATCGATGTTCTGCATGAGCATGAGCATAAGCACGACCACAATTAAGACTTCTCTTCTCATCCTTCTTCTGTTCTCTTCTCAGCATGATTGTGTGGCCATGCCAGAAACCGTCCGTGCGGTGCTCGTGTGATGAGAACCAAGGTTTGGGTAATCTGCACGCAAAACAAGGTTGCCCGACGTTCGGAAGCATCTCGCTGCAGTTGTTATCGTGATCGTGTGAGCCTCATCAAGAAGTGGTTTAGCGTGTGTTCGGCAGGCGAGATGAAGGAGAGAGAATAAAAGGCAAAGAATACCAAATTCAAATTCGAGAAAAGACAGACCGACGCCTTCATCAAGCCACCACAAGAAAGAAAAAAAAAAAAAGAAAGAAAAATAACGCTTAATTTTCTGGGCGGCTCCACATTCCACGCTTATATTCTGCCTCAAGAAGCATTCACTTCAGCAGCACAATCACACACACACTGCGCACAAGCTTCCTAATCTCTCATATCACAACCAACGCCGACTTGGTTTGCAACAGACCCTCTTTCTCTTTCTCTCTCTCTCTTCTGGTTCATCTCTACCGCTTCTCACCTCCTGTCACAACCATTGACGATCTCACTTCCAACACTACGACGACGATAGCGACACAAAGACCTACATGTCAAATCGATGGTTAATACAGTCACCAATAGTACACACATCAACAATGACCACCACTCTACAGCCTTGAACTCCCACTCCACTGGCGCTAATGAAACAGCGAGTCTCATCGACACTGGTGACAACGCACAAGCACCACATCACAAAATCACAGGCGACAGTGAAAGTGATGACGATGATGACGCCAGCACAAATGTCGGCAGCTTCTCAGAACGACCAATAGACGCTTCAGCATCCGATATCAAGTCAATACACTCGCATCAGCAGAGCATACGCATTTCGGACTACGACGATCAAGACATCAATGATGATGATGACGATGACGCGGACGCGAGAACGCTACGAGCAGCCGATTCGGGCTACTCGACCTCAGACCTTAAACGTGGCACAGACGACCTGGAAGCCCCCTACAAAACTCCATCTCACACACATGGCCGCGCTACCATTCCAGATGATGACCCAGCAGACGACGACGACTATGCACAAGCCTCTCTTCTCGGCACAGCTGGCTTCGTCGACCGTCGCGGTACCGCTCCTCGTTTAGCTGCTCGTTCTGCCTTCTCGCGCTTCTGGGAGATTGCACGCGAAGCTCTGCCAACCCTCGTCGTCTCCGTTCTATCCCTTCTCTTCTCTGGAGAGCTTCTGGTGCACCTGGCTCGCTGGCCAGTCTTTCAAAAAGTCGACAAGCTCTTCATTCTCATTCCAATTCTGCTCAACATGAAGGGCAACCTGGAAATGAATCTTTCACTTCGCATGTCTACTTCAGCCAACATAGGAGAATTGGATGTGAGAAGAACTCGAGAAACCCTCATCAAAGGAAACTTGGCATTGCTGCAGGTGCAAGCGTTGATCGTGTCCATGTTCGCGGGCGTTTTGGCGTTCGTGCTTGGTGTGATCACTCCGGATCCTCAAACAGAGGTGACGCCGGTGACGCCAACAACGCCAAATCAGACACCAGAGAATGCGTTGATACAGAGCATCGTCAGGAGCGCATTCTCAGCTGTCACTCTGCGAAGTCGTCGTAGGTCTCTCCCTTCATCGACACAGGCTCCCGCAGCAACAACCTGGCTTCAGAAAAGGCGCATCATTCATCACCACCCCAAACCACCAATGGACCCCGCACTTAGACTTCGCAATGGATACTTCGAATTCGTCCTCGTCATCGCCACAGGTATGCTCTCCGCATCACTATCTTCTGCAGTACTCGGATCATTCATGTGTGCGCTCGTAGTCATTGCGAGAAGAGCAGGCGCAAACCCAGACAACATAGCCTCTCCTCTTGCAGCTTCTCTTGGAGATCTCACTACTCTCACTTTACTCGGTTTGCTTGCCAGCGCGCTCGTTCACTTCGAAGGCACTTTCCTAGCGACCGTGATCCTCGCTGCGATGGCTATTGCATGCATTGCTTCATTCATCGTCACCTATCGCAACGCTTATGTTCGAGAACTCCTTACTTCGGGCTGGGTGCCGCTTTTGGTTGCAATGTTCATTTCTTCCGGTGCTGGATTGGTGTTGGATAACTTTGTTGGAAGGTTTGAAGGCTTTGCGCTACTCGCACCGGTGATCTCGGGATTGCCTGGTGCATGTGCGGCAATCTTTGCTTCGCGCATCACTACTGCTCTCCATTCAGGTAAGGGTGCGACACTGCTTCGTGCTACAAGTAAAGCAAGCAACGTTCGTGGATTGCGTGGAGTGATTGCTTCCACTCGCGCAGTGCTGGTAATCCCTCCGATTGAAGGCTGGTTAGTACCGATCAGCCTTCTCACAATGGGGGTAGGAATCAAAGCGGTCTTGATTGTTCTCATACGTACAACCGGACAAATGACCTTCGGATGGATCTTCACGATCACATTCGTGGCAGCAAGTGTTACAGCGAACATGTTCGCGCTGTACCTGGCGCATGTGATTTGTCTGGTATTGTGGAGTAGGGACTACGATCCGGATATCTACTGTTTGCCGTTCGTTAGCTCAATTGTAGATGTTGTGGGACAGAGTTTGCTGGTGATGACATTCACGGTGGCGACAGGGCTAGGAGATCATATCACTGCTGCTGTTAACGCAGGTGCTGGCCATGGTGGGGCTTGAAACGACCCCAGATTCGTCAATAGAGTTTCAATACTTTGTACTTTTAGATTCGCATTTCACGCTCTCAAAAGCATTCGTTCATGTCTCGAAAGCGCTAAAGGCTCTTCAGCGTAGCTGTTGTCTGTGCCTCGAATGCCGTGAGAAGGTAACCATACGTGATGAACGTTTATGTGGGCGCCCACGTGGTTCGGGCAGCAAGCGAGAGTCGCTCTAACACGCCCTAATATTCGCGCATCACGGAAGACGGAAGTGTTGAACGCGCTCAGACATGAAATGTCGAACAGCAGCTGCGATTCTCATATTCTCACCTCACACCACATCTCTCACTACTCTTTTCTTCCTTCGATCGTTATTGGCATTCTCGTCTCGTCTCGCCTCCAAACTACTACGACAGCCGCTACAGAGCCCGAATCAGCCGGTCTGCCGCTCCATAGTGATCGAGAGCTAGCTCGGACAAGCATTCGCGCTCCGGAACAGCCCAACTTAACATCAATCTATCAAGAGCGTGGACAACCTCATCTCGCACAAAGAGGGACGGGGCAAATTCCTCGGTGAAGGGCTCAGGAGCCTAGATATACCACAATCAGCACAACGGCCATGACGCCAACCGCAGTAGCCTCGACACCGGCGGAAGCGTCAGCTTCTCCCGGCTCGCCCTCCCCAAAGCACATTAAACAAGAGGCTTCCCCACCCTCTTCACCATCTCCAATCACCCCAGCCGACCACTCTCCTACTCCGAACAATGCTTCTACATCAAAACGTACCATCGAAGAAGAAGACTCTATCCTCGCATCCACCCTTTTCCCTGGCCAAGCCAATCCTCCACCCTTCAAGAAACGTGTCTGGGCACCCAGTCTCCATCTTACTCAACCTCCTCAACCACCCCAACCAGATCCACGCACAGTTCAAGAAATGGCAGCACAACAAGCCGCAACCTCTCTAGGTTATGAAGGACGTCGTATTAAAAAGTTCATGCAACGTCGGACCGTTGACTATTTTGGTGCTCTTTCTCATTTCAACCTTCGATTTTCTCTTTCTACCTCACCTCGAGTTGATGCTTTACTTGGCGGAGTTTATCCTACACCGCATTCGATTCCAAACTTTCTTCTTCCCATTGGGTACGACAATCTAGCAACAAGTGTAGCCAAAGTTATGGTTCATACCTCGACAAATAAGATTCGATGTCCTGTGAATGTAGTCAAATGGATGCCGGATGGTCGAAGGCTTTTAACAGGAAGTACAAGTGGAGAGTTTACTCTATGGAACGGGCTAACGTTCAATTTTGAAACCATTATGCAAGCGCATGATAGCGCAGTCAGAGCAATGGCATGGAGTCATTCTGGCACGTTCCTTATTTCCGCAGATCAAAACGGAACCGTCAAATACTTTCAATCTAATTTGAACACTTTACAAGCTTTTCAAGCACATACTGATAGTGCTAGAGGATTAGCGTTTAGTCCTGATGATAGTAAATTTGCTTCTTGTGGAGATGATTCTTTGTTAAAAGTATGGGATTTTGATTCGGGTAAGCAAATTAGAGAACTTACAGGTCATGGATGGGATGTTAAATGTTTAGATTGGCATGAATCAAAAGGATTACTTATATCAGGAAGTAAAGATAATTTGGTTAAAGTTTGGGATCCAAGATCTAATCCGAGTGGAACATGTTTAGCAACTTTTCATAATCATAAAAATACGGTACAAGCTACAAAATTTAGTCCGGATGGAATGAGATTTGCAACTGCATCAAGAGATATGACGGTTAAATTGTATGATTTAAGAATGATGGTTGAACATATGACTTTAAGAGGACATAATAAAGAAGTTTGTTCTTTAGATTTTCATCCTTTACATCATGATTTATTGGTAAGTGGTGGCAGTGAAGGTAGTATGATATTTTGGAATTTAACTGGAGTTACAAATGAAGCTTTAAGTGGGATTAATATTGCAGAAAAAAGTATGATTGGTGGTAATGGTGAAAGTATGGATATTGGTGAAGGTGGTAAAAAAGGTTCAAATGTTGGTAATGGAAATGGTGGAGGAGATGTTTTAATTCATAGAAATGATAATGCTCATGAAAGTAACATTTGGAGTTTACAATGGCATCCTTTTGGACATATTCTTTGTTCAGGTAGTAATGATCATATGACTAGATTTTGGCAAAGATCAAGACCAAATGATTCTATTATGACCAAACAACAAGATCAACCATCTTTTCTTAATACTTTGGTGGGAGGAACAGCAGATGATAGTTTTATTCCTGGTTTAGGAGCTACTAAAAGTTTCATCCCTACTTCTTCTGCATCGACAAAAGTAGAACCAACAGCAGCAACAGTAGGAGGAACAGGTGAAGGTGAAGAAGAATTCATTATCCCAGGTCTTGGATTCACTGCTACAGCAAATACCCCCAATCCACCACCACCACCTCAAATGTCAACAACACCAGCAACAATCACAGGATTCACACCAGGAACAGGAGCAAACGCTCCTCTAGCCGGTGCTAGCTCTCAAAATTTCGGTTGGAACACTCGTCAACAGCAACAACAGTCAAAACCAGGCGGATCATATGGCTCATTCTACTAAAACTTTCTCATTCTTCATCACAGCGCAATATCAACAACTTCAAATCTCATTTGTGTTCTTGTGATCGTGTGTTTGTGTGTGAGTCAAAATGTGCATTGAAACCATATGAACCGAAACTAAATGCAATGAAACAATAACGTTAGTCAACCCCTCTTCATCCCATCAACCTCCTAAATTCATCCTTAACTCTCCAAGGACTATTTGGTTTCTTCTCCTTCTTCGCATAAACCCCAATTCTCTCTCCGATCGCATTTTTACTTGCTGACATGCCCAATTTATCCAGTAACTCTTTCAAATCATCCACCAAACCCGCTCTTGTCTTTGTACTTCCATCAATAGCTTTAAGCAGATGAGGAATTGCATCTTCCTTGATGCTATGCTTGAATTCTGTAACGCTCTTCTCTTCCATTACCGCTGTTGCAGGTGGGACGTTACTTGGGTTGGCGGCAGCTTCTCCCCAAAGTGCAGCTAGAACTCCACCTGCTGGTAGAGCTGCTTTGCGAACTTTAGTTGGTGTGTCCACGATAGTCGTAGACTCTTCCGTAGCCTCGATAGGCTCAGCACTGGTAAAGGTGAACGGATCCAGCCCGAAACAAGCCTCATTCAAAAACTCGATCCTGTAACTGCTAAACAACTCGTACTCGCAATTGCCAAATTCGCCCTCCCAGTGTGGTCCAGTGGAGAAAGGAACAAGTTTTGCATCAAACCTTCTACCCAATAGCTTGACCTTCTTCTTCTTCTTGGGATGTAACAGATTCGTCACCACCGGTTGCTTCTCCACTGGTACACCCGTCTTATCCACTTCAACAATTTCATCATCCACTTCCATCGCCCTCCTCTCCTCTTCCTCTTCTACCTCCAAATCATCCACCAACCAATCATCCATTTCCGAATCCTCTTCCTCTCCTCCGTCTCCTTCACTCTCCTCTCCATCTTTGCCCTCATTCACATCTTCCCCCTCTACCTGACCCATCTCCTCCCAATCCGCATCAGAATCATAACTATAATCCAAAGAAACCGGATCTTGTCCGAGCGGACACCTAGCCCCAATTAAGTTTGTACTCTTGGTCCAAGTTCCATACCATCCAGGTCGACGATCGGATTCAAATTGCAGAAGCTTGAGCTGCACCTTGTTGCGATCTTGGAGTGCTTCAAGTGCCTTTTCTGCTTGTTCTTGGGCGTTTCCTCCGAGGACGTCGGATTCGGTGACGACGCGTTTGATCTCGCGCACTGAAACAGGAGGATGGACTCCTTTGCGTCGTCGAGCTACAGGCTTGTTGGCAGAGCCCTTGAGGACCGAGGCACGAGTCAAGAATTGAGAAAGCATCTGCTCCCTGCTCAGATCCTCTTGCTTGAGTTCTGGCAGCTGCATGTTGGGGGAAGCGAACCGATTGATGGGCGCCAAATCCTTGTACTGGCAGGGCAGGAAGGTTCGGTCAAAATCTGAGAGCGTGTCAGCGGCTTTGCCGGAGGAAGCACTTCCCGAAGCTACAGCGACATGAGCGGTAGCCTTTGTTGGACTCTTAGGAGCAGCCTTCTTCACGAATGAAGTAAAGAAGTTAGCTTGACGCTTCTTTTGCTCTTCAGCCTTTTTGACTTCTGCCTCCTTCGCCTCTTTGGCCTTTTGCTTCTCAAGCTCCTTAGCTTCACGTTCGAGTCGCTTTGCTTCTTTTGCCTTCAAACGTTCTGCCTTGGCTGCGTCCTTCTCCTCCTTCTCCTTTTGCTTCTCAGGTGAGAGCTCGGTAGGTTCCTTTGCCTTGCGTTTCTCCTTGGGTGAGGACGAGGCGGAGGGCGTAGATGCCTCAGCACTCTTTGCAGAAGGCTGTGGAGTGGATGCAGAGGACGGAGACTTGCGTTTGCGAGAAGCGATGGGAGTCGATGGAGCAGTGGCGTGTTCTGTGTCAGCTACAGAGCCATCGTCAAGATCGTCGTCAATGGCGATGGGTTGAGAGCTGGTACCGGCTGCACTTGCTTTTGTTGCTTTCGTTTTGGAAGGTGTTGATGTAGGTGCTGAGGCGGAAGTTTCGAGCGGGACAGTCGCCGAGATCTTGGACTTGACACCCTTATTAAGCAACGCTTGCCTCTCTTCGTCCTTGAGACTACTAAAGATCTGCTGTGCTTGTTCGCGCGCTGCTTCGCGTTCCTTGCGACGTTCGGTGAGCTTGTCGAGGAAGTCGGATGGCAGCATTGACTCGTCTGTGACTTCCCAGCGCCAGAGCTGTAGTGCTGCTGGGACAGTGCTGACCTCGTCAGCAGCACCGGCAGGAACGTCAATACCGTAGTTTCGTCTCTCTGCCACGGCGTTGACAGCGGCTTGAATGCTTGCCAACGAGAGCTTACTCTTGCTGTTCGAAGAAGCAGCCGATACTTCCGAGTCACTGGATCCAAGCTCTGCTTCAGGCAATAGATGATTGCGAATGATCTTTGCAAGATCGACGAGTGACTTTTCGCTTTCGTGGGCGAGCTTGGCAATGACGTGCAAATGCTCTGTTGGGATCTGGTCGAGCTTGTCGTGATTGTCCAAGAATTCCTGGAACTTGATGACAGCCTTGAGCACGGGCATGGTCCCGGACCAATTGATCGCTTTTTGCTTGAGTACAAGCTTGCCGTTCTTAAGCTGAACCAAGGGAGCTGCGTCGCTACTAGTGCTGAGCTTGGCCTTCTTTGTTGCTGGACCTGAAGGCGACGACGAAGACGACGAAGGCTTTGTTGGAGCGACCGACTCCGTCTTGGTTGGGCGATTGGCCTTCATCTGAGTCTGCTCAGCTTTTTGTTCTGTGATAGGACGGTTCTCGGCGTCACTCGAGGATGCATTGGTTCGCCCTGACTGTGCCTTGGTGGTGCTAGTAGAAGCCTTTCGCTTCAACGTATTCGTGGTAGGCATTTTTCGATCGATGTTGATGTCCGAGTCGGAGAGCATGGCATCAAAGCACGAAGAGGGCGAAGGAGAAGGGGGTGGTGCAAGTACGCTCATCTCTCGGTCACCAAGGTGAGTGTATGCGTATGGAGAACGAAGATGCAACCAGGAACCCTCTGAGGCGTTGAATGGTCGAGGTCAGGAGAAGAGTATCCGTGTAAGCGTGGTACGGCTTCGGAGGCAAGCCGACGCTGACTGAGGATGATTCGAAGACTGGTTGCTTGGACTTTTGTCGTGGTGTTTCTGCTCCGCTCGTTTCAGTCAAGGATGACTCCGCTGATCGGATAGGCCGAGCCCTTATGGGGTCTGAAGCTAAAAGGCGTCGATAGGCGACTGAGCGATGTTGTGTACGACCGTTGGGTGACGATGCTGAAGACTATGCTTGAGAAGGATGATGTGGTATGAGACGTGGTCGTGAGTGGAAGATGAAGAGGTGGTGAACGGTAAACGGCCAATGGCTCAGCAGGCTGAGCAAGTGAACAACGACTCGAATCCAACACGCCGTTGCAACACGCACTTCTGACTTTGTCTCTCTACAATCACAGTTTCGCGTCACGCAAGCTCAGAAAGCAAGCATCGAAGCCACCAAACTTCATTTGACACTCACTCACTTCGTCCTTCTTCTCAGCCTTAGCCTGAGCAGCAAAGTGACACTTTCGCTTGGACCCCTTTCAGCCTCTTGTGACTGAGTAGAGAGATGTGTAAATTGGCTATCTTTTCCTTTCGCGTTGCAGAGCGCAGTCTGCTCTTCGGAAAATTAACGCGATACTTCTCAGCAGCACAGATCGAGACGTGTCGTGTTGCCGGCTTGATACTTTAGTGCAGAATACGGTGCAGCTTTCCATCGATGAGCCTCTTGAGACTTGATTGCAGCCTACTCAACCTCGGCAGATGAGAGTGTAGCTTTGTCCATGCTCATGTAGGATCATAGAAGTGAGGACCGTCTTCGATTAGGCGAAGATGACCCTCGACGACTATAACAGGCAGAGAGTCGCAGCAGAAAAGTGTTGATTGAAGGCCCTCTCTGCCTCCACGTGCCTTTACGCGTCGCGCGTGCTTACTTTTGCTCCACACAGAAAGTTCATAAGTCATCCGTGCGAGATCCACTCAACTCTTCGTGAATGCGCAGCTGAGCAACACTCAACATTCCATATGAACACATCTTGGACTCGTTTGTTGCTCGTCTAGCAGTCACACCAATACCTTCGTACCTACTATCCCGGGCACAGAGTTGTCGGCATCATGTTCCTTCAACAAGCCTCTAAAGCCCACAATGCTGGCCAGGCAGCACAAAAGGAGAAGCTCGCCAAGGAGAAAGCAGCCATGCGTCCTTGGGTCGAAAAGTATCGTCCCAAAACCATTGACGATGTCGCTGCTCAGGAACACACCGTTGCGGTCCTCAAGAAGACTCTTATGTCCAACAACCTTCCGCATATGCTTTTCTACGGTCCACCAGGCACAGGCAAAACATCGACCATCTTGGCATTAGCGAGACAGCTGTTTGGACCAGAACTCATGAAGAGCCGTGTGTTGGAGCTCAATGCGTCCGACGAGCGAGGTATCACAGTCGTTAGAGAAAAGATCAAGAACTTTGCTAAGCTGGCCGTCACAAACCCGAAGGAAGGCTTCCCGTGTCCACCATTCAAGATCATCATCCTCGACGAGGCGGATAGCATGACTCAAGATGCACAGAGCGCGCTTCGAAGAATCATGGAGCAGTACAGTAGAATCACGAGGTTTTGCCTCGTTTGCAATTATGTCACTCGGTAAGTAGTCTATATCATCACCAGTAATATGCACTGCATGTTGGTATGCTGACATCTTTTCATATTTCGTATGGTAGTATCATCGAACCGCTCGCCTCAAGATGTAGCAAGTTCCGTTTCCGCTCCCTCGACACCTCTTCCACTAAGAATCGTCTTGAAATGATCGCATCAGCCGAGTCTGTCTCCTTCCAAGACTCTTCTGTTCTCGACACTCTCATAACCACCTCCGATGGCGATCTCCGTCGTGCCATCACATACCTTCAATCTGCATCACGCCTGCATAGTATCGTTGGAGACGAGAAGTCTGCCGTTACATCGGAATCAATTGTTGAGATTGCTGGTGTGGTCCCACTTCGAGTCATCACCTCTCTTTCGGACGCTGTTGGCATCGAACCTTACAATGATGAGACCGATGGTGATGTTGAGATGGAACCTGTCACGAGGAACAAGAAGGCGGACGCATTTGATAGGATCAGAGAGGAAGTGATAATTATTACAAGAGAAGGATACTCGATCACACAGTTGTTGACGCAGCTGCATGACTACGTGATCAACCACCCCACGTTGTTGGCTAAGATCAAGGCCAAGGCAGCATTATTGATGGCAGAAATGGACAAATGTTTGACGGATGGAGCCGATGAAGAGCTGCAGCTCTTGAATCTTTGCTTGAAGTTACAGGATGTCGTGCAGACCGACGGCAAGGCTTATGTCTGAAGCAACGGCTGCAGCCGGCCGTTCTGCCCCTACGATCACCTTCAGTATCGTTTCAAAGTGCGGACAGACACTCTGGGACCTCATGTATTATTAGTATCAATATCATTGCATTTCATCAGCCAGAGCTAGCATGATTGATGGCGTCTGCGACCGGAATCTTCCGGATTGTATTGAGATGTCGCTGTCGGTGAAGAAGCGACGCGGCAAGAAAGATCATAGTTCGGCAGTCAAGCGCCATGCTGTGTAAGTTAGATCGGATATTGAAGCGGCTAATTTCGAGATCGCGAAGAAACGTCCAATTTTGAGTGCGAGCTGTGCGAGTCACACGGACTCATACTTCTCGCGAGACACATTTTCTTCTCGACACCATCATCACCGACCGTCCCAACGAAGCCATAATGACAGGCTCATTCAGCGTCTCCGCTGCAACAGCAGCCACCGCCTCCGCATCTGCTTCAACCTCCAAAACAATCGTCATCAAACTCGGCACATCTTCCATCATCTCTGAATCAACCCAACTCCCCAAGATCGCTATTCTCTCTTCCCTCGTCGAAACATGTCACACACTCCGAACGCTCGGTCATCGAGTCGTGATCGTCTGTTCTGGGGCCATTGGCATGGGCCGAATCCGAATGCATATCAACGAAAAGCCCAAATCTCTTGGTGAAAGGCAGGCTCTTGCTGCTCTCGGTCAATTGCGACTAATCGCTCTTTGGGATTCATTATTCTCCACCGTCGGCATCCCCGTTGCCCAAGTCTTGCTGACGAGAAACGACATTGCAGATCGACCGAGGTACAACAATGCAAGGACAACACTGAACACGCTGATAGGAAAACCATTCAGTGCGATTCCGATAGTTAACGAGAACGATACGGTTAGTGTTTCGGAGTTGAGGTTTGGTGATAACGATACGTTGTCAGCGATCACAGCAGGATTGGTTGATGCAGACTATCTTTTCTTGTGTACGGATGTTGATGGTCTGTACACGGGTAATCCAAGATCTGATCCGAATGCGAGGAGATTAGGCGTTGTTGAAGATGTAGCAGAAGTAAGGAAAGCAGTTAGTGTAGCAACAATGGGAAGCAGTTTAGGTACAGGAGGAATGCAGACGAAACTTATCGCTGCTGAACTTGCTACAGCGGCTGGAGTTGCAACTGTCATTTTGAATGGAGAACATCCGGAAAACATTGTCAAAGTGGTTGAAAAAGGGATTCCAAACACTACCAAATCATCGGGTTTGAAAATGGATTCGCTAGCATCGTCCGTCTCCTCACTTGCTTCAGAAGAGAAAGAGTTGATCGGATATCCTCCGTTAGATGGACCTGCACATACAATTTTCCTTCCCAAACCGAATCCTCTTTCATCGAGAAAGTGGAGTATCTTGCATGCCCTGCATCCAGCAGGTGCGCTCATTATTGATGAAGGAGCTTTCAATAGAATTGCAAGACATGATTCAGGTGGAAGGTTACTTCCAGCAGGTGTAGTCGGAGTTGAAGGCAACTGGGAACGTATGCAAGCAATTCGACTTGTTGTTCGTCGTCGTATCTCCAAATCCATTCCACATACAACAGGACTGGAGGAAGGAGGTGCGCTAAGTAACAATGCTCCGATTGCAAGAAGTCTCGGACAGTATCTGTTGAGAGGAGATGGTGAAAGTGGAACAAAAACGCCTCCGGTCATTGATTCACTGAGGAAGGATGTGAGCGTTCCGTCTAGTCCAGCTCCGGCAGGTGAAGCAGCGACAGCAGTAGCAACAGAGTCGATAAGACCAGAAGCAGAGGGAGAAGATTGGGAATGGCAGCTTATCGAGGTGGGCAGAGCACTTGCCAATTACACATCGATTGAAAGTGAAAGGATCAAAGGTCTAAAATCGTCTCAGATCTCGGGGGTGTTGGGGTATGCCGATTCGGATTATCTCACAGATCAAGTTGCTTTGCATACTCTTAGCCTTCCCCAGCCTTAGATGTCACTGTCCGTCAATACAGCCATCACAAACAAATCATGACTCTTTTGATGGAACAATTTTGATGCATTGACAAATTGAAGCAACCTGAGCTTAACTTTCCTCTGCCTCAAGGCTACAATTAGGACATAGTAGGCATGTTAACACTAGCTCTCTCGCTCAATTGAGCATCATCGCTTCTCCACAAGCTGGTGCTTGTCTTGAAACTTGTGTAAAAGTTCAAAGCACTCTTGCCATAGAATCCAATGTCACCCATCACACTACCCTTGTTACCACTCCAAGCAAACATTGGCAGTGGCACTGGCACTGGAACGTTCACACCTAACTGACCTGCATTGACGTTCTTCTCGAATTTTCTTGCGGTAGCACCGTTGGTTGTGAAGATGGCGGCACCGTTACCATACTTGTTCTTGTTGATGTAGTCAACAGCTTGATCGAGGGTGTCTGCTTTGACAACAACGAGTGTTGGACCGAAGATTTCTTGGTCATACGCCTTCATTCCCGGACCAGCTTCGACTACAGAAGGACCGACAAAGTTGCCATTAGGATAATCGGGGCAAGAGTAGTCACGGCCATCGAGCAAAATCTTACCACCTTCTTGCTCAACACTTCCAGTAAGGCTGCGAACGCGCTCACGAGCCTGAGGCGAGATGAGTGGACCAAGATCAGCACCCTCCTCAAATCCACCCGACACCTTCAACTGCTTAGCACGCTCCACAAGTTCCGGAACCCAAGCTTGAGCCTCACCAACAGCAACGACGACCGACAAAGCCATGCATCGCTGACCAGCGGCTCCAAATGCAGCACCAGCGATCGAGTTGAGTGCAAAGTTCTTGTTCGCATCTGGCATGAGAATAGCGTGGTTCTTGGCACCTAAGTTAGCTTGAACTCGCTTGCCGTTGGCAGTGCCGCGGTGATATATGTGTGCACCGGCTTTGTCAGAACCGACAAAGGAGATAGCTTTGATACGGGGATCGTCGCAAATGCCGTTGACGATGTCGACAGCACCGTTGACGACATTGAGAACACCTTTAGGCATACCGGCGCGTTGGCAAAGCTCAGCGATGATCATGGATGCACCAGGAACGCGCTCGGAGGGCTTGAGGACGAGAGTGTTACCAGTTACAGTAGCCATAGGGATAGACCAAAGCGGAATCATAGCCGGAAAGTTGAAGGGAGCAATAGCAGCAGTGACACCGAGCGGTTCACGACGAGCATAGGTGTCCATATCCTTCGAGACTTCAATGCGCTCTTCCATAAGAGTGCTGGTGATACCGCAGGCAACCTCGACGACCTGAAGACCACGAAGCACGTCACCCTTTGCATCGGCGAAAGTCTTGCCTTGCTCCAGAACGATAGCGTTGGCAATGTCGTCCATGTGGTCACGCAGAAGAGCTTGAAGCTTGAACATGACTTGCTGTCGACTCAACAAGCTGGTTTCCCTCCATTCGGGGAAAGCGGCTTGGGCGTTAGTGACAGCCGCGTCGAACTCGGAGGTGGTAGTAAGAGGTACCTTGGAGAGAAGGGCCTGAGTAGAAGGATCGTTGACATCGAGCCAAGAAGAAGTGGAGGACTCGACAAAGTTGCCGTCGACAAAGTTCTTGGTGGTACCACCTAGCATGGAAGTGCCCTGCCATTTGGCGTCAACATCCTTGGCACGAGACATAGCAAGCGGGCTGAGCTGTGCCTTGGCTGCTCCAAAGGAGGCGGCGGTGGCAGCCTGCGCATACCTAGAAGTGGCCGAGGTGGAAAGGCATCGGGTGTTGATGGCCTTGGAAGAGGCACGAAGCAGATTGGCGGAATGCATCTTGGATGAGATCTGCCAAAGACGAAGAGGGAGGTGAGGATGGTGGAAGAGAAGAAAAGAGTCGGTTGCCAAAACGCTGTCACTCTCTTGTGTTGAAGATGTTCACTAGTTACTGTATCGGCAGTCGAGCACGAGCTAATACAAACTGCAAACGCACGGTTCCAAGAGGGTCAGCAGACTGCACAGTCGAGAGACACTGTGGGGAATATCTCGGGGAGAGTGACTAGCAAAAGAGCGCGTTGTACATGTATCGGCCAATCATCGGCTGTAATGGTCTTAAATTCGCAGCATCGCATCGCATCGCTTCCCCGCAAGCTGACAGTCCGGCAATTAACCGGCTCAATTTCGCTCGCAGCTGCTCTCTCCTTTCCAAAGCCTACCTAATCCCGACAAGCATACTGTCCAGCCCCCGACCCCGATAGGGACGCTCCGATACCTATCCTCCGTGCTACTCACCGAGAATCGGAAGAACATACACAGCATGCTCGTCTATCTCTTCTACTCCCGTGGCCGTCCTGCGCCTTTGCGCAATGGAATAACTTCTGGCGTTGAGAAGCTATCGGAACGCGTGCTTTCCAGCTCATATGATAAAAATCCAAAAGCGCTGTTAGAGTGTCTCAACTTTCACCCTCAAAAAAAGCTGCACGTTTGTGGAAATAGATCACTTTCCGCAGTCTGCGTGTTCTGCACCGGAAGGGCGAAAATAGTGAGCAACGAGAAAAGATCGACAGAAGCTTTGACTTCTGTACCCAAAACGATATCCCTTCTTCCTGTCTTTCCCGACACCATCTCCATCATTGTCTTGTCGCTGAACGTCCACCTCGATACCGTAAGTACCTTCTCAAAACCGCAGCGACGCCTCATGCCGCATGTTCGAAGGATGATAAACACTTTCACAGACCTGATCCGATATACCTCTTTGCCGAATCAGCTTAGAGGGTCAGAGGACAACCACTTTATTGCCTATTTTTGGCTGATCACATGCAAAGGCAATCGCACCATTTGCGACTATTAGTCGACGTTTGCTTGTTAACAGCTAGCTGACCTCCGATTCGTACCATCTTGTCGCTTTTCGCCGCAACACAGTTCGAGCTCAAGACACATCGTATCCCAGATGCTTGCGTTGTTCACTTCAGCTGCTCTGTCTCGTCCGCGTACCTGCTCGAGGTCGTGGTAAGCCGTCATTCTTACGATGTCACGTTTTGAAGTCTTATCACACGATAAAGAGTCTACGGTACTCGATCAAGATGCCAAGGCACCCTCCTCAGCCTTGAATGTCACAGATATCGACAACTTGCTCGTTTTCTGGCCAGACAAAGTTGTCGACCTGAGTCTAGTTGGCTCTCGACATGCTCGCCACTCTTCAGCTGGCAAGAGGCCATCCACAACCTTCCTCGCGGGTCACATCTCATACGGACATCCCTGCGAAGCAGCTGTCGTAGTCGTCGGCATCGTCACAGCAAGCGACGCCGATCATGCTCAGGATAAGCTTGCATGCGCCGGTCTTGCTGTCGTTGGCAGTATCGCTCCGTGTCAGGATGAGGTCGAAGCTGGTCAAGGTCCGATCTGGCTCACGGCGCTCGAACCGCCGCAGCAGCAATTACCTTCAATAGTAGCTGTACGCTTCAGCCAGTCCGCATGTGCGAGCTTGGCACAAGCCCAAACTTGCAACGCCGCTCCATGCGCGATCAACGTGATCGGCTACTCGGTGCCCAACACCCGCATGTTTCAGTACTTCTCACTGGAGTCACTTCGACTGGCACCGGTTTCCGGCATGAAGCTGGTTTCTACTGCCAGTGCCCTGCTTGTGCCTGACGCTCAGCTGTCCAGCTTTGCTCGCCTGATGGCTTCGATCGAGGAAGCTACACCGCTGCAGAACAAGTTTGGGCAGCTGCTCATGCTCGATCCGGTTCATTGGCGATTGCAAAGCATCGTCGAATCGGAGCAAGGTTGTCTGCGGAGGGGAACGGCACTGCGCCGATCGATCGAAACTATCAACCGCTTGCAGTCGCAAATGGAGCGCTTGACTCGCACTCCGACTGCACTCACCACCAATGGCAATTCTTCGAATGGATCGGCAACCATTAGAGAGGCCGAAGCTGTCAAGCTGGGTAGCTCGACTAACATGGCAGCTCGGCTTGGCGGTCTAATTAGTACGGGCGCACTCGCCATTCAGAAAGCTCTTCGGCATCCGCTGTACACTCCCAAGCCTCCAGCCGTTGCCATTGGCGGATTGGCACATCCAACCGGCTCGAAGCAATCTAATGCTGCGCCTTTGAGATTAACCACAATCTCTGCGTGTGCGAGACAGCTAGATGTACGCATCTCTCAGCTGGTCATCGCGCCACGTTTGGCATCTCGTCTACGTCATCTTCGCAAACAACAAAAGCTGCCGATTGACCAGATTGCGGCACCCTACATTGGTCTGTGGAATGCGATCTGGCTCATCGCAAACGACATCATTCTCGGACATGCCGTCAGCGTTTTGCTTCTACAGAACAGGACGCAGCTGGCTCATCTAGGCCGTTCGCTCGTGCAACGCTATCTCCTCGAGGCGGTATTGTGGTTGTTGTCCTGGCTCGACAACTGGCCAGCGGGCTTGAAGCTCAACACAGAGCTCTCGCTCTTCTTCAGTGACGCCTATTCGTCACTCACCACCGTGTGGCACGCGCAAGGGTTGGTCCATGTTCTCTCGCGATTGGAAAGCGTTATTGTGTGTATGTCGGTAGTGGGCAGGTCGATGGGCGTAACCATGGTGCTTTGTATGCTGCAGGATTTGGTTTCGATATGCACGCTGCACATTGCTGTGTTCTATACACTCTCGTACAGAACGCTTCGTGCGTTTGTATACATCTTGTCGGCCCTATTTGACGTGTTCCGAGGCAAGAAGCGCAACGCTCTTCGAGGCGGTAGACTGGACGATGCAAGCTATGAACTGGACCAATTGCTGTTGGGAACGCTGCTGTTTACGCTGGTAGCGTTCCTCTTCCCGACGGTGTACGTTTACTGTTTAGCATTCGGACTGATCAAATTTGCAGTAGTTGCGGTCGAGGTTGGAGTTGTAGAAACTGGTCTAGGATTGCTCAATCACTTGCCGTTGTTTGCATTGATGTTGAGGTTCAAGGATCCTCATAGGCTGCCAGCCGGAGTTTGGCTGGAAGATGTCGTCCATCGCACAGATCAGAAAGACAATGGTGAGCAAACGCTGCGAACCGGTCAGTTCAGGTTACGATCTCGACCGCTCGGCATGGGAGACATTTTCGAAGGATATGGTCAGCATGTCGGTGGTTTGATGGAAGTGCCGAGTATGCTTCTTCGTTGTATATTTGGGCGGCCACTTCGCTCGCAAGCCTCTTCAATGACACGATAGCTATCACCTTTTTGTCTTTCAACCAGATCCTCCGTATCTATATCCGTGTGCTTGGAGTTTCGAGTGTGGACGATGACCGGAGAGTATCCCATCAGAAGGACCATCGGTGATTTCTGAGAACAATGCCCAGCGAGTCACGTCTTGATCGGGTTCGGGTGACGCTATCGAAGTTAAGTTACTGCGTCTCTTCTATCCCGTCATTTTACGGAGTGTGAATGCGGGCAGATGCAGGGATTTGTGCCCAAATCTGAAACTCCTCAAGGAAAAGATCAAAGTGACTCAAGCTTCTGTGTGATTTGGGCGCGCGGTTGCGTAGTGTGAGCTTCTTTTTTTTTGTGGAGAGTCGAGGGCATCTCACCTGCCAAAACCTGACTCTCGGAAATTGCCTGCTCAGCTGCCTCGAGCAAGAGGCTGCATCAAGTCACACGCTCGCAGCGGAGCCGTTTGTGGAGCTATCTTCGATGACCCTATCCTCACCTCGCATGAGCTGATCATCTCAACTCCTTTCCCATTTCACATCATCTTCCAAGCAGTTGAGGTGTCCCTATACACTACTCACTGATATCAGGAGGGAGCTGTTCTTTCCGTCCATCATCTCATCTCGGTCGATCTTCGTATTTGCGGTCGACCATCGCACCGCATTAAACCGGGGTAAGGTGTTCCAAATTGATCGAGCCGTCACATCAACATTGCTTATATTCCTAGATACGACTGCCACCGACGCAGCGACGCAGCGACTCATTCAAGATCGATATACACGGAAAGTCACAGCATCAGCTGCGATCTGAGCTGCCTTTCTCAATCGTTGCCCTCCAGCATCACGCTCGCAAGCGAACACAAGAACGGCAACTCTTCCACGCTCGGGCAAGGAGTGGCTATCGCCCTCCAGTAGCCACCGATCCATATTCTCTACCACCGTACACCTAGATCACCTTTACAATGACACCAGGACCATCTTTCACCATGCCTTCTACTTCGAACTCTACACCAGCAGAGGCTGACCTTGGCGCCTCGTCCTCAGCTAGTCAAGCTGCTGTTGTGCAACACCAAATGACCCCCGCTGCAGCCTCTACTTCTTCAAATCGTCTTGATACATCTGCGGAAGGCAGCAGCAGCACAATCAGTCGTCCTGAACCGAGCTTGACACAGCCTAAACACTGCGCACGCTGTGGACAGCTGCTTGATGCCTTGCCTTTAGGACATGACCGACAGCCCGGCCTCCCTCGAACACCCTCTTCGGCATCAATGTCAGCGCCTAGTCCTTCGTCGTACGCTTTCGCACCAGACTCTGTTCGTTCGCAGCATAGACTTCAGCCTGGTCAGAGCCTGACGTCGGCCATCAATGCTGCCGCTGCTGTAGCTCTCTCTCGCCATCTTGGCACCGAAGAGAGCATCCCAACAGATGCAGATGGACATGCAATCTGCACGCAATGTGCTACTCAGCTTACGGACGTTAGCGCTGCCACACAGCCTGCATCCTCTGATACTCGCAGCAATTCTACACACACTCCAGCAGCTCCACACCACAATGATACCCAGCAGACGCAGAATGGAACGCCGGCAGATGCCTCCGCTACAAGCTCAGTCGCACCGGGCGGCGCACCGCAAAATCACACCCCGCAGGCCCAACTTACAATCTCGGTAGACAACATGGGTGCAGGCGGCGATGCATCCCTGGCAAACTCAGCTCAAGATGTTCACATGCACGATTCTTCGGCCTTTCCACCAATCGAGCGCGCACCTATCTCACCTGCTCTACGAGCGCCGACATCGCCAAATGGAACAGGCCGATCGTCCAGTCGTACGAGGATACGATTTGCGGATACTTCAGAGCCACGCGGGGATGCAGGTGGTGCTAACACAGTCGCATCCTCTTCCTCTGGCCTTGGCAGGTCAGGCAGCTTCTCCCGCAGTCTTAGCTACAATGGATCCGGTCTTGGCCCTGAGAGTGTAAGCTCCTCTTCCGCTCAGGTCGTTGTCAGCTTCCCTCCGTCCAATGGTGCAAGCCCTACGTCGGAGGCCATCTCGTCTCAAGGCACTCACACTTCTGCACCTTCTGCCCAATCTCCACATTCACAGGCACGGTCTCGCAGCAGCAGCCATCTTCACGCGCCATCTTCGCCTGCATCCGCGGTTCCACAAGGCGGAAGCAAGCAACGACGTCCTTCTTCTGCACGTCGTCTAAGCCGCACTGGCTCTTCCACGGGTCCTACGACGCTGCCTTTTGCAGCTGTTGGCACTTCCGCTTCGGCGGTGGCGGTGACGAAGGACGACGATCCATACGGTCCTAGCGCAGTGACACGACCTCGACTTAGCCTTCTGCCAACGCAAGTTATCGCCGACGAACTCTACAACTCAGCATACGAGGCCCGGCCGCCTTCGCTCATCTCATCTTCTACGTCGACCTCACTTGCAGCGTCATCAGCGCAGAAAGCGGCTGGTGTTGACCTATCTCGCGCCGTCAAATACCATCGCGATCCTCTTTCTTATGCTGGAGCAGACTTTTTCTCCACCACAACCAGCAGCAAAGATGCAGACAACAACATGGACATTGATAACGAGGATCATCGAAAGCTGTCTCTTGGCCTCTCTGCCAAACAAGACAACATTCGCTGGTTCGACCCATGTAAACCTGATCCGCTCGCCGAACTCTCCCTTCTCCGCACACCTCCTAAGTCCCGAGGATGTCTCTACCCAGGCGCAACATTCAACGGCACCCAAAAAAGCGGTCGGAACTCGTATGACGTTACGGTCCGAATTGTGAATGTCGATCTCGAAGCCTCTCACCTTTGCGGCTACCTGAACATCCGAGGTCTCACCGAAGACTGGCCAGAACTCACCACCTATTTTGATGCGGAGATTATTGGTGATAGGTATGGGTTTGTTACGGGCAAATGGGGTGCTACCGAAGCGGATGATCTGAAACATTGGGCAAGATTTGCTCCATTTAGGCCACTGAGATCGGCGTTGAGTAAACCCGGGTTGAGGTTTGAACATTTGAATAAGGACTTTGTGTTCATGAGATGGAAAGAGAAGTTTCTGGTGCCGGATCACAGGGTGAGGGACATCAATGGCGCAAGTTTTGCAGGATTCTATTATGTTTGTGTGGAGCTTGGGGAGAGTGCTAAGAGTAGTGGAAGGGAAAGGAGTGGGAGTAACGGGAGTGCTGGACTGGGATCGCCAGGGACCTCGCCGGTGGGTGCAACTGGGCAACAATGGTATGCAGCCAGAACACAGAGGAGAAGAGAGTTATCTCTCTCAGCCCCTGCTCCACCCCTTGCTTCTGCCACCAATGGCAGAGGTGGTTCAGGAGATGGGTGGAACTTGGTGACAGATGATCCACAATCTCAACCTACAGCAAATATAACAGGTAGAGGAAGACTTGCTGAGATCTTCGCCAATCAACAACCTGCTCGCAACAGTGGAAACAATATTCCTTACTACCATCCAATTTACCATCCTCATTCGCCGAACGGTCTACCACCTTCCGGACCTGGATTTTGGCCTGCCAGTCCAACTTCGCCACATCTTGGTATTAGTGGTGGAGGAGGTAGTGGACAGGAAGATGCCTTTGCACAATCATGGGAATCTATGCAAACGGAAGGAGGGGATGAATGGGATGATATGGGAGCAATTGGTAAGATGTCAGGATTTTATTTCCATGAGAATAGTGAACCTTATCAACAACTTAGTTTGCATCATACACCGGAAGCTTCTAGTAGTTCTTTTGAGATGCGTTAGTCCCTTTTTTTTTCTTTATACTCTTCATATATGTCACACTTTAAAAAAGCAATTTGCAAGATATTATTTAGCTGGGTATGTGTATATGTGTGTAGTGTACAAAAGTCGAAGTAGGAAGTGAGGACTATTCGGAAGCTTTCCAAATTTGATCAGCCAAGATGAGTGGTGAAATTTCGTTTACCTTTAGATGTTGTGTATGAATATCGAATTGAATAGCTGAATTTTTTGTATCTGATCTAACCATTATACTTGCCCATTCTTGTTCATTTCCAATCCCATCTTTACTTGGTAAAAATCCTAGACCTCTAAAAATCCTTAAACAAAGTGCATCTTTATCTAATTCCATTTCATCTTCAACATCAACTTCTTCTAATTCTTCCTGTAAACGTTTTAATTCTTGAACTTCTGTTTGCATTGAAGAGAGTTGTGATTCTGCTTCGTTAATTTTTTTAGCAAGATCGAAATTTTTATTGTCTAGTTTTTCAATGGTTTCGGCATGGGTTGCTAGAGAACGCCAATCTGCTGCTTGTCTTGTTGATTGTCGACGAAGATCGGTTAGAGAGGTGGATAAAGCGTGGATTTTGGCAGAGGTTTCTTCGTTTAGACGTCGACGTCGAATTTGGGTTTCGCGAATGGTGGTTTCGATAGATCGAAGTGTGTCAAGCTCAAGAGAAGGTTGAAGGGAGCGGATGAGGGAATCGATGTCATCGTCTGTGAGACGGGCTTCTTCGACCAGAGAAGGGGCTGAAGAAGAGGCGGGAATGGGTGGAGGTGGCATGAGAGATGCTGTGTCTTCTGTTGTCGCCGACATTGTAGGTTGTGCAGTGAGGATGAGGGGGAGAAAGACAGGTTCACGGTTTGACTTTGTGAGTCCCAATATGCGATGGAGACGAGAAATCGATATGAGACGAGAATCGTCAGGCCAATGCGTATTGTGATTCGGGCGACGATGATGGTTGTGGAGATGATGGTGAGATCGACGTTTGAGTCAGGATGCGAGCGACTTCATGCAGCTTTGTGCGAGTGTTGATGTCAAAGAAAAAGTGTTGGTTGACACCTCTCTGCGCGTCAACGCGCGCGCCAGCTAAATTATGTTAGCTTCAAATGTTAACAGCCTAAATATCACGCCTTCACGTGACTTCTGTACTCACCTCTCAGCTTTGGTCCGCTCTCCTTCTCCGCATAAAAACTCCACATCCTGTCCGCCGGCAATCCATCCTCGAACCACTTTCCGCTGTTCAACCTTTTCTCCTTCTACCATCATCGCCAACGAACAGTATTTTCAGCATGTCGCAACTGTTGAATCCGTTACCAGATCACTGGGTGAGCTTCTATTCCCGCCGGTCCAACCCTTGACACCCAGTACTCACCCTCATCCTCTCCTCCTTGTGCTCAGTACTACTTCTTCGGAATCCTTGAGCCGATCTCGGTCCTAGCAGGAGCCTATTACGCCATCGCCCTCCCCGAGCGATACAATCATGAGCTCATCCCGCCTGCCTTCCTACCCGCCTCATCCGTTCAATCCTCCCTTCGTCAAGCAGGCGTTCTCACCGACAGCACGCGTATGGCCCTCGGCCAACTCGGAAGCTGTTACCTCCTCATCATGCTCAATTCTGCACTTATGTTCTTCGCTCTCAGAAAATTCTTGAGCAAAAAGGGGGATGAAGAAAAGCTCGAAAGGCTAATCAGATACCTAATTGTCGTGCTAGGCGTCGCAGATTGGACTCATATCGGACTCACAGTCTGGTTACTACCCAATGGACCGCCGAAAAGAAGTGGATTGGTTGGCATGCAGAAGGCGGGAGTGTTGGATAAGTTGATCTTGCTAGGCAAGGTAGGAAGCTGGAACAGCTTACTTTTCGGAAACATCATCATCACATTCATCTTGTTTTGTTTCCGAGTCATGTGGTGGACAGGAGTTGCACGAGGCAGTCCTATCAAAGCTCTTTCTGCTGGCGGCCGTGCTAAGAAGGCCTAAACAGTTATCTCACACACAAGATACTCCCTGCTAGAATAAGAACATTTGGCTCATCATACTTAAAGCAGACTTTGTTGTGCTGCTGACAAACCCGAAATGGTGATATGATTGCGAAATGCGCGGAAGCAAGTGGTGAACGGTGAGACTAGAGAAGTGGACCAAATTGCCGTAACGGCGAAGGCAGCGCCGGCGCTGTTCCATCGGAATGCCTTCTCACTGGTGATGGCGGCACAAGATGTCCCTCTTGTTCCTCTTGTTCTCCTCCAATGATTAGATCTGGTGGTGTGCTTGTAGATCTAGACCTACTCCTGAGACTTGAACGATGCTGAAAATGCTGCGAATGCTGAAATTGATGCTGATTCTGATGGATTGGGACCTGGGTATAATTGGATGAGGATGAGAATTGACGTGCCAACGGAGACGGAGATGCAGGAGCATTTTGTTGCGATGCGATACGGGAGCTGCGGCGTGCAGCTAGTATGGTCGTGGATGGGGTGGGGAAGATGCCTGGTGTTACTGCTGGGGTGGATGCCACGAGAGAAATAGATGGCAAGGAGGCAGAGGTTGGGGAAGTAGTCGAGGCTGAGAGAGGGGATGGAGACCGTGGATATCGAGTATCAGTGGACAGCGGGGCGAGAAGTGATGCCGGAATTGGTGATGGCCGACGTTGCTGTGGATCATCACGGGTTGCGGTGTTAATGTTTGAGAAGAAGGGCGCGTTTGTTATCGAGGCGGGAGATGGTGAGGCGGTAGGAGAGTCGACTTGCATTGCTTGGAAGGTGGACTGGACGTCCAGATCCATATCGATGTCTCCTATGTCGCTGTTTGCGGTCGCACTCGGCGCTGACGTCGTCGGCGAGATTGCTGCAGCCGCATCCTTATTCGCTGATGGAGCGGTCAACTCTGGAGCGGTGGTCTGTATCCGTAATTGATGCCGTTGTCTGACCAGACCTGACGGTGATGGCGGCTGCAATTGCGGGCTTGGTGAATGACTTCGTGTCCTATTGAAGCGAAAGTCGGATACGTAGCTTCCCAGTCGAAGCCTGAAAGTTGGTGGTGCCGCCTCGTCATCTGAGCCACCCGAGGCTATGCCGCTGCTCGACAATGTGCTGTGGCGCCTTCTCTTCCGACTCTGATGAGCGCCTGCCAATCCAGTCCCGGCATTTGTGCTTGTAGATGCGAGATTGGGTCCTCCATTGCTGCCGCTGCTACTGCTTCCACCACTGCTACTCCTTCGACTTGCCCTTCCTAGCCTGTAATAAGGCGCTGACGAGGTAGACCCCGGTGGAGTACTACTTCCAGCAGGTACAGCGGCAGTAGATGCTGCTGCGCTCATCTTCGTTCACCTTCGTCTGTCACTTTCTTGCCCGGAAGCAAGGAGCGAGAAGACGGTGGCATGAAAACATGATGATGTGGGAGAAGCGCCTCAAGGAACGCGTCCAATATTTTTTGGTGGTTGTTTGGCGCAATAAAACAAAGGCCCGTGCTGGTGTGCTTAGACCACATTCTCGTGTGGAGGAAAAAGCGCGTTTTTGGTCTTGTTCGTGATATGGCTCTAACAAATGTCATCGTCGGCGAAAAGTCATCTTTTGATGCGACCGATGGAGACGGAACAGCCGCGGGACTGTGTGTGTGTTCTATGCATGGAAACACTTCCGTACCGCGGCATTCCCTTAAGTCAGGTGTCACAGCTCCACGGTATTAGGATGTGACTCGCTTCCTGTACGATCGCGGCGTCGTCGACCGCTCATTGTTCTCGTGCAGACGGGCGGAGATGCATGCTCGTCGACATCTTCCGTACACAATGGAGATGGTTCTCCGGTTTCCGAGTTGCTCACAGTGCCACGCAATGAGCACCATAGCCGCGGGCGGAGCTCTAATCGCTTGGCTATCTGATGGAAATTACTGCATCGGCTGTTACATGTGCTCCTGAAAAAAAGTCGCTTGTGTAACAAATCAGGAACCTGCAGCGCTATTCTATGTAACACTTCCGCGGGAATGCATAGATGCTGCCGTCGGTGAAGTCTGACGACCGAGAGCTTCGTTCCCTTCAAGCCACAAAGAAGGTGGATTCGAATGTCGTGTCTGACATGATGCATCTTTCCACTCCTTCGCACGCTTCTGATACAGTAGCTTGAGCTACACTGATGCATTCATCCGCTGGCGCTGCGCAGCATAAAATCCTAGCTAGTCTTTGTCTACTAAAGGCTCACTGTTTGGCTCTATCTTCCATCCATCCACATCGCTCAACAGTCAAACATCCGCTTAAACGCACCAGCTCGATTCTTCCTCAATATTTTCACGAACAAGCATCATGAGCAGACGAATCCTCATCAGTGGTGCCGGCATTGCAGGCTCCACAGCTGCCTTCCATCTGGCCAAAGCCGGCTATCGCGTCACCATCGTTGAGAAGGCCAGCAAGATGCTCACTCAAGGACAAAATCTGGACATCAATGGCACAGCGCTCAACATTGTCAACCAGATGGGTTTACTCGGCGAAGTTCGCAAGCACAACACCACTGAAACGGGCACTTGTTTCATTGATGGCAAGGGCAAGCCCTTTGCATTGATGCCTTTGAAGGGCTCTGTGGGCTCGCCAACTAACGAACACGAGATTCTGCGTGGTGACCTCGCTCACGTCCTCTACAATGCTGCTCGAACCCAGCCCAACGTCAACTTCCAGTTCGACACTACTGTTGCTCAGGTCCTTGAGAACAGCGAAGACAAGGTGCGGGTCAAGCTCAGCAACGGCGAGGAGCAAGAGTACGATATGCTTTTGGCCGCAGATGGACAGTGGTCTCGAGTCCGCAAAGAAGTGTTCGGTAATGAGGGACTCACCATGAGGGACATGAACACTTTCGTGGTGTGGTGGACGGTTCCGCGTACACCCGAGGACAATACCTATTGGAACGTCCATCAAGCTCTCAAAGGTCGCTCCATCGGTACTCGTCCAGACAATCACGGCACGATTCGAGCGTCCATCACTTTCATGCCCCTCAACGAGGCTCAAAAACAAGAATGGACTGCCGCCGCTCGCAGTCACGATCGCAAATCTCAAATCGAACTTATCAAGCGCGAATACGCCGATGTTGGCTGGCACGCACCTCGTCTCCTTGCTGGTCTGGATACTGCTGACGACTTCTACCTCCAATCTGTTCAACAAGTTCGTCTTTCACAATGGTCCAAAGGCCGTGTTATCTGTGTAGGCGATTCAGCGTACTGTCCGACCCCGTTCACAGGTATGGGTGCTTCCCTTGCCATTAACGGAGCATACCTTCTTGCTGGTCACCTTTCACAGCTTCCCAAGACCGAATCGCATCCGAGATCAGCCTTTGAGGCTTACGAAAAGGAGTTCAGACCGTTTGTCGAAGAAACTCAGGATATCCCATGGTTCATACCAGGTATCATGCATCCTCAATACTCTTGGTCAAGATACTTGATACAGAGTCTGATCTCGGTCGCAGCTTGGGCGGTGAAGAATCCGTGGTTGGTCAAGAGGTACGGACCAAAGCCAGGAACCTATGGGAAGGGGTTGATACAGCCATTGGATGCGCCGTTCCCTAAATTCGAAGCTTTCCAGCGTTCAGAGATGGCACTAGATGCTTGATACCCAGACTCGAATGCGGCAATGTAGATACGTAACGATCATTTGCGATTTCATATTATAGAAGCTAGACAAGGGACGAAGTACTGTTGATACAATGATAGTGCGAGGGAGAAGAGACTAAGACTGAGACCAGGTGACATTGTTTACCGATTCGAGATGTTCCAGAGATAATAAGCTAAGTATGTAAGCGTCCGCATCAGTTGACGGAAGATCCGCGACGACTACGATCCTTGTACTCGAGACACATCGTTCCTCCGTTTCCGTCTGGGAAACAGAGGTGTCGTTTTGGTGCAGGTGTTGAGGCACTTGAGTTGCTCTTCTCCTGGCTCGTGTTCGAAGCGAATGGCGCAACCGTCTCCGACGTAGGTGAGTCGATTGCACTGCCCGTGCGCCTTGATAGGTCAGCAGCACCGGCAAACGATGTGAGAGGAGGCGAGCTACTCAGACCAGTGGAGGGAGACATGAAACCAAAGGCGCTGAGTGCGGAGAAGCGACCACTGTTCGTGAGCCCGGCACCGAAGCTGGTGCGGCGAGGAGGTTGCGATAGAAGAGCGTTCGTGACTGGATGTGCGGAATTGTCTGAGGTGTTGTTGCCAGTTGAAGAGGAGGAAGAGGAAGAGAAGAAGAATTGCGGAAGGAGGAAGGAGTTGCTTCGTTGTTGTGGTTGTTGCTGCTGTGATTGCTGTTCTGGTGAGGAACGACCTGAGGAGGAAGCCATTGAAGAGGAGGATGGCGATGTTGAATACATTGTAAGCGATGGACTTCTGTATAAGGGGTCAGAGTACGTGGATTGACGAGGTGGTAGTGCTGTTTGCAGAGCAGGAGGTGGCGGTTAGCAGATTGTTGCTCAAAAGTTGTTTGTGACCTGAGAGATTCTGTTGCTTTGGAAGAGAAGTCTGATCGTGGTAGGAACGGAGGCAGATGTGTCCAGAAAGATGATGATGGTGTAGAGAGCAGGAGTATCAAGCAGGCGAGGTTGCGGACTCATCCGCATCAGATGAGCTGGACAACGTTCCAACCCTGAACTCTCTTTCTCTCAAACAGCGTCACAGCTTTGATTTACACGCATATTCGCCTGCAGCTGTCAAGAGAGAGTCTCAATGCGCCTCTTTATTTTCCGCATCTTTAATTTTTCTTTTCCGTTCTCGTTCGGATGTCTCCGTGCCCTCAGACGCGGCAGTTGAACAGTGTGAACGGATAAGGTGGGTGAATTGGCGGAAATCGAGGCTCGAACACGTATCCACGTTTTACCGTTCAACGCCTAAAACTAATCCCACGCCAAAAGAGGGGCCAACGTTGTTCCACTCCAGAGCTAACTAGATGTGTTTAGCCCTCGGCCCTCGGCCCTCGCCCGTTGCCCACAGCTTGCCACTGACGTTAACACACGATTGCTACTGATTGCAGATAAGCGCCAATCGAATGGCACGCATTCTGCTATTGAGACTGGACGAAGTGGGATTAATGGTTTTGGCATAAGGTAATGGAATGCTACCCATGAAATGCGTATGGCCATGACGATGCTGATGATACACATCAATGAGGATGCGAGTCAAGGCTGAAGGTTTCGAATTGGCCGAGCTTTGGATTACGTCATCTGCCTGTCAGTCTAACACTTCTCCCTTTGCTATCACGTGATAGTGACTGACACGCGTAAATTTGACTCAGGGTCTCATTGTCACGCCCTGCATTGATTCGCAACCAAAAAGTGCGACTTTCCAGCTGTGGCTGATTTGGCTCAGTCAAGTCGATTCCGCTCTTCCGCATCGCACAGGAGACATTTCATGCACACGGAAGTCGCTTTCAGCTTCCTTCCGCACCACCACCTCCGCCGCCACCTATTGCGTCGTAAACGGCGACCATACTCGGATTGCCATTCCGACCTCACGATGGTCGATCGCGATGACTATATGCGCGAGGACTTTGATCCCAACTCGCTCACGATCCCGAAATTAAGAGGCGTCTTGGTCGAACACGATGTTCCGTTTGTCAGTAACGCACGCAAGGCTGATCTCGTTGACCTCTTCAATAGCCATGTGAAGCCCAAGACAGCTTCGCTGCGCAAGAAGAACGCCACCATCGTAGCCAGCTCTAGCGGTATCATCGACATGCGGGACGAATCGCAACAGACTCCAGCAAAGCGCAAAACAGGTCGGCCTAGAAAGAGCGAAGCTCCTACTCCATCTGCTTCTACCAGCACCAAAACGCCAGCCAAGACTGCACGCACACCCGCCCGCAAGAAGTCATCTCTTGCTAACGAGCTTGCCACGTCGACCGACAGCGATGCCGAAACTGACAGCAAGAGGCTGAAGCAAGAAGTAGTGGCTGTAGACATTCCTATCAAACGTGGTCGTTCCCGCAAGTCCGCCCCTACCATGGTAGCAGCTCCAGTCGAAGTTTCCGAGCCTGAAGACAACGTCGTGTCCGCTTCATCTCGACGCGTCTCGTTCGGTCGTACAGCCTCCCCGCCTCCTTCCGCCTCTCGAAAGGCCAAGCGTCTTAGCTCTGGCGGAAAGAGTGACGACGACGGCACTTTCTCCGATAGCAATCCTTTTCAGTCCGGCAGCGAAGCTTCCCCTGCGCCTGGAATTGCTGCGAGTGCTGCTGCTTCCGCACGGAAAGCCAGACGAAAGACCACCGACGGATCAACACCTTTGCGCAAGAAGACATCCAGCTCATCTTTGACTTCGAGCTCGCCTGCCAAGGCTAAAACCAACAAACAGCAGCAACCAAGTCCTAGCGTCCCCAGCACCCTTCGCAACTATATGGACCAAGCTGTTGCAGCAACTACTCCTCCTCGTGTCATTAGTCGTCTGACCGGCACCACGTCTGCTGATTCGACTGGCGGACACGCAGCGGATGACGAAGCTACCGCACGACGTAGCCAACAGGCTTCAAGCGATGCCGATGCGGATGCCGATGACGACGATCTTGACATCGACGCGTTCACGTCTCCCTCCGCCTTGGCCAAGATGCGTATCATCCGACGTCAGAAAGACAAGCAGCGCCGTCGACAGCAGCGAGGAGCCACATCGCTGGGCGACTATCTGGTCCACTCATTCTGTACGATCGCATTCATTGGTGTGCTCTCATGGATTGTCTGGTACGCACGCGAGACTCGCGTTCTTGGCTTCTGCGACACCAATTCGCATACCAACGCCATCGTTGAGGACCGTCATCTCACCGCTCTCGCCTTCGCTCAAGCAGCCAACGAGACGGTCGAAGATATCTCCATTCTTCCAGCACGCTTCCAGCCTACCTGTACGCCTTGCCCATCGCACGCCAATTGTGCCCATGGTGAAGTGCTCGGCTGCTCTTCAGATGACTGGGTACTGCAACCCAGTTTGCGATCGCACATCCCGCTCGCGAGGTTCTTCCTCCCGCTCAGCACCACCGCCCCTCGATGTTACCCTGACACGCAAAAGCTCGTGCTTGCATCTGAGCTTGCTCAGGCCATCTCGCGCATGCTCGCTGATTTCAAGGGGGAAGTCGTGTGTGGTAGTCAAAAGACTCACGCCACCGTGCGAGCTCTGCCCAAGAAAGTGATTGCAGAGAATGGCAACTTGACCTACGCCATCGCAGAGCAAGCAGTGAAGAGGTCCATGTCAGCCACCAGGGACGCAAGGGTAGATCAAGACTACTTTGAGCAGATCTGGTATATGGCAATGTTTGAACTCACTGATCCACGAAGCAACATTGTTCGCATCCCTGTCTCTTCCTCGCCCACTGCAAATGAGGGCGAAGAAGTCGACACTACCTTCTATCTTGCAGCCAAGCAACCGACTCTTTCTCTCTCCTGTCGCTCACGTCTCGCTTTCAAGAACTGGGTCCTCCGCGCCCGTCTTTACTTTTTCCTTCTCTTCTCCCTGATCTCTGGCTTTTTCTACCTTCGTTACCGACTCGCCTCTTCTCGAGCAGAGAATGCCAAAGTCGCCCTCCTCGTTTCAGTAGCACTCGAGAGATTGCAAGAACAGGAGTACCTGCACGGCCTTGATCCTGTCGTCAACCCAGATGATTTCATTCCCCTTTCGCATCTCAGAGATCACATCTTGAGGGATGAACATAATGGCAAGACAAGGAATAGGTTATGGAAGAAAGTGGCAAAGGTAGTTGAGGAAAACTCAAATGTTAGAACAAGACAAGCTCAGAAGAAAGGCGAATGGCTAAGAGTTTGGCAATGGATCGGTGTTGAGAGTTTCAAAGGTACACCAAGAGGAGCCATCAACGAAAAAAGTGAAAGTGGAATGCCTGTTGCTTGAACAACTCCATCATTCCGAGCAGATTTGCTAATGAGCATCTTTTTATGTCTTCTAACAATCATGCATGTATTCGTAGTCATTCACTCACACTCGCACACAAGTTGCAATGAACACGCCACAAACTTTTCTTGAACCCACTGCTGATGCTTAACAATGCTGATGGTTACAGTATATTGATGTGATGCTGTATCTATATCATGTGCTAATCGTAAGTGCTAGATCTTCAAATATCTAAATCGGCAAGTGCCCTCCCAACAACCTCAAAACTAGCAATCATAACTCCACAAGCTGGTGCAACCTTAGCTGTCCTTGGACTTAGACCTTTCCATAACCCTTTACTGCCTTCTTGTTTCACAATGTCTTGCATTGCAGCCCAAACACTGCCGCTACCTTTACCTGCACCAGCTCTTAGACTCCCACTCAACCTTCCACTTCCTTCACCTTTGCTTCCTTGAGTTTGAAGTCTCGTCTTTACTACGTCAAAAGGATGAGTTAGCAGTGCAGCTATTGAACCAGAAACGGCACCTGAAACGAAAGCTACTCCGAACTCCTCCCCACTACCAGAAGCGTTACCTTCCCCTAATCCACCGCCTGTTAAGGATCGCTTTCCGGCTTCATATCCAGCAAAGTAGATGGCACTGAATGGAACGTCTCGCCATAGAGTAGGAGTTAACCCACGCCAAAGAATAAGTGGACCGCCACCTGACCGTAATGAGGTGGTACGAATCTCGACCCACAGTCCGCGAAGAATCGAAGTAAGTGAAGCTTGCGAGCGTGAAGATGCTTGCAGTCGAGTTCGAATGAGTTCGAGTGGTGTTACGAGCGTCGCAGAAATACCTCTTGCCAGCGCACCTGCAAGAAGAGAGGCGTAGAGAGACTGAGCAGTAACGGCAGACAGCGAAGGTGACTTTCCGGCCAGGCCTAATTCTCTTCCGTTCGCCTCGGACCCCTCCTGAAATGCAGCTTGAATCTGACTGCTATCTTCACTCGCAAGCAACTGCGACCTGAAAAAGTCATAGCAAGACATGTAGGTGACTTGACCAGGAACCGTCATCATGAGTGTCGGTGCCAAGCCACGCCACAACCCTCTCACACCCTCAGCTTTCCCAACTTTGATGACTCCATCCCATAATCCTGTAAGACGACCTTGCTTGGCAGCTGCAGCTTTCAATTCTCGCGCAGCAACCGTTTCGTTCGGAAAAGCGCATGCACACGACGATGACCCATTAGCAGTCACCGCAGAAGGTGAAGGATGGAGGTATCCAGCTGGAGCAGGTGGTGGGGAGGGCAGAATGCGAACAGAAGATCGGGATGGGAGGGAAGAGCTATATCGACCGCCAAAGCGAGATGATGCTGTGCGTGGTGTTGTCCGTGTTGATGAAGTGGACTTTGAGGTTGGTGTGAAGAATGCTGACGTTGCTGTCGGGTTTGCTGGTGTCGATGCTAATGTGGCGGGTACTGAAGATGAAGATGCTTGTCGTGGATCATACCGACACAAGATGGATTCCGGCTGACGATTGGAAGTGAAGAAAGTCTGTTGACAGCACGTAGCCGGATGAGCTTGCAGTCCTCCAGATGCGAGTGCTGATGGTGCGGCACCTGGAACTGCTTGTTTGCCTTTATCCAACCCTGCAGTTGCTGCAAGATGCTGTGATGGAAAGAAAAGTGGTTCTGCGCTGCTTTGTGTCTGGAGTCGTGTCTTGATTACATCGAATGGTGTCATAAGAAACGAGGTTGTGACAGCGCCTGTGACGGCAGCAACAGCCTTTTTGCTGCGAGAGACAGGTTTGCGAGGAGCGCCTTGACCAAAGCTAGAGCGTCGCTTGCCCATATCTGGGCGCTCTAGTGAGGTAACGGACATGGAAGGATAAGCTTCCGGCTCTTCCATATCGGCACGTCTTGACGACGACGAAGCCGATGCGTTTCTAGAGGTGGCTGCCATGATCACTCTGTGTTGGGTCAGATCGCTGCTTGACGACCTAAGACAGAGCGTAACACTGAAAGTGGAGGTAGTACGAGTGGCGGTAGCGAGAACAGCGAGTGCTACTTTACTGGCTACAAGAACTGCAGACCTTTACGTTGTCGAAATGAAGAGCATGTTGAGCTCGCCGCGTAGCAAGAGTGATGAGCGAGACGGCGGTAGGGAATGATGATGAGATGATGGGAGGTGTGAGGCATAGGAAGTGGAGTCAGCGCTCGAAACAAATCAGCTCAGCCTGGAATTTGTGACTCTGTGACCGGAAGGGTTTGAATTTGTCGGTGGGTGTGTGACTGTGAAGCGAGCCAAATCCCTCTTCTTCCTGCGCCACGAAAGCCGAAAAAAGGAGCCAAAAAGTGCCAAAATTACAGTTTGAGCCGGTCAGCTGGTCCATGACGCATAGCGTGGCGCAGTGTGTGACTGCCGTGTGACTGATGACCGGCGAAATTGACTCGGGTCTAACAAAGATGGTGGCTGAGCTAACAGTGTAAACTCGCCGAGATTTCTCCCAGTTGTGAAGGTCAGTGAGATCTCACATCACTCACGTTGTCTTTCCGACTTCCGACATCTGCAGGCTATATGCAACTTCGAGAAAGTCAGACGTGTGGGGACAGCACGAGCCTGAGAAGGTACGGCAATAACTCATTCGCATACAACCTCCTCACATGGGTTCTTCTTGAAGACGGTTTGCTGATCCGCTTCGGTTGGCGCTCTCGACCATCTCATGCTCCAGCCATGTCGTCGGTGCCGGAGGATGGCTGCTCGACAGCGACAGGTTCATCAGCACTCGCTTACGACGATGAGGGTGGACATCAGAGCTGGATTGAGCCCCAGGCCAGCGAGGCTCCTCAAGTCCCTCACAATATAGATGCAGCCACGCTCGGAATCAAAGCGTCGAAACTTCCTTCGATAGCATCATCGTCACGGACACACCCGACATCGCTTCCTTCTTCAATACCTAGACACCTCAGTACCCAGTCGCTCGGTCGAGCAGCAAGCTCATCAGCACGCACTAGCTACGATTCAACCCGTCGCCCACCTCTCGTCGACCGCGTCACTTCATCTAGATCGCTCTTTCTACCTTCAGTAAACTATGGTGGTCCGCAAGACTCGAACGAAGATGGCGCCGATGACTGGCGCGCAACCGCAGTCGGCGCAACTCCCCTTGACCGCACGATGGATCGTATCGGTATGGGCCGATACCAATGGACCGTTCTCATTCTATCCGGCTTAGGCTGGGCTGCTGATAACATGTGGATACAAGCCATTGCCATCATCCTTCCACATATTCAGCGATACTTTGTTCTCTCAGACGGCATCGTTGGTTTAGCAAGCTCTTCGATCTTTGTCGGCATGTTCATCGGGTCCATAGCTTGGGGTACAATTTCAGATGCATACGGACGTCGAGCAGCTTTCAATGTGACGCTGGCCGTCACAGCTATCTTTGGTAGTCTCTCAGCCGTGGCCGGATCGTTTCCGCTCCTTTGCTTGCTCTTGTTTGCTGTAGGGACAGGTGTGGGAGGAAGCATGCCAACTGATTCCTCCAACTTGGTGGAGAATCTGCCCGTCCGCAAGCACAGCTACGTGACAGCACTGTCGGTGTTCTTTTCAGCCGGATCGGTGGTCTCGTCGCTCATCGGATTGTCAGTACTGTCGGCGAGCAATCCAGAGGGCTGGAGGTGGTTGCTTGGAGCATTGGCTTTTGTGACGGTGTTGTTTGTTTCAGCTAGGGTGGTCTTCTTTAGGCTAATGGAGTCACCAAAGTATCTGGTTCATGCTGGCAGGCCACAGGAAGCAAGGGAGATCCTGCAAAAGATTCATAAATACAATGGAGGCGCTACGATACGGCTTCGGATACAAGATGTTGAAGATGATAGTCACGCAAATGCGCCAAACGGCAGGGGCGATCTAGAAAGCAGCCAACACTCAATGCATCAACGACCTTCGTCTTCCGCATTCTCCACAAGGGTCACTGGCGACACTACGGTAGACGGAGCGGAAGGTGCGTTTGCATCGGCTCAGACAGAGTATGCAGCAGATGAAGACGAAGATGCGCACCTGAGCAACGTAGACGGGGCTGCAAGACCGCTGCTCGATCACACTGGCGATGGAACAGGCGATGATTCAATAAAGAGCGACGAAGAAGACACCACCGTACACGAACGACATGGCAGCAACATCTCACACATAGCAGCAAGGGATGCCGACCTGCCGGCTTCCCTGTCCTGGCTGCCGAAAAGCTGGCATCCTAGCGCCGCAGAATTGGCTTCGCGATACAGCGAAATGTTCACGCCTGACTGGAAACGCACCACTGTGCTCATCTGGATCATTTGGGGCGGCATGTCATATGGTTTCACCACTTTCAATGTGCTGCTTCCCAAGCTGCTTGAACAGCGATACGATTCACCCTCAACACAAGCGCCGCAGATGGCAGGCGAACCAGACGATGCATCCATTCGAAGAGCCATGTTGGACATTCTTGTCTACTCGCTCTCGTCCCTACCAGGCAGCCTCATCTCCGCATACATGGTGGAGACAAGACTGGGAAGGATAGGCACCATGGTCAGCTCAACTGCTGTCATGTCTGCATCTGTGCTACTTTTCTCGCTGACATACTGGAGGTCTAGCTTGACTGTGGTTTCAGTATCGAGCTCAATCTCATATGCTGCCATCTACGGGTATACACCAGAGGTCATGGCTCCGACCATCAGAGCTACAGCATGCGGTACAGCCTCAGCCATCAGTCGTGTTGCAGGCATCATTGCGCCTTTGTTGGCTGGTTGGGCTTTCTCCTTGTCACCTGCAGTCCCGCTACTCATGGCAACATCAGTGCTTTTGGTCGTAACAGGAGCCATGGCGCTGCTTCCGATCGAGACAAGAGGGAGGGCTGTAGATCCTGCGCACGGCGGCGAGGGTGCTGCTGTTCATTGATTTTGGGACTGTTTCGATCGTGGCTACCCCTGTATATTACATTCATCATGCCAACTCATTGATAGACACAGAAGCTTCGACATTGAGACGATGACAACGAGACATTATTGGGCAGACAAGGACACACGACTGAGAATAGTGAACAGGTATTCTTATTTGATTGCATATGAGTAACTATCATTGTTCGACGACAGATCTATCGTAGATGAGATCGACGAAGAGTGGAATGAAAGGTCAGCCGCACAGCGAACAAGTTGATTCTTTACGAAGAGGTCTTGTTGTCGCCAAGGCCGACGGCGTTCTTGGCCTTGTCGAGGATGGACTCGTCCGACTTGTCGGAGCCGGAGAGCTTGTCACCAGCCTTCTGGGAGTCAGACTTGGTGGAGTCGGGCTGAACGGTGGCGGCGGCCTTGTCGAGGTTCTCCTTGGCCTTCTCGCCAACGCCCTTCTGAGAGTCGGGCTTAAGAGCCGAAGAGGCCTGCGGATACGAAGCAATTCAAAGAAAAGGCAAGGGCAAAAGTCAGTCTTGCTGATCGTACCAAAGTTGGTGAAGGGAGGGCGATGCAGGAGTAACGTACCTTGTCGGTGAAGTCCTGTCGTCCAGCGTCAGACATGTTTGCGATTTGTTAGATGTACTTGGTGTGGATGTGGGAGAGAGAGAGAGTTGTTTGGTGTGAGGTGAAGGGAAGGAGGATTGACGAGGATGTATGGGTATATATGCTTTCTGAGTCGAGCGCAGCTGAGCCTTTGGGACGAACACCTCCACTCTCCCGCACAGACTCAATCAAAAGCTCAGCTCTCAGGCTTGAGTGGAAGAGGGAAGCGCAGACCCTTGCGTGGTCACTCAGCCGCGCCATGAGTCTGGTCGGAGACGAGTCTTTCAGCAGGGCGAGAGAGGCAGAGAATCTGGTCAATGCGCAGGGCGTAACTAGAGTATGGCCGTCTCAGTCAACAAGGTCGGCTTCTCCGACGACAGGCGGCTCTGGTATGGCACCACACGACCGAGCGAGCAAGCAGCGCTGCTGAAAGTCTGAGCTTGAGGCTAATTTGCGCTGTGTGTGCGCAAGGGTTCGAGAGAGGGTGCAATTGAGGGAACAGGCGACGTCATCGACGATACCACCACCAGAAGGGGTCTCGCCAGTCAGCCGCGCAGCAGACTCAAGAGAAGTACAGTAACTACAGCAAGGGCGACTTGCCTGCCAAGTAAAATCGAGTGACGAAAAAAGAAGCCTGTCTCACTTGACGCAACAGAGCTCTCAATGAAAGGTCAGGTGTCCTGACGATCGCAAGCCCAAGCGCCAATGTGACTTCTTGGAGAGAGAAAGAGACAGACAGAAATAAAGGGCACGAGAGCTGTCGCTTTCCGCTGTCATCGGCTTCTCCGCATTGCATCGGAGTATTTTTGGCTGTCGGTGTTCGCGTAGCAGCCACGCTTGAAAGCAGTGTTGCACTTTCTGCACCTACAGTCAGCATCGTGGCTATCCACCGATCCTCGAGATGCAGCGCAAAAGCTCTACTTTCACGACCTCCGTCTCATCTCTTTCCTGACGCCATGTTTGGCTTGTCTTTCACGATATGATTGCTGGATTCAAAGCTTTGTAGCTTTCATATTTGCCAGGTCAGAATCAATGCGCCGGTCCGAAAGTGGCAGCACCTATATTTGGCAAAGCCAAACAATGCTTGCATCTGGCCTAGCCGGATATTCGGATTCGCAATGTTTTCTTTGCAGCTATATTTGGTATCTGGTCTGGCATCCTCGACGGCGACCGAGGTGTGTTCGGCATGTGACACAGCCAGCGTGGAAGTATGAATGACCTTCGCCTTGGACAGTGAGCGCCTAAGCTTGTTCCTATTTTTGCATCGCTGAGCATTGACGGTAAGGGTCGAGACGTGGGTCCCTCTTTAAGGGCTCGGCTCCATTGAAATTTAGGCTGCACCTGTGAATCCCCCCGCATTTTTGAAAGCTTTGTTTTTGCATGCACGGCCACTGCCACGATGACGCGTTACTCGCACCCTAAGCTCGCCTTCAGTTTTTGGAAAGACATTCAGCGCTTGTCGTCATCGAGCCTTTTGAGATGCCAGGATTGCAGATCCGTTTTTGACGCGACCCTGACTCACACTATTTTCGGGATCGTCTTTCGGAAGATCACACAATTCCGCAACTCTCACTTTGCTCGACGTCATTCAAGCGTGTACAGTAATCTCTCGCCCGACAGTGCGGATCCAACGAATGATGAGCTCGACCTTGACAGCACCTCATCTGGACGACTCATCGATTCGCGTAGATTCATGGTAAGTTAGCCTCAAGGGAATGGCGAGCGACTCTACAAGACCTCGATGGCGGGCGGTGTTGACGACGTGAATTGATCAAGCAGCGCAAGATGGAGATAGATACATGAAGTGATTTTTTTCGAGATACCACTTGACATCTCTAAGATGACGGTGTGGCATTCGAGTGAAGTAAAACAGTTAAGGGAACCGGACCGGGAGGAAAGGGGATCCGATTTTTGTATGGCAGGTATTGGAATGAGCGAGCATGATTACCACCAAGCTACGATGTGCTGCTGGTTTTTCGTGGCTCATGCAGTAGCAGGTGACTTCTCGCTCTGCTGCTTCTTCTTAGCCTGACGACGCTCGAGACCGCGCTGACCGCCAGAGATTCTTGCCAACCAAGGCCAGCGTCCTCGGCGTGCAAACGCCTTCCAGAGCTCCACCACGCCGATAAAGACCAGCGTCATGGCGATCGAGATACCCCAACCAGCGCCATCCATGGGTGCATGACGGAAGACATCTGTGTTGAACTTGGGCACGTAGAGTGCGATGGGGATGGTGGCAATCCCAAGCACGACCGACCAGAGCAACATAGGGTTCTTCCAGAGATGCTTGGCTGGTGACATGCTGAAGAACGACTTCTCCATACTGATCAACTCCCAGCAGATCAAGAGGAGCTGAAGCGTCAGCGTGGTGAACACGGCCGAACGAGCCTGGAAGATGGGCTCGCACGATGCAGCGGACGAGTGGTTGCAGTCGAGTGCGATGTTGCCGCCACCAATGGGGTAGATCATGAGCAAGAAAGCGACCAAACACGTGATTCCCATCGACGTACCGTACACGAGTGTGTCGACGATGACGGCCCGGCTCAAGACTCCTGCGCGCAGGTCGTGAGGAGGACGCTCCATGATGTCGCTCTCACCAGGCTCAAGACCAAGACCAATGGCCGGGAGCGAGGCGGTGACCATGTTGACCCACAGGATACCAACGGGCGCCAAAGGGAAGACAGACTCTTCGTCAGCGTCACGGACACCAAGACCACAAAGGAGCAAGAGCACCTCAGCAACGTTGGCGACCAAGAGACCGATCAAGAAACGCTGAATATTATCGAAGATGGCTCGACCTTCACGGATACCCTTGACGATCGAGTCGAACCTGTCGTCAGTAAGGACAAGATCCGAGCTGTCCTTGGCTACATCAGTACCCGTACCCATACCGATACCGACGGGAGCTTGCTTGAGCGAAGGAGCATCGTTGATACCGTCACCGGTCATAGCAAGGTAGCGGCCACGACGCTTACCGGCGGCGATCATTCGAACCTTAGTAGCAGGCGAGCATCGGGCAACGACGAGGGGAAGGTCCTCAAGGGCATCAATCTCAGCATCCGTCATGGCGTCGAACTGCGCGGCCGTCATGACAGCCGAAGCGCCTTCGGTACCGTCAACGATGGCGACCTCGCGGGCGATAGCGTGGGCGGTGGCGGGATGGTCACCAGTCAGCATGTGAACAACGATACCGGCACGCTTGCACGCCTCGACAGCATCACGAGTCTCGGCTCGAGGAGGGTCGTAGATACCGAGAAGACCAATGAAGGCGAAGTCTTGTTCTGCAGCAGCACGAGAGATGCCATGGCCAGCGTCAGTGCTGCCGGTATGCTTCTTCTCGGCGGTGGTGCTGATCGTACCAGATTCGTCGGCGTCTTCTGCATGAGAAGCAGCACGAGTGCGGGCGCTTTCGTCCTTGAATTGAACATCATCCATGCTTCGCTCGGCAAAGGCAAGAACACGAAGACCCCGAGTGGCCATACTCTCGACCTGGTTCAAGATGATCTTGCGGGCAGTGTCGTCCATGTCAGTACAGCAAGCAAGCACTTGCTCGACGGCACCCTTCATGAGGAAGATGTGATCTGCGACCTGGTTTTGGCGGTAGACAGATGTCATGCGCTTGAGCGTGCTGTCGAAGGGGAATTCAAGTTCGTGCTTGTAGGCAGCACTGGCGCCCTCAGTAAGCGACTCACGCGAGAGCTGCAACTTAGTGGCAAACACCTGAAGAGCAATCTCGGTAGGGTCACCTCGGGCAGTCCAGGCGCCGTCGGCCTGCTGCTCGACCTCGGCAATGTTACAGAGCGAGGCGGCAGTGGCAAGGTTTCGGATGGCGGCGGGGAGGTGGTCATGCTCGACGGGTTGAGACTCAGCGTCGGGAGCGGAAGACGAGGGCAGAAGAACACGACCCTTGGGCTCGAAAGCAGTTGCGCCGGTTTGCTCGACCTGGAAGCTCTGCTGTTCGCCTGATGCAAAGGACCAACCCTGACGGACAACCATCTTACCCTGCGTAAGGGTACCAGTCTTGTCACTGCAAATATCAGTGACACCACCGAGAGCCTCGAGGGCATCCAAACGACGCACGACGACGTTGCTCTCAGCCATACGCTTAGCACCGACACTGAATGTGATCGTCAACACGGCGACAAGAGACTCGGGGATAACACCAATACCGAGGGCAATCGCGTACAAGATGACCTCGTTGGTAATGTCAAACTCTGCAACACCAAAGACAATGATGGCGCAGACAATGGCGAGAAAGAGCAAGACGTAGGCAAACTTGTTGAGCTTGATCTGAAGAGGAGTGCCTTCACGAACACCGAGGAAGGTGGCAGTAGCGTCCCAAGCACGTTTATACCAAGGCTTTCCAGCGTCCTCCTTGTTACCTTTCTTGGCCAAGGCGGTGGCGATCTGACCAATCTGTGTGTTCATGGCGGTGGCGACAACGACACCAACTGCACGGCCCTTGGTGACGGTAGTACCGGCGTAGGCCAGGTTGGTTCGATCAGCAGGGCCAAGGTCAGGTCGGGTGAGGGCGGCGGTGGTCTTGATGGCGGGGACAGATTCACCGGTAAGGGGAGCCTCGTCGATCTCGAGGTTGCTGATGGTGACGAGACGGACATCAGCGGGTACGAGGTCACCGGCGCGGAAGTGAACAATGTCACCAGGGACCAGGTCCTTGGAAGGCAACTGTCGAATGGACGAGTTACGAAGCACGTTGGCGTTGGGCGACGAGAGCGTACGCAGCGATGCCATGGTGCGTTCGGCCTTATACTCCTGGATGAAGCCGATGAGGACATTGGTGACAATGACGGCGGTCACGACACCACCCTCGACCCAATCCTTGACACCGAAGGACAAAGCCATAGCGGCGAGTAGGACAAGGGTGAGGGCATTGGCCATCTGACGAATCAGGATGGAGGTAGCGCTGACCTTGTTGGTCTCGTTGAGCTGGTTGGGACCATGTTCACTCTGGCGGGTGGCCGCCTGGTCCTCAGAGAGACCAGTGTTGATATCACTTTGAAACTGAGCAATCACCTGATCGGGTTCTAGGGAATGCGGTTGATGCAAATCAACCGCTGCGGTAACGGTGGAGGATCGGCGGCTGGGAGTCGACGACGTGGAGCTGCTGACCGAGTCGAGGTTGACAACCGTGACATGGTGCTGAGGCTCGAGTTGGGCTTTCTCGACATCATGATGCTGATTGTGGTGAAGTTGGTGTTGGGCTGGAGGCTGTTGTTCTTGTTGCTGATTGTAGTGGGAGTAGCCACTACAAGGGGGTTCTTCAGCTTCGGAAGTTGCACGAACTTGGTCTCCAACGAGCAGCTGGGGCTGTGAAGATCCTTTGCCAGGAGAAGAGTTGCTGCCATGACCTTGAACCATCGGTTTTGGTAGAGATAAGGACGAAGAAATTTGCGTCGCTTCTGCGAAAGGCACACGATCTGATTGGATCACGAAGGAAACGCTTTTGATGCTAGATGAGAGTAGAAAGGGCGTAGAAGAACGCTAGAATGACCAACTGGAGAGCTTGTCAAAGATGAATAGCAGTCCAGGTTGTTGTGGAAAGATTAAGAGAAGGCTTTCAAGAAGAAGGAGGCTCGAACCTCGAGGCTATATACATTTTGGACTTTTCAACACAAAGTGAGCCATGTCTTCGCTGGAGCAAAGCTGCTCATGAGATAGCGGCCACTCCAGCGGCCTGTACCATTGCCTGGATCGAGGCATTGGACGAGTCAAAACGCTGCATTCCTAGGAACCGTGATAAGCAGGCACTCGAGGCGTCGTTTCGCAGCATCGTGAAGCATTCAAGCCAACAGCGGAAAGCTGAGCGTCCATCTCAGCATAGAGCCTATCATCGTAATCATGGCAGTGCAACACGCACAATCTGGCAGACACGGACGACGAATGGCCGGATGATTGTGCGCGCAAGAGGCCGAGCACGTTTCTGCCAAGAGCGCAGCAAGCTGTGAAGATTGCATGGAAGCAAGAAGGCTGTGGGGGAAGCCAGGTTCACAGACAGCCACATGAGCTGTCATTTTTAGATCCCCGCCTTTTTCCACAGCATCAGGGCCCAAAAAAGTATCACAGCACGCGGCGATGTTGCCCTCGCCTGGAACGAATGACGAGCGCTTGCTTGGCGTTTTCTTGGCATTTCGCCTTTCCGGTGCAGCACAATCGCACGCTCCACGATGCTGTAACTAATTGATATCTTGACCGCAGAGGACACCTCAGCCGACCACGGCCAAATCACTTCTTCATTCTTCTCGCTGTTGGCGACAATACTCGCTCGATCTGTGAACATCATTTGCTTGTGGAACGGCAATCTTTCAACGCTAAATCGGCCGTGTGATCTGCCAGGGAGGACGCTGCCTTCTGTGCCCTATCTTCGGTTCGTTCTAGGAACCAAGAATCTTGCGGGTCGCCAAGTTTTCCCACCCTTTTCGCTACCGTTCGGCTTCTATTTATGCAGACAATGGCAAGAAAGCTTGGCTTCGTACGGTCGGCTTGGCTTCGGAAGGCTCTGCACCGACTCTAAACCATCCGGCCGAAACTTCTACCATTGGTGCAGAAACAGAGAGTGCGAGCCTGTTGTTGCTCATACGACTCAATTTCGTGGCAGTGCTGTGAGTTTCAGCGTAAGGTCGAAGCTCATTTGTTGCCTCTACCAATCGCCCGATCGATATATAGTGGATTATCGAGCCCCGATCTACATAGCGAAATCTGACACTGAGACGCGTCCCGAAAAAGTTCGACGGCGAAGTGAGTGTTGGACTGTGATTGATGCGCGTGCTGCATACACGAGCCTCGAGAGCGTCATTCGGAGAAGTGGAGTAAGCTTGGCCAAAATGTGAATCACAATCACTTGGACCCTACGGTGATGAGGGAAAGGACATCTCGTCTTTCTCTCTCCTCGACCACCATCTCCTCCATCGACACTCAGCTGCATGTGTTGCGACCTCATTCAGCAAACACAATGGCCGACACGGAGCAAGACTACGAGGCAATTCGTCAGGAGAACATCCGCAAGAATGCTGAGCTCATGCTCAGTCTTGGGTTGAATCCAGTGAGTCTATGCACGCCATCTACCTAAAACCGCATATACGGCTTCCAGCATTACTGACATGCGATCTGCTTCCTCCGATATGCGCCTCGTTCACAGACTTCGACAAGACTTCGACCGCCGTCGCCAGAAAGGAAGCCGTCCACGTCCAAGCGGAAAACCAGCCCAGCCCCCTCTGGCTCAGCAGAGTACAAGGAACCAGGTGCCTCATCTCGCAAGTCTTCGCGCATCGCATCAGGCAGCGGGCCACGATCTTATCGCGAAAGGGACCTACTGCCATCCATAGCAAGACCAAAGGAGAAGAAGGAGAAGAGGTTTCGAGAAGGCACCCGCAAGAGCAGTCGTGCTTCAGGCTCCAGGACAAAGTATAGGGATTGGGACTCGGATGAGGATGATGACTCCGACGCATACGTGCCCCGATGGCGGGGAGGAAGCGCTTCAGCGCAGCAAAATGGTAACAACGGAACAGCCGACTATGACGATGACAGTGACGATGTCAACAGCGGCCGTGGTTCCCGCACCTTTGATCTCTCTGGCCGACCTATTCTCAACAAACTTTCGAATCCGGCAGCACCGCCGCTGCCGACTCAAGGTGGAGACGAGATTTACGAGGAAACGATGCCTTTACCGTCTCGAGAACTCATAGTCGATGGTAAGGGCCGAGGAGCATTGAGATTCGAAAAAGAGTATTCTCAATTTCGGCCTAACGTGACACCAGACGAGATGCTGCGAGAAGGTGCTTTCGGCGGGACAGCTTTCCGGTGAGTGCACTCTATTGCCGATGTTGTGCTGATATCCGCAGCTAAAAGCCCTGACAACTTAGTATACTAACCATGAGTTTTCTGATTTGCCCTTGGTGTCATTGCAGAGACTACTACTCAAGAGTGCTGGGTCGACCGATAGACGTGGAAGCAGAGCTCGCCGAACTTCCAGATCACTGGCTCGAAGACCTCGATGTAGAAGATATGCTGCGACGACCGCAGCTCGAACCCTCGGTCAACAAGTTCAAAGTCAAAGCAGGACAGTCGCTTGAGGATTGGGAGAAAGCAGGTTGGATCCGCCCACTAGACCCTCGAGGTTGGTTCCAATGGTACTACCGATTCTTCTTGGGTAGAAGATCGGCTGATGATGCACGTCAGATCGGGCGATGGCTTAAGGCCTGCGGTCCTGGTGGTCGCTTCCGCAAATCGCTGGCCTTGAACGTAGCTTCGAAGGGAGGTGGACGCTGGGACGATCCGACAGTCAATCCAGTGGTCAGACAGACGTTGTGGCAGTGGGGTTACGAGCTGACGGAATCGGATTACCGTGCATATCTGTAGTCTCGATCAATCAACACGATGGCTTTACGCGTTCTTTCGAGCTAGACCGGCAAAACCTCATGATTTCCGTTGTTTTGAATATGAAGCATACCTGCTGAGACATACGAAGGCTGCTCGAGATAACACGGCTAGGGCGAAAGTGACGCAAGTTCACGCAAAGCAGACTCAAATCCTTTGCTGCAGGTCCGCACCCTTGTCTTACCTTCTAGGTAGCTTAGAAAGAGTACTGATCGATATCACGTGGATGATGTGTTTGTTCCTGAGAGGGATAACTCCGCCCTGCCCAAACATACGGAGAGCGCATCCATCATCAAGGGCAAAGCCGCGGAAAACGTCCCACGAAGAGATCCTGACCTGGCAAACGCAAGAGAAAGTCGGATATGGCTGCCGAGCGAATTCCGAAGGAATGCATTTCTCAGCTGGCTATGTCGTATTCCGCCGCTTTTCCGCAGAGCTGCTTCTGGGACGTCAGCAGAGGGCGGAGATGTCCTCGCCTCCTTGGCAACTCCATAGGACTTACTTTCGATCGCATGAGGGTCTAGCGGTATCTTTACCTTATCATGCTGACAATCGTGGCGTCTGTAACAGCTTACGAACAATGGTAATCTCAGATCCTGACACATTCCTTACAACTAAAATCGTCTCGTAAGCCACGCGTTCACAAAAAAAAAGGAGGCTGAAAGGCGTGTTCCTTTGACTCCGCTCGACATGCGTTGATGGTCGGGGAATCGGCAATAGAAAAAGGCAACGCAATGCAGATTCGCTTGCACAACTCGGATGATATTCGCATCGAATGAAGACCCTGCCGGCCAATGCTCCTGAGGAATGGTACGGCAATGCTGTTTGCTCAACAGCAGGAGACAGTCTTCAGGATATGAATTTGCAATTCTGATCTTCTGCTTACTCGTTGCGCTGTTTCGGTACTTCTGTGCGCCGACGGCAGGAACATGCTTGCTTTCTTGTCGGCCGGCCAATTGTCATGCGATGCTGTGCAGTCTCTCCTGATCCGGGCTCAAGGTAATGATGTGGATCTTGAAGTGGCTGCTTTCGATGAGGTAAAGAGGCTTCATTGTCAGGTGCGCTCTTGCTGCTCTCGGAAAAGCGACTCGCAATCCAATTCCGCCGTCCTTTGGATTCGAGAAAGAGTTGTGCTCTTGATTAACCACTCAATGGAGTTTATCTTGTGCGAATCTTCCCTCTTCTCTATATACATCACCCCTCCACGACAGTACTTCCTTACTGACCGCTTACTGACCGGGTGTACACTGCATTCGATCCATTTCTTGGTATCAGTCAAGGATGACGACCGCCGTGTCGGACAAAGTGCTTCGCTGGGCAAGCTCCCACCCTATCGTTGCTGTTCTCCTGGGTCTTCTCCTCGTTGGGTCTCTCTACCTCGCATTCATAGACGCAACGAAAGGCCCTTCGCTATGGGCGCACTTTCCTGGTCCTGAAAGGTCATCCTACTTCCTTGGCTACACTCGCGACTCAAAGAAAAAGTACGGCGTCAAGAACCCCAATGCTCCTGATCGCGAGCCTATTCTCGGAGACGATGGTGCAGACATTACCGACACTCCCGGCGTGTCCACTGCTCGACTGTACGACGAATACGATACCGACCATCTCGTCTTCCCTCGTCCGCTTGGCGGCGAGCTCCTGATCACTCGAGATGCTGCGACAATGAATCACGTCCTCAATGACGCTTACAACTTCACTCGAAGCACTGCTGGCACCAAAGCAACCAAGATTATCATCGGCGACGGTATCGTTGCTGTCTTTGGCGACGAGCATAAGAAGCAACGAAAGATGCTCGCGCCAGCTTTCAGCGTCGACTCGCTGAAAGGACTTATGCCTATCTTCACGCACGCAACAAACCAGATGATGGATCGTTTCGAGAAGGATACTTCCCTCGAGAAAAGATGGGGTGCCGACGTGAAAGACAGCGTCAAGTGGTTCGGTCGTGTCACACTCGACATCATCGGTCGTGCAGGTTTTGATTACGACTTTGGCGCTGTTGAGCAGGGTCCTAATGGTTTAGCTGTCAGATCGACTTTCCATGCAGCTATGACATCGACGATGAATGTCAAGCCGTTGGATGCTATTGTTGGTGCATTCATGTTCTTTGTCGTTCCTTCGCTGCTCTACATTCTTCCTTTGACGGACAACGTGAGGAAGTTGAGAGAGATGCGAAGCGAATTGATCAAAGTTTCTCACAAAATCGTTCAGGCTAAAGCCAAACAGATTCGCAAAGAGCTTGAAGCAGGTGTGGATGCCAAGGAGACCTTCGCCGGAAAAAAGGATATCTTGCACCTTCTTATGCGAGCCAACATGTCACCTGAGATCCGAGAGGAGGACCGATTGTCAGATGAAACCCTCGCTGGTCAAATTGTCACCTTCATCTTTGCAGGTCACGAGACCACAGCAACCACAATGAGTTGGTGTACCTACTTCTTAGCACTCGACCCCGAATATCAACGCACTCTTCGCGACAACATTCACAAGGCTCTTCGTGCACTCGGCAAAGACGCTGACGCTATCGAAGATCTCACCTGGACCGACCTCAACAGCGAAGAAATGCGTCCACTCGACCAAGCAATTCAAGAGACACTCCGTCTTCGTCCTCCCATCACCACCACTTTCCGTTACTCTACCAAAGATGACCAACTACCCACCACTCGTCCGTTCAAAACAAAAGACGGTCGTACATTATCCACCATCCCCATCTCAGCTGGTCAAGAGATCGCTATCTCCGTCACAGGCAACAACCTCGACGAAAAATACTTTGGTCCCGATACACATCTTTTCAAACCAGATCGTTGGAACAATCTCCCCGAATTGCATGCCAAATCGAAACTTCCTTCACCATACGGTTCCTTTGTTTTCAATGGTGGACCTAAGGTGTGCATTGGTAACAAATTCGCAATGACCGAGATGAAGATTATTCTGATCAGAGTGTTGGCAAAGTATAGAATCGAACCAGTCGAAGGTTTGGAGTATAAGAGTGTTGAGGCAGTGGTGCAAAGACCAGCGGTGATTGGATTGGAGAAGGAAGGAAGTCAATTGCCTTTGAGGTTCGTCAATGATCCGCTTTAGATCGTCATCCTTTTTGTAGGTTGATTCGCATTGAAATATTCTTAGAACAATCTCCTCTCATGCACCATTAAGTTGTTTGACTTCATGTCATCTTTCTCAGAGCGGACTGTGGAGTGGACTGGATTCGCACGAAGCCTTCCGTTATGAACAGCCAGCAGTCTGGCCAATGCAATTGCGTGAGAAGAAAAAGACAAAGTACAAAGCGTGACTCTATAGAATTAGCATGAAGGAAGAGAAGAAATTTGTTCGGACCGATAAATGTTGTTAGTTGGCCGACTTGGTAAGGTCAAGATCAATGAGTTCAGCCTTCTTGATATCGTAGTAAAGACCGTGTACCTGAACCTTGTTCATCACCTTACCCGACAATGGCGACTGAACGCCCTTCCAGTTATCCTGAATGATGTTGGTCGAGACGATGTTCTCCACCTGCAACTTGACCGATTCGTAAACGACCTTCTCGGCAAGAGCTTCGCCTTCAAGAGTAGGGTTTGCCTCCTTAGTCTTCTTTGCGACCTCGAAGAGAGGAACGAGATGTCGCAGCAAAGCGCTGGACTCAAGAGCCTCTTTGCTGGGAGGAGCGTCAATACCGCCAATCGAAGCAATGACACCACCGCACATGTTGTGACCGACAACAACGACGTGTTCAATACCAACAGCCTGAACTGCAAAGGTGAGGACACTCAATGCATTATCATCATCGAGACGGAACTGATTGGCGATGTTACGAGTGACGAAGAAATCGCCTGGATTGGCATCGCAAACCTCGGTTTCGGGAACACGAGAGTCACAGCATCCGACCCACAAGACCTTGGGTGTTTGCATTTTGGAGAGGTGACCATGGAGCTCGGGCTTGGTGGAGCGGAAGCTGTCACCCCATGATTTGCTCTTCTGGCAAAGATCGAGAATTTGAGACGACATTTTGTGTGATGCGATTGGGCTAGTCGAGAGAGATCGGATAGAAGCTGTTCGAGCAGAAGTAGAGACGGTGCTGCTGCGAGCGAGATGGGATGCGGTGTTGATGGATCTGGTGGTAGTAGGAGCGAGACGTTGCAAGAGATCGAATGGAGAGCTCTGACGACGAGCTACGCTAACAAGCGACGAGCGAGGGAGAGCGATGTACATATAAACGCTGCTTGAGGACGTGAAGGAAGACGTGCGACGCAAAAAGACCGGGTGGGAAATCGCCAAGATAGATAAGGAACGTAGATAGCAGCAAACTATATGCGCTCAGACTTTTTGATGGGGAAGACGGCAGGAAGAACTGGCAACGAGAATGTGGAATGAGCGATGCTTGCTTCTTTAACGGACGCCCAAAGAAGTGAGCGGAAGAGGACGGCTTCTTCTGATCTCGGCAAGAAAGCTTTACGGATCGGACCAAGAGCGAGGCCAAGATGTCGTTTGAGCAAGCGACCTTTTTTTTTTATTCGAGTCAGATTTGTGTGAATGGCAGCCGAGTCAGATTTAGACAGCTGCGACTAAATAAAATCAACAGCTGCTCTGTGATAGCCGAAATGGCCAAGATGCGGGATAAAGCGCAGGACCGGCTTGAGGCGCTGGGGAAACCTCAGACCAGCTCTGCGCAGAGACAGAGAGTGGGATCGCAGGATTGGAAGGATCAAAAACCGTCGTCGGGATTTGCCTATCAAACTGGACGATTGAATTGACTCGTGGCTCGGGCCATTCCCCAAAATTTTGAAAGAGTGGGAGCAGGCAGCGATATTTGAGTTTATCAGACAGAGATCGTCAAATCAACGCAGAGACAAAAAAAAAAGACTCAGAATCAAGCGCTGTCTTCATAAATCTACCAAAAGCCGATGTACCTGCTGCATGTGTGATTTGCACGGACATCATTTGGCGTTTCGCGGCTGTATCGGCCAATCCAATTTCCACGTCGGCTTCCCGATCAACTTCATCTCTTTCCGATCCGATGATTCCCTCTGAGCAGCATCGTAGACTGCTCTTCCACACTGCCCACAATGACATTCAAAGGAGATGGCTGAGCAGGAGAGAATGACAATGAATTGTTCGAGCTTGATGCTGGTTTCTGTACAAGGTGAAAGATGCAAATGAAGCGGTGAAATGATGAAGGGAAAATCGAAGAGTGCGAAACTGGAAGTGAAAGGTAAAGTCCTGGTGATTTTATACAGATAGTGGCAGCAGTGTTACAGGAAAGCATCACTGGTTGCGATTGGGCAAGTTGAAGTCCAGAAGCGGTTGGCTGTAACGACGCGACATACGGTCACCAGCGCCTTGACTCAGACGTCGACGATCTGTCTCGCTGAGGCGCTTTCGTTCCGTGGACTGTGCTGGGAATGGGTTCGCAGTAGCTTTGGATGGACCCGGACCGGGCTGAGGCGATGTGGGACGAGTGCTATTGGGAGTTGGCGGGTTGGATGGCTTGGCAGCCCTGGGATCGAGTTGATCCAGTCCAGAGATGGACCTACGCCATTCGGCAGCTCGGTTGACGCTTCCTGTCTCTCGAGATTCCTCCCCGACAGCTTCGAGAAGAGTAGCGCTGAGGTTGCGCGAGCGTCGACGCTCCTCACGTGAGCCTCCGCCCGACATCCTGCGCACGTCAGAGTCACCTTGTACTGGCGATGCGACCCTAGAGCCTGAAGTGGAGCCGCCGTTAGCTGCCGCAAGCGCAGCCGCAGCTGCTGCTGCTTGTTTCTGCGCTTCGCGCTCTTGCATGCGCCTTCTTTCCATCTTCTGCTTCCTCTCCCACTCCTCCTTCGCTTTGCGCAGAGCATCCGCTTCCTGTACACTCTGGGTAGCGGGCGCCTGCAGAGCCGCGAGCTTGGCTCGGTGACGCGCTTCGAGCTCCTCGATGGACATGGCACGTGTCCGTAATGGTGTCTCGGCGCTTGCAGCCCGCTTGTGAGCCGAAGTGCCAGTTGCTGCACCTGGATTCGTCCAAGGCACAGCAGGCTGCTCACTACGACGCTTTGCCAAGGATTGACGCGCCTGGATCACCGCATTGCTTTGGCCGCCGCTGACGGTCTTGACCGGAGCCAAGGTTGGTGATTGCAATGGGCTCTGCTGCACATGACTTTGGCGACGGCTTGCATATGGGTCGACGTGTAAGGCAGTCAAGTTGTTCTGCAATTGACCCTGATGAGAAAGGCTCTTTGCCATCGACGCTGAGCCCACAAACCCTGACGCCGTGGGTGCTGTTGGGTTCGAGAATGTGCGTTCGTGTGACATTGAGTCGACTGATTGATTCCAATTGACGGTTTCGGGGCCTAGAATTGAGCCGGCAGCATTGTTATAACTTTGACTGCGCCTCGTAGCTGTGTTGATACGACTTACTTTGTCAGAAGGAGTCGAGCTTGTGTTGGCGGTAGCGTTTTCGATCTCGGTGTTTCGCGGAATCGGGTCGAGGAAGCTGGCAGCGTTGTCCATCAGTGCTGCTGTGGAAGCGGATCGCTGTCGGAATGCGCCAGAGCCGGAGCCCGAGCCGGAGCCGGACCCTGCGCTCATCAAACGTTCCATAGACGAGCCGCGAGCGAGATCAAACGATTTTGCGTGCTGCGACCCATAAGTGCTGGCCGGTGCAGGAGCGGTGTTCGTCGCAGCGACGCCCATAGGGCCCATCAGAATGGCATCTGATGCTGGCGAGGTCACAGGGCTGTGGTTGAAATCGGTAAGTGGAGTGGAGATCGCAGGCAAGTCGAGCTTGAGAGGTCCCTCTGGTTCCACACGCTCTGGGCCCTTCTGGATATATTCGAGGAACTGAGAGCTGCGACGACCCGTGGACTGTGCCGGAAAGGGGTAGGCGGTGTTGTCAAGCACACTAGACGCTGCTGGTGATTCGGCGAGCTTTTCGGTGTGCGAAAGTGGTGTGGCTAGCTGCGATACGTCTGTGTTGGCGCGGAAGAGAGTCATGAAAGAGCTGGTGCGGCTTCGGCTGTCCTTGACGTCAGGAGTCGATACGGTCGGCATAGCAGCCTCTTCGTCTCTGGCAGCAGGATTGCGACTGGCCGTCTTATTGTAACCATGGCGAGCTTCCCACTCTTCGAGGTCTCGCTTAGCAGTGCGAGCAACAGCACGAGCAGCGCGCTCTGCTTTTGTGCGCATGTTGCGCTTCTGATCGGAACGCTTGAGGATCGCAAGCTGGGTTCGCAGATCAGACCAGAGGCGCATCTGGAAGGCAAAGCCCATGAGGATAAGTGCACCAAGCACACCAAGCTCGATCTGCATGCCCTGCACAAGCGGAAAGTGGCCGTTCTCAAAGGTAGGAGGATACTTGCTGCTGAAGAGCATGTCGAAGCCCAGATTGCGGATGTAGAACTCCTTCAGTCCCTGTGTGGAGTAGCAGTCGATACCGAGCGTGACGGCGGTTGCGCCGATGATAGCCGTTGCCAATGCAAGCATGAGCAGATGCACACGCTCGATGCAGCTGACAGTAAAGAAGACTGCATAGAGACCAATGTAGAGAATGTAGCGAAGACCAACGGGACGAATCAGGCCTCCTGGTCGAACGGCTTGAAGGAAAAGACCGAAGAAGAAGCCACCAAGGCCACACGCGAAGAGTCCCGCACCTCGCCAGAATACAATGGCGATGATGCCTCCGACAGCGCCAGAGATGACGGACGCGACAAGAAAGAGACCACGGATCGCCTTGGAGGGTGGGTTGACCGCTGGAACGACGCCGACTTTGAGGATGATGGAAATGCAGATGAGAGCGAGGGCGAAGAAGCCGGACAAAAAGTAGCTCGACCAGCGATTGCGATGACCGTAGAAAGCCATGGGGAGACCAGCGATGATGAGAATTGCGCCCAAGACACCGAAAGCTGGATCAATAATTGTATGGAGTGGCAGGCTAGTGGTGTAATCCTTGTCGACTGCTGGAGCCGTTGCGTTGCCTGATGCGGTAGGCATAGCCGAGGATGTGGTCGTCGATGTTGCGTTTGTGGAAACGGGAACAGCGGTCATCACGGGGATGTAGTACACGCTGCCACTCGAAGATGCCGAGGCGGTGAGACTGGTAGGGAGAGACTGTCCATTGGTCAGCGTGGTTGTGATGGTTGAGATTATCGTTGTCGAGGATCGTAACGAAGTAGAAGAATTCGTTGGTGCCGATGTTGCCGTGCTGCCTGCAGCTGTGACAGTGGAAGATGGTGCTGGGTCTTGGCCAAAGCAGACCTGGACAGTCAGCAAGGCGAGGCCAAGCGCGGCAGTGATGCGGTGTTTGAGCAACATCTCCTAGATCCGGTCCTCGACTTGGTGTCGGGCGATGGCGACTTTGTAGGAGCCTGATCGTGCTGAGCCTTTTTTAAGATCAACGAACCATCCTATGATCGCGGATTCGTCAAAAGCAGCGTTGCGTATGGAGGGTAGGAGGAACGAAAATTGAGCAAATCCACTACGCTGTCTTGAAGGAAATGGCTCGATCCTTGAATGTCGATGTCAGCAGAAAGAGCTGTCGGAAGGGCCGAAGATGCTATTGAAGTGATTCGATGGTGGTAGACCTCTGTCTCTCTGAGAGATTGGAAGTGGGAACGGAGAGCGAAGGAGAAGCCGCTGCAGATTGCGCAACGTGAAGGAGAAGGAGGAGCTTTAGCCAAGCAAAGAGAGAGATCTGAGAATTACCCTCTCTTTGACAGCCGGAAATCGTTGAAAAGATCTCGGCTAGCTATTGGCTAGCGATGGACGAGGTCGAAGCTGAATATGACTTGAGAACGAACTGGGCGGAGTACGAAAGACAAGAGACGCCTTCGTGAGGCGCAGACAGATGGAAACCTCTCGAACGGCATATGTCCCTTTTTAAAAATAAATCGATAAAAATGGTAGAAAAGCAAAAACGGCTGCTTGACCATCCGACATTCAGGTCTCTCTCTTCCGACTCAAATGACTGATGCGGTTTCAGGAGCTAAGCGCCACAGATGCAGTCTATTCGGCACCACCGAGTCAGATGAGGATGCAGGAGCTCTATCTGTGAAGTCGCCTTAGACAGAGACAAACAGATGAAGTTGAATAAGTTGGGTGACTGTGGAGAGGGAAGTTCAAGGATGTGTGACTTCGTGGAGTTGCGGACTGATTGCAGCTCCAACATGCAACAGGATTTTGAACCCACACAAAGCTTGCGGCTGCGTAGCTTCAGCCGTGACGGCGAGTCTGTGCGTTTAGACTCCTTCGACTGCAACCAGAGAGGCCAGATCTTCGGTCGTTGTTACAACCTGTATCGAAACAAGCGTAGTATTGTCTACTGTAGAGCCTGAGAGTATCTTGTTGCCAAAAAGGATGCCGTGCGATTTCCACGTGAAGGGTTCCTAAGTGTCTTCGGAGGGCCGTGGTTGAAATTGCTAGCGAGAAACTCTCTCACGGCTCATGAGCCAATCACATTGGCGGGAAGCTTTACTGCGTCCATCGCGCTCATTGTCGGCTTCTCCGTCCATATGCTGTTCTGCTATCCACAAATCGCTCTTGTTCGTGACCGCTCGACAGAGCAGCTTGCTTCAATAATCTGTCTTGAAGTTTGGAGAGCAGCGATTGATACGCGCGCGCCAAGCGTCCCGCGTTCACATAAACGAGCCTTTTGGTGGTTTTTGCCCAACTCGCCTATCCGGATCGCATGGAATTCCGTTTCACACTCAGACCATCACGAGCGGCCGCCTGACCGGCTGCCTGGAAAAAAACGCAGGCACCATCAGAACAGAGTCCATGCTCACAAAAGATGGAAACCAAGGGACAATGCGATCGCCGCTCGTTGTAGTCAACAGTGTTTGGTGTCCATCTCAAGCGCTGCGATCATTGCGCTAGGATCGTCGTGAATGTCTCGCCCGCTGAGACCTCTCAGAGACCCTTGCAAGGGCAGAGAAGGGACGTGCGTTGATCCAGGGTCCAAGGCTTGCGACAATTTCGCTTATGGCTCGGAAAAACAAACAGCACCAGGGTCTTCTTCTCCCTCTTGATTACGTCTCATGCTGACCTTCTTGGCCGAGCGACTCGAAGGTGGCTTCACAACGCCTTCTCGAGAAATGTTCTACTGTACACCAAATTTTGGAAAACACGAATAAACGTTCAACTCCACGTCGCAGCAAGCAATATGCAAGCCAAAGGCAAGTAAGGTCACCATGCAGCTTTCCTCAAGATTGAGGTACACAACGCCTTAATTTCAAAGTGCGCTCTGCTAGTGTCGTCACAGTGTTGTTGTTGTTGTTGTTGTTCTCGTCCTCGTGTTGATACCGCTCACGTTGTCCTGATGCTGCAGCATTTCATGCAAAAGCAGGCGGCTTTGTTCTGGAATCTGGACCGACTTCTCTTCCGGCATCTTGAAACATGTGATGGGAATGTGGACAAGCAAGATACTATTTTCGGCGTGTTTATTGCTTGTGGGGGGTGGATCATGTTGAGAGCTGCTGTCAAGAAACGTCGATCCTCGCTCGATCAATCTTTACAGTCTCCCCTCGGCATCAGTCTGCTGCTTCCATTCGGGTGAGACAGGTACATAGCATTGGTCGTGGAGATGATCCTGCTTATCACCGTTGTGAGTTTCTCACGTCCAAGAACAATGAATAGGCGATCGATCTCAACAGATTGAAGCATGATCACGAGGCGAACGTGATCGTCGTGCACAAGTCTGACCGGCGACCCCAGCTTTGCACAGCTCAAGCATGTGGATGGTGTCCCAGACGGCATCGATCATGCTTGAGTAGGATCCTATTTACTTTGTATCATTATCGTCAGCTATCTGAATCTTATCTGGCTCCCTCGCTCTCCGGCGTCTTTCTTCCCCCGGATCTCCGTCCCCTCGGAGGGCTGGCCTTAGGCACATCCTCGATGCACTTTGTGTGCGAGCAATCAAGAAAGGAAAGCAGTTAGCGAGAGGAGCCCCACATTTCAGCCTATTGAAGCGTCTTTTTTTGACCTCCATTTTCGGAATCAATTTCTTCTCTTTCCTCGACGATGAGGTATTACACATCCGAGCAATTTTGTCCACATCTCATGCATTCCTCTGCTCTTTCGTTCGGCGTCGGGGATTGGAGATGTGCAAGGTCCGGAGACATTCAAGCACTGGCGCAAGTAGTGGACTCGTAGCTGCTCCGACAGCTAGTCGTTGGACCTGAATGACATTTGGAGGGGCGAAATTAATCCAAAATGTTACACCGTCCGGGTCACACAGCTATTGTACGAAAATCGCCGAGTCGAGAAGAATTTCTGCTTTGCTGCCCTTTGTGTGCACATCGCGAAATTTGACTCAAATTTCACACAGCTGAGCATTTTGCGACACGCGCACAAGCGAACACAGGCAGAGAACCAAAGCTCAACGCTTGCTGTCACAATTCGTCCCGACACTGATCGCGATCGCTTCACCACCATCTCTTCTTGACCCTTTCGTTCAGTTTCGACATCGCCGGACTCGGGGCTAGCATCTCACACAATGTCGACAGCAGCACGCACAGCACCGGCAGCCGCACCGGCCAGCACCGCCGCCTCTATCGCCAACAAGGCTTCTAACGCTGAAGCCCAGTCCGACCTTGACCGCGCTGCTCTCGAAGCCCTTGAACTCGACTCGGATGTCATCACCTCGGTTCGTCTCGACGGTCTCGCCTTGACCAAGATTGTCAAGCACTGCCGCGATGCCCACCCCGCATCGGCCTCCGGTGCTCTTCTCGGCATGGACCTTGGCGGAACCCTCGAAGTGTCCAACGTCTTTGCCCTTCCCAACCCTGGACGTAGCGGTGGAGAGCGTGACGAGGAGGAGGATCGAAGCAGCCGCAACGCCACAAGATACACCTCTGACATGGTCCGATTGCTTCGTGATGTCAACGCGGATGCCAACCCTGTCGGTCTTTACCAGGGCTGTTTCCTTGGTGCTTTCCTCAACTCGTCCGTTGTCGACGGTCTCGCAGCTATTGCCGGTTTGATGGAGCGTGATGGCGCCAGCGGGCGTGGTAAGGGTGTTCTCATTGTTCACGACCTCGCTCAGTCTGCTCAGGGCAACACCTCTGTCAAGGCATACCGTCTCTCTCCTTCCTTTGTCGAGGCTCACAAGAAGGGCAAGTTCCACGCACAGAGCCTCATTGACCACAAGCTCACCTTTGCCAACATTCTCATCGAGATCCCCGTCTCTTTGCGAAACACCGCTCTTCTCGACGCCTTCCTCAGCAGCATCTCCACACCAAGCGCACCTGGTCCCTCGATTGTCCAGCCCAGCACTTCGGATCTCCTGCGCAATCCACCAACCGCTGCCCTCAACCCTTCCTACACCTCTCTGAACCTTGCATTGGAACCTGTTCTTGCTTCATCGCTCGAGTCAACACTCGAGATCATGGACGAGCACGCTGCTGAAGCCGGCAACGTTGGTTTCCAGGCTCGTCAGCTTGCAAGAGAGAAGGCCAAGGCAGAGGCGTACCTTGCTCGTAAGAAGGCGGAGAACGCCGCTCGTGAAGCTCAGGGTCTTGCTCCTCTTCCCATCGAGGACGTCAACCGTCTCTTCAAGATTCCTGCTGAGCCTTCGCGACTCGAGGCCACCTTATTGCTCGGCCAAATCGACAGCTCAGCGAGACGTCTTGCCGAGACTGCCGCTCTTGGTGTGATTCAGCTCAACGCCGCCAAAACTGGCGCAGTGTAAATAGCATATACAGCATTCCTCGCATGAAATGCAACCCAAAAAACGAGCATGACTACTTGTCTCAGGCTCCCGATACCATCATCTCATTGTTGCATTGCAGACGTGAAACACAAAAGTGATGAGCATCGACAAGCTCGATCCTGGAAGAAGGATTGTAGCCAGAGACATCGGGTTCAGCCTGAGTCAAGAGCTCGTAGTCTTTCCACAGCCATTCCTTGTACTTTATTTATCATCCCTCCATTCTTCGAGCATTCAATTCTTGTGGTCCCGATGTGAACACCTCTTCAAGCCTCGATGGCAGGAGACCATATAGCGTAGGCTTCGATGCCTGTACTGTTGAGGAGCCTGATCCAAGAGGAGGCCAGTGTGTAGGCGCTAGAACTCGATTCGAGAAGACAGGTTTGGCTTGCTGCATGAATGTTACACCGTCGGCACTGACACGTAAATTCGAATGGCAGCAACCTGGCTAAATTCGTACGAATGAGCTCGAGCCAGGCTACAGTTCTGCACGTGACGTGATAGATCAGCGGATCCGAGTCTGAAGCCTTTGCGAAATTCGCGAATTTGCAAAGACAGACGCTGAACTGCAGTGTGTGAGAGTGGAAACCACAGCTGAGCGACAGTGACACTGCGCAACATTGCGCTTCGAAGGCACAGAGCCTGGAAGTTGATCGCAAAAGCAGCAGCAGCGGCCTTGCCTTGCCTTGCCTGTGGGTGCGAGAGAATTCCAGGCAAGCAGGCCAAGTGAGTATTGCACCGTCGACGCTGTCTCTATCTTCCATATCCTCTGATACCATCACCTCAAGATCGATATCAACAGTAAGTGTTCTGCAAGACATAGCCAGCAGCCGTTATCGCAGGACCACAATACGAAGTAGAAGCAGGACAGAGTACGTTTGCCAGAGAATAGATTTAGATTGGCGGTGAAAAGGTAGCAGGACATAGGTACCGATTGCAACTAGGGAGACAGGCTTCGCATCGATCAACACAACTCGTTTAGCATTGCATCCATCTCTTCTCAGCACCACCATTGCGTTCGTTCATCACCGCACGCTTCAGCAACACATCGTAAGATTGCACCGATCAGCAAACATATTCGACATAGTTCGTATCAGCGTAGAATGTAACGCAGCCAGCATAAATCTTCTAGTCCATGCAGACATCTACGACACAGCGCAGTCGCTTCTGCCAATGCGCAGGCTTTCGATCCATCACGACCCAGCATCTGGGCTACAGCGACGCATTCCTCACCGGCGTCCATTCAGAGCTAATGTTTCGATCTTAGTCGATGCGAGTCTGCCGGTATTGAAACCGGTCATAGAGCAAGTTCCCACTAGTAGCACAATCAAGCAGCATCACATCCACTGTCACCATCCTTCTTTCGCGGGCAATGCCTTCGCGCTCGAAGTCACAACAGCATGCTACGAACAGTCAAATCAGGCGCATTTCAGGCTCAGTAGTTGCTTGGGAGGATGCGAATCGATCATGAATCAGACTGTTTGGGAAGTTGGGCCACGGCTAGGAAATTTTGTGTGGACGCAGGCTGCTGGCTCTACATCTCAACAATTCACATATCATCACGAACCGTTCCCTGACCGACCACCACCTTTCTTCATTTTGCATTACTTGCCCACTCTTTTCTTTCGTCTTCACAGATGGCGGACCACAAGGACAAGTCTCAGAAGGGCAAGAAGACCCGATCTGCTCTTAACGATGTTGTGACCCGCGAGTACACCGTCAACCTTCACAAGCGCGTCCACGACGTTGCCTTCAAGAAGCGTGCTCCCCGCGCCATCAAGGAGGTCGTCGCCTTCGCCCAGAAGGCTATGGGCACCCAGGACGTCCGTCTCGACCCCAAGCTCAACCAGGAGGTGTGGAAGTACGGTGTCAAGAACTTCCCCCGCCGACTCCGTGTGCGCCTTGAGCGCAAGCGTAACGACGACGAGGGTGCCAAGGAGAAGCTCTACACTTACGCCATGCCCGTTCTCGGCCTCGGCACTGCCAAGGGTCTCCAGACCACCGTCATCGACCAGGAGTAAATCTTTAGATCCTCGTCATGTCCATGGTTCCGCAATTGCATCTTCATTCCCCGTCCGCTTTTATGATCTTTCTCCAGCATCATACCGACGGTCTCTATGCAGACAAGACCGCCGCGTCTACGCACACTTTTTACCACACACGCCGTTGGGGCAACGCTGAGAGCTTGCGTTGCTTTTCCCGATAGCCCCATCCATTCTCGATACTGAGGCAAGCGTATACATCAGGCGCTTGTCTCTACCTGTACCTCTACAAAAGCCAAGCTCAAAACCAAAACAAGTCTGTTTTACGCCAGCATAATCATCACGTTTGTTTGATCGTCTGTGTCCGGCGGAGGTCGTTGCATAAAAGTTCAGGAGGTGGAATCTGCTTTCTGGGTTTTCAGGATGTAGTAGGACTGTCATGAGCAAATGGAGATGTTCGAAACGGCAGGAGGAAGTGAGAACGATCTTCGAATCATTCAGACCCTTTCAAGTCAAGTCAAGGCCAGAATGAAAGAAGGTCGCGAGATAGAATGCAACGATGTTGATCCCACACGTTGACTTGACTCGACTTGACTTGACTTGACTTGACTTGTGTTTTGACAGGGCTCGTAGATCTCTTCTAGTGACGTGACTTGATTTGTGCTGTTGTTGCCTGCTCCTTTCATCTGAGAGGCAGAGACATCGCCGGTCGAGCTTTAACTCGTGGCTCGCGACGAATGAGTTCCAACACACGAACTGGTGCGAGGCTCGTCGAAAGCAGCATGGTGCTCGAGGATTCACACGATGGCGCTCGACGGCCGACATCGAAGCCACATCGCTAAGGGACGCTTCCACACGCCGCACTTCAAAACTTGTCTCAACGCCGCTTCCTTCAATGACACTTTTCGAACATTCCACACCAAGCTTGAGCTTCATTCAAGTCGCACGTCTCACAATGAAGGTCCAACGAGGCTTCCAACGTGCACTGTCAGCTGCGCTTCAGCGAGGCCGCACGCGTTAAGAGTCAGGTGAGATATTCACATTGCCGACATCGACTGATTGAAGAATTGTCCGATATCTAAGTTTGCGAATCAGATCAGAAGGGACCTGGCTTCGAGAACACCGAACAAGAAGCTTCTCGTCGATGCTTCGATAGATGGGAAGCTTTTCAGTCGACCACGCTAGCGTCAGTGGATGAGGCGGTCTGAGCGCTTAAGCGGATCAGCCGTCAATCCCGGACGGTGACCCGTGACCGGACCCTTTAGCCTCAACTTCGAGCTCGCCTTCACGCCGTCATACCAACACAATGGCCGAGGAACGCAAAAGCATGGTCCAGCCGCTTGTCAACGCTAAACCACACATGAAGGTCGATCTTCGAGTCTTGTCATATGGCGTTCAGTCAGCAGACCCTGCGGTGAATCGAGAGCAACTCCTGGCCCCTTTATTTTCAGTCACATGAATTGACAGCTGAGACGTTGTTGCTGGTGGCTCCGTTGGCTTTGTCCAGTGGTTCAAGCCGACTTTTCGCTTTCCCGTACAAAAAGCCGGTGTCCCGTCAGGCTGCGGTCAACTCAAATTCTCTGCTGTGGTGCCTGAGTAATTGAAAGTGTGGAGGCTTTCGCTTCGACCACGCCTCGTTTTGGGCTCAGTCACGGTCACTCTGCCTGTGTTGAGCGCTCATCGAAAGCCGCATCTTAGTTTCTGTAGCCGACGATCAGGGAAGCGACAAACCACGAACGTTGACAGTCATTGTGATTCTGGGGGCACGGACTCTCATCCCGTTTTCGACTGCCGATCCTCTGACTGCGACCTTTCATCATTGACTCAGCTGCTGTGCGGCAGAAGGAGAGCAAGCAGAAGGAAAAAGGGTAACTTAGAGCAAATTGCTGCTGTTGCGGCTGTCCATCTGTGCGCGGTCTGTTCACTGTTTGTCAAGAGGGCCGCCATTGGACCCTTGTCTGATCGCTTTGAGGTCCGTGACATCCTGACAGTCAACTTTCAGGGCTGCTGCTGCGGATCCTTATATACTCACCGCGAGCGTTGCTGCCTTTCGTCGGCTCTTCCGATCTCAACTGTCATCTTCACAGTAACCCACCAAAGGACCTTCTTTCGTCTCCAGCTTCATTCGAGGTGCTTCAACAGCTCATCTCACCGGCCATTCCTGCCTCTTTCTCTCTCTGAAGTCCGCTCAATCTGGACTCTTCAAACGAGAAGCGACCTCACAGTGTCCAACACCACTAAGCACTAACGACCTCACTGTCTCCACTCAGCACGAACGATGGCTCCTGCTGCCGTAGCAACTTCTTCACTCGACCTCGATCCCACTTTTAACCATCCAGACACGATTAGGACAATGTCGAAGCCACAGCCTCACGAGCAGTCTGCCAAGCTCTCCCATGCTCCCGTCATCGACCTCTACTCGGGCAGCGCCGGTAGTCTCTCCAGTACCTCAACCGACGATCAGCTACGTCTCGAAATCATCGCCGGTCTTCAATCCGAGCAGCTCGTCATTCCAGGCAGGGAAGACGACCCAGAAGATCTCAAGTATTCGTATCGAAAGACCCTACCCACCACTATTCTCTACGATGAGCAAGGCCTCATCCTCTACGACAAGCTCACCGCAGCTCCCGAATACTACCTCTACAATGCAGAACTTCAGATCCTCAAGGATTATGGTCCCGAGATCGCCCTGAGGATCTTTGGTCACCCCACCACCGTTTCCGGAAAGCAGTCAAATGGCAGCACAGTCCCCAGGAAAGGACCACAGCGTGATCAGAACGAAACTCGGAACGAAGACACCTTGCCACCTCAACGAGACGCAGCTTCATCCAAGAAAGAAAAGTGGGGAGATAGTCACGTTGGCAGATTCAATGGAGGTGTCAATGCTGAAGAGGGGCTCGACGGCGATCGAGCCGTTGGTGCCGGATCTCTTGTCGAGCTTGGTGCCGGTTCGCTGAAGAAGACAATTCATCTCTTGCGTGCCCTCAAACTTCTTCCCGCTCTTCCCAGCGGCGGACCCAGCGTCCACTACTACGCTCTCGACCTCGACAAGGCCGAACTGGAGCGTACCTTGCGCGACTTGCACCAACCGGAGGCCATCAGCGGCGACGAAGACGCTTGGACCATCCATGGCGGCAAGGTAGGCATCAATGGTCTGTGGGCCACCTATGACGCCGGTCTCGACTTCATCGGAAAAGGCGGCCTCAAAGGTCCTTCCACTGCTGCCGGCGCTCAGCAAGAGGGCCAGAGATGTCTTCTTTGGCTTGGATCCAGCATCGGCAACTTTGACCGAAAGTCTGCTGCCGAGTTTCTGGCCAAGACTGCTCGTGACAGCATGCGTGCAGGCGACACTATGCTCATTTCCATCGACCGCCGCAACAAGCCCGCTGAGGTGGCTCTTGCGTACAACGATCCTGCCGGTCTGACCCGTGACTTTATCATGAATGGTCTCGAGCACGCCGATCGAGCCCTTGGCGGTAACGCCATCGATCATCGCAAGTTCGAGTACTTTGATCGCTACAATGCTCGTGAAGGTCGTCACGAGTCCTACTACCGCGCCAAAGAGGCTCACGAGATCCGCATTGCAGGTCTCACGGAACCCATCAAGATTCAGAAAGGCGAGCTCATCCACATGGAGGCAAGTTACAAGTTCGGAGAGCGAGAGACGCTCAACCTCTTCGACTATGCAGGTCTTCGAGTCGTCCAACGCTGGAGCGACAAGACCGATCGATACGATATTTGGCTCGTAGAAAAGCCCAGCTTCCACTTCTCCAACTCTGGAGCCGATCACGATTTGCTTTCGGCTAAGCAATCTGCCCAGGAGCAAACAAGCCAGCACAAGACCGTCACGAAGATCGACAACGGCTGGGGAGGCAGTGATCTCGATGAGATGGCTCAGAAAGCCGCCCTACTTGGTCTGCCGAGTCAACGAGACTGGAAGACGGTATGGGACTCGTGGAACTGCGTCACCTTGACCATGATCCCCAAAGACAAGCTGCACGAAAAGCCGATTGACCTGCGTCACATTTGTCTGTTCTATCTCGGACACATTCCGGCTTTCGTTGACATCCATATCTCGACCTACCTCAAGCAACCTCACACCAATGACCGCTTCTCTGCCATCTTTGAACGCGGCATCGACCCACATATGGACGACATCACCCAATGCAATCCGCACAGCGAGGTGCCCTCATGTGAAGAAGACTGGCCGACGCTGGAAGAGATTCTCGATTATCAAGCAACAGTACAAGGCCGCATCGAGCAGATCTACAACGACGTTGCCCGTGGTGATCTTGCCATGAATCGAAGGCTCGCAAGGATGCTCTGGATGACGCTGGAGCATATCAACCTCCATCTCGAGACGCTGTTGTACATGTTGATTCAGTCCCCCAACACCAAGCCCCCCGCTGGCTTTATGACGCCTGATTGGGCCACTTTACAGCGACAGTGGCAGGCCGAGTACAAGAAGCGCGGTGGCAGCCGTGCACTGGAACAGCGATTCCACTTTGAAGCTTCAACGGTAGAGCTCGGTCACGATGATGACGATACTCAGGATTTCGACGTGGTAGCAAGACGCCCGACTGGAGACATCCGCGATCTCAACATGCAGCTCGGCCAACCCGAATTTGGTTGGGATAACGAGCATCCTCGTCGCAGGGTCGAGACCAAGGCATTCTCCATCTCAGCCATGCCCATCTCAAATGCTCAGTATCTCGAATTCCTCAAAGCTACCAATAGCAGCGACGCTCCGAAGTCTTGGATCAAGAGCGACGATGATGAAGGCTATTCGGTTCGCACCTTCTACGGCCCTGTGGACATGAAGGTGGCTCAACACTGGCCTGTTCAAGCCTCAGGAAAGGAGCTATCGGCCTACGCTGCCTGGAAGGGTGGCCGACTCCCTACTCATGCAGAGCTTCGCAAGCTCATGGATGCTCCACCTGAGGCGCTTGTTCTCGATCTGACCGTGCCTCCTTTCGACAAGGACGCTGTCAACGTCGAGTCTGCAGACATCGACATCGATCCTCCTGGCAAGCAGGCTCCGCCTGTTCGTGGCTCTGCTGTTCGTTACATCGCGCCGGAGGAACAGTCCGAAGAGGATCTCAAGTGGATGCGAGAGGCGCTCGCCATGGCTCAGGAAGCACTCGGTGCCAATGAAGTTCCCGTCGGCGGTGTGTTTGTCCGCAAAGGAGAAGTCATTGCTCGTGGTCGCAACCGCACCAACGAGCTGCTCAATGCAACGAGACACGCTGAGCTCGAGGCCATTGATCACATCTTATCCAAGCTACCACCTTCGTCTCCCGACTTTGCGGTTGCGCCTCATTCGGGTCCGGAGGGTGACAATCCGTTCAAAGATACGACGCTTTATGTCACCATCGAGCCTTGTATCATGTGCGGTGCGGCGCTCAGGCAGATTGGCATTCAGCGTGTTGTGTTCGGTGCAGGCAACGAGCGTTTCGGTGGTAACGGCAGCGTGCTCGGTCTTCACGATGACGATGCGATTGTTAGCTCGCCTGGCTATGAGTCGGTTGGTGGCTATCTTCGCGATGAGGCAATCATGATGCTTCGTCGCTTCTACGTGACTGAGAACACAAACGCGCCGAAGCCACAAAACAAGAGTCGACGAGTGCTCAAGACCGAAATCCATCCCCCTGGCATTTCGATGCATGGTCCAGGTACCACTTCGGAGAGTGATCCGCAGGCATGTGCCAAACGCAGAGGCTCGCAGAACCCAACGCAAGGTCAAGCTGCGCCATCGTCCAATGTTGGCTTCCGAAACTGGCACCCTGTTCCAGCTACTCTGCCTCGATATGACTCGGATGGCACTCTTTTACCGGGACACAACGGTGGTGTATGGGAGTGGACCAGCACAGCGTTCTCCGAGTATGAGGGTTTCCAGTCATCAGCACTGTACCCTGGATATAGTTCGGACTTTTTCGATGGCAAACATAGTGTGGTGATTGGTGGAAGTTATGCCACCGCTCCATCGATTGCGGGTCGACGTACGTTTGTTAATTATTATCAGACTGCTTATCCTTACATCTTTGGCGGTGGTAGGGTTGCTTGGGACAAGTAGGTCGCTATCATCTTCCTTGTATTTTAGTTGCTATGTATATGAATCGCTATCTGTAACTTTTTCTCTTTGTCGTTGCTTCTTGTCGGTTGCATCTGCCCTGTGATTTTGAGCGTGATTGTGATTCGAGGACGCTTGTGTGATTCACATCGGGGCAACGTCGACGTTGCTGCGGCAAAGCGGTTTCGTCTCGTCGGAGCGACGAATACAATAAGGTTTAAAGCGTTAGAGGTGGTGTCCCGACAAGTCCGAAGGGCTCTCATGGTGTTGAACGACGCACTGACCAGACGTTCGAGAACAGCCGAGACAAAGATCGTTGGACGCCGATCCGGGGAAACCGGCTCTCACGACAGCTACCAACGAATCACGAATCACGAATCGCGAACCACGTCCAAACGGATTTTTTGTTGCCGAGGCTTCACGGATAATGTGTGTGGAGGTCTTTCCCTCACTGATCCTGCACAGACTCACACTGAGCCATTATGATTGCTCAGGGATCTTGCATGTACCACAGGACTGCAACTTGACAATCTCGTTGTTAGTATGAGTGAGAGGGAGATGAGGGTCTTGACCTCCGTCATTGTATTGCTTGGCATGATGCTTATTCTAAATTTGGTGAAAATGAATGACTGAGATTGGAAGAGTGTGGAGGAAGATCTGAGTGAGGTGGGGCAATCTCGGCAATGCAGAATAGGTTCATACACAGTGTGCCTGCCCAAGGACAATGAGAAAAGGGGAGAAGGTCAACGTTAGGCTTTGTGTGTGCGGGTGTGGGTTTTTGGTGGAGCCCCGCTCTTTTCCGCAATCAACCTGTGGCTTTGTATTGCAACCAGGTAGTAAATGGATATTGGCTGTATACCATGTAGCTCTGTTCGCGGTGATATCGGTAATGCTTCAACTGCATACTCTTGTGGTCTGGATCTCATCATTGCGCTGTTTGCATAACGTGCGTGGAAAGCCGAAGAGAAGAATGCGGAGCTCGCAAGATCTTGCTTGCACTTCCCACGATGAAGCACACGGAGATGACGGATCAGTATGAATCTCTCTCGCTCTGACTTGTGCTACAACGTATGACGCCAGTATTGCTCCGAGCCGTGGGTGCGGGGATGGAAAAAAATAAAATAAAAAAATATCACAGCTGCGCGCAAAGGTTCTCCGCATATTCAACAGGCGATATCAACTGCAGATGCCCGTCGCGGATCGACACTCTGGTCTCAGAGAGAGACGCGACCGGTGAATCATCCCGGCTTGCTAGACTGCTTTTTTCCCACACCCTTCCTCCAACCTAATGAAAGTACTACACCATCCGTGCGCTAGAAAGTTGACCGCTACTTCGCTTCCACTGCAGCATTTCTTTTCTCTATCGTTCTGAAGTGTGCGTGCGAGAGGAAAAATAGAGGATCGACAGGAGAAAGCTCTGTATTTCACCGACCAGAATGAGCTGTGAGCATGTTACGAAGCGTGTTTATTTCAGACAATGCGAGATGCATGTCGCACAAAGCACACCCGCGGCGAGAAAAGATCTTTTTGATACTCCGCACCAAAAAAACTTGTGGCGTTGACTCACACAACTGTACTCGCTCTGGACGTGCTCAACAAAAACGCTTTGCAATCCAATCCCCTCTCTCACTTGCGCGTGGCTCGCTCTCCCAATACAAGACCGGCATGGCCGTTGGTCAAGGTGTGTATGCTACCGCAACAAAAGTGGGTTGATTTGTATGTGTCACTATCGGCAGTGCAGGTGAACAATTGCACAAACGGAACGTTCTGTCCGTCGGATTCGCCGAAAGAGAAAAATGCCGGATCTCCACTAGGCTCACGTCGTGCAAACCAATAGCCGAGGTACGCTTGTTCTCGCCAAAGGAGCGACGAGATGGTTGGGGAAAGCGAGGTGAGGGGAGGAAAAAAAAAAAAAGAGAAAAGAAAAGGTGGAGTTGTGTTGTTTTGCAGATTGACGCCGGGATCTCCGCTCTAGTGCCTTCTTTCTTTTCGCGGGGGAGAGAGAGTCTCTCCCTATGAGTGAGACTGTGGATCGATACACCGTTAGAGTAACCACAAGGCTACAGAAGCGATGGCGGCCCCTTCATTGGGCTGTCTCGGCACGTCCGACAATTGATGACTTGCACCAAAGAAGGCTAAAGAGCCAAGCCTCGATATGTGACGCACTTGGACCTTATGCTGCTCATGCTCCTGCTCCTGCTCCTGCTCGTGTCTCTGCTCATCTTGCACTGCTGCAGCTGGTGCTGCTGGTACGATTCATGCACACCGGCGTTCTGCCAGAGAGACCAACTTTTTATCCTTTTGGCGAAATGCAGAAGAACAAGTATCTCCCCTTCTCTTTTCGACTCAGCCTGTGTGATGGGAAACGTACTTAAAGGCGGGCCGTTCCAACACACTTCCCTGATCGGTCCGCACCTTTGTCACCACCTCTCTTTGGTCTGTTCATCGTCCCGCATTTGCTAGACATAAACAGTTCCCACCGTCTCTCTCTCTCTCTCAAAACCTAACCACTCACATCTCCTCACCATCGCCTAAACAGCACCCATCATCTGCGACAATGTCCGAAATCAAGCAACAAGAAAACGGCTACCAAGGTGGAGCTCAACCCATTCGTGCTCTTACCCCCGGTGGTCATCCTCAAGACACTTCTCAACCCGCTTTCCCTATCTACCATCGTCGTTTTGCCAACCCTGCTCCTCTCGGACTTTTCGGTTTCGCAGCTACCACCTTTGTTCTTTCCATGTTCAACGTTAAAGCTCGTGGAGTTACTGTTCCTAACGTTGTTGTAGGTCTTGCTATTGGTTATGGTGGTTTAGCACAATTCCTTGCAGGAATGTGGGAATTTGCTGCAGGAAACACTTTTGGTGCAACTGCTTTCTCTTCTTACGGTGCTTTCTGGTGGTCTTACGCAATCATTCAAATCCCTTGGTTCGGTGTTGCTGAGGGTAACTATAATCCTAATGGTGTTCCGGAAGCTCAATTGGCTAATGCGGTTGGTATTTATTTGGCTGCTTGGTTCATTTTCACTTTTATCATGTTGTTGGCTTCGTTCAGAAGTTCAGTTGGTTTGGTTGCTCTGTTCTTCTTCTTGGACATTACTTTCTTGTTATTGTTTGTCGCAGAGTTTACTGGAAATGCTAAGGTTCAGACGGCTGGTGGTTCATTCGGTATTTTGACCGCTGCTATTGCTTGGTATGTAGGTGCTGCTGGTTTGTTGACCCCTGATACAAGCTACTTCACTTTGCCAGTCATCGAGCTCAGCCGCAGGGATTAAAAAACTGCCCCCATCCTCAACTCATTCCTCATCGACTACAAAGGTGGTTCGATTATCCCCCAAACCACTTCCAATCCCCCAAGACGAGAGAAATCACAACCTTTACTCGCCTTAGCTCCATCTATCACACACTCTTTTTTTGCTTTCGTCTCCGTCTCGATGATACCATATTTTTGTCAACACCTAATCTTTTGCTCCTTTTATTTCGACTTCTGTGATTCTTCTTCCCCAGTCAGAATCGTATTTTGTCACTTCATATCCAGTTTGCGCTGCCTGTGTCTCATCGAGGATAGTTTCGATCGTTTGTTCGAGTTCGATGTTCCATGAGAGAGAGATGTGAGGGTGCCGTAGCGCAACCGATTCTCTTTCATCTCAGCATGAAGCGAGAAGATCGGCAGAACACCAAAAACAGACGAGTCGCAATCAGAGACGAGATGCTAGGTGCGGATGACTCCATCGCGGCGAACGTGAATGATATTCATAGGGGGTGATGCCGAATGATTGCAAAGAATATCAACGTTACATGCCATCGCAAAAAAGAGAGAGAGAGAACAGAAACCGAAGGAAAGGGGTATAGAAAAGCTGTGAATCCGAGTTACGGACAGCTGAAATATGTGCTGAGACAATTGAGTTGCTAGCCGCAACTCTCTGATGTTGTTCCTTTAACACTACGACTTGATCTGAGCTACGTTCGAACCAGTGAACAAGCTCTGATTGACCTCCAACAACAACTTGACCTCCTGCGCATAACCCTTGGCAATCTCCCAAGCTCTCGAAAACTTCTCTAGAGCTGCCTCAATCTGTAGGATACATGATCTGAGTTTAATCGCCAGCATGTACGCCTGTCTTCCCGCCAGCTGTGGAATCTGCGCCGTTCGATGGGGGTCAGGTTGCAAGATAGGCGAGAGCTGATAGAGTGTCTCTTCGTTCACCTCGAGCGCCTCTGCACTGGTAAAATCCAGATCGTCTTCTAAGCCCGCAGCGATCTGAGCATGAAGTGTTTCCATCAACAACACATATGCCGCAAGCACAAGCGAGCAGGCTGAGAAGGGGGGAAGCGAGGGAGCAGACCATTGCTCTCGGTTCTCCCTACCGTGACTGGCCTCCACCGGAAGCTGCGCCATCGACTCGCGACGTCCGTGCCTGAAGGTGCTTGTGTTGATATGTGCCAGTTGCTGATACATGACTCCTGCAGCAAATCGACATCGATCAAGCGATTCCGAAGGCTCGAAAGGCCCACCGTTGAACTTGGCTGGGATACCACAAGGCGTAAACGTGATCTGATTGACCATCGAAGAAGACGAAGAGCTGATGAGACTCTTACTTACACTTCCGGCTCCACTGCTGCTCAGGCTGCTTGCGCTGCGCGAGCGTCCGCTTCGAGTAGTGCTGACCCCACCTGCCGCCTTACTACCACCATCGATGCTGGGACTGAGCTCGTCGCTCTGCACTGCCTTGCCAGATGGCGGCAAACCCTCGGCCTCGCGGTGCCACAATCGATCAGGACCCCTAGTGCGACCTCCAACATCGGATGCTGTATCACTGTTGTCCTCACAAGCGCCGGGAATACCGCACGTAGGTGCAACAAAGATGCGTGCGTTGGCGAAAGCCTGTGCTCGATGCAGAATAATGAGCGCACCACTCGTCATGAGCTTGCCTGCGACACGAAGACTGCGACTGAGACGAATCTCGTTCTCCTCCTCAAATTCGACCGTACGACGGGAAAGACCGATGCTGGGCTCGAAGCAGCTCTCATCGCTCCACACGGGGTCGGAGCGAGCATACTGCATGACGTCGGCATCCACCTTTTGCATGCGTTCAAAGATCATCTCCCATCGACGTCGCTTGTCGCGAGGCTGGTTGGCCGGGTCCGCCATCTTGTTCTCCGGGCGGTTCTTGTACGAGTCGAGATCATACAAGCTTGCATAGGATCGCGAGACGAACTGCGCGCCGCGGACAAGTACCTTCCAGCTCGAGCGATCGCCTCGCAAGTTGGGAAGCAGACCGAGGTCCGAGGGCATGTCTCTTGTCACCGAAAGTGGCTTGAACCCACCCGTGCATGACATGACAGTAGCGGCAGCGTAGCAGGTCCAGTAGGCTCGACGGGCCCATTCGCATTTCTGTTCGTGACTGAACCAGGATGGTGCTGACGGGACAACCTCGCCCGAGTCCAAGTTGAGTGCTTGCGCGTGATTCCAAGCCTGCGATGCATGGTGGAAAGCGCGACGACTGTTGGATGTTCCGTAGTGGTAGTGAGCTAGAAGCGTGTGAGTTGCAACCAGCTTGATCCTAACAAGCTCGATATCGGTGTTGGTCGTGCCGCCACGGTTCATGGGCATCACCTTGCTTGCTTCGATCGCCTTGGCTGCTGTCGGGAAAGAGGATGCTCGTGCCAATAGCGCAACCTTCTTGAGCAAGAGCTTTTCAGCCGACTTGGCGTGGTAGGCAGCAATTTCCTCTCGAGAAGCATGTTCGAGGTCCAACAACTCGGCTTTGGTTTCGTGATCGTCTGGATCGTGGAAGAGCAGACTACCTTTGACGATGCGTTTGGCTTCGGTCTGCGGCAATTGTAGAGCCACACAGGCCGATGTCGCTGCGAGGAGCGCAGACGACTCGTCCTCGGACAGATGGAAGGCGAGCGACGAGAGATGACCCGATGGCAACATGACCGGGCAAGCGGGATAGACGAGCTCATAGAAGTCTTGCAGTAGCGCACGCGCCTGTTGTTCCGAGTTGACGGCGGCACTCGACTTATTGGCCGTTTCAATCTCGAGCAGAGCCTGGGGCATGTCAACCTCAATGCTTCCAAACTCGTCCACGTTAGACATGGCTAGCACACCTGCTTTGGGCAGCTCTTCGAGCTTGTGGTAGAAGTTTGCGAGCGAGAGGCCAACCGAAGCTTGCGATGCTGCGAGCTTCTGAAGCAGGTCAAAGTTGGTGGTTGCGAGATCGTCAAAGAGACCACCGCCGACGGCAGCGTCGGGTCGGAAAAGACTGCGAGACGTCAATGCGTTTCGTTCGCGGTCAAAGGAGAAGGCATCGTTACTGTCATCCATAGATGGCAGATCTTCGGCAGAAACGGTGGTATTACCCAGCATGCTGAGGTTGGCGAGAGAAGCAGGGCCATTGGCGGCAGACATTGGACCATGTGCCTCGCCGTCCAAGTGTCGCCCATGCAGATTGGTAGCATCGTGTGGTGTGGAGACGGAGGAGGAATGGGGATAGGATCCATGCGAAGAATGATCGGGCGGCGAAAGGGAATGAGGCTCATCATGACTTCCGTACTGGTCCGAGCTTCGGCCACCTTTGACCTTGCCACCGACCTTTTCACGCTCGTCAAGCTTGCGCTTGGTAGCTTCGGCACCCTTGACACCTTTGAAACGAGGACCTCCGCGCTTGCTGGCGACATAAACACAGCCGCCGTCATCTTGCTGATAGCCATCCTTGACACCTCTGAGAGCGCAAGGGCCGCAGACGGGCTTGACTCCATCGCACTTTCGCTTCGCAGAGCGACAAGAGAGACAAGCAGCTCGAGAGACATGCCTGTGATGCATGTCGGCCTGTCTGGAGGAGGAGGCGTATGGAGGAAGCGAGTGGGGATTGTTGTATGGATGGTGGTGGAGATGCGGATGCTGCGTATGCTGCGGGTGCTGTGGGCCATGGTGATGATGCGGTGGCGGCGCACGCAGCGGCTCGTTCTCGCGAGGTTCAAAGGGAGCATATGGCATAGGTCTGGCGTGGTGTTGCGGGAAAGCAGTGTGGTGGTTTGCGTAGGGGTCGGCAGGCGCATGGTCCCACTGTGTTCGGGGTGCAGCGGATCCCTGCGAAGAGCTTGCGAGGTCGTACTCCTTCATGCCTCTCGGTGCGTTGGCGTACAGGTGATTTGGAGGCGCGGGCGCAGAGCCGTAAGCGGGTGGGATAGAGTGTTGCGCCATAATGGCGAGACTAGAATGAGGTGGGGTAGACTCGATGCGGTGGTGTGTTCTTGGCTCGGCGAATGCCGAATGCTAGCTGGAGGAGAATCGATCGGTTGTTCCGAAGCGTGGGCTGGCCTAGATGGCAGAAATGCCGGAAGATCCCGAGCGTGTCTATGAGTGCAAATGACACGTTGTCGAGGTGCTCCGACTGGGATGAAGAAAACGAGACGTGATGAATGGTCTAGTCTGTAAGGGCTGATGGAGCTTTGTAGATCGAGTTCCAGGATGCTGGAGGTGCTAAGATAATCGAGTTGACGAGACAATCGCGATGAATGCGGTTTAGACTACGACGTTCGACCAGGAGAAGGAAGATGATGCTTGGCAAAGGAGGTCGTATGAGTTGAGTCCTGCCGATGGGCAATTAAGTTTGCTGCTGAGATGCAATGTGTGGAAGGCTGCGCTGGCAGGAAGGTTAGGGCAGAGCACAGATCGTGTCGTGGCAATGCGTTTCCTTGGAAGCTGTTAGAAGGCAACCAGTGGTGAAGGAAAGCAAGCAAGTGGAGTGTTGAAGAAGGTGTGGTGATATGGTAGCAGGTCCAAGTCGATTACGATCAGATCGGGACGTAACAGACGCGAGGTAGTGAAGGCCGCCGGGATGACAAGTTGTGGGGTGGCAGTGAAAGTGGGATGCAGATGCAAATGCGATCGCAGACCGAGATGCGAAGTAATGAGGTGCAAGCGCTTGTACCGATCAAAAAGCCGAGGTGATGATCTGGAGACAAGAGCCGGACACAAGCTGTGCTTGTGATGAGATGATGGTGGAGACGGAAGGCTCCCCTTGGTGATATGGAATGGAGATGGTTGACGGGATAAAAGGTAGATCAAGGCCTCTGTCGCTGGATGTGAGTTGAACAGAACAATAGGAAAAAGAGAGACACGAGGCAGAAATGTGAGTGTGTGTGTGAGAGAGAGAGAGGAAGAGAGAAAGAGAGGCTTGCTCAGGCCCCTTTGACGTTTTTTTGTGTGTGACCGGCTTCACGCGGCTCTCGTGGACAAGCAATGGCCGACGCTCCGCTGCAACGCTAACAAGATTGAGTCAAGACAAGATCCTGCGGTATTGAATACCTCTCAACAGAAGCCGAACGATGCAAACACAAGCCGCAACATGCAAATGATGACTGATTTCAGATCCGCTTGGATTCGATCCAGCATAGAAGTGGATCGTTGGAGAAGGAAGGCTTGTGTGCCGAAGAAGCAGAGAGTGTGTGAGAGACACACGGTTCGAGACCTAGGCGAGCTCAGCTTGAACCCTTGTTCAGCTGTTCACGCTCTCTGATTCCAAATGCAACCGACGCATGAGACCGTTGAGAGAGCAATTTCAACTCACAACTGTTTTCCGGTTCAGGTGCAAAGAGCCGGAATGAGGCACTGGAACTCAGCACAGTTCAAAATCTAAGAGAAAAGCTCTGTTTTTCGCTCGTGTCTTTTTCCGCCTCGAACTGAGTGAATGATGTGAGTTGTAGTGTGGCTCAGGCGAGACCAGCAAAAGAGCGAAATAATGGAACCGACTTGGCTGAGTCTGGACCTCTTTTGCCTCGTCTCGATCCGAAAAGACGCGGCGTGATCTCTCTCTGTCTGTGTCCTCTCGTCACTTTCTCTGCAGTAAGGCTTGGCTTGTCGGTCCCGCTCCTTTGGTTGTCTATGTTTGATGTCTTGTGTGTGTAATATTGCTGCAGGCTTTTGCTAGTCCGACATTTTGAAGAAACTTTGTCAGATCTCCTTCTGCCGTCTATGACCGGCATGACCGTCGTCCCAAGATGGATACGACTCTCACGAATCGTGTATGAAGATCGAGTCGAGGTGTCGAGGTGCAGCTTTGCTTCGAGGAGAAGGGAGAGTGGGGATGTGCCACATGCTCGGCGTTTCCGAAGGGCAAGTCCCGTCTTTCCCTCGTGAGTTTCCGCGCTCGCCCGTGGTGTCTGCTATTTTCTGGTACCACGGCAACTGACATCCGACATTTGCGATTGGCGCTGAAGCAATACAGCAGCGATTTATCTAACTCATCACAGATCTGACTGTTTGAAAGGCGAAAGCCACGGCAACTGACCTAGCAGAAGAAATCGGCTTCGGCATCCTCTTCTCATCAATCGCCCGTGCCTTGACCGCTCATCGGCGTCTCCGACCTGCCAAGAAGCTGATCGAGCCCGCAGCCTCGATCCAATTTGAGCCTTTCTGAGCGCTCTGTCATTGTATGCGCAGTCTGCGAGGAACGCAGCGTCACGACAATGGATTGATCGAAGAAGGAGAGTGCAGGCCATGGTGCTGTAATAGGCACTCAAAGTCAGCTGTCGAATGCGTTAAGCGAGGTGTTCAGCTGCTCAGCGTGCCTCTAAATTTAAGCTATGTTTTCTCGCTTGGCTTCGCTTGCCCACCAGCACCGCGACCCCTTGCTTTTCTATATGCAACAAAGGCAATGCTGCGGCAAGTCGTGCTCTTGTGTGCCTACAGTACTGTATCACATTACGTTTGAGGGTCCCATCTTTGTCGTCATGGTTCGATTGCGAGAGGACGTTGCGTGGGAAACACGGACAAGATCGACCCTCATTTTTCTAACGTTCTTGAGCCGCCCCACTCGAGTTATTGTATGTATGGTTGCGATCTGCCCTCTGCATCGCATTTCTATTTTCTTGCTTCATCTCCTTCCCAGACCCTTCACAACAGGCACCCGTATGCAAGGCGTCTCAATCTCCCTGTCACAATTGTCTGTCGAAGCTCGACTGCTTGAATGTGTTCTCACGCACAATAATGAGGAACAATGCAGGTTCATCTTCGGACATTCATGACAACCTTGAGCTACAATAGAATATGCAAGTTCGATGGTCGGGTTCAAACACTACAAACAGGCTTTCCAAGCATCATTTGCCGCTCCAACACAACGCTAATACCGAACATGTCGAGCTTCTTCGACATGGTCCCACCAACGTTGTCAAGAAACAGACTTTGGGTTCCCTCTTCGGGAGAGGCTCAATCCCTCCGCCACCACCTGTTCGATTTGTCGAAGTCGGATCTGCCGACGTCATTATTGTATAGGCAGGCACTGACCTCGCTTGAAGGGTGCTTGTCTCACACGGTCCAATCAGTGCGATCGACGGGAAGTCTTCCTGAACACCCGTTTCTCCTTCTACAGTCACGATCACCAACGCTGAAGATCACAGTTGCCAAGACAAGTGGGGTTTCTCCAGTCCCAGGCCCATGATTTGAAATTCGGCAGTTGATGTTCTTTCGCAATCATACAGTACACTGAGCGAGTTCTCATAACCCACCTCGAATCATCACACCGAAGGCATCGGTCTTGATCGGATCTTTGCTTGTGGGGTGGAAGCATGCAATCCCTTGCACAGCTACAGCCGTCCCGATGGCGTCGTCTTCCGCAGCAACTTGCATGTCCCAATTCCCACGTGTGTGTCCATCCCTTGTCTGACATCGCCCTCTATCGTCAGCCATCACCGCCACCATTACGTACCTCGGAGCGTTTTCGTATTTCCTTTGTCCTTTGGAACTTGATCTACAACACAGTGTGGCGCTGATGGTCTGACCGTGGCGTGAAGCCGGCTTTGAAGCTTTGTCGAGCTACGCGGACGACTCTACAACGCGCTGAACCTCTTCGTCAAACCAACAGCTATGCCACAAAGCGATACAAAGAGCGAAAAGCCGCCGATCAGAAGGAATGGGCTTGGCACGTACATATCGAACAGAAACCCTCCGAGCTTAGAGATGACCAAAATGGACAACGAACCAGTACAGGTGTATGCTCCAGCAATCGCGCCTGGTCCTCTCCCTCCTTCTCGTGCTAGCTTCTTTGCCTCTGTTGCGCTTCGACGCTGCTGCCTGCCGGGTATCACGGTCTCTGAAGCTGAAGCGCTATCTGCATCTTCGCCGTGATGACCGTTCTGGGGTTGCACTGCTTCAGCCTCTTCATCTTCGGCTAACAAGCCTCTAGCCCTGGCACAACCAGCCAAACTCGATACGATGGCTCCAATCTGTCCCAGCCCGACAAGAACAGCAGCAGCGATGGAAACACTTGTCAGCGGATCAGGCACTTCCTCACCTGTCGTCTTGTCACCTCGGAACCCAGCCGTGCCAACGCCGAGAAGATAGAATCCCACTGCGCCCAACGCCGAAGTAAGAGAGATTGTCGTTGTTGGAGACAGAGCATCGCACAAGAATCCAATCAGTGGCGACGCGAGCAATGCAGTGAGCTGAGCAGTGCCGCCCAGTATTGCCGTTGCTGTAAATGCACTTCGACACAGCTTTTTCAGATCGTCATTTGGCAGAGGGGCGTCAGGGTTGGGCGATGGAAGTTGTCGACAAAGACCCGATGTGTAATAGTGGTGCGTCACCAGCAAAGGCAAGAAGGCGGTCGTTCCGATCGTGAACGCTCGAGCTAGTGCACCACCAAGATATGCCATTCGCAACTCCAATGCCAATCGATGTCGAGATTTTACCGATGCTGGATCTTCAGACGCTGAAGCCCTATTACGAACAGGCCCGATCATACGGAATCCACCGACTGATGCCCCCGTAAATCGAATAAGATGCAATCGGATTACGTTCCCCCACGACGCCTGCGAACGACGTTCTAATCGTTGTCGCAGTCGTGCTCGGCGTGCCTGCCGCGTGTCATCCGCGAGCGCAATCGTACTATCGTGCAACGCTCCGTAATCTTCTTGACGTCGTTGATTGCGTCGATCTAATGCATCAGCCGCATCCAGACGCTGTGGCGAGGATCCTTGCTGTTTGAGACCCAGAGCCGTCGTCGCGGCCACCAATAGCGCCAAAGCTGCTACCAGCCAAAAGGTTGCCACAGTTGCTCTACGAAGGTCAAGATCGTTCGGTGCTCCATCTTTGTGCTTGTGTGTTGGAGTTGGTGTGGCCGATGGGTCGTAGTCCTCGAGATAGTCTGCTAGCTTCTGCGGCAGGCGCACAAGAACAAAGACGGCAATGAGAGCGCCGATGCCAGTAAAGACGCCAGCAACAGCTGCTACACGGCCATGTCGCCGTCTTTGCAGATCACCTTTCCCCAACTGGCTTGCAGTCACGGACTGTGATGATGGTAGGAGACGGTCGGTTTCTCCGGCATCGTCGTGCTGGGCTTGAGGTCGCAACGTTGCCTGTGACGCGTTTTCTGAGTCTTGATCCGATGATGGCTGCGGTATTGAGACTGTTTCTTCGGAACATGTACCACCTCTTGTGGAGCCAGAAAAGTCGGAGATGATGCCTGACAGCATCGCTGTTGCACCGCTGCCACCAACAGCAAAGACGAGTCGGGCTGGAATAAGGTCTGGCCATGGTTTCCTTGGGACTGTATACGTTATCAAGCCGGCTGCAATGAAAAGATACGATGTCGAGGTGACGGCGGCTAATCCGATGATTTCTGCAAGCGCACCCCATATCAGCGAAGCGAAAGTCGAGAGCAGCTCATCATAGAAGATGAGAGAGCCGCTGAGGGAGCCAGCTCTACTTGGCCGATCTTCACCATGCTTGTCCGTATTTGATTCGAGCTGATGAATCAAGAAAGGCTGTGAGGCGTTGAGAAAGACCAAGAAGAGGATGGATGCCGAACAGTGGACGAGGAACGCTGTCACGTTGCGCCAGGTGACGTGTGGTTTGAAGCCGAGAATGGTGAGCCAGGTCGTGCATGTTGGCTGCTGTCCGGTGCGGCCCGCGCCTGCGTCTCGTCGAGATCGCAAATCCATCCTGCGCAGCTTGACGAGCAACGGCAACGGTGCCCTCGAGATCCAGCTTCGATCGAGCTACTGTCGGTAATGGTGACCGGACGGCGATGGAGAATGATGTTCTAAAGCGAGCGGAGCCAACCTACTGCAACTGTAAGTCGTAAGGGTCCTCAGTGCCTGCAGCTGCAGATGTGGAGGACCGTGCAGATCGGGACAGCATCGGGATCACGCAACTTGAGAATCTAGATTAGGAAAGCTTTCTCACCGCACCTCACGTCTACTTCCACCTTCTTGGGCCGTCGAGCGACTGACTTGTGCGTACAGACCATCGAGCTTCTCACGGCTATGCAAGAGCGATCTGCAGTTGATCGTGAGGGTTTGCTACGTCTGCACAGCTGCACGTAACGTGAGAAAAAGGGACCTGCATTTTAGCTGCGAAGAGCTTTCATGCAAGCAAGCAGGCAAGCAAGAATACCGAAGAGCCCGCGCCGCAAGAGTTGGGATGACCTTGCAAACAGGCTTTGTGTTGGCATCAAAATAGACCCGATCGAGATCCGCAGTGTCGTTGGCGTGAGAAAGTGGTGGCATGGTCTATTCAAGGGGTGTCAGATCGGGGCGATCGAGTGCTTCTCAGAGTGTGGGTAAAAGTCAAGCGACCCTTGCAGGAGGAGCAGTGCTTTTTTCCAACTTTGGGTTCCTGACCGAAGTCCGCTCTGATCTGTTTCCCACGCAAGCCCGATGCAACGATGTTGAAGCCAGCCGCACTGCCGCGGCGACTCCGAGAGGCTCATACCTAGGTACCATGAGGATATGAGCTGACCTAGACATTGAGAGTTGTGAAAGGGGGCGCGGCAACCCTTCCGCCGGCCTCGAGACTGCAAGGGCCACATTGAGTCGCCGAAAATGATGGTACCGTGGGATGATCGTGCTGGGCACCAGACGATGTCGCAAGACGTGTAACACATGAACATGACTATCGAAGAAGAGTAATGTATAATGTACAGTAGATACTCGCCGCGCTGATCGTGGGAACCCTTGGTCGTCTAAGAGAGAGAGAGAGCTCATGAGGAGAACGCATTCCATGAACAATGGCAAGTCCCGACAAAGCATTGTCAGCCCGGCGGCTCAAGTCTGTGAACCTTGTGATCCTCACCATGGCATCCTGACTTTTAGCCCGGCGTCCGCGACCAGTCTTGCCTCTCGGGAAACTCACTGCGAAGCTGCTACACAAGTGTAGAAGCGTGACACTCGCTGAGAGATGGACGTGTTTCGAGGCCATCGCAGGTTGCTGCACGACAACTCAAGTTGAGCTGCTTGGCAGTGTGTCAAATTGCATGGCATGGCATGGCATGCTCTTGGGATCAGCTGGATATCTTGCAACTCCGAATTGTTTCAAAAAGGCAGGGTCCATACTGAACTTGGCTAGATCTGATCGAATGCGGCGCTAAATGTCGAGCGCCAGTGAAGCAGTACCGCTCAGCCATTGAGTAGGACAGCAAGACGGATAAGTTGGTCTCCGTATTGCAACTCCGCTGATGGTGACCTGCAGCAAAAAGAGCAAGCCAGCAGCAAACGATTAGACTCGGAAATGGTGGGAGAAAAAAGCTGTGGTCAACTGCAAGGAGGCACAAAGCTTTGTGTCAAGTTTCTTTTCTTTCTCGAATTTCGTCTTTTCTGGTCGGGGCGGCCGAAGCTGCTCCGCACTGTTGCAGTTCCCGCGGCAAAGGGTGGAAAAAGATGACTGCAGATGTGACAGTCAAGTGACAGTTGTTTCCCCTTCTCTTCCCTTGTCTCCCCGCAGTCATTTCATATGATTTTCAGATCAAATTTTGATTTTGACTGTTCGCCCCTTCTTCAGCCCAGAGCGTAGGGAAAGTGTCCCCGACCCGATTGGCGGGCGGTTCAATTCAACTGTCAACGCAAGTCTCGAAAAATTTGACTCTCAGCCCGCGCTTTCCGAAAGCGTAAGCGCCTCCCCCTCTTGTGTAACATGTCCATCGGCCAATTTGTCAGGCACAGTTTCTGCTCCAGCTCACCAGCTCACTTGGTCGATCCCGTCGTACAACAATGGCAGCACCGCTTTATTCTGCTGCCATCGACGCAGAGAGGAGAACAATGCACAAAGCGATGAGCAATGCTCTTGTCCTCTACCAAGCATGTCATTCTGCCTTGCTCATGCCATCATGCTCAAGTGGGCTCTCTGTCCGGAACAGCAATTGATCAATCGAGAGAATTCCGCTCACCTCTCGGCGCGCCACCTAATGCAGTTTGCGACAAGGCTTTGTAATTGCGATTGCATCCCGAACTGCAGCCTGAGAAACAAGCTAAGTATGTATGTGCAAGCCATCGAGAGTGGCACTTACCATGACATGTCCCAAAGCTATGCTTCCGACGGTCACATCTTTCAGACCTCTAGACCAACTTGAAATGTCATGCCATTCTCAGCGATCACTTCTCGAGTTGGCCGTTGCCGAATCAGGCTAAGCGTAGTGCGCTGGCGTACGTGAGATTAGTTTAGGCGGATTATGTTCGGTTGCTGTCGAGAGCTTCAGATCAAACTAGTCTCGTTCAGCGATTCAAGCTTGACATACACTCACTCAAGCATCCAATCCCGCCTTAGACTTGCTCGGCTGGAATCAGACCGAACCACAATGACCACAACACTCGAGACAAGTTTGTGTGCGAGTGTACAATGCAGCTTCGCTAAAGGAGGAAAAATCCAAAGCCCAGCCTCGCTTGCTTCGATTGTGCTATGCAATCCTAGCCGACTTAACGCTCTATCCACTCATTCACAGGCTCGAGTTGGCCGATTCTGTGCTTTGCCTTTCAATCACCTTCTTGTCACGGCTTCATCATGCCGACCCGAGTTCCGCGGCCTGAGCTACAGTCTCTTCCGATTGACTCTCTGCATTCTGCATTGTGTGTCGAGTTCTGTTCCTTTTTTTCTATGTGTGAGAATTTCAATCCCAGTCTCGGCTAAGCAACTCTTATGCTGCTTGCTGCTGTTAGCGCTTCGCTTGCGTCTCGCTCGAACCTCTCCCTCTCTCTCTCTCTCTGTCACTCTCATACTCTCTCTCTCTTGCCGTTCTGCAGTGCCTGCGAACGAGCTCAGTTCTGCGACAGTGTCAGCGAGTGTCTTTCCCGTCTGACTGCTGTTCTGCTGTGAGCTGACTCTGCGTTTAGATTCCGAAGCAGCTGCACTTCCCGCCTGATTTGGTTTCTGCACTTCGACACTCCCACCCTCCCCCTCTCTCGCTCTGGCTTCTATTGCAGTGTTCTACGCCGCACTCTTCTTACACTTCTCTTTGTTCTCCTTTTCCATTTCCAAGACGAGACACAGGCAGAACGCCCTGTTCAGATTTCCGTTCCCTTGTCGTCCCCGTCTTTGAGCCCGCGTTGCCGCCGCCACTAACTAAGACGCTCTTTCTCGCTCTCGACTTTTCCGACATCTCCTGTTGGTGCTACATTACAGTACAGATGTTGCCGCCGCCGCAAGCTGCTGATTCTGCCTGCCACACACTAACGTCCTAGCCGATTGATTCCATTCGCCGCACCATTCATGGAATGCTCCTCTTTCCTTTCGACTCGGCATTTCGCTTTCCCTTGCTAGCTCGCCTGCCTACCTTGCCTCTCTCCGTTCTCTTCGTACCTTTCCCGAACCTCATCGATTTGACGAGCTCGACCTACGCCACGTCTATGCAAGCCCGCACCACACTCTTCTGCCGTCGCTAATCAGGTCTCGCAAACTCAACAGACAGACGAACACGTCTTTGCATCTTAGAGGAGCTTTGCCAGCCGTGTCGAGCTAGCCGCCGCCGTCAATTCTCTTCTCCATCTCTCCATCTCCCCCGTCTGCCCTCGAACTTTTGGTAGCCTACGACAACCTTCTACCTCGCTTTCCACCTTCACCGTCCCCCGGCATCAATCCTTCCCACGCCTAGACATCATAGAGGGTGCCGCCGACGCTAGAGAGTGTACACTGGCAGCTCACTCTCGCACCAACTTGATCCTCTTTACCCGCTCGGATCTAGGCGCATCCTTCGATAGATCATCACAACCATCACCTGTACACTTCCATCCGTCCGCTCTTTGCCTTCCGACGGCCCCCAGCATACTCAACACCACAGCGTTTCGCTCTCGCTCATTCGACAGAACCACCTGTTTGCTTCAGTTTGACGTTGACTTCAGCACACCACCTCCTGCCAGCCATCAACCATCTCATTTACCAAGACGCCTATAGCTACAAGCTCGCCTCGAATCATTCATGATCATATCTATAGCACAACTCATGGCGCATACTTTTTCCTAGACAACATTACCAACGTTCATTCCCTCTGCGTGCCCATCAGCTGTGTGCACGCCGGAGCGGATCCGGCTCTTCGTAACCATCATGTCTAGTTCCAATTCGTCATGGCAGCAAAGCTTTGCTTTCCAGCAACGCATTATGCTTGTTGTCAAGGATGAGGCCACCGATCAGACCCGCAAGACTCAATATGTTCCCGTCGATCTTGTTCGAAATGGCGTCACCTACATCATTCTTTACTCCATGTTTGCAACCCTTCTCTTCGTCCTTCTCTGTGCCGTCCTATTCAAGAATGGTCTCAGTCCGCAGAAGCGTCGCCTTCCCTTCGTCTGGGTGCTCGGTTTTGCCATGCTTGGAGGTCTGCTTGGATCCACCCTCAACACTGTCTTCTGGGCTTATCAGCTTTTCGGCAATGTCTCTGAAGGCACCATGTTCCGTCTTTGGATGGCCTCGACAGCCATGCTTTACCTCGTGCCTCTCATCACGCATGTTGCCATCGAGCTTCGTCTCTTGTCTTTCTACCCTTCAACGCTGGCAAGTCGACGCAAGCGTATCGCTATCAGCGTCATCCCCACCTTGATGAAGGTAGCACGTCTCACCTCGATCTCTATCACTCTCCACCGCTCTGCCGTCGCTTACCACCAACATGGTTTCAGCGTCACCATTGCCAAGTCTACCAACGATATCAGCAACCTCTTCACCCTCATCTTCCAGCTCGTCGACACTTTCTACGCATCCATCTTCCTTCTCTGGCGATACTGGCACCTTGGTCGACGTGACAGCGAGTTGATGAGCAAGAAGTCGCATCCCGTCGTCCGATGGTTGAAGCAATTCATGTTCGCCATTGCCTTTGGCTATGTTCTGCCTACCATCTACGCACTTGCTCTCGTACTTTGCAAGGCGTTGTCGCTGTCGCCTGTCGACATGGGTTTCATGCTCGTTGCCAACGTCTACGTTCAGGCATTTGGTGCCGTCCTCGCTTCATTGTCCAGCGCTTACAAGTGGAGAGAAGATCGCTTCACCAATGATCTTGCGCCCGACAACGCCGTGCTTCCAGGTATGCGAGATGCCAATGATCCATTCGCGACAGGTGCCACTCCCACCCGTGACAGTCGTCACATCGCTGCACTCGAGTCGGTCATGTCCGAGTCGAGCACACCATCACGGCCTAACTTCATCACCTCTCGGCTTCCGTCGCTCGATTCAAGGCGGCACGGATTGCATAGTCACGGCTCAGCAGGCACCGATGCAAGTCATTCAAGTCGCGGCATCAGCAACATCATGACGGACGGCAACATCCTTGCCTCTCCTCCGCGCAGCAACAATCATGGAGACATTTCTCCCAAATCTTCAGCTCAGCATGTTGGCGACGGCGTCGATGGTCTCTCGTCAACGCACGAGAAGCGCTCCGCCTCGCAATACTTGCCCACTGTTACACCTGGCGTCAATGGTGATGATGCGTCCATTGATTTTCCTGCAAATTATGCTTTGCAGCAGTACGAGTCGAGGCGATCTTCCGATGCCACACTCTTTGCGCCCTCTGGCGGATTGAATGACAAGCTCGACGCAAAGCAAGGAACAGCAGGAACGCCTGCTACGAGCAGACCGGGAAGTCGTCCTGGCAGCAGTGGCACTGGGCGAATTCAGCGCCTAGGATCAAGCAGGTCAGTGCCAAGAGATGGCAGCTTGCAAGAGGAAGAAGAGTCGATCGGCTCGCCAACTTCTTCGAACGAAGTGTGATGCGACCTCCTCTCTTATTGTATTTTTATATCGAAGCTGGCTTGCAGTACGTTCTATTATCTTCGCGATGAAGGACACTGGTACAGCTCAACGAATTTACTTTCGCACAGACTCATCGTGCTTTCATCTTCGGGGACATTTGTTTCCTCATATGTATTTGTACCTTCAAACGTTGCATTTGCAATCACAATCTTTGTTTATCAAGACTTTGAAACGTGCATATGAGTTGCATTCGTATGGGTATATAAACGTGCTCGATAGCCGGAACTACATGTCAGCTTGTCCCCAAGCCCTACTCTCCTGCTCCCTTCTCTTCAATTCAGCTCTTCTCTCCACCAAAGCCCTCTCGAAACCATTTCCTCTATCCACACCATCCCATCTATATCCGGGAGGAATGTTGAATCTATTTGCTGGCCAAGGACCTTTATATTTTGGTTTCTGTGGACCTTTCTCTCTCTTCTTTGTGATGAAAGCTAATGCAGGATCATCTGCTCTTTCAATTTCTTTAAAATGACGATTGTATTCTTCATCATTGACTGTCCTAGCTATACCTTGATTTCGAATCGATTCAAGTTGTTTTTGAGCTTCGAGTTGAGCTTGTTTTTGAGTTAAACCTTGAGACCAAGTTTTACGTTCTTCTTGTTTTTTTAAACGTTCGATTTCAAGTTGACGTTCTTGAGCTTCAGCAGTGCGGATGTTGATGATTCGACCGGAGGAATCTCGATAGATGGTTTCTTGTTCGACTTCTTCCGCTTCTTCTGTCGTAGTTCGGATAGGAGATTGTTCCTCTTGATCGTGAAGTTGTCGTTGTCGTTCTTCTCTAGCTATTCTAGCAGCTTTCATCTCTTCTTTACTTCTCAAACCTGCTTTGAATTCCTTCGGTTCTTCTATCACACCTGATCTTGATGATTCTGCTTTCGCTTCCACTTCTTCAGAATCCTTTCGTTTCGTTGAAGAACTTCCTCCTATCTTGCGAAAAGATTTGCTAGACCCAACCTCATCCGATTGAGAAACGATCTGTGGTGTGAATCCATCTTCTTCATCTCCGAAGGTAGCAGGAAAAGAATCGGAATCATCTTGAATGATCAACCCATTAGATGAAGTCTCGGTACGAAGTTTCTTCTTCTTTCGTTTGATTTTACCATCAGAAGAAGAGGTAGAAGTACGAGAAAGAATCGCATCAGCTTTTGGACCTGAAAGATAGTGAGTTGCTATGTAAGATTGTAGATTTGGATCTGGCATATTTCCACTCTGCCAACTTCCTTTGCAAGAACCTTGTAGCTTTATCTTCCTTTCCCTTTTGAGAACTTGCTGCTAAGATCGCTGATGATGAATCGTAGGGTATGTTGGTAGGAGGGCTAAAACGGAAGTGGAGTTCAACTCACAGATTTAAGGGTTCGAGATATGCAGATGCTCGGAAATCGGACATTCGCATCCGCACGCGCCTTCTCGTTTTTAGAATCTCAACAACAGAAACTCAACCTCTCTCTACCTCCCTATCTTCTTTCTCCTCTTCCATCTCCCACCAACCATACTCCAGGAACAAAGCAAGAATGGCACCACCAGGAGAACCAACACAAGCCGGTTCAGCTGCTGCTGCTGCAGCTCTCCCGACAATCTTACCTTTAGAATTGATCGACAAGTGTATTGGATCAAGTATTTGGGTTATCATGAAAACCGATAGAGAGTTTAGTGGAACTTTGTTGGGTTTTGATGATTATGTCAGTGAGTACGATAGTCTCTTTTCGTATCGTTCAACGAACCGAACTGGTGTTGGGATCGTCATTAGTTCACGCTTGCTGATATCCGGATTCTTCCTATTTCTCGTTGAACGCTGCGTATTGTAGACATGGTCCTGGAAGATGTAACAGAATAGTAAGTGATATTGTGGCAGAAAAGAAGATAGCTATGAGAAGAAAAGGAAGCTGACCCAAAACCCTTATTGACCTTCTGCAGCGAGACCACAACAGATGGAAAAAAGAAAAAGACAAAGCTCGGTCAAACTTTGTTGAATGGTAACAACATCTGCATGGTAAGATCCAACACACCGTATCGGAAACCCTCGAGAATATCCAATCGGCTAATAATCATCTTGTTTTCCACATTACAGCTTATTCCCGGCTCAGAAGGTCCTCAAGACGCATAAAGGACATTCGAAACAAAAATTCTGTACTTGTAGCTTTCCAAACAATAATCTCAAACCTCTTTTCACCAGACCCCAAGTTCGGCTCGATGAAACTATTGATTCGTGAAATGCTACCTGTTTTATAGGCGGGTTAGATCTTGGAAGGACAAAATAGTGTTGATCGGGTACATTGGTTGCTGTTGATAGCTAAGCTAATGTGAGAAATGAAATGGTTGCGAGCTTTACAAGGTTCGAGGGTTCGAAATTTCCTTTTAGCTTTCACAGTCACAGGCTGTTGGATTTGGGGGTATGGATTTACATGGTCAGCGATTTGGCAACAATTTCAAAATACTGCACATACAGTACAGTGCTCAGTACTGTATTGTTGATGCTCACAAAGAGCAGGCTTACACATACACATACGAAGTGGCACATAGCAAAACTATGGTGGTAGTAAATACTATACAGTATTGTATTGCTTAATCAGTAAGGATTGAAGGTAGAAATCTCATGCTTTTGAACGTCTTCTCTTCCTCTTCACCTGATCTTCCTCCTCCTCTCGCGACTTCTTATTCGATCCATTTCTTCTCTTCAATTTTTCTACCAAAGCAGATAACTCCTCATCTTCCCCTTTGCCTTCCTCTACCTTTCTCTTCTTCTCTTCTCCATCCCTAATCATCCCCTCCCCACTCTTTGAATCCAACCTTTTCCTTCTCTCATCCATAATCTTCTGCATCCCTTTCGTCTTCGCAAATCCAGGATGAGTAGGATCAATAGCAAATCTATGATCTTCCATCAATGCACCAAATCTTTCATCTTTAGCATCAATTTCAAAACTATCTTGTACCAAAGGTGCACCTTTACGTTCTTGAAAATCTGCTTCTTCTTTTTGTTTTTTCTTTGAAAGTCGTTTAAGAAGTTTAGCTCGTTTAGCATCTTTACCAGATTCAGAACGAAGAATATCTTTCAAGTCGAAATGTTGTCGTCCATCAGGTGTAAGTTCATCGTTTGTATCTCCAATAAGGTGTGTGAGTTGAGCTTTTTGACGTGCGGTTTCTTCGGCAGTTTCAGAAGATGAGGAGAGTTGAGGTTGTGACTTCTTGGAGGTTTTCTTATGGGAGGATTTGTTGTTGGAAGGAGCAGAATCACCAAATTCAGCAGCAAGTGCAGCTTCCATATCAAGATCTTCGTCATTGTTGAAAAATGGATCGTCGAAACCTGCATTTGTACTTTCGATGGTTCCATCAAGATTCTCTTCTTCTCCTTTACCAGCTTCGTCATCCTCAGCAATAGCATCACCAGATCGTAGAGCCTTCTTCCTTTCCTTCTTCTCCTTTTGTTTTCGTAGATACTTTTCCAAAGTCGTCTCATCTTCATCATCGTTCTTCTTACCACTCTCCCTCGCAGCTTTCTTCGCAGCAGCCTCGGACAATCCGGGCATAAAAGTAATCTGCATCTCTCCCTGTTCATCATCATCATTATCATGTCTTGGATCATCAAACACTCCACCATTCCTTTTCCCTTTCTTACCTCCAAACCCACTTCCATCTTCACCACCATCCAGATTTAGCAATGCTCGCAAACGATCTCTACCATTCTTTGCCAATTTCTCTTCTTCATCTGCTTCTGATTCAGTATCCGAAGCAAGATAAGCTTTAAAATCATCATCACGAAGTTGTTCTTTACTCAAACCACCTCTAGCTACCATTCGAGTAAGTTTAGATCGTTCTGGATCATCTTGATCCCAAGTTAATTTGACTCTGGAATGTCTCAATGCATCCGTTTTAAAATCAACACCTTTGTAGTTAGCAACATCTTCCAAAGCCTCATCTCTAAACTCAGCATCCCTTCCTTCCTCTCCATCCGGAAACTCCATTCCATCCGGAACAAATCTTAAATCAAAAACATTAGCAGTTCTTTCCATCTCCGTCCCATCAATTTCATTATAAACATGTCTTGCTGTCTCTTTACTATCAAATGTTGCAACCGCATAGTAGTATCTCAATCTATCCAATTGATACTTTCGTAATGCCTCTTCATCAAATTCTCCACCTTCATCAACTTGAACAATTGATTTGGCTGTAATCTTTTCCTCATCTTCCGAATCATCATTATTACGACGCGAAGAAGTTCCTTTGAAAATTTCGGGAGGTGGACCTTCTAAATCTTCTTTTGCCATTCTCTCTTTTCCAAAATCACTAGGATAGACACGAACGTGAAGAAGTTTACCTCTGACTTGAGAAATTGCTGGTGCTACTGGTCTTGCGCGTGAAGAAGAAGAAGAAGAAGAACCATTGGCAGAGGCGGCAGCAGCTGAACGATGTGCTGCAAGTGCTTCAGAAGCAGTGATTGTCGCAGTAGGTGAAACGATGGATGAAAAAACTTTGTAGATATCTTTCGCACGTACGTGATCCCAATCTAAATTAACAGCTGCTAATCGACAAGTGTCGTCGCCCCTTGGGATTTTGTTTTGAGTTGATTTGGTATTTTTACGAGCTTTATCTTTGCCTTTACCTTTCTTGCGAGAAGAAGAAGAGGGTTCGGTTTCAGAAGCAGATCCATCATCTTCAATACCATCACCTTCAGCGATAGCTCTTTCGGCTTGTGCATCGAGTTGAGCATAAACAGCTTCATCAACATCTTCATCCAAATCGATATCTCCAATATCAGAGCCTAAACCGTCATCATCGTCTTCGTCTTGATCCAACTGTGCAGCACGCGAAGCTTTCTTTCTACGTTCACGATCGAGAACATTAGAAGGACCAATCATAACATCGTCTTCTTCACTATCCTCATCTTCGCTCTCCTCATCTTCATCTTCATCTTCATCTTCGTCTTCATCTTCTGAATCGGAAGAAGATTCCTCTTCAGAACTACTTTCGAGATCACCTTCACCACGAGCATAATCGATAACTCCTGCATCATCATCATCATCCTCACTGCTTTCCTCGTCTTCTTCACCAACATCATCTTCGAAACCTTTGCTGGGATTCAAATCCTCTTCCTCCAATCTATAAAAACGTTTCATTTGATCAGCATCACTCTTTCCTTTCGTAATCTTTCGACCATATTTATCAGTTTTTTTCTTCTTTCCTTTATCATCTTCAAAAAGACCTTTGAATCGTTCATCAACTACGACTTTGGTATCATCACGTTTTGGTTTTAAGAATCTTGGATCGGTGTGAACTCGAGCAAAACGAGGATCGGTAGTGACAGGAGCATCAGCAAAGCTCGGAGCTGATCCACGAATGGAACTCTTGCCTCCCTTTGCCATTTTTGGTGTTTTGCTAACGAGAGCCTGGAGGTAAGAGGTAGGGTCGGAAGGTAAGGGTCGGGTTTTGGTCAAGAAGCTCAGTTGGGAAGAAAAAGTGTGAGTATGTGCATTTTCAAAATTTTCTGAATAGAGGGTCTGCAATTGCATTTCCGCTTTCCGAGATTTTTTTGAAGAGGCCTAACATGTTTCACTCAAAATAAAACTCAATTACAAACAAGAAAAGGGTCCGATCTTCCGGGAACGTCAAAAGGCATTTAAGCTAAGCGTTTATCAGGTCACACAATGCGGAATGAGAAATGTTCTACTTCTCGGCCTTTGATAGTCAGCACTGTTGCAGGGATGCCGCATGGAAGAACATCATCAAAGCCACTGTTTTTGAAGGTTTCAAGAAGACTTCGTTTTGATCGCAGACATGAATCAGTCATTGCTGAAGACAGACGATGAAATCTTCTCCGGAACAGGAGAGAATGAAGAGCGTGGCACAAAAGATATGACAAACATGATCGCAAGCAGAATGAGATAACCGTGACTAGATTGCCCGTGTGTGTAGACCGCAAGGTAGAAAGGTACCTAGATACAGAGAGAGAGAAAGAGATTGAGAGAATAGAGACCCAGAATAGTGGTTGAGAACAAGATCACATATAGCCCGAGGATGACAATAAGAATGAGAATGGAGCAGATAAAAGGAGAGCAATCACAAGATGGGGGGGTATACCAAGTATTTAGACCAGGAGACGAGACTTAAGATAGCAAGAAGACCAAAGAAGTGAAAACATTAAAGAGGTCTATCCATAAGACGATAGAACGTAGTGACCAACTTTCGCATGGGAGCTGACATTTCAGCTGGCAAATCGAGTTTGGCGTTGCCATGCGCATCGGGTCTGTAATCGTTATCGGTAGAGTCACCTACTCGCAAACCGACATTCATGAGTTGACTGAAGCCTTCATTAATCTGATCTTCAGGAGCCATTTCATCTCCTACCTCATCAGAACTTGCTGATGGTGAGCGATTGCGGATCATGTCAAGATCACGGAAAGCCATACTCCACTGTCTGAAATCACGCTTGGAAACTGGCTGTCGTAGAACTCGAATGACACCATGGTGTCGAGGATCGCGTTCGATCTTATCGTAAAGAGCATCGACAACGGATGCCGGTCCTTCAAGAAATTGTGCAAATGAGCCATCACGGTAGAGCAAAAGACCAGTGATGCCTTTGCTCATGTTGTTGATACGAGAAGCACGAAGAATAGAGTGAACTTCTTCGTTGGACATATGACGCGAGCGTGCTGAGGAAGTGTAAACAACTTGGATAAGATCGTCTTCTTCAGGCATGCCACTGTCAATACTGCTTGCCGGAGAATCGCGTGTGATCGAATAGGAGGTGGTGGAAGAAGAGCCGATGGAGTCGGATGAGGACTGGCGGGACGAGTGTCCGGATACTGGTCGCTTAGGAACAGTCATGCCGTCTGCACTGCGAGAAGAAGCGCTGCGGGTGAAGGAAGCAGGTGGACGAGGTGGAGACGAGCCAAAGTGGGCAAAGGTGTTGGAGGAGTGGGTGGCAGAACGAGGGATGGATGGAGGGTGCTCGAGATGCACTGTTGGCCTCTGGAGCTGCAGTGGCCCGTTTGAGGTGCTGCGTTGGTGAAGCATTGTGAGCTTATAATATGGCGAAGACGAAGGCAATGCTGAGGTGGAGATCTTGTTCGTGAAATGGTACAGGTTCTCTGTTTCGACGGAGGTCTATAGAGTCGTGAATCTGAGTAGATCTCTGTTAGTGAAAGAAACAGCTGGAAAGCTAGGGTGATGAGGCGGTGATGGATGGGAGAATGCCAGCTGAATGGAGCTGTGTTGTGAGGATGATGGTGAACGAAGGAAGCGTGCTTGCTGTCGACGTGTATCGGTCAAGCCAACAAGAACTGAGGTGTTGGTGGTGGGGGTTGTAAGGGAAGAGACAGCACAACTAGGGGCAAGAACTAAGGGCAACGCTGCATGGCTACAAGGCAAACTCAAAGGCTGCCGTGACCATCGAGAGGGAGCGCGCGGAACGAGGGGATAGCAGTAAAGTGCGGCGGTACCGGCCTTTTCGTGGGAAAGGGCCTCTTCGCCGCCACCACGGGCGCAGCTGCAGACCGTGTGCAAAAGCCGCGGAAGACAATGCTGCAGAGAGGCAAACAGCTCTGATTCATCCACACGATAACGAAGCACAGCAAGAGACTCAGCAGCAAAACAAGACTAGAACCGGGAGTCTGGGTAGAAGCGCATTTCAGGCGTCAAGTGCGTCTAAGTCCACGAATCCATAGTAACAAGGAAAAAGTCAGGTACTGAATTGTGCTGTAGAAGATACAGCTCAGGGACGGCAGCTAAGCTAATGTCGAAAACGGCAAGATTGCGAGATGTTTGAGCAGAGGCATGTCGCGAGGAAAAGGGAAACCAAAAGCCGACATCAAATTGGTTTGCAAATGTGATGGCCAAAGTGGCTGAGTGAGAGAGACAAACTTTTTTTTTGTTTTAAGCATGAGCCCAGGGTGCAGGGAAGAAAGAGAGAAGGAGGGCGCTGCGCTGATGGGGTCGGACAGTCAAGAAGGCGGAACAAGAGAGGAACGGTCTAGAATCCACACAGATCGAAAATGCGGTTATGTGCGGTTGACAGGCAGTGAGAACAATAGCACCGCTCTGCAAAGCATTTTTGTCGCTTGCTTGTTTTTGGCTTGCTTTTGCACACTTCCTTCTGTGCAGAAACTTTAGTATGTACAATATCGACGCCGAGACTCTGCCCAGACAAAGCCAAGCGTTGGCCTTTTTCAGCTGATGTGGTGCTCGGCTGTATCTCTTACTGTGACCGTGAGGATCGAAAACATGCCGTTCGCGTACAGAGCGTGCGAGCAACCGATGGTTGTGTCTCGTTCCATCCAAAGCATTGTTCATGTGGTCGCCAAAAAGTTGTACCTGCCGAGGCTGATGCCGCTCTTCTAGCACTCTCCGCATGTTGTGTCCGCCCCCACAGTGTGATGCTAAGCTTTCCATAAAAAATTCACCCTGGAAAGATCACCCGACGACGAGGACGAAGACGACGGCTATCAAAGTTGTTACACATTCTCACTCCGCAAAGGTCCGCTTGCGCGTTATGGTCGTCGTGATCGCTCTCTATCTTTTGCGCCCGACGGAGATGTATTGGCATTGCCAGCTCAATTCAGCGACAGTTGCAACAACCACTCGGAGTCCAATCGGCTCGTCGCGGCTTCTGGAGACGACAAGCAACCCGCGGAATGAAGAGCTCAACACTCTTAATCGGCCAACAGAGTCATCGTTTGGCGTTGGGTGGTGCATAGCCGAAGTTTTTGCATTTTGCGAGTCGTATGTATTACTGATCAAGGCAAAAACTGGCACGCAAATACCTTTCGGGGTCGGATACGGTCTTGCCAAGTCATGGTCTGATTTTGACAACGCCGTTGTTTGGCTTTGTGTTACGAAGCACGAAGCTGATGAGGGAACGAAAGGACGGAACGATAGATCCGAGATAGCTCGCTTAAAATTGGATCGCCGAAGCCGAAGTAGATTTGAGACTGTGACCACACCATACCACAGCGGCAGGAACTCATACTGCAAAGTTATGCCGGCTGTTGCTGAGTTAGGATTTTGGCATTGCCAAGATCGAGAAAGAGGGTGTGGAGACACGCTGCAGGAATATGTCTGAGTCAAAGTCCGTTGCAGCGAAGGCTATACAGCCAGCCCAACGCCAGGTGAAAGATCAAGCGGAAATTGATGAGCACAGCGAGAAAGCACACTCACACCAAAGGGGGACACAAACAAGATGGAAAAGACTGCCAAAATGCGCAAGAACGGAGAAAGGCGCACTTAAGTCGGCATTCAAAGCAAGCTTCGATCTTCATGACGTTCATGCGTCGATTTTTAAAATTGACGTCACGATCGGCGCGTCGATTTTTCACACTTCCTACGTTTGAGTTGTAGCCAAAGAGCTATTTTCATCGACGCACTCCAGAATCATAAGAGCAAACAAAGACTCAGGTTCAATCGTACGCAGAGCTTTAATTTTTTGAGCTTAGTTTCGAGTCCCTTGTAGCGTGTTGTATGCTCATGTGATGCTTGCGTTGCCCTTTCTTCAGAGAAGCGCAGTGCTGCCATCGCCATTGGACCTAGATTCGGATGAGAATGTCCGCTGCTGCAAAGCCTGGGAAAGCAACAATATGTAAGGCTGTGCAAGAGGTTGCATATGTGTGTATTGTGGTCGTGGGGTCTGCTGTCCAGTGCTACTGTGTGTAGTGTACTTGATAGAATCATGTTTCCAATTGACCGATGAGTCTAGACCACCACCAACCAACAACTCACTTTCGCAATCCGACTTCCGACACCCTTTCACTCAACGTTCAACTTCCGACCGTCCTCACACAATACCGATGTGACAATCATGTGCGAGATGTCGGTCAACTTTATTTCGACACATCTGACTATCCCCCCTTTCAGCTGACCAGAAATTGTTGTAGATGCACAACAGCGCAATTGTAGTTGGTGTGAGATATGATACCGGTCAAGTTGGTTTGAACAATTCCTAAGGAATGTATGTGATTTTCGATCTGAAGGTCCAGCTGTTCAGCAAATGTATGCATCGAAGATGAGATGGCCGCCTTACTTTACTGTACTGTACTGTCTAGGAGCTTCGATTGTATGAATCTTGTCCGAGCATTTCCGATAGATTGTCTTGAGGTGATGGTACGAGGCGGGTGACAGGATTCTCAGTTAGAATGGCGTGTCGGTCGTCTGACTTCGAAAGCCATCGCCGGAATCTTCTGTGCAAGCAGACAGTTCTGGGGCGCTGCGTAGAGTCCGAGCTTTGAGGTGGTCTAGAATCCGCAATCGGAGAGTCGGCGGCTGTGCTGCGTTAACGAACCTGTCTCCGGCACAGGAGTTGATTGGTTGATTTTCGCTCGCTTTTTTGTGACCTCAATTTCGCGCTCCAATTTCAATTTTGATCGTTGTTGTTGAAAGACCAACTAACATTCAAAAAAATGAAAAATACATGCGCAGGGTCCTTTCCGGAACACGGACCATCCTCTCTAAAACCTGAGCTGAGCTGCATTTGCAACACGCACGCCTCTTCGCCTCTTTGCTGCGCAACACTTGACACCTTTCACACCCACACTCACACCCACATCCACATCCGACCATCTACTATACCCATCAGACAGACACACACACCTCATTTCTACACTCCACAGCACATCATCAAGGCGATGAACACCCTTCAAACCCATTTCTGGGCAGTTCGAGAATACCTCTCCCCAGTCCTTCGAGAATCCAAATTCAAAGAACACGGTCGTATCACACCCGACGAATTCGTAGCAGCCGGAGATTTCTTATCCTACAAATTCCCAACATGGCAATGGTGTGCCGGTTCCCCTTCCAAAACAAGAGATTATCTTCCCAAAGACAAACAATTTCTCATCTCTTGCGGTGTACCTTCTTTACGTCGCGTCAGTCAGATTGAAAAGGGGGTCGGAGTTGGTGTAAAAGACGATGATGAAAAGCTTGTTAGCTTTGACCAAGATGGCGAGGCAGAGGCAGAGGATGAGCAATGGGTAGCAACGCACTTTGATCAGTCTAGACGAATGAGCGGTGCCAGGGCAGTCGGAGACATGGTTGATATTCCGGATATAGGTGAAGATCACTCTGCGCCGGAAAAGCAGTTGACAGGAGAGCAGGAAGATGATTTAGCTGCCAAAGTTGCTGGCATCAGCGTTAGTGGGTCTTCGACGATAGACGATATTCCGGACATCCCAGATATACCTGATATGGACGATGAAGGCACTGATGATCTAGCGGGAGGCATTGAAGAACAAGACGATCCTGCTACAGCCACCATTCCAACCATTCACACATCCAACGCATCAACAACAGACAACGGCAAACTTCTCTCTGTGAGAAAGTACGACTGCATTATAACCTACGATAAATACTATCAAACTCCAAGAATGTGGTTAGTTGGATATGATGAACATGGAGTACCGTTAAAACCAGCTCAGATTTTCGAGGATGTCAGTTCGGATTATGCACAAAAGACGGTGACCATTGAACCTTTTCCACATGGTTATGCTGGTCCGGATAGTTCGAGAGGGATGGAAGGGGGAGAGGGAGTGGGAGTGGCAACGGCGAGTATTCATCCGTGTAAGCATGCTAGTGTGATGAAGAAGGTGATTGAAAGAATGAATGCTAGTGTGTTGGAGGAACAGAGGAAGGCCAAAGGAGTTGAGAAAGGGGAAACAACAGCAGAGAAGAAGAAGAGAAAAGGGTGGGGATTGGGTAGTGCTGTTAAGCGTGTTACTGGAGCAGAGAGGGGAACGAATGAACAAGCAGCAGGAGGAGAAGTAGTCGATGAGGAAGCAAGTGAGGAAGTAGAGGGTTTAAGAGTTGATCAATACATGATCATTTTCTTGAAATTTATGGCGAGTATTGTACCTGCTATTGAGATTGATGCTACTCAGGCTCTTTAGATTTTTGCTGCAATTAGATTGTAATTCGTAATATGCTTCATTCTCATCATCGTGCTTTATGCGTTGGTGTTTGCGTGTGTGTGATAGAGACCGTGTATTCGTTCGTTTAAAAGGGGGTATACAAACATAAGATTCTTTTCAACACTTAGTTTCAACCATCTTTCTTTTCCTCTTCTTCTTTACAATCCACAACCTTTGGTTTTGCTTTTAATCTTTCTCTTTGCTCTCTAATTTTTTTCCCTTGTTCGATTTTTTCTTGTATCCTTTTTGCTTTTTCTTCTTCACTCATTTTTTTCTTGGTATTATTTCTATGATATCTACCTTTTCTATGAATTTCTTCCTCCACTTTTCTTACCAACACCGGTTGGTCTGGATTAAAAGTACATATTTCACAAATAAAAAATTTATTTGCTTCTATTGTCTTAACCCCTTCTCCCTCTTCTCCTTCTCCTTTCCCTTCGGAATGAAGAGTTAAAGCAGAATTTTTGGATCTTCCACTATCCAAATAAAACCTAGCAATTTTTGGATTGGATATTTCAATTGGATTTGGTAATTCTTTTTCTTCCTTTAAAAAACGTGAAACAATATTTATAGCTGGATCTCTAACTTTTTCATTCCATTCTTCAGGATTACTTGTATCTAAAAGATATAAAATTGTATCTGGCGAATTTAAAGATTGTTGAACTTTTCGTACTTCAGGTATAAGTTTATTTTGAACCCATTTAATTTGTGATTTTGCATATTGTCTTGTTGCTATTTTGGTTTCTGTTATTGCTTTATCAAATAATTCTTTTTTTTCTTGTTCCGAAGAAAGGGATTCAAGTTTTTGTAAATATGATGAAAATTGTTTATATCCTATAGTTTGAAATATTCCTTTTTGATACGTCTCTCCTTCTCCTGCTTGTAAAGTTTCATCAAGTAATTTTTTAGCAATTTTTTTCATTTCTATAACTTCATCAATCAAACCTCGGGAAATCATTTGGTCAACTCTATCATCTAATCTTTGCTTTAAAATGTTAGAATCACACCATAACCAAAATAATATTTTTCTATATCCCCTTAACCCCTCCTCTTCTTCGTGGGAATTAGAAGATTGATCTTGTTTTTCAATCCAATCGGAATGTTTTATACCTGATTCTTTATAAATTCGTAAAGAATTTGAAATTTTTCTTATATCTTTAAAATGCCATCTTTCTGCTATTTTTGGATCTATTTTTTGTAAAAGCTTATAAAGTTTCATTCCCACCTCTTCATCTTCTTTCACCTTGTTGGTTAGGAAATCTTTATCTTTCCAATTACCTGAAATCGAATTCAATAACCTTTGCTCTTCCACACTCAAACTTTCCAATATCCCATCATCCTCTTTTTCTTTCTTCCCCACAGAATTAGAAGAAATTAGTCGACCAGGAAACAACAAATGTTGTAAATAATAACTTGTACCTCCTGCAACAATACCTACCTTTCCCTCCTTTTCTAAATTTTCCACTATCCTATTAGTATCAGTTACAAATTTCTTAACATCATAAATATCATTTTCTTCTTCAGGAGATAAAAATGATATTAAATGATGTGGTATTCCTCCCATTTCTTCAATTGTTGCTTTATTAGTTATAATATCTAATCCACGATAAATTTGCATACTATCACATGAAATTATTTCAACCCCTTTGTTAGCAGGAAATAATGATGATGTGGAAGAAGAAGAGGTCAAGGCAAGTGCAAGTTCAACTGAAAGTTTAGTTTTACCTGTTCCTGTACTACCGAATATTGTGATAATACTTGGTGTTTTCTTTTTGGGGAAAGAGAAAAGGTCCTAAGTAAACCCGCCCCGACACAGGTTCAAACGAGAAAAAGGAAGAGAAAACAATATTGATTGAAATAGATGTAAGTAAAACAAGCAAAAAATCGAAAAGAATAGAGATGAAAATTTCAAAGTCCAAGATCCTAAAACAAAGAGAAAAAAAGGAGAAAAGCAAGATCGATGTGAAGAAAGTCAGCTTTACGGTCGAGATAAAAACGCATTCAAGCCCCCACCCCGCCCGCAGCTGGTTTCTGCACACGACCGCTTTCTTTTCTCCTCAAAAAAAGGAAAAGGGAGGGGATCAAGAAGAAGAACTTACCTTCTCAATTTGAGCCGCAGCAATCGGATGATAGAAACTCTTGTTCTCAGTAAAAGTCTTTTTCGCCAATTCAGGCTCAACCTTATTCAACGCTCTATAAATAGTTCTACAAAACTTCATTCTTCCTTGACCTTTAACCCATTCTGCTGCCTGTTGAGCATATCTGCCACCCTTCACTTCCAATGCAACCTCAAAGAATCTCAACAAAACTTCTCCATTGGTAGCCTTACTAAACTCGTAAACTTGATCAAGTTTCTCTGTAATCTCCAAAGGAACTTTTGGACCAGAATGAAGACGTTCCAGGAAAACGACGACTTGATTTGCATTCCAACCTTTGATATCCTCTTCTGTGAAATGAGATTGTTCGAAAGAATGTTTGCCATTGATAACATCGATCCAACGAGAAGCAAGAGAAAAGGCTTGTTCAGCAAGAGTAGTGTCGTATTCCATCTTAACTGGAAGTTCAAGTCCTTCACCATGTAACCATGCATTCCAGTCCACGTTGTTGAGAGCGTCGATTGCTTGAGCGTTATCTTTGAAGAATGTGAAAAGATGCTCTTTCCATTCTTGGGTGGTGACGGAGCGATTGTAAAAGGCATGGAAGTAACTCTTTGCGTAAGGAAGGAAGTGATCAAGTCCTCCGACGGTGCGTTCGAGGTAGAGTAAAAAGTTGGAACCTTTCTCGTAAGGGATGGAGCTGAAAGCGTCATCTGGATCTTCACCTTCTTTGAAAGCTGGAATGAGACGTTGGAAGCGAGGGTTGTCTGTGAACTGCTCAAGAGCATCTTTGAGGGCTTTGGAACCGATGATATAGGAAAAACCTCGATGAGCGGGACCTTGTTCGGGACCATGAACGTCTTGGAGCAAGAGACGCTCGAGGTAGACGGTCCAACCTTCGTTGAGCCAGAAATGAGTCCAGTTGGCGCACGAGGTGAGGTTGCCAGACCACGAGTGGCAAAGCTCATGCAGCAAGACGTCGGTGAGACTGCGATCACCGCAGACGAGCGAAGGTGTGAGAGTGGTTAGGTTGGCATTCTCCATACCTCCATAAGGGAAGGAAGGAGGGAGAACGACCGAGTCGTAGCGAGTCCAAGAGTAAGGAGAGATGACCTTTTCAGCATGCTCGAGGAATCGTTCGGCATCGGCTTCAAACTCCCACTGAACAGCGTCGGCGTTGGGTGGTTCGGCCCAGATACCGGTACGCTCACCTAACTTGCGGAATTCAAGATCACCTCCGACAATAGCGATAAGGTAGGAAGGGATACCGACGGGTTGCTTGAAGTGGTAGGTGGTAGCTTGATGAGGCTTGGAGTCATCCTTGAGTGCAGACATGAGGACAGGAATGCGAGAGTTGACGCTGGCAGTGTAGGTGATCTTGTGAGAAGGCGAGTCGATGCAGGGAACAAGGGATCGGCAGTGGATAGCTTGGCATTGGGAGTAGAGGAAAGGGTTGGTCTTGCCTGCAGTCTGCTCCTTGGTGAGCCAGCCGAGAGCGGTGCACTGTTCGGTGGTGCTGTAGTCGATGTCGACGTGAACCTTGTCACCCTTCTTGTTGATGGAAGCAGGAATGGGGATGTGGAGGGGTGCGCCAAGAGTGCCGCGCTGCGTGCCGAGGGTGTAGTTGACAGGGCTGCCTTCGACTTTGACCGAGTTGATCTTGAGGTAGCTGGCATCGAGGGTAATGGAAGTGAGACCGGGGTGGATGAGTTCGATGACGTGCGAAACCCGACCAGAAATGATACGGGCTTCCCAGTCGATGTTCCAGTCGAGGTGGAGGTGAACGGGCTTGTATTGGGCGACGTTGGAGTGTGTGTGAGTGTCCTCGGGAACACGAGGGGCAGGAGCGCCGACCGAGGTAGGATTAGGAGGCGTCCAAGTCATGATGGCGGCGTGAAGAGCAGATGTACTGCTAAGATGACGCTTGAGGTGGGAGGAAGCTTGAGAGGATGGCGTTGTTGATGCGCGAATGCGGGTAATGGATGCTGTGCGAGTTGAAAAGAAGGCCAGGGGAGCGAAGGAAGCGTAACGGAGCGAAGGAGCTAACGAGCGAAGTGAATGAGAAGCAGAAGCAGGACCAGCGAGAGAAGGTAGCAGCATCAAATACCAAGCGAAGTCTAAGTAAGAAGGCAACACTTGGACAAATGATGGTGGAGAGAAGATGGAGATGGTCATTAAAGGGTGTGTGTGTCGCATCGGATGACATGGACCCGGCGTTGCGTTGCGTTGCGTTGCGTTGATCTGCTTTGCTTTGCTTTTTTGTGCTGCGGCTTCGGATGTCGGAGAGACCCTTGGCTTGCTTCGCTTAGCTTGTCGGCCGGCAGATTCAGCGCATTTGTCACAGTGTATTGAGTTGTCGATCTGACAAGTTGGAAAGAAAATATTCCCCACATTTCTTGTCTGTGTTTCACTCTGTGACTGTCTGAGCAGCAGCTTTGTTTGTCATGGTCCAACTCCGACCGAATTTGATCTTGTCAGCCCCTAACTTGTTGAAGCGATCGTCAAGCGCAGGCCATGCTATCCGATGGTTTGGTCTCGCAATTGTGCTAGATCGATACTACCTCATGAAGGATTCAGACCGCTTCTGGTCTGGCAGCAGTTGCAATCGCCAGCAACATGCTCCGGAATAGGAGCTGCTTGCTTGAAAAGGCGTGCATGTGAAGCCAAGAAAGAGCGAGGCGGGGTTGGCTGCATAGAGCCTGTCATGATGCTCGCTTACAGTCAGTACATTCGCTTTGCTCTGCTTTGCTTCTCTTTTGTGCTGGCTTGTCAATCAACTTTTCTTTTTTGTCTCTCGGCTGCATCGCATACACTCGAGACTGTACTCGCGTTTGTCAGCCTTGCTCCTGTCAAGCATCGCCGCTCGCAGATCGACCGTCAAAGGATCTTCGGAATCTCATCTCATCTCATTTCGGTTCAGCTCATTGCATTGCGTAGGAAGAGGCTTGAACATGGTCATGTGAGCTCTACAATCTTGCTGCCCACTGCCCCTGCATCGAGAAGAGATGGGAAGAGGTGAGATGAGGGTCCGACAAGTGCACCCCACGGGACAGGGACCCTTTGACATCCATCGACGCCATCCGAACCGTGTTGTTTTGCTTTTTTTTTTTTTTTTGCTTTTCTTTTTTTCGAAATGTGAAAGCGCAGCATGAAACTCAGCCTTTGCCAAAGCTTTGCACTGAACCTTGACAGCATACAACCAACCATCTCAAGATCAAGACGAAGCATCAAGAGCCTAAAGGGGATGGGGAGAAGGCGTGTCCACCTTGGCTTTCCTTCTCAACTTTACTACATCTCTGCTTCACTGCAGCATTCACCTCGAAGCTTCTTCAGCAACCCTCTTTGCTGTACACTCAAGCTCATATCGTCGAAACTCAACCTTCATCTCGCCAGTTTTGGTTCTCGACAGAGACTACCGATCTTCTCCGATCGCAGAAACCCACCTTGACCACGCCTTTATTTCCACGTCAACAGAATCAAGAATCTGCAGCTTTGACCGGGACCATCTCCCGTTCCTGGCTACCCATCTCTTTTAAAAACCAACCACATCCTACTTTGCAGTCAACAACCTGTCATTCCCCTCATCAAAGCAAACTCAAACACATCCCACTATGCCGAGCTCGGAAACAGCACGAGCTATCGTCTTCCTCACACTCGCCCTCCTTGGCTGCCTCATTCGCACATACATTCGAACCGCTAATGGCGAGAAGGAAGACGAAGTCCATTTCTGGTCTTCTCGCTTCAGTCAGCTTCAAGAGGCAGAAGCGCATGCATGCACCGACAAGACCGACGACAGCGCTCGCATGGTCCGACCACTCAGTCGCAGTACAACTACCTCAAGCGGTCAAGTAAGCCAAGCCATCTCTGTTGTTCACGATCAGCCTCCTCGATTTCCCTCTTTCTCTGAAGATCAAACCGATCCCCAACAAGCAGAGGTAGATGAAGCATATGAAGATTGGGCAGCAATCCACCATGCACGTGGTGCAGTGAGCGAAGATGCCGAAACTAGTATCGACAATTTGTTGCAGAGACGACAATTGGCCAAAGGCATGGATTTGGGTATAGTCTCGCAATTCGAAACGCTAGGCGCAAGTGGAGCTAGCACACCCACCATCTGGACTGCCCATTTTCCTCCAGCTCAGTTGAGACCTTATTAAAAGATGTCGCAATCGGCATCAGGGTTAAGCTTGCCGATCATTATGGTATGCACAATTGTTGCCGTCCTGTTGATCTCGGCTAATCCTCGATAGTGCCTAAGCTGGCAACGCAGCTGTCACTGGGCTTGTCTGTTCTTCCTTCGCAAACCAATCGCCGTCGTCTTTCTCATCGTTACTGCCAACATATACTCATCGAACCTTTCTCTTCGTTAGCTTGTTTAAGCTTTCGAAGATAGGGGCTTTTTCGACGATACCCGCTTTCATCTCTGTGTGCAAATCAGAGCATGATTCGCAGTACACTCGCAATCGCAATCGCATTCACTACGTATCGATTCTCTTCATCCGCTGTCTAAATATTCTCTTCTGTCTCGCAAAGCATACCCACCCTTCTGTCTCTCAGTCTCTGTACTTATACACTTCGAATTTCATCCTTTCTTTCCCCCCTTTGTTCACCCACCTCATCTGCCATTTTGTCTCCAACTCTGAACCCATCATGTTCTACAGCACCGACATTCTCTCTCATCGCCGTTCCGGTCTTGGAATTGTTTGGCTTGCAGCCACTCTTGGTGATCGTTCTGCTATTCGTCGACTTTCTCGGCGCGAGATTCTTTCGGTCAAGATCTCTCTTGCTTGCGAGTACGTTCGATCTCCCACTGAACCTTTAGCTCTTCGACTATCATCTCAGCTCATGTACGGAGTGGTAAAGCTGTACGGTCATCAATGCGAATTGCTATATCAAGACGTCACTAATGTGCAAAGCGATGTTCGACGACGTATGCTTACAACTTCTACAAAGGGTGTAGAGACGAAAACGATAGATATGAGAGTGAGACACGTTGGTAAGGAGGCTATTACATTGCCGTTAGAAATGACTTTCTTTGCGTTTGATTTTGATGTTATGGGTACAATGTGGAGAGGTTGGAGTATTGAACCTAAAGGAGAGAGGGCAAGGAGAGAATGGAGGGAGGAACTGGAAGATGGGTTTAGGACTCCAACTCCAGTGAGGTATGTAGCGCCGGAAGAGAGGATCACGTTGGGAGAGAGAGGGGGATTTGAAGAGGAGGAGTTGGGGCTGGCTCGAGCTTATGATGAAGGAGAAGGAATTGGATTTGGAATGGAGGGATATGATGAGGAAGAGCAAGTGGAAGGGCTTGATTTGGGGCTAGAGGGAGTAGAAATAGGCGACAGACCTGAGCTGATTCCTCCTCGCGCACAGGAAGACATCGAACAAAGATTCGTAGGCGACGACACAGCAGCAACAGGAATAACAGTTGGATGGCCTGAACTAGACGAACGTTTAGCAGAAGAAGCGGCAAAGATGCAAGTTGGTCCTCTCGTCGAAGGCATTCCTACCTTTACGCCTGCTCGTCGACCCAGAGATGAAGAAGAGGGAGAAATAGAAGCACTTCTTAGACCTCCTCCTCTTGCACCTGCTCTTCTTCGTCCACCTTCTCTACCTTTTGTGGATCGGGCTACAGAACTCAGCATTGCGCAAACACGTTCTGCCGAGCGTAACTATCTCGAACGAATGTCTATGGAACGAGCAGCTCAACATCGACGTCGTGACATCCACCAAGCTAACATGATTGCTCAAAACATGATGTTTGGTCCACCTGAGGATCTTTCCAGGCATCCTTCGCTCAGTGAATTATGGGAGACGACTGTAGGAGCGCATCTAGTTGCGAGGCGAGCAAGATTGCGAGCTATGCGAGAAGAAGCGATTCTACTCCCAACCGACCAAGCTCCACCCAATCCACCACCTCCTACTCCGATGGATGAGGATGAAGTAGTAGACATTGGAACAGCTCGAGCTGCAGCTGCCGTTGTTCCTGAAATCCCAACTGCTCTTAGAGGTCCACGAGAATCATTACCTTGGAACATCTTCGCGGAGCATCGTAGACGATCTTCCATGATGCCATCTATCTCATACGATCGACCTACTTTCGAACGTGAGATTACTCCTCTTCGACCTCCTACCCGAGAAGTTTCAGTTGAAACACCAACTGGACTTCGTCGTGTCCAACCACCCGAATCACCATTCTTTATTCCTCCTCCTGCTTCTCCATCTACTGTTGCCCCTCTGGAAGAATTTACACTACCTGAAACTCCATCCGTTGAACGCTTTCGCCTCGGTCTACCCACAGCAGCATTGGAAGGGAGAAGTCCAACTCCACCTTCACAATACTTCGAAGAAGATATGGAAGAAGAAACACGTAACTTTCTTGGATACGCTAGAAACATTCGTGCCGAATTAGAAGATCCAAGTTTTATGTTCTTTAGTGATTTAGCTCCAGTAGCAAGTAGTACGCCAAGTGTAGCTGCTCAGGCGTTTTTTCATACTTTGACTTTGGCTAGTGGTGGAAATTTCAAAGTGAAACAGGATGAAGCTTATGGAGAGATTAGGATCACACTTGTTCGACCTTAGTATCATATCAGTCAAATCAATGAAGTCTTTTGATGTTCTGTTCTCAGGGTTGAGCACAGTGTGATGATTGAGTGATGCTGTGGGACGATGGCGGGTAACAATGGGTGGTGGAGAATGCATAGTATGCACGTTCCACACTTGAGTTTTTTCGGAAGTGGCGGCGGCGGGTTGTAAGTTGCAGTGCCTGACAGTCGTGAGTGCGAGTCGAGATGTGATTTCATTTTCAGCCCCACGCCAAAATAACACAGCACAGCACAGTACATCACATCACAGCGCCCGTGCCGCGCTGCAATACAGTGTGATGCACGCTAAATTTCGCAGATCTTGATCCACAAGGTGAATCTTGACGCCTTTCAACCATACTTCAACCATCTTTCACTCCTTCTGCCTCTCATCTGTCACCGACACAGACTCTGTTCGATGCACGAGGCTCAACCCCCGGCCTTCACGATCCAAAACCCGTAGACTTGCTAGCTGCCATCACTACCTAAAGCTTGTTCAGCATTACTTCATACAATTCGCAGTAGTTGTGTTGGCTTGATAGCAATCATGGCCCTCACAGACTCCACAGCAAATCACACTCGTACCACTCACACCAATCACCACCAACATACCCTCACTTCCAAACAACGCAAATCTCTTCTCAACCGCAAACTCATCTCTCTAGCTGGATCCGTCATAGTCGCACTTTCCGCTGGATCCAATTACGCCTTTTCCTCTTTCGCTCCTCAACTTTCTGAATCACTTCATCTCACTTCCACTCAAATCAACTTGATCGGTATTGCAGGTAATGCTGGTGTTTATCTATCTTCTCCACTTTGGGGAAGATTTATAGATCAACGTGGTCCTAGAATTGCTCTAATCTGTGCTGCTATTCTCGTTCCGATTGGATATGCAGGTTTGTCTTTTTCATATACTCGAGAATGGTCATTACACTCTACAAGTATTTTATTCTTTTTAAATCTTCTGACGGGTTTGGGAAATAGTGGTGGTTTTACAGCTGCAATGAATGCACAAGCAAAAAGTTGGGGTGGAAGTAGAAGAGGAACTGCAACAGCTTTGGTATTAAGTGGTTTTGGATTAAGTGCATTTTTTTATTCTACTTTGAGTCATGCTTTGTTTCCGGGGAATACGGGGGATTATTTGTTGTTGTTGGCAGGAGGTAGTGCGATCAGTTTTGGAGTAGGTTTGAGTCTGATCAAGATTATTCCTCCCATCGAGCAAATTGAGGGAGAGGAGCAGAGGAGAGGATCAGGAAGAGGAGGATTGAGTAGAAGAAGAAGTAGAACAAGTAGTGATATTGGAGCAAGAACAACTGTTTGGGATGAACCTGAAGCGCTTACTTCTACTGAAATTACTGATGATGAAGAGCAATCCCATTCTCATTCTCATCCTCATCCCTCGACTTCATCACGACTAGTTCGAGAAGAAGAAGAAGAACGTGAAATAGAACAAGGAGAAGAAGGAGGAAGAAGAGGAGAGGTAGATGAAGAAGCTCAAGGATTACTTTCAGGACGAGATGAATCTAAATCTCGTAATCGCCTCCAAGGAAAAGAATTGGATCCACATCAAATTGATATTTCAGGCAAAAAACTATTTCAACAGATTGATTTTTATCTTATTTTCTTAGTTATGACTCTTGTTTCTGGAGCTGGATTACTTCTTATTAATAATGTTGGTACAATTACGAAAACTCTTTGGGATTATAATCATCGTGATCAACCTATTCTTATTGCTATCACTTCTTCATCTTCATCTTTATCTTCATACAACTCCTCATCACTTCTCACACCTACACAAATTACAACTATCAAACAGAACGTACAACAACTTCAAGCACATCAAGTTTCCACCATTTCTCTTTGCAATTTCTCAGGTCGTATTATTATAGGCCTACTTTCTGATTGGCTAGTTAATTCCACTTCCTCTCCTGCAAATCGAGTATGGCTCTTACTTCTCGTATCCACCCTTGCAACCTTATCCCAAATCCTTGCTTCCATCCCAAATTCCATAACCACCGTTTCCAAACTATACATTATATCATCAACAACAGGTTTAGCATATGGAACATTATTTGGTGTTTGTCCTACTTTGGTATTCGAATGGTTTGGTATGAAACATTTTAGTCAAAACTACGGATTTGTTTCTTTGAGTCCGGTGGTTGCAGGAAATTTTTTCAATTTAATGTTCGGTAGGATTTACGATAATCATGTTGATCCACATAAAGGTAGCAAACATATATGTTTGGATGGAGAGGAATGTTATAGAATGGTTTTTGTTATAACTAGTTTAGGTTGTGGGTTGGCTATTGTATTAAGTGCGGTTTTGATTGCGAGAAGAGCAAGTAGTTTACCTAGGGTTTTAGGGGGGAGAAGTAGGTAGGTTAGGTAGATTTGATAATAGATTTTGCTCATTAATAGATCAACAATCCATTCTTTTGAACAATATTAAAACACTCATTTTTTCATTTTTTTATGCGCAAAAAGTTTTGCTTTCCCAAGCTCCGGGATCTGTTTGAACTGTGCACGCACTTCTTTCACAAAAAAATATTTGTTTTTTTACATTACTGAACGACTATTATTTCATACCGCCAAACCCAAACCAAAAGCCACTCCCAAAAGGAGAACCTAAAACCTTATATCGATTAAACACTACCAAAGAGAAAATAAATCAGTTCTCTTTCTCAGAAACTGTAAGATGAGAAAAGGGGGGTTGGGACTTACAAAAATAACTAAATTTCCTCCCCAAAAATTTGCCAACAAAAGGCCAAATAATAATTTGAAACATTAATTTTAATTGTTCAAGTTGTTCTTCCCATTCTTTTTGGAGTGCTGTTGAATCGTATGAATCTTCTGAATCTTCATATTCTTCTTCTTGTGTACGGGGATGCCATGTTGAAGGATTATTATATTGATGTTGAACTAAATGTGAGAATAAAGAAGTTGATGTGATTTGATTTGAATCATCGTCTAAATAACCTGATTCTTGATTTGAAGGTGATAAAGAGGGGGAGGCGACGGTAGAAGAAGAAGAAGAAGAAACGGCAGTTGAAGTTGAACCTAGGTTGAAGTTGAATGATTCTGATTCTGACATGAGAAGGAAATGGAGGCTAGGTTGAGGCGAAAAGCTGAGGGATCAGAATGACAGTAAGAGCGAGAACGGAAGGAGAAAAAGGTGAGGATGGTTAAGATGGTCGTAATAAAGGAGAAAGCTAGGAGAGATGGAGAGGAATGATGAGAGAGAAAGAGAGGTGTTAGATGAAATGTGTGAAAAGGTCTGAGCGCGAAAGAGCCCAACACACCACCCGAACCCTGAAATACTGTATCCCGTGATGCTGCCTATGCGCAGAGACGCAGATTCATGACCTACCGAAAATCAAAGTGGAGGAAAATCCAAATCACAATCTCACGCTTTCTGCTCTCTCTCTCTCTTTCTTCTCCTCACATAGATACAGTACTGTACACACACACAACGATCTTGTCTCACCTTCAAATTCTTCAAGCTACAATTGACAGACATGACAACAATCTCATACATACTGCAGATCATTTGGGTAAACAATGCAATCTTTTGAAGATTCCTGATTGGATATCAATACATGAGCCATATGGAGTTGAGAAAACGATCCAATCTCAAGAAAAGAAACAACGTTTCTTCTAACCTTTTTTTTTAGGCAAGGAAACACAAGGGGAAAACTTCAGTAACGCTGATTACCTCCATATCCACCACCACCACCACCACCACCACCATACCCTCCTTGTTGCTGACTAGCACCTCCATATTCGGCTTGAGCGAAACGATCCGGATGCATCCCATGTGGAACTGATGATGGTCGAGAAGGCGGTGGACCAGGTTGACTAGCAACTCCGTAGGATGGAGCACCACTTGCCATACCAGGAGGCATCATTGGAGGAGCACCTGGCATCGAAGGTGGTCTACCTGGAGGAGGAGGTTGACCATATCCACCAGCAGCACCTCGTCCACCACCATACCCCGCACCAGCAGCGCCACCATAAGGATTGGGAGTAGCTGAAGCCATATTGTTCACTAAAGGAGTTCCATACCCTCCTCCTGCCGCCGCTACTGCACCCAAATTGGGTGTTGCTCCTCCTCCTCCTGCACCTAAAGGCAATCCATTCCTAATCCCTCCTGCGCCATAAGGTGTTCTTCCACCCATCGGCGTAGTTCCGCCCATTCCTGGTGCAGGAGTCCTTCCTCCACCGTAAGGCGTCTTTGCTCCTCTTGCCATACTCGCCTGAGTCGTATACTGAGTTTTGAAAGCATTACACAATGCCGCCACATCCGCCAATTGATCGGCAGGTCCCAATTTGAATGCATTCGGCAAAACCTTGACCGGCCAAGTCTGAATCGCTGCATCACGATTCGCTTTAAACGAAAGATTAAAGTATCCAGGACGATCCTTGTTCAAACCAAATGCATAAACCGAACGTGAAGGATTAGCAAGCGACCAATTTGTCAAGTATCGATGCAAATCCTCTTCATCAGCACCCTTGTATTTTTCGTGATTCATCATCATCTCAACCATATGCACCATCGGCTTGACATGATTGACAATAAGTTCGTCAAGATCAGAGTACGATCCCATTCCCTCGATACGCAAAACACGACCAAGCGAGTATTCACTTTCCTTGTCAAGCTCCATCACGTCAATATTCTGGTAAACATCATCGTCCACCTTCCAAGTCACAGCAAGATGATCATCGCCTTTACTACTTGGACGCACCACAACCGAACCACGTGGTTGGTTGCGCAGGAAAACAACCGCTTGCTTGTAGTTGAAGTTGTGATAGTTGGGATGGTCGATAACACGGTTCTGACGACGAGCTTGAACGCGAGCCTTGGCTTTGGCCGCAGCTTGCTCATTCCATTTTGCCGCTTTGTTGTGGTCGTAAAATTTGGTGTCGATGGGTGTCTTACCCTGATGCGACGCGCGATGCTGCAAGTCCCATGGCCGGATACTGAGCTTGACTGAACACGTCTCGGGATCAATCTGCCTTACGAGCGCATCAAGCGTTTGCTGCTGTCGCACCAAATCACGCAAGCGCACCGAACCAGGCGCGTAGTTGTCCACCGTATACTCAGCCTCAATCGTACCTTCGATACCTGAGTCGAGACGGCATCGAACGAAACCCTCCATGCTACGATTACCCTCCTGCACGCGCATCACCTCGACCGAAACCACAAAGCCTTCAGCCAGCGTTTTCGGAGTCTCGCCAGTGAACATAGTCAAGATCTCGTCCTGCGAAGGCTCGCGCTGCTTTTCACGCAGATCGTCGTACGGCTTGATCAGCTCTTGACGACAAGAGTGTAGCGTCGCACGCTTACGTTCGCCCTTGCGCTCGTACAGCATCTGTGCGTAATTATCCAGGTCCAAAGTGTTGAGCTTATCTTCCGGATCTGGGTCTTCCATGAGCTCCTTGCAGGGCAAACTTGGATGCTCGCCTTCGAGATCCTCTTCGTGCTTGTTGAGCGCGTCCGCCGCCATCTTACGTGGGAAGTCGTAGTCCTCGGGATGGATACGAGTGCTATCGAGTACATCGGGCACATCATCTTCGTCGGCTTCGAGCAGCATATCCTGCTCGATACGAAGGAAGGAGGCGCAGTTTTGGAACACTTGGAAAGTCAAGATGCTCCTTGAGATAAGAAGGGTTCGGTTGATGAGCGTACCCTCAAGCTTGGTGTTGATGGCGTTGACGAGAGCATGTGCCTTTCGTGGACCGAGACCGGCGACGAAGGGTAGCATTGTCTGTGTATATGTGCTCGTCACGGCATGGTTAATGTCCACACCAATGTCATTGACGATACCACCAATGCAGCGCTCATACTGGAGGCGAAGTCGGTCCTGTGGTAACAAGCGCTGATTCGGATCGAGAATGACGGCGGTGAGATCGTTGCCGAGCGCAGCGAACTCGTTGACGGGCGATTGCGCATAACGTGCCAAAGCAAGACAGTAGCGACCCAACTCTTGCAGCTCAGGGAATTCCTCTGCTGCACGGCGACTATGCTGGTAGATGCGTGCAACATCATCGTGGCAAGTCACAACATCGATCAGTGCCTGTTCACGCTCCAGTTCCGTGTCCAGCCGATCTTCGTCGCAGATCTCTTGGTGAGCCATGTCGACAAGCTCCTTGACGTGCCTTTTGAGCTCGGCAGTGCGAACGCTCCATCCGCTGACTACCACAACGTCCGGTCTGCGTTGCTTGAGTAGCTTGACGAAGTCGACGCGGTGGTCGACGAACTCAGCTTTACCTCTTGTGCGCTCCAATTCGAGGTCGCGTTCTTGAAGTTGACGTGGACCAAGTGGTCGCAGGTCATCGAAAGTATTGTGTTCGCGCAATCGACCTCGCTCATCAAGATAAACGGCTTGAACAACGTCCTTCTTGGGATCACCACCTCCGTGTGAGACGGCAAGTACACGTGGGGTGCGATCCTCCTCTTCGATCTTGGGATCACGATTCCTGGCCATCATGCTTCTCGACATGAAGGGACCGTCTGAAACACGCTTGGTCATGAGCACGTCGCAGTGTCGAAGCAGCACCTCGCGTGATTCTTCACGGAGCCACTCCTTGAGCCAAAGTCGTGCATTGGGCACGAGATGCGTCTTCAGCGCTTCCCGAATCACCTCGCGCCTCTGATCGTTCCAAGCTTTGCTGACGTCGCTGACGCCTTCGCTTGCATAATTATTGTAGAGACGGTTCTCGAAGCGCGAAAGCACGACATCCTTGAGACCGATGTCAAGCTTGATCAAAAGCTCATCTTCAGCTTGAAGCATCTGCAAGTATTGTGCGGGCTGTTGAGGCAGAAGTCGAGCTGGTTTATTGACGATGAACTTGAAGTTGGCATATGGATGCTGATCGTCGATGACAGTCATGCCACGTTCGGTTGGCTCAATGTTGATCTCGGCGGCGTCTTTGAAAAGTTGGCGCATCTCACGCTTGAGGATGGGATCTTTGCCAATCTCTTGGCTCAGCATCATCTTGGCCTTGGTAAGGGCAATCTCTGGCGACTGTGCTCCCCATGCGGCGCCTGTGAATTGCTCAGCAAACTTGAATGGCGATTCTTCGGGGTCCTTGGGCGAGTACTGGCGGGCAGGACTTGAGATGTTGGCAGCAAGCTCGTCGGAAGTGATGCCGAACTTCTTGGCAAGCTCTGAAAGGACTGTGTTCTTCGTGCGCTCGTACTGACCCACCAGACTTGGCTTCTTGAAGCCAGGCGTTGCGCTAACAACAGGCTCGCCGTTAAGTGTGAGACCCTCCATATCCTCTGCGGCTTCATCGGAGCCGTTGGTCTGAAGAGCCTGCGCGTCGCGCATCTTCTGTCCATATCGCAATGTGAGCCATTCACTGATATCGGAGATCTCCTCGAGACTGGCAGCTGATGCGATCACATCTTCGAAGATGGCCCTCTGCTGGCGAGAAGCCTCGTCTTGCTCAAGTTTGACGGCGTCTTGTGCGGCAACATCGGCGTCTGCAGTGTCGTCTGTGGGCTCGGGTTTGGGCTCGATCTTGACGTCTGGGAGAATCTTGTTGAAGGTGGCGCGGAGTTGATCTTTGCGGATGAGCAACGTCTTGTATTTGAGACCGAGACCGCTTAGTGTGTAGAGCTCTCGGCGGGTGAGGAGGTCGATGTGACGGTACTGTCGCTCGGCTTCGTCGAAGGAGATGTGCTCGAGCTCGTCGAATCGATGCTGGAAGAGGAAGGGGACTTCGAGTAGGTCGTTGAGCATGTAGGAAAGCATGAGTTGGACCGTCTTGAGGAACTCGCCACGAAAGCGGAAGAAGAGACCGGCGTCGTCCAAGAACTCGGCCGCGGTTCGCGTCGAGATCCGTGTCGAGGCCCACTTGGCAGCATCGAAAAGCTCTGCGTCGGTAAGCTTGCGTTCGAGCAGCTTGAGACCCTCTTCACCAGGACAGGCGAGCTGAAGACGTTCGGGGATATCAATGCGCTTGATGCGCTCGTCCTCTTCGGTCAACATGCGCTCGGCAATCTGTGCAGGTTCAAAGATGTCCTTGTATTCCATTTTGTTCTTTTTCTCCTCCTCAAGACCTTCCTCCTCTTCACCCTCGAGTGCCCAGTAATAATCTTCACCGTTACCGAAGATTTCGTGAATTTCGTCCCAGGCTTCGCGATCGATGCCGGCCTTGGCTGGGTCGGCGGCGGATCCGGACATGCGTGCTCTGCGCTTTTCTTCGCGTCGTTCTTGTCGTCTTGCTTCGCGCTCCTCTTCGTCGAGACCCTGCATCTCCTCATCATCTTCATCCTCTTCGATGAAGTCGTCGAGACCATCATCTTCGTAGCCGCCGACAGCTTCGCGCTGCTTGCGAGCAACTCCGGCTCGTAGTGCTTGGCCAACAGATGGAAGATCTTCATCGTCGTCATCGTAGTTGACACCTCGACGACCGGAGCGGATGTCGTCTTCATCTTCATCGTCATCATCCTCGAAGATCTGGTCGAGCGTCCTTTGCCTTGCAGCAGCTTCATCGTCGGCAGGTGGAGATGCGGATCCTCGTCGGAAACGTTTGAGACGACCGGCTTCCTTTCGGCGGGATTGGCCTGTGTTTTCTGCAAGCAACTCGAGATCATCTTCGTCGACTTCGAAGTCTTGCTCATTCTGCTTTCTTTTCTTCTTTCTGCGTCTTCTGCGCTCTCTGCGTGCTTCATCGTCCTCCTCTTCTTCCTCGTCGTCCTCGGCAATGAAACCTTCGGCAACACGACGTGCTTCTTCTGGATCATCTTCCTCGTCTTCGTCACTACTGTCTTCGCCTCCAGAGCCGACAAGGTTTCCGTCGGACCTCATGAGGTCCACACCCTCGCCTTCGTCAGAAGGCTCTCCTTCCTCATCGTCCTGGAAGTAAGGTGCTGGGACCTTTTCCTCATCCGCCATTGTCGTGGATTGGTGCTGAAATGTCGACAGTGATCAGACGACCGATGAGCGAAGTGACACAGATGAGATGGCCAAGGATGTTGGACGGAGTTGAGCTGACTGAGTCTGCGCTTGAGATCAAGAAGATCTCGTATTGGGGCACAGTGGCCACAGCGCTTAGGCTAGAGACAAAATCGTGGCGGAAAAGTAATCGAAGGTCAGCCGATGCTTAGCGACCAAAGGTATGTGTAGGTGGTGGATGTGGTGGACGGGATGAAACCGCGCACGATCGAGCTGAAGAATGCAGGATGAGTTGAGATGCGATGCGATGAGGATAAGGAAGCTCGGCTTCAATATTGTAACTATTGTATTGTTCTTGTCGCAGCTCGATCAGATCAACTATCCTAAATCTGACACAGTCACAGAGAATGCGCTCGTGGGCTCGAGAGACTGGCGCTGCAACCACTTTCTTGGTATGTTTCTGTATACAGGAACTCCTTCTGACGCGACAGAAAGAGGTCACACAGTCACAGTCTTCTCTCGCGCCAACACACACAAAGGGGACGAGAGCAAGTCAACGAACGCAACTGAGCAGCGCAGCGCAGCGCGACCCTGTCTGGACAGATTGAATTTGGCTGCGAATTCCTGAATACAACACTATCGTTGCGTGTTTGGAAGAAAAGGTGGCCCAATACAATCACAAGGAAGACTCATTTCAAACCTGCAGCTGAATCGAATACATCTGGTGAAGAAGAGTGAACATGAATACAAATCGGGCAAGAAGGACTGTCAAAATGGGAAATGGGAATTTTTTCGAGCTTCATTTGTGATTCAATTTTGAATGTCAAGAAGAAGAAGAAAAGGGTTCGCAGCAAAGCACAAGGAAGCAAGCACAGCTGAGCTTCCAACACGCAACAAGCAAGAAGGAAAGGCTTGCCGGCAGAAGACAGCTTTTCTCTTTTGCTTGTGCAGCTCAACATTCTTGATTCGCGGACAAGATTGACTGACATCGTTGTCGACGACCACACATCCATACCGCTGTACACTACGACAGTCTCGACCACTACCACCACCTCGTCATCGTCTCAACTCATTGCTAGACAACATCCTATCAAACCGGTCTGGCTTCGGGCTTCCTTCTCCTACAAACCTTCCACTTCAGCTTTCTCGCACACTTCGCTTCGCTTCGAATTCGATCCGACCCAGCATCCTCTCTAGTCCTTCCATTCTAACTAAACGGACCATACATCATTATTGTCACGTAGCATAGATCAACACCCACCGCCAACATGTCGCTCGCTGAATCCTCTTCTTCCGCGCTTCACATTGATTTCCCAGCCTCAACTGGCTCGGGCGTCATGCACTCTCGTTCCGTCACTGGTGTTCACGTTCACCCTGTCGCACTCTTCTCCATTCTTGACCACTACCTTCGCCGCAACGATGGTCAGCAACGTGTCATCGGCACTCTCCTTGGTACCCGCACCGAATCCGAGATCGAGATCAAGAACTGCTTCGCTGTGCCCCACTTGGAGGATGAGGAGGAGGGTCAGGTTCAGGTGGACATGGAGTACCATCGCAACATGTACGAGCTATGCCAAAAGGTGCGACCTGATGAGGTGATTGTTGGTTGGTACGCTACCTCGCCAGAGCTCAACACCTACAGCGCACTGATCCAGGACTTTTACTCGCGAGAGACCGCACCACACCAGGCTGTCCACCTCACCATGGACACTTCGATCGATGGTTCCAAGGCTTCAGGTCTCGGCATCAAATCATACATCTCTTCGCCTTTAGGTGCTACGCCCAAGGCAGAGAACTGCGTCTTCCTTCCATTGCCCACCAACTTGCTTCACTCGACACCAGAGCACTCTTCGCTTTCGCTTTTGGCATCGCAGAACGTCTCTTCGCCTTTGAGTGACCTCGATGCGCTGGCTGTCAGCCTCAAACAGGTTCAGGCTCAACTCGACCGTGTTCTCACCTACGTTCGTGCCGTCATCTCCGGGGAGAAGCAAGGTGACAAGGCCGTCGGTCGCTTCTTGAACGACACCATCAGCGTGGTGCCTGCAGGTATGGACGACAACAAGCTCGAGACTCTCTTCAACGCTCACCTCCAGGATGTCCTCATGGTTTCGTACCTTGCCAACGTTGTTCGCGCCCAGGCTGAGGTCTCGTCTCGTCTCACTCTCCTCACCTGATTGTCGACACAGCTATTCTTCTAAAATAGTTTGGTCACGTTGGAGCCACATGCTGCGCTGCTCGTAGCATGACAAGCTCATTTGCATCCCCCTAAAATGGTTGGCCGATACAACATGTCTGCACAGCAGCATCGACCGCCTCTCTTTTTCTCCCTTGTGTCATTCACTTGTACATGTAGCCTCGCTGCGATATCCAAAACATTCTCTTGCATTGACCTTTTGCGCTCACGCTTCAAAGCTCAGCATCCGTTTGTGTCACTGCTGCGTCGCAAGCATGTCAAGTGACTATCGCCTGACATTCTGCCCAGCATACTTGTTCCCCTTCCCACTGAAACCTGGTCTGAAGCGGCCGGCCCACATTTGCGATGCCGGTGAGCGTGCTTCAGCAGCCTTTCCAAGATTGTCAGGCCAGAAGTAGGCTCTTGCTGGTCCCAAAATGCTCGGTGACTATACAGTACTGTACCAGTAACTGCATGGAAGATCTGTGAGAGGATCGGGCAAGAGAGCAAATCGGGACATTGTTTCAGAACAACGACGACGACAAGACGTTCGGATCCCACGGTTTCACGCAGCAATCACAATCGCAATAAGTTTGGTGGACTGTGCTCCACACTGCTGCTGCTGCGTGGCTGCTGCTGAAATTCGCCAACCTGTGAATTTACAATTTGAAAGCGCACAAGCAGCGTCATTGCCTCGAGACTCAGCCTAAGAAGACTTGAGCGTCATTGCATACAGTACAGTATGTACTTACTTCATGTCTACCATCAAGGGCATACACCACCCACGCCCAACGTCCTTCACACGCTCGACGCTTTCCTCGCCGGGTGCTTTGAATTGCATCCCGTTCCCATTCCACTCCACTCAAGACAGCATCAGCCCGCCCGCCCGTCATGTCATCCTCAAGCAATTTGCCTCAGCTGTGGGATGGCTTCCGCCTACGCACCTCTTCGGACGCCTATGTCTTTGAACCAACGTCCACGTCTGCATCCAAGGAAATCCTTGTCATTGACCGTAATGACAGCTCCATTCGTCTTAGCAAAGACGGTTCTGCACCAGGTGGAGACAAGACCATGTCTGTGCAAGGCATTGTCGGTATCATCAAGCTCCACATTTCCGAGTTCCTCGTCGTCATCACTAGCAAGAAGAAAGTGGCCGAGATTGCAGGAGCCGATGTCTTTATGGCCACCGAGTTCCGCGTTCTGCCTCTCGAGAAGGAGGCCAACCCTTCTTTGCTCAAACACCCGGTCGAAAAGACATTGCTGGGTCTGCTCAAATCCCATCTCTACAGTGCTCCTTTTTACTTTAGCTACGGCTACGACCTTACCAGTAGTATGCAACGCCAAGCAGGCTTGCAGAACAAAGGCGCTCCACTCTGGCAACGAACCGATGATCGCTTTTTCTGGAATCGATTCCTTATGCAGAAGTTCGTCGAAACCACTCAGAGCAGCGGCCACGACCTTTCTCGATTCATCTTGCCATGCGTCTTTGGCTTCCTTGAGGTGAAAGAAGTCAAGATCAACAATCATGCTTTTGTGCTCGGTCTGATCGCTCGTCGATCGCGACACCGCGTGGGAACGCGTTACTTCTCGAGAGGTATCGATCTCAACGGTAATGTGTCCAACTTTAACGAAACAGAACAGTTTGTCATTACCAATCCCAAAGCCGGACAACCTATGAACAAGGCGGACGGAAGCATTCGTAAGAGCTACGTTCAGACGCGAGGTAGTGTTCCTGTCTTCTGGGCCGAGGTCAACAACCTGCGATACAAGCCGGATTTGCAGATCATGGAGAAACCCGAGACTGCTGAAGCGACCCGCAAGCATTTTGAGGATCAAGTTGCTCGTTATGGTGACAACTATCTGGTCAATCTCGTCAATCAGAAGGGATACGAGAAGCCAGTCAAGGAGGCCTACGAACGTGCAGTGGAGAAGCTGCACAATCCTCAAGTGCATTACACTTACTATGACTTTCACCACGAGTGTAAGGGGATGAAGTTCGAGCGTGTTATGGATTTGATTGATCGTTTGCAGACAAAGGGGCTCAAGAGTAATGATTATTTTGCTGTTGAGGATGGCAAGGTGATCAGTCAGCAGCGATCGGTGGTTAGGACCAATTGCATGGATTGTTTGGACCGTACCAATGTGGTTCAAGGTACGCTTGCACGATGGATACTCAATGAGCAATTGCGATCCATCGGCATCCTTTCCGGAGACGAAAAGGTCGAGACCAAGAACGAGTTCATGCACGTCTATCGTAATGTCTGGGCTGACCATGCCGATGTCATTTCCAAAGCGTACAGTGGTACTGGAGCTCTCAAAACTGATTTTACTCGAACCGGCAAACGATCGAAAGAAGGAGCGTTGCAGGACGGTGTTAACTCGATCACTCGTTATATCAAGAACAATTATTTTGATGGTGCAAGGCAAGATGCTTATGACTTGTTCACCGGTGCTTGGGAACCATCTAAAGGCTTACCTCATCCAGATCAAAGGGCATTGTTGGTGAGAGCTATGCCTTGGGTTTTGTTGTTTGCACTGACAATGATCTTTGCTAGTGCGGTTCTGCCGAGACATACTGCTGCTCAGACGGTGGCGAGTATTGGAGGACCCAGTGCTGGAGATGCTGTCAAAGAGTCGGCCAAGTCTCATGTTTACTTTTTCACGATTTGGTTGGTTGTTGCGATTGGTAGTGCGCAGTTTATGGTGTCGAGAGGGTTGGATTATGTGGCTTGGCCTACGCTGAATAGGCCGGATGAGACGATCTTTTATGATGGACCCGGGTTCAAGTCTGGCGCAAAGGGGAGGACAGGAGTTGTGAACCCTTTGAAGGGACAGAAATCGAACGGAGAAGCTAAGACCAGAGCTGCTCCTGTAGGTTCCGGAAGGAGAGGTGAGGCTTACTCGATTCCTTCCTGATCATCGCAAATACTATCAGTTGAAACACGAGGCTGCATCGCTGATCTTGCATCGCCTGTTTACTTGTGATACTTCAAGTACTCGTCTGAATCCGCTAATAGAACGTTCTAAATGTGAATGTGATTCAAAGGTCTTCTCGTGCCAGGTGATTGTGTGTCAAGCTTTGTTCATCGTGAGTTCGTGTCAATGGCGTTAGTTCTCTTAGAATGATGGCGGGGATAGGGTAGGGTGGGGGAGGGGCGCCAACGGCAAAGTCAAGATCGGTGATGTTGTCATGAGCCGGAATGGGCGAGAGCGTGGGGGGTTAGAATAAATCAACGTGGGGTAACTTAATGCGAAAAATGGACACCACGACGTCGCTTTGTGGGAATTGCGATCCGATCTTCAGGAACACGCACACATGCACGGTTCATGTATGTTCGGTCCCCCACGGTCCGGAATTCTCTCTCTCATTCTCAATTTCGCAATCGTTTTGGGTTGATTCCTACCATCTCCTACTCACCTCTCCTAACGGAACCCCCCCCCGTTCTGAACCCCGAACTGCGCTGTTGCCCCTTGTCTTGTCTAAGACCTACAGTACCCTCCATCAGTGCAGTCTCTCTTCGACTGTATATATACTTGTTCAAGTTTCAACTTTTCTCTTTTGTCTCCTGTTTTTTTTTCTTTCTTCTCCGAATCCCAACCCATTCCTCTCTCACCTCAAATTCTTTCCCTATTATCCTTTTCTGATATTTTCTTTTCATCATGTCGAACAATACTTCTACAGGTTTACCTACAATTCTAGCTGTAGGTACAGGTGAATATACAACTGGATTTGTAGGTAATTCTGAATCACCATCGGATAAAAAATTGGGAGTTGTTGGTTTAGTTATGTTTGATTTACGTAGACGTAAATTGATTTCTAATGAGATTAAAATGGTTGGTACAAATGGAGATAAATTTGTAGGAATTCGTAATCATTTTAAGAAAAATATCGAGCAAAAATATCGTGATATGGATACAACTTTTACAGCCTACCCTCAACCTGGAGTTAGAGATTATGACGCCTATAAGACTGCTATTGATTCTTTAAAGGCTGGAGATGCTATAACGATTTTTACACCTGATTCAACACATTTTGAAATTGCACTTTATGCAATTAAAAGAAAAATTCATGTTTTAGTAACTAAACCTGCAACACAAACTTTAAAACATCATCAAGAATTAGTTAAAGTAGCAAAAGAAATGGGTGTATTATGTATGGTTGAACATCATAAACGTTTTGATCCAGCTTACGCGGATGCAAGAGAAAGAGCTAGAAATGAATTAGGAAATATAAATTATTTTTATAGTTATATGTCTCAACCTAAAAATCAATTAGAAACTTTTAAAGCTTGGGCAGGAAAAGATAGTGATATTAGTTATTATTTAAATTCTCATCATATTGACATCTGTTTATGGATGGTTCAAGGTAAAGCTTTACCAGTAAAAGTTAATGCAAGTAGTAGTAAAGGTATTGCAGAAAGTGTTGGTTGTATAAAAGGTACTGAAGATACAATAACTTTACTTGTTGATTTCCAAATCATTGACCAACCCGAAAAAAGAGCTACGGCGGTATTTACAGCAAGTTGGTCAGCTCCTCAAGGTGCAGGTGTACATTCAGAACAACATTTTCATTTCGTTGGTGAAAAAGGTGAAACTAGAATCAATCAAGCTAGAAGAGGATATCAATTTACAAAAGAATCTCAAGAACAAGCTATAACAGGTGGTAGTTGTACAGATTACAACCCTTTTTATATGAAATACACTCCAGATCCAGAAGGTTTCTTCGCTGGTCAACATGGTTATGGATATATTTCTTTAGAAAATTTCGTTACTGCTTGTACAAAATTAAACAGAAATGAAAGAAAACAAGAGGATTATGATACGGTGCTACCTACAATTAAAGATACTGTTCTTACAACAGCTATTTTAGAAGCGGGTAGAAGAAGTTTAGATGAAAATAGAAGTATTAACATCGTCAAAGGTCAAGATGGAGAATTTTCACTTGAGTAAAAAAAAAGTTACACACATAAGCTCTCACAAAAAGTAATGCAATTTTAAGTTTTCAATTATCAAGAGGAGAGACCTCGAAATAGTGCTTTTATTGAGTGATATATGTGAAAAGAGAGAAATGTCAATTAGCGTTTATTAAACATATCTAAAGCAGTAAAACTCTCATCATCAACATCAATACCTGCTGCAACTTTTCTTTTTCTTTGTTGTTGTTCCTCTTTTCTAATCTTTTCCATTCTAGCTTTGACCGCGATTCTATTTGGATCAATTACATTTTCTCTCTTTTTCCTCAAATATCTGCTTAGAGCTTTATTCTTTCCTCTCATTCGATTTTTCTCTTTCTTTTGCTTTTTCGGTCCTTGATGTGCAGCAATGGTAGCTGCCAATGATCCTGTTGAACCATCCATTGTAAAAGCTCCTTCTCCTTCTTCATCATCATTCAATGGATTGGAATCAGGGTTATCGAGTTGCATCCTTTCGACACGTGAAAGTTGAGAATAAGCTCTACCATCTGCACTCCTAGCCACTGCATCTGGATTTCTTTTTGAAATCTCAGAAAGAATTCGATCTTGTTCAGCAGCAGAAACGTTAGTTTCTTTAACATGAACAGAACCGAGAATGGAAGAATCGATAGAGATGAGATCGGGAGAAATCTTATCGAGTAATTGATGAACTTCTCTTTCTCTTCTAGCATTTCGAGTTTCGAATGGATCCAATTCAGAAGAGTCGAAATTGGGTTCTCCTGATCCTGGAACTAAAAGACTTGTGAATCCATTAGAATGTCCAACACCAAGAACATCTTCGAAAGGACAAAATTTGACTTGAAGTGGTTCAGCACGAGGAAAACCTTGAGTAATGTAAGGTCCTGGTGGAGCATTTCCAAGTGGAGAATGAGTATCGTAAACTGAAACGTGAGGACCCCAAGCAACACCAAGAAGACCTCTTTGAGAATATTGAAGATCTGAAGCGGGTCGACGAGCTTGCCATTCACGACGTGGACCTTTACCAAGCATACGTGTATCCCAAACTTTGATAGTGCCATCCATACCACAGGTTGCCATATCTCGACCACCGTTGCGTGCGTCAATGGAGATACCAGTGACAGGACCGCGATGGGCAAGGAGTTTCACGGCAGGTGTAGAGAGATTGGGTGTCCACATGGTGACTGTTCCGTTGGAGTGACCGAGATGAAGTACGGCTGTAAGAGGGTTTTGTGTCATGGTATTGCAATTGCCGAGTCCTGTGCGATGCTGACTGATGAGTGTACCTGTTGATGTGTCCTGATATTTGAGGTAGCCTGCTGAGCCAACGGAAGCGAGCAAGAAATGATAGGGCAAGAATTCGAGTCGATTGACATCGGTGTGTTGCTTGAGCTTATGAATTTCAATACCTGCATCATCATAGATGTACACATACTTCTTTTGCGCTGCAGCAAAGAAGCTGTTGTTGTGTAACCACTTGACATCTCGAACAGTCTCCCTCACTTGAATCTCACAGCTGAGCTTTCCTGTCTGCCAATCAAATGCGGCCAAATGACCTTTTCTTCCTCCAATGACCAAATGTCTTCCATTCCGCGTATAGTCGCACCTATAAGGACCCAATCCAACCCCTTGCTTACCACCATCCAATTTGAGCTCGAATCCTTTTGTCGCTGTATCGATACCAACATTGTCTCTGATCTGTTGTTGTGTCACCTTGAATGTACGCTCGAGCTCGCCTTCGGTCTCGATCATACCTGCACCTTCGCCAGGCGCTGCACTGTTGAGATATTCATTGGCAAGACGTGCTGATTCTGCTGCTCGCCGTTGGGAGAGGTGCTGATGTGCAAGCTTGCTTTTCAACTTTTTGTCCTTGAGATTGGTAACGGCTTTGGGAAGCTTGGCGTCTCGTACAGCGGCGGGGGCAGAGCGGTCTATTGAGCGTGGTAAGGAAGTGGCGGCCGAGATCGAGTGCGCTTGCTTGTCGAGAGCCTCTTGACTGTGATATGGCTTTTTCTCGCCGTTCGATTTTGGCAACTTCTTGCCCGTCGAGCGGGACGTGTTGGACGGTCCGGCCTCCATCTTTTGTGATGAGAAGCTGAGGTTTCAAGGCTCGTTGCTATTGTGAGACTGAAAGAAATGTCGGTCTAGTTTGCGGTGGATTGCAGCTCCGACTTCCTTCTCTCTGTGCTCTCCGCGATGAATGGCTAAAACGGATGGTGTGGTACCTCTGGGTACTTGTTCGACTTTTCGTGCTGATCTACAGGCTTGTGTGACCAAGAAGTTGCTATCAAGGATGATGATGAAGAAGAGGAGCGAGGGTGTGAGTTGGTGGTTGCACTCCACAAAAAGCTGAGCCGGAGCTGGAAGAAGTTCAAAAAAAGAAGAAAAAAGCAATTCGAGACACTTTTTTTGATTACCGAAACCCTGACCTCTTCCAAAATTTTGAATACAAATTTTGGCCAAACAATACAAACTTCAACCCGCCATTTTGGACGTTTCTCGAATTCAAATGTCACCTTCCCCACCTTCTCATGCTTGTCACCCTTCTTCACTTTGCACACACCACCACATTCACAACGAACCTGTTCTGCAAGCAGCGCATATACCCCTTGAGATGGTCAAGAAACACGCTGCGGCAAGCATGAAGAAGTCATCCAAGCCAGCAGTATTCGAGCAGGACTCGGAAAGCTCGGATGCCGGGTCGCTGAATCTCGATTCAGGGAGCGAACTCGGCTCAGACTTGGAAGGATCCAACGATGGAGTTGATGATGAGGAAGGCGACGAAGACGAAGATGATGAAGATGAAGACGAGGAAGAAGAGCGGCCCAAATACGCCCAATTCATGGACGACTCCGATCTTGAGGAAGCGTCTGATGATGCGGAAGACGACGAGCAAGACGTTGACAGCGAGGATGGAGAGGATGCAGCTTCAGCGCAGTACAGTAGTAATGATGATGCAGGGTCAGATTTGGATGAAAACGATCTCAAGCAACAGATGAAGAAGATTCCATTCTCAGCTTTGATGAAAGCGCGCCAACAGATGGAAGGCTCTAATAGTGAAGACGACTTTTCCGAACCTGATATCTCCGACCTTGAAGTAGACGAATTCGCCGAAGACCGTCGACGTCTTTCTCAAGCAAAGGTAGGCAAACAACCACAGCGAACCGGAACATCCAAGTCGAAAGCCAGCACAACCGCTGCCAATTTCTCATCAGATGCTGATGAGGCTCTCGAGCAAAAGCGTCGCGAGGTGCGAGAGCGGTTACGACAGCTTAGTGGTGGAGCTTCCTCCTCGTCCTCCGTTGTCAATGATGACGCCGATAACGCATGGGCTGAATCTCGCAAACGACGCGAAGAGCGCCGACAAGCTAATGAGCGCAAAGAACTCTCTAAACGAACCAACAAAAATGCACCTACTGAAATGTCGAGCAAACGTCCAGTCTCTCGTCGTCGCAATGTTATTGAAACTGCTTCGACACACGTTCGCGATCCACGCTTCGAATCTCTTTCTGGTAGTACCAATAAGGATCTTTTCGCCAAATCCTATTCTTTCCTTCCTGAAATGTTCAAAGATGAGCTCACGACTCTGAAAAAGACGCTAGCAAAATTGAAGAAGCAAGAAGCGACTCAAGCTGGTCCCAAAGCGAAATCGGAACAAGCTCTTGCTATTCGGGAGGAAAGAGCCAAAGTTGAAGCAGCGTTACGAAGAGCAGAAGGTTTAGCTGGAGAACGAGAGAGAAGACAAAGAGAATCATCAGTGAAAGGAAAGATCAAAGCTCAGAATAAGGAGAGAGTGGAGAAAGGGTTGCAACCTTTCTATCCGAAGAAGAGTGAGATTAAGCAGATGTTGTTGAAAGATAAGTATGATAGATTGTCAGGAGAAGGAAATGGGGAAGGAAAGACGGCAAGTGGACAAGAGAAGAAACAGTTGAAAAAGGCATTGGAGAGAAGAAGAAGGAAGAATGCACAGAAGGAGAAAAGGGATATGCCTGTGGGGATTGGGTTTGGGAGAGATGGAGGTGCAGCGGCCATACCGAAGAGAAAGAGGGATGGTGGGGCCGAGTCTTTTGGATCGAAGCGGGCAAGATTCTAGACGAGTACACCTGGTTCTAATTTGGTTGTGCAACTTGTCTCTGCAATCACATACCCTATACAGCAAAGTAATCTCTCGTGAGACTGATGGTATTGAGACTTGTTCGTGCATCGTATCGATACATTATGGCTTGCTTCTGAAAGAGTGATTCTCTGTGCCATCTGAAAGGACTGTTTGATCGTAAGAGTGCACAGAGGAAGAAAATTCCGTCTGGTTCACCGTTTGACGCGACGCGCCCGATTTGTGAAACCCTGCAGCAAGTCAAAGCAACACCATCATAAAAACTAACTTACCGTATGATTCTCATTCACAATCTAATCTTTCGATTCCTTGAACCACCACCAATACAAGCGTCAACACCTTCACGACTTCCTTCCACCTCGCGCGTCAAATCGATACTTCTATACCCAGCATCTTTTTTATTGTCGGCTCAGACATATGCAAACATCTCTGAGCATACATCAGGTCTCTCAGCATTCGTCCTTTCAACCCAACACGGTCCTCTCTCTCTCTGTCTCTCTTCCAACTTCATAGTCCATTTAGAAGCACTTAAAAGTGGTACTTCTTGAATCATGTCTCAACCTGGACCCAGCAATACACCTTCCCGACGTCGACCTTTACCACTCGATACGCCTGGTTCAGCTCGTTCCAACACCTCCACAACTTCCTTAACCGATCGAACTACTCTATTAGATCGTATTGAAGACCTTGATCTTGAAATACATGATCTTAAACGACAAATCATCTCTGAACGAAAACGTCTTCGATCTTCTTCTTCTTCTACTTCTTCCATTTCCAATCCATCTCAAACTTCATATCTTGATCCAGATTTTAAACGAAATGCAGTAGAAATACAAACAGTGATACAAGAAAAGTTGAAACAAATGGATGATGATGCATTAACAGCTTTACTTAGTGCTAGTAATGTTGGTATAACTAGATTCATAGGGAAGGGAGAGGTAGATTTAGGATTGATTCCAAGTAAAAGTGTTGGTGTTGAAGGTATAGGTAGTGGTTCTGATATTGATCGACGTATTTTTCAATCAAAAGGAAAAGGAAGTGTAGGAAAAGAGATGAGTAAAGTTCTACATGATCAAAGTATTAACAACTGGTTAAAAGATAGAGAAAGACGAACACATTCTTTAGTTGATGCTTTAAGTAAATTTAGTTATTTACAAATTGAAAGTCTTTTACAAACTGACAATCGAGAAAGTGGAAGGAGTAGAAGAATAAATTTGATTGGAAATTTTATAAATTTGTTCAAGATTGAAATTAAATTTGAAGTTATTGAAGAGATCGGAGGAGACAGTTCACCTCAAATAAGAGATTTGGAAGTAAAATTACCATCATGGTTAAAAGAAACATTAGATAACACAACACCATTTAATAAGATGTTAAAAAGAAATGATTTACCTTCTATACTACTTATGCTTAGAACAATGATTCCACTTATTTCATTAAGACGTAATTTATATACTAGTTTAATGGAAAAATATACTGATTTAGTTAGGAGTTTTGTTAGAAATTGGGAAAGTGAATTTGGGATTGATTTTATTCCTTTTTATCCAAATCGAAAAAGATCTACTAAAGAAGGAGTGAATGAAATATTAGCAAAATCACTTATATATCCATCTCAAGCAGAATTATTGACATTAACAAATTCAAAAGGTGCATCTTTAACTTTTAAATTCTCTATCCAATTCAATAGGTTCGGTCATGCTTTACCACATTTTACAGCTAAACCAAATATCCCAAGTAAATTGTTGAATAGTACAAATAAAGCACTTTTGGATGGATTTGAAAAGGAATTTGGTAATATGTTAAAAGTAGGGTTAAATCAAGATGGAATTATAGGTTTACCGGATATGGATGAAGATGAAGATTTAGATCCGTTGATTGGAAGATGGGGTATTATGCCGGTTGTGAATGCTGTAATTAAGGCTTTCTTCGGTTTGGAAGAAGAGGAAGAGGAAGAGAGTGGGGAAGAGGAGGAGATGTAAGTTCAAAAGTGGGATGTGATGAAATGTAAGTTCGTGTAGTTAGAATGTCAAAACTTGTATTTGTACGCTCAGAATTAGTTCATTCAGCAAGTGAGGACTACGTCCAGTTGAACCAGCGCGTTAAGTGTAATGTGTGAAGGTGTAAAAATACATTTCTACATGCGCATTAAGTCTAGCTGTATTAATAGTGCTGCTGTTGCTGCTGCTGAGAATGAGGAGGTTGTTGACCAGATGCCCAATCCCAAGCATCCCATATAGACGAGCTCTGTTGCTGCTGATGTTGGTGATGTTGCTGATTTTGCCCTGCGAGCTGCTGCTGCTGCTGCTGCTGTGGATAGTGGTATCCCTGCTGTTGCGCTTGCTGGTATCCGACAGCCTGATACTGCGGATTGGCGTATCCAGGTTGCTGTTGAGCTGGTGCAGATGCAGATGCAGGTGCGTAGTATTGATCTTCAGCTCCCGACATTGCGACTGAAGCACTGTGGGGCAGTGTAGATGATGGATCAGAGAAGGACGCATACTTTCCATGGACCGGTTGCTCTGCCTGGTGAGAAGATCCACCTCCGTATTGCGATGACTGCTGGTTGGACTGTGACCACTGCTGCTCCGAAGCGGACGATAGCGGTAGACTGTTCTGCACCGATCCTCCATAGCCTGCATCATAGCCTGTGCTGCTCGGCTTGACATCAGCATACTGACTTTGCTGCATGCTTTCGTAGCTTGGTGCTGACTGCATTTGAAGGTGAGGAGGAATGTCGGAGTTGTTCGATGTGCGATACGAGTAGGCTCCGTTAGGCTCGTTTGCATAGGCATTGTTGGCACTCGCACCATCATGTTGATACCGTTGGTCAATGTTTTGTGCTGGATAAGGAGCATAACTACTACTCGAACCGTGACTCAGGACGCTCGGATGTCCTGAGTCGCCATCATGCGTTTGACTGTGCATGTGACCTTGAGAATCGTCTCTGCGATGGTCTTGGTACGACGCGGGATAAGCCGGATCCGCTTGCATGCTGCGATGCTGCCCGGGCTGATACGGCGCAGAAATCTGCTGATGCGATCCAGGCATCGTTGACGAAGGTGCATATTCAGCTGACGACGCTGTAGGATACATTGGCGCTTGAGCCTGCACCTCAAATCCTTGCGCAATATCTTTAGCGAAGCCTGCAGGCTCAGTATGCAGCGCCGGACCAGATGTCGTCGACGATCCTGGACTGGAATACTGACTGGCATCCGCCATCGACCTGACACTTCTGTGCATCGGCGTCCTTTGCTTGCCTGAAGAGCCGCTTGTCAGTACGGAAGGACTGCCCGTCGTCTGCTCGCTCTCCACGCTTCCCGATCTTGCATTGCTTCCCGCCTTCCTTTGTCCCTCCGCATCCGGTGTCGTCGCTGAGCTATTCTTACCCGTCTTCCTGATGGGCCTCAGATCACCCTCCCTCATATCAGATCCGAACACTTTGACTGCGTATTCCGAATCCTCGATTTCTTGGATAGCTTGGACGTGGAGCGAGCCCATCATACTAGCGGCAATCTCATCCTCCACTTTCTGACTGTCAGCGATGCTCTGAATCATTTCGGGTGTGTCCGGAGCCAGCTCTTCGGCTAGAGTCTCAATCTGCTTCTTCTTGCTGGAAAGAAGGAAGGCATTGTTGAGAATGCTCTCGACATGAGAGATCTGCAGACGTTCTTCGGCAGAGGCGACTTTGCGCATGAGAATCTCGAAAGGGCCTTGAAGGTAGTCAGCGATCGGATTAGCCGTAGTGAAAGGCATTTTAAGAACACCGGGGAGGTCGACGTTGACGTGACAGGCGCGCAGAGACTTGACACAGTTGGTAAGGAGTGGCAACAGATGGTGGTTGAAGTAGGACGCGCTGGCACCCCAAGTCTCAATCACGGAGAGACGAAGATCCGCGGCTGCTAGGAGTGGCACCGCAAAGAGACCAGCCTGGACGATGGGAGGAGCAACGATGCAGAGTGATGGAATCTCACTACCTGCTGTCTCCTCGAAGGAGACAAAATCGTATAGCTGTGGCATGACAGGTGTCAACGAGGAGATGAGACCCAATGCTTTGAGCATGGCGTCAGTAAAGGCAAAGTTGATGAGAATTGCCTTGGTCAGCTGATCCTCTTCGTGTCCGATCATGATGGTTGCTGCTGATTTCCATGGCAAGTTGTCACGATAGAAAGGTTCTGCAAGCCGCTGTCGCATATCAGCAACAAATTCCTTGTGGTAGACCGAGCCGATCGCAACCTGGAGTGAGGCAGCTTCTGCGTTCGAAAAGATGGAGTAGTAGCGATGCAAACCCAGCCCACGAGGATCCTTGCGGAACTCGGTGCTCATACTACGCATCTGCTCGTTGAACTTGTACCGCCACTCGTCAAGGGCCTTCTTATATCCGAGTGCTTGTTCCTCAGCTTCCTTCTTGGTCATGGTGGCTGCGCTGCGCTTGGTATGACGATGGTCGCGAGCGATGGCATAAAGCTCGGCACGCTGGGCAAGCCAACAACATCGACTCTGTTCGCGAGGCGACAAGAAAGGTGGCGGCGGAAGCAAGGCTGCTGTTAAGGCGTCAACGCGAATGCGAGGAATCTCCTGCTCGAACTGAGACAAAGAGTCCCATTCGATACGGTCCTCAGCAACGTCGATCGAGGCACGGAACTGAAGAAGCGTGAGCCAGGTGAAGGTGCACAAGACAGCGTGGGCTAGCTCGTCGCGAGATGGGTCGCCGGGAAATCCATTGGCAGGTGAGTCAACATCGAAAGATTGGCGAAGCGAAGGAAGCTTGGCCGCAAGACTGGCGTAACCCAAAACCTGGGCCACATTGAGTGCAGTGATGATGGCTGCCCTAGGATTGAGGTCGAGCGAAAACTCCAACAAGCCGTCGTTTTCTTGTTCTGGTGTTGAGATGGGACGAGAGTCTTCTGCAAGGCCGTCGACTGGCAAAAGCAAGAAGGCAGCACAGTTGTAGAGCGCGAAGATGTTGAGATGATCGCTCAGCGAGCTATGAATGGATCGTCGAAGCAATGCATCGACAGCCTTGCGTAGTGGTTTGCGAGCAGCATCAATGGACTGAGTAGACTGAAGATGTGGGAAGGCGGTGAGATAGATGGTTAGAAGACAGAACGTCTGTGCTTCCGACTGACACGTGGACAGGCAGAGCGAGTCCTCGAAGGGCAATGAGAGGAAAGGTGAAAAGGCGCCGTAGAGGCCTTGGAAGAGGATTCGAAGATTGTGCTCGTGTGGCTGTAGGAAGCGATGGAGGAAGTCGAGCTCATCTTTCGGAAAGGACGTCAAGGAGACTTGTCCAGACATGAGGCGTGCAGATGCCTTAGCGGCACAGAGATTTGGCGGAGCTTGCTTCCAGTTGAGCGGTGAACTGGATCCGAATGCTCCGGAAAGGCTGAGAATGTAGTCCTGTGCATCGCGTTTGAGCGCAGGATTGGCACCGATGAGACGTGAGAAAGCGTTGGCGGGCAGAACCGCACGTTCGAGACAGTTTGGTGGAGCGGTGTTGACAGAGCAGATTTCTATGTCTCGGTATATTGATCGGGTCAAAAGGCTAGGCGAAATGGCCGGGGACAGAAAGACGGCTCGGCTGATGATAGCACGATGAAAGGTGTATGCAGCGTAAGCAAGGAGGGGAGAAGGAGGAAGCAAGATTGAAACGTCAGTGAGGGCTGTGCATACGAAAGAATGGCGAAAACTAAGGAAAGGAGAGTTGGACTCACTCATTGCTGAATGGATCGGATGTGGCAGCGTTAACATCGTCAGGCCGTGAACGCTTGTTGGAGGCGCGTGGAGCTTTGTTGTGTTCTTCTGCAGGTGAAGGAGTATTTGTAGGTTGTATGTCCTCGCCTTTGACGACTTCGCCTGTGGGAGACTCGTAGAGACAGTCGATGCACAGAGTCTTGCATCGATGACAGATGACAAAGTTGGCATTGGAAGATTGAGGATCATCGGAGGCAACGGTTTTTGCACCTGCAGCAGGCTCGCACCTTGCTTTGAGCTTACGACAGGCAAGACAGGCTCGCGAGGTCTTGGGTCGCTTTGCGCCCTTGGGCATGCGCGTGTTGATGGTGGGTTTGGCAGCTTCGGACATGATGATGCGATGGTATATGGTGAATGCTGAAGATGGGAATCAGAGATTTGACCAGGGAGCGCAGATGCAGTTGGTGAGAATGGTGGTGTGCGTTTAAAGCATGTCGAATTAAGCTCGGCAAGTCGTGCAACACCAATGAATGCCGGAGATAAGGAGGAATGATATGAAGTGGCAGGAACTACCGACGTCGAAGCTGCACGCTTAGGCCACTAGAAGATGATTGCAGCGAGCTAGCGATAAGCTGCGTTAAGGATACCGATGATGACGTAGTGCTCCAATAAGGAAAGCGAAGCAGAGTTGGTCTGATGGATCCGAGCCTCCGCGGCGTCTAAGAGGGGGAAAAGATACCGAGATGAAGGCAGCGTTGTCGAGACTCGAATAACGTCTTGAATGACGCCAAGAGCAGAAGGGTGAAATTGTTGATGGTGAAGGTAAATTGTGGTGATGGAGGGCAGGATTAGGGAAGGAAGAGAAGGGAAGAGACTGCAATGTGTCGTGAGAGTGGGGTCAGACAGAGAGCAAAGGGTTGGATAGCCGCGGTGAAATTGTCAAATAACGTTACAATGCTGTACTGTTCTCGCTGCATGATCTCAACCACATTTTGCTGCTGTCTGCTGCCTGCTGCCCGCAATTTGGAAGCGAGCACCCTCTTCTCGGTCAACTCTGTGTAATGCTCAAATGAAAGCTATGCCCACACAGATGTCACTCTGATCAATTCTCTGGAGGCAAGAGACGAAATGTATAACAACACATTCAGCATCCTGAAACGGGAAAGCCAGTCGAAGAAGCATTGCTGCGCATCGGGAAGCACATGAGAGAACATACTGATGCTGTCACGGGAACACAGAACCACATCCAATTGTGAATCTGCATCAGAAATAGAGTGTGGGAAAGCCGGAATCGGGAAAGCAGTCACAAGTGCCGTGCAGCTCTCTGAGCTGTGAGTTGAGTGAGTTCAGTTCAGGCACTTGACCACAGTCCAGGCAGACGAGACAAGATTTCGGGACATGAGAATGGCGAATCACAATCACAAAGGCCAGCCTTTTTGTTTTTTGTTTGTTTTTTTTTTTTTTTTTTTTTTTTTTTTGCGATGCACATGTCTGCTGCAATTTCAGGGAACGGAAGAGAAAAGAGAAGAGCGACTTGCAATGCAGCTCCAGCTGATTTCGTGCCGATTTGAAATTCAAGTCAGATTCCAGACTCTCATGGACTCAGTTCAATGACTTGCATTCGAACGAGCTTATCCCTTGTATTGTGTGTCTGACCCTGGTTGTCAGCTGCTCATACAGTACCATTCGAAGGGGGCGAGAGGACGGACAGAATGGCGACGGTGTTGCTTTATGAAGCGTGACAATGGACATAGTCGGACCTCGAAAACGAAACTTTTACAGTACTCTTGATGCCCGAATAAACTTGCTTAGAGACGAATCCTCGGAGCATCCCGACGTTCCTCTTGTCTTTCCGTTGCTGTCCTGATTCGAGCGGAATTCAGATATGTCGACCGCATCGCAGAGTACGCTGCAATTGATTGTTCAGCTCGTCGGATCAAGTCGAAGCAAGTAGCGGCTCTGACAACTTAGTGGGCCGGATTGATAGGCGAGCGATCAGATGCGGCCACAAGCATATCACTACTAACTGTATCAGCTTGATTACCGGATGATTTGTACCGTAAAGGTTTGTCTAAAGCCTAATTCTGACAGGCTTGCACAGACCATCGATGCCGGGTCTGCCGTTTTTTTGACGACCACCAAGCCGAACAGAATGTATAGTCGCTTCCGTTGGGACGTGAACTCACCCCCGCTCATGCACCGGCTGGTAAAGCGATTTCTAGCTTTCCATGTTTGCTCAAATCTCACCTCCTCCCACTATTCATGCACTCGCATGTGACAGTCAGCAGTCAGCCTCTGTTTGTAGACTCTTTGTATCTACTTTAGGCGACCTGTCGTTATCGCATCGCAGTCCCGATTCAGACTCAGACTAAGATCGGAGATAGCTCTTCGATTCGATAAGATCCACTCCTCCGCTTCTGCTTCCCTCTCAACAGCATGTGCAAGATCTATCGCCTGAGGACCAGCATTAAACTTGCGGCACATCGATACGTCGACACGTTGGTCCTCGATCAGAACACTCAAGCACATACAATGAACAGCCTTGATCAAATCAGTCAACGTCGGCCCAGAAGAGCTACTCAGCAAGTCGAATGGTGATATGGTATCAATTCTGCGTTCTAGTCCAGACAAGGCAGCCGAGACCGACACGTGCTCAGGTCTTTCGCTCAAGTTGATAGAGGACTGCAAATCTTGCTAGTATACAGCGTAGACGGCTGCTACTCACTTGGGCAAAGGCGTCCGCGGAGGTTGAAATCAGCAAGGTGGAGCCCCACATCGGGAACATCCCACCAGCCCACATCCGCTTGTCAGCATAACCGTCGAGACAATGGTATTGCAGGGTCTCACTCAAACATGCTGCCACACACGAGCTGTCAGCGTCTCCCGGCTATTGACGGTGCCCGCGAGAAGTGGCATGGCTCTCTGTTGTCCCAGAACAAAGTGGTCAAGTCACAGAAGTCAAGTATTATCTCGCTTAGAAGCGGAGCGGCCCGTCCCTGCGGCTCAGAAATGACCGACCCGTCTTTTCCACTTGATACCGGCCGATTTGTTCTTGTATCACTTGTTCCAATCCGGCCGCATAAGAATTTGATCGTCACTTGTCGGCACAGAACATGTTGGCTTGCAGAACCTTCTTGACACGATCTTCCAGTTTTTCATGCAACAAGGATCTCCGCAATGGACTCTTTTGACATGGCGACCACGGTCAAGATGTGTTCACCGACATGGTGCCTCCCGCATCTCTTCGCGTACCCCACGTTGCAAGTGACTCATAGTGAGTCTGTACAGTACATCACTGGCTGCTGTCAAACCCCGCAAAACAGACCCTGTTCCATGCTGCATTGAATCAGCGTGCGGGGCTCCAACGTTGTTCTCGATTGGGAATTGCGAGTATTTGTTCAACGTGATCTTCTGAGAACAGTAGCAACATGACAGTTTGATCTCCCTTAAGACGAATCCAGGTTTCCCCGCGATCAGTCTTTCGTACCAAGAACGATCAGGATGTCACGGAGACAAGCTTTGATGCGTATCACCGCAACCTGATCCTGATTGATTGTGCCGCCGGATCATGTCGCGTCTTCCAATACGAGTTATGTGACAGAGGCCAAGGGACCAAATCGCGATAATTCGCCATTGGCTTTGCCGTCAGTGCCTTTCCCACGCTCTTGACAGAGTCAGAATGGTTCGGAACCAGCCGATGGAGGCACAAGGTCCATATGCAAGAGCTTTAAGCGAGGTGCACCATGGCATAGTATAGTATTGGCCGGCGAATCTGCACAGTGCGCCTCGCCTCACCTCGCCTTCTCTAAACAACCCCAAATCCTCTTCATATGTCACAGACGCAGTACAGTACCATGCCACAACATCAGACTGTCACATCAGACACTTGCGCTCACTTCTGACTGCGCCGTGTGATGGGTGACAGCTCAAGGTGCAGCTCATCCTTTTGTCGCTGACTACACCGAAAGCATAAAAGGACCCTCACCATCCTCACGAGTAAAGTCAGCAAGCAACCCCACACCCCAGAGAGGACCCTTTCCTCCCCCATTCTCCTCCTCCTTCAAGACAGCTCTATCCACTTTCCCCCGACTAGACCTTTCTTCTCCTCGCTCTTTGGCTCGTCCAAGAGCATTCTGCTGCTCGATTCCAACATGATCGTTCGTCTTCCTTCCCTGACCATCTTGGCCTCAGCGGCTGCAGCTGCTGTTGGCATCGTCTCAGCACTTCCCGCATGTGACAAGCAACCCATCGTCCAAACACAACAAGGCAAAGTCAAAGGTTTTGTTGACTCCAACTATGGTTTGGATCAGTTCTTCGGCATCCCTTTCGCCAAACCTCCCGTCGGTGACCTTAGATTTGCCAAGCCGGTACCTGTTGATTCTTCCCACGGCGAAATCGATGCTACTCGCTTTGGTGACATTTGCATGCAGCCAGGCGGCTCCACACCACTCTACAACATGAGCGAGAACTGTCTCAATCTCAACGTTGTCAGACCAAAAGGTGTCTCGAAAGGCGCTAACCTCCCTGTCCTCACGTGGATCTATGGTGGTGCCTTCTTGTCTGGTAATATTCCATCTTACAACGCCAGCGAGTTGGTGCAAAAGAGTGTCGAGATTGGCAAACCCATTGTCTTTGTCGCCATGAATTACCGTGTTGGTCCTTTTGGCTTCATTGGCGGTTCTGAGGTTGCTGACAGTGGTACTGCCACTTCCAATGCAGGTCTTTACGATCAGCGTTTGGCTCTCAAATGGGTTCAGAACAATATTCGCAACTTTGGAGGTGACCCGGACCGTGTCACAATCTTTGGCGAGTCGGCTGGTGCCATGAGCATTGCCCTTCAAACTTTCGCTTACGACGGTCAGACTCACGGTCTCTATCACGCTGCGATCATGGATTCGGGAGGAATCGCTCCTGGTCCCTTGCTCACTCCTAAGCATCCGACTGTCGAAAAGACCTTTACTGACCTTGCTGCTGGTGTGGGCTGTACCAAGAGCAACAGCGGTGTCTCACTCCTCTCCTGTCTCCGCAAAGCCAATGCGACTGCGGTGCAAACTGTCGGTATGGGTCTCACTGGCGCCGCTGGTGGACCTCATCCCATTGCTGGTGCTCTCGCTTTCCTTCCTCTGGTTGATTACAAGCTCATCACCAACTACCCGCATATCAACCTACCTCAGGGCAAGTTGGCTGATGTTCCAGTCATTCAAGGCAACAACCTCGATGAAGGTCCTCTCTTTGGGCAAAAGACTCTCAACTCCAGCGCTGAATTTGAACAATGGGTTCGTTCAGCCGGTGTCATCTACAACACCTCCTACACCGAAACAGCTCTTCAACAAGTCTACAAAATGTATCCTGATATTCCCGAGGAAGGCTCTCCTTACTACAACGCCGAAACCGCCACTTCAGCTGGAACCACCCAAGACCTTTCTTCTCGCATCTACTCCCCTCTCGCCAGCAATCAATACAAGCGTTCATCCTCCTTCTTCGGTGATTTCACCTTTAACGCTCATCGTCGAACCTATCTAACTGCCACCATGCTTCCAGGCAGAAAAAGCCGAAATCATGTTTATTCTTACCAATTCTCCCAAAACGATAAATATGCCAATGGAACCGGTTCACCTTTAGGTGCTTATCACGGATCTGAACTCAAATATTACTTTGTTAGACCAGATGGAAGAACCAAAGATCCTGTACTTGCTGATAAGATGCCTCGTGCCTATATCAGTTTCACTTACTATCATGATCCTAACGTTCTTTCCGGTTTTAATTGGCCAAAATATGCGGATGGAGAGAAATTGCTTCAGTTGAAAGGGGATAATATTACTACTATTCCTGATACTTATAGAAAGGAAGCAATTGAGGCTTTGATCAATCCTAAAGCCGCTGCTGTTTTCGGTTTCTAAACCACCACCACTTCTCTCTCAAGATTTGCGGTGATAAGATAGCTCTCCCCTTTCTTGACATTCTTTTTTTATGCACCTCTTTTTTACAAAAGGAACAAAGACTATTAGAAAACACAGATTCGATGTGCATATGTGTTGCAATGATGAGTTCGTGGGGGGTATTTTGATTTCAATTATGTTCATCATGAAAATCAGAATAATCCGTTTCTAAACGAGGTGGAATTACAAAGTAATCTGTACTATCATTATCTGCTATCGTAAAAATAAGTTCTCTTATTTCTTCTTTTTTCTCTTCTTCCCAACCTTTTTCTCCTTTCTGTTCGTTTTCTTCCCAACCTGAATCACTAACCAACTTTTCAGTATTTCTTATTACCATTTCCACCGCCTTTTTATGTTTCTCACTTAAATCTAATAACCCTGCTACTGTTTCCAATTCCATCATTCTACCTCTAATTCTACCTTTTTTATCTTCGTCGACTCTAATAAGATCACTTTCTTCTTGAAATCTTCTTTTTTCATCTTTTTCTCTTGTACTCTCAATATCGAATTCATTTTCTCTTTCTTCATATTCAATATTTTCTTCTAATTCTTCAAAACCTGGAGCATAACTACTCCAAATTTCCTCAGTTGGATTAAACCAAATATAAACAGTACCTGTATTACTTACACTTGCCAGTATCGGTCTTGTAGGATGCCAATCAACACCAATTAACCAATCTTTTGGACCTTCTAAAATTTTTATTAATGTTGTAGAACTTCGATCCCAAATATATATGTTGTGTGATGATTTATGTGCTGCTCCTGCAAAAATATAATCGGAACTTGGGGAGAAGCCGAGGTTTATCCAGGAGGTTCGTTGAATCATATCGGAAACTCGAGATAGAAGGGTGAGAGAAAGGGAGGTGGATGAAAAAGTGGAGATGGAAAGAAGTCGAAGTGATCTATCAGAACAATTTACGAGTAGATATCGATTTGAAGGATCGAAGGAAATTTCTTTTATAGATGAGGTAGTTGAAAGAGAAGTTGAAGTGGAAATATGGGTTCCAGTTGAAGAAAGAAATGTTAAAAGATGTCCTTTGGATGTTCCAGCAATAATGAAAGTTGAATCTGGAGTAAAACGTGCTGCTGTTATGTTCAACGGTGATGTTGTAGTGATGTCGTCATCGTTAGATGCTTCAGTTGACGTTGATGATGAAAGAAGAGGTATTCGAATAGGTGAAGATGTGATTGATTCAACTTCCAAAGATGATTGATCTCCTTTCCTTTTTTTACGTATACGAATTTGATCCTCAAGTTTAACAAGATATGCTTGTTGAGAAGCCAAGACAACAACCAACTTTCTACTATCTCCTGGAGCAAATTGAACTGAAGTTACTGCACAATCGAATCTAATTGTTTTTTTCCTTTCACTTCCAAATGCTAATCTTGTATCTTCTCCTTCTTCTCTTAATTCTTCCTCTCCAACTATCTCATCTGATCTTGTTCTACCATTCCCATCCCTGGCTCTTAAACCTCCACCACCACCACCAGAATAACTCTTTGCACTAAGATCCCAAACAATCACATTCCAATCCGCACTACAACTTGCCAAATACCTATTCCCTTCACTCCACGCCAATCCCGTCACCGATCTTACATGTCCATTTAACAATCTCAATACAGCTTTTGTCTCTAAATCCCAAATAGTGATATAACCATCATTACGTCCAACAGCTAAATATTGTCCTGCAAAAGGATTAGAACCATGATTGAATAGACAAGTTGTACATTCAGCCGTTTCGAGTGTGGTCGAGACTGAATCAGGAATATCGACTGTAAATGGGTTTAGAAGTTGAGCGTTCATTCTGAAAAACTCTCCTCTCAGAATGCTAATGTGATGGAGAGGATGGTGAAAGATGGTGGAGTTAAAGAAAGAGAGAGAGGGAATGGAAGAAAGAAACGATAAGGTCCTGTCTGTGCGTCAAGGAGGAAAGACATTCAGGGTCCAACTGAAAGTTCTTCCTGAAAATAACACGAAGCAGTAAGCAACGCGCCTGTGAAGCGACACCGCGCCTCTCTTTACACGCTGTTCAATTGGAATGGCCCCCCAAGGCTTTCCATTCGTTTCCAGTACAGTCAAGACTTCAGACCTGAAAGTTGCAAGTGTGTCAGTTGCAAGGTATGGATAATGATGTGTATCTAAAAGTACAAGTGCGTAGTTTTGCAGCAGCAAACCAATACCAGATGGGAAACGGAAAGTATGCCGTTCAAAGGTAGAAATTTCGTCTTGAAACACTCATCTTTGGCTTCCAATGGAAGCCCATACCTGTTGTCTCCTCTTCACCTCTTTGACGCTTCTTCTTTGTCGATGTCGATGTCGCTGCCGAAGATGAAGATGTTGCTGCCTTCGATGATTGTCCCTCTCCCGCTCCCTCCACATCTTCCGCATCCATGTTCTCCGCTTCTTCACCAGTCTCCTTCCTCTGCAACTCCTCCATTTCCTCCTTGGTCAATTCCGCATACTCCTCGGTATACTTTCCATCCCATACCCCCGCACCTTTCGGCAATCCTTCCTTCAAGCTGTGCAACTTCAACGTGAATCTCGGCCCAATCTCCTGCAATGCGGTTTTTTCATCGCTCTTAAACATATACCTATGTCTTCTGAAGAATATATAATCTCTCTGGTTATGACAGGTCACCACTTGTCTACCTTCCAACTGTGGAATTTTCGGGAAAAGACTCTGCAGAACCGTACCAACCCTATGACCGAGAACAGTAGTGAAATTGTTCAGGATCAATTCGGGAGTATGAGGTGTAGGACGAGCTTTTCCATAGATCTCTGCTCCTGTAGCAATCGAAGTGAGACGGAAAAACGCAGTGGGTCCGTATGGGAGTTGAATAACAGTAAGTGCGAAAGGTTCTTTTCGATTTTCATTGACGACGAGAACTGCATCGAAACGACGTTCCCGAGCCCAACCGCAAATCTTGCCGAGACCAACCCCTTGCGCTTTAGATCGAGGACGGTACTCAGCACCAGGGAAGACCGAGAGTAACTCGTCGACAAATTCACGAGTTCGAGCTGATGGATGGGAACGCGCATTGAGCGATTCTAAATGTGGTGAAGTAGATGAGGAAGGCATCGACGTAGTGATCAAGATAGCAGGTGGCGCAGACGGGTCTTCATCGTTATCCTCTTCGTCGGCCGCCTCCTGCTCTTGTTGCACTGCGACTTCCTCTTCATCAACATCGCTGCCACCTTCTTCTTCGTCGTCATCTCCACCTTTTCGTGCAGCAGTCTTAGCAAGATTGCTAGGCCCGGGCCCCTCATGAGTATTAGGAGCATTGATGATAGTTGGATTGTAATCACGAGTGTTCTCGATCGTTCTCGTCTTGTTCGCTGCAAGACGAGCTGCTTTCTTGGCAGCTCCGTCCTCTCCTCGTTCTTCTTTAGCTTGTGCTGACCTTCGTACAAACTTTGCTTTGCGCTTTTCGGCTTTGTATTTGCGATACAATTCGGTACGTTTCATTTTGTTACCGATGTGTTTGAATGAGCCTGAGGCCGGCTTATCGCCGCTCGTTGAGGACGAAGCATCCTCTTTGCCCACCATGTTGCCGAACCTAAGTTCTGGGCCCTGATTCCGTATGAAGCTGATCTGGTATGAATGCTGAAGGACGAAAGATGGCGGACAGGGGTATGTGAAACAAAAGCTGGGTTATATGTGTCTGTACAAGAGGTGCAGGAGTGAGAGGAAGAAGCTTCAGGGTCGTGAAATTTTACCAAAAAAACGCACCGAAGCTCGGAAATCTGGCACATTTCTCCACACTCTTACTGCTGCACGTGATTTGAAGAGGAGTTGGATTTGTCATGCTCACCAACCCAAGGACCCAAGGAAATTCGCACCCGAATTCAGCCTTTGCTGCTCTCTCTCTCGGAAGCCTTGTCTGACTCTAACTTATCACAGACAGGCAAAGAGCGTTGGAAAGCAAGCGCGCTCTCTCGTCGCCATCAAGAGATGATTGATATTCAACATCGTACTTCTTCTTGATATTCATCCATCACCTCCACCGATTCAGATCAACACACGCACACACGCACACAACAATGTCGATCCTCGCCCGTCAGACCGTTCGCTCCGCCCGCACTGCTCTCCGTCAGCAGCAGCCTTTGCTCCGACGCAACTTGCACGTCGAGAACACCCACGAGACCGTGAGTGTCCATCAGCCCATTCCATCCCACTTAGCAACATTCCACTCGACTACAGCTTGGCATGATCAGCTTTCTCTTCAAACATAAACCATATGTCTGATCGGAAGCTGCCGCAACCCAACGGACATCGCACATCATGCTCAAATTAGTGACCGACTTTCGCTGACTTCGACTTTTTTCTCATCTTACAAACATTGTCATCTTTACCGACTTTTGCTTCTTTCCGCTACAATCTCATATTCTCTATCATCAGTCGCGTAAGTTCAAGATCTACTCGGTACATTGCGGTCGCTGAAAGAGCCTCAGTTGACTTACTTTTCGGTCCGATACTTCTTTCGAAACAGTTCCATTCCCATCTGGCCCTACCCGCAAGGTTCCAGTCGCTATTGGTCTCACCACTTTCCTCGTTGTCGGCTTCTCTCTTCCTTTCGTTGCTGCCAAGTTCCAGATGTAAGTCTAGACCCCGAGTTTCACAGACACTTAGTTGAATCGTGAGACAATTCTGACTCCCTCCTTATTATCTTGCTTCTTTTGATGTAATCGATGTGAACAGTGCTAAGGCTTCGTGGTAATCTTTGCAAGTGCTTGCACTTCGTCATGTTGTAATAGTCTCTCTATTGCATTTCCGTCGTGCACAGTGACGAACGCAATAAAACCTTCTTCTGCTTCTAGAACTCATATTCCTCAGAGTTGACTGACTGTGCAAAGGAGTAAGGAGTCGCAATGGGTTGAGACAATATCGATAAGAATCTTCGACCACCGAAACACGAAAGAGGTGCTTCAGAGGCTCTCACTTGGGGAGACCACGATCTCATCAAAGGGATCACGCAGACAGTTCAGGTAGCGAACGAGCCACAAATCAAACTACAAGCTAGTGAAGACCAATGATGATTAACAATGAACAAGTGACATATGAGACCAAATACCGGAAACCCTACTATCTACACATCCTTTTCCCCCTGTTGTGACTAACGAGCCGCTCTCTTCTTAGCATATTTCCTTTCACTTGTCCTATACAGATACCTAATATATCCATAAACCGCGACGAAACAAAGCATACAATAAACACAAATCCCAATAAACCACGCATAATGCTTACTCTCCAATTGATTCCCCGGTCTAGCCACATTAACACTAAAAATACTCGTACCAAACACAGCGATCATTACCGACAAACCTACTGTTGCCAAAACCAAAATCACTGAATCTGCTCCCTGTCTAAACTTTCTATTCTCGATCGTAATCTGAGCCAGATAGGTGTGATGAATTTCTGATAACCTTCCTTCACCAGAATTAAGCTGATTGAGCATAGAAATGATGTGATCGTGAACGTCAGACATATACATGCTAACTTCAGTTCTCGCTAGCATGTTTCGAGCATTGGCACCGATACGTCGAAGCGCTTCTTCGCGTCGTTGAAGCTGTTGCATATCTGCTAAACGCTTTCGAAGTCCTTTCACTGCATCATTTTTAGGTCCAAGAAGTCGGGAGAGACCAGTCACGATCTTTCGTGTATCAGCGATTCGATGAAGCATTATACTCTGATCAGCAGCTGCTTGTGTGTCAAAGACAGAGTTGCTCGCTTCATCGATCTCTGCTGCTGTGCGGCGCATCTCAGCTTCAAGTGCATCTTTGAACTCCCATTCGGGAAGTTGAGAGATGGTCACCTTTTGCTTCGATTTGACCAATGCTCGAGGCAAGCGATCCAAAATGCGATCGCCTAACCGAAGCACCGGAAGAGGCCGGAAAGCTCGTACCGTCTTCAGCCTTCGCACTTCCAGCATCGGTGTTCTCTTCTCCACCTCATCCGCAGTCGGCGAAGAGGCAGCAGAGACAGGCTCGACACTGATCAGTCGGCCTTCGGGATTCGAGCCAAGTAAAGCTCGTTGACGCCGTTGCTTGGGAGCAAAGTTGTTGGTTTTACGACGATTTCTACTGGTACTGACGGGTTCGCTGGCCAAATCTTCCACTTCGACCACTTCCGATTGTACGAAAGAGATCAGTGGGAAGAAGGCGTCGACGATGGAATCGTACAGATCGTGTGCGATCCAATCAGCCGTCAACTCAACGGGACGTGTAATCTCGAGCAGACGAGCAGCGACACGATCAATGTGCTTGCTGACGTCTTCGAATGCGAATGAGATGACGCCGTGGGAGAAGACGAGCAGATAGAGGTTGTTGGCACCGACACTGACACCTTCAAGACCTTCTTTGCCTCCGATACCCTCGACAATCTCGACACGTCCTTTGCCGGTACGCGTAGGCGCTGCCAAACGTGTTCGGTGGCCGTCATGGTCGTGTTGTTGAGAGCCTTGGGCATCTGCTGGCGAGACAATCTCCCGCATCTCGATGCTTTCATCCTTCGAGTTCTGCCCATCTTCTGCACCATTTGCCGCCTTTGATTCAGCCTCGCCGTGAACAGTGACGTTGGAGGACGACGATCCGGAGTAGTTGGGAGAGCCAGGCGCACTCTTGACAGTTGTGGAAGTATACCTGAAGTAGCGCTCATCGATGGCTCGGATGACGACAAAGTAGTAACCGAGTCGGTCAAAGACGTCAACCTTTTCGCGAGGGTCTTGCTGTAATACGTCCTCTACTGTAAGCGGATGCATAGGGAAGAGCTTCGAGATCTCATGCATGTCCCTATAGGTAGGGCAGTGGACGTGAAGCCACCAGGCGCCTTCGTCTGAATGATCTGCTGTGGAAGAGGATGCAGCCGCTTTGCTGTGATTGCCATCGGAAGGAGTCTTGCTGAGGTTGGATTGGCTGTTGTTCGCGCTGTTCCCGGAAGATCCATGACCAGGCGTTTTTCCTTTCGACTCGCGCACGGGCGAGAAGGAGCGCGGAGCTCGTCCAAAGTCCTTGCCAAACGCTGTTGCGTAATTAGGACTGAGAGGCATGTCTGACAGGTGTCGACCGGTACGAGCTTCTTCTTCTTGATCGGCGGGAAGGTGCTGATCGTAGTCAAAGTAGGCTGGTTGCGGCGGCTGCTCTTCAGGAGGAGAATGTTTCAGCGAAGGCAAGAACCGCGCAGGTTCAGCAGAGTCCGTGCCCTCGTTGACCGGCATGGAGTCTTCATCAGGAAGCTCAAGTGCAGGCGGAGGCAGAGCCAAATCACCGTCAAAGAAGTCAAGCTCTTCCTGAGCAGCTTCGGGGACAGGCTCAGGGATCGAGGACTTGTCGGAGTGTCTTGCTGCTCTTTGATTCTTGGCTTGCGCCTTGGCACGGTTGTGAGCCGCTTTCTCAGCAGCTGCCTTGGCTGCGTGTCTATGATGACGGTGCAGAGTGGGATAAGCCGCTTGAGGATCGAGGCCGATGTCACCGCCCTGAATGTCTACCTGTCGCAAGTAGTTGCGGAGCACGTAAAGCTGATTGCGGACCTGGAGCCAGCTTTGGGTTCTCATCGTCTTCTTGAGCACCACTGAGGTGCCAGGCTGAGGATTTGGCGTGGCTTCAAGGGTGGGCAGGGTGGTGCAGGCCAAGTCCATGGGTAGTTGCATGGGAGTGAAGAGCTGATATTCAGTGACGCCTCCTGCCAGCTCTTTCGCGCGCATGGCTTTTGCACGGGCACTTCGGCTGGGCTTCGGAGGTAGACGACCTTGTTTGATGAGCTCCTCTTCACGCTTTTTGGCACGTCTCGCTGCCTGTCTTGCCTTCTTGTTCTGTCGTCTCTCGGCCGCTTTCTTACCAAGAGGAAAGTCGGACAAGGGACCAAAGTAAGGGGTGAGGGGAGCCTTGCGACCTGAGAGGGGAGAGCCAGGCATATCACTGTCTTCTGACTTGTCACCACGCGAGCGACTCCTGGCGCTACGTCGAGACTTGGCGCGTCTACCCGATAGCGAGAGGCGACGAGCTGAGGAGCGCCTAGAACGCGTGCCGTCAGTGGTGGTCGACTCGCTGTCGGACGAAGAGGAGGAGGAAGAGGAGGAGGAAGAATCATCATCTGAGGAGCTGCCGGAGCTCGAGCTGGACGATGACGAAGAGCTGGAGCTATCGCCAAAGAAAGCACGCAGACGCTTGATGGTGATACCGCGACCCGATCCCGAGCTGGAGGAGCTGGATGAGCCGGAGGACGAAGAGGACGAGGAGGATGAAGACGAGCTACTGGAACTGCTGGAATTGGCACTGCTTCGTCCAGAGCTTCGACTTGCACGGCTACTGCGAGACCCTCGACGCGAGCGTGATCTGCGGGACCCTCGACCTCGACGGCCGCGCTGGGTGCGTCGACGTTGGCGAGAAGCTGCGACGTAATCGTCCAGGTTCCGGTAGGTATCTTCGGCTTCGAAGCTGGGAGGCAAGTCGACTTTGCGGACACGTCTCTGATCGGGAGCAAACTGAAGCTTGCGCCTTGGCTTTCGTCCGACCTTGGAAGCTAGAGCAAGAGCGTCGGCAGTCGGGGCGTTGGCTTCAGGGACGTCAAGCGGAGGCTCTGCCGGAAGCTCTACGATCTCGTCGCCGAGCTGCGCTGCTCGTGATGAAGTGCCAGGCGTACGGTCCTCAAAGCGATCGTGTTCGTCGTCTGCGAGATGTGGATCGGTTTCTCGCTCTCGTCGCGCGCGTCGTTCTGCTCTTCTCGCCTCTCGTCGAGCAGCTCGACGAGCCTCTTTGGTCTTCTGGACAGATGAAGCATGAAACATGGACGAGCGCCGAGCCGAGAGTGAAGGCGAGATTGGCGTCGGGTTTTGTTGGGGGCTGGAAGGACCAGCAAGACTTGTAACCCTGCTGAAAGCATTTCGAAGGACACTGGGTCTGGTGTGACGTGTAGAGCTCTGCGAGCCACTACGGGCTGAAACAGCACTTCTGTTGCTGCCGGAGGTGATGGTTCGGTGCAGGTGAAGCGAAGCACGAGCTGGAATGGAGGGCGGATAGGTGGGCTGAGAGGCAGAGTGATCAGCATTGAAGATATTTGTGTTGAACATGGAGCGCACCGTGGCCGGAGCACGCTGACGGCTTGTGTGACGTTCGGCAACAGGAGGTAGGGAGCGCAAAGCATCGTCCATGAGCGCATCGTCGCGATTAGCTGGTCTTCGTGGAGGAGGAGGGACATCTATAGGTAAACGGGCCACAGGAGGAAGAGCTGGCTCCGCAAGATCAAGTGGTGGAGCAACCGTTCCAGTCTCATCGTGAGCTTGTGCGTGGGATGCGGAAGCCGTAGCGTCGACGTTGCGGATTCCAGTATGGAGGTCCCTGGATGTGCGAGGCGACACCTGTTCGGTGCCATCCAGGCTCAATGGCGGAGGGGCTGAGGAGGACATGATCAATTTGCTTCAGCGTTGCCTGCTTTGTCGGTGAGAGAATGCTGTCTAGGCGTGCGGAGACAGAAGCCGGGATGCAGAAGGAGCGATGGGCGAGTCCATTCTCTGCTGTAGAGACTGGCTGGTGAGCATCGGCGTGATGGAGGTATGGCGACCAGGCGATTCGGGTCTCGTCGTTTAGTCCATTTGGTGTGGTCTTGGTGAATAGGCTGAGTCAAGAGCTTGATGCTCGAAGACTATGGTCGAGGCAATCTAGTGGAAGAGACAGGACAGGCTGTGCAACGGTCCATATCTGCGCCGTCAACAAAGCGAATGCGAAGAGAAGATGGAAGGATGTGAGATGAAAGAGGTTAAAAAGTCAAGTTGGACAAGGACTGAGTAACAAGCGGTGCCGACGCAAGCGAGCTTTGCTTCTCCACGCAAGATGAGAAATCACAAAAAGGAAAAGCAAAAATGGAAAAGAAATCGGAAAAAAATAAAGCTCGATGTTCTTTGGCCACAAAAGCGTAACTTGGCCATTGACAGACTTTCGCGTTGATCACTGACAGTAACCTCTGACCTCCCATGCTAGTTGCGTTTGACCAGGAAATCTATACTCTCAAGGCAGTCGCAAATAGCTTCTCGATGGAGGAAGGACGATCAATGAATACGGTGATCCTGGACTTGTCAGGAGACCTTTGCCGCTGTTTCCCTGCTTTAGGAAATCAAAAAAGAGGATTCGTGCTGAATGGTGCCGTGGTGCCGCTTCAAGCGAACTCAGTGCATGAAGCAAAGAGTGCAGGTCAACCGTGCAAGACCTGTGTGCACCTTTCTCCAGATCTACAGAAGCACAAGCGTTCTATGGAGCCGGCGGTCAAACTTTTCCTGCAACTTTTTGCGCACGTTTTTCCCTGCAGTCGGTGAGTCGAGACCCTTTTTTCCCCCTCATCGATACCAAGCCCATTTCGAAATTTTTCTAAGGTTGTTTGCTCACAGGATCTAACTATGACGATTCCAATTTCGACCAAAATGTTGATGCTGAAAGGGGTATCGTGCCCCTAACGTTTCTTTCTGGCTCTCTGTGTCTGCACTCAGATTTTGCTCGAATTTCGTGTCCATTTTTTTAGGTGTGGATTTCTCCTGCTGTGCTGTTCTATAGCATGGCTATGTTGAAGCTATTTCTCTGTCCTTTCTTTGCTGCGCGATGATGACCGGTTTCGAGCGGGAAGCCAAGACCAACACTCGCACACACGCGCACAGAGAAAAACGCACGAAGCAACTCGAGACACAGCCGAGCATCACCAAATCTCATCCGAGCTTCTCATCAACGCTTTGCTCTACTTACACCAACTACAGTACAGTAGTCCCTTGGACTGACTCTCGCCGACACATACTTGTTCCCAACTTATCAACGGCTGTTGACTTGCTTTCACCTCTCGACGCTCAAGGCACTGTGCAATACCCCTTCGCTTCCGGATCGTATAGCTTATGGAAACGTACTCAAGAGCCGTACGGTGCGACAACCCATTTGAGACCATACATTCTCCGCGTTTGCATAACAGCACACTCGACTATACCTAATAATCAGCTCGCTTGCACGGAGCAAAGCAAGACACATTCGCCTTGAACCGAAGGATCTGTGCACTCCAGGTCGCCCAATCGACGTTCGCCTCTATCACTATCGCTTTATTTTTGTCACTTTCATCTAAACAGCCTCTCTGAACTACACAGACTTCCTTCCACAATGCCGTCGGAGCGTCGGTCGTCATCGGCGGGCTCCGGCCACAGCTCGCGCTCTCGAGCAGAACGTGCTAGTGGCAGCATGGGCCCCGACGGCGGTGAAGCAGGTAGACGCATCGCTGCCGAAGACGAGTACATTCGCCGCGAGCTCACCGAGGCCACGTCCTTCTGCAATGCCTTCTGGGGTCAGAACGATGCAGGTTTTGAAGCCATCTCGGCTCGTATGAAGGCATCTCAGCGCACACTTGACGAGCTCAAGACTTTATACAAAGAACGGGCCGACATTGAAGCCGAGTATGCCAAACGTCTAGCCAAACTATCACGTCAGGCTCTTGGTCATAGCGAGACCGGTGCCCTCAAGGCCGCCTTCGATGTCGTCAAAGCTGAGCTTGACACCACTTCCCGCACCCACAGCGATCTTGCCAGTATGATCAAGAAGGACCTTGAAGGCGCGGTCACCGACTTTGCCAATCGCAGCTGGAACGCACGCAAGGCCGCTCAGGCCAACATCGAAAAGCTTCACAAACACAAGCAGACCCAGGAAAGCTACGTCAACAAGTCGCGCGAAAAATACGAACAGGACTGCATCAAGATCAATGGATACACAGCTCAGAGCAGTCTCGTCCAAGGCAAGGATCTCGACAAGGTCGCCTACAAGCTCGATAAAGCTCAAGCCACCGTCAGCCAGAACGACAGAGACTACCAGAATTTCGTCCGTGCTCTCAAGGATACCACCGTCAAGTGGAATGCTGAATGGAAGGCTTACCTTGATCAGTGCCAGGACCAGGAGGAAGAGCGTATCGACTTTACCAAGAGCAACCTCTGGAACTTCGCCAACGCTGTCTCGGCTGTCTGCGTAGCCGACGACGAGTCTTGCGAGCGTATCCGTGTCAGTCTGGAGAACGTTGACACTCCTCGCGACGTTCAATTCTTCATCCAGTATTGCGGAACCGGCTCGCTCATCCCTGCACCTCCAGAGTACATCAACTACGGCAAAGGTCAGGCTCCTCCTGCTCGTCCTATCTATCACACTGCCAGATTCCAGCGCAACACAACTCGTCCTACGCAGCTACCGATTCCACAGCAACCACAGCAGCCAACACAGCAGCCACCACAACAGCAGCAGCCTTCGCAGCAACCATCGCCTCAACCGCCGTCGCACGAGTCGTCGCAAGCTACTTCGCCCCAACCGCCACTCCAGGGCTCTGTGCCCCCTACTGTCCAACGTAACGGTGCGCCCTATCAAGACAAGCCTGTGCCACCTCAGCCTACCGATCCATCGCAACGGCAGTACGAGTACGAGCAGCAACAGCCATCTCATGCAATGCCACCAAGTCAATCGGGTCCTGCACCTCCAATTGCCACTCAAGTGAGTCCTGATCCAGCCAATGACCCGACCGCCATGTCGAGCGCCTCTCCACGCTCCCCTGCCACCACCCAAAGAAGGATGTCGGCTAAAAACTTTCTTGCTCGTACTTCTTCGCTCTCTCAATCCAAATCGCCCAAATCGCAGTCGTCTTCCCGCCCGGCACCCGTCGCTCCTCTCGGCGGCAGCACAGCTCCAGCTGCCGTCAGTCAGCCAGCTGCGTCTGCTGCCAACGATGCTGACGACGATGATCCCATCGCCAAGGCTCTAGCCAGCTTGCGCATGCGTGCCGGTGGCAAGTCACCCAACCTTGGACGCCGCGACAGTCTTTCGGCAGAATCACAGCCGCCTGTGCCTTTTGCACAGCCAGGACAGATTGTCCAGAATATGCCACCACAACACCGTGCCCATTCACCCTCGCCCTCTATGGCTACCAACAACCTGCCTCCGCGCGCACGCTCGCCTTCTGCTGCCTTTATGCAGGCCCCTCAGCGCGCAGCATCACCTCTGCCGGTTGAGGAAGTCGTGGGACAGTACGGACAGTCCTTCCCCGGCGAGCGCAAATCGCTCTCGCGCCAGAATTCCGTCGCTTCTCGTGCGGGCGTACAGGCTTCAGAGGCCCCCAGGAGCCCATCAAAGCAGCAGCAGCCACAAGAGCAAGGTTTCGCTGGTGTTGGAGCCAGAGGACGCAGCCCCAGTCCTCAACCCTGGACCCGACCGACTCAGCAACAGCAGCAATTGCAACATCAAGCGGCTCAATCGCCTCGAGTCCAGAACTCGGATCAGCCCCGAACGGGTACTCTCTCACGAAGACAGTCGAATGTGCCCCCACGAAGCACCACGCCGCTGGGCATCGCCTTGGATGCAACAGGTTCAGTGACACACGATCAGATGGCTGTCGACTACATGCGCAGAGCAGGCAGCGTTCCACCTCAGCAGCAGCAACCTCCTCCTGTTGCAGCCGTTGGTGTACCGCCAGCACAGCAGCCTGCTCGTCCAGCTTCAGTCGTCCATGGCAGCTACCCTCAGCAACACCAACAGCAGCAGCAAAGGCCTCAGCATCAAGCTCATCCTTCTGTCTCTAGTCAATTCAGCACGGCGCCATCGGCCGCTCCTCAGCTGCAAAGTCCGTATGGCTACCAGGGCCAGCACGCATCGCAACCTTCGATCTATTCGACCGTAGGTCAGTCGGTGCCCCAAATGCCACCCGCAGGCCAACCACAACAACAGCAGTACGGAGGCTACGGAGCACCTGCACAGGGCTATGCCCCACCGGCGACGAGCCAGAGCGTTCCTGCACACTTGGCACAGCACCAACAAGCGCCCTCTCAGTACGCCGGCTCACCCGCTCCAGCACATGCTGCCTACACCGCAGCAGCGCAACAGCCACCCTCTGTTGGTCAGCCTGCCTCTGCAGGCTACTACGGCCAGCCAAATGCAGCGCCTCCCGTTCAGCAAGGTCAACAGTACGCCGGAGCTCAAGAAACACCCGCATCGGCCTACATGCATGAATACCTGCAGCAGCAACAGCAGCAGCCGCCACACGCAGCTCCAAATGGTGTCGGCCATGCCCACACACCCAGCACTGCTAGCATGGCACCTCAGCAATATCAGCAACAGCAGTGGGCGCGTGCTACCAGTCCAGCTCCAGCTGCTGCCCCGGCTCCTGCACCAGCACCTGCTCAGCAACAACAGCCTGTTCCAGCAGGTCAACAACCGCAGCCACGAGGACATGCTCCAACAGGGCAGTTCAGCGATGCAGGTCACCCCATCCTGTTCTACGTCAAAGCGCTTTACGACTATCAAGCAACCAATCCGGATGAGTTCAGTTTCACAGTAAACGACGTGATTGCAGTAACACATACTGAGGCGGATGGGTGGTGGCAGGGCGAGCTGTTGGATGAAGCAAGAAGGAAGGTTGGAGCAAATACGTTCCCAAGTAATTTTGTTCAGCTGCTGATGTGAAAGAGCTCGCCTTGAGACGAGAAAGAGGTTGGAGCCAGATGCAATACGATTTCTTTCTTTCATCATCATTATCATCATGCGTCGTGCGTCGTGCTCAAATCGGAGAAACAAGAGCTGTTTGTGAGTGTCAGAATCGATTGCATTACTACGTGGAAACAAGGTCTTGAGCAGAGAGAAGTGGGTATATAAGTTCGATTATGAACATCAGATGAGGGAGGAGAAAGTCACTAAGCTGACGTCGTGGCAGGAGAAAAGAAAAAGAGCACATAAAGGAACCAAGCGAACAGTGCTATGAACAGTACAACTGCTAATTTGATTCTCGGTCCTGTCAAAGGAGCGCTTTTCCTCTGCTTATTTCGCCAAGCTTCGAGTTGATCATCTGTGAGATTATTTAAACCAGAAGATTGAATGACTTGTTCGTATCCTCGAACAGGAGCGTCCATAGCGTCCCACCAAGTTTTACGAGAAGCGTAGAGAACAGCTCGTTGACCCATGAGTGCTCGAGTTTGACGATCTAGGATAAGACGTTCTAGAAGCATTGAGTAGGATTTAGCACATTGGTGAAACCATGGTGTGTTTGGGGTCATGGATGATTTAAAGTCTAAGGTGGTTGGAATAGGAGTAGGTAGTCCGACAGAAGTAGTTTGGTCGATTTTGGTTGAGGTAGAAATGCGATCTGAAGAAGGGGAAGTAGGGAGAGTAGGACGTAAATTTAAAACAGCTGAAGAAGCTGCATTTGCGAATTCGCTGATAGCTTTTGCGCTAGCAGTTCGATCTTCTTTCTTCAATCCTCTTGCACCTGGTGTTGCAGGTCTGTTTGCATTTGCAGCTCCAATTGTACTTTCTTTTGCTACTGCATTTACATCGAGCAATAACCCAGTTCTACCATGACTAACCAAATCCGAAGTACCTTCTGCATGCAATCCAACCACAGGCAATCCACTCGCCAAAGCCTCTAGTACAACTTGACCAAATGTCTCTGTAAAACTAGGAAAAGCAAAAATACTTGCCGAAGCATACATCGCTGCTAATCTAGACCCTTTTTGATGACCCATAAATGAAGCATCAAGTTCGAGCTTGTTACAGAGACGAGTAAGATCAGCACGTGCGGGACCGTCACCGACAAAAACGAGTTTTGCTCTGGATCGAACAGAGGTAGGCAAAAGTTTGAAAGCTTCGATGAGAAGACGAAGATTCTTTTCCCATGAGATGCGACCGACGTAGAGGACAACTGTTTTGGAATCTTGTGGTTCTGGTTCGACGCGAAGAGAGACAGGGATTGCGGAAGCACCAGTGGTGCTAGTGTTGGGTGAAGGAAGTGCGGGTGGTGGAAGGAGGAATCCGCTCGAGGGAAGATCAGGTACTCCACTCAAGCTGTCGTAGGCTGGAGGTGGGGAGAAAGAAAGTTCGGGCGAGCAAGAGGCTACTAGTGGTCCTGTGGGAGGGGTTCGAATGAAGCTATCATCACTAGAAGTACTGCCTCTCTTCCTAGGGTGGACGATCGAGACGCCTAACTTGCCTGCGAGGTGTGACAAAGCTGCCTCTTCCGAACCGAATGTAGCCGCTGCATCAGCTGCTGCAACAGATGGAGAGAGTGGAAGTCTCAAATTAGCAGGCTTCGGAGTGCATCCCCAACTTTCCCTAAGATTCTCGTCCCTAGCTTGAGGGTTAAATAGCGCGGTATCAACACCTCTAGACCATATCTCCACATTGCTAAATCCTTTGGATTGTAGCATCCTTCTGGTGCTCTCGGAAGGACAAAAGATAATCTCGCATCTATCGTGTAGGTTCCTGGTTAGGTTCCACATGGTCTTCTCCAACCATGGCATGCCAAATAGTGTAGCATAGGTTGGTAAATTCGTGTGATAAGATGAGACGCACGGCACCTCAGGCAACCACTTCTGCACGACGGGTAGCATCTGTGCACCTAACCAAATAGGATCGACAAAGTGAATCACATCTGGCTTGAACTGTTGCAATCGACGAATGAAGCGTGGGCGCATAAAGTTGAGCTTGAGACCAGGATAGATGACGAGAGGAACACCAAAGGTTCCAACAACGGGATGGCCGGCATATTGACGTATTCCGGTCTCGGGACCAAGAACCATAGCTTCATGACCTTCGTTGTTGAGATGCTCGAGGAGACGAGCGAGGGTGCGCGTAACTCCATCGACTTTGGGCAAGAAATTTTCGGTGACGATGGCCACGCGAAGTTTGGGACGCTTGCTATCGCGTGGGTAGGAGTTGACGATGTCGGGAAGGACCATTTTGGTCGGGGTGGCGAGGCCGGCCATAGTAGTCTGATCTGCCTTCGAAGGCTAAGAGAGAGCAGCGACAAGGATGCTTTCAAGCGGGGTATGACGTTTGAAAGAGCGTTCAAAATGGACGACCTACAAGGATGATGATGGTGGTGTGCGTGAATAAGGGAGAGAAATGGAAGGATGATATGTATATGTGCAACCTCAATTGGACTCGGTGGCGGATGGTCGTCATTTCGAACACACACAGACGTGGACAGGGGCTCAAATCTCGAGAGACAAGCAACAGGGTTGTCGGAAGAGGCAGATTGAGGAGCATGTCATGTCATGCAAGGCCCAAGATTGGGATCGGCAGAACCCAAAGTACAGACATGCAACTGCTTTGCACCTGTTGCATTCGAGGCAGACGACCCTGCATAAGAAAGGGAGGAACATCGCCGTTTGATGCCGAGAACCAGAGCCGTCGGTCTTGTGTTGCTCCAAAGCTTCGGCGCGGAAGGAAAGAGTCCAACACGCTAACGAGGGCACGTTGACATGTCTGACTGTCCACGTCTCCAGGGTTAATTAGCCGGTACAGTCCAACATTTCTTCGTCAACGCCCCGATTGGAAAAGAACCGAAGACTGGCATATTGTTGGTCCTTGCCCCTCAAGCTTGTCTGTTTAGCGGCGCACAGTTGTCCTTTGTATCGTGTGCACGCGCTCTCCAGTCGTGCGCTGTTGTACGCATACCTCGCTCAAATTGACAGGTCAGGACCTTCCTAAAAGAAGGCCCAGGATGAGATCAAGCAGCCCATGCCATTCGGTCCAGAGACCACACAGGTTGTACTGTGGCAAGACACACAGCACCAAGTGAGTGCTGATGGTGTGTCATTGTCGTTGTGCATTGCGATACAGTGTCCAGAATGTGTGTGTGTATGTGAAGGCACTCACAGGAGACAGAGAAGGCCGTCTTGATTTGATGGCCGAGCAAAAGAGCACGTTCCCACCAAGCACACACGCTCCTGTCAGAAAACCGTGTCCACGTGCGACTTTCGGCTAAGCTTTTTTTTCAAGTCAATTTGTCGTTTCCCGATGTAGTTTCCCGATGAGACACAGCTAGCAAGATCGCGACGATATTCCTCCACCTTCAACTCTTCAAGTCTTCTGACAGTGTTAGCCTTGAAACTTTTGGTTCCGTTCACACGATCAAGCCATTCAGATAGTGTAACTGTACCTTCTCCTTCACGCCGTCAACAGCATCTGCGATTCTCGTCAGCGATCGCGTCACAACAGCGACAAAGGATGCCGAATCTCGACAGCATCCTCTCTTTCCCTACAAATGGTGCTGGCCCATCTTCCAAAGGCGAAAGGACTCCCATCCCACCTCGTTCTTCTCACATTCTCGTGACGGACACAAACGATGCTCCGGCCTTATTCGTATTGATACACTTCCTTCGAGCCTCGCATGCCGTCGATAGGCTTCATCGATCAGCAACAGGATCTGTGGATAGAAAAGGGAAAGGTCGAGCCCACAACAAAGTGATCTGGCTAGGATGCAACTCGGATGGTATTGTGCATCTCAGCAATGTCGCTCGCAAGTCGGGTGTTCATCTGGATGCAGAGACCAGAAACGGCGCATTCAGCTTCATCGATGCAAACGAGGTGACACTGGTCGGCAGGGAAGAGATGACGGAGAGTATGGCGAGCTTGAACCTAGAACAGCAAGGGGAGCGGCAATCAATGTCCAGAGTCGAACAGTCACTGCAGCAGCTGTACGCAACACTTAGCCGAGAGATTCAAGATGCTGAATCAAGCGACGATGTGGCAAGAGGGAACAGCCAGGACTGGACATCAAGAAAGATCGTCGTTGTCGACGACCTGTCAGCTCTAGCTTGGGCTCTAGATCCAAGCGACTCGAGTGGTCACCCCGTGGATGTCGCTCGACATCTGTGCAATTGGGTCAACGCACTGACTTCTCTTGCAGCAAAAGTGAGTACCGCAGCTACTTTGATGTTTAATGGCTACCATGCCGAATGCTGACTGTAAATCTGATACGATCGCTTACGCACAGAATAACGCAAGCATCATCACGCTGATGCATGCTGATGCCACTTCCTGCAGCAAGACAGGCGCCTCGGATCCTATCGACGATTCTCTCTACTCGTCTCTCCTACAGAAGGCAGATGTGTGGGTCGAGGTCAAAGAGCTTGCCAGCGGTCGAGCTAGAGACTGTGACGGCGAGATCACCGTTCATCCTCTTGTACGACCTTCTCTGGCTCGTACCCTTCCGCCGTACAAGCAAACATCAGACACAGTCAGAGATGTTCCGCCATTGCAAGCTTTCGCAGTAGAGACACCTTGTCCCAGTCGATCCAAAGCGGTCTTGTATCGAATAGCACCCGACGGACAAAGTGCAGCGCTGGGTGGAGGCGGTGTTGGTTCGAACACAGGACGAGTTCAGATTTGGGCTAGAGGTACAGGCAGAGGCTTCCTCTAGCGCTCATCAATCAACAAGATGCTTTTATACATATACACCAAAGATGCGAGCTAGAATACATTTGTGTGGCAAGCAGCGACCGTTTGAGATGAACTTGTCAGAATTCGCCAGCTTCGAAAGCACAACAAAAGAGCGAGTCGGAAGCAAGCAGAATCTTTTGTCCGTCTGGAGACCATTGTAGTAGTGTGGCTTTCAGATCGTCGTTGGGTATTGGGATTGCTTCTGCTCTTTGTCTATACTGCTTTTTGCCATCCGCTATCGCTGAACTAGGAATCAACTCCCACGTGTAGATTGCTCGATTATCGCAAACGACACCGAGCTTTCCTACATGCCCTGGTCTCCACTGAACCTTCCTCGCAGCGCTGTTCAACTGTATCACCGCAAGCAGACGCGGCGCTCGACCCGAGACTACTTTCGCCTCAACCGGCCCTGCAAACGCGAAGATCCAGATAGCGTGTGGTAAGCGGTCGTTAAAAGCAGCTAGCAAATTTCCATCCGGACTCCAGCTCAACCACCCGACGCCGTTCTTTGTGTTCGATCTCGTGGTATCGGCTTTAGAGGAGGAAAGCGAAAAGGGAAGACTAGCTTGTTCAAGAGCCACAATGCCACGCGCTCGAGTCTCTTCAAGCCAATTGAGAGGTTCCCGCCATGCTACGAGAGGTCCGTATGTCGGCATAGAAGATGAAGCGGTATCTTTGAAAGGACGAACCGAGGCGCTGGAAAGGTCGAGAGTAGCAACTTCTTCCCATTCGGTGCTTTCGAGGATTCGAACTTTCTCATCCCCACCTCCTATGGCGAGGAACAGAGAAGTTGGGTGCCATTCCACATGACGGATCCCGCTTCCACCACCTGCCACAACGTTTGGCAGGTCGACGGATGTTGACTCGTTGCGGCGCTTTGATGGTTGGCGTGGCTCGGCGAGGGTACCTGCTCGAGTGACCGGCATGCTGTCTTCTGAATCTGGCTCCACCAGGAAGGTGGCTCGTAAGACACCCAGTGGGGTATAAATTTGCAACTTGTATTCCAAAGGACCCTCCCATACGGCCAAACAGCTTCCATCTGGCGCCCAGATCATATCGTGTGCATCGTTCATGGCCAGATAAAATGCTTGCTCGACCTTCCACATCTCCTCTGACTTCGGCTTGTTGACAAATCTTTGTAGATCCTTATGCCCTAGCTTGTGACATGAGAAGATGTAAATTGAGTCCCTTTCTGCTCCCTTCAGTATGCTTGCGAAATAATTCGGCTGTTTCGGAGACCATGTGATCCTGTCAAATTTCGTTCCCTCGATAGCAGAAATGTGCTGATCGACTAGGTTGTATAGGGCTGCACGAAGATGATTCTGACTGAACAGTATAAGTGTCTTTGGGCCATGAGGCGGTGCCCAGGTAGCATGCGCCAGTCCATCAGAACCCGAGGAGATGCGAGCTACCCAGCCTGAGCCTTCATCAGATCCGTCGTTAGCCTCCTTGGATGGATCGAGCGAGACGACAAAGACGATTCCATCTTCTTTTTGGCCGGGGTGCGCCGCAAGCAAGAATGCACCATCAGGTGACCATTCCAGTATGCTAATTGACGCATCGAGTGTCCATGTTCGGATGATTTGGAGAGTTGAGCTGGCTCGTACCACTATGGAGCAAGCGTCATCGCCAGTAACGGAAGCGAGGAAGGTGGATCCAGGCGAGAAGGCGATACACCGCCAAGAGGCGTGTCTGTATGCCGCTGTGAAGTCCATACAGCCAACTCGTTGCTAACAGATGGGTCGGACCTGCTCGAAGGTGTTGGTAATGACCACAAGCGACTTTCTTGCAACATCGTCTGAGAAGTGTTGGACTTCCAGGCTCCTGCAGGGTCCTGAAGCTCTCAATATGTGGGACGCGCTTTGAAGTGCAAGAATTTGGTATCACGTGACGGCACCGGATCGAATTCGCGGAAATGAAAGCGGAAACACTCAGCCTTCTTGCTTGCTGCGCCCCACACCTTCACCTTGCTTCCGCTCCACTAACTACGCTTTCACCCCACTCACCACCAGCATTGCCTCCTCTGCCTCCTTTCGCCAAATCACAAAGGCGTTGCGATTTTCAAAATGTACGCCGACTTGGAGGAGGCACGCACTCGACGAGGTGGTCGTCGAGCATCTCGAAGCTCGCCTTTAGAGATAGAGAAGAGCTCCAGATCGAACCACACAGGCGAAAGCGAAAACCCTCGATCGAGAGAAAAGGAGCTTGCGGAGCAGCTACGTAAGCGTGCGCAAGCTTCAAGAGCTGGCAACACCAAGAATGACGAGTCTGCTCGAGGACGAAGACGCTCCATGTCTGCATCGAGTAGCTCATCGCGAGCATCATCGCCTGGACGATCTGCGAGTCGCAGTAGAAGCCGCAGCAGAGACAGTGCTCGCAGTCGCAAGAGCCTTCAGTCCAGAAAGAGTGCTTCCCGAGCTGATGACGAGGCCGAAGAAAGAAGGAAGAGGAGGCGTGGCGAAGACCTTTATCGCAGAGATCGAGATCGTGTCGAGGAAGATGATGAGGAGCGCACGCGTGAAAGACGCCGTCGTCGCAATGACAGACGTGATGATAACCGCGGCGACGACGATGAGCATCGACCCAGCCCTGCTCCATCGTCGAGTCGCACCGACCGTGATCGTGATCGCGAACGCGAACGCGAGCGCGAGCGCGAGCGCTACAATTCTTACTACGACGACCGACGCCACGACCGTGCACGCAACCGAAGGGGCGATCGCTACGATGGCGATGCTCGACGTGCTCCCCGACGTCGAGCGGGCCGCTATGACAGTCCTGCCATCTCAGTCCGATCTCGCCGCACGCCAACTCCCGAGATTGACGACTACGAAGAGCGATCCGTCTTTTGCGCTCAGCTTTCGGCTCGCCTTGGTCAGCGCGATCTTGGCGAATTTTTTGAAGATCAACTCGGCGAAGGTGCGGTCCAAGATGTCCGCATCGTCATGGACCGGATCACTCATAAAAGCAAAGGCGTAGGCTATGTCGAGTTTGCCGCCCGCGAGCTGGTACCAAAAGCCATCGAGCTCACAGGCAAGATCTTGTTCGGCATCCCGATCATTGTTCAGCGCATCGATGCACCTCGCAACGGGCCTGCCTATCAGGGTCCTGGTGAGGCATCTGCTCACAACGGCATGGTACCTCATCCTGCCGTTCCTCAACTGGATCCTCGCGTCTTGGCAAATGCGCCCCTGCCCATGCAGTATCACCAGGCTGGTGCTCCGATCCATCTCAATGTTGGACCACCCGCAGGTCCGCGAGCACCTCGGCCTGGACCCGACATGCCCAACACTGAAGCCAGACTCTATGTCGGTAGCTTGCACTTCAGTCTCACTGACGAGAACGTCAAACAAGTGTTTGAGCCGTTCGGCGAGATCGAATACGTTGATCTTCATCGCGAGCCAGGTACGGGCAAGAGCAAAGGTTTCTGCTTCATCCAATTCAAGCACGCCGACGATGCGAAGAAAGCGCGGGAGCAGATGAACGGATTTGACCTCGCTGGTCGAGCCATCAGAGTTGGCAACGTCAATGCCAAGGGATCTGGTAGTAGCGGATCATACGGCAACGGTTCCAACGGAGACACGCAAGGTGGAGGACACCTTCCTCAACTGACTTCTGCCTTTGACGACGGTGGAGGAGGTGGACTCAACCCTGAACGTAGAGCTGCTTTGATGGAGAAGCTCGCGCGCAACAACGAACCCTCGCCTACCATCTCTGAAGCAACTTCAGCAACAATTCAAGAACGTCCCGCAGGTATCCCCGAATCGACTTCAACTTCGTTGCTCCTCAAGAATATGTTTAACCCCGCAGAGTAAGTGTCAGCTGCCAATGGATGATACAGCGTTGAGAGGCGCATTACTGACAAGTTGTTGTTCTGTTGCGATTGTAGGGAAACTGAACAAGATTGGGACAAAGACCTTGCCGAAGACGTCAAAGACGAGTGTCAGGCCAAGTACGGTCCGGTGATCAGTATTCATGTCGAAAAAGATTCTGCAGGCGAGATCTACATCACTTTCGCTAACCTTGATGCTTCCAGGAAAGCTCTCGAAGGCCTGAACGGACGTTTCTTCGGTGGCAAGCCTATTAGTGCTCAATAGTAAGTACAGCGCTTCATCAGGTGCTAACACTCGACCGGGCATTCTCTGACGCCATGTTTTCTCCCCGTCTTCTTTCGTCTGTTTGCAGCATCCCTGACGCTTTTGTACAGGCCAAGCTTGATTGAGCTTATGCTCCTGTTCGCACATTTCCACCGAGACGCATGGTTGCTTCTGACGCGAGATATCCCATCTTCCTTACAACTTTCTTGGCGATACGTTTCCTCTAGATTCGATCACAGTACAAGCATTCTCACACCACCTTCAAGACTTCTTCAAAAGCATCTATCAAGCTGAACCGGTTCGCGCGTCGCGTCCTCGAGACGCTTGATCACTCGTAACGACACTGCATCAGATTCGTCTGGCTCATCATCCTGTTTTCCTTTCTTCACTTGTCCTTCTGCGCCTGCACTGCCGTTTCAGCTTTTCCGCAGTACAGTCTTTTGCAGATTGACAGACAGATTCCAATCTCGCTTCCTATGCCCTTAGGTGCCTCGGGGCGGATGAACATTGCTTATCATGGCTAGCTTGGGTATGTCAGCTCGTTTCGGGTTTCCCGAAGACTCTGCTGCGGTCACCGTTGTCCAATTACGGTGCATCTTTGCTGTCCTATTCAGACCCTGACCTTTCAAACCACCAAACCCATCTTCCCTCTCCATCTCATTCTTTCTTCTGTATCATTTTTGTTTCTTTCTGTCTTAATATTCGCTTTCAGCAGAAGTTGGCATCTTTGTCCAAAGTGACTACACTCTGCGGCGTCTTGAATGGACCGCACAGAGTTTTCGAGATAGTATCGTTCTGCTGTAAGTCCTGTCCCCTCATGATTCGCGAAATAGTTGTCCGGCCTCGCTCGTTCGGTGTATTTGCTTTCTACAAATGCAATGTCAACCAGCGACTTTTGTGTACAATTTTTTGGTAGTGATGTGTGTGAATGTATGGGTATCACATCTCTTCATCGTCATCCTCGAAGTCCAAATCGAAATCGTCTGCTGGAAAGTCACCGACTTGAACCTTGTCTGGTCGAACGAAACCGCCAAAGTTGGGTTTTGTTGTGAAATAGCGCTCGCTCGCGACGCTGCATCTCGGTAAAAAAAGGGGGAATCAACACGTAAGCGGTTCGATCTTGATGAGAAGAAGCGGTAGTGGTGGTGGTGACGGATACTTACGAACCGTCATTCTTTCCCACAGGTTCATCATATTCAACACCTACCCAAGTACCGTTTGCAAATTTTGTAGTTCCAACATATCTCACTGTTCCTTTTCTCTTATTGTTTCCACCTCCCGTAGCTGATAATAGGTCTACGATGCATCTTGAACCTGGTTTCAAGTTTTCTGGTAGATCTTGTGTTGATTCTGTTGATGCTGTGCTTGAACTTGCGTCTTTAGTTGGATCGAATCTTCCAAGTTTGTTTCTCTGTTTGAAAGCTAGGACGGTGTCTCTTCTTGCTGCGTATGTGTCATCATCCATGACATATTTGTCAACCAGGGATTCATCGGTGAATGTTTGAATGAGTTCTTTGGGACGAGTATCGAGTACTTTGATTGCCATTCCGTCGATTATGCCTAATTCTTCCAATGTACGGGATTCAAGATCCGAGTTTTGAGGGACAGCGATGAGGAGGGTGGGAGGAGTGGATGAGGCAAAAGGCGAAGGACCGGGAAGAGTGGATTGTTGTTCATGGTCGGTGCGGGAAGAGTGAAGTTCAAGGATTTGGGATGAAGGTGGGACACCAACGATGGGTTCGAGTCGATATTTGAGGTCAGACAGCGGGATGGTAGAGGGAAGACGGCGTTCAGCTGAAACGAGAGTGGATGGAGAATGGATGAAGAGATTGACTACCGACATCGTGTGACCAGGTTGAGATCGATCGCAGAAGATGTTATTGATGTGAGGGTAGGGTGGTGTTGAGAGGTACAGAAACGAATGGGTAAAATTTAGAGTTGTGAGAAGTGTTGGTCTGAGTCGCACCGCGGAAAAGCTGGAAGAATGTGAATCACTCTACGCGTCGCAACGACGGAGAAGAACTGGGAATGACGGCAATGCAATCTCAACACTCGCAAGCATGACTAATGCAAGTTACCGAGCACCTTTGCATCGAATTGCTTCTTCTCTCAACCATCAATCTTCATCCTTCACAACTCAACAGCAGTCAATCACTCAGTCCTTTCTCAACATGCCCATCAATACGGATGACTACCGAGTCACATTATGCACTTCCGGCTCACAACTTCGTGGAGCATGCGATGTACGAATCGAAGTCTTTGTCAACGAACAGCAATTCGCCCTCTCTGATGAAATCGATCAATACGACCCTCTCTCTGCCCATTTTATCCTTAGTCACACTTCTGACCCTTCTAGAGCTTTGGGCACTCTTCGTCTGATCCCTTACCCGTTGCCCATCCCAAAACCAGATGCAGGTGGATCCGAACCTGATCCATCCTCTTCGTATCCACTTGGCGGAAGTCGGAGTGAATCTGCAACCGCAAGTGACTTTATCAGCGCCGCTTGGGCTGCTCACCCAGAGCCAGTATCAGGTGCAAGAGATCCATCGCAGACAGAAGCAGAGGAGAAACAGACAGAGGAAAGAGTGCCAGACAAAGGCGGAGCAAAGTTAGGGAGACTGGCGTTGTTGAAGGAAGTCAGGGGAAAAGGTTTGGGTCATTTATTGGTGAGGGAGGCGGAGAGGTGGTTGGTGGAAGTGTTGGGAAGTGACGAAGCGGTCAAGAAAGGTGCGTTTGGTCCTAGGCCGACGGTTCAAGGTGATGCTGCGAAGGGGGAACCGGGGGAGGTGAAGGGCGAAATCGATGAGGAAGGGAAGAAGTTGGATAGTATTATCATCAAGTTGAGTAGTCAGATCTATGCTATTGAATTCTACAAGAAGTAAGTACACAGAGCAACTCCGTGAATAAGAGAAGATTGACAGATACTGACCCTACTTTTGCCATGGCGCTCCTCATCTTGCGCATATGATAGGCTGGGATACGTTCCGGTAGGCGACCAATACGATGAGGACGGTGCACCTCATCAGTTGTGCTACAAGCAAGTCTTTCTTGCCAAGGCCTAGACGAACACCATGACGATAATGCTGATCCATTGTCATAGCTCAGATGGCTATACAAGCATTGAAACCAACCAACAAAGGTGATGATGGACTGTGCCTTTGAGGAACCTTTGATGGCATCGACGCTCAATTTCGGCGACAGTTGTGGCGATGTAACATTTTGTGGAAAATACGCAGTCACAAGTGTTGGTCTCGACGCGTCCCTCTAAGCACGCGGATCATACTCGCACTCGCATTTGCCGGCCATCTTCCTCTTGCTCAACTCATCAGAAGCCTTGTACTGATCAGAATCTTATCAACACAGTCTGAGTGAGATGCTCGTGAACAAGAGCTTTGTATGGTGCCTGCCATGTATGCAAACCTCCATTCTCTAAGACTTGCGCGCGCGCGTGACACTGGTTTTGGAAAGCATTTCAGTTTCTTAAACAGGCTGAGGCAATATTTTCAAGACATCGTCTCCGCCGCGGATTCACGATTCGGTGAACCTACGCTGCAGGGTTTGGAAACTGTCATTTCATGATCGTCTCTTTTGTCTTTGTCTTTTTCATCACCATCTTCGGCACTTCGTGCTATCATTGTCTTGCTTCCTTTCCTCATTCCATCTCCATCAACCCGCATCCATCTTTCCTAACTGGATCTGTAAGGCCTCATCAAGGATCTCCCGCTCCCTGCAGAACTCACTCATTCCGCCATGACAGCATAATCCCGACTTTTAACCCGACCTCCAACTTGCGATCTCGCCAGAACCTCACATCCTTGCCCACTCTCGGTCTTGTACACGTAGGGAAGCGTAACCATGTCAGAGCTCTTCGACTCGCTCAACCTCACCACCTCGGCTGGTCCATCTTCCTCACAACAATCCTCCTCGCAACCTTCGACCTCGAAGGTGTTCTGGCACGCATCTCCATCACCCGGTATTCTTCGTCAAATTTCCAACTGGACACCTAGCAAGTCTCAGGATTCGCCGACACTACCACTCTGTACGCAAGCATTCGTAGGCGAGCTCAAGAAGCTTGAAGCACAGTCCCCACTCGTCACTCGTGATTCAGCCAAGCGGAAACTTCTCGACAGTTCTACAACTCATCGTACTTCCAACAGTCGGCATGTCTCAGATCCAACACCGAACAGACGTAGGGAATACATCGCGATCGATCTATCTGATGAAGATCAAGAGGAAGAGTCAGGAGGACGGAGAAGATTATTGTTAGGTGACGCAGGTGAATCCTCACCAGAATCGAGACGAAGGCGGACCATGGATGCAGGACATACAGGCAAGCTTCGAGAGCCTGATTCGCCCTCAGAGCACAGCCTCAGCTCGAAGCTAGCAAATCTACAATCAGAGAAGGAACATACACACTCGACACATCGACGGCTAGATCGGAGACCGTCGCGCAGACGCAAAAAGGAATCGTTCATGGCTGGGTTGGGGCTCACAGGTGAGTCAGGGAAAGCGATGGACTGTTTGAAGCTTTTCGAGGACTTGCAGGCTGCGATGATGCATGCGTCAAGGCAATCTAGTGAGGGATCAGCGGACGCGAATCGACAGCAGAGAGGGGTGACGTTCGATAGCGACAGCCCAGGAAGATTGACGCCGAGGGAAGGGATCAATCGGACTACGTCGGCGCCGTCTTCGTCACGGACGGTGCACTCTCAGCAGGAGCAAGGGCTGAGGTCAAGTCAGCAGATGTTGAAACAAGGCGGAGCAGAGAGCCTTCCTTCTCGCCGGGGTGTTTTCAGGCCAGTCAAGTCGGATCAGGATGTCTTCAAGGCAGCCGCGAATGCAAAGGAGGAACAAGACAGCATTCGGACACTTCAGCCAAAAGCAATCAATCTGCCGGTCAAGCATCAGCAGCAATCGAGCGTCGAAGTAGCTAAGATCGCACCAGAGTCTCTCAAGCCGGTGACAGTCGCTGCAGCACCGGCATCATCAGTGCACCACAAGCAGGAAGAGGAAGAGGTTAAGCCAGCATCGGTGACAAGATCATTAGAACCAATTCAAAAGGCAACCGTAAGCGTTGCAACAAGTGCACCAGCCGCTGCTCCATCACCAGTCAAACGTTCGGCTCGAATTGAAGCCATGCAATCGCACAATCCGTCTTCTATGCATCATAAGAAACTTGGCGTACGCGCACCATCCATGCTTTCCAAATCCATTAGCTCTCCACGGAAGACCTCACCGAACAATCCAACCCGCAAACTTGGTACCACTGCTGGCGCAACAAGATCGACTCCGTTACCAGGAATGTCTCAAGCTCGTCAAGTTGGTCTTCCGCGTAACTGTTCACAATATATGCCTTCTCAATCGCAGCAACAACAGCCACAGCAGCAGCAAGCAACAGGACCTACAGGACCTGCAGCGCCTTTTCGACCACCTGCAATCTCCAGAATAGTCAAAGCAGGTAGTCCAGTCAAATCAGCCAAATCAGTCTCAGTAGGCAACAACAACAAGATTCAACAACCTTCATCTTCCGATGATAGTTTCGGAGTAGACGATGATGATGATGCTTTCTTAGCTCTTGCTTGTGAGCTTGAATCTCAGTACTAGCCCGTTTACTCCTTTTGGTTTTACTCCTTCACAGTTCACAGTACCACGCAATACAGCATTTATACTAATAATATCGCATTTGCGTGAAAGAAAGATTTCCTTTTGTTAAGAAAGATCCGGTTCATCTTGAACACCTTTTCTTACAGCTCGAAGTAAACTTGCTTGCCAACCTTGAATTTTTTTAGTACGATCATATTCTTGAACTCTACCATCAAAAGCTTGTAAATCGCCTTCTTCACAAGCTTGAACTAGTGAATGAAGGAATCTACCTTCCATGGTTGTTGGGAAAGATGGATCTTGTTCTGCGTAAAATTGCATTGCTCTTACTGCTGCTACGTAGTCCTGTTCTCCCGAAAGGAATAAAAGGCAAGAGTGGTGGTGTTAGTATGAAATACTGTATTTGAAAAAGTGTTTATGGAATTAGGGGAACTTACGGGAATAGCCAAATAACACATTCCAGCATTCAGATAGTATTCCTTTACACTGTATTTTGTCAAATTGCTTTCCAGTGACATACTTGCTACCTGTTCCCATCTTTCAATAGCTTGCGGGAATCTTGCTAGGTCGGTTGCTAATTGTGCAGCTTCTCTAAAGCATCCGCTTGCAGTTGCATTTGCTCCCTCTTGTAAATACCAGGTTGCAGCCTGTTCGTAAGCCTGTAAAGCCTTTTCTGCATCTGCTGCTTCGTTCTTATACAGCTCTGCCACGGCCTTTTCTCTATCTGCTGCTTGTCTGAATCTGCCTCGTTCGATGAGAATTTCTCTTGCTCTAGTTAGCGCGATGACAGCTAGCTCGGGACGAGACATACGAAAGCATTTGTTTGCTTCGAAGAATGTGTTGGCAGCATAATCTTTCTCTCCGGTTTTGATTTCGGTTTCTGCTGCACGCATGTAGGCATTTCCAGCTTCTTCGAAGCGATTGGCGATGCGGAACTTGTTCGCGGCTGCTTTGAACAATTCGACGGCTTCTTCTTGTTTTGCGGTGGCAGATGAAAACCAACCGCCGGATGCGGAGGCTTTCTTTTCGGCGTTTTTGAGAAGCTCTTCCGGTGTTGAGGTCGACATCGTTGCACAGAAGGGTGAGAGAAGAAGAGTGAACGGTTGGTGATGGAGGTGAAAGAGAAAAGTGTTGGTGTTGAAAGATGACGGTCGCGCTTAACGCTTGAGCACACGCCGGACAGCTGCACAGCTGTCAAGGTGGAGGATTGTGTCTCGCACGAGAGAAGATAACCCCGCATGAATAAAGAGTGACGCTTTGAATTTCAGACCGCGACACAGCGAAAGTCCGAGAGGATTTACTTCTCCGAAAGCGTTTTTAACGTTAATTTCCTCCTATTTTTGGTCCAAGGCAGGTCAGCTGCAGCTTGTGTTCCCCAGTCTCTACGGTAACGTATTGCCGTTACCTCACAGTCGAGCTTTATGTCGGAGTCACTCCTTTCATCTTCTTTTCCGTCCATCAACATCATCCTGATCATCCCTCATCATCCTATCAATTTACGGCTCTTGTAGCCATCATCACACGCATCGCCCAACATGCGACTACTATATACCCTCTTAGCGGCATCAATCATCCCCGCAACCCTATCCACAGCAATACCATGGCTTCCAATCGATCCAACCGATCCACTAACTCTTTCCTCCGACTATCCACCTCACGGTACACGCCAATCTCTCGATCTTAACGACCCTTCTATCACAGTCACTGATCTTCACACGTACAATGCCTCGTTCTCTGAAGAAGATGTCTTCTCCGCATTCGATTTAGACAATTCACCCGGAACGGGCGATCCTGATCTTCCAGGTTGGATTGATCCACGGAAACTTGGAGGTTCTATGCTCGATCTTGTTGGCAATGGCCTACGAGAACCTATTAATGTCATTATCTCTGGCAAATCCGATCCTCACGTCTTATCTGATCTAGGGTTGAAGGACTATATTCGAACCATTGGGTTCTCTTTCGAGTGCTTGAATCTTCATATGGGTAATCTTCAACGTGCTGATTTGGGTGATGGAAAAGGTTGGATTCCAGAAATGTTTGAGTATAGGGAAACAGGCTTTCCAGGAGCACCAGGAAGATGGGTAGGAGCTTGTTGGGAGAGTCTGTATGGAGGTAATCATTTCAGAGTTTGGAAACAGAATGGTACAGAGGCCAACACAGGAGCTTGGTTCTTGGCGGTCAGTAAAGAAAAGAACTTGAAGTATCATCATACGATCGATAATGATGGGTATAATGTAGGAAGAGATCTTTTAGTAAAAGCTGCAGAGAAAGGTGGAAGGTGGAATAATGTCTATTACAAGGCAGATGTAGAGTGGGTGGAAGGATTGTTGGAAAAGGGAAGACATGGGATCAATCACAATATCGGTCAGGATGGTAGAACGGCAGTGTTGACCGTGAAGAAGGTGGACAAGTTGTCAAGAGGGTTCTTCTTTTGGGGTTTGGAGGCGATGGTGAATTGGATCGCTGAGAGGGTCACATTCCACATTGCGAGGTTTTTGCAGCAAATCGGCATCCTTTAGGTGCAATCAGCAACTCGCACGGTGGTGAGCCACCTCATACTCTTACTCATTCTTTATACCAGCTTTAATAGGCAACGCACCGGAACTCGCATCGCATTATACTTAATCTTATAGCGCTAATTCTCTACGCTTCGTGTATACTATCTGCATTCAATACATCTTCGTTGTCTTCATAATGCCGTTGTCGTCATTTGACAGTATGCGAGCATGCAAATCGGACAATGTGACAGATCGGGCTCAGACAAGATTCGCACAAAACAGCAGTAGACAAGATCAAATTGATAGAATTACAATGCATTGTTTGAAAGATGACAAATGGAAAACGGCCCTACAATGCCGCATCCGTGGTGGAGAGAAGAGATGAATCGGAACTTCGAAAGTCGGACAGATGGATGCCTAGGGGGTCGCAATGAGATTGATCACTGGACCGCACGCCATGCTCTGACAGTGCTAGCTGCGGCGCTTACTGAGCCTTGGCACCCTTGGCAGCTTTAGCAGCCTTGTTCTTGTAGCTCCGAATGTAGAAGCTGACGAACAGGTAAATCAATGGGATCAGGTATGCTACATTGAGGCCAACAGCAAACAGCTGACCGCTTGTAGCGACACAAGGAGTCTTGAGATCCTTGCCGGCGCTTGCCAAGATAGTCTGCTTGAGCAATTGCACTGCTTCCTTGGTGTTGGTCTTCAAAAGACCGCTGTTGGTGCTGGTGCTATTGGCACCGAAGCTGTTGTATGCAGCAGCGATGGGGTTGACCATGTGTCGTCCTGGTGTGGGCACTGCACCGGTCGGGTACGAGAGAGGGTTGTAGGTCAAGAAAGCGTAGCTTGAGGCAAGACCACATCCGACGACGAGTTGCGTAATCTGAATGGTAGTCATACTACGCTTGAGACCGCCGGTGAAGGGGAGCTTCATAGCCGTCATCGAGTAGTAGGTGTACATAAGGGTGTGAACGAGGGAGTTGAAAAGGAGGAAGATGAATACAGCAGGGGCAGAGTATCGGTAAGCGGCCCACATGCAGAGGATGGCGCCAGCATGGTGATACGACTGCAGGTTGGAGACGGGTTTGCCCTTGAGAATGAGAATGACAGAGTCGATGATCTCGTAGTACTTGGAAATGTAGAAGAGCCAAACGTAGATACCGAGGCCAGCGAAGGATGCGTCTGCGATTGGGACTGTGCAGTAGGCATTAGTCAAACCTGCGACACCACCAGTTGCTGCACCGGAGAAGAGGTAGCTACCGATACGAATCGCAGCGTGGAAGAAGGTCCAACCTGAATAGGCAGCAAGGAGGATGTTGTGTCCAAGTACGGTCTGGGAGAGACCATAAGATTGCTTGACCAGGTCGGCAGGCTTAGGCTTGCCTGGACCAAAGCGATGGTTGGTTGCGTGAGTAGCGAAAAGGTAGACAACGCCGGTGAGGAGCGGAACCCACGGAGAGAGGGAGAGCTCGAAGGCCCAGTCGGCGACAGGAAGACCTGCAGGCTTGGCCGGGTAGGGCTGTTCAGCGAGACGCTGAAGGAAAGAGAGTCGTGGGTTATCGAGAGGGTATAGCATCTTTGCGACGGCTTTGCGACGGTTACGACGAAGGTGATGGCAGGTGGCGAAATTACAATCTGGCTGCTGGCAAAGGAGAGGCAGGTCTATATACTGTTTCGGAGGTGAACCGAAAAGTTCAGGGTCTTGCTGAGGAAGAGAGTGTGACTGCAGAAGGAAACTTTAAGCATCACGAACAAATCACAGCTGAGAAGGCTTGGCAACGCAGCGCAGTGCAGCGGTGGGGAGAGAGAAACTTGTTTGCCATTGCATCGGTGTTCGGTTGAGCCGGTCCCCAATCATTCAGCTCTTTCATTTGTGACAACTTGCTCTGCAGCTGCGTGCCGACAATCTCACTGTCGCTCACTCAGTCTCAGGCGTAACATTCTTGCAGATCCTAAAGCAGCCTCTGATAGTGAGCTGACCATACAGTATACCCCGCACTCAGCCACCAGACGACGACGCGTTCTCGAACATCCCACATGGTAAGCTTATGGTATACAGTACTCTCGCCACTCGACTCGACAGCATGTATGAGACTATACTATCTACCCACTTGGACTGAACACCTCCAGTTTCAGAAAGGAGGTGAACAGCAGGAGCACGATCAGCACAGCAAAGGCTAGAGAGGGGAGGGCAGGCACAAAAGCAGAGCGGCAGTTTTTAAAAAATTGCCGGACTGTGCATGTATATCGAATGTCACTGACCGCGGCTTCTGTATCCTCATTGTTTGTCGCAGGAAACTGTTCTCGACCCATGGCCACCTCATCGCCAGCAATCACATCAGACCAACTGCCTCAGGCAGGTGGCGTAAAACGGCTACGATGAAAGGGCGTAGCCATGAAGCCATTCTCCACACTCGGCGTAACTACAAAAGCTTATTTGGATGCCAGTGTGAGTGTCAGATGTCACGGTCAGCATGACTTTTGAGACAGTCACACGACCAGTGTAGAGGACTCACTGGCACTGGCATGAGAAGCAATGATTTGCAGCATCGGCAGCGGAGGAAAGCCCTGATGCAACCAAGGTCAACCTCAACATTCTCAAAAAAAGAGAGCGTTGCGCAAATTGACACGCTCGTCAAGAGAGTTTAAGCGGAGTGCGACACAAAGAAAAAAATCTACAAAGCCGAAAGGGAACGGCAGCCCCAACAAATTTTTCGTGACAGCTCGCAAAACTTCGGTGCAGAGCGACCCGCTCTTGCCTTTTGCTTGGCTCTGAGTCGTTCGTTTCTGAGCTTGGAAGCATCAACTTTCAAATTCAGGCTTCTGTCGTTGTCGAGAAAGATGGTGGAAGAGTCTGCGTGCTCGAACTGATCCAGCTACTGTATCGCATCGTCGACCGCCGAGAGAGTCTGGTCATGTACAGGCTAGTGAGCTTATGCGGATGACGTCGAAGAAGAATAGTGGCAATAAGCACGTGGCAAAAATCTTGATAATGTGCGAAATGTCGAGCTAACATGTCTCAAGTTGCGACTGGCGCGACCCTTCTCCGGTCTCTTCCGGTCTTTCACGTATCCCTCTCTTTCCGGCAGCGTTCATGTCCGCTTCCATCAAAATCCGGCTACTTGCACTCGCCTGTGGTGCTCTTTGATGTGTCTATTCGGTGTATCCGCCCACATTGACCGCCGTCATTAAGAATTGACCGACACTTTGTTATCTAGCCGAAACCAATTATCCTTACTTGATCGCCGGTTATCTGATCCTCCTGCTGCTTGTAAACAGACCCTTGCGCACGGTCTTCTGCAAAAGAAGCTTTCTCCGATCCCTATTTATTGTTCATATGCGGAACGGCTCCTTGTGTGCGCCTTGTCAAAACAGTCTCGGCTCACTTGGCCTTCCCTCTGTTGAAGTTTTGAGACTATAGAATTCACTCAATTTTCTTCCATTCAGTTACAACACAAACAGGTATCGCAGAAACAAAGGCAAAGGAGACGAGTACTGCAAGAGAAAAGACCGGGATGAAATTACAAACAAGCAATGAACATGAGAGAAGCGAGGCTATTGTCTACTGACTGTGAGAAGAGCCTTATGGCTTTATTTTGGAGCTCTACTGAGTCTGAGTGCCCTCGAGCTTAAAGTCCCTGGCGCTCTCGGGAACGCTGAGGATGCGGATAGTGTTGGTGCTACCGCTCTGTGCCCTCCAGCCCTGGAGAGTAATGACAACATCGCCCTTCTCAATGATACCAAGAGCAAGAGCCTCAGAAAGACCGTACTTGATACGGTTGTCAACGTCCTCCTGCCACTTGCTGTTGTCCTCGGGACGGGGGTGGGGGTAGAGGAAGGGGTAGCAGCCGCGGTACAAGTGAACGTCGCGGGCAGTGTGTGGGTTGCGGGTGATAGTGAGGATAGGGCAGCTGGGACGGTACTTGCTGACAAGTCGTGCGGTGATACCGGTAGTGGACATGAGCAAGATAGCACCTGCGTGCTGTTCAAGCGATGCAGCAACAGCAGCCATGGCAATGGTCTCGTTGGTGTCGGTAGGGATGGTTGTGAGGGTTCGCATCTCGTTGAAGAGAGGAACGTATGAAACGCTCTGCTCGGCGAGATATGCTGTCTCGGCCATCATCTTGACAGCCTCGATGGGGTAGGCACCCTTGGCGGTTTCACCGGAAAGCATGACACAGTCAGCACCGTCCAAAACGGCGTTGGCAACGTCTGAAACCTCGGCACGGGTGGGTCGGTTGTTGACAATCATCGACTCGAGCATCTGGGTAGCGCAGATAACGGGCTTGCCGGCAATGTTGCACTTGGAGATCATCATCTTCTGAGCCATGAACACCTGAGGAGCAGGGATCTCGATACCAAGGTCACCACGAGCGACCATGATACCATCGGACTCCTTGAGGATCTCGTCAAAGTTCTGAACACCCTGGTGGTTCTCGACCTTGGAGATAATCTTGATGTGAGCACCCTTCTCGCCAAGGATCTCGCGGATGGTGCGGACGTCGGAACCGCGGCGAATGAAAGAAGCGAAGATCATGTCGAGGTCCTGCTCAACGGCAAACTCGATGTCCTTCTTGTCCTTCTCGGAAATGGCGGGAAGGTCGACCTCGGTCATGGGAAGGTTGACACCCTTCTTGGAGGAGAGAACACCGTTGTTGACAGCGCGGACCTTGACGAGCTTCTCGCTCTCAATAGCAAGAACCTGGAGCGAAAGGATACCGTCGTCGATGAAGATGGTTCGGCCAACCTCAACCTTGTTGGCGAGGTTCTTGTAGTCGATGTAGAGGTATTCGAGGGAGCACTTCTCTGCGTAAGCGTCGTCGGTGGTGACGTAGAACTCGTGGCCCATGGGGATCTTGACATCCTCGCCGTTGACCATGACACCGGTTCGCATCTCGGGGCCCTTGGTGTCGAGAGCGATAGCAAGAGGACGACCAGGGGTCTGAGCAACAACGGCGCGAGCGTTGTCAACAACCGACTTGAAGTACTCGTGGGAGCCGTGGGAAGCATTGAGACGGACAATGTTCATACCGGCCTGGCGGAGGGCACCGAGCATCTCGACATTGTTGGTCTTGGGGCCAATGGTGGCGATGATGGAACTGTCGGGAGGAAAGTAGGAAACACAGCATGTGAAAAGGTCAGCTTCAGCGTTCACGAGCTCATCGTCGATGCGAACGATATTGTGGCTAGCTAGCTACTTACGTCTTACGGAAGAACTTGTTGTCGACACCGTGCTCGAGAGGGTTGAGCGAGGCATACCACTCGAGCTGAGTCTTTGCGATAGGAGCGTAGATCATCTTGGATATGTGTTCGACCGGAGAACGGGAAGGTGATCGAGGATAGGATGAGGGACGGTTGGTGGTGGAGAAGGCAGGTATGAAGGTCAATCGATCAAGCCTACAGTGCGCAACGGCGAGCTCTGGAAGATCTGCGGAAAATGAAGCTCAGGGACAGACAACGAACGCAACACTCCCTACAAGCACACGCTGCGCCGCTGATGAAGCAGATAGCGAGATCTCTCTGGACCGTGCAAGGAGCGAAAAAAAAAGTTGGCCACCGACTTCCAACACCGCCCACCTCTGCTGCCGAGAAAGTAAGACTGAGGTTGGAAGAAAGCGCAAAAAATTAGAGATGTTCGAAAAAAACAAAAAGCAAAAACTCGCCGACCTTTGTTCCAGGTGCAGTGAGAGAGAAGAGCAGTGGCAGCACAGCGCGGTCTCGCGTATCTTGTGTCTAATCAATTTAAGGGTCAGCCACTTTGCTCACAGGGTGGCTTTGCGTTGGAAGAAAAGGCCGTCGTGCTGCCTCGCTTGCACTGTTCTAATCTATCCCACATCGATTGGACATTCTCTCCAACAACGCACTTTCGACACGCACATACACGCGGAGCATCCACGCATGCTCTTGCATCATACATGCTCTTTCGAAACCACTTGACACCTTGATAGCTGTATTGCTCTCCATGTTTGGCACAACGGTGCTTTGACGTATGCTGCCATGATCTGCCAGCCTTCGTATTGAACAGTAGACAGCACCGTTAGATATCGTCTCTTTGCCACATGGACAAGTCACGCCCACCCCAACAGACGCGAAGAATTCCAAGTAAATTGCAACGAAAAAGGTTGGCTGGCTTGACCGAGCTGGTGCCGGAAACACGCCGCCGGCGAGTCTCCAAAAATCCAAAATGCAATTCTTCACGCACGTTGACGGATGGCTAGACCGAGAATGAGCCTGTTCGGGAATCCCACAGACAGTCATCGACTGCGCAGAGCGAATTTCGCCGGTCTCACTGCAACATCGTGAACCTTCCTGTCCAATTCAGGCGCTATGTTGCTCCTTTTCCAGAGGAGATAGCCAGAAAGGCAGGAACAGAGGTAGATGTGGTCCATAACAGCACGCTCGAGGCTCCTGAGGCCGGCTTGAATCCTGTACAGAGTCTGTTGAGGGAAGTGGGGCCAGAATCACAAGTACTGTACGATGAGCAGCTTGCTGATAAGGAGATCTTTGCAGAGCTGACGGAGAGTCATCCGCTTTGCAGAATACGGCGAAAAACGCGGTCCGTTTCTCCTATCGCCCAATCCAGATGGCCGGTTTGGTCATTTGACAGTAGATCGGGATCGGGGCTCCGGCTACCTTTTCGCTGCACAAAGCTCAGCTTGGACCCTTGCAAAGTGAATAGCCGAGAGTGGAGAAAGTGGCAAACGGAACATCGAATGTCTTTGACCCTCATACCCTCCTAACTACACCACAGCGAATCCAGCCTAGAGTAGACGATGGCCAGATCAGCATCGTTCGCACCATCTGCGCCGGCAGTCAGCATCAAGGACGAGACGAACACACCAACTTCTCCGAAAAAGCGTACTTTCCAAAGTACCCTCTTCAATGTCAAGTTTGGAGCGCAGCGCAACAGCTTACCCCCAGCTAAAGCATCATCTTCCAGCATAGCCAAACGTACACGGTCACAAGCCGCCGCTTCCAACGATACGGATGCGAACTCACCAGATGACCTTGAGCAGGATGGCAAGCGACCAAAGCTAGAGCCTTCGCCTTCATCATCATTGACAACAATTAGCGCTGCACCGAAATACCATCACCGAGGACCGTTTTACCAAGTCACCAATCCTTCCTTTTGCTCTCTTTACTCTATCTCTGATCTTCCTGATGCAGAGATCTACTATCATCCCGATTTCATCCCTCGTTCACTCGCCGAGGAGTGGCGGCAGGAACTTGATCGACTTCCCGAATGGTATCGTCCCAAACTCAAAGTGTATGGTCGAGAAATTACTCAGTCTCGTGAGATAGCAGCCTACGCTACCGCCCCTGGCTTGCATCTCAAGTATTCTGGTCATCCAGTCGAACTTCATCATCCTTTTCCCCCTCTTCTCAATCACATTGCATCACTACTGAGCAGCGATGACTGCCTGGGTTCAGAAGTAAGATTCAACCACTGCATGCTGAACAGGTACGATGACGGAAGTGTATATATTGGGAGGCATTCGGATAACATAGAGAACAAGGTTATCGTCACTGTGAGTCTGGGTGCAGATCGAAGTTGGATCATGGAAAGAAAGCAACCGAGAGGAAGCAAAGCCATCAAGGTGGATGAACAGGATAAGGTGAAAAAGAGATGGACTTTGGCTGGAGGAAGCTTACTCGTCATGCAAGGTCAAACGCAAAAGTTCTATACACACGAGATTCCGAAAGAGATGAAAGTCAAAGGTCCAAGAATCAGCATCACCTTTCGCCAACTCGTTTACGATGAGTGAGCAACTGCGCTAACGCAAGGTACCCCCCTATATGTACTTGTACGAATTCCACACGTGTCAGACAATTATGTTGCAAGTTTGTCAGGCTGTGCATTGCAATGCGTTTGGGTATAAGAACAATAAAACGATACATGGCATGTTTTCCATCTATTACATAACGACACAATCCGAATCGGCCTTCATCCTGTCAGCTTTCGACAGCAAAGCCATCTCTTCCGCCAGTTTGATCTCATCTGCTTTCGACAGGATCCCCTTCTTCTGCCTTGCTTGCATAGCTCGAATCGCTGACAATCTTTCCGCTTTGGCTCGTCTGTGTTGGAAAGAGGCGAATTTCATGGTCAGTCAGATGCAGTTCCTTCAAAGCCGTTGATTGTGGTTCGGACAAAGGCATACCGATCATCAGAAGAAGAGCATCAACAGCAGAAATTTGCAGATACTGCTCAGAGCGAGGATCAAGCCTTGCCAAAGATCGGCTTTGGCACCCACTTTTCAGACTTGTCAAACATTTTGCTGAATGGTTGAGTTGTTGGACTTGACGTCCCTGATGTCGAAGGAGCGGGTCTTGATGGTTCTGGCTTGGTGCTGGAAGAGGAGGTGCTGATCTTGAGGTTCGAGAAGGCGTTCTTGATGCCGTTACTGGACTGCTGCTGAGAGGATGGTGCTACTCTTGTCGATGATGATGCGGGTGACGAAGCGTTCGACGAAGCGTGCTTGCAGCTATGCTGATTTGGTGCACGATGAGATGGACAAAATGAAGCGGAGCACTGAGGGCATTTGATTGGCACTACCATAATCTTGCTGCATTTGAGAAATGAACATTCGTTCGTCTTCTTGACTCTCTTCATGTTACTCGCTCCTGGCATTGATGCGTTGGACTTGAGGTAGCCATTGCTATCGAGCATGGGACATTGACCGGATAAATGACGATCCATGGCAATGTTAGGATCTTGATCTCGCTTCCAACCTTCTGGTGGGTTGTCACAGATCGGACAGAGAGGCACACGGTAGTCGACATCGTTTTCATGGAAATGTGAGCATCGATGAGCTTGTGGTCGGAAGTGGTTCGAGCAAAAGTGTTGACGGCAGTCGCTGCACTTGAAGGGGAGGAAATCCTCACGATGGCACTCATCCAATGCACATCGTTCGCCGATGAACATCATCGGTCCTGTTGAGCGTTCCGGCATTGTGCTGAGGATTGCTTAGTATATCTCGAGGTAACAGTAGAGAATCGTGAGGTGGGGTGGTTAATGGGTGGTGGCGGAGAGTGAAGAATCGTCTCGTGGTTCAGAAAGAAGTCTGCTCGTACAGAGACGGATGTCGTGTTCGGCTTCGATTGAGTTTAAATGGCCGAACCTCGCCAAGCAATTTCGTTTGGCTCAGCAGCGAGGCCGTGGGCCACGTAATTCCTGCATTGGACCCTGATGCAGTCCGGCCATACGCACGCTATCGAAAAATGTCAAACTGTTAGTTTTTGAAAACGCGTTCGCCACCTTGACTTTGCTACGGACTTAAGGATGGCTAAGTCTGACATGGTCGATGTTCTTCCACTAACTTCTGTCAGTTTCGTCCAGGCAACAGATCCCCGATGCACTATGAAGCTGTCGCAAGCTTGCTACAATCTTGTCGGGTGACAATAATCAAGGGTCGAGCAGAATGCAGCCGACGTTGCGTCTGATCCGGCCCGTGGGTCCGATATCATTCACCTCATCGAAGCCCGATCGTGTCGATGAATGAAGGCAAGCATCGAAGACCATGTGCTCTGATTCGGGAAGTCTGTTGCAAGCTTCCGCCGTCGATGATTGTGTCATGTCGATCCGGCAAGCTTCGGCATTTCTTTGAGTTAGAAATAAGACTCTCGACCGCCGGTAATGTCCGCCACATTCCTCATACCACTTCACGACGCGTTGCTTTGTCAACACAAAGGTACATGCTGACGTTCCATCTAGGAAAGCTACATTCTTTGTTTGGCTTTTAGTCTCGACGAAGGTCATTGTGGCGCATCCAAACCGACAAAGGACCCGAAAAGACCACCGAAATCTCATTCTCATTTGTCGCAGGCGCCAAGAGTGGCGGTGGAACATGTGAACCCACTCTGTACCTCATTTAGAAGCCAAGCTCGCTCGGAAGCTTTGAAGTCATACAGGACTGGATCGTACAATGGCTTTGTTTCAGCGAAAGTCGTGGCGAAGGCTCGGTTTGACTGCTGTGAGACCAATCAATTGTCTCGAGAGGCTAAAAGGCGGAGCTCGAATGACTAGGCACGTCAAATCGAAGCGCCACACCTGTTTGTTCCATTATGGCACACAATATGATCGTCAAGCAGAGCATTACATTCCACCAGGATCTGACCAGATTCCAGGTTCGCACACGGGACGGCACCGAGGTCGCTTCCGAGCAATCCACCGACGATCTTTGTTCGATGTGTTGTTCTCCAGTCGCATATTCCACCCCTGCTTGCTTGCTTGTCTTTAACGCCCAGCCTGTCACAGTGGCACGTCAAACGCGACAGGGGTCCAACCCACTTCACTTACACAAACACTGAAACACGATTCTCCTCGCCTAATCCTCGGCTATGATGTTCGCCCTTAGATCCTCGCTTTAGCGTGTTCTTCACTGCCGCGATTGACCGCCCGATTTACGCTAGGCTGCATTGCCCCACACGTACCGCTGGTCGGTAACGATGATGCTTAGTCTCGCGCAGCTATACACTGAATTGGCGAGCGCCGACCGAGTGTGTCTTTGAAGCTCTCCGACCCCGAAGATCAGCCTGCTCGCAAGCTTATGATGTGGGCGAGATCCCACTTGTTAGGGGACAATGCTGCTCAATCTTGACGCAGGAATGGCGAACTCCCACTGAGTGTATCTGAGTGTATCAATGAAGCCCTTGGCAGGCGACAATTGTCCCACGCTCGCAAGCCTGAGGTGTGGGCGATGTTCCACCAGGGGGAGAGCCTCATCTTTCGCACACATGATGGCAAGGCCCATGCCTCTCATGCTATATAGTCAGGCCTGTACTGCGTCTGCTCCCTATCACCTCCAATCCATCATCTCTTCCGCCTCTCACAAGCTCTTGTCTGAACATCTCCGTCGACCTTGCTGCCCCTCCGACTACGATGAGGACATTCGCCTTGGCCGCCCTGTCGGTGCTGCTAACTGCGTGCAACGTCGAAGGCGCTCTGTCAAACAGGGCTGCATCCGTATCCTCCTTAGGTAGCGGAATCCGCTTTCTGTATCAGAACGACCTCGACTGGAATAAAGCAAGCTCTGCCTCCCGTCAGCCTGGGTACCTCCTTCTCACCGAACCTGTCACAGCCCAAGATGCACGCCAAAAGTGTGCTGTCCTCAACGAGCACCTTGCTCCAGCCTCGGCGTTGTCCGACCCCGGCTTGCAAGCACAAATGAATTTTGCAATGTTTGAGCGTGCTTATGCAGATGGTCAAGGCTTCTGGGTGGCTGATAGCAAAGCTTTCACCATCTCAGCCTCCAACGACGGCAGAGCACAGATCAAGGCATCTGAGCCTTCCACGGACACCAAGCTCCCGACCCTCTGCACGCAACAAGCGCCCTGGACCTTTGCGAATTCTACCGATACATCGGCTCAGTGGCAGGTTGCGACGAGGAGCAATGGTGTTACGTTTACAGGTTTTCGCGATGCTCTCTCTTTCCGATTCCTCGCTGTGCCGTATGCCAACCCAACTGAGAGATTCACCTACTCGACTGTGTTCGACGCCAACACCGCCCGCGAGAATTCCATCTCCGCTCTCGATCCAACTCGCAACAAACAGTGCCCACAACTCGGTGGCGTTTACACTGAACAGTGCCAAGTCGCTGATGTCTTCACACCCTACCTTCCCTCGTCTTCCGACATATCTAGTGGCAAACCGCTCAAACCAGTCTTCGTCTTCCTCCACGGCGGAGGCTATCGTTCGGGAAGTGGGCTCGACTATGCTTTTGACGGTGGTAACACGGCTAGTCGTAGTGATATCGTTGTCGTGACTCCCAATTACCGTCTTGGTTCGCTTGGTCATTTGGCATATAACGATCAGATTCGTGGAAATTACGGACTGGGCGATGTTGTGACGGTGCTCAAATGGGTGCAAAAGTATATCAAGGAGTTTGGAGGAGATCCGGACCAGGTGACTGTAGGAGGGCAGTCAGCGGGTGCTCAGCATGTTGAGAATTTGTTGGCTTCTCCTGCAGCTGCTGGGCTTTTCAAAAGAGCGATGGTGTTCAGTGGAACTCCGCATGACAATGCTTTCCTTTATCCCACGATCGAGCAGGCTCGTGAAGGGGCAGCCGGCGATGTTGTAAAGGCCGTTGGATGCGATGGAGCCTCAGATGTGCTTGTCTGCTTGCGTGGGAAGAACGTTCAAGCTTTCCTCCAAAACCCTTACATATCTATCGTTCAGGATGGCACCTACATCCGCTCACCCAAACTCGACATGAGACCTCCCAGTCGTGCACAGGGCCATGTCAACCGGGTCCCCGTCATTTGGGGCACCCTTCGCGACGAATTAGCATCCTACGTCATGCCTGCCGCAGACGAGACTAATTTTACCAAGGCCATGGAGACAGATCAGATTCTAGCCAACTACTCCTCCATCGTTCTGGACAATCCGGACATCTTTCCCGTTCAAGAGTATGGCATTCGCAACATGACCACGACCATCAAGACTGACCTCTACGTTCGTTGTGGTATCCAAGCGATGGCTTATGCATCCGCTGTCAACAACGTCTTCCCCAAGGTATACTCGTATGTGCACGATCAACGTTCGCTACAGATTCCGAATTACGATCCATACGATGTGTGCCAGCCTAAAGACGGCAAGCTAAGTCCTTCAAGCTATTACATGTGTCATTCGGGTGATCTTTTGCCCATCTTCGGCAATGGAGGAAAGGCCTTCAAGTTGGCGTACAGGGACGTGAATGATCTGGCTTGGATGACGACGATTCTCGATCAGTTTTCGGCGTTTGTAAGGACCGGAAACCCCACGCCATCGGTGGAATACTTGACTGCGAGAGGCGAGGCGTATAAGAGCACGCTCGAAAGAGTTACTCCGGACGAAAGCAAGTGGAGACAGTTGACTGCGTCAGATCAGAGAGAAGTCAGTTTTGGGGTGGTAAAGCAGAAGATGAAGACGGTCGCACAAAAGGGCGAGCAGTGCAGTAAACTGGGTAAAGGCATTGAGTATATCGCACAGCTTTGAGCAGCACGGGGTGGGCCGATTGCTGTATGTCTGTTGTTTCTGTTTCATATGTCAGCTCGAGTTGATGCTGTAGCGTCCTCCTAATGAAATGAACTGTTTGTCAGAAAGAGTTGTGTGGGTGATTGGCGTCTTTTAGTGAGATAAAAACTGTGATGTGAGCAACGGCAGCCGCTGATGTCGCTGAGAACGCACGCCAATTTGATTGCTCCATTCGAACCCGGAGACGAGAAAGTATGCCCATGAGTCAATGCAATTAGCGTTCCTGCAATCCTACTTCAGTGTCCACTTCACACGTTCCGAGCCTTGTGCAGGTATAGAGATGGTCCGCTTTGACACGTTGATGCAGGCTGCGCGTGCGAAAGAAATTTGGATCGGAAGTCAAGTGCTGGTATTGCGATCGATATTGTTTACAGGTTTGTGAAAAGATCAAGCGCCGTTAGGGTGACCCGAGTTGGGCGAAGGCTTGTACTGCCAGACATCGCCGGATGCTTCGAGACGCTTTTTCGCCTCGCCCATTGCCCAAGTCTGGATGCTGTGGTGTCGAAATGTCGAGTGAAAAAAGCGAGAAGTCGTTGTCGTGCGATCGAGGCATGTACAAGGTGTCAGCGAGCCTGGACTGTATATAGAGCTAAGCAGCTGTCGGTGAGGAGACTTACCTAGTGTCTGGCTTGTACATGAGGACGACACCTGCGAATGCCATACCACCAAAGAGACCAATGTACCACATGTTCTCCCAGTTCTCCTTCTGTCGCTTGCCGCCCTTTGGGACCTGTGGTGCGAGCGAGGGTAGCGTCAAATAGATCAACAATGTCGGTCAGCATGTTGTCCGAGTTCGGCTCAAAGCAGATCGCTTTGACTGAACAGTATCTAGTCGTCGGTTTCAATCTTGAGGAGAGTATTGTTGCTCTGTTCATCTTAGCGCTCGCGATCTTACCTTTTCACCAAAGAGGTAACCTGTGGGCTGGTTGTAAGAAGAATCTCCCGAAGCGAAACGGGTCTGGGCAACGGTGCCTCGCTGCATAGAAGCGGCTCGCACTGCCGAGCGTGTCGATGTTGATAATGCCTGTCGGAACATGATGTGTAGGTTTGCGATGTTGATGCCTGTGAAGCAAGGGGAGAAGCAATAGATATGAGTATGTAGTATTCGAAAGTGTCACATTGCGACACTTCGCGGATCCGCGATCTGTCAATTCTATCGTGCGAATCAAATTCAAGCTCAGCTTCTTCTGAGGATTGCATTTCAAAAGATCTTTCTCCCGATTCTACTTCACAAACCGGCCCCACACTGACATCATTGAGACGCAATCCTACAATAAGCTGAAGCATTCAACCTGATTGTGTATCGCACCTCATTGTAAGGTGCCGTTATCAGTTAGCACGCTTGACTTGGCAAGGAAGTGATGAAGCTCGTTTCGGGGCGCCAAAAGAGTGGTACAGCAGCCAAAGTAAGGTCTCGAATGCAGAGAGTGAGATAGTGAGCGATCCTTTCCGTCGCGCGATTTATGCATCAGCCAAGTCAAATTGGATTCGATGGTTCGCTTAGCCGTCACGGTGAGATGCGGATCGGGTGGAGGTTGCTCAGACCCTCTCATTTTGTGAATCACAATCACTCTCTCTCTCAGCATCATCACTCCGCACTTGTGACTCTCTTTCGCTCCATTGTAGCCATTCATACTCAGCCATATTCGGTCCAGCTAGCTCCTATTCTTCATCATTGATACTATATAACCTCCGCTGCGCCTTTCTCGACCACTTCACTAGCCTCCACCGATTGAAACACGTATCACAACCGAGGGTGCCAACGCCTGCTGCAGCAAACGTTCTCGCCTCTGACTACGCCATGCGAACATAATAGGGCTCTGTGGACTCAGCATTGCGGTGAAATCAATTGTAGGCTTCCGATATCACCTCGTTCCGCATTTCAGCCATGCCATCGACTACCATCAACCCAACCTCAGGCTCTGCCGCATCTCATGCAAGCTATTTCGACTCAGCCCAGTCTCAGTCGTCTTCCAGATTGCAGCCCACCGCGAGGACGCAGGACGACTATCAAGTGACAGATGATGGTGAAGGCGATGCGGATGCTGACGAAGACGACGACGACGAGCATCTTGACGGCAGCGAGGCTCATCACGACATGATCAACGAGACCACGGTCAAATCAGGCTATCTTGAGAAGAAAGGTGAAAAGCGCAAAACATGGAAGAAGAGATGGTTCGTTCTGCGCTCCTCCAAACTCGCCTACTACAAGAACGACAAAGAATATCAGCTTCTTCGCTTCATTGATGTCGGCGACATCAAGACGGTCGCTTCAGTTGAGCTCAAGAAGAGCGTCCACACGTTTGGAATTGTCACGCCAAAGCGCACCTTCTATGTTCGTGCTTCTTCAAGAGCAGACATGGATTCCTGGATTGAGAAGCTCAACGAGATCATGACTCAGTACGCACAGAGCAGCACCATGACTCAGGAGATGGCAGCTATGGAGCTTGCCAACACTGAAACTCCGGCACCCTCGTCCACCCTTCCGTCACTAGCAACCTCGCAGCCACGAAAGCGTTCCATCTCCCAAGAGCGTTCGCCTACCTCTACCGCGGTCCCAATCAAAATTGGTATTCCAGGTCAAGGCAATTACTCCGCTCCGGCACAGCCAAGGCCCATCCCCGGTTCTGCTGCTTTCAGCCCTCTCACTGTGACCAGCGACAGCGAGACTGGTGCGGAAAGGTACGGCCTCAGCTACACAAGCTCGGCAGGGCCATCCATCTCTGGCAGTCCTTCGACGCGCAACGATCCCTCGCATCCTTTCCTTCTGGCAGGACAGTCGCCCGGCGGTACCGGCGGTCATAACTCGGGCAGTGAGATGAGCGATTTTGGTGGACATCAACGCCGTCCCTCTGCTGGTTTCGGAAGCTTCCCACGTCAGCGAAGTACCAGCGGCACTCGGCGTCTAGCTTCTTTCTCCAGCGGAGCAGGAGGTGATCAGCCAGGCAGCCCCATCCTGCAGCAGAGCGGAGGAGGTGGAAATCAAGTGTTGAGCAGTTCCGACGAAGAAGACGAATGGGACGAGGAAGAGGTGGCAGATCAAGCTATGCCGCTTCCAGCTCTTGGCTCTTCCCAATCTTCTCAGCAGCCACCTTCGCTTCACCTGCAGATACACAATCAGCAACAAATGGCTCATGGTCAACCATCTCCACTCAGCATCTCGCCCTTGCCGCAAGGTGGGAGCGACCTCATTCGCGACCCCAACAAAGTCATCACGCAAGGTTACTTGATGAAGCAGAGTGGCCGACGCAAAGTCTGGCGAAAGAGATGGTTTGTACTCACGCCGTCACGTCTGCTTTACTCGCGAAGTCATATGGACGCCAAGGCGCATCGACAAATCCCCATTTCTTCAATGCTGGACGCGATTGAGTACGAGCCGAAGAAGGCGTCTTCGGGCATGCCAACCTCACCAGGCATTGGCTCTCCCAGCGCGAATCCTTTCGCGTTCGAGGGCGGTGATCGTGATGGCAATGCTGCTTTTACTCCTGGTGCAGGTCCGTCAACAGGCCAATCCGAGAAACCAGAGCGCAGAGGCAGCATGGTCGCAGCGGCAGCAGGTGTCGCATCGAATATGACAGCAGGTATGGTCGGGTCAAAGAAGCGTAAGGAGAACTGCTTCCAGATCATCACCCCCAAACGCACTTTCATTCTATGTGCTCCGGGTGAAGATGAAGAGATCAAATGGATCTCGGCGCTGAAGACGCTGATCACGAGGCAGAGGAACGGACAGACCCCAAGCTCCAATCCACCTCTTTCACCAACGTCCATGGGACCTGCGACCGCATTCCCCTTCTACTCTTCAACTGTTGGCAGTACCGCTACCACGCCAGCGGGCGGTGCTGGATCGAACGTGACTTCACCAGCAGTGGCCAAATTTGCCCCGCAATCAGCAAAGGGAACAGTCACATCACCAATTGTCCCCAATTCAACATCCGCAGCAGCAGTGCCCGCACGCGGTGAAGCAACATCACAGTTGACTTCCATTGGCGCAGCTGCCCACACACTCTCTAGTACATCCTTGGCCTCGAATCAAACTTCAACGACCACTGGGACAGCAGCAGCAACGCATACCAACGGAACTGGCAACCAGGCATCAGAGTCAAGCAGACATGCCTCACCAACTTCGAGCAGTATCAATGCTGCACCGGCAGCTCAAGCCACTTGAGCAGAATGCAACATCTTCGAGTTTTGTCAGCATCGCATGTATTCAATCAGCATCTTAGCAGCATTCATACCTCTTTTCAAAATCTGGAAGTGTTCGTGATCTTTGCTCATGATGGGATGAGAATCGATACCCTGAGCAGCAATGGCCTCGCAGACGACATGACCACACAGCTTATCGATTCATGAAGCGGGTTGGAGTCTGTATTGCGTTGTGAAAGACATCACTACAAATAAGATCGCATCTCATCTCTACTTTGCCCCCTCATCAACAACCACCAACCGCACTCTCACTTCCTTTACACCCTTGATACTTCCCACAATTGCCTCTCTTACAGCCTTTTCCACTTCACTTGCCTGGACAAGTGTTGCATCTTTAGGCAGTTGAAGTGTTACATCTGCAAAAGTGCTTACGCCTGACTTTACAGCTCTGAGATCTTTCCAACCCAGTAAAAGAGGATGTTGTTTTTGAACCTCTACAATAGCTGCATCGAAAGTTCGCAATGTTTCTGGTTCGACACCTCTATCGCTCAATTCTCCTAATGCGCCAATAAGTAAATCAGCACCTTGTTTTCCGATCAATCCAGCAACGAGCAAACCTCCAAGTGGATCTAATACTGGAAAGCCAAGCCAAGATCCTCCAATGGCAAGGAATGTCACTGCAGAAGAGAGTGAATCGGAACGATGATGCAAAGCATTTGCTTCTAGAACGGAAGAATTCTCTTCGCGTGCAATCTTGAGGGTAGCTCTATACAGCCATTCTTTAACACCAATAGAAAGCAATGCGAACCACATGGCATTTGGATCTAAAACACCTCCTCCTTCCCCTCCATGAGAATGATCATGACCTAAGTGTGCAATACCCCCAGTAAACTCACTGAAAGCCCTCAACAATTCCGGTCCATTTTCCAACGTCGGTGTCAAAGCCTCCAATAACAAACCATAACTATGAAAACCAATACCAACAGCTCCTGCAACCAGCACTAAACTCACTCCAAGCGAACCCATTGTCTCATACTTCCCATATCCCAAAGGATGTGATGCAGAAGGAGGCTTTTGACTCATTTTCCAACAAAACAGTGTCACCAAATCAGCAAACATATCCGAAAGAGAATGAGCAGCATCAGCCAGCAAAGCAGCAGAATTTAGATATACACCAGCAACACCTTTTGCACCACAAAGACCAATATTGGACACAAGACCGGCAAGAGTGATGTTTGAGCCTCGATCACCTTTACCTTTCAGAGCTGCAAGAAGAGCGTCTGCTTCTTCCGCCGAACCATGGTCGTGGTGGTGTGAGTGGGAATGACCATGATGATGGTGATGTCCGAGGACACTCGCGGTTTTGGTTCCTGCATCTACGCCGTTGGGTGATTTTTTGCGTTGTTGTAATTCAGCTTCTCCGCTCTTGGCGCCGCCGATGATCGACGATGTCGAGGCTGTCATCGTTGTTTCAGCTTGCGTTGTAGCAGATGTTGGATTTGGGATACTAGTCTGGATGGTAGACCCAGCAGAATTGGTTGACACGTAAGCGTAAGGATCCGCACTAGACTTGACACTTGCTACGGCAGTACTGGGAAACAGTCCAAACAAGCTTGCTGGTGCACGTCTGTTCGATAGATGCGCGCGATAGGAGACCGGGTCTGGATACGAAGCGTGTGAGTAGCTCGATGGGTAGATCGAAAGCGGAGGTGACTGAGGGTGAGGTTGTTCGTAGCGAACTAATCGAGGAGGACCTTGATGCGGTGGTGGTTTGGGGTGAGATGAAGGTGAGACTGCTTCTTCGGAAGGAAGGGTGGATGTGAGATGTGATGGTTTCGGGAGGACAAGGGGAGGTTTGGTGGTTGATGGGATGTGATGAGGTGGTGGGTGGTGAGTACTTTTGGATCGAAGAGTTAGAGACGAGGTTGGAGATGTGCTGACTGAATTAGACTTGCTGCTGGTCTTGGTGATGAGATTGCGAGTTGATGGAGGAAGGCGCATGAGGAAGGGAAGGAGGAAGCAAATGCAGAACCAATGATTGGTGTTGGCTGCGTGATGCCAGGGGCTTGTCGAGGTTGCGAAGGTGCTGATGAAGCTGAGAGAGTGGGGCTTTTGCAACTGCCACGTCTTGATCTGCGCTCGGACCTTCTTCGCTGCGTTGAAAGTGGTGAAAGTCGTATCAGATTACAACGCAGAGAGCAATCTGGTCGTCTCTACAAGCCTTCTGAACGGCCAAGCTGAGCTTTTCCTGGAGCGATCCTCGAGATAAGACGTATGCGACGACGGATTATCATAAGAAATACTGAAAGCGAGAAGTGAGAAAGGAAGATCCAGACTTTCGGGCCAGAAGATGCACAAACGCGCGCCCGCGCGGTCCCGAATTTGTGTTGGTGTCGGCGTGTGAACTTTGTGGCTTTTCTGACAGGTGTTTGTCAAGGTGAAAGAGTGCGATTCGCTTCAGGATGCGTTCTGCAGGCTCTGTTGGATCTTTGAAATTTCTGGCACATCCTATGCTTTCACGACTGCCTTTCGATCTGATCGCTGTCTTGTCGGCAACAAGTTGTCTTTGATTTGAGTCTGGGAAGCAGGTTCGTAAATGCGACCTGGTGACGCAAAGACCGTCTGTAATACTGCGACTGAGATCACGTAGCCAGAATCTAGAGTATAGCCGAAAAGGTACTCGTTTGACAGGTTCACTCCAGGCTCACTTGTAGGAGGAGACGGTGCTCAATCCTCATTCGACCGCTCAGACTTCAGAGGCTACTTGCTTGGAATCATACTACAAATAACATTATCTTGGATGTTTTGACGAAACACAGAAAAGGAAATCAGAAAGCCACTAGCAGAAACAAAAACAACTAAGCGGGGCTTCTGGCCTACTCGTCGGCGAGCGTGACAGCGGCAGCTCCAAGTGCCTGAGTGTCACGCTCAACAACCCTGGTGGTGAAGATGACCTTGTTACCCTCCTTCCACATGCTGGTCTCGAGCGTCTCGCCGGGGAATACGTGGCCTGTGAAACGAACCTTGATGTCCTTGTAGGCACCGAACTCCCTGAAGACGTGCTTACCCGAGATACCGAACGAGCAAAGACCGTGCAAGATGGGCTTGTCGAAGCCACCGACCTGTGCGAAGCTTGGGTCAATGTGCAATGGGTTGTAGTCGCCCGAGAGACGGTAGAGGGCAGCCTGGCCCTCTGTGGTCTTCTCGGTGACGACCTTGTCGGGCTTGCGCGAAGGAGGCTTGTTAGCCGCCGATGCTGCACCGCGGTCCTTTCCGGACTTCTTGCCGCCAAATCCACCGGATCCACGGATGAAGACAGTGCTCTGGTTCTCGAAGACGAGCTCGCCGCTCGACTTGTCGAAAGTGTGAACCACCGAGGTGACGGCAGCAGCCTTGCCCTTGTCGAGCACCTCCATGAGCTTGGGCTTGTTGACAAGCGTAGCGCTGGTGGGGATGGGCTTCTTGATGCTGAGGTACTGCTCACCGTGCAGAAGCATCATAGGGCTGAAGTTGGGTAACCAGTCAAGAGGAATACCACCGCTGGCCATGAACTGAGGAATGACACCGAAAGTGGGGACGGCACGGAAGTCGTCATCCTGCTCAAAGACCAGGTCGAGCTCCTTCTCGGTAGCACCAACACCAAGGTTGTACAGGATGACATCGCGCTCACCGTACGTGAAGTCCGAGTCGTCGATGGGCTCCTTCTTGGCCTTCTGCACGATCTCAGGGTCCTCAGGGTCGCTGTAGTCGCCGCCTGCACCACCCTCACTGTCGTCATCATCGTCTTCCTCGGAAGCGTTGCCGAAGTTGGAGATGATGTCACCGAGCGAGTCGCTTGGCGACGTGGGCCACGAGGGGTTGGACTCGTAGTCGACGATCTTGTCCCACTTCTTAACAATTTTTTCGGGAGTGGGGGCCTTGCCGTGGCTGAAGGCATGACCACCGGCACGCTGCCAGCGGACAGCGGCGATCCAGCCACCGGAAACCTCGAAGAGGTTCGAGGTGATGTCGGTGTTGGCCTCGCTGGCGAGATAGCCAACCATAGGAGCAACGTAGTCGGGCTTGAAAGCGTCGACCATCTCCTGAGGCCAAATGGTAGCAGTCATGGCGGTACCAGCGTTAGGAGCAATGGTGTTGGCAATGATGTTGTACTTCTTGCCCTCGATACCGAGGGTGTTGGTGAAACCGATGATACCGGCCTTGGCGGTCGAGTAGTTGGCCTGACCGAAGTTTCCGTAGATACCGACAGCCGAGGTGGTGTTGACAATACGACCGTACTTTTGCTGCTGGAAGATAGGCCAGGCAGCGTGGCAGACACTGTAAGTACCGCGCAAGTGAGTGTTGATGACAGCGTGCCACTCCTGGTCGGACATGGCAGCGAAGGACTTGTCACGAAGGATACCTGCGTTGTTGATCACGACGTGGAGCGAGCCGAAAGCATCGGTGGCAGCCTTGACGATCTTCTCACCGTCCTCGACCGAGCCGACGGCAGGGGCAGCCTTACCACCAGCCTTCTTGATCTCGTCAACAACAGCGGCAGCGTTCTTCTCAAGGAAGTCGTTGACAACGACATTGGCACCGAGCTTGCCGAACATGTGGGCGTAAGCGCGACCGAGACCGGCACCAGCACCGGTGACAAGGACGGTCTTGCCATCGAAGCGGACCGGGCCTTCGCCTTGGTCGTTGGTCTTGGCCTCTTTGGCACGCTCGAGGAAGTCCATGTGGTTGGCATCGGTGACACGCTTGGGGTATTCGGGCTTCTCGTCAAAGTCAAGAATCTCGTCGATCTTGGCACGGACAGCGGCAGGGGTGAAGGAGTCGTCAGTCTTGAAGACAACACCGTGACTGCGCTCACGTCGTACCTGAGCGAAGAAGCCAGCACCACACTCGAAGACCTCGCCGGAAACGTCCTTGTTCTCGGCAGAGACGAGGTAAGCGACGATGGGAACGACGTAGTCAGGAGTGAGGTTCTCGAGCATCTCGGGAGGCATGACAGTAGCGGTAAGCTGACTGGCAGCGACGGGAGCAAGGATGTTGGAGATGATGTTGTACTTTGCGCCCTCGATGGCAAGGGTCTTGCCGAAACCGATCATGGCATGCTTGGCAGCCGAGTAGTTGGCCTGACCAAAGTTACCGTAGATACCGGCGGCGGAAGAGGTGTTGATGATACGACCGTACTTTTGCTTGCGCATGTGAGGCCATGCGGCCTTGGCACAGGCGTAAGAGCCAGTGATGTGAACGTCGGTGATCTGGTCCCACTCCTTGTCGGTCATTGCCTTGAAGCTGTTGGCATTGGAGGGAGAGGAGGATTTTTGGCGTCAGTCACAGTGTCGCTGCAGGAATGTGTCTTCCCTTCGCTCACAGATTCTGAGGAGTTTGGCATGGTACTTACGATTTGTCTCGGAGAATACCGGCGTTGTTGATGACAACATCGACGCGGCCCCACTTGTCAATGACCTGCTGAATGATCTTGTCACCTTCGGTGTTGGAGTTGTAGTTGGCGATAGCCTCACCACCAGCCTTGGTGATTTCCTCGACAACGACATCTGCGGCCTTTTTGCTCTTGTCCTTGGCAGCGGGACCGAGATCGTTGACGAGAACCTTGGCACCCCGCGAGGCGAAGAAGGTGGCATATCTGCGAATGGAGAGGGAGGAAGGGAGAAATGTGTGTCAGCACCGGTCTTGCTATATTGGGGCTCTCTTTGTTGTTGTTGTTGCAACAACTTGTGGCAGCACTTTGCAGCTTGGGAAGTGTATATACTCACGCTTTACCGAGACCGTTACCGGCACCAGTGACCACGACAACGCGGCCCTTGAACGAGATCTTGCCGTTCTCGGTGGAAGGGAAGTCGGACATTTTGGAAAGTGGCTGCCTGGCTTCTCCGGCTATGTAATGAAGCTAACGATAGGAATAAGTGGTACTCGTGGGTGAATGCGCTCTCGAAATGAAGACGATCGGGAGAGGAGGATGCAGCCGTCTAAGGGGTTCGCTGTTGTGAAGGACCAGTCGGAAGGGAAGGAGGATGAAGTCAAAGAAGGTGATCCGATGGTGGTGATGATGAGAAGGAAGGAAGGATCGGAGCGTAGCGATAGCGGGGAAGATATTGTATAGCGGGGATCAGTCGAGAGTATTTGAACCTGACTGGCTTGTGAATCGAGAACAGACGATAGCACGGACAAAGCGGACGATGAGAAGCCTTTGGTGCCCGGATACTCACAACTCTTACCGGACGCAGAGAGACAGAGACAGAGTGACTTTGAAGGCTGAGTGAGTGGCAGTTGAGCGAGTAAATGCATGCATGCATGCGATGAGCGAGGAGGATGAGGCAGTTCAGCAGAGGTGGTTGACTGGCTCGAGCGAGCACGAAAAGCGCGGGGTCGATCTTCAGACGGAAGTAGTCACAGTCCTCACAGTCATCAGAAGGCACGAAGCCAGTGTTTGAAACACGGCGCTTGTGAGAGACGAGAAAGTGGAGTTGCTTCCGTGCCCCTTTGCTTTTTTTTCTGATCCGGTCCTCGGCCAGCATTCACAACCGGGCCAGAAAGCACACATTTGCCTGTTCTTCAACCTCTCTCTCGGGCGCTTCTTGAGCTCAAATTGGTCCCCATTCGCACGAGCCGTTCAATCTGCTCGTCCCTGTTCTTCTCTCTTTGGTTGTTGTACCCCACACTCTCGGTCTCGTCCATATGCCCCAATACACGCTGTTGATCTGTACATTTCAAGGTAACTTAGCTGAGTGTTGCAAGGGGGGTCGAGCTGCTCTAGAGCTTGGGACATTGAACGACTCGAGCAGACTGACTTAACTAGATCTGAAAGGCAAAAAGAAGGCGAGCAACGGCAGCCGGAAGTGAGGATTGTGAGAGGCTTCGTTGCCCCACATCCACCTTCCACATGCCGGCAAGCAGCACATTTGGGCCCCACACTTTCCTTCGAGCGTCTCTAGCTTCTCACCAGCCGAGAAGAGCGAGCAAGGTGTCTCTTTGCCTTGCAGGCACCGTTTCATCAACACACGACCCTCACTCTCGAGCCGGCTAGGAATGCGCGTGATCCGGGTTCTGCAATTCTGAGCGACCTTCGCTTTCCGAAAATCGCACCAAGCATCTCGCGACCACACACGAGCTTTCACATTCATTCCCCTTCGTTGTTCCACCAAAACCCTTGTGTGAATCTTCTGGATCGGGACTTCCCATTTTACGCGATCGATTCGGCATACGATTCGCCAACAACACCGTGAACGATCTTGGTAGAAGGTCTTCTCGGTATTATGTCCAGAGAACACACCGCAACAAACCTGTCTGACTTTGTTACAGCTTCCGCCGTTTCCGATGGCCTTATCGCAAACAGTTATTGAATCAAGAGACAGGAGAAACACGGTCGAGAGACTGACCGAGCAAGGGTTGATTTCGTGCGTGTTCAAGCTTAGCTCGAAAGTAATCCGCGCGATAGATATTCAACTTCACTTCCCCGCACTTACTCGGAGTGTGAACGGCACTTTGATCCGTCCCTCCCTACAATGCCAGCCAGGCTTCTCTCGCTACGTTCCACCCATGGATGATCGTAGCTTGAAGCTGCAAGGATTCGAGTCAGGCAGCATTGTCGTGATCAGAGAATATCGGCATATCAAATCGGAAAGAAATGTTGAGTTGCAGTGCAAACTATTCCATTACATAGTGAAGATAAATGTTACAGCAGAGTTAGTTTGGCTCGCTTGCAGGCGAACCCCGCCTTCTTAAACCATCTACTCAGCCGCTCTCATCCCGAAGCGGAACCTTCCGCCCGTCGCCTCTTGCAGTTCATCAGGCGATGGCAAATCCACAAGGCTGATCCTGTTTGTACCAGGTCTTGCAGCCTGACTCAGGTCCCACTCCTCTGGCACTTCATCCGCTGTATTGCTTCTCTCTCTCTCCTGTCTTCGCTCCGCGCCGCGCTCTGCGGACGACTGAGATGCAACTGACTGCGACGGCGAGGAAGGTCGCTTTGAAGTCTTCTTCGCCGGGTCTGGAGCCAAATCCAGTCTAGCAGGCATCACAGGTGACTCGTCAGCTGGCTGCTCCGACACGGCGTTGAGGTTCATCTGGTTCCTTTGATGTGAAGCAGGCTTGTTCACCGTGCCTGACAGCGCAGCACCACCAGACGGAGCATCATACATGCTGCCATTGTTGGCTGGTGCGAACAGCTCTTCAAATTGCGCCTGAGAGTCAGTGATACCCAATTCAAGCAGCTGTGGAGTTCCCACTTGCGCAGACGGTGTACGGCTAGCAGCGCGCATCGCCGATGACGACAAATAAGCGTTCGGCAGCAATGCTCGAGCGACCCTTTCGCCTGCAGCTAAATCCAGACGCAGGATCTTGCATCTCGACTCTGCCTTGGCAACATCCAAACGATGCGCTCGAATGCGGCTGGCCAGAGGCAAAGCCGACATTTCTATGCGATCGCGAGTAGACTTCAAAAAGGGTGTCAGGATGGCAAAGTGTCGCGCAAGACGAATCTCGTCCGCCAACCGCGCCGTAGCACGCTCCAGATGCACCTCTGTCTCTGCGATCTTGGTGAGCATCAACTCGCGACGAGCTTTGGCACGCTTCTGCAATGCCGACGACGCTGGACTCATCCGATGCGAAGCGGAAGAACGAGGTCGCGGTCGATCGCTTTCGCTGTTCCTTGACCCAGGGTCCAAGCTGAGACGTGATGTTCCATCTCTTGACAGCTCGCCAACATCGTCCGGAACCGGCGTCGATCTTCCACTGCCATCCGCGTCCATTCCTTTCGAAGCCCGATCCGAGTCGGAGAAAGAAGGTCTTGAGATCGCTTGGCGGCCGAAGCGCCCGTCCAATGTATCGCTGCGGTCAAAGGTACCAAGGTCCTGCGATATCGCGCTGGACCCGATGCGTGGCGCTAGATCCAGACCGCGAATCTTGATGTTGGCTGTACGGAAGCTTGCGCAGAAATTGATCTTGTGGATCCAGTCGTTCATGTCGTCCTCGCTTTGCGCTTGCACCAGATACTGACGACCTTTCGCAGCGAGCAGACGGAAGACAAAGTCGTACTTGCCGTAAGAATGATCTTTGACTGCTACAGCATCTGCCAGTGAGATGACACCGTCCGGTCGGAAGTAGGTGATGCGAGGAGAGATTACAACGCCGCCTTCGACAACATCGTGAGAAGATTCCTCATCAGTGGGGATACCGTTGCAAAGCAGCGAGTCGCCAACCTGATCTAGGATCTGAGACTGCAGAGCGTTGATCCAAACAATATCCTTGAACAGCAAGAGCTGCGAGCCCGTCAAAAGTAGTCCACTCGTCTTCCATTTGCGAGAAGCCGACTTCTTGCCTCCATCTGCCATGTCGTCCTTACGGTTGACCACGCCCACCTTGGTCACCTTGAGCGAGACAACTTCCTCTTCGCCCGTGACGGGAGCTGGAGTGGCTGCTCCTGATTGCTCGCCAGAGTTTTTGGTCGTCACAATCTCAATGCTAGGAGCGTGCAGGAAGGCCGAGTTCAGTCGATCGACGTCAAACGATGGCAGCGTTCCCGTGTATGAGAATGGCGTGTCTTCTGGAATGACGTGCTCCAAATCCGGGCGTAACTCGCCAAGGCGACCCTGCGTGATGAGGAAGTAGGGGTCGATTTTGGTGCGGTTGTTTGCGTTTGCGCCCTGCACAGCAAGGGCACTCGACATGGCAGGTCCAGTCATCGAGATGCCTGAAGCCTCCGACGGACGTCGACGTCCACCTTCCTCATCTTCTATATAAATAAACTGCGTGAAGGTGAGGTTGTCGTACAGGTACTCCAGAATCTCGGTCGGCACTCCACTTGCGCCAGTGTTCCGAAGATAGTCGGCTTTTGTCATTTTGTTCTTGGCGTTCTTGTTGAAAGCATCGGTGTGAAGCATCATGAGCGAAAACGATAAAATGTAAGGCTGATCATCTGATGCGAACAGACCGCTGTTGCACTCATTGTAGCGCTTAGCAAAAGCTTCCATGACTCGGTCGATCTGCTGAGTCTCTTTGGGCAAGTGCAAATCCATGAGCAGCTTACGCAACGCAATGTCGAGCGGCAGACCATTGAACCAGAAGCGCGTCATGAAGTGATGCAAAGCCTCTACGTAGAACGGATCCGGACTCGAGGCTAAGATGGCGGCGAGCTGTGTCTTAGGCGCTGTCAAAGCAATTCTCTCGGCATATTCCGGCGCATCCTCGTCATCGTATGGTAGGAAGGCGGACAATGAGAACTTCTTCTCTGGCTTCACAGAGAGTGGTTTCGATTCAGCGTCGGAAAGGGCAGTGCTCGCTGAAGGTTGCCTGCTGAAAGATGGGCGCGAGCTGGATGAAGTTCGCGGCGAACGGCTACCGCCATTGAGCTCTGCTTGCGAAGCGTTTCTCTCCGAGGCGCCAGTGCGGCCACCGGGCGTGAGTGGGTCACCTGGCTCGCGCCAGAAGCCTCCCGAGGCAGATCGGGAGGCGTTGCCGAAGCTGCCTGGGCTCTTGCCCGAACCCTCCAGACCGGCAGAAGACCCGGTGCGGCTTCGGCTGAAACCGAAAGAAGGTAGCAGAGATGACGTTCGTGGTCTCGTTGTCGGATTACCAAACAGTGAAGCGGCTCCGCCTTGCGACTCGATCCTCGATGAGGATGGCGTGATGGCACCGGTGCTAGCCTCGCTCGGTCTGCGACCCAAATTGGAGCTGTCTCTACGGCTAACCTCGGCGATGGAACCCTTTCGCTGTCGATCCACGTCTTCGCGTGGCTTGGAAGGCGTCGTTGCGAAGTCCCTCGATGCCAACATCTCGAAGTCTGTCTCCATGGGCGACGAGGAGTACGGCTTGGACGAGCGACCTGACTCGTCCAGGGACGCTCGTCCCGGTCCTGATCCTCTTCGTGACGGAGTGAGCCCTCTTCCTTCCGTCGGGGACAAAGTGGAACGTTCACTACCCAGGCCTGCTTCGGCTCCACTGGTCTTCGGACGTCGAAGCAGACCTTGACTGGTGCTTCGCGATTTGACGAGACTGCTGTCTTTTGAGGCGTCTGAAGTGCCGTTGCTCGGCGCGTCTGCATCCGGAGACTTGAACGCTGCTTCAGGAAGACCCTGTGATCTTCCTGCAACCTCGTCGGTCAAATGAGAGGGCGAAGGCAATCGCGATGTGCTCGCGCGTGGCACGGCCTCTGCGTCCTGGTTGTTGGATGAAGCACGCAAATTGCCAACTGATTTGACCCTCCTTGCCTTTTCAGTTGTGGCAGATTCTTTGGATGGTTCTGGATGGTTGTCGACGATTTTGGCTGCATTGCTAGCATCCTGCCTTTCCCTTGGCGTATTTTCGGGCACGGCGAGCGAAGCCGACCCCCGTCGTGGTCCGCTGTGGTTGCTTCTTGAGTCATCGCTGTGCACCGATCTTGAGCTTGCACTCGCACGACGTCCAGTTGGACGTGTTGCCTTATTGGCGAGACCAGCATCGACGGATGTCAGGGGAGCCACATAGAAAGGAGATACGAAGCCAGCCATATTTGGACCCGCAGCTGGCGCCATATATACGCCTTTAGTTGCGCGAGTGGCTTTTGGCGATGAGCTGTACGATGATTTGCGACCATCCGAAGTTCCACTGATGGAACGCTCCAGCTTCGCGCTCGAGTCTTCATGGGAAATGTCAGCAGCCGATGGATCGTCCAGAGCTCGATGAGAGGTCACTTTTGATTTACTCTTTTCGGCATCCCTTGCCGACATGTCTGAGTCCATGCTGAGGAAGTCGGTCAAGATGCTGGGGATGTGGTCGTTGCGCGTGGCTGATTTGGGCTCGAGACGCCTGCTATCGGAGCTTTGAGCACGAGACATGGAGATGAAGGTGGGTGCAGTGTCGTTGATTGGTGCCGCGTGCTTACGTATTGATGCGATCGAGTTGGTGCGCGAGAGTGTGGCGGACTTTGCTGCCTGGGTGGTCTTAGCAGTCGCAATAGGACTATCTAAGCTCGGTTCGACGTGATCGTCGTTCTTGTTGTGTTCCACTCCTGCTTCCTCTTCATCCTTGCCAACAGCTTGTCCCGCTTCCTCCTGGGTCTCTGCCGCGATGGCGCCCATCGAGATGGCAGATGCCAGGAAAGCCAGTGACCGACGACCGGCGCTGGACGTGGTCGAGTCCATGGATGTCGGCCGTTTAGCTGATGCATGTATCGCACGAGCGGCTGGATTGGCCGCATTTAAGGCTACTTGCGCGTCGTTCAGGCTGGCGATCTGCGAGGCCCCATCTGCAGCTGCTGCTGGTTTGATCTGGAGTTCACTTTCGACTTTGTTTGCTTCTTGATCATCCATGTGGCTGTCGCTTGCCTGGTTATGCTGTGGCTTCATCGTGGATGTTGTTGGCTCGCCATTAAGTTTCCCTGCGGCGGCTGTGCCCAGCGCTTCTTGCTCCTCATTTGCTCGTGCGGCTGCACCAGGAGAGGCCAGGTTTGCCCCGGATCTCTTGCTCGCCGAACCCTCTCGCGATTGCTCTGCGTCTCTGCTGGACGGACGATCTGTTGGCCTTACAACGAGTTCGGCGGGCAACTGCTCGTCTTTGCTTCCTGTCGAAGGAATGATCGTTCGTCCAACAAGCATCACCGATTCTGGCCCACCATGCGACTGCAAATCTGAGCTCCCGTCCGAGACTTGTCTCTGTTTGCCCTTCACGTCAACGCTGTCTCTGGACTTGAGCAGAGAAGTGTCAACGAAGCCGCTGCTTGCTTTGAGTGCCTTCTCGGCGAAAGGATCTGTCGGTTTGGTGGGAAGAGCCTGACTTGGAATCCTGCGTGGGGTCTTGGGCATTGGTGGGACGTCTTGAGAACCTGCATTCAGATCCACTTTGAAGTCGCTACCAGTCTTGCTCTTGCGACGGAAAGCTCGACCAAGCCTCGAGAAAGCCGATTCGTTCTTTGTCGAGCCCGCGGATGCTGATGGTCGGAGCTCTTCCTCGATGCTGATGGCTATCGGGTCTTGAGAGAGACGTGGAGGTGCCAGGGCTCCCTTGCGCTGACTACGCATGCGTTCGGGGAGATCCAACTCGGAGGAGGACTTGAACCCGAGACCCCGGCCAAGAGAACTGCTGCCATCGTGCATATCAACCCTTGATGAGCTCGGCCCGACGCGGTTTTTGGAGCTGGACTTGGCAGCTCTGTACTCCTCGTTGGGATTGTAACCATAACCTTTGCCTTTGCTGTACAGAGATACGGGTGGAGAGTCGGCATTGGATTTTACGACAAGTCTGTCCTGCGCCGATGGCGTGGTGCGGTCCTTTGCATCAGTGGGTCGAGATGCAGATACTGGATTGCTAGATAGCCAAGGGAAAGTATTGGCAAGCGAGCCTGGTGTGTACTGATTGGCGGAAGCGACATCGAATGAAGTCCCTTTCATGGGTGCCGCTGAGGAGCCCTGACCAGAGTCGATGCCACCACTGCTCGAAGGTGTAACGCCGCCGTACGCTGAAGACGAGAAGGAGGGCGAGTTGTGTATAGAAGGTGAGGGTGCTTGCTTGTTCAGCGACGAACGGGATGCAGCTGCCTTGGCGGCCGAGAAGGAAGTGTAGACGCGAGGTGATTTGGGCTGGACTGGAGCCTCTGTCGTATCGGGATCGTCACCGCCGTTGACGCTGTGAGCCTGTGAATAGAATTCGGTCCCAGATGAAGACCTGCGAACGCTGCCGGCATAGCTCGAAAGAGACGATTCGGTATTCTTTGGCCGCAAGGAGCTTTGCTCTGTGGAGAGACGACCGAAGAAGTTGGCGATGGCCTCTTGTCCTCGCTGCGGCTCGCGTTGAGACGTCGAAGCTCGACCTGCGCTGTCTACAGTGTTCAGTGTAGATACCATGGTCGCAGCGCAAGTCTTGCCTTCAAGGGTATTTGGATGTTGATGAGTGTGCTTGCAGCCACATGCGAATGGAAATCACAAGTGTCTTTGCTGCTGTCGATCAGATCAGACCTGACGCGTTCCTTGAAAGTCGGCCTTCATCTGAGCATGCTGTTACGGAGAGGCGAAGTATCGCGCTTCACTCGGTGAAGACGTAGCGTATGAAGAGTAGACAATGAATCACGAGCCAGGTGGCAGGCTCGATCCAGCTGCTGAGCGCGATGAAAGACCGTTGGGAGCCAGCGCTCAAGGTTGTCCGGGAAGCAAAGACTGTGGGTGAGCACGAATTTGCTCAGATCCTTCTGCAGGGTGGTCAATGGCTCTGAGATGGAATGCTCCGGCGAAGGATGGCCAAAGCTTGTAATGCTGTGGTGATGGTGTTTGTCAATATAGGAGGTCTGATGCTGGGTTGCGGACAAAGTCCGGCGGTCAGAAGGAGGCGTCGATGCTGAGGTCGTCAGGTACAGTAAGAGGAGAGATGAAAGGTGTTAGCGAGCCGAATCAAGAATCAACGTCGAGTCCACCACGCAAAGAAGCACACTTGACCTGACTTTAAACACATCCACAGACTTGGTGCCGTGCCTGCTCACGCGCTTTGACCGGTGCACGGCGCACGACTTTCGACTGCACAGTTGAGAAGCAAAGCCAAAGCAGACGCCGCTGCTGTCGAGCGCTGTCGAGCTGCCAACCGTGTCTCACTTTGTCCACCTTCTTCTGACACTCGAGATCCCTTTTCCCTCTCTCTCTCTCTCTCTTTTTTTCTCTCCTGTCTTTAGCTGGTCAGCCTTCTACGGTATAGAGCCAGCCACTTGTCATATCCCTCGCGCTCTTGGTGCTGCTCTTTGCTGCACCTTCCCGCTCCTCATCTGAAGCCTGCTTTTTTTTATGCAGTCTTGTTTTCCTCCAACAGCACGGCAGCTTGGATGGCAAGTCCAATCTCAATCTCCGCTCGTATAAGCTTCATCCAATTAGAATTCCACTCAATGCACTCTCGACACCGTTTCCTATCTGACTCTTGTAGACTCTCTTCTCCGCTCCGAGTGTTGCTGTGCAACAGTGCCTGAGTCATTCTCACCTGAACCTTGCGCTACCCCACTTGAAGTGAACAAGGTTTCAGCTTCCGACAGGACCCTCCTTTCAATTGAGCTCGGCTTTGCACAATTACAATTGGTGTCTCCCGCGGAGAAAATTAGACCCTCCTCTCCCCTCACAGGACGCTCGCACCTTCCATCATGTCAAGTGCAGCTGGACATACCACGTCTGTGATCAGATGTCTGCGCCGCTCAGCGCCATCTCCGAGATAGTGCCTTTCGCATGCGGTGGCCGTACCTGATTCTGAGAAGAGACAAGGAAAAAAGATCAAAAGAAAAAAAGGATTTGGTCGAACTGGGATTCGAACCCAGGATATACTGGAGGTGTTGCCATAACGTGGCCAAGAAATCAGATGTTCTTGAAGCCAGCCCCATAACCACTCGGGCATTCGACCAGTCTGCTCTTTCTCAGGCTCTATACAATATATGTAGCATTATTTTTTGCAGAAATAAAGTCCAGCATTACGTGCATCTTTTGCAAGGCGTGCCTTGATGTTTGCAGGCAGTCCGGATGCCGCATCATCAAGCATTGAGTCTCGAAACGCTGCCTGAGGAACAGGACGAGCCCTAAATACGTACACATGCTTCATCTGCTTTCAAGAGCGGAGGCCATGTCGTCGCCCCTCGTTGGATATCAGAGTCATTTTTCGAAAGCATGATGGTGATTTCTGTGGTACAGCTAATGTGAAACGACCTTTGCGTCATCTTGTATACTTGACTTGAGGCAAGCTGCGAAGCTTTCTTCTACCATACTGCCTCTCAACATTCCTTTGCCCCGTCGATCCACGTCTCCCAGAAGTTAATAGCCAGTCAAAATCCTCGTCTTCGTCGTCGTCATCGTTATCGCATCGCCTTCGTTTTCCCTTTACCTTCCCCTTTCCCTGTCCTTTCCCCTTTCCCTTTTCCTTTCCAGCACCTGCTTGCTGTCTTCCTCCAGCTACCATCCGTGCTGTTGCAGGCCCCGCAACACCATCTTCGCCGTCTCGCCGGTACCATGCTTCAATACCCCGCTCGGTCGCAATGTTTGTATTAGGCGATGCGTCACGCATCGCTTCAGCTGTTTGTGCCGAGCGCTGTTCGCCCGCTTCCGATTCATTTGGCCTCGAGGTAGCAGAGCTGCGATGAGAGCCTCTACCCGAGCCAGGTGGTCGACCTCTCCTTTTAGGAGGAGCTGCAGAAGCATCAGTTCCAGCTGTGGCTGTTCGAGGCGGAAGAGGCGGAGGAGGGCGCGCACAAGGTGGCCTACCTCTCTTCCTAGGCGGCGGGGGCGGCGAAGTAGAAGGGTCGCGCTCGTCTGTACTGTCATCGAGCTCGCTCAACTCTGAATCTCCCATAGCTTCGCTGTTGCTAGCTCGTCGGTCTTGTGGAACGATATCTCCTACGATTGTGCGTCTTGCTGCTTCGCCTATAAGGTTTGGCACTTGAGGCGTAGACTCCGAATCATAGTTGGGTCTGACTGGCGCCTGACGCGGTGACTCTGTTGTGGCCATTAGGATGGGGTTAAGGGTCGTGTGGCTTGCAGCAGCCACTGAAGTGGTAACACCCGTCATTCCAGTCCGTTCGTTGATTATGGACTGGAGCAGTCGCATCTGCTGGTCAGCCTTCTCATGAAGCTCCTTCATCTGGTTTGGCAGCTCACCAAGAGGATGAAGCACGTTCAGAAGTTCACGACGCATGTTGACATTGTAGCCTCCAACTTTTTCAACCTCTTTAGCAAACTTCTTCACTTCCGCCTCCACAGTATCTACCTTTCTTCCAAGCTCCTCGATCTTCTCGTTCGAGACGTCGATCTTCTCGCGGACGTCAATCGATAAGCCCTCGAAGGACATCTTTATCTGTAGCGACACAGTCGCAACGGCAGCAAAAGGGTCAGACTATGACTCCAAGAGTTGGAAAGCATGCATGGATTCGTTAAGACAATGACTTACTTCACTGTGCCAAGTCTCGCTCGTCGAATGCATCCGAGTGACAAGACCCTCTGTGCGCTCGTTGCCTTGTTTGATAGAATTGAGTTCGACGAGCAGCTCTGACTGTAAGGAATTAATAGCCTCGATGCTGGCTTCGATTTTTACCGTCATCTCTCGTCCCTGCTCCTCTGTTGCGATGGATCGGGAAAGATTTTCAGCGTCAGTGTGGGTTACATTGAGTTGGTGACGCAGTGTCGAGTCGACCTCCAAACTCTACTGAGGCTGAGCCACTCCTGCTCAGTATGCGCTCAAACTCACTGGTCATCTCGTCGAAATGTGACTTTGCGTTTGACAATTCCTGCATGACCATTGAAAATTTCTCAATGGCTTCGTTGAGCTCGGCTGAACTTGTCTCGGTAATGTCTCCTAGATTCTTGCATTGATTCGCAATGTCTTCACGGAGCTTGGACAACTGAGCAAGACTCGATCGCAATTGGGTGCGGACAACTTCGTCCCATGTCACCGAATTTGTAGCCGAGGGTGGGCGTGATGTCGAGCTGGGGCGTCCCATGTCCTCAGCTCTCTCCGCGCGATCGTGTGGTGCTGAGCAAAGACGGACCTCTTGTCCAGCCGCAATTGGAGTAGTGCCCCCCTCTGCTCGGAATCGTCGTTCCCCAAAATTCTGACTCGAAGGCCTCTGGTAGCCTCCCGAGAGACTGGCTGGGCGTGCACACGATTGAGACACTGCTTCTTGGCTACATTGGAGCTGCTGCTCCGTATGGGGTCTGGGCCTAACGATCCCACGGTCACTCTGACTGCTGTCCATAATGGTGCTACTATTTGCAACAGCGGCAGTAGCTGCTGCTTGAGATTGTCGAAGGGCATTTGGGGTTAGTGGAGTCGGTTGGCACGAGGTTTGCTGAGCCGTTACAGCGGCTTGATCGAAGTGCGTTGCAACAGAACGAGTCCTTCGCGGCTGGAAGGGTGTGCCGCTGTGATAGGCGGCTGAAGGGGAGGCATGATCTGCGGCTGCTAGATGTTGTCTAGTGAGACCGGCCGCTACTGAAGCCGATGGCCGTGGGCCCGGCGGAACCGTTGCAGGAGATCGATTGGATTGCGCACCCACGGTACCATTCAAGCGCTGCTGGAAATCTGGACCACTATAGAAGCCGGCTGAATGAGATGCACCATTTAGGTTTGCGGGGTTGTCGGAACCTGAAGGCTGCCTTCCTTTGTTCTTGGCCTTACGGCCGGGGGTATGACTGCTTATCCTATACGGATCAGCCATTGCGATGAGAAACAAGACATCCAATGGTCAGTGAATGGGTAACGAGGTCATGCCCAAGCCAAGTATGTTGTCGAGAAGAAGGAGAGGGCCATAAGGGGTGAGAGGTCGTGAAAGAAGAGGCTGTGTCGATGTGCAAGCAGTTCAGCGATGCCCACAGGGCAGCTGGATTGAGCCTCGACCGAGAATAGGATTCAGAGTCAAGGGAGAAGCAAAAGGAAGGCACAGTATTTATGCGGCTTTCCCTGATAAAGGTCAGCTGTTGCTGATCAACGGATACGCTGCAGATGCTCAGGTCTACGGGCACACTGCGGTTTCGGCAGCCGGGTCAGGAAAAGAAAAGCGGTGTTGATTGGCGCATCTGCTGGGATGCTGAGTCGAAGAGGTATTTTACAGAGATTCAGTGCTGAGCCGAGCTTGTCAAGCTCCTTGACTATCGTGTGAATGAGGGAGAGTCCGCCATCGGAAGTACCGAATCTTTAGTCATGACTCGCTCATGCAAGAGGGCTGATAAGCCTGTTAAAGGTTGAGAGGAGAAGGCGGAGGCGTTGGGAATGAGACATGTGTAGGCCAGCATCCGACAGCGACCCGAACAGGTGGTAGCAAGGAGTGGGCGTTTTGTCAGTGATCTCAACGTAATTCGAGGGGACAGTGTCACAGCTGAGAGGCGATGTTACTCACTTGATCAAGCTTGGCTGTGGTGTGCTTCGGGTGAAGCCGATGTAGAGGACAAAGGGAACCCTGAAATAGTTCGAAAGTGAACAAAGATTGAGCAGACAGGCGTGTCAGCCTTTGGGGCAACCAAGACGTATTGTAGGTGATATTTGAACTTACCAGCCGTAGTGCAAAAGGGTCTTGGAGACGTCAACGGCCTTGACGATTCGTTCCTGAAAGGCGTATTGATAAAAAAAGCGAGTAAAAAAAGCGAGAGGAGTGTGTCAGTTGAGGGGGTCAGGTGTTTGAATGGGTTTCGGATGAGCAGTTCAGGCAGGATGTGAACGATGTTGGTGTGGGAGACGAATTGGCTTCGTCATAGCATCGGAAATGCCGCCTTGCACTTCTGTTCTGCCTGCAGTCAGAGGTCGTCGGGAGACCCGAACGCTAGCACACTCACCTTGGTGTCTTCGGAGAAAGCCATTTTGAATGTGACCAGTTGTGTGCTGAGTCGGAGTGATGGGATAGTGAGAAGACGGTGGTGATTGTTACGATGATAGTAAGCTTGCCTTGGTGTGAGCCGAAAAAGTCTTTCTGCATAAAGCAGCAGCACAGCAGCAGCACAGCAGCAGCAACAGCGCAGCAATCTTCTCAGCATCCGAATTCCGACATCTGGCAAAGGAAATCTCTTCACGTTAGCACGCACAGCTGTCAAGCGGGCAGAGGTGGAGGAACAGCAATTCTGCCGGTCTGCAACTGCATCTTTTTCTGCCTCTTCTTCAACGAACAAGTCGCCGTGACAGGCAGCGCGCGAGTCAACTTCACCCTCAATCAGACGCGTGCCTATCAAAAGTGTCAAGAAGTGTGAGTGTTGCTCTTTGCACCTCGAACGCGCGAACCACAACACCAACAGGACACCACGGTCAGGCATGCCCTCTTAAGTGTATCGGATCAGAGACCAACTGCCAGTGTAGGTCGAGAGTAGCTCGAACAACTGGCCCTTGGCACCTCGACCAGCTCAGTCAAAGACTCGGTGTGGAACAGCTGTCTCTTCGACCTCAGCGGCCAAGATGGACCTCAACCTTACACCGCCGGATGAAATGAATGGCGAGATCATCGCCATCCTCATTCTCTTGAACTTTCACTGTCGTATTCAGCTCAAAGATGAAGCACAAACTGCGCGCAAGATGCTCCTCCTTTTCCTTATGGACAAAATCTATCAAACTCGCCCTCCATCGTCTTCATACGCGGCCTTCGCAGACGAGCTACGAGTAGCTATGGAGCAAGAGCAAGACAACTGCCGTATTGTCGTCGATTACCTCGATGGCATGCTGCATCTCCTCAATGTACCTGACGGTCTTACAAAGCTCTTCAACGAGAAGCTGAACCGGATCATGCCGACCTACGAGCCCATGGGGATGCTGAATGCCACGGACATCTTCTTCGAGCGGCGATCCTTCTTTGGTCTCTACTTTCGTCGAATGAAGCTTGTGTTTGACAGTCTTGATCTGCAAGCAAGGGATCATTTGGCTGCATCGGCACGCGCATGGAGAGAAGGCCACCTGGTAGACTTGCCCGACCGTGAAGCAGCTGACGCAACACCGCTATCGGATGCAAGACTAGCTGCCTTCCGCGACTATCAGCTTGGACTGCATCGCGGAGACTACACAATGGCAAAGGACAACATGGAAAGGTTCTTCGACTTTTATGCTCCAGGCGCCGATCGAGAACTCCATCAGCACACCCTGTTGCACCTCGCTGCTTTCCATCTTCAGACGGACAGTTTCTCTGCAGCCAAAGCCGCGCTGGACGAGGCAATCAGCCTGGCTCGATCCGCGAACGATGCTGATTGCATCGCTGCTTGCGAGAGCTTGATGTTACGCATTCAAGGCGTAGGCACGAGTGCTATTGCTGCGGTTCCCGTGCCAACACCCATGTCCGCTCTTGAACTCACTCGACGCCCCGTTGGCGATGCAGTCTGGAAGGCTCGCTGCGATATTGCCCGTGGTCACTCGGCAGTAGATGTGCTGCAAACCCTCGAGAACGACTCTATGCCCGCACAGCCATCCAAAGAGCTGCTGGCAGCCTCTGAGGCGTCCTTGGAAGTCATGAACGATGCAAAACGACGTTTGGGTAGAGATGCTGTCGGAGAGGATGCAGAAGTAGCGCGCCTGTGGGACCTGTTGGGCCAATCAGCACTAGCTGACGTCTACCAAGGCCGGTTAGAAACGAGAGTTCATACCGAGCCTCTCGAATTCTCGCAGGAAGGGGCACGAATAGACTGTATCTGCAACAAAGCGAGGAGGCTTGCAAGGGCTGGCCAATACGACGAGGCGCTCAGCTTACTGATCTCGACAACATCTTACCGAGCCATTTCCTTCGACCACTACAAATTGTGGCATCAAGCTGTGAGTGACGTGCTGCGCTTGCGAGCAAGTCGACGACAAGACGAAAGAGCACTGCGACTGCTTGCCGAGAATTTACCATCGAGCGAAGCAGAATTCGATGGCTGCGACATCGAAGACGCTGTCGATTCCCCTAGCGCCCTTGTTGAACTTGCACTGCGCTACCTCGAATCCGGCAAATCGAGTAGCATGGAAAAAGCTTTCGGACAGCAATTTCAAGCTTTCAGTCGGCTCACGGCGGAAGAAGCCGCCGAGGCACTTCTGCGAAAGGCCGCTCATCGAGCCAAGGGCAGCGATCCAACTTTGTCGTTGATGCCGACGCTCGCAAGCCTGTCGATCGCCAAAGAGATGAATTGTCACCGGCTCATATGCAGCGCGAGGGTTCAGCTCGCAGAGACCATGGGGCTTCATCTCCGCATGCCAGATGGTGCACGACTGCTTATGGAGACCGACCTGCCGGTCTGTCTCACGAGCGAGGATGCCGAGCTGCGAGCTCGTGCTCAGTGGACGTATGCGCGCATTCTGCTTTCATCTGCCAACAAACAAGACCACGATGACTTGACAAGAGTGACACAATGGTTGCAAGAAGCGGAGCGAGGTAAGTATATCTGACATTGTGTACAGTCTGACGAACACATTCTGACCGAACTCGATCAATTTCATCTTTTCCGCCTTTCTCCACAGATGCCGAGCAAGCTGAATGCTTTGGATTGCAGACGCAGATCCTTTATTACATGGTGCGCCTCTACCATCACATGGGTCAGGAAGAAGAACAATCTGCTGCGACGGAAAAGTTGAATCGAGTCGAAAAGAGATGGGCACGTTTGGACGTGTCAGACGACCAGGGCTTCCTCGACCAGGTGCGACAGATTCTGGACGTTGTCGTGTCAGTGGCAGGCTACGTTGCGAGCGGCGAGGCTGCAGATAACCAATTCCGTGCGGTATAGCGAGCAAGCAAGCAGGCAAGTAAGCAAGCAACGCCTTCGATCCTGGATCAGAGCTGGCCATTGTGTCACCTTGAAATGCTACAAATACTTCATGACAAGACTTGATCTTTCGACAGGAGCGAGCTGAATTGAGTGCAGTCTGTGGTAACCGCTACTGCAACTTTGAACAGGCCAAAGCGAGCTACACTAGGACCCTGTCGGCGTCGATTTTTCACGCGTCAAATTGTGGGGAAGAAGAAGCGCCACAAGCCTGAAGGCTGCAAAGCGTAACCGGATTCGGCAGCCGGCTCAACTCAGACTTGACCGGACGAACACGCTGAGACTAGATTGGTGGTGTTCATGCACAGACGATGTGAAGCGCTTGCTGTTCGAACAGTAACTGAGCTTAGTGCTGCTTCCCCACATCTACTTTCTGAACCATTCAGTTCGCGACCATCATTATTCTTCAGAGACGACATCAACAGCTGACAGAACGCTGATAAGCAACAGACCACATATCGAATAGAAATCGGCAAGCTGCAATCAACTTTTGCAGCAAAACGGCTATTCCTTTCACAAAAAGGGACTCACATTTTGGTCAAGATGCCCGCACCACTGGTGAAGAACCTGCAAGATGCGACACAGGATGCTGTCAACATGACACGAAATCTTGCCGAAAGCCCCGGCTACTCGAGCTCAGCGGTCGATCCTTCTGTTACCGTCATCTCGGTTGAACGAACAGGTTTGGATGAGAACGGCCAATTTGTTCGCGAGGCAGCCGACGTCGACGACTCTCAAGAGACCGCACGCTTAACTATGAAGACCTCCGACAGTGCCACAGCAGGCCCAAAAGTGCGCAAGGACATTCATACACGACTCGTCTTCCGCATGCGAGTGACTGATAAGATGGACAACAGTCTCGCCAATATGCATGGAGGATGTAGTGCCACCCTCGTCGACAACATCACGAGTATGACCATCTTCTATCATACGAGCGGAGTCTACGGCACACCTTGGTCGTTCTTGGGTGTTTCGCAGAATCTGAATGTGCTCTATCTCAATGCATGTCCCGTAGGATCGGTGATCGAGATGGAGGTGTATTCGGATCAGGTGGGCAAGTCAATTGCGGTATTGACAGCTGACTTTTGGATGGTCGAGAGGGAAGACGGCCAAAAGGATGACGGTGAGAGCCCGCTGCATACGGGCAAGTGGAAGCGTATCAAGAGGACCATCACTGGGTCTCACACTAAGGTAAGTCGAACATTGAGCATCGCCTTCCTGCAAGAAAGCTTGAGGCAGTACTTTTGCTCATGTCTGGGTCGTGACGCTAATTAGTTACTGATTGGCTAGTTCTTTTTTTTGTGTCATCAACATCAATTGTCCGCTTGCTCGTCACTTTCTGTTGCCGGACCCTCGCTTCCACCACCTCTCCACAGGCTGACAATTCGGCACGACTCAAGATTTAAGTACCGATCAGATCAGGACAATAGAATACAACTCGGCTTTTGCGAACATAGATCTACTCCGTGATGCACAATGAACGCCTGGAGTCAGCCTGAGAGATCAGCAGAAGAGCGTCGAGTCGAGCATGATGTGCAAGCCGAGGCCGTAAAGGACCTTTGTTAGACCTCGCGTACAGACATTTTCAAAATATTTCAATCTATGTGGAGCCCGATTGAGCTCAAAAAATTGAGATAAGAGAAGGCGCTCGATGACACCTTCGTTCAGTCCCATTTCGAAGATCTGCTAATCGTCGACCTTCAGTCACAGCTCGGCTAGCAGTGTCATCGTTGCTCTTTGACCATCTCTGGGTTGCAGAACGCTGCTGTCCATCTTGCGATCTGACTCGAAGCAGCAGACAGTCTAATATCTTCTACAGCAAGCTTGCTGATACCTTCAATCGCCAAGTCCACCCTTTTAACAAGCGAGCGTACATCGACCGATTCCATACTCTAGCATCAACGCAACCATGTCTGCATCGGATCAACGAGCAGGTGACGCCTCCACGTCTAGTCCGCCATCTTCTAGGACGCCAAGGTTGGCATTCCCAACCACTCGATCGCGGCCCACGTCCATTGTCGACACCACTACAACCTCTGTAGAGGCAAGCGCAGAGGCTCTTCTCTCCACTTCACCAGCTTCTTCCATCACCTCGATGGGCGCTTCACCTCGAAAGCACACACAATCGGCCGCTGATCGTCTTGCATCTGCTCAGGCTAGAGACGCTGCTGCTGCTGCCAAGTCGCATCGGACACGCACAACATCCAGCACGTCGAGGTCGAGTACCGAGGGCGGTCGCCCTAAGCTTCCTTCTCTGTTGCAAGCAACCACAGCGAGATCCGCAGCCACGCCTGCGACAAGCACCTCGCTGGAGATCACACCTAGTGAGAGGGTCGAAGGTGGCTCGCGACGTGGTAGCTCGACCTCACAAACTGACGTCAAGGCTGCAATTGAAGCCGGTGGTCAGTCCATGTCCAGGCGAGCCTCTCGAGACCAATCTCCCGCCGCAGAGAGCAAGGTCGCTGGACCGAGCACACCCAAGAAACCAAGCGCCTCTTCTCCCAAGCCTCTTCCCAACGCGCCTCCGCTTGTGGCCCTCCTGTCCGACTCCAATGCGTCCAAACTCATCAAACAGGGTGCAGAAGCCAAAGTGTATATCTCTCGCGTCGTCTCTAACAACATCCTCTCTTGGCCTCAGCCCCGCCCTTCATCCGGCCTCGCATCCACCACTGTCGAACCACCCGCATCAATTCTTCTCAAATGGCGTTTCCCCAAGACCTACCGCCACCCAACACTTTCGAGCAGCATCACAGCCTCGCGCACTATCATGGAGGCTAGAGCACTTTTGAGATGTGCGAAAGCCGGGGTTGCGGTGCCTGGCGTGCGATGCGTAGATGAGAAAGAGGGGATTCTGGGACTGGAACTGATTGCAGGCAGGAGTGTGAGAGAGTGGCTGGGCGGCGGAGCTGAAGGAGAAGATGAAGTACTGATCGATCAACCACAGGAGGAAGAGGAAGAAGAGGCGGTGCTTTCGGAAGAAGAACAACTTAAACTCATGAGATTGATCGGAAGACAATTGGCGATCATGCACGAAGCAGATATCATCCATGGAGATCTGACGACGAGTAACATGATGCTCAGGCCGGCAAACAAGAAGGTAGATAAAGATGGAAAGGTGGTCGTTGACTTGGATAGGGACGAGGTTGTTTTGATTGACTTTGGTCTGAGCTCCGTGTCGGCATTCGCGGAAGATAAGGCAGTGGATTTATATGTGTTGGAGAGGGCCTTCGCATCGACTCATCCGGCTTCGGAGGGGCTGTACAAAACGATCCTGGATAGCTATGCTGAGGAGGTCACGGCTAGATCGGCCGGAAAGAATCGTGGGAAGGGTGGTAAGCTTGGCAAGTGGGAAGAGACCAGAAGGAGGCTCGAGGAAGGTGAGTGTTTGCTCCTAATCGTTGTCTGTGATATGAAGAAGAGCCTGCTGACGTTGTTTCTACCTTATTTCTGCGATGTGTTCATAGTCCGTTTGCGAGGCCGAAAGAGATCTATGGTGGGGTAGGTGATTTCTTGTCCCCTTTCCACCCCTTCACCTTACGACAAGGTCCTCACTGCATTCGGAAAGCTGACAAGCAATATATTATCTCTGCTCTGTCTCATGCGCCCTCCCTCAGACCCACACTCTGGAAGGAGTTTTGGAACGATCGTGTTGTCATCAACTTCGATCTTTCCATTTCCATTCACCTACAACTCCATGGCATCATTCCGACACTTCGCTTGCTGCCGCACCTTGCAGGAGCAATCTTGAGCTTGCGTCCGACTGACGCACTTCGCCTGGTCTCCTCTCCTCGAGCTTCTGATAAAAGAGAAGTGAGAGGGGAATGGCAGTCCCTGGCATCAAGAATGGATACCGAACTGGACCACATTGGATCCGCAAGACTTCTAGCTTCTCACACTCCGCATGATAGCTGTGTGAGGACGCCACCGACGGAGGGCAAGCCTCTGTTGACGTTGCCGCTGGTTGGCTGGGGCTCAAGTGCCGTTCTGTCGAGGGTGCCTGGTGCGAAGTTGGGCGAGAGAGTGGTGGAATGGGGGTTGACGAAGGCGCTGCAGATGGTTGAAGGGCTCGTGCCGAATGCGTTTGTTGTGCCATCAAAGAAGAAGATCGACTGATGTTGCGCCGCTGCTCCTCATCATTGTATCTGATCCTGTCGATTTCTCATCTGTATTGTAACTCAATCGTAATCGATTTCTGTTCAAAAATGCTTGAGGTCATCTCTCCAATCACAAGACACACTCGAATGACTGAAGTACGCTCGAAACAAATTCTGAGATTAAAACATGATGGGGAACTCTGAGCCCGTACAAGGGCCAGCAAGCGAAGATGGGGAAAGCTATGGATACAGTGTTTAAGAGAGCACGAGGACAAAGGACATGAGATTCAGAAAGGAGAATTGGAAACGACGGTTGGATCGGTCTTGCGTCCCGGATTGATAATGTGGTTGACGCGAGACCATCTTTTGCCACCTAAGACACCGAATGATGAAATGGATACTTAGAGCGCGATGGCGAGAATCGAAGAAGCCACGACGGCCGAAACGACAAGCTTGGCGCTGCCAACAGCATTTCCAAGGGCACCGTTCTGGTTACGATGGTCGATATTGTTTGCACTGCCGCTAGCGTTGCCGATCTCGTTACCGTTGCCGAGACCGTTACCAGCCTGGGAAGCACCACCGTTGTTACCGTTAGTACCGTTGCCGACACCAGAACTGGTCTGGCCAGTACCAGCCGAGTCCGAGTTGTCGTTGGCCGAGCGGTTATTAGCACCACTTCCCTCTTGAGCAGCAGGAACATCAGTACCTTGGCTGGTGACTGCGTTCTTGCCGCTGACAGGGCCAGCAATGGTTTGGGCCTTCTCGGCGTTGACCGACTCCTGAGCAGACTTCTGGGCCTGAGCAGCACGACCGGTGTCAAGGGCGGTGGAAGCGAGAACGTTGTCAATCTGGTGGATAACACCCTGTTGAGCAATGATATCAGTCTGGAGGATCTTGGCGGTATGGTTGCCGACCTTGACGGTACCTGCTTCGTTGTCGAAGACGATGTCCTGGCCCGAGGAGGAGATCATTGCACCTTGGTCGATGAGGAGAGGAGAGTAGAGAACACGGGAAGCGACAATGTGTTGTCCGAGAATGGTGGGGATCTCGGTAGGGTTAGGCTGAGTAGCAACAAACTTGTTGATAGCGTCGTTGGTGGGGACGAAGAGAGTGATACCTGGCATTGAGTCGATGGTTCGGGCAAGCGCGCCATTCTGCACGTTGGCAAGGAGAGTTGAGATACCAGTGTAACCAAGGAAACGAAGCGTGTCTGTGACTGAGCCGGGCACGGTGATAGCCTGGCTGATAGGCTGCACTGTAACAGTGTCGAACTTCTTTGTCTCCTGTACGAAAGTGTCATTGTTCACTGCCTCAGCAACGAAAGTCCTGTTACCGGACTTGGCAAGGGCAACGGCTTGACCGGCACCACCGGGCAATTGCGAGAACTCAGAAGTGTTCAACAACGAGTGGCCAATCGTGTGCAAAGGGTAGGCATTGAACTGGGAGGCATCGAAGTTACCGCGCAGAACGTGCTGAAGGAGGGTGGCCTCAAGACGCGATGAGTTGCTTGTGACCCATGAGGGAAGCTTGGAGATAGCCTCGTCGGTAGGTGCGAGGAGAAGCTTCTCCGAGTTGTCTGCGAAGATTCGCTCAGTGACAGAAGGGTGCTGGGAGAGAACGTTAGCAAGGGAAGTGAGGTTGTTGTCGCGAAGACCTTGAAGAAGGGTGTTGACATCGCCGCCCTGTCGGAGCTCGAGATTCTCGAACTGCATTGCCTGCGAAGAGGCAGCGAGCGCGAGAAGCGCAGAGAGAGTCAGAGAGAATTTCATGGTTGGGAGTCGTATGGATGCAGTCGAAACTGGCCGGAGAGTTGGGAAAGTATCGGGAAAGGGGGAGATCAAGGGGAAGGGAAAGAAGGCTGGAAAGAGTGACAGCCTGGAGCAGCGTGGTGGGAGGGGAGTGAGATGAGGAGAGAATCAAGAATGAGGAAGAGGAAAGAACGATGAAGATGAAGAATTGCTAGCAAGACTTATATGATCTGGCGAAACCCGTCAGAAGACAAGGTTTGAAAGCTCCTTGGCGGTTCACCCCTGACCTGACAGATGAGAGCAGGAGAAGGCATGCCTCGCTGTCTTGACCAAGATCGGGTTCGCCACCTCGGTGAACCTCCTCAATTCGAAGATATGCACAAGCGGCATCTCAGCTAGCGGATGTAACCTGTGACAGCTGAGAGGGATCGCCTTGCTTCCAAGGCTCTTGGCATCTGCCTTGAGTGTGCGCTACACTTGCAGTCTTCGAGCGCGGAGCAAGGCACGGCAGATTTGATGCAAAGCGCAGGACAGTTTTCAGGGCCCGGGTGGCTGGTGGCTATGTGCAGCAGCTACAGCACTGTACATTGATGAAGATGTCGGCGATCTCGCTCTTTAGGGCGTGACCAGATGCCATGGTCTCGTTGTACGGCATGGAATGGCAAATGAGCACGTTCGGAAGCCGACAAGGGCTTGCACAACTGCATGAACTGAAGCGCCTTACCTTCCAGACTCGTGCTGATGACCGGCACAACCAGAGTGGCACGGCTCGAATCGGCTGTGTGAGGGCGGGCAGCGCAGCACAGGCACTGCCGAGGTGAAGCTTGGCAAGTTCGAGGAGGATTGGAGGGAGCGAGGCAGATCGGTAGAATAGCATTCCTTGACTGCAGTGTTGCCATCTCGTCGCACACAGGCAGTACAGTAGTCGAGAACTTGAACGAGACTCGCGCTGACATCAAGCTCAAGTGGCGGAGGGTCTGCATGCACAGGCAGGGCTTCAAGGCTGCTTGTTCGGAGCGGCTAAGTGGTGTAGCCTGCACTTCTTCATCGTCCTGAGCCCATTCGCGTTGCTGCAAGGAAATCTCCTTGCCAATCATGGGCGAATGGCGAGCTTCAGACTATGCTTCGAAACTTGCCGAGACGGCACAGCATCATGCTTGTTACAAAGCTGACTGACTCAGAAAGATCGACCACACATGGTAGAATGCCGCTGCCTTGACTCGAGAAGGTGAACTGAAAGTCACAGTGAAACCGTAATGCGCTCCGCAGATCATTCTGGTCCTCGACTCCAGTGCCTTGATGCGCTGCGACGATCAATCGCACTCAAGTCCGAGCCAAGCCTGCTTCATACAGAGTGGCTGTCTAACTACGTTACTGTCAGTGCCGGAGATGGCAGGTGCAATGCAGCTCGGACCTGCCTCATCAGTGCCAAATTTCGAGCGCACTACGACAGCGAAAGTATGACAGTCATGAAAAGGGCGATCATTTTTGACAGCTGTTCGAGCTGCAGCTCCGCTCCGAAGCTGTGTTGGTCTCGAACCGGCGAGCTTAAATTTGAAGGCGCACAAGCAGTGTACAAGGCGAAATGCCACAGTGATGTGTGCTGCGCGTCGGTGCCTCGGAGACGCGCGTCGGTAAGAGCGATGCTAAAGTACAACACAACACTTCTGCAGGCGATACTGTATCCTCTCATCCTAGCGTACCCTTCAGAGTATTGCCATGCTGCTGTCGAGAACATCTCTCCCGATTCGTTGAGTGTGTCGAGCTCTATCGAATGGACGCAAGGGTGGTGAACTGTCTCTCGCCGTGAAGCCATGGCAAATGAATCGTAGGCGATCGGTTGGAGCTAAGCCTCTACTTATCGTATTCACCAGGCAAGTCAACTGCTGATGGCAGTCAAAGCTTCGTTTATGATGACCCTCTGCGACGACGACTGCTTCCTTGATTCGAAACATCCAGACCAGAGCTTGTGCTCGCTATCATAATCGTGCATCGCCTTTGTGAGCTGGATTTCGCTGTGATCCACGCCAGCGTAATCCTACTGACTTTCGAACACAGCCAGGCTGTATGACAATCGATCAGAGCGCCGACGGGGACGACTCTACAGGCAGGTTCGGTGGCCAAGCTTTCAGGGAAGGAGGCATCAATCTGTCAAGATGATGAAATTAAGGAACAAGGCGTTCTAGATGCAAGGGGGTTTGGCTCGAGAATCCTGTGACAGAACTCGCCAATCATTCTCTCTTCCTGCCCTTCCTGGCTTGCTTGCTGTGTCTTGGTCATCTCGACGACAATGTGCAGTAAGTCAGTGCGCTGTAATTGGCAGATCATCGCTGCATACATGGCAGATCGCATTCGAGCCTGTGTACCGCCTGTTCCTACCTCGCAGGATACATCGGGCACGATGTTCCCGATGTTGCCTCGAGCATTCAACTGACACATGAAGTTCCGGAGGCTATGAGACCGACTGCTGTGCCGGGTGTATCGCTCGGGATGGCAAATATGTGGCTGTAGTGGTGAGCTCAGTGTATGGGTCGAGTTCGAAGCTAGTCAGAGTGGTTGGTGCGATTTCTTGGCTGAAAAGAATAATCTAGACCTTGAAATAAGGCAGCCAAAATTGCGGCTTCGAAAAGGCGACTTTCGCGTCAGAGTCAGAATCGGGCGTGGATCGAGTATACGATCGCGATATCAAGACTCAGACCTCTCAGTTGACAGTGCAACACCTAAGAACAAGAACAACCCACTCGCGACGTACTGTACGCTCACCAGAACCAGCAGGAGATCGAAACCCGAGGCTGATAAAAGGCGAGGGCAGAGTGACGTTTTGTTGCGCAAGAAGAAGGAATATTTACAGATGGACGATGTATGTAGCACCAGCCGGCGCTCTTTAGCTCCCCGCCTGGTCCTGGAAGCCACAAAGCAGCTACGAAGGCTGTAGAGAATTTACTGTGTTGTTAGGTGTAAGACGGATGAGCAGAAGGACGAGAGTGGTCGACGGCGAGCAATGACTCGGAGGGGGCACTTCAATGCAGGTGACTATTTTACTTGCTGAACCATCTCATGAACTTGCCGATGATGTGCAGCAAGACTACCGAGAAGACGAAAGCAATCGAAAGCACCAACACAACGACAGGGTCAACGCTGAGACCCTTGCTGTCATCAGTGTATAGACGCATCATGGTGGAAGAAGATCCACCAGCACCGGCGGCTCGCGGTGAGTTGGGCTTGGCTGCTGCTTGTTGTGCGGCTCGTCGTCTATCATTCATTGAAAGTCGTCATGGGAGCGGAGAGAGTCAAGGTGGAATCGAATGGTGGAAGTGTTAGCGGGATGCGCGAGAGCAGCACAGTATCGATGATTTCCGCGGACGACTTACCGAACGGCTTGGGAGTTCTTGGATGCCAAGGCGGCGAGGTTAGGCTGTGCGCCGGAGGCTTTTGCGTCGGACTGATATGTTTTACGAATCATCGATCGAAACGAGTCGTGGCAGCAAAAGCAGATACGTGTGTGCGTCCATTGTGACAGTCGATTAAAGACGCATGCCACGGAGGTGTAATCGTGCGGGGTTGCGCAGTTGGCATGGTAGAGGGGAGGATGACGAGAAGTGAGGATAGGCAACGAGATCATGCATTCGATAGATATACAGCAAGGCGATACAAGAGAGTTGAGGAGTCGAAGGCGTGAATACAAATGGTGATAGAAGGTCAGTCACTGTTGAAAGGATGTCATTCTCGTCACACGTCCCGGTTTGCATCCGATCCGGCCGCTGCTGTTACCTACCATTATGAATGTGCTATGAATGGCCTTTGCGAGGAAGTCTGGCTGGCTAGAGGGTTGCTGATGATGGTGTTAAGCGTTGAACGTCGTCTAGGTTTGTGTGGAGATGAAGCTACCAATCACCAACGGTGCACTGATCTTGCTTTCGCGAAGAAGTTGCCCCACGCTTGAATCTCTGACTGCTGCTCTCGCGGGGTCTTGTGTCAATTCCCAAAGCGGCAACTTGACTGCAGTGACTTGTCCAGTAAGTTGGGCTCCTTCCAGCTCACGTCTAAATTGCAGCCTTCGGGTCCGTTTCGACAAAAGACATCTTCCTACCGGCCGAAACAAATTTCGCTGCTTTGCCGCTCTGGAAATTTGTTGCAACTCCACCATCATTGCACCCTTTCTTCTATTTATCATCATCTTTATCATCTCTTCGATCCAACGACAACGTCGACGACGACATCACTAAGATGAAGTTGAACAAGCTCAAGGTCAGGCCGAAGAAGGATGCCGCTGCTGCTCCTTGTGCGACCGAGTTCGCTAGTATGTTGGCATGCTGGGCTTCATCCAACGATATCAACAACATTGGAGCTTGCAAGGATTCGGCGAGGGCGCTACAAGAGTGCATGGCTAGCAGGGTAAGTATTTCGAACGCGGATGCTACGGGAAGAATCAGCCCATTGACCTGTATTCTCCCTTCGATCTCAACAGAAACCCCGTGGTGGCGTCTCGAAACCAACCATCAACTATCACCTTGCAAGATTGTCAAAGCAGATTTAAACTCTCCGCCTCTTCTAACATTGCATATTCGTCACTGACGACGGAAACACAAAAGCGAGAAGTGTCTCATTAGCATCTCGATATAGCAAGCACCTTGACAAGCCGCTGCTACCCTGATCACGCCGATATCTGATTTTTCTCAGCCAGCTCGCACATACACTACGATCAGCATCATACGCCGCTCGCAACCCTGTAACAATATATTTTCAGCTCTCTTCTCGTCGGAAAGACGAACGGAGAGCTTTGTACATTAGTTCAAATTCAATCAAAGATAGGAGACGCTCCTCAAAGCTTTCATCGGCATTGACATTGATGGTCTCTGCTCTCGGCTGCAACCACGCGCTTTCCGGGCGACTCTAGTCAGGAAGCGCAGCGGCACAGAGAAACCAATTGCAACAGATTGCGGCTCGAAGCAGTCTCAATGGTTGAGCGCACACGCGGATTCCACAGGAAGAATACAAAATTAGGTCAGTCGGTACAATTACAGGATAGTCAAAGCATAGAAATGCGCAGCACAACACCTAACAGAATGTATTGACTACTAGGCGGACAATCAACTGTCGAAAGTTTCGATGGTCTCAATGAACGCTTTACTTAGCGACCCGATCGTAGGATCCGTCTCAATACAATCAAGAATCTGCAACTCCATCGCCTCTACATCTACGCTGCCATATACCCTCTCCACCTTGACACTGTCCGCCAACAGAATCGACCTACTCTCTCCGATTCCCTTGAGATCAGAAGTCGCCGTAATGACAATTTTACTCCTTTTGTTGGGCAATAGAACCGAAGCTTGCAGAGCAACTTCGTTGTCCTCTTCCTTTCCGGCGTTTGCATCTGAGCTTGCCGAAGCATCTGGCGTCCCATTCAGCACAGCTCGTGGTGCAATGCCGTCAAGTAGCTGCACGGGGAATCGACAACGGAGGTGCTCGATCTCAGCAAGGAGAATTCGTTGTCGGATCAGCGTCTGCGAGATACGACGCAGAATGACGAGTGCATCTTGCGGAACGCCGTCGGCGAATTCAACGTCGAATTCGCTTTGTAGGATCTGTACAGCGAGTTTGCGGACCAAGTTGGTATCTTCGTTGCTGGATCGTGTGCCTTTCTGCTTGAGTTGGATGCGGGAAGCTTTGCTATTCTTCGGGAGTTGACTGTTTGTGTTGCTGGCCAACAGCGACATAGAGACCTGAAGCCAACTGTCGAGAATGAGCACGACGTCACGATTGCTGCCGCTGTCGACCCCCTCCGCTCCTTGCTCCACTTCATCGAGACTCGGGTCGAACCCATTGTCGAGAACACGGACAAGGTGCAATTTTTCTAGATTGCGGATCTCGCGCAACAGTCGTCCCGCCTCGCCCCGAGTGTAGCCTTGGATCTGGTCGACGGTAGCGTGAGCCTTGTCGACCATCTCCTGAGCTGCGGCCATCTTCTCGCGATTCTCCTCGAGTCGGACCAACAAGCGCTCGTGCTGCTCTTCCACATCCATCAGCTTGGCCCGCATCGACTCGAGCACGTCGTGCTGCTCTTCTATACTCGAGTAGAGACCTTTGAGTTCTTCAGCATCGCACGTCTCGATCTCGGCCTGACGCCTTCTAGCCAAGTCAAGATCAGCCTTGAGCTTGGCGTGTTTAGCTCTCAACACCGGAAGGATTTCCTGTTGCAGCTGATGTTTCTTGCTTTCGACGATGTGCAAGTCGCATTGCAAGCGACCGTGATAAGCTTGAAGAGTCTGAATCATCTCTTGGTCGAATTCCTTGTCCAATCGCCAGCCGTAATAGTCGGCGCTGACGAGGGCGCGTGCGGCTTGCTTTTGCAACTTGAATTGTGCCTCCATGTCTCGTCGCTCCTCTTCGTTCTGCAAGCCCATGATCTCGCGCACAAAGTCGGGAGGCGAGTCGTAGAAGGCTTGCTCCATCTCGACCATCTTTTCTCTGCCATCATCGACTTGTTCCTTGATCTCGCGACAGGCCTCCCGCAGCGCCTCAAGCTGAGGCACAGCTCCACATGCTGCTTTGACCAAGCGCATCATGGAGACCGGGCCTTCTGGCGCGGTAGAAGCGCCGTTTTCAGCACCCTGCTCGATCTTGGTGGGCGGCACAGGCTTGCGACGGGATGCGCTCATGTCATCGTTGAAGTGGACACCGACAAAGCGAAGGAAGTCGTTCAGAGGCATTTGGACGGGTACCTGGACGCGGTCGTCATTGCTGTAGTCGTCGAAGCTGTCAACGCCGACGCCCATGTCCGAGGCAGCAGAAGGAGCAAGGGAAGTGTCTGGCTGGTCGTTGCTGGCCGCACTGGCCCGCCTCGAATTCCGCTCGACCGCGGAGTGGAACGAATCGTCGTTGGTTGTGGCCTCGGATGACAAGTTCGGAAGGATGGCCGCTACGAGTGACGAACGCCCGGCACGACGCCTTGGGCTAGCGCCTTTCGACGGTGAAAAGCGGGATGATGAAGCGAGAGCCACACTGCTGAGCGACTTGCGCTGTCCCGCCATAGCAGCTACTGTCGGATTCTTGGGCTTGGCAGGTGATGCGCTAGCAGCTCGACCTGCGTTCAGGCGACCGGCCTCTGCCAAATTGTTGGCTGTGAGCGGAGCGCCAGGCTGTCCGCCTGCGAGTTGTTGCGTCTGCACACGTCTCGCCGGCGAGTGCTGGTAAGCAGGCGACGCAACACCGCCGATGATGGATCTGCGGAACGACGTCGAGTCGGTCGGAAGGCTCGCGTGCGGCACATGCCCTCTTGGTGGCAAAGTGCCTCCGACGCGCTGTGCTGGTGATTGAGCGTTGCTCTCGAGAGCAGCCATACCTCCTCGGAGTGACTGACGGAAACGGCTGGGCGACTTGCCGGGTGTTGGCTGAAAGGGACTTGGCGCACCATTGCCCAGCTTCGTTGGCGACTGACTTGGGGTGTGTGCAGGCTTGATGGGCGAGGAACTGGACCCAGCAACGTGGCCCATGGGCATGGTCATGTCCATCGCCATTGAGACGTCGTCGGATGAAGGTTGGCCAAAAGCTCTGCTGGACGAGCTCGAGTCAACCAGATCCATGTCGCTAGACGCATGATCCTTCTCACGAATGAAGCCAGTGACGGCTCGAGTCATCTCCATTGGCATGGTAGCGTCTGCTGCTTGAATTGTGTCATCGCCTTCTGAATCGCTGCTGCTGAAATCTGGGAAGTCAGTGATGACAGTGGTTGTAGCGTCGCCGTAGCGCTTTGCCTCGATCTTGGTGGTGATTGCTTTGGTCATTTCCATGCCCTCGCCTCCGTCGCTGCTGTCACCGTCATCAGAGTCGTCATCATCCTCGTTGCCGTTGTTGACTGCAGCATGAACGCCGGTAAAATCCATGGTGGCGGTCTGATCCAGGTCCATGGCAGAGGCATCTCCGTTCTGCACTGTGCTGTCCGAGGCATCGGTCGAAACGGAGTCATCCGCAGCCGTGTTGCTGCTGCGCCTTCGTTTGAGAGCGGGCGCTGATGATATTGCCTGTGTAATGTCCATTTGTGTAGAGTCGTCTGCTCCAGCATCCATACTCATGAAGTCGTCGCTGTCTGAAGTATCTGCGATGGGTCGTTTGTTTACTGAGCCATGTGTTCCCGTAAAGTCCATTCCAGATGCATCGCTCATGTCTGTTGATGCATCGGCAGAGGCGTCGAGGGTAGAGTCGTCGTGCGGCAATGACGCTGCAATCGATGCAGCCAAAGACCTTGCAGCCAATTCGTTAGAGGCGTCCAAGCTCATGCTCATGTCGGATTCAGACTCGCTTTCGCTCTCGCTGTCACTGTCCGAGCTGGACTCGTCGCCTTGAGTCTGAGCGTAGGAGGCGAAGCCGGCATCCGCAATAGATGAGCTGGCCGGCGTTGAAGGTGGCGAGATTTGCTCTCTTCTTGAAGCGTTGAGACGAAGGGTGGGTTCGTCGCGTACGAATTCGGTCTTTTCCTGACGATGACTGAATGTGACTCTCCGCTTTGGACGAATGACCTGGGTCGCAGCGCTTCGGATTGCAGGTGCAGCAGTAGAAGATGAAGATGAAGAAATGATGCTGGTAGCAGCTCCAGCCAACGAGCCAAAGCCCGAGGCTTGCATAGAGTCACGGGCCTTGCTTGTGCCGATGCTGGAAGAAGCGCTGCCTTCGACGTTAGACATCGATGAACGGCTTGCTTTGCTGGATGATGCGACATCTGTCCTACCAATTTGTGCAATTTGCTCAGTCAAAGAAGGCATGGGTAGGCCTTTCCTAGACTCTGGACTGGGAACAAGGCCGGTCGGGCTGAGGAAGACTTGTGGAACTTGTCGAATGGCACTCTTTCTTGGCGCTGGTGCATTGCGTCTGCTCGTTGCTGCAATAGTGGCGTTGGCTTTGTTGGTAGACTCCTTCAGTAATGTGTCGAGCTCAGCACCTCCTACAGATGCGGCGCGCTTCTTGGAGGTGGCACGCTCCTTGGCCGCCTTCATCGTGTCATCCTTGCCTGTTGTCGAAGAGAGTCGTGCAGATCGATTGTTCTCTTTCGTTGCTACATCGTTGCTCATTGCTTTTGTGGTCATGGAAGAGCCGCCTAGTGGCACTCCGCCTGAGCCTGTGCCTGCAAGCGACGACCTTGAACGTGGTGATCGTCGCGGCTTGAGAGGTGACGGCATGTTCGCGAATGTGTTCTCTTGGTGCGCTGCGGGGTATAGTTGGATGGGTACGATCGCGCAGTGATGGTGGTGACACGAATGATTTAGTCGATGCGACTGGATGGTGATGGACGTCGAGAGCAGCTGTCAGCTACTTTCCGGATTGCGCAGTTCTGGTTCATGTGTTGGTCTCTGCGGCTGAGGCAACGCGCCTCTAGTCTCATACGAAGTCGCGTCAGCACTTTCGGCTTTTCCGAAGAGATGCTGCAAAATACAGCACACAAATCGCGTGGCTGCAGGCACACAACAAAAAGTGTTGCTCTCTGCGCTTTTCCTCCGTCGCGCCCTGAGCCAAAAGTCGCCAGCACGTGACCTCAATTTTGGGTTCGGCTTTGCATTTGGCATTTGCTCCTCCACCATTTCTTCTTGCCGCATGACCACAAAGCCTGTCTCAAGGAACCCTCATGTTCATCGATGTCGATGCTGAAGGCGCTTACGAAATGACCAGGCCGGCTCGTAAAGTCTGACGGGGTTCAACTCAGGCGTCGAAAGCAGGCTAAGTTACTCAAAGGCTTCGTGCCACGATGGTTGTTCATCATCATCTTCCGCTCGAGAGCCTGCTTTACTGCGCTGCACCTATGGTTGGCCAGTCTGATCTGCCCTTCCGATTACAGACAGTACGGAATGGCGCAACATCGACCTGGACGCAGATGTACCTGGCGACCGACCTCAATGCTGATCGAGACATGCTGGACAGTCTCTGCAAGAGTCTTGAGCTTGGCAAGGCTGCAGCCGACAACACCATTCAAGATTCCAACCATCCGCTAGCCAACCAGCCGGCCCCACAAGTCGTCCAGATCGCCGGGAACGACGTACAACAACTCATCGAAGCATCGCGAAAGGTGGCTGCCTACGCCGATGCGATCGACCTCAATCTTGGCTGTCCACAACGTCATGCAGAACAAGGGCGTTATGGTGCTTACCTGTTACCGAAGCAGAACTGGGCTCTACTCGCAGAGATTGTGTCAGGCATGGTTCAAGCTGTAGACATCCCTATAACGACCAAGATTAGGCTCACTGTACCGAAGGAGCAGACAACAGAACTGGCCGTGGTACTTGCTCGCGCGGGTAGCAGCCTCGTCACGGTCCATCCTCGATTTGCATCTTCAGTAAGACGTCGAAAGGGTCTTGCAGATCTCGACCAGGTCGTTCGAGTCAGAGAAGCCTTGCAGGCTGAAGGACTCCTTCGTGATGCAGAACATCCTGAACGTGATGCCGCCGTTGTCTGCAATGGGAATGTGCGATGTTGGCTCGATATCACCACCAACCTCGAGACAACTGGTGCAAGCGGTGTCATGGTCGGTGAGACTTTACTGGAGAATCCGGCCCTGTTTCAGCCCTCCCTGACCGTCCGTGACAGAACCGTAACACCGACCGACAAGTCAGCAATAGAGATGGCGAAAGAGTATCTCGAACTTCGACGTCTGTATCGTGAGTTTGAATCTCCACTCAAAGTAGCCAAGCAGCACATTCAGTCAATCCTCTGTTCCATACCATATACCCCATCAGCCGATCCAAGTACGACAGCGGAGAGACATCGCATGGCAGCGATGTGGTCTCAGTCCATCAAAAGCATTCAATCTGACGCTGACTTTGAAGATTTCCGCCAACAGCATCTTATGTAGAATCACCACAGATTACCACTTGCACACATCTTTCATAGTGTATTTGTACGCACAATAAGAAGCATACCATCTCGTATCAGCGTTCAACAGAGCAGCAGCTTCTAAACATGCTAAACAAATGCCTTGAGATTCGATCAATGAGAACTATGTGGATCCTAAGGAATGCCAAGAGCGTAAGTGTTTTGTGGTATGAGATTGATATCAAAGCAGCTTTCAACGCGAGTGTTAACCCCAGTAAGCTGGTGTTCGTCCACCATCGCCGTAAGGGTTGTATGCAGGCGTGCGACCGCCGTCCACAGCAGGGTTGTATGCTGGCGTCTTGCCGCCGTCTCCCATAGGGTTGTATGCTGGTGTCTTACCGCCATCGCCATACGGATTGTATGCAGGAGTCTTGCCACCATCGCCAGCATAAGGATTGTAAGCCGGTGTCTTGGTGCCGCTTCCATATCCGCCACCCGATGCGGCTGTAGTCGCGACAGGTTGCGAATAGCTATCCCATCCACCACCAGCACTTCCGTTCGACGGCGCACCATATCCGCCAGCAGTCGCTGCGGGTTGTGAACTGCCGTATGGATTGTAGCCTCCACTGCTACCGCCGTAGCCTCCCATCGAGCCACCGTTAGAAGAGTATGGATTGCTCGACATGCCGCCGCCGTTGCTCGAGCCCATTCCTCCAAATCCACCTCGGCCCGCCCCAGATCCACCACCTGTCAACTTGGTGCTGCGACCTGTGACGGGATCCTTCTCAACCAGCCAATCAAGGCTGACAGTGATGGGCTTTGAAACCGAAGTGAGCTCGATACGAGCCATGTTACCGGTTGTCTCGGTGATGCGTCCGCGGTATGTCTTGTATGGACCTTTGATGATAGCAACGTTCTTGCCCTTGTGCATGTCGCGACCTCCCATTCTCCTGACACCCTCGACTCGCACGTCATTGGCACCGCCGCCGCTGAAGTTGGACAACGCTGGGTTCATCTTGGACAGGTCGCCGCCCTCCTTCTTGGTCTTGGTTGAGACGCTCTTGGGTGCAAGCGGTTCTAATGTGCGAGCATGTGCGATGAAGACACCTCCATTCTCAGTGTACTCGCGATTGTGCAAGAACACGATCATGGACTGATAGATGTGCAAGACCTGACCCTGACGCATGCGCGAGAAAGGTCCAGCCACTTCTTTGACCATATCACCCGCGCGGACCTCGTTACCGTCGTGATCGAGCGCAAAGGCACGGCTTGTATCCTTCTTAGAGCTGATCTGGTGTGGCTTGACGGTGACGACTTGTCCGGTCTGGTCGAGAACTTTGAAGCTTTCACGTTCGATGTTGAAGATGATACCGACAGTCTGAGCATCAAGCTGGACGAGATTGTGTAATTCGTAGCCGCTGATGACGTTCACACCCGAGCCGACCTCGGCAGCCTGGCGGATATCCTTGCTGAACACGGAGACTTCCTGCATCGACAAGTCTGACAGGAAAGTAGTGACGTTGTCCTCTACTTTGACGACAAGACCGGTCTCGTCGGCGTGCTTACCGGACATGACCTTGATGTGGTCACCGGGCTTGAAGCGCTTACGGACGCTGCGTGCAGGTACCTCGACGATCTGATCCATGAGGTCCTCGTGTTCGAGCTGAATGGTGATGACTTCGTTGTTGATAGCCTTGACGGTACCATAGACACCTGCCTGTTCGCCTTCGAAGATTTCAACCTGATCTTTGGGCTGAATAAGAGCCTCTGTTGCCTTCTTGCTTGCATCGGCAATCAAGCTGAGATCGACAGCACCAAGCTTGACGCCATCTTCGACGCTCTCGCCTGCGAATTTGGTGATTTCGTCTAGGGTTGGATTTACGTTCTCAGTAATGATACCTGTGACTCTAACGTCCTTCTCGAGGTATCCGTCTCGGTAGCTGTCATTCTGGAAGACCCACTGGCTGCCACGCTTAGTGGGTGTGTCTTTCGGGTAAGCCTTTTGAACCTCTTCAGGGTTGAAGAATCGCTGAGGAGGACGGAAGGCAACAGTGGTGGCTGAAGAGCCGGTGCCCTTCTTCCTCTTGCGACCGAGACTGTCGGTATAAAGGCCACTGTCCTTGGGGTTGAGATCGATTCGTGGAATCATCTTGAGACCGACTTCCTCCCCATTCTCGGAAACGTCGAGCACCTGCGCAAGATCACCGGCATACTTTCCACGTTTGATACGAACCCAACCACCAACCTGAATCTCGTTCTGCACCTTTTGCAACTTGAGCAAGTCGGCCATTTCCGAGATAGGAATGAGGTGGAGTGCAGTGGTTTGTCGAGCATAACAGCCAGCGAGACCATTGCAGGCCTTGACGACGTCATCTGCTCTTCTTGCTTCTACGTAGATACGACCAGGAATCGTATCACGACAGAAGGCTGAAATGATGCGCATGGGGCTGGATGTGAAGTTTTCGGCCATGGCCTTGCGAACGAGCGTCATAACGATGTCTCTTTCTCTACCAGGCTTGCATGGCACACCCCACAAACTCGGGTCTTCGACGGAAGGCATAAGAAGACGCTGTGGAACCTCTGCATAGTCCGACTGAGCAGCATATCGAGCCGATCGACCGTATCGTTGACGCAACTCTTCTGCAAGCGCTTCGGCGTTGGTGTCCTCTTCCTGTCTTCGGAAACGATCGAGTCTTTGGTTATCAGCAGCTGCGCGTCTCTGAACATCCTCGGTATCGTCAGGAATGTCTTCCTCGATGAAGCCATCCTCTCGTGCCAGCTCCTCTTCTTCCTCGTCCAGGTCTTCCTCATCGTCGTCGACTTCGGCTTCGACATCGAGGAAACGGTTGCGACGCTGCTTCTTAGCACGTCGACGACCACCACGTGCACCTTCTTCCTCATCATCTTCGTCCTCTTCGTCGTCTTCATCTTCCTCATCATCTTCTTCGTCGTCTTCTTCATCCTCTTCGTCGTCTCGATTGCGGCGGCCATCTACATCGTCGTCATCTTCCTCAGCAAAGGGGTCGATGGGCCGTTTGCCGCCGTGCTGAAACCTTGGCTTGTTGTCGTCGTCGCTTCCATCTGCTTGGGCGGGGCGCGAACCTTCCCGCTTGATGTCGAGATCGTCTTCCATTTTTGTATGTGTCGCGCTCGAGCCCGAGCGATGATTTGTTGGGTGTTGTGGTGCCCGACCAGCTTAAAAAGGGTGCACGAGCTGAGGTCGAGATGAGAGGCTGAACCCTGTGCGATACGAGAGATGCTGTGATGCACCCTGGCCTGGTAACGAATTGCCCAGAGCTGTATGTGAAGCTCGCAAGTCGGGGTGAGATGATCAACCACGAAGCTTGTCGATGGAAAAGCAGCAAGGTGAGGTGCGAAAGGCAGTTGTGGAGATGTGCGCGACAAGTCGATGTGTGAGTGAGCTCTGAGACTGCGCATTCGATACCTTCCCGAGACCCGCTTTTAGTTGCTGGTTGATGCGATTTCTAGAGAAGCTCAGCGCGCGAAGCTCAACCTTGGTCACTCTCTCTGTGAGCTTGGGGCCCTGATCGGTTAAGGATATTGAAAGATTTCGGAACATCGGCGATCTAACTGCTCTCCACCTTCCGGAACCACAGGAAAAATTAAGAACTTTTTTTTTTGGCGTTTCTTCTTGCGCGGTCTTCACCGCCGAACTGCCCGGAAAAATTTGTATCTTCGGACAGGCTTGCGTAACATTCCGATTCAACCCATTGCTACGTTTGCTCAATGACAGCTGCTGAGAATCTTGAGACCCGAAAGAAGAGAAAACTAGTATGGACGGAGTGAAGAGCTACAGCAGAGCGCAACTCGAACAGAATGCAATTGCTGCCACCAAGTGAGTCGAAGAAGCACCCTTCTCAGAGACAGGAAGTGTCGTCTCCAAGCTGCGAAAAAGATTCGGATCGCGGATGCAGGGCGGAGGGCATCACAAGAACAGCTTGTGAGGGTAAGATAGGATTGAGAAGGCCAAGTCTTCCGCTGCTGTGAGTGTGTGAGAATAATTTAGGCGAGCACGGCCATTTCTTCCAAATCTCAGTTTAGTTATGGTGATGCAGAAAAGTCGAAGCCAGCAGCAACCACGAATCCAGGCTGTTGCTCGTGATCCGATTCTTTTATTGCAATATTTCTTCTTCCTCCACCATCACCTTCCTTTCTCTCCTCACCTCATCTCGTCCTTGACATCACAGTCTTCAAGATGAGCCTTCTCCGCACTCAGGCACCCCGCTCCATCGCCAGGTCGCTGGTTTCTCAGAAGTCGGTCGCTGCTGCTCCTGCTGCTGCCCGCACCTTGGTCACCCGCCCTTCCGCCAAGTCACCCGCCACCCTCGCCGGTCGTGCACGAGTATGTGCTGCTCAGCTTCCGCGTGTCGCCATCGCCTCGCAGGTCCGAACCTACGCTGCTGAGTCTGGCAAGTTCGAGCGTACCAAGCCTCACATGAACATTGGTACCATCGGCCACGTCGACCACGGAAAGACCACCCTTACTGCTGCTATCACCAAGACCTTGCACGAGGCTCAGGGTACCGGCAAATTCATCGACTACGCCTCCATCGACAAGGCTCCCGAAGAGCGTGCTCGTGGTATCACCATCTCCACCGCTCACGTCGAGTACGAGACCGGCAACCGCCACTATGCCCATGTCGACTGCCCTGGTCACGCCGATTACATTCGTAACATGATTACCGGTGCCGCCCAGATGGACGGTGCTATCATTGTTGTCTCTGCCCCCGATGGTCAGATGCCCCAGACCCGTGAGCACTTGTTGCTCGCCAAGCAGGTCGGTATCAAGAAGCTTGTCGTCTTCATCAACAAGGTCGACCAGATTGATGACCCCGAGATGCTCGAGCTTGTCGAGATGGAGATGCGTGACCTCCTCTCCACCTACGGCTTCGACGGTGAGAACACTCCTATCGTCTCTGGTTCCGCCCTTGCTGCTCTCGAGAGCCGCGACCCTGAGGTCGGCCAACAGGCTATTCTCAAGCTCATGGAAGAGACCGACAAGTGGCTCGACCTTCCCCCTCGTGACCTCGAGAAGCCTTTCCTCATGCCCGTCGAGGATGTGTTCTCTATTCCTGGACGTGGTACCGTCGTTACCGGTCGTGTCGAGCGTGGTACCATCCAGAAGGGTGCCGAAGTTGAGATCCTCGGTCTCGGCAACACCTTCAAGACCACCCTCACTGGTATCGAGATGTTCCACAAGCAGCTCGACCAGGGTATGGCCGGTGACAACATGGGTGCCTTGCTTCGTGGTGTCAAGCGTGAGCAGGTCAAGCGTGGTCAGGTCATGGTCATTCCTGGTTCCATCAAGCCTGTCAAGAAGTTCCGCGCTCAGGTCTACATCCTCAAGAAGGAGGAGGGTGGCCGATACACTCCCTTCATGAACAACTACCGTCCTCAGCTCTTCATCCGAACCGCCGACGTCACTGTCTCGCTCACTCATCCCCCCGGTACCGAGGACGCTGACGAGAAGATGGTCATGCCCGGTGACAACGTCGAGCTCGACGGCGAGCTTGTTCACGACATTGCTCTCGAAGAGGGTTCGCGATTCACCCTCCGTGAGGGTGGTAAGACTGTTGGCACTGGTATCGTCACCAAGATCCACGCTTAAGCAGGAAGCTTTCTCACCGATCAAACCCACTCTACCAAAATGCAAGCATAAGCACGAGCATTTTGCAGCTTCTTGTGCATCAGAAGAACTGATTCAGCTCTGCTTGGCAACATGCAACGACTTTGTACGATAATCATATTCCTTTCGGACCTCTGTTCGAATTCTATACATTCGCCATTCCTTGACTTTGTTCTGCATCTAGATGCGATGCATCATCTCTTTTGTTCTAATATCTCGTCTTCTTGTCCTGACATATCGACACCACTCTCAGTTTCTTCGACGCAACAAATGGTGCACGGTCTGTGTTTGGGGCGAGATGCCGTGTTTGGGTATCATCATGAATTGATTCAGTACATGGGAAAGACAGTCCAGCCTGCGCGAGGACCTTTGTCTTCGTCTATTCGTTGCCAATCCAGCTGGACAGCTGCATCCGATTGGCCCGCCGCGTCAATCGGTAGGGTTGGAAGGCCAAGCATGGCGGCACACGGTGTGCATAGTGTGACAAGATGGTCATCTGCACCAGCAATGACTGGTTCACCCCGCGTATCGGCATCGTCCTCCCGATGTGATCTGTGGGTTGGAGGCAGATGCACTCGACTTCCTCCTAGAATGCCTACTTGAGCTTTACGCAAAGAGCATGCAAGACATTTGCCCTGCTTCTTCCTCAACAGTCCCTCATCCTTGCGCTTGGTACGACCAAGAGCGACTCGCCAAGCCGAGGGGCCGGCCTGATTGGCGGGACCTACCCCCACGTCCGGTTCATCATGAGAAAATAGTAGATGCTCTTCCCACTGCAGTATGCGGTGACCCAGACCATGGTCTCCTTTGCTGTCGGCAGCAAATCGGAGCATGGTCGGGGTAGATAGCCATGTGATGCGCGGAAAAGAGATTGCTGCGCTACCACGGGGCACGTTCTCTGCGCTCATTTTGATCTTGGCTGGATCAGCCAACATCAGTTGCTCGCTTGGTCGAAGGGCTCTGATCTGCTCGACGACGAAGCAATGAACGCAGTCGCCCTGGTGCAGCAGCCAGTAAGGATGCCCAATACGGATAGCTTTGAGCTGATCAAAGCTGACACTGAGATCGCCGCCTTTTTCGGTCCACCCCATCTCGTCCGAAGCATGACCTGACGCAGACTTCCACTGCTCTAGCAGCGTGACATAGTTAGCTTCGTGCGGTGCAATGCCGTGGCGAAGTCCTTTGCCATACAGTATGCCCTCGACAATGACTGCTGTATCTGTCTCCCTGCGTTTGCCTGTGAAGCGAGCAAAGCGCGGATCCTGACTCGGCTGGTCCTCTGAATCTTCTTCAGAACCTGATCTAGCTTCTGAGTCGCCATGGTGATGTGACGAGCCTGCTACGACATCGTCGCTTGTCACATCACGCCGGGCGAGCTGTCGTCCGAGACGCTTTCGCCAGCCAGATCGTTCCGGTTGCTCGTCCGACCAGCAAAACAGAGCACTCTGCAGATCCGACAGCGTTTGTGAGGAGAGGAGCTCGACAGTTTGCGTTCGCTTCATGCCGCCAAGACCGTCGCCGCAAATGCGCTTGACGTATTCGTCTCTGGCACTATCACCCTCGGCGTCCATCGGAGGTCCTGAAGCATCCGCCTTGTTTCGCGCGGCTGCATCCTCTTTGCCAAAGTCGAGGCTACCGGTAAAGAACGATATAGTCAGAATGCTTGGTTGCGGCTTATCGCTACGCGCTGGTTTAGATGGACCTGCCGTGTTCTGCGAGGCTTTTGAAGGACGTACAAGACGGGTAATGTCGGCTGCTTCGAATGGTCGATCCAAGGAGTTGATGTACTTAGGCTTAAGTCGGTGGGCGTAGACCTTCAACTGACGCTCACTGAAGCGGAAAGCGCTCGGCAGTGCAGCATCGAGCTCGGACAGCTGTGCTTCTCTCTCTTGACGGATCACTTCCCATGCCTCAGTCATCTCGACTTCGGACTCTCCAACCTTGGCCTTGACTTCGTCGGCACGAAAGGCCTTCCTCCGCTTCCTCTTTCGTGATGGACTATCCTCCTCTTGCTCGACCGCATCCTCTAATGCCGACGTTTCTGAGTGTCCATCAGAGTCTGGGTCAGATTCAGCGGCAGATCTATCGAGTTCGGTTGCAGCCGATGTTGCTAGGTCGGAGCGGAAAGGATTCGCGTTGCGCGACCACGTCTGCCATCTTTCTCGAACTGCGACCGAGAAGTCTTCGTCCAGAGCTTTGCTTCTAATCTGTGTGCGGACGTGATCGACCTCGTGGTCAATCGTGAGGGCTCCAGCAGCCTCGTTGCAGCGTTCGCGTAGCTTTTGAAGCCGTACAAGCTGGCTGTTCCGTCGATCGAGGGTAAGTGTAGAAGGCTGGAGTAGTTCTGATGCGAACGGCTTCGCTGCTCCAGTTGATCCTGGCATCGACATCGCTAGCCCTGGATGCGTCGACGGACTCGGTCAGCTGATCGCATCTTCGGTCCAAGGCGGAGGATGGATATTCGCGCTGGCACAAGGCGAACGATTGACGGAGTGTCGTCGGGCGATGCTATTGGAAAAGAAGAAGCAAACTGAGCTGAACGAGAACAATCAGTGAATCTCTGGGAAGATTCCCTCCGTTGGCTCAGGGTCCAACGTGGAAAGGGTGGAGGCATGCAACTCTAAAAATTTCCGGAAGCAGAGCCGCGAGCCTGCACTTTGATTCTCCATCTAACTTCAGTTGCTTGTCTGGAGCCTACCACCATTAACAACATCAACCCTTTTCCCTATCCGCGGCGATTCCCGCAATACTTGCGGAAGCCCTCAAATATCTGGATGGCGACGCTAGGCACATCATGACAACCGTCGAAGCGGCAGCTACCGTATCGCCATTGACTCGACAACATGAAGCTGGACCTAGCAGCCGCCCCGACGATGGCTTTCATCGCTGTCCGCACGAAGGATGCGATAAGAGCTACGCGAAAGCTTCCAAGCTAGCGCAGCATATCAGGAGCCACACCGGAGAGCGACCGTTCATGTGCGAACATCCAGGCTGCGGCGCCAGCTACATGAGAAACGAACATCTCAAAGCACACCAACGTCGTCACCAGGACCCATCCGAGAAGCCCTTCTCCTGCCAAGAAGAGGGTTGCGACCTCAAGTTTTGGACGTCAAGTCAGCTCAAGAACCACGTCCAAGCGTGCCATGCGGATCACATGTCTTCAGTCACAGGAGCGAGTGCTCAAGACTACCCTTGCACTGAACCTGGCTGCGACTTGACTTTCCACAAACGCAAGCAGCTGCGTCAACATATACGAGACCATCATGGCGACTCTTCAATACCCCGCCAAAGCAATAGTGTCGAAAGTCGTGGCGCAGAAGGGTCACCGTCAGGGACAGAGCTACCTTTTGCTTGTCAGTGGCCGGGATGCGAGAAACGTTTCCCGACTAACTCGAAGCGCAAAGCACACTATCGGACACACGAAGACGGACGATACACATGCTCGATGGAACATACACATCCACAACCAGGATCACACGAAGTTCAGCCTCCCTACGTCTACGAATTCCCTACCTGGTCAGCACTACAAGCGCATATGAAGGAGGCACATCCTCCTACGTGTCCATGGCCCGGATGTGGCAAGCAATTTCAAAGACAGGATAATCTGAGAGCGCACTATCGGAGACACGAAAGCAGAAAGCTCAGGCTTGAGCTGGAAGCAAAAGTGCTCGAGGGCAGCCACGAAAGCGGGCTCAATCATCTGCGAGCAGAGCTGTCTGACGATACCCATGCCTCCTCTGACGAGGAGGAGGACTGCAGTCCGAAGGCGCAAAGAAGTCGATCAACCTCAGCTTTCGGCCCTCCGCTACAGGATGGCTTCATTGCCCTAGGCTTTCAAACAAATGCAAATGCAATCACTTCCGCAACGCGACCGGTAGACAGTTCCTCAATACAGCAGACAAGCGCAACTATGACTCCAGCGCAATCACCTTCACTTACCGAAGAGCAACTCGTCCACAAAGCTGCTCAGCTGCGTACAACACGACCACGAAGAGGAGGTGTTTTTCGCGATCTAAGTTCGCCTGCTCTCAGCATCGTTACTTCGATCTCTGGCAAAACAGACTCTCGCCTTGGCAGCGTTGCGACATCAGTAACGAGCGGTCGCAACTCTTCGAGCGCGTTTGCATGCACGTGGAACGGCTGTAGCAAGGTATTTACACGAAAGTCAACCCTGTCTATCCATGTCAGAACAGCGCACCTCGGCGAAAGGCCATTTGAATGTGCCGATTGCGGTCGTCGGTTTGCCCACAAGCATCTCGTCTCGCGTCACCGTCGAGTTTGTACCGGTGTGCGATCGTCGCCAGAACAAGCAGCGAACGCCGGGAGCAGGCTGCGTTTCTCTACGTCAACTGAACATATATCTGGCGATGACGAAACACCATCCGATCCTGATGATTGGTCACAGGCTGAGGACGAGCTGGAAGCTGCGAATGTATCCGAGGCATCCTCAGGACAGGAACTCGAGGAAGCATCGCCTATGGCCGGAGATACCGAACAGCTGACTTCTATTATGAAGCCTAGACTACTTCACTTGCTCACTGGGCAAGGATATTCGTCGACAGAAGTCACACCTAGCAAACGTGCAGCCTCCACTGACGAAGGAAATGGTACCAAACGAAGACGCACAACACGAGACCGCGTCTTTGCCTGCCCATGGACCAGCATTCGCTACGAGCTAGACCAGCAGATGCTTGATCCTGCACTTCAGCAGACCTCGAGCATTGGAGCACAGCAGCCTGCAGAGCAAGGAAGGGCAGGGCCCGCCTGCGACCACCGCTTCAAACGCCTGTACGACCTTCGTCGCCATCTCAAGTCGCAACATGGATTGGATTTGACACCAGAGGAGCTTTCGGCCATCACAACTCAAACGTCGTGGACAAGTGTACATTAACATTCCCATCTGAAAGCACCATCACTAATATTACATCACTACCCAGCCTCAATGAGCAATGCATGATATGCCGAGATTTTGCAGCAGCTATTCATCGGGCCAAAAGACTACTTGCTGTATTGACCTGCTGAAACGATCGATGTGGTCGGCATCGGTGGCTGTGAAACGCATCTCCACCTCTTTCCAAATTTCACTAATGCTTTGCCGTGTGAAGCTGAGAGACTCAAAGAGCTTAATGGACGGCTCATTGCTTAGTGAAATCTTGCACGTAAGCCAATTGGAGGGTATTGGTAGCGTGCAATGTGATGCATCGCCTGGGCTGGGCGGATCCATTGTGTTGCTGAGTACGCTGGAATCTTTGTTGAATTCTGAAGAGGGCTCGGAAATGGGTGTTGGTACCGAGGTGACGAAAGCAAACATCATCTGTAATGCTTCACGCGCGATTCCTTTGCGTCGGTAGCTGTGTTCTGCATGGCGGACAAGGCCAAAGGGAGACATCAAAGTTGTTAAGCAACCTCACTTCGCGAAGATATCCGAAGCTCGGTACTTACCTGCGATCATGATTTCGCATTCCGCATCAAAGACGTGTTCTTTCTGCTCGTTTCTAGTAGTGCTGTTAACCTCATCTTCCTCTTCATCGTCGTGCTTATCATTGAAGAAGATGTTGACATCCCCCACCATTTTGCACTTTGACACCAGGTCTTGCACTTCAAGATTCGCCATCGTTGTCTTCAAGGCATCGGATTCATGTCGTGCGAGGATGATGAAGGTAAGCTTGTCCTCATCAACGGCCCATGATTGCTGCATCTCGTACTCTTCGTCGAGCGAGAGCGGTTCCGAAGCTGTTTGCTCTTGAATCAAAGGGTCTTTCATCCATTCGTGATATTGAGGCACGTGCTGCTTGCGATACGGCGCTAGCACCACCTTGTGCCCGACGAGCACTGTGTTGCGATTGATCCTCATCGCCTTGTGTCGTGCTTTACGCAAGCAGCGCTTAAAAATGAAGCTTGAAGGACAAGGAGAGGGAAGGAGCCAAGAAGAATTCAGGGTCCAAAAGCTTAAGGCTGCATGTGGGACAGGCAACATTCTAATCGTGCGAGTGAAACATCTGAAGTGTGACTTCGATGCGATGCAGACTGGCGTCATTTTCCGGAGTGGAGGCTTTGATGCTTTTTTTTTTGCTTCTGCTTCTAGCCTTCTGTAGCTGTTTTTGGAAGCTTTCTTGTCGGAATGACAGTTCTCATGCCTTCTCGTTTCGATGCTTCGGCAGCGCTTAAAGAATGAGTGAGAGAGCCAAGCTCAAGGCGACTTTCCCCAGAACGGAAACCAGGGTTTATTTCAGGTGTGCTGTGTCGGTAAGGGTCATCGTACCGATGCAAAGCCAAGGGTGCTGTGCTGCTGATGTTCGGATGGGGGGACACATACGTCAGTGCAACATGGCTATCGGAATGACTGGTCGCTTGTCCCTAATCTGTAACCGTGAACAGTGTGCACAGCTCATCGCTCGACGCTGAGTCCGCTTGCATGTTCCACTTTCCCACGCTCGTTCCTTCGAGTCCTTGCGACCATACTCACACTTGGACATCCATCCAGCATTCGTCCTCACGCTTCTTCCTACAACCACCACTCATTATAAGGAGCAACACACACTTTCAGTTCTCCTTCACTTTCTAGAGTAGTTAGGCGCTTATACCCTTTACCCTTCTGTACCTACTCATAACCGAAAGACTTGCAACATGGCATTCCGACAGCGAGTTCTTCCTCTTCTCGGTGCATCGGCCGTCGGTGTCGGTATCGGATACTACGTCTTTGACCCACTCCTGCAACAGTACGCCAAGGATACCAATGGCACTTTTGTAGCCGGTCAACCTGGCAGCAACACTCTTCCTGACCTCAAGCCTCACGCTGGTGCCACCACCGACCTTCACGAACGTCCTCCTCTCGGCTCCTCTGCCGCACGCGGAGTTTCTGGTGTAGGCGGCATCATCTCCCGCCCAGGCACTGATCTTAAGCACAACGATCCCAACCAAGTTCCAGGCAGCGTTCCCTACGGCACCGTCTCCAGAGAGCTTGAGAACCTTCGCAACAACGTACACGAAAAGGTCGACCACGCCGAACAACGACTTGAGAACGCAAAGAACAGCGTCGAAAACAAATACTACGATGCAAAGAACGAGGCTAAGAGCACCTGGCGATCGGCCAAGGGCAGCGCCGAAGACGCTTACGACAGTGCCGCTCAGAAGGCTGAGAATGCCAAGCAGGATGTAAAGTCCGGCTGGTTCTCCGCAAAGAACACTGCCGAGCAGAAGGCAAACGAGGCCGAGGCACAGGCTAAGAAGGGCTGGTTCACTGCTAAAGACAAGGCTGAGGAAGCGAAGCAAGAAGCCAAGAGCTCTTGGTTCTCTGCCAAGGACACTGCTCAGCAGAAGGCCGACGAGGCTGCCGACCAAGCTAAGCAGGGCTGGTTTGCTGCTAAGGACAAGGCTGAAGAAGCAAAGGAGAACGCCAAATCTAGCTTCTTCTCCACCAAGTCGGCCGCCGAACAGAAGGCTGACGAAGCCGCTCAACAGGCTAAGCAGGGCTGGTTCGCAGCCAAGGATAAGGCTGAGGAGGCCAAGGAAAACGCAAAGTCCAGTTGGTTCTCAACCAAGTCAGCAGCAGAGCAGAAGGCCGACGAGGCTGCTGAGTCTGCTAAGCAAGGATGGTTCTCTGCCAAGAACAAGGCCGAGGATGCCAAAGAGCAGGCCAAATCTGGATTCTTCTCGACAAAGTCCGCGGCCGAGCAAAAGGCTGACGAGGCTGCCAACCAGGCCAAGTCGAGCTGGTTCTCTACCAAGTCAGCTGCTGAACAGAAGGCGGATGAGGCGGCTGCTTCGGCCAAGTCTGGCTGGTTCTCCGCCAAAGACAAGGCTGAGGATGCTAAGGAGCAGGCTAAGAGCTCCTGGTTCTCTGGCAAGTCGGCCGCCGAGCAAAAGGCAGATGAGGCCGCTGCTAGTGCCAAACAGGGCTGGTTCTCCGCCAAGAACAAGGCTCACGAAGCTAAGGAAGAAGCTAAGTCGTCCTGGTTCTCGGGCAAGTCTGCTGCTGAGCAGAAGGCCGAGGATGCCAAGCACGAAGCACAGAAAGGCTGGTTCAACCTCAAGAGCAAAGCTGAAGATGCTGCCGATGACGTTCGCGACCACGCCCACAGCTACCGCGACCAGCTCGAGCACAACGCCCAGCAAAAGATTCTCGCTGCTCAATACAATGCCGAGGTTCGCGCAGGTGAGGCCCGTGGCAACTTCTCAGACAGCCAGATCAAGAGCGACTACAAGGATCTCAAGCAGACTGGAAAGGAGTGGAAGTCGGAGCTCGATGCCAAGGCTCGTGATGCCCGCAACCACGCCGAGAGCGAGTACCAGTCGCTGCGCAGCCAGTCACAGCAGAGTTACAGGAACCTCAAGGACGAGGCAAACTCGAGCTTCTACAACCTCAAGGACAAGGCGGACAGTGGGTACGAGAGCTTGAAGGCCAAGACTGCTGAAGGCCTGGACTACGCAGGTGACAAGCTCCACAGTAGCGCTAGGAAAGTCGAAGGTACTCAGAAGCCTGAGTCGACCGGTCTTTGGAACTGGATCTTTGGTAACGGTAGGGCTACAGAGAAGGTCGCTTCCAATCTTGAATAATAGCAAATCAATCCCACCTTTGTAATGTTGATGCTCATGAAGATACCTTGTTCACAAATGATCCAATGATTACTGGAATGATACGAGCGAGTTGTTCGGCTGGATCAAGTGCGTTTTGAGTCGCGGACATTTGCGTCCCAGTCACTCTGTTAGGTTGGGTCTGATCCTGTCGATGCTCACGTCGGCTGTTGTATGACATCACGTCACGTTTGTGCTATCAGCTACGGTGTCCCTGCCTTTGTTCCCGATCCTGTTCAAGCACCGGGTTCCTGGTTTCGTCGTGTGCTGTGTGTGGTCAGACTGTATTGTGGTCATCCTTGCGCTTAGCCCAAGACGTCAGGGCTCGAAACATTCCGCCTTTCTTACGCTCAAGACCCCGTCAGCGGTGTCTCACTGAAAGTCATACTGTAAAAGTGTCTTCTTGCTTCCTGTGACACACTTCGCACGTACACGTCTCGTCTTCGAGAATGACTTCTCGACACGCTACCATTCTGACGATCAAATAGACAAGACCGAACTTTAGACTCAGCGGATACTCATAATGGGCCTGCCACCATACAGCGGGCCGTTCAAGGTCGGTGCGCTGGATCTCGAAATTCCAGTGCGGGGACCACGAAGCTTCTGCAACAACGTAGTGGATCCTGGTGTACTCAACAAGCCCGCGAAAAAAGCAAGAAAGTGGGCCAAGAAACAGAACAGGGATGCCAAGGAAAGTCGCAAAGACAAGCAGAGCGAGCGCAACGATCAGAAAAGGCAGGAGCCATCAACGTCAGGCACCCGCCCCGAAGCAACGACTGCAGAAAGCAGTGGCAGCGCTTGCACGACTAACACAACAGCTGGATCTACCGCTCCAGAAGATGGTGAGGAAGAGGCTGAATGCGACGAATGCTGTTGCGAGCAGAACGAAGACAGCGAAGAAGCAGCAACACCCTGGTCTCCGTGGTCGACAGGCTCCAAGACCTGTACTTTGCATCTCGAGACAGTTCTGTTCACCATCTACTACCCAACTCTTCCCATGACGGATGCAGAGGAAAAGCAATATCCACGAGCAGCATGGCTGGGTCGTCCTGTCCATGCTGGTGTTCAAGCGCTGCTACAATACATTGGACAGTATGGCGCTTTTGCAATCCCTGCCAGTCCAGCAGTCATGGCGCTGATTCGAGCACGTATGCCCGCTCGAGTCGGGCCTCCACTGGCGGATCCAGAAGAGCTCCGAAGGCAAGCGCATCCGGACAGAGAAGGAACAGACAGGGCCAAAGCAGGCAACTTTGGCAAGCGGCCGCCCCAATTTCCTGTGCTCATCTTTTCGCATGGTCTAGCAGGAAACCGTCTCAGTTATTCTCAATACTGCGGTGAGCTGGCTAGTCGCGGTGTCATCGTCGCTGCTATCGAGCATCGTGATGGCTCAGGAGTAAGCAGTATAGTTCGTGGTGAAGAAGCTCCCTCCCACGCCGCACAGACTGGTGCACACCTTCCTCACATCATTGGACACAGATCATCAGGCAGACAGAAAGCTTCGGTACCATACTTTACATTTGAACAAATAGGGTTACACTCTTTCTCCACCGACCCCTCTGAGCGAGAAGTCAACCTACGAAAGGACCAAATCGAGATGCGACATGCTGAAATCGAAGAAACGCTCTACGTTCTCTCCGAAATTCAGGCAGGACGCGGGTATGAGATCGTCCAGCGATCTACACGCAACCTTGGCACCAAGCTTGCCGGTCACGCTGCTTCTTCCACAAACAATCGTCTTCCTTCTAATAGCTTGCTGCGGAATCCTCGTCCGTTGGAGGACTGGAAGGGGAAACTAGATCTTGAGAGTCCAACACTTTGCGGTCATTCTTTTGGTGGAGCAACAGTGCTAGAAATGATGCGGAAAGAGAATCCGTTTCCGATGGCGATGGTTTTAGACCCCTGGGTCGAGCCAGTAGGCGATCCAACCAAGGAAGAAGACAAGGTCAAAGGTCGAATCACCAAACCCGTCTACGTCTTGAACTCCGAGAGCTTTACTGTATGGGAGGAGCATTTTGCTAAGTTGAAGAGGATTTGCTTGGATGCGAGAAAGACTTCGGGAAGGGGATGGTTGTTGACGTTGACAGGGAGTAAGCACACGGATTTCTCGGACTATCCGTTCTTGCTACCAAAGGTGTTTAGGTCGACTGTGGGGCCAAGACATACGATCGAGGTGTTCAGCAAGGCGACTTATATGCAAATGGGACTGTCGAAACAGAGAGCTAGGGAACAGGAGGATGGTGCTGGGTACAAGGTGGACAGACAAGGATCGCTGAGCGATAGCAAGGGGCCTGGGCTTCGTAGCAAGAATGTCGCAACATCCCCAACAAAGTTGATGGGAGTGCGCGACGAAGGCGCCTGTCAGACGTCGGACTGTCAATGTGGGCGTGGGAACAACACCGTTGATTCGTCTCAAACTATGGTACGCTCGCCAGAATTGGAAGAAGCCACTGAACGGCATGAGGTTTTTGGCGCCAACGTCAACGCCCAAGAGCAGATGGAAGCATCGACAGCATCGCAAGGTACGCAGAAGGTTTTCGAGGGCTCGAACAACAAGAACGCCGAAACCGGCTGTCACGGAGCGCCAAATTCTGGACCTTCAGCCTTCACTTCTGAAGGCACATGTCAAGAGCTTCGCCAAGAGTGTGAGGCCGAAGATCAAGCTGCCACAGGCCAGGAAGCACGAGACATGGTCGGTGCACGACAACGCCAAACTAGCACATGCAGCCATGTGGTTGCTGCGTCTGCAGAGAATTCGAACGATGCGGAAAACGGCAAGGACAGCAAGAGAAACAAGGACGGGAAGGACTTCATCACAGACGTTCGGTACCTGAAGCTGATCGATGCGGATCAAGATGTGCAGCAAGTCCACGAAGGTTTGGAAGGCGTTGCTGAACGCTTCGCCAACAAAAGTGAGTTCCAGAATCATTTCGACCTTATCAGAGCCTGTAGCGGGGCGCGCCTAGGTTGCAGTGATGCTGTCATGCTGGTGAATAGAGTTATGCCTCTGTGGTCGGTGGGCGGCTAAGACTAGCTTATCCGAGACAGAAGGCAAAGGCGCCTGATTGAAGATGCACAGTCAGATGGAATGAAAGCGGTTATCGGGTCGACGGTCAACTCATCGGCGTCTTGGCTGGAACGTGGCTGCTCACAATGCTGCTTTGTGGCGGGCGAGCTGGCTAGACCGCATCTGGAAGGATGGAAGCGCTGTGATGCAGGGTCAAGCTCGCTTGTCCTCGAGCGCTTGCTGCGACGGTTTGGGTCGTGGGGAGAATGCGAAACCCACTGGACCCTTGGTCTAGGATAGCCCAGCTACTGAGCTGCAGCAGCGAGCGGAGGAAGCAGGTCTCGACCGAGCAAAAGCCTGTCATGTTGCAGTTTGATCTGCGTTGCCCAGACCTGGTACTACAGTAGCTACGACGTGCCCTGCAATGAGCGAGGCACGAGAGGCAGAACAGGCGGCAAAGAGCGGTCCAGGAACGAGATAAGCACCTTGAGCGGGTCAGGCACATCTCAGAACCAAAATTGAAATTCGACGTGTGGGCGCTTCTTCCGACTCTCGGCTCGAAAGCTGAATTCTGGATTTTCGCGCCCCGCTCTGTCTTTCGAACCATTTCTCTCACTCATCCACTCTACTGATGCTGCAGCAAGGCGCTTCTCTTCCAATTTGCAATGCGCTTGCTTGCATGCTTACTGACACTTATTCCTCTGCCTCGCCCTTTCTGTAATGACAGAGACTCGACCACGGTCGTTGATGGTAAGCATTCAGCCCTTGACTTTCCTTTTGAACGCTTTGGAGGTCGACTTTACTGACCTATGCTTATTGTGTCGTGTGATTCGCAGTCCGTATTCATGTACTACAACGGCTTCCGTCCTGGCCTCGATAGACCAGGAAAAGTCCTCATCCATCAACTCAACTCCTCTCATCCTCCAAAGTAGAGCTACTTTGTAACACAAACATCTCGGGAAATGGTGAAAGCAGATCCCGTTCAGATCTCACTTCTTGTGCGTTTATGTGGCTTGTGGCTTTGTGGCGGGAAATGTGTGTGGTGCAGCTGCAGGTCTCGGAGCAGGCGTTCGCAGAGGAGAGAGCCAGAATTCATTACCGTGAATTTTGTCGTGGCGCTGTGCGCTTGGCAATTTTCTACAGTCCTGGGTCGAGCTGCTAAGCGCTTGCCTGCAATGCGATGCGACTTGAAAGTCGTTCTACGGTGCAGCGTACCTGGTCTTCTCGAGCGAGGTCCGATGTCGGGTTGGCGGGATCACCGCGGGGATAGATCGGACGCTGACGACCCAGCGAGCTCCCCTCGGCAAACAATGTTTCAGAGCGAAACACAGACACAATACTGAACAGTAAGCTGAGCAGTAACCAAGCCGCGGAGTTCCAACTTGTAGCTATTGTATGTTGGACGAGCTATTGTACGCTGCGAGACCAACTAGTGATCCCCGCACTCGAACGGCAGAAGAACAATGGTCCTACGCGACAGCCAAGCTCAATTCTCTCCATTGGACTACAGGTGAACTCACAAGGTCACGTAGCGGAGTAACAAGAGAAGTTGTACATGGTATGATCACACCGGCAACTATCAAAGCTCCGCTAAAGGCCTTCAATGCCAATCGGTCAATCTTTGCATCGGTGCTACTTACCGAGAAACTGGAGCCCGCCATCCGACGGGAACCAAATAGAACTCAGATCGGCCGACCATACACAGAAAGAATCAAATCGATCTGGTTCCTGAACCAGTAAAGGAGTCCCTGTCAATCCTCACTCGAGTTCCTGGTTCGGGAAGCTGGTACAAGATAGGCGCTTCCCACGGTATTGACTCGGTTCGAAGACCTCTAAGGCGCCAAACAACCGCCGCTTCTCGTTCGCACGCTAGAATTCAAAGTTCAATGTCAGTAGTTCAAAGTCGGGCTGAAGTTTCAAAGCTATGATTCATTCATGCTACACACAAAATCACAGAGAGAGAGAGAGAGAGAGAGAGAGAGAGAGAGAAATAGAGAGGTTTGAATAATGCTCGATTAAAGGTATCCAGAAATGCGTTGTTGTGTATCGTAATCTACAGCGAGAGTCTAGTGAGGAAATGCAGTGGTATGAGATGCAGGTGAAGAATTAACAAGGCAAACTGGGAAGGGGCTTCTGTTCCCTCGCAAAGGGAACAGGGCTGTTTCGGTGAGAAGAAGTGGGTGTTCTAGCCGACGACTTTACCGGTCGAGGAGGAGGAGAGGGAAATGCAAGCTGGTTCAAACCAGAAGGAAGGCTGGGGAGAGGCGGCAAAGGCTCGTGCGGCGGCTCGCTTGCCAATGAGGGAGTCGAGCGCGAAGCCTTGAGCAGAGTGTAGAGGCCAGGTCGAGTCTTGGATGATTCGCGAGCAGTGCCAGGGCGACGAGTAGCCTTGCGCTGAGGAACAACGGGAGCGTGGCCGTTGTCGGCAGTGACAAAGCTGTCCGGGCGACTGGGCGCTTCTGCGGAGCTGTCAGCTCCCGATGAGGAGGTGGAGGAACCAGACAGACGTCCGTCAAAGACAAGTGCTGGAACAGAAGGGCTGTCAAGTCCAGCAGTCGAGGCAACGCTGGATCGCTTGGATGACATCTCAGCCGACGATTCAGCAAGCAGCGTCAAGTCCGACGCCGAGAAGCGGATGGGATTAATTATGAGTCCCTCTTCCTCAGTACCGTTGCTGCGGGAAGACATCCACGATTCGCGCTGAAACGTTGGTCGCGAAGCCATAGAAGCGCTAGCAGATCCGGCAGCCTGACCAAGACTCCTGAAAGGCTTGGCGGAGTCAGCAGCCATGACCTTGTCAGCAGTGTGAGGTCGGCGCATCGACTTGCCGCGAGCCTTGGAGATGGCCGAAACAGGCGTGTTGTTGGCTGAGACCGACAGTGTAGCCATTGTGCGGGCGAGCTCCTGCTCGAGTTCATCCATGGCAAGCATGAGACCATCCTTTCCGCTCCATGTGCTGTAGCGGGAACTGCGTACCGAGTTGCGAGAAGTGGAGGCATAAGAGACTGATCGCCTCATGACAGCGGTGCGCTCTTGGTGACCTTCTTCAGAGATCGGTACGTCGAGGGAGCGACCGATGTACTGAACCTCATCGGATACGATCCTTGAAAGATGAGGCCTCTTAAGAACAGGAACTTCAGAGACCATGGGCAAAGCAACGGCCGCGAAAGTCGGTGTCTTGGTCACCTCGTGCTCTCGGTGCGAGAAAAGAGCAGTCTCGGGTGTGACTGGTGAGCGAGCGGAAGAGCTTGACGAAGCCCAAGAGCGTGTCGACTCTGTTGATGAGCGCATGCCTGCCGATCGGTTCTTCCGTGGTGAAGTGGAGCCGAAAACAGCGTTCTTGGCAATGTTGGCCAGCACGACCTGCTCGAAAGCTTCCTTGTCGTGAGAGATGTGACCTTGTGTAGTCGAAGAGACAGAGACCTCTGACTCAGCCGTGGAGCACCAGCTGTCGCGCGAGTAGATCGAAGCGTGCGAGAATGTAGAAGATCTGCGGTACTCTGGTCGGCTTCGCGAAGACGAAGACGAACTCGAGCAAGATGGTGATGCTGGTGTGATGTTGGAGAAAAGAAGAGTAGAGCCCGACATGTTGCAGCGAGAACAACGCAACTCTAGACAACGAGTTGGTGAAGGGTCGGAATGGTGGATGTAGGTAGTGATAGGTGGAGGGAAAGGCTAGGGCGTAAGCATGTGCGAGTGCGTTGGAGTTATATAGAAAGGAGCCATGTTCAGGTGGGATGTACGTGAGAGAGGAGGCTGATTGTAGGAAAGGACAGGAACACGGAATCGGAGTGTAAGGCGCAGTAAAGCACAGAGCGGGTTGAATGACTTCTGACACCAATCAACGGACCATGACTCAGATGGACAAGGCTGAGCCCAGATGCCTGTACACACAAAAGAGAAGTGGAGGATGTGCAAGGATATCAGGTACAATGGCGAAAGTGTCGATCAGCCGGATTCAGAGCGAGCGAGACATCAAAGGTGACGGAGTTTCGGACATTGAGAATTGGGCTGCTTCCGCTTCTGCTGCTACCAATGTTGCGCAGCCAACTTGCATCCAAAAGGCAAGGGAAGACGAATTCAGTGCGTGGATTACCGATACTTGGGCCCACGAGACTGCAGCATGTGCATGGTGGGGTCGGATGTCAAACCTAGCCGCTCAAAGTGCCTGGTGAGAGGTTTGTCGTTCGCCGCACTGAGGGGTGAAGAGATACCAGTCAAGGAGAATTCGGGATCTGAAAGTGGACAATGGAGCGGCGCGTCGAATAGTGAGACACATGTCTCTGACGGACGCAGCCAGCCGAAGCAAAAGGAGCACAATAAGATGATAGAGTGCCGACGGCGGGATGGTGTAGAGCGAAAGAAGAGCGGTCAGCACTTCGGCAGTGGAAGACAAGGGAGAGACAAATTATCGGGAGTCCAGACAGGGTTTGAACAGACATGCAGCCCAGCAGGCGAGCACGTAGCAATTTGATTGAGCTGCGAGCGGAGAACTCTGCCAAGTCGTGAGGAAATGAAACAGGCGGAGATGTGTAGGGGAAGCAGCTGCACGATGGGCGGCTAACTCAAGGCGAACGGCGGTCAAGCTTAGGAGATGCTCACTTGAGTCGCAGGAGACGAGACGATGGGCAGGACCGGTCAGACCGTGCAGGTCAAGAGGTGTTTCCGAAACATAACGGTGCGCATCAGCTCTCGAATAATGAACCCTGCATGCAGCGGTCTAGAAGCGAACAATCTTGGTGAGATGACAAAGAGTGACCGTAGTGGGGCGTTGACAGCCGCCCTTTGCAGCGCCGTAGAACACAAGCAGCTCAAGCGGCAAAAAATGCAACAGCTCACGGCGAAACGGAGATGTTTCGCTTTGTGTGGTTTCAGCAGCAGCGTTGAGCTGCAAAGGAAGCAGGATAGCCAGCGGCAAAGTGGGCCAGGGGGCCCTGGAGCTGTGTTCGGGGGATTTCAAGAGCCAGGAGCGGCTGAGACATAAGTCTCGACCGTAGGGCATTCCTCGTATGATGGTCAGAGGCCTTGGAGGAAGCGCTTAAGGCTAGAGACAGTCAACGTCACCAACAGCAGCAGAGCCTTGAGCAGTCAAGCTGAAGGAAACAGCCATGTTTTACTTCAAAGGCCGACGAAAAATTCATGGCAGCAGGTAGCGATCTTCCCCTTGTCAGGGTCTGAAATAAAATGGTTTTTTTTTTTTTTTTTTTTTTTGAAAAATAAATTGCGAGATTCACCGCCGCCTCCTCTCGGCTCTGAGTTTGGACTCAGAGCCTCAACTCAAATCCAGACTGCAGCAAACGACGGCGCAAATGCTTACTTCGCGTGTCACTTTCGAGAAAGAAATTTTGAGTATTTCCGATTTTGCAGCCGTTTCTTCTGGATGCGGAATTTGACAGGCGCCTTTGCTGCCAAGTCCTTGTGGACCTAACACATACACACCATCAGGTCGCTTCAACTGATCGACCACGAGTCTGGACACATGTTTGGCGGAGTTCGAACACAAAAGCTCTCTCATCAATCTGTCGATCCTTGGTCCCATTGTGCCCCCACAAAAACCTCACCTGCCATGTCTCAAGCAGCATCGTCTGTTCTGGCGTGTTTTTCCGTGAATGCTTCGCCCGACATCCGAGAAGGACACATCTCGATTCACGCTTGCGGTCTCTGGCCTCACACATCTCGATAAGCCACGATTCGCTCCTTGTGCCGCCTGCATGCAGTCCCATCAGCTGAGAGACCATCTACATTGCTTTTATCTCCTTCGTTCTTACCCTCTCAGTCCTATCCTATTGTCGCATCCGTGCAAGCTGGCTTTTGTTCGCTCGCATATTTGTCCGTTCAAATAGACTCCTTCCTCTCCCATTCTGCCGCATCACAGCATGTGCTCCGGGAAGACGATTGGCCTTTCTTCGCCTGATCAGCTGAGCAGCTTAGCGAGTTGGTCCAGATCTTCACGAACGTTCAAGTCGAGACTTTTGGTTCGGCTCGTGATACCTCTGAGAACCTGTCCCGAGGCATTCACCGCGGGCTCGAACTGAACAGAGAGACCGCGGCGTAGCATGCGGCTCATAACACTGCAGTCAACAGTACTCACGATCGCGAATTCCTTCCAAGTCCTTTGCATCTCTGATATCAGTAAGCGGCCTGATGTCGGCGAAGTCATGTGGATGCGCTTGGTAGTTGACCGCTCATCAACCCTCGGTCAAGCTTGATCTTTTCTTCTTAACCAAGGACCGGGAGGCGCTTACGGTTTGATGATCTGCACAGGAGAAGTTAGCCGCTCTGTCAAACCTAAGCGAGCTGCAAACGCGGGAATCACAGTAGCGAGATAGCGCAATTTGGCAGGAAAAGAAGGTGAAGAAATCGGAACACACCCACTAAGCGCGTTCTCTGCGTGCAGGGTGTCGATTCCAATTTGGTTCCTGTGCCTGAATCACGAGCCGGCCCTTTCCGTCCGCGTTTGCACTGAACAGCAGCCGGCTCAACATCACGAAAACAAGACGGAGAATGTAGACGTCGCTGCGCTACGATGACCGTGGGTCTCTCTGGTGTCGTACTTTCGGAACACGGATGGCTGCGAACTGTCTCGGATGCCCTTTTCCTTGGCACTCAGCCCAGCGTTCAGGCCGAATCTGAGCCGTGACAATCGTTTGTAAACTTCTCGAGCTTGCAGCTGCGACAAACACGCTCTTCCATCCAGACTGTTCAATCCCCGGCCATTCAAACATTGTTGGATTCGATACAGATCTTGTTGTAGCAGTCCCCACATTCGAGGGACAATAGCTCGCACTGTGGAGCAACAATGGCTTGCCGACCGGTGTCTGCAAGATGTATCAGCCACAGCTCCATTGTTCATGATATCGGCAAAGAAAGCCACTGGGAGACGCACGACCGAGATTGAGACCGAAATTACTTTGGTAAGGAGAAAGCGGCATGCAGATCCTTGCGGAGTACTGTACGACCCTTTTTGGAAGTACTGTAGCTGCAAACGTCTGACACGAGCGAAAAGGAAGCTGTTGAAGTACACGCGGACTTCAAAGCTATCTGAGCTCGTCAAGGTATGCCAAATACTGTAGCCTGGCTTGGTCATCACTCCCATGCATGCGCGGGAGAGGGGTTTCTGAAAAAGTCGTTTCTCGCTAAAGCTGAGTTGCTGTAACTGCGCTGTAATTTGTGACTGCAGTACTGTATACTGTAACATATTTCTTTTCCGTCTCCGATCCGATTATTTTGTTTGCAGCCGACGGACACTGAATCCGCCACCTTTCCTGCTCCTGAATGCTGTTCGTTCGTTCAGGAAGTGCATGCCGGCCAATCAGGCCTCAAATCGACGAAATCGACCGCATTCGACCTGACAGCTCGCAGGATCGTGATCGGGTTGGCGCTCAAGCGCTCCTCGATCAGTATCGACCTATCTCTTCCTGGCTCTGCTTACACCTCCCGCCAGCGGCTCACTTGTTCGTGGTCCTGCATGCGCATGTTAGTTCATCAAATTAATTGATATGGCATGATACATGATCGTCGAGCCCTCGGCATTTGCTTGTTGATGATCACGATCTTGCCGGTGTATGAACTGGACAATTTCAAGTCTGGTATTCTCGATACATGAGCCGGTTCTTGATCACACGCCACAGCAGCAAACGAACAGCGTGGCATGTCCCGATAATGGGTAGTCTCAATCAACGCAGCTGGCTTGACTCGATGCGGGTGCGCATGGAGAACACATGACTCGAGCGAACACCACCTCTTCGACAATCACAACATAGCCCATAGCTCACTGGAGCCGAGATGAAACGACTCTAGGCACGATCTTGACGGACTATGCGGAGTCAAAGCTATGTATAGGACATTTCATCGTTCCAAAGTAGCCGGGAAAGTAACCGTCGCTGCATATCGACTCCGGTCGCGGAGTGATGATGGTGCGAGACATCCTTGTCGGTCTGCCAAATCGAGCCTTCAGAAGTACCGAAGCGTCTATGGCGTCCATACGATCACTGAATCGGGTCGATCGAATATAGATCACATGTTAAGTCGAATCAACGAATCGCGCTCGGCGTGATGTGGAGTAATGATCGTCAAAATATCACGTCCGTGCTCATTCACCTTCACAGACCGCCGGTGCAACACTGTCCTGACTTCTCGTCGCTCAAGCTTCTTATCGCCTGTCAACACCGACGCCGCAGCTTGTAAAATGTATGTATGATGCTTGCTGAACGTGAGCACCACAACATCTCATTGTGATGGCATCTTTGCTGACCTTTAGAAACGTTGGGAACGGCTATCTAGCCCGGGGATACGAAGTATAGCCGGATCATTACCGAAAAAAGTTTGGCTGCGTCACACAGCATGTCATCTTTGCCCGTTCTTAACTCTTCTAGACCTCTCATCACTGCTGCTTTCAAACGCACCGCCAAGCCTTCGTTGCTCTCCGTCGCGAACAAAACTTCAAGAAAGACTTTCTCCCACGTCTCTCGAAGCCCTCGTCTCACGTCTTCACTGCTACCCACGAGCATCAACAGCATCATTCCTCGTCACGCTCTCATTCAAACCCGCACCATGTCATCCGCTGACATCCCACCCCAGATGAAGGCCATCCTGGTCAAGGACGGTAAAGGTCCCTCGGACAACCTGTATCTCGGCGAGGCACCCGTTCCTGAGCTTGGAGATGATGAGGTCCTTGTCAAGATCAAAGCTTTCGGCCTCAACCGTATGGACATCATGCAACGAGAGGGCAACTACCCTCTTCCTCCACACGCACCCCAAATCATGGGCGTGGAGTTCTCGGGTCACATTGTCGCCACTAAGAATCTTAAGGATATTGAATGGAAGGTGGGTCAAGAGGTGTTTGGTCTCGCCGTTGGAGGTGCCTATGCAGAGTACATCAAGGTTCCTGCTCGAATGATTCTTGAAAAGCCGAGTGAGCTGGATTGGGTTCAAGCAGCTGCAATTCCGGAAAACTACCTTACCGCCTTCCAAGCTCTACGAACCATTTCGAACATGCAGAAGGGTGACGACGTGCTTATCCACGCAGGTGCTTCCGGTGTAGGTCTCGCAGCCATTCAGCTCGCACGTGCATTTGGCGCAGGCAAGATCTTCATCACTGCCGGTTCCGAGGAGAAGATCAAGTTCTGTCAAGACATTGGCGCAGACAAAGGCTTCAACTACAAAGCTGGCGATTGGTCCGAAGAGCTTGCTAAGCATACTGGTGCCAAGGGTCCTGCTGGTTCCGTTGATGTGATTGTCGACTTCATCGGCGCACCTTACTTCAATGGTAACCTGCACAGCTTGAAGCGAGACGGCAGAATGGTCATGCTTGCTTTCATGGGTGGAGCAAAGATCAAGGAGACAGTCATTGCGCAGATCTTGTTCAAGAGACTCAGAATCGAGGGATCGACGCTGAGATCAAGGACCGTCGAGTATCAGAGCGATTTGGTACAGGGTTTCGTCAGAGAGAAGGGTCTGGAGAGGCTCATCTCAGGCGCTAGGAAGGACGGCGGAGGAGAGAGCAGCAAGCTGGTCATTCACAAGGTATACTCCTGGAAGGACATCAAAGAAGCTCATGATGAAATGGAGGCAAATAAGAACGTCGGCAAGATCATCATCACTGTTGATGGCGCTTGACTAGCTGAGTCGAGGGCAGAGGTAGCCTCCATCCCGCGGTCAGGTCTGTAGACTCAATGCTGCATCACACTCAAGAGGTAGTCAACTGAATATTCCGACTTCTTCTTCTCATCTGTATCTTACATGCCCTGAGAATCCTGATCGATCTTCTACCAATATAGGCTGACAGGCGATTACTGAGCGGGAATAACCTTCTCCAGGAAGGCGGCGAGGTCGCGGATCTGTAGAATGAAGCCATTTTGTGAGTCAGTAAGAATTTCTGAGGACGTTTTTTTGGGGTCTGGATGCAGCTTGCAACTCACTTCTTCAGGACATGCCGAGTGTGGCATTCGTGGGTATGTGTGGAACTCGACGTCCTTCTCGCTCAATCCCAATTCGTTCTTTAAGAACGACACTGTTCTTTGACCATACTCGTACTTGACTACCGGGTCAGCGTCGCCGTGCGCCTGGAACACCCTCAGGTTCTTCGAAGTCGGTGTTCGGAGTGTGGCAATCTTGGCACGCAATGGCAGCCAAGTCGAAAGCGCAGCAACACCGGCGACGGCGTTAGGGTTGGTGAGACCGGTAAGCAGCGAGATTGCACCTCCCTGGCTGAAGCCTCCCACCACAATGCGCTCGCTAGGGATCTGTTGTCCGTCAAGTCCCTGAGCAGTGCCGTCGTTCTCAGCCTTGATCAGCTTCTTGATTTCGTCAGTAGACTTGAGGAGACCAGCTTCGTCTTCGGCTCCGGAAAGGTCGTCTAGTGCAAGAACTGCAAAATAAAGAGGGAAGAAGAGAAGTTTGGTGAGTGTCAGTGTTACCGAGCCATCATTTGTGTTGCGATGCAGAAAGTGCGGGCATGTCAGCAAGATTCCACCACGCACAAGAGTACGAAGACCTACTATCGAACCACGAAGGCATTGGCATGCCCATGTTCAACGACACCGGCTGAATGGGAGCGTTTGGCAGCACGAATCGAACGTGCGACAACGACGGGCGCTGAGACAGCATCTGTGCAACATCCGACCAGCCGGCGCTGGAGTCGCCAAGACCGTGAAGGAAGAAGAGTGTGGCGGTGGGCTTGACACCCGAGCGTGGGTTGATGATAAGTGTCTTAAGCACCGACATGTTGCCGTTGTGATGAAGCGGAGAGGCGAGGTGGGGTCGAGTAGCTGTATAGGTGAGAGCGAGGATGAGGCACGCTACGGCGGCGCTGATGTAGACAACGGAACGGATCGTGGCGGAGCTCTACGAGCGAGAAAACAGCGATTAATGTTGGTCTTCAAAGGGGATGACGAGAAGATGATGATGTGAGAAGATCTGAAAATTAGGTCAAGAAAGGCGCTAAAAGGCTAAATTTCCAGCTGCGGTCTGTGCGTGCAGATTCACTTCGGAGTTCCCTCTGTTGTCAACCGTCGACACGCGTTTGACACGACGACCCCACCATCTCACCTCGAGCCACACCGTGATGAAGTGGGATCGGTGGGATCACGTCCCAAATAGCTCAAAAACAAACAACTGAGATGCACATCACGACCGGGAGATGAAGCGCCTCCATTTCGTGCCACGTTTCCATCGACTGATCAGGAACAAGCTCCTGTTCTTGAGCTTTTATGAGGCTGATCAAAGTCGAGATCTTGGCCTTGGCAATGCCATATCGTTCATTGATGATACTTGATCATCTCATTCCGGCGTACCAGAAGCGGATGGATCTATGGCTGTGCAAGCTTGATGTCAACCAATGACACTGTTCGGCTTGATAGCTTAAGGAGCGGAGGACCCACCATAGCACGATGTGGCCGTATTCCCATAGATACCAGACCACAAGAGCGTTTGAGAAGGCTCGAATCTCTCTCAAAAGTTATAAAGCGTCGACTTCTTATCGGCTCATTCCAATCTGGCACCATACACTCACATTTTCTCTTTAGAAGTGCTTCCGCTTCAGATTCCCTTAGATCAACGCAAGCCTTCCTCATCTTGCGAGATGCTGCTCCAATCAAAGACTGTGATATGTGCCCTCGTGGCCATGATCACTTTGTCCTTAAGCGCATCCGCGACCCTCGACCCCATCGAGCAACACCTCCTTGCCCGAAATGGCGCAGCCACCTTCACTCCCTCAAAGGAAGCCTCTGGTAAACTCGCGACTCCTGTCAATCTTGCCGATGCCCATGCTGATCCCCAAGCAGTCATGAAGCTCGTTGGTGACGATCTTCACACAAATCCCGCTCGCAAGCCCGACTCTGTCCTTCAAGAGTCCAACTTTGCCGTCCCGGCCGGAAGCGGTGCTGGAGGTGCTGAAACTGGTAACAAGGCTCACTGCCTCCTTGGCCATACTACCGCCAATATCAGACGCGTACGCTACAAGATGTCGGTCAAGCTTGACAAGGACGAGAGCGGGGACACAACCGTAGCTGAGGCGGAAAGCGTCAAAGGCGCGGTCATCAAGGCGACATCAGGTCTGTATCAGACTGAGAACCCAGAAAAGGGTTCTTGTGCGAAGACGCTGGCCAGGCACGGTGAAGGATGTGCAAACAGACCATACATTGTGCCAAACTCGCTTTTGCCTCATAGCTCGACTGATAATGCCTCTCCTCAGCCCGACACAGCTTCCTCTCAGCCTCAGCCTGAGAAGCCAAAGGGGTACCATGCTGGCCCCTACGTCACCAAGCGCGACGCCGCTGCGGTCTCGGAAGCACAGCCCCTCGGGGATTGGACTCAGATCGACGAAGCCGCCCACGTTGTCTTCAAGCGCGACACACAAAACGACCTCAGTCTCTCCGGCTCACATTCCGAAGCCTCGACTCCCAACGGAGGTACGATTTGCATCGACACCATCAAACGCGACAAGTCGACCACCAAGGTGGTGCCTACCAAAGCCAAGCCTTCTTCGCAGTTGCCCACTGGTGCCGAGCCTCTCCAGTTCGAATTGGTCCGCTCCGACGACAAAACCAATGTCTGGAATCAAGTCATCTACGACTTCCAAGGCAATCCTATCGATGTCGCGCATCTGGCTCTATCATCGAAAATGTCGTTCTGGCGTGCCGAGTACTACTGCGCTGAATGCAAGCCTGGACACAAGCGCCATACAGTGTACTACGAAGATGTTGAGATTGAGATGGATGAGGTCGACGAAGACAAGATCGAGCCTGGCGTCAAGTGCGAAGGTGTTGCTCAAGCCACTAGTGTTCAGAAGAAAGACAAGAGCAAGTATGCGGCAGAGAACAAGAGCGGTGTCCAGTACAGTGGTGTCATTTTCTCAATCGACAGGGTCACACTCGGAAGCTACGATGCTCATGGCAAAGGTGGAAGCTCTAGTTACACGGAGGGTAAGGCTGAGACTGTCAGCGGAGAGGTTCCTGCGAAGAACCAAGGAGACAATAACAGGCCCGCTCTCGACCCTGACGAGTCGAAGCAAAAGAACAACGCTGCTACCGAGGCTTTGGCCAAGGATCCCGCGGCTGTGTCAAAGCGGGCTGTCGAGATCCAAGAAGACGGTCCCATCTTCTAAGACAAATCCAGCGTCCATACAACTTTCAAACATGGCGCGCTTTGTCTGTCATTTGTATTCACCTTGCTACATCCAATGGTACATGTTCAGTCCCTATATCGTTAGAATGAGGTTCCAGAATGTCTCTGTGTGTCGCAACTCGTCATGGGCACCCTGTAAGATCGCGCAACATGAACCATGGTCAGCATCTCGGACCGTCGTTGATCTCAGAGTCGAACAAAACTCGATGCACTTACCTGCAATGTCACGAAGTCAGCCTTTAAACGACCGGCATTCCTGATCTCGACGTTGCCGTAGACATCAGCGACCTTTTTCTTCTGACCATCCACCTTCGTCTCACTAGCGACGCCGTCCTTGGGAATCTCCACAGCGACACTCTCTTTCTCTCCTGTGTTGGTGAGAAGCTGGTCGAGATGCAGCAAGACATCAACACTTTGCCTGAAGGAGAGTAGCTCATCGTCCCTTGAGTGCCAGATGTGCAGATCCTTTCCTTCTAGTGCTAGGCGCCAAGTTTCTGTTGAAACGATGTCGTAATTGCTCGAACCAGGTCGAGGTAGGAAAGCTTGGGCCACGAATCCCTCATAGTCAGGATACTCTTGCAGCAGCTTGGCGACCGAGTAAATTCCGTCCTGTCGTCACCAGAAATCGAAGGGGGCACAGATCAAGGTGAAGGTCAAGATGAGAGTGAGATTGCAAGATCAGACTTGAACTGCTGAAGGCGGAATACTTACGACAAGAACGCAACTCTTAATGCAATCCGACACGGCCTTCTGTGGTACAGGCATAGGCTTCGGATACTCTGCGTCTCCTACTGTCGTCTCACTCGCAATGATGGCAGCTAGCGTCAACCAAGCACCAATCGAGTGCCCAACAACCACCCAGTCCTTCTTCGGCACATCTTCTCGACCGTGCAAGAAGCTCAATGCTGCGTTGACGTCGTCCACATGATCCGGATGGATATGCTTTGGCAAGCTAGTAGCCTCGTCCTTGACAGAGAGACGGTAGTCAATTATCGCGACCGCTTTGCCTTGAGAGCTGAGATGATTGCCAAGATCGACGTGGTCTTTTCGCGATCCAGTGCGCCAGGCACCACCGTGGATGAAAACGATCAGACCAGACGCTGTTTGCGACGGCAGGTACAGGTCGAGGTGTTGTTCGGGTGCAGGATTGTGAGCATAAGCCAACGTTTGAACGCTGGATGCTGAGGACGACATGACAGCTCTTTGTGACAAGTTGATGGGTTGTTGTTGTGAAGGGCCAGATTGAGGATAAGTTAGCGTTGGCGAGAAGAATGGTCTACGCGAGCTTATATTCAGGGTCCTTCGCCAGCTCGGCTATTCGCGTCTATCCGAGCTCCGCTCATGGTGAAAGTATAAACTCAAGCTCAGACGGCAATCATCTGTGGACTTTCCTTCCAAGGAACAAGCACTTTCATTGCAAGGAACACGTAGATCGCGCCACTTCATCGCCATTGCAATCAACAGCCGTACAGAGCGCTCTTGAAAGCAGACAAGCCCTGCATGTATCCATGCTCGAATTCCCAGATCATCTTACTTCCTTGTCCTTTCGCCTGGGCATGAGCAGCAGTTCTTGCCTTCTGCCACTGTCCCACAAAGCCGATCTCATTCGACTCATCCGCCTTCATGAATTCAATCGAGTCTGTCCAAGCCAGATTGAACCCTTCAGCAAAGCGCCAATGCTCATAAGGCCCACCCTTCTGCTGATCCCAGTATCCGGCATGACCTGAGAGCGCTGCATCCTGTGCACCTTGCCTTGCACCTTCCAGCTCCTGAATGGGCTTACGTCGTCCTTTATGCGGATCGAGATGCTGAGGAAGGACTCCTTGCTCCACGGCTGAGTAGAAGCCCCAACCGGTATCAGGTCCACCTTCCTTCTTAAGCGTCCAGAAAAAGTAGCCTGCACAGAACTTATCGAAGCTCTTCCACTCGTTGTGCGCGTATTCAGCTTTAGCAGGTCGCTGTTGGTCCTCGCCGCCGAGGTGATGGAGAGAGGAAGGGTTCAGAGCTGCGCTCCACTCCCCAATAATTAGGGAGCCACCACATCGATGCGACATTCCCTGCAGCCAAGCGGCTGTCTCACCGCAACCGTCTTTGCTAGTTGGATGAGGCGATGTGCCGGGATGAAGTTTGCGTGCGTGGTCTTCGCAGCGAGTCTTGTGGTCTTGTGGTGTGAAGCAGCGGTAGAGGTGATGGTCAGTCACCAAGAAGTTGTTGCCGGCGGCTCGTTGGCCGACGTAGCCGGTGTAGTGGTTGGTGTCCCAAGCGTCGCCAAGGTAGAGGGGCAAAGCAGCAGCCTCGGGGGAGACGGAGCGAATGTGACCGATGGCCTCGTCGTAAAAGCCTTGAAGCTTGCCGGAATTCTTGGGCTCGTTGATGAGCTCGAGGCCGACTACATTCTCGAAGCGTGAGTACTCTGCGGCCATGGCCTTGAGGATCTCGATCGTCTTTTGCTGGTCCCCGCGCGAGTCCCACATGGCAGCTTTACCGCCGCTCACACCGCAATGGCCATCGGCGTTCTGACCTCCTGGTGCGCTGTGAAGGTCGACAAGCACTCCGACATTGCGGCCGGCAGCCGACTCAATAGCACGCTGGATTCGAGAGAAAGCGCCCTCGTAGATCTGAGCATACTTTTCGAAGTCAGTTCCCTTGAGAAGAGAACGCACCTGCTCATTTGGATGTCCAGCAAGGAAGTGGAAGTAGCCGACAGGAATACGAACAGTATTGATGCCGTGATCCACCATCCACTGAAGGTCTCCGTCATTGATGAAGTTGTCCCAGTGGTTTTCGAGCATTGCTTTGGCCTCGTTCGGATCCATGCCAGCGACGACATCAAGCTCGCTACCCTTTGGTTCCTTGGCCTTTTGGAACAGCGAGGGTGTGAGCCAGCCCTCGAGCGAGAACCATGAGCCTAGATTGACACCGCGCTGCTTACGATGCAGGTAGATGTCGCGTGTAGTGGGTGGTGAATCGACTGAGGTCGGAGGTGGTGCTTGCGAGTTGGTCTGAATAGGAGCAGCACCTCCTCCTGCTCCGCCTCGATCAAGGTCGGCAAACTTGTCTTGAACCTTTCCGATAAACTTTTTCATCTTGATGTTGCTTTTGGGGTGGTTGTCTCCGGCCACGCAGTCTCGATGCGGCTGGAAGTCTTCTTATATGGTAGCAAGACGTATTAAGCTTGACCGAGTGCTATTCTTGGGCTTACAAGGAAGACATCCGTGTCATCATGCTAAAAGAATAGCCGTCAACCTTATTGATGCAGTGTCAAGCCTCCACATGCCGCCCACAGCCACATGAGGCGCCGTGTGTAAATATGACGCAGGGTGTCAGTGTGGAAAAGTGCACGGACAGCGTCGAGGAGCTTTGAGCCTCGGTTAATTTAAGGCCAAAGAAGCATCCCAATTGCCGGGCGAGGAAATCGAGATTTGATATTTTGTGCAACCCGATCTATAAGTCGATCCGATTCGATCAGCGGTCAGGATGGTTCCGTGAGGAACCTGACGGATGTCTCCAGTCCGCTTCAAGGGCGGGGGCAGAGATTTGCGGGGAAAGCCATGCTTCAAGTCACTGCCGTCTTGCGTGTCAGCGTGGACTTGGCCAATCAGGAAGAGAAGCTTCGGGGCTGCGGAAGATGAGCATCGTCGTGTCACATGGCCTTTCCGGAAGGATTGCAACCTCGCTTGTTGAACGCCAAGAGCTCAACTTTCCCCACACAATTGTACTCGCTGAACAACGGTAGACTCTTCTGCTTGATTCTTTGAGTGGGTGTACCATTCGAGACAGTCCACGAGAGCACCAAGCAAACCGTTACAACCGAAGGCTAGCACTGTACGAATGCTGAAGCGCACCGTTCCAATTGACATTTCAAAATGGATCAGACAGGGAAGTCTTGGCATTCCCACGTTTTCTCGTGAGTTCCTATTTCTGTCGCTGTCGCAGTGAAGCTCAGTGTATCGGCTTGCTCCGAGGGACCTTCATGTGACTGGCCTGTGCTTGTCTTGCAACACGCTGGCTCAGTGGTGGTTGGAAGGTCGCTGGGGGCAAGCAAGAAGAAGAAGCTGCCAAGGTCCAGAATTTGAGACTCAGCTTGGTGGGGAAGAGCAGGTTGTCACACGGACGAATGACCTTTCTTCTCTCTCTGCAACTCACTTGTGTATCTCTGTGTGTGCGGGGAGAGCGACACTCTTCGAGGAAAGATCCCGAAAGGCCAAGCCTAGACCGGAAAATGAATTTGCAAGGCAAGTTCGCCTTAGCTCTTCTTGGCTTCAGCACGCGCCGAGCTTGTACCGAAGATCGATCAGTCTAATTGCTCCTCTCCAGCAACCTGCTTCGTATCATACTCTACGACACCTTCAGAAGAGAAAGCGGTTTTGACAGCACAACTCACTCGGTCAATGCCGTTGTTGCACAGTGACGACATGAATACTGGCAGAAAGTTGGGAGCAGACCGCTGAAGGGGGCTTGAGAGAAAGAAGAGCATAGTAAGCCGGCGACATTGGTTGGTGTGCTTTCGTGTGTGTGGGTTGCCGCGCAAAGTCATCTCTCTCTTCTCGCCGATTCTCGTCCTCCAGTCCACGTTGATAAGGCTGGTTTTTCCTTTTCTTGAATTTTCTGATGGGCCCAAGGCCAGACTCGACTCTCTGAATTTAGCTTTGGTACCTCAGCGTGGGTTTGATTTTGCGTTGGGTTGGGTGCCTGATTGCCGAAACACTCAGTTCTGCCCCGACTGTAACTTCGGCCCTGATTTCCGACACCGCGCTCTACTGCTGCTGTTGGTTTGCCTCGTCCGCTTTGCTTGGCCACACTCTGTGCCGGTCTGAGATTGTTGTCACGACATCCTATCTAGGCTTGACCTCATCCCCTCCCTTTCCCTCGCCTTCTCACTGTTGCCTGTTCACCTCTCCTTCCGACCAGATCATTGCCACCGCTCCGATCGCATATCACTACAAACGACGATGACAACGAGCTCGCCATAGCTTCATCGCCAAATCGAAGCTAAAAGAGCTTTGACCCCTATTTATTCGAAAAGCATCCGTTCAAGCCGTCGACACAACTCCGCCTCATCAAGCAAACAGCATATACCAACACCTGAACGGTTTGATCAAGCTCTTATCACTTCAAAACCATCGCTTCCATCCCCATAGCCGTCATCGCACTCCATATCGTCGCACACGCGACACTCTCTCGTCTCCCGCATTCTATCGCCATCTCTGCATTAGAAAACGCACAACCAAAGTCAAACCTGCATCTCTGCATTCAAAGCACGGTCGCAACCGCATTGCCCTTCTGATCGCCCATCATGCATCCTCCTCCAAGCTCCATGGCTCACAACTCGACCACTCTCTATCAGACCATCACCAACACACTTGGTCGTACCAGCACACGCTCCAATTCTTCCTCTTCCACCGCATCCAACATGAGCCAGTCTTCTCAGCGCTCGCCACCTCCTAGCTCTCACAAGCGCACATCTTCTCAGCACAAGAGCTCCAGTACTTACAACACCACTTCCGCTCTGCCTCGCAACTTGATCTTTGATTATGTTCGACCAGAGGAAGTTCGTGCAGCACATGCTCTCGAGGTAGAGGGTTTCCCACCTGAGGATGCTGCCAGCTACGAGAGATTGCTTTCGCGACAGACGCAAGCTCCGCATCTCTTCTTGGGCGCATTCGTTCCACTTCCTCCGCCGAAGGTGGCCGGCCCTCTATCCGTGACCAACCAGCAAAGGAGGAGGATCGTTGGTTTCATCACCGGCACTGCAGCGACAGCGCTCACTTTGCGTTCCATGTCGACGCACGACTCCTCCGAGGATGCGCACATGGTCTGCATTCACTCCGTATGCGTAGCACCCGAAATGCAGAAGAAAGGCCTTGCTACAAGGATGCTTGAGAACTACATTGCTCGCATTCGCAAGGCGGAAGAAGGAAAGGGTCCTGAAGGCGAAAAGGGCAAGCGCGGATACGAGACCCTGGCTCTCCTTGCACATGAAGAGCTGACTGGATTATACAAGAAGGTCGGCTTCCGCATCCAGTGCGTCAGTCACATTCAGTACGGCAGCGGACAATGGCTCGAGATGAGACGTAGTGTCTACCCTTCGCCTCCCAGCGGCACGGGCAGCCGCATTGGCTCAGCGCTCACTCGCACCACTTCGACAACTTCATCTGGCAGTGACGACGCCAACTCTGCGCTCAAGATGACTTCTGGTGCCACTCCCAGCACAAGCAACGAGTCCGCGCAGCAACAATCGCAAACGAGACAGGAAAGCAGCACACCCACCGTCCAAACACCAGCAGCCATCGAAGAAGACAAGACTCCCACAGCGCCAAGCTCGAAACAAGTCGCGCCTCCTTCGACTTCCCCACAGGCCACATCACCTCCGGGCATGCCCTCCCAAGCCTCCATCATGGCTGCGCTCGCCGCCCAATCGCAGCCCGGCAAGAGTCCAGGTCAAACTTATACTTCCATCCTCGGTCAAGCCGTGGCAGCGAAGACTCCTGCCGAAGACGCCGGCATGGCTCTTGAAGCTCGTCTTGTCGACCGTGAGACTGGCTCCAACCTCGCCAAGCTTTACTGTCCACAGGACAATTGTCGCTGCTGTATTTTGGCCAAAGGTGCGGGTGAGTGGACAAGGAAGGAGAGTGGGCCGCTTTCTAACCCTGCCTTGGAGTTGCCCAACTCGCCTGCGCCGCCACAAGGTCCTGCGTTCCCGGTGCACGTCGCAAGCCCTGGTGTCGCCAACAGGCTGTTGACCACAGTCAAGGGTTTCTGGATGGTGGCCGGTCCGTTGCAATTCGATAATGTGGGATTTTCGAGGGACATGAAGTGGACCGTACCGAGTGACCCTGCTTCCTCGCCCCAAGTTGTGGCCGGTGGAGGGTCGGGCACCAACTCGATGAGCAACAGCGTCGAGTTGAGTAGTGGTCAGCAGAAGACCAAGGCGCAGGAGAAGGAAGCCAAGGACAAGGCTAAGAGGGAAGAGAAAGAGCGTCAACGCGAAGAGAAAGAACGCAAGAAGAAGGAAAAGCGTGATCGTAAGCGTGGCGGCGGCGCAGGCAGTGGATCGGATTCTTCCGACGAGGATGTGAGCTCTTTGCTCTCGCATCTCAGTCTCGGCTTGACGCCAGGAGAGGAGTTGACGGTCAAGTATCTCTTGTGTCCTGATTGCGAGTGTGGGCCGCTTGGCTTCACAATTTTGCCAAAAGAGATGCAAGGAGGTAGATTGGCAGCAGAGGTAGGAGATCAGGTGGAGAGGATGAAGGGTGGCACAATGGGCATGGAAGGTGCTGCGCCAAAGAGGCCGCCTCAGATGTTCTACTTGGCTGCTGATAGGGTCAGATACTTGTTCGAGAGGTCGTAAAGAGATCCTCATCGATCGATCATGTTCAGGTTTCGTGAAGATTCGCTCATCAATTGTACTTTCATATCATATCACATACTCAAATATATCCAGCATCGTGCCTTTTCAACACAACAAGTGATTGCATGATGAGTATTCTACGATAAGCTCAAGAAGGTCGATACTGCTCAGGCGCTTTTAGGAGGTGGGTGAGTCTTCCTCCAGTGATTAGCGATTTCCTCTCTAGTTGCGACCCAAACACCACCCCCTCCCTGCTCCAACAGCTCTTTGTTTCTCTTCTGTACGTGATCTACGAATCTCTGCAAACCTTGGAACCTTCCTGGTCTACCGACGACTCTGCAGTGCAAACCGATGCTCATCATCTTAGGAACTGAGTTCGGGTTGTCTTGTGGCAAGAAAGTCTCGCTGACCAGAGTTTCGAATGCATCAATGAGATAAGTTGCGAAAGATTCCGAGTTGAAGAATCCAGGTGTGATTGCGAATCGCATATCGTTGTTATCCAGTGTGTAGGGTACAACGAGGAGATGCTCACCAGGTGTGCCGTCAGGAGCGGGCACCCAGTAAGGGAGATCTTCGTCATACGCATCGGAATCATACAGCTCCTTGTGCAGACCGAGCTCCTTGTATGTCTGGTAGACGAGTCGACGAGTGTTGATCGATTGGCGACCGGTGTACCAGCCTCTAGGCTCCCTAGAACGTGAGGATGCGTTCTTGATAGCACGAATAGCCGCTTGAATCTGAGCACGTTCTTCTTCTTGTGACATCAGAGAGTGGTCAAACCAGCGGTAGGAGTGACTGGCAACTTCACAGCCTGCTTCTTCCATTGCTTTGACCACAGCTGGGTTCTGTTCAACTGCTCGACCGACTGACCAACTCGTGAATCGCATGTTGTTGCGCTTGAACAGATCCAGGATACGCCAGAAGCCGCGATGAGAGCCGAACTCGTACGCTGATTCGACACTGAGATTGCGAATGTTGGCAGGAGGCTTGGATCCGTTAGCAGCACCGTATTCGGTGAGATACTGCTCAGCGTACTGATCGCCGTTAAGAGTGAGATTTTCACCACCTTCTTCATAGTTCAACACGAACGAGACGGCGATACGAGCGTTATTGGGCCATTGAGGATGAGGAGGGTTGGAGCCGTATCCGACCATCTCTCGAGGGTCGTGAGGATTGAAATCGTTGATGCTGAAGTTGGCAGGTAGCGGATCAGCGTTCCTGTCGACCTGCTGAGATTCGTTGGGGTAGCCAATGAATTTGGGCAAGTTGTCTGTGACGGTAGCGACCTTCCACGGGCCATAAAACATATGAGCTGTGGCAGGAAGAGCCTCGAGACCTGGAATGCCGGCCTTGTCGCCATCGGGACGAGCGAGTGTACTTGGCCAGATAGACCATTGCTGCTTGACATTGTTCCATGAGCCCATAGGATTGCCGCACTCAGAGCATCGTACTTTGAATTTGCGTCCGGGAACAGATTCGTAAAGCTGGGCCGTGGTGACGGAGCTACCCATCACCTCTTGGACTTGAGCATCAGGCTGCTTAGCAGACGCTGAAGCCGAAGAAGGGGAGGAGGAAGACCATGTGACAGCTTCTTGCTTCCAGTGTGTGGTCCAGATGTAGGGAGCACCGTTGATACGCTGACAGCGAGTACAGTGGCAGTAGGCAGACAAGCGGAGGTTGGCAGGTGTAGCCTCAAGCTGGTACTCGAGTGCACCACAGTTGCAGTGTCCGCGAAGGGTCGGCATTGTTAGAGCTAGATGGTTTAGATAGATGGTGGAATGAGACGAAGAAGGAGCATCAGGAAGGCAGAAGCACACGACACACTCGCTTCCGACGAAGTTCTCACACGCCTTCCCCCACACTACCGGGAGACATCACTCGATATGAGCACGAGCCTTCAGAAGTTCGGAAGCTCCGATGAGACCGCCGATTGCTTTCTGTATCTTGGGAACCCATTGTCACACTGAGGTCATAATCTGCTTTGCATCAAGCTCACGAACCATGGCCGCTAAGTTGATAGAACACACCCAAACGGAGTTCTTCGTCGAATGCTGTTGATTAGACTCGGCTATTCGTGTCCGCCAAGTTAAGGGTTCGGACAAGGCCGAAAAGCATCCGATCGACCAATGAACGCGTCGCTTGAGATAAAGCTCGATTTCATCCTTCCCCCGCACAGACACGTCTTTCTGCATCCATCGAGCTCATGCTTTGCTATGATATAGCTGCTCAATGAAGGTCTGATCTCGTATCAGCGTTGAGCATGCTGAGAAGTCAGAAGTTTGCAGTGACCTCTTCTGGGTGCACGCTCCTGACGGTGCATGATAGCAAGGCTGACTTCACGCGGGACGAGATGTGCATGGGAGAGATGACTTGCAAGACGTGCAGATAAGCATGTGCTGAAAAGATACAAATACAAGGAGGACGAAGCAAAATGGTGACTTGTGAATGGTCCGCAGTGACTGAGATTGGAGATTGTTGACCGCAGCTGCATACGCTACTACGTTCGGCAAAGCGAGTCCGTATCACGAAGGTACTTGCAATGACCGGCGCTTGTTCTTGGTGATGCTCATCGGCAGCCCTTCTACACCTTTGACCAAATTGTGGTAGCCTCGACGTTTGGGATCATTAAGACGCTTCTTCAGATGCTTCTGCACCTTCGCTTCTGGTCTTACCACCACTACTGGCACCGGCGACGAGGTGAGAATGTCGCGACTTACGTGACCCATGATGTGCTGCCCAAGCATCTTTTGGAACTTGTTGGCCGACTTTCCGCGTGTTCCTACGGTCAAGCTGTCCGGTCTATAGACATGAATGATGTTGAGAATGGTCTGCACCACTTTACCTGCAACAAATTCGACCACGATCGAGATCTTTCGATCCTCGGCTTCTTCATTGAGTTCAACAATGGAGGCCATCAGTTCTCTTGCTTCTTCGCGCGCATCCTCTTGATCAATCTGATCCGCTTCTTCGTCCAGGATGCGCACTGCCACCACTTCGTCGCCGTCCTCCACCAAATTCTCCATAAGCCATTCGAGCGCCCGCTCCGAATAGGGGTTGTCATCCACAGCGACCATGAATGTTCGTGTGTTCTTTGTCCGCAAGAAGCCTCTCGACTTGACTTGCAGAGTAAAGCTGAAGGCTCCGGAGTTGGTCTCGTCCGCATCGGGCATGGTGTCGAAGCCGACCCTACGCTCGTATCCTGCTTTGACATCGCTCAGTCCTCCAGAACTGCTCGTCCGACTCTTGTTGAGCGAGGGGCCTCCTCTACGCCCTCCGTAGGTTCCATCGCCAACGACACCTGACCGCGAAGGCGATGATGTACCTGTTGTGCCTGAATGAAGTGATGAATGGCTTGCTGCTGTGCGTGGTCGTTCTGGCTCCTCGATAGTAACGCTTTGACGGATCGGGCGGTGCTGTTCGGTGCTGCTTCTCGGTGTTGCCAGGCTGCCTGAGCCCGACTGATTAAGAATGGGCGTCGTTGGTCTGGACACCATTGTGGCTTGAGCTGTGTCTATCGCGAGGCGGTCTGCTCCCGCTCGGTATGCTTTGCTAGTCGCTTGTCGCCAGTCGCAATTCCCGCACTTACAGGTCGCCGGATTATGTCGCCGTGACGGATTCTGGCTGCGACAAGGATCCACGAGGATGCGAAAGGAAGAAGCCTGTGGCCGTTTCTGCTTGTTTGGTGTCTATCCGGAACCAAGTTAGATTGATGATTATGCTGAGAAAGGAAGGTGATGGAGGACGTGAGACTGCGCTTATTCGTCTTCTTGGTCGTGGTCAGGCTGTGTTACTCCTGCCAAGCCTTCCTAAAGCGGTCACAGCTCCACTTACGCTCGAGCCGCCGAACGGCCTAACAAAAGTCGGGAAATACTACGACCATTTCTCGTACGACATCTTGTCCGACAAAAGATGCAGGGACTACACAGATTAACCGAAAAGGGTCCGTGACGCTGACATCTCTTCCCCACTCTCCCGGAACAGACCTCTGTTGCCGTGTCTTGATATCTGACTGATCACACGGAGAGTTGTATTCGAGGGGCGAAACCTCGTTCAGCTTTCTTTGTGACTGGGCATCCTGTGATATGGTCTCATCAGGCAGATGAAGTATGTGGGTTGGTTCAAGAATGATCGACAATAGATGAAAGGAGCAGGAAAAGCGAACCGTTGCTGCGCCAGCTACGACGTCCCGACGCGAAACCGGGACGAGAAGCTGAGGCCATCCCGTCTCTGGAAGAACGTAACTGCCCGTTCTGCCTATCTCCCGAGCTTCGTAGCCCCTTGCTTGCGTTGCCAACCACAACCGGTCAGCCCTATTTCTCGCTTGCCTCATCCTCGCTTCGCTTCATATAAAAGACGGGAATCTCTGACCTTTAAACGACATTTTCTGAGGAGCATGTTCTTGTAGATCGAGCGCTTCAAGGCTCGCTTGGAAGAGCTTGCTGAATGGGTTGTGGTCTCGTTCTGCCAAAGAACGAGCATGTAGCCAAGCACTGACGGGAGGCAGCTCTGTCAAAGGTCCGCCACAAAGAACGGCTGGAACTCGTCAAGACTCTAAGCGCATTACAGTATTACAAATTGGCCGGAGTTTCAATCTTTGGATGAGGTTCATTCAATACCAGACCTTGACGCCCCGCTCCTCCCTCTTGCAAGTCCCTGTCTCTACTGTACAGCTCAAAGGGTTGCTCGTCTACCTGTAATGTGACAAGCGAAGAGGTTTGAGCGTTGTGGGACGCTGTCGATTGGGATATGACATGCAAAGCAAATGGCCTTTGCGCTGGTCAAATTTTATTTATCGGTCAAGATTCACAGATTGGGCGGTCTGTAGAGATGCGACGTCGCTGGACCCTCGATTGCTCAAGGTGGAGCAAAATTGACCGTTGCGAACCAGCAGCTGCAGGTTCAAAGCACGAGAAACGAGGCAAAAAAATTCCAACTCACGAGCACAGAGAGTCAAATGTAGTGTCGGAGAAGGAAAGGGCACAAGAGACGCGAGCAACAGCAACTGCATCATCAAGAATTTAGCCTCTCTCTCGCTCTCTCGCTTTCTCCCAGCCGAGCACGAGCACGAGCAACAGCGACGGCGGCAGCGGCTGCACAGCGCTGGAAACGAAACAGTAACCGGTCGGTCCAAGAAACACACACACACACAAAACCCTGCGACCTGCACGATGCAACCAAAGCTCAAAGCTCAAAGCTCACGCTGCCGCTTCGCTTTGACTCAACTTTTCATGATTGCGTCGTCCGCTTTTCCCGCTCAATCGAGTCCGTCTGTGTGTGTGTGACTGTGGCATGCTCGTCCCGCTCGAAAGCTTGCGTGTCGTCCTCCCTCCGCCCCATCGATCCTTGCTCCCATCACTCTTGCTACAACCACGACCACCATCTCTTCCGCTGATCCAGGCCAGAAACCATCACTTTCCGACGTAGCTTCCTCCTAAAAACACAGCTCGCTTCAAGCTGCTAGTATCGTTCTCCTCGCCGTAGCAAGCTTGCCCCCTCCTTCATCGTGCCAGCTCGTCACCGCCATCCCGCCGACCCTCAGACCACGCTGACCGCTTTGCACCTCCTTCGCCCATGACGTCCGCTGTGCCTGCTCCCGCACGGAGCTACACCTCGCTGAGCTCAACGCCGCCCTCAATCCGTGCACCTCAACCAATGCCCGCTCCACTTAGCCGGATTGCTCTCGCCGCCAAGCAAAACCAGATCCTCGCTCTTCAAGCTCTTCAGGCAGCTGCTACATCTGCCTCAGCATCGTCATCATCTTCCTCCTCGTCTGCCGCAGGCTCTCCTCCACCCTCTTCATCCTACCTAAAGTCTTCCAACGGCTCCGTCTACGCAGCAGGTGCCAAGCGTGGTCGCAAGTTCCAAGCCTTCCGTGCACCTTCGCTCGCTAAAGCTCCTACTCAGGCTCAGACTTACAGCCAGTTGCAAGCGAACCCCACTGCTAATGCCGATGCCACCAGGCTGGTGCCGCTCATCACCACTAGCACTCCTCACTGGTCTGCCGAAGGATCTCACCCTCTCTTCGACCCCACATCCGGAAAACGTTCCGAGATCTACTCGCTCACCAACGACCGATACCCTGGTGCACCGGGCACTGCTCTTGCCAAGGCACGAGAAGCTCAGCAAAAGGCAATTCAGTCGGCCAAGCGAGAGGCTGCTAAGAAGCTCGCATCCAAAGCCGAGCTCGAGCATCTCGGTGTAAAAGGTCTCGGCAAGAAGCGCAAGAGCAGCAGTCCTTACGCAACCGTCGGTGGCTCTGTACACACTGCAGCTGCTGTTCAAGCACCCGTGTCCAGCAGCTCCAGGACTGTTCAAGACTCTGCATCTGGGCAGGCGATGAGTCGCGACTCTTCTCGCAATCGCAACTCTACTAAGCCTACATCCGAAGCAAACCTCTCAGTGCCTTCCACAAGTCGTTCGCGCCGACCTCCATCAAGAGCTTCTTCTCCTGCGCCCATCACCCAAGCTTCAACTGGGCGTCGCACTGGCACCCGTTCCGGATCAGCTGCACCTGCTGACGAAGACTCAAGCAGCACAAGCAACAGCCGCAACAACCGCAGCTCACCCAGTCGCGGCAATAGTCCTCCCGATAATGGCAAGAATCACCACGGCCTCGCTTCAACTGCGCCTTTCCAGAGCAGCCCGCTCGCAGCCAGCGCCATCACCATGGAGCCGCTCCTTGACGCCGATGAAGCCGACCAGAGCGACAACAAGCTTACTGCCTCTGTGTCTCAACTGGACACTTCACCGTCGGCTGGTCGCGCAGCTGCTAACAAGCGAAAGGCCAGTGCGCTGAGTCAAGAAGTGCACGTCGACGAGGTCGAAGCGGCGGCGGTAGCGGACTCGCTCGAGGAAGTGAGCAAGCGTCTCAAGCGCGATGATGAAGCAGCGAGCAAAGATGGAGCTGGAGACGAGGCGGGAAGGACAATCAAGGAAGGCTCTCCATCTTCCGTTTCGTCCAGTCGTCGAACGTCGCCAAGGATGACTTCGCGCCGTATCGTTGCGGAAGCTGCATGAAGTTGTAGCCTGCTACTGTCTTGCCATCCACTTGCCTTCGCATACTCATTATACCCTCGCTGCATCCACCCATCGTGTTTCATCTTGTCATTGCATTTTGCCTGCTTTTGTCTTGCTTTTCTTGTCACATACAAGCCGGTTATTGCTACTTAAACATATTGTTCAACTCAATCTTAAGGAGTGACCCAATGAGCTTGCTGGTTGCAAATTCGTTCGCTTGTGCCTTTCCCCCAATCGATTCTGTAAGCCGAAGCCCACAGAGGCATGCCTGGCTGGTGGCGATGATGATGATGTTGCTCGAGAGTGACGGCTCAACCAGGTCTAGACTTGACAGGAGATCCGAGTTTTGAGGATGGTCATCAAAATCGAATCTTGCTCCCGATGTAATTTTTGAGCAAGTCGGTCGGGAAAGGATAAACCGGCGCAATTTTGTGAGAGGGTGTGTTTTGGTCGCCGCGCGTTGTCCGTTTTGCTGTTCTGCAGGTGATTTCAGGGTCCAACGGAGAATCGGACCGTTCGAATGCGGGTTGTATTTCCCTTGTCGATTTGTATTCTTTCAAATTCAAAGTGTTCGTACACCTTGCATTCAAGTAAATACAACGGAAAATGCCGAGGATTAGGATTTGCCGGGCAACTGTGAGAAGGTTGGGTGTCTGTTCTTGCCCCCCGCGTTGACGTGCTGAGCTGCCCCTCATTCGAAGGATCCCCAAGCTGTTGATCTTCTTCATGCGGTGACGTGGGGAAGGAGACAAAGAGAAGATCTCAACGAACGAGGTGGTGAGCATTTGACAGATTCACCGAAGTCCGTCCTTTCTTTGCATACCAGCATGGGTGAAGAGGTATCGTTGCAGTGTTCTTAAATAGTCACCGCGGCCGGATCTAGGAGACAGTATTGTGAACCTGCAACTCCGTCTTTGCTCAACACCATCACATTCGAGTCCTATTCTGGATAGCGTCACGCAACCATCAACATGTTCCGAACCGCTATCCGTTCTTCGATGCGATCGAGCTCCGGCTCGAGCAGCTCTACGCTGCTTCGCTCCTCAACTCAACGATCTGCTCTTCAACACCGCGCTCTTTCTTCATCAAGTGCACCAGCATCGACTTCAAGAGCTCAAAATGGCAACAAGAGCTTCAAAGGCATCGTTGCAGGCTTGGTTGGCCTAGCTCTCCTCGCCTCTGCTGTGCCTACCGGAAATGTCCACAACGAACAATCCCGAACGCCGCCGAAGAAGGTGTCCCCGGCAGCCGCATCTGACCCAGAAGGCAAGCTCATATCAATGGACACCGTCGCAGAATACAACAAGCTTCCTTCTGAAGGCGGGAAAGGTCTCTGGGTAGTCATCAAGGGCGAAGTGTATGACGTGACCGAGTTTGTCGATGATCATCCTGGTGGACGCAACATCATCCTTAAGAATGCTGGAAAGGACGTCACCGAGATTTACGAGCCTATTCATCCCCCTACCGCAATCGAAGAGAACCTTGATGCTTCAAAACATGTTGGTCAGGTCGACCCTGCTACTGTGAAGATCGAGCAGGCTGGCGAAGAGTCGGAGAAGGACAGGAAAAGAAGATTGGCGCGCGAGAACTTGCCATCATTGGGTAGCGTGCTCAATCTGGACGACTTTGAGAAGATTGCAGAGAGCATTCTTTCAGATCAAGCCTGGGCTTACTACTCGAGTGCCGCGGATGACGAGGTGACATTTGCACAGAACCGCGCTGCTTTCCAACGCATCGTCTTCCGTCCTCGTGTCCTGCGCGCTATCGGCGAGGTAGACAGTTCGGTCAAGCTCATCAACTCAAAAGGTGACGGATTCACCTGCTCTCTTCCACTTTACATTTCTCCCGCAGCCATGGCCAAGCTCGGTCACCCGGATGGCGAGCTCAACCTCACTCGCGGCGCAGGGAAGGCCGATATCATCCAAGGTATCTCTGCAAACGCATCCGTCGGTCTGGACGAGATGCTCGACGTCAGGAAGGAAGGACAGCCTATCATCTACCAGCTATACGTCAACAAGGATCGTGCTGCCTCGGAACGTATTCTTAGAAAGATCGAACAGCGAGGATGCTCAGCAGTCATGCTCACTGTCGATGCTCCAGTTATGGGTAAGCGTGAGCGTGATATGCGGGTAAAGGGTGAGGAAGTTGAGCTGGGTGTTGACCATGGTAAAGATGTCAAAGCCAAGGGCGGAGGAGTTGCTCAAGCTATTTCAGGTTACATCGAGCCCAACTTGACTTGGGATGATATCAAGTGGTTCCGAAAGACTTGCAAGCTCCCTCTCTATCTCAAGGGTATTCAGACGGTCGAGGATGTTGAATTGGCCGTCAAGCACGGTGTTGAGGGCGTTGTGCTGTCCAATCACGGAGGAAGGAGTTTAGAATACTCGCCATCTCCGATTGATGTATTGGTCGAGCTGAGGCAGAGGAGGCCGGATCTGCTCGACAAGATCGAGGTGTTCATGGACGGAGGTGTGAGAAGAGGAACCGATGTTCTGAAAGCAGTTGCATTAGGAGCAAAGGCGGTCGGTCTAGGAAGGCCATTCCTCTATGCCCAGTCTGGATACGGCGAGGCTGGTGTAACGAGAGCCATTCAAATCTTGGCGGATGAGATTCACAGAGGCATGCAGCTGCTCGGTGTTACCTCGTTAGATGAGCTCACACCAGACATGGTCGACGTCTTGCCTAGACAATTCTTCCCAATGCCCAACAGGGCGGAGAGATCCTCGGTCTCAGCATGAAGACACCGTGCACAGCGGTATCTGGAAAGACATCTAATCATTTCTTACGCATCATAGAGGTTTCACAGAAGTAGCAACGGCGATAAACCGACCCACCAACCAACAAGCGTTGTGATTTGTGTGTGTACAAGCGTTATGTGCTCGGGCCGGCGTGTCAAATAGGTTCGCAGTAACTCGGAGCTGCGGACCAAGCCTGGAAAGTGAGTGCAACAAATAAATGATGACAAGACACCAAGCTGGATTGGCACAAAATGCAGACTTGAGCTAAGCACAAAAAAATTGGCACAGCAGAGCCACTATATTTGTTGCACCTCGTGAAAGTCGTCGGCTCACAGAAATCGTGAAAAGGCACAAGACCAAAGCTTTTTTGTTCATCACGGTTAGCTGCATTTACCGGATGTGAGCCTTTAAAATTTACGGCACCAGTTCAGTCACTTCTCAAAGCTCATGCACATTTTCCACAGCACGGGTTCCAGGTCTTGCCCCCGCATTTCCATAACCCCGCAGCAGCAATGCAACACCTCTCTCTGCCTTGAACCTTCACAGAATCGCACTGAAAGTTGATCACCAATGCTTTGACTGGCAACCAGCACACATCGACCATAGCTGGGCGATATATATTGTCACTTGCCCCAACGCTCAATCTCTCCAGACCATCTCAACACCATCAAATCATCGTCTAAGAGCTCAAAAATGAGAGCAGAAGAAGGATTCCAATTCGAGCGATTCCGCCTCGCCTCTCCTTGGTCCTCTGACCCAGCACTTCGACTCACCATCCTACGTCTCCTCTCTTCATCCGACTCACCTCTTCCTGCCTCTGAAATCGACTCTCTCTTCTCCAACCTCACTACCTTTGGCGAGCGCATCGCCGGCCCTTATCACGACATCGCCTCCACACTCGACGGCCCACAGCACGAACCCACCCTCATTCAATACGATGCCTGGGGCAAGCGTGTCGACAAACTCTCCACCGGTGAAGGATGGAAGCGTCTCAAAGCTGTCTGTGCTCAGGAGGCCATTGTTGCAGAGTCATACTCCCGCCCTGCCATCGAAGTTCAGAATGGTGGTGGCCGCGACAGGCTCGGCAAGTACGCTCGACTATTCGCCTTCACCCGCACTGTAATGTTCTCGCCCGTGTCTAAGGTGACGCTATGCCCTATCAGCATGACCGATGGCGCAGTCAGGGTTTTGGAAATGTTCGGTACAGAGAAGCAGAAGCGTGAAATCATCCCAAGGCTCTGCAGCACCGATCCTAATACCGCATGGACTGCTGGTCAGTGGATGACCGAACGTCCCGGTGGATCCGATGTCAGCCGTACCGAGACTGTTGCTAAGCCGCTTAACCCCAGCAAGAAGCCCGAAGCAGGCGACCTTTTCAGCATCAGCGGATTCAAGTGGTTCTCTTCTGCCACAGACGGAGATATCTCTCTTGCGCTCGCCCGTACTCACGATGACCTCAAGCTGGGCTCGAAGGGCTTGTCTTTGTTTCTCATCAAGATTCGTGATGACAACACTGGAAAGCTGAACGGTATCCGGGTGCACAGGTTGAAGAAGAAGCTCGGAACAAAGTATCTCCCAACGGCAGAGTTGGAGCTCGACGGATGTATCGGCGAGTTGGTCGGTGAGATTGGCCGTGGAGTCGCTACCATTTCATCGGTGCTTAATATCACAAGGCTTTACTCTGCGGGTGGTGCCGTTGGCTCGCTTTCTTACGGTTTGCGTTCAGCGACTGCTTATGCTCAGATTCGACCCGCACTTGGAGGCGGCAAACTCGACAAGCTTCCTCTTCACACCGACCAACTGCTGAAAATCACGGTACTCTACCGTGTCTTCTTGCAGATCTTCTTCACAAACGTACTTCTCATGGGCGCTGCGGAGACTGGCCAGTCAACTAAGCGCGAACAGACCCGCTTGCGACTGCTCACCCCAGCACTCAAAGCTTTCGTCGCCACACGAGCGTCCGAAGGCTACCTCACCCTCATTGAAGCCTTTGGTGGTCAAGGTTACATGGAGGAAGTTGGTATGGGAGAGATGCTTCGTGACGGTACCGTTGAGCGTATCTGGGAAGGTACACCTGCTATTCTTTCTCTTGACGTTCTGCGTGTTCTCGTTCAGTCGAAGGGAGCTGCGCTGATCGAGTTCTTCCAAGACACAGCCGCTATCCTCTCTTCGCTCCCTTCCACACTCTCTGCTCAGCTCGGAGGTGAAATCAAATACCTCGGACGCGTGATCCAGGAGACCGGCGGAGTGTTGCAAGGCTTGGATTTAGAGCGACACATGAAGACAGGTGACATGCGATTCTCTCGCTACCTCCTCGACATCATCATGGCCATTCACGGATCTGCGCTTCTGCTCAAACAAGCTGCATGGAAGGTCGACGTTTTGGCCAGGAATGCTCAACTGCAGAACTTGGCCGGCGTTCAGGTGACAGAGCAGAGTGTGAAGGAGGATGTGCATCTGATTAAGTTGTGGATCGGTGCAGACGGAGATGGAGCTGTTGGATTCGCTGATCTGGCAAGATTGAGTTCTCAGCTCAAAGCGGCAGCAACCAATGTGGCGACGCAGGCGAAGAACGATGTTGAGCTGGGCCATTCGTTGGTGTACTCTTGGACGCAAGGAGGTGAGGGATCAAAGAAGGTGGATCCTCCAGCGCAAGTTGTGGTGAGCGACAACATCGCCCCTGTTTCTCAGCTTTCCAGTCATCTGTAGATTGTTAAAGCTTGAATGTGCATGAATATCATTTGCGTTCGTCACTGTCTACGTCCGTGTGTGCTTTGAGTGAGAGCTGCTGAGAAGGTCGTGCAGCTGTTCCGAATCAAGCACGCAAGTCGGTGAGACTGCTATTGCAACAGATGGTCGGGTATAATGAAAGTCTGATTCGATGTCGGTCTTATACGGATATGATCGCATACTATCGCTTGCTAAGTCCAAGAGACCGCAAGATACTCGAATTCGATCCTCCCCTTGCTCCTGCCGGTTTGTTCATCCTTGCATCCTTGACTCTCGCCGACATGTACTGTCTGAATTGCGTGTATAGCAAGCCTCCTAAGCCCCAAATCGCACCTTGAACTAGCGGCGACAGTAATTGATCGCGGACTGTCACGTACAGAATCGGAAACCTGTTCTCGCATTCGAAAAGAATTAGCTTCTCTTCTTTCAATTCTAGCATCTCACGGAGTCAAGATACACTTACCATTCGACTCTTAAATTTCCCAACCACAGCTCGTGTTCGTCTTTGTCGGCCTTGCTATGTGTAATTGCAACCTTGTGATGGTGGTCTCCGTCCTTCTCCTCGTTCAACTCTGAATCTTCTTCTGTGGTTTGAGTTTCGTCTTCGTGCAAGAATCCGCGAATCGTTGCTAAGTAGGATTGCTCAAAGCGCAGATCGGGAAGTGTAGGGAGCTTCGATGTGAGAGGACCGTCGCTGGAGGATGATGATGACGATGAGCCACTGCCAGAGGATGAGGTCTCTGAGACTGAGTCCCAGGATGCCACTTCGTCGTCGAGGCCGAGATCAGCGCTTCGCTTAGATGGACGCCTGGTTGTGCTTGGCTTCGATGGCATCTTTATAGTAGCCGTACGCTGCGGGTTATAAAGGAAGTGCAAGGATAGGTGGAAAGGTGACCGTGGCAAGGCAGATGTGAAATGGAGCTGTGAGACGAAAGGGTTCGAGGCAGCGTCCGAGGTTGGGCGTGATACTGAAGTGGAGGATCGTGCATTTTTCACGGGTGTTAAGCCACATTTCATCAGTGCACATGGCACACTCATATCTCAAGCCTTTCTTATGGTTCTCAAACACTTTCACGAAGATCAACATTTGCATGCTCTTGATTACCATTGTTACAAGCGCTCAGCGCTCAATGACAAGACAGCACACCAATGCAACATCGTCTACCTTACCACCCGGGAAATGAATGCCGTACCTTGCCGCCTCTCTCTCAAACGGACTTTGCTTAGTTGTAGAGTTCTGGCAGATCTTTGCGTATTCTACCAAGTTTGTTGCCAGCACCTGTACAAACTCTTTGTCTTCCTCCAGACTGTCGACCTGACCTTCTTTCGCCCTAGCTGCATATGACGCATGATGCTTCTCCTTGATGAACTTGGCAAATTGCGGGATCTCAATCTTGGCATCCACATTGTCGAACAATCCATCGGTACCGACGATGATCAGGTCGCCGTGTTGCAACGTGCACTCCCAGCTAGCAGCGTCTTTGGGTGTATTGGAAATGGAGCCTTCTTGGATCCATTCTTGTGGAAGCTTTGCTAGTTGAAGTGGGGTGTTGAAGCCGAGCTGTTGCGGTGGGCTGGCGTGGAAGACGCCTTGTTTGCCGGTGCCTTGACGAAGGATGACGAAGCCAGAGTCACCCAGGTTGGCGGAACGGAGCGCACCATTAGACGAGTCAAGAGTGAGGATGCATGCTGTTGCGCTGCCCGCGACGACGAGAGGCTCTTTCAAGACGTGCTCGAAAGCTTCGGCGAGGATGCGATTGGGTGCAGCGCCGGTGTCAGGATTTGCGCTTGCTGTTGCTGCAGACTTTGAAGCGTAGAACATGAGTGCTTGAGAAAAAAGAGATGGATCAATTCCATTCTCGGTCCAACCTCCGACACCGTCAGCAACGCCGATGGCTACATCCCCAGATGTGGACATGCCAGTGCACATGAGGGAGTCTTCTCCCGCTTCACCTCCTCGGAGCAACTCATCACGCCAACGACCAATCTCGCTATCTGCTGGGAATCCAATCTGTCCTTTCTTTGCTGGCGCATCAACTTCGTTTGCTGCGGATGATGATGGTCCGTCTTCTTCATTCGCCGATGCTGATGAAGAGGAATCGGACTCTTGTGGCTGTTCGTCAGGATATCGCGGCTTGCCCTGGAAAGCATATGCTGTTAGGAACTGAAAGGGTTGCTGTGATGCTCGTGGTGGACCAGTGGTGAAAGTTCGCCGCGAGTGCAATGGAGAGGCAGACAACCGTTGTGTGCTAGAATGTGACGAAGACCGTGCCAAGACTGATGTGTTGATGCAACGCAATGATGACCTGCTTGCCGATGCATAGGCTAAGGATATTGACGGAGCATGATGGATGTGTATATGCTTGACACGGCCAGGCAAACGCAATGCCACTGTGGTTCTCGATGCGAGCATCTCTGTGTTTTCAGGTCACAATTTGACCGATGTAGTTCGAGGAGTTGAGCTAATCGTGATTCGGCTTCGTCTTGATTCTCCTCTCGAGGTGACTTGACAAGTTGGAATAGCGTCGTCTTTGCCGTCGCAGCTCGGATTCGATGAATGGTGCTGTATCAAGGTGGAGCAGAAGCAAGCATCGTCCACAAGATGCAAGTCAAGCTTCTTTGAGGATAAAAGTCGGTCGGGTCACCAATCTCCGCAACTCACAACACAAATGTCGGCCAAAAAAGTTCAAAATTTCCCTTCGCTTACACTTTCGTCAAACAGAAACGCGCGGGGAAGAAAGAGAGAGGGAGAGAGAGATGACACGCGCTGCAAGGTCACACCTTTGTTACGACGTCGTGTTCTCACAAACCACGACTTTCGATCGGGCCTTCTCTCCCCTCGCTTTAGCCGGAATGCAAGGTGATGCAGATTCGAGGATCGGCATGAAGGCTGTGTGTCCTCGTGGGCCGTAAGGCCCTCAAACAACAAGTTGGCCGTTGTCTTGGCGACTTAGAGCTTGAGTCTGTGCGAAGAAGGGTTCATCAGAGTTTACCTTTTGACGTGAGAAAGCCGGTCCAACGTCGATGAGATCTTGCTTTGTGTTGTCAACAATCATCCGACAAGATCGTCACCGTTGTCCGGCAGAACCCACGTATCACCTATCATATGGCCCAGACCAATTGATCCGAGGAAGTTGGCCCATCCCTCGTCGGCAACCATGCAAGACAGGCTCTCGTCCCGGCGAGCAGTGGAGGCCGTTCAAGGTGTTCTTCGCTTTCTCGCTGGGTCGACCCATGTGATCACCTTCCGATTGCTCTGGCTCGCTTTGCTCTTCTATGGCGAGCGTGCAGTGTTTCACGATGCAGCCAATCAATGTCAATGGCCCCACCAACCCACATCACCTGGCACAGCAGACGAGGTCCGACCGCCGGTTCACGTTTTGCTTGTGACCGATCCACAGATCATCGACCGCGATACATACCCGGACTTGCCGTTTCCCAACATTCTCTATCCTCTCGTCAGACACTTTTCCGACAACTACCTTAAGAATGTATGGACAAGTCTCGCGGTGAATCCGAACAAGTGGTTTCACCGAGGTCACATCTTGTCACCCACACAGGAATCGCATCGGCGTTCATCACGGTCACGAACAACTCTTGTACAACCACCAGACGGTGTGATCTGGATGGGCGATCTGACAGACGGAGGTCGACGAGGCAGATCAGATGCTGAGTGGGCAGCACTGGTTCGACGCTTTCACAACATCTTCTGGAGACCACGAGACGCGAATTGGGAAGCGACACCTTCCACACTTAGTAGCACCCGGCAGCTCATAGTGCCTCGAACTTCAGCAACTGACTTCATTCCTACCTTCTACTTGTCCGGCAATCATGACATCGGTCTGCCCGGTACGGCCAATAACGGACACCGAGTAGATTCTCTTGCCAGCGATGATGCTGTCGTCCGTTTTAACCAAGATTTCGGAATGAAGATCGATGGAGGTGGGTTCGTTGTCAAGGATGGCAATCCTTTCATGCGATCCAGTCTCAATGGTCGTATCCTTGTCTCGGCTGATCCGGAGCTGGGAGCAACACACGAGCTCATCTTGGTCAATGCGCAGGATCTGGTTGGGATGGAAAGGGAAGGTGGTGGGCCATTCGACACCCACCTGAGCTCTAACCACGCAGGCAAGCTCGACGGTCAGCTGGGCGACATCGCGCACAGTGCGTACAAGGAGACGTTCGACTTCATCGAGTCGGTCAAGACGGGAGGGTTCAAAGTACCTCGAGTGCTGTTTACTCACGTGCCATTGCATCGGCCAGAAGGAACGAGCTGCAACGATGCAGCGCGCACAAAGCTGCACGGTGTCAGTAGAGAAGCATCAAGACCGTTGCATCAGGGCACGGACAGAGGTTCCACATATCAAAACATGGTATCGCCCTCGGTGTCTGACTGGGTATTGCAAGCTATCAACCCAATGGCAATCTTCAGCGGCGATGACCACGATCATTGCGAGTATCGACATCACAGAGCTGAGAACACAGCGGACCCGACGGCCACGACGAATAGAGTCGACGGCTTCGAGTCCAGTCAGATTCCTGAGCTGACCGTCAAATCAGTCTCGATGACTGAAGGGGTACGAAAGCCAGGCTTTGCTCGACTGAGCCTGTTCCCTCCGCAGGGAGGCGCCTTTCAAGGACATGTGACCATGGCGTACACAACATGTCTGTTGCCGGATCAGATCGGCATCTGGACAGGGCTGTATCTACCCTTCTTCTTCATCAGCTTGTTGGCGCTCCTGGTATGGCCGCGCTTCACGCAGCAAGATGTCAATACTGCCACAGGATACCTTCCATTGAACAATCAACGCAAAAGGGATGACGATGATCCGCCTATGACCAGCGAAAGAAGTCGCGCAACAGCATCCAAGAAAAGTGCACTGCGGAGGTGGAGACAAGATGTGCTGGCAGTCATCATTGTAGCTCTACCCTTCTGGGTCTTCTGTCAAACTCACTTCCTTTTCTGAGGCACAAACCGTGGCTTCATTTGCATTCTATCATTATACCACACTCACATATCTTGGATTGGATAGGAACAATCAATGTAATACTTGCATTTGCGGAACGATGCTGTCTGGTGGACATTTAGGAGATGTGGTGAAAGAGGCTTAGATCGTGTGTAGGGTATCGGGCAGGGTGTTCATCGCATCCTCGCCAAAGTATTGAGAACGGTGTCTAATGACTTGCTTTACAGCTCAAGCCCAGATGGGGTCGACAATCAGAGGACCCTTGCCGACGGCATGAACCTTGAAGCCGACACTACGCAACACCTTTGCGTCGACAATGCCTCTGCCATCGAAGACGAATGCAGGCTTCTTCATGCTCCTGTAGATCTCGTCCCAGTCCTGAGCTGTCGCGTTCTTGAACTCGTCCCATTCGGTGCAAATGATGACGGCCTCTGCGTCTTCACAAGCCTCCTTCATTGAGCTTGCGATCTTGACGTGCTGCTTGACATTTTCAGCATCGTCAATCACACCAGGCTCGGTGAGGTCGAGCATGATCTGGTTGTGAGTCACCTTGGGATCGTAAATGGAGATGAGAGCACGTTCTTGACGGAAGTACTTGCACAAGGTGATTGCTGCAGACTCGCGTGTGTCGCCGGTGTCTTTCTTGAAAGCAAAGCCGAGAACAGCGATCTTCTTGTAGGTGATAGTGTTGAACAGTGTTGAGACGACCTTACGTGCGAAGCGAGACTTGGAGTACTCATTCATCTTGATGACTTGATGCCAGTAATCGGCGACTTCGCTCAAGCCGAGAGATTCCGAGAGATAGACGAGGTTAAGAATATCCTTTTGGAAGCAGCTTCCACCAAAACCGACAGATGCTTTCAGGAACTTGGGGCCGATACGAGCGTCGAGACCGCAAGCATGGGCGACCTCGTCAACGTCAGCACCGGTAGCTTCGCAAATGGCCGAGAGCGAGTTGATGCTAGAGATGCGCTGTGCGAGGAGAGCGTTGGCGGCAAGCTTGGAGAGTTCGGACGACCAAAGACCTGTTTCGTAGATCTTGGTGGGATCGACCCAGTTCTGGTATACTTCGCTAAGTGCTCTTGCGGCTGCTTTTCCCTGAGTGGTGTCAAGCGAGCCAATGAGGACGCGGTCTGGTGCCATCAAGTCGCGAATTGCTGTTCCTTCGGCAAGGAACTCGGGGTTGGAGAGAATTTGGAACGAGATGAGGGTACCATCAGCAGTGTAGCTCGAGTTGGATTCGAGAATGGTCCTCATGCTCGCTGCTGTTCGGCATGGCACGGTCGACTTCTCTACAATAATCTTTGAGCTGGTGGCAACCGAAGCGATTCGTCGAGTCGATGCCTCGACATAGTGGAGGTCGGCGGCGAAGCCCTTGCCGACACCAGAAGTTTTCGTGGGTGTGTTGACCGATACAAAGATGAGATCCGCTTCTTGAATGGCAGCATCGATGTCTGTCGAGAAGAAGAGGTTGCGACCACGGCACTGTCGGACTACTTCATCGAGACCAGGCTCAAAGACAGGAAGAACGTCTGAGTTCCATGCTGCGATACGAACAGGGTTGACGTCGACGATAATGACCTTGATGTGTGGGCACTTCAGAGCAATGACGGAGCAGGTGGGACCACCTACGTAGCCGGCACCGATACAGCAGATGGTACGAACGTGATTGGGAACCGACTGGACGTGGTGCTGACTCGAGGAGCCGTTGTTGTTGAGGACGGGGGCCGGCATCTTGAGCTTCTACCTTGGCTTGATGCGGTTGCTATCTGACTGTCAAGGTGTGAATAGATCAAAGAACGGCGTTGATGGTGATCAGCTGGAGGAGATGGTTGAAGTTTAGGATGGAAGAAAAGGAAGGAAGCAATCGACTGCAACACACACAACAAGGATGTATACGCTGCACACAGAGCAAGACGAGCTTCAGCGAGAACAACACTTTGACAAAAGTTCGCATCAGACGATCCCTACAAGGGGGCAGCTATTTGCCGGGCGTCCTGAGGAAGAGAAGAGACCGGAACTGAGTCCGTAGTTGTGGCGAGGGCTTAGAGCACATGCTCGAGGTGCAGCTAAGGATTGTCATCAAAATCCCAAGGCAGGGGTGGACCAACCAGGACCTTGACAGGTTTCGTGCGTCTTACCACCTGTGGAGGGACCACAGCGTCGGGCGGAGTACCACTCGGAGATCAACGTTGCAGATTGCCAATCTGGATCATCCAGCCACCCTCGGACTGTCACCGAGAACACGATGTGTGTGTTTGTGTGTCAATCCAAAACTTCTTCATCTTCAAGCCGTCACCCGCCTCGCTGAGGCTCGTCTCCCTGAAACTTTCGTTCTGAAGCTTAGGTCATGTAGTGTATGCTTGCCCCTGGCTTAACCCCAACGCATCATCTTTCAGATCTTTCCGCAGTGAGTCAAGGCAATGAATGGCAGCCAGGCCATCGTGGTGGTAGGCCGGCGTCGATAAGCAATGAGAGAGAGGAACGATGAGGAGCGCATGAACAACGTGCATGCCGTTGAAGTAAAAACGTGCCCGCCTCGGACAAGAAGACCCTTCTCGCAGCTGCCGATTTGTATTGCCCATTTGAAGAACATCTGTCAAAAATGAAATTGCAAATACAATTTGGATCGAGTGAACGTGGACCTGCAGCTAACAAAATGTCGGAAAGTGAGCATGAACGCAGGTGAAGAGTGTCAGATACCGCATGGACACGTTCGCTCTCCGCAAAGTGATTGTGCAGATCTTTGGTCGAAGTTTGCTGGAGCCATCTCCATCCCCGAGGCAACCAAACGCTTGGCATTGAGCTCATCTCAACAATAGGAGTTGATGATATCCCGATTGAGCATCGAGTGCGATCCGATTTTGGGTTCAAATCTTGAGGAATGTCGCGAAGAAGGCGTTTTAACACTCCAAATTTTCGGCGAATCGGAAGCAAGCGCTTATTCGTTACCGCCCCCAACCCGGTAGCCGCTTTGAAGCGGTAACTTGTTCACAAAAAGCGCACGGATCTGTGAATCTCGTGTGACCCTCGCCTCGTTCAAAGTGGAGAGGCAGGAAAACAAACGACTCGCACTGACCCCGCATTCACGCAGCAAGAAAGTTTAAATTACCTCCCACCTATCACGAGCTTAAATGGACGAGGTCGCAGACTCATGACCTCTTTCAGGTACCACACTCATCGTCTCGATATCAAGGAGTATACACCAACATGCTTGGACTAGGAGGCAAGACGCCTACGCAAAAGGCCATTGAGAGTCACATTGCCCAGCGCGATGCTGCTCTAGGTCATGCACTTCCGGACGAATCAGCTTCGAAAGGTGCAATCATCATCCAGAACAGCCAGAGTCCTTACTTCGGTTTGCAAGTCGGTCTCGAGGAGAACGATCTAGACATTCTCTCATCCGACATTGCCGGCATCACATCCGGCATCCAGGCAGGTAGATGGACGTCGACTCAGGTCCTGTGCGCATACGTGCGTGCAACTCGTCGAGCACAGATCCGCACAAACTGCCTCACTGAAGTCTTCATCGACAGAGCCCTTCAACGCGCTGCAGAGCTCGACGAACACTTCTCGAAGACAGGTCAGCTTGTCGGACCGCTGCATGGTGTGCCAGTCTCGTTGAAAGATACGTTCAGCATTCCCAACATCAAGACCACCATCGGCTTTTCCACCTGGATCGCCAAGCCGCCCGAACCCTTGAACTCGTCAGCCGTCAGCATTCTAGAGCATCTTGGCGCGGTTCACTATGTCAAGACAAATATCCCGCAGACAATGATGACCTTCGAAAGTACCAATCCGGTGTTTGGAGCAACACTCAACCCATACAGCCCAAACCATACTTCAGGAGGCAGTTCTGGCGGTGAGAGTGCACTCATTGCTTGTGATGGATCTGTCGCAGGTATTGGATCCGACATTGCAGGCAGCTTAAGAATCCCATCCCATCATGCAGGCATCTACACCATCAAGCCTTCTCCACATAGGCTGGCGTATGGAGGTCAAGTAGATTGGGGTAAAGGATTTGAGAGTGTTGTGCCTGTCATTGGACCGATGTGTCGAACTGCTGCAGATGTCGAGACGCTCTATTTGGAGATGATGCGACAGCATTTACCCAAGTGGTTGCGAGCTCCAAGAGACAAGAACGATCCTCAGGTGCTTCAGGATGCGGTAGAGAATGACGAGGAAATGGCCAAGTTCAGCCTGTCAGATTCTCAAACGGTGGTCATCAATGAGGCATGGCTCAATCCACTCGGCATGGCAAAGACCCGAGGCTCTCCTTTGCGTATCGGTTTCGTTGTTGGTGATGGTCTCTATCGTACTACGCCGGCCTGCTACCGTGCTATTCAGGAAAGCGTCGCTGCGCTCAAGGCGAAGTATTCGGACAAGGAGGTCGAGCTGGTCGAAATCGAGCCGAGCAAGCTGAAGACCTTTGAATTGATGCGGATCTTCCTTCGTCTCTTCACCGCTGATGGCTTCCGAAACATGGAGAGCTACCTTGGACAGGACAAGATGATTCCACAAATTACGCTGCCCATTCGACTCAGTCGTTTCCCAAGGTGGCTGCGTGGAGTCATTGTCTTCTTCATCCGCTACATTGTGCGAGACCCTATCTACGCCGAGCTGGCTGGATCGATGGCACAGTCTTCGGCTGCCGAGCACGCTGAAGTACTTGAGCGTCGCCATCGCTTCGTAGACAAGTGGAATCACACTATGTGGGACGACTTGGCGTTAGATGCATTGATTGCACCTACCCAAGCATCTCCTGCTGTTCCGCATGGGACTGCCGGACACAATGCTGCTATGGGAGCTTCGACAGTGCTGTACAACATCGTCAAGACCCCTGTGGCCGTCTTACCTGTTCTGCGTGTCGATCCTGCGTTGGACTCACACAAAGAAAAGGACTTTGAAGGTGCAAGTGAAGAGCAGCAAAAGGCCTACGGAAGATGGGCTTCAGAAAAGAGCTGGAGGGCAACAAGCAAAGTTTGCAACTTTGTGCTGTACAACACCGCCTACGATGTTAACAAGATGGCTGGGTTACCAGTTGGTGTGCAGGTGGTGACAAGACCTTACCATGAAGAGAAGGCAATCGGTATCATGAGGCTGCTCGATGACGCGCTTCCCAGCCCGGAGAAGAGAGGTTGTGCGTGGAAGAACAAGCTGGATGCGCAAGGACGTATTGTGCCAGAAGGCGAGGTAAAGGGTGCCATCGGCTTTGGTCCAGGTAGCCTGACAAAAGCTCTGTTCCAGTGATACCTCTTTCTTTGATATGTCCGCGGAATTCTATACCTAGCCTTTGGATCTGATGTACCTGTACATGTGTTCATGGCCGAAGCTCGGTCGGCTCGGTCGTGTCGGATGTCTCCGACCTTCTCTGTGCCGAAGGGCAGCTTGATAGCTCAAGGCATGCATGAAGGTACGGAAAGGGCCGGGTTTGGCGTGATGACAGATGAGTGTGGGGTTGCCCCGCAACAACTGCGACCGCCGGAATGAGCAGACGCCAGACAACGCCATGCATGGTAGCCATTCCGACGTTGCTATCGACCTCGATTCTGCCATGCGTGCGCTCTTCTTTCATATGTACATGGTTGCTCAGTTCGATCAGCTTCATTAGTTTCAACACGGATCGCTGTGATCCAAGCTGAGATACAGTCCTTTGTGCTTTGTAAGATGAGTTTTGATATACAGCGGGACCGTTCATGCGCACTTCATCTCCTGCCTCGAGCGTCTGCTGCATGCCGGGACGCTAAAACTGCGGCACCACATGGAAAATGGCCGGTCTGCCGCCGTGAATGTGAACTCCGATAATTATGCATATTCATTTAATATTCTCGCCGAATTCACCGGCTGACTCTTGACACACCTGTTTCTTCCTTCTCCCTGCCGTACAATTGAGAGACGTCGCCAAGCGAGCTGCGCGTCTGAGTGAGAGCGGATGTATGCATGTAACCGCCCCACTGGTTGACTGGTCTATCCCCCACACCTGTCAGTGCAACCAACCCACTTTTTTTTCCGTTCGAAGAGCGCTCTGGTGCCGGCGGTGTGGCGGCGGGAAAAACCGCGGCCCCACGTCAAAGCGCTCGTGACACCCTGTCAAGGCACGACCTATGACTCGTCAACTTCCTTCCCTTCCATCTCATCCATCTCAACAAGACAGCTTCTCCTTTCTCAAGCTCTATCTGTTTTGCTTTTAAAAAGAGAGTCGAATCAAGCGATCTTCACATTTCTTCACCCACATTTTGCAAAGGCGTCTCCGAAAAAGCGATTTTCGAAACACCTTGACAATCGCCTTACGATCATCGCAGTCCCAATCGTTTGAACGAAGATGAATCAGGACAGCAAGGATCCTGCCTCCAAGGCATCTGGCGAGGCTGTCATCACCTCTCTCTCATCGCCAACTCCCACCGGCGCAAAAGAAGCACAACACGATGCCTATCTCTCGAAACTCAACAAATGGTGGTCCGACTCGGAAGAAGCTACCGTTCGTCGCAAGCTGGATTACCGGATCGTAACAACATCCTTCTGCCTCTACTTGGCAGCTCTTTTAGATCGCTCAAATATTGGCAATGCAAAGACTGCGGGAATGGAGAAAGCATTGCACATGTCGGATTCGCAGTTCCAATGGCTCCTAACCATTTTTTACATTGCTTATATCGTCTTCCAGTTCCAAGTTTTCATGTACAAATTATTGCCCCCGCGTATTTGGATGTTCATATGCATTCTCGTGTGGGGTATCGCCGGCATTTGTCAGGCGGCAACTAAGAATTGGGCAGGAATGATGACTGCGAGGTTCTTCTTGGGTGTCAGTGAAGCAGGATATGGAACAGGTTGGGCTTTGTACCTAAGCTTCTTCTATCCTAAGACGGAGATTGGGTTGCGATTCGGCATCTTCGTCTCTTCGGGAGCGATTGCAGCTGCGATCGCTGGTTCAATTGCGTATGGGTTGGTGCACGCCCACACCGCGGTCGAGTCATGGAGGCTGCTGTTTTTGATCGAGGGTATTCCAACCTTGATCATGGCACCCATCGCCTACTTTGCGCTGCCCAACAGTATTCAGTCGGCCAGCTTCCTGACCGAGAGGGAGAAGGCTATTGCCGAAGCAAGACTCTTCCGCCCTCCTCCTCCCGAGGCAATCGAGATCGCTGAAACGGGTCATGCCGAATCGAAAGGTTGGTCGAATCGAATCAAAGAGCAAATCAGCTGGTCCAAGGCTGCATCTGCCTTCACCGATCCTATGTCGTACATCACCGCTATTCTCTTCTTCATCATTAATGTCGGCTACTCGAGTGTTCCTGTTTACACACCCACCCTCATCGCTGAGATGGGGTATGGTAGTATCAAGGCTCAAGGTCTCTCTGCCCCTCCTTACGTCCTCGCCTTCATGCTCTCGATCACCGTTTGTTGGGCTACGGATCGATGGCAGATTCGCGGTCCTGTCTGCACAGTTCTTCTCATTATCGGTGCTATCGGCTATCTGATGCTAGCTTGCCTCCGCTCAACTGCCGCCCGATACATCGGTGTATGGCTGGTCATCAATGGGCTGTTCCCGTTCATCCCTGTTCTCTACATGTGGCTGATGGCAAACCAGGCAAGCGAGTCGAAGAAGGGTTTGGGTTTGATCATCTTTGCCACCATCGGACAGTGCGGCCCCTTGCTCGGCACTCACCTATTCCCAGCGAAAGAAAAGCCTTACTACGTTAAGGGTACTGCAACTAGCGCTGGACTGTTGCTCTTCGGTGTCATTGTCTCAGCTCTGTTAAGCTACAGGTTCTGGAGTATCAACCGTCAAAGAGACCAACGTGATGCTTTGTCGGCTCAGTCGGGTGACAACAACGCTGCCACTGCTGCGATTCAGACATCAAGTGCTAGCGACACCGATGAAGAAAAAGGCGACCGAATTGGCGAGAACTCGTCAATGAGCGAAGCGGACAGGCGAAAGATTGATGTCTTGCTGCGCGGCGAAGACAGTCCTTACTTCCGATACACCATCTAGAAAACCCACTCTTTCCATTGCTCAGTTTCACATTCATTCATTACATGCACAATCTATCATCAAATCTGAGAACGCATCTGCAATAGCTTTTTAAACGAACTTTCTATTTCTACATCATGAAGGTACTGTGTGATTGCCTGGTATAAACGAGTGTGTGCCGTTACGTTGTATCGTTAATTGTGTCTGAATGAGCGTGGGCCTGAGAATCTATCATGTGTGAGATGCAGCAAGGTTTCGATGAGCCTTTAGCAGACAGTGCTCCACTCTGGGCTAGGGATGACACCCCACTGCCTTCCAGTGACCTCCCTGAGCATGGTTCGCATGAAAGTGCCCATACCATCAGCCTGGATGGGAATAGGAATGTCCATACCCTCGAAACCAATCTTGTCGACACTGCAAACGACAGCTGCGGTTCCGGAACCGAATACCTCTGCAATTTGATTCTTCTCTGCCTTTTCGATAATCTCGTCCATTGTCACCTTACGCTCTGAGATGTCGATCAACTCGGGCTTGGGAAGACCTTCGATCTGCACATTGCCAGCCTTGTACGCGCGGAGGAGGCAGAGGATCGTGTCACGTGTAACACCGGGCAAGATGGTGCCATCATCAAGAGCGGCAGTGGCGACTTCGTAGCGGGCGATGTCGGAATCGGCACCCTGGTCGCGGAAGACAACGAAGAGGTTCATTGCACCGACTTCGGTGAGTTGTCTATCGGGGCCAAAGAGCCAAAGAACTTGGTGGTAGCCTTCGAGCAAAGCGTCCATGGCGGGGCGAGTAGCACCAGCATAGTTGGCAGCGAGCTTGTAGCACCCAGTTCCGCCGGGCCATGCTCGGACGACATCAGTACGGGCGAGCAGAGAGACGGGCTTGGAACCGCTGCCTGAAGAGTAGTAGTTGCCGACAGGGCTGCAAATACAGTATAGCTTGGCTTCGGTGGGAACACCCATGCCGAGTGTGTCGGGTGTGCCGATGAGAGTAGGTCGGAGGTAGAGAGTCTGACCCTCGCCGTGAGGGACGTACTCGCGGTCGATGCGGACGAGAGTCTTGATGAGCTTGATGAACTCTTCGCCGTCGAATGTGGGAAGACCAGCACGAGCAGCAGAGCGGTTCATGCGTTCCATGTTCTTGTCAGCGCGGAAGAGGCGGATCTTGCCGGAGCCATCAGCGGAGCGGTAGGCCTTCATGCCTTCGAAGAGACCGCTGGCGTAGTGGAGAACAGGAGCGGCGGGAGAGAGCGAAAGAGGACCGTAGGGCTGGATTTGAGGAACGCCCCAGCCAGTCTTGTGGTTCCAGTCGACAATGAGCATATGAGGGGAAAACTTCTGGCCAAAGACGAGGTTCTCAAAGTCTGGTGCGGCAGGGTTCTCATTGAGAGTTATCTGGAGGAGGTCAGCGTTGAGAGGTGCCATGGTGGATGAGGAGGCGGCCTGCTGAACGGCGTTGGCAGCAGCAGCCGCGGCGGAGGTGGGAGCAGGCATGGTGATGGAAATGGTAGCGGTCTAGTTGAGGTGGGCTTAGGCCAAGGTACAGTAATGAGAGTAGGTTCTTGTGTGTATATATCAGGAAGCAAGTGTCCAGGTCAAAAGAGTCAAGAACGAGTCAGAGCCGATAAACGCGCAAATCACGCTCCGAAGGCGCCACACTCAACCAACACGAATCCAAAAAATCTTCAAAAAAAAAAACACTCAAAACCCGCAATCTTCCTGTCACGCGGTCAGAGCCAAATACCTTTCTCTATCTCTGTCTCTCTTTCTGCGCTGCATTCCTGTTTCACAACGCAAAAAGACTGAGATTGTACCGTTGTGCTTCCCGAGCAGCTCTCTCGGGTTTTACGGGCCAATTGATCGTCGTATCGCATGTCAAAGAGAGATGGCATCACCTGTAATCAATCACCAACCCTATCTGCTGAACACTCGCTTATCGTCCAATGACAGATCTCATCCGATCTGCAGGACGATTCGCTAAGATCCGAACCACACGAGCGATCAGTTGGTGTGAGATTGAAAGCTTCGCAAACCTCATATTACTGGTAGTGTCTGTGATACATGTCTAAGCCAGTCTAAGCCTTGGTGTCGGCGATGCGAGCTGTCGAAAGCGGAAGCAGAGCACGAAAGTGATTCCATGTCAATGATTAGTGTCGTTTCACCTGTGAACTTCACAGCCTGCGGATTCCATGAGGTATTGAACTGAACTTACCAACAAGCTTGCGGTTGCTGACCTTGTTTTCTTGAAGCAACTTGAGACCAGCTGGGACGCCGTCTAATCCTCCTTCGAGCAGTTGCACCTTGTTCGGCTTGATTTTTCCTTCTGCTGCCCACTCTGCTACTGTCTTGAACCAGCGCTTGCCAAACTCCTTTTTGTCGTTGTGTACGCAACCGCAACTGGTTCTATCGTAGCTGACACCCTTCTCCTTTTGCAGCTTTGCATTAGCGTCCTTGTCGTCATACGCGCTCGGGAGAACGGTTGTCACCTTGCCACCCGTGTTTGGAGCAGTCGAGAGCAGCTCTACGATCGTCTCAATCGTATCTTGGGACGAGATACAGTCGTAAGCATGGGTGAAGGCTGAACCACCGGCGGCCTTGTTCAGATTGGCAATGACGGTCGAACGATCAGCCCGGTAGTCAACTACCTTGCTGGAATCGATGCCAAGAGCCTCAATGGAGTCTTTGGCAGCGCCAGCAACGGCAACAACGTTGAAGCCGGCAATCTTGGCAAGCTGAGTGACGTAGGCACCGACAGAGGAACTGGCACCCCAGATGAGTAGATTGACCTTGTCAGCATCTGCAGCAGGCTTGCCATCCGAGGAAGGCTCGGGGAGGCTCAACTTGTCAAACAAGCCGACGAAGGCGGTCGTGATAGCGAGAGGTAGGGTAGCGCCATCTTCAAAGGAGACATTGTCGGCAAGCTTGGCAGTAGTCCAAGCAGGGGCAACGGTGAAAGGCTGGTAAGCTCCGTACTTGTCATTGGTGGCCATGCGTGTGAATGCGATCACCTATGAGAAAAGCATTCGAGGCAAGAAGGAGAGTGTCAGCACGCTCGAATTATGCAATCGTTCAGTAGAGCTCCAGAGACTTACCCTGTCGCCCTTCTTGAAGTCCTTGACGTCAGAACCAACGGCTTCGATGTGTCCAGCAACGTCGTTGCCTTCGATTCCTTCGAAAAGACCGTAAGAAGCCATCTTCCAGTCCTTGGGATTTGATGCCACAGCTACATTCTTGATCAAGACTTCGTTGGCGTCCAGATCAGACGCCGAGAATGGCGTGGCCTGAGTTTCGACGACAGCGCCATTAGCCTTCGTGTATCGAACAGCTTTGTTGACCATTTTGACTATTATTGGAAGAGGCGGGTTATACTGGAGGTGCCTGGGTGTCTGGCGTGGAGCTGGCGCCTCTTATATGATTGCAACTTCTCTGCGACAAGTGGCCCAGCATTGCGCAATCCTCTCCACAGAATCTAGAAGAACACAGCCGGAAGCTCTTCTCCGGTAACCCTTGCCTAACTTTTCTCGCAAGCGAGGAAGATGACGCAAAAAGAGCCATTAGAGTGCATAGCCGCTCCACGAGATTTTTCCGATAAATGTTGATTTTGAGGCTCTAACATTGGTCCACCATGCAAACGGTCTAACAAAGTGTTTGTTGGCCTCTGCATCTGCAGGGTTGAAGCTCCATGTCAACTTCTTATACCGTACCTTGTTGATCAACACCCAATCCTCATCGCACGACAAACAACTCACATACGATTCAGACTGCGCAGCTGCTCATTTACCGTCTATCAGCGTGCTCAGCTTCTCGCTTCGCTCTCAACTCGCCTCCCGGTCTCGCTCACCATGTCGAAAAGCGGTCCATCCGGGTCCGGCTCCTTCCCAGGGCCCGGGATGGAAGCTGAAAGCAGCGACGCTCCCGCCCCAGAATACCGCTACCAAGTCGAAATCTCTCAAATGATGTTCGTCTTCGCAGACGTTGTTGACCCAGCACCCGAAGTTACCAAGCTTGTCGAAGACATTGTCCGATCTCAAGTCATCGAAATGATCATTCAATCTCGCCGACTCGCTCAACGTCGATCTTCCAAGTATCTCTCACCTGAGGATCTCATCTTCCTCATTCGTTACGATCGAGCCAAAGTCAATCGACTACGAACATACCTCTCTTGGAAAGATGTTCGCAAGAATGCAAAGGACTCTGGTGATTCCGCGGGCGGAGGAGCAGGAGGAGCAGGAGAGATGGATGCACTGGATGACCCGAGTGGGCTGGACGGACCTAGTGTCAAAGCAACTAAGATGAAGATTCGGTTGCCATGGGAGATCTCTTCGATTTACTCAGAACACGTATTGGCACTTCCAAATGCAGATGGAGAGGAAGAAGAAGACGATGATGATATCGAAGCTCACGAAGCATCAATGCAAAGGTTGAAAGATGCGGATGAAGCAACGAGAAGAATGACACGAGAGGAGTACGTGCACTATTCAGAATGCAGACAGGCAAGTTTCACATTCAGAAAGTCGAAGAAGTTCAGAGAGTTCATCAACTCGAATGCATATCTAGATGTCAAGCCGAACGACGATATCATCGACATTCTCGGTTTCTTGGCCTTTGAGGTGGTCAGAGAGCTTTGTGTTGGTGCAGTAGCGATTAAGAAGTCATTAGAGGAGCAGGAAGCAGCGCGTATACGCGCAGATGCGCAGCAGCAACAACAACAGCAACAACAACAATCACAACCACAAACTCAAGCAACTGCGTCAACCGCTTCCATTTCCTCCTCTTCTGCAGCTCCAGGAAAACGCAAGCATGACGATACCACAACTACAACAGAAGATGAAACTGCGGAAAAAAGAACAAAGACAGAACATGAAAACTCCACAACAGAAACATCGACATCAACAGCAGCAACCAGTGACCCAGCTGAAGACAAGCAAGGCGAAACAGCAGAGTCACAAGATTCCAATATCGCAAATAGCGACCCGACTACAAACGTAAAAGGAACAGACGATGAGTTTTGTACGCTCTTCACAATACCTCCGTCCGTCGAAACGCCACTGCTAGCATCACATATTCAGGAAGCATTCGCTAGACTCCAGCGTAAACATCCACCTGCATTGACAACGGGTGTCAGAGGCTCTGCTGGGCCAGGTGGTCTGCGTCGAACCAGGGTCTTTGTCATTTAGTTGCAAAGCTCAGTCTACTTTTGCTTCCGTACGAAACTTATTATACCTTTAGCACGCATTTCTAACACATTCTCAAGCACTTCTTCTGTGTAATCGCAAACGCGGTCCCTCATTGAGCTGGTGCGCAGTATAGCAGCCGTCCCGGAAGGGCGTTGGCAATGGCGGTCACACATGTTTGAGTTATGTAGCCTTGAAAATGGATGGCGCTCAGACTTTGGACCAGGGTCTCGCTCTTGAAATCGGTCAAAGAAGTGGTGGTCATTGAAAGAAGCATGCCATTGCATACCCCTCGAGATTATATCAATAGATGTACGATTAATGATACAAAGGCTAGTCATTAGCGCGAACCCGTTTCTCATCTTCCTCAAGTTCCCTACGTCACCTTTGCTGACCCTGCTGCTGCAAAAAGTTGAGCGAGTCTTCGTCAAGATTCCAGACGCTCTGTTTCTGCAGCAGCTCAAAAGCGTAATTCGTCAATCCGTGACTGTTGTCTGACTGTGGGGTATTGGCATGCGAACCTTGATTGTTGCCGTCCGTGGTGCCTTGGATATTTTGAACCTCAGCACCAGTGTAGTATTGATCAAGATTGCTAAAGATATCTGCATTGACACCGAGTCCAGACTCCATGTTTGCGCCAAAGCCGAACTGTGAAATGTCGGACATGTTGCCGTCAATGAAACCACCTTGACCGGCTGGCAGACTGAGATTATCGAAGATTGACGGGGTAATCGCGGGTACCGCCTGGTAAGCTGATGCCTGAGAGTGCGGCCCGTGCAAGTAGTCGTTCTGCGTTGCGTTGCCCCACATGGCTGCCGAAGGCGTCATGAGACCGAATGAAAGGGATGCTGGGATGCCTGTAGCGCCACTCATGGATGGCATACGAGCACGAGGAGCGGGTTGAGGTGTCTTGGGTCCCGTAGGGTCACCAAAGTACATCGCCTGCGTGTCGATGTTCGGATCCTTGCCCGGCATTGTTCTACCTTCGTTGTTGGCAGAGAGTGGTGAGTGTTCTGCGCTGGAGCGTGGTGTCATGGACGCGAGCTGCTGTGTCGATAAGGGCAACTGCCTGGCTTCGAGCGCGAGTGGCTGAACATCGGCACTGCCTCCATGCGCTGTGCCCGATTTGCCCTTTGTCTTGCGTGCGTTCTTGCTGGTTGCTCCGTTGACGCCGTCATTGGCAGTGGTCGAGGGCTGTTCAGACTCCATCTGATCGTCATGTACAGCTGAGCCATCACGCGATCGTTTGACGCCTTGCTCGCTCTGGCTAGCATTTCTGGGCATGCTGACGTGCGTGGAAGTCATAATCGACTCAAGGATGTCCACAGCCTTGCCACAGAATTGCCAGTGGGTCTCCATGGACTTCAACACGTCGATCGAGCGACGCAGATCGGTCGAGGCGGAGCTTGAGACTCTTCCACCGTTGCGCTTGGCACCCCAAACAACTAGCAAGAGGATGCTACTTGCCGAAACAGATCGGAACGCAACAGGGATTCCAACTGCATTGTGCAGATCGCGGTCTTTGAGGTTCTGAATGACATGGCTGATGCTGCGTGCAGCGTTGGTGCAGATGGCAAGCGAAGGGAAGTTGAGGATCGAGTTCTCGTTGGAGCCCTTCTTTGCAGGAATGAACGGTCGGTGTACAAGAAGTTGGCAGTTGTAGTACTTTGAGTAGAGGAGCGAAGACTGCATGAGCCATTCGTCATCGGTCTCGTGAGGATCGTATCTAAGATGTGGTGGAACTGTATCGAGCCAGTTGTTGAGAGCCGAGTCGATTTCGGTGACGAGTCGTTCGTCCCACTCCTTTGAATTGATACCAAATCTCGTCTTAGTCTTTTGAAGCGCGTAAACGGTCTTGAGTGTTCGCCCGACGATCTCATCGAGTCGGAGTGAGCAGAGGAAGCCACTGATCAGGGCAGGCTTGTCGCTTGGCTGCTTGGGAAGAGGTTGACCTTCTGGGGTGTTGAAAAGGTACTCGTCGTCAATCTCGATAGGAAGCTCGACGTCAATATCTTCGTCTTGAAGCATGATTGGTCTACCGAGCGAGGAGGCGGTCTCCCGATCGAGACTATAGGCAACCCAGAAGACACGCTTGTATGTTTCCTCCTCAAGCCTGGTAAGGCCGAGCTTCTTGGCGGCAGGCTTCCGATGAGCACCCACATCAAGCAGGATTCGGATGGCACCGCCGAGATGGAGCCAAGAGGCGGAAGCTGCGAGAGGAAGGCCGAACTGGAAGAGCGTAGAAAGTAACAGACACTGAGCTGTATAGATGGCCTTTTTTACTTGACTGTTGCGATACATGAGATTCTTGGCAGCTTGCCACCAGTGCATGCCACGCGAGTGAGGATCTTCTGGAACGGCTCTGACCCGGTCGTCATTAACGTACAGACTTCCAACCATGAAGATGCAGAAGGCAAGCGCTAACCATTCGGGATCTTGGCGCAGGTTCGAGCTGTTCTTGTATTCGTGACGGAACTGAGCCTCGTTGACCAGGGGGAACTCGCGATTCATGCGACCAAAGTAGGCATCGATGAGCTTGAGGGCCAGGTCTTCAACGGGCCAAGCACTAGCCGCAGTGGCCGGATCGACGGGCGGATCGATGAAACCCGAGGGTACGGCCCAGTATTCTGGGCGCGCACCTTTAGGGTGAAGGCCGAGTTCAACGTAGGTCTTGCTGCTAAGTCTCTCGAGAATCGGGAGCGAGTGCATTGCGCTCGCTTTGCCGATGAACTTGTGCGTGGGAGCGACTTGAGAGCCAGAGGCGCCGGCCTTCACATTCTCTCCGAGGATGACACGCTCGGAGCGACTGCTATCAAAGGTGGCGGGATTGGCGCGACTAGCTAGAGAGACGGGATGCGATTCGAGATTGACATCACCAAATCTGGTCTCGATGAAAGCAATATCATCTTCCGAGTCTTCGTCGCTGTTGGATTCATGAATAGAGTCGGAGTTGCTACGAGACTTGACGTGAGAGGGGGAGAGCATCTGTGAGATGGACGAGGGCTGCGCACAGAAAGTGTTGGCTCTGTCGACACTGATAGGTGTATGCAGGATTTCTTCGGCCTTTGGCGCCAAATCTGAGCTCTGATGGGCGTCGGGAGGACCCTCTTCGCCTTTCTCGTCGGGTCTCCTGATGGGTTTGCCAATTCGGTCGGTGAAGTCAACGCCTGGTGCTAAGGTGGAGATGAGTTGCTCCATCTTTGCGATGCGGGCCTCGATGGCTTCAACATAGCTTCTTGGCGGTGCCCGCTTGCGAGCAGCGTCGACAAAGGTGCATTCGTATCCGTAGTTGGCGCAGTTGGAACAAGCACCTTTTTCGGGTTGTAGACCATCACAACGAACCTTTTTCTTTCGACATGTGTCGCAGGCTCGCTGCACCCTCCTCCTCTTGCCGGAGCCTTCGTCGTCATCCTGATTGCTGGCATCCATAGAAGCGTCTGCTGTGTGGCCGGACATGTCTGGATTCGAATATGCAGAAGGCATGCCCTGTTGCTGGGCGGGCATGTGGCGTGGGAGCTCCCCTGGAAGGTTGGATGTCGAAGCAAACATTTGCTGCTGATAGATTGCGTCGGTTGGCGGCGCCGCCGAATGCTGGTACATACCAGGGTTGAACATGTCGGAGGCTGAGTGCGTGGATAGCGTGATGTCAGCGACACAGCTACGTGCTGCACAAGAAACAGGAAAGGTCGATCAGCAGGAGGAGAGTTGCTGGCTGTGCTAGCCAGACGTGCGGACCAGCCCGTCAAGTTGTCTCCAAGAAGAGGTTGATCTTCGCCAACGGATGCTGCGATTGATGCTGCGGAATGTGTAGCAGTGTCGTCTAAAAAGTACTAGCACTATGAGGTAGGTTTGAAGAATCGGCTGTCACCCGACACTGCTTAGCCAGGTCGAGTCTGGGAGGTGTCGGTGTCGGTGTGTGGTGCTCAAAGAGTGGAGACCCGAAATGAAGGTGAGTGGGGACAAGAATGAGAGGTGTGTTTGTGGGCTGTCGGTGTCGTTACTGCCAAACCTTCTTGTTCCGTTGTAGTTCTGAGCTTATCAGTATGTTGTCAGAGATGATGAGACAGATTGTCGGCAGGTCCGAACGAACCGGTTTTGGTAATAGTCGGGAAGAACAATGAGGTGACCTCTGGAGAGGTTCGCAATGAAGCGGTAGAGATAGGTAGGAAGGGTGCCAGCTGCTCGATGGCCAACCTCAAGTTGACTGAGATGGGCAGGGTCAAAGAAGAGGTGTGGTGGTGGTGGTGGTAAGATATCAAGCGGTCATCCGTTGAATAGCAGCAACTCGATGAGAATTGGAACTTCGCGAAGAGGTTTGTGAGTTTGAGCTTTCGCGGTCAATGTGGGCAGAATGGCGTAGTAAGGCGTGTGATACTGTGGACAATGAACAGGGCACAGGCCTTGGAGAAAGGAAAAGAAGGTGTAGAAGCATGCACATGGATACTTCGGCATGAAACGACAGCTTTGGTCCGCGGTGTTTCTCATCCAAACGAAAAAAAAGTCGCTTGAGCATGGACAGGTAGTACTTTGCAGCTCTGGTTAAAGCTAGTTAGCGCAAATTTACATACACTTCCGGCGTCGTTCAAGAGTCACAGAAGCGGTTCTTCTCACCGTCACACGGTTCGGATTTTGTCTTTCGGGCACAAAATCCGCTGATTCCTCCACCTGTCGAAATGAGAGAATTCTGTCGGCTGTCAGCACGCAACAGTCAAAAGGATACATTTTAATCTTCTTTTCCTCATGGTATTGCTCCTCCGATTTGGCCCTTGCTTGGAAGCACACGGAAAAAGGATGGGAAGGAAAAAGATGGCGTCTCGCTTTCGATACTTCCGTTGGTTTTGCTTTGTTCGCTCTTCCTCTGTCCGCTTATTTACCGTATCCGCGGACATGGTTTAAAGCTCAGACTCATATTCGTTTGCTTGGCTTCGGAAACTTACGAGATCTGCTCCTTCCGCGGCCTCTCCGGCGTGTTCCTTTCCGTCAGCACGTATCAAAGAGCCATATGCTGCTCATGGACAAATCTGTTGGTATTGGTGGCAACCTTACGTCCTACATCCATGATGAGAGGCCCTTGCGGAGGTGGCGCAACGTTTGCAGGACCCTGCGAACCTTTCTGTCAATCCGCCAACGACTTGCTTCGGCATGTTTCGGGAAAGTAGCCGAGCAACGAGCATTAACAAAGTTACACCTCCTGTGTGCTTCTCACTACCGACATGATCAGTTCTTGCGGGTTTGCAATCAGGTGGATGCTGGGAAAGCTCATACCTAACCTCAACTCGTCCAGGCTGGTCTTGAGTAGAAGGAAGCCATGATTGAAATTCCCAATTTTGAGTCGCCGGCACTGGCAATTACCGTACACACCCGACAATAATCTGCTACCCGCTGCAATCAACAGAAGTCCGTAGATGAGATCCATGATTGTTTGTCGCTGTTGCTGACCACCATATCCTTGCATGTCAAGGACATTGACAAGGATAATCTGCACAAACATGAATTTTTTAATATTTACACATTAAAAATAATAAGCGATGCGTCGTGTGACGTTTTGCATTCGGAAAGTTTCTTTTGGGTGGATCGCCGTTGGCTTGACGGCTTTTCCGTCCCGAAGTCCGCGGCGATGCAATCCCGGTAAAAGAAGAGCGTTCACGTCATGGATACAGTATGCTGTTGATCCTCTCCTTGACACCCTATCCCGCAATTCGCCGCAACGATCTCTTCCCCTCCTCATCAAGTGACTCGATGTTTGACGGCCTCTCAATCTACAAGAAAGCGGCACTTTGCGGCTCTGCGCTTTGTTTCTGAGACATCTACCATTGGTTCTGTGGGGTCGGAGTTGATATCTCCTACTTCCTGAGGAAACTTTTATGCGCTTCTACAGTAAGATGAAGGCCAAGGTCGCTCGAAAAGCAGCTTTTTGCGATACTCAGATCTGTCGAAATACTCGACACTTCTTCGTTTCGAACATGGCTTTTCCCCCTTCATGGTCAAGCTGCTGCCAAGCACGAGCTCTTCTTCATCTTCCTTGTCCCCGTCCAATGCAAAGCTTGCCATTCGTTGATGGCGAATTGTTTTTCCGTGTGCTGTCCGCTGCACCATCCGATGCTGCATTCTCGCCCGATCGTGAACGCGCTTGCGATGCCAGCTTGAGTTCCCTTTCATGCTTCCAGTCTCGCCAGTCTTGATTCTCGGCATTTGAACTTCAGACCCAATTGGACGCTAGAATGAGGTTTTCTAGAAGAAAGCACAATGATTGATAACCATGGGTAGCCGGCGCAGCCATGTGGCATAGTTTCGTTATGCTTGCTTACTCGCTTAGATCTGCGGAGATCCAAACCGCGCCTCGTCGTCTTGGCAACATGCCTAAGTTGGCTCCCCTATGTTTGGAGCGGATAGTCGGGAACCCTTCGTCTCTCCAGTTCAAAGGATTCGCCCATTGATGTCCTGTAGAGTTGCAAGTTTAGTTCAAATGTCATGTTAAGAAGTGCAGGCTTCACTTTGAGAGGTAAGTTAAAGAGTCCCAATTGAGGAAACAGAAATTGCAGGATGGACAATTCACGTCCCCAAAAGCCGCGGAGAAATTCAGGCTCAAAAAAAGTGCCCATCCCGGAAACACCGAACATTCGCAATCATCAGCTCATATCACGCCCAGACACTCTCGTAGATACTCAACAGTCGTGGTACTTGCACAGGGAAAATGGTATCGATGCCATGAAAGTAGAAGTACAAGCTTAGACAGCTACACCAAACGTGCGCACCGTACGGTCGAGACTTGATACGACAATGTTGCCGTCGCGATGATCGAACGCCAATCCTGTCAAATTCGCAGTGCCTTCCAACTTTGCCAGATGATTCCACGACTTGTTGGCATACACATTGACGCTATCCGTTGCAACGGCGAGGAGTTGGAGGGAAGGGTCAAATTTGACAGCCGAGACACCGGTGTTGCCTTCTTCCTCGATAGTGAGCTTGCCAACAGCGGTGAGCTTGCGCAAATCCCACACTTCAACATTCTTGCCTTCACTGGAGGCTGCTGCAAGGTAATAGCCATTCTCGCTGAAGTGCAAAGCCGAGACACGACCGGAAAGTTCGGTCTGGATCGTCGATGCGTTAGAGCCGGATTTGATGTCCCAGATACGGATGGCGCCGGTCGAGGTTCCGGTCGCTGCGAGCTGACCGTCAGGATGGAAGGCGAAAGATTCGTACGAATCTTCAAGACCAGGTTCGAGACGAAGAATCTCGGAGCCACTGGAAAGGTCGCGAAGGGTGACTTTGCCGTCGCGGCCTGCAGTACCGAAAAAGGCGCCGGAAGGATGAATGTCCAATCCCGTCACTTCGCTTTGGTGCGCATCGCTGGTGCTTGAAAGCGCATATGCCTGTGCTTTGGCCCCTGTCGCGCCACTAGGGGTCCAAACTTTGACTTTTCCATCCTCGCTCGTAGACACGATATATTCGGGCAGTGTGGATGCATCGCCGGCAGCATCAGGTCCAATGGGCGCGTCAGAAACACCAGTCACAGCAACTCGTGTAATACGTTTGGTGTGACCTTTGAGCGTTGCCAGCACTTGGTCCTGCTTTCGGTCATACACCTGAACATTCTTGTCGTTGCCGCCAGTCACCAACACGTTGCCATCCGCGGACAGTGTGAGACAAGTGACACCAGCAGGCTTGGCATGATGCATGGATGGAAGGCTCTGCACCTCTGCGAAGTCAGCAACGGTAGCCTGAGTAGCATAACCCTCAGGAGCTTTGCGCTTTGCCTTTGCCCTTCGCTGGCTGGAGAGCTGCTGTGCTGTCGAGTCAATGATCTCGATCACTTCTGCTGAAAGTCCGCTGCCGCTTGCTGCAAAGCCGTTCTTGGCAGGCGCCGATTCCGTCATTTCAACATCTTGAGCCGCTCTTGACGACGAAGGTCCAGCACCAATTGTGCCCTGAATGTTGGCCAATGCCTCACGTGCCTGGTCTCTCTCGTTGAGTAGACGGGCAATCACTCTTGCGCTTGCGTCGTTAGCGTAAAGCGCATGTGCTAATTCTTGCCGCAAGTTGTCGTAGTGCTTTTTGAGTGTGAATGTTTCCAAGATGATGGCGTCATATTCGTTCTGCAGCGATGTGAGCAGAGAAGGGATCGAGCTGTGTTGTGGTGGACGTGGAACTGCTGTCTTGGGACCTACGGGTGCAATGAAGAAGCAAATAGAGGACAGTCAGCATACCCTTCTAATAGATATCACGGTGGAGCTTGGAGATCGTGCGACGATGCAGGGCTATCGATGGCTGCTTGCGTTTGCTGCAAATGGTGTCAGAACTCGTGGTATAGTCGTAGCCCGGAGGCTCATCAACAGCTTCTAGTTGATATGTAGTTTTTTGAGAAAGCGATTTCATCCTTCGATACGTTATGCCATGTAGCCTTACAGCGCTGCATAATCCTGATGCAGCTCGTGTAGTGCAAGATACTTACTTGATTTAATCTCGATGAGATCGTCCATTTCAAGACTGTCACCAGTGACTGGGTCTTTGCCATTGTCGTTGATGTATTTGTGGATAAGTCGCTGCTCATATACGAGGCCGCTCTTCTTGGACACGACCGGAACCTTTGGTGGTTCTCCGGAGACTGTTCACAGGGAGTAAACGGTATAAAGGTCAGCGCCGGCTACCTTGGCTTTCAATCGGCTATCAGTATTACTTACTAGCACAAAACATGCTCGATCGATCTTCGCCCTCACTGTGGTGAGGGTTGCGGTGACTGATCTGGTATATGGATGGTTGAGAGGCGGAGAACGAAGTGGAGACGATGTTGCGAAGATCAAAAAAAGTGTGGATGCAAAAACGAAAGAACGCTCGAGCTTCCAATCGCGGTCTCGCGTCTTTCTCTTTCGCACGGAAATATGTTGACGCGAAAACTGTGTTCACGTGTCGACGTAACACTTCCATTCTGGTGATGATATCGGATCAACTAACCTTGATGTCGAAGACTCAACGGAATCGGTGATGAAACATGCCTTGTCAGTTCTAGAGCCAGCTCAAACGGCAATCCAACAAGACTGTTCGTCAGTCGGCCCGCCTTTGCCGTGTAATGACAGATGTTCTCAGCGGAATCTCGTGCGTATTCTCGCTTCTTCGGAGCGCGCTTCGGCCGCGTCAAGAAGATGTTTCGTTGCCATCTTTTTCCCCGCAAAAATCTCCAGAAAAGATGTTCCTGGAAACATGGCCCGCGCGCTGTGCCAATTGATAAGTCTGGTCTAGCAACAGATCGTACAGTACCGACGGAAAGCAGGGAGCTTCTAAGGCATCTTACAGCATTGGTGCCTGGTCTCATTGGGTGGTCGCGTCGCAGCTTCGCACGTTGCTCCAAATTGAGTGATGTCCGCGAGGTGTTAGACAGCAGTCATGCAGCGAAGGAGGGTCACATGCCAAACTGAGCTTCTGTCAGTCCTGGCTTTCTGTCCTGACCAAGTCTTTGATGAAGGCAAGACGTAACTTAGCCGAAGCAGAATTGTGGGGATACTGTACAAGTTGGTCTCGGCGAGCAGACGCAGAGAATGACCGGGTATTCCGGCTAGGCGACACAAGATTTCCTCTACACGAGGCAGAGGCGCGGGGGAGAGAAGAGAAGCGAAGCGCGCCAGAACCAGACCCTGGGAGCTTTGATTGAGCTTTGCTTCCAGTTCCCGGATTCCATCGTCCAGTACCGGCATACCAACATCGAGGTGATCCGGCCTTGCTTGTTGCTACCATCTAAACCAAGTCAAACGAGCCGTACCCAGACTTGCTCCATTGTCGCATCTTTATACTCCACCGACCAGACCCCATCCACACCCTTCGTGCCTGTCTCGAGGACCTCATCGCAAAGTGAGTAGCGCACATATGCTTCAACAATGCAACCGGCACGCAAGTCGAAGGCTTGTCAACGTCGAATGGATGCCAAGCCGAACACTGAATATAGACGAGAACGTAAAATCATATCATGTCAAAACATTTGCATTGACCCGAATCCATCGTTTGAGGCCTTCGGCGATATCCGACACGGATGTCGGCACGGCCGATGAAAGTTAAAGTGTACTATGCCACTTATCTGACAATGCATCCTTCTTTCTTACCTCTCATCACGCCTCGCCCACAACATCAAAACCGTTAATCGCTCACACACACATAGCATGGCTACCGTCGTTTCTAAGCCGTCGCCTTTGACGACCAACCCGCTGCTTGTCGGCTACCTTTCGGCGCTTGCTGCTAACCCTCTCCGCACCAAGTGAGTATGCAATGATTCATAATCATCTGCTATTATTGATGTGACTGACCTACTTCTCTGCCTGCATGCTTCGATAGGATGATCACATCCGGTGTTCTCTCTGCACTCGCCGAAGTGCTTGCCGGTCACTTTGCTGGTGTTGCCCCCACTGCCACCAAGACGCCTTCCACTCTCGACGAGAAAAAGCGTGCAGCTCAACAAAATCCCGTCGGTCTTTTCCAAGCCTACGCTGCCAAACTTGGCATCAACGAGCGTGCCCTCAAGATGTTCGTTTACGGCTTCTTCGTCTCCGCTCCCATGGGTCACGTCCTTACTGGTCTTCTTCAGAAAGCCTTTCTTGGTCGTACCACTACTCGTGACAAGATCCTTCAGATCATCACCTCCAATCTAACCGTCTCGGTATTTGCCAACACAGTCTACCTCTCGTGCATGGCTTACATCAACGGTGCTCGTGGTGTTGAAAACATCAAGAAGGCCGTCAAAGCCGCTTTCTGGCCAGTCATGCGTGTCACCTGGACCACTAGCCCTATCACTATTGCAGTAGCACAAAACTACTTACCCGCCGTTGTCTGGGAACCTTTCTTCACTTTCATCCGTTTCATCTTGGCAACTTACTTCAACACCGTCGCCAAAAAGAAGCAGATGAAATTGGCTAGACAGGCAAAACAAACTCAGCTCGACAGCGATCTTGCCAAAGGCGCTGCTTCAGGCAAGTAGGGACGCAGTACAAACTTGGCCAATTGTATGTTTTGTAACACGTGAATTAAAATGTTTGCATCATTACGAGCTTACTCAGTTTGTCAAGCACGAGTCAGGAGCACAGCGTGCACGCAAGCAACAACTTGGTTGCACTTGTTGTGGTAGGTCACTGGATTATAGCAGGCTCTATGTCTATGTCTATTACAGGTCTACGGTATCTATGAGAAGTCTAGTAAAGGATCGCGATTACTCGTCTACAAGCTGGAAACTGATAGTAGCATACGTCAAGTTTTCATCCTTGGTGCTTCTGAGTGTGTATCGCACTGGCATGTCCTTAAACCACTTTGCCACGTTGAGCTTGACAGGTCCGATACCCAAATTGAATGTATTGAAGTCCATCGCATCGGTGAAGAACGAGGCGCCGTATACAACATCGGGATCGTAGTGGAAATCGAGTCGGTTCTTCTCGGATGCAAAGTGCTTGCGTCGTCGAGGCACCGGTAGCGATTGTGTGGTAAAGATGAAGGCGTTGTCTTCGATCATGTCAGTTCCAGAGTCAGCAAAGCGCCATGGTCCAAGCTGCTCATCGAGCTTGGAGGGACCGGCACTGTGAGCACCGCCTTGAGCACTGCTGCTTCGAGAAATGTGAGTGTGAGCCAATGCATCGGCCAACTTGAAGTCTCCGTCTTTGAGACCGTCTGATTTGGCAGATTCTTCCATCTCTTGGCGAACGGAAGTTGCAATTCGTTCAAGCTTGGGCATTTCAGCCTTCGCAGCAGTGTCACCTGAGTTATGCGTCGAAGATGGCGCGGCGGCCGAAGGGTTCGGGGCAGCAGCATCAGACTCGTCTAACGGTACAGCGACACCGTGCTTGGGCTTCGGAGCTACAAGAGCAGGTGCGCTGGAACTGCCATCGTCCTTGACGTCGCCAGGTGGAGCAGCTGCGATCTCGTTTGCGCCAATGTCACTGAAGCTTCCACTTCCAACACGGGGCGACATGGGCATCTCTTCGCTTCCATAGCCATGATTGGGCGTCAGAGCACGGTCTGGTGTTCGATCCATCTCGGCACGCTTGCCAGTACCAAGGAAAGAGAGCGTTTGACCCGCTGGACCATGCTGAACGTCGTTGGAGCCAACACTGCCAATACTGCCTTGACGTGCGGGTGCGTTTTTGGCTGCAGGGCTGCCATCTGCGTCAGAATGTCCATTGCTGCTGCGACGTCCGCTCAGCTTGGCATGATGAGCCTCGAGGAGCGCACGAACACGTGGCTCGTCCTTGAAACCAACGAAGCGCCAGTACTTCTTGAGGATACGCTCTTCCTTTGGTGCACTGCTTCCGCCGCCAAAGCCGCCAAACCACCCCTTCTTCTTCTTTGCAGCTGCGTTGCCATTCTTCTCGCTCATACTGCGGCTTCGATCCAATGACTCGCGCGGCACGATATCGCCTTCGTCTTCGTCGCCGCTGGCGTGAGGACTGGCGACAAGGGCGTTCTGAGGATTATGGTTGGACTTTTCGGGATCGATCATTGGAGTAGATGGCCGAGAACTATCCGGTGTATTGCCTCGATGGGTATGTCGCAACACCACAACGGCATCGTGGGCACGCGAAGGTGCTGGCCAAGCGCAGAAGGTGTTCATGCATGCAATATAGGGCGACATGATGTATGGTCGACCCGAGTCGGGATGCAGCTCGTAGAAGGTGCATGGGTCGATATACTTGGCCACTCGCATGCCTGCATTGAAAGGAGCACGCGGGAAGTCGACAAATCGGTCAAAGTCGGTGCCAAAAAGCACATCGTTACCGCTCAACCGTTGCTTGAAGCGACCCTCGATCTGGATACAGAACTTGCGCGAACGACCTTCAAAGTATTCGCGACCTGGCTCGCCTTCTTTGGCGCCAGGAGCGTCAAGGATGCGGACAAGTACACGACCTACGAAATGGTCTGTCTCGATCTCGTGGGGGTGGAGGGTATCATTGAGACGACAGTCTTCCATGTGGAAGCGGTCGGAGCCGACCTGAACCTTGAGACGAGGCATCGTATATGTATATGGATGAGTTGTTTAGACAAGAGGCGAGAATTTGTCAAGATTTGGATGTTTCTGAGCCAATCTATGCGTGTCGGTCGTCAGAACTGAACTTCTAATATGTGTTCTACCGGAACTCCAGAGCGATGACTGCTGGCACTTCCTGATCCGATCGAGAACGAGCAGAAGCCGCTTTGAATGATGATGCAAATAGGGGTCGAGATGTAGATGAAGTGTGGGTCCGTGTAGATGATGTTTTGCGAGCGTTGCAATCCGATCCGATGAAATACAGAGAAAGTGGGGTATCGCGGCGAACGAGCAGTGGGTATGTGTGTGCTTTGTAAGGTGTGCTTCGAGCGAACGAGGTCGTGGTATTGTTGTGGTCGATGAAGAAGAGGGAGAGCTTGCGTTGCGAAGGCGAATGAAGATGAATGCTCAGTTGTCTTCAGCGTGTGTGTGTGTTTGTGTCTGACAAAAGTGGCCTGACCGAGCAAAAAAAGATGCGTGTTCTTCTCCACCTTCGGCGATTTGTGGTGTTGCTTACTCTCTCGCTCCCTCTTTTTCGGCATGTTGGCTAGAATCTCAACCTTCTCTTTGCTCTGTCTCAAGTCTCACTTAGAGCTCTCAGTGTGACGTTAGAGTTCCTGCCACGGTGGCTAATCTCGGCATGTGAACATCATCTTGTCGTGCCTTTCTGTCGCTGTCTCCTTGCCTCTCACTGCGGTTCTCCACAATTCTATTCTCGTATCACTACACATGGCTTTGTTGGCTGTTACCGAGTGAGAGCATGGCTGAATTGACTAAGCCAGCAGAATGCAGTCATTCCTTTGTGCCAAGCTGACTTGTGCCTAAGCCAAAACAGCTGAAGCACATCCAATGGCACAGACTCTTGATCAACACAGAACCACCCAAAAAATTTCCAAACGACATGCATCTCAGCTGCAGTTCACCTGCATATACGTTCTTCTTCGGAATCCATATCGATATTTTCTGCAAGTAAGGATGTGGCGCACTGAAAGATGTTTTGTTCGAGTCTGTTTGCTTGTGATTGTGAGAGTCAGAGTATGGACTCGGTGTCTTGAACTCACAGCGTGTGACGAAAGACCTTAACTTATTGCTCTTCACAGTCACAGTGTTTGCTTGCCGGCATGAGTGTGTGAGTTGCCGTGCCGTGTTGTTCTTCACTTCGGCGCGTCATCTCACCCTTCGCCAAGTTTATTTTGGTTCGGAAACATTTGTCAGGTTCAACTACGCCACCCTTCTGCAGATCCCGCTTTCAACAAACAAGCAGAAACAACCGAGTTACCTCGAATCGGGAAATTTCTGATTTCAAATCAGGTGGAACACGATCAGGCGTGTTCAACGTCGAGTCTTACGGCTAACCGGGAATGCATGGCCACGATCTGAGTGACCTCTTGGCAACGCAAACTGCAACTGAGGGCACAAATACGAGGAGAACTTCTTGTGACGAACGATTGTATTGCTTTGCTTCAAAACAAGGTATGGCGACAGGTGACCAAGACAAAGGACTAAGTATCAACATGAATGAAGTAGGAATTGTTTATGAGAGAAGGATCAAGTCGAGCATCTACTGACCAAGGCCCTTGCGAAGACCGTCAGTGAGAGCCCAGATACCCCATGCACCCGGGTCAGGGGGCATGTCACCCTGCTCCTTGCTACCTACGTAAGTAGCACGTCCCAATCGTGGTGTCATGGCCTGTGTCTTCTCAGCGCCCACCTTGGAGGCGTCAACAGCCTCAGCGAGCGATTTGCCTGCACCGAGAGCGCGGCAGAAGGGGTCGAGAGCATCGACCAAAGTCCTGTCACCGGGACGAGCAGGAGTGTATCGGCCCAAGTTCTCGAGAGCGTCCAAGGCAGCCTTGCCCCAAACCTTGGCATCAGCCTGAGTGCCCTTAGGGTTGGAGAGTAGCGACTGAACAAGACCAGCGAAGAAGAGAGCATAGATGGCACCTGAGGTACCACCCATCGCATACTCGAGCACCTCACCGATGGCGATGAGCGTGCCGGCAGCATTGTCGATGGGGATCTCACCCTTCTCGAGCGCCTTCTTGACTTCGGATCCGGCCTGGGCGAGCGTCTCACCGCAGTCACCGTCTCCAACGATGGTGTCGTAGCGTGTCAGCGTAGGCTCGATCTCGACCGTCGCATCGCAAGCAGCAATAATGGCCTTCTTTACGAGTTCAGGGTCGGGGTTGACGGGTCCGTTGGACGATGCACCTGGGTCGGCAAGTCCGCTGACCGAGCCACCGGCCTTGCGAACCGCCTGGAGGTGATCGGCAGCCTCCTTCTCCTCGGCCTTGCGGTCTCGAGGGTGACCAGTGGCAGAACCCCAGCCGCTCTGCACACCGAGCCAAGAGTAGGCGGTGGTGGGGTAGTCGAGAAGCTCGAGCAAGCTCTGGCCAGTGTTCTTCTCGAAGCGCTTCTGGTTGATGAGCGAAATGCCGAAACCAGGAGCGTTGAGCGAGGTCATGTAGGGACCGCAAAGGACACGGCAAGGGTGAAGGCTCCACTTCTTGTCGAGAATCTCAATCGCGAGATCGGTGATGGCGTTCATCTCGAGCTGGCTCATGCCACCAAGGTTGTTGATGAAGAGAACGGGAGCGTCATCCTTGTCGAAGGGCGTGTAGGCACGGTCCTCATCGTTGGGGTTGAGAAGTAGATCGATCATCTCGCTGAGGAGAACCTCGGGCTCGGGCTTCTGGTCCATGTGCTTGAAACCGGGCTCGTTATGAATACCCATACCAAGCTCAGCAGCTTCTTCGGCAAGAGCACCGCGCTCCTCAGCGCCCTTAGGACGGCCAGGAACGTGGCAGTGGTCGAGCGAAGTACCGATCGAAACCATGTTGTCCATCAAATTGCGGCCAAGCTCGGCGATGCGCTTAACGTCCATACCCTTGTCAGAAGCAGCGCCGGCGATCTTGCAGGTGAAGATATTACCAGCGAGACCTCGTCGACCGACGAGACCACCACGCTTTCGGCCGACGGCAACATCATCTGCGACAATGATAGCCTCAACCCCGCCGCCCTGCTTGCCGGAGTATGCCATAGCAGCACGGGCCTTCTCGGCGGCAAGACCAAAGTGAAGGCAGTCACCAGTGTAGTTGTTGACAACCATAATCACACCGGCATCGTGGTTGATGAGATCGATACCGGAGCAGATCTGAGCAGCTGAAGGGGAAGCAAAGATGTCACCGGAAATGCAGGCAGCAAGCATACCCTTGCCGACAAAACCGGCCTGTGCGGGCTCGTGTCCGGCACCACCACCAGAGATGACGGCAACCTTCTTGTTGTCATGCGAAGGATCATAGACAACCTTGTGTTGCGAGTAGCTGTAGAAACGCAACAACCCAAAGAGGGAAGAGTTAGCAATGCCAAAATCGATAATGACGCGGTTACGATTCATTCTATCCGCGAAACCAGACAAGATGTACAAGCAAGCTAGCGAACAGAAGAGACGCAGCTTTTGCTGTATGTCAGAAGGTCTATACTCACTATCGCAGAGCGGGGTTCTGTGCCACTGTGCCGCGGAGGTTGCGGTCCACAAGGCCGGTGGAGCTATCGAAGACGTGCTTAGTAGCCATCTTGAGAATCTAGCGTTGCACCAAAATGTGCTAAATCAATGAGACAGAAGTTGTTGACGGAGGTGTCGAGGGGAAGAAGAAACGATGACCTCGATGGTATCTTAGAATGGGAACGGAAAGTGATGAAGTGTGGGATGGATGATGGGTATAGACTCGTTGATGGAAGGTACAACGAGCTGTGTAAGTGATGGTGGGAGGAGAAAGGAGGTCAGAGTCGGAAAACGAAGATCTAAAAGAGAATCCTTCCGGTAGTGAGGATGGAGTGGCGAATCTGGGGCCAAGTCAATGATTGCGATGCGTTGCTACAATTGACTTCTCAAAAGGCACGGGGCAGGCTTAGGCACAGACGCAAGTCGTCTGCAAGCGAGGCTTTGAACCGGGGCAGCAGACCGGAAGCTTAACTCGAGCAATCGTAAGTGAGTGGGACCTGCACAAGCCAGACGAGCCATTGACCGTCATTGCGTCGACTCTAGTCTTTTGTTCACCGAAAGCTGTTGACGAACTTCGATTCGCTGCCCCGCACTTTACAGTACAGTACTGTACTGCAGCTTGCGTTGTGGTTCGAGTCTCGATCCACCACTTTGGCTGGAGTGGGGAAAAAAAGAGTGTGGGCGGGACGTGCGCAGAAAGGCGAATTTTGCGGTAAGTTGCCGAGAGCAGATCAGAGAGCAAGAAAGAGAACTGCAATTCTGCGCCTGATTTTCCTCCACCTTGACTCTCTCGTTCGACAGCCGAGAAAGCGAAAGGTTCACGGGAATTTTGCCCCGTCTTTGCGGCAACTTTGTTGATCGCCTATCCTTTCTTCTGAACAGCCAGTCAAAACGCAGAGAACTCACCGATCCTTTCTCATTCTTCAAGCCAAGCCGCTTCGTGAAACCCCGCGACTCGGTGACTTTTTCTCCAAGACCAGATTCCGTATCAAAGCAGGAAACAGACAAGCACTGTTCAGAGGCAGACAAGGTAGCAAGCTCGAGTCTGATAACCGACACAAATGACTTTTGACAATGGAGATCGGCCGACCCGAGGGGAAAGAGAAAGTCTTCGTACGGAGCGTTTCTTCATCTTCCGATGGCAGTGTCATTTTCCGATGCTCTGACCAGTCTTGTGCTGAGGATCCCTAGACTCACTACACATCAGGAATTGTTGATGTCAGAAGCTGATGTAGACCGCTTGTAGTGTGTTTGACCGTCGCAACTTCGGCAAGTCCAAAACGCAAAAGAACGGAAAATCGGCTTTGCCGACAACTATGTGTGGAAGACAGAATAAAGTTTTTCATGAGATGCAGCAGTATTTCTCCACAAGAGTCACTGTGCGAGCAGCGATCAGCCGTCGACATGATCCGAGTGAGCGACGAGGGTCCCCAGAGTGGGAGGCGGACATGGGAGAGGGAAGCCGACAGGAACCATTGTCTCGGTGGCGGAAAACGAAGGTGGCGGTGGTGGGAGAGAATTGACCGGAAGACACGCGTCGGCGAAATGAATTGACCGATTACCGGATCTTGTCTCCCACAAAAGAAGATCGTGTTCGGTATGGTTCTCCCAGGCGTCTTTGCGTCTTGGTCACCACACGTCGAAGCGCACGGGGATGGAGAATTGCTGCCAGTAGCAAGCATTCTTCCGACATCTTACATCGCTGCCTGACGAAGATCCCACGTTCCTGATCGACGAACATGAATCGGCATCGATTCAATCTCCGTGCCATATCGTGCCGACAGTACAGCTTATGGTATGGGCACGTTATACAGTAGTTCACAGAAACACCTCTCCCACTCTCAATCTCTGTTAAGGGCTGCTCGGGCTGCTGAGGCTGCTGAGACAAGGTGACACTAGGACGCAAGCAGTTAAAATCGAACAAGCTTCAACGTCGTCTCTACTCACGCTTCACTGTAAACCTTCCCCTGCCCAGAGGTAGGCAACCTCGCGGACACTGATCAGTTCGGCCACCGTCTCTCGCCTTGTTCCTTGACCTCAATAGACCTGACCATGTCGCATGTAGTGACAGAGGTCCGACGTGCTACGTGGCCAGTGCATCGGTGAAAAATTTCACTGCCGACGTCAGAAGAAACGTAACGTAGGAAATTCTGAGGTGTTGATGTCGGTGTGCATCCGGTGAGTCTCCAACGGAACTACAATTTGCAGCCAGGAAGTGCATTGCCACGCGTTGCTGCCGACGACAACTCTACCTCTTCTCGGTAGACTCGAATCCATCGCACAGTGTTAACACCCTCCCAACTTTGCTTCTCACCACCAACGAAGCCACTCGATCCATCGACAACATGTTCACGAATCCAGCAAGCGCTGCTCGAGCAGCTCGTACCCTAGCAAGTGTTGCTCAAGTCACACGGCCTGTACTTCGCAGCTCGAACGTGGCTCGCACCTCCACTCTTCCTCGCACTTTTGCTACTTCATCTCGAAGCTTGAGCGAGGGCGACAATCACGGCAAGGCCAAGCCGCTCGATGGCCAGCCTTTTGCTTCGACCAAGGATGATGTTGTGGTTCCCTACCCAGAAGACAGCTCGCGTCACCCACGTGACGATGTCGGCCACAACACTACGGGAGGTCGTGTCGGCCGCCATACACAACGTACTCTCGCTAGCTTCTCTATGGAGGGCAAGGTCTGCATCGTCACTGGCGCTGCTCGTGGTATCGGCAATCTGATCGCTCGTACTTTTGTCGAGTCCGGTGCCAATCACGTTGCCATCATCGACTTGAACGAAGAGGAATGCAAGCACGCAGCCAAAGAAGTTGAGGAATGGTTCACTAAGCATGGTGGGGTCAAGCCTGGCGAGATTGACATCCAGGGCTACGGCTGCGACATCTCCGACGAGGCACAGGTGCAGGACGTTATTGGCCGCATTCACAAGCGTTATGGCAAGATCCATGTCGCTGTCAACTCGGCAGGTATCGTCGAAAACTTCCCCGCTACCGAATACCCTACCCCTAAGCTCAAGAAGCTTTTCGATATTAACATCAACGGATCCTACTTTGTCGCTCGCGAGGTGGCCAAGAAGATGATGGATGACAAGATCAATGGCTCGATTGTCATGATTGCTTCGATGTCTGGTTCAGTTGTAAATGTGCCTCAAGCTCAGGCTCCTTACAACGCATCTAAAGCAGCTGTCAAGCACTTGGCCAAGTCCATGGCTGTTGAGTGGGCCAAGGCAGGAATCCGTGTCAACTCGCTCTCGCCTGGCTACATGCTTACTTCGCTCAGTCGAGCTGTTCTTGAGAACAGCCCTAACGGGAAGGAGCTTCGTACCACATGGGAGAACTTGACTCCCATGGGACGACTCGGTGACCCTGAGGATCTCAAGGGTGCTGTTGTCTACCTTTCCAGTGATGCTTCGGCTTTCACTACCGGCGCTGATCTCATCGTGGACGGCGGCTACACCTCTGTGTAAACATGATCATTTGATTGTCACAAGCAGACAAATTTTAGCACATCTTTCCAAACCTTCCTCTCGTACCGTGTCTGTGATGGCAAGAGAAGAAGAGGTCAGGACAGAAAAAAGAGAGAGAGAGAAGAGAGGGTGAGAGAGAGAGAGAGAGCCTTGAGCCAAAGTGTCGAGATGTTGTAAGTGCGGTGCTAACACTCGCGATCTCGGGCAAAAGTCAGCGGAATCGAGCTTGATAGATTTATTAACAGCCACTTCATTTCACTCACAGTGAAAAAAAAGTGATGATGTCTCCCGGGTACATCGGCTGTTCCATTGCCAATGGTTCAAGTCTGTTACATCACCTGAAATTGTAAAAGGCATTGGCAATGAAACAAAGCTGTACCATAGGCTGAGTTAAAGAAAATGATTTAAAAAAAGAAAAACAAAAGATTTTCGAATTTCCATATTCCCTTTTTATTTTCTTCCTTTTTCTTCTCTTTTTTTTTCCTTGTCCATCCGGGAGTCGAACCTGTGACCTTGCCGTGTTGCGCGCACGCGTGTGTGTGTGTGTGTGTGAGTGAGAGTGTTCCAGTACCGCTTGCCTATCCGTGATCTTTCAGAATTGAGCTTCCCAGTAGCATTATGTACACCTTTCTGGCTGGGGGTAAGTGAAAGAAAAAAAAAGTCGAAAATTGCAATTTTTATTTTTTTTACCTGTTCATTCCGGACTTTTCCTGGCCTTTTTGCATTTTTGGCCTATGTATCAGCCAATGGAACAGCATGTTGAACCATGGCCTGTGGAACAGCCTATGCATTAGCTATGTGTCAGCCTATGTCTCATCCTTGTTCCATCATTGTTACATTGCCAATGTCACACCAATGTAACAAGAAACCTGTTCCATAGCCTATGGAACAGCCAATGGTGCAGTGATAAATAATTCCTTTTTTTTCGATGTGACTTGACGCACACGCACGCACGCGCCAATTGATCTCCTTGTGGCAGCACTCGCCCAGTAATTCACGTGTAATTAGATTCACTCGCTCTCTTTGAATCCGAACATCGATCATCTATCCCACGTCCTCCACCTCATCCTCGACCATACACAACACTATCGGCACCATGAGGGCAACAACGGCAATCGCATCACTTTTGACGGCAGCAACCTGCGTCTCGGCCAGTAGCTCGGCTCACCCAGTCTTGGCTTTCACTTCGCCGCAAGCTTCGAATCTCAACCTCAAACTATCCTCCGACTCTAGCGTGACAGGCTTTGTCAACTCGCTCTTCTCGGCTGGCAAAAAGTCGCCCGCCTGCAAGCTTGACGGTATTTTCGTAGTACAAGCTGAAAACCTCGGTCGGGACACCTTCGCCAGTCTTCGACACTCTGCGACCAATTCACTAAGAGCAAGATCGCTCGATGCACCTTCTCAGGTCACATTTGACGCCTTGCCGGATCAAGACGCCTATGATTTGATCAACAAGGGCTTTAGTAAAGAATGTAGACCTGGAAGACTCATTTTGACCAACTTGGGGGATCTGGCCACCGACTCGGATGCGAAGAGACCCAAGAACGTCGGAAAAGGTCCGCACCTCATCAAAGTCCAAGTCCGGGATATCCGAGAACAGGGTAAGTGGATGCTACGATTAATTTTTCGTCCTTCATGATGTTTCTGTTACTGATCGAAGCATTCAATTGTGATCTTTACGTCTCCGATCCGATCTTAAAACTTTCTTCGCGCTAACAGAAGCCTCGCTGTTGAACGTGCTGGAATCATTTGACGAGGATAGCCCCCGTAATTTGGTCCTAGTCGTTCCAACGGCCGAGCTACTTCAACACACCAAGCGTCAGGTACGTTCATGTTCTTTGCTGTCCAATCTCTCCGAGCAATTGGGCAACACCCAGCTGACAATCGGACGTGCTCTCTTCACATTCTCTCCCCTCACCTGTACTGCGTGCCAATCTGCAGTATGTCGAGCCCTTGAAGTCCGACAGCAACTGGACCGAGCCAACTGGAGGTGTCTTTGCCAAGTATCAGGTACGTTTGACGCCATCACTGCATTTGATTCCCTCAACTGGAGCAATCGATCGATGCTGACAGCTTCATTTTCTTGTTCTGATTTAATCTCCGGACTTGCGCATTTACTATGCAGCTCTTTTCAACACCGCTCATCTTGACACTGCTCCTGGTGGGCGGCGTGCTGCTCCCCATCGTGTACTTTGCAGTTGCACAGCTGGCACAAGTGCAGACTCCCGACCAGATGGGTGTGCGCAAAGACCCCATCTCGGGCGACAAGAAGTCGCAGTAGATACCACCTCATTTTCACACCCGTTCCCGACCTCATCAACAATCCGCCCATCTTGGTTTTTGCAATTCAGTATATTCACTCGGTATCATCAGCTTTGCAAGTGCGACAAGAAGTGAGATCAGTCTAAGCTGGTTATTGTAGTATGCATTTCATTTGTGACAAGCAGGCGCACGTTGCCGATAGTACAGTTAGTCAAGTGTAGTTGATTACAAAGATTGGTTTGGGATTACAAGAGTCCATCCTTAGTGGCGAGGAGAAGAAGGGCCAGCCTGGGACACTTTTTCATCCTCACCAAAAGACGAGTCTTGAGCCTGCTGCTGCTGCTGCTGCTGCTGCTGCTGCTGCGAAGCTCTTTGTTGTCTCTGTTCCGCCTTGATCTGCTTTGCTTCCCTCATTCGTACAGCTCTCTTTGACTCCCAGTAGGTCTTACCTCCAAACCTCACCGCCAGTCTTCCCTCTCTCCAAATCTGGTACCACAAGTATCCAGCGACAACAAACCAGTAGCCGATGTACATGAACACTGAACCATAGGTAGCAGTATTGTTCCAGCCGACTAGCGAGTTGAGGATACCCCAACCGGTACCGCCTTTGTTGTTTTCAGGGTTACCATAGTTAAAGTGCCAGATGTAACCTTGCGAGTTGTACGATCCAGGACCATCACCGGATTCAGCAGCGGAATCACCGACAAGCTGAACATAAGCGTAGAACTGAAGGTAATACACTGCTCGACTTGCCATACCTGAAGCGATGAGAAGAAGGAAGCATGTTGAGAAGACGAGGAAGATCCTTACTGAAAGCACGTTACCAGATCTGAAGATTAGGAACCCAATCAGCAAACCAACAAAAAGACCAATAATAGCAGGAAGAGGAATTGAAGTAGCCGGCAAACCAAGAGAGACTCCACCGATGAACACGACTCCTTCCAAACCTTCACGCAAAGTTGTGATGAGAGGAATGGTGAAAAGTGCAAGTGTACCACGGTTCATCCTTAACTTGAGATCGCTAACAGCGCCAGAAGGTTTAGAGAACAATCCTCGCAAACCATTTCGACGACGGGAAGAAGTCTGGGTTTGAGGCATGCTAGGAACAACGTCAACAGCTTCGAGAGGGTTCATCTTTTCAGTACCGGTGGTTTTGAGAGCTGCTTCTTCAGATGGAATACGACGAGCAGCGGATGAGGATGTGGAAGCAGCATCAGAAGACGAAGCAATGGGGTTGGTGGTGTTGTTGACGACGGTCGATTCGCCTTCGACATCACGAACGCGGTTAGGCTGAATATGCTTGTCACCGAAAGCGCTCTCGAGTTTGCGTTTCCACTTTCGCTTGCTGTTACCAGCACGAAGAATGGCGAGTGACATAGGGGTGATCAATAGGACGGCGATGAGGTTGAAAATGCCTTCCCATAGCTCTTCGGCTTTTCCGTAAAGATCGTTGACTTGGGTGTAGAAGACAGCGAGGAAGGCAGCACCGATGATGAAGGCGATAGTCAAACCCGTTGCTGCACCGAGGAGTACCTGTACGATGATAACGCACAATCCGAAAGAGAGAGTTGTCAGTACGACGAGGCCTATGAATTGGTGGACAAAGGAGAAAAGTAGGGGTACTTACGATCTTGCGCAACTTCCTGATCATGGTACGCTTCTTGGCATCGGCAAGTTCCTTCTCCTCTTCAGTGAGAGAAGCTTCAGCTGCTTCGTCCTCAGCTGATTTTGTGTGCATGACGAGGTTCTCGAGCATACCCGAAAGGATACCGATAACCAGGGAGGCTTCAAGAGCCTCCCTTGCGGCAATGAAGAAGATGGCAGGGGCAAACACCTTGTTGCCTTGTCCCGACATTGTTGCTATGTGACAGGACCTTCGTAGGTGTTGAGGATGAAAGAGGTCGTTAAAGAGGAGCAGACAGGTCGCGTTTGATGGCGGGGATGAGGCGAGGGATGGGAAGATAAGTAGGAGAAGCCGCTCGAGCTCTGGAAACAGAAAAGGATGGAGAGAGAAGAGAAGAATAGCCGGCGCCGAAATGAAGACAGAGTACTCTATCTGATCGTTGATCTGATAAGGGCCGTTGCGCAGAGTGTTTCAAGCTCGTGATGAAAGAAGATTTCGGTGCGGAAGATGCCAAGACAAGATACAGTATGTTCTGCTGTACAACGCGAAGGGCAGTGATTTGCTGCTATCGAGGTGGGCGGACAAGGGGACGGAACAGTTCGGAGGCAGAACAGCGACCAATGAAGCTTTGCAGAGAGCAGTGAAGCGAGGATGGCACGGGTAGCCGGAAAGCCGAAGATGAAGCTGCCGCAGTGAATTGGAGGGCGAGGTGCGCGGCGAGATGCACAAGACTGTTGTAGATGGGTGGGAGGAAGAAGAAGACGACTGAGAGAGACAAGACTCGGAAGAAACTTGCTTTAGAGATGGGCGGGACACAAAGTTATCAGATCAGAAGAGGAGAGCAACTTCGGGTGACTCCTTCTTTGTTCGGATCACGGCCGAACTTGTGATGTGCTTTTAAAGTGGTGGCTTGCGCTTGAACAGAATCATGCTTTGGAGCTCATTCGTCAGCTGATCGGATGTTCCGACCGAAGCTACTGCAAGGCATTGAGAAACTCATGTACCTGAAAACCCTATATTTGCGCATTCTAAAAAGCCACTTTGAGGAATGGTGGGCAATCAGACCACTTCGGAGCAGTCCGGTTGCACTTGTTCCACAACAAGAGGCTCGTGCCTCGGTCAAGAGCCGACGAGCGGTCAAAGCCTATTGTAGTCAATAGAGTAAGCCGCGATCGGTGGAGACTCTAGACTCTTGCGGTCCAGCGTGCTTGCAAGCATCGTTAGCTCGTCCAAAAGAGAAAAAGGGACGCTGTAGAACAGAGGGATTTTCCTTTATCAGATAGAAGAAACCGACACTTCTCTCTAACTGCTTAAGCGATTTAAGGGTTGCAAGCCACATGCACTACTGTACACAGCAGGCGGCTTCTCACACGCGAGCAAATCATCGCAACCCACGGTCTGAAAGTCGAATCTGCATGCACCATCTCTCTTCTTTCTGTCTTTGCGCTAGCGTTGCGCAGATGCACAGGCGGGAGACAAGAACAATGGCCAAAATAATCTGATTGGGTCTCGGTTGGTGCAACTCCGCTTCGCAACCCCACTTCGACTCTCGAACTGTAGCAAAAGGTGCCTTTTCTGCGAGTTGAAAAGCAAAGATTCGATATGCACGTCTTGCAGCACAGCTGACCCCGACGGTCATGACTGCGACCACAATTGCAGACCGTGGGTTTGTCGGGGCCTAGGGCATTAAGCCCGCTTCTGAGCCTACCTAATCCTTCGCCCGCTCAACAATATTTGGACAAGCAGAGAGCATACTGTGTTGGATGGCCCGAAGTGATTGGAATCTGTCTTCTTTCGGCTGTGAGGGCTGGCTTCGGACAGTCCGAAAAAAGCTCTTTACTGTAGTTCGAGGCGGAATTGATGTTTAGGCTGACTTTGGTCCGTGTGTCACGGCGGGCAGAGAGGTGGGTGAGGAAGGTCCGCTTTTTTTACCTTTTTTTTTTTCTTCCTTTCAAACTTGTCGACCTGCGGACTGGATCGTTAAGCGAGCTGTCGAAAAGCCACGCATTTTTGCCCTCGTCCGCATCTCTGGCTATCTAGCGACGTTCCTGTAGCATCGCCGTGCTTCATTGTCCTCGGCCTCTCATCGCAACAAAGTGAGCCAAGCCTGTTCCGGACTCAGCTCCATTTGCAGCACAGACTGTTGCTGTACGATCTTCGAAAGCAGGGAAAGGAGAAAGAAAAGAAAAAGTTCAGGCGGATTCTCATGACTTTTTTTCTTATCTGATCCGATCTGATACTGGCTTTGTGCCTCTTGCTCTCGGCTTTGCGCTTTCCATTTTCTTCTAATGAGCATTGTTTCCCTTCTCCTGCTCGCACCTTCATCCAACATTGTCTTCGACTGCGAGTCATTCGCTCTGCTGTTCGGACCAACTTGACCGCTTCGGCCGATCCAGTACTCCTCACTTCCCCTTTGGACCCTCCCTTCAAGTCATTGGTTCGCTCGGTTCATCTACTCGCCAAGCCACTCTGCGCTTTCGCATCCTCGGTACACCTTTTACCTCCCGCTCTCTTCCGACACGTTCCGGTGCTCATTGTAACAACCAATCGTTGCTGATCGCCCACGGCCATCACTTCTTTAGCTCGGCACTCTCGCGCCAGTACCTACATCCACAGCAAGCGGACTTCGGCTCCAGTCAGCTCTATTCTCCCGAACACAGATCTGCTGTTCCAGTCTGTGCTTGGATTGAACAAGCTTATCAGATCTCTTGGTGTGGTCCCGACATACGCCTCTCGCACCACCGTGCCTGACAACTAGAACGCAGAGGGAAAATTCTTCGCACGACCTTTGCCGTCCGCCTATCTGATAGTCACCTCTTTGGTCTTGCCTCTCCTCGACAACCCGCTCTTCGCTAGTCAGGCGCCCGGTTTTTTCCCCTCTCCTCTTCTCTGATAAGCTCGCCATCCGCTGATTGCCGACTCCAGTATCCTCTCAAGCGTATTCTTCCTCCTCAAGTCGGGCCATCATCCAACAAATCGTGATCAACTGTCTCGTCTGCTTGGTCACCATTCCCTTTCAACCTCGATCAAATCGACTTCTGCAACTTGCATAGCAAAGACATAGCCGTTGTCATGGTTGCAACACATCAGCGATCGGCGCTCTCGGCGCTGGCGCTCCTTGGCTCACTCATGTCGGTAGCAACCGCTGCCGTCGTAGAACACAACTGGAACATCAACTGGGTTCCTGATCAGAATCCAGACGGTCTCTTCCCCAGGCATGTCATCGGTGTCAACGGTTCATGGCCTCCTCCCATCATCAACGTCAACGCTTCCGATGTGCTTCGTATCACTGCTACCAACGACCTTCAGACCGGTGTCGGCACATCGCTTCACTCTCACGGCATGTTCTTTAATCGCACTGGTTACTTTGACGGTGCTGTCAGCATCACACAGTGTCCCATCCCTCCTGGTCAGAGCTTCACCTACGAGACGCTCAACTCGCCTGCCTCACCTGCTGAACGTCGAAAGCAGATGGGTACCTTCTGGATTCACGCTCACAACAACGACCAATATACTGACGGCCTTCGCGCTCCCGTCATCATCCATCCTGATGATCCGGCCGACATTCACTACAACTATGATGATGACTTTACTGTCATCCTCGGCGACTGGTATCACTCTAATTACACCGACTTGGTCAAGAACGAGTTCATGAACCGCAAGAATCCTACCGGTGCTGAGCCTGTTCCCAAGTCTGGTCTCATCTACTTTGCTCACACTCCCAACACTACCACTGCCGCCACATACCTTCCTGGCTTCAGCGAGAACGCCACTCTTCCCTTCGAGGCGGGCAAGACTTACCGTTTGCGTGTTATCAACATGTCAGCCCTTGCCGCTTTCTACTTCTACCTGTCGGGTCACGATATGCAGGTCATCGAAATCGAGGGTGTCGATGTCGAACCTCAATCCGTCGACTTCCTCTCTGTTGCTGTTGCTCAGCGATTCAGTGTTCTTGTCACCGCACGCAACGACACTGAGCCTAAGAACTGGAAACTTCATGCTAACATGGACGAAGACATGTTCGACGTCGTTCCTGCCGATCTTCAGCTCAACGTCTCAGCTACTATCTCCTATCCTAACGCTCCCAAGGACAGCTACGGCCCCGAAAAGATCATCGAGGAGTACACTTACTTTGACGATCTTCAGTTCGTTCCTGTCAACGCTGAGCCTATGGTTGTTCCTGATGCAGTTCACCGTCTTGACGTTTCGTTCGATACCATGTCCAATGGCGAGAACTACGCTGCATTCAACAACATCTCGTATATTGCTCCTCAGGTTCCTGCACTCTTGTCGGCTGACTCCATGGGTGCTCTTGCTTCTAATCCTGCCATCTACGGTCCAAACTCGAACGCCTTTGTCATGAAGCACAACGATATGATCGAAGTTCAGCTCTTCAACTGGGACGCTGGTAAGCATCCTTTCCATCTGCACGGACATCACTTCCAGGTAGTTCACAAGTCCCAAGATGTTACCTCGGACGACCCAGCCATCAATCCTCCATTCAATGCTTCGCAAGTCAACCCTATGCGACGTGACACGGTTATGGTCCCTCCCGGTGGTTCAGCGTACTTGCGTTTCAGAGCTGATAACCCAGGAGCATGGTTCTTCCACTGCCACATTGATCCACATCTTGTTTCGGGTCTCGCATCAATCTTCATCGAGGCACCAGATGTTCTTTCAAATGAGTATCTCAACGTGCCGAGCTATGTCAAGAACCAATGCCAGGCTCAAGGGATTGCAACAACCGGTAACGCCGTCGGTATGAATTCGACAACTGACTTCCAGGGTTTGGCCAAGGGGCCCACTTATTTGGAATCGGGATGGACAGGTAGGGCTATCGGTGCTTTCACTGGATGCATTCTTACTGGGTTGCTTGGTTTGGCAACAGTTGTCATCTACGGTTGGCATTCGGGCGAAGATGAGGATGTCGAGGACGATGATGAAGACAAGTAGGCGCAAAAGTCTGCTTGCGGCAAGCGCCGTGCTAGATTAGCAATGAAAAGCAAAAGGTGATGCCTCGTCACCATCATGTAGACGATAATTTACGACACTATTCAAAATGTAATTCCGATCCGATCCTGCCAACAAATGAAGTCTGAATGCCTGTTGTAGAGTGAATCTATCTCTGGAACGCCGAAATGCAGTGAGGGAAGCGAGGCTGAGATGAGGACGATGTCTGAGATGAGATGGTGTTGCCTCGCCTCGTGCATCAATGGTACTGTGCTGAGTACATAAAGCAAGAAGTTGATGATATACGACTGAGCAGCCGCATTTGGCAGGACACAAGACCTTGACAACACAGGAGGTCCGAGTACTCTCCGTGTCATTTCGCGTCGCCAAGTTTCGTCATTGTGTCAAGGTGGGATCAGCGATCAAGAAAATTCCTTCGGTCTCGGACCTCTTTCTCGTTCCCGCAACTGATTGAGCCTGCTGTTTGCTAGCTCCTCATACCAATCTTTAAAGCGGCTTGCACTCAATTCGTTGACGAAGTCGTCATCAGTACTCGACGAGATTACTCGAATTGCCAGCTCGGTAAGAGGCTGGTGCGTCGACCTCAATCGTGATGATGTAAGACCGGTCAGTGAAGCCAAGGGGCTATGCTATTGCTGAAACTCATCGAAAAGAGAGTGTTTCGAGCTTAGAGAAGAGATATAAGAAGAGTTCAGGTGGACTGTTTCCCCTCGCACTATCCCCTCTCCATGACACTCTTCCAAACCACTCTTTGATCCCCTGTTCTGCCAATATGACCAGCTCTTCGAAGCGCTCGCCACTTCTGTGGCTCTCCACACTCCTTGTCCTCTCCACTCTAATCTCCATCTCCCTCGTTTCCGGTCACGATGATCATCACCCGCCCGATCATGTGCATGATCCAAAGCAGAAGCTTTCCTCTTCTAGCCATGATGAGGACCACTCAAATTACGTTCACAAGCGTCAATTTGGCAAGCCTATGCGCGTGTGGACTCCTTCTCAAGGTCCGACCCGCCGTTCTGTTTCAAGCACTGGTCAGCATCTCGAACCATTCCTCGAGCAAAGTAATCCCGGTTGGACTTTCAGCAACATTTATGACGTCCCGCTCTGGGATGGTGGCGACAAAGCCGTCTGTCCTTCTTCCGTATCGTCATCTCGTCTGGGTTCGTCCAAAAAAGCCATTTCCCCTGTCTCCGCAGACACCAAGAAACAAGATTCAGTTGCGCAAGCCTCCAAGAATCCAAAAGTGTCTGACGATGCCATCAAGGGAGATCTGGTCAGTGACGCTCTCAAGAATCGACCCGACCATAAGAAGCGAAGCAATACTCAAGACAGCAGGAATGACTTCTGCTTGCACGGCAATACTCCAGTTTCTCCTCCCGATGAGCATGCTGCTTGCAAGTCAGGCAAAGACTTAGCGAAGAGACAAGTGCCAACCATCCCCGATCCCATCGCGGAGCTGCTTGGTCTGCCAAACAAAGAGAAAGTGACAACCGCTGTTGCGAATGAGCTTAGCACTCTTCAGCCTATTCACAAGAGATTGATGGTCCCCTCCTTTAGTCAGATCGAAAATATTGTTGATAAAGGTATCGAAGCTGGTAAAGAGGGTCACCTTCCTGATATTGCTGATATTGGTGCATTGGGAGGAGGTGACTTGTTGAAGAGACAAGTGCCCACTATTCCAGATCCCATTGCGGAACTACTCGGTCTGCCAAACAAAGAGAAAGTGACAACCGCTGTTGCGAATGAACTTAGCACTCTTCAGCCGATTCATAAGAGGTTGATGATTCCCACCTTCAGCCAGATTGAAAACATTGTCGATACAGGTATTGAAGCTGGTAAAGAGGGTCACCTTGCTGATATTGGTGCGTCGGGAAGCGGAGCTGGATCTGGAACAGGAGGCGGAAGTGGGCTGCTTGGTGGTCTGCCCAATCTGATGGGTGGTAGTGGGCTACCGAATCTCATGGGTGGTGCAAACCCTTTGACGAGCGGCATTGGAATGATTAGTCCGATTCCGGGTCCAGGCCAAATTGCAGACATCGTGCAAAAGGCCAGAGAAGCACACCAAGAGGTCGACACAGCTAGACAACGAGCCGGCCTGGGATCCACAGCAGCTAGCCCGGTCGCTCGTCGCTCGTCCTCCTCCTCCGATCTTCAAACTCAGCTTCAATCTCTTGTCGACGCTGCTCTCAAGACCAATCAGGAGCTTCGTTCTTCCTCTGCACTTTCTCCTTTCGCTTCACAGGTGGAAAAGCGGGATCCTTTGGGACCGATGATGATGATGGGTGGAGGAGGGATGGGTGGTGTGATGCAAGCGATTCAGACTTTCACGCCTTTAATTCTGGCAGGAATTGAGGCGGCAGGAAAGGTTGGAGTTGCGTTCTTGCAATACGAGCAAGCGCAGGACGCGCTAAAAGCGAAACAGGCCGCCGCGAACAGTACCTCGACTGCAGCTCTCGCTGGGACAGGAAAGGCTACTGGCGCGACGGGTGGCGACGCAAAGAGCGTGGGCAGCGCAGGAAGTGGCAGTGTCGGTGCTATTGGCGGTTCGAAGTCTGCATCGTCTAAGAGCCTCAAGCGAGACACAACTGCCGCTTCGCAATGTGGCGGCACTGCTCAACTCTGTCTTCAGCTGATTGAAAGTTCCTTCCCTTACTGCCACAAAAGTAATCCACCCTCCAAGCCTGCTTTCAACTTCCAGCGTCGCAATGTTGAGTCATCGACCGGCAAATCGGAGCACAGCGAATCTTCATCAACCCTTATTCACCTCCTGACAATGCACTGCACACTCAAATGTCCTGGCTTCACGAGCCTTACCGACACCGAGCCTCACTTCAAACAGGACGCCGAATCGTGCACCAACGACCCTTGGCTCTTCAACAAAATTCATTCAGTTGCCTCATCCCAGCACAATTTCAACAAACCTTCCTCAAACCCCGCAAAGGCTTCTGATACTCACAGGCTTGTACCTCGCAGCGAGCCTCAAGAAGCCAATTGCACGACAAACGGCTATCAACATCTCTTCGCTAACGTTATGCGACCCGTTGCAACCTACTCGAACAAACTTTTCGGTTCTGTCGTATCAGACCCTTCTTCTTTCTTACACTGGGGACTGGTCCATGACACTGCACAATGCTTGCGTGCATGTGACGAGACGAAAGGTTGTGTGTTTGTTAATATCTATCAGCAGACTTTTAGTCTCGACCATCCGAACATCAAGCTGATCAACAAAAGAGATTCATCATCCAAGGATAATGTAGAGGAGGAGAAAACGAAGAAAGACGAAGAAGAAAGGAAAAAGGAATTTGCACAGAAACCAGAGACGAAGAAAACTTCGTTTGTACAGGGACATTTGACTTGTGCTTTATATTCAAGATGTTTTGCAGAATGTGAGGTGAATCATGCTAGTGGTGGAGATGATCCGGTTTTCTTTGAGAGGAGTTCGGGTTGGTGTAAGTCGAAGGGATGCGTTGGAGGAGGAGATGAGGGAAAGAAGGAGGAGATTCAGGAGAAGTTGTGAGACTTGAGTTCAATGTAAAAATTTGTAAAAGTGCTGTTGTGTGTGAAAAGGCTTGATGATGTCTAACGGCCACAGATTCCACTTCCAGATAGTCCACTGACAGGATAGAATACAGCTGGTTGGCCATTCTGCAATTGAATATTCACCGTTCCACCACTACCTACGTTGATCGTCTTACAAGAAATCACATCTTGCAATTGACCGCTTGGTAAGCTTCCCGCTTGCACATATAAATTCTGGGTACCAGCTGAGCTACCTCCTGAAGACAAAGCAACCACCATACCAGCCTTTCTATAAACCCAAGCCTTACTATCGTCGTAAACACTTGTGAGCAGAGTTGTAATCGGATTTCCACTTCCCAAACCTTTCACCGCCTTCCTTAACTTGTTCACTTTAGAAATGTGAATGTACATTTCACTGTTAGTATTGTAACCTGAACTCCAAAGTGCTTCTCTATTATACGGATCATTTCCACCATTGAAACTCTGTTCTTGACCATAATAAATGATAGGAATACCATCACCTGTAAGCACATAAGTAATAGCATTCTTCGCTAGCGCACGATCCGAAGTGAGAGAAGGAAATCTTGGATTATCCTGATTCTCCAAGAAATTCGTTAGCAACATTGGATCTTTGAATTGAGATCGAATAGTGTTGATCATATTCTTCAATTCTGTAAAACCTTGTGCTGGTTTCTGAAACGCTCTTGTAAGCGGATAGAAAAGAGGATAATTTATGATTCCATCCATAACTTGTTGATATGGAGAAACGTAACTAGGATCTCCAGAAAGTACTTCACCTGTACAATAGACTCCTGATTGAGAGTTGAAATAGGACCAAAAATCTTTACGAATATGTTTGACTGTGTCTACTCTCAAACCATCTGCTGAGTAATTTCCGACAAGATTTTTAACCCAGCTATAGAGTGTGTTGTAGACGTAAGGATTTTCTGTGTTTAAGTCCGGTAAACCATCTTGTTGATTTGAGCCAAGCCAACATTGTTCGACCATATTTTGATCATTGTAGTTGGTAATAGTACAGAAATTATGATAGTGAGAAGGATTGTTGAAGGGGATGTATGCACTAGGATTGTTATAAACTGAATTACCATTCACCTGTTCACCCATGTGATTGGCTACAACGTCAATCATCAAATACATGCCTTTTGCATGAAGGGCGTTGGAAAGCGCTTTTAGGTCAGCAGCAGTTCCAAAGTGAGAATTGACCGAGTATAGATCTTGAGCCCAATAACCATGGTAAGCATTGGGTGAATCGACATTGGTAACAACGGGAGAGATCCAAATAGCATCGAAACCCATATTGGCAATATAGTCGAGCTTGGAAATGATACCCTGGAAGGTACCACCACAGTAAACGTTTGTGCCAGGCGAGCAGGTAGAAGGGTTGACGCCGTTGGGAACGCCAAATCTGTCAGTGACGATTTGATAGATGGTTCGAGTCTTCCATTGTGCGGGGGTGGCAGAGATGACACCGCTGCTGAAGTAGAGAGCAGCGGTGGTGAGAAGAGGGGCTAGGGTTGTGATGCGCATCTTGACGTAGAGCAGTGGAAGCGCTAAGTGTCGTGGGTAAGACACTGTGATGAAGATTTGATGAGATTCGAGGAGATCCCTGCTTTCCTGTTGCAGCTTTTATAGCTCTGCTAAAATGGTATACCGGCCCCCAATTGCATCGAACGGGCGTCTGGCGATGATGGACCGACCAACCGGAACATTGAGACCTTTCAGCCCTCTTTACAGGATCAACTGCATCGACAGTGAGCAAAGAGAACGATTTCCATATCAGGATTCATCTCCTATTTCCCCTCATTCAGCCGACGGTCGAAGGCGCTTGTTACGATAGCCGAGACCAACACTACGACTGTGACAGGAGAGTTGACAGTCAGACTGCCATCAGCCATCTCTTTTTCTCTCACGTCTCTTATACTGTACATCAGCTTCAGTCTGTGTGCTCGATTCTTTTCATGCACGCAGCAGAAACCTTCCGGCGCTAATGCACAACCGTTGGTGGCGCGTACGACCGGATTGTGGGGCTCCGTAATTGTTCGGCTAACTAAGCATGAGTTCTTGCTTCTAGAATTTCTCCGTGAACCCTCCTTTCGCTCAACAGGAGCATTCCTTGAATGCTTCAATCTTTCAGCTCAGCATCGCTTGCTCCATCAAATGCATTGCCGGCGGAGAGCAGAGCAAGACGAAAGTCAACTCGGCAGGAAGATCCTCGGTAGGTTAAAAAAGAAAATAGAATTCAGTATCCGAACTATTGTTCGCTTCGGCATTCTCTCACCACTTTTGTCCTTCTCAGACTACAGTACGCTGCCTGACAAACAGCCAGGATTATGTACAATGTTGGAGCCATTGTTGACATCTGCGGCCATAGAACCTTGAAAGCACGGCAACCCGTCCGATCTGCGAAGTTAAGCAAGGTATCGCCTAGTCAGTACTGCGGTGGGGGACCACGCGGGAATCCTAGGTGCTGCAGTTCTTTTCTTTTTTTTTAATGCCCTCTCACACACACCAACTCGAACTTTCTCCTCTGCTCAATCACATCCCATCATCATAGCTGCTGACTGACAGCCCATTGTATGCAATATGCGATATGCCATTCCTGTGGTGCTTATTTGTAGTGATTGAAAATATGATCAAGCCTTTTCCAATACATTTGGCGAGCTGACTGATCCAAGTGAGTCTTGCTGTTGCGTTGTTGTTGCCTCACTCGCCAATTCCCTTTGCTTCCTCTCTCTGACAAACCTCCAACTCAAACAGAGCATCAGGGCACTTACCACAAAACAAGCACCGCAGAATCCAATACTGATCAAATACGCATTTGCGCCTTTTCTACCTAAAACAGTCTCTGAATGATTGATGAGCGCCACTGCAATCGGTTGTCCAAATTGTGCTGGTAACACCATAGCAACCCAAAACACCGCCAAAGCTGAAGGCAAATCTCTGATCCCAACCACATCTGCTGAAATGGGTGCGATACTTGACCAAATCGTCCCACCTAACAAACCTTGTGTCACCGCAAAAGCAACTAGTAAACCAAAAGATCGAGCGGGTAACCAAAATGCAAAACAAGTTAATCCAGCTAAAACTTGAATTGTAATCGTACAAGGATGTCTACCAACTAAATCTAAAAGAAAACCACAGAGTGGACGACCAACCATTTGACCTGCTGCTAGGATGGATTGTAAAGTGGAAGCTTGTTTTTGGGTTAAACCTAGACCTGAAGATGCAAATGCAGCGAGAGAGTATAATGCTACAAAGTAGCCGATCATAGAAAAAACGCCAAAGAGAAGGACAAACGAGTAACCTGGATGAAGGATCCATTTGAGTTCAAGAGGGTTCTTTTTGATCTTTGCTGCAGTAGTGTTTGATAGTAGGGAAGAAGATTTGCGGTGTTTGGTTGGGATGAAACGAAGAGTTTGAGGTTCGGTTGATTTCATTAGCGTAATACAAGGTAGTAGAACGACGAAAGAAACGATACCGTTACAAATGAGAGCATATCTTAGTGATTTCTCTTGAATCAAATATCTTGTCGTGTTTGCAAGTACTAAACCACCCATTCCACTTCCTGCAGCTGACAACCCCTGTGCATAACTAAGTTTACGTCTAAACCACTGACTCAACAACGGTTGAGTTGGAATCATAGTTAAACCTAACCCAATTCCAAAAACAAAACCTTGTGTAAACAAAAGTTGAATATAAGTCTTACAAAGTCCAGCACCAACTTGACCTAAAGTGATAAAAATCATTCCTAAGTAAAGTGGTGTTTTAAACCATCCACTTGATCGCCATAACAAATTAACGAATGGTGCAACAAGCATACAAGATGCAACTGAAAGTCCACCTACATAGGCATATCTCATTGGTGTACCTCCTGCAAAATAATCGTTTTTTAGATAGTAAGAAAAGTAAACACCAAATGTAGTATTGACTCCCCAAGTAACAGCGTTGAGTAAAAAACTACAAATGACGTTGATCCAACCATAGCCACCTTCGCGAATTGTAAATTGAGAATCGGAAAGTTTGACATCGGTTGTAGTAGAGAGATCGATTGGGTTGTCTTTTTCAATATGGGTGGTACTGAGATTGTTAGGGTTGGGTTGGGTGTGGATATTGTCGTCGATAGGTGGTGGCGAAGAGCGTAAAGCGCCAACGTTTTGAATCGGCGTCGACATCCTTGTTAGAATGTATCTGGTTTTCTTGTCGATAACGGATCTATTGAGGCTATCGGGTGCGCTGATCGTAGCTCAACCGACGGTTGTGAAAGGTTGATTTAGAATAAAGCCAACCGGAGTCGATAGCAGTCAACCTTAGGGGATGTCGATATCAGATCTCGAGTAGCGTTAATTGACCTCGACTTCGAATAACGTCTGCACTATCTTTTGTCAATATGACGAAAAATTGGAAAGTAGAAGGATGGTCGTTGAGAGCACAAATGGTCAGGCATCGCCTTCAAAATGCGGGGTAAGGAGGTACTAGTAGTATCCGGTTCACTCGTACATGTTATGCCGAGCACAGAGGATTGAGGATCAAGACTCAAAATTTCAAGCCGGTAAAAACTCCGGATCCCGTGGCTTGTTGGAGTATGCATTGCCGCGGCGTTTTGTGCCTGTCTTGTGTTGCAATTGTGTCGGTTTTGGTTTATCCAGATTTCGCAACAATGTTACAAAGCAAAGCGTAACAAATCAAGCGGGAGGCGACCGCGGAGCTCAAGGTGAAATTGACAGCTGTCACAGCAACCTCGAAATTCTCAATAACTGTTACTGTATCACACCGAGGCTTAGAAGATCGAGTGAGAAAAAGGTAGAGTAGATCCCATTGCAAACAAAACCCATGACAATCTAAACGAAACAGATACACGATGTCCATCTTCACTTCTAAGCGTGAGATGGATTGAACAAGATGAAAAATAAGCCTGACCTGGCCCATCGCCACAATGATGGGGGCCCGTTCAAGTTGAAGCAACCAATTTTAGGAGTAAGCTAAAAAGATGACTTTTTTAGTGGTTGAAGCTAGCAGGCTTTTCGGAGATAGGAATTTCCTTCTTAGTCTGCTCGTAGTCGTTCTCAGCCGTCGAGTTGAATCTGACACTACGACGTTGAGGTGCTGAAGACCACATGTACCAGTAAGCGAGATCTCTCAAGCTACCGTCACCGTTAAAAAGTGCATTGAGACGCGATCCGAAAGCATCAGGAGGAGAACTGTAAGGGAAGCTTCCAAAGTTGGAAGAACGTTCAACATAAGACTGCGAATTGAGCCAATTGGTTGCATCCATATGGAACTGTTTAACCTGTTGTTGACTTCCACCGGATGAAGAAGTTACACCATACTCAGTAATCCAGATTGGAAGATTGAAACGCTGACGAATTGAAGAAACATACTTCTTAAATCCAGCAAGATCGTTCCAAGATCCATACCAATGAATAGCAATGAAATCAACACTGCAACCTTTACTCTTACAAATGTTCATAAAAGATTGAAGCCAATCCTGATTCCAAACAATTTGAGGACTACCAAGTCTGACACCTTTCGCCTTCCATGGTTGAATCTCTTTCATCCACAAATTAGCCGCAGTAGTAGGATCAAGATTGGATTGACCACTAATATCGGGCTCGTTGAAGCCGAGTAATGCTTTAGGTGGACTAGCGTTCATTTCTGCTTTCCTTGCAGCCCATTGAGAATTGTACTTAGGACCCCAATAGCATGGAACAAATTCGAGCTTGCCAGCAAATTTGGAGTTGGGACCATCTTGCCAATGCCAATACCAAGTGATTAAACCTTTTGCGATTTGATTGCCCCAATTGTCATTAGTACCCCATGCGAGACCTCGTTGCGCAGCATGTGCCGAGAGAGGGAGCAAGGCAATGGTGGAGAGGAGGGCGGAGAGGAGGATTGCAAAGAATTTCATTTTGGTAATACTCTGACCAGCAGAGATGGTATTTTAGGTGAAGAGGGTATAGATTAGTTGTGATTGAGGAGAATGGGTTGGGTTGAGTGGACGGAGATCCGTGGTCTGTCCAAAAGAGCAGGCGTACTTATACGTTATCCGGGCTTTGACTAGGAAGCGAGATCTAATCGCTATATCATGTTTCACTCGGAACACAGATAAAGAGGGTGCTGCACAACGTACAGAGCATGAGTCAAAACAACAGAACGGCGTACCTGCGTGTGCATAAGCTGAGGAAGCAGCGGCACGCCGTTGACCACTCAATACGCCCAAGAGAGATACAGTACTTTACAGTGAAGCCAGCGCGAACCCCAATTGCGGTGACTGTTCCAGCAAAAAAGGGATGCTTCCACGCATAGAGTGGTTTCCGGACAAAACTCTTACTGCTGTACACCACGGGGAGGGTTTTGCATCTTACCCTCGGGACGAAGCCAGGAAATGGGGTGACAGAGGTCCGAGTTACGCCAACAGCCCTCATCATTGCAGCCACCGCTTACATTACTCCGATGCACTTCGAAGACGAACACCAAAGGAAGGGAACGGAAGAGGGAGAACAGCGAAAAAACGAGGGCTCTGCAAAACAGGCGGAGCGGGAAAAAATTAGAACTCGATAACAGCAGTTGTTTCAAGAAGAAAAGTGAGGAAGGATGAAGGCGGAAAAAACCTCTCCGCCATTACATGCTCTACGCACTCATGCCACGATTCAGCCGCGTGGCAAGGCGGCTGTTCGATAGCTATCACGGAGCGGGAAGATGCCAAGCTAGGGCATGAAAGCCAAAAGACCCTTTTCTTTTCTTTCTTGTCTCACTCTGCATCTGGCTCATGCTCTTTCAGCTAGGCCCTGTTGCTTTTTTGACTGAGCCAATCGATCAACGTTGATTAGCTTCGTGACACCAAAGCAACGGATACAGTACCTTTCAATTTTCCAACTTTAGGGGTTGCAATGTGCAGATCGCGAAGTGTTGATGCGAAACAAGTTTAGAGTAGTCGTGCAGCTATATTGCTTCTGCTGCACATACGGCGACCCTAAAAAGTGGTGTACTGTACAGCTGCTGGAAATGCTGGCAAACTGTAAAGCTGCAATTTACTGCAGGCACATGACGAGGCTGCACTACAATAATCTGCCGTTCCACGAGGTTGGAAGAGATTTATTGTATCGCTTCACTCGCTCTGGCTCCAAGCTTGATTCTCACGCTATGGAGAAAAGGTCAGAGATCGTTCGGGGAGCAAGTTTTGAAGGCGTGCATGATGTGGTTCGGCGTATAATAATCCGTAGAGAGCAAGTGTACTGTAAGCGCGCAGTACTTTAGACAGTATGACAGCGGAAAAGAAAAGGTAGGACGGGTGGCTTCTAGAGGCACGGGAAGGAGGAAAAAACCGAATCGAAGGCATACTGCGTGGCAAGACTAGGCCCGAAAGCAGTGAAGTGTGTGTGTGTGTGTGTGTGTGTGTGTGTGTGTGTGTGTGGCGCCAGAAGAACGGGACGGGGACACACCGAACCATCACCAGGCACGGGAAACAGAACAAAAGAGCAGCAACAAAAAAAAAGGACTCGCTTAAAGGCCACGCGCACCTGCACTTTGTCGATCTGACTTTGAATGGAGAAAAAGAAAAAAGGAAAAAAAGAAAAAGGGGGATGATTTTGGAATTCGATTTTCCCCTCTCTTCCCGCTCCTCCCTTTTGTTTCTGCGTGCTGTGTATTTGCCATCACGCTCGGCTGCGTTGAGTCTTGGGTTAGAACTCTTCCTCATGCTCAGCAACCGCATGCTTGTCAGGTCTTATTGGCAAAATAGTCCTACTGTACTACAAAGAACAAGAAGAGACGTCTAGAGCCTGAGAAACCCATCGGCTGCGAGGGAACGCCCCTCTCATTCACACACACACACTCATGTTGACTTCCAAGAATACGGTTCGATTCGCTCGGCCACGGGCAGAGGAGGATAAATGCGCTACGTCCCTCTCTTGAAAAAGAATCGATCACATCCCTGCTTGCTGCTGCACAGAGCTCTGTTCAATCGTAAGCAGCTTCCCGATGGGAAAAGTATGGGCTTGTAGACCTAAGAATAGATATCGCGTGTGTGCTGTTCAGACTCTAAATCACACCTACCAAACCTGCAACGGGCAACATCGCACATCTCTTGCCAGTGAAAGCAATTACCCGTCATAAAAGGGGTTCATGAGAACCGCACACACCCCAGACCATATCTTGACAACCAGTCATTACGTCTCGCTTGCTTTCGTTGTCGCGATCATCATCAACACGTTACTTTACGCGAAATATCTCGGTTACAAACATGGCGTTTGATTGTTCTTACAGTACTCTCACCTTTTAACCGAGACGCCCACAATTGATCGGCACATTGGACTTCTAACGCCATTTCTGATCGTGACAACCAAGGAACATGATATTGTTGCGTGAAAGATCTCTCAAAACTGCGTGACACAATACCAACACGACTTCGCTTGCACAGCGGAGTTTCGATTATCCATATGCCACGCGAGAGAACCAAGACCAAAGAAAGAAAGAAAAAAAGCAGGGTGCAGACCCCAAATCTAAAACCTACATACTGTACAGTACATCGTAGCGCTTGACTACCGACGGGTAAAGAACTTTTCCAAAGCTCGCTTCTTTTTGCTGTTGCTACTTCTAGTAGCCGATGTAGCCGATGTTGATGCCGACGATGGTGGTGGTGGTTGTTGAGATGCAGAAGAGGCTCCATTTGAAGTTGTTGGAGCTTGTGATAAAGATACAGCGAAATGCCAATCCAAATGCTCATCTTTGAGCTTTTCAACCAAGTATGGCTTTTCAAACCAAGCTGAATTGGGAGGTGCAACAACCAGATGCGAACATTCAGGGCAGCGCCATTGCGGTGGCGGTTCCTCATGATCTGGATCTGATGATGCTTTCGCTGTCATCACGTCCTGCTTGACTTCCTCCTCATGCTTTTGAGCCGGATTCAGATCCAACTGTTTGATATCAACGTCTTCTGCGGCCCTGCTGTCGCGATCTGCGGCAATTTCCGGCTCTTGTGGAGATTGTGGGGGTTTTTGTTGCTGGGTGGTTTGTTGCTGTTTGGTTTGACTCTCAAACATGTGTTCCAGTCGATTGCGTTTCTTCTTCTTGCGCGGAGATGCGGGTTCCTCCAACCCGGCCTCTGACGCCGATCTGATGGTCATCGACGTCGACGTCAAAGAAGACATAGAACTTGTGCTTGCTGCGGTGTTACTGCCACCACCTGTCCCCAGGAATCCAGCGATACCCCGTTGACCCACTTCACCTTCCGCTAAGCCTCCAAATCCCAAAGCTATCGTCAACACTTTTGCCTCTCCTCCCCCGAATCCTCCAGTATTGAGACCCAGAGCATCGCCCAAACTCTCTTCCCACAGCTTTTGTCCCTTCTTCAGGATAATTTTTGCTAGCTCATCCTGATTATTCGGATTCGTGAACGGAAAAGCCGTCTGTCTGCTCCTCGGAACCGAGCCAGCTCGTATATACCTAAGCACCAATGTCTTAGGCCACAGATTGATTCTATCCTCTCTTGCCTCTCTCAACCTAATCGCTAACTCAGTTGACAAGATAGTCAACCAATGCATTGCTTCTTCCGGTTTAGTGATCGCCGGTCTCACCGACTTGCTCGCCAACATGGTCTGATTGTTAACTCTCTCCCTCACCTCACTATAGTCAATCCCGCGTAGGACGTTGTAAACCCATCTTGCCTCTTCCCCAAACTTGGCCTGCATCTCATCCAGTCCTACTTCCCAAAGATCTGAAACGGTTGCTGAGTTCCATTCGATTCCCATAGCGTTGCCTAATTTCCCACCAAGGAAGCGAATCTTTTGGAAAGGAAGCGAGGAGAAAAAGTTGGCAACTGAGCAAGGTCTCATGATCGTTTGTCCATTGGGTTTACGCCAGGAGGAACATAGCTTGGAAAGTGTCTTGTTAGATGCAATACCTGCAGAGGTAGTGTAGTTGAGCTCGTCCAGAACATTTTGACGCACACGATTCATCAATTCGGCGCCAAGAGCAAGTGCAACATCCGTCCATGTTGTTTCACCATACTCGATGCGATCCCATAATGCAGCTTCGGAGTCCCGATCGTCCGGCTGACTCGAAGCAGGATCGGTGAGGCGGTCATCTGAATTCCAAGAGGACGAGGGCGCTTGCCTACCTGCCACTTTGTTCTTGTTGTCTTCTGGAATTCCTTGTGCCTGCTCATCTGTCTTTGCCGGCTCGTTGTTCGTATCGATCGGGACTGGCGGTAGGGGTTCAGATATGATTCCAGCCCCAATCGGTGCATCGACCAACAACGCTCCCTTCGCAACTGCCTTCTCCGGTCTTCCGATCCCCGTTGCTTTTCCGACATCTCCTGACTTGGGCACTACATATCCCAGCTGCTTCCACTGCTTCAATCCCAGTCTCGGCGGTGGTGGTAGCGGCTGATCCATTCCTTTGACTCCCGTCACCGGATCATCCGGAGGCAGTTGACTCAAATGTGGGAAACGTTCCACCATCAACTTGCGCACTTCAATGGTCAGATCAAAATACGACTCGTCAATGCTCGCCTTCTCCACAGCTCCATGTGGACATGTCTTCTTGAAGATGGCTAAGATCTTATTGCTTTCGCGGCGATAGGGGTCGAGGCTGACTTTGTGTGTTTCTGGTTTGGGATCAGCATGATAATCGGCTTTATTGCTGCCGTGAGCATATGTTGCAACGTGAACCAGGTGTAGATCAGGACATTTCTTCAGTGCTTCTGGGATACTCTCGAAGCGGGAGACGCCAGCATCACGAGCTGGATAATTGACTGCGATGAGACCTTGCCATTGCTGTACTGCTATTGGGACGACAGTGGCATCAAGACCGAGACGTGAAGCTTCGAACTGGGCGTAGGCAGCATCGACGTCGCAGTGGGCAATAACGCGAAGCGGGTTAGTCGGATTGAGTGTACCAGCAGAGAGGAGATGTTTATATGTAATCGTTGGCCATGGTGGAGGTCCTGACGTATGTACGGCTGTTTCGAGATTGGTGTGTGTTGGAACAGGATGATGTGTCGGCTCGGGTGGTTTGAGTGACGGAGCTCTGTCTATCAAGCTGCCGCGTTCGTCCTCTTTCGGTAGATCTGGTAGCAAGTGCTCCTTTGGTGTTGTGGAATCAGAAGACGCTGCAGGGTCGGAGGAAGGCGCTGACGATAAGCTTGGTGTCGAGGTCGAGGCAAATACCGATGAGGTCGATGGCGCCAGAATATCGTACCTTCGAGCTGCCTTCTTCGGAGACGCCATGACGATAGATCGCTTGGCTCGGGGCCAAGTAAAGGTGGATGAAGCAAAGTGTTGCTCTGGTTTTGCCAGTGCTACAAGGTCATAGCTGATATTATGAGTAGCAGCGATGCTTCGTGGTGAGTTGGCGCTGCTCCGTTAGAGTGTGTCTATGTCGAAGATGAGGGAACAGAGCAGCCCGGGACATCTGTCAGACACGAAAGCTTTGATGGTTGGACAAGAGCTAGGGTCCGGTTTTGTGGAGGCTGAGTTCGTTAAAAACATCAACCGAGTTGGAAAAAAATCCCTCACCACAGCGCGTCTTCAAAAATACTACGCGTTTGCTGCAGCCGAACGACTGTAATCTACACGACTGCGTTACCGTTCTCGCGAACGGTGCATGGCTCATGTGGTGATGGTGGCAACCCAACACCAGGAGCTTTGACGAGCCAGACATCAACGCTAGGGTTCCTCATGAAGAGGCAGGAGATGCACGATCAGACAATAAAGGTTGTGGAGTGACGCCGCTGCGGCGGAGCATACGCTAAATACGATTGCTTGGGTATAGTGATTCTGATCAAGGGCTCTTGCTGCTATGCTGTGATGAAGTGAATTAGTCTTGATGGTCTCGACGACTGGGACTGTCTTTGACGCGACGGTTACGGTCATAGCCACTATGACGATGAGAAGCTGATCGATGTCTCGACTCAACCAAATCTCGGTCTCGGGAGTGCTTTGACCCATGATTATGCTCGTTCGGGTGTCGATGATCGTCTCGATGATGGCTGCTTGGGCGAGGTGATCTGCTTCTGCTTCTGCTCCTACTTCTACTACGGCTACGACTGTGACTGCGAGCACGACTTTGTCTGCTCCCGCTAGGGTGGTGACGGTCTCTTCTCGAATGTTGGCCATCTTTTTCATCAGCCGCATGCCTCCTTGACCGGCTGTGTCTGTATCTCTCACCTCCATCATCGTTACGGCGTCTTCGACTGCTTGAGGAGCCATGCCTGCTGTATTCCCGTGATTTATCCCTTTGTCTTTGTCGATCAGCGTCATCGTCCTCAGCACGACGCCTCCGTACTTCATCGCGTGCAAACTTTCTGGCCAACTTCTTATCCGCTTCCGACAGCTCTTCCTCTCCACCACCTCCTCCTCCCCACCTTGACTTGCCAATACTTAGCTTAGTGTCATTTGCTCCCGTGGCTTCCCTTCTCACGATCCCCGTTGAACCGAGCGCAAGCCTCTCCCCGACCTTGACAGCTTCATCGTCTGATGTAGGTGCAGGCGGAGGTTTTCCCAGTTTAGCATAAAGAGCAGCAGTCTCAGCTTCCTTTATCCTGCACAGCTCTTCTCTTCTTTCATCCGCGGCCGAGTCGTTTGTCGTGGAAGAGTCCTTATTGTACCAATTGATATCACGACCATCTTGCCAACGTCCGGTAGGAGCAGCAACTGAATTGCCGAGATAGAATTCGCGATGCTTGGATTCTTTGACTTTGTCCCAGCTGAACTCGGCGGCTCCGCCTCTTGCACCACCTCTTGTTGGTGCCATTGATGCGTGGAAGCAGACTGTGCTGAGAGTCTAGGAAGACCGCTTGACTCGCGGATGAAGTAGGTAGGAAGGAGAGGCAATTCGTGAATGAGCATGTGATACTGATGCTGGGAAAAGGATGAGTTTCCACCTCCACTCTTCGCCAAATTTCTGGCTGGACAGCACGGAACTCGGATCTTTCAATCTTCAACACCGCTCCTCGTGCTTTCACTTTGAGCTTGAATGAATACGAACCCAATTCAGTCAAAAGCCTCACAGAGCAACGAGTCCCAAACGACACAATGAGACGGTCAACAGCACAACAAAACAAATGATTGCATTGCACCACGAGCCAAAACGGCAACTACGAATGCTTGGTAAAGTCGTGGGTGGACGTCAAATCCTCCAATCCAATCTTGACCAACTTGCCATCCAGACTTCCCTCCCTATACACTTCAACAATTCTGCCCAACAATTCGGACGTCGAAACACCATCCGTTCTTCTTGTGGGTAAAAATCTGCCCTGCTTCTTGACAAATGCATAGATATCTTCCATTCCGATACCCGAATACGGCAAGTCGTCGTGAGCAATGTAATCGATCTCGAGCGTATCAATCAAATTCTGATCGACTACCCAAGGTGCATCCTCTAACACCTCGTCGACCCATCTGCAATTTCGCACGCACTCGTAGCGCTCCTGACTTGTCAGCACGGGCTTGTTCTTGTGCTTGCCACACGAAAAGCTGCTGACCACACCGACAATGAGATGGACAGAAGGAAAAGACAGCTTGGCCTGTCGAAGCTGAAGAGCATGCGCGTAATGGAAGAGATCATAAACGCCATCAGCGTAGATCCGAATAGGACGCTCACGACCTTCGCTGTCATATCGCTTAGGTGGTGGATTGATTGAGTAATCGCGTTGAGGATCGGGGTTGAAGATGGCATCATGCACCCACGCTTGGATCTCTTCGGCGGAGGGGATAGATGAAGGTTGGAAGCCGCCTTCTTCGAAATCGTCGCCTTGTGGATGACAGTCAGGATGGCGACTCTTCATGGCCTGGATGTAAGAGCGGGACTTGACAGGAGATGGTGCCGTGCTTTTGGTAACACCTGCGTTCTTTGCAGGCGCTTCACGCTGGGAAGCAGCTGCGCTACCAGCAACAGTGGACGAGCTCGCACCAATCTGAGTTGAGACAGGCGTGCGAGCTGCGTACTCGACATCACCATCGTAAGGGGTTCCACCGTCCGTGTTGTTGTCGGCCTCGTCGTCCGCAGTGCCGTCTTTCAGATCGGCTCGTCGCGCGGCAGCACTTGCTGCGTGATGAGAAGCTGACGTTTTGCGCTTGGAAGCGGCGGGTACTGCTGCACCAGCCGCTGGCTGACCTAGAACTGAAGCGTCCAAGGCCGGAGCGGCTGCGGGATCCTGAGCTTGATGAGCCTTGGGCGTGGCCGAAGCTGTGTTGCCAGACAAGGCGTTGGCAATTCCGCTGCTGGGTGAGAACGGATCAGCAGCAGTGGTTTGGGGCTTAACGGTGGTCAAAGGCTGCGCGGACGCATTACTGCCAACCGTGGGGGGCGGAAGCGAGCCGAGGTTCAGATTGGCACCAGCAGCAGCAGCAGCTTTAGCAGCTTTGCTGGAACCGCCATCCTGTCTCTGAGCAGCAACAGCCTTAGGCAGCAACTCGACGGAAGAGCTACTTGAAAGAGCTGCGCTTGCATTTGCGAGGGTGACACCGACAGAAGGACGGACGTATCTTTCATCGTCATCTGAGGAGACTTCTCTCCTACGATCTGAACCAGGCTGAGCTTGCTGTTGTGCTGCATTCGGTGAAATGAAACCATGCTGTACAGCGGGTTGACCTTGCCTTGACGAGCCAGCAGCGCCGGCAACAGGAGCAGTCGCGGAGACTGCAGCCGTACGAGGCGGGCTTGAGCTGGCAGGTGTCCTATCATCTAGCGCTGTGGAAGGCTTGAATTGGTGTTGCAGCTTGGAAGGTTGATGCAGTGCAGCCGAGTCAATTAGAGCCTGGTCACGGTCGTTGGGAGGGATCGATGAGAGTGAGGAAGAGATGGGCACGTTGGAAAGCGAGCTTGTGCTAGCACCTTGCTGATGTTGACGAAGCGAAGCAATGGAGGCATCGTCATCAAATGTGTCTTCTTGATCATCGTTGTCCTCTTCGGAAGCATCTCGCGAGGAAGAAATGAAGTTATTAGCGTCGTCCTCTTCGTTTTCGAGCTGGAGCTGAGCAAGTTGTGCTGGAAGGTGCTTCTTTTTGCGACGTGCAGGATCGGTGATGTGATGGGCATGATGGTGGTGATGGTGGTGATGATGGTGGTGGTGATGATGCGGCTGAGGTTGTGATGCAGGCGTGGCCGCTGACGATGATGACAAAGAGCCAGCTGTTGCTGTTGTGACGGGTGCTGTGGGGCTGGCCACGCTCCTATTGTTACCGTTGTTGGACATGGTGGAGTACGATGTTGAGCGAGTGAGCCACGATAGACTGCCACGCTAAGCTCGATCTTTTGCAATGATCTGGTAGGAGTAAACTCGAAGGTTTACGTTCGAGGTTTTGTGCTGTGACACAACCGATATGCTGGATCCAGTCGCTCGTTGACTCGCTGTGATTACCTGTCAATATGGCAGTGTTGTTCAAGATGCTGCAGCCGGCCTATTCTCGCCCTTGTTGCTGAGCGGCGTGATTTCAGAGTACAGAAGCTCGATCGTGGCCTAATTTCGGTACGCTTTGCGAGGAGCTCGTTTGCTGGATGCGTCTTGAAGACTGGCTGCTTGCTTTAATCCAGCTTCGAAGGTCGCCTGATCCTTGATGATGTTGGAGATGGGGGAAAGAAAGGACACCTTGTAACGGCGAAGTAACGAACGCTTCCGCGCTGATGCTTCGAATGTGCAGGTGTGTCTAAGTGTCGGTGTGTCGGTGTGTGTGTGTGAGAAGCGTGCGACAGATGATGTGTGAGCAGCGTTGATTGGTTCTGAAGTTGCGTAGTGCCGATCCACACTTTTTTTGGTAAAAAAAGAGAGCTTTTCTCTCACAGTCTTCTTTTTCCGCTTGCTGCGACGCCGAGCAAAAGAAAAGAGAAAAGTGACGTTGGAGGCTTGCAATCCGACGCCCGTGCGAAGTCAAGTTGTTGTTCTCTCACGCACACGTTGAAAGCAACGAACAGCAGCGGCAACAAGCGACGCACGTTCAAAGAGCTCGCTGAAATTTCGCGATTTCTTTGGTTTATTTCACACGGCTTGAACTTGCCCGATAAGCAAGGTGTCTCTGCTCTTTGAAAGTGAGAGAGAGTCGTGAAACTGGCCCGATATGGATAAGGTGCGTGCTAACTAGATCCACGCACTTCTTCGAAGATACTCTGTAGTAAGCGTCAACTCTCGCGTTTTCGTCAGGCACGTTGTTGGGTCTGCATGGCAAGGCAAGACGAAACGGCAGCAGGTGAGCCGATCTGGTTGCATCTGACAGCAGTATAGCTTCATTGTTAGAGGCCACTCCTTTCCGAAGTATATAGCTCATCGGGCCTATCCGGCCAGTCAGACGAAGGAGGCACATCTTTTGAGATGCTGAAAGGCGAGATGCTTGCAAAAGATACTGATTGGAGAATGTGTAGTATACATGGAAGTGATGGTACCAGATGATATGCAACGAGACGATGAGAATCTTCCTCTGCGAGACAATCGCAGAAGTGGAAGCATTAAAGATGAATTTGACCGCGACCACCGCTGCCGCTGCCGCTGCCACTACCACTCGCACTGCTGACATCGTCGTTAGCATCCTTCTCCTCGAACGGATCTTCATCTTCTTCATCAAAGAGCACATGGCTTGGCTCCACTTCGTCCTCACCTTCTCCAGTGTGCAAAGCTCTCTTCCCATTTAGACCATTCAGCTCGAGATGTTCCGCCGTTCCTCTATCCATCTGAGCTCCATCATGGGTTCCCAAACTGAGTCTTGAGTACATCGATCTACTCGATTGTCGCTGCTGTTGCTGAGCTTCCCTATCTCCACCTCTCGCCTGCGCCGCATTCTTCCTTGCTGCACCGTATCTCCCACCGTATCCTACGTACAGATCCACCAAGACATTAATCCACAAGAACATCAACATTGAAGCGCTGAAATCGATCAATCCCCAGGTCGCATGATCTACACCCCTCGCATCTGCCCATCTCAACTCTTCATCCGTCGCTGACATGAACAGTACCCCTGAAGCAACCAACAGATATGGTGGTAGATATTGAAATGCTTTGATGGGATACCAACTTCCATTGATAGCTTCTTCACTTCTCCTTGGCACGTTCGGCTCCTCTCTCGTCGTTCCAGTCGGTCTATCACCTAAAACAAAACAAACCTCAATCATCCTCGCAATGCCTGCACCCATCAATGCATATCCGAACAAGCTGTGAACCATGGTCGAGATCATCAATGCCTGCGAATGTGCACTCATAGCCCATCCAGTCAGAATGATGATAATGCTTGGGAAAACATTCCTTCTCCCTCCTCTACTCAACCAAATTCCCACTGCACCTCCAGCCCACCACAGCACACCCATAAGCGTATGTTGTAGATCCTTGTGCGTCCACGGACCACCATGATGCTCGGTGAAAGTATTCACAATACCCCAAAGCATGATGACCCACGAATCGAACCATTCCTGACTCTGTCCTCTTCTCTGTAACCAATCACCACCTGCTTTCATCATGATCACCAGAATCGCAGCATAAGCTTGAAATGCAGATCCCATGATATAATGCGCTAAACATTGGCCTAGATGTCCACCGAAACACCACGATTGTAGTGTTGAGACACCGAAGACCATTTGTACCCAACCGACAATTGGAAAGGATTTGCCGAGGAGACCATGAATAGTGACCAGTGTTGGTCGGATCCACTTTTCAGGTCGCCATTGAAGATGCAACTTCAAATAGACGCCGAGGAAAGTTTGTGCAGCGAGATAGAATACGAGGAGAGAGGCGAAGGTTCCGTGAGCAGTGTGTGGGAATTGTCGACCACCGTGACCATGACCGAGGAAGTAGCCGCCGACGGTTAGGGCGAGAGAGGTGGTTGCAACTGGTACATGAAGACGATGTCGCACCAAACCAAGAACCATTGCAAGTGGGAAGAGAATGAACCACGCGAAGGTTTGTACACCAATGTGGATCCAAAGTATGCTATCGATAGGAACAGAGTTGTCGGCTGGTCCGTGGGTGTGATGACCGTGCGCTTCGACGTGAGGTAATGAGGACAATGCGGCGATGCTGACAAGCAGCAGCAGCAGCGGCGGCGGCGGCATGTTTGCCGAGCGAGATGCCATCTTCAATGCAGCTGGTGGCGATTTTATGTCCTTGCCAATCGAAGAGGAGATGATGTTACAGTATGAGCAAGAGGATAGTGAGCGATTCGAGAAAAGGCTCCGAGTCGAAACATGAACACGACAAGAACAACGAACTCAGCTGCAAGCGATGATCCTTTCTGACAGACAGACAGACAGCATTCCGCTTTTCTGTGTTGCTTAGCCGCGGACACGGCAAAAGGCAGCGCGGAAACAGGGTCTTTTGGTCTTTTGTCTGTCCAACCTTCGGATCGGAGCTGCCGAAGAAATGCAGCCAAATTTCTGGACACCAATTCTATCTGCAAAGGTTTGTGTCGGTGTAACAATGTGTTTGCAAAAAAACCCATTCACGCACGAATGACTGTCGAGTTGGTGGAGCTCGACGGCTTCGGTGACTTGTGCGAGGATAAAGCCGGAAAGGCTGACATCAAGCTCGGTTAGTGTTGGTGTGAGTGAATGAGTCTAGGACAAAGCCGGCGCTATCGGGCAGATACAGTGTAACTAACAAACGGTATGCTCATGCAGGGTCGGTGGTGAACAGAGCGCCCACTTGCGCCATTGAATAAGTTGCAGTAGCTTAATCAGATCGAGTTCATGCACCCACGTTTGTACCACTTCTTCCCCACCGCCATCATCACATCCTCGCGCATCGCTATCAACTTCGATCATCCCACATCTCATTCTCGAGCGCAACATTGACATGTAAACGAGCCTTGCCATTCTAAACGGGGAGCTTTACGACCTACATACATGATTTCTTCTTTTCTAAGACAGCGTTGCGGTCGACGCTGTCACTAGCATGGACACCAGGCTTCTCACCTTTGCTACCTCCAGTCTTCGTCACATCCTTTCTGCTCTCATACCTTCCAACCCATCGAGACGCACCAATCTTATCGTAGCCTGGCTCCAATCCCTCCGCATCTCGTCCCGGATGTGGGTGCCTATGCTAGTCTTCTCGGCCTCCTACCTGCTTCTCGACGCGGTAGCAGCCTTTATCATCTCTCGTCTTATCTATCTTGGTGTTCGAAACGGTATAGAACGTTTGTGTGATTGCTTCGGTGCTCGTATTCAAGCGAAGCTTGCATCTAGGTCCGCCACATCACATGCCAACTTGCTCTTATTGGGATCTACAACCTGGCCATCAGGAGCACCGATCGTGCCAAGTACACAGTGGAACGGTGGTGGAATAGGCGGAACAAACTTGCCGCAGGATAGCTCTGTTCATTCGAGTAGAGTATTAGGGCCATTCGTGAATCGTCGACTTCAGAGAGAGGAGGGATATTCGATTCGTTCAGGTGGTAACAGTACATCGGAACACAGAAGTGCGGATCGCACGACCTTACTAGCTGCAGCACAGAGAAGGGATTGGATTGCAGTTACAGACCCACAGAGAAGGATAGAGGTGCCTGTGTATCCGGAGATCTCGAGCTTAGTCAACGTCTTGACGTACGAGGCTCTTGATACAAGGGTAGGTCATCGGCTGCGCAAGTTTGCTCGCTGGGCAGCTACTTTAGTCGGCGCCGACTTCTCTTCTACATCGACAGATCTCTCTAACCAAGATTCGACCTCATCAGCACGAGGCGCAGCCTCAACCTTTTCATCCTCCGGCAAACTTCCTTCGCATAGACGTCCCACTGCGATCCCGCATCCTTCGCAAACCATGACAACCAACGATGAAGGAGGATCCATCTTCCTTCAGCTACCCGAGGAACTCATTTCGCACATCCTTGTCCTTGCTGCTTGCCCCAGCCTTTCTCCGAACGAACCACGCTCCTGTCCGACCAATATTCTTCTCCTCTCCCGTCGATATTATAATCTCATCATTCCGAAGCTATATCACAGTGTCTCGCTGCACACTCCGGCGTCATTCCGCTCCTTCCGTGTCACGCTCGCACTTCACAACCCCTCCTTGGGCAGGTTTGTTCGTCGGCTACAAATTGGAAGCTCTGAATTCGATGCTTCAGGTTACTGTCCTTCCGCTCTCGCCGACCATGGACCTTTGTCAGTTGGGATCGAACAGATGCTTCTAGCTAGCCCTAACCTTCAAGAGCTAAGCTTAGATCTGTTTAGCATGGGCGCCCTTCATACCGGCACCATTTCTAGACTTGAAAAAGGCCCCCAACCTACACGATTATGCACCGAGCTAACCACCATACCCTATCTTAGTCTACCCACCTTCGAGGATCTACGCGAATTGGAATTGCTCGTATTCGGAATGGACCCTGCTACGGCTGGCGAACTTCGTGTCACTTTACCCTTGCTTGAAAAACTCGAATTGCGTCTGGTCACGAGAAGAAGGGGACCGGCGTTTCAGAATGGACAAGATACTTGGTCGCCAACCCAGCTTCCGACTTTTGACGACGAGGATGATGAAGATGAGGAAAGAGCGGAAGAGCGTACGGCTGAACAAGACATTCGAAGGGGAACTCTTGAGGAGGATGTGTTTCAACTGGAAAGCGACATGCAAGACTTCATCGACGCTTTGCACTTGTTGCGTAGCTGGCCAGGAGGCGATGAGAGGATGGGGAAGAAGCTGCAAGAGATCACGGTGTTTGCTTGGCCGAGCGCCGTGAGGAGGCTGAAGAGGACTTTTGCTGACGCAGTAGGTGCGGATAGGAGTACAGGGGAAGAAGAAGGAGTGACCCCAATTAGGATTGAGCTCGATAGGGGATACTTGCTAGGTCCGAGAAGAGGTGCACATGTCTTGTGGCGGAAGGATAGAGCGAGAGCCGCTTGGGCGACTTGATCTGGACTGATGTGTTGTGCTTTGCTTTTTGTATTTGTATTTGTGTTCATTCTCGCTACACTTCTAATCTTGATGTCTTTGACGATTCTCGTTTTATAGAACATTACCGAGCGACGATGCCTGCGTTGCCGATGTACGTATGAACCTGCTTTCGTCGCCTGGGATGCGTCGATCCGATTGGCCGTTCTTCTCTTTGATTCTACTTTTCTTTACTTCTACTTTTCTGACCCTTTTCTTTTTTTGGATTTTTTTGGTCGAATTGTTCTGGGCAAGTAGGACTTGCTTCGCCTTCTACGTCGTCGTCGCCATGATGACAAGATGTCTATCTGTATGAGAGTGAAAGGGTTACATGCTCAGATGACATCCTGTATGAACGTGACGATATTAAAGAGGCTCCTCCTTCTTGACTCGCTTCTTTGGCTTCACGTCGAGCAAATCGTCACCCAAGCCAGACCTAGGAACGTCCCGTCTCTCCCGCTTCACCGATCTGCTTGGCCCAGCTCGAGCCTGCACGTTCGGCTTAATGTCAGGCTGGATCGCACGTCGAGCGCCGCGAGGTGTAGGTGGTGCAGGCTGTGCACCAGCTGGTATGCCTCCTGGTAGATCCGCAAGCAAGGCATTGACTCTGGTCCTGCGGCGTCGGAAGAAGGAACGGATCGTGTTGACGGAACGACCGAGTCGCTCCGCAATCTGGACATGAGACCAGCCTGCTTCGCGGAGAGAGACCATCTGAACTTGCTGCGCCTCGGTCAGGCGTTCGGATTGCATGCCGGGGGGGCGACCTCGACGACGTTGGGGCTTAATGTCTTCGTTTGCTGGAGGCGGGGTACCAGCTTTCATTTCGGCCACGACCTCGAACTCATCATCGTCATCAGTGAGGTCAACGATTCCTGACGGCTTGCGGTCGATCTCATCTTCGTCTCCAAAGGAAGTCTCACTATCGGAGAGAAGGTCGATCGTTTCGGTACCACTATTGGAAGCGGTGTCGGAGAAGTCTCCCTGAGAGATGGAAGCGAGAGAGGAGTCGTGGTCGATGTCTTCACTAGCGCAAGCGGAATTGCCGCCGCGCTGACTGACGGAAGGACTGATAGTCATAATGGTGTCGAATGTAAAGGAGTTGAGAGGATGAGTGTCGTTATGCGTTGATGGTTGCGATTGAACGAGGATGGTGGCGGAAACGATGGGCGAGCGGCTATGTATTGGGGACAAGGAGATCAGTGAAGTAAAGGAGGACGGGCTGTCTGTTTTGAGGACTGTCGAGTACAGGTAGAGTGTTGCGGGGTCGATGTGAGGTATCGCGGAGTCGAAGGTCGTTGAGAAGAGAATGAAGGAGGAGAAAGGAGGGGGAATGCGAGGATCGAGATTAAGTATTCTCAAAGCGTTCGTCTTTTCACTGTGGAGAGAGTTGCCGGCTGCGAACTGCGGGATCTCAGTTGCGGGATGCGGGAGCAAAGCAGCTTAGAGCGGAAAGCAAGGAGACTGCGGAAAGGGGCTATTGCGGAAAGAAGGAGAGACTTGAGACTGTTCGAGCTTCTTCTGCTCCATGAGAACACGGAGACTCACACGTCACACTTCCCGCTATCAGACGGTCAGAATAAAAGTTTCTCACTAACGTCACACTCTTTTCGCTCTCGGAGGCGGGAAGCTACTTTGACGTTCTTCCGCTCATTCATACAAATCACATGTAGTCAGACTTCTGTGTAATGTGAACAACTTTTGAGCATGGCAACATTTTGAGACAACTACAAACGGAACATTTACTGAGTGCGGAACCATGAAGATATGTGCGGATCACAAGCTGAAACGACAAGGATGAGTACCAAGCAGAGCGGATGAGAGCGGAGGGGGAAAGCTGAATCTACTTCTTGCCTCTACCAGTGGCGGCCTTCTTCTTCTGAGGCGAGGCGGGAGGCGTGATAGGAGCGGAACCATGAGCTGCGGGAACCGAAGCTGCAAGCATTTTCTTCTGCTTTCTTTTAAGGAGCTTAGCGACGGTGTTGGGCTTGAGACCTAGCGTCTTGGCAATTTCAGAAGGAGTCTTGCCACAGGAAGCGAGTACCATGATGGTGTGTTGCTCGGCTTCGGTTGTGAGTTTTCGCTTCGTAGGGGTAGAGGAGCCGGTGGAAGAAGGGCTGGCGGGCGGAGTGTTGAGAAGGTCCTTGGTGTCTTGGAGTTCGGGCTTAGGCTGCGTCTGAGACTCCTTGTAATCAACGGCAGCGAGCAAGTCCCCAAGGTTGGGGTCCCGCTTAATTGCGGGGGAGACTGTCGGGGTGAAGGGAGGAGGCGGAGTCATAGGAGTGGTGGAAGCGGACTCAGGAGCTGCTTCACTTTTGCAGGTTTTTGCAGCCTCGTGGTAGAGGGAGCGGCCAGTGAAGAAAGCCATGGTTGTCGTTGGAGTGAGACCGGACTTGAGATTATAGAGTACGCGAGGAAGGATATGAACGTCGAAGAGTGATGCTGAAAGATGCAAACGCGCACAGGCATGAGATGGAGCTGGTCAGATTATATAAGGTCTGATGAGCTGAAGAAGGACTAAGTAGATGATGATATCGATGGACTCACCTCTTCGCTCAGCTATGGCGATGCTCGGTGACTTCGCAGAGGAAACGTCTTGGATGATTGTGACACTCGTATACGACGATGTCGAAGGCTCTCGATGTTGGGGCAACAATGTGCGGGTGGCGAGCAACTTAGACGAGGATTAGGAAGCTTTGTAGTACTGCTTATACTGATTGAGATATTAGGAGAGAGTGGGCGAGGGCTTGCGGATGGGGAAAGGGAGAGGAGAATGGGAGGGGAAGCTTGAAGGTGAAAGCTTTATACCCTTTTGGCACATCGAGTTCGCTGCTTCAAAGTTGAAGGGCGTCTCGTGCAGACGAGAACGACGCATGGCGAAAAGTAAAGTTTCCGCAGCATCCGCATGATCCGCACTCTCCCGCATCCCGCACTTCTTCCCGCTTTCCGCACCCCGCACATCTTTCTACTTCCGCATTTGAGCGCAGAGCACGAGAGTCCGTGATCGATACATAATATCTATTATGTCGTTCTGAGCTGAGTCGGAATCAGGCTCTAGCCGTGTGAAACGGTGCCGAGGCTATGTTATTGGTGCCAGAAAGGGAAAGCTTGCAAAACAGGGACTCTGTGAACGACGGCAAGGAGAACGCGGAGACCGCAACTTTGAGCATTCGGCTCATGCGGAGATGAGGCTGGGATCTTGTGCGGATAGTGAAGCTGTACAAGGGTCTGTGTAATATTGAGTCTGGCCTATGTAGTCTGATGGGTGTGGCTGCGCTTTTGAGACGGATACACGGATGCGTCCGTGGCGCCTTTGACGCATGTTGATAGTGCTGGCGGCACATAGCAACTGTATATGGATCTTCTTCTTAATAACGCTGCTGAATGATATGCACTATTCAATCTAAGCGTCAGGATCCGGAATGATGTCGGGCAATCCACTTGCCTTCTGGTGCTTGTTGATAATGCCCCATACAGTCCTGTACTTCATGTCAAGCAAAGCGGCGATCTCGGTGACGGTCTTCCCCTGGATCTTGAACGTGATGGCGAGGTTCTTCTTGTCGTCCATTGACATGCCTTCAAGGCTATCCGAAGGGTTCGTTGCGGAAGCGGAGCCATCAGTTCCGATCTGACCGACCGCAGTCCTGGTGGCCTTGTCAATGACACCCCATACAGTACGATACTTCAGGTTGAGACTGTCCGCAATCTCCTTGGTAGCCATGCCGCGCATCTTGAACGCAAGGATGCTTCTTCTGATCTCAGGAGTCAATCTCTGAGCGTTCCTGCCAGGGCTAGGGTTCGAAGGCGAGGGTGAGACAGGGGAAGCGAGGGAGCCTTCAGTTATGGGAGTGACAGGAGTCACAAGAACGTCTTCGGTCTTTGTGCTAGTCTTGGGAGTGGTAGGCGTCTTCGGACCTTGCTTGCCACGCTTCGAAGCGGTCTTTTTCGGGGTCGTCGGACCGGAAGTAGTTGCGGGAGGAGGAGTGGTGGTCATCTTGATTGAAGTCGTTGACTATTGTCTTGCGGAGGTCTTTGGTATTCAAAGTGTGTCGGAAAGCTTTACTTCTAGATATGATGGTAGTACAAGATGAGTGGCTTGATGATTGTGCGGAAGAAAGATGTTGCGGAGAGGGTTGCGGGATGTGAGGAGGAGAAGTGCGGAAAGGAAGGAGGGTGTCAACATGAGTCGACGCTTTTAGGTTTCCGATTGAAATTGTGAATGCATAGACAAGATTAAGCTTTAGATTCGCATGAGCGCTCCGTCACTTCACGCACTTCAAAGAATTAGAATCCTCTGAGATCACGCACACACACACATACACAAAGTGAGACTCTAGAAAGCGGAAACGTCGTAACACTGAAGACATAAATGCAATTGCGGGAATCAGATGATAACATAGAAAGCGAGACTTATCGATAACGGGCTCGCAAATTTTTGTATGTGAAGATGTGACAATGACATCTATTGTATGAAGAATGGTCCGAAGGAGACCAATAACACCGTATCGTACAAGAGCGAACAAGATCTATATATCTAAGTAAGACAGGAGAAGCCAAGCAAAGCAGCGACTAGCTTATGCCCATCGACCGAGAAGAGCCATAATACCGGCACCAGTAAGCATCTCGACGATGCTAACGATAACCTTCTTGAGAGGAGCGTTACGCATCTTATCGTTGAAGATGAACTCGTGTGCAAGAAGCTCGACGGTACCAGTGTATAGCAAAATACCAGCCGAGATCGAATCGAAGGTACCGATGGTGTATGCGGCAGTGCGCGAGTCACCGTTGAAACTGTGACGAACACCGAGACCGATAGCGATACCGACGGGAGTGACGAGACCGTACAAGATACCTCCGAGAGTTGGAATCCAAGACTTCATACCGATGGGAAGGAAAGCCAGACGAGTACCAAGACCAAGACCCTCGAACATCTGGTGGAAGATGATGACGATGAAGAGAACAGTGAAGTCGGTAGTAGTGCCGAGAGTGATACCGATAATGAGCGAATGGAATACAACACCAAACTCGAGGATCATAACACCAAGGATCTCAGATGCCTGTGCGGTCATGGGAAGCTTAGTTGCGATGGAAGAGTCAGAATCGGCGACCATCTTAGCTTCAGCGGCGGAACCATGGACACCAGCAGCGCTGAGTGCGGCAGCGTTTTCGACATCATCGGAGGAGAGATTCTTGGCGTGAGTATGTTCATCATGCTCGTTGTTGTGGGTGTGGTTGTGGTTTCCATTGTGCTCCATAGCGTGATGGTGACCGCCAGCGTGAGGGTCGTAAGCGAGCTTTTGAGCATAGTCGCTACCGATACGGTAAGCAAGAATCTCAACAACAAAGACCATGAACATGGAGATCATAGCAAAAGCGAAGGCGAAGGGGTAGTTCTGGAAGTTCTCGTTGAGACATGGCGAACCAAGCTCCTCGTCACTTGCTGCCGGTGAGAGCAGATGAATGAAGGCAGTGGCGATGATAACACCGGAACCAAAGTATTTAGCAAAGTCGAACACCTCGCGGTTGATCGAGAGGCGTGGAACACGTCGTGTGAGAACGGGGAAGAGAGTGATGGCGGTGGATGAGGCCCAGATGATGAAGATGGCACCGATGCGAAGACCGGTGGAGCCTGTGCCGTTGTCTACGGGCCCTGTGCACTGAACTGCGTCGGACATTGTGACGAAGTTGATGTATGTGGTGAGTGAGAGGGAAAAGGAGAGATGGGGTGGGTTGGAAGGTCAAGCGAGTCCGAAGTTGTAAGACGGGTGTCTTATAAGTGACAGCGAGTGGCCTGGCAAGCTATGCAAACTTGAAGATAAGGCTGGAAGGCAGAAGAGCACAGCAGCAGGAACAAGCTCGTGGTTCTCGGTCGAGGATGAAACAAAAAGTGAGCTAGGAACGTTTGATGTGAGTCTCGTTTGCCGAGGGTGTGGCTCGAATCCGATTGGCAGAACAATGTCGAACGGCAGACTGGTAGGGTCGTAGGTTGAGTGGCGAAGAGGATGCAAGAGCACGTTGAGATGGAGCTTGCACACGCAAGAATGAGAGAGAGAGTGAGACAGCAAGGTGCGGTGGTGTATCGGAGCTGGTGAAGAGTACCGTCGGGTTGGAACCAAGAGGGAAATAGTGCCGATGGTTTGGTTTGAGGAAGCCGCGGCGAATATGACGGCGAGGCTTGATGTAGTGCAGTGTTGTACAAGAGCAGAGAAAGGCAGATGCAGGTGATGCGGCCGAAGGGTGAAGTGAGGGAGAGAAGCGAAGCGAAGAAGTCTAGGTACAAGAGGTCGGGGATTAGCAACGATCAAGGCCCAAGAGAAGGTGTGCGCAGGAACACGATAAGGAAGAGAAACTTGAATGCGGCGAAATGGAAGCTGCGAGGTCAGAGGGTGAATTGATCCAGTTTGAGAATGGGAGGGATGAGGGTCAATAGACGATGGCGAAGGAGAGTTAGGAGGAGAGGGAGGGACGGAGAAGAGACAAGCGAGAAAAGTTTTCTAGAAAGCGACGACCCTTGCGGTTGTGGATTCGGATGATGGCGCAACAGCAGCAAAGGTACATTTGAGCGAGAGCAGACAGGAACGTGCAAAACCCCAGCAGAGTTGAGCGAGCGATTCTAGAAGGTGCATTCGCTCATCACCCCCGCTCGCATCAGCTCTCTCCGCCGCTTCGACAAGAGAAAGCCGAAAGACTGCCTCCAATCCATCGGTCCTACGGATCGGTCCGCCCTTTGTCAGTGGCCGCATAGCTTGCGCATCCTGTACGATGCACATCCGAATGGCCCTGGAATTCTTTGGTCCAGTTTACCTTGCAGCTGAAACAATCTCCTTCAGCTGAAGTTGTGCTACGCTCCTTGCACTTGTTCACCAAGGTACAGCCGGTTTCGGCTTCGTCGAATTGTAGCGAGCTACCGAATTCTTGGACGACATGCCGTGGTGAGATAGCTTAGTTCTCGCTACGCCCCAACAGTCGGCAACTCGCATTAGTCGCAACGACTCAGCAAAGCACTTAGCAACCTTCTCGACTGCTATAGTGATGAATGCTACTGTAACCCCTCCATGACGTTCACACGGAAAACACCGCAAGGTAGCACAGACATTCCTCCCTAAGTTCACTGTGAACGACGACTTTGACGCTTTGAGAAGAATTTTTCCTGTCAAAAAAAAAAAAAAATGAGAACCTCTCAAGTTATGCAGAAACGCGTCGCTTGAGCTTTGTCTCTCCTGCGGAATCGCACGGTCATTTCCGGTCTCAGGCAGATACAGAAGAAACGTGGACAATGCAGTTTCGGTGGCAGCAGCAGCAACAGCCTATCGAATCGGCGGTGTTGGAAATTTGGAAACAAAAGAGAGTCTCGCTGTATCCATTGCTTGATTGACATGGTCGCACGGCCTTTAGAACGCACAAACCAAGTTGCTCGGATAGCGAGGATCGTCAAGGTCAATGCGACTCCTTTCAGTGGTTGATAACAACAACAAGATTTGCAGCATGTCAGTGGCTTGCTACTTGTTACATGCAACGCGGATGGTGGTCTCATCTTGCTGCCGACAGGTGGTACAGAATTGCCAGTGAAGACTTGAAGCGGCATCGAAGCGCTTCGGGAATCCTTGGTCCGAAATCTCGCCATTGCTGATAACCTGAGAGGTCCTCATTTCGATATTTTTAAGATGTTATGTCATGGAACCCTTACACTAAGCGTTCCCTGCGTGGCTATCTCGATTTACCTCATACCCCGATCGCACAAGGTGGAGGCCGAGTTGGTCTTTGTCGGCGATTCGACTAACCTTCCTCTTTCTCTTTCTCAATAAGCTGACGAGGATCTTCGTTTGCAGCCTTCAATACCATTGTGGCATCCTTGGCCTTCATCCTCACTAGCATCATTTGGAAACATCGCCAAAAAACTTCGCCACAATGCCAGGAAAGATTCTCGACTTTGAATGTGCCGTCATCACTGGCGGTGCTGGTGGTCTTGGCTACGCCATGGCTGAATACTTCCTATCTCTCAACAAGAAAGTCATTCTTGTTGGAAGAACCGAGTCAAAGCTCGTCGAAGCATCGAAAAAGCTAAGTAATGCTCCCTACTACGTCCTAGATACAGGCAACGTCGAAGACATCCCTGCATTTGCCAAGAAAGTTCTTTCCGAACATCCTGAAATCGACTGCCTCATCAACAATGCCGGTGTTCAACGTCCCCTCGAAGTGCAGAATCTTGCGCTCGAAAAAGTGGATAACGAGATAAATATCAACATTCGTGGACCCATTCATCTTGCAACTGCATTTTTGGATCATCTCAAAACCAAGAAGCTCGCAGTTATCGCCAACGTCAGCTCCGTTTTGGGTTTCGTACCTTATAGCATTATCAATCCTGTTTACAACGGCACGAAGGCATTTGTACATTTCTGGTCAGAAACACAACGAGTACAGCTCAAAAACACAAACGTTAGAATAGTCGAAATCGTTCCACCAAGTGTCGGAACCGATTTGCATAGAGAAAGAGAGAATCCGGACGATAACAAGAAGCATTTAGGTGCAACTAACTCGTTGACGGTAGAAGAGTTCATGGAGGATTTGGTGAAAGGTTTGAAGGCGGATCAAGATGTGATTAGCGCAGGATCGGGGATTTCATTAGTGAAGAAATGGGACGAGGCGTTTAGAGAACAGTTTAATGGTGCTGCTGACAAGTATCAGCCCAAGTGATCATTGAAGCGTATACAGTAGCAATGTCATGTTCTCACAAGAACTAAACAGCAGTGTCTTCTCTTGAACACAGAAGCCAGGTTTGGTGGAGTGTGCGGTGAAACCAAGTATTCAGAGCGAGATACTGTAGTAGGACACACAGATGCCAATGAGGAGCACAAACATGACCCTGAGATTTACTGCAAGGTGAACGTGACACCTTGTCCGAGTTTGAGAGAATGGTGCAACCTAGCATTCCGTGCACAGTGACACACCGTCAGGATGACGATTCACAGGCCAAGCTTAATGGTGACTTTGCTGCGTTTTTTCGCATTCGCAATGTGGAGTTTTCCATGCCGAGCGAAAGGCGAAGAACAAAAGTAAAAAAAAGTCAGCCCTTAACCCCGTCCGTGCGCAGATCCTCATTTCTGCTCCTCTCAGCTCACGCCTTCTTCTTGTTGCTATATATACCTTCGTTCTCAACTTTCCCTCGCCACTCCACTCTTTCAACCACTTAACAACAAATCCACAACGCAACTGCACACTTCCTTCAAAAATGTCCAAGAAGATTCTCGTCGTTTTCACCTCCCACACCAAACTCATTGGTTCTGACCATCCCACCGGATACTATCTCCCTGAAATTGCTCATCCTTACTATCTCCTCAAATCCGCCGGTTTTACCCTTATTGCAGCCTCGCCTGCAGGTGGAAAAGCTCCACTCGATCAATCCTCCGTCGAAGCTTTCAAGAACGACGAAGATTCCGTTAAATTCCTCAACGATCAAGAAGCTCAAGAATGGGTTTCTAACACTGAAAGACTCTCTTCTTTCTCTTCCAACTCGATCAAAGATTTCGATGCAATCTTTTACCCAGGTGGTCATGGTCCTTGTTTTGATCTTCCTGTAGATGAAACTTCCAAAGAATTAATCAAAGGTTTTTATGAAGCAGGTAAACCTACTGCTGCAGTTTGTCATGCTCCTGCTGTTTTTACGGATGTCAAATTGTCAGATGGAAGTTATTTGGTAAATGGGAAAAATGTTACCTGCTTTACGAATGAAGAAGAAGAACAGGCTGGTTTAACAAAAGCTATTCCTTGGTTAGTCGAAAGTAGGTTGATTGAAAGAGGTGCTAAGTTTGAAAAGACAAAGGCTTGGGGTGAAAAGGTAGTTGTGGATAAGAGTGATGGTAAAATTCTCATTTCAGGTCAAAATCCTGCTTCTGCTTTGGGCGTTGGTAAGGAGATTTTGAACGCTCTTCAGGCTTAATTCCATCCATAATGCACATGTGAATGTTCTTGCAATGTAGTTTTTTGTATTGATATGCGAAAACCCTTTTGATATTGTGTGGGGTGTGGTGTATACGATTACAAAGCAGATCTACCTCTAGTTTCATAAGGTAAAAACAACATCAATATCGCAGCACCTATGAAGAAACTAGCTGAAACATAAATTGGAGTTGTTGGTTTAGTTCCCGCATAAGCACCAACAATGGGAGCAATAACACCAAAAACTCTTTGTGTAGCCATAGCCAATCCATCCCCCGTACCTCTATTTGGAGCCGGAAAAACTTCGTAACTAATAGCATATAATACAGCATACATAGCGTTTTGAGTTAAACTTGTAGCACAATTCCAACCTAAAATTGCAGCTGGAGATCTTGCAGTTGTGAATAAGAATAAAAATATTCCGGTGAGAACGGTGAAAAATGACATAGTACCACGTCGACCTGTATAAGGTAATTCGACTAATGCTGCGGCGAGAAAGGATCCAGGGATACCGCATGCTGCGATTATGACGAGATCGCGGTATTGTTCTGATTGGGTGGAAGAGGAGGAGGAGGAGGAGGCACCGGCATTTTGAAGGTATAAGGCGATAAAAGCGTTGTAGAGTGGATAGGCTAGACCAATTAAACCCCAAAGAAAACAGATTAAGAAAGTGTTCAAGGCCATTCGAGGTGTAGAGAAAAGTGCAAAGAGATGATGAGAATCAAATTCAGAAAGAGATCTACGAAGTTGAATAAAATCAGAACTAGATAAAAATCGACCTTGAAATGTTGATGAGATGGCTTCTGGAGTTTCTTTTACTGCAGCGGTAGTAGTATTGGTGGTGGTGATGTTGGGAATATTGATCTTGCTTTCATTCGTAGTTGTAGAAGTCTGTGCTGCTGCAGCTTTAGCCTCTACATCATCCATTTTCTCCCCATCTGCACCATTCAAAGCTCCACCTTCTTCACCAGCAGCCTTCAATTGTTCCAAAGTCAATTTAGTCTCTTTCCCATTCTGTTTAGCAATAAACTTAATCACCTCTAACGCTTCTTCATCTCTACCTTTTCCAATTAAATATTTTGGACTTTCTGGAATTGGATAAACCCAAAACCTTGCTATCCACATCCCAAACGTAACTGCACCTAATAACCACCAAGTATATCTCCAACCCATATTATTTTTTCTATTACAATCCTCCACATCACTACATCTATAATTTGTAATAAAAGCCCAACCAACAACCGCCGCAAACAATTGACCAAAACACCAAAAAATCGATAAAAACGTCAAAATCCACTGATGTGTACTTGGTATAAACTCAATTAACATTGCACCATCTACAGGTAAATTTCCACCTAAACCTAAACCTAAACAACTCAACAAAGCTCCTAAAGTGATAAAATTATTTGCACCACCTACTGCAATACCAAATACGGCTGAAATGAATAAAGTTATATTCCAACTAGGTCTTCTTCCAATAACATCTGCCATAAATCCCCAAAATGTTGCTCCTATTAGTAGGCCGAGGTAGAGGGCAAGGGTTGCAAATTGAACATGGGTGGGGGAAAATTCAAGTTGGATTTGAGGTAATGACATAGAGAGGGCTTGAAACCAGATGTTATCTACGAACCAACCGAAACCTGCTAACCAGGTGAGCCAAATTTGGAAACGACCAAATCCGATATCGTCTTTAATGGTACGATTGAGAAGTGATACTTTACGTTCGTAAGATCCGGAAACACCCATTTCATACGCCATACGTGAGAAGGAGGTGAGTGTAGCATCGTCGTTTGTTGAGGAAGAATTACGTCGAGAAGGAGGAGAGGTGGTGGTGGTGGATGCTGTGCGAGGTTGGTTGGTGGCGGTGGCGGAGGAGGAGAAATCGCTCCGTTTTTTGAAGATCGAAAACATCTTCGTCGTCGTCGTCGTCGTCGATGATAGAGGCTCGATATGTGATGATGGTGAGTGGGCAAAAACAGGATAGCGGAAGGAAAAGTGAAAGTTCTCTCTTCCCCACTTTTTACTTGTGGGATGAAAGAAGTCCTTCGGCTGTCGACAATCGAGAGAGAGAGAGCACAGCAACGGATCCAATCGAGTCCGAGCCCCAGAAAGTTCACCGCAACCGTAATATCGTCCTTGTACAGCCATGCCGCTTTGTCTTCCCCACGGTGAAAAACCCTAGTTTCCCCCTCTGCAGCATAATTCTTATAAGGATCAACAGGGTTTCACCTTCTTAATCTCGTTGCGCTTAAATTTTCAAATTCGCAAGTGAGAAGAAAAAGAAAAGATTAAGCGAGGTCCCCTCCAATGCACAAAAACCTTGCAGCACCTCTCACATGCTTTCCCCGTTGGCTCATTCGAAGCTTGGTGACAATCTCCACCCTAGAGGGAGCCTTGTGGTATTACTCAAACACCTTCTTCAGGTGTAGCATAGGCGGAGGCGGGTGTGCAAGTGGCATTACTCACTCTTCAAATGAAAGGAACATTTGGCTCGCTTTGATTTTTTGAAAGGCTTGGCAAGAGCGGCAACCACGGAAACGGAAAATTGTTTCAAAGTCCGCTTTGGTTTTTGAGCCACAACAAGTGTGAGTTCCGGTGTCGTTCTTTTCTACCATGTCACGCCGTGCTTTGTTAACATCTCAAACTCGCATCTATCTATGGACCTGCAAACACCCACACACATCTCTCCACCGATACAGGTGCTGTATTGTTAGAACCAACCAAACACAGTCCAGCTACTTGGCACATAACTCTCAAAAGCGAAGCTATCCATTACAATCACTGCATAGCATAGCATAGCCCGATCGACTGCTCTTCATCAGCCCAACATCGAATCGAGACTACAAAGTTCTAAGTACTCGTGTCGAACAATCTGTCACCAGTATCACCCAATCCAGGCAAAATCAAACCCTTTTCACTCAACTCTGGATCTACACACCCTACCCAAATCTCTAACCCTTTCACTGCATCCACAACATTCTCTAAGCCCTTTTGACTTGCTAGTACGCACAAGAATTTGATTTTTTCCACTGGAATACCCCAATCCAAAATCATTTGAATACATGCCTGTATCAAGCATCCACAAAAACAAGAACAATAGTCAGAGCTTCCATCACGCAGCACTTACGCAAAAAGGAGGAGAACTTACAATAGCAGTTCCACCAGTAGCAATCAAAGGATCTAGAATGATGACCTGATCAACACTAGGCGATACGGGAAGCTTGTTGTAATATTCTACTGGTTGTAATGAAACTTTTTCTCTAAACAAACCGATATGTAGAACCGAAGTGGTTTCAGGTAAAAGGCCAAGACAAGCTTCTGTCATACCTAGACCAGCCCGAAGAATGGGAACTAGACCGATGCGTTCCGAGAGTTGTTCGCCTTGAAAGGTTGCAAGAGGACCTTGACCTTGAACTTGCTTGACGGGTAATGTACGTGTTGATTCAATACAGAGGATGGTGGAGATGTTGTGAATCAATGCTCGAAATTCTGCAGAAGGTTCAAAAAGAAGAAGAGAAGAGATAATAAGAGCAAGTCAGTGAGCATAAGACCACCAGAAGGGCATGAAGAGGCAAAAGGGAAGGGATATTTACCTTTAGGAGAAGTATCAGCAAGACGAAGGTTAGCTAGGTGATGCGAGATCAAAGGATGTTGAACTACATGGACGTTCGAGTTGGACATTGTGGATGTAGCTTGCTCAGAACGGATCAGCCTTTGTTGATCGAGGAAGGGGAGAGAGAGAGAGCGCGGCTGTGGAGGAGGTCTTGCTTTTGAGCTTGAATTCTGCTGGCTTCACCCGCGGCGGTCTGATTTGCGCAAATCTTGTTCAAGAGCGAGAGAGTAGTGGTGGTGGTGATGATGGTGGAAGCTAAAGCTAGGCAAGACGAAGGGAAAAGATACGGCGAGGCGCAGTTCGAATGGAGTGTTGGAGTGCAGCAAGGTCACACGCAGCACAAGCTGTTTCCTTATCGTTGTGCATGGCCGCACAGCTCGGATCCTCGGAACGCGTTTTCAGTTTCAAGTCTGACCTTTCGACTTGGGTATCTTTGCAAGCTGCTCAAACTGCTATCTACCTTCCGCATTTGACCGAATTGAGCCATTGATTGAGGCATCTCTATCCTCCTCATATACCTGATGCTGAGATAGTCCACCTTGAGACCTTTTCTAACTCGTCTTTACCCATGATGGGTTCTGGTATGGTTAAGGTGTTTACGGTGACAGAATGGTTCAGCTTCTGCAGGTCAATGTTGGACCCTGAATCGGCGCGCTCGGGCCATTATACGGCGTCGTCCTTTTGCGCTTGTTAGCGCTGCGGTCTAACATACTCCCGCAAAAGGGTCCGGCTTCGTTTGCCCGGAAAGAAAAGTCTCGAGCTTCCGGTGTCGGTTACATTTCACTCACGTTCTTGGCTCTCCCCGCACTTTTTAACACCTGCCTGCCTCCCTGCCTGCTCAACTCTGCTTGCTTCTACCATCTCGTCTTACCATCAACCAACCCCACAGTCTACTTCTCTTCACCCATTTGATCTTTTGCTTCACTCGCACCACTGCAGCAACCATGGCTCAAACCAAAGACGAACAACAGAAGCAAGCCTATGCAGTTACTCTGCAGCGTTTGGAACGCATTCGTAATCATCTTGACAAACGTCCTCGTTCTGGACGTCTTTCTGGCAAAGTAGCTATCATCACCGGATGTGGTAGTCTTTCTGGTATCGGTCGAGCCACTGCTATGCAATTCGCTCATGAAGGTGTAAAACATATCTATGTTTGCGATATTGACGATGAGAATCTTCCTTCTCTTAAACAAACCATCACCACCAAATATCCCGACGTTAAATGTACAGCTATCGCTTCCGATGCAGCTGATGAAACTTCTGTTACATCCATTATTGATCAAGCTGTAAAAGAAAATGGACATTTGGATATCTTCTTTGCTAATGCTGCTAGAGCAACTGGTGCACCTATTTCAGCTACGGATGTTGAAGATTTAGAAACAACTCATCATATCAATGTCACTTCTTGCTTCCTTGCTTGCAAATATGCTTCAGAAGCAATGAAGAAAACTTCTTCGGAAAAATTAGAAAGTGGTGGTTCAATCATTATGACTGCTTCAGTAGCAGGTCTTAGATCAGGTGCTGGAAGTGTAGATTATTCAGCAAGTAAAGCTGCTGTGATAAGTTTAGCTCAATCTACTTCTTGGCAATTACAAAGAACTAATATTAGAGTTAATGCTGTTTGTCCTGGTTTAATCGAAACAGGTATGACTTTACCTACTTTTGAAATGGCAAGAGAAAGAGGTACGGCGGGCAAAATTGGTCAATTAAATCCTACAGCTAGATATGGTGTAGCTCAAGAAATCGCTAATGCGGTTACGTTTTTAGCTAGTGATGAAGCAACTTATGTGAACGGTGTGGCGTTGCCAGTGGATGGTGGATTGCAAGCAAGTTTGCCTGTTGTACCTGGTAAGTTTCATTGATATGGGACGTAAAATTGTAAGTGAAGAATTGGGTTTTGACAATGAGGATTGCAATATGAAATGTCTATGTGTGATATATGCGATGTATATGCGTGCGTGTGATCGAATCAAGTATAAGGAGAGAGAGAGAGAGAAAGAAAGAAAGAAAGAGACATCAAGCATCTCTAGCAGCATCATAACCATCCTTATCCTCCAAAAACTGAATATAAGCCAGCACTACAGTGATCCAAAATTCCTTTTGCAATCCAACTGCCTGCATAGCATTTGTTTGCAAAATCAACTTGCCTCGTGTTTCAGAATTCCATATCCATCTTCCACTTTGATCTTGAAATTTGGCGATTTCCACTGGATCTGGTTCTTTCATGCCACTCTCTGAGCAAGATGATGATGATGATGGTGGTGGTGGGGGGTCTAACCAATATAAGCTAAAGCTTTTATCTGTATCGAGGGATAGAGAAGGTCGAATTTCGGTTGGTAGTATTGAGCATGCCCATCTTGCCCAACTCTGTTTAGGTGTGTTATATGGTGAGGTGGTGGAAAAAGAGGGTGGATTGCCATCTGTAAGTAGGAATGTGCAGGTTTGAGGTTGGGAGGAGATGGAAGAAGTGAAGAAAGGGGAGGTAGGTTGGATGGGCGAGTATGGTCGATCTCCTGATGCAGATGCAGAATGAGGCGATGATGGAGAGGAGGTGGAAGCGACTGTCGAGGGGGGTATGGCAAGGCGAGAGAGGGTTGGATTGGATCGAGATGGCTCCTCGTTATCGATTTCAGGTATCATAGGGCTTGTGGTGACAGTAGAACGACTGAAACGTTTCGATTCCAGGGCTGCTGCTGCTTGTGAGCCTGCACCTGTAGCTCCACTTCTTCGTCTTGTGTGTCCACCAGCAGCACTCTGCTTCACACTTTGTCTTCCTGTTGCTGCTAGTGCAACATCGTGTCTCGACACCTCTTGATTAGCACTGGTTGCTTGTCCGCCGATGTCTATTGCAAGTCCTTCAGTGCCAGGAGTGTCCACTTTTGCGCTCGAACTATTGACCCCACTTGCCAAGCCTGTCGTCGAATCGATACGAGCTCTGATGCGTGACAATGGCTTTGGCCGTAATTTGGTGTTGAGCGAGAATGTGAGCGGGGAAGCTAAGGGGTCGAACTCGCTTCTCTTGGCTGGGCGCACTGAGATAGCTGTGTTGGCAGGAAGTCCCGGAGAGCGAAGGTAAAGATACCAGCCTCGTATCGGTCTATGTATGGTCCAGCAGACCTTGCCCGTACTTGCGTCAACGATACTGTCGACAATCTCATCGTGCTCCGTTAGCATTCTCTCGCGAAAGTATGCTGGTTGTGGTGGTTGTTTGCTAGTAGAAGCAGCGGTACTTTGGTGAGCTTGGTGGCTGACTTGTAGTCTCATGTCGCTGAGGCCATTGCTATCGGTGTGAATGATGTAGCTGACAGTATCGGAGGGCATAGTGGAGGAAGCAAATGCATCTTGACGGCTTTGCTTGAAAGTGGATGGCGTGGGAGGGTACCGGTGCTGCTGTTGATGTTCGGTCCGAGATGTCGATCCTGGCGTCGATTGAGCTGTAGTCATGCTCTGCAAGATCTTCCGTTGTTCGGTATGAAGATGCTGCCAGCGCACGATAGGAAGAGATGAGACGGAAGCCAGCAACAAAGCTACTGTAAGTTAGTGAGCAAGTGCGAGCTACACAGCCTTCTGCAGTGTGAGTATGCATGCAAAGGGTCCTGTGTCGGTTGTCGGTTTTCAAAAGTGTTGGTTTCTGTCACAGTGTTCGGCGTTCAAAGGAAAGAGGAATCTCTTTTTTCGACCGATGTAAGAGCTACCTATCTGACAATCTTGTTCCTCGGCACTTACCGGTACTGGATTCCCTGCTCATTCCGAAGACCCTTTTGTCTTGTCTTCCCACTTGACCGAATAACGTGTAATCCTCTTCTATCAAACACGACCACCTCCTACACGCCAACCTTGGCGTTGTCTGACTCATGCGATGATCTGGGTAGTCAACAAGGCTCCTGAACCAGTCTATGCCGACCTGAATACGCTACCAACCATTTTGGCGCAACGAAGAATCACCAATATTCGTAAAAAGCAGCTCATTAAAGCAGCTTCTCGTGCTTACGACGATCCACCACCGCCTCCGAAACCGGACGAATGTTGTGGAAGCAGCTGTGACCCATGTGTCAAGACGCTCTGGAAAGAAGAATTGACTTGCTGGCGTGAGAGATGGGGTGACGGAGCGCAAGAACAACAATCAAACAATCAGGGCGCAAGTAAGCAAAAGAGAGATGGAAATGACACAACGACAAAGAGCATGCCGGGTGCTTTTGATTGGTAGCAACTCGAATTGTCCTTCAGATGCTCAGCAAACAAGGTTCTACAATGCACAAAGCAAAATGCACCATGTCAAACAGGTCCATCGTACTTTGTAGTACAGTAAGTGGTGTAGCCGAGCATGCTCGATTCTTGAATGCGGAGCTCCAGCAACGCATACGACGAATTCCGACCAAATTGAAAGCGTTTTCGCGCCACGCTGAAATTGGACCGACGGTTTCACTTGTGAAGTACTGTAAAGCCGTGACTGCAGCAGTCCCTGCATATTTCTCCTTGTCCTTCTCAACTCCATCAGTCATGTCTCAGCCTTTTGATCGCTTGCAATGATACCTCCTTCATCCACACTCACTTCCATCTTCATCATCAATATCGCCCTAGTCGTCGACTAGCAACGATGCCACGCTACACAGTCCCAACATCGCTACCCATCGCAATCGACAATGGCAAGATCTATCTCCAATCCGTCGTTCAAGATCCACCTTCCAACGCTTCATCCTGTCGTGGTCTCGCAATTATCGCTCACCCTTTTGGTCGACTTGGAGGTTCACTGGATGATCCTATCGTTACTCATCTTGCCTCACTCCTTCTCACGCATTTCCAACTTCGAGTAGTTCGATTCAACTCTCGCGGTGTTGGCAAATCCGATGGTTCGCCTAGCTGGACAGGACGTTCCGAATCAAGTGATTTTCAAGAGTTGCTTCTGAAATGTATCGATAACTTCTGTCTCGACTTTCCAGATAGTTCAGCTGCTCAAATAGTCATTGCAGGTTACTCAGCAGGAAGCTTATATGCTACAACAGTCAAAGTACCATCAAGTGTATACGATTTACGCCAATTCAGACGAGCCAACAAACCCAGATACATCTTGATCAGCTTTCCTGCAGGTGTAACATGGGCATTGAGCTTTTTCACTACAAAGACGTATACAGATGCTCTTAAGACCCTTCTAAGTAGTCGAGTGGGTACAGATGATGGTATGACAACTGCTGCAACTCCTTCAGCCGCAGGTGCGGTCGAGTCAACACCCACTAATCATGACGCTGTTAGACCAGTAGCAAGTCACGTCTTGGCCATTTTCGGAGACTCGGATCAGTTTACAGGATTAACAACTTACAATGGTTGGACAAAGGAATGCTCAGAATCGGCTCTATCGCCTATCAAGGACGGTCAGGTGCAGATGGTAAAGACTGGTTCCACTTTTCATCATGTCCTCATCGAAGGTGCAGATCACTTCTATCGCTCCAATGAAGCTTTGGATGCGCTTGATAAGGCCGTAATTGAATGGTATGAAGCTCTCACCGATTAGATTCGCACTCCTCAAACAAGGAACGAGGGGAAAGGATTCCTATGATTGCTGCATTTCTATGTGCGAGACTGGAAACCTCTTATTTGGTACCACGAACAGTGATCACACCTCGTTGATGATCCACATCATATCTCCATCCCTCTCTATCCAACATCTTGGCAATGGCAGGACGTAGCACGGCAATCTGGTGCGGAGAATGCCTTCCTACACCAGTGACGATCTTGAAAGGTGGCGGATTCAATCCCGGTCCTGGTTTAGCGTACCACCTCGTCACCTGCTCTCTTACGATCGACAACGCTTCATGCACCGTCACACCATGAAGATCGATCGTATTGCTAGCCACATTATGCGATGCTGTAGGTTGTGTACCCGCACGAACTACGCCGATGGCTGCTCTACGTCTATCTTCCACCAATGCTTGCGAGGCACGTAGAGACCAGGCTCTAGATTTGGCGTCAAGACGACGTGCTTCATCAGCATAATGCCAAGCAATTCCTCCTCGACCACCATCACCACCTTTGCCTCCTGTGCGTACACCGCCTCGTTGTGTTTTCCATGCCGAAGCCGCTTTTCGTAGTGCTTCGTCGCGACGCATTCGATATTCTTCCGCAACCAATCGATATTCGGTCATACGACGCATTGGATCGTAATGCGTCGTATGCGAAGCAAGACCTCGCTCAACCGCGATAGGATCATTCAGAAGATCAGAATCCGACGAGGCATTGACAAAGGTAGAACTGGCAGGAAAGACGGATGCTGCTGAACCTGAACGAAGTGCTGCAGCTGCACCTACGACCGGACCTGGAGTTTTGCGACCCACAACGTTGGAGTACACACCGCCGGCAGCATTGCCACCTCCAGTGTTGGAACTCGCTTTCGAGAGGGCAGCTTGAGAAGGAGTAGGGAACGTACGAGCAAATTTACCTTCACCCGCACCTGCATCCACCGCATATCCTCGGACCGACGGTGCTTCAACACTCTTGGGTACCTCTGCTGCTCCTATCTCTCGCAACCTTCCCATTGGATCCAAGGCGTCTGCTTCGCCCACCTGCTCTTGCACCAATTTTTGCAATTGGAGTAGATCCAAAGCTGCATCTTGTCTTCCCTTTGTCGCACGAAGCGCTTTATTTGCCATAGTAGAAGAAACTCCACCAATCGCAGCAATCCCTTGCGCGATACTCTCTGCCGTTCCTACTGGCGCTCCTCCTACATCATCCAAGCTCGTCAAAGATGGATACTTATCCGCTTCTTCCTCCAACAATCTTGCAAAGCAAATGGAAAGATTGAAACTTGAAGCATTGTAGGTAGAAGTTACCTTTGTCATCTCAATATCTAACAATGTTGATAATTGTGAAAGTATTGAAGAAGTTAATAACCATTGATTGTCAGTAACAGGTTTGTTTGCATGTGGATCTTTGATGAATTCTTGTTCTTCTGCTGCTAATTTTGCGGCTAATTGTTCGTCGGTTAGTTGAGTAAGAGGTGTTGTAGTTGGTTTTGTTGATGATGGTTGTTGTTGATCAGTTAGTTTTTTAAAGGAAGAAGGTCCTCCACCACCATGACGAAGGTCTGTTAAGTTGACTGTAACTTTACTATTTCCTTTTTCTTTCCCCCCACCACCACTACCACCATTTGCTAACTTTTGTTCATATTGCAATTTCTTTCTAGCAGCTTTTCTCTTTTTACCTTTGTCACCACCAGTAGCTAAAGCTTCATAATCTAAACCTTTCTTTCTAGTCAAAACTTGATCAGTTGTAGCACATCTTGCATCTTCTGATTCGATTAAATCAATAGTCATAATTGTATCTACTGTTGTTTGAATATCTTTTTTTGAATCGTTAAATGTTTCTTCTAAGAACTCAACGGTTCGAGATGGAAATGCATGTTGAAGAAATAGTATTGGATCAAACGAATTTCCTTTTCCTTCTTTATAAATACTTTCACCATTAGCAAGGGAAAAAGGATCAATTCGATTAGAACCAGATAATTCACCAATACGACTAGCTTCTCTACTTTCTGTATCAATAAGCTTCTCTGTTGCAGCAACAAGAGTAGAGTTGGAGGATGAAAGTAAATTATGACCTGGTGTGAGCGTGTTATGGTGATGGTGGTCGAAAGATTCAGAATCTGAGGTATCTTCATCAGTTAAATGAAGATTTTCAGGATCATGGGAAGATTTATCCATCAATGACCATTCATTTAAAAGTCTTTCAACTGTTGCTTCATCAGCTACAGCAGTAGCAGTACTTTTAGGCGAGGAGAATGCCGAACTATTGGTACTAACGTCAGTTGATGTTGATGTTGAATTGCTGGTAATCACATCAGTCGATTCAGTTAAACTTGTTCCATCATCTCCGTTAGTAAGTTTCCCTCCAAAAGCTTTGCGTCTAGCTGAAGCTCCTCCATTTCTAGTGTTGCTGCTTGCATGAGCTGTTTTTGAATCTTGTTGAGCCTGAGGAGGTGGAGAGGATGCTTCCGAATCGGCTGTTATTGTATCAGCAGCAGCAGCAGCAAGAGTCTCACAAACCTCTTTGGCACTTTGAAACGTCTGTCCTGGTTCGTATGCTATTGCTGCCACCAAAGAAGTATCGAGTGGTGGGCAAAATAGGCTGCTTAGTTGGGATTGAATCTGGTCCGGTGTCATCTTTTTTTTCTTGCTGGTCAGAAGTGAATGCGCGGGTTGGTTTTAGATCCGTTTGTGATGTGTTTATCCTCCTAATGCTCCATGTCGTCGATGGTATGGTGGAAAGAGAAGGCGTGGAGGAGAGGATAATTGTCGAACAAAGGGAATAATGCGAATCCGAGAAGAATTGATTTTGTAAGAAGCTGTTTGAGAACAGAGATACGTCAGACCAACACACAAAAAGCTGATGCAAGAACTCAAAAGGGAGGGATTTCGCCTGTTCTCTGCGCAGCGCAAATCAAAAACCGCGTTGTGTCATCTTGCGTTCTGCATAAAAGTGTACATCTTCGCGCTCTCTTTTTTCTCCACAAATTTCTAAATGCATGTGCTGCTAACAGCTCGACGGCCAACACAGGTGTAAATTAAAAAGAAATGAAAAAAAAGAAAAAGGAAAAAAAGGGTTCGAAAATTCCACTGAAAAAAGTCGTCATCTTGTCGTTACTTTGCACAAAAGCATGAACCCTCTTTTCGCAAGAGACACAACACAACACTGCTCATGGTAGATCTGAGATAGTGAGAGATGATGCTATGGCATGGATAGCCGGGTATCAAGATTGCAAGTAATGAGACGAGTAATGACATCAAAAACCCCATGCGACAACGAACAAAGAATGACCATGGATCAAGGAAGAATAATCCTTAACCCACCATATTCAGCAAGTGGATGTTTCGAACCAACCAGCGCACCTCTACCACTGGGACAAGAGATGAAACTTCTTGAAAGAGGAATTCCAAGCTGTTCAGTGATCTCTTGCACCACCTTTGGCGTGAAAGCTGCTTCTACAAAAACTAGGTCCACCGTAACTGTTGGAAAGATCTCATCCACCAACTGAAAAGTCTCATCCAATTGTTCCGGAATTTCATCGATTGACTTGTAACAATGAACGAGCTTACATTTGGAAGTAGGCTCGTTTTGCTGAATGTAGTAAAGCGCATTAGCAAGAACACTGATATCATCCGATTTTGCAAAGTAAATGACAGGGTGTCGACGCTCTCTTCGAATCCAACTGATAAGCTGCTTTTCGAGTCGCAAAGGTAACCTACCAAACCAGAAGGAGCCACGTTGTTGTTCCACAAGCCAAACTAGGATCCGCGCCAGATCTACCCTGCGTGCCGAGGCAATCAGCACTACGGCTAAAACAATAAAATAAACCAGCGTCTGAACAATGATAACGGGCGAAAGCGCAAAATTGCCCGCCATCGCTACAATGCCAATGCAGATACCGAGTAGGACAGTAGTCAAATTGGCAACGGGTGAACGAGGAAGTGTAGGTCGAGAATACTTGAGCAAAATGAGCGAGATGCCAAATAGCGTCATGACGCAGAGGAACGAGACGCTGAATACGGAAGACAGAGTCGTCAGACTGAAACCGCACGTTGCACTCATCACCAGGGTCAGAATGAGGAACAACGCGATCGATGGATATGTCGCACCAGTTTTAGCAAGCTTGCGTTGCAGAAGTTTCGGTATCACCCGATCGTCACATAGCGCGTCGACGAGGCCGCAAAATGCGACGATACCAGTAATGATACCACCGCAAAGCACTAAACAGGCATCGACGACAACAAAGAGCTTGAGCCAGGCTCCTTTTCCTGCCACCTGTCCGAGTAGCGCCAATACATTCGATCCGCCTAGGATATCGTTCATCGGAACAAGAACAAGCACGAGAAGCATGAGCGGTGCCTCGGTGAGCAACACGATGAGGTGAAGATTTCGAAGAGCTTTGGGGAATTCGCCCGGCTTGACCGTATTGATGTAGGAAGGACTGCACTCGAATCCGGTCAATCCGACAAAAGCGACGCAAACACCGTCAAAAACAGCCCTTGCAATGCCTTTGCCGGAGGAAGGAGCCAAGATGGCTGCCATGCCGGTGTGCCAATTGTCGTGGAGAAGAGAGTTGCCGGATCGAATCCAAGCCACGCTTCCGGCGACGATGAGCATGATCATTGTCGCTACATGTAACACAAACATGGCTAGCGCGACAGTACTCGAATCTCTCAGACCGAGCAAGCAGAGTGCAGCTAGTCCGACCAGAAGAAGCACAGAGATGACTCGAGAGTCAATATGCGCTCCATCTGCGACCGTCTCTCCGGCAATGTATGCGCTAGCCGTACCCGCACTAACTGCGCCAGTTGCAATGGCATCCAAGAGTGTAATGGCTGCAGCTAGCACTGCGACGAGCTTGGACGAGATATTGGCGAGATACGAGTAGTTACCAGCGTTGCTTGCGGAAAGTGCAGAGGCTAGCTCGCAGATGATGGGTCGGAAAGGATAAAGCAAAAGACATGCGATGAGGATCGAAATAGGAGACAGTACCGACGAAACGGCTACCACCGCAGGTAGCGCATAGAAGACCGAGCCAGTAACAGCGTTACCTGCAATAGCAGACGCTTTCCACTGTCCGAGCTGGAGAGGCTTGAGCTTGGCATGATCGAAGGCGTTATCCGAGTCGTTGTTGGGCGAGTTAGGAAGCTCGAGAAGCGAAATGGAGCCCCAACCGGCGAACTCCCATGCGCGATGAATGGCCATAAGCGGATCTTGACGTTCGGATGCAAGTGTGGTCATGGGTGCATCTAGATTGCGATCAATAGTTGTTTTGAGCTCTCCTCGACGAAGCGCATTCGACCAGCCTGTGTCTGCGGAGAAAGGATCGTCATTGTTGCTGGAGTCGGTCACGGTTCGTTGGCGGGTAGGATTGGGTTGGGATGCTGCTTCCAGATCGAGGTTGGAGGAGATGTTGGCTGGCTGAATGTTGATGGTAGGCGATACGACCCTTCTCTTTCGTTGACGACGGATAATGGTTGCAAACTGCGATTCGGCAAATGAGGGTGGGCGAAGAATAGATGGGTGGTGAGAGGAGTCGAGCGTCGGTACCCCTTCTTCCAGGGTGTTGGAAAGCAGCGATGCTTTGCCTTTGCCCACACGCTGACGAATGGGAGAAGGATTGGCAGATCCAGACGTTTTGCGGGCGAGTGAATCGTCAAAGGACCGAATCATGAATGCATCGCCGTTTTTGCGTAGGGAAGGGCTGCCTCGTGCAGTGATCTGACCTGCGCCAGTCAGGAATGGGTTCGGCTGCTTCGATTTAGGAGGGGTATGCTGAGACCTAGTTTCCAAATCGCTCTGTGTAGCTGCGGATATGTGCTGCAGTGGTTGCGTTGTTTGTGTAGGAGCGTCGGCTCGGTCGGCGTGATATTCGGCAGCTGCATTCGTTGAGAGAGGATCGTCCAGGGTCCGGCTCGAGGAAGCGGAGGAGGAAGAGGAAGAGGAGACCTGCTCCTCCTTCTGAGCTGACATACAGACTATCGAGCTGCGGCACGCTGGCCGTTCAGTGATGGAAGCTGATTGTCTGGAAGTCGAAGGATGTCGTGTCCGTGCTGGTGGTTGTCTGGCAAGAGACAAGCTTTTCTTCACACTATATGCAGAAGGCGAAAAGTGCTCAGCTTGAAATTAAGGGTCCAAGACGCCGGGGTGCGAATTATTTACAGATGTTAGGCCGAACACGCTTGACACCTCTCAAAAAAAAACTAGCCGCCGTAATTTCGCTCAGGGTTCAAATGCACCTTGGGTCTCGAGCATCGATCGATGTTTGATACAGTAGTCAAGGACACTTAATAGCATGATGATCGTGCCTAGGACGTAGAACCGGCTCATTTGGATGCACCGGGTCGTCAAAGGGTATCAAGCTGGTCTTGAAACGGTGCAATGTCCAAGATACAACACTGTACTGTACCAGAACATTCTCACAGGCCCTCCTTCGACTTCATCTTTCCCGCAGCAAACAAGGTTCAAGTCGAATTTTTACAGTGATTGTTCCAACGTGTTGTCATGGTCATTGGCAACATTCATTGAACGCCACAACGGAAGATGTCTCTTATGTCCTCTCACGATGGTTTCGGATCACGGCAATGTGAATGTTGAGAGATTCAGTAACTTCGGCTCTTCCGACTCTACGCTGACAATTGTGCAGAAAGTCAAGATTTTCTCTCTCGCGCTTTTGCTTTTGACTCGCCACGCGCTTTTAACCAGCGCCTTTTTTTCCGTTTCCTCTCTGTGTGGCTTGTCGGCACTTGCGATTTTGTCGCTTGAATCCGGGGTCAAACAATCTCAACCACACTTCGCATGTTCACCTTCATCCCTCTATCCACCACCAAACATACAACATCGACCATCCTTGCTCAGCGACAGCGTCACTTGTCGGCACGATCTCGGCACACACAAACACTCCGCCGACACTGCATTGCAAAAATCGCAGTGACCAGCAGCAGCAAGCACCTTTCGCCCCGCACAAGCTTATTTCCGCACCACACACGCCGCAGCACCTTGGACATCGACATTCATCATACATTCCCTTGCTCTTGATTGCCCATCATGCCGGACCAAGACGATCACCTGACAACTGCTACTCACGAAGATGGTCAACCAGCAAAACGTAAACGTCTCCGCATTCCCAAATCATGCATACCTTGTCTCAAAGGCAAAAGAGCTTGTGATCGAGGTCGACCTGCTTGTGGTCGATGTGCTCGCTCAGGTCAATCCAACGATTGCAGTTACGATCCACGCCTTCCACAAGAACAACCCACGCCTGTCAGCTCCTCATCGAAACGCTCCAACGTCTACGATGACTCGGACGATGATGAACCCGATACCTCCGTCCAGGACAATAATCGACAGCTTGCTGCACTCCAGCGAGAGCTAGAAGAAGCGCGTAGTGAGACCAGACGTTTGCAACATCTCTTGCGCACGCAACAAACGTCAGTAGCCCCAGCATCACCACGAAACCATCTTTCTCCGCAGTATCGTTCGCATCCATATACTACACCGCATTGGTCGCAGGATCGTCATCGGGCTACCACCCACAGTAGCAGTGCTAACGATTTACACGCTGCCAGAGGACTTCAAATGCTTGCTGAGATCGCCGGCCCTCAGCATCAAGATGCAGATTCAAATGCGGTCAAATCAAGGATCCTTCACTGGTCTGGACCTGCTTCTCATGCTTCTTCTTCCTCCCCCTCCTCCTCAAGTCAGCTTTCACCCGTACATCGATCAATTTCGACTTCTTCTCGAGACTCGTTGCGTCCTCATGACAGCGTTGCCTCCCCTCTGACAGCAGAGTCTAGAAACACCATTCACTTCCAACGTCAGTCCTCGACCATCTCCAAACCAACCTCTTCTTCCGAGACACAAGATCTCGAATCGCCCAGGAACATCAACGGCACTCATATGTACTTCGGCCCCACAACCTCTTCCGGCGATAAAGTGCTAGCAACCTTTCCTCCTTCTACCTCGGTTCCTTCCCACGCTTCCTCCACTGCCACCATAGAATCTCTTGCTCGCAGAGATATGCAATCAGCATTCAACTCCGTCCTTGATCCATCTCGAGACACCTTCCCTTTCGCTACCATCTGGTCTTCAGGTACTGCATTCATCGACGAGGTTCTCCCGTTTTTCCCTAAACCCGATGATTTCGACAGTATCTGTGCAAGCTTTGTACGTCATTTCAGCGCAATGTGTCCAGCATTGACTATCCCAACAGCCATCGATTATGCAAAGACGTTTTCAAGGATGAGCAGAGAACAAAAGGGAAAAGTGAGTTTACCTTGGTTAGCTGTCTTTCTCATGATCTGTGCACTGGGCAAGAACTGTGACTTGGAAGGAAGTGCAAGCGTAGGAGTGGATAGAAAAGTTAGAATGTTAGGCAAGTTTCTTTCGACTGGTGAAAATGCAAGTCGGGCAGCGAGTAGAGATGGATCTCCTTCACCTATCGATGGCGTGAATGCGAATGGAGCTGCAGGAGGCGGATTTGGAGGAGAGGCAAAATCCCCAGCTATGGTATCAGATCTTTTTCTGTCTGCAGCCTATCAATCGTTGAGATTATGTAGCTTCTTATCCGCTCCAACCTTACAGACGATTCATTCTCAACTTCTGATTGGTGCGTATCTGTTAAATACAGAAAGAGCAGCAAGTTTTTGGCCTTTACTCGGAAGTGTAGCCAGACAAGCTCAGAGTATAGGTTTACATGTTGATCCGTATAAGATCAAGAGAGATTGGGACCCAGTAGAGGCCGATACGAGAAGAAGACTTTGGTGGGCAGTAGTACATCAAGATGTGATTCTATCTAGTATTTTTGGTAGACCTTTGGGGATCACTAAATTTAGTTGTAGATTTCCGGAAAGTAGTGGTGGTGGCAGTGGAGGGAATGATGTAACGTATGCAAGGTTACAGTGTGAATTCAGTCAATTTGCGCGGACTTATCTGGATGAGAATCAGGATAGAAGTTGGAGTCAAGAAAAGGTGATGGAGTTTACAGAACAGGTGTTGGAGTGGTATGGCAAGATAAACGAGAGATACAGGTTGGTTGATCTAGGTAGATTCGAGATTTTGAAGAAGAAGCGAGAGGGAGATGCTGCTGAAGGCGAGGGAGGTAAGGAGGCAGTCATGAACTATAAAGCGGCAGGCGTGGATGTCAAGACAAAAGGGTTAATGGAAGTTCATCAGAGTGGTAATCTGGCAGTTGAAGTTTTTTACAACTTGCTTTCCATTCATCGATCCAATCTCTTCCCTACCAGCAATACCCTGGATCAAGGCGAGGAAAGTAATTCGAAAGATCGTAAATCCACCACTTCTTCCCAACCCGAACTCAATGGAACATCACTACACATCTGCACCCAAGCTCTAAGAAGAATCACACGAGCACAAACCACTATGATTGATCTTTTAGGAAGAGCAAGAGCGACTATGTTTTGGAAAATCGCTTATTATACGTATCAAGCTGCGATTGCAGGTGCGTATATTGTTTTTCTTAAACCTCAAAGTGAACATGCTGAGAGTGCGTTAGAGGATTTAGCGATTTTAACGGATTTCTTTGATAGAATGCCGGAAAGATGGACAGGGTTGAAGATGGCAAAGCATGGATTGAGAGTTTTGAGGAAGTTGGCTGTGGCGGCGAAAGAGGTTCCGGGGGCAGCTAGTATGAGTGTTAGGGGTCAACAAGAGGAGAGTGGTCAGAATGAGGAGAGTTTGATGGTGGAAGGTGGTGGAGTGGGAGATGGTGTAGGTGCGATTGGGGTCAATAATGGAGGAAGAGGGATGACACCTACGATGAGTTCACAATCTAATTTTGTAACAACATCTTCAGCAGTAGGAGGTGGAATAGGAGGAGCAAGTAATGGAGATACAAATTCGAATTCGTTTTATGACAAATCTACATTCTTACCTCCCATTTTCGGTTCATCGTTCTTATCTCCAGCTAGTAGTTCAACTCTTCATCATCATCATCAATCGATGATCACTAATTCTCCCTTATCTGTTTCTGCACCTTCTTCTACAACTAACTATTCTTCGAATTATACTATGTCATCTCAATCAGCAGCAGCAGCAGCAGCAGGAGGAGGAGGAGGAGGAGGAGGAGGAGGATTATTTCCAATTGAACCTACAACTTTATTCACTTCTGCTTTAACAAATGCTACAACAACAGGTTCTCCTCTTTCTAAATCTTTAACTACTATTCCATTGGTTACTTTATTTAATAATACTTATGATCAACATGAATCTAGTTCTTCAGTACAACAAGCTTCATCAGTAGGGAAACAATTTTGTTACGATCCTTTCATTCCAGATCCAGATTTTAGTAATACTAGTCAATCTTCTGAAACTTCAAATACTTCTTATACAAATTCAAAAGGTGAAGGTGAAAGGGAAGGTTTAAATCAAAAAGATTTAGCGAACTATTGGTCTGAATATTTTAGTTTACAATTGGATTGGGATAGATTAACTGGTTTAGCTTAACAAAAGAAAGAGGAAATGTGTACATTTGTCATTACAAATGGGGTATCATCAAAAAAAAAGTACAAAAGTTAAATCTCGCGGGGGGAATTGGAATTAATTTATCCTCTACCAATTGTACCAGCAGTACCTAATTCACCAACCCCACCAACAACTACATCTTCTTCTTTTGAAATAACAATTTCCAATCCCCAAAGAAAAAGTGTTAATCCTACTGTGAGGAATCTCCAATAGATTTGATTTTTTTGATCAAGTAGTAATAAGTGACTGTAAACAGCAATGAGAATTAGACGAGAGTAGGAGACGAGGATAGAGATGAATGATCCGAATGCTTCGACTTCGTGTGATGGTAGGGTTGAGGAGGAAGGGGTGGAGGAAGGGGAGGATGATGAGGAGGGAGGAGAAGGAGGACGAGGTCGTTTATGTCGTCGAGATGTGGAAGAGGGTGGACGGGAGAGGTTGGGTCGTTTGCGTGCTGCTATTGTTGTTGAGGGTGGTGATGATGGTGAGGATTGAGTATCAGCAGCACCAGCGGAGTTTGTGGTGGTACTGGTGGTGGTGGAAGGAAGATCGGAAAGTTTGGAGCGAGGTGAAGTGGCTGTTGTTCTTCGAGAGGGGGAGAAGGAGCCACGTCGACCTAGTTTGCTGCCGCCCCGTCGAGCGTTGCGCTTCCGATTTAGCGCCCGTTTCCTTGCACTATCAGCATTGATTGGAGCGGTTGAAGAAGAAGAAGAAGAAGAAGGAGCAGGAGGAGGAGGAGACTTGAGCGTATCGGCCAGCTCCATAGGCTCTTTGAGTTCGTCCGCGATGGATTTGGTTCCATCATCGTTGTATGCAATCCCGCTATCATCTTCGGAATATTCGCCACTATCACTTGCACTGTCGCTTTCGCTTTCGTCCAAGTCGCCATCAAAGGGCGTTCGTCTTCGTCTCCTTCTTCGCAATCGTCGACGCTGTAGAATCCATCTACCCTCTTCCTCGTCCCAAACTTCCTCTTCTAACTCTTCTACCTCTGTGCCTGAGAACGAAGATGCCGAGAGGTGCGAAGAAGAGTCTGAGCTGCTGCCGCTATAATCGGTATCAGACTCGCTTTCTTCATGGCCGCCGCGTCGCTTGCGTGCGTGTCCCCAACTTGCCCTTCTTGCATGGTTGGCTTGTTCATCGTGGTGCTTGGGTGCGACACTGCCCTTGAGCATGGGCAGGATGCGGCTAGCAGCGTACAAGACCATGAGTCTGTAGATGAGCGAAACGATGACCGACTTGGGCAGGGCGGCTCCAGCAGCGTGGATAAAGTCAACCGACTGACCGAGCCAATGCGCGATAACCTCGACCAGACCGCTAGCAGCCTGTAGAATCTTACTGGTGAGCGGTGCTTGTAACGAGCGAGGAAGCTTGTCCACAAAAGCTCGACCGTGAGTGTCGACTTTGAAGCTGCGAATGAGTGAGATTGGATCAGGCGTAAAAGAAAGACTTGGACCGAGCTGGTAAATGTTGAAGACGACGTAAGCAAACATGAGACTGGTCTCGATGACGTTGCCCTTGCGGATAGCAAATGCGATAGCGGTGAGCCAGAGTGTGGATGTGACCGAAGTGGCAATAGCTGCAGCTGTGCCGGGACGATCTTTGGTTGCGCCATCAAAGGAGACGTAGAGTGCAAATGCGGCAGTGACGTAGATAGTGGCGGAAACGAGCAGGAAGAAGATTTGCCAGACTTCACTGGCACCAAAGCCAATCGAGGCTAGAGACCGCATGATAAAGGTGTTGGACATCCATGCGGCACCTCGAGCTGATGGCGCTCCATTCGAGTGAGCACGCTGATATCGAGGCGATGGAGCAGCGAGAGAAGAGGCGATGATCCATCTTGATGTGGACGCAAGAGATTGGATGACGAGCAGAGAGGCAACACCTTCTAACAGACTGAAGAAAGGACTCGATATGCGGAGCAGCGTATGCCACCAGCCGGGTACGCGGCGTGCTAGCCAGAAAAAGAAAGTGACGGATGCTGATACGACATAGTCGAGGGTCTCAAAACCGGTGAGGGACTGAAGCTGGTCGGCATCGAGGCCATCGCTTGGAGTTGCATTGTTTCGTCGAGAGAAAAGATTGCCAATAGCCTCTGCTGCAGTTTTATCCTGGCTGTCTGGTCGACGTTGCGGGAAAATGGTAGCTGATGGCGGAGAGTAGACGTTAAAGCATACTAATAAGCAGGCTGGAATGACAATGAATTGGAACACAGCGAGTGTCTGACCAATCCACGCTAATCGTGTGCCACGGGTAAGCAATCGCACGGTGGAAAGAAAGAGATAGTAGGACGCAAGCGAAGCTGACAATGCGAGGAAGGCATCTTGGCCGGCAATGTCGAGTGCGAGCGGAAGGTAGAAGAGCACCTGAATGAAGGTAGCAACGCGGCCGAAGTTGACAGCGAGCGAGCTAAAGTATGACATCTTGGGGTGAAAAGTGAGAGAAGAGTGGTCGATGTCTACCGGCCACTGATCAGGGAAGGAAAAGGCAATTGAACAAGATAGCAAGGCGGAGCTTTCAGCGTGTTTGACGCAGCATGATGAGATTGCTGAACGATGGATGGAGCTTGTTGAGGTGAATGGACCTCTTCAATGCGTTTCGACGGAGGAGGTGAAGGAGCATGGACGATTGAGAGAAGAAGGAGGAAGAAGAAGAAGAAGGGAGGAGCGGTCAAAGCGGACCGATAAGCGTCAAAGAGACACACACACACACACACACACACACACACGCAATAGCTGCACACAGCAGCTGTCGCTTCCGCATTTGTGTCCATCCAACGCCCAAATTTATTGGCGCACACACACACACACACACACGCGAACTACGCCAACGTGCATTTTTGGCATTGATTTCACAGTGTTAGAGCTGATCAAGCTACAGCCTTTCCAAAATTCGCCCACATTGACAAAGCTTTGAAATTTTTCAGATTGCCGAGCTGAACGCGGACAGGGTCGTGTGTGCTTTTGCTTTTCTTCTCAGAACCGAAAGCAAAAGTACTGTACGACTATCATCACTTGTATGGTCATCCTGACCACCATCGTAGCAATATGTCAGCGGCAGGGCCATCACAATCGCTGAACGGAGGCAATGGCTCGGTGGCTTCGGCACAGGCCGCCGTATTCGTCCAATCACAACCTCTTCCTGCCAACACACCAACAGTGGTTGGACCCGATTTTGAACGTCAAAATCCGAATGATCTCACAGCACTGCTCGAGAGCATGTCCAGAGTTGGATTTCAGGCAACAGGTGTCTCAAAAGCCATCGAGATTGTCGAGGGAATGCGTCAATGGCGACTCTCTACCGATCCAGCGTACCTCGCCAACACGGACTCCGACAAGCCTAGCTTGGACGAAGCACAGAACACACAGTGTCGCATTTTTCTCGGCTTTACATCGAACCTCGTCTCGTCAGGATTAAGAGAAGTGATCAAATTCCTTGTAAAGAACAAGATGGTATCGGCGCTTGTGACAACAGCAGGTGGCATCGAAGAAGATCTGATCAAGTGTCTTGGTCCCACCTACCTGGGTGACTTTGCACTCGACGGCGCCACATTACGCAAACAGGGTCTCAATCGCATCGGCAACTTGTTGGTACCCAACGACAACTACTGCAAGTTTGAAGACTGGGTGATGCCCATCCTGGACGCGATGAGGGCCGAGCAAGGCGATGATGTTTCCAACGCTTGGTCGCCCAGTCGAGTGATCGAGAGACTTGGTCTAGAAATCAACGACGAAAGCAGCATTCTCTATTGGGCAGCTAAGAACGAGATTCCTGTCTTTTGCCCTGCGCTTACAGACGGAAGTTTGGGAGATATGATCTACTTTCACTCGTACAAGAATCCAGGTTTGACGATTGATTTGGTCAAAGACATTCGTAGACTCAACGATCTTTCAGTCAAAGCACCCAAAGCAGGCATGATCATCTTGGGTGGAGGCGTATGCAAGCATCAGATTGCCAATGCCATGTTGTTCAGGAATGGTGCTGATTTCAGCGTTTACATCAACACGGGCCAAGAATTCGATGGCTCCGATTCTGGTGCCAGACCGGACGAAGCGGTGAGCTGGGGCAAAATCAAATCGGCCGCAAATGGTGGTAAGAATGTCAAGGTGTACTGTGATGCCACCATCATCTTCCCTATGATCGTCGCTGCCACCTTTGGCAAGGCTTTTTGGGCTGAGAACAAGGCGGCGTCGTCTACATAGCCAAATGTCCTTGCTCTCTCTCTCTCTCTTTCTCCCCCTCCCTCTGCATCCATCTCGCTAATGTATCCTGCATTGTATTTGTACCTTTATTCGAGCCAAAAGAAGCATTGTTACCATCTCTGAAGATCAACACAGTTTGTATCAATAGTCGCCCGATCCCATGGTTTCCCAAATGAGTTAGAATCGGGGCGATGGTGATATTGAGTTGTCTCTCGGCAGCTATGTTTTCAACTCCGCCTTGCTCAACGGCACGATTTGGCCGCTAACAATTTGAGATGGCCCTTGAAGAGAGGATCGCGCGCGCGTCTTTTCTGCGCTGTTTTGCTCGTGTTGGTCTCAACTCACCAGAAAAAAGAGGTGTTCCATTTCGGCGCCGTCGATCCGGGACAGGAACTCATCCTCATCAACACCGTCTTTCAAGCTGGAAGAAGGGAATGGCCAAGAGCAGCCAAGAGGATGCTCACCGACTTGCCTTGGCATGCAATAAACCTCCTTGGTGGCAGAATGTCAGACTGAATGGAGCGCTCTCTCCGACGTGCATGTGAATTTGCGCAGAAGCAGAATGTGCATTCTAGACAGTAAAGTTATAATACTGCATCGTATGCACTGCAGAACAACACAGCCGAGGCTCGTCGTTGCATTCTTGACAAGCTCTAGATTCTCTCATTCTTCTGCCAGCGTTAGCACTACAGTACGGGGCCCACAATTCGCTTTGCTTCTGCTCCATCCACGAGGCTGTAGCCCGTGTTGATGTGACTGAGATGCATCTTGTCCGCGTGAATGGCGCAGTGAGTTATACTGTAACTTACGTCCAACTCTGTGCAGTCGCAGGCGGAGTCTCGATTCTGACTGCTCTTGTCCCAAGTTTTGAGTTGATTGATCACATTTGTCCATTTCCTCGTCCGGTTCCCCTTCTTGCCTCTTCACTCATTACCACCAACACCTCCTCTCCTTGTAAAATCTCGGCAGGAATAGACCTCAGAATGGTCAAGCTTGCTGCTTTCAACACCGTCGCCGCACTGGCGCTTGCTGGCTCCACCGTTGCTGCTGATCTTCATGGCATGAACCGACCCAACCAAAAGCTTCATGTTCGTCAGAACTCAGGCTCCATCATGCAATCCGACTACCAGAATGGTGCCACACCTCCCGGTGCTCGATCCGGAGATGCTGGTGGCCAAACCGTTGTCATCGACAACGACGGCGGTCACGATGACAACTCTCAACGTGCCGGATGCCCTACCATCTTTATCGGCTCAGCTGATGTCGGCGGATCTTTCACATCTGGATGGACCGAGATGCCTCAAGTGCTTGGCTTTGACACCATGACTGACCTTAGCGTAGGCAACAATGTTGTTCAACCTTACATTATAGAACGAGGCAAGAACGCTGCCGATATCACCCGTGTTGTCATCACTCAACCTGGTCTGCCACGCGATTACTGGAAGTATGCCAACTTGGTCCGCAACTCTTTGCTTTGCGCTTCCGTCAATTCTACCCTCGGCATCAATCGCGACGAGATTCTCATTGCCGCTCCCACTTGGTTCGCCACCCAAGATGCTAGCGCTGGTGAGGCTCCCAACAATGCTCTCGTCTTCAACAGTGGTGATTGGGCTACTGGTGTCAACTCTGCCGGTCCCAATGGTGAAGCCATCTCTTCGTTTGAAGCACTCGACGATCTCGTCAACAAGTTCTTTGACAGATCCACCTACCCCAAGCTTCAACACGTTGTCATTGCAGGTCACTCTCTCGGAGGGTCCTTCACTCAACACTATGCAATGCTTCGCAAATCCAACCCTTCCCAAGATCCTGCCATCAGCTACTTTGTTGGTAACCCAGGTTCCTATGTCTGGCCTACTTCCGATCGACCTGTACAAAACCCAGGCGGAAACTGTGCCAGTACTCAAGACGATTGGCAGTACGGTCTTCAAGATCTTCCTTCTTACGGACAGAGTCAGGGAAGTGCTAGTAGCATCGCCTCTCGCTACTATGGTAGAAACGTGATGTATGCTCTTGGTCTTGATGACAACGAGGGAGGTGACAGTCACTGCGAAGCACAGTATCAAGGTACTTCGCATTTGACAAGAGGTCAGAACTTCCAGAAAGAACTCCAGCAAGCTAATGGTGGTAACGTACCTTCTAGTCACGAGTTCAACTATGTTCCCAATGTAGCCCATGAGGATTATTTGATCTTCAGTGATCCTAACAGTCAGAACTTCTTGTTCAAGCAGGGTTTTGCAGCGGCCGCTGCTGCCACAACATCTTCGGCAAGCGGAGCTGCAGCTTCATCAACAGGTAGCAAGAGAAGTGGATCGGCCACTTCTACTGGTTCTGCTGCTGCAGCAACCGGGTCCAATTCATCTTCTGGTACCGGCGCAAACTCGAGTCAGTCGTCGGGTAAAAGCAGCAGCAGTGGTGCTACCGGCATGATTTGTTGTAAAGGGGTTGTTTCTGCCTTGATTGCTGGCTCCGCTGCTATTCTTGCTTTCGCTCTTTGATGTGGTATTGTCCTAGACTAAAGCTTCTTATTACATGGTCAATTGGCCTTTCATCGAACTGTCTATCTTGCTTCAATAGTCTGACTGCCTCTTCTGTGATTGATCGATCCCTTGCAAGCAAAGTTGTGCGTGCAAAACAACGAAATGAGCTCTTCGAATCGCATTTGATATCAATATATGAATAAATATTATAAAAGTGCAGCTTCGACCACGCGTGCACGCGACTCAACAAGTGCCTGAATCATCTGCACAGCCAAAAGAAAATCACCGAGCCAACCTGTCCCTCCCAAAGTGCCAAGAGACCAACACCTTTCGCTATGTGACTTTATTTTCATCTTTCCGTTCTTCTCCATCTCTTGCTCTGGCCCCCATCTTCCTCCGCACAATCCTTCTCTTGAGCGTCAATATCCGCATCGTCACTGTTCCCTGCATGACGTGTTCTCGGCAATCATGAGCGATCCAGGCTCTTCTGCACCTCCAATCGACAACGATCCAGCATACGATGGAGAGCTTTGGTCCTTCTCTGCATTTTTCCCACCACCCTATCGCGTTCTTCTTCTTGCTTCAATTGGTTTACTTCTCTTTGCTGTCAATGTTCAGATTTTGAAAAAGAAAGGAATAGATTTGTTCGGATTGTTCAGAGCAGATGAAGCTGAAAAGCGTCGTCATAATCCTAACCTTTCTAATGGATCTGGAATAGGTGTGGGAGGGTTTCATCGTAGTACAAATGGTGCCAGCACTCAATATGGCTCTTATCACAACGTCAACACTACTCCTCCTGACGAAGAGGAGATCTTACCAACTACAAGAATCAATTCAACAGAACCGAGTGGTGCAGCAACAATCACGACTCATCCCCTCTTCATGTTTGGCACTTTTCAACTCATCTGGTCTCTACTTGGTTGGGCATCTTATCGATACTATGTAGATAGTTTAGATGGTGATAATAAAGGTAGACATGCACAGGCATTACAAGGTTTTGCAGTTTCAGGTGCTTTTTTGGCTTTATTATGGCCTGGAAATCTTTTCTTTAAACCCATGAGAAAAGCTTTTGGTCGCTCTTTACTTGTTATTCTTTCTCCATCTCTTAGTCAACCTATTACTTTTGGTGATGTGGTTTTAGCTGATATTTTGACGTCTTTTGCAAAGGTTTTTGGGGATGTTTGGTTAACAGCGTGTTTTTTAGTGCCTAGAAAAGAACATCATACTTGGTGGAATGGAAAAGGTTCAATTGCTGTTCCTCTTTTAATCTCTCTTCCTTACGCAATACGTTTTCGACAATGTATTTCGGAATATAGGGTTTCATCACCAACAATTTTAAGTGGTGCTAAGGAAGGAGTTAAAAATAAAAGACCTTTGTGGAATGCAGCTAAATATGCATCAGCTTTTCCTGTGATTTGGTTAAGTGCTTGGTATGAAGCGGATAAAAATCCGGGTGGACATCAAGGAGAATGGGTTACAAGGTATATGTTATGGTTATTGGCGGTTTGTGTTAACTCGATGTTTAGTTTCTGGTGGGATGTTACGAATGATTGGGGTTTGAGTTTGTTACAATGGCAAAATATGGGTTCAATGGCACAGGTTGCGAAAAATGCTGTTCATTTACATAGACGTGGATTGTCTTATATGCCTTTACCTATGAGTGAAGAAGCACAAACGTTACCTATGAATAGTTATCCCCCTTTCCCTCCACCTCCTCCTGAAAAATCAAGCGGTAATGGTGGAGGATATACATCTTTAGCAGTTCCTCCAATCACAAATCCTTCTGGAGGTCCTTCCCTTACTACCACCACTACCACTGCTACTACTTCTCTAACCGGAACCGGAAATGGTGGACCAACAATAACAACAGCAGCAGCAGGAGGACATAGAAGAGGTCTTTCAACAATAGAACGAATACTTCGACCAACACCATCCCTTTTATTCCCTTCATGGATGTATCAATTAGCTATCTTACTCGATTTATTCCTACGTTTCTTTTGGTCTCTTAAACTTTCATCTCATTTACATCATCTTGTTGAATGGCAAGGAGGAATGTTTTTTATGGAATTATTGGAAATCATTCGAAGATGGGTTTGGGTTTTTTTCAGAGTGGAATGGGAAACTGTTAGAAGAAGAGAAAGATCGACTCATGTTCATTTAGCTATCGACTAAATTTGTACAGGTTTATAGATTTGAAATTGAATCATTCTTGTTTATCAAGAAAATCTGGACCTTGAGTACGAAGTTTTCTTTCAAGTTGTTCTAACCATTTTTGTAATAGTGGGACTGTTTGAGGGGCTGAGTCAGGTGCGAATGAGGAGAGGTAGGAAAAAGCGTTTTTGGCGATTTTAGGTGCGATGCTAAGTGCGGCTGTTGTTGTTGATGATGATGCATTCGTTGTTCCGCCGCCTATCCCTGTCCCTGTTCCTGCTGATGAGGTTGCAATTTGTTTCGAACCGAAACTTGTGGATTGAGAAGTATTTTGAAGAGTTGCAATTTGTTCATCTACTAAATTATCAGGTTCGATACTTATTCCTAAAGTTGCTATTAGCGTTTGACCTTGAGTAGAAGAAGGAGGAGAAACTTTAAATATTGCACTTGGTTTATCGTTTCGTAAACAACCTAAAAGTTTCCATTCTGAAGTATTGGCAGAAGGCCATTGAAGATGTACAGTTGCAGAGAAATTTTGTGGGAAAGGTTGAATACCTGTCATGAAAACGACTATGTGATTTATCGAAGATGCATTTTCGATTGGAAAGATACAATGAGTTTCATCGACTTGTTGTGGATTTGTTAGCGGTAAACGACCTGGAAGAAGGACTGAGAACATCTTTCTTGAGATTAGAGCTTTGTTTCAGTATATTGAAGGATAGGTTTTTGAGGGGGAGGAAGAAGAAGTAGAAGTAGAAGAAGAAAGACACTACTAACTGGTGTTAGTGTAGGAAGTGAAGGTGTTGATCTCCTTTTGGAAAGTGGAGTTATTCCTTTCTTTTCTTTGGGCCAGAGCAACCCCACGACTGATCTAGAAGAATCACAGAAATCACAGAAATCACAATCTCGTGGGAGAAACGCAATTTCCGAATTCCGAATTCTACTTTTAATAAAACTTCGCAACTTTCCTTTCCTTTTGCCACGCCAAATACTTTTTTCTTTTCCTTGTTTGGACCCTTAACATCATCACCACCACCACTTTAACCTACCTTACCTTCCTAATTTCACTTTTCAGGACACAAAGACAAGATGGCGAATCCAAGACAACGTAGAAAAGCTCGTTCAGGTTCAACAATTAAACCTTCACTCAACGCTAAAAAACAAATGAAAAAGAAACTCTCTCGAGCACCTACAGTTCATGGAGCTGAAATTTTGAAAGAATCTTATGATCCTAAACTTACACTTCGACAAAATTATGCAAAACTAGGTTTGATTCCTTCTCTTGATGTTAGACCTGATTCTGGTGGAACTGAACGTATGCCATCAACATCTTCTTCTTCCACTACGACTACTGGAGAGGTAAAGCCGAGACAAGGAATGGCCAAAGTTATTCGCGATGATAAAGGTAATATTGTTGATATCATCGAAGCAGACGTAGAGGATGAAGAAGAGGAAGAAACAGTTTGGGGAAAACAAATGAAAAGTGTAGCTGATAGAGAAGATGTTGAAACATATATGCCAGAACCAAAATCGAATGGGAAAAACAAGGGAAATGTGGTGTTGGAAAAGTTGGAAGAAATGGCAAGTAAAGCAGCTCCTGTAGAAAGACATACAAGTCAATTGGAGTCAAAATGGCTAACAGATTTGGTAGAAAAGTATGGTGAAGATACAGAGGCGATGAGTAAAGATAGGAAGTTGAATGTTTGGCAAAAGACTGAGGGTGAGATCAAAAGAGCGATCAAGAAGGCTGGAGGTTTTGGTGCGTTCGGAAACAAAGTTTAGAGGAGAGAGGAGGAGAGGAGATTCGTTTGGTTGCAATTTGTATTTGTATCTTTTGTTTAATTTCAGCATAAACCTGTTTCGCAGTTGTTCTCTGTCGTCTGTTTTTACGGATGAGTTTGAATTGGGATGGCTGAGAGCAACTTCTTGATTCGGCGCATATCTCAAAAGTCGAATTGGTGGACTTTCAAGTTCATCTAGCAACTCTTCCACCGTGTTCCAACCTCGAATCTATGCCTAGCATTGAGCCAGACGGATTCACCAGGAGAAGAGATGCTTGCTCATCAGGTCCACACACAGCCTCTCACATCGATACAAGAGATGGAGGAAGATATTCGATTGGTAAGCGATGAGCGAGTCGAAGCTGACAAGACATGAAGCTCAAAAGATTCAAGAAGCAAATAGAGTCGGCTACAGCACCATTAAAATGCCTGCGATCGATACACGAAGACCTACAGGTGAAGAAACAACTAATCGCGCATCTTCATCTGATCCATACTAACAGCAAGCCCATTCGCAGCGTTCTCTAAAGCCTTGAGCGATATCAACAAAGGTTTCATTTGTTCTTCCTGCTTCTGAACAAAATTCTCCATCGTCTTCATTTGCTTCTCCTGCTGACTGACTAGAGCCTTCACAGCGCTGGTATTTTTTCCTTGCTCCTCGACCATATCGTCTAAACTGTCTGATAAAGCGGCGATAGCTTTTGCAATTGATTGCAAGAGTCTAGTCTGATCAGCTTGGCCTTTAAGGAGAGATTGGAATGTGTCTGTTTGGATCTTCTGATGTTTAGTCATCTTTTGGAGGACGGTGTCTTCCTTAGACATTTTGATGTTGCGTAAGCTCGGGGGTTTGGGAGATATGGAGTTAGTCAGTTGAAGATTCAAGAGTAAGGATTAGATTTGGAGTTAGATTTCTGATGGGGAGACGAGACGAGAGGGAACAGGAAGAGCTAGGTTATATACCTTAGCCTTGGACGACGCTGCAAGCATTCGGGTTTGTTCGACAACAGCACCAGCTGAACAACATACTTCTTGGAGTGCGGTTTTGACAGCGCAGCAAGCATTCGGATTTGTTCGACAATGGGAACAGGTGTACAACATCCGGTGCGAAGTACAAGTGAAAGTCGGAAACCCACTGTTCTGGTTGATGACAAAGCAGCGGTGTGACAGACACATTCACAAGGTCACAGTGGGTTGACCCACTTCTGCAGCCTATACAACAAGCTCGAGGCAAGACTCATGTCACAATGTTCGAACCGCATAAAGGTGAAAAGTGAGGTTTTATTGAGGGATGAGGAACGAAAAGTATCACGAACGTGAAGATGTGACGCAGATCGAATTTAGTGAAAAGGCCTTGCCCTCTTTAGGGTAAGCGAGATAATGACGAGATGGGCTGTAACGAGAGTGGGAAAAATTGCTTGTGAGATTGTGATAAAGAGAAAAGAGAATAGAGATGTGGGATAGCCGATGTATGGGGACATACCTTTATAGCAGAAGTAGGAGAGGAGAAGTGAACGAAAGCGGTTAAGCACGCTCTTGCATTTCTCCGATGCCGATGCAAGTCAGGCAATGTCATTGTCAAGATTCTTTCGAGTGGTAGCAAGCGCTGCGTGTTAACCATTCAGCTTGTCGATCACGGTCTGCAATAGTTCGGTGTGCTGTTCTTTCTGACTGTCCAGACAGTCGAGAAGGCTGCTATTTCGTGAGAATGAGGATTCGAGCATCGTGCTCTGCTCCTGTAGCATCTTTTGTACCGTCTTGCCTTGTTCTTGCAACATCTTAGTTTGGTCTATCTGCTGCTTGCTGATGATGTTTAAGAGGCTGATTAGCTCTTTGAAGAGTTTGATTTGCTCTTCTGTCTGACGAAGGACTGATTTGAAGCCTGCCTCGTGCCTGTCGGCGAAGTGAACCCTCTGCCAGGCAGGTAGGATTGCGTTTCGATGACAGTCTTCGCATTCACCGTTGCTCGAGAGCTCGGGGCCAGATTTGATGTGCAAGCAGTTTGTACACCTGCTTACTTCAGTGGTCATTTTGGCAAATAATGCAGAGTAAGAGGTAATCGGAAGCGGTGAAGAGGAAAGAAGAGTGCAGAAGATGCATGTTTAAAGACAGAACAGCAGAGAAGGTCCGGCGCTTCAAATACCCTTCAACGACTGCTAACAGATCGTACCTTTGATGCGACTCTGATGTCTGCTCAGTTACTCACTTTTCGTTATGGAACGCCTGGCGCAAATCTTGACATACGTACGGTCCAGATGAAAGGTGCGGAAGCTTAATCAGCCACATTGATCTGCAGACGTCGCGAATTCGGCCGTCGCTATCCATACACATCCGGGAATGAGATCGTAAAACTTTATTCGCTGGTGAGCTCGCGGCTGTCGTACCTCAAATTGCACATGAAGAAGGCACACTGCGCAAGTTTGCAATTGTTCTTGCTGTTCTCAGCACAGTCACACGCATGCGCCCAGAAATAATCTGGTGAAATCGCATTGATTGAAAATTCTAGATCAATTCGAACAAATGGTTGAAGAAACATAGAGGATTGGAGCTTATGTGGACGAGGCATGATCTTAAAGTAAGACCAGGTAGGATGATCGGATCGAAGAGATATGAGTGGCTTGGTAGCATTGTACAAAGAGCAAAGCGGAGTGAGACTTGAATCGACGATGCGTATAGACAGACCTCCACGACAATGATCAAGTGCGCTTCTGCATCTGATCAATGCTCACGGCAGGCCCAGCCATAGCATTCTCGAGAGTCTTGAGGGAATTAACGAGCGGGGGAATTAGCCAGCGGCTTATTGACCTGATCCTCCCGGTGAGTGAGAGCTTTGATGGATTCGGCCTGCTTGTCCTGCTTTTGTTGAAGCGACTGTAGAGTTCTTGTGTTCTCCTTCTGCTGGGCCAAGGCTGCTTCCAGCACAGACGTTTGCTTCTGCAGCGTGAACTGGATCAAAGTGGTCTGCTCGCGAATCTCTTTGGTCTGTTCTTGCTGCTGTGCAATCATGATTTCGAACAGCTTCATCTGCTCCTCCGTTTGGCGGATGAGTGACTTAGCTGCAGCCAACTTCTCAGTTCGTGGGAAGGAGTTGCCGTCGTAAGCAACCTTGTCGGTCTCGCAGGTGTTCCTCACACAATCTTCGCATTTTCGGAAAATGCCGCTCGGAAACTCGCAGCCGGCCTTCATGTAGTGGCAGATCTTGCAGATGTCCATTTTCGAGGCCATCGTGACTGCTAGAATTTTGATACGGGTGGTGCTCGTGAAAATATGAGTCAAGGCGTAGGAAGATGGTGATGCGGGAGAAGGGAGGAAGAGAGGATCTTGTGGATCATTTAAGTTTCGCTAAGCCAGAAGAGAGTCATGCCTTTCTTGCGGCTCTCGACGTTGACGCCCTCTCTCACAGCCTCGTCACCATTTCGGAGCGCCTCGTGCTACTTCCGGTATGAATTGCAAGTGAGCAGTGCAGAATCTTGACCTGCCATGGAGCCGCGTGGAGCCGCAGCTGTCTCAGAATCTAACGTCGCTATATATCGGTTCCGTACATTGAAATTTCGGCCTTATTCACAGATCAAGAGTCCGGCAGCACGCATACTTAGTTCACTCAGTAACAAATAGCTGAAGATTTGAATTGATGTGGAATTATTGAGCGAATTGATGATTAAGGTGGGATGTAGGTCAGAGCTTCTGGCCATTGCGACTGTTTGAGGCGGAGAAGATTAGGCTCATTAGTACCTCAGCCACAACAGATTCGAGCATAGTTATCAGGCGATCAGGAAAACGCACCTTTCTATGTACATGATGCAGACCGCATCCGTTCCTTCGATAACTTACTTGTTGAGGCTCTCACTTCACATGCTGTTGAGCAAGTAGGCAGGCGTAGGGAACGATCTTTTCATGGTTCAGAGGATTTGCATTCTTATGCTTGCGACGGATAAATTGCAACAGTGTGTGAAGGGACGAGGACAAATGTTTCTGAGAGGAAGACGTTGCCGACTTGACAAAGAGTAGGCTACTGTATCTAGCTTAAGATGAGGATGCAACAGTTGCTGTTTGATTAGCAGGGGTGCCAAGGGTTGACTGAACGACGCATGAAGACATACCTGAACGACATCAGCAGACGGTCAAGCGCGCTTATGCATCTGGTCCATGCTTACAGCGAGACCATTAACAGCTATCTCCAACGCCTTGAGGGAGATCATGAGATGTCTGAACTGCTCTTCATGCTGAAAAGAGGCCGTTTCGATCGCTTTACCCTGCTCCTCTCGCAAGATCTTCTCCAACGTTTTGAGGCGTTCATCCCAATCCTTCTTCTCTTGTTCCTTCGATTTCTGAGCTTCTTGCAAAAGCCTCGTCTGCTCTTGCAGGTCTTCTTTTATAGTCTGGAAGATTTGCGTTTGCCGGACCTGATGATTACAGAGTTCGTTAAGACGCTGATACTCAGACGGCATTGCTGAATCCTTATATGCTACGTTGAATGTAGCGCCGACAGGAAGAATAGGGTCAGGCTGATGACAGGCAGTGAAGAGAACGGTAGTCGAGGATAGGATAGGAAATCTTAAATGATCTGACAGGCTCATATATACCTGCCCGGCTGCCAAAAAAAAAAGCTCTTTGTGCGGTTGCAGACTTTGGCTTTTCATCCGCTCTGATCATCATTACGGAGCGCCTCAGTCAACTTCCGGCGTGAGAACGAATGAGAAACTTTGCCATCTCATGCCATGCATAAACGAACGTCGCCATCGATTCGTTCCGCAGATGAAGTCCACCGATCTTGATCGCAGATAGACTCCGTAAGCTCAGTCTCGAACTCTTTGTTGCTGAAAAGCTCAGGCTCGCTTGATAGCACTCGGGCACAGACAACAGGCTGAATCAACCTCTCATTCAAGTGGGCATCAAGATCTTACTGTATGAATATTGGTGCAGAGCGAGAGTTTTGCAAAACGAGTGATGAATGTGACAAGCGAAGCTGTTGCGGCTGTAATCAGTCCTCTGCTGAGAAAACTACTTTCTGCTGAAGTGAAAAAAATACTGAATCTCATTGCTCATTCACCTACATCCAGAGGTCACGCATGGAAGTCTTAGCTTCTCTACTCATCTCAGAATCAGCACACTTTTTCAGACGGCATCATCGCGGAGAAATTGAGGTAGGATTGAGAGTTAGTCGAATGAAGCGATCTTGTTCAGCTGAAATATCATTGGAGCGAAGGGAGTAGGCACCTGATTAAGTCGCTTTCAGTCAAGAAGTGGGCAATGGCCCTTCATCAGCACCTGACACCACTCCTGCAAAGAATGATGCATGGAGACATACCTTGTAACAGCGTTGGGAAATTCAAAAGCGGCTCTCCAGCTTCTTTAGCTTCTTTACACTTTCAGCGACTGAGCTGACCCACCTTCTCATATCGTCAAGGTTGACGTCGATATCGTAGTGCCTCTGATGAAGGTCATCGAGGTTGAGGGCGTTTTCCTCGTGCTCTTTGAGGCTCGATTCGAGGACGGACTTCTGTTCATTTATGGTCTGTTGCATGGACTCGAGGGCTTGGATCTGTTGTTTGATAAGTTCCATTCTACAGAAGTCAAGCTTGACGTCGATATCGTAGTGCCTCTGATAAAAATCATCGAGGCTGAGGGTGTTTCCGTCGTGCTTTTTAAGGCTCGATTCGAGGGAGGACTTCTGTTCATTTATGGCCTGTTGGATGGACTCGAGGGTTTCGGTCTGTCGTTTGATAAGTGTCATCATCTTAGCTGATTCGTCTTGAGAAGGTTTGGACATTGTGAGGGCTAGCGTGTAAGGAGACGCAGGGGATGCCAAAAGGAAGTAGTGGCTGGAGAGCAGAAGGAAAGGGGGATAGCCGCAAAGGAAGAGCTTTAAATCCTGATCATTGTCACAGGTTTCGGCGCAGTTCTCAATCTGCAGGTCACCCGCTTCTATTTCATTCCACGTTAGACTTGTTGGGCTCGCTACGCCTTGGAATGGGCTTGTTCGTGTCACAGGGCGCCTGCCGGAGCAATGCTGCGCAGCGTTATGAAGCTTCATGGGCGCCAGCCATTCGGAGGCTCACAAGAAGCTGAATGCGCAGAACTTTAATCCGGTGGGGACGCTTTCTATGTCGCGTCGCCACCCGTCCCTTGCACTCTGAGCTTTTCTAGCTTCTCGCGTTAGAACTCAGCAAACGAAACAAACATGAAAGACGGTAAAGGACATTGATTGTAGATCGAGCAAACCGATTATGATGAACAAGCGTGAGAGCAAAGGCTGGATGCCAGGCTTTCATGCGATAGCAACAGAACATTCAAGCTGTAAGACAATGGTGGTAGTCAGTGTCGTTTTCAAAGCGAACAAGAAAGGGGAGAAGTTGAGCTTACCACTCTTCGACTGAGAGCGTTGCTGCATCTGATCAATGCTAACAGCAAGGCCAGTCATAGCATTCTCGAGAGTTTTGAGCGAGATGGCGAGTGCTTTGTCCGTTTTGCCATTTTGACCAGCCATGCCCTCCAACAGTTTCACTTGCTCTTCCTGCTTACGGTGCAGCGACTGAACGGTTCGGGTGTTCTCTTGATGCTGAGCCAAGGCGGACTCGAGTACCTGAGTTTGCTTTTGTAGCACGGTTTGAACCGACTGGATCGCTTTGACCTCCTCTTGCATGATGCTGGTCTGTTCTTGCTGCTGGGTTATCACTACGCCGAAGAGTCTGATCATATCATCACCCTGACGAAGCATGGACTTGATTCCGGCTTCGGTTTCTTCGAACATTTCTTGCTGATTATAGGTTTCACCTTTATCTTTTTGACAGTCTTCACATTCACCGTCAATCCAATGATTGTCACCAATAACCTTGAGTTGCTTGCACCGGTTACATATGGCCGCGTAGGTGTACATTGCGGACGATGATGCTGCGGATGATGTTGTTGGGAGCCGAGTGTCGGGGGTCATGACTTCAGATCGAGGAGGGGGAGGAGCCAGTTGTTGAATGATGAAAGTACGAGAGCAAGAGATTCAGGCTGCACAAACAAGTTTATATATCTGTGTCGAAAGTCTTGAGTACCTTTGTTTTCTCGTCGTGCGCTCTTTGGCTTGGAAGGTTTTCAAAGCTTTGCGCTGCCACTTGATTCTGCGCTGTCGCTAGACGTGCGCTTCGTTCTCCTTCTCTGCTGGCACAAGCAGACGGCCTGCATCACATGAGCCGGCGTCTTCCGAAAGAGCCGCGCCCATTCTGCCGAAGTCAATCCGAAATGAAGGCGCAGAACCTTAATGAAGAGGCGGGTTTCCCACATTCTTACTACTTCATCCGATTCCTCTCGCTTGTCACGAAAGAAAGCCGTAGACATACCACACACTGAGCTTGATGAGCAACATTGAATGACATTGGAGACATCAGTCAGGATTGAGAGACTGAACACAGAGCGAAGGATGACACGGGGAAATGTCACTGGCTTGAACGAGAAGCACACGACATACTGAGCAATCGAAGTAAATGTTTGGCTGGTCAGCACCATATCAAGATGCGTCTAAGAGGGGGAAGGATAGACTCACTGCTTGTCAACTGAGAGCTTTGCTGCATCGACTCGATCCCCACGTCAATGGAGTGCGTTCAGAGGTTGCTCAGATCTAAAGCCTGCAAGTCCTCGTTCAAGCGTAGCATCATTCGGTCAAAGGCTGGTTCCATGAATCTGCGAAGACAGACGGTGTCTTTAAGGATCTCCTTCATCCTGTCAAAGACTTCGCCGGCCATCCGCATGATCTCTGGCCTGAAGCGGCTTTGCGGGAGTGCCTGGGCACGTCGATGGTCGTCAGTGGTCGAAAGCGAGGCGGACATGTCGAGCTCTGCAATCAGACTTTGAAGCGATTTGAGAAGCGTCTTCAGTTTGGGAAGGATGTCCTCCATTTCATTGGTCAGCTCATCGATAGTCTCCTTGTGAATGTCGTCGAGCATGGGCTCGATCCTCGTCATCGTGGTAGAGCGCTGAGAGTAGTTGATAGATTCTTCCACCATTGTAGATGACGATGCAGTCGACGATCTTGCAGTGTTTAATGGTGCAGTAGGTGAGGTTGTGGTGGTGCGTTGTATGCAGTGTCGCAAAGTAGAGGGGTTGGTGTTGCAGAAGTAGATTGTGAGGGAGGCGAATCGGAAGGAGAATGGGTACAGAAGGGAAGAGTCAAATCCCTGATCCTGCGAAAAATCAACGCTTTGTCGTCGCGCGACGACTCTGCGCAGCTTCGAAAGCTCTATCGGCACATTCTCAAAAAAGCGTGGCAAAGGGGCGTCAAGAGTCTATCGGCTCTTCCGATATCTCGCTCGATTAAGCGCTTCGCACCCAGTCCCCACTCTTCCCACCCTCCTTCTTCACAACCATCACTTCGCCAATGCGCATTTCCTTACCTGCAACAGCCTTGACCATGTCCCACACAGTCAAGCAAGCGCCCATGCAACCCGTCAGTGCTTCCATCTCAACTCCTGTTTGTCCCGCTGTTCTCGCCGTGCATTCAACTTTCACCCAGCTCTCCTCTTCGGCGTCTATCACATCTAGCTTGACTTCAACATGCGTAAGCGGAAGAGGATGACAAAGGGGAATGAGATCCGAAGTTCGCTTAGCAGCCATGATACCAGCGAGTTGTGCGGTGTGTAGAACAGGTCCTTTGCCAGTGGGATCACCAGTGGTGCGGATCAGAGTGGCAGCGTAAGTGGGCATGTAGACGCGGCCAACGGCGGTGGCAGAGCGAAGGGTGGTTGGCTTGGGAGAGACGTCGACCATTGATGCTGATCCTGTCGTTGCGTCGATGTGGGACAGTCTTTGTGAGACCTCTTCGTTCGTTTCGAGGGTTGAAGGGTGCGAGGAATGCGAGTGTTTGAGCATGCGTGCGACAGCTTCTGCTCCAGCTTGAGCAAAGAGCGCCTCTTCGGAGGATTCCGGTTGTGACTGCATCTGCTGTTGTTGGCGCAGGAAGTCGTCGTTTGCTGCGAAAGCTTCCGCCGCTGTTGTGGGAGTTGGTAGCTGCTGCGTTGCAAGAGGACTGTGCTGATGAGAATGGGCCTGTTGAGCACTCATCTGCATGACCCGTTGCTGATCTTGCAAGTGCAAAGGCACAGCAAACTGTGCCGAGGATTCAGGGTTGTCCACAAATGCATCCAATGATGACCAAGGTGAATCGTCCTCTTCGACTCCCTCCGCTTGCATGTATTCAGACCACTTAGCACTCGCTCCTGCGCCTCCAAAATCTTGGCCAACGAAGCCCATTGCAGGGGTGCCGCCTCCTGCTGACGGTGGCATGTCCGAAAACTTGACCCCAGACAATGGGGCCATAGATACGTTGCGCGGTGGCTTGGAAGGTCCTTTGACAGCTGCAGCACCGGCCTGCGCGAAGATGGTCTCTTCCATCTCAGCGATCGGGTCTTTTGCTTCGACTTGAGAGGAAGGCTTTGTAAGTGTCGCATGGTCCGATTGCGCCGGGTTGTCAGTCGGGTGCTGGAGGTAGACCTGCTTGTAGAGTGACTTATCCTGCAGGTTTTCGAATGGCTTATCGAGATCGCCCCAAGGATTGTCGTCATTATCTTCATCCTCCTCCTTGTTTTGGTAGCTCTGTGTGCGCAGAGCAGACGAGTGGAATGCCCGCCGAGGCGTCAAAGATCCCAGACTAGTCCTTATGACCTTTTGCCCGATCCACCGTTTAGTTGGGTATCGTTTCCTTGCATCTGCAGACATGACGTTAAGTGGTGTGATACTTGTTTGGTGAGTAATGCTGATCTTCTAGAGACGGCGCTAGGTGTCTTTCACACGTACGCGTTATGCGCGATCAGCCGCCGATGGTAGTCATTGGCCTGTTGAGCGACTTTGCGAGCTCGGTGGGATCTCGCATCCCCGCATGCTTGGCATGCTTTCTGCCTACGGCTGCACCGATGAGCTGCAAAAGCTGTTCATCTGTTGCGGGCTGACCATCCGATCCTGCGCTCAAGGACGGTATCGGACCGAAGCCAGAGCGCATAGCATCGCGAAGGCTCACTTCTGCATTTCCAAAGAGGCACACCTGTAGCAGCGAGGAAGTGAAGAAAAGGGTTAGAACACGAATGCTGGAAGGGCAGAAATGTGGAAAGAGAAGGTGAACTTACCTTGAGATTACCATCCGCGGTGATGCGGAGTCTGTTGCACGTACCACAAAAGTTTTCCGTCATGCTGTCGAACATTAAGTCACAAACAGGATTAGTTGACGCTATCGACAGCGAGACGATAGGGCGGAGAGAGAGCTGACATACCTTGTGATGAAGCCGACAGTGCCCTGATGACCTGGCACACGCCAATGCTTGGATGTGTCATTTGGATCGTCGCGGCTCATGACTCGCTCGAAGTCTGGGAACTCGGACTGGATGGCCTTGACGAGATCTCGGTAGGGTACGAGTTTCTGCACTTGCCACTTGTTGCCGTCAAATGGCATGTACTGAAGAGGCGAAATTGGACGAGGTCGTAAGAAAGTGGTATGCATTGAGGCATAACGAGTTATCGTGTAACTTACCTCGATAAATCGTATTGTAATAGGCTTGTCTTTTGTGAAGCGTACAAAGTCAATTACATCCTTGCTATCGTTGAGACCCTTGATGACGACCACATTGATCTTGACGCTCTTAACACCCAGCGCCAGCGCCCTCTCTATACAGTCCATCACTGCTTCGTGCCCTCTTCTTCTCGTCATGAACTCGAATTTGAACGGATCCAGTGTATCCAGCGAAATGTTGAGATGCGTCAGACCGTTCTGTACCAAAGTGTCGAGCTTGCGCCTTCCTAGCGCAATGCCGTTCGTTGTGATACCGATCTGCTCCAGCCCATGCTGCTTGAGTGCGTTGAGCGAAGACACGATCTGCGGCAAGTCGGAACGCACGGTGGGCTCTCCACCAGTTAGTCGAATCTTGTTGACACCTTGAGATACGAAAAGAGAGGCAAGGCGTTCAACTTCGGACGTGGAGAGGAGCTTGTCGGAAGGAGTCAGTGGGACGCCATCTTCGGGCATGCAATAGAGACATCGAAGGTTGCACTTCTCTGTAAGCGAGATGCGAAGGTAAGTATGCTGACGGGCGTGTCGATCTCGCAGAACATGCGTTGGCGAAGGTGGTTCGAGGCGGGAGTCAATGTCAGAGATTCTTTGACGAGCTCGTTGCTGGGACAGAGATCCAGAAAGTATTGGGTCAAACGACGCCGCCGATGACGCTGACATTTCGGTTGCGAACGGCTTCGGTGTTGCTGTGCTGCTTGTGAGTTGCCGTGATTTCGTTAACGAGATGCATCTTGATGCGGTGTGACTGCGAAGCCAAGCCAGAGACGACAGAGCGCTTAGCTTGCTCGGACCTGCAAACGCCATGTCGAAGCAGCTATGAGCCTCTATCTAACGAACAGCTAGTAGGGATGTGGAGTAGAAAAGGACCTTTGCGCTTTGTGATAAGGAGGAGAAGAAAGGAGGTTAGGCGTGCAAGGCTTCTTTCTCCGCCACGCGGATAGCGATACACGGGACAGGGTCTTGAGCGTCTTCTGCCAAATCTTATTCGTTGCCAATCATATGAACGCCGAAGTTGGCCACGGCTTCAAATCCAGCTTGTTCGACAATCCCAGCCTAACATCTTGTCGTTTTTGCAATCCTCGGCCGTGTCCGAATTGTGGCCAATCGGAGTCAGAAATTTGCCGCCGAAGCGATCTTATCTCTTCTGCTTTGCCGCTGTCCAACCTCCAAAGCACCGTTTGTGATTCGCTGAAGCGGTTCACCCTGATTGTTCGCAATCTCGGGCGAGCTCAGTGCTCTCTCATTGGATAGCTGAGCTTCCAGCCACATGATAAGTACCGCCTTACTATTGTATCTGCCCTTGTGGGAGATGCAACGCCATGAAGCGAAGCTCAGGCACTCAGTCATCCATGATCTGTGCAACCTTCGGAATCAAACCTTGATGAATTAAGACCTTGCCCATTCTCCACGGTCCGTGACATCCAAAGGAGCTTCTTCTGCTTAAGCTTTCGATCTCTTGATTACCGCCGGGAGCTTGATGATTGAGAAGGTACATCCTCGAAAGTCGGTGTGGGGATGGTTTCGAGCCTCTTGCCAGGGTCGACGTGTGATTCGCTGGAGATGCGAGCTGCTCTTTGCATTATCGCCACGGGGTATAGATTCAACTTTGCTTATCACGGGTCAAAACACCCTGCGGCATGATCACAAGGTTAGCCGCCCATGCTGTTACGGGTTTGTTGAGAAAAGATAGGCTTAGCCGGTACTGTACCACATGCACAGCGTAGGCTCTTGTCCCTTCCAGTGTTTGACAGGTCAGTGAGTCGTACTTTGACTCATCCGCTTCCCGTGCAACTTCAAGCGAGCTCGACCCTCGCTTCGATTTAGTCAGTGCCTCGAGGTCGACCTACGCCTCCCTCAATACCTGCTGCAAAGACATCATCGACCCTCGAACCCACACCTTCATCGTCATATAATTCGCCCACCGTATTCGAGCTTCGATTGAAGTTCTCCATCTCATTTCCTTGCTTCCACGGTTGCTGTCAAAGCCCCGGACGCCACCGTTCTCCGGCTGTTCCATAGTCTTGGCCCCGTACATACAGTCGCTCATCCAGTTGACCTTTTGTTGATCCTCATTGCCATTTCTATTTATACCCAGGCCAATCATCCTACCGCATCCGCAATGGGCTCGTCTGACGACGAACACAAGATCCACGGCACCATGTCTTCCAAACACGCCACTGTTACCACTCAGCCTTTTGCACATCCAGACCCCCAACCCTCCTCATCTACTTCTTCACCCCATGTCCTCACCCATGACTCCAACACGCCGTCATCGTCCAGACCGTCATGGTTCCGTAGCCCTCGCTACCGCGCTCGTCGTGCTGCCCACAACCTCACCACTCGCCATGGCTGGCTAGGAGACTACAATTTCTCCGCCCTCTGCCTTCCTCGCCTTTTCCCCTGGAAGCCCAACTCGAAACTCAACCCGGGTGCAGCTGAAGCTCCCTTCTACGGCGTCTATGATGACCTTCCTATCTTCGTTGCAGCCATCTGTGGCCTGCAGCATGCACTTGCGATGCTGGGAGGACTGATCACACCACCCATGATCATTGCTTCTTCTCTGAACCTTTCCGGCGAAACATCAGCATACCTTATTTCTGCCAGTCTAATCACTTCCGGAATCATCTCAGCAGTCCAGCAGTCCGCAATCCCTTTACCATTTCTCGGAGGGCGACAACTGGGTACGGGACTGCTCAGTGTTGTCGGCACTAGCTTCACTACCCTCAGTGTAACCACGAGTATCTTCAACAACTTGTACGCTGAAGGAGTGTGTACGATGAACCCAGATGGAATTAGAGCAGCATGTCCAGACGCATATGGCTACCTGCTAGGTACAGCGGCAGTATGTGCTTTGTTGGAGATCGCGCTATCCTTCTTACCTCCTCGAGTGCTAAAAAGGATGTTCCCGCCGATCATCACCGGCACAGTGGTTGCATTCATTGGAATCAAGCTCATTGGTGAATCCGCCATCCCTTCTTTTGGTGGTGGAAGTTCTTGTCATGGCACGAACCAACTTTGCATGGGCACAGGCTCCAGAGCTTATGTTTGGGGAGATGCACACTACCTCGGGCTCGGCTTCTTGGCGTTCATGACAGTCGTTCTCGTCGAAATCTTCGGCAGTCCAGCTATGCGTAACGCATCCATCGCCATCGGGTTGCTCTTCCCTTTGATCATCGCAGGTCCACTTGGATACATGTCTAGTGAACCCATCGATTCTGCTCGAGCTATCACTTTTCTTTGGGTAGAAACTTTCAAACTTCGAGTTTACGGTCCAGCGGTGCTTCCGCTTTTAGCAGTATACATATCGCTAATGATGGAATGTATTGGTGATGTAACAGCTACCTCTGAAGTCAGCCGAGTGGAAGTCGATGGTCTAGCCTACGATCGAAGAATTAGTGGAGGTGTTTTGGTTGACGGGTTAGGAGGTGCGATTAGTGCTCTGTGTACCGTTCCGCCACTATCCGTGTTTGCGCAGAACAATGGAGTGATTGCGATCACAAAGTGTGCGAACATTCAAGCTGGAAGATGGTGTAGCTTCTGGCTAATCCTTTTTGGAATCATTGGAAAGCTTGCAGGTTGTGTTAGGGCGATTCCGCAACCAGTGTTGGGAGGAGTGCTGTTGGTGTTGTTCGGAAGCATTGCAGTATCAGGTGTGAAAGTTTTGCAGAATGTGACCTTTACCAGGAGGAACAGGTTCATTCTGGCGATCAGTTTCGGATGGGGATTTGGGACGTTGTTGGCTGATGATCTGTTCAGTAATCTATTCACGTACAAAGGTGGGAACAAGGCGTTGAGTGGATTTTTGGATAGTATTATCATTGTGATCTCGACGCCGTTCTTGATCAGTGCGATCGTTGGGATGATCGCAAATGCTGTACTGCCATTGGATGAGGAGGATAGAAGGATTCAGAGATTGGCAGAGTCGCCAAGTCAGCAGCAACAGTCGTCAATGGATGAGAAGCTTACAGCCTGATGCGAAGCGCATACTAGCATACTACTCATCTCAATTTGTTCGTTTGTAAAACATAGCTATCTATCACACATAAGAATCTTTTCACTATTCTCGTGTTCAAGTCCATCGTTTTACATTTCCATCAACAAATGGTGTGTGGTATCTACGATCAAAGAATAAGGGTACCAGCAATAGCCGAGCCAAGAAGAACAGTGAAAGCAGCTGCAACAACATTGACGGGCATACCGTTGATGTTAGAACCCATAGCAGCGTTGCTAGCTCTGGAAGTAGCTGAGGAACCTGCTGAGGAAAGGCTGTTGACACCGGATGAACCAGCGGATGATGCTGAAGAAGCAATGCTCGAGACGGCACCCGAAGCAGTTGATCCTACGCTGGTAGCAACGCTCGAGGCGTCAGATACGATAGAAGAACCGATGCTGCTAGCACCAGAGGCGAGACTGGTAGCTACGCTGGCAACGTCGGAAGTTGCAGTGCCGAAACCAGAGGTGATGTCGCCAAAGACAGAAGAGGCGCCTGAAGTGATGTCGCCGAAAACGGAGGTGATATCGCTGACGACTGTATAGAGAGAGAAAGAGAACGGTTAGAGTGTTAGTAGGCTTGTGAACATAATGCAAATGAGGTGCAAGCTGCTTCAATGGGATGTGGACTCACCTTGACCTTGAGTACCGGCGACGAGAACGGCAAGAAGGAGAGCCTGAAAAGCGATGGTCTGCTTGGTGAACTGCATTGTTGCGGATGTGTTAGATAGATGCTGGGGTCGGTGCGTTTGGTTGTATTGTCTAGGAGATGTAGATGGATTTAAAATGTAAAGGGAAGTTGATGGCTCGTGTATATATGCAAGTCTCAACAAGGAGGCCAAAGCAGGGTGGCGCTCAGGTCAAGGCTCGTAGCGATAGAAGCGTAGCTGCACAACCGCACAAGCGAGCAACTTTACTACTACAGTACACAGCCAGACATTGTGATCACACATTCGAGCTCTTGAGATGACTGGTCTAGACAAGACGCTTGGCAGAGTTTAAGGTTGCCCAGGATGGCTGCCTCACCCAAAGGCAATGCTGCGACGGTTAAAATTGGGCATCAGAAGGCTGTAAAAATAGACACTGACGTTCCGAACCAACGACAAGCGGATAAGTGTGATCTAACTGCATGGTTGCGAGGTTGCGCATAGCAAAGTCATCGAAGCGAAGTTGAAGGACAAGAGACCGCGAGACACTCTGTGAGACTAACCGCTGTGTGGAGGTAGACCGAGCAAGTCGCTCACGTTGTGCCGAAAGGAGGAGTCCATTGAGGTTTATAGCTTGGAGGCAGTGTCTCGAACGATGCTGTGCTACAGTACACGGCAGTGTCTGACGATTCGGTTGCTTGCGTCGGGAATGGAATGTCGATTTCAATGAATGTCGTCATAGGGCGTAGCGCCGCTCCAACTATTTCTTGCATCGCGTGCCAGCATATTGTATTGTTTTCACCCAAAGCTTACCATGATGCCATCGTCTCACGGAACATGAGGGCCGCTTCCACAATAAGGTACTGTACGCTTTCAAGGACCCCAACTACAGGGTCGCTCGAGCGCTCAGACGGTAGATCAATCAGATCGAAAATTCATCTTGACGATCCTTTATTTCGCTGGGACCTTTGTTCCTGGCAAACAAAGAATGTCACTTGACGCCCTTACAGAATGTTCGTTCGGCGATCGAACATGATGCGACGAGCGTGAACATAAACTAGAATGTGGGCGTATTGTATCCTGAGACTCGCAGCAGTGATGGTCGAGCATAGCGTTCGTCGACAAAGCAGGAGAAGTCACAACCTTGGGACTGGAGATCTTGGAATTGATCGACACCTAAATCGGAAAGATATCGGGCCCCGCAATTTTAGGTTTCGGCTTCGATTTCACGGAAACACGTTGAAAGTGCGGGCCAACGCTAATTTTGCCTGTTGCAATCGTCAGGTTTTGCACTCTCCTCCCATAAGCAGACGACATCATCATCTCATCTTTCAGGCCATCACCTTGCTGCAAAAGCATCGAGTCTGAAGATGGCATCACCAATGTCAGCGTCGCAAACGACGCCGTCACGCGATCCAATACCTCGTGCACCTGTCCCGGGTAGCTTTGGAGAGCTACGAGCCTTCCTTGCTGATCCTCCTATCCCACCTAAAGCCCGCACCCCAGCTCGATCATTTGCAGTCGGCTACTCGGCCAATGTGGTTCTTGACGGTCTACTACCGCTCGCCCTTCGCAAGAAGTCGGCACGCGAAGCGTTGAGAGCTTTCATATCGCTCAAGTCTTTGCGATCCGGTTCGGTTTTGGCGCTCTTCTCCACACTTTATCGAGTTCTTCTCACCCACCTCACAAGCTTACGACTCAAGCTTTTGGCGCGATCATGGAATCAAAATGAACTGGACTATACCATCACAAGAGATCGTGTCAGGGCTCGTCTTCTCAAAATCCTCAATTCAGCCGCACTGGTTCCTTTCACCGCCTCCCTAGCCTCTTCAGCTGTGCTTTCGGTGTTCCCGATCCCTAGTCTACGTCGTTCCATGGCACTCTGGCTATCGACTAAGGCCATTGAAAATCTATATACACATCTTCGCACCATCAAATCCCGCTCCGTTGCTTGGGTACCAGATTGGATTGGAGGTGCATTCTTCTATGCCGTCTCCAACGGTCAATTGCTTTGGACCTTCCTATTTGAACCTTCGTGTTTCCCTTCTTCTTACGGCAGAGTCATTTTAGCTAGAAGCACATCCTACATTCCACCACGACCAACAGGTTTACCTACTTCTATCCCTTGGCCTGCACCAAGAGACATTGCAGATACCATCGCAACCCTATCCACTCCTACTTCAACCTCTGCTGCATATCCAACATTCAAAGCTCCTGTTTTGTCTGCGCTTACACCTTCAAAATATCCTACTACCAAATATGCTCTCATCAATCCAGTGCTAGACTATTCTCCTGCTCATCCCGCACACTCTCGATTACTATGTGCGATTCTACATCCAACCGAGCCATCTTGTTCTCGCAACTTCCTTTCATTCTTTGCAAGGGAATGGCAAGCAAGTGCAAAATTCGTAGCTATTTTCACCGCTTTAACTCAACTCATCTCCTATAAGAAGGTACTGAAAGATCCAGAAACAGCACTTTTCAAATTCGGTCTAGCCGTTATTCAAGGTGCAACAGTCATCTCTGGTAGTATAGGAACTGCTTGGGGATTAACCTGTTTTTTCCAACAATATCTTCCAAGAACTTTCATACCAACAAAAAGATACTTCTTAAACGGTTTCTTAAGTAGCATCTTCATTCTAGCTGTTCCAAAATCTAGAAGAGCTCAATTAGGTAGTTATGTTACAAGACAAGGTTTAGATGCAGGTTATGGTGTAGCGTTAAGAAGAGGTTGGTGGAAACCTATTCCTCAAGGTGATACAATGTTACTTGCATTTGGATTGGCTACGTTAACTGCGTTGTATGAAACACGACCAAAGGCAGTGGAAAGCTCAATTCGTAAATCACTTTGGTTACTTTTGGGTCATTCGGCAACTGTTGATGCTGAAAAACAAGTTCAGCTCAAATTCAAGCCCGCTTCTGAACAAGAAGACGAGAAAAAGACTCGCTAAACACAACACCAAACTCTGTACTTAGACACTCTTCATATGAAAACATAAATCTATTACCAATCCCATCCTCTATCGACAAAGAAATTTAAAGCTGCAGCTCACCCTCCAACTCAGCCAACATATCATACAATTCACCATCTCGAATACTAGCATAAATCACCGAAACATATCCACCAGTTGTATTCCACTGACTAAATTCACCCTTAAACTCATTCAAATTCTCCTTTCCATGCATCGGCACTCCCAATGTCTTCCTAACAAATTCATACGCTCTCTTTGTCTTACCCAACAAATGACTTGCATGACAAGCATACGGGTTATCCAAGAACTCTACTGTCACCTCCTTATAAATCTTCTCCGTTTCTTCAACACCCGCTGCTCTCCATTTAACAATGTTTCTCAAGGGATCGGCACCACCACCACTCGGCAATTCTGAGAAATACTTGACCAATACCGAAGAAGCATCTTGATACGTCTCCACGAGTCTATCCTTGAGATCTTTCGAAGAAGTCTCATCCAAACGCTTCGACATTTGTTTGAGCACCAAACCAGCAATCTCTTGCTGCTTGGCTTCATCCATCCATTCCCCAAAGTGCGATTTCAATGAAGCCCGAATAAGATCAGGAAGCTGAGCAGCAACCTTAGCCTGTAACGCCCTAATATCTAGCGCCTGACAAAGGAGATACAAACTCCAAGCTTGAATCATACTCAAACACTCCACCGCCTGCAACGTCATCCTTCCACTGATCAACGCCAACGAGTTGATAGCTTGATTTGCCATCTCTGCACTCTGAACATGCGTAGATACCGGGTTACCCAAGAACATCAATTCCGAAGTGACACTAGCAAGAGCAATATCAATACCTTTAGCATGGAAGTTGAGACTGAGATCCGGTGTGCTCGCCAGATTGGCGGGCAAACCACGGTTCATAGCAGGGTTGACAAGTTCAGTCATTTGCTGGAAAGTCATCTTACCCATAGCGCAAAGAGCCAACCTGATCTTCTCAACCGCATTCGTCATTGCCATAGCCTGGAAATTACCACCATGGTGAATCCTTCCATCCTCGTCATAGGGATCGATCATGGGGTTATCCGTGGTGGAGTTGATCTCGATATCAACCGATCTCTTTGCGTTCTCGATGTCTTCCAATCCAGGTCCAACCCACTGAGAAGCAGTGCGGAGCGTGTATCGATCTTGACGAAGAGTTCCGTTGTCTTCCGAGAAGAGAACATGTTTTTCATTCTCCAAATGTTCAGCCAGCTCACTTCCCTTGAGCAAAGCGCGGATGAACTTGGCACTCTTGATCTGACCAGGATGAGGTCTGGCAACCTCGTGAATGAATGGTGCGAAACTTGCATCGGTTCCCTTCAAAGCCTCGACCGCCATTGCCGTGGTCAGCTGAGTAAGGCTTGCCAACTTCTCCGCCTCATACGCAGCCAAACCAGCCACGGACGCACTAAACGCAGTACCGTTCAACAAACCCAAAGCCTCCTTTGGCTCGTACTGAACAGGCTCGACGCCATGCATTCTACAAGCGTCATCAGCGGTGACCTTGACACGTTGGCCATTCTTATCGGTGACCCAGCAGTAGATGCCCTTCTGTCCAGCCAGTGCACCAGCCACATAACTGAGAGGGCTCAAATCACCACTTGCTGAGATACTGGAACGCACCGGTACTACTGGAGTTACGTTGTTCTGAAGGAAAAGCTTCTGCATCTTTTCCAACACTTCCCAACGAACACCCGAGTGTCCGCGCATCAATGAACTGAGTCTCACCACAATGGCACCTCTCACCCAGGCCTCAGGCATCACCAACGAAGTCTCGGTGTCGGTAAGCGGGAGAGCAAAGGGAGCCGTACTAGGTTCGCCAGTTGGGAAAGTGGAGGGTACGGGAAGAACACCACATTGTTGCATTTGAAGCAAAGCAAGTTGGAGAGCTCGAGTGTTGGCGGTACGAGAATCAGCAGATCCACCGAAACCGGTGTTGATACCGTAAATGGATTCACCACGATCGAGCTTTGCAATAAGAGAGGAGACAGAATCATCGATACGCTTACGAATGGCGGGAGACGAGTCGAGGATAGGGATGTGACCATAACGCGCAGAAGCTACAAGACCTTGAATCTTGAGGTTGTTGCCGTCAATGACGACTTGTTCGGTGCGGAAAGAAGAGGCTTTGCGGATTTTGGTGTCGGAAGGTTGGACGATGAGACCAGGACGGGTGGAAGCCTGAACGGCAGGAGGGAGGACGTCGGCTGTTGGTGCCATTGTTCGTGATCTGTCACCAGGTGTGTGAGAGGAGGGAGAGAAGAAGAGGAGGAGGAAAAGGCTGTAGTGTTGACGGTGTAATGGATCTATGCAATTGCAAAAGGCACAGGTGAGCTGTGAGCAACAACACGTATATAGCTTGGACACGATGGTGAGGGAAGAGAGAAAGAGAGACTGGTGGTAGTGCAACAGCAGTTTCTTATACGATCCCATCAAGGTCACGGGGAGGGGGGACCAGAGGACCAGAGGACCAGAAGAGCGAAGTCTAGTCCCATCGAGCAACACAGGGTCCCACCGACACACATACACACACGCACACGCACTGATGGCGCTAGCGCTTCTGCTTCATTTACCAATCCAAAGCCTTCTCTGTGTGTAAGGAACACTTTCGGCTACATTCCACGATTGTGTGCGCCATTGTTCTGATTCGGTCAAGCCGAAGAGTAAAGTTGAGCGGTGCGCTGGCTGACGCAACACTCAGCACACAGCAGAGTGATTAAAACGAGAATGCGGAATAGCCGATGATATCCATCAACAATCATACAAAAGCTTTGCCTGTGTAAACCCCACAAATGTGCGTCAAAGCCGCCCTCCTTTTTTTTGACAATCAGACATGCATGCCGTGCAGTGCAGCACCGACGACGAACCCTTTTTTTGTTGTTCTTTTTGCGCGATTTGTGGAGAAAAAGGAGAGCCACGGCGCAGTGAGAGTGAAGCCGCCGCTGATCTGCAGCGCATCGGTTCTCTCGCTTTTATCGGTCTTTCTTTCTCTTCTTTTCTGTCATGCAAGTCACGAGGACTTGCTTATCGCGCTCACACACACACTCTCTCTCTCTCTCTCTCTCTGTCGCTGGATATGACTGCTCACTGGATTTGGATTCGAGACAAGCGGAAAGATGACTTCCGCGTATCGAGGGAGGATACGAATGAATGCTTTTGCCGGAGAGAGTAAAAGTTCGTTGCCGGTCTGCGCTCCTCATCACACAACATTATCTCAACTTTACAAATCGTCGTTCGATTCTGTTAGAGCCCACATTGGTGGTCCCGATTCCAACTAGATACTGCACGATAGACCGGCCCACTTTTTTTGAGATATCGATTAAGTCCCTCTGTACTTCTTCCACCAACCGAATGCACATATGACCCCACAAGGTCGATACGCACCTTCTCATTCTTGCACTTTCACACAAACATCAGTGGATATAGTAAAGACAGTGATATTCGAATTGGACGACTTTTGTCCAACAATTTACTGCTTCTGCTTCTTCTCCTGCTCCAAGAACTCTTGAAATTCCCTAATATTAGCTTCAAACCCACCCTGGTCCACTTTAAACCCAATCCCCAAAGCAAACTCGTTATCAAACTTGGCCGGAAACGTTTTCACTAGTCTCTCACAAACTTCATCTTTCTCGAACTTGATCCTGTTTACCGCTTCATCTCCTGCTACCTTTCTTAATGCTTCTACCTGATCCTTCACACTGACAGTGAAACCAGGTAAATTGACTGCTCTACTGTATTTGGGGAATTCTTTGGCTGGGATATCTTTGGCGATTACGAAATTCTCCAATACTGTACTTGGACTTGAGATCCAAAGCAATGTGCTTTCTAACACTGGATCATCTGCGCTTTTACCGATAGGACAGGTTGCGTCGAGACCCTGTAAAGGTTCTCTGATAATCCCACTTACAAACGCAGTTGTTGCTGCAGCTGGTGCACCAGGTCGAACTGTAATCGTAGGTAATCTCACCGCTCTACCATCGATAAAGCCTTTACGAGAATATTCTGTGATAAGATATTCGCACATTACTTTTGCAGTACCATAGTTACTTTCTGGTCTAGGATACGTGTCTGGAGTGACCAATTCAGGAAGCTTTCCACCAAACACTCCGACAGAAGATGCAAAGATCACTTTAACACCTGGAACCAGCTCTTTTGCTTTATCAAGCAGCGAGCGAGTGGAATCGAAATTGACTTTGAAGCCAAAGTCCCAATTATCTTCCGATCCTTTCGACATAATTCCGTGCAGAGAGTAGATGACTGAAGGTAGACCGAGAGGTGTGCGGAAGATCGAGTCTACTCCGGAAGGGTCGGCGAGGTCCGCAGCGAGAGAAATGGATTTGACGTTGGGTGTTTTCGGTGAGGGTGGAGTGTGCACATCGATCAGGATGAATTGGAAGGTTTGGTCAGGTTGAAGACGGATAATCGTATCGGCAAGAAGCGAGCCGAGAAAGCCGCCTGCGCCTGTAATCAGGATTGTTGTTGCCATTGTGAACGTGATAAATCTGTGATGAAGGAGGGACGAAGATGATGGTGGTATGGATGGATGGAATTGAAAGAAGATGCAAAGTCTGCTATGCCGTCCATCGATACGGAAGGTCGAGCCGAAAGTCGAATAGATTGCAACTTTCGAATGTGTTGAACTGTGCGTCCTGCGGGGTCGACGTGGGGGACCATTGGAAAATGCGGGGGAAAACAAGAGACTTGCATCTCACACGCGTCACCTTGCAACGATATTCGAGCCTTTCCATAACTATTCACACTCTTGCTCCGGTCATCGCTTCCCTCAACTTCAGCCACATCGACGGTTCCAGTCGAGCACCTGAATCCTGGATGCCTGAGGATAGCCGCCACTCGATCAAGGTAAAGCGGGAATGCATGCGTTTATCGCTTGCTCAAGCTGTTCGGATGCGCATCTGAGCCGCCTCCACGTTTTCCTGCTGCAAGAAGTTAGATCGTGGTTAGAATCCCGAGCATTTCTCCGCAGAATGTCCCGAGGTTACTTCACTGATGAATGATTCAAACCGTCATCTTGACTTTGACATTTCCACCTTGAAGCCACGGGATCATGAACACAGCCAAGTGAGATGTGGGCATAGATTACATTTCGAGAGTGACAAGAAGAGATTAGGCCCCCAACTGCAACGAACTCCATTCCGCCATACTTCCTTTGGTCCTTGTTGTATGATGCGCGTCTCCTCTTTGGACGCTGTGAACATTCTTAGGATCTGCATTGTCCTCGCTCTTTGCAATCACACCATTCTCAGCTTTCTCATCGTTCAGCAGTGGAGCCATTCTCCCAGAGGCGTTCCTTTCGTTGATCGGCGCCTTCTTCTCCCCCTCTCCTTGTCTCTCCGTGTTTTCACGATGCTTGTCCTTTCTTCCCCAACCTCCGCCACCGGGAGTCTGAATCACAATCCTATCTCCTCTACCCATCGGCGTCGTATTCTTTCCACTCAAATTGATCACCCTTGGTTGCGCTTTTCCTTCCTCCTCTCCTTCTCTGAGATCTCCATCCTCTTTTCTCCTTTGCTTTATCCACAGATTCATACCCTTCTTGGCATTCTCTCCACCTTCCAGTCCGTATGGTTGGAACACTCTTCTCTCGCTCAGAATCGACACTTGAATCCCCGGACTTAAGAACTCAATATCTCTAATCACTCCATCGCCTCCTCTGAATTCTCCCTCTCCACCCGATCCATCCCGCAATGAAAACTCTCTTAGCAAGACTGGATATCTTCTCTCCATGATCTCAGGATCAGTAATTCTCGTATTTGTCATATGTGTGTGTACACCCGAAGTTCCATGCCAATACGGCCCGGCTCCTGATCCGCCTGCTATCGTCTCGTAATAACCAAAGCCCTCGACGTGCTTACCTTCCTTATCCTTCCCACCCAAACCGAAAGTAAGGTTGTTGGTATCACCCTGACTAGCAGCAGCTGCGTTGAAGGCTTTGAGAACAACATCCGTAATGCGTTGACTAGTCAACACGTTTCCACCAACAACGGCAGCTGTTTCGGACGGATCCAATAGCGAACCTTTTGGGATTTGTATGTCAATCGGTGTAAGACAGCCTTGATTGAGGGGGATATCAGAAGACACCATCGATCGAAGACAATAGATGATAGCGGAAGAGACCACCGATCGGGGACAGTTGAAGTTCGCTGCTACTTCCGGTCCTGTTCCTTCAAAATCGAATACTGCAGAGCCTGCTTCCGTATCAATGGTAACATTCAACTCGATAGGTGTTCCATCATCCATATACTCAATCGCATGTAAAGTTGTTCCTTGTCTTTTGGCAACATCTCTTAGCAGCGATCTTACAGCCATCTCTGCGTTACTTCGAATGAATTCCATGTATCTCTGAACCATTTCTAGTCCCCATTCGGCGACGAGCATGTGAATAAGATTGATTCCTTTTTGATTCGCTGCAATTTGAGCTTGTAAATCACTTTCGACATCTCGAAAACATCTAGTACCCGAACAGCCCGGATACTGGGCTGGTTCTTCTAGCATATACTGCTCCAATCCTTTTCTATCGAATTTTCCTTCGCTGACAATCTTGAAAGATTTGATCCTAGCTCCTTCTTCGAAAAGCGTTTTGCTAGTGGGAGGCATGGATCCAGCTGTAATTCCTCCGATATCTGCATGATGACCTCTACTAGCACAGAAAAAGATAATCTCGTCACTATCATCTGCAAAACAGGGAGTGATGCAGGTGATATCAGGTAAATGAGATCCACCTGCAACAGGCATGTTGGCCATAATCACATCGCCCTTTTTCATTTTTTCACCGATCGAAGCAAGATAGTCGACTTGAAATTTGACTGCAAATGACATTGAGCCTAAGTGAACGGGAAGATGAGGTGCATTGGCAACGAGAGATCCATCAGGGGAAAAGAGTGCACAGGAAAAGTCGAGTCGCTCTTTGATGTTGGTTGAGATGGAGGTTTGTTGAAGTGATTTGCCCATAGATTCAGCGACCGACATGAATCTGTTGGCGAAGAGGGAGAGGAGGATTGGGTCTGGCCCGGCCTCTTGCTTCTCGCTATCTTTCGCCATCTTAAAAGCTCTCGTGACGACAAAGGTTGTGCAATTGCGATTGTTGAGCGTGAAGATGGTGGTGTCGGAAACTGGAATGACGAGGATGAGTCAAATATTGACCGTGCGCGCTCAATTTCGGTCTCTTTCGCGGCTTTCTATTTGGATCGAAGATGCTCCTGCAATGCGAAGCGAAATCGGGAGATCGACTTGCTCCCTGCACAAACGACACAAAAGAGTTGAGCGAGATTTGACCGATCGCCTCATGCCACCCGACAGTCGTCGACTATCACACAATCGTAAAATGATACAATATCAAGACAAGAATGAGATCTAGAAGACGGCGGAGGGTATGTGCGGGGCTGTTCTGAAGCGGCAAAACACAGCTTCTGCTGAGCAATCTTATCGGCCGGCCAAGAAACAGTTCAGAAAGCTTTAAAAGAATGTATGCTATGATTGTATGCGAAAGAGCGTGTATGCGAAGGGTCTACAAAGTGTCCAAGAATATAAACAGAATCTTGCATGAAAGCTGAACCCAATGAATATGGCTTCAGCTCAGAGGAGAGCGCCAATGCCGACAGCAAAAGCAGCAACAGCACCGAGAGCGAGGGCACCGGAGCCGGACGAAGCGACAGCGCTGTTGCTTGCTCCGCTCGCAGTGGGACGACTCGTAGATGAAGAGCCGGTCATGCTAGCTCCAGTCGATCGGGATGCGCTACCAGTAGGAGCAGCACTTGATGAACCAGTGATAGTGGCAGCAGCACCGGCACTAGTCGAAGAAGCAGAAGCAGCGGTGGAGCTAGCACCACCGACAGTGGAACCACTGACAATGGAAAGAGCGACGTTGTTGGAAGTAGTGCTGTTGTGAGTAATGTAGATCTTGTCGGTGTATGACTGCAAGTTCTGATCCTGAACCGAAGTGGCTCTGAGGGCAGTGTAATTACCAGCTGCCCAAGAGCTTGGAACGGTGAAAACGAAACCACCGCATTGAGCACCGTTGGGACCAGGCTGACCGTAACCGTTACCAGCATCACAAGTGTTGGAGACAGCAGGGGCGGTACCGATGTTGTAAGCGACCTGAGAGTTGTTGTTGGTCATGAGATCGACTTGAACGGTGCCCGAAGGAGGGTTGACCCAGTTGACAGCGACTTGTGTGCCGGGTTCCCAGTAGATTGTACATTGGTAGAAGTCGCAAGCGGGGTTGTTGACGACAAGCTGCGAGTTTGGGTCTTGGTACTGTCTTGCCTCGAGACGTTGAATGGAAGTAGCAGCTACCAGTGCGGGTGCGGCGAGAACAGCGGCAGCAGTTGCTAGGGTCTTTGCGAGAGGAGCCATCTTGAGGATCGTGTAAGTGCGAGACGAGAGGAGAGAGTGATGAGGAATCTAGAAGAGGATGATGAATGTTGTAGTAATGGTGGTTGTAGGTGAACGAGATGAAACGGTGAGAGAAGGTGGGACAAAGACGATGAGCAAGGCTGTGTATTCAGGGATGAGGATCGAGACTTGGGTCGGAGATGATATTGAATTTCAAGATGAAACCCTATAGCGGTACAGCGGCGAGCAAGCTGATCAAATGGTTTACCTTTGTCGAGATCGCGAGTGGAGCCAAAAAGGGCAGAAGCGGCAAGGAAGTGATGCTAAGCGAGGCTCACCACTGCCGTTCCAAGGCGGAAGTGAATGTGTTCGCTCTCTGTTTGGTGGGTTCGAAGCGGCACATGTCAAAAGCCAAAGCAACACTTTTTGACTGAAATTCCTGCGTCGTCGCCGCGACCCGCCGAGATTTGCCTAAGGGTGCAGCAAACCAACGGCAAACAATGGATCAACGGCAGAAACGAGAAAGGGGTCCAATGCAGTTTCTCTGTCGTCTTCTTCTTCCTCTTCCGTTGAAAAGCAAAGACGATCCGTGGCAGATCGGCGAACACCATGCAGATCCACCGAGCCGTTCCGCAATGTGAGTTGCTCCCCTCTCCATTCCTGTCGATCCTCTGGTTTTACTCTCAGATCACATTCATCGAAACAAGGTTGAGAGCTTGAGCTTGCTCAACTTGACAATCAACACCGAGATGGCCTTTTGTCTCAATGTTGACATCTGATGATGAACTTAAGTTTGTCCTGGCTGCGTTGACAAGATGGCGAGGTCGACTGCACAGGCCTCTGGATTCCCGCGGTGCTTGCTGCGAGCGTGCGTGCATGTGTGCGTGCGTGCTTGATGTGCATCTCGCCAGAAAGAAATCTCCAGCCGTGACATCTGCCATGCTCCTCACTCGCAAAGATGCTACTGCATCCCCACGGCAATCACACATCAAGTCCAGAGTGTGACCATGTCAAACGCAGTCCGGTCTCAGAAGCATGCACGCCTGCCACTGTACAAAACCCACTCTCCTTGGCATCGGCGGAGCACGAAACAGCATCTTGATCTGCTCTCCGATACAGAAGGTCCTCGCTGCTCGACGAGGCACAACGCCGTCGCTACTTATCCCGAGCCAACAGCACTTCATCTGTTGTTATGACAAGACGAGATGATGATAATCGAGACACTGCTGATCATGAGAGCGTGTTTGCAAGAGATTGTTTCTCGCTCGCTTGCGTTGCCGTGATGTGATCTCAAAATTGCTCATCTGCACCTCGGCCGTCAACGCAGTCAATCTGAGTTATGCTGGATGCAACACGAATGTCCAACCGGCCAAAGCTTTCTTCTTTTACGGCTCAGGTACATATTCATGCCTCTAACGAGGTTAGTGCGGGGCTCGAGCGACTCGAGGCGGAGCCATTGATGTTCTTGACTTTCCCGTGACAGCGCGGTGTGAGTTGATGACCAAAACAACATCAGCGGTGAAATCTCGAAAACTGTTTGATCTGCAAGGTCGAACAGCCCAAAATTTTCACAGCAAATCGGGCACGATCTCCTGGATCTATGAAGCTGCTCTTCTTGCAACTCGAACGACGCGTCTCTTATGGAATTTGCGAGAAGCTTCAACCATAAATTCCACGCTGCTCTACTTCAGCTTCTCGAGAGTTCCATGACTTGCTCGAAGCAGCGACAAAGGCGAATTCAGGGTTCAAAGGGTCCAGACATCTGTTCCATTCGCCCTTCTTGCTGCATCTTTGAGCGTCTTTCAGCGTCTCTGAGCATCCATTGCAATCCACGACAGTCTATCGGCGTCGTTGTCCGTCCAACTGATTGCCGAAATTCAGGGTCCAATGTGAATGCGTGGCTCATGACGCCTTCTCACTGCTTCGGAGTTTACCTTCCACGCCGTCAGAGCTGTCAAACAAGTGGAAGCAAGCTTGGCTCCACGTCCAAGTGTGTCTACGACTGAGCAGCGTCGTCATGTTGCGCTGAGCTTGAGAAATACGCAGCATGCCTCCTGGAGAATGTCAATACCTATAAAGTGTTCTCCCATATCCGAGCTCATTATCCCCTCTCCTCATCAATACACTCTCACACCTCCTCACTCAGGAACACGCACTCACAAGCCACTTGCACTCCACTACACGCTGATCTTGCCCACTGTCCACCAACATCACTACATCCCCGCAACGACAATACCAGCAATGGAGTTCTTCTTCCCCGCCGACGTTTTTGCCGCTTACCCCTCTCAGGGCCCTTCCCGCCGCACCAGCTCGTATGGTGCCCGTGCCGGCCCCTCGACCAACGTCTTCAACGGATGCGGTTTCGACAGCCACCCTCTGTTCGCAGATGCCCTAGCCGATGCAATACAACAGGAACGCGCTGCCTATGCTCGTGCTCAAGCTCAACGCGCCGCTCGCGCCGAAGCTGCCCGCAGAGCCAAGGTAGCCGCAGCCCGCCGAGCTGCTGAAGAGCGACAGGCACAAGCCTATCTTCAGCACATCCTCGAAATGCAGCAACGCGAGGCTCAGCGTAGGTACCAGCTCGAACAGCTTCACCGTCAGCGTCAGGAGGCTCAGCGCCGACAGCAGTACGAAGAATACCAACGTCGCAAGGCCTACGCTATCGAGAAGGAGCGTCAGCGTATCGCCGCTCAAAAGGCAGCAGAGGACCAGTCTAAGCAGCTCTTCCTCGCCCTCGAAGATCTGATCTTTGGCGGTCTCAACAGCTTCTACCAGGCTTGCCAGCAGGATGACGATGACGAGCACGACGAGGATATCCGACTTGCTCACAAGAACGACATTCAGCAGTCCGCCGCTACCACTGTCGCCGCTCCCGCACATCAGCCTGTCGATGTAAAGGGCAAAGGCAAGGCTCAAGAGACCAATGACGACCACGCTATGGACATCGACAACGATGACAGCGAAGACACTGCCGCAGCTGCAGCCGCTGCTCTGATGGCCACCGACGAGGACCCTGAAGAAGTCGGACCTGCTCCTACCTCTCCCACCGTTACCGAGAGCACTCCTGCTCCTACCTCCGCTCCTGTTCCGACCACGGCTAGCAAGACCGAACAGCTTGTATTCTCACACACCTTCCCCGCTGACTCGACTTTCGACAAGACCACCATCCGTGCCGATCAGATCAATGTCTCTGTCGACGAAGCTCAGCGCAAGGTCACTGTCACAGGTCTTTGGAATGATCAGCTTCCCTCAATCACCGCTTCGCCTTCCACTCCTGCCAGAGCTGCCAGCCCCACCCCCAGCGACTCATCTTCTCGCCGCGGTCGATCCCGCTCTCCCAAGCGAGCCCGTGTCTCTGACGTTGATGAAAACGGCGAGGAGATCGTTGTCCCCGAAGCCAACGACGGAGACGATGACTTCGTAGAAGTCAGCTTCACCAAGGCTGCCTCTTCACCCGAGCAGACTCAAAGTAAGATCGAAAAGACTTTCGACCTCCCTCAGGGTGCAAACATTGAAGATCTTCGCGCAGAGCTCTCTGATGAGGGTCTCAAGCTCTTTACTACTGTCTCTGCCTAGGTCCTTGTTGAGATATCTTCTCAATGATTCCCCGTCTCACATTAGCTCCGGTTTGTTCTGCTCATAGCTCCGCATTCATGTAAACATACACATTTCACATATACATATTGCAAGCAAAGTCCGCATTTGATCCCGCATAGTTCTCTCTGCGACCGCTGTCTGTGTTCATGGAATATAGCTACTCTTATCTACGAGCAGCATGTTTGAGGAACCCGACGGCTCGCTGCCATGCTAGTGCTTATTGCTTCCGCCGGCTTGAAAGACCATTCCAGTCCGTTGGTGGCGAGTCTAGCCATTTCAGGAATGTTCGACAGATGCAAGGAGGACTAAGCATCTCATCAAAAATAGAACGAAATAGCAGCGAAAGCATCTTTCACGCCAACCTTCTGAGCTCGCTTCACAGATAAGACAAAAGACACGAGCCTGTCGGCTAACTCGGAGTATGAGGGTCTCTTATCTCGACTAAAGATGGGCAATAAACAATAGTTGATGGAGGGGTGCCCGTTCTAAGTTGAATACCGTTCGAACAGCGCGTGTGCGTGTCAAATTCCGCATGGCTTTTTTGCTTATCTCTTAAGCGAGGTGCTGTCGAGTTAGGCTTGCCTGCAATCAGCCAACTATTCGCTTCTGATTCAACACACCTCTCTCTTGGACTACGACATCTGATGCTTGGCATCATGCCTGCAGTGAACCCTTATCAGCGATCTTCACCGTGTCTCGCCCTTCTTTCCCAGCACCCAGCAGATACCGTCGGTAGTACCACCGCACTTGTCACCGCTCCTTTCAACCTCCGCTGTATGGTTCTCTCTTGGCTGCATCCACCTCGCGACGTGGGAGTCAGAGATAAGCAAACTCGTACTAAGTCAAGTAGCTTAGCCGGTGTCTTCGATCCAAGCCTGCAGCTGATCCAGCTCAAGCAGACTAGTCCGGTGGACGAGCTGCAATAGAGGAAGCAAAACCCGAAACGACCACTAGGCAATCCCTTATCAGTGGTAACAATGGGTTTGATTGGCATGAGCGCGCCAAGTCGCCAAGTTAGAAGATTGCAAACACTGCGACGAAGTGCCTGAGACCGCATCTCCTCGCATGTCCGTCAATTTCACTTGTGTCCTGCAAGCCCCATTATGCCCCGCAATGAGATGAAAAGCCATTGAGATGTGACTGTCTTGGGGCTCAGAGCCGCTGCTGCCAAAGAGTTAATTCAACGGACCTTCCGCCACCTCTTTCTCTATGCTGAAACTATAAAGCCAGCACCTTCAAAACTCTACCCCAGGATCCAGTGCACTCCTCAAATCACACATCGACCCCTCCTCTGCGCTTTGAGCAAGCCCAGGATAGCAAGCAAACTAGTAAGCTCTCCTCTTCATCATGTCGTCAATGATCACACTAGAACAAGCTACGTGGGCTTGGATCGAAGCCGGCCCACGTAAGCACCACATGGCAGTTGGCAAACGGTTTGTGAAAGGTATCATGGCTGGTTTCTGTAAGTTCTTTATTCCCTTGACCCTCTTCTTTCTACTTCGCTTCTTTCTCTTCGGACTAACATTCTGTCTCCCTTTGCTATTGCATTGCGCAGTGTTGTCTACAGGAGGCATGCTTGTCCAGATCATGTCGGCCAATCCTTGGCTGTCCACCAACGCACCCGGTCTGCTGAAGATTCTTCAGGGCGCAGTCTTCCCCGTCGGTCTCGTTATGATCGTCCTTCTTCAAGCTGATCTGGTCACGGGTGAAATGGCAGTCTTCATCATGTCCACAGTCAAACGTCGCGTTCCCTATTGGGCCTTTCTCTACGGTTGGACCATCACTTTCATCGGTAATCTTGTCGGCTCTTTGTTCTACGCAGGATTCCTCGTCCACTTTTCCGAGATCTACAATCCAGCTATGAATAAAGGTGCAGCTATGGGTGCTGATGCCAAGGTCTCCGCTATTAACTTCCGCGAACTTTGGTTGCGAGCTATTGGATGCAATGTTTTGGTCTGCATTGCAGTCTTCCAAGCGAGCTTAGCGAAAGATGTGGTTTCAAAAGTCGTAGCAAGTTGGTTCCCAATTTTCGTCTTTGTTGCTGCTGGATTCGAACATGTGGTGGCAAACATGTTTTTGGTCAATGCTGCGTTGATGACCAAGCAGACGAACTTTGGAGTAGGAGAGTATGTATGGAAGAGTGTCATTGCAAGTTTCTTGGGTAACATCATCGGTGCTGCATTGTTAGCGCTGCCACTGGTGTATCTGCATGGTGGAGATGAATGGGACCCAAGTGAGGGAGCAAGGATGGGTATGGTGAAGGGAGGAGCTGAGAGTTCAGGAATGAGCGTCAACAACGTGACGCTGCCGGCGAGTGGTCAGGGCAGTACGAATGGGAATGAGAAGTGGGCCAAAGATATCGAAGCTCAGATCGGGCAGGCTTAGACTAGTACAGCAGCGTTCGTGATTCTGATTTCCCGGACTTGTATGTTGTAGAATTGGGTACTTGTATGTTGTAGAATTGTGTAGCTGTAGTGAAGCAATGTCGCTGTAATTTATGATGAAGATGTCGATATGCGTGCGAGATTGATTGTAGAGCTGAAACATGATCATATGGGAGCGACATGATAGAAAGAGTGTCTGTGAGCTGGAGATGCTTCGAGCCGAGTCTCTGAATATCTCATGTGCATCCATAATTCCTGCTGTAGTCCGTACACGATGCTCTGGCCTTGACGATAGTGAGCAAGGATTCAAATAAAAAAGTTCAAAATTAAATACGGCTAAAAAATGGTGCGAAAATTCGGGTTCGGCTTTGCATTTTTGTTCCTTCTTCCGAAAGCCGGATTCGCCACACTCGCATCCGATAGATCAACACTTTTGATATCTTTCTCTCTTCATCACACAAAATCGTCAACACATATTCAACTCTGTGGCGCCCCTCTCTGCTCTTCTTGGAGCTCTTAGGGCCATCATGGAAGGCGATCAGCAAGGGACACGTCCAGTTTGGGGTGCCAAGAAGAGTTGGGGTCCATCATCTACCTCCACATCCTCACCATCTTCAGCATCGTCTTCTCGAGACCCGGCACCCTCCTCATCATCAGCCTTCCCACCCCTCTCTTCCCCAAAAGCTCGAAGACCATCTTATCGACCCTCTCACAGCTCTCCCTTCTACTCATCGCCTGCATCTTCTTCTCTCATCTCTCCATCTTCATTCAACCCTTATCCAACTCGTCGACAGGAACTCGCACAACGTGCAGCAAGCCATGGCACTCGCAAACGATCTCACATCACTCGCAGCGACCCTGCTACTTCTCGAATACACTCTCTCCTCGACTACGATGATTCTGACCCACTCATGCATGATCTCGATGACGAAGGTGATACTATAGACCAAGACGAGGGCGAAGTTTCGTCGCGAGGTGCAACGATGTCTTCCATCGTCTTTCGTGATTTGTCTGCTCCTTCCAGTGGTTCCAGTCGATCGAATTCACCGTGGCAGCACGGCGGAATGAGTGCAGGTCTGGCAATGTTCGCGAGTACCACTTTTGGTGGAGAGCCGTTAAGGGTGCTGGCGAATGTGGACGAGGAGTTGGGAGCAGCACACATGGGACCGAGGATCTACAAGAGACACAATCAGAAACACGTGAGGAATAAGGTCAGAGCAAAGATCGACGCCAGTCACTCGACGATTCCTGCTCCGGATGCCATGTCAAAGGAGAAGGGGACTACTCAGAACGGTTCTGCTGGTCGCACTCTTGGCGAGGCTAGTCTAGAAACAACGTTGCACGATAGGGAGCGAACGAGAAGTCTGGACTTGCAAAAGCTGGTGGATGAATGCAGACGGTGTTTCAATCTTTCCGCTGTTCACAATCGAGTTCAACTCAGCGACACTGCTCCTGCAGCCAGCTCTGACAACGTCGCTACACCGATGTCAACCCTCTTAGCCGCTGTGCAAGCACGAACTGCAGATCCTCAGACTTGGACGTCAGCTTCTCCCACACAGCATCAGATCATCTCGGACGATCTTTTGCCAACCGGACTACAGCAACCCTCAATCGACTTTTCTCTCCTTCCACCACTTCTTCTCACTCAGATACAAGAGGCTGTCACACAGGGTTTCAGACAGCTCTTACATCTCATCCTCGAATCGACCCGCAACGAGTTCATTGAAACACTCTCTCATCTGCTCCAACTACAACCACTTCGACCCACAAGCATCATCCTCCCAGAATTGCGTTCTTCACTGCAATCTCTCTTCCTTCAGATTCTTGACACCTTCCGACAGCCCAACAGCTCCTCACTTTCTCCACTCGAGTTGCTCTCCTCTGTGCTCACTCACACTGAAGCTAATGGAGATCTTCTCGTTGATCTGGTGGGTGAGTTAGTTGGCCTTTGCGGTCAACAAATGTCTTCCAACCCATCAGTCCTTAGCGAGAGTCAAGACTCAACACTTGTTAGCGCTTCTTCCTTCTTATCGCTTTGCTTTGCGCTCAACGAGGCCCGACCTGCATCCACGAGGTTACCGGCACATGCGTTCTACTGTACAGTTCTGGATCTTTCGCCTTTCTTGGAGCATTTCGTACATCATGCTGCTTCGCTAGCTCGATCTACTTCTTCCGGTGGTGTTGGAGGATTGGCGGAGTTCAATATTTGCAAATTTCCTTTCTTGCTCAGTCTTGGAGCGAAAGTGAGGATGTTGCAACTCGAGAATGAAATCAGACTAAGTCAGAGAACTTCTCGCGACTCAGCCACTTCCACTCGCTTTTCACTGTCGGACGAAGACGATGCAGAGCTAGTAATCCTTCCAAGCTCTTTGAATCTGCGTATAGAGAGAGAAAAGGTTTGGGAACAAAGTCGTGCTCTTTTCCTGCAACTTCTCGATTCCGACTTTCCCAGTGTACGGGGACTGAGGGTGGAATTCGTAAACGAACAAGCAGCGGATGGAGGTGGACCGGCAAGAGAGTGGTTTTCTACCGTTGCTTCCGCTGCTTCCTGGATCCATTTCCGTCAGATAATTGGGTCTCGTGGATGGTTCATTCCGCTCGCAGCAAATGGGGAGGAGGAAAAGGAAGCGGAAGACACTTCATCTTTCTTAGGACTTCTACTGGCTCTCGCTGCATTACACACTGCTAAGCTCAATCTTCCATTTTCACTACCAGCGGTTGCGTTTAAGATCGCAACCGCGGACGAGTTGGAAAGTTTGGAGTTGACTCCAGAAGATTTAGAGTTTGCCGATCCGACCTTGGCAAGGAGTTTGCAGGCTGTGTTGGATTGGAGACCTCCAATGGGGGAAGTTGATGAGGAGAAGGTATTTGATAGTACATTTTCGTTAACATGGAGTACGAGTATTGAAGCGGGAGATGGGGACGTGAAGACTATAGACTTGGTTCCCGGTGGTAGATATAGAAGTGTAAAGCTAGGAGAGAGAAGGGAATTTGTGAGTAAGCTTGTTTGGAGAGTGTTGATAGGAAGTGTTAAGAGGCAGGTGGAGGCTTTCAGAGGTGGATGGCAAACCATTATGCCATCGAAATGGTTGAGGAAGGAGAAGAAAGGTGCAGAGACAGCAACAGAAGTTCTCTCTAAGGGTGGATTGGCAATTTCCATGTTCAGTGCTGAAGAAGTTGTACACGCCATTGTTTCGTTGCCTTCTTCTTCAAGCGTTGGGATGAGCGCGCCTTTGGATGTGGTAGACATAAGGAGCGCAACGGAGATCATCACTCCTTCTTCTTTGCTAGGACAAGGAGATGGAAAGGTGGTTGATTGGTTCTGGAATCTTTGGGGAACCATGGATTCTCTGTATCAGCGTAGGTTGCTCGCGTTTGTCACTGGAGCGGAAGATTTGCCTGCAACAGGAGCGAGAGGGATAGGATTGAGAATCCATCTTGTTCATGCCACAGAGCAAACGCAGGATGAAAGGCAATGGCCTCTTCCTTGGTCTTCCACTTGCACTTCAACTCTTTTCCTTCCAACATACCCTCACGAACCTTTGCTGTCGGAAAAAGTCAGGATTGCAATCGAACACTATCAAGGCTTTGGTCTTCGTTGAGTCTCACACCGTCGCAATTCAATCATATTTTATCAGATCAATCCCATTTCAATGTGCGGTTTCTTGTCTTCTACTTCCTCGCCTGTTCGACCAACCAATCTCCAATCTCACTCAAAACCACCATTGTCTTTTCCGTATCCTCCTTCGACATTCCTTCGACATGTTTCATCATAACATGCTCATACCCATCCCAAATTCTTATCTTTTTGTGCTCTTTCGGTGTGCCTACTTTCTCATAAAACAGTTTGCTTCCATTTGGATCAGTAACCCTATCATTCTTTCCATGATGAATTGTAAGTGGACAAGTGATTAAATGTGCTTTTTGAGCAAGATCATCGATTCCATCCAAGATAGCTAGACCAGTAGAAATGCGAACTTTACCCTTATATGTGAGAGGGTCGGTATTGAATTCGTCTTCTACACGTGGATCGTCAGAAACGTTACCTTTGATCGCGGAAGCGAGTGGAAGACGTCCAGCAAAAAACCGTAAAACGTGAGCAACGTATTCTATCGCTTTACTTGGTCGAGATTGAGAAGAGATGGTAATCATAGGTGCTGCTACAGCTACACCTGATAATGAAGGACGATAAGGGGATGGTTTACCTGGTAGAACTGCACTTGAGCCATTGTGTTCTGGAGAATGATGAGCGAAAGGAGTTCTTTCATGTGCATTCAGAGCCTCTTCGACAGCTTCTTCATCTGAAATAGTTTTGGCTTGTTCACTCGGCTTTTGCTTGAGAGTAAGATCTGGTCCACCATCTTTAGCTGGTTCTAGAGGAGGATAGAGTGCTGCGTAGTATAAAACTGTGAAAGCTCCCATGGAATGACCTTCTGCAAACAATTTTCTTTCTCTTCCTGCTTTTCCCAGTAAGCCAGATTCCTCATCCCAAGTACGTACATCCATAACAACAGCATGCATTGCTCGAGCATTGATTTTCATGCTAGGTAGATATCCATGCAAGCCTGTGCTCCTTCCGAAACTAGGTAGGTCGATGGCGATGACTCGGAAGCCACGTTTCATAAAGTGAAGAGCGTGAGGAGCAAGCTTGCCGGCATAATCATTGATACCGTGTGCCATGACGATGTCGGAATGGAGCTGCTCGGATTCGAGAGCGGAAGGACAGGTCCAAATGTAGTAAGTGACCCAGGACCATTTTTCTTTGTCCCACGAACCGGATTCGAGGAGAGAGTGAGCGGGGATGAGAACTCGACGTCGAATAGCAGAAACTTCGGGATTAGAGTAGATAAGACGTTGTTCTGCTTTGGAATAAGGGATACTGCTGCGGCCGTAAGTCGGATCGCCTCCGCCAGGGGTTAGGAGATTCAGGTGGCAGAGGAGAGGCTCTGTTATGACTTGATGGGCGATCTTTAGATATTCCATTTTGACTCCAAGGTGGTGAATTGACGGGTGTAGGGATCAGACGGAGTGGAAGGATGGAGAGATGGGAGAGATGGGATCGAAAGGGAAGGAGTACGGTGAGCAAGTCTTTGTTCGGATCGACTCTTCCGAAACACACACACTCACAAACAAAGCAGCGCATTCACTCTAGACAGGACAATGAGAGGTCGATAGGGTCTCAACAGGGTCTAGATGTGAATGACAATTCATTTCATGGCTTGCTATTGGTGCAACTCCAACAGCCATGCTCACGCTAGCAGTGCATATAGTAGGCATTCTATGCTAGCTCTTGTTGCTATTCCGAGCGTCTGAAACATGTCTGTGTCTGTACGATCCACAAAGCTCTTTCTTCTTGGTTATCATCTCGGGACGCTTCGCATCGTAACCTAACGAGAGAGTCGCAGAGTCGCGTTCTGCAGCCTCGCGTCATTTTTTGTAGTCCGCAAACCTCCACCTTTGCCAGCTTTTTGCCGACGTTTGATGTTGTTAGGCCTCACCAAAGCAACAGAGCGGCTATTTGCGCTTGCCAATTAATGCCGGTGATGACAGATTTTTTGCATGCAAAACCACCGCTTGGACCATATCGAGCCCTTTCTTCGTGACTGACTCAACTTCTTGATCTCATAACAACATCGTTTTCTCTGTGGATCATAGCACTCGAGCTTGTATTCATCATGACAGCACCAACGATTCAACGTGCAGCGAGCCTTCTCATGGCTCTGCGCTCCTCGTCGTCTCGCCCTGTCACTATTGCATCGTCTTCTCGCGCACACACTGTGATCCGACAAGCCTCTACTGCCACCCTCACATCGTCTCGCTCGCAGCTAAGCCTTTCCAACGGTATGCCTCCAAATGATCTCGCTTATCTCCAACGCCGCTATAAATCCAAGCGCTCTTCCGCACAATACATCGATCCAAACGCCGCCGAAGCAGACGATGTCCCCGTGATGAAAACCAAAGGCAAAGGGTCCAAAGGTAACAAAGGAGCCCAATCCTCTCCTCGTGGAGCACGTTCCAAACGAGGTGATGCGGAACAAGATTCTGCCGAATACAAGACCTCAACTCGCAACCAAGAGCTTCCTGATGAAGCTTTCGACTTTGACGCTATCTCCTCTCATATGTCTAGAGCTGTTGAACGTTGTCGATCTACCACTTCTACTCTCGTCGGTTCTTTCGGTAGAGCTGATCCAGCTCTTCTTGATTCTGTCAAAGTCGAATACCCTGGTACTGGAAGCTCAGGCAAATCTCTTCATCCATTACGAGAATTCGCAACAGTAGGTGTTAGAGATGGAGCTTTGATTGTAACAGCATTCGATGCCGATATGGTCAAACACATCGAACGTGCTATTTATTCAGCTGATTTAGGTCTCACCCCTCAAACTCAAGCACACCAAAATCCTGGAGATGAAAATATCATTCGTGTCGCCGTTCCTCAGCCTACAACAGAGTCGAGACAGGCAATGGTAAAGGATCTCACTAGGATCTGCGAGAATGCAAGAGTCAGTATCAGGGATGCTAGGCATAAAGCACAAAAACAGATCAAGAGCGATATCGATAGGAAAGTCGTAGGCAAGAGTGAGGGTGATAAAGAAGGAAAGAAGATCGAAGCGGAGACAAAGAAGTTTAGCACACAGGTGGACCAGTTATTTGAAAAGATGAAGCAGACGCTGCTTGCGGGTAACTAGAAATGAGGGCACGGAGCGAGCAAGCAATACACACATTCCAAAAGTAAAGAACGCACTCGCGGTCCAGCTTCAACTATAGCATTGTTGGTATGTGTGTCGGCAACTCTTACAACGAAGTGATGTACTATTGTGATTTGACTTGAAACTACGTGCAGACTAGGCCGGATCTGAGCGATATACATGGTCCTGTCGGTATTGCTGCCATCTACTGCGCCTTTCCACCTTTCTTGGCACCAGCCTCTCTCCAGAACTCCTCATCGTCTTTACCCTCCACACCCACTTTCACCTTCTGTTCTCCTCTAACCACCCTCTTCGGATCCACCTTGCCTCCCTTCTCGCCCTCCGGCTTCACCGTGAATCTCTTCATCACTGCCCTAACCATGGCTCTGAACCAGAAGAAGTTCAAACTGTTCAGGATCACGTTGCCTACCATGTAGAACACCTTCAAATGAGTTGGAATCGGAGGATGATGAGGTTTCTCTGGTGCCACCACAAACTTGAAAAAGCTGAAACTGTTGTAAACACCAAAAGTCAACCTAGCTCCTACGTAAGCAGAAAGAAGGAAGACGGCGTTGATGAGTTGCCATTTGCTTCCAGTTTTGCCGAGTTTGTCGAGGAACCAATGAATGTTGAGGAAGGGAGTGGAGAGTTCCCACAGCAAAAAGCCCATTCCGTCGTACATGAAGATGGGGTGGTATACGAGAGTGAATGCGATCAAAGCCACGAGACCATGTGCGATGAAACCTGGACCTTCGTGCATGATTGAGATGATGGAATCCCAGACAAAGTAGCCTTGAGCGATAGCGTAGACTTGAGCAGTTTCAAAGTCGTATCCATAAAGACGGTCGATGGCGAGAGGATGAGTGTGAAGTCCAAAGGCGTTAGTTTGACGTGCCTTCCACCAAACGCGAGCTGCGAGAGGTGTGATGAGAGCAGCATGGACGAAGGAGACCACATGAATGTCCCAACTAGTCTTGGTCTTGCGATTGAGCTTGGCGAAGGTCTTGGGGAAGATCTTGGGGCATACTTGGGATGAAAGTGTTTGGATGGCAAACCAGAGCATGGTAGATCGGATCAGGGTTGGAATGTGAGTGGGAAGATGGTGCATTCCCCACTTTTCCGCGTAGGGTGTCACCCATCCCACGATGAAGTCTGATGGTGCGGTCTTACCCCCCATCTTGCAGCAAAGGATGAATGCGACGTTGATCTGTTGATGGATGAAGAGGGAGAGAAGGAGGAAGAAAGGCATTGGACGTGTCTCGACTTTGTGTCCTTCATGTCCGTGCGACGGCATTCGCGTACCAAAGCTAACCGACCCTTTTTTTCAGCTTCGTAACGCCCAACAAAGCGTGTGTGTGCCTCGTGAAATCCCCGCAAACAGCCACAAAATCCATTTGCAAAAAGCTGAGTCGATGTAACAACGCTCCTCTTTGCGGAAAATCGAAAATGTGCAAGCAAGCATAAAGAAGTACGAAATTGGAGGCTCGAGCGGCGATTCAACTTGACTGAGCAGAAGCAGCAGCAAAGAAGCAGCAAAGCAAAGCAAAGCAAAGCAAAGCAAAAAAGTGACACTTCGACAACACTTTTAGCCAACACTCACACACACTCTCAAGCCGACCGCCGATCCGAATCATCTTGCCTTTACTCAACCTGTCTTTATCGCCAACCACCATTCCCCTTCGCTGCGATCAGCCCACAAAGGTGGAACTCTGACACACACAAAGCGATCAGGTCCCAGTCAACAGCCAAAGCAGCCCAAATTACCTGCTGCGTCGCCCCAGCCTGAGCAACTATCACCACCGGTCTTGCTCACCGTTCCCGAGTCGACTCTCGAGGACGAAGCTGGCGACATCTATACACTCAGGACGTCGCAGCGGCATCTCGACTTGGGTCAAATTCACCCTCTCTGCCAGCCACATCAGCTCAGCCTCAAAATAAAGGCCTCGCATTAGGAACAGCGAGGTAGCCATCGGACTCTTCTCGTTCAGTCACAGCTCGACATTTCATCAGTACGGAAACAGTTCTGGCCACAGCAAACGTAGGTCACAACCATGAAGCGAGAGTCTGGCTCCCGCACCATTCGGTCCGCCAAGATCGAGGTCTGCGAGTTGCTTTCCCGACTGGTGCCGCTGCCTGATCAAACGCTACCTGCATCTTACCTCGTCACACCAGAGACCAGAGCCACCCTCCTTCGCAATCTCTTCCGCCATTTGTTCGAGAGCGTACCATCGCCTGCTGTTCTCATACCATGCGACCCCAATACCAGTATTCAAGAGGCACTCAACCTTCTAGCCTCCTATGACTGGAATCTCTCCCGTGCTCAGATCGAAGAGACGCGCGAGGCTGCCCTCGCTCGCAAGAAAGGCAAGCAGGCTCAGCGCGCTGCATCGCCATGGTCTTCCTCCAGCGTCTATGACGATGTCGAAGATCCAGACCTTCTCGGACCTGAATACTCTGAAAGTCGCCGAGGAATGCCTTGCGGTCACCTCTTCCAGAAAGGCGAGGCCATCTACCGATGTCGAGACTGTGGTCTCGATGACACTTGCGTCCAGTGTGCTCCCTGCTTCCTCGCCTCGATCCACGCCAAAGAGGGTCACGACATTGTATTCAGTGTCTCATCCTCTAGCGGAGGCTGCTGTGACTGCGGTGATCCCGAAGCATGGAAACAGGATGTCTGCTGTCGATACCATTCAGAAACTTCGTCAACAGAAAACGCTGCCAGTACCGACATGGATCTTGAAGGAGAGTCGCAAGAGCAGGCACGCGATGTACCAACCGCTACTCTGGCAAGCGACACAGCAGTCACGAACGAGGAAGCAGACGGTCTTCAGCAGATTGACGAGGCTCTTGCAGCTCTTCCAGCACAGCTTCGCGAACCGCTACTCGACGTAGCTACCGAGCTGGTCAATCTCATAGCCACCATCTTTGATCATGCTCCCGAATCCGAGGTCGTTCCCATCTTGCATACGCCCGACGTTGTGCCTCACTTGTCCAGTCTCGAGGACGGACTCATCTCGCAACAATCGAATCGCACACCATCGAAACGCAAGAGCAGCACCACAGGTCCACATGACAGCGACGAGGAAATGAGCGCCATGGAGGTAGAAAATCTCGTCGGAGACAGTATCGAGCAGGACGATGATGAGATCACAGACGACGATAGAGACGCTTGGGGCTCCCGTGCTCGCCGGGGCAGTCGCTCAGCACCACAAGAAAAGAACCCAGGCGCCAGCGGAAGTTGGCGATCGGCACCGCACGCCCTCGCCAGTCAATCAGATAACGCATCAGAGAATCTGATGGCCGCCAGCGAGTTGTTGTCCATCGCTTCCGCTTCTGCCTCACGGAGAAAGTCAAGCCTAGACGGCAACAAGCCACAACTCAGTCGTGAAGCAAGCAAAAGCAATCGGCAGTTCACAGTCCTGCTATGGAACGACGAAAAGCACAGCTTTAGCCAGGTCATCGACATCGTCACCGATGCTACAGGCAGGTCCGAGCACGACGCCAAAGGTGTCGCAGAGCGTGTCGACAAACACGGCAGAGAAATCATCGAGGTCTCCACGGATCTGCGGCGGTTGTATCAGATCGCAAGAGTCTTGCACTCAATCGACCTCGCCGTGACAATACGCCCGGCTTTTGATGTGTTTGCCGAGGAAGTTGCTCAGATCGTACTCAACTTCTTGATGGACCTGTCCAACTGCAACCTCTATCTGCCGTCGTCACCAGAATCGATCCCGTCGGCACCTTTGTCGGCGTGGCTCGGACAACCGCTAAAGCCCGACGCTGCAGCTTTCAAGCACATTGTCGCTCGGAGCTTCTTTGCTCCCTTCCATCCACTGTCTCCGATCGAGACTGGATCCATGAGTCCGGACTTCTTCGATCCTCGCCATTTGACCAACTACGAAGGTTTGCTTCTGATGGACTGCAAATTGTGGAAGTCAGCTCGCATCGATATGAAAGCGTTACTCATGTCGCTCATCGCCCGCCGCGAGATCAAGAAGGAGGTCTCATTGCGCTTTGCCAAGATTTATCCCAAGCTGGTCGAGACCTTCATGTTGAGGGATCGCGAGCAGGAATACTCGATCTGCTTCTTGACGGTACAATTGTTCAGTGTGCCCTCAATCGCAACTATGCTTGTCGAAAAGATTGGCTTTCTGTCAAAGCTGCTCTTGTTGCTCAAGTCGATCTTTGCTGGGTCGCTCGTCAACGAGAAGATGGACCTCGTCTTGCCTCCCCCAACGCCGGCCAACGGCCAAGCCAACGTCCATCTCATGTTCTTGCGGCAATCACGCAGCTACCACATCTTCTACGATATCCGATATCTCCTCGCCTCGGAAGGTGTGCAGAAGCTCATTGCAAATGGTGGACAATATCACACCGACTATTTCCTCAGGTGTCTGACGCTTTTCCAAGCTATTCATCCGTCCAAACGTGCCGTCTCAGCGCACGTTGAATTCGAGAGCGAGATGTGGATCCCCGTCTTCCATATCAGCTCGCATCTCGGCAAAGCTGCGAAAATGTTTGGCGAGGCTTTTGCCCACGCAACGCTTGATCCGCTTGTCGAGGCCATCGTTGGAACCGTCCACGCAATCTGCTGGAGCTGTGCTAAGCTCTCTGGATCCGATCCTGAATCATACCCAGTGACCACTTTCCACGACGTTCGCTACACCATCGGTCGATACGCGGGAACCAAAGCGCTCCCTGTCGTGTCTTACGCAGTCGAGTCCCAGCCGGTCAGCTTCCACCATCCCATGCACTGGCTTCTGGCCGAGCTTGTGCGTCAAATTCCGGTTGTCGGACGCCAAGACTTGCAACGGTGGTCGGGTAAGGAGCGCCTCGACGATCTGCTGCAGTCTCAGGTGGATGAGAAAGATCTTTTGATCGCTCTGGACTACCCATTGCGTGTATGCGTCAAGCTCGCGCAGATCCGCTGCAACATGTGGGTCCGCAATGGCTTCGTAATCCGATCGCAGGCACATCACTACCGCGACAACTCGATGCGTGGCATCATGTACGATCAAGACCTGCTGCTCATCCAGGCTGGATTTGCTCTCCTCGATACAGATCGCTTCCTTCTCACAATGCTGGACCGGTTCCGCCTCGTGGGCTGGTTCAATCAGAACGACTCGCCCAGCGAAAAGCCGCCCTACGATGCCGTGCAGGGCGTCTTCCTTGCCGAAGAGTTCCTCTTCCTCATCACAACGTGCTTGTCCGAGATGTCGTCGGTGTGCGCTTGGCCTATCGAGGCCCAAATTCGACGCGAGGTCATTCACTTCCTCGCACTCGGCCAGGGCACTTTCTCCGACGTCACCAAGAATATTCCTGAGAAGTTCACCGACCATGCCTCCTTTGAACGCATCCTATCGCAGGTGTCGACATTCCGTGCCCCTGACGGCACTCACGACTTTGGTATCTTCGAGCTCAAGGATGAATGTTATGCCGAAATCCAGCCCTTCTTTTATCACTACACTCGCAACCAACGTGAAAAGGTAGAAGAGGTCATCCGCAATCGACAGAAGAAACGCCTAGCGCAGAGCAGTGGTCGAGCAGCTTCAGCCATCAAGGACGAAGAGCTGCCACCGCTGACACCGAGTCCCTCGCTCCATCAGCTCAAGGGTACGCTCTTTGGTCGTCTGCCCGAGGTGCTCTACAACGACGTGCTTGTCTCTCTGCTCTTCAAGGCTCTCGATAACACGCGAGCATTGTTTGCATATGCACCAGACATGCTTGTCGACGCGGCTCTTCAGATCACCATGATTGGCCTGGTGGATGCCGCGGATACTTTTGCGGACAAGGCAGCAACACTCCCTGTATCGAAGCTAGAAGCTGCCGATCACGAAGGTGAAGACCCCGGCAAAGCGTCGTCTACGGAGTCGACCTTGGTCGAGCTGCTGTGCCGCATCGAGCTTCTCGAAAAGTTCAAGCCGTTCAAGAGCAAGATCACTTGGTGTCTGGAGAAACTTGCTTCGCATTCCGAAGTAGCACGCAGCGTGGTTCAGGCGCATTTTTCAGCTACAGGACGTGGTGAGGTCTCCTCCGGCGGCGCGGGAGCCGATGGCAGTGCGGTGTCCAAACAGAAGAGCGCTGAGGAAGCTCGAAGAGCTGCAGCGAAAGCTCGTCAAGCTGCCATCATGCAGAAGTTCTCGGCACAGCAAAAAAGCCTCTTGGATCAGCTCGGTGCCGATGACGACGATGAAGATGAGGATGACGAGGATGAAGTGAACGCGGCCACCACATCTGTTGGTACGGAGGCGAAAGCACCCAAGAAGAGTTGGGGAAGCTGCATTTTGTGTCAAGAGAATCTCGGATCTGACAAAGCCTTCGGCAGTCTGGCTCATGTCCAGCCGAGCCGTATGATGCGCATGACTCCCAAGCAGGATGCGCCCAGCCTACAACAAGCTTTAGAGGCACCTCTGACAATGGACCGCAGCAGCAGCGATGGAAAGCGAATCCAAGGCAGCGCGCCCATGGGGCGTAGTGGATTGCCTCAAAGTCACTCGCAGAAGGGAAGGCAGGGTCCTGCTTATGGTAGCTTCCCGCAAGAAGACCATCGCTTCGGCTTCTTTGCATCGACTTGCGGCCACCTCATGCATCTTCACTGCTTCGAGACCTACTGCAGAAGCGTCGAGCAGCGTCACACACAGCAGATTGCACGCAATCACCCCGAAGACCTACAGCGTTCCGAGTTTATTTGTCCCCTGTGCAAGAGCCTTGGTAATGTCATCTTGCCGGTAGCAGATGTCAATTCTGCGACCGCTGGTGCGACAGGGTCGGAAGGCAATCTCTTTGCACCTTTTGACTCCATACGGGCGGACGAAACGACGTTGCAAGACTGGATCCGCAAGATCAACATAGATATCCTCAAGCACTCATCTAAGACCAACGTCGCCGACTACCAAGAAACGGACCATGGCAGTGGTGCCTTCTTGCCGTTCTTTGTTGATCACTCGCAGAGTTCGCTGCAGATGCGTCTGGAAATTGCCAACATCGACCGGTCCGCAGCGCAGATGATCGACCGCCTCATGAACGTGCTCAAGACCATGTCGCACGCCACCAAGCCCGACCGAGAGAAGTTGCAACAGCACACCATTCTCGCGCCGCAGGGACGAAAGATGTACATCCCTGAAGAGCTGGTGGCCTACACGGTTGCCATGATTGAAGCCGCGCAGAGAGGTATGACGCCGTCGCCTTCGACCGACTGCCATGTTCCAATGGACCAACGATCTGTTGCAGATGCGCTTAATGAGTCGACGATCGATCTCCTGCGTTCGTTGATCCATTGCCTGCGTGTTTCGACGTTGACTTACCACGAGGGATCCAAAGGTCCCGACATCATCCGACGAGGTCTGCTGAAGCGCCTGCTGCCACACTGGGGTGGTGACGATGCTGTTCGCTCGCCGTTGCTGCTTCGCGACCCTATGACGATCCTCATCGAGGCTGCTGTTGTCGCACCAGAGGCCCTGACGCAGTGCACTGCACTCATGTACTACGTTTGCCTCGTGCAGACGGTCTTTGGGTTAGCACAGCCTTCAATCTGGCCTCAGGTGTACGGTCACATGGGCAACTTGTTTGGATCTGGATCCGCACCTCGTCCTGGTGCCGGCTTGAAACCGCAACACATGAGCAAAGAGGATGTTGAAGAAGCTCGTTCGATCTTCCCCGATGTGCGTTGGACTGTCGCAAACATCATTGGTTTCGTCGGATACGCCAGAGGCAACATTACTCTGGGCTTTGACAATCTGGATGACGATACGCTCGCCAAAATGATCTGCAGCTACACCCTACCTTTCCTTCGTCGAGCGGCCATTCTGCGTCGCGTGCTCGGGGTCGCAAGTTCGAGCAGCGCAACCGCCAGTCAAGATGCGATGGACGTTGGACAGAAGCCGGTGGGAGAGTACCGTCGCTTGCTTGCTCAACTACAGATTCCGCTTCCGTCGGTTGCCCTTCCTGTACGCGCAGAAAAGCAGACGCCGATGGCAAGTTTGGTCGAGGGATGGATCAAGCACGCATATGTGCCTTTGGCGTCGCTTTTCCGCCCGCTTCCGATTCAGCCTACACCGTTGGGCAATTCACTGTTTGGAAGTCAAGCGTCGAATTTGGCAGCGCACGATCGGCCCTCGTCGGCCGCTGCAGCTGCAAGCGGTGCGTCTGGAAGCGCCTCTCTCGCTAGCGGTACGCTCGGTCGATCATCTGCTGGCCTGCATTCGCTTACCTCGTCCTACCTTCAAGCAGCGGAATCCCACCCGACACTGCTGCTCGAGCATCCTCATATCTACGAACTCGCAAAGCTTCCCTCGGACCTTGCCACGCTTCTGCAAGATACTCGTCGACGTACGTGCAAGAAGTGCGGCAACGTCCCACCTGAACCTGCGCTCTGCTTGCTCTGCGGGGACATCGTTTGTTCTCAGTCCTTCTGTTGTCAAAGCGAAGATGATGGTGAGAAGGGTGAATGCAATCAGCACATGGAAGTATGTGGTGGAGCCGTTGGAGTCTATTTCAAAATCAAGAGCAATTTGGTGTTGTTACTGTATCAAGGGAACGGGACTTTCCACTTCTTGAGTCCGTACTTGGACAGTCATGGTGAAATTGATGTTGGGTTGAGGAAGGGAAGGCCTCAGAAGTTGCATCAACAGAGATATGATGAGTTGAGAAAACAGATCTGGGGTCATGGAGTGGCAAACATTGTAGCGAGGAAGACTGAGGCTGCTATGGATCAAGGTGGATGGCAGACTTTCTAGTCATGTAGTGGATACGATATGTTGTACGAATGCAATTGCATTAATCAGTAATAGACGCGATGTGTTGTGCTAACAATGATGAATGATTCTTCTGGAAGGAGGTCTGCGAGTGAGGCGAGGCAAGATGATAGAGATGAGTATTCTTGATATGCGTGTTGGATGTGTGCGCGTGTGATATATTCTTCTGAAGAAGTTTCCAGGATCTTGAGAGCTTTTTTGAGGTGTTTGAATATGTATAAGCCTTTCAAACGATCAGACATGAATTTTTCAAGAGTTGCTAGTGTTGCTTGAACCATTTTATCTTCTAAATCTAGTTCCGTAGGTAAGGGAGAAGATCGGTATGAGGGATAAGGATTGTTTTGGAAATGGTGTAGAAGATAAACTAGTGTAAAGAGTGGACGACTTATTTGACCAGTAGAATTGAGAAAAAGTGGATGAATTTGATCTCGTTCAATAAGGTCTTCGTCTATTTCTTCTTCACCTGGTGACGAGGGGTGATAAAGTGAACATAGGATGGGAGATAGCCATTCTGGATTAGGAAGAAGAGATTCGAGTTTGTTGAGGGAGTTGATGGTTTTGAGTCGCTCTTCGGTTTTATCAGAAGCTTCTTCTGACTCTTTTTCTGATGGGGGGTGAAGAATGTTGAGAAGGTCTAGAACTTTGCGGAAAGATAATTTGACTTTTTCAACGGGGAAAGGAAAGGAGGAGAAGAAAGAAGAACGTTCGTTATCGAATCGAAGATCAATTGTGTATCGTTCAAAGTCAGTTTCTGTGTCGAGACAGAATCCGTAGCGTGTGAAAAGGAGTGCGTTGGTTAGAGAGCCGTACGTGTTGAACATCTCTGATGAAGCAGCGTGGGGAGTGAGAGTGCGAATGTCGAGTGTATCGTCTACTTCAACCTCATCATCATCATCTTCTTCTTCTCCTTCTTTCTCTCCGTCATCTTCCTGCTGTGGTTGGCCCGACTCTTCTGCGCCTGCGTCTCGTGCTCCTTCTTCTTCTGCGTCCCCATCAAGCTGACTCTGATCCGACTCGTCATCGCCGTCTGTCTCTGACGAGCTGTCCTCTTCATTGCTCTGAGTCTTCGATTTCCTTCGCTGAGAGCAACTCTCTTCCTTATGCCCGCCTATAAGGGCAATCCCACAATGCTCGCATACATCCTGATCGCTTTCAAACTGGACCGTATGCTCTTCTGCATGATTGAACAGATCCGCTACCGGTACGAGACCTACTCCGTGATATGTGTCAATGATGAAATCCCTCGAGCTGACGTGTGTGTACGCTGTCAAGAATTTGTCCTGCAACCCGTCCAAATGATGTTGCGATGCTTCATCGAACAATCCACTTTTGCGTAAAACTGGAATCCCAATGTCACGAAAGTAATCGATAGCTCTGCCTCTCCACATTCCATAATCGTGATCGAAGGGCCATGGTGATTTTGTGGAGGAGGAATAGATGTCAGCAAACACTGAGCGACTATTGATTCTCTCCACTTCCGTACCAACCATCCAATGATCCCGACGGGAATCATTAAAGGGTAAATCGAGCGGAAGTCGAGGAAGGATTGATAAGAAGGGTTCGAATCGGGATTCAGACCCTAGACAGCGTTCGTAAAGTAAGCAGAGCGCGAGTTCTAACCCGACTGTAGCCGGGTCATCACTTAACCATTTGCCCCCGTCTGAGTGCAGGGTTCGGGACAGAGCAGAGGTCTTGCGGGATAGAATGGCGGTCTTTGGGATTGTAACAACTACTTCATCTTCAGGGATCGAGGTTGCTGCGTGAATAGAGATCGACCATGTGTTGGGAGAGTCAGAGGTATATTTGAGAGATAGACGAGAGTCAATGACGACTCCTTGACGATCGCACCATTTGAGAAAGTTGCGCAGGGGGGCTGGTTGAGAAGCGAATGAGGAGGATGAAGAAGGTTCTGGTGAAGAGACAGATGTTGCTGGTGTGCTGGAAGAGCTGAGTCGTGAGGTCCTGATACGCTTTGAGGCTCGAGGTGAGGACATGCTCGCTAGTCTGACGATAGGCAAGGGTGAAGATAGTGTTCCCGTCCAGTTGCGGAGTTGTTAGCAAGAAGGTTGTGTTCAGAATTCAAGGTACAGTAAAGCAAAGTGAGACGCGAGCGTGACTGCTTTCCTGTGACAGCTTGGACCCTTGGTGTTCTTCTTGTGGAGAGAGCAACCAAAATCGGGTTGTCAAAGAGCGCCGATTTTCAAGATGGACTGATCCGTGCGCAACGAGGTTCCCCGCGAAAGCCGTGTTTCTTCTCAATTTAGACTTTGTGTTCTTCTCGAGTCAGGTCACACACAGACACCCACCATTTACACTCACTTCGCCGTACCATTTCAGCTCATCGTTTCATTTCATATCAGTGAGTCACGCTCTTCTACACAGCACACCGCCGACAAGACTTCGACGAGCACCATATCTACAACAATGATCATTGCTGGACGACTTGCTCGAGCATCATCGTCGCGCCTCCTTAGCGCCCCCATCAACCTCGTCAACACTCGAGCGCTGACACCAACGGTCTTCCCTACTGCTCGTCTTCTCACCAGCTCTGCTGCCAAAATGTCGACTCCTTACAAGGTCATTCACACCACCGAGGCCCCTGGTGCCGTCGCACCTTACTCGCAGGCCGTTGTTCACAACGGTGTCGCCTACGTTTCGGGCTGTATCCCTTACACCCCTGAGATGAAGCTCGTCGGTGAGGGCATCGAGGAGCAGACTGAACAGGCCATGAACAACCTCTTCGCTGTCGTTAAGGCTGCCGGCTCTGAGCCTTCCGTAAGTTCTCAGCTAGAAAGGCATGGAATGTGGCTGGAAGGAGAGTAGCTGACCTGATAGGATTGCATTTGTTGACGTGGCGGATAACAGCACATCCTTAAGTGTACCATCTTCATGAAGGACATGAACAACTTCGACAAGATCAACGTAAGTACAGACAACGAAATTTAAGTGTTGCTCGTTTTATGATACTGACCAAATTGCTATCCTGACATGTCCATTGGACACCTCCGGGATGATGGTAACAGGCTATCTACGAGAAGGTAAGAACGAAACAGATCCATGACAGTGAGATGTAGACGTTGCATGAGGAGCTGACCTTGCGTTGATTTTGTTTTGCTTCGATCCTTGACTTTTGCAGCGCTTCGCACCCTACAAGCCCGCCCGATCGGCCGTCGAGGTCGCCCGTCTTCCCAAGGATGTCGGTGTCGAAATTGAGTGCATTGCCGCTGTCAAGTCTAACCTTTAAAGCACCAACGACTTGTAGAGAAAAGGCTCTCCTTCGGGCAATACATGATTCAAACCTTCTTGATCAAGATGTGGTGACTGTGATAATGTCTGTGCGCACTACCCCTTGCAGATTGGAAGAAAGTCCGGCAATGCACCCCCATTGTTCTCCGCGGTGGTTCGATGGGATGATCAGAGGGGCATGATAAGTAAGTGAGACATACACAACCAATGCATTCAATCTTGAAGGCAGCGAAGCGATGATCAGCCGCTTGCATCGGCCTCGCTTTCTTTTTAGATTAGGAACAATGCAGCTCATGGTGAGAAGAAGAGGTTGGCGAGCTAACGTAACGGAAGACAGTTGGCCGAGATATGGGTATGCTCGAAGATTCAACCAATTCTCAGCTTTCGACGGAGTCCTTTTCCGGATATCGGACATCGTCCAACCAACTACAGTTGCGTTGAGTAGAGGTATTTGAGGGTCGAAGGGTACGTGATGATAGCTTCTGCCCGTCGGAAGACTGAAATAGATACCCTTCTGCGGAGGAGGAAAAGTAGAGCAAAGACCCTGGAGTCATATGATTTGGAACTTGGCCGCGCCGCGGCAACTTTGTATGCTTCGGCGAGCCGCGATCCCGCATCGCTTGAAGCTCTCTCTTCCCACAATTTGGTATCCGAGATAAGTAAACTTTGCTAAGCGAATATGAAAGGCTACTCTACTCGGGACACGGGCAAGAGTCAAAGCATCTTCAACAATCGTTGGTGCTCTGCTCTCCTTTCGGCACGTCCAGTATTGCTACAGATACGCTTCAGATCGAGATTCTCGTGATCAAGGTTCAAGCTCCTCCAACGTCGCCTCTGAGCGTTCGGCCAGCTCCGATAGCTTGCCGTGTGACCGATTTAGCAAGAGTTTGCCGTTGGAGGGAGAAGCTCAATGACAGTGGACAAGCGTGACTACGCCGACCTCGCTTAACGATACTCCGCATTTTTTAGCGTCTTTTCGCTCGACTCGGTATCAACCTTTTCGTGCTCGGCTGTGAGACGTTTTCTTTTCCTTTTTCGACCTTCCATCTTGGGAAGGCTGAGCAGCAGCTGAGCTTGACCGACATAGAAAGCCCGGCGGAAGACGTGATACCGCGGTCGCTTGTACTTGGAAGTAGGAAAGCCGCCGTTGCCTCCGGCATAATTCCGGCGAGAAATGACTTGGCATGAACATGTTATGCGCTGCATTGCTTTACAACAACAACCTTCCTGATGAGAATGTATGCATCGCTGTGATGAAGTTGGCGATGACTTCTCGGAATGGCATCATCCATAGATAGCTGCACGGCAGAACAATTGTAAGAAAGGGTCTCAGATAAACGTGACAATGACGGCAGACTTGTCTGAGTCAATGGAATGAATTGCAGATGATTGGCAGATGGAGCCAAGACCCGACTTTCATGGCAGGATTCTCCATGAAATCGTAGCAGCTGATTGGAAGATCTTGAGAGCTGGTTCCGGCAATCTTTCCCTGCCATCAGTGAGACTATGCCGCTTTTCCATTGGATGCGACCGCCAAAGGGCGAGACGTAGTTACAACGGGCATTCAGCTCGATGTCCATGTCATGTTTGAGTTGCCATCGAAGACACTTTGCGTGCTCAGGATTTGATGAAGCTTGAGACATCGGTGACGACCGGCGAGACTGACGAGAAACATCTGTAAAGCCAGCCTGGGTTGACATTCAGAGACGAACCAGATACGGTATAGGTCTAATCTAGAAGGTCGATAGATGTTTTGGCTTGAAGCACGCGATCATCCTCGCTACAAAGCTGCTCTGTGATTGGCGGATTCCTCCTTCCCGAACGGAGATCGATGCCGTACCGCAAACGGGGGACACGCTTGGTCGTCATTGGGGTCATGACCTTGCATCAGTCCGAAGCTCTTGCGCCACTTTCGGCATTGATGGACGATACGGTCATAGCTGGCTTAAAGAGGTAGACGATGATACGATGATACCGATACAGTGCATTTCGGTGGAACAACTTCCGAGCGCTAACCTTCGTCAAGGCAGCGGAGAAAGGTGTCAGCCGCTTTAGCGTGCTATTGTCTATTCAGAGATACAGAAACATGGGGATTCGAACCCAGGCTGTTGGCCAAGGATGGGAACAGGCAAAAGGAGAGCAATCTGCGGAAGCAAAATAATATTCCGCGGGCGGCAAGAGTGACAGAACGCGGCGGCGGTCGTCCGAGCCGCTGCAAGCCGAAGGTCATCTGTCTACAGATCTTGGCTGCGTCAAACGGCAAGCGGAAGATGGTGAGCCGTATGTGTCAGATGTGATTGGTTGCTCGACGTGATCATGTAGGCTGCTATCGCCATCACTGGGCATGGCAATCAAATCAGATGGCACCATTACCGACGGAGGGAAGACGGCGAGAGTACAGCCAATCACGGCGAACAAGCGGATCAGTGCAGTATCTCTCACACCCAGGAGAGGGTTCACATCAAAGCGGCTGCGGGGTACGGAAGAGCAGAGAGTGACGTGAAGCTGCGCGAGATAGCTTCAACAACACTTCTTTTAGCTTCGTTTTTCGTACTCCGACACGTCCAGAAAGTGTTGCATCAATCACGAATGCTCATCGACCATGTTCTTCTGCTTCGATGCTGCCATTGTATTCCTGCACTGTCACTCTAAGTTATCTTTCGCTGCAAGTCGCCGGCTTTGATCCCTCCGAGCCTTTAGCTCAAAGTTTCAATGTCAGCGATCCGCCATCGAAGTTTATCGACAACAACGACAGGCTTCTCTATGTGTCTGGCCGTCACACCGGCAGTAGCGCCGAGGCTAAGAGTATCGTTGAACTCCTTTTGGCCGCATAAGCAGCGATACTGAGACAGAGCCACATCTGTGGTAAAGGAAGCTTCCTGGACGTGTGAGGTTGTCATCATATTTGCCGCAAATCATGCAAACCTTGTCACCTCTGTGTTTTGCTACCCAATGATGCGCACACCCTCTTCTCCAGGAGATGAGCCTACACTGGATACGAGTCTGTGCTTCGACAGAGAACTGCATCGCACTGTGTCTGTGCTTGCCATCGCGATTGTTGCGAGCGAGATGGGGAAAAGACATTCGCCGACGGCAGCGGCGGCACAGACAGCCGCAATTTCTTCCCAACCCTCGGATGCTCCCTCGTTCTCTCTCACACATTTTGATAACCGAGCCAACCTCGCCTCGCTTGTGTCTCTCAGACCCTACTCTCTTCCCGCTTTGACTTGCGAGTCGCCTGCTCAAACCTGCCCTACAGGAACGCCTTCCCTTTCTTCTCGTCTCGCCTATGCATTTCACGCACACACAGATGACTAGCGTCAGCGCCATGATGCTGAGCCTGTCGTCTTGATGAGCAGAGTCCCTCGGTTCACTGACTTCCGAGCTCTGATTGAGTCAAGTTAGCGTCGCCGATGCAACACTAAGATTGTCGTCAGCTGCACATAGGCTCAAGCACCACGCTATCAAGCTTCCAGCCCCTGTCACGGGCTAGTACCAGCGATTAGCTTATGCTCTTGAGACATTGTTTGCCATCCTTCAAGCATTGCGATGCCACCATCAGAAAGTATAAAGAGAGTCGGGTTCATGCTCATTCCAGACCATTTCTCCATCATCCACATCCGTTCTTCCCTTCCCATCTAGAACAACTTCTCCTCTCCAAACATATAGCACTCCCTAGAACCACATCTTCCTCCACCCCATAACCTTTGCCACAATGCAGCTCAAGCTTTCCTTCGTCGCTGGTCTCATTGCCAGCTCGGCTCTGGCCATGGCCGCCCCCCTCGAGCAGGAGGAGCGCGGTATCAACATTGACATCTCCAAGCGCAGCACTCTCAACCACGAGGGTACCGACCGCATCAACTGGGCTGCTGTCGACAAGCACATGTCCCACCTCAAGGCCAAGTACGCCAAGAACCTTGCCAACTACGAGAAGAACACCGGCAAGGTCCACCCCCTCAAGCGCGAGGTTGCCGAGCTCGAGAAGCGTGGTACTGGCTCCGTCGCCCTCACCGACGAGCAGGGTGGCGAGCTCTGGTCCGGTAACATTGCCTTCGGTACCCCTGCCCAGACCTTCCCTATCGACTTTGACACTGGTTCCTCCGACACCCTTGTCAACTCTGGTGTCTACAACCCTTCGGCTTCGTCCACTTCGCAGGACACCGGCAACACCTTCTCGACTGCTTACGGTGACGGTACCACCGCTCAGGGTGAGATCTACACCGACACCCTTCACATCGCTGGTCTCTCCGCTGCCAACACTGCTATCGGTCTTGCCACCTCGCAGTTCCAGGACCCTTCTGCCGGTGCCGTCGGTATCTCGGGCATGGCTTTCCCCCAGCTCGCTGCTTTCCAGGGCTACCTTCCTTACTTCTACAGCTTGAAGCAGGCTGGCGCCGTCACCTCGGGCAAGTTCCAGTTCGATCTCCGCACTTCGGGCTCTTCGCTCTTCCTCGGTGGAACCAACTCTGCCAAGTACTCCTCTACCCCCGTCTACGTCAGCGTTGACTCCAACCAGGGCTTCTGGCAGGTTCCCGCTTCCGTTAACAGTCAGAGCATCCAGTCCATCGTTGACACCGGCACAACCATCATTGTTGCACCCACCAGCCAGGCTCAGACTCTCTTCAAGCAGCTCGGCTTGCCAACTTTCACCCAGGATGGCTCCACCTACGCTTACTACAACTGCAACAACCCTCCTCGCGTTACCTTCAAGTACGGCTCGTACACCAAGACCCTCTCTGCTGCTACCACCTCGTTCGGTACCACCAACAACGGCCAGTGTGTTCTTTCCGTTGCTGGTGCCGACCTTGGCTTGAACGCCTGGGTTACCGGTGACTCGTTCCTCCAGAACGTCGTTGCCATCTTCGACACTGACAACAACCGTGTCGGCTTCGCTAACAAGGCTTAAGCAAGTCAGAAAGAAGCAAAGGATAACAAAAAGAAAATAACAAAATTAAACATTTACTTTCATTAGCATGTAACGGGCTCGCAGATTCTCAGACACTGCTAGCAGCCTCTTTTCCCTGTATGAACGATAAATCAATACAGATATCATGATACCAACCTGTTTCTTGTCTGACAAAGTGTGTGAACATTTCCTCATAGGAAGCTGCTTGATAGCCATCCGATCCATGCAGGCATTTTTGATCTTCTCTAGACTATGTTTGCACAGATATCGTGTCGGAATGACGGTCTTGACACAAATGAAAGGTGCGAGCTCATATCAAGTTGGCTGCGGCATAACGATCATAATTTGGCTTCATTTAAAGCAGATACATATATCCACACGTGGTGTTTGCTGACATGAACAAGCATTGATAGTGTAGGGGTATCATGAGTCGTTGCCACTCATCGCTTCACACGAAGCGTGACTACCGATTCGACTCGACCGGGGTTCGAGTCCCCGTCAATGCATTTCTTTTTGCATTTTTTGGACCTGACTTTCGGGATCGGTTTTTTTTTTTTTTTACTTCTTTCTACCTCCCGTCCCGCTCATGTTCTCTCAACAATGCTTCATAGCTTGGCCCTGGCGAGTCAGTCACAAATCATCTGACAGCTTTGCGTGGCTTACTGGCAGTGCTAGTATCGACATGACAAACGCTCGTCCATCGCCGATCGACCGCCGCTCATCTTTCCGCATCGAGAAAACTCACAGTGCCGTCTTACCATCCTCAGCCCAGAAGGTCGAGGCGAAAGTCGTTCGATACCACCTTCGCTTGCTCTTTTGATGACCAAGCCTGAGCGGAGCTCGTTTGTTCCAGGCCGTTTAGATCGGCATGTCTCGACTACCATCCTAGCCGCCAAGTCCAAGCGGGGACATTCACTCACTTCACGACCTCATCTGCAGCTTGCGGCATCGACTTGGCCTAGCCGACACATTCAAGATTGCCCCGACGAGGAATCAAAGACGAGCTACAGTACATACACACACTGAAGACAGGGGAGCTGACTGTCTTTCTGAGTCTGAAACACTTCAACGCCCAACACGCAACAAGCGAGGGCGCAATTCTGATTTTTGTCCCCATTTTCAGAGGAGAAGGACCAAAGGACCCTGAATGTGGTTCCAGGCTGTTTAAGCTGTTGTGCCGTGGAAGCGCATGCGGCTCAAAAGTGTCAGGAACACGCGATTTCCCGCCTTGTTTGAGAAAAGGGTTCCGTGTGTGTCCCATTGTGCAGATCCCGTTTGGCAGTCTGCTGAATCCGCCTTCTATTGTTTGTTAGCTGATATGCGCTTGGTCCTACTCTTCTTTGCCCTTACTCGAGCCATGTCACACCTTCCACTGAGCTATGACCGCCCAGGGAATCGTTGCAAAAGCTTCTAGTGTCGATTGGCAAAGATTGAGCAGGGAAAGAGAAGTTGAAGAAGGTGACCGGTGTGTGTATGCGTCTGTGGCTAAGAGACTTCTGAGACCGGGCAGCCAGGCGAGCGGCAAGGCGTAGTGCATTGAAGCTCTTTTTTGACGTTCCGCCAAGTAGACTGCAGACGGGCAGAACGGGGACAAGCAGTCAGTCCCACTCCAGCTTGCTGTCTCGCACATACATTTGCTTTAGCGCTCTTCTCGACTGCCGCTCTTCATCATCGTTGCTGGCTCTACACGGTAAAACGAGGCAGTGCGATCTGCCAAGCAGCAGATTTGATTATCCGCTTTCAGGGCAGATCTGCAGCATTCTGTCTCTCTACCTTGCGGGGGCTTCTCGAAGTCTGCTGCAGTAATTGTCTGCGGGTATCAATGGTGTGGAGCAAGGACCTCGTTAGCTTATATTGTCAAGCCCTGCATCAGACCATCCTGTCGATCCCCGTTTCCTCTTCGTCCCTCGACATACCAAACCCACCATCCTCAGCAACCTCCAACAGCTATCACGCCCGGCGTAAGGGAGGAACGATGACTACCTCCGTCAGCCTACGCACGCTGTCTGCGCTCTTCCTCTCCACCTTAAGCATCCTTCCTGCTGTGACCAACGCACTCGATTTTTCAGTCAATTCAATCAACTGTACACAGCTTGACTGGACTACCACTCTCAGTCAGCCAGAATGGAGCGTCTCATCCTATGTAGAGCTCTTCTTCGTCTCGACACAGGGCGCTCAGAATTACACTCTTCTTTACTCTGCTGCAGGTAGCGGTGGCGCATTCCCAGGTCCGGGCACCTATGATCGGACGACATTGTTCGGTAATACAGAGTTGAGCGGAAGCTATCGGATCGGAGTCGGTCTGACAGACGGCAATGGAAACATCTTGACCACCACAACCAGTACCAGTGCAGGTCCTGTACAGGTTACTTCGATTGATCCAAGGACATTTACCTTTGGTGACTGTGGTGGACTTACCGGCGGGGCGGTGACAGGTTCGAGTTCGACAAACGCCGCTAGTTCTTCGGCCACATCGATAATGCAGACATCGTCAACAAGAGCGCTTCCATCTTCGACCTCGGCAGCTTCGTCGACATCCACTTCAGCATCTGTTGCACCTGTCAGCACACTTTCCACCACGTCTTCGACCACCTCCGCCATCCCGGCTACGGGACACGGCATTAACAAAGGAGCAATCGCAGGTGCTGTCGTTGGCGGCGTCGTTCTTCTTCTGCTCTCCTTCTTCCTCATCCGGTGGTGCACCTCACGTCGTCGCACACGTCGACTTAGTCAAGCAGCTCACCGAATGTCTTCTCTCCGTCCGCTATCGCTCTCCGAAAAGTACATCCATGGAGCAGAATCACCTGACAGCCAAGCTCGACACAGGGTTGCAAAGATCCACAACATCTCGGGCGAATCGCTGGACGCCGCTACACTCGGCAGACTCAGCATAGGTTCAGCAAAGAGATGGTCAGAAGATCGCTCTATGCGATCTGTTCGGTCGGTGCGCCGTGCAGCAGATGAGATGTCGCTTGCCAATGTCCTCGCAGAGGGTCCAGCAGACAATCAACACGACGAGCGTGAGATCACAGTTGTCAAAGTACCTTTCGACTTGACTGCGCACCAAAAGACTGCTGCACCCTACCTCACGCTCGGCAACCTTCCAAGCCCGATCCGCACTGACAACGTCATCCCGGCCTATCCTTCACCCATCCTCCCGACCTTCCATCCCTCCGTCTCGCAACGATCAAGTCCACGCTCCTCACCCGCCAACTCGCCCACATACAGTACTTTCTCCCAACACAGAAGCATCCGTTCTACCACCTCGAACTCCAACTTCAAGATCCCAAGAGTCAGCGTTCCCGCTTACTTGACGGGTGATCAAGAAGCAGTGGGATTAGGAGAGGAGATCGAGAGACAAATGTCAAGAAGCTCGAGTATGAACGGTCACAATGCCAACAGTAACAAGAGGAACTCGATTGGCGGTGCGACTTTCGTTTCGGTCGACGAGGATCCCTTTGTTGATGCCGAGGGGGAGCAGCAGCCAGGGCACTAGGATAGGTTTTGAGATTTGTGTCACCGTACTTGTAATAATTGAACTACCAAGTGTTATTCGCTCTGTTACACTATGCTTCTTACTGTCGTGATTCTTGCTTGTCCAGAGTCTGCAAGTAGAGACCGAGTTTCAGTCCATGAAATTGCGCAATGTGACACATGTCGACATGATCCTTCTTTGGGGTTATGCGGTCCACAAATCTTGAAATGACCCGCATGATATAGGTGTGGTGCTGTGGCTGTGGTGATGACGACGCGTGATAACGATGATGATGTGATTGATGGTAGCTCTGTGTCTGCCTGGCGAGGCCCTCGCAGTCTTGTCGCTCCTCATCTTCGAACTTTGATCTCCTTCTAACTCAGGCTTTCATCGTGTCTTGAGTTTGCTTAGCATATCTATGGTGATGCCTTGCCTCCTGTACCTTTTCTCTTCTTCAAATTCCTCGCTCTCCTCCGCTGTCATCTTCACCACCACGCAGCGAAGGTGGCGCAACCTTTCTATTTCCAGCTCCATTCTCTCCCCACCGTCTCTCGCTGTTGCATGTCATTGCTTCGTCCTCGTCCTCGTCCTCGTCCTCGTCCTATGCCTGTGTTGTCTGTCTTTGTCCTGGCTCCGGTCCTTTCACGGGATTCAGTCATCCTCTGCGCCCTCTACCTGGCTCTGCTTCCAAGCAAAGCGACACATTATCGTCACCATTCTTCTTCTTCACTATAGACTGCATTCCTGATCGCCGCCTCCAACCAGGCCTGGTAGCGGTCCAGGGCCTCTTGCCGTCTCCTCGTCGGTTCTTCCACCTGGGTCCTGGTGATCACCCAAGGCTCGTCGTCTCGCTCGTCGCGCTCAGGCAGGATCAGTTCAAAATCGCTGCCCTCGTCGACTTCTTGCCTCAGTTCGTCGCCTGGCAGCACCAGCTCTAGCGTTGGGCTGCGCTGAAGGCGTCTCCTTGTGAAGATCATGGGCGGCTCCTCGATCCACTGTTCCCTCTCCGACTCCTCCTTCTCCGACTCCTCCTTCTCCAGCTCTTCCCTCTCCTGCTGATCTCTCTCCAGCTCCTCTATAGGCTGGTGCTGGGCGGTTGAAGGATGCGACATGCCGCCAGCACCCTTTCTTTTAGCGCAGTGACGTCCGTCTACCTCCTCTTCTCCTCGCCTTTTCACTCCCTTGCGCCTAGCCGTCTCAGGTGGTTCTGCCGCTCTAGCGCTAGGCAACGAGGCAGAAGGTGCTTGCTGCTCTTGACGTCGTGCACGCTTAGGCCTGCCTGCATGCTCTCTCCCTCCCTGATATTCAACAGAGGCGCGATGAGGCGACGACTTTTGACCCTTGCTCTTCTTGGTGTTGGTTGTAGTCTTCGATGAGGTAGGTCGAGCTGGGCTATCCGAGCTCAATGACTCTGATGATTGGCCTAACGGTCGCGGATGAGAATGTGGACGTTTCGACTTCGGCATAGTGGCATGAGCGCAAAGACAAGGGAGGAGCAAGACTAGAAGTGTGAAACTTGGCCGAGAAGATGATGGTCAGGAGGCAGGAGAGAAGTGGGTTAGAGTGACGTGTCACTCCTCGTCCGCGGATCCGATCTTGACCCACGCAGGCTCGGGCTCTAAGTACGGAACGCAGAGACGCTAAGCTCTGCTCCTGATCCATTGTTGCACGCACGCACAAAGAGAGGAGGGACTGAGAACAAAGCACAAGTTGACACAATGGTATATGAAGCTACAAAAACAAAGCAGAGGAGCAGGTGCACAAGCAGATGCGTAATGTGACGTGCGGGAACAAAAGGAAACGGAGCCTTATTGTTGAATCGTCTTCTGGGTTTCTATGGAGCCAGCTGCTACTTTCTGGCATACTCGCCGTCAGACGAAGCAGCATCCGCCGTGTGAATCATATCGTCTCCAGCCATTCCTTTCTTTGGCGAGGAAGAGTCGTTCCGGTTGAGAGTAGCAAAGTTGGCGGCAGTGTTCTGACCTTCATCAGCAGCGTGCAAGCCTTCAGTGCCACCTACCTCAGCCATTAAACGAGCGCGGAAGACCTTTCTCTTCTTGGGAGACAGGTCCTGGATCGACCTAGCCATGATGTTACCTTCGTATACCCTGTGCATGAGCTCGAGAGTGATGCCGCTCGACTCAGGAAGGAAGAACGCAGCCCAGAGAACTGCGAGCGTGGTCATGACACCGAAGATCAGGAATGTGCCGTACTTGATGTGCTCGAGAGCGCGAGGAGTGATGAGGGCAATAACGAAGTTGAAGAACCACTGGCTCATGGTTGCTGCTGACATGGCAAGAGCACGAAGCTGATTGGGCGCAACCTCGGCACTGACGGCCCATGTGACCGAAGACCAACCGAGACCGTACCCAACGACGAAAATGTAGACCATGGCGATGGTTAGGTATGCTACTCCGTCGACCGGCGCACCTGTGGGTCGAATCGCTTGATAGATGCCAATCCAGAAGAGTGCCAAGACCTGGACAAGGCCACCGATGATCAGACACCACTTGCGGCCCAATTGTTCAATCGCAACCACCAAAAACAAGCCCGTAGTGATGATTTTTACGACTCCGTACACTCCAGTCGCTAAAAGACCACTCGATTGGCCTGTAATGCCGAGAGCCTTGAATATTTGAGGACTGTAATAGTTGATGCTATTGGTCCCAGTCCATTGCTGCGCAACTGAGCGTTTTGGCGATCATAGATGATGTTGCAATGATGTTTGACGATGTTTGAAGAGGTATGATGAGGAGGAGGACGTTTTGGGATGGTGTAAGACCCAGGCGCGGTGATTTTTGACAAAACCCACCAGAAACGAAATGAAATCTATTGTCAGCCCGCTTTTCTGAGACGCGTCAAGAACAGTCGATTTCCAGCAAACTTACACATGAGGATGGCACCGGTGAAGACTCGGTAGGCAGTGACCTTGTCGGAGAAGGCCATCTTGAGCTGTTGCTTGATGGAGAGACGCTCCTTTCCCCTTAGATCGTCCTCGATCTCGTGAAGAATGCCAAGAACGATAGGGTCGTCGAGAGCTTTGCGGTTGATGCGAGCAAGTGATCGCTGAGCCTGTTCGTTTCTCTGCTGTTCCACGAGCCAACGAGGCGATTCGGGCTGGAAGAAGAGAGTAGCAACAAAGAGAGCACCAGGAAGACATTGAAGTGCGAAAGGGACCTGCCACATGGCGCTGGATCTCTGATTGGGATGGTTCTGCACCATCCCATAGTTGACGAAATAGGCAAGACATATGCCAGTGACGATGAGCAACTGGTACATGCCTGCAAGACGACCTCGAATGGAGCGAGGAGCACATTCCGATAGATACATCGGTACTACACTGGATGCCAGACCTACCCCGAATCCGCCAATGACCCTGCCCACGTACAGCTGGTTGAGCGCAGCAGTGGGGCTTTGGCCGCCCAGGCAGCAGACGGTCTGGATAACGGAACCGATGAGGAAGACGAAAGCAGAGATGAACATAGCGTTCCTGCGGCCAAATTTGTGCGGGAGGTAGAAACTGGCGGCGGCACCGAAGAAGCAGCCGGCTTGGAGAACAGAGACAATGTTACCTTTCAGGGCTGCAAGCTTAGCTGGCTGATCGGCAAGGCCAAAGTCGTGTTTGAAAGCTTCCATGTTGAGAACACCTCCAATCAGACCCGTGTCCCAACCAAAAAGTAGACCTCCGAAAGAGGCACAGATGCCGAGGACGTAAACACGCCAGTGATCTCGCAGGTCCTCCATGATGGCAGCGGGACCATAGCGATGCTTGATGGAAGACTCGTCGGTGGCGGCGTGGTTGTTCGTGAGCGCACCGAAGTTGTCCTCTTGTTTGGAAGGGGTCACTGACCCTTCCCTGTTGGAAAGCGCCATACTTGAGTATAGCAAGAGAGATGGTGGGGCAAAAAGGTAATGGAGGTGAAGTTGTGAGAAGTGCAGATGGCGGAAAGGATGTGGTATGGGCGGCAAAAAAGGGTGCTTCTTGTACCTTTTCAGCTGTACAGATATCGGAACGAGGGACGAGGCGCAAGCTGTGGGGTGCAGGAGATGGCTGAAGTAGAGCAGAGTAGCCGAGACAATGGCGAAGGACGAGCAGGTGGAATGAAGTGAAGGAATCGATGTTCGAAAGCAAGAAAGGCTTGCGCTTGATCCTAACGTGTGAGCTTGTTGCTAAGCAGCAGATCGCACGGTGGAGCAAGACGTCCCGCCACGCCACGAATCAGGATACGGGAATGTGGGGGAAAGGAGACCTGTCCTGCGTGGAACGAGTCCGGGGGAATGCGCTCGATGAAGACCAAGACTCTCGAGCAGCTATGGATGAAAGCAAAAGTTGAACATGGTCATGGTGGGGGAGTGGAAGATAGATTGCGGAGAGAAAAAGTCGGTCAAGACCCACCGTAAAAGGCTTCCTGGCTGAGCAAGATGTGAGGGCATTGGACGAGAAGGAGAACATGTCATGGCACTACGGATTTGGCGGGGACTCCAGATTCGTTAAGGTCGGATGCATATTGGCCACAGACCGTTCGGTCAACTCAAACTCATGCGAGAGGGAAGTGAGAACTCAAAAGCACAGAGCATCGATGCAAGACATGTTCTCCTTGGGATGCATTCTATGCGAGCTAGTTAGTGTAGCCAGTTGCCACTACGATTGGATGGGATGAAACCGGATAGCCGGAGAAATACCACAGAGGGTGGGAGCGTGGCCTGTCAAATCAAAATAAAATGTTGAAATTTTGTGCAGCTGAGACCCTCAATTCGGCTCTCTCCGCTCAGGGCATTGTGCTTGGCGAAACGTCTTTTGTGTCAAAAATCACTTCCTTTCTTAAAATCTCGGGGTTTTTCTTTTGTTGTTTCTATTGGCTGCAGCCAGAACCGAGCTCGTTCGACTGTCCAATTGTGTCCCACCTAAGCACTGTCGCCTCACGTCAACAAAGTTTTGTACTACCACAACCATCAATACAGTACAGTGTCGAGTCAACGATGTTCCAGGTCATAAGCAGTCTGCAACAGGAGCGACAAGGCCTGCGGAGGCAACCGATCCTAGCTCAAAAAGAACTTAATTTTATTTGCGAGGCGCCACGTATCCTCGGTAAAACAGTCTTGACCGCATGTTTTCTTCGCTTCGTTAGACGAACCTATCGCTGCGTCGGTGCTTCAATTGACCTGCTTCGACACAAGCCATCCCCGCGGGGAGTATAGAAGCCAACGGAGGATCTGCACCTGTCTATCTTCGCCTTGAGCCATATTGTACTCTTCTGTCCTTCCCCACTTCTATAGACGAGCTTGTCTTGGCATCCGTCATGTATCATGCTCTTGACACTTCTACTTCTTTCTTTATGCAGGAGCTACCTCCGGTCCACAACCAGTGAAGAAGTGCCTCTCGCCGGACCGCTCCTGATAGCCGAACCGGCAATCCGCTCCTGACTGCAGCTCTTGCTTGTCGGATGAACTAGCTGCATCTCACCGGTTCAGAACCTAATCGTCCAAGCTCCCATTGAATTGTCTGTGGTATCCGTCGGCACTTTCGGTCATCTCGCAGTCATTGCAGCGTATGCACATACAGAACAATACAGCATCCTGCACGCCAATCCCATTTCCCTCCCATGCGAGCAAAGCATCTTCGATTCCTGCCCTGATGGTGCCTGAAGATGCGGTGTGCGCCATGCCCCGCGGGGTGAGTTCTTCCGCTGAACAGATGCTCTGACCCCGCGGGGAGCATGATTTCCAAGTTCGAAGAGAGGCAGGTTCCTCCGTCTACTCCACACTCTCAAGCGACGATCTGCAACGTCCAGCTCAGGCACCGTGTTTGCTTCGGACGTCCATAGAGGATTGTTGCATGAGGGTCACGTCTTCAACGCAAGATGAACACTTTGTCGGCTGGAGAGCGCTACGACTCGCTAAGAAAAGTAGGCATGATCGTTCGGCCCCGCGGGGAAGCGCCAAGACCTAGATCTCCTCGAGCTTCTGCTCTTTTCGGACCGGACGTCGATTCTGTCGTGTGTTCATCTACAGCAACAATGATCATGTCGAAGAAGCGGACCTGTCATCCGTACGACCATGTGGCGAGCATGAAAGATGGCCATCGCAGAAGGTCGGGGCTAGAATGCATAGTCCCACTTGGCCGAATGGCGAGAAGAAATTTGAATCGATTCACATTCGTCGGAAAGCACGGTCTAACAGTTCAAGGCACTCGCGCGAGAGTTTCTCCTCCACCTCGACAAGCATGCTTAGGCCAAGCAAGAAGAACCGTGAAAGTCGCCGAACCATGGCTTCATCCTAAACTTCTTCCATTTCTTCACTCACTTAGCATACCCAGCCTCACAAGACCGGAACCATGCTATCTGCGACTCGCACAGCATTCAGTAGATCATCAAAAGTGCTATCCGGCTTTGCATCGACCTTGTCTCCAAGAGCCGGCACCACTATTCGAGCTATGTCGACAAATACAAGTACAACCGTTCGATCGGCAACAGTGCCGCTTGTCATTGCACCGAAAGCACTCGCATCTATCATCGAATCGAACAAGGATGGCAACAGCAACAAGCTTCGCATCCTTGACGCCACCTGGTTCATGCCCAACACCAACCCTCCGCGCAACGCATTCGAAGAGTTCAAAGCGGGACCACGGCTGCCAAAAACCCTGTTCTGGAATGTCGACAAGGTCGCAACAACGGGCGAGAGTGTAAGGAACCTTCCTCACATGATGCCTTCTCCCGCTACTTTTGCGGAAGCAGCTTCGGAGCATGCTATCGAGCCAGAAACGCATGTCGTAGTTTACGATACACACGGCGTATTTTCGGCACCGAGGACTGCATTCACCTTCAAAGCATTCGGTCACTCCAATGTTTCAGTGCTCAACGGCGGTCTTCCCGCTTGGATCAACCACGGTCTGCCTACCGAGACAGGCGAACCAACTTCGGTATCCAAGACTTCGTATCCCGAGCCACAGCTGCAGGACGGCATCATCCGATCGTTCGATGAAATGGTCGCCAACGCGAAGATGGGTACTCGAGGTCAGACGGTCTTTGATGCACGATCCAAAGGAAGGTTCGACGGCACTGATCCCGAGCCAAGACCAGGACTCTCGTCAGGACACATCCCACACAGTACTTCGCTCCCCTTCCCGACTCTGCTCAAGACGGAGACAGGCAAGGACGGAAAGCAGTACACTGTTCTCAAAGACCAGATTGAGCTGTGGAGGACACTGAGCGATGTTGTGGGCGGAATGGAGGCATTGGAAAAGCTGCGTCAAGCGTCAAGTGGTGGAGAGCTGGCAGCTACCAACACGTGCGGATCGGGTATGACGGCAGCTGCAATCTGGTTGGCGTTGCAGGAGCTTGGCGTGCAGAGCAGTATCTATGATGAGAGTTGGATGGGATGGGCGTCGAGGGAGAACGAGGGCGTCCCAATTGATAAGAATGCGTAATCATACAATGTCGTGAGCAATGTCTAATGGTATCCTTGACACAGGCTCGCGCCTTGGAAGCAACCTGGTTGTTCCTTATACATCACGCGTAGATCGCAGGAACCGCGCAGCTCTATCGATCTTCCTTGACCTGTGTACCTTTGTGAACTGAGACCGACACGAACCGCTACAGCAACCTGCGTGCTGCAAGAGTAGCTTGGCAACGTAAAAGCCGATACGTTCGCCACGACAAGCGCAACGAGAGCTTGCCTCCCAGATAAGGCATCATCCGGTTGGCCGAATTGCCGTCACCTTCATCATTTACAGCCGTCTGTGTCCATTTTCACCTTCTCCTGACCCTCAACAAGCTTGCCAAAACAAGAGCGTGCCACAATGGCATCTTAGAATGAACGGGTGAAGAAGAAGCCACGAGCGGTATCGGCGGGGACGGAATCTGACCCGCTTATCTTGCCGCTTTTTCCTTCCGTCTAGATAGCCGAACCGGCGTAAAGGCGCACAATTCGCCGCGATTTTGACCGCTGTCGTGTGGCGAACTCTCTTGTTAAGCGCCTCTCCGCCTGTCACTCTGGGGTCGTCTCATTCTTCTTCAACGTGAATCATGTGACGGCCAAAACCTTCATTGTGGGCAACCATTTCCTATCTCTGATTGCTGTCTTGTCACTGTGAGCCCTAAATCAGATAGCCTTCGCACTTGTGCCGGCCTTTGTGCCTTGCTTGAAAAGCGTGCATGCCGAGCATCGTGGTCACAGACCCCTGCTGCCGTTGTCTGGACCTGAGAGCATTCCCGAAGGTGTGGAGAGGCTCGCACACCTACCAGAGTTAATGGCAGGAGTGGGCCCGCGTGCAACGATTGTGAGGACCGGCTACAGCGTTGACCTCGGTCTTCTTCGTCTTGAACTTCGGCTAGCGAAAGGCCTCGCATGCGAGCGAATCCTTTAGCTCTGCAGGAGAGCCACGAATAGCTGTGTGCTTCATTGAGAGTCATCAGCGCCACAGTGAACGCAGTGATAACGAAATGTACCTGTGACTATGCATCCATGGTCGAGTGCGGGGTAGATACAGTAGGTGGTCCCTGCATCCTGATAAGTCGACGCTTCACTATATGAGATATCCCTCTTCGACCGCTTCTCGACCGACTTTCATCTTCCCCTTCCTTATTCAAGCCTTCCACACTATACGTCAGCTGTCCGCTTGCCACTCCACGTACGGTATCCCCTCTCAGACGTCGAGATTGATCTCTAGATCTCCGACATCTCGCCTCGCTCTTCACAGAGCACGCCTCGAAAACTTTGGCATCATCATGGGCAGCAGCAAGGCCTCCATCTCCTCGCAAGCCCAGGGCGAGGAGAGTGTCAAGTCTCTCAACGAGAAGACGCATCAATCTCTCGCCATAACCGACCTCGACTCTCCCACCGCCACAACTCCTGCTCACCTCACGAAAATCACAGAGACCATTGAAGCAGAAACCCAGCTCTCCGAATCTGAAAGTCGCAAGCTCCTTCGCAAGATCGACAATCACATTGTCCCATGTCTCCTAGCTATCTACGGTCTTCAATATGCCGATAAAGTGTCTCTTGCCAATGGAGTCCTCTTCGGTCTAAAAAGCGATACCAAGTTGAAAGGTCAAGAATACTCTTGGCTAACTACGATCTATTACCTTGGGTACTTTATCTTCCAACCTCTGATGAATTATGCCATGCAACGAGTGGATGCTGCTTATGTTGTTTCAGCAATGGTTACAGTTTGGGGAGTTGTGCTGGTGACGTTGGGTTTGTGCAATACCTTTGCACAACTCATGGCGGTTCGATTCATCCTTGGCGCACTGGAGGGAGTTGTGACCCCAGCTTTTAGCTTGATCGTTGCAAGTTGGTATAGGAGATCGGAACAGAATGCTAGGCAGTTGCTGTACTTTGCCATGAACACTGGTTTCAGTTTATGGGTATCGGTGGTGATCTACTTTATTGCTAAACGAGCTCATGATGATGGCGATATCTCAGGATGGAGAGTGATCAATTTCTTCCTTGGAGGTCTCACCGTCTTCACCGGGCTTGTTAGCGGAGTGTTCCTTCGTCTACCGAAGAACGCTTGGTGGTTGACTGTTGAGGAGAGAAAGCTAGCGCATGCACGAATCATCGACAACGGTGTTGGTACGGGCGAAGTTCACTCTTGGAAGTGGGAGCAGGTGAAGGATGCATTCACAGATCCGACCACCTACTTCATCTTCTTTATCAATGTGACCTGCTGTATCCCGAATGGTGGTATTACGACCTTCCAGAGCTTGATTTACCAGTCTTTCGGTTTCACGCCGCTCGAAACGATTCTGTATCAGCTTCCGTCCTTCGCCATGTCGTTCTGCTGGATTTTGTTTGCGGCATTTGTGATTCACAAGTTCCCCAAGCTGAGGTTCTTCTTCATGTGCTTTACAGTGATACCGGCTTTCGTAGCTGTGCTGACAGCAGGAACTCTTCCGAATGAACCCAGATACAGGTGGACAAGGTATGGAGTGTACCTAATGAGCGTATTGTACGCTCTGCAGAGCTTTTTGATGTGGGCTTTGATGCCGAGTATCATTGGAGGAAGGACGAAGAAGACTGTCGTCGCTACACTCTGCTTTATGGGATACTGTGTTGGTGTAAGTACCTCGATCTCCAAGCTCACCCTCCGTTGAGCCATTAGACTGAAGCTTTTGCGATCTTCGGACGTTTTCGTGACAGAATATGATCGGCCCGCAAGTCTTCCGTGCATCAGACGCACCTCGCTACATTCGCGGCCTCATCGTTGTAGCGTCCACGCTTGCGCTCGTCTTCGTGCTCTGCATCTGCTGGCTGCTCTACTTGATCGCAGAGAACAAGAGACGTCGCAAAGTGCTAGCCCAAATGGGAGTCTCTGAAGAGGAGAGATTGCTCAAGAACAAGATCAATGGCGAACTTGATGTAAGTACTGAATCCAATAGATGCTGTCGAGTACCGCCGACGTCAGCACTCAGCAACAAGAGAGCTGACAAACCCCCTTTGCGCCGTTTCGTACAATTCCAGATGACGGACAACAAGAACATCTACTTCTTGTACAACTGGTAGTTCTTCTTCGCTCTCCAGCCTGAAACATCAATTCAAGTTGACACATCGCCTCGGAGTATCTCGTTGAACAAGTCAGAAGCCCGAGATGACAATGGTATGCAAGAATTCGGTTCTGTTCGCGATATGGGGGAGCAACGGTTGTTTGACGAGTCGCGAGGACCATGGTCTGATGAGCGAATCAGGTCCGAAAAGAGTCCGACAGCGGGACAATCTGAAACAGGGCAAAACCAAAAGGTTCGCTTCCAGTCGAATCAGCTGCTCGAAAATTGACCGGCGCCCTTTTCCTGTAATGTTGTGGGAGAGGTTACGGCTTTGGCCGGGTTCCAGCACAACACGTCTTCTTTGCATAGCATGCTGCGCAGTTGCAAAGAAGTCAGCTTCGTTCACAGATGGAAGTGGACGATGACAGAACCGAAGGTGTGGATGTGTCACACGTGACAGGTCCAGGTTGAGCGGCTTGCATATTAGTTCTTCTTGGCTGGGGTGAGAGTTTGTCTGCCCACTCTGATAAGGCTCGTCGGACTCATTTTCGTGCTTGACCGGCCAATTTTCTGTACTTGAGGCGGAGATCTTTCCGTATCTGTCTAGAGCTTGACGGTCAACCTACAATCAGTGTCGTGCCGGGTAAGGCCGGGTTAGGTGGTCAAAGTCTGAAGACGGGTGTGCACATCAACTCCAACATTGTTCCGCGGCTTCGTAAATCGAGGTTGCTCGGAAGGTCGGGTATGCCAAAAGCTTCGACCATGCAAGGCATGTCAGTCGTCATCCGATCGAAGCGATCTTTTTTGCCAAACATCAACGGTGACTATGAGAAGATTGCCGGTTGATGCGAAGAAATGGAGAGCGACGGTCCAATCGGAGATGAGCGGTTCCACTTTAACCAGGCACGCGACCGGCAATCCTCCCCACCGTTCTGGCTCGTAGGTTCTACCGTTCCAACCTATTGTATGACGCACCGACGAACGTGAGGGTGTCACACAATATCGAGACACAGTACGAGGCACTGTGATGGAAAGGAACATCTTCGGACAGATTAGAGATCACCGTAGACCTTGTATCCACCTTGCTTGCCGGCAAATTTGTGAAGACTAGGCTGAGCCGGTCCGGAAGCCTTTACGCGGCTACACTCAGGTTTGCGTCGGAGAAGGTTCAATCCCACTTGCGGAAAGATTTGCCGCGGATTTTGGAAGAGAACGAAGTGTTCCTCCGTTCGCCTATGTGCCGGAAAACCATGGTTGCCAAGAATAACACATGCGATGGATCCCCTTGTGATAGTCGAGACAAGGCCAGAATAGATCGTCCGACGAGAGAGACGGTCCGGAGTAGCGCTTAGCAAAATGCTGTAAAGAGTGACCTGCGTGTCAGTGAGGGCAAGGGGATGCGGAGGTGGGTGTCCCAGGAACGGGATCGGGCATTCGCCGAACCCACCGACCGAGCTGAGAGCGAGACCAACGAGTCGGAGAAGCTCAGACGAGCCACTGGTCTCAACCTTTCGTTATTCATAGGAACAATGCTATTGTTCTCTTTTGTCCCTATTGGCCCTCATTGTCGAGCAAGGCACAAATCGTCTGCGTATATCTCGTCACACCTTGCTAGAAGAAGCGTCGGGATCAAAGTCGTCTTCCACCAGAGTAGCCTGTAACCTTCGAGAGAGTGTAGACTCGAGGCTAGGGCTGAGCAACTTGAGCGGCGATGGTGTTTGCATAACCGATAACCCCGCGTGCTACTGCTGACTGTGTCGTTCACTTTTCACACTCTTTGACCTTTCTCGATGTCCGTGGGGGAGAGGGAGAGTGTGAGGGTTACACAACGGTATGGTGTGCTCGACATTCTCCGCTTAGAATTTGAGTGTGTGTTGTCGCGGAGTTTTAAACGGCTTTGAATCGCGCTCCGAACCTGCTCCGGTCTGGTCTCGTTCTGTCCCACATTGCCGTCGTTCAACTTTGGTTTACCCCTTGCTCTGTGCCTGGCTCCTGTCTCCTTCCCCCCACTGTAAATCGTGTATTCAAGCTTGCCGTTCTTCCCGGCTGAGCTTTTCATGCCTGGTGTGTTCTTCTGTCTCCGCTTCCCGCTACCTTTTGCTTCCGAATCACTTCATCGAAAAAGTCGGGAAGAGATCCGCGTGTCCGACCAGTGTGGCGTGTGTGACATGAGGTAGATATAGTGTGGGGAAAAGGCAAGTGGGATGAAGACGAAGAAAGCCGTGGGAGGTCAAAGTGGTGGTGACGACTTGCGATAATTGACCGGTGAGGCTCCTCCCCGGGCCTTGTTCGGTGCTGAGAGGTGAAAGCGCGGGGATGTCGAGACCTCTCGCTCGCCGTTCGAATCAGATGTCCGACGCAAGTTGACCTTGTCTGTCTGTATCTCACTCATCCCCACTCGCTCGACCCCACGGAGAGATGAGATTTTGCACATGTCCGGTAACGTCGACCCGGTCCCTCCTATTGCCTGAAGCCATGGGTGCCTCGAGGTGTGCTAATGGTGGGAGCCCCTTCCATCCTTTCTTTGGCAACATGTGTCGATCTTGACAAGTCTCTCCGTCTACGTCTTTTGTGGTCAGCAACTGTCCTCCGGCTATTCCCTCTCGGTCTTGATTCTGTCTTTGTATCTTTCTGATTCTTCCGAAGACGAAGGCAGCATAGCGTCCCTGACTTCATCTGTCCCTATTGCAGCGAAGCCAGTTGAAATCTTATCGTGGGTTCTGCGTTACCTACTCAATTGACATTGCAGCGAGGACCGACTTTTGTTTCTACGTCCCGACGCCAGCTTGCCTCATTCGCAACCCACCTACTCATGCTGCCCACTCTTCACCATCCTTGAACACCACCACCACCAACAACCACACCGCGTCACAGCAGCAATCCTCTCCGGATTGCAGCATGGCTTCAGCAAGCACAGCAACCGCATTTTGCGCACCAGAGGCCTCGACATCGTCGTTGACAAGGACTACCAACAGAGAAAGTGCATTTGCTTCATCGTCTACAGTCTCATCGAGATCGTCATCGACTTCGAGATCTACGACATCATCGCCGACATCCGCATCGCATCTTCATATGAAACAGCAGCAGTCGACCCGTCCCCGTGCCTCAACTAGTACTGCTCGCAATCGACGAGAGTCTGAAGACTTCAGCGCCAGCCTAGATCAGTATCGTCTCTCTCCCCATACCTCGTCGCGGAAGCCCCACCCCTCCTCATACGAGTCAACCTACACTCGACGCCCATCTAGGCCTCAGCTCAAGCCCCACCAAAAGCAAACCCGAGAGGCACAACTTCGTATCTCACCCGACCCACCAACACTCCTCGCCTTCGCTTCATCCTTTCAAACCCTTCTCGACTCTCAGGCACCTATCTCATCCACTCACTCCGCGTACTCCGAGCTTCTTTCCGTCTCTGCTTCGGACTTTCCACCTTCAACTCTACCAATCTCTGCTCTCACCGACCTGATCCATTCCAACGCGACGCCTTCCACCTCTTCCTCGTCCAAGTCATCTTTCTCGTCCGTTTCCACTTCACTCCTCGACCCAACAGCCATGACTGGGCCTGTAAGCACAGCAACAACAGCCGGGCTCGACCTCCTAGGCATACTGGCAGAAGAAGTCGACTGGGATCCTCAACAGCGTGGAGCTCCCGGAGCAGCACAGTTAGCAGTTCTAGGTCAGAATTTACAGTCGCATCATGAGGCCAAGCAGAAGTTGTGGGCTGGGCAAATCTTGGGCAGTTTGGGATTGCTAGAGCCAGGAGCAAGTAGGAGGCCAAGTCTTGCTGCGCTTTTAGGTACAACCGCTCCGAAAGCGGATGCTGTCAAGGTACAGCAGAAACAGCAGAGATCGACTTCGCAATGTCGCAAGCCAGCCACAACCATGGAAGATCCACTCAACACAATGGTCTTGACGAAAAGAACTGCTTTGTTTTACGAAAACCTGTACGATAAGTTGTGCGCTGGGATCGTGCCAAGGGCATACATCTATCCCAAGCTGGGAAGGAAGTCGCATGACCAAGATCCGACGTTTGCAGGCTTAGCGTTGTCGATTTCGCTCCTTGGCTTCTTAGGTCTCTCTATGCCATCCAATTCTAAAGGCCCCGATGGTGACATCGCGGCAGAACTCCGAAGAGCGTTCGTCATGCCCTCTTTGCCCACACAACCTCAAGAGAAGCGCTCACGAGCGCAAGATCCTGAAGAGCGACGCTTGGAGGCGACGAGACTAATCGAAAGAGTTCTTCTGCTTCGTGTCTCAGCCAATGGCGGCGGAATCTCCTTCGGTCAGACACCTACCCTCGAAACAGTGCTTACCAGCTTCTTCCTCTCGCTTGCATTGTACAATCTTGACGATTCGAGCAACGAGCGTGATGGCATGCCAAGCTTTACAGAGTGGAAAGACGCTAGTTTTTACCGCTTCTGTGAAGCTATCACTCTGGCCAAGATCTTGGGTTTGGATCAGGTCGGCGCGTCCGCTTCTACCTCAGCGTTGATGAGGGATATGTCGGAGGAAGTAAGGGTTTGGTCGTTGCTGGTTCGGGCCGAAAGGTGGTGGGCCGAGCAAAAGTCTGGATATGTCTGTCAGATGGAAGTTGCCGCTTGTTCCGCTTCTGGGAGCAGGAAGCGGGTCAAATCTGACCATGACATCGACACATACCTACCAGCTAAACGACCACGGAGGCACGAGTCAGAGTCGGTCGAGCCCTTAGGATTTCTGACCAAGCTTGGATTTCATGGCGTGCGTGACGATCTCTATCATCGTTTCCATGATGTCGTCGATTGCTGGACCAGTCGATGCAACAAAGCTCCTGGTTCTTGTCCCAAATTGACATCCGAGACTTCGGTCCGAATCCACGACTCGCTTGCCTCCATCGAGCTCTCTTCGAATGTCCAAGTCGCAGCCGATCCGATCTTGGTCGACCTTGCCCGACAGACGTTGAGAGCAAAGCTCTGGATCGCCTGCTTGCAGCACAATCTGGTCTCTACTCATGCACAAGGACCTTTGCGACCCGATCAACCGCTGCATATCGCGTTGGACACTCTTGACCTGCTAGAGGATCTGGATCAACTCGTGCTCAGATCAATTCCGACTGGAGCGGCGATGGATGAAGCGGTCAGGGAGGCATTGCAAGAGATCAAGGAGTGTGTATCGCATCTGCCGAATGGAAGGTTCGCGACGGAGAGCTTCTCGTTCGAACAGGTCGAGGGAAGTGATGAGAGCGATGAGGCGAGCGGTGCAGAGAGAGCAGCCGGTGGCAACTCGACAACAATTACAAGGGCTGCTCAGTCTGTAATGGACAACTTGGATCGATTCTTGCATCGTGCCGTTACCCATTGAATGCCAGCTGACGCTGCGTGGTTGTCGTCCGTTCCATATACACTTGTACATTATGTCACATTGTAACCTGCATGATTCATCCCCTATCAAGAGTGTACGGCATGTGAATATCTCTGTCAGGGTTCTGCTAGTGGTTTTCGCATCAAACTATCGTCGTGTCAAGGGCTGCAGCGGGTCATTTAAGTAATCGTGATTGAGAATGGTGACGCTAATGCAGTGCAAGTGTGAGTCTGGGTGTGAAAAGACATTATATTGTTGGTCGGGGAACGAGTGAGGATGGTGCTTATTTTGTCATCTAGACTATTCCGAAACTGCTTGGATCCTCGATTGTTCCTCTTCATACTTGTCGACGGCTGTCCTGACCAATGACAGGTCTCGTCTTAGCCGACTTCTTCAACTTCTCGAGGTCAAGATCCTCCTCTTTACCTAACAATGCCTCTTCCAGACGCTTATCATCATGCAGCTCCCTATCAAGTGCCTGATCAACGCGACCTTCGAATCCAGTTCTGTCCTTGTTCGCTCGTTCCTCTGCTCGCGACTGCTGCCAGTGCGTCGGAGCTCGCCCTGGAAGCGTGGTCACAGTGCCGTGTTGCAGTGGTGCGTCGGTGGGGGCAGCTGGTGGAGCAGGAACGGATTCGGCTGCTTTCTGACCGTAATAGAAAGATCCTGCTAGTGCAGCGAGTACTGTGAGACCTTGGAAGCCGACACGCCATCGAAGCGCTTTGTTGAACTGATCCCGGTTGCCGGTACGGAGGTGATTTGATGCGGCGATAAGAGCACCGCATGTTAACAAGGAGCCTGGCGAAGTGAGTGCGGAGTAGAATAAATGTCAGCGGTCGAGGGTCATCAGTGCTTCCGAACCTGTTTTTGTCTACTTACCGATAGGAACAAGAGGTTGCTCCTTCATCTTGCGGAAGAACTTGTCTCGTGGTGATTCGGGCAGTTCAGATCCGAGCATGCCGATATCACCGCCGTACTGTGCTGAAGAGTATCCTGAGGCTTGAGCTGTAGATGGAGAGTTAGGATCGCCCGGTCGTTGCTGCTCAGCAGCGAGCTCCTGATTCGGCAAGCCTGACATTTTGCTTTGTCTTCTGTTCCGATGGTGATTCTGAGTGAATGGGAAGAATGAGGATTGCTGAGTCGACAATGGATGCTCCGAAGAATGCGTTTTCAGCTAGACTGAGTCCTAGATAGCTGGAGAGTCCTCTATATAGCGGCGGAGATGGAATTTGAAGTCACTTCTGGTCTATGATGAAGGAGAAGGAGGTATGCAACGAGATGAAGGGCTTGCAGCAAGGCTGACCAAGACTCGGACACTTTTGCAAGAAGGTTTTCGCGGCAGCACAGCGCGATCTGAGCTCAGGCTGTGATTTAGGTTGAAAAAGTGGAGCCGATTCAATAGCGATTCGCGTAGATCGGGCTGATTCACCTACATCTGGTTGCTCTGCGACTTCGACATCTCTCAACTCATGGACGGCAGACTCAGGCCTTTTCGCCTTTTCGGGGCTGTAGGAGTGTGACAGTTGCAATCCCAAGGGCAGATGTGCGAGAGTACAAATTACAATTCAGATCATTAGATGTAAGCATGCGGATACGTGAGAAGAAGACTTGGATCGTTCAATGGGCGGATGAGATGTGTAAGGTATGAAGCCCATGTTGGCTTGTGTCCAGATTGGATCAAGAAAACGATCGTTTTGACAATAGGAAACTCTATCTAAGTCGAAGGCAGCATGGAAGAAGCATTTGATCGCATTTCGATGTCTAACCGATGGGTCCGCAAGTGAAAGAGCCTCGCACTGTGTGGGCGTTGTACTGGTCAACGATGTCCTTGACGGAAGCGTAAGTACCGCATCCGAGAACAAGAAGACCGAGAAGGAAGACAGCGCCGTTGACGACACTGAGAATGGTGTTCCAGCGCGTTGCGTTCCACTTGCCTTCCTTGATGAGCAAGAACCACATCAATGCTGGGAAGTAGAAGGTGAAGCCCGAGATGAAGAGTGCCGACATGATACCAAGCAAGTCGGAGAAGAAAGGAATGGCCTCGGCGATGACCCATGCAATGACAGTGATCAAAGCGACAAGACCAAGCCATGTTGCCCAGCCCATGGGTGTGTTGATGTAGCGGATGATTGAGTTCTTGAAGACACGGCCGTGGATGTATCGTGCGACAACGGTGGTGTTGATAGAGCCCGAAATGAAGATGACAGGCAATGCAATACCGAAGGCTACCTTAGAGAGGGTGGTACCAGCCGAAAGCAAAGCTGGAGACTGAACGTCGGTACCTACAAAGGCGTAGATGAGTGCGCCGGTGAGGGTGTAGATGACGATTTCGATGATACCAAGCGCCCAGATACTCTTGACGTAGTCGGTGGGAGTGTGCATCTCGTCCATGAACGAGAACTGGCAGACGGCGAACGAGTAGGCGAAGATGATGTTGGTAAGGGCAACCCAGGCATCGGCGAAGGTGGTCCCCTCCTTAGGCCAGGCAGACCACTCGACTGGGTTGGTAGCTGCATTCACCTGGTTGGACCTGATGCCCGTGCCAATAATGGTGACACCGATGGCAACGATGATCGAAGCAAAATCGATGTAGCCCAAAATAGCGACCTCGGAGAAGGAAGGTGGCACAGCGACGATGAAGAGGATGATGGCCGAGATGACACCAAAGACGAGCGAGCAGATGGCATCGTTGCTGAGGTTGAGGAATGCGATGGTACCAGTCAAGCAGTGAGAACCGACGAGCAATGTCAACTGAAGAGCAAACATGGCACCAATCAACTCGTAACCGAAGCGACCCATCATGAGCTGACCAGCATCAGCGTAGTGTGAGACCTGAGGGAACTTGATCTTGACCTGACCGACGATGTAACTTGTGTAGATGGCGATGATACCAATACCGATGCAGATGATGACACCGGCAACCATACCGAGCGTAGCGAATGCAGAAGGGATCGAAAGGGCACCAAGGGCAATGGCTTCGACGATCAAGCAGACGGTAAGCTTCTTCCAACCAAGACGGTGGAACTTGTGATCACCCTCAGACCTCTTTTGCTGTTCGTACATGTAATCCTCCTCGCTGCGGTACTGTTCGCGCTTCTCTCCGAACATGGTTTGCTGAACTGGCTCAGGCCCAGAGACCTTGGAGCTGGCATCGTTGTTCGACTTGATGGCGTCGGGACCTGCGGTCTTTTCGACGTCGACAGTATTTGTTGGCGAGGCAGATCCGCTGGAGCGGTCCACGATGGGAGTCTGGTGGCCGGTGGAGGCCATGATGAAAGATGTTGATGAGGTGAACGGAAGTTGTAGTCCCTTGTTGCACCGATACGAAGCCACTGAACTTCACTGACTGAGGTAAAAGGGAGGACGGCAGATGTGAACCCTGAGGGTGCGGGGAACAGAAACGTGGGGAGGACAAGAAGGTGGCGAGTTGAAATAGCAATACTGATGCAACCGCACAGACGGAAGGTGATGGTTGAGAGGGAAGAGGAAAGAAGATGAGTGAGGACAAGAAAGGAGTGCAGATGAAAAAGTCAGGAGGCGGCCAATGACAAGGCTCGAGTTGTGGGGCAAAAGGAGTCAGCAGAGGAAGAGAACAGCAAATAGCATAACGCGCCTCCAACCGAGAAAGCGGTGTGTGTGACTAAAACCGAACCCTTCTTTCTGCAAGCTAAGGCTATACGGTAGCCATGCGACATGCGCTTTGCACTTGCCCTCTTCTCCTTCTTTGTTCATCCTCGTCTTATCTTGACCTCAGCTTGGCAGGCACACTTTTGCGCGGTCCGAAGATACGGAAACAAAGACAAATCTCAACCAAGTGGTTTGTGTGTGGGATGAGCAACCTGCCCACTATCGCCAATGCGGTCCTTGCGCCGTGGTCTCGTCCCAGCGCAGTCGAGTTCTCGGAGCAAGATAGACAATCCTATTGCTTATCTATTGTCCCCACCGAGCGATGATTGAATAGAATTGTGTGGCCGTACAAAGACTGTCTGCTCGGTCACAGGGCCGTGGAGAAGCAAAGATTCATGCAAGCACCGCAGCAACTCTGGACGAACGAGGACGAGCGGTCGGATGAGCCGAGGGTCTGAGTCTCGCTACGATGCATCAGCGCCGCTGACGGCAACAAGACAAGCAAAAAGTCTTTCTTGAGCGTGTGTATCGGCTTTCTATCCAGAAGCGACTTCGCATTCGCCCTCTTGTAGCAAGGAATAGCACCCGACCGTTCAACCGGCTCTAGTCGACAGCAGATCAGAAAAATTTCCCGGTGTGCAGTGTGCGTTTGTCCCGCTGATGATGCTTCTTTTGCCGCTGCCAAAATTTCAAAGTCAGACAGAGCGCAGCTGGAAGCGAAGTGTATTTTTTCTCCTTTTTTATTATTAATACTTCTTTTTAAGATTTTTGGTGTCCAAGAGCGATCAACACCGAGTAGCATCGTTGATGAAAGGACGCAAAGAAGGTGGTACTGTACCTTGATACACTACCGACAAGCTCAAGCTTTGACAATGCTATCGCTCATGAATTGACCAATCAAAGCCTGACAACTTATCTCTGTTGGTGGGGACAGACTATCGGATGAGCCGTGATGAAATATTGACTTCGACAATGGTGATGGCTCCCACCAACTCATCTGCACCAAGCCGAAACCAAGTGATGCATTCAGAATGGCCACGAAGAGGCGTTGTCGATTTGAGAGCATAAGGAGACAAAGGTGCGGTCATGAGACACTTGCTGCAAGAATTCGACTTGCTCTATGCGAGGCATATCATCGTCCATGTTCGGCGCCAATCACAGTGGAGAGCGACGCTCGACCACATTGACCGTCCGCCCTCGAAATTCACTCGCTGCTTACTGCTTTGCAGGCTCGGGAAGTCGAATTTCATTCATGCCGGCACTTCATTGGTGGCGCTATGTGGGCCAAGCGTAGAGCTCTTGAATTGGCATGCATGTGTGGTCTGGCTTCGGATCCTTCCGCCGAAATTGAACCAGGTCTCTCGTCCACCTTCACATCAAGACAGAAGGCCCAATTCGGAGACTTCCGAGGGGGAACGCTGGTGGAGCATTGACAAGACTCTGCTCCTAATTGAGGTCATTGAGAGAGGTGTGATCAAGCAAGGTCACAAGGGTCGGCTGATGAATCTGAGCTTCGCTTCAGTTGGCCGGTGACGTGTTGTCTGCATCAGCCCGCAAAGTGTGTGAGAGAGAGAGAAAAAGTTTTTCTGGTCGCGTTGTTTGAGCGGCCCGCCTCGCTTGTCCAAGCTTTGAAATCGGAGTCGGCGGCAAATGTCAAAACAGAAACACAAAATTGTCCTAACGAATCGGCGGATGGTGACGTGTGATCTCATTTGCCGCTCCTCTCCTTTTGCCAGCTGCCCGCCAACCATCTCTACTTTCGACGCTTTCATTGAAGCCAACGCCCCATCGCCTTCAGCCCGTTGCTCTTGTCCTTCGAAGTAAAGAGACACTGACTGGCCGTAAGCCTGATTCTAAAAACCAATACGGATCGATTCAATGAGGAAAGCCTAGTTGGCGATTGAAAGTCATGACGCTGAGGATGGCGGCATTGCCGAGCACAGACAGACAGTCCGCGGCACACTCAAAAAGTCGAAAAGTTTGTGTTGATCACCTGGGCATGCATGCTTGGCATTTTGGAAGAAGCGCGCTCGAATGCCTGAAAATCGCCGACCTTCAGACTTCGCTGCAGCTGTACCGCTTTCCCAGCGGAGAATTTCATGTCTATTGCTCTCTCTTTTCGCTCGAAACTCTGCTCTAGGATCCCACCAACACGCAATCATCTTTTGCCTAGAAGCTTTGAACATCTTGTTGTGGAAACCAAACGTTGTCTGTTTCGAAGATGATCACTTACAAGTGGCCAGCATGATCGTGGGTCTTGACATGGCGCCGGGAGAGGTCGGAAGCGGGAGACAGAGGGTTCCTGGTGCTAACCAATACAGTAGGAGGTGCTTCGGTCACTCCCACCGCACATGTCAAGTTTTTGGTTTGGAAGCAAGGTCACAGGACACTGCTGCATCTTTGGCGAGAATCGATCAAACTTGCCGTTCTCCTTTTCCCTGCCGCATCAGATAGAGCTTTGCAACGGTCGTCTCCCACTTGTCTCGGCATCGGAGCATGGTCGCGTGGCCAGCTCGAAGGCTCAGCGGTCCGCCTTTCCGTTCCGATAAGGATCGACGGAAAGAGGTCCCTGAACGATGATAACGCAAGGATGTCTCCGAGATCACCGATACAGCCACAGCAATGATAAAGTGCACTTCGAGAATTAGAATTGCCCGGAATCTTCTGACCATTCTTCGCGCACGTTCTTAAGGCTATTGCTACTGGAAAGACAGTACATAGTCATCAGCAACGTCGAAGAAAGCTGCAATCAGACATGTATGGAAGTGTGAAGCTGAAATGACAGCGAGGCGGAAGCAAACACCTTCAAGAAAACGACCAAACCTCAAAATCGTGTACAAAAATAAGACCCGAAAAAGAATCGCAAAAAAAGTAACTCTCCCAACGTGGGGCTCGAACCCACGACATTCAGATGAACTCCGAGTTGATCTCGGAAACCCTTGATTAAGAGTCTGACGCTCTACCGACTGAGCTAGCCGGGATGGAGTTGTTACGCGATTGATCAAACATTGCATAAATATTGTATGACAATTCTGACTTCCAAATTCAGCCACGGAATTCGGCGAATGAGGTGGAGAGTCTGTTTGCTATTCTTGGCTGCAACAAAGCAACACTCAGACACCAAGAACACCTGGAATGTGCTCGGACCGCTTCTTCCCATCAGCAATCATAAACGACTTTGCGCTCGTCGCTTTGGCATTGTCGCCTCACAGCAATACAACGACATACGCGGAACGGACTCTACTACTTGCAATGTCGGCCCGCTAGACCCTGCACAACAACGAAAGATACCCAAGAGTGGTTCAGCAGCAATATTGAAGTCGACGCAGGGCATTGAACGTCACACCTACGGCAGGGTCCCGAGACTCCCAACGATCAATTAGAGTCCCGTACAATACAACGATGCTCGGTGTACCGGCGAACAGTCGCGGGTCGTCTAGCACCTTCTATCATCGACCTGGCGGCCTCTCCGTCTCGGACGTGGATCTCGACATCGAAGGTGCCGGCCGAGGAAGGATAGACGAGGTTTACGATGCTGGCCTTCCGTGGCCTCTAGGCACGAGCGGTCGTGCAACCTCCTGGTCAGCGAAAGGACCTGCAGATTACGTTCCGCGCGCCTCGCTCATATCGAGCCTGCAGCGCCATCTCAGCTGGGCGAGAGCAGGTTGGTGGGATGCAAATCGATGGCCAGAAGCATTCAAGCTCATTGCAAGTTCGAGCGACATTCGCAACGGCGTGCTAAAAGGTCTCTTGCTCAGCGGAACCATCTCTGCCATTGTCTTCTTCTTCGAGCTCGCTTTCTTTCCGAAAGTGCTCTTTCAACAACCTCCCGTCAAGTCTATGCAAGAAGTAGCCCAGTCAGATTCGATTATTGGCACACTTGGAAACGTCTTCTGGCTTTATCCGTTGATCGGTGGCAGCTACTTGCTCGCCTCTTCGTGGACGTCAGACATCGCACAGGCAGCTTACAAGCTCCGACACGGTCACGTACGAAGGCTCACGCTCTCAAACCCTTCACTGCCTCCTGGCACGTCACGGCGTCTGCTACAGGAGAGTTACCGCGTCATCCTCATCGCCAACTATACCGTCTTCTACATCCTGCTCGGACGCATACCTTACTTCGGTCGAATATTGTCCTTCCTCTTCATGTGCCTGGTCGACGGATACTACTGCTTTGAACAAGCCTGGATCTCAAGAGGCTGGTCCTTGGATCGCAGGATGCGCTACTGCGAAGAAAGGTGGTCGTACTTTGTCGCCTTCGGCTTGCCTTCCACTGCAGTGTCCTTCTTCCATCCGAGTGGACTACTCAATTTGATGCTCTTCATGCTGGTCTTCCCATTCTGCACCGTGCTTGCAATGCTCGCCGATCCTCAGCCTCGAATTTCGGCATCGGGAGCAGTCGCTGCCACTTCGAACGGTTTCGGCATGGAAGGCGGTTCTAATTACGCCCACGGTCCACTTCATCGACTCGTTCCATCGCGTTTGCCCGTCTTCTGGCCCACAGTCAAATTGCATCGCCTCGTGCTGCAGGTCTTGCCATCGCTGGCTGATGCACCTCTGGCACCTTCCGCACAAGCCTTCGAGCGAAATGCAAACATGCATGGAAGGACAGGCGACTTTTCTGGCGCAGGTGGCTTTTCTGTGAATGGCGGATTCGGTGGGTTCGGAACAGGTGGAAAACGAGCCGCAGAGATGGTGGGAGGTATCTTCAACAATGGCAATCGCAGTGCACTTAATTCCGGTCGCAACTCGCCCTCGCCTTGGTCTGGATACGGTACGGGCCCTCGTTCATCTCAAGACGTGGTCAATGGCGGAGCAGGAACGGTCGAGGCGTTTCAACAGATGAATCCAGCTGGTGGCGCCGCCATGCCCGTATCAGCAGGCGCGGGTGGATCAGCAACGGCTACGTACGCCAGTGCAGGTCAGAACATGTATTCGAGAGCAGCAGCGGTCGCGCCTCCCAAGGCACCACTTGGCCCACCACCAAAAGGCCCCGCTGCCAATCATCGAAAGAACGACTAGATGCGTGTCAGCAATACATAGCAATTGACTTCTTACTATATTGCCCTGTTGAACTTAGTGTTCTGAGAGTTTGATTGTGCCGCCTACGTCGTCACATGTTGTAACTTATTGCGTCTCTCGAGCCTCGATTGTGCCGCCGATCTCATGAAAGATGTGAAGTGGCCGTTCGGATCGCGGTCCTGACCAACGAGATTGGACGACATCATCTGGGCGGGGAAAAGTGGGCTGAGTGGGCTGAATGTGCCAAATGAAGGATTCGTGTCACGATACTGCTATCGGTGCCACCTCTCCTACTGTCAATGTAGCGAGCGAAGTGTTTCATCTCACTGCCCATCGAGCATAGACAGCGCAACGGCCATGCAACTTTCTGCGACTCATTGGAGGCTAAGAAAGCTTATATATACTGACATTTCTGGCCACAAGATAGCCTTCCGCCCCCAACTCAACAGCCTGTTCTTCTCTCAGCACGATGTTGGGAACCACTTACTCCGCCTTACTCTCGGCCCTCGTACTCGCCGCTGCCATGAGCCCCATGGGTGCTTATGGCAGTGTGCAACACACCAACATGCCTCTTGACAAGCGAGGCGCTATGTCCGATGGCAGCGAGTGCTGGACAAAGTTTACAACTGACACTCGTACCTGTCCCGTCGTCGGCGTCGCTTTCTTCGAGGATGCGCAGTGCAGCACTCCTCTCGACCTTGTTGTTCACACCCCGAGCAACCTCATCAAGGGCAACAAGCAGCTCGCTTTCGAAGGCGCTGTCTCACACTCCCTGCAAAAGGTACAGAAACCGTTCGGGTCTGTCCGTATCATCGCCGCTGTCCAAGGTATCGGCCTCGGCTTCGCCAAAGAAGACGAATCAGACTTTTCGATCATGAACATGGCTTGGATGTCTTCGGCTGAGACTTACAAGGCTTATCAGAACAAGGACTGCGTTACCTTCCCTAATCTCGATGCTAGCCAAGCCAAGGTTTGGTCGGTCAAGACGGACGACCTGTTCAATCAGGAAGGCTATGTCTGGAATCCTGACAACATCCCTCTCAAGCACAGTGCTGCTCAATGCCAAAGACGAAAGAAACGATCCAACCAGCGCACCAGCAGCTGCCCTGTCTGCCTTGAGGGAGCTTCTTGGGGCGCTGGAGGCGTGTTGGAGCTTTACAGCGACGACAACTGCTCTGGCCCTAGCAAGAGGCAGACTTTCGACGCTCTGCAATGCACTCCACTCAACTCGACCAACTTCAAGTCGTTCAAAGCTGTTTCGCCTACCGGACCAACCATCAATCCCGTCTTCAGCCCCATTTACTACGACATCGGTGCCACCACTATGCTGCACGCTTGTTCGCAGAAAGACGTGTCCGAGGTAAAGTTTGTCCCTGGCAAGTGTCAGAAATTTGACAATCAGGACATGTTCGTCGGTGTGTACGGAAACGACCCGAGTAACCCTCAGCCACCTCCCGGACCTGACGACAAGATTTTGAAGCAGTCGCATGGTAATCTGCCGTTGAGCCCCAAACCACCCAACCTTCCCAGCAACTAGGCGCAGCGGTTGTAAGCAAAATCAAGTCAATGCATGTATGTTCACTGATGCAGTCTTTGAAATCTACGACGTTCACTTCGCGTTCAAAGCATACTAGTGTGAGAGCTTGAGTTGACAGCGTGATCCAGTGAGTGTGAGAAAACTGGGGAGTGGAGATTCGGGCAGATAACCAACGGGCACATCCGAGAAGCGACTTGACAGCCCCTCTCGCCTGTCAAATGGTGTTGTTCTAAATTTGTGGGCGTTCGACCACGCAGCTGCTATGTTGCTTGTTGTGAACGATATCAAGAAATGTGAGGTTAACTTAGTAGGCAATCGCATATGTTCGGGAGCGAATAATGCTTTCGGTTGTCCTGTCAGAAGGGTTCGTGGGAGCATCAAAAGCATCAGACTGCTTGCACATCTACATGCTCTGATTCTGTTCAGTGCCCGTCGGAACGAATCTACCTCTGGAAGGCTAGGCTCGAACTTCCAGGCTGAGCTCGTGTAGTCAAATTCATTGAGCTTGACCTTGTGGCAAGAGATCTCTTCCTGTCACGCAGTCAGGACTTGTGCGACATCCGTCGGCGAAATCCTAAAAAAGACGCCGCAAACAGAGACGGTTCGGCAGCTAGGCAAATCTCGGCTATGGAAATGTCACACTTCAAGAAGAGCTTTTGCCGGGTGACGAAATGCAAGATGAGCTGCTCAAACCTTATGCTCACTCACATCTGCAGCTCCGTTTCTGACAGGCGAGGATGACAGCTTTCAACAAGTTCAGCGTCCCTGTCAAATCTTGTTTGTCGGTGATGCGCCACACATTGTCGCTGCTTGCCCCGCCTTTGCCGAGTTGGCCGACCCGACGTCCCACGGTCTGTGCGTCTAGCTCATGACTGGCTCCAAGCGATGACCCCTTGTGACAGGTCAGTGGCGGGCTGCGTGCATGTAGAGTACCGAAGGCAGCTTGATGAAGATCTCAGGAGCTGGTAGCGCTCATCAAAGTATATAGACGATAGCTGAGGCTCCATACTGCATCTCCGACCACCCACCATCACCTGCACACCCTTCCCAACATGACACAGATGTCCGAATTCAAGGCGCTCAAAGCGCTCATTCATACCGAACTGGACAAGTACGAGGCGCTGTTGGAGAAGAGCAACGTGCCCGAACCTTTTCTCAATCAGCCTCGAACCCACCCTGTGCTTGACGAAGGCACTCATGTTGACGACAAGGAGCTCTTCCTAACAACCAAGAACCTCGCCTCTGCTCTTGACATGATGGCGACCATGATTCAGTTGCCCTCGACACATCTCATGTCGGAAGCAATGGCGACGTACAAAGCACTCTCATTGCAGATGGCGACGAGCCTCAACATCGCTGATGTGATCCGAGAGCTGGGCGGACCCGACGGCAATCCTGTCTCGGTAGAAGATATTGGTACCAAGACAGGTCTGCATCCTTCTCGTGTCCTCAAGGTGCTTCGCCCTCTCGCCAACAGCTATATCTTCCAAGAGACATCAGAAGGCTACTTTGCCAACAATCGCGCGTCATTACACCTGCTCGACGAGTGTGATGTCAAGCAATACGTTCAGTACGCATCGTGGATTCAGCCAAGAATGGCACCGAAGCTTCCCGATGCCTGGCTCAAACCAGAGTCAAAAGATGATTTCAGCCCTGCCAACGCTGCTTTCCTGCATGGGTTCGATATGCAACATAAGTGCACCGACTGTTTCGATCTCTTCCACAAGTGTGCACCCGAACTCGTTCCAAGGTTCGGGATGGGCATGCAAGCATGCAACCGCGGTTCTGTAGAAGGTATTCTACTCGATTACCCGTGGTCTGACTTCCCTGAAGGAACCACCTGTGTCGACGTTGGGGGAGGCATCGGCGGTCTCACCGAGACCCTTCTCAAGAACTTCCCTAATCTATCTGGTGTTGTTCAAGATCGACCTGAAGTTGTTGCAGAAGCAAAAGCCAAGTTCGAAAAGACCATGCCTGATGCGGTCGCTTCAGGGAGAGTGCAGTTCGATGCAGCTGACTTCTTCAAGGAGGTTAAGAGGACCGGACCTAAGACAGTATATGTGATGCGGATGATCATTCACGACTGGCCGGACAAAGAGGCGTTGGAGATCTTAGAAAACGTCAAGAACAAGATGCAGAAGGATTCGAAGCTGATTGTTCTCGATACGCTCTTGCAGCCTGCAGTGGTGGCTGGGCAAGAAGGGAAGAAGGACGATCTGGTGGAAGAGCTTGGGGACATTCCGTATCCGCTCATTCGCTCCGGAGGTGTAACAGGGACATGGGTGCAGAGGGTGGACCAGGAGGTGAACGCAGCCCTGAACGCAACCGAGCGCACACCGCAACAATTCAAGGACTTAATAGAGAAGGCTGGATTGAAGGTTGAAAGCATCTTGCAGCCTCGCTCTCGTCATGGCATCATTACAGCTGTGTTGCTATGATGCAGTTAGCTTCAGAAGCTTCATGTTAGCCCTGAATTGAACATATATACCACATTCGGGTTGCTTGTGTCTGAGGCAGCATCTGAAGGCGATGTCGTGTGCGATAAGACTCAGATCGGGTCGATTGAGATGATGAGGAATCCGATAAGATTCAGGAAGACACGTTTCCGCGGAAGCGGGACAGCCGCTGCGAGGGAAATCTGCTCGACTCGTGGTTGCAGGATTGCGTGATTTTGCATTTGGCAGAAGCGATAGACCGATGGACTCGACTCGCACCGTAAACGGTCTGTTCGCTCCTATGCCGGATGTTCAAAGTTCTCACAACATGATGAATAAATATAACAACAACAGAAAGCGAACATGTGGTCGCTGCGAGTTTTAGTTGAGGAGCTGTGTTCGCTGATCTTCTTAGTATCTCGAGGAGAAGATCGGCTTGTGTAATCGAGTTGCTAAAGTTGACACGAAGAACGCGTGTCGTCGTTTGAAGACAAACAAGCAGCGGCGGCAGTGGAACGTGGCCTGAGGCTTTTCTGTTGATCTGCGATAAGGGACGGCAAACAAATAGCAACTGGAAAGGCAGTGTCCGATTTGAGAAGAAAAGGAGAACGCAAAGTCCGCGACAGGAAGATCGATTTCGATGCTGTCGCTGCTGCTCCTGCTTCTGCTGCTCGTACAAGCGCCTCCACTTTCTTGGCAAAAGAGACTGCTCTACTGCCTTCCGGAAATTGAAGCCGCATGACCCGACCCGAAATTCTCCTTACTTTGGACCCTCGTCTTCGTTTCGTTTCATTTCAGAACTGTGATTGGGATCCGCGGGCATCGACCCAACTTGAGCCGTGCTTGTGCTTCTTCGTGCAATCAAGAATCTCGTAAGCTGCTACAGTATCGCTCGTCAAGCTCTCAGGGCCTGCTCGACTTTCGAACTGAGCTGAGTTTGTTTGTCGACACGGGTCCACACCTTGGATGAGCGAGCACGGTTGTTCTTCTTCCTCACCGCGGAGCACATTCTTTCTTCCGTCCATCTATATCGCGTTGTCCCTAGGTTCTCCGGATCCCTCATATACCTTCAACCGTCCTCAACATCCTCGCAACAGTATCACTGATTCGATTTCCAGCTGCTACTGCCGTCTCGCTGCAAGCGCTGTCACACTCTTGAAGCCGCGAACGGTCAGCAAATTCCCCTCAAGCACCTGCACGAATCCTCCCAATACAGGGACCAAGATGGCTTCCACATCCAAGGTAACACTTTCGTCATCTCCGCTGCTGTCAGCAACGCAGCAAGCATCGACACATGTGGACGCGGGTCTCCTCCAGCGCTCAACCGTCGAGCTCGAGAAGTTGGTCCAACCCATTGTGTTGCCCTCCAGCTCACCTAAAGCCAAGTTTCAGAACTGGGGCAAGTCTTTCGTCAGCATCCCTTCTCGTGTCTTTGCTCCTACTACGGTGACACACTGCGCTGCGATTGTCGAGCTGGCAAGGCGTCAAGGTGTTCAGCTTCGTGCCATTGGCCGTGCTCACAGTCCAAGCGATCTGCCCTTCACAACAGGCTGGGCGATGCGTATGGAAGGCCTCAATGGAGTCGTTGACATCAATCACTCAGAATATACCGTTACAGCACTGGCGGGTACATACATCTCGGACATTCACGAAGCGCTCGATTCCGCAAATCCTCGTCTTGCGATGTGTAACGTCGGCTCAATCTCGGAACAGACTGTTGCAGGTCTGATCTCTACGGCCACACACGGTACTGGCATTCTCTTCCCGGTCGTCTCGAGCTACGTCTCGCAATTGACCATCCTTTGCCCGCTTCCGGAAGGAACGCAGCATCTGACGTGTAGCAGAGAGCAGCATGCAGATCTGTTCAACGCTACTCTCTGTGGTCTTGGCTCAACCGGTCTCATCACTTCTGTGACTCTTCGCGTCCAGAACGCGTTCAACCTCAAACAGTACTCGGAAGAGCTTACCTTCGATTCGCTCTTCGGCAGCAACACTGGCTTCCCTGCGGTTCCCTCAAGCTCACACGTCAATGCAGGGGCAGCGATCGGCGGTCTCCTGAGCAAGAACAAGCGTCTGCCCCCTTGCCCCGAACAGTATCGACCTACCTATCGTGCTGCTGATGCATCCGAGATTCACCCTATTGCAGCGACAGCGAACCGTGACGCAGATCAAATGTCGCGAGCAGACCCGGAAGACGATGAAGAAACAAGGCAAGCTCAGTTGGCGTTGGAGCAGGTGGTAGCATCCGCACAGCACGTAAGGCTCATGTGGTTCCCTCAAGTCAAGAGGATTACCATGCTGCGTGCCAACCGCACCACGGAGGCGGCTTCTGCTCCTCCTGGACTCTCCGCCCGCATCAAAGCATCCTTGGTAGGACACCGTCTGACCGAGTTCTTGTTGTACACCTCACGCTTCAACAAGCAGTGGAGTCCAACCGCTGTTCGATGGATTCATGCTCTCACTCACCCAGCCTTCCCAGAACCAAACTCGACTCAACCAGAATCGTCCCAACAAAACAAGATCGCGGCCACCACAGAACCTACTGCCGTCGTGCCAAGTGCAAGTGGGGCAGTGCAGGAGACCCGAGACGAGCAACAGCAGCGTCTAATCCGCGACATCAGTCAATCCTTTGCGCACAGTGGTAGCGTCGGCGCCTCGACTGAAGGCGAGCCCTCTCTGTCGTTCCTGCAGACCAGCATTCCAGCAGGCAACTTCAACGCCTTTGCTGCCGACTCGCCTGCTCCCAAACCTCTTTCACCCGGCAACCCAGTGTGGTCCGAAGTGGGCCGTTCCGATCGCATCTTCAACATGGACTGCCTCTTCCCGCAATATACAGACGAGTGGGCCATTCCATTCAACCGCGCTGCAGCCGCGATTCGAGCTATGCGGGACTGGCTGGATGAGGAAGAGGCCAACGCTGATGGTGACCGCATTCACTTCCCTGTCGAGATCCGGTTCACAGACGCAGACGGAATTTGGCTCAGTCATTCGCAGGGACGCAAGACGTGCTACATCGGCATCGTCCAATACCGACCTTACAACAAGCCAGTGCGTTATCGTCAGCTGTTCGCCAAATTTGAGGCACTGATGAGGCACTATTCGGGTAGACCGCACTGGGCCAAGGCGCACTCGTGCTCACCGACCGAGTTGGAGAAGCTATACCCGCATTGGAACGACTTCTTGGCTACAAGGCAGAGATACGACCCTGATGAGGTATTTGTCAATCCTTATGTCGGACGTCATTTGCTTGGTAGAATTGGTGATGGCAACGATACACGGGTGTTCAAGAGCCGATTGTGATCAGATCAACGTTCCCTTTCCTTGCAGAAGACGTCGTCCTGTTAAGCCATGCTATCATTCGCATAAGAACATCGTCTAATCAATCAATACCACCGTGCCGAGCATCAACGGCGTCTCCATATCTGTCTTCCGTTCAAGTGTGTCGTGCTAAGTACTTATGAAGCTTGATATTTGCGCAATTGTGAGATCGTTTCCGATGGAAACCAGGTCGCCGGCCGATAACGAGCGCCGGTGTGACAGGGTCCAAACAAAACGTCAATGACCATTGAGATTTAGGGTGCGGGGGTTGCTATAACAAGATGCTAAAGAAAGCACATGTGAGCATCAGCTTGGAACGGCCAACTGTGCGAATGCCGTAACATGACGTCGATTGCTCTCTGTCAGAGAGAGCGGCCACGAGCGCGGCTGTGAAAGAAAATCCGCCTAAAATTGGCTAATGACTGACAAGGGGAAAAGGGTAGGAAACGGCACGGCAAGAGAGGCTGCCGAGCACCGCCTTCTTTTTGTCGGAATACGAAAAGACTGAGAAATCGGCGGAATTTTTGAGTCCTTTTTTGAGTCTGGCTGCAGCGAAGAAGCTTGGCGTCACTCAGCTCTCGCAAGTGGCAAAGTGATAGCGTGCCGAATCTTGAATGACGGGGTTTAGGGCAGCAAACGGAGACAGGGACAGTCGCGTTTAGTGCACACCTCCACTCTCTAACTTGGCTTGAGTTTTGAAGACGCTGCAGCGCCCGCAGCGCCAAGAGCCATTTCCATAGGAAGTGAGGGCGCAGCTGTATTCGGCAAGCGAGTCTCTGTCTGGCTTCTCAGCTGTGTCTTCATTGGCCGTCTAGAAGCGGACTCAGCCATTCAGGTTTCCGGTAATATACAAGTTGGAGGAACATACGGCCTTGTCTTCTCACCATCAACCATCTTCTCGCCCTTCACTACCCTTAACCATTTTCTTCCGTTCCTCGAACGCATATTTAGCCTTCTCAAGTGGTACTATCAATCGGTCTCGGGCCTCCCTCACAAGCATCGAAAGCTTGCACTTGTCTTCGAAGCTTCAAACGGACTTTCATAACGCAACGAACGCATAGAATTCCCTAGCTCTTCTCAAGCCGCTTACGGTTTCGCACTTAATCTGCTGCTAATAGGTGCAGCCTCACACGTTCAAGATGGTGTACTATTGCAATGGCTACACTAGCTACTACGGATGCAATAACGGCATCGGTTACGGTGCACGAGTCGGCATCGGTATTGCCATCGCGGCAGTGGTCGTGATCCTCATCATCCTCTTCTCCTTCCTCGCTCGTCGACGAAGAAGAAGGTTCACGCAACAGCCAGCCCAGACGATTCCAATGTCGTATCAGAACAACCAGCCAACAAACTACTATCAGGGCTACAACAACGGTTACAACGCACAAGCAAGTCCATACGGTCAAAGCCCATACAGCCAGCAGAACCAGGGTCAGCCATATGGTCCCCCTCCCGGTGCTCCACCTAACAACAATGACGATGCTGCACTCTACGCTCCCCCTCCTGGCCCACCGCCTCCGGCTTACGTGCCTAGAGACAGCGAGAGGAAGGAGCCAGAGACTCGCGTCTGAGCGCCTTTTTCCACAAGATTGATCGGGTATATGAAACTCAAACCCGGATCGACAATATAACACTGCTACATTCTTCTTCGTCTTCAACTGTACATACTGATTAGTACGGCCGATCTCGGCCTGCTTCGTTTGTGACTCATACCTGTAGCATAGCGCCGAATCAATACCTCGTATACCATAACGACATTCAGTCTGAAATCTGTTCAGGTCAATTGTCATTCAGCCTAACCTTGAGTTGCGAATGCAGGTTGGTGGCGGCACTCGCAGATGATTGGAAATCGGGCCTCATCTGTCAGTAAATCGAGATCGTCTTCTTTCGTGCGACATGGCGCGCGTTTTGAGCACATGAGAGGGCGATTTCCCCAGATCGTCGAGGCACAGCTTCGGCTGCATTTGCGAGCTGATCCAATTTTAATTTGTTGCTCTCCTTACACCTTGTCCTACCTTGTCAATCATCATCACTGTCTTGTTCTGAAGTGACTGTTCATCGTCCCATGTGGCATCACAATCAATCACATGGATTGTGAGCGTTTATCTCAAGGAGATTCTGCCGGATCAAAGCCAGCGGTGACGGGCAACGGTCCGTCGAGCGGTTCATTACTGAGGAACGCCAAGACTTTGCTACCCGGACCACGTCGTGCTCTGTGCAATTGTGAGATCGAACGGAAAACTAGGGCACATCAGACCAAGAGAGGAGAACGACAGGAGAAGAGAGCGAAAAGAGATGTTGTATTCAACGTTCTTGAGGGAAAGGAGCACAAGGGGAGGGAATGCAGGTTTCGAGCTCCGGCTAACGCGACTCCTTCTCTAAAGATTATTCCGAGCAAACCATCCTCCCGTTCCAACCGGCATTTTCGCTATCAACATTGTAAAGAGAAGTGTTCGGGCTGCGTTGCGATACTTTGTCTTCGCAGGAAAGAAGGGAAGCTCTCCGCCTTCATCTGCTGTCAAACGTTATCGAACTTCTGAACCCACTTGCTGTTCTGCCATTGCGCTTTGACTCGACTGCAGTAGGAAGAGGCCGAAACGATCGGGACTGTGGGCGCAATCAGAGTTGGCCCAGTCTTTGCAAACAATGGTGTCTTCGGTCAGGTGTGGCATCAACGGTGGAGCCACTGCCTTGGTGCAGACCAGAAGAGACGTTGGTCTTGTGCAACATCCCCACACGACAAACAGCAAGAAGGGATGTGTGAGCCGTAGCGGCTGAAAGCTCAAGGGGAAAAGGGGAAAAGTCTCTTTTCTCTCTGTCGATTGGCTGCATCAATTGTCGGTGCTTGAAATTGAAGTGCACAGTCAGAGAGACTGAGGATGAACTGTGATTTTTGCTTTAACGTTAGAGCTCTCTTGACTCGCGCCGTGTTTGTGTTGATCGATTTCCAACAACCAAACGAAAACACACACAAAAGGCACACAAAAGGTCTGAAAGCTCTAAGCGATGCTGCAGCAACAACCTCGCCTAATGTGATGTCCTTGGAGGCGTTGTCGCTTTCTATGCTCAAGCTGCATTGCTTACTGCGTCCCTGCCGTTTTGCTGTTCTCGCCGCTCTTTCTCGCCTGTTGTGTGTGAGTGTGATTCTGCTCGATTTGTCTGGCGAAATCAAGGATCGACAACTTACAGCTGCTTTGCTCGTGTTGGGCGTAAAGTTTTGGCTCTCTGTGGTGCGGAGGCGGATCATCGGCGTCTCTGATGACAACTTTGACAGGACGGCTTCAGGAGCGGCAGCAGATCACTTTCCATTGCCATATCCTCGTCCATCGCGGAGATCTAAATTCAAGGCACTGGCGCAAACCAAAGGCATAACGTATGACAGGTCTTGGGCCTCGAAAGCGTGGGGGATTTGACATAGAGTATCGACATCCACAATCCGTTGACTTGTTTCAGATGTTTGCATCTCCTTCTTCGCATCACCGCAACTTATCCGCCGCTTGCGCCGTGAAGAGGGCAAACCGCGAGGTGTTCTGTCTCTCCCTCTCTTTCTCGTTCCATGTTTAGCGCTTTTGTAGCCCCGCCTGCAGCTGATGTTTGACTCTTGAATCCCCGTCTGCTCTACGCTACTGCCTGCAACTTTGTTTCACTCGTCATATCACCTTGAACAATACACACACTAAGTTTCACTTCTTTCCCTCACCTTGACTCTATCCCCCCCTCGTCCAAGCCGCTGTCTTTCCGCCCTCGCACCACTGTCCATCCGCTCACCTCTCCCTTCTCCCCTCTTCTCCCCTGCTCTGTCCAAGTCTAGCCTCAAGGTGCCTCTGTTTGCCTGCTGCTTCAACACTCGCTTCCCCATCCTTGAACTTCTCCCTCCTCTTGCCTCCTCCTCCTCCGCTCGCCAAGTACTGACACTTGGCCGGTCTCACGCTTCCTGCCATTGCATAGTCCAGTCACCATCCAATCCCAAGCGCCTTCTTCTTTTGGCTCACCACCATCATCACCACAGCCGTCGTCATCATCATCATCACCGCGTAGCCTCGCATCCGTCTCCTGTTCGTCCTACCTCGCAGCGGCCTTATCGGCCCTCGCATCCTCATCCATCCGTTTCGTGCTCATCGCGAAGCTGGGTATATCCATCACCACCTACTCTGCATCCGCTTGACGGCACAGTAGCTTCACTGTATAGGGCTTGACTCGTCACCAACATAGGCCTTCTTCGCCCTCACACATAAGCTTCGAGCTTGACCGTCACAATGAGGCTTCCAGCAGTCCTCTTCATTTTCGTCGGCTTCCTGGCCATCGGTGCCTCGTTCATCCTTCAATTGCTCGTTGCCTTGGGCTTGCCATACATCAAGGGCATCTACTTCCTCTACATCCGATTCGCCGACAACCAGCAAACCACAGACACGCTTCGTGTCACTTTCGGTATCTGGTCGCAATGCTTCAAGCAAGGCATGGCTAATGAGTGCTCGCCCACCGGTCTCGGCTACCAGCAGACCTTCAACGGTATCAACAATGCCGTCAGCCTTTTCTTTGTCAACAAGCTTCCATATGCCCTTGTTGTCCAGCCCATCTCGGCTGGTTTCACTGGTCTCGCTGCCGGTGCCGCTTTCCTTCACCTTTGCACGAACACCTTCCTCTGGCCTCTCTCGGCACTTTGGGCTTCTTTCCTCACCATGGCTGCTCTCGTCATCGAGCTTGTCCTCTTCATTCTTGCACGCAACAAGGCAAGGAGCTTCCAGAGCACTGGCGCACTCACACCCACTGGCAGTGAACTTGGTCCTGCCATTTGGATGCAAGTCGCTTCGCTCCCACCTGTCTTCTTTGGCTTCATGATGCTTGCCCTTGGCTGGTATCTCAAGCGCTCTCACGACAATGACAACTACTACGACGACTATGAGCCCGCTCGTCCTGTCTACGCCGCACCCAACAACAACTACCCAGAAAAGGACTACTACTACGAGCAGCAGCGTCCCATCAGCCGTGCCAGCCGCAGGTCGCGCTACGACGACTACTACGAGCCCGATGACTCTCGTGTTTACGGCAATGTCGGACGTCGTGACTCGCGTCGTACCAGCCGCAGCGCTTATGCAGATGACTACGACAGGTACGACAACCGTAGGAGTTACGACTATGATCGTGCTCCAAGAAGGAGTTACGGCGGCGACCCTTACGGTAGCAGAGCTGCGCTTGCTCCTCCAACGGCAGGTGCACCGTACCGTGGTGGCAGGTCAAGACGTTACAGCGAGCGTGGTGCCTACTAAAACATCACTTCCCAGCGTCACGAATAGTATGAGGACAAGACTGGCATCGCAAGCTTCCTGTCTATCAAAACGCATTCGTTACTCTTACGCTCTCAAAACTTCATAGAGCTGCCCTCCGGCCCCATCCGCCCCCTTTCATCACCTTGTCTTCCAACTTGACTTGCTTAGCAGTCTACCCACGCTCTTTTATATCAAGGATGCTCCCTCCTCTCCTCTCCCGTGCCAGCTTCCCCACCGACTCGACGCAGCAGATGCGATCGCAGTCCTCCCACGTGCAGGCGCACATCCACAACAACACTCACATTCTTTTGTAACTCTTGGACCCCACTTACTTCGGAACGGCACAAACCTTTTTGCTTTCTCTTATCTCATTCCAATTCTGCTTATTACATAGCGGTGGCTTTACTATAATGCCAATGCACCGACTCTCAAGTGGTGGCATTCATTCAAGCCTTTGTACATTTAGTTGTAGCCGATACTTTTTCCCTTGTTTTCTATGTCGTGCCGGCAATTCTGAAACAACGTTTTCACCGATAGTTGCAATGTCTTTGTGTGATTGTTCAACTGATGAGCCGTGCAATGAGGAGCTCGGATGGCGCTGTGAGGAGTGAAAGCGGCAACACTCAGATGTGTTGGACTGTTCAAGGTGGATGGGTCGAAATACGGAAATCGGAAACGCTTACACAAGAAAATTAGAGCTTGCGGAACGCTCTCGGTAAAGAGGTCGGCAAATTTTGGATTCTGACTTGCACAGATCTCCACTTTTGAGACTACACCTTTCCCTTTGTCGTTCACCTACCAACGCAATCCTGTCTTCTTCTACTTCGGCCTCTGATCTCACAATTAGATTCAAGCGCTGCTTCCCGCTGTAAACTTGGACCGATAACTCAGAGCCTCACTCGAAAGGATGTCACGACTTCACGAAAAGACTCAACAAGCAGGGATAGGAGATGGTAGTGAAAGTGGCGGTGGTGTTGGTGGAACAAAGGTAAGTTCAAGCTCAACCTCTTTCCGCCAATAGCAAGAAAGGCTGTACTGACTTTCTCGTTTGATATCGTTCCACTTGATTGTCGGTACTGAACTCGCCGTTGATCCAATTCTCAACGACCTAAATTCTGTGACTCCACCTTTTCAGGCAGAAGCAACAAAACTCAGAGCAGCCATTTCGTCCATTGATCCAGTAAAAGATTTTTCTCGAATTCCAACAATGCCTTGCGCAAGATCATCTTTACTCATCGGTATGGCAACAGCAGCAGGTGTCACAGGAATCTTATTAGTTGCAGGAAGAGGTTTAAGAAGAGGGTTGAATTGGGGTGTGGGTAGTTTCTGCTTTGTTGCAATAGCTAGTTGGGAAACATGTAGGAGGAATAGGAAAGCGGAATTGACGAGAATGAGAACCGTAATTGAAAGTTATAGAGGGAAAGATAAGGGAGAACAAAGAGCGGGAAGAGCAAGTTTGACACAACTATCGGAACAACAACAGCAGCAGCAACTTCAACAAGGGTCGGGATCTAGTTCAACATAACACAACAAGTGCTGAATATCAAGGAAGCACTTTGTCTGATTCGAACTCATCTTTGTTAAACACACCTTTTTCAGCATCAATAGATTTGGTTGGGACTCTAGCGTAATCATACCTATTGCGACAATACGCTCTGACACACACACACAGCGCCATACGACAGGTTGAGAATGTTATACACCTATATTGCGATTGCAGCATCAAAGAGGTTTTGAACGGTCTTGAGACAGCAGTTCCACTTCAATTCTTTCCCTCCCCTTGCGCTTTTGCTTTCTCTTCCTCCTCCTTCATCTGTTGTTGAACCGCAAATTTAGCACTTAACAACTTAGCTCCGCAATTCTTAATATTCTGTTCTGCTCTCTGAATCCCACCCTCCGCAGCTCTCTTATACGCCACCAAAGCCTCTTCCAATTGTTCACAAGCTTCCAAGACTGCTGCTAGATTGTACTGAATTTCAGGGTCTTCCGGTGTGATTCCTGCTGCAGTTTTCAAATGCTCTACTGCAAGATCTGGTCTACTTGGTTTGCTTAGAACGTATGCAGAAGCTAGGTTTGTATGGGCATCAGCAGAATCAGGTGAGAGCTCGAGAGATTCTTTCCAAGCTTCGATTGCGGCTGGAAGGTCTCGATCGTGATATAGACAGACACCGAGGTTGAAGAGGGCGGAAGAGTTGCTTTTGATGGAAAGGGAACGACGGTAGGATTCAGCGGCGGAGGTTAGGTCACCAGCTTCAAGGTGTGTGGTTCCTTCTTCGAGAAAACGCTGAGATTCTTCGTCTGCGGGATCAAGAGAGGTTGAAGTCGGGGTTGTGGACGTAGCGTATGTGCGAGATACTGAGGAAAGTGAAATTGATGTGCGAGTGGAGGAGGTGGTGATGCGAGCTGGGAGCTGACTAGAAATTGCCGCTTTGCGCAGGGAGGAGCCGCATAGAGATCGAGTCGCCTGACGCAGCGAGGTGCTAGTTAGTCGAGATGTTGATGCTAGCATGTTGACAGATTGTGTAAGGGTGTCGATGACGGTGAGAAGTGGAAGGGAAGGTCCGAATGGAACAAGAAGAACATCACAACTAGTGAAGTTACTCAAAAAGTCGCCGATTTCCTTCCGAAGAGAATTCGACTCGGCCGGAATTCCTTGCGCACAGAGCTGCTGAAAGCATTTTGGACCCTTCTTCCTGTCCCACCCACACACACATATACACACGCACATTCATCATCAACATCTTCGACATCGCTTCGTCTCAGCGACAGAAGCTGCGACTGCTGTACAGAGCGGCGGTCGCATGCTCTCTGCGACCTTGAAAGTATGTCCTGGCCTTTGACACGGTGCGTCATCAAGAGCAGAATTGGATCATGTCTTCTTCACGGGCCACCGAAGCTATCTAGCAACTCTACCAGCCTCCGAACGTTCGCCGTCTCAGCAGCCAGCCGGCAGACAGCTTCATCGTCACGTCAGGCAGCTCGGGTACGCTCAGTGACCCCCCAAAGTCCGACTACGTTAGAACCAGAGAGCTCAGTAGCTCGTGGCACCCGCTATGAACACCTCTGCAGCGCTGTGCTGAAAGAGATGTTCGGCATGGAGCTCGAGCGTACTGGAGGAGCAGGTGACCGCGGTATCGACTTACGCGGCTGGTGGGATCCTTCAGCCTCTTCGCAAGATCAGAGGATTCGCATTCTTGCTCAGTGCAAGTGTCAAGATGAAGGCGGCAAGAAGATGGGCCCTGTTCTCATTCGTGAGATGGAAGGCGTGGTTTTTCGTGCGTCTTCTCCTTCCTCTCCATCCTCAGAGAACTTGGTCGAGGAAAGCACACAATTGGCAGGGATCATTCTATCCTCCTCCGGCTTCAGCAAGCAGGCACTACTCCAAGTGAGGTCTAGCAACGTTCCGTTAGCGGCTATGCATGTGTTGGCTTTGCCGCAAGGATCAACGAGCGTAGACGACTCGGTCGAGGGCATGACGGCAGGAGAGCTGGTGGGAAAATGTGTATCGATAGTTTGGAACGATAGATTTGGGTCAGCACAGGACGGATTGCTGGAAGGCGGTCTGGAGGTGAGATGGAGCAGATCGCTGGCAAGAGGTAAGAGACCAGCGGAGGAGGCTTCAATGGGAAGGCCCATCATCTACCGCGCTGGAAAGCCGCTTTGATCGCCGTGATGGGAGCTGAGGCCAAAGCTTCCGAAAGATCTGCAACTCACATTGTGTGCAAGCGTAGGCGCTCTCGAACGTGTCTCTTAAGCATGGTTGTTGCAAGAATACGGCATGAGCGATCTCAATGCTGAACCGGATGTATAAAGCTCTGTATCTGCATCCATATAATTGTATACCCGACGCTTTTCGGCTTCGGCCTTGACTGTCCGTGAAGCTCGAATCACACCTGTATGTTCTAACTAAGTTGAAGGGGCCAACTCGATGACAAGACATGGTGTTTGCCGGAGATGAACGTTTGAGTTGCCATTGGAATAGATAGCCGCCTGTTAGGCTTTATTTTTCGAATTTGTGGCTGAAGCAACAAAAACACAAACACAACCTGTCACTCGAAAGTAAGCTCACAGCTCGCACGTCATTTTGGTTTTGCCGCGTGAGCTGTTGTAGAGTTCGGCAAACCAAGTAAAGTTGATAGCCGTTCGCACTGACCAAAGCCGGACTTTGGCGGGATGATGATCACTTTTAATCCGAAGGTCCTTTCGAAAGCCTGCAGCATCTTCTCAAACGACATCTACATCGATGCTGATGAGACTACAAAAACCCCATTCCCTGCTCTCTCGACTTCCCAACACTATCCCATCAACAACAAGGTACCTCTCCCGCTCTCATTCTCTCAAGATGCCCTCTCACGCCGCCGCTACCGGAGGATCCGCCGACATGGACACCTCCAACTTTGTCTCCGGTCTCACCGCTCCTCTCGTAACCTCAATCGACGCTCTCAAGATTGACAACTTTGTTGCTACTCGAAGTGGTCATCCTCCTCCTGGATCTGTTCCTGACTCGATCCTGCCCGAGGGGGTTTCCAAGCCTGCTCTGTTCAAAACGATCACGATGCCTTTTGCAGCGCCGGAACAAGCTAACAAGATGACATTCAAGAATCGTGTGATTGTTTCTCCTATGTGTCAGTACTCTGCCAAAGATGGTCTGCCCACACCGTATCATATTGCGCATCTGGGCAGTTTTGCTCTGCATGGAGTTGGAAATGTGATGGTAGAAGCTTCTGGAGTTGTGCCTGAAGGCAGAATCACTCCTCAAGATTTGGGCATTTGGAGTGAGGCGCATAGAGATGCACACAAGGCGCTTGTTTCTGTTCTCAAATCTTTTACCGATGGTCTTGGTGTTGGTTTGCAATTAGCCCATGCAGGAAGGAAAGCTTCGGATTGGTCTCCTTTCTATCGCGGACCTAAGAAGGCAAAATACGCTACTCGTCAAGAAGGTGGTTGGCCAGAGGACGTTGTTGCTCCTTCTGCTATTGCTTATGATGATGCTTCGATTACTCCTAGAGCTCTCACAATTGAAGAGATCAAGAAGTTAGAAGATGCTTTTGTCCAATCAGCTCGATGGGCTTTTGAAGCTGGTTACGACTACGTTGAATTGCACGGGGCTCATGGTTACCTTATGCATTCTTTCCTGAGTCCACTCACCAATCATCGCACTGATGAGTACGGTGGAAGTCTCGAGAACCGATCTCGATTCATGCTCAACGTCGCACGTCGTATCCGCTCCGAATTTCCTAACAAGGGTCTTTGGGTAAGAGTCAGCTCCACTGACTGGGCAGATCAGGCTGGAAAGGGTGATAGCTGGACCGTTGATCAAACAGTACAGCTTGCCCTTTGGCTTCAAGAAGCCAAGGTTGATCTGATTGACGTCAGTTCCGGTGGTCTGGTTCCTTTCCAGAAAATCACTCCTGGTGCTGGATACCAATTGTTCGGAGCTCGTGCAGTAAGAGATGCGCTGGTCAAGGCTCAGTCGGACGAAAGTAAGAGAATGCTAGTCGGAGCAGTTGGAATGATGGAAGGTAGTAATGATTCTCCTGATGGTAGAGATAGAAGTCAAGTGGGCAAACTGGCTGAAAGTTCGATTCAAAGTGGAGATTGTGATGCAGTGTTATTGGCGAGAGGACTGATGAGTTATCCCAGTTGGACCGAGGATGCGGCCGTTGCATTGACCGGAACTCGAGCTGCTGGAAATCCGCAGTACCATCGTGTACATCCTGCGAAGAAGGCTTAACGATTCAATGTTCACATTCATATAGATTCAATACTACCTTCGCACATCATATCTGTCTCTTCAGTCCATTCCAGCGATGTGTTCTTTTGCAAAGTGTGGGTGATATTGAGGCAACAAGAGAGAAGAATCAGAGCTTATGCTTGCCCTTAGGGGGATGTTGTGGATCAGCACGAATCCTGACTACTGCTTTACCCCAAGTTTTCCTATCCGCCAAATCCTTCAATCCCTCAGGCACGCTCTCCAAACCTTCGTAGATGTGCTCGAACACGGTGGGAGTGACCTTTTTAGTTCTGAACATGTCCAACAAGGCTTCCCAAGTCTCGCCGATCTTGTCTGGCTCGTTGCGAACGTATGCACCCCAATGGACACCTGTGACAGCTACATTCTTAAGCAGTATGAGGTTGGCAGGGATCTTCTCAATAGTACCAGCGGCGAATCCAACGACAATGATACGACCATTCCAAGCAATCACTTTGAGCGAAGGGATGATCATACCAACTGGATCATAGACAACGTCAACGCCATGGCCATCGGTGATCTTCTTAACTTGAGCTTGCCAATCCTTGTCCCTGTAGTTGACGGCGTAATCAGCGCCACCGTGCTGCTTGCAAACACGCAATTTGTCATCCGAGCCAGCGGTAGCAATGACCTTTGCACCCATGGCTTTAGCAATCTGAATAGCACAAATACCAACACCACCCGCACCAGCATGCACCAGCACCCATTCATCTGGTTTCACTTCAGCACGAAATTTAAGAGCAGCATAACTTGTTGGCCAAGTCACAAACAACCCAGCAGCTTGTTCGAGTGTAATGCCCTCCGGGACTTCCATGAGTTGCCAGTAGTCTGCCTTTGTCTTTTCGCCATAGGCTCCCTGTGCGGCACCAAAGACACGGGTTTTGCCGGGGATGAAATCGCAACCTTCAGGGATGGGAGAATCTTTGGAGATGATACCGGCCATTTCAACACCAGGGACGTAAGGGTGTGGGGTCTTGACTTGGTATTTGCCTTGTACGGCAAGGATGTCGAAGAAGTTGAAGGCAGCCGAGTGAACGTCGACGAGAACTTCGGATGAGCCCGGAGTGCATTTAGGTTCGGGAACATCGTTGGCGAGAGTAGTGGGGAGCTCGGATGGAGCGATGTCTTTGTGTAGGTAAAAGGCTCTCATCTTTGCGATTGTGCAAGGTGATGATGATGACGACGATGATGGTGTGAGACAAAGAAATCGAAGAGGAGTGCGGCAGAACAAGAAGAAGACAATATTGCTGTTGAGTGCGGGGTACACAGCAGGAGAGCCGGCTTCTCCGGTAAAATTGGTTGCGGGTGTCCGGCTTCAATGTTTCAGCAATTCGTTCTCTTCGCGATTGACAGCCGGCAGTTGAAGTCTTGCTTGCGTTACTCGGCCGTGATGATAGCATGATTAGGAAGGGGACCCTGAAGGTCGTGTGATCTGATAGCTCGGAGCGATGCACAGACGCTCGCGGAGAATTTGGGATCACGCCTGCATACAAAGACAAGCTATCAGAAACAGTGTATACTGTTGCTTAGCCATCATCATCATCACGACACACCAAATCAAGAACAATATGTCGGCACTGGTCCACGTCGCTTCGCCCCAAACGAAAAAGGCGCCTGTCGTCATACCACCGGGCGATTATCCTTTCAGTCTCCCGAATGGGTCTAAGTTTACCATCCTCGTTTCTCATGACAAGACTTCGACGGACACATCCAAGGCCAATGCGAGCGATGATCAGGCTCAAAGAGTGCGACATGTAATCAAGCTATCTTCTCACAAGCAACACGACTGGATCGATACCACCAACGCATTGCATTTGACCTCGCCGTCTCCTCCTTACCCGAACCCAACCGCTGAACCGGACACCAACAGCCTTGCTTTTCGTACAACTCGGTTCGCAGAATGTCGGTTGCGATCAGTGAAGGAGGACGAGCAGGATGCTGCAGCTGAAGTAGAAACAACGTCGCAGAAGGTATGGAACTGGATCAATGTCATCTTTGCACTTTGGCCGCAGCAGGAGCACGTTCTCGTCCAGACAAAGGATCTGCCACCTCAAATCACCACGTATCTCGTCACTTCTCGACTCGCAATCTTGGACCCTTCCAGCCCGCCGTCATTGTCGACTCCAGGTGCCAAGACCCAGCTAAACTCTTCAAGACTTGTCATCTCTCGAGCTGCTTTCTGGCAAGGGTACGGCTCGCCAGGTGCAGGATTTGCTCCTTGGGTTTTGCCTTTGGCAGATGCAGCAACGGTCACCGCGCTCATATCTTCGAATGCCGAAACAGTCACCTCACCACTCGCAAAGCCATTCCGACCACCTCCATCAGCTGGACCCATCTACTCTCGTTTCATCCCTGGCCTAAACTCTCACCTGACGTTCCGCGTCGCCTCTTCGTCTAATTCGAAAGACGTCGATCTACTAACCGCGTGGCACGACACCGATCGAGTCAACGAGGGCTGGCGTCAACGCTTGAGCCGAGAAGAGCAACTCGCTGGAATGCAGAAGAACGAGCAAAACCCCTACACAATCGGTTTAATCGGCGAATGGGATGGCGAGCCATGGGGCTACGTTGAGATCTACTACTCGAAGCACTCGAACCTTGTCGACTTCTACAATGCGGGTCAACACGATCGTGGCTTCCACGCGCTGGTGGGTGATGAAAGATTCAGAGGACCACATAGAGTGAGGAGCTGGATGGGAAGTGTTGTGCATCTGATGTTTTTGCTCGAGCCATCGACTCAACAGGGTGTATCAGAGCCTAGGTTGAGTAACACTAAAATGGTTCAGTATGAGCAGATGGTAGGAGGAAATGTGGAAAAGTTCATCGACTTCCCACACAAGAGAGCCGCATTGGTGGTGTTTGGGAAGGAGAGGTTCTTCCAGTTGTGCCCGATGGGACCCTTGCCAGAACATCTTGCTTGAGTGAATCAGCAAGATGCGGTCGCATTTGATTGGCAGCGACCATGATGTAACATGGTGCAGTAATAATGGAAACTTCCTTTTAGAGCATATTGAATTGGTAGCGGCGGAAACAAGACCATGCCGCGGGCTCTTGGTTGATGCCGAGCCGGCGGTGCGAGGATGTCATGCCTTGAAAGGAGTGGCGTGATCGTTCGTGCATATGTAGATGGTGTGGGGGCAACGAATCACAAGTCCGAAGGGCCATCAACTCGGCAAGCTTGCAAAGCCGACAAAGCTCTCGGGACGGTGAAGACGCCGCAAATGAGCCAACCAATGACTACACAGCATTCCGGTTACTATTCATGCCATGGAGCTTGAGACGGCATTGAGCGACAATGCGATGAGCAAGCTGCCAAGCGAGGATTAGCATGGGAGTCACCCGCGTGCGTCCACGTTGATATGCTCTTCGCGGCTGAGTAAGGAACGAGCATTGCGGATCGAGAGAGTAATGGCCACAAGGCCGGCGACAACGCCGGATCTCCTAGGGATTGAATCAGGAGATGACATGGACACGAGGCTGAGGCAAGAAAACGTGCACATACATGAACGTCGACGAGCAATGCGAAGTGGCTGAGCAAGACTCGGTGGAGGTCCAGGTGCTGCGGAAGTGCGGACATCCATGGGCGAAAGGAAAGAAAAGGTCGGAGATGGACACGGACACGGCTCTGCGGAGAATCATGTGTTCATGCGATGGAAGCATGAACAAGACAATCGAAAGCCTAAAAGGGGAAAGCAAGAAGGCAAGAGTTGATAGCAAAAGTGCATTGTCAGGAGAAGGATCAAGCTGATTGATATGCTTCGGATCCGAACCAGAGCCTGTGACTGACAAAAGGCGCCGAGGAAGAATGACCGGTCTAGCCCTTGTTGGCGAATCTATGAAAGATATGATGTGATTGTCTCATGGTGGAAAGGGCAAAGGGCACTACAGTATCAGGATGAGGCAATGAGCGGATCCGAAGCTCGTGTTTGACCTTGTAAACGGCGAAAACGCCTTCATGAAGAGACAGCTGAGTTTGAAAGCTTAAAGCGGCGCGATGGACGGATGTACAGCGGCGGGAAGCACGGCAAGACAAGCGAAGGCAGATCGAAGCCATGCGAACGGTCAACGATAACGCTTCTCATTGTTCACGAACGTAGAGAGAGAGTGACGACAAGGGACAGCCGTGTCGGTAATGAAAAGCGGGGCTAGAAATGGAATGCGAAAAAGGTCTCGCTTCTCTGTTTTCTGTGTGTCTCAATAGCGCTAGTGAGAACACTTCCGGTTCCGAGAAGCCGTCAGTTCAATCAAAGTGATGCTGCTGTGCATCGCAGCTGTGATTTGATGGAACAAGTAAAGAGAGCCCTGACGCCGGAAGCGCGCGTGCGAAAAGTGTGAAATGCGGAGAAGACGGTCAATGTGTTGACTGCCGCTGCCCGCTGCATGGAAAACGATTGCAACTCAGCTACAATCTTGTTCAGCTAACTAAGGGTTATTCTTGGTATATTCTCACAGCCATGCCTTTCTCGGTTCCGTCGATTGCATCGTCAAGATCTTCTGCAGGATCGTGCAGTCTGTTTGCTGTCCAGCTTCCATTGTTGTTGGCTGGCCTGATTCCATGTGAACGCTTTTCTGCACGTCCTCATTCAACTGTTCCGGCTTCTGGATCGCTAAATGTAGCAGCCTTCCGATAGCGCGACCCTTTTCGGCAGAACCGAGCTGCGCGCACAGGCACATCGGCTCAGCCAACCCAGCAATCGTTTTTTTCGGATCCGAAGCTTGCCTACAAAAGGCTACTAGCGATTCCCATGCAGTTGCTTGCTGTCCTTCCCATCATCTTTCAATGGCCGGTCCTGTCTGATTGGCGAGACACACAAGCTGTGAGCAAGCTACCAAAATGGTGTGATGATCAACGTCGGTGAAATGGTCGGCATGTCTGTACAAAGAAAGAATGGCGTAGCTCGGCTAGTAAGCATTCATTCACCTTTTCCTGACCCAAGATGCTACATCATCCTAGTTCCAAGCCGAGCTCAATTTGTTTCTCGCACCCTTATCTTGTGAGAAAGAAAATGAGAGACGACGCAGCGATCAAGCCGTAATTGCGGGGGAACAGCCACTCCGCTACAGTACTATCAAGCACTCCGCTACTATCTACCATGAATGCGGGATTGATTCGAGAGCGGGCTGTACTGTCCACGGCTATCCAAGAAGCTGATATGCGATCATGCTGTTATGCTAATTGATGCCATAGCGATGCGATCGTGCCTGGGATGCTTTTTCAACTCAGCGACCCGGCGACTCCGAAGACAAAAAAAAAGCCTTCTACGATTGCTGTGTCGAAGGTGGGATGCATTGAACGGCGACCACGTTCCTGACGAGCCATGCCATGAGTGTTCCGGATAGTCGGGACATGCCCTTGAGCTGAGCTGAGCATAGCTGAACAGCAAGACATGAGCAAGAGCGACGACGAATCGTTGGCGCCTTCCAACGGAAACTCTTGAATGCAGGTTCGGTTCGGAACAGTTGCGACGTGAACATGGAAGCGCTGCCTTCAGTCCCTTTTTTTTTGTGTTTTCACATCTTAGCCGAGGCGTCGAACCGTGTCTCATTCGATTTTGCATTTTAGTTTTTTTTTTGTTTTATTCTTTTTGAAAGAAAGACCGCCCACAGGCACAGAGTCGCTGTCTCCGTGGACGTTGAGCAGTCTTTTTTAAGCTTCTTTTGGTACTGAAGCGTTTCTTTGACTCGATCCAATTCGATAACTGACTCGAGCTCAGTATCATGCCTTGACGAGCTCACCTCAACACGGCTCAGTCATTGGCCATAGAACAGCTCGACGGCTTCTGCATACATTCGCTCGGTCGGAGCGTTTCTCTTGTGACCTGAATCGGATAACGCGAGCTGTTGCAGCTTCTTTGCTTGCGTTGGCTGCTTTCTTACCATCGGTAGTGCAGATCCTTCTGATCCTCTTCCTCTTCCACTACCTTCGTTTCAACCATCTTCGGCAGATTCGCCCTACATCCACACTTCTCCTGCCCTGTATTCCTGCTCGTTCAGGGCGGATTATGTCGGGAAAAGCAAGCTGAACATCTGCATGGAAGCTGGCCATGTCATGCAGACGCCTTACTCCGACTCATCCTCATCCTCACTTTCATCCTCCTTTCCAGCACAGCATCACTTGCTCAGCATTAAATCCCGACGGGCACATCTGAGCATGGCTGCATGAGACGATCCAGCTCTCCATCAGACGCCGTTCATATTAGATCTCAACCCTCAGCCTTCACCGACCCCGTCGCTTCCCCCTCAATCCTTTCTCGACCTCTCGACCTCATTCCTCACTCGTCTGCTATCAGATTATCCACCACTACCAACCCTCTGCAACCTCGGCTTCTGCTGTCCAAGCGTCGACAGCCCTCGCGTCCCCCCACTGCAGCCGAAGGAACACTCTACTGCTATTGTCACCTCCAACCTCTCCTGAGAGCATCTCGATGATAACGAACTAGCTGCGGCATCGCATGTGCGGCACCTAACACTCAGAGGCGATCTTGGACCTCGCTTTCTCGACAACACGCACGCTTCTCGTCTCGAACGCAATCATGGAAGAGCAAGACCAGCTTTCGGCCCCCTTGCCGACCAACGGCAACAATCATGCCACCATTCTCGTCAACGGCGGCATGGTCTCGCCTGACGAGATCGGCGAGATGCCACGCATTCAGAAGCGTCCCAGACGTACACACGCTCGTCGCTCCTGTCAGATGTGTCAGCAGCGTAAAGCAAGATGCGAACTCCCAGATCTCGAAGTCCCCTCAGGACCTCTTCCGCTCCCTGACCACCAAGCTTGTCATCGTTGCAGGACTCTTCAAATTTCATGTGTCGTTGATGATGCCAACAAGAAGAAGGCCAAGAAGCCAGCTGCTGAAGCTTCCACATCCACCAAAGCACCGCCAAATAAGCGACGTAGCTCTTCCAATGCAGATCGTCAGCACACCATGCGCAAGTCGTCCACCAACGCCTCACTCTCTTCCTCCTTCGGTGAAAACATGAGCGTCAGCAGCATAGGTAGCGCCAGCTCAAGGAACCTCCTTCCATCTGGAGCAGCCTCTGCCGACGCCGATGCCGACAACCTCAAATATGCCGGCGGTCGTGTTCTCGACGATCAAATTGTCTATCCTGCTGAAGCACTCCTCGTGTCCCGGACACCTGACTCATCTTCCGATGAAGAGTCACCGCCTCCTTCGGCACCTCCGAACGATCAAGCAAGCGCAGCTTCGGGACGAGCCGGCTCAACAGAGACATACATCAAGACGCAGGATCGTCATCCTAACGATGCTGCCAATATCGATACTTGGGAGCGCTTTTCCACCCGCAGTCGTCCTCTCACTCTGCTCACCGAATTGGTTCCACGCCAATGTGGCTTTGCTTCCAAGGTATTCCGTCTCGTCTCGGCACGTGCTACTATCGAAACCGATGTCAAAGAGCTTGTCTCTGACGAAAAGTCAAAGATGCTCAGTGACTGGTGCGAGGAGAATCTCACCATCTGGTTGCCTCACGTCTCCAATGCTTACCAGATTCGTCAAGATGCACTCCAAGGCAAGCAGACACTCTCGACCCAGTTGCTGGAACAAGTCCTCTACTTGATCGCCTTGCAGCACATTCGGGATCCTAGAGATGATGTCTTACGCTTCTCCATTGCCCGATTCTGTATCCGAGATCTGGCACGTCTCATGATGACAACGCCACGCTCTCCCAAAGCGGTCGAAGCGCTCGAGCTGCTTGCGCTATTCCCCGTCGATGTCTCGGTCATTCCTGGTCCATCTCGCAATCGCATCCGTACCGATTCGCTCATCAGTACCGCTGAACGATGCGCCCGTTCGGTCCGCATGGATCGCGTAGCTGTCACGGCTGCAGCTCCTTACTCTTTCTTCTCCTCATCTTCAAACCAGCTCGATGATTTTGAAACCAAACGCACCGCCATGGAGTGGGCAAGCGTCAAGACCTGGCACAATTGCTTCACCATGGGCGACGATGAGCTATACGAGAGTGTCGATGAGCGCTTCTTCTCTGACGAATGGAGTCGCTCTTTGATGCTCGCTTCCGAGCAACCGCCACCCGTCAACTTGAGCCCTGCCGCGGCCGAAGCGAGGCTTTCAGGAGCTGAGCTCGCGATCGGAACCGAATACCACATGTTTGCCGAGCGACGTTGGTCCCGCAAACGAAGGATTGGAAGCATAGGTCTCGCAATGCGCTGCATCGCCATGAAGCATCTGCTCAACGCATTCCATGCTATTCGAAGCGCCCCAATGGACGTTTCCGAGTCCGAACGATTGGCCACGATTTCGTCGATACTGGATGCGTACAAGCGTAACATTGTCGATGTCAACAACGAGTTCCGATCACGTCTTATTGAAGGGCCAGATGGTTGCGCACTTCTCAGTCATTGGCTCACCCTTGAAACGACCGCAGGTCACCTTCTCGTTCTTGGCGCCGGCATCTTGCGTGGCCTCGGCATCGACAAGAAGGAGAGCTTCTCTCCGCAGGAGCTGGCATTGCTCATCCGCGGCGAAGATGCCTCTCCTCAGATGCGCGAGTTCCTTACCCGATACGGCGAGCATCGCATTCTCGCTGCCGAAAAGGTACTCGTCAACGTCTCTGCGCTCTGTAGTGAGGCTAGATCGGGCCGTGTCGCTCCGTCTGGAGACTGGATGCGCGACATGAAGCAAGCGCATTACAGCCCTACGCCAAAGAAGAAACGGTGGATTGTCGAAGGCCAATCTCGCGCAGTGATCCCCACCTTGAACGTCTGTGGATATGCTCTCGAGGCAGCATTCAATGCCATGGAGATGCACGCTACCATGTTCAAGCTCTGGAAGACTCCACCCAAGCGTTCCGACTCGTGGCAGATTGTTTTCTCCAATCTCGTCAAGGCAATGACTTCACTGGATCCAAAGGGCTCGATTGAGAATGGCAGTATTCCGGCGACGTGTGCTTACATTTTGGAAGGTATGCTAAAGGTGATCGCCACCTGGACCGACTGCAGTAGGAAGAAAGAGAGTCAGAGGACGACGGCGAGCACGCCGGGTGCCACGAGGGGAGGCGATGAGGTTGATGCTGCTGCGAGGATGAGAGAGAGGTCCGAAGGCGGTGGAATCGGTGGAGTTCAGGGACCACCCAACGTAGCACGGTACGAGACCCTGATACAGAATGACTTCCATGCATTGCAGAGCTTTGCTTCGCAGCAGCATCAGCACCAACCGACCGGTCCTAGCGGCGTTACGTCAAGTTCTTCGACGCACTCGAATGGCTACAGCACGACAACACCTTTCTTTGAAGCCAGCCTCGCAAACGGCCACCCTCCCCATCATCATCATCATCCCCAGCACTCGCCGCAGTACAGTGATCTTCGATCGACGTCCTACTCGAGCCTCAACGCTAGCCAAAACGGCCGATTATCTGCCTTCGAACCTCAGGTTGATACGAACGAGTCGCTTGCAGCTGCGGTCCCTGGCTCGGCACAACCTGCGGGAGATCCACGTAATTATCCTCATCACCCTCATCAGCACCAGCATCTACACCAGCAACAAAGCTACTTTGGTCCTTCCCTCCCACCACCCGCTATGGCTCCTGATGCAGCCTCTTACCACTCACATTCGTACGCTGGTTCGTCCAACTCAAGTTCGCACACCCACACTCCACCTTTCGCGTCTGATCAGCAGTATCCTGCTGCTGCGAACGGTATCGGGGCAGTAAATATGGTCAATGGCGTAGGCGGCAACAGCAGCAGTGCTTCGGCCTTTAGTAATGCAGCAGCAGCAGCGGGCACAACAAGCAATGGCGATGTTGTACCTTCGGTAGCAATGGACTCTCTCGATTTCATCCTTCATGACGTCTTGGGTTCGTCGGAATGGTCCGGTATCTTGCATGATATTTGGCGAACCGACATCTGAAAGCCTTCAAACTCAACATCACACATCGCATCAATTCTCCTCACCATCATCGTCATCACATCTATGTCTTTGTATCAGTTCATGTATTCTATTGTATCATATCATCACGGAATCACATATTGCATTTCAACAATCAGGAACAGCCACTGGCACCCTCACCGCAGTAGCCAAGCCACCTAAACTAGTCTCCTTATAACTGGTATGCATATCCCTCGCAGTTTCTCTCATTGCAGTAATGGCATCATCCAACTTTACGCTATGAGTACCGTCTCCAGCCAAAGCCAGCTGTGCAGCTGTAACAGCCTTTACTGCACCTAATGCATTTCTTTCAATACATGGAATTTGAACTTGACCATTTAACGGATCACAAGTTAAACCTAGATTATGTTCTATCCCAATCACACTAGCTTGTAAAACTTTTTCCATATTCCCACCTAACACAGAAACAAAACCAGCAGCCGCCATAGCAGTTGCCACCCCTACTTCAGCCATACAACCACCTTCTGCTGCTGAAAGAGTAGCACCTCTTTTAAACAGCATTCCAATTGCCGAAGCTGTTAACAAAAAGTTCTGTAAATCTCTTACTGGATTATCATCAAAAATAAACTCAAAACAATATTTTAAAACAGAAGGTAAAACTCCAGCAGCACCATTAGTTGGTGCAGTTACAATTCTACCTCCAGCTGCATTCTGTTCATTTGTAGCAATAGCATAACAAGTTAAATAATCAATAGCTGGAAAATTGGTTCGACGAGGAGGTGAAGGTGGAATTGGATGATTAAAGTTCCCGATAATTCTTTGACGAGTTATACCTTGAGAACCAATTGCACTAACCATATCCAACGATGCTCCCATTCCCGCTCCCACTCCCGCTGTTGAGGAGGAGAATGATGAATGAGATTCAATCCCTGCTTCACCTACCCTTGCACCCAAAGACCCAGGTGAAGGCAAACTTGCACCCCTATACAAACCTCTAAGTAGCCTCGAATACAATTTAGGCGCTCTTCTCTTCACTTTCAAAGGTCCAGGTAAAACTTCTTCACTACTTTCAACTCCTGCTCTTATACATTCATCCATTGTTGTCCAAATTTTAATAAGTTTATCATGAACAACTTCTGGCCGGTTCCATGTAAGTTCATTTTCATAAACCACCTGTGCAATTGTAAGATTGTGTGTTTTGCATTGTCGAAGTAATGATGCAGCATTGTGAAAGGGAAAAGGAGGACCGGTTGAGGGACGAGAGGTGAGTTTTTCGGGTTGATTGTCTGCCGATGACCCTGGTGCTGGAAGAGAAGCTGAAGATGAAGACGGAGCTTCCACTTGAGGCAAAAGATTTGAAGCAGCAGAGGGAGAAGATCCAGAACGACGACCATCTTCAGCATCACTCCTACGAATCTGTTTGTAGAAAACATTTTCACCCCAATCAATAGGATGCGATGATAATTCCAGCCCATCATCATACAGTGTCCCTTTCGAATTGTCTTCCTCTTCTACTTCCTCCTCAACAATCTCCTTCTTCTTCGGTGCATTTGAAGGTGTAGCCAAAGCACCATTTACCACAAACCCTCCACCGACACTATAATAATCATTTGTCGCAATCATCTCCCCCTCTTGATCAAAAACACTCATCCTAATTCCATTACTATGATGTGGTAAAACCTGACCAAACATCCACTTGACATCTCTTTCATAATCAAATTCCACTACTTTCCCATTTGTCTTTGTCGTGCTGCTACTACCACCTTGACCTAGGGTCTTGAATAAGTTTTTACCCAAATGAAGTTTTTTCGACTTCCTAATTTCTTCAAATCGAATTGGAACGGAAGGAGGATCGACGGTTTCACAATCATCTCCTTCCAAACCACCGAGAAGAGCTTGAGGAGTCATATGACCTAAGCCGGTGAGAGCGAGGGAGCCGTAAAGGTTGATTTTGATGGTGTGAACGCGGGAGAGGAGGTTTTGGTCTGCTAAGTCGGAAACGAAGATGACTCCTGCTCTCATAGGACCGACGGTGTGAGAGGAGGAAGGACCAATACCAACGGAGAAGAGATCAAAGGTTGAGATAACCGCATGTTCCGTTTCGTTAGGTTCGGTGGTGGAAGGGACCTCAGGAGCGGTTGTAAGCGATGAAGCGGAATGAGGAGAGGTATGAAAGCTTCGCTTGCTGGAGAGTGTCGAGTTTAACGAGCTGGTAGAAGCCATTGATCTGCTTCGAGAGGGATCATTGCTTGGTAGACCAGCGATGAAGGTGCGTCTCTGACCTGCGACCCGAATGGCTGGGCGAACAGTGCTTCGCAGCAACACTGCTGTCGAGTGTCGGGTGGACACCATGATGACTCCAGCGGTCGTTCTTGCCGTAGACCAACTCGGACTGGATGGTGGTACGATGAGAAGTTTTTGACCTGGCTTGATGCGCTGGACTGTTCGTGCTGGTGATGGTGGTGGGAGAGAAAAGATCTTCGTTAATGAAGTCTGTGAACATAGCACAACAACCTCCCACCACCTACGGAATCGGAAGGTGCAGTGCCGGCCAAATGATGATAAGGACAAACAAAAGTGACAGCTGCATGACTTTTTCGTGCCGAGAACAAGGCAAAAAAGGTGCGGCACCAAAGCAGTGTTGTTCGCGAAAAGCCGAAGATTAGAAATGCAGGCCATCACGTCCGAAGAAGAGAACAACACTTTTTTGGTGCGTGTCTGCACCGTCACATGAGCATTATTATTGCCTCTTATGGTAACTGAGGTGTTCCGCTCAAGACACCGATATTGACCTTATGTGTCACCATGATCACATAGCACACTTGCCTACGTTATTAACAGAATCAATTGCAACAACAAACACACCAAAACATCCAACCTAAGCCGTACTCCTTGGAGCAGCAGCTCTAGGACTGAAACTCAGTACAACATGACAAGTAGGACAAAATGCCTGAGCAGTTAACCAGCTCACTAAACAAATATCGTGCAACTCATGTCCGCAATCCAATCTACAAAACTCGAACATCTGTTCGCCCTTCTTGTCTTGCTCTCCTTCCTCTTCTTCTCCTCCGCCATCAGAAATCTTGGCAGTTCGAGTAACCTCAAAGCAAATAGCGCAGTACACATCATCGTATGATTTCCATTGATAGTCACCCGATTCTGCTGCTGCTCTTGGTCTTTTGACCGACTCGTATGGATCTTTACCTTGGCGCAGTTGAACGCCCCACCGTCTGCGGACAAATTCGAGACATTCAACTGAGGAGCGCGCTCTTGACCAGATCTGGGTCAGTGATGCTAGTTCGGACCGTAAGCTGAGCAGCGAAAGCACAGGTGGTAAAGACGTAGGTGAGAGCGTGGGAAGACGAAGTGTGATGATCGAATAAATGAGTGCCCCGATCATCTTATCGAAGAGGGTGGTGGCGGTCTCGGAGATCCATTTGGTGGATACGAGCACTGATTGACCTCGTAATCGAGGCGCACGCCGACGACGAGAGGCTGAGTTTGCGATGTCAGGTGAGGTAGTGCTGTCATTGGTGTTCAAGTTGGAAGCGGCGTCGTTCTCGGGTAGACGAAGGGGTGCTATGGGCCGTGCGACGCTAGTAGAGCGGAGAACTTCGCTGTCTGGTGCCCCGACTCGACGATACACTTGCTGAGGGACGGCGCTATTCATTGAAGCCGCTGCAGGAGTAGCAACGGCTGTAGTGTTGGCGTTGGCAATGTCTTGAGTTGGTGTATGCCGATGCGAGTCTTGATCGTTTAAAAGACTTTGCGGAGCGGGATTCGATGGCGGCGCAGAATCTCGGTTCATTGAAGGCATCATCGGCCTTCGCCCTCTAGCATACCTTGCGGTGGCTGTATTCGTGACTGGCTCTGTCAAAGCCGCTTTCACCGACCTTGGTAGCGGCAGCATCTCAACCAACGGCGGCAAATGAGATGGAGATGGCAACCTGACTTGCATCGGAACGACCTTTGATATCAGTTCAGCGTCCACTTTAGGTAATACGCTGAGCAGATGTACCAATGTAGATGCCATTTCTAACATCACGAACAGCGACAGCGGCAGCAAGCCGTCCGCTTTCAAGTTAGATTTGAATGGCCTGTCACTGGTATCATGTTGCAACGACTCAAAGCCGAGCTGAGTTCTCCAGCCATGACACAGTGTTCGAATAGCTGATACGGTTCCGGGTTGACCTGCGAGAATAGCCAGTGTAGAGAGCACCCCGAGATATATGAGAGGTAAAGTGACCGAGTAGAACCGAGACTTGGCGCCTAGAAGCGTGTTTTTCACCAAGCCGTCTTCCACCGCCATCGCTCCAAGCCGAATGGCCCACAGTAGATGCAATGGAAGCAGTGCGGGAAGAACATGTTCATCGATGATTAATCCCCAACTGAGTTTGGGAAAGCGAAAGAGCGAGCCAGGTGGAGGCTGACCTTGTTGAGCTTGTGTTTCTGATTGGTTTGGCGGATTGCTCTGCTTGCTTTTCGATGCCGATGGAGTTGGCGATGGACCAGATTTGTTGTTTTTGCTCTTGGAAGTATCGTTGTCTCTTGAGTCTCCTTTGAGCTTCTGCGGAAGTACTGATGACACAGAAGACAAAAGATCCGAGGCAGCAGGAGGAGCAGCTACGACGAGACCATCGATGATGCTAACGGACCAGCCTTGTCGCGCTGGCTGACTGGCACTCACTGCTTCGAGCGTCTCCGAAGATCCTGTAAGCTGGCTTGTGTTGTATGGACTGAGCAGCACGAATAGAAGTAGAAGGCAGAGTCGAGGTCGATATACATTCTTGCGGAACTGATCCAAGCTAGATGAGCTTAGCGATAGAGATGGCAGCATGGTGGGCAATCCCTACATGACAATCTCGCTAGCCATGCTTGTTTGGATTTTGAGTTGCAGTTCTGCGATCTTTCGAGGACGATCAGGTGCTGACAGGTATGTGATTGTCAGGATGGAAGGTGTGAAGATGGTGGATCGTGAGGATCATGAAAGCAGGTTCGGGTCGGGTGTATCGAGTGGAGGTGAATTGCCGTGCGTTGTGGAACCACTTTATTTTTTTGACTTTTCACACAGCAGACGTAAGATGCAATACTGGACCCTCCCTTAAACAAGTCACATCTCGCGATTAACCTCAGACATCTTCACATTCGCGGTGAGTTGAGGATCTTCGCTGCATCTCATTTCTTCGCGACCACTCTCATCAACCTTTTCTCACCTTTCCTTTCTACAGAGGCCTTGAGCAAGCAAGGGCAGAGAGAAGGCAGTCATGACCGGGCGAGCACCGCCACCGCCTCCGCCGCCCGGTCCACCCCCGGGCCCGCCTCCAGGTCCACCACCACCTGCCCCACCACAAGTCGCAAGAGCGCCGGTACCACCCAAAAGCGAGCCGAATGCGCCAGAGCCTTCGTCCACGTCCACTGAAACCATCAGCAGACCTGATAACCGCACCTTTGCTCCAATAATTGATCTTTCGAAGGCCACAGTCGAACAACCAGCCACCACGACTGCAGCAGACGACAGACGAGCCTTTGCACTCGAACGCACCTCTCTACTGCAGCAGCTTGAAATCGATCGCATCCTGAGTGCGTTTCGACTCAACCCCTATGACGTTCTCGAAGTGCCACTCGAAGCGGACGACAAGGAAATCAACAAGATCTATCGCAAAAAGTCGCTTCTCATTCATCCGGACAAGGTCAAGCATGGTAAGATCTCTCCTCTTCCCTCTCAGATTTGTTTTCTCGCATGCTGATCCCCTCATCTCAATGCTTGCAACTTGACAGAAAGAGCGGTGGAAGCCTTTGATTTACTCAAGAAAGCCTCTTCCCACCTCCTCGACGAAGAAAAGCGCAAAACTCTCGATGAAACCGTCATGGATGCCCGATTGATGGTGCTCAAGGAGCTCAATCTTCCTTTTGCTACTCCATACGATGATCCACGTCTCTCTAGTCTCAATCCAAGCTGGGAAGAGAGAGTGAGAAGAGCAACTAAAGAGTTAATGGTGGATGATGAGCTAAGAAGAAGAAAAGCCATTCGAATCCAACATCAAGCGGAAGGTGAAGCACAAAGGAAGAAGGAACAAGCTGTGGAAGAGAGGAAAAGGAAAGCCGAACATGAAGCTGCTTGGGAACAGACCAGAGATCATAGAGTGGCGGATTGGAGAGCATTTCAGAAGGGAGGAAAGAAGAAGAAGAAAGGTGATTCGAATGTTTTGGGTTGATATGGACAATGAATGCAATGATACCAATTTGTAACCAATTGCAGTGGTCACTTCAATACTGTAGTCGGAGTCGGCGGTCCAGAGTGTCTGTTTGATCGCACATGCTTCCGCCTTGTACGACCAATGTGAGAGCTGAGCAATAATGAGTGTTCCATCTCGCCGGTTTCTGAATGAATTGGCCGACGTCGCTGTTGGTGTTTTATTTTTGGCTGCTTCACCTCCACAATACTCACAGCCACGAGTTGTGGTTTTGCCTTCCTCGCTTATCACGCGAATGCTGCTCTATGAGACAAGTCATCTTTCTCTAGCAACCTTTGACGTAGTCCTGAACCTCGACTTCATTCCTTCTTCGCCACCACCATCACCAAATTGACCTGGCGTCAACATAGCCAAGATGCCCAAAGTCACAATCATCAACGATACCCAAGTTCCACTTCACATATGTCTCAAGCAAGTGTCTCCCTTGCACTATGCCAATTCGGTGCCACCGAATGGAGGTCGTGCGACCATGCACACCGGTCGTGTCTGGTTTACCATTCAAGCACGAATCGATCGAGGTGACAATTCGTATGATAAATTTCAGACCTTTGCTCCGATTGCAGCTATTACGGTTGGAGCATTGAGTTTAGGTGCAGGAGCCATCTATTTCGCTGGTGCAAGCGCTGCTGCTGGTGGAGCGGTGGCCGCTGCTTCTGCTGTAGCCGCAAGAATCTCTGCCGCTGTTGCAACACATACCCCTACCGTGAAGAGATTGTTGAAATATGCATCGAAAGGACAAACAGTTGCAAAGATAGGTCAAGTAGTAGGCATCGGAGGTGGAGCTTTGGCCGGAGCAAAAGGTGCCAATGGAAAAACCAAACCGGTGGATCAACAGCTCAAAGATAAAGCAGCACAAGCCAGCAAATCTGCTCTTCAGAAACTTCTTCAAGGAAGTGTGCTGAGCTCAGCAGGATGGTATATCGATAGAGATAGGACGATTAGGATCACTGGCGGTCCAAGAGCGAGTATCACGGATGGATTGTTGGTGATCGAGACAGATACAACGGTGCCGTTTGAGTTGAAGGATGAGACGGGAAAGACAGTTGCTGTAGGTAACCAGGATGGTGCAGAACCAGTACCGAAAGTGGAAGATGGTGGATTGGATGATACGGACGATGCTGCGAAATTGAATCCAGTACCGGGGCAAGCGGTTTCAATGGGAGTTGGAGCGGCAACAGCTGCAGCGGCGGGGGTAGGAGGTGCACCGGTGCTACAAGCCGAGGGAAGGAAGCAAAAAAAAAAGAAGGATGGATTTTGGATGAGGACGCTCAAGGGTGATGACGGATTCTAGGCCATTCCCTTTCACACTGCAACAATACATTTCATGATACCCTTTACACAACAATCGTTCGACTTTGTTTCCATGTTCAAGCAAACAGCTTACGAAGTCCTTGTTCAGCCGCAGTGAACCTGGCCAAAGCATCGGCAAGCATATATTTACACCTTTCATCCTGCGTCAACTTCCGTTCCAACCTTTGATAGGACTGAGAGCCTTGCTTAAGCCATCCACCATATCCAACTTGCTCCGCCTCCTTCTTTGCAAGGTCCGCTCCGTCCTTTTCCATCTCTGCATCGTCAGCTATAGTGAATTTGCTCCTAGCTTCTTGCATGGCCAGGTTGTAATTTTCAGTGAGCTCGGTGTTAGCCAATCCTTCGACAATGCTCGCACCTAATGTTTGATGATCCAATCCACACAGCTGCACCGCTTCTTCAATGTCGCAAAACGAAGCGGCCATGACCTTTGTGCTGATCGACTTATCCTCTTTCCTCAATCGCAATGTGCATTTTTGCAGAGGATAAATAGTTTCTACCAATGATCTACGACCGGCATCCAATGCCTTTTCCCTCTCCATTTCATTGGGCTGGTCAACATCAAAGAAGTGAGCAGCGAGAGCATTTATGTAAGGAGCGGTATATATCGCGCCAGCAGCTTGTGCGGCAGCCAACCCCTGTTCAACAGCAAAGATGGTCGTTGCAAGCACCTGAATTCTTCCTTCGCTCAGAGGACCACCGAGGTAAGACTCATCCAATTGACCACCAGAAGATAAATACCGCATAGCCTGAAGACCTGGGATGGTGGATGGGATCTTGATGCAGATACGGGAGGATGCTACAGTGTTGGAAGAGATAAGTTGGTAGAGTGCAACGAATCTTCGAGCGTGTTTGACGGTTGCAGACAGATTATAGGCTTGCGAAGTAGCTGTTTGAGCATGAAGGTTGCCAGTAGAGAGTAAGTTTGGGAGCATTTCCAGGCCAAAGTGAACGGTAAGGATGTCTGATGCAAGTTGTTGCAGTTGCTCTTCTGCGGTCTCGTTACCAGAAAGGCCGGTTGAGTCGACAGAAAGACGGCCAAGCATAGCTTGGTCGAGCTGTTCTCCGTTCCATTTCCCAGACTGAAGCTGTTTGGCGGAAGAGAGGCAGATTGAGAGTAACTTTTGAGCCTTGCCAGGGTCGGAGGCGAGTAAGTCAGCGTAGGTGCCAGCAACGATGAGCTGGTTCGAAGTCATGTCACTGAATAGCGATCGGAACTCGGTGAGGACTCGCAGCTGTGCTGTTTCGGTTGAGCTGCCCTTGGTAGAGGCAATCTCGAGCATACGGCGATGAGCGAGATTGTGTTGAACAGCGATGGAGGCAACATTGTTGTCGATGTCGATAGTGCTATATCGAGCCACCTCGGCTAGCAGGGAGTTGGAGAGATGAACTTGTTCGGTAGATTGTTCGATTGTCATGGTTGGCAGCTTCGTGGTGAGGAGGTGACGAAATGACTGCCGGTTGGTCGGGATGGAAGAGAATGTTCAAGCTTATAACGTTTCGCTCATTAGAGCAGGGGGATAATGGATCAGTGTGAACACCAAAGTGTCTGCGGAGAAGAAGCGCATCGGAAGATGAAGTGTGGGGGAACAAGCTTCTTCTTCTTCAGGGTCTCCCTGCTGTACAGACTCGGAGTCGGAGAACGAGAAGGAGAAGGAGACGCGAAGACGGAAAATCGGTCATTTGAGCTGCCGAACACCGTCCATAGTTTTGCAGAAAATCATTGATGTCAGACCGTCTGTATGCACACGGAAGCAATTTGCAATGTGACGTGCTGCAACAAATGCGTGCTTTTGGATTGGTCAGACAGAAATCAATTCAAGCTTGCAGATCAGACAGACAGACAGGGTGCAGTGCAGGTGCATGAAACGGAATGACGCAGAGGAACGCAACCTATGCTGCTGCTCACCCTCTCTCTCTCGCGCTCCGCAAGCACGTCTGTTAACCACGGACCGAACACGAGCTTGCAAACGATGTGGAGGAAACAACTCGAAAAAGTTCGTAGCATACACATTCGCATAACTTTACGCTGACTGAGCGTTATAAGTCTAACGCAATCGGATGCCCCGAAGGAGCTCTTGCGGGTTAGTATTTGCTATTAGATGACAGTATGCGAACCGGGGAAAGAAGAAAGAGAAACTTGGAGTGGGAAGCGAGGAATGCAAATGCTGAAAGCATGCGGAATGGCTGAGTGTTGCGTCGAATAAAAGTGTTGCTCTCACGATCGAAGCATACGCTGCGGATTACACGATCAACTGAGCTGACATCGTGACGTGGAATTGAGCTACTTTATGCTTGACTAAGGCATCAACTGACAACGCAAGTACATCGCTCAACAGTCCTTCTCTGGCCTCCATTGTTTCGTTGTTCATCTTCCATCCCGCCATCATCTGCTTGCGTGTCGACGACGACGACGACAAAACTATCTCCTCTTTGTTCATGCTTCTGCTTCGACAGCACTCTCTGTTGATTCAAACAGCTCGCGCTTCTCTTCCACGACTTTCCAAACCCAAGACATTCCACTCCTCCATCATCAACATGTCCGAACAACGTGTCCGCGTCGGCAGCGCCAAAGATGTTGCCCAAGGCAAGATGAAGGAATTCACCTTTGCCGGTGAAGGCGATGATGCCGTCAAAGTGCTCGTTTCCAACGTCAAGGGTCAACTCCACGCTACTTCGGCCAAATGCACTCACTACGGCGCACCCCTCGCCAATGGTGTCCTCACTGGCGACGGTCGCATCATCTGTCCTTGGCACGGTGCTTGTTTCCACGCCAAAAATGGTGAAATCGAAGACGCTCCTGCTCTCGATAGTCTTCTCTCTCTCAAGCTTGAGGTGGAAGGCGATGATCTTTTCGTCACTGCTGATCCCGAGAAACTCAAGGGTAAGCCTGGTGTAGCTCCCAGTTGCAAGGGCGGTGCTCAGGCCGTCAAGCAAGGCAAAGGCGTTGTCGTCGTCGGCGGTGGTGCTGGCGCCATCAACTGTGTGGAAGAACTCCGAAAGAGCGGCTATCACGGTAGCATCACTATTGTCTCTAACGAGCAGGCTATCATTGACCGAACTAAACTTAGCAAAGCTTTGATCGCGGATGCTGACAAGGTCACTTGGCGAAGCAAGTCGCATCTCAACAACGTGCTCGGTGTCCAGCTCGAGAACTCGACCGTTACCAAAGTGGATGCTCAGGCCAAATCAGTCACTCTCGAGAACGGAAACACAATCGAGTTCGAGAAGCTAGTTCTTGCTACCGGTGGTACACCCAAGCGTATTCCTATTCCCGGCTCGGACTTCAAGAACATTCTTGTGCTACGACAGATCAGTGACACGAAAGCTATCAACGAAGCTGTTGGCAATGAAGAGGGTGATGAATCCAAGAAGAGCAAGAATGTTGTCGTTATTGGATCCAGCTTCATTGGTATGGAAGCGGCTATTGCTCTCTCGAAGCGCGCCAACGTCTCGGTGGTGGGTATGGAGAAAGTGCCCTTTGAGCGCGTACTGGGACAAGAAGTTGGCGAGGGTCTGATGAAGGCTCAATTGAAGAATGGACTCAAGTTCCACATGCAAGCTGGTGTTGAGCGCATCGAGGGAGACAAATCTTCCGGTCCCAAGGCTGTCGTCATCAAGAAGGATGATAAGGAGGAATCCATTCCCGCCGACGTTGTCATTCTCGGTGTAGGTGTTGCTCCCGCCACCGGTTTCCTCAAAGACTCAGGCTTCAAGTTGGAGAAGGATGGCGGTATTGCGGTTGACTCGAAACTTCGCGTTCAAGGTCACTCGGACATCTTTGCTATCGGAGACATCGCTGCTGCCCCCACGCGAGCTTCGGATCATGCTAGAATCGAACATTGGAATGTTGCTTCAAACCAAGGTCGTGCTGTTGCCAAGACTCTTGCTGGTGTAGAGACCAACTTTGACAAGATTCCTATCTTCTGGTCGGCACTTGGATCGCAGTTGAGATACTGCGGAAGTGGTGGTCCTCAATTTGATACAGTTTATGTGGATGGCAAACCTGAGGAACTCAAGTTTGCTGCTTATTATGCAAAAGGAGATGAAGTTGTCGCTGTTGCAACGATGGGCGTAGATCCTTTGATGGTTCAGTCTAGTGAGTTGATCAGGATTGGAGCTATGCCCAAGATGTCCGAGATCAAAGGTGGAAAGAACCCGCTTGAGATCGAGCTCTCTTCGATTTCGGCCAAGATTTAGATTTGAATCACATACACTATGTAGAAAGCGAAATGCATTTATATCACTGTCGAGTGCTTGAATGTCTCATTTTGCCTGCTATCAACAGGAAGCGTGTTGTAACCTGAACGAGCAAGGCCCGAGGTTGAGTTGAGATGATGGCTTGTCGGCTGCGAGGATGTAAGCAAAATTTCGGCAGCAGCTCGGCGTCTTACTGCTGACCGCGGAACATCAACGTGTCAGCCTAACATAAGATAAACCTCGTGGAAGCTGCCGAACACGTCAAACGTAACCGCCGTGGTACATTTCTCCGCGTCACCACGGGCACGCTCATGTCATACATCCGTGCGGGGAAAGATAAACTGTACTTGAGATGATGTGGTGATCTAATTGTGTATGTCGTTGTCGGGGTTAGCGTAAGTGGCGAGTGTGAACCGAGGTGGAGAAAAAGCCGGAGTCAGCGAGCAGCTCACTGCTTAACGAAGCGGGAAGATGAAGAGGAGATGTGCTTATCAGCGGCCAATCGGTGGATGCGATACACCACAAATACAGTAATCTCGGCTAGATTTTTGAGGCTTTTTCTTCTCCGCACACAAAAGAGCGCCGCGGTGTCGTGCTCCGTGGGAATCATCGCGTGTGGGAACCTCTCCTGTCAGGAAGGAAATCGGCACAGCTGCTTCTTCAGCTCAGTCAGCTTTGCTACAGCCCCACTTTCTCGGCATTCTCCCTTCTCCTTTTTTTTCACGTTGGGTCTTTCTTCTCACTGCCAAGCCAATCTCACCTCGCCGTCGCCTCTAAGCCCGAAGGTTGTATATATCACTCATTCTCCTCCTCTCTTACAACTTCCTCCTCCCTCTCCGACCATCATACACAACTTGACTCAACACACACAGCAACGATGTCGTTCCTCAGATCAGCATCCTTCGCATTCGCTTCGGCTTCTCGTCGTCCATTCTCAACATCCACCACCATCCGTCTCGCATCCACCGCTTCTCCCTCATCCACTTCTGGACCGTGGTCCGATCCCCCCAATGCACCTCGACTCAATCGCTACCTCGTAGTAGCCGAAGACTATGCCGATGCAGGCGCCAACGCTCGACGATTTGAAGTACGTGAACGACACTTGGAACACGCTCAATCCGGAAAACGTGCTGGAAGGATCGAACTTGGTGGTGCTCTACTTCGAAGAGATTTCAGTGAGATCGATCAAGAGTTAGGCCCTGGTCCTCATATGGCTGGCAGTGTCCTAGTCGTATTGGGAGAAAGTGTTGAAGATGTAAAGAGGAAAGTGATGGAGGATGAATATGTTAAAGGAAATGTTTGGGATATGAGCAAGCTCAAAGTTTGGCCATTCTTGCAGGCTCCATTGAAACAGGTCGAGCCGAACATGGCGGCAACCGAGGAGAATGTTGAGGCAGGCGAGAGAAAGAATGCAAATGCCACTTTAGGACAATTGAGACAGGATTTGGCAGCGGGCAAAGGGCCAAAGATGGTTACACTCGGAGCTTTGAGAAGGATGCATCAAAGTGTTCAGTACCGAAATGACAAGTAAGCGAGCCCTCTGATCAAGCTTTTGATCAAGTCCGGTGCTGTCCACGAAAGAGGAACTCGTCATGCATCACGCGAAGTCGAGCGCCAAAGGCATCAAAATCGCGATTCGCTAGTTCAACCATTATCCGCACAAGAGACAATACAAAACAAAAGAAAGGCACACCCCGTCCGCCTGATTACTGCCTTCGCCCACCGATCAAGTTGAGAGTACCGCAACAGATCTCGTCCAGTCTCCTCATCTGCAATCCTACGTAGGATGCGCATTTACATCCGTCGATATACCCACCCGTTCACTTCGTCGCGCAGACCTGTTCGGCCTCTGCGTGCGTGGTCTACCACCACCATCAGCCAGCGCCGTTTCCAGTCACAGCATTGGCAACATCAAAACTGTTTATATCAAAGTCACATAGTTTCATGCTTCAACGCATACTCAAATGCACTCGTGGTCAATTCAGTTCTTGCACCTCTTCCTTTGTTTTTGTGACGACTGTTATGGCTTTGAACGTGTGCTTATTCTGAGGAGGATGTCAAAACCAGCCTTCCCTTCTTTGGGCAACCCACAGAGTCTCAAGCAGACCGCGAGTGAGAAGCTACCATTTGGTTCGAGTGGCGTGCATGCCAACCGCGAAAGTTCGCTTGAGGCTTTCTCGATCAAGTGTTCGGACCGGGCTACGCTGTCACCAAGCTCACATCCTTGACTATTCACAAATGATGTTTCTGGCTTCAACGATGTACTCTGAACGTTTGCTTGGTGTTGTTGAACATTCGTTCCGTTGAGCACTGTTTTCAACAACCAGATTCTCCTCGATCTTGTATATAAAAGTGTGATTACTCGATCCGCACCTTTCAGTCTCTGTAAGCTCTAATCTGTATCACATTTCATCCCGAAACAATCACACACACACATGTCATGATCATACCAAACATTTTTCTATTTCCATACTCCCGACCTTCAATACAACAATCAAATTTGGAGGAGAGCAACTAGTCGAGGGATAGTTAGAGATCAGGCATCCATCTAACAGCTTTCTCTTCATTCTTTGTATGTTCGATTAATCTCCAACCTAGTTTACCTTGAGTTTTGAAACTTTCTTGCCATCTTTCAGGAATTGGTTTTCTTTGTGTACACCAGTAAAAGATGTCCCAATCTGGTTCGTCCAATAGCTACGAGAACAGAAGTTTCGCAAATAGAGCGCAAACGAATAGTGTTGGTTGTTGAAACCCAGCGTTAGGGAGTCAGATTCGTTCGGTAGTTATGGCAAGGTTCAAAGAGGAAGAAAGAATAAAATGTCAGTAATGTTCTTTAACGTTTGCCATTCAATCTCAGAACGCTGAGAGCTAGATGATGGGTGAGAAGACTTACTCTATCAAATTCATCCAATTCTTCATCGGGTAACTTCTTCAACTCTTTCTTAGCAAATGTAGAAAGCAGCAGATCGGTTTCAAGAGTTCCTCTTTTCCTACATTGATAAACCAATCTAGCAACTTTAGTATCTCTGTCTTCACTCTCTCTTCCTGGAACTCTCATTGGTGCATCAACACCTTCAATTCCTTGTTTGTCACTAGCCAAATTTAAACCTTTCCATTTACTTTCAGGACCGGATTCAGGACCAGAATTAGCAGAGTTCAGATCAACAATGTCGGGTGAGAATGGAAGGGGGTATGGATCGGAGAGTGTGTGATCGGGAACAGTGCCCGAGGGACCCGAGGCGTTGGAAGAGCGTTGTGAGGGTCCGGTCGAACCTTGGTCTGTGGTTTGAGGGTTAGGGATGTCCGGACGAGGGGTGGAGGTGGAGTTGAAGCGAATGGCGGAAGCGGTTGGGAGAACGGCTCGTGGGACGACACGGAGAGTGGGTGCAGCGAGACTGCGCTGAGCGCTGCGGACGAGCATACGAGGGAGTGACATCTTGGTAGTGTTGCGTTGGAGTGAGGATGGAGGTGATGAGTAGTATGAGGAAGTGGGCGAAGAAGGTCACGAAGGTGTTGGACTTTCCTCGGTTTTCGGAAGTGTCGGTAACACAGCGACCGAAAAATCTCCACTTCGCGTCATGACGACTAAAACAGGTTCGTGCTGATGGAAGCAGGTACACTTACATAATGCAGAGGTCATCGCCATAACGACCTAGGAATCCCACATCTTCGCACTATCCTATGCGACCGATGGGGAAGAAAGTGTCAAGGAGACCTCATGCTTAAATGATTTTTCAGACCGCAATGCTGCTTCGTTTTCCCTGCCTCAGATCAAGCGTTGACACTCGAGAATTTCTGCTTTGAATGTTAGTACTGTAAATGCATTGACGAAGACATGACTATGAATACAAAAGGGTAAATGCAGAGAGATCGTATGCAAGGTTGGTGGGGTTGTGTGACGTGAAATGAAGCGATACTTAATTGTTCTTTGATGCAAGGTAAACAAATGAAGGCTGCTGATTAGTGCAGTTCATCATCGAAGCCTCGAAACCTCATCGAGACGAGGCCGAGGAGCTACTCGACTCATGATTAGGAGTGTGAGCCATGGTAGAGCCTTCAGCGTCAAAGCTGTGACGAGCAGTCTCGGGTTGCTTCTCAGCCTTGGCATGCTCATCTGAGGTCTGGCTGTTGATGCGAGTAGCTTCGCCCTTTTCCAAGTCGTCGTCGCCGTTGGCTGGCTTTGACGCTTGTGCGTTTCGGGTAGAGGCTTGCATGTTTTCGAGCATCTGCTTGGCCTCGGAAGCGTACTTGCACTTCTCGCGGATCTTGGCTCCGTACCTGTAGAAGATGAAGGGGAATGGCAAGCAAATGAGGGCAAGCAGTCCTCCGATAGCTGGACCCCAGTGGATGCCGTTCTTGCCGTCAATCGAGTACATATTGGGCGTGAACAAGGGGAAGGCGAAACCGAAAAGCGATCGAATGACACTGTTAGATGCCAGGACCGAAGCTGCGTAGATGAGGTACGAGTCGGTGAGGTAGTTCATGGTGGCAAGGAAGATGAGAACCATGCCGAGACCGAAGGGACCTCCGGCGATAATGGGGACGATCCAGTGAATCGAAGGGCTATCGGTGGCAGCAAACATTGCGAGACCGACCACAATCGCAACGGCGCCGATCATCGCAGGAGGAAGACGGGTCTCGGGAGGTGCGATGCCTCCGTGCTTGTCCGCAATGCGACCGTATCGGTTGTTTTCGTAGAAGATGATGTAGGCCAAGGCCATGAGCATACCGACAAGCACACCGAGGAAAGCAAGACCGCCAATGCCAGGGCTCCATCCTCGGTATTGTTGGAAAACAATTGGGAATGCGCCAAAGAGCGAGTACAGAACTCCATATACAATCGCAATGTAGATCGAGAGTAGGGTGACGATAGGCTCATAGATGAGGAGGAGCCATGGTCGGCTGAGAGCAACCTTGAACTGAGTCTTGAGTCTGGTATCACGACCTTTGTCGAGCTTGCAGATGTAGTGTTTTCCAGTAACTTCGCTTAGTTTTTGGGCTCTCCATCGCAGAAGAACGGGTGCGTAGGTCTCGGGGAGAGTGATGGCACCTAGGACGGTGATGACGGCTGCAAAGATTGAGAGGAAAGCAATGACCCACTTCCATCCAGCGCTCTCGCCGAGGAATCCACCGGTGATTGGGCCTAATGCCGGTCCCAAAAATGGAGCACTGGCGAAGATGGCCATGGCGAGACCACGCTGCTTTGCGTTGAACATGTCGGCTAGTGTACCACCAGTGTTGACAAGGGGGCTGGAGCCGAAGAATCCTGCCAAGAATCGGAAGACGATGAGGGATGCGATGTTGGGCGAAGCAATTGACACGGCCTGCCACATGGTGAAGACAGCATATGTGCCAATAAACAGCTTGCGACGGCCTACGACCTCAGAGAACGGCGCCCAGAAGAGGGGACCGAAGGCAAAGCCGAGGACGAAGAGAGAGATGCCGAGGGTGAGAACGACTTGTTTGACAGGTGCGAACTGAGTGCGGAGAGAGTCGATGGCGCCGGAGTAAGCACTGGATGCGAGGGCTACTGAGAGAGTGGCGATGGCGACTTGAATGGTTTGAAGCCATTTGTAGACGGGTGCCCATGTCTGCGGGTTCTCGTGATCCTTGGGCAACCATTCGACGAGGAAGGGATCCTCCTTCGTACCTGAACCTTCGTACTTGCCGTTGAGGATCTCTGAGAAAGGCGTTGTATAGAGACGATAAGTTGTCTTACGAAGAGTGTGCTTGTCCATGTCTTCGACTGGTAGTGTCGATGTTGGCGAGGGCGGAGCCTCGTGGTGTGGTGAAGACGACATGATGTCGATGTGTGAAGGACAGCGCGCGACGAGAGCCGGCTCGAGTTGCGGTGCTGGCGTTCTTTTTATGCAGTGGCAGATGATGGGGTCAACGTTGTTGTGGTGAGGAGGGAAGAAGTCTGCCCTTTAAGAGCAAAGAATGATGTGTCGGTCGGAGAAAAGGAGCCGTCGGCTACGCCGAAGGGAATGGGTCAGCTTTAGCGTGACTCGGGAAAAGGGGTTGTGACAGCAGAAAAGAGTCTACAGGACCTTTTACAGGGGCTCAAGTGGGCGTGGCAACGGTGATGGAATCTCCACGGAAGTCGAAGCAAAGATGTCAAACACCCTAACGAAAGGGGCAGAAGCGAGGATGGAAAGCGTGTGTTCCTGCGGGAGTGGACGACAAAGGAATGCTTTTGACCAAAGTCTATGACGAATGATATCGTTTGGGTTTTATGGGAAAGAGCTTCCGACGCAAACAATGAACGCAGATCTGCACCTGCACAGCTGTAGAGGGTACAACAGAAGACGCCGTTCAATCAGAGAAGCAGAATGCATAGGCGCAAGCAAAGCAGACCTGTTGACCGGCAGTGCAGGTTTTGCGACACCGAACCGAATTCGAAAAGAAAAGTCAACCGTCATGACAGAAATGCGACCTCGACTCGGATCTCCGCGGAGACGACAATGACGGGCAAACACCTTCTGAGAATGTACGGGTTGCGCGATGCCAAACCCTACGTCTCACCATGCTCTTACGCACTTGCCTGATGTGATGCAGACACGCTAAAAATGGCAGGCCAGCGAAAGAGGCTACGGACTCGAAGAAGGCCTCATGATGTGATCTCTGTCGGCGCCTTCTGGTTGTGGTCGATATTGTAATCGGCACATGTCGACGCCTCCAAGCGACTCACAACCGAACAGGGAGCAACTCAAGCGTACTGTAGGCTCCTTTCCGGCAGAACAACAAAGGGAGAACAACCGGTTGAACCGACTTGAGGTCACACGCCACTAAACTGACCCCGTCGGAAGTGCCCCGATGCATAGCCATTCAACACGTTCCCGTTGTTGTCATACACACACCCTTTTTCCGAACCATCAATTCAATCACAAGCACACTGACTATTGTTAGCGCTCGTCTTTGTGATCTCAAGAGTCTAAAATACATCGATCAGAAGAAGAGGTGGGAATGGATGATGATGTGCTTCCTAGCCTTTTTTGGATGCGTTGCGTCGGAGCTCCAAATTCCGCGCTTTGATTGCCGAATGAATTTGTCAAGACTGCTGACTTTTCTTGGCTCTTCCTACAAGCTGCCAGACAGCTTTGCGCCACTAGAACTCTCCTTCCTCTTGAGCGTCGATTGTTCCATTTCCGGTAACAGAGATCCGGCACGCGTGAGCCGGTTCTTTTGCTCCCGCTCTGTCAAAGACCGCTGTCGAGCAACGACGCTGACATCGCTGCGCCTTTTGGAATCATGGCCTGGCCTCCTGTAACCCTGGATCGCGATGCTTTGCCACGAAGCACGGTAGCATCGCGTAAATGGATTGCCGAGCGCGATCGTACCCTTGCTTGCCTCCATTTCCACGGCCAGCGCAACCGAGTCGAGTCGGGGAGAGCATCGTGCGCGACAAAAGCCCAAGGTTGTGTCGCAAGCCACGATGGAGCTTAGCGCTTAGCGCTTAGCAGCTTTCTTCGGCCGTATAGCACCGACTCCGTCACACGCTTCACCTTACTGGCTCAAATTGGTATCAGCAGCGAAAAGGTAGGTTGCTGGTCCATGGAGCAGCATCGGCAAGGGTCCTCACATGGCGTTGGTGCAGGTACAGATTGCTTAATGTCTCACGAGCTCCTTTGACATGTCATGTGGCTCGAGCGTTTTCAATCCGAAAGCTGTCCCAACAGTGGATAGTCGATTGTATGCGCGCCTGTCCGAGAGCTTTCATTCTCAATGTTGCTGACGGCCTTCAGCAGTGCCTTTGGTGTTGGAAAGTATCTTCGTCTCGCAGCCGCAATCAGAGGTCATGGCGGTAGCAACGGTTTCTTTTGTCATCATTCTGTTTGACCCAGAGGGCAAGATTGAATTGGCAATCTCCGTATTGCAAAGGCGCATCTTTCATTCTACTCCTAAGCGCCTCTGAGGGCCTCACTGCACAGAAAGTCAAGAGATAATTGTAAGCTGCCAATTGTATCTGCTCTCAAGGTCATCAAAACAGGAAGCAATCACCAAATATACCGTCCTTGATGTAGCTCACCACATTTGAGAAATTGGCAATTGGCTTTGGTTGAACTGCATCAACTGCACTGCCTTCAATGAAGCCCCTGCACTCAACCATAAGTTCCTCATTAACCACTTGGCCTGTCAGCCTCTGGTAGCATGCATTGAAAAAGTCTAGATCCAATTCAGCAGCCACAGAAACTTGACACAGCCCAGCCAATGTTGGAATGGTGTTGGCATTGGAAGCTGCAGTGGTAGAAGCAGTGTTGATGATGCTGCAGCGCTCTGCAGCCTTTTCAGAGATAACCCCTTGAGAAATGACCAGAGAATCTTCATCACATTCTCCAATTGTTCCCTCTGCTTGTTGTTGACAAGGACACCAAGAAGGGTGGAGTACAGAATGTGGTCAGCTTCTTCTTCTGAGGTCAAAATGTTGGTCCTTGTGTCACAGAGGGGATGGTGCAAGTGGTGTTGATGGTTCAAACAGAGGCAGCAGAGTCTAGAAGGAAGAAGCAGTAATGATGGTGTTGATAGTGTTGACAGAATGATAGGACCGGCCCGCATACCCAGCTCTCTTGGCCGGCTAGCCCCCTACTGCAGCACCGTTGCCCTACTGCCACGTATATCCTATCATGTATCCGACCAACAGGGTACCTCCTGACCCCGTTGCATGTACTACTTCTTAGCCGTAGGCATATGTAACACAGTGTCCATTCTCGACTAGCCCAATGTATGACCTCTCTGTACCTGTCTGACGCAACCACAGCCCATTGCGGGTACCAGACCCTGCGGTCTTGACACAGAAGAAGCGTGGTCCTGCTAAGGGGAAGTGATGCAGATGGTGTTGATGGTTCTGAACAGAGGCAGCAGAGTCTTGTTGGGGGAAGCGGTACTGATGTTGTTGATAGGATCGACAGAGGAAGCCATATCAATGGTGTCAACAGTGCTTGACAGAGACAGTGGAGTCTTGAGGGAGGAAGCGGTACCGATGGTGTCAACGGTGCTTGACAGAGGCAGCGGATGCAGAGTCTTGTTGGGGGAAGCAGTGCTGATGGTGTCGATAGGATCGACAGAGGAAGGGGTACCGATGGTGTCGACAGTGCTTGACAGAAGAAGTGGAAGCTGAGTCCTTAAGAAGCAAGCAGTACCAACGGTGTCAACGGTGCTCAACAAGAGAAGCGGAAGCGGAATCTTGTTGGGAGGAGCGGTACCAATGGTGTCAACGGTGCTTGAAAGAGGAAGCGGGGCGGAGTCTCTTTGGGGCAAGCGGTGCAGATGGTGTCGATGGTACTCGACAGAGGAAGCGGAAAGGTGGTCTTGTAAGAGCTGGCAGTACTAATGGTGTCGATGGACTCGACAGAGGAAGTGTGGTGTTGAGAGGAAGCGTGGTGTCAAGGGAGACAGAGGTGCCGACGGTGTTGATGATATCGACAGGAGAGAGGGTGCACTTGGAGGAGGAAGCAGGCATCGACAATGTCGGTGATGACAAGAGAGAAGAGATGGCGTCGACGGTGCAAATGGTGCCAATGGTGTTGACGCCAAGTGAGTGGAAACGATGGTGTTGGAGGTCTTAAAGGTGCTGGATAGAGGAAGCAGAGGCGCAGATGGCAACGGGTGCTGGCAGCAGATGGTGATGATGGTGAGGTACAAAAGAGGAGGGCAACATTGGATATATAGCCTCATTGATGTCGAAGCACAGGGTGGAGAAGAGGAGCAAGAGTCAAAGCAGAGAGCAGAACCAGAAGAAAGCCAATGTGGAAGAACCTGTTGAGTGTCAAGACCGCAGGCTCTGGTAACAGTGGGCTGCAGTTGCGTCAGACAGGTACAGAGAGGTCATACGTTGGGCTAGTTGAGAATGGGTGCTGTGTTACATATGCCTAGGGCTAAGAAGTAATACATGCGACGGGGTCGGAAGGTACCCCGTCGGTCGGATACATGATAGGATATATGTGGCAGTAGGGCAACGGCGCCGCAGTAGGGGGCTAGCCGGCCGAGAGAGCTGGGTATGCGCGCCGGTCCTAACATTGAGGTTGCTCCACTTCCTGCTTGTGGAAGCAATCCAAAATCCAAGAACTGAGATCCAGATTGCCGGTGTGTGTGGTGTGTGTTGGCCGGAAGCATTGTCTGTTTGCTACAAGCAAGAGCATGGTGAGTTTGCATCAAGAAATTTGCAATGTTTCTGATCAAATACACAATGATGGGCAAGAAGAAGAACACATTTCATCTCCATGCTGCGCTTTTGCATTCCAACAGAATCCAAAATCTCCAGGAAGGCTAAGCGCAATGGTACTGGGGTGTATTGTATCTGGTGCATCACCGTGTCTGTCAGGAGAGGCTGAGGTCAATAGCAAGGTCTGAATTTCACCTACAGTGTATGTAGAATAATATACAATTAACAAAGTGATACAAGAGGAAGGCAGGCATTCTCCAGACTATGAGCATTGCCTGTTAGTCAGTGCCTCTTAGTCAGTGCTTTAGCCTGTTGGGTCCGGAGATCAGACCTGGTGTTCATTGGGATCATTGGTCAGCAACTGACCCAATAGTGCCCAGGTAAACATGTTTGTAACACAAGCCATAATGTTGATGATGCACAATGAAGCTGATGACTACTTTGATTGCAACAATGTGAGCAGGACAAGATTGGTTGACTAATGGTGTTGACAGAAGAGAAGTGATGTTGACAGCTGTCACAAATCAGAATCATGATATAGCAATTATGCAACACTTTTACCACCAGGTGCAAAGATCAGACAGCATGTTCTGATGCAAGACAAGTGACAATGAACATTGTCATTTGAACATGGAGAAAGTGAGGAACAAATATGTCTCAGCAACAAATATGTTACCACAGCTTGATCAACTAAAGTATATAATGAATAAATCCTAGCTCATCTGAACACAATTATCCTCATCAATGGCAATATGCTCACACTTGGGTTAGATGCAGTTGTACTTGTCCTTGTGCACAAGACGTTTCTTGACTGGTTTTTATTCTGCTGTCTCAATTGAACATCAAAATTGCTACTTGCATGTTGCAGCCAACTAGTCTCACAAGCAGTTGACATGTGTTTCCGCTCACACTCAAGTGAATGCATTTCAACGAACAGTCACTAAAGTTGGTTCCCTCATCTCAAGTTTCAATAGATAAGTCTGTGATTTGTGCAGGTAGCAGACTCATGGACCGCGCATCTGTCACAAAGCTGTCTCAACAGCGGTCTATGGTGTGCCCGCCTGCCTGAGGAGCTTGATCCTCAATGTTGTTATCGGACTTTAGCGATGGCATAAACGCTGCCGCCGGTAGAAGTGCTCAGCGCGTAAGACGAGACTCTCTCAACGTCGAGCACACCCATCACACAATCATTTTCTGCTTCCGTTGGTATCATACTTTTCGTTAATGTGAAGACTCTGCTTTCTCTAGTCCACGGGGTTGAAGTTTTGATCAAACAAGTTGCGGTCTGAAGCTGACCTGAGGTATCAACCTACAAGAAGGGCATATCCAATCCAGCCGCAGCCAAGTCTGTGAGAGCATCGTCCAGCCACATTTTCGTCCACATATCATCCTGGCCATCTTTAGTTGGGCTCGGGCGGACAGCCTGAGCCTGTGTCGAGTGCAGGTGATGATGCTGCTGCTGCTGATAATGTTGTTGTCCGCCATCTCCTCCACCCTGAGCCGAACCCGCGGCTTGGGCCATTCCGGCTGGACTCGCTACAGACGAAGGAGACCGGTGCACCGTTCTTGCCGAGGACGCATCCACGACGCTGCTGAAAGAGCCGGCATGACCGCGGTGAACGCTATGCGAACCCATCGGCGAAGGTTGTGGAGCTTGTGTCACTCCGCTTGCCCAGGATGACATAGGATGATGTGAGGTAGGTGGAGCCAACGTCGAGGTTTGGTCGTCGAGCCATTTGAGGAAGAGCTGAGGGTCGACTTCGCCAGGCAAGATATCCGCCGTGCTCCACCAGCCTGAGCCCGTGCCTCCTGACATATTCTGCGAAGTTGAGTACGGAGCAGTGGTCCAGGCTACGCCAGGAGCATTGCCCCATGCATCGTTTTGCGCAGCGACGGCGGGTGCGGAGGCGGCAGTAGATGCAGGAGTGCTCATTGACGGATTTGACTTGGTGGAGCCAGTGGCGACATCACCAGGATGAGCAAATGAGCCGTTCGTCGCGTACGCATCGACGACGTTGGTGCTCTGGTTCGATGCGGATGATCCGACCAGTCCCATACCAGTGTTTGTTGATGTGCCAGTCTGGTTGCCGTACGAAGCTTCCGTACTCGCATTGTTGGTTCGCTGTTCAGCTGGCGTAGCCTCGCTTCCTGAAGCAGCACCACCCGAGCTGCTCTGTTGCGCCATCTGCGGCGTCCCTCTCGAATGTGATTTGCTTCGCGCTTGAGCCGGTCCGCTACCTGACCTTGTCTTTGCGTCCGTCAACACCAACTGTTTCGCCAGCTGCCTGAGATACATCGAGTATCTGTTCGCCAGATGCACTCCGTCCGGTGCAGCTCTCTCCAACGCCGTGATCACTTGCTGCAACGATTGTGCACACCGCTTCAGCGGTAAGATGACGTCCGACACAGCCGTCGCCTTGACGCAAAACACGGCAGCCATGACCAGCAGCAAGAACCACCTCGCTGGCGCACACATCATCGTCTCTAGCTCTACCGTCAAGATGCGAATCAAGCTTTGTGCTGCCGCAAGAGCTTCTCTGACGAATGGATACGCAGGGTGTGTCGAGAAGCTGACTGTGTACGACGCGGCTGCAGATGCTGCCGCAGACACTCCCGCCTTGCCGAGTCGACCTTTGGAGCCAATCTCCGCCGCTTCCGAGGCACGATATTGGCGATGATTGCGAAGGGTGCGAAGACTACGTTTGACGGAGTCGAGCGCGATACCGTTGGCGTAGAGGCGAGCATAGTGATACTCGACACGGACGCGGAGCGAGGTCATGTCGCGCGTAGGCTCGATTCGTGGTTGTGTCCAATTGGCCCAATTGTCCAGATCGTCACGGATCGACTTGAGCGCTGGTACGAAGTCTTCGTCCTCCAGCAAGCGCTCTGTGACGGCTTTGGAGCGATAGAGATTCTCGCAAGTACGGAAGACGATCTGAAGCAGCTCTGCGTGAGCACGGAATGCAATCCAAGCACGGTTTGAGCCGGAAGGAAAGCCAACCTCACTGCTGTTGCTGATCTCAGCGTTGAGCAAGAACGGATGTGTGCGGTCCCGTACAAGGTTCATGAAGGGCGCAGCAAGACCTGGACTCGAGATGCGTCGACCGAGTCGAACCGACAAGTGACAGTCAGCATGAACGCTCGACATCCAAACGCGCATGCGACGTTCAGCATTTCTCCTGGAAGCAACGTTGCGACTCGAGATGCCGCTATACGTCGCATCGTTGTGCAGATCAAGTCGCTCAGCGAGACGAAGTGCTGTTCCTGTCAACATCCAAGCCGTGTCGTCGAACTTCTCTGACTCTCGCATATCCGCTTGGCGAGGTTTCTGTGTCGATCTGCCCCTTGTTCGCTTCCGTCCGCCTGGCCGTGGGATTTGTCCTTCATGTTCGGATCTGAGATCGTCACCTGTGGCAGCGGCTGTCGCTGGGCTTGTAACGGAAGCAATTTCGTCGTCTTGTTCGGATGCCGACTCCCCGGCGGCGTCATCTTCCTCCTCTGAATCGTCCGAGTCGGAACTGGCGTCATCTTGCGATGTCCTTCGATCATGCAAGTCCAGCGTTGCCCATTCGCTCAGGATGAGCAATGCCTCGATAGTACCAATGGTGTGTGAAGCCGGCAAGAAGAAAGACCGGCTGATCTTCTCCTGTGTCCATTTGGAGATGTTACGATGGAAGGTGTCGACAGCGGTGACGTGGGCATTGTGATTGGCGACATCGTAGCGAGAAGCTACAGACAGCATTGCGCCGAGAAGAATAGGTTCGCGATAGACAAGCTCAGACAGTGCTTCAGGTGACTTGTCGAGTAGATGAGGAGAGCAGTGCGGGGCGAAAGAGTGCATCTGTCGAATGAAGAAGTTGAGAAAGTAGCGCGCCTCACTTCGCTTGATGAGCTTGAGACGCACAGGCTCGAATTTGCTCCATCCATAGTTGTGTTTGAGCGGTGGCGGCGTCACTGGTCGCGAGAGAAGAGCTGCTGCCGACTTCTGTGCAGACCTGAAGCTTCCGCGTTGGGCGGTGGCAGGGTGAGAAGCGTGGGCGGTATAATCTGCAGCAGAAGTGTTCGCTTGTTCCGATGCTCGAAGATGCGTATTAGGCGTCGCACCTTGCCTGCCGCGGGCAGCGCCATCCTCGAGCGCAGCGGAAGTGTCAGGCTCAAGATTGTCTTTGGCGTCGTTGCCTGTATCAACATCATCTGTCGCCTCCCTTGAGTCAACTGCAACACCAGCAAGCACTCTTAGCGCATCCTTGCTATGTTGAAGACCAACCTCTGCGTACTGTTGCAGTGAGTCGAGTCTTGAGATCAATCCCAGGGGCTCGTGATTGGCGGCAGTTGCAGCATTGGGACTTGCTGATCGAGTCGATGTGTCAACCTGTTCTTCTGAATGATGGTCATCATTGGGCTCTATGTTGATGTCGTGGCTGTCTGTCGCAGCGAGGCTGCTTGATAGTTTGCGGCGTTTGGGCTGCGGACGCGCTCCATCATGACGATTGAGACCGTAGATCATGCCTATGCTGGGAGCATCCATGGGATCGAGTGCTGAGACCGGCACGTCGTGACGGGCAGAGTGGATCCTCGGGTTGGTGGCAGGCAAGGAAGCTAATGCGGCGCCAGCCAGCGTTTGTATTGCCGAAGATGCAGTGCTATGTTCGTCATCCTCATCTGGGTCGTGAGCAGCTGAGGTGCGAGGATTCTTTGCTAGGTGGTGTGCACCAAACGCTTGTGATCGGGAAGAGCGTGCCTTTGGACCGCGTCCTCGTGTCGACATGGTGAAGAGACATGGGCGTGCTTCGCGCTTGCAACGCGCACACGGTGGCTCGGACGGCGCGGAAAGATCGCCAAGCTCGCACTTGACCTTCTTGGTTCGACAACCATCACAAGCTTTGAACGAGCGCTGGAAGTCTTTCTTAGCCGAGCCTCCATCGCCATCCTGTGTGGATCGAGCAGGCGATTCAGCGAGAGACGACGCGGAGGGGACACCTTGATCAACCATCTTCGTTGTGGTCTGTGTAGGGTCAACTAAATGAGTTCATTGCTTTGACGTGGTTATGGGAGGGCCGCTTGGTAATACGATGATTGACGGTGGGTGAGAGCTTATCTTTGACGGTGGTAGAAGTCCTCGGCTTCATGCATGCATGTGTGGGGAAATGATCCGTTCAGAGCCTAATCTGGTGAGCAAACACCGTGTTCAAGATGGATTGTATTGTCCCCTTGACCTACTCCTGTTCTGTCGCTACAGCATTCGTAGAGACGTTGATCGAGGTTGTTTGCGGATCAAATGCGGGGTGAGTCGGATAGATTCGAATCTCGGTCGGCGAATATCGGTGCTTTCGTCAGGGTCTTGGAAGCTAAAATGGCCGACTTGAGCTTGGAAAGCGGAAAAGAGTCGATCCGGCGTACAAGAGATGACCAGAAGGGTCAGTGTTGTCAATTGAGTGAATGAGGTAGGAAGCCGGTCTTGTGGTAGTGTTTGGTAGGATCACAACAACCGCTCTTTACCGTGAATGCTTTCTTGGACTCAAACAGCCTCTCGCTCAGTTCCCGCCAAAATGCTCTTAAAAGGGGTCCACTTTTTTCCCCGCGACGTTTGAGACTGAGCTCGGCTTTCGACGGCTATTTGACTCGCGCTCAACTTGACTGGACAATCCTCACTCAAGTGTCATACTCAGAACAGCTCCATAGAGGAAAAAGAGAGTGTTGCATGATGTGCAGACCTAGAGAGAACGAGTAGAACCGGATGTTGATGAGGCGAAGAGATTGTGTGATGTTTGGGGATCGAATGACCACAAAAGAACAGCCGGTGAACGCAGGCGAGGGTTCAATATAGCGAAGCAGAGTTGGTGTAGGAAGTAGGAGGTTTCACTCCTTGCTCTTGCTCTTTGCAATTGAACGAAGCTGGACGCATCTGATCTCCAGCCGGTGTAAAGCCATCGGGATGGAGCTCGTCCCAAGCGGCTTGCATGGTTCTTTCCTGCTCTTCGACCGACTTGCAAGCAAGGTGCTGAGTGATTCTGTTCTCACTAAGGCCAAGACCGATGGCGGCGAAAAGAAGGGCTCCGACAGCGATAGCAATGTGCTTCTTGTTCTCGAAGAAGGTGACTGCTTTGTATGCTTGCCTTGTCACGAGGTTCGGATCTGTTGACAGTGATGGGGTGCGAGCAAGTCAATCCTCAGGAACGTCTCAGCTTGTTTCCATCAAGTGATCCAACTTACGCTGATGACGTCCTTCTTTATGGGTGTGTTGCCATTCATGCTGTTCTCTGGGCAGCGGATGGGCTTGGGCCATGTAACTCAGGCACAGCGTGGCAAGGAAGAAGATGGCAAAGAAGCGCATGGTTGCTGGTACCAGTCTCGAGAAGATGAGCGCTTCAGAGATGAGTGGAGATCATGGTAGATGAGACGAAGCAGGCGTCGAGCACAGTGTAAAGGCGAGTCCCACAAGCGCACGTTTGGAGCGCCAGACGAAGTCAAATGAAGCGTGGTGAAAATTGTTGCTAGATGAATTTTGTTTAGCAATGAAGATCGAGGAAAGACTTCCTGTCAGTCCGGTGCAACGATCTTGTACATGCACATGTGGGCTGTATTGGAATCAGAGCGCAACCGCAGCAAGTGGGCGGCCATAGTCGTCAATGCCTGCTCGCTTCTGACGGAAGCGCCATGCGACACAGAGCACGAGCAAAACAAGCTGAAGAGCTCCGGTCAGGACGTAGGCTGCTAACGAAGACCAGTCGGTGCCAGGCTGCAGCGCAAGCGAGTAGACAAAGATGGCACTACCTGGTACTTGCAGGCACATCATGGGGATGCTCAGGCTTCCCACGAGCTGGGTTCGTGCGGTGTGAATGATCTGCGGCAGATACTGACCCGCAGCAAGCACGGTCGCCGAGCTACCGAGGAAGGCAGCCCATCGCGAAACGAGCAGACGCGAAGATGGCCTGCTAAGAACAACTGTAGACATGCTACCGACGGCGGATCTCCAGCTGGAGAGAGCCGAGACTTCCTCTGGTGGTGGGAAGGATTTGGGTGGAAGGGAGCTGACCAGCAAAAGGGTGATGGCGCTGATGAAGATGAAGTGAAGCAAAACGACCCATGCAAGAGCAATTGCCAGACTCCATTCTTCAGTGCGACGCTTGCGAGTTCGCAAGGTCTTTTGACCCATTTTGGCTCTTCTCTGACGTTCAATCCTTCGCATGCCACGAGGAGCACTAGAGAGAAGACCTCTTTCACTCGACGAGCGGCTGCGTCGGTCGGATGGATCCGCATTTGCATTGCTGGGAGCTTTCCACATGGGCCAGAAGGCAGGAGCGAGACGGGAAAAGGCGCTGCTGCTGACGTCGCGTGAGGATGTGTGATGACGGCCGCCTCGATGCAGCATAGCCTCAGCCTCGGGGTCGGCATCATGCTCGTCATTTTCGTCATCGCCACCGTCAGAAGAGGTATCGTCACCATTGGGTTGGGAAGGGTTGGTAGCATAATTCTGAGCAATGTGACTGTCGACCGAGTCAAGATCCGAGTTGTCGGAGTCAGCGGAAGATTCAGCGGTGGCACCTGCAAGAGGGCGGGAAGCCTTGCTAGGTGCTGCGAGCCTTCCATTTTCATCGGTGCTGTGAGACGGGTTGTGACGACCTGCAGCTGCTCTTCGCGCAGCTGCACGTGCCTGTGCGCGAAGTCGACGGTCGTCCTGATCACGTTGAGGCAGTGCGATGGCCCGCTCGTATCTCTGATCCGCTGGGTAGTAAATAAGGAAGAGGACAAAGACGGCAGCAAACATGAACCATTGCAGACCGACCTGGAAGATGCCTAGCAGGGACTCGGTGCACTCGAGTGCTGGCAAGGATGGACAGCATCGGATGATGCCCCATTGCAGCGCAACGACGTTGAGGAAGCTGGATGCGCTTGATGTGGCACCAAGGAGCAAGAACCATGGTGAAAAGCCTTGTGATGATCTGTTGTGGATGATGCGGTAGATCTGCGGCAAGTACGAGACAACAAGACCGACACAGAGGAAGGTGGAGAGGTAGACGGCTACTGGATCGTGATGGATGTGACAGCTGCCATCGTCGTGAAGCTTGGACTCGACTGTGGCACCGGCCCACATTGACGAAAGTGTCGTCTGCATCGTGAAGGAGGCCAGGAATGCCAGTGACCAATTGATAGAGCTAGATTTGTTGAATCAAGCCTCGAGCGTGTCGTCCGTCTGATCGTCGAATTGGCCTCTGAGAGGTGCCATGCGCGTTGATGTCTGATGGATAAGGTAGCTGGCGAGTCGATGGTCGTAAGGAGGTGTGGAGTGAAAAGAGTCAAGCAATGGATGAAAAGTCGGAGCGGATACAGTGTAGAGGAAACAATCCATAGGCCGACGCGAGTCTCCAAGACTGGACAATAGGAGCTACTGTAACTCAGCAACTCAGCGAGCAACAGGCAGAGGAAAAAGGGTCGTATGCGTGACTGTATGCGCTACAGTCAACAACGCTTTCTTGCTTGGAGACCCTGAAATGCTTTGTCCACCTTCCTTTCTCGAGGGACGCGATTGGTTTTTTCCCTCTCTCCGACCCGGTCAACTAATCTTCATCTTCATCTTCATCTTCATCTCGACCGTACGATGGCCTTGCGTTCGCTTCGATCAAAGAGCACACACCAGGCAACCGCCGGGAAAAGCTTAGCATGAGAACGGCAGAATACTGTCTGCAACCGAACGTGACTCCGGTGCATAGCTGCAGGGTAGGGATGTGTCACTGTCGTCGATGTAAGTTACCCTCAACGTGCGTCGCAAGCTTGTGATGCCGAGCTGCCGTTCGCAGTCATTTTTCCGCGGTTCTCCCCTTTTGCCCTTGCCGAGGTTCCACTCCAAGCGTGTTTGGACCATCCTGGAAAGCACGAAGGTTGCCAGTACATATATGCAATGCTGGCCCTGGCCATCATCTCCGGGGGTTTAGCTCAGTTGGTAGAGCGTTCGCTTAGCATCCTTGTCTAATTTGCGAAAGGTCGCGTGTTCGACTCATGCAGTCTCCAGATTCTTTTTTGTTTTCCTTCCCTCTGCAGTGTCGGACGCTTCTCTGCCTCTGCTCGGCCTGTCAATCGTCGAAATTGGCCTCGTGACCCTGATTCTTGTCTGGACCTGATTCGCGGGTTCGGAAGGAAACAGAAACAGCGCAGAAAAGTGTTCATCTCGCGTGGAACTTTTTTTGCTTTTCGGCTTGCAGCCGTTGCTGACTGACTCCCAACGAAGCATCGTCCAATGACAGCTGACCTCTCTCCTCTTGCTGATTGTTTGGAACTTCCCCACTTTCCCTTATCTCTTCAGTTTCGTCTCCTTCCAGCTTCCTTTCCGACCTTCTCTATCTCCTTCCGTCTCCTTTCCCTTGTCGTGTTTCTTGGTCTTCGGTCGTGGTTTCCTTTTGCTTGTTTCTCTTTTACACCTCTTGTGCTCAGTTCAACACTCGGCACTTCCTACATCCATATCTCAAACACCTTTCATAGACTCAGCATATCGCAAAAGGGATGGCGCAATCCCACCGTCTCGCCCAATCTTTGGCACGAACTTCCTTCCCAAGCTGGACTTCCAAGCTTGTCTCATCTCGACCCACCTCAGCACGATGTGCGAGTGAAGCTCTCACTGCGGGTAGGCGATGGGCCTCTGGTATCGCAAAGCAGACATGGGCTTCTCCGAATACCAGTCGAGTCGGCCTCTTTTCGTTGCGTGCTGTCCTCGCCGGTACCGCTCTGACTGCAGTCACCATCTCCCTTGCCAACCCGCTCCATCTCGACTCGCAAGATGCTGCGAAAGCCAAGTCCATCGCTCAAGCCCATCGTGAGGACATTCAGCGCGAGGACGAGAGCCATCGCCCTTACCGTCCTCTCCGATCGCAGCCCATTTCGATGCTGCTCACCAACTACGCCGTCTTCACTCTTTGCTCATTCTCATCTCTCGCCAAGGTCGGACCTCAACTCATCGAGTGGAGCTCCAACACTTCACTGCCTTTTGTCTGGACTGTCACTGAATACATCATCCGTCGTACCTTCTTCCGTCAGTTCATTAGTGACGATACTGCTGAAGGATCGTTGCCCTTGCTCTCCTCTCTGTCGCGCGACAACCTCGGTGCCATGCTCAACTTTTCGGTCGAAGTAACCCACGATGGAAAGCCTGCCAAAGGTTCTGAAAATGGCGCTGGTCCTCAGTCGGCTGTTCACCGTCCCTTCGTTGACGAGCTGCTTCACAGTATCGATGTTTCCGCCAAGCTGGCATCGTTACCTGCTTCTCACGGCGTAGCTGACAACGAACAAGCTGCCGAGTTGGCTGTTCGACCCGATCGATCCGGCAGCACTTTTGTGGCCATCAAGCTTTCCGGTCTCCTCTACGATTCTTCCGTGCTCGAACGCGCCTCTGCCGCCATTGTTCCCAGAGAATGGTTCAGCTCGCCTCCTGAGCCTTTGCCTCCTCTCACTATCAACGGCAAGGGTCCTTGTGGTGGTCTCGCTATTCCTGTAGCTGCTCTTCCGCCTAAGGATGTAGATGCACTCAAGCAGCTTTGGGAGGCTTTACGTGAGATTGCTGAACGTGCAAAGCAGCACGGCAGCGTTCGTCTCGCCATCGACGCCGAATACAGTTGGTACCAGCCTGCCATCGACGCCATGTACGAAGCTATTGCCGCCGAATACAACCGACCTACTTCGTCTTCTGCTGATGCGCCTCAGGGAAGCATCACTGGTCCATTGGTCTACAACACCTTCCAAGCATACCTCCGCCGCACGCCATCGCATCTCGCCGCCTCGTTTGAGCGTGCCAAGCTCAATGGATACACGCTTGGTGTCAAGCTCGTTCGTGGTGCCTACGTCGATATCGAGAACCGCATTTGGTCCGACAAAATCGTGGATGCTCCGCCTGTACCCGGTAAAGGCGCTGATGCTCATGCGTACGAAGGTTGGGGCAGCCCTGTCTGGCCTAACAAGGATCTCACTGACCGATGCTTCGACGGCTGCGCCATCCGTCTCGTTCAGGAGATACACGAGGATCTGATCCGTAGCGCCAAGAAGGGTACTCAACCCAGTTTGGCGGTTGTGTTTGCCAGTCATAACACGCAGTCTGCTCTCAAGGTGATCCGCGAGATGGTCCGCCTCGGTATGGCCAAGCCTGCTCCTGCGCTTCTGCAAGCTACCAAGGATGCAAATCCTACTGCCAACGAGAGTCAGCTGCTCAAGCAGGTTCCGCTGGTCGATTTGAAGTTGCAAGAATCGGTGCGTGGACGTATCTTCTTTGCTCAGCTATATGGAATGGCCTCGGTTCTCACGGCTCGTATCCAAGCCGCATTCGACCCGATCTCCGGTGGTGTCGGGCCGCACATGGTGCTCAAATACATTCCATACGGTCCGCTCGAGTTGACGCTACCCTACTTGATTCGCCGTGCGTTGGAGAACGGCGATATCATGACGGGTGGCGCTGCCGCTGAAAAGGCGCTTGTTTGGGACGAGCTCATGCATCGTCTTGGTTTACGCCGCTGAGCAAGGTCTCTTTTCCTGAGACCTGACGACTTCGTTCCTCCCTTTTATCTCAACTTCTTCCGGCAATTTGCCATTCATTTGCCTCCCACTTTTCTCTTAGCTCAAATTGACCTCGCATTTCCATCGGAGATACCCGGCACGGTGCCTTGCCCTTAACACCAGGCGCACTTTCCCTTCTCGTTCTTGTTTCCATAGCATACACATACCCTCGGCACGGTGCCTTGCCATTAACACTAGGCACAATAGTCTCTTTTACATTGAACTGCCTCGCATACCCCGGCACGACGCCTTGCCCTTAACACCAGGCGTATCTTTCCTTTCTTTCTCTATAGTCGCTTTTGCATGCTGCTATCTTCAAGGGTTCATTTTGTCACTTGCATGCATTTTTATTTCTATCTTGTTCTTTTCTATCAGGCAGTTTCTCACTCGCATATCTCTCACAATCGCATCTCACTTGTAACATTAGGTCGGTCGAGCCACTTAACACATCGACGCATTTCAAACAATCGTAATGGTATCTCTGAAGTCTCAATGGTTTGCAGCGGAGTGTGTCGAGCCTGTGGGGTGGAAATCAGTTGAAGGATATGTCCGATAAAGTCAGGATTTGAGGCTCTTTTTCCCTGCCATAATTTTCCCGTCGAATTTTATAGCAAATTGTTCTCACAAACTGACAGTCGCTTCGCTTTGCTCACGCGGTTGTTAGTAATCTGAGGCAGGTCCGTTCGACCGCAGTCGACGTCGCGAGCTCGGCTATCGGCGCCTGAACGGCGAGCATATTTGGTAGACTCTACCATAGAAGCCGTTCGGTTTCCGTGTCGGTCCTCAAACGGTCTTCTATTCGTCGGTCAATTGCACTTGGAACGGACCGAGCAAAGACCTTTCCCTCTGCTTTTCTTACCTTCCCCTTTCTCCCCACCTTTTTCCTGCCTCTTGTTGCACGCACATGCATTGTATGCTACCATGCATCATCATCATCGCTTCTCATTGTTCTCTGCCTTTGTGGCGCATTCTCCCGGCAAGACTGTCCGGAATGAAGCTAGATTTGCGAGATCAGCACAGCAGCATGTACCATGACTGTGTAGCCAAGTTGGCCGATGCGATACTGCATTTCGCTCTCTAGCTCGCCGTGCCCGGTTCGAGCTGGGACCCAAATTGTCGGTCACGCCTTCCCCTATGTGCGTGTCTGCCGTCGGTCCTTGCGCGGCGTCCAGCAGAGCTTGACAGGTGTCCCGTCCCTTGTATGAATGACCGACCCAAAGTATGCCTTGTAGTGCTGTTACGAGGCTTATGGCTAGTTCTTCCAGCATCCCGTAAACATGCCGATGTTACTCACATAGCCACCGAAGAGGTACCGAATTCACCGGTCATCTCTTGTCAACCCCACGAAAACAAAACTTTGCATTCTTTCTAACAGGCAGTATGTCTCTGTTTCATCCTCCAACAGAGACTCTGACATGATCGACAGCCTTACAAGATCCCTTTACTGTGTTTGGAAGGGAACAGACTCGTAGGAGTCCAAAAGATATATCATCTGGAGCCGTCAGTTCTAGATCCTCTTCGCTTTCCCCCACAAACATCGACTCTTCCCCACACTCGACTTGACTTCGCCATCCCATTTACATTCATTCACAATGGCACCTATCGCAATCGACCCTGTTGTGGTCGTACCCACCCCAACCACCAAAACACCCGCCTCGGTCATCGCCAAAGGCACAGCTATGGATTCTATCTCTGACATGGTCGATGAAGTCAATGTCTACCGTGGAACCCATCCTGATGCACCTCAACCTTCTGACTCTTCCGATGAAGCATGGCGAACCGAAGGTTCTCGTTTCGACTCTGAAAAGGACAAAGCCGATTTCCGTCGTTACGAAGACGCCCTCGACCATGTTAAAGCTTTCTACAAGACTCAACATGAAAAGCAAACCGTTGCATTCAACATTGAAGCAAGAGAACGATTCCTCAAGAACCATCATGCATCAATGACTGTTTGGGAAGCCATTGAAAAGCTTGATACTCTCGTTGACGAATCCGATCCCGACACTTCTCTCAGTCAGATTCAACATCTTTTACAAACAGCAGAAGCAATGAGAAGAGATGGTAAACCCGATTGGATGCAACTGACTGGTTTGATTCACGATTTGGGTAAATTGTTGTGCTTCTTCGGCGCAGATGGTCAATGGGATGTTGTAGGTGATACTTTCGTTGTTGGTTGTGCTCCAGAGGGAACCGTTTATCCTCACACTTTCGAAGGTAATCCCGACTCTCATGATGAGAGGTACAACACAAAGTATGGAATCTACGAACCTAACTGTGGATTGAAGAATGTTATGCTCAGTTTTGGACATGATGAATATCTTTACGAAATTGCTAAGCGCGAATCAACTCTTCCACAAGCTGCTCTGGATATGATCAGATACCACAGCTTCTACCCTTGGCATCGTGAAGGTGCTTACAAACACCTTTGTAATGAGGAGGACGAAGATGCATTGGCAAATGTCCTCGCCTTCAACCCATACGATTTGTATTCCAAGAGCGACTCCCCACCTGACCCGGTGGAGTTGAGACCCTATTACGAGGGTCTGATTGAAAAGTACTTTGGTGGTAAGGACAGGAAGGTTCAATGGTAATTGTTATAGCATTCAAATAGATTAATAAAAAAGGTCGAAATATACCTCTTGTTCAAACACACATCGACCTTCCTCTTGTATTCTGCATTTTCTCTCGCATCAATGATATCAATTTGCCCAGTCACAGTAGTCGTCTGAGTAAGATGCGTGGATTGAATCAATGAAATATGAAAGCTACTTTTTGAGATGCGAACCAAGCGGATCTTTACCTGGCTTCCAATATCCGAATAGAAGCTGAATGATACCGACAAAGATGATACAATTTAGAGCAGCGATTTTCTTGACTAGCATCGTAGCCGTTTCACCTCCTGGAATTAGGCCGAATGGTAGTCTATGATCAAAAGATAGGAGGTCGAAGGAAGTTAAGGGTTAGATTCGTGGGAATAAAAGGAGGGAGAGGAGAGGAGAGGAGAGGAGAGGAGTAAACTTACACCTGAGGTGGGTATAGATCTTCTTGACTCTTGACGTAGAATTTTCCATCTGCACCACGTTGTAGTTGTAGAGAGACGATGATACGGGCGTCTTTGGCGATGAGTTCTCGGATGATAGGGAGGTTAGGACGTAAGGTTTGGACTGCTTCGATGAATCTGTGAGTTCAAATTGATGGGAGGGTTTTCAGTATCTTCTTGCGAGCGTAAGTTGAGGGGGATCGATGTGAGTTTAGACTTACAGCTTGTTCGTTTGCTGATCGAATGCTATCGGAAACCAAACAGGGAAACATATTGAAGTTAGCAACCAACAGCGAATGAAATTGTAACAATACACAACAGATTCCATGAACTCACCAACATGGTAAACTTCGATACTGCTCCTCGAAATAACTCTTAACCACTGATAGATCGGTAGAACTCCATTATCTCTTGAATTAGGACCTGCTGTAACGGTACAAAGAACATGATCGAAGGAAGCGTCGGGTGCAAAGTACCTCTGCATACAGTACTTTTGCTCGGATGCGTTGCGAGCGGCAACGAGACCTTTAACGACTCCACGGATTTCTGCGACCGGATCTTCCATCTTTGCTGCGTGTGTAAGCTAGGTGGTGTGAGTGGAACGGTTGGTGGTTAGGAAGCTAAGAAGTGGTGAGGATGATGACCGGTCAAGAAGAGCGAGGAATGGCTGTGACGCAGGAAAGTGGAGGAGTGCATGCACGTTCTTGCAGCAGCTCTGCAGTGTCGGTTTGTGCGGAGAGTTTGCGTGTGAAATTGCGCCGCAGTGACTTCAGTGCGACGAAATTATTTTTGGTGACAATTAGGATAGTCTGACAGCTCGAATTGCATCGGCAGCGGAGAGTATTCGAGTCGCTAAGAGTAGCAATGTCAACAAGCTATTCGCATACTGTACCTAGCAGAATATCGGATCATTCTCGCTGGCCTTTCTGGCTCTGGAGCTTAGAACAAGAAGGCAGTGCGGGCAAATCTGTGAGGACCGAGATCTTGACGAGCAAGAGAGGGCGCAAGGAACGGAGCAGGGTCGGCACAAGTTGTGACATGAGCGCTGCGAATCTCAGAGCCTTCGAGAGCACCAGGTAAGGTCCTTCTGCTAAGCGAAAAGTCTTGCAAAGTTACAAAGCTTTCGCATTGTGGGAAGCAGAGCTTGTTTGGCAAGAGCTAATTCTGTTGCTGTAGCGGCTGGTGTGCGCAGAATCTCTCCAATAAAAACTTCATCTCGCTGCATTGCCGTGATTGTTTTCATCCAGAAATCATCAACCCATCGTTTCCGTGCTGCGATGGATCGTAATCTGGCTGCGATGGAACACTGGCAGTTAACGTATTATAGTTACTAAACATTGACCAACTTGAGCCAGCAGTTCACAGCGCAAGCGCACATGTGCTGTCAGTAATTTCATTGTCTACCTCCGCTTTTCGAGGGCAACAGCGCTGGGTCTCGTCAAACTTGCCTGCATTTATGCTTCGGCGCATCTCTGGACATATGAGCTGCCAGTGCTTTCTCACCTTCAAATGTCACGCAAGAATGGTCTGTTCCGCATAGCGGGAGCAGCTAGAAAGGCGCAGACTGCGCAGTCTCCGCAGACTACTCACTGGACCAGAGGGTTGGGAGGTCGGGCTACTGCGCAGGATGAGGACTTATGGAGACTGCTCTGATGCTTCGACAAGGCCTTGATTGCGGATTTACCTTACATCTTGGCTCTGATCATGATCAGACGCTGCTTGTATAAAGAGAAAGCCCTGTTCGTGGGCCCTGGCCGCAGTCAGCAGATCTCCCGACCGTCTTGCCTCTCAACAACAAGACTGAATGAGCATCGGTCTATCCTATTGCTGTCCCTTACGCTGTCAACCACCGTCACAACATCATCTCTCAGCAAATCCTACTCAAGATGCTTTTGTACGACCTCCGACGACGCATGCTCGAGAAGACCGACGATCCGGTTTCGATGCGTCAAGAGCTCGTTGACTACACTCAATTCGCTCGCGGCATCTTCGGTGATCATGAAGCCGTACTCTTTGACCGCATGCAGAACGAAGTCCCTGAAGGCTTCGAAATGTGGTATCGCGAAGTCTATCGACCCGACAGCCCCCATTGCTGCCATCCCGAAGCTGAAGGACCTTGGGAGTACCTCAGCGTCACCCCTAATGATATGGACGAGCTATTTCATCGCATCACCAACTTCCTCATCTTCTTACTCGATATCCCACCCGATTCACCCGTCTATCGCGACATCGATCGATTCACATTCACAACTTGGGTCGATCTCGTCTTCATCCACACGCACCATGCGCTCAACCGAGATGGCGAGGAAGAAGAGATTGCTCGACTCTACACTGGATGGCCTGAAGAGGGAACCGAGGATTTGTGCAGCAGGTTGATGAATTGGGCAGATTATGTGATTGAAGATCGCGAAATTTCCGAGTAAGATCTCCTGCTTGTATTGCCTAATAAGATGGCCTCGAGGCAGAGCAACTGATAAGAACTGCTTCTCTTTCGTATCTTCCGACGCAGCGTCCCGCTGATCACCGATGATTGCCCTTGTTTCGGTTGTTCTAACCGTTCGAACTCGCCTTGATGGCGATCAGGATTCTCGTGTACCCGCATTCCCGTCCGTTTCCAAACCAACATCATGGTCATTGATCAAATACAATTGCTTCTGCGTGCGTTTTAATACAAAACATACATACAATCTTTGCTTTGCAAATCAAAGTCGACGCCAGACCATTACACGCTGGACTCCCTGAGGGATCTCCGTACTCTTCGGTACCAAAGTAGCCAGCTCTTGCCAAGCAGCTCCGCCATCCGCATTCTTTTGAGCGCCGAGATGTTCCTTGACTAGTTCCGGTGAGATTGAGAAGGGAGGACCTCCTGGTCGATCGCCGTGAATGGGGAAGACGAGTGATATGAGGATACCGTCCTTGGCTAACACCCGAGTGTATGTCTCGGCCCAGCTTGCGCGGAGAGATGGCGGGATTGCGCACAAGAAAGTGTAATCGTAAGCAACAGTTACTTGACCTGGCTTTGAGAGAGCTGCTACGGAAGACTTGTCTGTGCCGAGGGTGAAGAAGTCAGCTTCTTCAAATTTGACCTTGGCGTTCAAGTCAGCGGACAGGTTTTGCTCTTCAAGCCACTGTGACGTTCAGAGTCACCAAAGTCAAAGTCGTCAAACTTCTTTTCCATTCTGCAAAGTACCAACGGAATGAGACTTACCTTCTTTGCAGCGACAACAGCATTCGAGCTGATATCAAGACCATAGCTGGTCAAGCCTCGTTCAGCAAAGACTTTTGCATCATAGCCGCGTCCGCAGCCCGGTACAATAGCGATCCCTTCTCCCCTAGGGACGACATGAGATACCGGTACTTGATTGCCATGTACATCAGCTACCTTGGTCTCGGAATCATGTGTGCCATCGAGCAACTCGATCAGTGATGGCTGAGGTCTGTTCGAGTCCCAAGGTGTGGTGCTGTCGATCCATGCCTTGTCCCAAGCTTTAGGATCATTCGGGATATCAGAGTCTGCAAAGATCTTGCGCAGCTTGTGAATCTGCTCCTCTTTCGAGGCCGTAATACCGGGCATTGACATTGCGGAAAGGATTGTGTGAACGACTGAGTATGACCGATAGAGAACGTTGATGCGCAGAGCTTGAGCAGTGATGACACCAGAACGAGAGGATGACTTGATGGCTCGAGAGGTCAAAAGGAGACCAGATCTGTACATGCGGGGATGATGGAAGATGCTTTCGTCGTTGCAGAGCGGGAAAAGTGTGCTTAGGTTGGACCCTGACCTCACCTCACATGCTATTCATGCCACTGTTTGGGTAAGAATAGCGGTCATTTGATTGCAGCGCGGACCTTGCCAGCGAGAGTGGCAGCGTCTCAGGCCCATGGGCTCTCGCGTCCCTTCAGAAGTATTTGAGCATGGTATTTTCCGTGCTGTTTGCAAGCACTGGCGGATATTAAGATTGGATGGTGCAGATGTGGCTTATGTCCGTGCGGGGAGAATACAAGACCCGGCAATCGGGTATCGGACCTCGGGCGAGATTTTGCACGATGACAAGCGTCCAACACACTATGACGTGGAGGTCGTACACATTTCAAGTCGTCCGACCGTCTTCACAAGGTAGCATTCCACCCAATCGTTCATCTTCGTGCAAGACTCTCACCATAGACCAGGTGTCAGCAAGCCTGACAACATACTCGCTCAAAATCGTTCATATCAAGATGCCATCATCGACAGCAAGACAACGCAATAAGCGTGCACTCGAATCCACCGGCGGTGTTTCACGGCCTCCTTCAACTCGAGGTAAAGGACGTAAGCCTGCTGAAACATCCAAGCTTCAATCCCTTTTGTACATTCTTCTTGCGACTACGATCCTCCTCGTCGGCTACCAAGTCGCACGATTCTACTACCGTGGTCATGCAGCTCTGTCTCCACTCTCTGCCTGGACCAAAACCAAGTATGGCGCTCACGACCGGGCCAACTCAGTAGGTGCACCGGCTATCAACATTGACGCACGCACCAAATTCAACAAGCTCGCACCAGAAGGAGCTGTTCCCGGAGCACCCGCTCTCGTACCGGGGCAAGAAGGCACAGATCAGCTGGACGAACTGAGAAAGAGACTGGGTGACGAGGGAGAGCTGGATGCTCAATTTGATGAGGATGGCAATCTTGATTTGGCTACTATTCAAAGGATGTTGGATATTCTATATAAGCCCGCAAGAGATGGAGCAAAGGGTGCTGCCCATGCAGCTGGAAAGGTGTTGGAGGCTGTGACAGAAGATGAGGTCGATGCGGACGCTGCTGACGCGGCAGAGGTTGCGGACGAATCTGGGCCTTGAAGTGGATGAAGTTGCTGTGGGTATGATTCTTCATCGCAAGCTGAATACGATCCATCGCTACCGGAATGCGATGCAGATCATATATTAGCATTGCAACGGCCTTGTGCAATCGAACAATGTAGACAGCGATGTATTCTGCAATATACAATTCAGATCGGAAGATCCGTTGTGTGGTCAATCGGGAGCTTGTGGCGTGACTGTTACAAAGCAGGCCTAACAAGGTCACTAGGTTGCCACAGTCAGCAACCTCCTACGTCAGCTAGTACCATAAAGGCCGTCAAGTAGCAGCTCTGGACCCGGCTTCTCGGCGACAAGTGGCAATAAGCTCTTAGTAGCTTTGATGTCCTGCTCGCTTATGCAAACGCCGTTCAGACAATTGGGACCCCAGGGCTTCACATGCTACACTAGCGTGTCTTTTTCCCAGGCCTAGACCGCCGAAGGGCCTTATGCCTGGATCTGTTCCTCACAGAGGGCGCTAACGTCAGATATTGAAATTTAGGTGAACGTGCCCTCGTTTGGATTGCCGGGACGCCATTGACACCATGGCCGTCGATTCGTATGAGACGGATAGACGCCGCATGATCGAGCTAGACGAGACTCGCAAGCTTGATTGTTCGCTACTCTAGAGGTTTGGCTGGTAGCGAGGACGGTCAACTTGGGTCTCATTTGTCATTGTGAGATCATGCGACTAGCCGACCCAAGTTGCCACCGTCGGACATGGTGCACGAAACAGATGAAGAAGCCATCAGGTTGCTCTGTTCCCAGTGATTGGCGGAGGATGATTCGGTGGCTGCGTTAGTTAAGCTTGCCTGATGCATCTCAGTCAGCTATGGTTTCTACGAGTCCCGCCGCTATCTAGTAGACACCGCTGTGCCCGTCAGGTCGTGTCGGCGAGAGCTTTGTTGGCCCTTGTGCACGTGCTGCAGGATGCACAAGGTCGAACCGAGAAGGCCAAGCCACTGAGTAAGCAAGTTCTAGCAAAGCGAGCCTATGACGATAAAGAACGACCGAGCAGGGCTCCTTCCGCGGCCAGACCATGCAGGTACCACGTCCCGCCGAGAACGTTGTTTACGTTGCCACGGCAGCAAGTTGAACCGCAAACCCCGCCGGAACAAGCAGCGGTACGGACCAAGAAACAAACTCCAACCGAGGTATATTGTGGGCTTGACCGGTAAGCTCTATTGCAAAGTTTCGAACAAGCGAGGGTCAAAGCAAGCCGCAGTGAAGCCTCAGTTGAGTCTCTGTGCGCATTGCTGTAGCCACAGACACGTTCGCTGCTTCGCCTCGGCGACTTAGGCAATGCAAATCTTTGCAGCCACTCCGCTTCCAATGCTCATCAAGCTTTGAGCTCACCTCAATGAAGCTTCAGTTGTAGAGTGTCTGTGATGTCGTCGACGGCGTTCTCAAGCTGGTGGTGTCGGTGATGAGACTAGAGCTAGTGCTCGGCTGTAGCGGAACAGGTGCCCGGTCCCACTAGAGTGAATCGGTGCGATGGCAAAAGCCATCGATACTTGACGACGCGTGTGAGTCCGCAACCGAAATTCTGGGTGCAGGCTTTTCAGCCTCTGATTCTTCTAATTTTCACTCTTTCAGCTGTCAGAAAGTCAGCAGGCACGTTGATTTCAAATTCGACGTCTGTTATCCATCCGCAAGTGAATGGTTAGTCTGTCGCTGGACATGCTCCGTGCTGTTCCGACCAGCCATCTAGGAAGGCAGCGCAAAGCAGCCGGCAATCCTTTGGCAAGTTTGAACAAACGGAGCAGATATCGGCTTGGACGCGGTAAGTTGCCCGGTAAGTCCTGACTTCTTCGCCTCTGGGAACCACGGGTCCCGGCTCGCTTGTGCAAGGCGAGGTTGCCAAGCCTGAATCAAGCATGCCCTGCAGCTGAAGTCGTCCGCATCGCTCACCCGATCCTTCTCCACCGACTATGACGCTGGAAATCAAAGTGTCGTTCGAATCTTCAACAGCCCTTATCGAGGCCGATAGGTTGATCAACCTTGGTCGACCTCATTCCCCACACTATGACAATAATGAAATAGCGATATCGAAGAATAGAATGCGAACTCACGGCCGAGGTCGAGATCAGGTGTCGAACCGCGTGAATCGGTCGGGAGAGTGCGACAAGTGGGGTTGAGTCTTGTGCGTGCCAAGAACGTGAGGAGCTCCATCTTGTTTCAAGGAAGCCACGAGTCAATTTTTCAACCAATCAGAGAGCGAGAAAGTCGAACGTGGTGGATGCGGAGTGCAGAAAATCTGCTGCACGTCGATGGAACGTGGACAGCTGTGCATGAAATTCTCTGTCAAACAAGCAAAGTTTCGGGATCTGCCTCCACCAAAGGCGTCGAACACCCAGACTTTTTTTTTTTTTTTTTTTTTTTTTTTTTTTTTTTTTAACCTTTCTTCTGGTTTCGAGTCTGATCTCTGTCTTCCTCATACAGAGAGTATCGTGCGAGCAATGTCAAAGCTTTCGGTCGGTGGGAACATCGAAGCTCTTCGCACGGAGAGAGTATCGAAAACGGAGCACGATTCTCCGCACAGACATCGCAAGAACGTGCACACTTGTTCAACGAGCTTTGCAACCTTGCTCCTTCTTGGCAATCCCGTTGACCGAAGTTTGAAGCTTGCCTCGCTGAGCTCGCACACGTTCTCTCATCTTCACAAGGTCGATACTGCGGTCTGTTTATGGCCGCACTTGCCGCAAGGCATTAAGGTGAGATACCGCGGCCACGGCCAGGCTAGTATTCCGCCGCCGATTGAGCAAGCGAGTCTTACTTGACCGTCGGGTTCCAAGCTTAGAGGATGCTTCAAAGCTGCGAATTACTTGTGTCACTGCGACATTGGTCTGTGCTGCAGCTCTATCAACGGAACATGCAAGGCGCAGTGTGTTCGTATCAGTGAACCGGATCTAGCGGTCGCATCGTTCCATTCTCCATCCAATCCTGTTCGTCACATTCGATACACAACGGTGCGGTAATCTTTCGACTCCAAATCCACTATCAAATCACGAAGCTGCCTGCAGACACGCTTCAGTCAGTCGTCCCTCCTGAAGCGATGCTGTAGGAACACACCCGAACTGTTGAGAGGCAAAGCACATGCACGAACGACCTCGACATCTTCTGAACCCAGAAAACAGAAATTGTGATTCGCAATTTTGATGGTTCACCGTAGCGGCCTGTCTCTGTAGCAAGCGAATCGCCTTGGTCGAGTGTTCTAGATTTTTGAAAATTGAGATTTTTTTTGTGGCAAGTTGCCGGCTGTCTGAACGCGGCGAGGTGAAAGTGGTAAAAAAAAAGCCGACCGCATCCGCTGGTTGGCTTCCCACGGTTTGCAAAGCTCTGATGAAATGGCGTCGTTCTTCATCTCGGAAACCATGCATCTTGCAAGCCATGACCCAGCTTTCTACCTCGGCCTATCAATCAGAACGTGTCGCTTAGAGTTTGTGTCTCTCCTCGCTGGTTGGACAGTTTGCATTGTCCTCATCGGACCCTCTTCCGTTTCAAACCCACGAGCCAGGGGGGACCTGCCAAAATGAACAGAGTGAGCGCAGCTGTCTGTCTTTGGGATCGTCGCAATCGCAGTCATCTTCTGGCCACGCCATGCCTACAGTAGACGCTCTTTTTGCGCCAAGACTGTCAAGCTTAGGAACAGGGACTGCTTGTTCCGCTAGACTGAGCCACCCATTCGTCCAAACCTATATCAAGGTCAGCCCACTCCATTTGTCTTCGCCATCTTTCCCTCACCCATCACCTCAAGGCACTCGACCTCCGCCATCTCCAACTCCCTCTTCACCACTTCTTCCCTTTCACATCACCGAAGTACACTTCCTCAAAAATGGCTTTCGGTAAGGATTTGGACGCCTGGGCCGGCGACACCGGTCTCTCGCTCGTCGAGAAGAATGAGAAGAAGTCGCGCTTCTCCGTCTCTTGGGCTGAGGCAAAGCTGCTCACCATCGCTGGTGTCGGTTTCCTCATGGACGCCTGGGACTTGTTCATCATCAACATGATCTATGCGATCATCCTTGTCGCCTACTACCCTAAGGGCACCAAGAACATCAACTGGGGTCTCGAGGGTGGTGTGCTCAAGGCCGCCGCTAACATGGGTAACATTGTGGGTCAGCTCTTCTTCGGTTTCTGCGGTGACATGTTCGGTCGTTCCGCCGTTTACGGTAAGGAGCTTGTTATCGTAATTGTCGCTGTCATCCTCCAGATCTCTGCTCCCGACTCCATCGGCGGCCACGGTATCACAATCTGGCTCGCTGTCTTCCGTTTCATCATGGGTATCGGTATCGGCGGTGACTACCCCATGTCCGCCACCATTGTTTCCGACCGATCCTCGCTCAAGAACCGTGGTTTCCTCCTCTCCTGGATCTTCTCCAACCAGGGTTGGGGTAACCTCGTCGGTGCTCTCTTGTCCGTCATCGTCATTGCTGGCTACCGTCACTACGTCGATGCTGGTCACGTGCACAAGCTCTCCGGCGCTTGGCGTATTCTTCAGGGTCTTACTTTGATCCCTGCCTTCCTCGTTCTCTACTTCCGTCTCACCCTCGTCGAGTCAACCCGTTTCACCCAGGCTCGTAAGCTCCAGGATGACCCCGAGCTCATTGCCAAGGGCCACCACAACCTCAACCGCTCTCCTTCCGACGAGGACGACCTCACCAAGGAGAAGGCTCTTTCTGGCGACATGACCCCTATCGAGGAGACTGCCGTTGGTATGTCATTCAAGTCCGTCGGCAAGCCCAAGAACGAGTTCATCGAGTACTTCTCCGAGTGGAAGAACGCCAAGAAGCTCATCGGTTGCGCTGCCTGCTGGTTTCTCGTCGACATCACCTTCTACGGTATCAACCTTAACCAGTCTTCCATCCTCTCGGCTATCGGTTTCACCAAGGGCTCTACCTGGGGCAAGCTCATGAAGACTGCGACTGGTAACCTCGTCATCACCTGCGCTGGTTTCCTTCCTGGTTACTTCATCACCATGTTCACCGTTGACATCGTCGGCCGCAAACCCATCCAGCTCCTCGGTTTCACCATGAACGCCCTCTTCCTTGGTATCCTTGGTGGCCGCTTCAACACCCTCAAGCACGAGACTGGTCCTTTCTTCGTCGTCTTCGTTTTCCTGCAGCTCTTCTTCAACTTTGGAGCCAATGCAACAACCTTCATTATTCCTGCCGAGGCATTCCCTACTCGAGTCCGCGCCACTGCCCACGGCTTCTGCGCTGCTTGCGGAAAGTGTGGTGCCATTCTTGCCTCCCTTCTCTTCTCCTACTTGGCCAACAAGACCAGCCTTGGTACCACTGGTGTCTTCTGGATCTTCTTCGGTGTCTCGATCCTTGGTGCCCTTGTTACCTTCTTCTTCGTTCCCGAGACCAACGGTTACGATGCCGACGAGGAGGACCGCAAGGAGCTCGCTGCTCGTGCTGGTATCCAGTAAAGCAATTCTTGCTCCGTCTTCCATCTCTCCCTTTGCTACTACACTCAAAAGTCCTCTTGGATCCTTAGTCCATGTATATCCTTCCGCTTTCACTACTCATGCGGTACATTTTTCTCTTAGGCTTTGATTCTGTCATCTAATTAGGGTTTCTTGTCAATATCACTTTGTTGATCACATATTGTTGCTGTCTGTTTGTCTGCCATTGGTCCAGATCTCATCTTCCTACTGGCGCTCAAGTACGAATTCAACTGAGCCACGTTTTTCTCACATGCGATTGTGATTGAGAGGACGTTTGCTGAAGAAATGCGAGTGCAAGCTGTCAAAGTCTGCCAGACGCGATAGCGCTCACTACTCGCCCGAGAAATGTAGGAGTCCAGGCTTGAGTTCAGATCGCGCCCAGCTGCAGAAGCGTGTCTCGAACCCTTTCCTTTCGCTTTCAATGATGTCAGTCGAAAGCCTCCACCAACGCTCTACTTTGACTCTCACAAGCGAGCTTAAGAGCGTGACTACAGTACTTTTTTTTCGCATTGTGTGAATGGTAACCGAGCTGCTACTATGGACGCATACGGTGTTCTTCGCATTCTAGACCCTGCGTTTTTGTTACTTGAGCCTAGAGTTGATGAGCCTAAGATGACTGTGTTGCCAGTTGCAAGCGGTACTGTGTTGCCGGGGTCCGGGTCTTGGGTAACATATTGAAGTTGTAGCATGCCTTTATCCACATCCTCTCATCATCGTCACACCTTCCTTCTTGTCGTTCCACCATCAACACCTCTGCATCTTATCCCCTCACAGCATCGACATCACGATGTTAGACTCGCTCATAGTCAAAACCCTCCGCCTGATCCTTCCACTCGCAACGACGATCATTACCCCGACTCAACCACCTGCTCCTTCACCATCTCTGACAACCTACATCCCTTCTCCTTTCGTGCCCAATCGCATAACCCGCAAAACACAACGACGTCGTCTTAAAACCGACATCTACTTCCCACCTGGTCAACCGACTGATCTCCCTTTACCTATCATCATCAACTTTCACGGTTCCGGATTCTGTTTCCACACCCACGGCGATGATTCTCGATTCTGCTCTTACCTCGCCACTTCGCTCCCAGCTATTGTTCTAGACATTGACTATTCGCATGCCCCCGAGAATCCATGGCCAGCAGCAGTCGAAGATGTCGATTCCTCCATTCAATTCGTTCAACATTTTGCTCGTGAAAACCGAAAACAACGTAAACGTCACGGTGCAGTTGGTGCTACAGGACGAAAAGAATGGTTATGGGATTCCAACCGAATAGCTCTAACTGGTTTCAGTTCAGGTGGAAACTTAGCTCTAATCGGTTCTACCAGAAAAGAAAAAGATGTTGTAGCAGTAATAGCTTTTTATCCAAGTACAAATTTAGATGAAGATCCGTATGCCAAACCACAATTAAAACCTATGAAAGGTGCTGCAGGAGGAACATTACCACCTTGGTTAAGAAAAATTCTTTATCAATGTTATGTTCCTTTGAATCGAGTAAAAGATCGAAAACAATCTTTGATTTCACCTTTATATGCAGATCCTTGTTCATTTCCCAATTCAGTAACGATTATAACTTGTGAACAAGATTCACTTGCAAGAGAAGGTAGAAAGTTAGCAGATAAGTTAACAGAAAGTGAAAAATATAAAGGAAGTGTAATTCATTGGGAAGCAAAAGGTCAAGGACACAATTGGGATAAAATGACAAAACAAGGTAGTCAACCCGAAAAATTGAAAATTGAAGCTTATGAATTAACACTTAGAAGAATTAGAGATGCTTTTGCAAATGTTGCAGTTAGTGATTTAAACGAACAGGATGAATTGGACGATGAGGATGATGATGATGAAGAACAAGAAGAAGATAGAGGAAGATCAGAACAAGAACATGAAAATCGAGGCTTAACAATCTTAAGAAATAGAGGTTCGAGTAAAAGTTTACCTCCAACTCCAGCTAGAAGTAGAAGTAGTTTAGGTACCACTCTAAATGGAGGAAGAGAATCCATGACTAGAGCTAATGGGAAAAGTCCCAAGTTGTAGATTTTACAAACATACAATACAGTATAGAAATACCAAAGATACCCTCTTCACATTACCGACTCAATGCTTGCAAAAGGCAGAAGCTCTTTTCAAGTCTCTCCAACTTTCTTAACCTTCCCCAAAGGTAAAATTGAAACTCTTTCATTCCTCTTCCAAAACTCAACTAAAACCCTAGCTGTTCTTTCCGGAGCATCTTCATGCAAATTATGACCTACATCTGCAAAAACTTCCAATTGATATTTTCCTTGCATTTGACCAATCATTAATTCTCTATCTAATCTATCTGTTCCTGCTAATAATAACAATCTAGCTGTTTTAACGGTGAGAAAGCGTGAAGATAGACCCGAGAACCAGGATGGCCAAAAAGGTTCGGTGGGTAGAAGGTTTGCTTTCCATCGATAGGCGTGTTGTTTTTCGTCGTTGTTGGTGGATGGGTGGAGATCTGAAAGAATTTCTTGATGCTCTTCTTCGGAGGAGGAAGGTGAAGGTTTGGAAGAGGAAGAGGGAGGGGGACGGTAGGAAGGGTTAGGTTCAAGTAGAGGAGGAACAGAGATACGAGCGCTTTTGAGATTTGAAATCGTGTGACTGTCAACATGCCATTGAATAGCATGTTGAATTGAATCGAAGCCTGTAGGATGAGAAAGGATGATTCCACGCATGATAGAAAGTGCATCCATTGCTGTTCCTTCTACCACATCTAATACTGCTACTCCTGAAATTCGATTAAAACCATTCGCAAACAAACCATGAGCAGCAGAAACAACAACTGAACCTCCCATTGAATGTCCCACCAGCAATAAACTCGGCATCTCTTCCTTTCTTGGAAACATAGTCTTGAGCAAAGATGTAAGATCTGAACAAAGCGTCTCGATAGACATATCGATCGGATCAGTAGGTACATTATTAAGTCGAGTCCTACCATGACCACGACAATCATAAGCTAAAATCCCAACTTCACCAGAAGTAAGCTTGGTAATTTCAGCTGCAACAAGCGCATAAGAAAGTGCGCTGAAACCTGCACCGTGATGAAAGACGAAGATCGTTCCTGGATCTGCTGATGCTGATGCTCCTCCAGAATCTTCCTCATCGTCATCCGCTTCACCATCATCAATCTTCATTCCCGTTCCTGGTTTCAAACTCGGCAATGCTCCACTACCTTCAATGTCAATCTCTACATTGTCCAGACTCGACTGCTTCCCGACCTTCTTCGCTATAGTTGGCTTCGACTTCGGCCTCGGTGGAGTATAATATACCCGAAATGAAGCCGATCCAGACTGTCCCAGCGGGACATCTACTTCCAGAGCTTGTTCGAAATACCCTTCTGCTGTTTGTGGTGAATAGTCGTCTTGTGCTGCATTTCGACGTGGTTTCCGTGAGCTGGATGTATGTGAACCAGAAGAGGATGAAGAGGCGGGAGGGTGCCCGAAGGGATCGCCGGAGGAAGACTCTGATGCTTCTTCATCTTCTTCTGAAAAGGGTGGGACGGGAGGAAGTTTGGATAATTTGGATTTGAGGAAGGAGCGTTGAAGGTCGGACATGGTGGATGTTCGGTTGTCGGTAGAGTCGGAAGCCGAATGATCGGGTGTCGGCAAAATTGATGGCCGATTGGCCGGATAGGAAGAGGAAGGGATTGATGCGAGGACTGTATCGCAATGCGATTCGAGAGAGATCCTTGTGTGTGAGCTTATTCAAAAGACGAAGTTAATTGATCCGCTGGACTGCTCCGCTTGTGTGCGGATCGTAATCTGAGTCACGGTTTGTGATCCTAGCTGCAGCTTCTGTGCCAAGGCTTGGTGGTTATGCTCTTTGATGTCGGGTGAGCTGAAGATGAAGGGCAAACGAGAATACTATTACAAGCTACGAGGGGTTTGAAGGTGGTACGATGGGAACGATGTCGCAGGTTGGTCAAAGCGCGGTGGAGGTTCAGCCGGTGTGACATTTTGGAAGAAACCGAAATTCCGCGGGAACACATCTCGAGCTGCAGCTGTCAAGTTCGACATTTCAACCCGCGGACGCCACGAGGTATCACATCATCCTAAGAAGGCAAGGCTTCGACTTGAAGGATGGAATCAAATGACACAAGAGGCCGAGCACGTTGTTCGCAACAAGAGCCTCTATTCAGTGTCTGTGACAAGTCGAGCGGCGACGCACGATGCAGGGTTCGCCTTCGATGCGCTCGTGCCTCATGATCGACGATGATAGTACCTAGATAGCCATGATGACAGCAGGAGATCGAAGCAGCACCACAGTCGAATAGCACGTGTTCATCATCGAGCAGAGACATCTGTCCACATGACAGGTCCGCTCTGATGACACGTGCAAGGTATGTACACGCGCTCAGCCATAAGGACAACAGGAGACTGAAGCAGCACAGCATTCGGAGAGCACATGTCCAAAGTTGAGCAGAGACATTTGTTCACATGACCAGCCTGCTCTGATGACACGTGCACATACCTTGCACGTTGTCATCAGAAGGAAGAAAGTATGACTCGACAGGAAAGACAGCAAGAAGATATATATAGGATGAAGGATGTCCACAGAAGGGGAAGGACCAACCCCCACAAACACAAACCCAGCAAAACACGGACACGACTTACAACAAGAACAGGCGACCATACAACTCAGGAGCTTGGAGAGGCGGGAGACGCGAGAGCACAAATGCCCAGAGGACGATGTGGCATATGTGTAGAGTTGGGCCGGACCAAGCAAAACCATTCGCTTCCGGCCCTGTTACCGACAGAGATAACGGCGCGATTACAAATAGCATCGAGGGTACCATCACGACAGTAGGGGGAGCCGAAGCTCCTCGCTCTCTCTTTCTCGAAAGGGAGAGCCAACCTCAATTCGAACTATAACCGCCCTCCTCTGGCATCTGCTTGCAGGTGACCCAGATGGAGGTGGCTGTGTCACTGGTTCATGGTTTTGCGGATACTTGCGCAGCAAGTCTACACGCCCGTTCACCACTTCTGCCTCAGAGCGGAAAGAAAAAACGGAAGACACTTATGACGACGACGATAATCATATTGGAAACGATTTCATATTGATGTAAGCTTCTCAGACAGCATTGTGTGCGCTCAGTAATGATATCTCCAGTCCACCCGTCTATCACCCAACCTTCTCAATTCCTCTTCGGATAGCTCTGCCTCCTTCTCATATTGTCCACTTGCTTGCAAAGCATCTCTCCTCTTGTTCTCTCTACTAAGCAGGAACCACAAAGCTGAAGCGGCTCCGATACCAATTCCAAGCCAAACAATAGCTAGACCGTGACTGATGTGAAAGTTCTTATTCGCCAAACCGCCTAATGGCCTCCTGTATAGCTGAACACCAATGATACTACCCATATTACCGATACCGATTTGCATAGCGAGTGCGACTGCGCGCTTAGTTTGACCGGAGATGTTCTCGCTTGGTAAGCTGAGTAATAAAGCATTTCCTAAATATATGTTAGGGGTAACGATAAATACTCCGACATATCTACCAGCTACTGTGGGAGATGTGATCTGAACAATATAGCCAACGATGGCGAGGAGAGCAGCGCCAATGATGAAGACGAGTCGCTTCTTGATGAGGAATGAGATATGAGCGAAAAACATCGTGTAGATGAAGGCGAGGAAGTAGGGAGGTACCGTGAGGAGCTGGGCGTTGGCTGCGCTGTAACCGAGGTCATTGATAATAGTCGGCATGAAGAGGGAAACCGTGTAGAGCGCGAAAGCAAAGCCATGGAACAGCAAGCTGTAAAGGTAGACGTATGGATCTGTGAAGGCCTGCTTGACACCGTCCCAAGAGAAGGGCTCTTCGTCAAGGGAATCCTTGTCAGCCTGCATACGAGCAGCAATAATTGCTTTCTCTCTCTCATTGAACGACTTGGACTTCTGCGGATAGTTTGGGACCCACCAGTAGGCAAACAGCGACACTACAATTGTGAGCAGACCTTCAATGATCAACATCCAGCTCCAACCTGCCTTTCCACCTACACCACGCATGAAACCAATACCATACGCCAGGATACCACCGAAGGCACCTGAGAAAGCAGCCCCTGACAACAGTAACGCTACTCTGTAATGCCTTTCCCTTCGAGGATAGAACATACTAAAGATAAACACCGATCCTGGAAACAATCCACTCTCGCTTAAACCCAAGAAGAAGCGAACCGCAAATAAACCTGCTTGATTATGCACTAGACCTTGAACGACAGAGATGATACCCCAAATGAGCGTTAATGTCGGCAACCAGATGGGCGGAGATGTTTTCTTGAGTACGATGTTGGCAGGAACTTCACCAATGACGTAACCAACAAAGAACATGGTGAGAGCTGTGGAGTAGTCTTTGAGTTTGATGTCTTTAACGAGACCATCGAGCTTTGCGTTACCGATGTTGGAACGATCGAGAAAGGAGAGGAGATAAAGGACGAGCAGGATGGGTACAACGACAAAATCGATCTTGCGGACTAAACGGCGCTCTTCAGAGCGGGTGTAGGTTATAGTACCATGGCTGGCGGTGTGGATAGTGATGGTGTTGGTGCCGGATTCGTGAGCTTCGGAGAGGGAGGCTTCCTTGCCGGAAGGAGGAGTGGCGGTTGGGGTGACCTCACTCATGATGCCAAAGCCTGCTGAATTAATGATGGTCGGGAAGAAAGGTGGTAGAGGGTGAGAAAGAAGTGTCCCTCTCGAGATCCGGAACGAACTTATAGTTAACGACCTTCGTTTCGCTTGACCTCTATCGACAAACGAGACAAGAAGTTTCACACGACCAGGTGGAGAGAGTGTTGTTCGCACCTCGTGGCTCATACACCGGATGATGGCGCGATATGTGGCTTCCTTGGTTTAGTCAGGGCAAGTATGTATTGCCGAGGCTGCCTCGTGGAAGCATCTACGGTGAAACCTGAACTCTATCAGGCAGGTGGTTAGTATTGCCTCAACTCGAGTCTCATGGCGTGGGGCCATTTTTGCGGAAGACACTTGACCGTAGCTAGCTAGAACGATCTTCTGGGATAGTGAGGGCGGAACGGAAGCACAAGCTGTCACGATGCGGAAGATTCTGCAATGGACCTGTCACGGTAAGGTGGGATCTTCGTTTGTCAGCCTATCGTCCATCCGCCGGGGTGGAATAGCTGTACATGATTGACCATTGCCGTCTTAACCGGTGGAGCGGACCTAAAACTGAATGAGGAGCTTTGGATTGCAATCACGAATTCAGCCACGAGCAAACAAAGCATTCCAACAAGGAAGGAGAGGATGAATACAGTAGTTAGGGTGAGAAGAATGATCATTGCGAGGGAAGGTTGCGTGCTTCGCTTGACATGAGGTTTGCTTCCACTTGAAAAGTGAGGCACAGCTGGACAGTTGCGAAAACGAGACACCATCATTTGTCGACATCAGCACGCCATCCTCGGCAGCTGCAAGCGATGCAAGCGAGGTGATACTGGCAATGCATCTCGTCCCGATCTCAGCGGGCAATCAAGATCTGAGGCTCTGTTAGAACGGCAAGGTAACACAACTTGAATCTATTTGGAAAGCAACTTGACTTGACCGGTGACGCTACGAGCCTCGCTTAAGCGGGCCAAGTCAAAGCTTAAGCATCACAACTGAGACCCCCTTCCTTCCCCGCACTGTTCACTACACATGCCGAACTTCATCTAACCTCTTGAGCCTTTCACCTCGAAGCACAGACGATGACATTGAAATTCAAAAGCTAGGGTCCGAGGTCGATCAACGTCAGAGCGTGACACTCGAAAAGGCGGGACATCCTCGGTAGGATTCTCATTCATAGTGAAGCCACCACAGTATGAAGAAGTCTAGATGTGGCAATGCCCAAACAAAGCGAATGAAAGTGAGGCGGGAAAGGCTGTTTCGGCGCTTCATCTCGTTTGGGCCGATGAGAGGAGAGAGCGCGTGTGCTCAATCAAGCAAAGAAGGGTCTTGACCGAGCGTGCCGACCAATGCCGTTACAGCAATCAAATATTGCAGCAGCTCACAGCCACGTTTTTGGCTGGTTGAAATTGCCAAAAATGCCTCGCGTTGTGTCAGACTGTGCTGCTGCTGGTGCTTTTCTTATCAACAGATTGTGCAAAGATGACAAAAATTGGCCGTCTCGGCAGACTATCTCCGCGTCGATTTTTTCGCCCGCCTCTTCTCTGACTCGGCTTTTCTTTTGTTTTTTGCGTGTGGCAAGGAGATCTTTATCGGCGAGAGCGCGGTTTCTCTTAGTTTTGAGCCTATTTTTTGATTTTGAGTTGGAGAGCGACCCTGCGTGCAGTTGCAGAGAAAGGATTCCCGGTCCGGTGTCACACACACAGACACTCACACAGGGCCAGATCGATTGCTGTTGTGCTTTTTGAGCTCAGCAAAAGTCACACATGCGCATACTCACACATCTAATCAAGCTTTTGGATTGCCTCCTCCTCGCAAGCTGGACTGGCCGGTGGGAGAATGCCGAACATTCGTTCATCTTGTTGCTCGAGACTCAGCCTCATGCTCATCCATCCTGTCGAGCAACTACCAACACCTTAGACCTCGCCTTTCTAGATAGACGTCCACACTCTTCTCGACCTACATACCCATCGCTATCCAGCAACTTGAGCGTACATCTATTGTCGATCCCGTCTCTGGGTCGCAAAGTTGCTGCTTTGTCACTGTCGGCTGATCTCCCGACTTCTATCAGCGAAACTTGCTCATCTATCGGTCCATTCCGACACTTTCGACTCAGCTTTTTTTACTTTGGCTGCTGCTCCCGGGACTGTTGTAGATCATGACTGATTTCACATCCTCATCTACAAACCACATGCTTGATGCTCCATCATCATCCACATCAATGCAACGTACCATCACATCTACAACCTGTTCGGCTTCTTCTTCTGCTTCATCCCCCACCAGCGCCGGTTCATCCCCTTCCATGATCGCCTCTTTAGCCAATGACATGACTAGTAGTAGCAACGATGATCATTCCTCTATGCCACCTACACCTCCTGACGTTGCTCCTCGTGCCGACGATGATTCACTTTATCCCCATATCACCAACAACAACAAACAAGCACCTACTGCCGCCTCAGTACCAGCTGAAGCTGCTGTCTCTATCAACCCAAAACCCCATCTATTCCTCTCTCTCAAACCGCAAAGACCCAAATTAACCCTCTCATCCACAGATCAACTCAAATTCACACAACACATTCAAGAAAGTCAAAAGAAATTCGCTTCGGATACAGCGTATCTTCCTAAATCTACCAATATGGGTTTAAGTGATAATGAAGCGGCGGCTTTGTTGAGTGTAAATCCGTACAATTTTAATGGAGGTAGTGGTGGTAATGGAGGAAGAGGGGGAAGACATAGTTGGGAAGATGATGATGTGGATGTTGATCATGGAAGGATTTCCCGTGTGAGTGGGAATAATAGTAAAGGTAAAACACAATTTATGAATGCTTTTCCTGTTCTATTCGTTTCGAATCTTAGTAACAGTGTAGCATTTTATCAGAAATTGATAGGATTTTCACCCGTTGGTAAACCTGCATCTCATCAAGCAGTATTACGTAGAGGACCAGCAGCTAAACCTCCTCGAACAAGTTCAAATCAACCTTATTCAGCTATACCTTCAGCAGCTGAAGAACAAGGTGTAAGAATTGTGTTAAGATATTTACCAAAAGAATGGGGTGAGTTGAAAGGTGATGGTAGTGGTCCACCTCAACTTTTGGTTGTGGTAAATGATGTGGATGAATTGTGGAGAGAGTTGGTGATGAAACAAGAGAGGTTTAGACCAAATGCGAAGGAGTATTTTCCAGAGATTTTTTTGGGGAAGGCGAAGGTGGTTGGTAAACCACAGAATAAACCTTGGGGTACGAGAGAGTTGCATGTGTTGGATCCGGATGCGAATAAGGTGGTTTTCTATCATGAGTTGCATTAATTGCCAATAATTACCCACCCTCAAGGGTCGAGAGGGAGGGGGGAGGATGTGTATTGTTGGTTATCTATATACCCCCAGTCTAAGCAAGCAAGCAAGAGACAGGGCTTTCTGCTTTCTCTCTCTTTTCTAGCGAACGACTTTCTGTACTAGCTTCAGTAGGATTTCGTTTTTTGTATTTGTATTAGTACTTCTCTTGTGTTGCAATTGATTATACACCTCTCTTTCTCGCATTCTCTGCATTTACAAATCAGACTGATATTTTTGTGATATTCAATCATTTTCAAATTGCATTAAAACTCTGGTGGAGCCTCCAACCTCCCTCCTCCAGCCACACTAATACTTTCAGCATACTGTCTACTTCCCATTTCTGTTAATCTTGAAATAACTCTTGCAAAAGCAAACAATTCTTCATCCCCCGTAAAAATAGGATTTCCACCAATATCATCCATAGTTAAACCTAAATCGTCCATTAACGATCTCATTTGATCTTGAGTTGGTTTTTGTTTTCCAGCGTCACCTGAAAAAATTTGTAAAATTGGAACTTCGGAAGAAGCTAATAATTTAGTTTTTGATTCATAAGCTGCATCTATAAAAGTAATAAATCTTCTTGCTAGGTCTCTTTGATTTAAACCCATTTTAGGAATTTTATCGACAAAAATGGTTGTGAAGTTGTTACAAATTTCAATATAATCTGCAGCAGAACGAGGTCGACCACATAATTCATCGAATGTAAATCGTGCTACTTTTTGTGTTGATAAAGGTACGTGTAAAGTTCTACCCCAAATTTTGAGTGGTCTATTTTCAATCACTGGATCTTCTTGATCGGTAGCAGTAGCGGCGTTAAAAAGTTTATCAAATTCTCTTGTATTTGCATCGTCAAGAGGAGAAAAGTAAACTTTAGATAAAGCTCTAGGAACTTTTCTATAATCAGTTCCTGAATTTAAATCAGTAACTTGAAATTGGGATTTAAGTAAATCGATGCAAGGTAGAAAAGATTGACGTTGAATACCATTTTTATATAATTCATCAGGATGTCGATTAGATGTCATAACCATAACAACACCATAGGATAACATTCTTTCCAATAAACCACGAAGGATCATAGCATCGGCTATATCGGTTACTTGAAATTCGTCGAAACAAAGTACGGAGTGGGATTGAGCCATTTCTCTTGCTACAGCTTCGATGGCATCACTTTCCTCGCTTGCACTTGCACCACTAGCGGTGGAGGAAGATGAGGCGGATTGGGAAGCGGAGGAGGACATCATCATGACAATGCCCGAAGGTTTATGCGTTTTACTCTTGTAATAATGAGCACGTTTATGTGCTTCGATCATGAATTGATGGAAATGAATACGACGTTTTGCGGTGATGTTGGAAGGCAATGTATCATAGAACAAATCCATGAGCATGGATTTCCCTGTTCCAACATCGCCGTAGAGATAAAGACCTTTTGGGATATCTGAAGAGATGGGTTTGGGTTGATGGGCAGAAGATTTGGCACCGAAGGGAAGCCAAGAGAAAAGACCTTTAGAAGCTTGCAAATGTTTTTCTGGATCAGGCACTTGGGGTTGGTTGTATGTTTTGAGTCGATCATGAAGAGATTGCAGCACTTTGACAATGGATCGTTGATGAGCGTCATCTCGAAGTACACCGCCTTGAACTAGCTCTTGGTAGCGTTCAGTTGGAGTAGAAGCTTTGATCTTGGATGCTTTCGCGGCTGATTGAGAGGAGGTGGATCCTGTGATATGTCGCCGCGTTGGAAGGTAGAGTGGAGATGTTGGAGTAAAGCGAGACGATCGACGAGGGATGCTAGAGAATTGCGAAATGACAGTAGGTAGACGCCGACCGCCAACATGACGTGCAGGCAGCGCTCGCAGCGCTCGCAGCGGTAGTTGAGATAACGCAGCTTGTGGAGAGGGACGAGCGAAAGTGTTCATGATGGTGTCGAAAGCGATGGCAATGGCATAATAGCCTCTATGTGGTTGGACAACGAGAAGGTAGAAAGGAAACACACGCTTTGGTGGACCATCATCAATCGCCACGCCCGTGCGCAAATTGAATTGAATTTTTTAAGACGTTTACTTTTGTTTCGGTACGGTTAGGCCCGCTTTCTTCCGTCTCCTCACCCGACACTCCGGTACACAACTGTGCCGACCTTGGCTCTCATACGACATTCTAGCATGGTTTGACTCAGGGGGAGATGGCGGTCACAAGTCATCGCAGCCGTATCAGATTGTACGTCGTCCAACACAACGTGCACTGGGCTTCTATGAAGGGAGAATTGAGGGTCCGACGATAGATTCAAGATCTTCCCGATCCCGATCCGGACTCAAGTGCCACGAGGGAGTTGACCGATTCGCGATTTCAAATTGAATTGGTGTGTGTCTGTGCCTGAGAGAGAGAAAGTGGAGTGTGAAATCTTGCTGCTGCTTTGCTGCTTTGCTGCAACAGAGTTCTAAATTTGGCGTCTGAGTCTGTACAACGTCGATCCCAACCGTTTCCATCCACCATCATCTCTGACGCTGCTTCTCACTCCCACCACCGTCATCCCCCCCTTTTACAAGTTCGACTGCTCGCTGGCAGGCAATCGTATGGTGTACTCGCATTTGATCATTGTGATTTCACCACCACGATGAGCGTCTCTCCTTTCCCACCGGGTCAAGGTGTACCTGTTATGCAAGATGCATCTACTGCTGGACATTCTTCTTCTTATACTGGACATCAATCTACTACTCCTTCCCATGATGAGCCTTTTTCTTCAGCAGCAGCATATCGAACTCCCATCTCATCTCCTCCTCCACTACTACAACAGCAACAACCTTTTCGCTCACATACCTCAACTCCGATAGTTCAAACGTATGAACGAGCATCACCACTGCCAACAAACCCTCGTTCTCCTCCTCCACCACCACCTGCATCTTCTTTAGTGATTCAGGAACCTGTTTCCTCACCACCACCACCCAATGGATCCTCCTCCTCCGCCACTGCTACACCTCTTCCGCTTTCATCCGCAACTCAACGATCTAACGGCGCTCGAACCACCACAACTACTTCTACCAACACTCCTCGTTCCCATGCTGCTACACCCTCTATCTCTCGTACCACTCGTTCTAACGCTACCTCATGGCTCTATGGTTCTTCCACCTCTTTCATTCGAATTCCTTCTCGTCTTGCACTCCTCTACATTCTAGTTACATTCATCGAAGCTTCTATCGTTATAGCTCTTGTTGGTTTTATTTTCGGTAAAATCGTTTCGGACGTTGATAACTTTACACAAAATCTCAAAACTGTTTCTGTTTACTTGGCAGTTTTTGTGTTCGGAATGGTATTTCAAGTTTTAATCGCTTGGGATGCAGTAAGATTAAAAAATACAATGCAACTTATTGGTGTTTTAATTTTCAATATTGCACTTACTATAACTGCTGCTATTGAAATAGGTCAAGTTAGAGATGCACTTTATGCTCAAGATAGATTAGCAGGTGGAATTCCATGTGAATATGATTCAAATCAATTATGTAAAGCGACTAAATCTTTATATCCACAGGTGGAAAGATATTTTATTGTTGTTACGGCAATTTGTGGTGTTACGGAATTTATTATGATATATTTATCTTTTAGGTTATGGAAAGAATTTGGTTGGATTATTTATCAGAAAATTGGAGCGGATTTAAAGGTGAGGAATATGTTTTTTTGGTATCAACTTTTTATTGTTTTTTTAAAATTTAGTTTTTTCTTTGGAGTTGGATTTACTGTTATTTATTTAATTCTTGTTGCGAACACGACAGATTGGGAATATGGTGTTACTATTGCTGCTGTTCCAATAGCTATAGTTTCTCTATTTGTAGCAGGGTTTGCGGTAAGGAGAGAATGGACAAGTTTAATGATTTTAAGTTTGGTGTTAATGATTGCAGGAATGGTTTATTTCGTTTATAAGTTAACTCAAGTTTGGGTTCCGGCTACAAGAGATGAATATACGTATGTTCATAATACGATTACGTTTATAAGTGCTTTTGCAATTGGTAGTTTAGGGTTAACGATTGTTAATGGTGTTATTTGTTTGGCGAATTTTAAAAAAGGTTTGAAACCTGCTCATGATGCTATTGGTACTTTTGGTGGTGTTCATAGAACAAGACCTAGGAAAGATGTAGGTGCTGGTGCAGATGCGGAAGGTGGAACAGCGGTTTTGGAGGAGAATGGTGAACCAAAGGAAAATGAAGATGCTTCAACAATTCCTTATGATGGTTATCACCAGAAGCATAGAGTAAGTTTGGGAAATGGTACAATGTTGGATGCGAGAAGGAGAGCAAGTGCAATGGATGTAGGTATGGGTTATGGATACACCTCTCACCCACCACCACCACCACAAGGAGGAGGGATGACGATGATGGGAGATAGACGTTCAAGTAGTATACCAGTAGGAGGATCAATCTCTCCTCCTTCTATTCCTCCTCCTATGACTACTTTAGGTAATGCACCTCCCATTTTCGCTCCTCAACCCATCCCTGCTACTGCAACTCCTCATCATCAAGCTCAACAATCAATCTATTACCATCCTCATCCTCATCAACCACCACAACAACAGCAACACTCCTCCTTCCCAGATGATGAAAATACATTCTTATCTTCACATCAACCTAAACCAACTGCTTCTCGAATTTCTCTTGACTAGAAACACACACATATCTCTCTCTCTCTCTCTAAGTTTTCACTTTTATACCCCCTTGTTGCCATGCTTCGTTTAGAGAAAATGCTTTAATTCAATTGCTAGTATAATCAAATCCAAGAAAAACCTCTTTCAAAATCGCATGTGAAACTCTATCTTCTGCGTGTATTTGAATCTCATCTTGGCGTGATGCTTTCTATCATCGAATTCGACCCCTCAAAACTCACATACGCTATTTCAAACGGTATTTTTTTTTTACTGCTGAGTTGGTAACGTGGCGAGAGTAATGGATTGAGATTAGACGAGAAAGCAAAAAAAGAAAAGTCAAGAAAAAACAAGAGTAAATGCGAGCAAAAAATGCAGTGAGAAAATGCCGAAATGCAAAGTGTGTGTGATGTTTTATCTAAGGAGAAGAGGTGACCAAAAATAAAAGTTGATGGAATGCGATGATAGTCCATTAGGGTCTCGATAGGGGAGGCTTGGATGGGAGAGAAAAAATGGAGTCTTATAGCCCTTGACGATGAAAGGAAGTATTTGGGGAAATCAGGACAGAGAGAGAAACAAAAGCAGTTATGCAGCAGCAAGAGCAGGTTGAGCAACAGCAGTAGCGGCACTAATATGATTCAATCCAGCTTTTTCATTAGTCGAACTACTACTTGTTGTCGTCACTGGTATCGCCGAACTATCAGCTACAGAAACATGACCCTCTCCCACCTGCCTAAACGGACTTCCAGCTCTTTTTTCAATATTAGCCAACCACGTATTCTGCATAACATACTGTGGTAGTGCATAATATCTCCAAGTTGCCCATCTGAAAAACATTCCAACCTCTGCCTGTCTTGTACTTGCAAAGTCGTTTGTCATATTTTTCCTCAAATCCTGAAACAGCGCTGTTTTATCGGTTAAAACAGCTTTAACACCCCATCTTGTAGCTTCAATCATCTCATCTTTTCTATTAACTGTCCAAACGTAAATATCTTTACCTGCCTTTTGTGCATCAGCAATAAATTGTTGTCCATCAGCACCAACAAGACAAGCAAAGTACATTGAAAAACCAGTGCAATCGTTCCAAAAGTACTTTCTTGCCGCACGAGGAGAAGCACCAATATGGATGCGTTTCATGGAAGGAACATTGACTAGAGCCGATTCGAGGAATTTAGGATGCCAAAGACCAAGAATTAGACGCGGTGCCAAATGTGTCTCGAAGTTAGGATAGGATTCTACCACTTTCCTCATTAGAGGAAAAAGACGGTCGGGATTGTTGTCGGGTTTGATATCCAAGTTGAGTTTGACATGTTTGCAATCGGGACGCATGAGGAGGTCGCATACTTGAACAAAGGTAGGAATTTGTTGGGCGGGTTGTTTGAGTGTTCGAAGATGTTCGATTCCATCTTGACCGTAGTAGGGACGTTGATAGATGAGACCTTTGCCGTTGGTGGTTCGTTCCAAGGTGGGATCGTGAAACATGACGATGACATTGTCGGTGGTGATGTGAACGTCGGTTTCAAGACCTTCGGAACCGTCAGCGATGGCCTTTTCGAAACTAGCAATGGTGTTTTCCGGGAAGGTAGCCGAAGCGCCACGATGACCCCAGCATTCGGGCATATGGGGACGAATATCCATTTTGGCGGATCTAGTGATGGGACGCATGTTGGAAAGAATGTGTTGCGAGAGAGGGATGGGAGTGGACGAGAAGAAAGGATTAGAAAGGCGGTGGTGACGGGAGAAGAGCAGATAGATGGAAGCAGCGATTAGTACCACGATGTTGGAGGAAAGCTCACACCTAGCCAGCTACACTAGCAGGTGAGAGTCGCGAGTGACTGTGTTGGAATGTGTGAAGGTGGATGCGCGGTGGGTGGAAGGCAGAGCAAAGGAATGCTTACCAGGTGAAGTACGAAAGGCGACCTTTCTCAAAAACACGTCGGTCAAGCCTGCGAAGGAGGAGGAGGAGGAGAAGGAGAGATGAGGGAAGGGAGGCAGATGAGGATAGGAGGTGAGAGCACGGTGATATCAAAAACATAAGGGAACGTGACATATTTTGCCACGGAACGTGCTCACACCGAGCCAACTCCCTCCCACCTGTCACACACACATACACATACACAAGCACAGCACAGCACAGCACCATCACAGTTTTGTTCTCGGCCCGCCGGGTGTTGCTCCTTCGCTGTCTCTGTTGTTGTTCTTACTCTTGCGTTGTGCCTCTTTTTGATCAAGAAATTTCAAGAGTGAGGCTTTTCCGCTCGCTCGTCATTTGGTGATTTTTCTCAGGCACACTCGCAAGCCTTCTTCTTCTTCTCGGCCCGGGTGAATTTCTGGCTCGAGCGCTATGTCTTTCAAGTCCCACCCTCCTTTGACTCTTGACAACAACAACAATGCAGTGACCCCATGCAATAGTCTTGTGATGAAGCATATGTAGCATTGTACAGTACCGCATCGTCGTCGGTCAAATAGTTGGCCCAAATGCAGATGCAAATGCGATGCGGATGGCGGCAGGGTTGGTTGTTGCTGCACCATTAATTCAAGGCCCGACCGGCTTCTATACTGTAGACTCTCTTGTTCCTCAACCCCGCCTTTTCCCTCGAGCAAAGTTTTGTCCCAGCAAAAGATTTGCGAGAAAGGCATCATTTGAACCATGACATTTGAAGCATCACGGAGTGCATGCATGAAATCCGCACACAATTGGCATAACTTGCCGTGGGCTAAGTTGATCTTTCTATGGCTTCTAGGATCAGTGGCAACACGAATGCACTGCGGCTGCAGAGTGTGACGCGGATGTCGAAATTGTCTTTTGAGCTCAGAGGCTGGACCCCTTTCCGTCTTCTAAACGAGCATTGGAAGAGTGCGAATTGGAATTGGGATTGGGATTGATGATTTCTTCTGCAGATCCCGGCGCGGTACACTTTTTTGCAACCGAGAGCGTACCGAGGTGGGAAATGACACGCTGATGATGCACTCGAGCAGAGAGAGGGATTGCTCGGGCAATTGTTATGGAGGCTGTGGAACAGAGCTTTGTTTTCCGGGATTGTGGAGCGGGTCCCGGTACGGTAAGAAGTGAGGAAATTTCAAGGCAAAGAATTGAACCCTACTTGCATCAGCCATCCACCTCTACTGCAGTTGAGCAGTGTTAAAAGAGGTGCCGGTGCAAAGTGGCGTTTCTTCCAGCCGACCTGGCACGAATTGCGATGCTTTGCTCTAGTTCTGCTGGGACCCTTAGAGAAAAATTACGCGCTTACGGTCACAGTCTCGGCGTGACGTCGAAGGCTGTCCACGTTCTCTTGCTTGGCTTGTCAATTGTGAACGTGCCTCTCACGCCCTTTTTCACGACTCTGTTAGACCTCAGCTCGCCGTCACAAATGATCTGAAGTTTGCGATCCGCTTTTGGCGCTGTACCAGATCGGGAGATGCTACCAACCTCACAGCATTCTAGCGAAGAGCCGCACTTGTCAACAGCATTGACAATGCCTTTAAGAAGCATAACTTTGTGATTACTTTTTTTGTGGAAATACAGTCAAGCAAACATCAACAGCCGTCTCGTAAATCACAAGAAGATGATACGAGAAAGTGAGAGAGATAAGAAGAGATGAGGAGATCAAGAGATCAAGAGATGAAGAGCAGAGAAGGGGGGGAAACCCCCCCTTACCCCCCCTTTGTTGAAGAGAATGGTGAATGAGATTCAATTCCTGCTCCACCTACCCTCGCACCCAAAGATCCAGTAAACTTGCAACCCTATGCAAACCTCTGCAAACCTCTAAGTAACCTCGAACACAATTTAGGGGCTCTTCTCTTCACTTTCAAAAGTCCAGGTGAAATTTCTTTACTGCAGAGAAGGGGGGGGGGTGAACCCCCCTTACCCCCCATCTCTCGCTTCAATCACGCCTCTTCAAACCAACCTCCAACTGAACTGGCTTTCTTAAAAACCCTTCAAACGTCTCCAAAGGCTTCTCCGGTTCAGCCAAAACAATATCGTACCTCCTAAAGATCGCCGCAATCAACACGCTCAATTCCATCATTGCTACATTTCTACCTACACAAGCTCTAGGTCCTACCGAAAAAGGAATGAAAGCCTTTTCAAAATCCCTCTTCGCATTTGTAGCTAACCACCTATCCGGATTATATTCTTCCGCATCATCTCCAAATACCTCTTTATCCCTATGAAGTGTGTAACTTGGAACTGAAAGAATTGTACCTTCCGGGAAAAATTCTCCACAAACTTTTGCTCCACCTTTTGGAATAAATCTAGGTAAACCAATAGCTGAAGTAGAATGAAATCGTAAAGATTCACTTAAAACAGCTTGTAAATAAGGTAGTTCTTGAACATCACTATGTAGCGGAACTTCTTCTGCATGTTCCAATTCCCTATCTAATTCAATTTGAAGTTTACGCATCTTATCAGGATGTGTGCAAAGATGGTAAACAATTGCACAAGCTGTATTTGAAGTTGTATCTGATCCAGCAATTAATTGGGTTAAAGCTTCAGCTGTTAATTCCATTTTACCCATAGGTTCACCCCGATCATCTTTTGCTGATTGAAGTTTAGCAAGTAAATCTTCTCTTTCGGAACCATTTTGAAGTCGATCATTGACTCGAGCAAGTGCAATTCCTGTTAATTTTTTAACTGAAGTAAGTCGACGTGAAAACCAAGGTAACTTGATCAAATAAGGTCTCATCCAAACTGGAGCAAGACCCATTGTACCTGAATATTCTCCACGTTCATTAATAATTTGTACAGCTGAACAGTAATCAATTTTCTTATTTCCATCCGCATCTTCATATTCCACTTTAGCTTCATCTACACCATTTTCAAGCATACCAAAAGTACTACCAAAAGCAAGAGCTCCAATTGTATCAAAAGCAAAATAGTTGAGCCAAAGTAGTGAATCTAACCAAGCACGTCCTTTAATACCACGTGGACCTTCGGTATTTGCTTTAGCAGCTTTATCGCAGAATTCATCCCATCGTTCGAGCAAAAGTTGAACTTCTCTACGAATAAAAGGTTCGAAAGCAATGATGGTTTTAGGAGCAAACGTGTGTGATACAATCTTTCGCTTTCGAGTATGTTCAGCACGATCACGTGTGTTGAAAAGTCCACGAGGGAAAGGTTTGGGTGGTACAAAAGCATCGTAATACGCCGGCTTAAGAGTTCCAGTTCCATGACCGTAGACTGGATGAAGAGCTTCGTGATCAGCAATCGAGATGTGATTGGGAGCGATTCGAACAATCTTGCCATACTTCTTGTGAGCTTCGTGTACCGAATTGAAACGATGACCTTTTTGCGCTTGACGCAGAAGCCAGAAGTCGCTAAATTTAGCAAAGAAAGGTCCTGGGTACTTGATAAAGGTTGGATTGGTAATGAAGGGGATCAAGTGAAAGAGAACAACAGCACCGATGATACTGATGATGATGTGGGAGGGCGACTCTACGGCCCACTGAATCGCGGCCCCAAGACGGGGAACGAGATCAGTCTCGACCATGATGTTGGCTGAAACCTAAGTCGCAGTTGGAAGGGATGAAGAGTTGGGGAAAACGTCGTGGGCTATCAAAGCAGGGATGCAATGCTGGAAGGGAGGGTGCCAAACTCGCGATGGAAGAGGTGAGGAAGGTGGTGAATGTCTGTCGAAACTCGTATCCCTTTTTGTAGCTCAGGCACGAATGGTTGACAGAAGCGGACCCACAAAGCGAAACGAAACGAGAAAATTGCGGGGTGAGCAAGAGCAAGAGCAAGAGCAAGGGCAAGAGCAAGAGGGATTAGCTCTTCTTGGTCAATGGACAGGGTCACGAGCCCCATTGGAGCGCACAGACGCGGGGTCAGAAGCAGCTTTGCTGTAACTTTATGGATGTCGCGGCAAATCAAATCGACTCGTCTTGATTCGACTGGGACTTGACCAGCCAAGACGCCTCAATTTGTCCATAAAAATAAAAACAAGGCAGCAGATGGCGATGTCGAGATTTGGGCCGTGGTATCCGAAATCAGAATCCGCCATTACCATCTTGAACTTCGTAACGAGCAGCTCGTTCCTCAACCCCGAATGAAGCACGCTCTGCTGCTGCCCTACTCGATGACCCGATGCTGCATTCCTTTGCTTTCTTTCAAATCGGCCAGTGCCAGTCATCATCCAATCGATACAATATCATCTCGTGATTTGTACCGTTTGAGAAAGATGAGATCAGAATGAGATATCGAGATTCGAGCCCGTCAAGTACAATATACTGTAGGGAACCATAACGTAGTGTCAAAGGTTGTCTTGGCAACACCGCTTCTGTTGGTGGGTCCATACAAACAGACACACTCTGCGTCAGAGTTACGCGACAACGACTTCGTAATGCAGTCCTTCCATGCACGAGAATGCAAATTGCATGAATCAACACACAAAAGCGGGGAATTCAACAGCATGATTACAAAAATCGACTTCGTAACTTTCCTCTAACCTTCACTGCATGAGCTCCGATCAGATCAGCATGATTGGAGACCATCTGTAAAGCGACGCGAACTGCCTCGCCCTCAATGAAAGTATCGATCGATGTCGAAGCAAGAAGTCACGAACGCCGACAACAAGAATAGACCACTGCAACCCATCTAGCAGCTCCGGCTATCAAGTCTTCAACCGGATCAAATCATACTCCAACATTCTCAATGACTATCGTCACACGACACAAACAATCTCAAATGGTCCACTTCGACTCTCGCAACACTTGAATATAAATGAACGACAATCGTCAATGCAAGTATGAAAGCAAACGAATGTATATGCAATAGCTACTAGAATGTGAAATGTTGCTTTGCGATCCCATCACCAAAAGTTCTGAGCCCAATCAACGATCGCATCCCACCCTCTACCAACCGCACCATTTCCAATCGTACCCACCAATCTCCTCCATTGTAAAATCTGATTATCAGCTCTAGCAAGACCAATGATACCTTCCATCCCACCCACTTTAGCAAACATGGAATCAATAGGTTTTGTAGCAATCACTGCTGCCTTTCCAGTCGCACCACTTAATGGTCTTGTCCAAGCTACCAACCCAATCAAACGCTGCAAAACACTGCTCGTACCAGTCGTTTTCGCCGCCATTCCCGCAACCATATCCGCACCTGGCACTGCACAACTAAACTCAAACCTATTAGCGTGAAAAACCAACGCAGCCCTATAATGAAAAACAATGGCAAGTACAATCCCAATATGCCAAAGTTGATGCGAATGTCCCCAAGTATCGAACCTACCCGGAGCCCAACTTTCCGGAAACTGAGTAGCATAAAACACCAAACCTCCAACATAAAACAGCAGTGAAGGGAAGATGGGACTGAAAAATGAGATCGTTTTTACCAAACCATGTTCAAAAGCAGCATGCGAGAACGGCGCCAACGCGGTAAAGCACATTGTCAAGAAGACTGCAATTCGCCAATTCTTGTTCTCCCTCTTGTTAAACCATTCGGCCCAAGGTAGAACAGCACCTGCGAAACCGACCAGCAGCGTTGTGAACGAGTAAAATAGAGCCAAGTTGGGCTGGCAATAGAAGCAGTTATACACTGTTGTCCAGATGGAAGCTGCCACAAGCCAAGCGATACCTGTATAATCAACACAAGCAAACCTCTCGAACCACTTACGATCCGAACAACCTGCCATAACATGCCACGATACGGACAAAGTCAAACACTTGGCAGCTGCAAACAGATAAACCGTCTGAACCAGCCTATCCATGGGCGTAGTCTGATCATCCAGACCCTTGCTAGGCCAAAAGAGTGGCACGATAGCGGCAAGACCCCAAAGATGGGTGTGAATGTTACCGGTCTCGTTGTGAATCTGGAAAGTACTTCGCAACAATGCAGGCCAATTCTCGACAGGGATGAAACGATATCCAGACAAGATGTGTTCGTTGTTGCGAAAGAAAGCGGGCAAGTGTTCATAGCTGATTAACTCTTGTCCGTTTCGTGCCAACTCGACTGCAAGCTGATAGAGCTTTTCTTCAGCTTCATGAACAGCATGTCCTGCACGCGAGGCAAAACTGTTGGCACGAGCACGAGAGCGTGTTGAGATATCGGCAAGCTTGTGCTCGAAGCGTTGAACTAGTGTTTCGTTGTCGCCCAGATTGGCAGCGCTTTGCAGTGTATCGCGCCATGCCATTGTGCGCACTGACTCCTGAATGGCTTCAAGACGAGCCTGCATCTTTGCTGCTAGTGCATAAGCTTGGCTAGGTAATTGCGTTGATAGTGGCTCGAGAACGGATGCAAAGTCGAAATCAAGTTGCGGAAGGGATGGCATGGTTGGCAGTGATGGTAGTTCGGCAGAGGTGGATGGAAGACGTGGAAGACGTTCGCGTAAGCCGTTGCCAAGGCTGATGGGAAAAGAGAAGCTGGATGAAAGACGTTCCCAATCGTGTGCGAGCGACTGGGAGCGAGATGCAAGAGCAGAAGAGGCAGATGCTGGATAGGATGGCAGCAGTGCCACCAGCCTTCTCAAATCTTCGCGCATCGCCTCGAGTTGTTGGAAGAAAACAGCAGAGTGACCATCATTCAAGGGCGTCGTTGCTGCATCGATCTTGTCTTGGACTGCAGTCGCTGAGGCTGCGCTAGTATCGTCAGTAGAAGTGCGAGCATCTGAGACAGTATCGTCTCTTGTCGCATCCGATACGGACGCTCTTGAAATACGTTGGGAGTAGAATGCTCGTGCTCTGACTTCGAGTTCGGTTAGGTAGGAAAGCAGCTGCGCACGAAGTGACACTATCGAGTAAGGCAGTGATGCAGGCAAGTCGAGATACTCGAGCGAAGTAAGCGGTTGTTGATGTTGTCGATTGAAAGAGAAATATGCGTCCAATTCGTCATCGGATGAGCCAGAGTCAGTGGCGGTGGCAGTGGCAGTGGCGCTGCTGAAACCTTCTCGCAAAGGGTCTTCCGCGTTGAGTGCGTTGTGACGGAATCGTAATGAGGATCGCCAAGGTTCAACAGGCTGCGAAGCTCGTCTGACTCGACGGCGAACATTGAAAGGTCTCGTCGGTTCATCCGCTATAGCAGACTCGTTCAACATGGATAACGTGCGTTTAGAGGAAGAAGATTCGAGCAATGGTGTCGAACGCGAGGTTCCGAATGAAGGTCGACGAGGTGTCATGGTTGCTGAACAGTGTCGGACCGGCCGATGTGTTGAATCAAGCGAGGAATAGGCTGACAGGTAAAGCCTTGCGACGTAATGAGTGATGAAAGAAGACTGCTTCAGAGAGTCATAGCCGGTTCTGCGATGCAAGGATGATTCGTCGCTGCTCTCGGTGGCAACGAGACTCCACGATGATGTCCGGAACAAGGTCTAATTGTCTGGCAAATTGGAGGGAGATAGGTGGTGTTGAGAAGTGTGTGTTGGTAGAAGAGTGAGTAGTGAAGATAGTTGCAAATGTCAAAAGGGCAAATTGAGTGAGGAGTGATGCTGTCTGTGGCTAGGCTCAATCACAGTATCAAGGCGGAGAAAAGTGGGGAAAATGTCCCTACACAGGGTTGAACTGGCATTGAATGTACCGTCAGCCCTTGTCCATCTGATCTGCAGCAACTCTATACTTTCGATTGAAGCCAGAGAGCACGTTGGCTATCATCGTTATCAGCAGCAGCAGCAGCAGCAACGACGACGATAGAGACTCCTTGTCTGCCGAGATTTCTTGACGAAATTCACTTTCTCGGCGTCTCTTCCGCTCTCGACTCCGCTCGCCCAAACTCACAAAAAATACGTCAGTCAACAACACTAAAAAAGAGCCTAAAATTCAGGAATTTCCGCTGAAAAAGTGGCTTTTAGAACTGAAATCATCTGCAAAGGAACGTTCGTGGTTTCATTCAGTTCAAACAGAGGCGCAAGCTTAAGAAGGACTTTACGTGCGATCGCAAAAAGTAGACCCAGATGAAAACAAATCGGTAGATTAGGCTCAGTTCGCCGTTTTCGGCAGCGGAACCAACACATCCGTGCGTTTGGCGCATATCATTCTTCTATCCACATCTTACTCAAAACCACCATCAACACCACCACCACCATCGTCGTCATCAACACACGTCATTCGTGTCCATCCCATCATGCCTCCGAAAGCTTCGAAGAGCAGTCAAGCTTCCGCTTCGACGACCACTACCACCAAACCAGCTAAACGTGGTCCTCCCGCTCCTATCAAGTACTATCTCATCCTGTTCAACTTTGTCTCTTTCTTCGGTTGGGTGGTTGTGCTCTCTACTCTGGTCAAACATCTTGCTTCAGGTCCTCAAATTTTCTCGGGACCGGTTCAGTTTGCTACCGATGTTCTTGCTCGTTTCCGTCTCGTCAAAATTGGCATCGTCAAATCTTACTCTCACCTCTTTCCCGCTAAGATTGCGGTTCTTCTTGAACGAGCTTCCAACTCGCACACTTTTGTCGGAGCTATCGTTGCTTTAGTTCAGTCACTTGCTATTTTGGAAGTGGTTCATGCTGCGATTGGTTGGGTTAGGAGTCCTGTAGTTACTACCGCCATTCAGGTAGCATCGCGTCTCTTTATGGTTTGGGGTGTGACCGAACGATACTCGCAGGCTTGGTCTAGTCCCTTTTATGCTTCCATGGTTCTTGCTTGGGCTATCACCGAATGCATTCGTTATCCTTTCTATGCTAATTCGCTTGCTGGACAGGAAGGTCCTGGTCTTCTTTGGGCCAGATACACCACTTTTTACATTCTTTATCCAATCGGTGCCGCTTCCGAGGCTTTCTGCATCTTTGCTACTCTTCCAAAGAGCGCTCCTTGGAACAAGCCGGCCGCTTGGGATTTAAGGGCTTACGTCTTTGCTGGTCTATTTGTTATTTGGTGGCCCGGTCTGTATGTTATGTACACTTACATGATCAAGCAACGTCGTAAGGTCATTGGTACTGGATTTTGGGGAAACAAACTTGTTGCACAGCTTGTGGAGAAGCAGAAGCAGCAACAGGAAGCTGAACAGAAGAAGGCGCAGTAATAGCTCTTTGCTCTGAAGTACAACAAAGCCTGCAAGTGCTCGACGATCTCGGGGCAAAGCGAGCCCGACTCCCCTCATAATCGACATCCGATTTTCATATCTATTGAGCATCTCCACACGTACACGCACACGCATTTTCTCAACCACATCCTTTGGATCGGCAAAATCATGTAAGAAAAAGAAAGATTCGCAACCTAGCTCAATCATCAGCTGGTGTCCGCGCGACAAACATGTAAAATTACACCGTAATACTACAACTATATCTCGAATGTTGTTGTTCAGATTGTGCGTTTTCGACTTGTACGCCACATATCCCAAGGCAATTTCCAATGTTTCCCACTTTGCAGTGAAGTATCGTATGGATTGAAATCGGCTTTTTCCAATCTTTCTAAATACGATCTTGCAGGTACTATACCAACTAAAGGAGGTATAATAGCATGTGGAACTTTTCCATCGAATTCTTCTTTGATTAATTTTCTTGCTGTGATTAAATAATCATTTGCACGTGTTGCTAGAGCGAAAACGGCATCTCTGAAACCGGTTGCATTGGGACCATTTCTGAAGACGTCTTCTTCGACTACATTGTATTGGAGAATGAATTCACGTGGAAGAATAAGTTTTCTTGCTCCTTTGGTGATAGAATTTCTCATGTGTGGTGGAGGATGAGAATGGTAAGGGATGGAAGAAATGGCTAAGCTTAAACCTGAGACTTTTCCTAGATGAGAGAATAATTCGTCAGAGATATCTGAACGAATACCTAATAGATTTAACGAAAGATAATGTAAACGTGATGAAGTGGATTCGGCATAAGATTCAAGATCCGAGAGTGTTGGAGCGGCAAAGTCATCGGATAGATCCGCTTCACGAATGTCAATAATGCGAAGAAAGTGATCCAGCATAAGTCCACCAGCTGGATTGGATTGAACTGTAGGATCTTGGAATGCATCACGAAGTGCAAGAACCACAGGATGTTTTGCAGGTCGATTTTGATATGCTCCTTGAACTGCGTCTCGCCACCATCCCATTCGCATTCGACCTAGTAGTTCGTTCGAGACGGTATCTTTCAGACCTGCAATTTCAACATTGAATGTGCGAATGGCGGCAAAGTGCGTTTGCAAATGTTTTGGGTAAAAGTGATGCGCGAGATAGGAGGGATGATCACGTTTGGCCAATTCCTCGAGTAGGTACGAATGCGGCGATTGTAAAGGGGAGAGTTGGGTCGATGCGGGTGGTGCTGTGCGTCCAGATGGCGAGCCTGATGATTCTTGTGATCGTGACGAGCTTTGCAAGCGGCAAGTAGCGGTGGTAGACAGACCCCTTCGTGATGTTGGCAAAGGTTGCTGTGTGGAGGCAGAGGCAAGAACAGGGGCGGCTAGGCAACGTGCTGTGTTGCGAGCGCTGCTGCTGCTCAATGCAGTACGCAGAACAATCGATGCTGACATCGTCTTGATCGCGAGTATGGTGAACTCGGCACGCTAGTATATTGTAGAAAGGAAGAAAGGAGCAAGACTATGAGATCGCAGTTGGAAGAAAGTGATGGTCTAAGCGCAATTTCTTGATGACCAACACATCGCTTCAAGCTGAGAAAGCTCAAAAACTCTTCAGAAACGCGATTGTGAATCTGTGCAAAAAATCAATGTACAAAAAAAATGGCTCGAAAAAGAAGGGTAAAAAGGGTGGAGGTGTCTCCTCGAACAAACCATTAAGTTGCGACGACAGCAGCTCATAGAGTTTGATTCCAGATTGCGAGAAGGAAGTGTTTATCAAGCCACTATCCACGGGCAGCAAAGCCGAAGCACAGAAGGATATTTTCTTGAATGCAATGTTGATGTTTTGTGAGTGCATAGAGTACAGGGGATAACTTCGTAAACCAAGGGCCGGCTATACGGCGAGATAGACACCACATGTAGTGCAATGCAATCTTTGGCAAGACAGGCTCCTCTAAGGGGAACGACCAGCTCGCATGGTAGCGTGCTTAAATGCCACCCTTAGCAAGCGTCATCCAAAGATCGTCTCCAAGGTAATGAATGTTTTCTATCGCAATACCCTTTCCTGTTTTTCGCACCTCTTCAGTATCCATCTGCAACACACCTACTGCCAAGATCTCATCTTTACCCTGTGCACGAATAGCCACACACTGTCCTTTCTTGAGAGGTTCCTCCCCCTTACTTGGATCTGGAAGCTTGCCTCCTGCACTAGTAAGACCTGGTGACATGACATTGGCTCCTGACAAGACGAACTTGATAGCTCCTCGATCGACTTGTACAGATGGAAGCATATCTGGGACTGCGCGGGCCAGAAGCAAGCACGAGCATTTGAAAAAGAAAGTGAGGGACAATTGTGTGTGTGTGTGTGTGAGTCGAGCGTATTTCGGAACGTTTGCGAAGACAACTGCTAAAAAGTAGACTTAGACTTACATTTATGCAAAAGTCGTAAAGACGGCAGGTACCAATCATCGTAATGTTGGAAGAAGAGAACCTGCTTTTCGGAGATGAGCATTTGAACATGCTCTCGTGCAAACTTGACTGTTGTCACTGAAGCTTTGTTGGGCCATGCTGCTTCCAGTAATGCTCCTTCATCTTTAGCTAGAGCGGGATATTGATCGGTGAGCTTTTGACGAATGACTCTGCGAACGGATGATTTGAGCGCTGTAGCTGGGCCGAGATCGGGCTTCGGCTCGAATTTCTTGAAGAGCGACATGGTTGGTCGCTTTCTTCGTAGATAGAAGAGCTGCGAGGGAGGGAGGGAGGTGAAGGAGAAGATGTGGTGAGAGCATGTCGAAAGCCGCTGCATTTGTTGCATTTGACGATTCTTGTTCGGAACTCGGGGAAGTGCGATTGAAGGAAGTTGAGTCGACCTAACAAGTCTGTGCGAAGATCCGAGAATAGAAGAAGACACACAAACGCTTGGTTACACAAAGATCTGTGTGCATCTTGTCTCGCAAATGAAACACCGCCATGCAGGTGATGCCAAGAAGCAACACCGTTGAAGGCCGCCGCGATTGAACGGGAAGCTGTGTTCGGTTTGCATGACAGCGTGGACAAAGCGCTTGCTTCTAGTCTAGGAACCGGTCCCTTTCTTTCTGGCCTCTCTACAACCTCCTCTTTTCCTCCTCCATCAGTTGCTTCGTCCTCCTCCTCAAGGCCATTCGACACGATGGTGCTCGTCCCTGCAACAGCAGCATCCGCTTCGTCGCGGCGAGCTATTGCTGCAGCACTCCGACCTCGCCGTGTCGTATACCCCCAATTCGCGCCAAATCTCCCCACGCATCTCCGGGCGATATCTTCGACAGCACCACTTGGAGCTCCAGAAGGTCAACAAACGTCCTCTTCCTCCAAATCGTCGTCGGAAGGCAAGTCGGAAAGCGACGGTTTCCGCAGCTTCTTCAACTCAACTGGATGGGAAACTGCCATGGGTGCATCAGTCGGTGTTCTTTTGTTAGGTGGAGCCGCTATGGTCTATCATTCTTGGTACAAACGTCATGTTCTTCGCAAGATGGAAGCTGCTTTTGATCCCGGGTATGATCCGGTTCTTGCACTCGCTAAAAGTGGTGATCAACTCGCTCATGTTCGTATCGATCCTCCACGACCTGAAGACGAGATGATTCGCAGCATTGTTTCTGGCAAAGAGGCTGGTCGATATTTCTTAGTCATGGGAAGTAAAGGTTCTGGAAAAGCAACTTCCATTATTGAAGCAATGGCAGAGATCGATGCGGATGGTTGCGCTTTCTTTGATGCCCATCTCGATCCAACTATTGTCGTTGATCGCTTTTCAGAATCGATCAACTTTAGCAACAATCGTGATTATCTCGGCAACTTACTTGGACTTTCTGATTTATCGGGCATGTCATACTATCAACAACTAGAACGAGCTTTGCACAAGCTGGAGAAAGCATTGATCACTCGCAAGCAAAAAACTGGCAAACCAGCAATCATCGTTATGAACAGTGCTCATCTCTTACCACGCGATGAAGAAGGAACAAAATTGCTACACATCTTTCAACAACGTGCAGAAAAATGGGCTTCAGCAGGTACAGCCACATTTGTCTTTACTACAGCTGATTACTGGGTTTACGATGTATTGCGAAAAGCTTCTAACCGAATGGATACTTTGTCTTTTAGAGATCTGACCAGACGTCAATCGATTAATGTCTTGCGAGGTTGTCGGAAGCAATATTGGGGAGAGAAACCTTCTTCACAAGATCCGCGCGTTTTGCAAGAAGTTTACGAGATCTGTGGAGGTCGGTTAGGTTTGCTTAACAAGGTAGCTAGACGAAAAGATATGTTAAGAGCTGCGAGACAATTGGTGGAGGATGATATGCAATGGATTCTCAGCAAGACAGGAATCATTGAAGATCATGATGACGATGTGATGGACGAGCAAAAGTGGTCGACGTGCAGTTGGTTGCTTTTTTGTGAATTGAGTAAGAAGCAGAAGGAGTTGGAGGAGTTGTTGGATGAGAATGCGGGAGTTCTACCAGACTTTGTGAACCATGAGGTGGTGGAAGATCCTCAGTACAATAGTTTGGCTGCTCAATTGCATAGCGATGCGGGTTGGTTCAAAGCTAAAGCCTCACCTGTGCCTGGTTTGACACGCTTCACTACTGCTGTAAAGCGTGTTCGGGAAGTTGACGATGAAAAGCCAGACCACGATGAAAACGACAACGACGATGACGACGAAGATGATGAAGAAGAAACCGCCCACCGTCGTCTCAGCGAATCACCCATCACAGATCCAATCAATGATCAACAAGCGGATATTCGAGGCGCTGACGTCCCCAATCCTCATCTCACTTGGGGAGAAGCACGTCAAACCATGACTCGACCTGATTTCATCATGGAACTTGATCATCTCAACATCATTCACATTGATCGACATCATCATATTCGCGCCGACTCGATGCCACTTTTACGAGCCATGCGTCGTGTTGCCGAATCGCAAGGTTATGAGGAACGTCTGGAATCGGTCATGGATCGAGTTTCGGCTATTGAAAGTTTGGGTCGTACACGTGAGTTGTTGTGGAAGGAACAAGGCGATGGTGGTAAATTCTTGATCAAGAAGGATGCCAAGGGGAGGGAGTTTGAAACATGGACTTTGCTCGGTGGAGATGAACGATTAGGTCGTGAAACTGAAGATGGAGATGATGATGATAAGTGAGCGATACAGTAATCATGACAGTGTGTCTCTTTGTAATATCAATCAAATTCAATTGTAGAGTGTGAAAAGTGTCGCTGCAGCTGATAGGATAGCCAGAGATAGGATGAGCTAAAGATATCAGCGTCCGATAGCAACAGCGAGTGGATGTGATAGAATCTTCCCGCGGAACAAGCGCGGAATTGGCAACTATATATCGGCTTTAGGCACTGTTGCATATGCGCGTGGGGAACCGTCGCGTGCGGGATTGTGACACTCTTTTAGCAGCGAGAACGGGCCGAGTTGATTGCCGGGCAATTGAGGTCGCACAAAGAAAATGCAATGCAATGCAACGCAACCCGACCCAACCTAACGCAAGAGTCTCTCTCCCCGCGCTTGCAATCGTGCACAGACAAGGATAAGCGCACAAGTCACATGGCTCACACCGCCCCCAAAGTAAAAGACCCTGACTGAGAAGAGAGAAAGATAAGCTCAGACTCTCTCGCCTTGGCGTGCTGCAGTTGTCGACCGAGCCGACCAGGAGCTTCGAGAGATGAAGTGCGGTCGTTGTTCCGTTTAGCCGGTCAATTCTTGGATTCGTGACCCACTCCTTGGATGTGCCAGTGATTAACAACGTATAAAGGCTGAGCTTCAGTCTGTCGCCCTCCTCATTCTTTAGAACTTCGAGTGTTCTAACCGTCCCTTTCCCAGAAACTTCGTCCAATCTTGATCCTTAGCACCATCATGCCAGCAGCCATTACAACATCTATTCCGCCCGCCTCTAACGGCTCTACTAAGATGTTCAATACCGACAACTCCACTTCATCATGGAGACAGGCTGCTGCAGCTCACGCACAAGCTCGACTGGATCGCATTCCGTCTGAATGGCGTCTACCTGCTGAAGTTCTTGCCCTTTCCAGTCCTACCACTCGAAATGATCTTCGTTCGATTCCTTCCTCATGTGGAATCCTCACTGCTGAAGAGCTTGCCATCACCGAAACTCCTGTGGCTGAAATCTTATCAAAGCTTCACTCTCGAACTTGGACATCCCTTGCAGTCACTACAGCTTTCTGCAAACGTGCAGCCATTGCACATCAACTTACAAACTGTCTTACCGAGATTTTCTTCGATGAAGCCATTGCATCCGCTAAAGCTTATGATGAACATTTCACTTCCACAGGCAAACCAGTTGGTCCTCTTGCAGGTCTACCTATTAGTTTGAAAGATAACTTCAATCTCAAGGGTAAAGATTCTAACTTGGGATTTGTGGCTTGGATCAACGATCCTGCTGATCACGATTCAACGCTTGTTACTCTTTTGCGTGAACAAGGTGCGGTATTGTACTGTAAAACTACAACGCCTACTGCTATGATGATTGCTGAAACGGTTAGTAATGCTAATGGTAGAACGTTGAATCCACTTAACACAAAGACTACGCCAGGTGGAAGTTCGGGTGGAGAATCAGCACTACTGGCAATGAGAGGAAGTCCGTTAGGTGTAGGAACGGATATTGGTGGTAGTATTAGAATTCCTTGTTCGTTTACAGGGTTATGGGGACTCAAGCCTAGTTTTGGGAGGTTTCCAACGGGGAAGTGTAAAAGTGGATTGGCTGGACAGGAAGCTGTAATGTCAATCAATGGTCCAATGTGTAACGAGGTTGAAGGATTGGAGATCTATGCGAAAGCAGTGGTGGATAGTGAACCTTGGTTGATGGATCCCAAATGTGTACCCATTCCTTGGACGCCGGTGGACTCTATTCAGCTGCCACAGCAGTTGACTGTTTTGTTGTTGACCAACAACGGTTTGGTAAAACCAACTCCGCCTCTGCAAAGGGCTATGAAGGTTACTGCGGAGAAGCTGAGCAAAGCTGGACACAAAGTGATCGAATGGGATGCGTCAAAATCTCCGGATGATACAGAGTTATTCAGGAATGGATTGGAGTACATTGCGTCTTTCTTCCGCGCAGAAGGAGGTGCAACGGTTCATGGGATTATGGAGGCTTCAGGTGAACATGTAGATTGGGTTCCTGGTCTTAGCACTACTGATTCGAGTTTGAACAAGACAGTGAAAGAGCTTTGGCAGATGCAGGCTAAACGTACGGCTTGGGCTGCTGATTTGTTAGCGAGGATGAGAGAGTTGATGGGAGGAGAAAAGTTTGATGCGCTGATTTCGCCAGTCGCTGCAGAAGTTACGACGAAACATGATGCGTATCATCATATTTTCTATACGGGCTGTTGGAATTTGATGGATATGCCGGCGGTGGTGGTGCCGTTGAAGGGGATGAAGGTGGAGAAGGAGAAGGACGGAAAGGATGGGTCGTTCAAGGCGAAGCACGGGGAGGAGGAGAATGTGTGGAACCAGTACGATGTCGATGAGGTAGACGGCATGCCGATCTCAATTCAGGTCGTGGGCAGTAGGTTGCAGGAGGAGAGGACGATTGCGGTGGCTAAGAGGGTGTATGCTGATGTTGCCTAGATTGGTGCTTTCGTATATAACTAGAATAAAACAGACTGACCTCAAGCTGATGTTTTCTCAAGCAGGATGTGTGCGAGTGAAGTAGACGAAGCTCTGATCTTACGTTATGACTTAGCGATGGTCTGTGAAGCGGAGGCATCCTTATCTTGTGCTCATGAAGCTTCACCAATGCGCAAAGTGCTCGATTCAGCCTGATGAATGGGCGAGCTAGGCAGAAATGTCTTGATCTAAAGCGGGTTTCTATGTCTATCTACACATATTAATTGATCTATCTATCCAACAAGTCTAATTTGTAATCTCAATCGTCTCCCCCGTCACATCACCTTCACCGACAGTCCCTCTCCTCACTTTTCCGCCCTTAGCTTCAATCATTTGCTCGATCGTTCTTGGCTCATCTTCTGTTTCTGTGAACCAAGACAAGTTATCTGCGATCAAGTGTCTGTTTTTACATCCTGGACATTGTACGATGACGATTCCCTTTGTATAGGATCTTTTGGAGAACTCGTGTGTGCTACGATGACCACATTGATCGACTGTACATGTGAAGGTGATTGCTAGGCGCTGCTCGATGGCTCCGATTGGGGTGCGGGTGCCTGTAACGGGTATGGAGGTGGATTCTTCGGAGTCTGTGGAAGAGAGGTTGGTTTCGGGGATGTAGGTATCGACACGAGAGCGATCATTGAGTGCAGAGGGAGAAGTTCGGAACGATCGATGCAATACTGCTGGAGTGCTCGGCTTGGATCGCAACTGTGGGATCAATGGTCGCATGGTTGCGATTGTGCGTGGGAGAGCCTGGCGGCTGCTCGAGGCAACATTGCGAGCGAGCATCGGGATCACACGGCTTGACGACATGTTTGGGATGTCTCGTGGTCGAGGGACTGGCGAAGGGAACGACACAGAAGAAGCAAGATGTTGATGGGAGATGGTCAGGGAAGTTGGTGGGAAGAAGGAAGAAGATACAGTACACTGTCAAGTGCAGAAAGTGGAGGAGCGGTCATGAAATTTTTGACAAAACGCGGAATTCGGAGCTGAGTTGCATCGTCGTGACTAACTTACTATCTCCGCATCGCTTCGTACACCCTTCGTCTAAGTCGAAAGATGCTCAAGACAATCATTGACGATGTCGAGAGAGAGAGATGTGAGACCTTTCATACGCACAAAGAAGAGGCACAGTGATGTTTGCATGTCACAAAAGCAGCGTCGCTGTTTATCATTAAATGTCCTGAAGTGGTCTCTTTTAGGCAATCACACCTCTGCTACATTTCCAATGTAATAGCCAGGAGTGGTCAAGCATCTAGAAGATTATACGACAACCAGCAGTCCGGATGTCAAGCAGGTGATCAACAAGCCAAGTCCAGCAATGAATCTTCCATCCGTCACTGAGAAAGATGGCAATGCCGCGCTCTGCTGGGGTGTGCTAGTAGAACCACCAGTCGAGCTGCTGTTCCTGCCAGCGCCGATCGTACCATTCTTGGTAATCTTGACCGTCAGCACGTCTACTGTTCCATCAATCCCAATTCCATGGTTGATATCACTAGCACTGTATGCACTCTCCAAATCTGGACTTGCAGTCTTGCTGACCTCATACTGGAATCCACCTGGACTAGTTAAGGTACCTGCTGTCATATTACCCACCATTTGATCCCTTCCATCATCGTATCCATTAGGCGCAATCATATGGTTGTATGTCGAGTTGAGCTCCACACTAGCCGCGATAAAGATAGCACCTGTATCGGCTGCACTGCCATTCTGAATCCAATATCTGAAATGGTTTCCACCTTTGAGAGATTCAATGCAGGTTCCACCGTCTCCCTGTTTGTAGTTGTACCGCATGATGTTGGTTTGAGGGCGTTCGCCGTTTCCATCTCCCAGGTTAGCAGATTGATAGCCACCCTCCGAGATGCCTAAACAGCTGCCAGGAGAAAAGTAGAAGGAGCGTGCGAATTCTTCAAAGCCGGCTTGGTAGAGAACACCGGGGGATGAATCGCCCGAGATAATGATGTTGAGTGGCTCCCGTTGCTCCGTGAGGAGGGAGCCGCCGTTGGTTGTGGGGTTGGCATATCCTTGTGATGACGAGGAGCTTTGACGGCGATCAAGAGGCGGGGAAGGCAGGGCAGAGGTGAGAGTGGTTGCAAGCGCCGTGGCTGCGGCCAGTGTCGGGATTGCTGAAGTGATCTTCATGTTGGCGTGAGCGGGTGACAGTGTTGGTTGTGTTGTACGGAAACAAAAACGCAACTGACGTCGTTGGACGAGATCTTTATAGGAATAATCGAGACTGAGTCAGGGATGTATGCGAGCGTCCAGCGCTCTGTACGGGTGGCGTTCCAGGAAGAGAGACAGAGTCAGGTCGAGAGGGATAGCGAACAGGTCGTGGTGGTACGAAGAAATGGGAAGCAGGAGGTGATGGCTTGCTAATGGGAGCAGTGCAGATTGGGAAGGTAGGAGGTTGACCGATGCCGCTGCCGACGAGGAGCACCGCTTTTTGCCACGCCGGTCGAGCGGACAGCTCCATGATCCTATGCATGAGCACCTAAAGCTGCATTCGCACTCTCACGGTGAGCCTTGGTCAACGGGCTTTCCCATGTGTACATGCCTGACTATGCCAAGCATCATCAGGGTGGACAGAGTGAATGCATGAGCTGTAGGCTTAGGCTCGCTTCAACAGCATTTGAAATTTCTAGATGATCAACACATCTGCCGTTTTGTGCGCGCTAGAATTTGCATCTCGGCAGGAGCATTTTTGTAATCTTTCACCCGGATCGGTGTCCGGATGTCGCTCATGCCATGCTTTCCTCTCCATCGTTCTCGTGTCTTGGGAACAGAGTTGGCGGCGTGACGTCGAAGTCATTCTAGGCTGAATGACCCGAAGCAGTGGCGCATCTGCATTATGCGTTGCTGGAAGTGGCAAGTATGTGGAAGAAAATGAAATTTGACCTGTCACACGTCTCTGACGGCTTTTGGATCGCAAAAGCGTTGGTGGGTCCGTTCCATCTTGGACAGCTCAACTCAGCTGGATGGTCGCTTGACGAGCCCGTTAGATGTCGTCAATGCAAGATGCTGCTAAATACGAAGAGTAGCATGCTGATTGTACCGTCGGTGAACTGCTAGCTTGATTGCAAAACGGACCCCAGTTTTTAAAAACACAGCCCTGACCTGTAGAATGCCACCTTCAACGTCTCGGGGCGAAGGCTTTGTTTGTCGGTTTCGAGTTCTCGGCATACAGCAGAGCAAATCCTGACTGAGACGATCCAACTTGTGCCGATTCAGGGTCCATCTTGTGTTTTGAACGCCGTCGAGACTGGGGGAGGGAGATAGGATGTTAGAGCATGCTAGAAAACACAGATACCCTCCTTTCTGCACCCGCAATCTCGTCTTCCCGCCGACAGCGCTCTCAACGTACTGTAAGAGCAACGAAAGACGACCATCAAGGGTGTCAATTCGGATGACATGGCGACACGAGCGAACACTAAACTTGCCGAGCGAGAAGATAGAATGAGAATGCTTTCGAATCGGCCGGATCTGTTGGAGCTGTTGCATTCTCGCGCGATTATTGACGCGTAAAGTCGAGTCCGACGGCCGACAAAGCCATTCAAGAAAGGACCCTGAATTCTCAACCGTCCGAAGCAACAAAAGTGGCTTGCTTGCTTGACTGGGGAAACGGGACGTGCACCCCGCACTTCTCTTTCTTTTCCTCCGTGGGGCACCTTTGACAAAACAGGAGATTCTGTCAAGTTGAGTCGATGGCCCAAATGAAGCTGCCAAACAATGACCAGCAAAGCCCAGTATTGTATTATCGAGTGAGAAACGCTTTGAATGGAAGCGAATAAGACGCACGAAAGAGGGACGAAGGGCAACAAGATCGTGAGTGTCAAACGTGGTCGGCTAGTCGAGGTGTCAGGCATAGCCGGCCCAGAAAGTGCCAAATTCTATTCTGTCAAACACTGAGCTGCTTCGTCGTTGCCGCGACAGCCGATCGTATTCCTTTCGGAGGTGCAAACCACTTCAACTTGACCTTGTGGTGAGATCCCTCTTCTATGCTCCTTGTGGTGCCCCGCACTCCATTTCTCGTCCATCACGCAGCTCCATATAAGCGCCGTTCGCTTTTGACTTCCTTTCCCTGCGAACGACCCCCACCAGAGCAGCCTTCTTCAATACGCCTTCTGCCGCTGATCATCATGTCTGCAATCACCGGCGGCCTCAAGGTCGCCTTCCCTGAAGACCAAAACCTTCATACATTCCTCTTCAGCAATCCCCTCCAACACCACCCCAACCACTTTGCCCAACAATACCCCAATCATACTTACGACGGCACACCCATCCCTGAACAACGTCCTATCCTCGTCCACGATGGTACAGGTGCACAACTCAGCTGGGCTCGTTTGAAAGCGGACACTTTGCGTCTTGCGCGATCTCTCCAAACCCTCACAGGACCACCTGTTGCTTTTGTCTCTGACTCAAAGCGATCTCATGAGCCTATCCATGCTCCACGTACCACTGTGCTGCTGCACATTCCCAATGGCATGGTTTGGCCCCTTGTTGCGCTTGGCACTGTCGGTGCCAATCTTACCGTCTGTCCCATCTCGACTTATCTAAGCCCTCGAGAGCTCGCTTACATCCTCGCCAAGGCGCGACCTCAGATTCTTTTCACTTCGGTAGGAGCTGAAGGTGAAGTGCCGCTTCGCAAAGCGCTTCAATTGCTGCTTGATTCGCCTCCAACCGATAACGGCCAGGTCAAAGGAGCAGAGATCAAAGCTTGGGCTCAACAACTCGCAAAAGATTGGGACGAGGCTAAAGCAGCTAGGCTGGAAAAGAGCAACCAGCTTCCGTTTCTTCGACGTCGAGTTTGGACTGTAGATGTTTCGTCGGGCATGGATTACTATGGAAGTAACGTCAACAAAAACGGTGTTGCTTCGGCACACGATCCTAGAGATTGGACGCATCTGCTGCTGCCTCCACCGGGTAGTAAGGCAGAGGGTAGCATTGCTAGTCTCGATAGGCCAGCATTCACACCTTCGCCCATGACGCCTGAGGAGCAGCAAAGACGGATTGCATTCGTGTTGTGGTCAAGTGGTACCACGGGGCAGAGTAAGGGTGTTCTAATCAGTCATAGAGCTCTCGTGAGCAATACGATGGGCGTGTGGGATACCAACCCCCATTTCAGTGGTACTTCGAGAGGCAGTAACGGTGGTGGAGAACGTTGGATTACACTGGCTCCTTGGTATCATGTCTATGGTCTGGCTACTGTCTTGCTCACCACAGTGGCATTTGGTACGACATTGATCATTCCTGCAACGCCCAAGTTCGATCTGGGCTACTACCTCAGACTCGTTACACGATACCGCGCTACATTCTCGCATATCGCACCTGCCGTTGCGGTTGCGCTTCGATCATGCCCGCATCTCGATTCTTCTTCTCCCATGAGTGAGGGAATCGACCTGTCGAGCATCGCTGCTTTCCTCACTGGTGGTGCACCTGTTCCCGTAGAAGTTGTGAGAAAGGTATTTGAACGTACCGGCAAGTACATTCAGCTTGGGTACGGAACGACAGAGACATGCTCGACCGCGCAGACGGGTGGATTGGGGATGGATGCAGATACACAAGGAGGACGCGACGAGTTGGGCAGTGTAGGTCTGCCTGCACCTAACACCGAGCTCCAGATTCGTCCGTTGCCAGGCACGAACAAGCAGCAGGTAGAGCAGCGAGCCGAAGAGATCAGAACTCTGTCAAAGCAGGCGAGAGCGAGAGGAGAAAGGGCCCCCTTGAATCCAGGAATAGTGGGTGAGGTGTTGATTCGTGCCCCTGCTGTCATGTCAGGCTACTTCTCGGGCGTTTCGTCAGAAGTCGGCTCTGCGTTGGATGAGGAGTTGACAACGGGTGCGTTCACAGATGACGGGTGGTACAGATCCGGTGACGAAGGCTGTTTGGACTCTAGAGGAAGGTTGTGGATCACTGGCCGAACGAAGGAACTGATCAAGGTGAAGGGTTTCCAAGTACCTCCTGCTGAGCTCGATGACTTGTTCGCGACTCATCCAGAGTTGGTGGACGCTGCAGCGACTGGGTTCGTTCAAGACAAAGCGACGGGTGAAGAACAGGTTCTGCTCCTCGTGGTGCCAAAGGACAAGTCGATCCTTACTCAGGAGCAAAAGATGCACGACTTAGCATCTCGCCTTCACACCTGGGTCGGAGACAAGACTGCATACTACAAATGGCCAAGTACGTATCTGTTCTCGGAGACCGCGCCAAGGAATCCAACGGGGAAGCTGTTGAGGAAGGACATTGCAGCAAGCAAGGGTCACAGGGTTCAGATGGTTAAGCAGTCGAGGAAGGCTACTTCGCCGAATCCACCTGCTAAGCTTTAGAGAAGTTGAAAGGCTGCAAGCGGTGACTAGATCTGCAATACAACATGATTACTCTCGATCTTTCTGACTGCAATGTGTGATTGTAATAAGTGTAATCAGATTAGTGGACATGGCATTTAATAGTGTGCGATGTGTGTAAGTTGAGTTAAGGCAGCTCAATTTTGAACGCCTTGGATGACGCGAGGGTATTGCTGGCGGATCATCTCGAACAGTTCTGGGTTCTTGCCCTGCAGAACATATGGATCTTCTGCCAAGGCAACAAAGTAAGTGCTGACACCGGAAGCGATACTGCCCGAGCCGACACTGAGCGCGATGTTGAAGCCCAAGCCGAACGAGACGAGCAAGATGATCGAGTAGTATCCTGCGTCGTTCTGGAGGTACTGCGGGTTGGTCTTTTGCTCGTAGATGAATGCAAACAGTGCAGTGAGCAGACCGATGATGAATGCGCCACAGTTGAACACGATGTTGACCAAGCTGTCGTTGATGACGGCGTCGATACCACGGTCAGCGAGGAGAGACCAGGTCTCTTTGGCAGCGCGAATGTAGCTGTTGCCGTAGAGTGCAATGTTGATGTAGGCGTAACGGTTGAAGTAGTCGACGAGGCCTCGAATGCAAGCAACGCAGCAGGAGGCGACACAGGCAAGGATAGAGCCGACAAGATCACCGTCGGATGCGGCCTGGCTCTGAAGGAGATTGAAGAATGCCCTCAACAGGTCGAGGAGAGCAACGATGAGCGAGCCGAAGCAGATGGAGCCCAAGCTGTAGGTCATGGAACGTTTGAATGCGCCCCAGGCGGCGTGCGAGACCTTGTTGACGTTGTAGTAGGCAGTGCCGAAGATGCCAGCAACAGTGGTGAAAGCGACGTTCTTGATGACTTCCGAGATCCAATAATAAGCAAAAACGATAAAGACCATGAGACCGATGACGGAAGCGTTGCTAGAGCTGCTACCGGATGCTTGTCCTGAAGGTTCAAATCGTTGGTAAGTAGCGACAACAACCCAGCTGGTCCATGCACTGAAAGCGGTCTCGACCACCAATCCACTGAGAGCGACGACATAGACGCTCTTGTACTGATCTGCGGTACGGATGATGGTGACGAGAAGAAGCTTAGCAAGAGGAATGCGTTTGCGCATGAAGAAGTAGGCGATGACGCTGATGACGGCAAAGATGGTGAAGATGATGGCAGCGGCGGTATTGCCTCGAACCCAGAGATAGACGCAGAAAGCGACGTTGCTGAGGGTAGTCAGAAGAAGCGTGGCCTCGAGGATGAATTTGGGGAAAGTTCGAACAAGCAAGATGTAGACGAAGGAGAGAACGAGAGCGATGGCACAGCAGATCATGAACATGATTACGGTCTGACCGTTGAGCGTATTGCCGGCGACATTACCCCTGCCGATGGAGACATCGACGTTGGCATTGGAGTAGCCTCGAAGACAGATGACCGAGAGTGCAATGAAACCGCCGAAGACGAGGAGGAATAGGACGAGGAAGATGGGATCGTTGAACTTGGGTTTGGGTTTAAGACGCTCGCCTTCGAAGCCTTCCGGTTTGAGAGGCTGCTTGTAGTCACTGCCATAGTACTGCTGAGGAGGAGGACCTTGCTGATCATTGTAGTACTGGTTCTGAGCACCATTAGGCTGGCCTTGGTAGCTACCAGGACCGTATGAGCCAGGTTGCTGCATCTGCGGTGGGGGATAGTTGTATCCGCCCACGCCTCCGCCGCCATAAGGGTTCGACATGGTGATCAACGAGCGATGAAGAGAAAAGAGGGGTATCTACGGGTGATGATGGTGGAGGAAGCGGATGAAGAAGTCGTTGTTGGGTTACGTGGATGGAAAGACTTCAAGTGTATCAAGTATGTAAAGTGGCATGTTGTGGGTTCAAGCTGAATCGGAGGCTGAAATGGGCGGAAAAAAAAAGGTCTTAGACGGTCTAGAATGTGATTTGCGACTGTGCGACTGTGTGACTGTGACATGCATGCAAACATACGCAGGAGGATCACGAGTGTGAGTCAATTCAATTGTCCTGTCGGAGCCTTCCGACAGGCGTGTGTGAGCGTGTGTGTGTTCCAAAGGGCGTTTGACAGCCAAGCTGCCAAGATCGACAAGCGGCATGGAAGTGCAGAATTTCAGCCAAAATCACGAATTGTGACGTGAGCGTGCTGTTCCTTTTCCTTTACATTTGTTTCATTTGCAATGCATTTAAGCCAAGAGACGAACAGGTTCATGGCATGCGACTTTCGGCAGGACCGAGAGGAGAGGTGTAATTGGTCATGGATTAGGAAACATGCTACTGTAGTCGATGTAACTTTGCCGGTCTTTTGATGAACGGCGAGGTAACGAATGCCTGTTCGAACCATTCGATGCTGTTAGAATCGAAGCTGCTGATCTGCAAGCGAGAACCCAAATCTAGATCGTTTGCCGAGTTGCAATTGCCTAGGCTTCCGCTTGGTTTAGTGTTTCCGCTGCAAGAGACCGTCAATTGTGAAAAGTCAGAAAACACAAGTCGAGCGCGTTTAGATGCATTTCGCGTTGACCCAAAAGTGTGAGATCGCACACACCAACAGGGCTGACCACGTGCCTTGACATCCCGCGGAGTTCGCTTTTCTCCTCCACTTAGTGTCAGGTCAGCTTTCGACGTCGAGAAGCCGGAACAACGCAAAACTGAAAGGGTCCTTTCCTGCGATCAAGCCACCTTTCTCCTGGAAGTGCGGTCATCCCGATAAAAGTGAATCAGCCAAGCTCTCGGTCAGTCGACCTTCCCGCGGAAGCCATGACTGCCCGAACAATAGCTTTGTGCTTGCTTGCCTAACCGTCACGTATCTTTCCTTCCTTCTCTTATCCTGTACACTCAGCAATCTCGTCTTGTCCGGGCAGGACGGAGGATATATACTCGAGCACAATCGTCGCTCCTCCTTCTCTCCTTTCCTTCTCTCCACCGTCAACCTTTGGCAAGATGAGCACATACACCGTCGGGCTCAAGGCCTTGTTGCCGACGCTTGGCGTCATTTATGGGTTCCAAGCTGCTTGCGCTGCTATCGCGGTTCCTCTCAAGACCGAAAAGTACTACGATCTCTGCGGATCGCTCGGCTTCATCTCAGCAGCCGGTCTCTCGCTGTACATGCCATGGATTCGAGCTCGTTACTTTGACGGTTTCAAGAACATCTCACTTCCGACCTCTCTCTCGGCCTTCCATCCACGACAGACCATCATGACCGGTCTTACACTCTTCTGGGCTATCCGCCTTGGCAGCTTCCTCTTCCAGCGTATCAAGAAGTCAGGCGGTGACAGTCGATTCGACGAGATCAAGCAAAGCCCACCCAAGTTCTTTGGTGCATGGATGATGCAGGCTACCTGGATTGCCATCACTGCCCTCCCCGTTTACTTGGTTAACTCGATTCCTAAAGCATCTCAACCTCCTCTTGGTCCTCGTGACTATCTCGGACTCGCCATCTGGATTGCAGGTATGGGACTTGAGGTTACTGCCGATCGTCAAAAGTCGCAGTGGAGGGAGGATAGAGAAGCAGGAAAACACAAGGAACCTTTCATCAGCTCTGGTGTTTGGGGCTGGTCCAGACATCCCAACTACTTTGGTGAAGTTAGTCTTTGGACCGGTCAATTTGTGCTTTCCACCACTGCCATTGCTGCAGCTGGTACTTTCTATCCTACTTGGGCGGTCGGTCTTGCCGCTCTCAGTCCCTTGCTCGAGTATGGTCTCATTCGTTTCATCTCGGGTGTACCCATGCTCGAACAAAGTGGTGACAAGAAGCACAAGGATAACCCGCAGTGGAAGAAGTACAAGGAGGAAGTTCCTTGCTTTGTTCCCTTCATTGGTAGCAAGAATTGAGTATTTGGTCCGCGTTCAGCATTCTATCAATATCCATTTCTCTCTGCCGTTCGTACTTTTGGATGTGTGTGTTGCGATTGGATTTGGTTGCATGGGCCTGGTGAGTTGGTCAGTGCGACTATTGTGAGAGAATGTAGCCTGAGCTCAAGGTGACGTCTTTGCATGAAATCTATGACTGCAGTCTCCAACCGCGCCACGCTAGTCGGATAATCGCTCACAGCACAGCCTTTTTCTTTCTTTCCATTTGGCTTTGACAAGCGACGAATTGGATTTCCGATTTGCCTTCCGACCTTTGGATACCTCCGACCAAAGAACGTTCTCTCAGCTGTTTGCAGACTGTGATTGGTGCTGTGCAGACCCTCTGACCTCGTCAAGATGTGTGTACTGTATCCATACAAGCCGCCGATGCCAAGACTTTCTGTACCGGAAGACTTGCTTCCGTTTCCTTTTCCGGTTGACATGTATTCCAGAAGCTGTGCTGAGTCTGCATACTTCGGGAGAGGCAAGGTGTTTCACCAGTTCCTGAATCGCTTCCCCCAGGGTCCAACAAGCTTGCCCTCGAAGATACATAAAGACCTGCTCGCATACACTTTCCAGTTTGAGAACGAAATATCACATCACTCGAAAGACAAAGAGAACACATCAAGATGACAACAACTTTCAAAGCAACAACAAAAGGTGGTCCTAGTTCCCAACAGTCCCTTCCCGCTCTACCTCCTCCACCCTATCCTATGGGTATCTTGCCCGAATACACAAGGCACAACACTCCTATTGCATTACGTATCCGCGAACGCAAGGTCTCCTTCTCAGGTGACGATTTTGCCATCAAAGACGCCATCACAGGCAACGTCACTTTCGAAGTGTTGGCCAAGACTTTTTCTCTCAGTCAACGCAAAGTTCTTCATGACCATACCGGCAAAGCTCTGCTCGAATTTTGTCGTGCAGGCGGGTTTGGAAAAGCTTACCTCGGATATCGTCATGGAAACGAGCGTCAACAATTGTTTGGTGTAGAGAGGATCGGTATTTTCAAGCCTAAGCTCGAAATCACTTTCAACAATCTTGTAGGCAACGGACAGCGGGAACGTTGGTTCTTAAGAGGTACTTGGCTGAGTGGGTCTTCCACTATCACGACAGAGAAGGGTGTAGTGGTTGCGACTATTGAAAGGAAGTATGGAAATGCAGGTCAACTCTTCTTCGACACGCAGACGTATGTGGTGACCATCGCTCCAGGAGTGGATGCAGCGTTGATCACTGCGCTTTGCGTTTGCATGGATGAGTGTTATCACGATAGTTAGGAGTAGAACGAATCATCTGCTGCCTTGAACGCTGTTCTGGCTTCGACCTCGACTTCCACACTCAAAACCAGTGATAGGATCTTAAGCACAGTACCTGTCATCCTTTCTCTCAAATTTGTTACTGATATCCCGCAATTGAAGATACCTTCTGCCTACAGCACAAACAACCCAGATTGCCTTCCGAGGATGTCTCATTTGCGTATCGAGTATTTGCACGGCCGGAGTCTTCATCTGTACTGTGCTCGAACAGATCCTGACAAGAGCTCTTTTCAGCTTCGGGCTCCCGCCTGTCTCTTGTAATCGTACTGTAATGGACCCATTGCGACAACACCCACGCTCGCTTCCCCTCGGCTTGACTTTTGGAATGAACCCACTGCGGATCCCCACGCCTTGTGCGCTCAGACCTTCGTCGCAGTGTTGGTTTCCAATGACACCTTGGATTCATATGTGGCATTGTGACACACGCACACACGTCCACGGACCTTTATGCGTGTGTGGGCCGTTCCGCTGAGGCCCCTGCGAATCCTTCATTTCGGCGTGAACAAGAGGCGTGAGAGATATCGACTACAATGCGATCAGGAGGCCGAGGAGGTCCTTGCCACCGGCTAAAACCCGCCAAAAACACGGTGGGGGCTTGACATCAATGATACGAGCTCGTCTTCGCTGTGAAGACCCACCAAAGTATCTAAGTGGCTTAGCGAGATCTGCGAACATATAAGACGATTGTTGAAGGGTTGATGTCTTGACTTCCTGCCCGTCTCAACCACATCTTCCCCTCCCCGTCTCGCTTCGCAACGATGTTAAAAGCAACGTGGATTACGCTCCTCGCTGCGCTTCTGGTCGAAGCTAGGGGTACGCCTGTTGGCGTAGGCAACACTCCGGAGCAGCCGTTTATGCTCGGCTCCGACCGTATGATTCATGTTCGATCATCCCCTCCCGCTCCTCCCGCCGCCGCTTCTAGTCCCGCCGTTGCTGTCAACACCACGCCCAACAAATCAGGTCTGACCCAATATGTCAATGTCTTCGTCGGCACAGAAGCCAACAGCGATCCTGGTGACGTCTTCGCCGGAGCCTCTGTTCCATACGGAATGGCCAAAGCTACTATCAATGTAGAAGGCTATGCTCCTGCTGGCTATGTCTATCCTTCCGACCAGCCAACCCGTGGTGTCAGCCCGCTTCACGACTCGGGCACAGGCTCCAGTTCTGGCAGCTACGGCAATTTCTGTATCATGCCCGTCCTCTGCGAAGACAACAAGCTCGATGCTTGCCCTACACTGCTCGAGCCTCGCGAACGCTTGCGTCGCAACGGCACCGACTACGGCAAGCCCGGCTACTTCACCACCACGCTCGACAACGGCATCAAGATCGAGCTGACCAGCACTCGCAGAAGTACATTGGAGAAGTACACCTTCCCTGCGGAAGAGATGAAGAGGCTGAAGTCGACCCCGCACTTGGTACTTGATTGGACGAATGACTCGCCTGGCACTTTCATGGGTGGAGAAATGAATGCCGATTGGGCGAAAGGAAGATTGATGATGAACGGAACCTGGCTCAGCTCATTCGGGCCAAGTGAGTTCCACTATCAAGCTTTCCAGTGCGTCGATCTCGAATTCCAGGGAAAGCAGAAGCTGTCGTCGCATGCCTTCTTCGGTGGCAACCGTCGAGGTTTCGACATGAAGCGACCTGATCTTGACCACTGGGTTCGTGTCGCCCAGACTCTTGGACAGTACCAAGCCGGAGCTCTTGTTGGCTTCGACACTGATGCCCAGTACAAGGACGACGTCACTGTAGTTGTTCGTCGCGGTGTCTCGTTCAGCTCTGCCGAGGACGCCTGCCACAACATGGAATCCGAAATCCCTGATTGGAACTTTGATGCCACGGTCGCCGCAAGCAACGATCTCTGGGAAGAAAAGCTCGAGCGAATCCAGCTCGACCCAAAAACACCCGATTACATCCGTCGTCTCTTCTACACCAGCTTCTACCGCACGTTCCTGTCTCCGAACAACGCCACCGAGTCTGGACCATTCCCGACTAATGCACCGTACTTTGACGGATTGTACTGCACATGGGATACGTTTAGGACGCTGTTCCCGTTCCTGTCGTTATCGAGTCCGGCTGAGTTTGCGCAGATCGTCGAGACATACATCGATGGGTGGAGGAAGGAGGGCTGGTTGCCAGAGTGCAGGGCGAACCAGGTGAAGGGCTTCATTCAGGGTGCCAACAACGGTGTTCCCGTGCTGGCTGACTTTGCAGTCAAGTATGCCAAGGCGGCTTCTTCGCTCGGCGTCAACACGGATGACTTGTACGAGGCTATGCAGCATGACATTGACGTGCCCTCACCAGAATGGACGTATGAGGGCAGACAGGCTGCTCCCTACCAGCTCTACGGTTACGTGCCTTTTGGCTACCTAGACACAGCATCTGTTGGCGAGATGACGCGTGAAGCGAGCCGATCGCTCGAATACGCCTTCGGTGACTTCACCGCAGCCATGACGGCCCAAGCTCTCGGTAAGCCGGTTGATGACATCCAACGATACGCTAAGTCGTCTCTCAACTACTCTCTCAACTTCGACCACTCCACCGTCAGTGATGGCTTCAAGACTTTCGTCCAACGTCGATTCGCCAACGGCACTTTCATGCCCAGCAATCCCACTTTCTGCTCGCCGATCGACAAAAACATTACACATGCATGCAGTATGCAGCCCGAGAATGACTTTGGTGTGTACGAATCGTCTTCTTGGGAGTACAGCTTCTATGCGCCCCATGACAAGGCTGGATTAGTCGAGCTGATGGGTGGAAAGGAGACCTTCGAGAAGAGATTGGATCACTTTTTCAGCAAAGGCTACTTCTCACCTGGAAACGAGCCGAGTTTCGATACGCCGACGATGTATCATATCATCGGCAAGCCGGATCGCAGTGTGAGGAGGGTGAGAGAGGTTGTACAGCAGTACTTCTCATTAAAGCCAGGCGGTATTCCCGGTAACGATGACAATGCGGCTATGGCGTCCTTGCTCGGTTGGTACCTGCTCGGGTTCTATCCGACCCCCGGTACGAAGGAGTTATTGATCCTGTCGCCGTTCATGCCTGGTTACACAATCAATAACCCAGTGCTAGGTAAGGCGACGGTGACAGTGCGCGGTTTCGACGAGCGTTCGCTGGGCGGCAAGATCCCCAAAGGGGTCAAGGCGTTCGTTGAACAGGTGTTGATTGATGGTAAGCCGCACAGCTCACGATGCAGGATGAGCTTTGATGATCTCTTCCCGGGCACACCCGGAGCTGAGAGGAAAGTGGAGCTTGTGCTAACGGATAAAGAGGTTGATGGGTGTGGTGCCGGTGACGAGGATATGCCTGCTTCGCTGTCTACCGGAGGATTCCTTGACTTTAAGACAGAGAAGAAGCCTTGATTCCGCAATCGCGTTTCTATATTGCTCTATCTGTGCTTTATCTACTCTTCGTCTTCACTCTCCTCCTCTTCCCCTTCGTCGTTGTCCATCTGTAGGAGGCCAAATCCAGACCTGACAGCGTTCTGCTTTGCAGCTGCGGCCTTCTTCTTCTCAGCTTCTGCAGCAGCCGTTTGTAGCTTCTTCTCTTCCTTCTTACGCTCTTTCTTCGCTTTCCGTAATGCTTCAACGTCGATAGCTAAGTACTGTTCCGTGTCGTTGAGAATCCAATCGAGCATTGCCTTCTCCACTTCTGATGATGCTGCAGTGACGGACTCTCTCGTAGCTTCGTCTGTTGACTGTGAGATCTTGTGAAATAGCGACCCGAGTACAAGCGCTGAAGGGGGAGCGCTGAACGGCTCCGGACAAAGTAAAAGAGCTTGTGCGAGCTGGTATGCAGAGTGAAGTGTGAGCTGAACACTCGACTGCAGGTGAATGTCTCTTGTTGTTGGTTCCGCCGTCATAGCATCCGGGTAAGAGAGATGAGAGGGGACAGCCGTGAGTGTTGGGTCGGCCCTGAGCGTTTGATGGATCGTATAGGCGAGATGACCAGCTGCAACTGCGGCATGAACTTGTTTGAGCGACCAGTTGAAGCGGCGACTTGATTCACCGAGTCTGTGCTGCTCTTTCAGGATAAGGTAGCGTAGGACGAGACAGAGTGGATAGAGAGGTGCTGGGACCGCAGAGGAGGTGAGGGCGTCGGTACGAGCTTCTTCGCTACCAAGGAAGTATGCATAAATCTTGAGTCTTGCTTCGACTGGCTCATCGAGCAGGCCAACGAGTGCTTCTGCATGAGCGTTGGTAAGAAGCTCATTTGCAGCCGAGTTGGATGCGTCAAGCTCGAACGGTGGCTCGGCTGATCTTGTGGCGGATAACATCTTTGTTGTGAGAAGAGTCGGTGATGATGGAGTTGAGGAGGAAGAAGGTGATGCGTTCAGATCTGTCAAAAGTGGAGGCGAAACGTCAAAAAAAGTGCGCGCTGAAATCTCCCGATCTCCCTTTTCCAACGGCACAGACTCTTTCCTCTTATGTCCTTAACGACAGCGTTCACAGCGATCTAGAGAGCTCATGGTTGTCTGCGAGGATTCACCACACGCCTTCAAGTGGCGAAGAATGAAGGGGTCCATGACATGCCTGAGCTGCCTATAGAGGACTCAGACCTTCCAAACACGAATGGCGAGAGCCATTTTCGACGTTAATGTCGAATATATTTTCCTCTGGTCGGACTGGGATCTCAGGTTGATGATCGAAAGAGTTGCTTTAGGATGACGATGTGCATGAGCTATGAAGTACATATGGTGATACATAGGCTGAATGACAGTGAGTACAAGGCTTCTGTAGCAAGACCACAGCTGGAGTCTCAATAGGTAATAACCGCTTGAAGCCCGGCCGCAGGGTTGTCCTCCACCACAAACAAACGGTTGACAGGTCTTGGCCCTACTCGACAAACTCCCTGATCGCCTTGACCCTCCGCAGAGCCCTGAGTCGCGCAATCTGCCAAGCCTCGAAGCTCACCTGACTCTGTGGTAGCTTCGTGATTGCCGTCAGCTGGAGCACGTTCTTGAGGATATCTCGAAGTCTTCGCAGTGCTTGTCGTTCCCAGTCTTCCTGTCCCAATGAGGCTTCTGTCAGATGTTGCGACAGTTGAAGAAGGTGGTGTGCGATCGACCGAAGGGCTTTCAGCAGCTGATAGGGTGGGAAGCTGAACACGTGGTCGGACCTGCGCATCACTGACCTGGTATAACGGAGTATGTCTTCGACCGTATTGGCGCGTTGTTGGGCTGTTGGAGAACCCATAGCGGTCGGTGTGCGAGGGGTATGTCCAGGATCTGACACTGTCCAATTCGGCTCGTCAGTTGTCGTGATGACGATTGAAGGTACCGCTGGAGCCGCACGGAGAGTCTCTGGAGAGACCGCACGGAACCGTAGGGCTCTCTGCTTGCACTCAATGGAGCGAACGAAACGTCTCAATAGACGCTGACCCTCGAAAGACAGGCCCTGAGGTCGACCTTGAAGTCGACGTTTCTCAAGAAGCTTCACGAACAGAAACTTGGCAGCACACGCAGCGATGCAGCAACCTCGCCCTGGACAGAGTTGCTGACCTCGCTTCACACTGACGATGGTTCCCGTCGATGGGCGACGGTCACGACAAAGTGAGTGGCGCTTTCGGCCGTACAAGACACAAAGGTGTTTGCGGTGATCATGAGAAAGATGGCGTAGATAGGACCGCAACCACCGACGGCGTTGCTTCACTATCTTCATCAGCGGGCTGCATGCACTTAGGACTGAGCGCTTACGCCTTCCGGCAAAACGAGCGGGCATAGACGTCGTTTTGCAGGGCAATCCGACCAAGTCTCCTGCCAGCAGCATGGGCTCGTCATCTGGCAAAGGCCCGGCAAAGTCGAACGGCGCTGGCTCATCTTTGACCGCGACTAGTGGGCCTGCTCTGTTGCTTTGACGGGAAGGCTCTGCTGCAATCACAGCAACATTATCCTCTAGCTTCACCTTGATTCTCGGTGAGCTTGCCTCCTGCGCGAAGAGTGAGGGATGCCGTGGAGTCGATGGAGCGTTCGTGAACCTATCTTCGTCGGTCGCATCGCCATGAAACCTGACCCGACGCTGCTGCCCTTTGTTCCAAAGCCGCGCTTGGCTCGCTATGCCATGAATTCTTAGAATCCCACGAACGCTCGCAGAATTCGACGTGAGAGAATTCACGCTTTCTTTTTCCCTTTCACGTCCTTGTTCTTGGCACGTTTCCGGAATCGGATCTTCGGTGAAGATGGCCCTTTGTTCTTCTTCGCGATCAGCTTCAGCCAATGCTCGTGCCAACGAAGCACCGGGATGATAGAACGGCTTGGGACGAGTGGGAAGATTTGACCCGTTGAGTGAAGGAAGTCGCCGCGAGGTGAACGTGAGCGGCTCCGCGCCTGCGACATTGGTCAGGGTGACACCATCGTCGACGTTCCCGCTCTTGATCTGAAGACGAAGGAGCGGCATCGTGATCTTAACGGCGGGAGCCACTCGTGGCTTGCTGTTTGTGCGAGAGTTGCGCGGGATCGGAGAACGAAGCGTCCTCAGCAAGCTTTTGGGGGGTCAGCGTCTGCGAGTGGCGACAGGCGCAGAGAGCTTGATGGGGCGCGAAGTGTGCCGGTGGTCTGGCTGGGTTCTTATATTCTCCGTCGAGCAAGGCAGATGAGAGCGTCGAAGGTGGCTGTAGTGAGACCTCATAGCGAACAAAGAGCCATCGACTCAGCTTCTTCCAGTTACGGACATTGCTGCACCGAGGACAAAGGGACCTTGTGAAGCTCGGGCCCTTTCATGCAACTACCGCAGTGGGTCATAGCGTGCATCCATGAAATCCTATTGTTGTCGTCACGCAGTCACAAAGGGAAGTTGACGTCGTATCATGGGGCTTGACGTTAGAACAATGGGATTTGTGGGTGTATCGCTTCCGTGTCAATATCTAGCACGATCAGCTCATGCCGTGCCAGCACCTCACAGTCCGTAAATACGACAAAGCCTCAGCCTTACTGGCAACAGTTTGCCCCTACAAGAGGCAATTCGAAGGAATTGTAATCATCTTTCTTGGCAAGCTTGTGGGCTAGAAGGGTACAGTTGTGTTGTGGCGATGAATGAAGCTAGTTGAGAGTCGAGCTCTCGCCCAAATGTACGGAAATAAGTGAGAGACAGCGATCGAAGAGCGTCTCGCTGACAAGGACAGCAGCTCCCTGCCTTGCCTTTCGAGCCTCTTCATTTGGCCTGCCGACCGTAGCCTTCCTTGCTCCTTTGCATTCGGCTTGAATGCGCTTTAGATAATTGGCGAGTTGTGGCAGAATCCAGCCGTTCGGGTGGCTGGCGAGGACATTTGAAGCAAGCAGATCATCAACGTCGCCCATCAGCACCTCGAGCATCGACTCCGGAATAAGCAAGCCTGCTGCATCCGACATGGCAGCAATGCGGTCGCGACAGCGTCGGATGCTATTGCCAATGTCTCTGATCAAGCCCGTCATATACTTTTCGAGCTGTTCTGCTTCGATATGCGTTGATGCTTTCGGCGGGGTGGGTTGCACGGATACACCCACATCAGCGGCCACCGTCTCAGGTACCGAGCTCTGATCATCTCGTTCACAGTCCTTGTCAGCTGCAGATCCAGAGCCGTCAGTCGCAGATGCAGTTGGAGCTTGAACAGGCACACATTGCTCCTGACTTCGGTTTTCGCTGTCGGAATTGGGAGCGGATGAAAGGGAAGAGGAGTCGCTCTGGCAGCTGACATCTAATCGCTCCCTGGTCATGGGCGACGAGGAAGGCTTGCTTTTAGCCACAACCGTAATTCTTCGCTTGCGTCCGGATGTCTCGGTAGCAGCCTTGGCTGAAAGGATCACAGGGGTGTGTGTGGACGTAGTAGCTGATCTGCTGCTCCTTCGAAGCTTTGCTGCTTTCTGGCTAGGGACGGTCTTTGATGAGGCCCCTTGATCTTGTCGAGGCTTTGCGCGAGACTTTCTCTTCTTCTTGGATGTTGGAGGAGAAGGAAACGCCCACCCAGACATATTGACACCATCAACGAGGCAGACTTGATGGTGTTCAACGCACTCGCAACATTTTCCTCTGCCCAACTTGGATCCCTTCGGTGTATAGCAGCGCAGTCCTTGCTTCATGCATCTTTGACATTTGTCAATCCAGTCCACGTCCGTCTGGTATGTTCGATTTTCGAGCAAACTTCCGATCGACCCAGTAATTGAAAGCCCAAACTCACCCGTCGAGGGCATTTCCTCCTTAACAATAGCTGGCGCAGCCCCGGGAGATGTCTCCAGTTGAGAAACAGTAGCTGCCGATGAGGGAAGGGATGGCCTTTGCTCCACGTCTGGGGAGAAGGACGGAAGTCGCCTCGGCTTGCGGCTTCGATAAACAGATTCGAGAGGAAGGTCGCTATCACACGAACTAGATGAATCGTATCCTTGATCGACCGACTCCAGAAACCTAGCATCCCTCTTCACTGAAGTCGCTGGATCTGCTGCGGTGTCGTTGTGCTCTGAGTCTCCATCCCGGGGAGACGCAGCCTCAGCTGAGGATGGATCGTAGATTGTAGATCGGATCTCTGAGATGGTAGGGTTCAGCTGGGCTGCGACAAAGCTGAGTGACTCTGAGACTTGCTGTGAGCTGGCAAACATGCCCTCAGTGCGGCTGATCAGCCCGTTACGAGGGCTTTGCAAGATCTCTCCCTCTTCGAGTGACGAGACGGAACCGATTGAGCAATGTGTGTAGGAGCCACTGACTGACGCTGAGTCGCCCATGGTGCCGTCGCATAATTGACCGAGTCACAACGGAGTTGTTGCATAAGGATAAGGAGAAGAAGGAAATGTACCTTGAGGATGCGCGAGAGCTGATGAGGTCCATGACAGTTTTGACTTCGCGGCTTTCGGGCTCAGTCTCCGCACAAGCCATGCACTCGACCCATGAAGGCTGTTCCGCCAGGATGGGAAAGGACCGTGCGGCATGCAAGCAAATGAAAGGGATGCAGCAAGACGAAGGGAAGTGTCGAGGAGAGAGGGCCCCACCGCGCCGTCACGCGTGGTGGGCTCGGACCTCTTCGCTTCGAGCGGACGTCGTTTGCGCATACTTTCGGTCTCTTCGTGCCTGTGATCCGTGCATTGCAAGTGAACAAAGGTATACTACATAACATCAGGCTAATATGAATCGTCTGAAGCGGCAACATCAGGCTAATATGAATCGTCCGTAGCGGCTGCGATCAGAGAAAGGCAGCGCTTTGAAACCGTGCGAACCAAGAAGGTCGTAGCAAGCTCCTTTGCACTCTCGGGGACGTCATCAGAGCAGTAAGATGAAGTGCACACTTCCCTGAGACGCACCAAATAATCCACGAGCGCTTTCATCGCAGGACCTAGATTGGACGCTGGGAGCTTCGTCAGTTCGTCAATGAACAGCGTAAGCGTAGGCCCCACGGCAGAACGGCCTATCGGATCTGCGAGAAGGTCCTGCGCTTCCGTGATCGCGCTCTGAGCATCTTTAAGGAGGAGCTTGATGTGAGTCTCGTCAAGGGAGGTGTCGACCGAAGCGCTGCTTCTTCCGCTGTTTGTGGGACGTGATTGCGAGGTGTTGACCTTGTGCTTGACTTTGCTTTTATGTTTCGGTTTCCATTTCAGGCGACGGACATTGTGGGACTCATCGTAGTCAGAAGTGGAAGATGAAACATCGAAAGTCTTGAATCTTTTTTGCATCGGAGGTGACGAGGGGCTGTCCTTATCGGTTTCGGGGCCAGGGATCCACACGATGGGTGATCGGCCTCGACTGCTACTGTTTCCACGTTGTGCTGGTGTGGTTGTGCCCGAATTTTCGCCTTGTCGTCGGATAACGAATACCATGCTAGGATCGGCGATGCTAACGCCGTTGATGGTGCACCGTTTGTGCGTTGACTTGCAATAGTGACAAATTCTGCGACCAGGTCCAGCGTGAGCAGGAATATAGCAGGGCAGGCCACGCTCGATGCAACGGTCGCAAGTTTCGACACGGTTCAACATGTCTTCTGGGTTGGCTCCTGTGGGGCAGCCAGCGCTGGGTTCCGTGCATTCCTCGTGATTCTGCGTCTTGTCGAAGAGATCATCAAGGAACGCGGACAAACTGGAGCTGCTTGAACTAGCTGATGGTAATGGAGAGCAGTATTGGGTAGGTTCCAACTCGTAAATAGTGGCTTGCGCGGACGGTGATCCATTTTCTTGATTCAAAGAAGCTCTTGTTGCAGCCGCTGTGGTTGCAAGCCACTCGAACAAGGCGTCGTCGGACAGGCTAGGAACGTCCTGTGGAACACCTGTTGAGCCTACTTCGACTGCTTCGACGATCTGTCCCGTTGGCACGATTGCTTTTGTCGTCGCCAATGCATTCTCGTCGCAGTCATCCGTACGCATCGTCGGCTGTGAGACTTGGTAGATTTGGTTTGTTTCGATCTGCGGACCAGCTTCAGATTGGTTAAAGGGAAGGGGTTCATCGTGTAGAGGCGTCTGCAAGGTTTCCTGGAGAGCCCTTGCGAAATGTATGGATTTGCAGATAGCGTCGTTTGTCAGGGCGGATGGTGGGTTACTTGATGTTGGTGGGCTGCTCAGCTGGCTGCTGAGCGATTCGAGTTCATATTCATCAATCCTCAACAAAGCGTCCCTGTGTTCGTCCGACATGGCGAATGTATTGTCGATGTCGTGTGAGTAGTCGGTTAGGATGAGGAGAGTCGATACATGTGGACGTCAAAAGAGCCGAGGGATGGTCGATCAGCTCCTTGTGAATTGATGGTGTACGAGAGTTGCTGCGCCGAGTCGCCATTCATCGGTGCCAAAATCATTTACGTTGTTCTCAGCGGGAAGCTTTCGAGGCAACTGTCAAATCGCTTCAGCACTGCGACTGTGATTCATTGGAAGACCAATTGCGCAGTCAAGTTCTGTGGGCTACCGTTTTCAGCTGTGCATTCGGGAGCGCACGGATCGCCTCGTCTAAGCGTGGATCGACACTCTGTGACAATGCTGACGTTCCTGGTCGGAAGAGCCGAACAGTGGGATTGTGCCTTCCAAACGCTTCGTGGCTATACATCGGAGCTTCCCGATGTGACGCTCAGGCTGCGCAGCAAAATCGTTCGGAATGACATTGCAACACCGCAGCTCCCTCATCCTTTTCCACTTCTGCTCACTGCCACACATATAGACTCGTTTGCGATGTTGTCTTTTGATGGTCTATTGCATCTTGTGGTCGATCGATAAGGTACAAACTGGAGCATCTAGCTTTCTAAACTAAAGCAAGGTCCCGGTCTTTCAGCGCTGTCGGGTCTGGTCCTTCTCACCACCGTGCTCGGGCTCCTGTCGGTTCATGACGGCATCGGTGGCGAACTTGGCACCTTCAGCGGTCGATGTGTCACAAGGGGTAGCACCGTGACCGACCTGGTTGATCTGCACGACGCAAGCACCGATCTCGATCTGGCGGGGCAAGTCGGGGTGGACGTCGCGTGCCTTCTCCTGCTTACCGCTTAACAAGTCCTTGCTAAGGTATGGCTCACCGCAGAGGGGACGAGCCATGCCAACGATGTCGCACGACTTCTCCTCGACAGCCTTAGCCATGGCCTTGGACGAACGGAAACCACCGGTAACAGCGAGCTTAGCCTTGGTCAAGTGAGGACGGATGCGCTCGGCAAACTCGATGAAGAAGGATTCACGGGCCACAGTCGACTCCTTCTTGTGCTCGAAACCGGAGCTCTCGTAAGTACCACCGGAGAGCTCGATGAGGTCAACACCGGCAGCCTCGAGCTTCTTGGACATCTCGAAGGACTCTTCGGGGCTGAAACCTCCATCAGCGAAATCGGCAGAGTTGATCTTGATAGAGATGATGAACTTGGGGTCGGGAACAGCCTTGCGGATGCTCTCGATGATCTCGAAAACGATGCGGGAACGGCCTTCGAGGTCACCGCCGTACTGATCAGTACGCTTGTTGACACGAGGCGACAAGAACTGCGAAAGAAGATATCCGTGGGCCGCGTGGAGCTCGACACCGTTGCACTTGGCATCGTAAAGAACCTTGGCGGCGAATCCGAATCGGCGAGCAATATCGTGGATCTCGTCAACGGTCAATGGACGGGGCTTGCCGAAGGTCATGCCCATACCAGGAGGGCACTGGACGTCAGATGATGAGACTGGAGTGGCAGCAATCTCCTCGGAAGTCTGACGACCGGCGTGGGTGACCTGGGCAATGACGAGAGAGCCATGCGCGCTGGCAGCATCGATCACTGGCTTGTAAGCCTTGACGTACTCGTCGTGTGAGGCAATCTCGGGGTCGATACAAGCATTCTTCTTGGCTTCGGGGTATCGTGCATCGCAAGGAATGTTGCCCAGGATGATGGTGCCAATTTCACCCTCACCCCAAGTCTTGTAGAGCTGAATGTACTCGGGCGTGGGCCAGCCACGCTTCTTGAAGTCGTTGTCGTCCCATGTGCAGAGACGCTCGGTCATGGCACTCTTCAGCGTGGCACTGGGTGCCGAAACGCCGTTGGAGAAGACGACGGGCTTCTTGAGGACTTCGAGGTGCGACATTGTGGCTATGGAACGAGATTACGATGTGGTAGTCTGAACGGAATGGTGTTTGGTAGGTAGCTTGTTATATAGTTACTGTAGTGGCACAACATTGTTTGGGCGCGGACTTAAGCGTCTAGGCTCGAAGTTTTCTTCTTACGGCGAGTGGAGGAATCGCATCTCGAGAAGAACACAACCGGCACCGTGACACAGCTAAAGTGTGGCTCTCTGGCTCGGGCACTGATCTGACCGTTGGCCCGGATCGACAGATTATTGATTGTTGCTTTTCTACGTGCTTGTGGGACCAAAGACCGGCGCCAGCGATTTGTCCATGGAATTGCAACGAATCTTTTTTGTGGACTGGTGTATAGCCGAGCACTGCATGAACGGTCCATGCGTCTTCCTCCATGTTGCTCTCCCTCCTGCGACTAGCTTTTGCATGTCTGCTGTCCACACCGAATCGCCTTCAAGCTGAACTCGAGACTCATCTGGCGGTAGCAGCATCAAAATGAATGGCGAGACGAACGTCAACGATATCGAGGGTGTGTCACAGAGTGGTTGGCGTGCTACTGGTGAATGGAATCTGATGACGTTACGCCTGAGGCGGAAAGTGCTGCTGTGTGAGCGGATTGCGAGGTTTCGAAGAAACAAGAAGCACAAAGCCACGATTCTGTGTGCTGACGTTCCCGCTTCTTGCTCGCCTTGTCACCGAATTTAGAATCTGGATCAATCGGCTTTTATCTGTCGCGTATCGGGGCGATCTCTCCTCAGACTTCAGATCAACACCGAACAAAACACCGAGCGAGTTTACGCTGCATCTCCCTCTCTCGCTTGCTGGTTACACGACATCGGTCAATCAATACTGGTTATTCTTGGCACGTATCTCCTGCTCGACCTTATATAGCTGGATTCAATCTGTGAACACCGACTCTCCATCACATATCCCGCAGCAAAGATGGCTTACGGACACGTACCTCGACCGAGCGGGTCAGACCCAAGCTCCCTCCGACCGCGTCTTTATGCTCTTCCGGAACGAGCGCAGACACAGGAACGTCAAGCAGTCGTCATCATCCCTTTCCATGCCGAAGGCGTCGATCAATCACCATATGTTAGTGCAGGATCATCAGGAGAGAAGAAAGCTCTGCGCCCTCCCAAGGGGCTTGTAGAATACCTAGCTGGCGTGTTCAACGACGAGTTGGAACGCGGAGTAACCTACCCTCAACGAGGACCTATGAGCTTGGCTGAATTCGAAGGCTATTTCCTTGGCTATGATCTTCTCGTCGGATTCTTCCTTTCTTCCTCTCAGGTGTCCTCCCTGACGACCGAGATGATCTCTGAATCGGGACTTGAAGTCACCAAGCTCTCCTCTCTTCCCGACCTCGCATCCCTCAACTATACTCAAGAAGTGGCAGGCTACTACTACATCAAACCCAACTACCCAGGTCGATCGTCTCATCTGTGCAACGCCGGATTTGTCGTTCCACCAACGGCTCGAGGCCTCGGTCTTGGTGGAGTTCTAGGTCGATCTTTCCTTCACTTCGGACCTACAGCAGGATACAAGGGCTCAGTGTTCAATCTGGTCTACGTCAACAACATGGCGAGCGTCAAGATCTGGCAAAGACTCGGGTTCACTATTGTCGGAAGATTACCGATGGCTGGCCTGCTCAAGACGGAAGACGGAAGAGAGGAGTTAACAGACGCATACATCATCTTTAAGGACTTCACAGGAACTGTGCAGAGTGAGGGCAGTGGTGAAGTGAAGGATTTGCCTGCAAAGACTGGGGACGGGACCAAGGGTGCTATCTGAAGGCGCATAAGAGACGAACAAAGTCACTGGAGATTATTTGCGTCAGCTGCTCAGCTCATTCAGGAATGGAAGCCAATCTCTACGTACTGTCTTTTTCGATCTTTTGCTCAAGTCATTATACTACTCTCCATGCTATTCTTCAAATACCGTTGAGCTCAATGTGAAGTATCTCCAACTGATCATAATCATTGAGTAGACTAATCCGAAAGCCTCCGTTGCGGCAAGCTATTGTTGTGGTGTCTCATGGTGTCTCTAGGACCGTCCAAAGCGTTCATGTCACGCCAATGCGGACAGGGTGAGAAAGGTGAAAGGTATTGTCTGTGAGACAAATCGTGGTATCAATTGCGAAATGCAAGGAACAAAAATATTACAGCGCCGTGCGTTTGTGGTCGTCTTCGTGATCGTGTTGTTCATGAAGTACGGAACCAAGGACTACGCATTGGCAGCGATTCTAGACTCGAGTTGATAGCTCGACATCTACTCGCCGGCCTCTGTGTTCTCCTTGAGTCTCCGTCATCTGAGCGTGTGTGTATGGGTGGATGAATTGGCGGTGCTTAATGATCTGTGTGCTGATAGTGCTGCTCAATACTTGAAGATGATGTAAAGAGCGTGGATGATACCAGGAATGTAACCGAGAATGGTCAAGAGGACGTTGATCCAGAAGTCACTGTTGGTTGTCGCGAACGAAGGCAGGAAGCAAATCAAAGTCAGTATACTGGGGCTTGAGCCAAAATGTTAAACGTCATCGTTGGATGGAAAACTTACGCGCCGCAACCACGCTCAAGGAACACACCAAGAGGTGGAACGAAGATGGCGAAGAAGATCTTGACGATATCGGAGCAAGTGAAAGGCATCTTGGATACTTGTTCGTTGTGTGAGGGTGGATCTGATGATGATGGGAACCTGACGACAAGTGGAGTAAGAAGCGGTGTATATATACAGACGAATCGACGTGGCTCTGAGCTGCGGAGAGATGAAGCCGAGACAAAGCCAAGCCCAAGCGTCAAAGGCCAAGTCGGTCAAGATGTCCCACAATCACAGTCACTCATTGTGAGTGTGTGTGACGCCTGCGCTGCTGCCTGCTGAGTGGAGACAGAGACAGTCACAGTAATGCAGTGCAAATTCTAAGATTGGCATGCACTGGTCCCAAGTGTGACGTTTCATCAGGGGCTGCTGCTGAAACTGTGGGTGAATGGCCACGCAGAGAGAGAGAGAGAGATAGAGACAGAACACTCAGCGTCAAAAAGACAAGAAAAAGTGCATCGACGTCATTTCGACTCTCCACGCTTTGGGCCTGGCCAAGCTGCTTTTAGACTTGAGCGGAATTCAAAGGCTGCTGCTAAAAAGGGTTTCGTCGTATCGCGTCTCGCCCACAGAGGCAATTTTTTGGTGTCGGAATCATGCCGATGCTGTGCGTCCTCAACACAGCTTTGATTTGCGAGCTGTGCTGCTGTGCTGTTGTGCTGCTTTCCAGTGCCTTTGGATTCGAGGCTGGTGCTTCTCTCGGCTCACCCGATCCGAACGACTTGAGTTTGCTGCTTCTCTCCACTCGACCAAAGAGCGGAAAGTCACAGTCCACGCGTTTGAAACTTCGAAAGTTGACAACCATGACTGTTGAACATCGTCACAATACAGAAGCTGTTTGCAGCCACGTTCTCGAGACTGTTGTTGATTCTTTGCAACCGAACAAATCTCCGGCGGATCGCTTCACATTCGCAATTGACTCTTGTGCCTGTCCCGTGTTCTAGTCAAACGTTTTGACTTAGCTGCATTTCAGTTCTTCCGTTCATGGATCCCAACCATCGCCACAGACAGCCTTCAGTTGGCGTCCGAGAATCTTATTCGGCGGTCTCGGTCAGTTTTGTGCGATCATTGGTCAATGCAAGATTGCGCCACTACCATCACAGCTTCGTGCCAAGTCTACGGTGTCGGCAGCGGCTTTTTCTTGGCTTCATGCTCAAGACTGCGTGATCTTTTTCCGTCTCAAGAAGGGTCCGACGTCGCCTTTTTCACGGTTCGGACGCGCTTAGAAGCTCCCTCCTTTTGGCTCGGACCTAACAAGACAGAGAAATGTTAGACACAAATCCGGCGACAAAAATTGATGACCAGGTGTCAATTCAGGTTTTTGTCGCCGGATTTGTGTCTAACAATATTTACGCGTGTTTTTATGTTAGATCTACGCGTGAATTTGAAGCGAAAATACAACTCTAATTTGAGGGAAATTTTGGGCTTGCAGAACCACTATATTTTTGCTTGTTAGACACAATTCCGGCGACACAATTCACATCCTTGTGTCGATCCAGCTTTTTGTTGCCAGAATTGTGTCTAACAAGGTCAGAAAACTTGTGCTTGCAGATCCACTATCTTCAAACATCTCAGGTCGCATCAGCCATTGGTGTCAATCTATGTCGAAAGCTGTTCATTGAGCTTGAGTCTGTGTGGCTGGCAAGCCTTGATGTTGGGATCTAGCTACATGATAGATGGCTGTGAGCAAGGCTGCTAGATCCCCAAATTGGTGTGCCTGGAAATGACCAACATCTTTATTGGCATCAAGGAAGATGGACAATACTTTCTGTGCAACTTCCTTGCACCGAAGCAGTCCTTCCTGTAAAGGTGTCTGATGATCTTCGAGCATAAAAGCCTGCATGATAGGGTCAGGTGGGCGGCTCCTAGGATCAGGCTTCTCCTGTTTGATGCCATCAGGAGGAGAAATTGCTTCTTCGAAAAAGAGCAACCACATATGCTTACAAGTTGCCTGCCGCATCAAAAAGAACATACAGGTACAGCTTTCACTGTACACTAAGTCATCGGCATTGTGCAATCTGATGGTGTACCATTGGTTTCCATCACTAAATGACTGCACCTGAAACCAGCCATCCTCTTCTCTAATCTTTTGACGTCGGACACTGCTTGGCAGTTGTGCTGCAAGATGCTTGGTGTGATCTTCGGCTTTTGTGTTCCGCCTTGCTTGTAACCCAAGTTCTACTGCTTTTTCTTGCTGCTGGTATCGGTGAACAATTGTAGTACAAAGAAGGCTGACAAGGTAGTCGGCCCTCTGCTTCCTTAAAGTCTTTAGGTATCGGCGCTTGAGTTCTTCATGCCAGCGTTCAATATAATTGTTTGTGTCAATACCTTGATGAGGTTTTGGTCGCCAAGCTTGTGCCCATCGGTTTTGCTTATGCTCCCACTGATCCTTGATGTATTTGATCCAGAAGGGCTCCGCCTGCCATTGCAGTTGATAGTCCTGCCACAATTGGTGATACTCTTCCTGTGTCTGCGCTTTCATCAACTTCTTCATACCTTCAACAGCTCTGCTTCGTAATTCCTTTAACTTGCAATTACGCTCTGGTCCTGACAATGCCTCAATGCTGTTCCCCTTTATCTTCTGCTTACTTGCGGCTGATACTGCCTTGAGAAAGTGCCAATGGCAATAAATTATGCTGGTTTCCGGACCCATTGCAGTCTGAATTGCAGCTGCTTCAGTTTCTGAACAGTCGATCATTATGTAGTCTGGTTGAAAGGTACCTTTTTGTCGTAATTGTTTGAGGAAGGCTGTAATTGGCAATTGGTTTTCGGCATTAGTCAATAGAAAGGCAAGAGGAACTCCCTTGCCTGTAACAATGTTTCGGGCTACCACAGTGTAGAGAAACACATTCTCGGTCACCTTCCTTCCAGTACAGGTGTTGTGTGTTGAGTCTAAACAAACAACCTGCCTTCCATACTTCTCTATTCTGGTGGTCTGCCATCTTGTTGCAAAGCACATATACCATGCTGTCTCTTGGTTTGTCTTATGGTCAAAAACATGAGTGGCCACATCGGCCCAACCCCCTTCAGAGATTATCTTCTTGGACCAGGCTTGCAGGCTGGAGATGCATTCTGGACGAAGCTGAGATGTACTGATGAGCCCTCTTTGAAGCACATTGTATACATGCATTCTGCTGACAACTAGGGCTGCTGGTATGTGTGTTGAGCTGCTGTTGAGATCTTCTAGAGTGTCTGGATCAACTCTGAGGAGGTCATGGATACTTGTCCAATCTCGACCCTCAGCAACTCGGTCATGGATCCACTGCCTAACAGATGTTAGGAGTCGGCTTTTGTGGATAGTACCAATGTCCATGGGATTGTGCCCAGTATGTTTCCAATTCCAGGTGATGGTGACACTATTCTGATTTTTAAACTTTCGGACAGTAAATCCAGCAAGACATCCTACCTTAATTGATTTTGCATGCTTACGCCTTTTGCAGAGTGGTATGTCCGGTTGTTTTTGATAGCGTTGGAAGCCCTTATGATCACAATACCAGCGTTCTCTCCATTCCAGCTTTTTTGAAGTGGTTGGCTTCTTTGTTGCTGAGTCTGAGTCCTCTGCCTTGTTGTTGCTTGGCTTACAATGTGAATGTCTTCGCCATTGACAACCAAGCTGTAGCCGATGCAATTGGTGCACCCATTCTTGCATTGTCATTGGGCCAAGAATTACTGTATCACCAAGAGTTGAATGATTGGGAGGATATACAGTACTGAGGTCATGATAAAGGGTCAAAAAGGGAGCTTGGTTGGCTTGGTCCTCTGAGGTGAGCATGTTGATGGCTGAGTCAAGTATGATGGTGCAGTGACAGAAGGTTCAATGGGATTGCTGGACGTGTTTTTTGGGGTAGACGCGTCGTGATTTCTGAAAGGAGAATGTGTTTCAAGAAAAGGCAATCACAATCTGCTCGCAAATTCAACTTGTTTATTCTGGCATCATAAAAGGAGGGAGCTTTTAAGCGTCACCTCACGGTTCAACCTCCACAAGCATCGACGGCGTTGACTTGACCGTTGGGCGCAATTCCGATTTCCGAACATCCTTCTGACTTCCTATTCCAGAGATGTATGCTGCATCTTCTTCGCATTATCTTCTTATCATTCCCATCGCTGTTGTTGTAGGCCCGGAAGAACTATAGCTTAAGGAGGTTGAAGAGGTTACAGCCCTGTCAAGTGCCTAGATACGGCCATGGACCTTTTAAGCATCGACGCCGTTGTTGCACTGTTCAAGTGGACAATTCTGAGTAAGTACTTGCATCTACCAACATTCAACTCTGCGCTTGCATACCGCTTCTGATGATCATGACATCTTCTCTCATCAACAGATCCACTTCTGGCCATCGCCTACCTAATGGTATTGGGTTGCGAGACGTACAGCTGCAACACGAACAACCCGAAACTCCAGCGAGCCATCTATCTCTCACAAGACCTCGTACCATCCGATCTGCGACAGAGCTGGTATCTACGAGTTGCAGCGACGACAGTACTTCTTGGCTGGCTGCTCGTACTATCTTCGCATCTATGGTACAACCGAATCTATTTGTCCCCGATGCGAAAGAATGACTGGCAGTACGAACTAGTCGTCATCACTGGTGGTGCGTCCGGTATCGGCTACCACACAGCTCTCCGATTCGCAGCCAGGGGTGCCAAAGTCGTTGTGATTGACATTCAAAAGCTTCCCACCTTAACATCCGAGACATCTTCACAAGAAGCGTCAGCACGTGCCAACATCTCCGCATACATCTGCGACCTTGCCTCTGAAGATGCCCTCGCCAAAGTGCTCAAATCAATCCTTGCCATTCACGGAGTCCCAACCGTGATCATGAACAATGCAGGCTTTACCCACTCTCAGCCAATCACTTCGCTATCCACGGCTCAATTGACCCGACTGGTCAATGTCAACCTTACTTCTCATCTCTGGATGCTCCAACACCTGCTTCCACACATGATCCAACGCGCCAAAAACGACGGCAGAAAAGGACACATCATCTCAATAGCTTCAGTGATGGGTCATACCGGGGTGTCGCAAATGATCGACTATTGCGCTTCGAAGCATGGAGTTGTAGGACTGCACAAAGCATTGAGATATGAGCTGGACTACTGTCACGGATGCCCGCAGATCCGAACGACGCTACTGGTGCTGGGCCACGTCAAGACGCAGTTGTTTGAAGGGTTCAGTACAAACTTGATAGGTCGCTTTCTCGGGCCGTCAGTTGAGCCGGATGATGTGGCGAAGAGAGTGGTGGCAGCAGTGCAGAAACGAAGAGGAGGTACAATCGCTCTGCCATGGTATGCAAACTGGTCCGAAGTGTTTGCACTTCTTCCGACTTGGGCAACAGACCTTGCTCATTGGATGCTCGGATCCAATACGAGTATGGAGGATATGATGAAAGCTCGTCGCAAGCAGACTTGATCATCGTTGTCGTTGTCGCTCAAAGTTTCGTTGCTGAAATGTATACCCTTAACCGATGCTTTGTGTATAGTAAAATGTATGCCCATGAAAGTCGGGAATACTGCGATACTAGCCAGTCTGGCCAACGATCTCGTACCAGACTTTGTCATCCTCGTTTTTCCTCACAAATACCAAGCTCTTCAGCCTATCTAATAACCTATGAGCAGTGACAAAGACCGGCTCGTTTCCTGCCCTGTCCACTGCCACACACTCTTTCCTGACCACTGTCGGACCTCCCGCTGAAACCGACCGCGCACTGGCACCCTCTATTGCGAAGGGTAATGTGATCGCAGCTCTTGTGAACTTAAATTTTACCAAAAGATCTTGAAACTCTACACCATTAGCCTGCTTCTCGTTTGACCCAAGCGCTTTCCCAATCTCATCTTCCATATAAGTCTGTGGCTGCAACCACTTGAACAAGTCCTGTGATACTTGACGATGATCTGATTCGAGATCGTCATTGTTGAGCAGTAGCGATGATTGCGAGGCGAGATGTCGGCGACGGATTCTGTAAGAGATGTAATGGTCGAGAACGCGGGTTTCGCGGCAGGGTTGATCGAGCGAGGTCAGGGTGAGATTGGTGGAATATACAGTAGACTGGACAGATCTGAGGTATTCGGGGAAGTACATAGGTCTGAGGAGAGACATGGATACCGAGTGGAGGAGTCGAGAGGTGAGTCGGAGGTTGCAGAGGACTTCGAGCAGAGCCGTAGCTTCGACTTCTTCTTGATCGAGGTCATCATGTGTGGTTGTGTGAGCAGACCCAATAAAGTGGGTCAGAATGAGCTTCCATGCTATGTATCGTGGCGCGACGTTAGTGTTCCGGGGAGCAGGAGCCGAGTCATCGGAGGTGGTGCTGTCAATGTAAGATGGAGGTGCGAGCAGCGTTGGCGTTTCTTCGAAGTTGTCTTTGAGCCCCATTGTCACAACAATTCGGCAGTGGAGGTGATGCTCTGGACGATAGAGGATGGAGATGCGGTACTTCCGAATGCGCGATTAGCAGGTGTATTTGGTCGGACCATACTACTGCCGTCCAGTGTATGATCGTTGACTTTGATAATCTTGAAATGGTGGAAGGGTCGGAAGCACTCGGTGCTGATAGATTGAACTACTGTAGAAGTGAGTGCGTCGCACCCATGTCGGCTAAGATATCGATGACGATGGAGGAGAAAGCTGTGTTGCATGCATGAAACCAAGACGCCGTTTGCGACTCATTGTTCTCAGCATCGGGTGGAGGCTTGGTCTGTGGGTCAAGCTTATTTCCACACTCCCTTCTCGAGGAGCCAGAGCCAACAGGATCTTGTACTGCTTTTCTCGTCCTCAATTTGTCCAAATTAATTTCCAAACAGATTTGTGAGCAGATTTGACTGTGGTGACGCGTTGATCAGAGCAATCTGAGGAGATCTGACGTGTCTAGCATCTGCAACCAACCACCAACACCATCAGTACCATGTCAGAAACACCAAGTCAATCTGTCACACCGCCATTCCTAACTCTCTGCTATGATCTCTCAGCAATCTATCCAGCCAAGCGGCCCTTGTCTGGCAAGCCTGTCACGCTTGGACCAATGACAACAGCTCAATGGAACAAGCAGCTGCTCAAGATGCACCTTGCATGTGGTTGGAGACGGAATGATATTAACCACTATCATCCAGACCGGACCACTAACAAGAAAATGGCTTGTGTTGACGAGACACTGGACTGGAGAGAACGTTGGTACTGTGACCACAGAGGCAGACCACGCGACAGATTTCAAGCAGATGTCCCACTTCACAAGAAGAGGAAAACCAGTCCATCCATCAAGGTTGGCTGTACAGCAGGCTTTTCAGTCCGTAAACTGCATGGATCCGACACAATCTTTGTGGTCTGGAATTGGAAGCATACTGGTCACGATCCGATGACAATCAGTTCTATTCAGGAATCACGGCTACTAGGTAGTGTCAAGCAGTGGATTCACGACAGAATCAGAGAGGGAAGAGATTGGGCAAGCATACATGACCTGCTCCGCATCAGCCAGCAAGATTTGGAAGCTCTGAATAGCAGCTCTACCAGCATCCCAGCAGCATTACGGGTACAGCGCATGGATGTTTACAACATACTCAGGAAGAAACTCATTGCTGATTGCCAACTACACAGCAACTTTATTGAGAGTCTCCATATGTGGTCAAGCAGAATTGTTGCTGCTGGTGGTTGGGCTTGTGTTGACACTGAAGTATTTGACCATAAAACAAACAAGTACGATGGTTGGTCTTTTTGCTTTGTAACAAAATGGCAGCGGGATGCTCTCTCAAGATATGGTGCACGTATTGCCTGCATGGATTCTACTCATAACACCTGCTCTGGCAGGAGAGTGTCAGAAAATGCTTACCTTTACACTATCCTAGTACGCAGCCAAGTCACAGGTCAAGGTGTACCAGCAGCCTTCATGATTACCAACAGCGAGAATCAGCTCCCAATCAAGGAATTCCTTCGAGGTCTCAAGGTCCATCTCTTCTTCCAACCCTCTTTTATGATGATTGATTGCTCAGACACAGAGGCAGCAGCAATTGAGGGTGCCTTCTCATCAGGTACAGACATAGTGTATTGTCATTGGCACTTCTTAAAAGCGGTATCGGCAGCAAGCAAACAGAAGATCAAGTCTTCTGCGGAAGAAATGTCACCATCACAGAGAACAGCGCATGCTCAACATTTACGAGAGAAAGCAATGAATGGAATCAAGAAACTCATGAGGGCAGCATCAGAAGAGCAGTATCAAAGTCTATGGAAAGAATACCAAGAAGAGTGGGCAGGTGAGACGGCTTGGCTTGTATATTTGAAGAGCCAGTGGGAAAGTAAGCAGAAAAGATGGTCGGTAGCTTGGAGAAAACAGCCACATGACGGTGTTGACACCAACAATTACATAGAGAGGTGGCACGAGGAACTGAAGCACAGATACTTGAAAACGCTTCGGAAACAAAGAGCTGACTACCTTGTTCACCTTCTCGACACCAAAGTCCTTGGATTTTACCAGCAGCATGAAAAAGCTGTTGAGCTTGGACTTCAGCCACGTCGATACAACAAGGAGGAGCTGTTAACAAAGCCACAAGCAGAACAAATAAAGAAGGAGGACCGAGCAGCTAAGTTCAGAGTTACGCTAGATGGGAAGATACAGGTGCAGTCATTTGTAGAACTTGGTACATGGTACAGCCTGGAATTTATCAGAGAGGAAGGAATTCTGTTTGTCAAGAGCTGTACATGCATGCTCTTCCAGGAGCGAGGATTCATCTGCAAGCATATGTGGCTTTGCTTCTTGGAGAAATCGATATTGCCGCAGAATGGCCTCAAGACAGAGAGTACACAAAGTCATCGGCAGCTACAGAGAGCAGAACCTTTGGAGCTTGACCTTATTCAAAAGGAGTACAGCAACAGCAATCAAGCTCTCCTGAAAGAGTGTACGGAAACAATGATGAAGTTGTCCAGCTACTTCAGCCGCAACCAGGATCCTAGCATGCTAGAACAAGGGTATCTTGCAGGCTTGCGTGACACACTCAAAGCCATTGCCTCATCAGCAAAAGATCACTACATGAATGTATCCCTGGCTGCCCAACAAAGAAGAGCATGAGTGTATTGTTACATTTGAACATTGTGGTCAAGAGAGCACGAAAGCTCAAAGAAGGCAGAATTTACGTGGGATCTTGAAAGCTGACAGTCATGGCAGGGGGACTCGAAATTTTCCCTACTCAAGATTTCAGAAAACACGAGTCCCCCTGCACTCCGGGACTTGTGAATTTGCCAATTACAGATTTTCAAAAGAGCAAGTTCCCTTTTGGAAAGAACCATAACCACCACAGCTCGATCATAATTGTCACCAAGCCTTATTGAAAACTCATGCCAGCAACAACCCCTGAAGCATTGGAGAGGAAGAGGAAGAGGAATCAGGAGAGGAATGCAAAGAGGAGGGAATGCTACCGTGATAATGGAGAGATTAGCATCGCGGTACCCCCAAAGCACACAATCAAGGAGAATACCAATAAAGAGCAGTTCAAAGTGACTGATAGCACTGCAATAGGTGGGGAGAATATTGATAGTCTTGTGCCTGACCTTGTTGTCAGGGACAGCAGCACTGGCCAGGTTATCTTGCAAAGAATTGGGCCAATCACTTACGACAAGATGCTTGATATCAGAGCAAGTGCCGAAAAGGGCAGAGGCCTTTATCACCAGTACCTTGCAAAGAAGACATCATTTCCGACTAATCATCCTGATTCAAGCAATACTCTCTCAGAACTAGGCAGCAACACTGACTTTAAGACCAACAAGCGAAAGGTTGCCGAGCATCACCTTGGTATTTGGCATTCTCAGGGCAAGCTAACACTTGATTTTACTGCGGAGACCACCAATTCAAAGTACAAGGATGAAGCATTGAAGTTGCTGGGCTGGGCAAGGAAACATTCAGCTTTGGTATTGCGGGGAGCGCCCATACATCCCTGCTTTGATGAAAACATTAGAACCAGGTCCAAAGGACGCAGATGGCTTGCTTCGATCTTTGGCAAGCGCAGCATTAAGGAACTTCTGCACCCTTCGTGGACCACTGTTGCTTTCTTCTCCAACTTTGCTGGCGGTGTACACAGGGATGAGACTGACTGTATTCCGTCTTTTCTCTTCAATTTCGATGAACCAGCCTGGCTTGACCTTCCAGAGTTCTCTGTCAAGGTGCTGGTTCAGCCCCTCGATCTTGTAGTGCTGAATTCACGGACCTTTTGGCACAGGACAGCAGCTGTGAATTTGCACACTGCTGAGTATCGTTGGGCATTCAGTGGCTTCTTCAGAGAGTCAATCTACAAGAAGGAGAGTGTCTGTAAGATTGCTAAGCGTAGATTAGACTACATCTTTGGAGAGGAATGCTAGTATGTCTGTACAATCAAATGTGTGTGTCTCGAAGTTGAAGTGTGCAAGATTGATATCTAGCACTTGATATGCACTGGATTTTCTCAGGCTCTGCTACTGCAAATTTTCGCATTTTTGGACCCTACCAAAAACAGCTTGCAGTCCAAAATGGTAGGGTCAAAATGCAAAAATCACCAAACCATTTCAGAAATCTGAAAATCCCTTCCGGCCATTTGTGTTAGGCCTGTCGAGTGAGGAAGTAAGCGCGTGCTGGTCTGTGCAATCAGGGTCTTTGATTCTTGCATTTGCTGCTGCATCGTGCCGTTGTGGCTTGTCTTGGCTCTGAGCTCCTGAAATTCAACTCTTTTGGTCCTCGCTGACTTGTTTCGGACAAAAGACCGAAGCTTAACGAGGCCGTGGCTTCTCGTGCGATAAGTACTTGCCTTGAGGCATCAGGACCTCAAACAACGATTCCGGCACTAAGTAATGGAAGGCATTCCAAAAGATGATGAATCTGCCTCATTGTCACAATGCGCATTCATGATCAGCAACATCAAAGGAGTAAGGACCAGCAAAGATCGAATTTCATACTGTATTTGTGGCTTTCACCGGCGAGGAGGCGGCAGAGATAAGGAAGGACCGCGCAATCTCGCGTGGAACTACGTGATTTCCCACAGAAGCCACCCTTCTCCCCATTTGGCAGAAGATGAAGGACATCTTCGACAGAAGGAGTGGCTTCCTGGCATCCTGAGCCCCAGACCATGCTGAAATTGCTCTTCACTTTGCTGGGATCAAAAGGGTCAAGTGCTAGAGTCTCAATATGAAGTTGCAAACAGGGTCCAGCTCGTCAAGCTCGGGCGGTAAACTCAAATTTGAGCTCTTTTGATTGGTACCAAAACAGAGCAAAATCAGCGCGGGGTCAGCCGTTCAAAAAGAAAGTTGCGATACGCAACTGTATTTGCGGCTTTTATGCCGTTGCAGGAAGAAGAAGCAGAACAAGAGAGGAGAAGAGACTCCTTTGAGACAGGTCCAACTTATCACCCTCGCTTGACCCCGCGTGGCCAAATTGTTGTGATTGTGACTGAACTGCCGCCGAGTTCCTGCTGAGAGGTTACTAAGTGAACAACTTGGTTAGCCGCACCTTCGTCTGGTGACTGCACACCGGCAACGACTGCACCTGTCACAGTGACTGCAACTCTTCTCTTCTTCGGCTTCTCCGCAAGGCTGAGTATGAGTTTCCGATGCACCGATACAGGCTCGCTTCTCTTCCTTCATCTCGAACGACTTTCTCCCACCTGCAGTGACCTCATCTCCAGCTGGGGCCTCTCTGGCACTCGCTCTCACTTCCCTCTCAACACCTGAGGGCATCAGGGTCCATTCCGACTGCAGATTGAATGCATGCTCGCATACCTTGGCCCTTTCCTCTCCCACTCGGCTTCTCCGATCTGGCATTGATATCAACGTATCGCCAAGTCGACCTGTTCTTCAGCCTCACGCCGGTCTCCAATTCTGTTCGGGAATGTCATCACCAACGTATCTAGCATCATGACGGCTCGCAGATCAGTGCCGGCTGCCACGCCGACAACAGGCGCCGCAGCGGATACAACATCCCCACCTCCAACACCTCCCCGAGATGCTCAGAGTGCATCGCCGAACTCAGCAGCCGGCGACAACGACGATCGCAGCCCGGTAGCAAAGCGACAGCGCCTTCATGAAGACGCATCTACCGCGACCACTTCTATTAACCCACGGCCTGGATCGACTAAGGGTACCAAAGGCAAAGCTAAATACATTCCAAATCGAGTCAAACGATATCACGAGAGGTCACTGGCTGGCTGTCTTACATGCCGCAAACGTCGAGTCAAGTGCGATGAAACCAAACCAGTCTGTCGTAGATGCTCATGTGGTGATCGCGAATGCATTTACGCCGACCCTCCCGAATCTTCCGGCTCCAGTGCACCATTGCCGTCCACAGAGGCCGAAGCGATGGCAGCCTCATCCAAAAGTGACAGTTCTCCAACACTGCCAGGCATTCAGGTCTCATCTCTGCTGCACCCTACACAGCCAGCAGAAGCGCACAACAGTGGAGCCGCCGGAGTGACCTCTTACCTGACGCCTCCAGAAGGCACCGGACCATCACCTTATCCATATCAGCACGCTCCTCTCTCTTCGACTTCGCCACAGTCTCCATTCGATGACTCTCGTGCAGCACAATATCAACACAATGGACGTGCTCGCGCTTCTACCAGCACCCATCATGATCGATATCGCGCTCGCAATGATCCGTTTAACCATCCAGCAGCAGCGCGGCAGGCTTCATCAGAATATGATCATCATCGGCCACAATCCCACTACCAGTCATACCAATCATCCTTTGCGTCCACTTCCATCGACATCTCCAAGGTAAAGCTGCCTGAGCTGCCGCCAGGTCTCGGCTTTGATCATCTCGACTCTTACTTTCCCACTTACGAGCAGCAGTGCCTCTTTCGTCATTACATCCTCGAGGTAGCGCCTCAACTCTGCGTCATGCGAATACCGCTGTCGGATAACCGCTGGATCCGATATCACGCTACTTACGCTGTCCGACATCCGCATGGTGTCAACGGATACGAAGATGCGCTCCGATCTGCATTACTGAGTATTGCCAGTCTAGACATTGGTCACAAGCTCTCACAAGCGCCCATCCCAGATTTGTTTCCGGCCGCTGCATCAAGGCACGATGATTCCTCGCCTCACACCGAGAGCCACGCTACTGGCGCCAGCCATCTGTCTGCTCGTTCCCCCTCCATTCACAGCTCCGGTCCAGACGCGAAGAATGGAGGAGCGTATGGCGCTGCTTCCGGGATGAGTGGTGTAGCCGATGCCATTCACAACAGCTCAAAGAGCATCATGTCCAATGTGCTCTTGGAGCTGAGCAATCTTCGACGAGAAGAAAGTTTGCGCTTGCTCAGAACCACCCTCAAAGAGAGACGTGCGCCGCTGGATCGGAGCAATGCCGCCATCATGTTAGCAACTGTGCTTGGCTTGGCCACACGCGATCGTCTCGCCGCACAGCAAGATTGGCAGGATGCACTGCATATCGCTTCACGCGCCATTGCAGAACTTGGCGGTCCTGCGGCATTTGTAGATCAATCCGACCCATCCAGCTTGTTCCTCATCGAGCAGATCGCGTGCTTTGATGCACTCAGTTCACTTACCTCGGATGACTATACTCTGTTCTTGCAGCCATGGGACGATTGGTGGTATGCGTTGATGGATTCGCCCAGGAGTATCAAGGAGGACAGTGTGCTGCAGACATTTGGATTACATCGTGGGATGATTGATATGCTAGCAAGAATGACCAGAGTGGAAGCAACGCGAAGAGAGCTGCAAGAGCGAACCAGCGTTACGATCATCCTATCGGAACAAGTCGGCGGTGGCTCGCCCCCTGCTCTGCCTCCAGAGTATGAAGAGACGAGGTTGTGGCTGGAATCAACTGCAAGGGCTTTGGTCGCGGAGATTCCTATTTGGGCCAAGATGCCGTTTCCAGCTGAGGCGACACGGACCTTGCAAACTCTTCTGCCAGTCATCATGAACCATCTTTATGTGGCGGCGGCAGAGCTGTACATCCACTCGGTCATCTTCTCTAAGCCAGCTGATCATCCATGCTTTGCCGAGCCGACGGCTGTGGTGCTTAATCGTACCGAGGAGGCTATCCAGGCTGGGATCACCAAAGGGTTGGTCCTGCCTCTCTCGTTTGCAGCTTTCTCGGCACGACATCAGGATAGGGATCGAATTCGTGCCATGTTCCATGAGCTTCGTCCATACTACAAGTTTGATCTGGAACGAATGGGCAAGCTCAACGAGCACTTGTGGAGCTTAGTCGATAGCGGACTGACGCCCACTGATTGGGGACTCTTTCTCAAGAGCGTTGGTTGTTTCAATTGGGCATTCTAAGGCGAGCCACCTCGCACCTTCTTTGTATCTGTATGTAACTCGGCTCACCAGGCACGACAATGTATTGGTATCTTCTTCTATCGTCAAAGATGCGATCAGCAAAGTCGTTGAATGTGGTTGAGTGTCGCACGACTTGAAGTCGCCCGCCAAACGCCGGCTTCGAAATGCAACGTGGAAATCCGACTTGAGAAGAATTGAAACCTTCCAGCTCATCTTTGCCGAGAGCCGAAGTTCTTACCGCACTGTGCTCTAATGCTTCGTGTGACACTTGGACCCTTCGTATCAGCTTGACCTCTGCTCGCCGCTGCTCTACCTATACTTGGCATCACTTTTTCTCAACGGACGTCTTCTATCGTAGACAGGCTCACTGCTGCCCATTCAGCAACTGTCTTCGCCAGCTTATCCTGTCGTCATATCTGACTTGCTCTTGTCGATTGGCCGGACGCCTACCTCTCTTACGCTCTCGAATAACGCCGGGCTATTTTGCAGCATCATCGGCAAAATCAAACCTATATTCAAGATGAAGCCATTGATATCTCGGTCCGCAGGTGCTGGAAGAGGCATGCCATGGTTGCTGGTGCTATCCATAGCCGTCTTGATATGCTTGGCAACATTGGTAGCTGCAGCCAAAGACTATTACAAGGTTCTCGGGGTTGACAAGTCTGCTTCAGAACGAGACATCAAACGAGCTTATCGCAAACGAGCACAAAAGATTCACCCAGACAAACATCCCGACAAACACGCAGAGTTTCTTGAGCTCAGTGATGCCTACCAGACACTCAGCGATGCGGAAACACGCAAGATCTACGACCGATACGGTGTCGAGGGTGTAAAGAAGCACCAAGCGCGCAAAGACAATCCACATCAGCATCAGCAGGATCCGTTCGACATCTTTTCCCGCTTCTTTGGCGGCGGTGGAGGAGGCGGAGGTGTCAGGAAGGGTCCCAGCAAAGCATTCAACGTCGATGTGGACATCGAAGACTTTTACCGTGGCAAAACTTTCACCTTAGAGTACCAGAGAAATGTTGTTTGCTCGCATTGCGATGGTAGTGGAGCGGAATCGCCGGGAGACATTCACACTTGTGAGACATGTGATGGCAGAGGCGTCAGGATTGTGAGGCAGCAGATCATGCCTGGATTCATTACAAATGCCCAGATGACGTGCGATCGATGCGGTGGTGCCGGTTCGGTGATTGCACACAAGTGTTCCAAGTGTCACGGGCAGAAGATCGTTCAGGAAGTAGCGTCTATCGACGTCGAGCTGGAGAGAGGTGCTGAGAATGGAGTTGAGGTTGTGATTGAGGGTGAAGCGGATGAGGCGCCGGATTATGAGGCTGGTGACGTGATCGTCAAGATTAGGTGAGTGTCTCTACCGTGCGCACAGATCCCTTCCACAGCTTCAATACTAACCTGAATCCTCTTTCTTGTCCCGACTACAACTACAGTGCGAGACGATCCAAAGGACAATTCCGACGAGGAGGTACATCACTCTACAAGACGCTACCCATTTCGCTCTCGGAAGCGCTTCTCGGATTTGAACGCAACCTGACACACATGGATGGCCGCACAGTCACCGTCAGGCGTGATGGTGTCACACAACCCGGCTTTGTCTCTGTGGTCGACAACGAAGGCATGCCTTTCCAAGGCTCGATGATCTCTGACGCTCCCGAAGAAGATGCGCACGCCGGTCGTGACATGCTGTTTGGTAAGCTGTACTTGGAATGGCAGCTTATCTTGCCAGAGACAGTCGATCCAGCTTTGGAAAAAGGTATGTTTTCCCCACCGGAAGGGAAGACACAAGGCCAACTAAGATCTTGAGTACTAACGTGCGCCCTCTTTTCTTCATTTTGATAGTTTTGGAAAGCATCTCTGGACGAACAAGCGCCTCAGCTGACCAAGCCGATTCGGCAGGAGCTCACGAGGAGCTGTGACCCGAAATTATTGTTCCGAGATCGACGATTGCAGTAATAGAGACCCCCCTCAGCATTATATGGATGCCGTTACCTTTTCATAATGAACTTGTGCTACTTCGAATGACTGAGAATTGCCGGGACTTGTCAGATCGCCTTTTCTTTCACACGCAAGGCAGCATTTGTACCGGATCTGTGGGGAACCTGATTCCGATTGTACAGGACAGACAAGCAAGACCGAGCGATACAGTCTGCTGTGTGGAAGCCAATCATTGAGCGACAGACCGAGCTTCCGATCTTCCATTTTCGCGCTTCGGCCAATTTTCAAAGCAAAATTGGGCCGAAGTGCCGCTGCTCCGCTTTCCGACACCAAAAAAAACAAAGCTCTCCTTTCTTCCTCCGCGTGGGGGAGACACATCAATGCACGGCTAACACACAACGTCGGACAGGAAGGGGGAAGATCGGATCGACGGGTCATCTATACCACCACTACCTGACTTCCTTGTGGTTGAGAATCTGGCAGACACACACACACACGGAGAGGCATATATAGCCACCTTCTCGCTGGGCGTTGCGGGTTCTCTTCTCCTCATCCGACCTTCTCGGGACTACAACCAAGTCAGCCAACATGGTTCGATCAACACGGATGCTAAGACAAGCAGCGCAGGCGCTCACTCGCACGCCTCATCCTACCCTCTCACTCTCCCCTGCCGTCCGTTCAGCGCTGGCACTGAAGACACGAGCACCTATCGTTGCACTTGAATCAACTATCATCACTCACGGCCTCCCCTACCCATACAACCTCGAAGTCGCACAAGAGCTCGAGCAGACAGTCGCCGATCATGGTGCTGTGCCAGCAACCATCGCATTACTGGACGGAAAGCCATTGGTAGGCTTAGACCAGCAACAGCTGGAGCGTCTAGCGCAGTGTGCAGTTGACCCAAGCAAGAATCAGGCGATCAAGGCCAGTCGTCGTGATATCGCGCACGTCCTCGCAAAAGGTGCGGGAACAGTAGGTGGTACAACAGTCAGTGGGACCATGGTTCTGGCACACATGGCTGGCATCCCTATCTTTGCAACAGGGGGTATCGGCGGTGTTCACCGTGGTGCTGAATCAACGATGGATATCTCCGCTGATCTCACCGAGCTTGGTCGCACCCCTGTGGCTGTCTTTTGCTCTGGTCCCAAGTCGATTCTTGACATCCCACGCACGCTCGAGGTGCTCGAGACGTTCGGCGTCTCCGTGACCACTTTCAACCCCACTGGCGAATTCCCCGCCTTCTACACCTCCAACTCTGGCCTTTACGTACCTTACGCCGGAACAAATGCGCAAGCAGCCTCTGCCATCTTTGCAAATGCTCAACTTGGCATCCAGAGTGGTCAAGTCTTTGCCAACCCGATCCCCGATGAGTGGAACGAGGTTGGACAGAAAATTCAGCAAAGCGTCGAACAAGCGGTGCGCGAGTCTATTGAACAAGGTATCGACAAGAGAGGCAAGGAGGTTACACCGTGGTTGTTGAAGAGGCTGGCGGAGTTGATCCCCGAGAGCAAGAAGAGCAACAGGGCGCTGGTGGTCAACAATGCTAAGAAAGCAGCTCAGGTTGCGGTAGAGCTGGATAGGATCGAGAAGGAGGTTGCGAAGGCTGGCGATACCCATGCTCTGGGAGGGATTTCGTCGACGGTGAGTTGAACAGCGCTTCGCCGTCCCACTGCAGTTCCTCAATGTACATACGCTCAGCGCAAAAAGTCATCATGTAACAACTCGCATCAACTGCTACCTCAAAGTGTGAAAAGTGACTGTTTGCTGAACAAAATGGGACTTGCTTCTCTTTTCTTCCTCTGGTCTTTCCACCAGGATCCAACATCAAGCAAGACAAGCATTCTAATCTTTGGCGCAGCCGCAGTCGACATTACCTCACAGACCCGATCCGCAGGCAAGTCCTCTGAGCTAGCAGCAACCACCTATCCAGGTCGTGTTTCAGTCACACTCGGCGGAGTAGCACGCAACATGGCCGAAACTGCAACTCGCGTTCTCTCACCTCTATATCCCCAGACACCATCCCCCGTCAAGCTCGTTTCTCCACATGGCTATGACGACTTTGGTCTTCTTCTACGAACAGGGATGGAGCAAGCGGGAATGCGAACAGACGGACTGTTCGTTCCGGAAGGCAAGAAAGAGAGGACAGCGGTTTGCTCGTTGATGCTTGACGATGCTGGAGATTTGATATCGGGGGTGGCGGATATGGACATCGGTCAGGCCGCGCTTTACCCGGTGTCCAGGTTCAGGGATTTGGGGGAGATGCTGGAGGAGGAAAGACCGGATGTGGTTGTGTTTGATGGCAATATTGGCGCCGAGCAGACCAAGCAGCTTCTGAAAGTTTGTGAAGCGCATAATCGAAGCAAGACGCATGATAGGCCCGTGTTGACTCTGTTCGAGCCAACAAGTGTGTCCAAGTCAACCACTGTCCTTTCTCACTTCGATAAAGCAACAGCCGCAGACAAGAAGGAGCCGATTACCTTTGCAACACCCAATGCTGTCGAACTGGAAGAGATCCATTCCAGAGCCGTCTCCCTCAGCGTGGTCTCTTCCACACAAATGGAATCACATCCGATCTTGACACATGACGTCCCTTCCACCGTACTTGACCCTTCGGTACTATCCAAAGCCCAAGCCCTGGTCCAGGGACGTGTCTTCTCCACCATACTACTCAAAGTCGGTCGCCACGGCGTTGTCACTATCGACTCACAACGTGTCCAGCACCACCCGATTCCAGCTGGCGAGGTGCAGGTGGTTAACACAACAGGTTGCGGAGACAGCTTTGCTGGTGCTTTCACAGCTACCTTCTCTCACCTTCTGTCCCGCAATTCAGCCGAGCAGCTGAGCATGGGCGGGGCAGCGTGGTATGAAATCGTCGACGCGGCGGTCGGAGTCGGTCAACTGGCAGCGAGACAGACGCTAGCATCAACAAAGGCAGTTGGAGAGGATATGCATTTGCTTCTCAAAGACCATGCCTGATCATGCACACACGTGGCGATCCTCGATGGGGATTTGTACAACAGTAAAAGAGTGTCCATTTAATCACGATCAACAAGATTTACCAACGACAACCAAATGCGAGTGCTAGAGAAAAGAGCAGATACGATGCTTGAAGTTACAAAAAAAAAGTCCAAAGATTCGGGGTATGTTGCGAGACAGCCGCTGAACAGCCGTCCACTGCTAAAAGAAAATTGTCCATTGAGCGATCAAGAGGAGGAATTTGGGGATCAAGCATACACCTCCTCAACCAACCTGTCCAAACCAGCCCTCGCCCTTCTCGCGTGCTCCACTGGCACGTCTTCTCGCTCTTCCGACAGGCTGCTATTGAAGACCTCGATACTCCATGCACCCTTGTATCCTGCATCCCTCACGGCCGCCTTCACGAATTCTCTCACTGGCATGAAAGCACCTTCTTTGTACTCGCAAGGGAACAGTCTGTTTCCTCTGGACCAGATCATTCTCGCTGGTCGTGGTTCTTCGGGGTTTGGTGAGGGGGCGAGAGGTGAGGGCAACTTGCGAGCGTCTCCAATCTGCAAGAAGAAGATCTTATCGGCTGGAACTGTCGCTAGAGCATTAATGGATTTCATCACATGTGCGTATGGGTCCGGATGAGCATCAGTGATTCCAGTCGCTGTGCAAGGATCGGCGTATTCTCGAGCGAGAGTGTTGAATGAGTCCAAGATGAGTCCGACGTTCGGATGATTGGCCTGGCGGACTGCTTGCCATGCCTGCGACCAGAGATCGACGTGTGCGCCCCAGGAGAGAGCTTCGTAGCCAATTCGGATAGGTTTGGGTTCTCTCTCCACTCCGTGATACGATGACGTGAGTACAGGACCGAAATGATCAGCAAATGCTGCGAGCTGGGCGAGATCGTCACCGATCCTTTCCAGATCTCCAACCGTCGCAGGCGAATGCTGATTGTTTGAGCAAATCAAAAGCAAGTCTGCGCCGAGTGTGCGCATCACTTCAAACCTTGATCGAGCTCTTCGCAACGCCAGAAGCTGATCTTCGGGTTTTGCCCATCCTTCAAAGTCTCGTAGCGGCTGCAAGCTATAGACTCGCAATCCGAGCGAGTCGCAATACGAGGCAAGATATGAAGCTGCAGCAAGCTCCTGTCGATACGCAGTGGCTGTGCAGGCGCCAAATGCGTTATATGTCATAGGAAGCCCGTCGAGTCCAATCACTAGCTCACCCTTCTCGTTACGGACTAGTAGGTCATCGTCAAGACCTGCTACTGCGAAGTGCTTCCTCTGGGCGCCAGCGTCAGTGTCCTTGCTAGAGAGATATGAAGTAGCGCTTGTGTTGGACGACGAGTTGGAGCTTGCGGTGGAAGACTCTGAGTATCGCCTGCTGAGGTTCATGGGCGAATCAGGTGGTGTGAGTGCGAGAACATTCCTGTTAGGAGGCACGAGGGCAGCATCGCCGCTCTCCTGAATACGACGGAACTCGTCTGAATTGGCAAACGCATCGAGATCATCCTGGAAGAGCTCGATGCCGTCAAATCCAGCGTCAGCGATGGCGCAAAGTTTGGCGAGGAGAGAATGGCCAGCAATGTTGGCGCCGACGGAGTGGGTGAAGATGGAATATGGGTGTGGGCGAGTATATGTCGACATGGTGGTGCTGTTCTAGCTGAGTTGCAACGGTAGATGTAGATGATGGTAGGAGATGAGATAGGCAGGATAGCGTTGATAGGGATGGATCACAGCTGCAACGTGATTGGTAGAGGCGTGCAGCTTGTGTACGAGTCGGAGAGGCAATATGTCGTTGATATCTAGTCACAGTTGGGATAGAGGAGATGGTGTCTAAGCAAGAGACGTACAGGACGAGGTATGGAGGCAAGGTGACGACAAGGACAAGTAGGTAGCAGGGTGTCGGGGACGAAGAGCAACGATGGAACTGCTCACAGTCAGCACAGGATCCAACGGAATCGAACAAACCCTCATCTCACACGGATCTGCAGCGGAAAGCCAAAGATAGGAACACATACACATAGGGTTCAGTAAGGAGCTACACAGAGGCACTCGAGGGATCAAGGGGCTGAATGCGGTGTGGTCAAGTCTTATTTTGGCTGCTTCGATAGGACGTTGCATCTGCGTGCAGCAGGGCCCAAGACGAGGTCCTCTCAATCAACTCGAGGAATGAGGCGCATACTGCAACAAGTGATCCTTGACGTGGCTTGCTGACCAGCAGCCGCACTCAACGAGGAGAAGGAAAAGGGAGAAGAGCATCGGGTATCCGAAGGACATCAAACATTAAAATTTGATTGTGATGTGGATCATCTGAAACACGCAGGATTTCCGAGAATGGAAGCGAGGCGGAAACGCAGGCGGCTGTCAGGTGAGAGGATCAGGGCGATGATGATGATCAATCCAAAGGGTTCAGTCGTAGACCTGACTACCGAAGCGGCGGTGCTCTATGCCACGCAGTGCACTGCCGTGCAGTTGAGGTGCGTCTATCTGTTTGCGTGATGCAGAGAGACAGAAAATAGCGACAACAAGCGAGCTCGTTTAACATTTTTGTAAATTGATTTTCAATGCGCTCGATAGCGACGGAAGAGGCATGGATCGACAGAAGAGACTCATCCTTTCCACATGCCATCGCAGTCGGTACACTAAGCTCAGACGTCGCCATATCTCGTGGCTCGCACCTAACAGGTCTGAGGGCGCCGAGCGTTGAGCAACCTCGTTGTATTTCCCTATCACAACCTTTTTGCGAAGGAGATCATTCATCGCACCAGCCTCGAGAGGCGAGGTCTCTGCACACGGGCGTCAAGGACACAATTAAGAAGGGCAGGGCGTGCGTCGTACCGCTTCTCGACTGCTTCTCGCTTTGGCGTCGGAGTCTTGAAAAGATCGGGGGATTTTGCTGATCCTTGTTTTTCAATCTCAGCTGTGCTGCCGTGGGAAGTAAGAGTCCTTTGTTGGACACCGGCATCGACGATCCTCTTTGAAGCTCATCTTCGCTTTGGCGTCATTAGCCTTTGCTATTTGCTTCTCCGTCTACGATGACCTGTTCGGCCTTCGAACATCGGCTTGCTGAATGCAATCGTCGTGCGACCGACGACAGCTTTCGGTTCGCTCAAGGGCACAGATGTCGGCACAGTTCGTACACCTTCTTGATTTTGAGTTCGATTTCCGAGATCTGCAATAGCATACTTTGGTGTCTTTGTGTCTGGCGAGCACAAGCTTGTCGTTATCTGTCGCTTGCCCACACGCTCTCACAGACACACTCATCATGCAGGAGGCACTGCGAACGATTGCCAAAGATAGCAAAACAAACTGCACTGCCGTTGCCGATATCTCGGAAATTTTGCTGTTGAAAAAGTCGGATAATGAAATTGCAACGGCGCATTCTGACGTCTGCAACGGCTTCGGAAAAGCGACGTTCGGACCAGGGTTCGCTTGAGTAGTGAACACATGCTCATTCAGTCCCTCACTCGTCCGACTGCGACCTTGAAAGTGCCTTGCCGAATAGAGGTATTCACCACGATTCCCAATTTGACTGCCACTCGCAATTGGTAGCAAGGCAGCAAAGAGCTAAGTCGTTTGCTTTATGGGCCCAGCGTTGACATCTCCGATTTGATTCCCGATGTGATGTCCGCGATCCGAAGTTTTTAACCAACTTCCACTAAAATTTCCAGAAATCCGAAGTGACTGAGAAGAAAAATTCCACTTTGAGAAGAACCCTTTCGTTCTCAATCATAAGTGGCACAGACTTCTGTCTTTCTTTCACTCAAACGCACCATATACCGCATCCAGCTACATCTCCATAAAATTATAGATCAAGATGGCTGCTACTCCCATTGGCTTCTTCGGTCTCAAGCTCGTCCCGGGCAAGGTCCACCGAATGGACGTCTCGCGTGACTTCAAGATCACCAACGTTTCTTACGCCGAGCAGCCCAAGTCCGGTACCAAGACCCTCGTCAAGATCCACTACACACACGTTCCCGGCTTCGAGGACGAATATGATGAGGATGAAGATGAGGAGCCCAAGCAACCCGAGGATGAGGACGAGATCGAGGAGAAGGTCTACACTCTCTGCAGCCTTAACGCTGCCAACAAGGACCACGCCGTCGTAGACCTCCAGTTCTGCCAGGAAGAGCTCATCGGTTTCTCTATCACTGGCGACGCTCCCGTCGACCTTGTCGGCAACTACGTGGCTTCCCCTGACTTCTTCGACCAGGAGCCTTCTGATGACGAACTCTACTCCGATGACGAAGATGACGAGGAGAACATGTACGGTCTGGACTCGGACGACTTTGACGAGGACGACGACGAGGAAGACAGCGACGAAGACATGGAGGAGGACCCTGACCGTTTCGAGGAGCTTGTTGAGTCTTCTGCCTCCAAGCCCAAGAAGGCCATTGAGGCTGCATCTCCTGCCGTCGAGTCCAAAAAGCGTGCTGCTGACAAATCGCCCAAGGAGACTGCCGCTGCCAAGAAGCTCAAGGCTGATGCCGCCACTGCCTCCGCCACCTCCACTCCTACTAAGGTCACCCAGACCAAAGTCGAGAAGCAAACCAAGAGCCCCAAGGATGCCAAGCCCAAGATCGAAACTGTCGAAAAGAAGACTGTCGAGAAGCCCGCTTCCAAAATGACCACCACCAAGCTCCCTTCCGGCCTTATCATTGAGGAGAAGAGCCAAGGTACCGGTCAGGCCTGCAAGCCCGGTCAGAAAGTCGGCATGCGCTACGTCGGCAAGCTCACCAATGGCAAGATCTTCGATCAGTGCACCAGCGGCAAGCCTTTCTACTTCAAGCTTGGCAAGGGCGAGGTCATCAAGGGTTGGGATGAGGGTGTAAAGGGCATGAAGGTTGGTGCTGAGCGTCGACTCACTTGCCCTCCTAAGCTCGCTTACGGAAACCAGAAGCTTCCAGGTCTTCCCGCCAATTCAACGCTCATCTTTGACGTCAAGCTTGTCGAGATCAAGTAATTTGGAAAATTTCACCCATCTCGCCCCACCGATTTCTTGCATAGCTCCCTTTTTTTATTTGCAACCTTGTACTTTATCACCCTTTACTCAATCCCACCAATTCGAACCTCAAGGTGGGTCATCTGGCAGCTTAAGAAAGGTCGCGCCTGCAATGCTGCCCTATGCATGGGCTGTGAGCTTCGATTGCTCTATGAGCTTCACCCTCGTTTCCTCCGTCTAGGCTGGCAGGCAAGCTGCGTATGAGCCCGGTAAGTTAGCTTTTGACCATACCTTGGCCTCGCCACACCTATCTACATTGAAACGCCATCCTGGCTGTCTCCCCTGTACATCATCCTGTTCTCCAGGCTCGCTCGACGATGACGGCTGAGTTAACGCTAAGTGTCTCATCCTTTGAATCGCGTTCTCAACGCTCCTAGCAGAAATACGTTCTAGATATCTGACAGAGGCTTCTTTCAGTGGGCGTGAGTAGCTTTTCTTGATCGTCGCTGCACGTCGCAGCTGTGGCATTGTGCAAATGGGTTTTTTTGCGAACCCGCATGTCGATCACGCAAAGAGTTCCATGCTGAGGGTCGAGCTGGCGCCCATTGGCTCCCGCTTAGCAATTCGCAAGCTACAATGGCACGCGACTTGAGCTGTGGGCAATCGATGCAGGGCGACGCTTTCTAAAATTGCACTGCCGAGCTAATCTGAGAAGGGCTAGGTGGATTGATACTTTTCCGCCGTGATTGATGGCAGCTGCCGACTTTAAACACAAAGCAGCGGGACAGCAATACAAGAAAGGCTGCCTCGGCCCTCGAAAGAATACAAGGAGGTGTGGGTAGCCAGCATCTGGATTCAGGGCAAGCAAAAATGCTGCGTCGCCACCAAGGCATTCCATCGTCGCTTTGTGGCGCTATGTAGTCCACGGACTTCCTGCCATGAACCCACTCGATGCCACCATTGGTGGCGCTGGATTCAATTTTGGTTATGAGATGCTAGCAATCGGAGCTTTGAAGACAGTGCCACTTGGCGATTCGCCAACTTTCAGAGGTGGGCTGCAGACACGGACCGTGTGGGACTCAATAAGCGTAGCCATGCAAACAGTTCGATGTGTTACTCCTGTTCAAATCTCCCACGTTTCCACCATGGGCTGTGAAGGCAGACGCACTCGTTCGCTATCTCGATTCGAAGGCGTCACTGAGCAAGGACCCGACAGAACGTCTATATAATGAAGCTTTCTCCGCCCTTCTCACCTCCCTTTCTCCATCTCCGCGTCTTCCTTCAACACACACCCCGCACTCAAAAGGCTCTACTTCCATTCCAAAAAATGTTGATCAAGATCACCCCTGCTCTCATTGCCGCCGCCGCCATGGTGCCTGGCACTCTTGCTGTCCTTCAGTGCAACTTGGGCTCCTTCAAGGCGAAGATTGAGAATGTTCAAGTCCAATCCTGGTCAGGTGCTCTTCTTCAGTTCCAGAGACCTCAGGATATTGCTTCGGTTACCCTTTCTGGTACGTATCTTCCCAGCAGACAACGCAGATCCGGGCACAAAAATGTAGACAAGTTGACACGACTCTTCGATACCTAACATGTTTGCCAATCGTAGACAGGTACCACCAGGATGTTTCCAAGGCTCAGCACTATATCGCCATGAACCATTTCCAGACCGACTGCCGCAACGTCGACTCCGCTAAGGAGCGCACCTGCAACCCGAATGTCCAGAAGAAGTACACCAACACTTGTGGCCAGATTTCACACAAATTCCACCGCAAGGATCCTGTTAGCTTCGGTCAAGCCGTCAACGTTATGGGTAACCCTGGTGACGACGCCGCCAAGTTCCACGTTACCTTGGCTCCTGCCCTTCAGACCTGGAATGCTGGTTTGACTAACACCTGCGCCAACGTAAGTTTCAGATTCTGGCGCTCATCTAGATGGCTTTGCTGCTAACATAGAGTCTGCTAACATTTTCGGACATACACCATTTGTTCTCGTGGCAACAGGAGAAGTTCAACGCCGAGAACAGGTCAATGAACCAACTCACCTTCACCTCCTCGAGCGAGCACAGCTGGGACCTTTACGTCTCGCTCGATAAGCCTGATCCGGCCTTCGGTAACTCTTGGCAGTGCCAGTACGACTATGTTCTTGAGCCTAGCACTCCTCAATTCGTGTCCAATGACGGACAAAACTGGACCATCAAGAACGTTAACTTCTCCAAGAAGGATCAGAGTCACTAGAGGCTGTCGCCATCTAGCACCATTTGCGCTGTCATACAGCCGATGCAAGCAATGCGGCCCTTTTTACTGCTCCTCTATCTCTAGATACCGATCATTCTAAGCCCTTGCCCTCTGATCGATTAAATTCTCCATGTGCTCCTTACGCCCTTCATGTCCCGTTTAGTCTTACACAATTCTTAATCTCATGTCATCCCTCTTCTAGCTCGTTGGTACAAAGCAAGCTGAGAGATAGCAGCTATTCTGGTTTGAGAGCTACTGTCACACAAGCTGGGAAGCAACACCAGCTACATGTGCCACTGATCGCTTCTCCGGTTGGAAGCTTGATCGTTGAGCGGGATGAAACAGGAACAGCTCCAAATGAAGGGAAATAAGTGGACTGCAAAAATGAGCGCGAAAAGAAGGACGCAAAAAAAAATAGAAATGGTGACAAGAGTGGGATTCGAACCCACGCCCGAAGATAGCAGATTTCATACTTGAATTGTTCAAGTTATCTTCCTTAATGCTACGCCTTAGACCACTCGGCCATCTTGCCCGAACACTTGGTCCGTGCGAGGGATTTGCATATATCACCGAATCGGTCATTTGGTGCGACATTAGCCTCACCATGCGAGAACCGTTGGAGCTGCTTCCGAGAAGAGCAACATCAGCAAACTCCTCAGGTCCAGACCGAAGAGAGAGCCAGTGAGTGTGCCGTCGACGATGCAATGTCACCGGCGGGTTGACTGAGCATCGTGCCGCACGCAGAAGCGAGAGAACGTGACCGGCAAGAAACTTTATTTGGTTACAATTGTTCTGGTGATGGTTTTCCGAGCAAGGTACCGAACAACGCACCGCAGGTTTGTTCCCAAGGTCATGTCGAACTCATGCCATGCATGCTCATGCAGAAGCACCGCAATTCCAACAATTCAAACTCCTTCGGCCCAAGGCAGCATCCTCACCTTGTTCGCACGCATTTCGGGAGGTTCAGTCCTCTACAGGTTGGCATCGTGGGATATTGCGAAATGAGAGATTACCGGAAGGAAAGCACGGACGGAAACGTGTAATGATCCCTTCAACGGTCGGAAGCAGGACCGGCAAGACTGCTCTGAATTTGAGCTCGTGACCGATCGTCCAGGCTGGTAATAATCAGAATGACTCTGTTCCGATCCAAGAACCTACCGAGCTTGGTCTTATCCTTGTTCAATTCATGCTGATGCTGCTCCTCTTCCTGTTGGATGAAGCGAAGTACACCTGCCTCTCCTTCTTTCTGACGAATCGCCTCGATGGTGTTCTGGCGCTTGTTGAGCTTTCTGGCATTCTTCTTGGCAGGAAGACGGTCTTGCCATACGTTGTACTTTTCCACCTTTTCGGCTGCTCTGTCAACTAGTGAGATCGCCGGCTCCTTGTATTGCGACGGCCTCATTGGAGAGTACTGATCCGGAAGAATTTTGACGTAGCCAGCGCCATAGTCAAATGGATCATAGTTAATGGGTCGCTTGTTGAGGTTCATGAAGCCTCCTTTCGCTTTAGGATGATCCAATGGAAGAACATTCGGGGAGCCAAGCGAGAATTGAAAGCTGCTCTGCTCGACCTGTTCCACTTCTTGATTGTAATTTGCGGCAAGGTTGTTCGGGTAGACGCTGGACACAGGCACAATCTGAGCATGCAAGCCGCGCGGGTGGAAGAGCCTCTCGTTGGCATGAGCTACGTAAGCTTCACTCTTGACACGACTCTTGACGTACGCCGCCGTAGTAGTGAGTGCTTGAGTTGCGATAGTAGCCACCAAAAGCTCCCACGAGCTGCAAGCAATGGTACCAACATCGACGGCAAAGTTGAAGATCTTGATCTTGTTGTCAAAGCCGATTGCGACATTGAGTCGATTGAGGAATGTGATGAACTCGGGCTCGCTTACGCCACTTTCGGCGAGAGCTGGAGCGTATAGCAGCTGAAAGCCACGCAAACGGTCACCTTGTCTTCGTTGTGGAATGAAGACGGGCTTGTTCAAAGGAGGAGGTAGTATCGCTGGAGGGTCAGAGAAATAGCTGGGCAGTCTGTGGAAGAGCTGATAGGCATCGTTCCTGAGTCGGCGCTCTTCCTCAGAGATCACAACATCGTCCTCTTGAGCAGCAATACTGTTTTGCCAGCCTGCGGATGAAGTGGAAAGGAATTCAAGCCGACGCTTGTCTTCTTTAAGATCGGCCTTTTCCTTGTAATGAGCTCTCAGCGTCTGCATCATGAAAATGTGTCCGCGGACGGTATTGTTGATTCTGGAGGTGACGCTGTTCTTTTCGATGAGGGTAGAAGTCGAAGCGACAAATGGAACGAGGACGGATGAAAGGACAGGAAGCTGTAGTCGATTGTATGGAATGTTATAGTCCCAGGGTCCAGGGTCTTTTGCGCGGAAGGCGAGACTTGCCATTCTCGGTTTCTAGAAGCACAGCTGCACCGAAGCCTTTTATCAATAAGACGTTTTATTCGGTTAGCTTTTCGGTATCTTGATCGGACGGCGACAGCGAACGAGCCGACGCGAAGCCGAAATCACTAGATTTGGCTGCTGTTACAGATCGCTCTCATTCGTTCTCGCACTCGGGTTCTTGAAGTCCAGTGGGATCAAGTCAGCATCGGTGGTCTTAGCAGACCTGATTGTAGCAGCAACAAACTGTATTTTAAGGCCAACATGAGAAACGTATGGTATTGCTATGCCGAAATGGACAAGCAAGCGAATGATCATCTAGTAGGTCCCCGATTCGTATCAAGATGATCTTTCACGATACCTCATCGTTCGACCAGTTTAGGCGATTCCCACGCTGCAAGAAGCCTCAGCAGCTCCGTCATCGATGTCCTGTGGACAGTCTCCAACTCGGCCGTCAATTGATACGACGCTCAAGGCTGACTGGCGCGTAAACAAAGGTTCACTCTCGCCCTCAACCCGCCTCGACCACAAGTGGTAGATAGCATATCGTGCATCAAAAGATACCTATCTTCTTCCGACTTTATAAGCGGTCATTACCCCGAACGTACAGTATATTATATTCTCAAGCAGCATCTTCAATGCGCATTCTCCCTTTGGTTCATCCGTAGCCGAATCATTCCATGCTCGGTTAGCACTTTATCGGGAGTCGGACAACATCACCGGCGGCAAGAGCGGCGACCTAAAAATATTTCCGCGGCACACAGTCTCGCCATTGTCGGCGAATTTCTCTTTTTGTTGTCTCCCCTGACTCCGTTGGAGATTCAACAAAGAACTCGCACGGCCCCCATGAATGATATTATATCTCGCTTGCTCACTAATACAACATGCTTCCGAGCAAATGGTGAACAAACCAGACATAAGTAGATGGGCGTGGTCTAGCGAAGTGATACCTGCTACCCGATCCCACACTAAGTTTTGGTGCTGTCATGCGAGCAAGCACTTGCAACCGTGGCTTTCCAAGCATATGCTCATTGCATATCGAACCACATCGTGAACGTGCTCGTCTGCAACTTCGGATAGCGTACAATGCACGTTGAGCTGGATCACAGGGACTCGTGCTTAGATTGGGCGTATCAAGATGAAAGCGGAAGACAGAAATGTTTTTCTGCCTATTCTTACGATAAGGGGAGGCGGTACGATCGCGATCTCGCACTTCTGCCAAGCCCTACCAAGGAATAACTAGAGGCTAGCGCCTTCAACTTTAGGCTAGGTACGGGCCAAGAACCATAGTACACTGTAGCTCCAGACACGACCTGGACATGATCATATGCGACTAGGATCGTTGACGATCTCGCCTGATGATCCACCGTGCCGAGGTCTTCCGATATTAGATTGGCTTGTGATTTGGTGCCTGGATTCTGACGTGCGCGCGACGGTCTAGCCTTTTCCCGACGAAATGCTACACAGTTCTACTTGCTGCTTGCCTGGCTGTCGCAAAGCAGGCCACAAGCTCTGGACGTGTCCGTTCCGAGTTGTGTGCTCTGTAATCGAGATATCGACATGCACACGAAACCTTCTAGGCGAAGCCGAGTTTGATGATGATATCGATGACGTTGTTCATCAGAAGTGTCGGTGAGAAGCATGAAGGATTATGGTGATAGACTCGCTGAAATCGACTCTGTCTCGGGTGCGGTATTTCGGCTGTTTGAGAAGGTGACGGGTACCGCGCTTCGTAGTCAACACTCATGTGCTGGCCGTGCAGGCGTCAGAAGATTGCAATTACACGGCGTACCTGAGAGAACGAGGCTACAAGAAGAATGCCTTGCCGAGGCAATCTCTTTGCGTGCCTGGTCTAGTGCAGGGCTAGCGTCAGGCGGAAACCTCGCCACGCTTCGAACAGCATCATCTGTGAACACTCTTATCGTTGAGCTCTTTCAAGTGATACTTCAACAAAGAAGCTCTTGTAATTGGAGGCAGTGCGTTGATCCGAGGAAAGCAGGTCCAATCCGTCTGCTCGAATGTGCAGTGAAAACTGACAAGGGCGTCCACTTCTATCGAGCAAGTGGTTGTTCCTTCTGTTCCGCTTGGCTAGCAATGCATCCGCCGTTATAACCGACAGCAACCATGAGGATGTCCGTGCCGGCAAAGTGGCACGTTATCCAAGCATGTGGTGGGACAATGCGGCAGCAAATAGATCGCAGGTTCGCGGTCACGGCAATCTTTGAGTTGGCGAACAAGAGGCGGAGCTGGAAGGTTTATCTCACCATGTCGTTCCCATTGTTTGTGACAGCATGTATATTGTCCGCTGACGCCGTCTTCACAGACGCATGGTTCTTTCATGCCGGTCTCTGCTCTAGTCACTTGACTGCCTACGAAGGTGTACACTCGACGTCTACAGTATCTGATTCTTGTTCCCAGGGTCAAAGATTAGCCTTCTGGATACAGTACTCACCCAAGCTCGCTTAGAGTTCTTACCGAGAGAACCGAAGCCAAGCAAGCCGAAGCGCGCGACCGATTTCCGACATTTGGTGCATTAGTATCTTTGGCATTGAAACTTCGCTCCTTCCTTGGTCCTGGTGATCTCAGTGTGGCGTACCGTCCTTGTTCATTGTGCATCTGATGATGACTTGTCCTATCTGAATTATCTCAGCCATGGCAACTTGGTCAAAAACGCAGTCGCAAAGCGTCGACGGTTCAAATCGCCGACGTTTGGACATCGAGCTTGATCGTGAGTAGTGGTGTTGCTGGCGGGTCGCCGACTAGACGGATAGAGACGGAAGAGGCCTAGCAGGATCTCACCGGTGGCTCTTTGGGAAGTAGAAGGTGTTGCAAAGCAGTCAAGATGAGAATGATATGCGGGCATATCGGCAACGGATTGTCGAGTTCCGACCATTTTCACACACACACGCACACACACACTGCCGCCGTCTCATTGTGTGATCGGCTCGACTCGCCTATTCTGTGCTATACTTCATCCAAGTCTCGGCAAAGACGACGTTCTCACACTCAGATACACATATGCTTGTCCACACAGGCTTCGTGCTCTTCAACCCTTGATCTGCAGATGAATCCACTGCCTCGTCGGCGGAATTGAGGCAGATAATTCCGCAGGTTCGCCTGTCTACGGAGAATATTCGTTGTCCTGCTTCAATGCTGGGACCGGCGGCGGTGGCTGACGCATTGTCCATTGCCGTTATCGCCTCATCACGCTTCTTCCTCCCATTTCTCTACGGCCACTTCAAGTTGCCTTGGAAGTAGGTGTATCTAAAGTGTCAAGAAGAAGGATTTGAATTTCAGAGAGGAGTTCGCATAGGCGAACAAAGAGTCTGTCACTGGGAGCGCCTTTTGCATTGGACTAACACTGGCATCGGCATCAATGTTCTCGTTTTGATGCGGAATCACGGCGACTTTCTTGCCAACGTCAAGACGGACGCCCCAAATGTTCCAATCCGCGGAATCAGACGTATACTCAGCTGTGCAGTCGAGAAGCCAGATGGTCCATGGAAGAGCACCTGACCTCTGGTTTTCCTCTATATGGAAGCCACCTCAATATGCTGAACAATACGGATGGTCCCCATTCATAGGATGCGTTTCGGTTAGGGCTCGGAAGGGCTCGCTTCCATTAGCGCCAAAAACGGCTTGCATCCACAGAAATGCATGCTAGGGTTAGGGTTTCTGTAGTTCTCCCTCGGCACGTGTCAAATTGTGCCATCCGTCCATAACGGCCAACCAACGGCGAGATGGGCACCGACTCTCCCTTTCTCCGGACCGTGGGTTCAAACGGCAACGCACTTACCTGCACACAGAACTGAAAAAGCTGCATGATGCATGATGCAGGGTTAGAGTAGCGTTGCCGCCATGAAAGCGAGGCTGGGTTTCAATGACTCCAAAAATTACCCTATTCACCGGCACCGTCACCTTTTCCCTCCTTCGTCGCTACCGTGTAGTGCAGTGTGTACTTGTACGGTAACGACAGACTTCGAGATGGTCGGAATAATGCCTGAGCTTCTCATTCTAGAAGACGAAGCAGAACGCAGATTCAAACTCAGCTTCTGCTCTCGACGTGTTCAACCCTGTCAGTACTGCCCTTCTGCTTGCGCACCTTATCTAACCCTTCCTTTCTTGTTCGCTCTCTTCCGGTTTCAATGCCGTCGATGAACCTTAAACTGCCGTTGAAGAACCTTAACTTGCTCAATGCGTCAATGCGTCAATGCGTCCTTTCCCACATCACCTTGACGCTTTGGTTGAAACGCTCATCGTTGCTCTTCCCCTTCTCGCCTCCCATACGCTTCCGTACGTCTTCGTTGTGCTCGCTTGTGACTTGCATTTCGTCCTTGTCGTTTGCATATCATTTTGACCAGATAGTCGCCTGCCTCCGGTCCCTGTACGGCGGTGTATGCATGTCATGCCCGCCTGTCCACCTTCCGAACGTGAATGTCACAACGTGCCTTCCGTGCTGAAGGCCATGCTTTTCCGATGGAATTGCTGCCCGCTTCCTTGGTTCTGTCGAGCCAGATCCTACGACCGAGCCTGGGTACTCCGACAGCGAGTCTAGTCGTGCAGCGGCAGGCTTCGGCTTCATCTCACTGTTACTTCCAGCTTCGAAGAATGGGCATGCGCTTATCATCTGCAGCCACGACTGTGCCATGGCAGGGTGTGGCGTGCAGGGTTGAACCCTATCTTCATTGGTCAACCCCAGAATCGATGAAGGACAGAGAGGGCAACTTCAGCTGCTACCGTCGAGCCACGCTCTAGCGCTCCGACACACGTTCAGGAACGTTTAGGAACCCTGCCTAGGATCCCTAGCCACGACACAGTCTTGTTTGATTGACAACATACACGTTGAGCAGTTTCCGTTGGGGAGAACCGTTTTCCCGCTGCTGCTTGAAGTGGCTACCTTGAGACCGACTGTCAGGATCGTGGCACGACGCTCTCGTCCAAGCTTCCTGCCGTGTAGAGCTAGGCTTTATCTCTGTCTAACTGCATGCCACGCGCTCGCCACGCTCGTATCCCCTCATAAGCAAGCCCTTGTTGCCCCGTTCCGTCGGCTTGCCCCCCTCTTCTCATCGTATCACTTCCTTCCTAGCCCTCCCTCAACTCCCTTACCTGAGCTCGCCTCCACTACATGGTCCTCTACTTGACTCATCCTTTCCTAACATGACCTCTACGGCTACAAATACCTTCAACCTTGACGGTGTCCCGTCCGGAGAAGAAGGAATGGATCTTTCCGGATCGGCTGCCTCCACTTTCACCACTACCTCCTCCTTTGGTGATAGCTTTTCTCATCTACCCCGCACTCCCCTCTCATATCTCACCGCAGTTGGGGAAGCTACGCCAGCAACCACCGCACAAGACAGTTTCCTTGACCAACGCCTCAAAGCTGAGACTACTTCGCCATTTTCGCTACCTAGCTACACCAACACTGTTCACACTCAGTCTTTCGACGATGACTTCTGGTCCACAGCAGCCGCGGCAAACGGATCGAGTGTGGAACCTCTCGACAGCGCCCCATTAAAGACAGACAAAAATCATGACAATGACAGCAAGGACTGCAGTCTTGCTAACTGGGCAGACTATCTGTTGATGCCGTTGCTACCGAGCTTCGCTGCAAGCTCCTCAAACGTAGATTGGGCATCGCATCCCAGCGCTTCGACGTCATCCTCATCAGCCACATCCACCGCCTCCTCCTCATCATCGACGTCCATGTGCAACCACTCACACGCGACTGGAAGCAGCAGTAGCAGCTCGCATTCGTGCGGCCATAGCTTCGCAGCTGCTCCTGTGCTCGACCCGACAGACACTACTACCGCGACCGCATGCGTCCCACCGGCTAGTACGATGCTTGACACTGCCGGCAGCGTTGCGGCTAAAGAAAACGCAGACGAGCCAATGGGCGACGCTTCCAGCCTTGCCAACATCAAGACTTCGCCGTCCTCTTCGTCTTCGTCATCATCTTCGCAACAGCAATGGCTTGACGTGCAAAGCCTTGCCTCTTGGCTGGACCAGGACGTTGTTGGTCATATTTCCTCTCCCTCCAAAATGGACTTCTCTGCAATAACGTCGACAGCTCCTACTACAGCAGCTAGCTCCCCTAAACACCAACAGCAAACATCATCTCGCTCACGGCATCCATCTCGTCGCAGAAGCTCGACTAGCAATGGCGCAGGCTTCAAATTGCTGCCTTTGCTGGGGCCAGAAGGAGCTCTCTTGGGTGCTGTTATGCTTGGCGGAAACGAAAGAGGTGGAGATTCACCGCCGTCCGATCGATCCGCCTCACCCGCATCAGACATCTCATCGCTTACCCAGTCCGACGTCCTTGAAGAGGATGATAATGGATGCTGCGACAGCTACGACAACTCTCAATGTGACACGGAAGACACGAAAGAATCTCTCTGTCGACGCCACGCATCGAGAAAGAGTAGCTCAACTTCTTTGCCGTTCGATGCCCTATCTGCCTTGATGCTTGGTAACGCGAGCCGGTCGTCTTCCTGGCCCCTACCAGCAGAGATGCTTGAACAGCTCCAGCTCAACCTCTTGTCGCACTCTTCATTTGGTGCAAAAAATGCTCATCCGTCAAAGGGGAGCAATAAGAAGAGAGGGTCTCTCTCTGCTTCGAGCGGAAGCCATCGTAAGCAAAAGCAAGATGCAATTCTCATGGCCTCAGCAGTGACTTCGCGCCGTAATTCTCTCCATCAACAGCCGCATCAAGGGCAACAAAGCAGGAGGAGTAGAAGTCTGTCCTCAGGCTTTGATTCTGTGCTGAAGCAGGAGGGAGAGCAAGTAAGCAGCTCTAACAACAGCTGCAACGGCACTGCACCAAGAATGTCACTGGAGGCGGCAGGAAGACGCTCGACCATGCCACTGCCCGATACAGCCGGCGTCTCTACTGCACTGGCGCGCACTGCTTCCGCCTCATCTTCCACGTCTGGTGCGTATACCTCCAGCACGGCTGGAGCGGGAACGGCTGGCTTCTTCATCACGGACGAGATTGTGCTCTATCCCCGACCCGACTCGAACGACGAGACCATTCCATACCCTTCTTCCTCGTCTGACGCTGTCCACGGGACACAGAGAAATGCAGGTCCTCTCCTCCCAATGGCCGACTCTACCTCTTGCCCAGATATCGAAAGTGGTGTAGAACAGGTCTCGAGCCTCTTTCCTTCGGATCTCTACGCACCCCGCTTCACCCGTCGCGGTAAGTGCGGGCGCGAAGGGTGGTGCTCTCTTTGTCCCGAAGGCGACTGGTACTCGATGAAGCGCTCTCAGTACCTCTATCACATGCAATTCGACCATGGCATTTCCAATCTCACACGTCGATACTTCCATCCTCCTCAGCATCTCCGGATCTGGAACGATGCAGTACAGAAGACGGAAGGATTGTGCCATCATTGCCAAAACTGGATTCCAATCTGCTTTGGCCCAGCCAGAAAGAGGGACTTCAAAGCGTGGTACAAACATGCAAGAAAATGTCATAGAGATGACACAGGATGTCCCATTTAGAAGGGCTCAAAGCACATACAGACACAAACACAGAGCCACAATGTACACTGAAATCTTCGGCTTCCCATGTAGACGCTGTCATATACACCGTATCAGCGCAAGTAATATACCAATTAGTTTCGAGCTTCCTATTTTCTGTCGTGTGCTCCTGTTTCTTATTGAGAGAGCTGACCAGATTTCTTTATGCGATGTACTCGGTATACACACACGATATATACTTGAAAGGTGACACCGCCTTCAATTCGAGTCCGGGCCACGACCAGAGGGAGTCCACTGATATCCTATTGGCAGCTACAGTGCATCCGCAAAGGAGGCAAGCAGAGATGGTGTTAGGCCTCCAAATCCAGACTGCCAGCAAGCAGATGCAACTGACAATTCCGGATGTTGGAAGTATTCTTCTCGTTTCACTCAAATGGTGAGCTCAGAAAAGTGGGCAGGGTATCTACAACAGGGTCAAATTGGCGACAACAAAGTCGCCGAGGCCAGCTTTACATCACTACAACGCATTGCTCTGCAACTCCGGAGAACGAAAAGGCTAGAGGAATATCACAAAAATCTGTATAATTGGCATGTGGGAAGAAGCATGTAGTCGACTGAATTACAAAGGTGAAAGGCAAAGACTTGAACCAGAAGCAAACTTATGCGGACGATGGAAGCCTAGGCTGAACAGCGATACGGAATTGAGGCTTGGCCAGCTGGAACGTCACGAATTGGCGGAAGTCAACGTCGTCCTGCTTCTCGACCGCCTCAATAGTGTACCTAGCCAGCAAAGTATGCAAAACCATCCTCATCTCGTGCCAGGCGAACTTCGAGCCAATGCAGTTCCTCGGTCCACAGCCGAATGGCATGAAGGCTTCCATGTCCGCTGGGGGAGCTTCATCCTCGGTTTCCCCACCTTCCTCCTTGTTGGCGAGCTGATCAGCATCTTCGCGAGAGAGAAAGCGTTCGGGCCAGAATTTGTGCGGGTTGGGCCAGTAGTTCGGGGAGTAATGAAGCGCACGCAAAGAGGCTGAGATGGCCGTGCGGGCAGGGATGACGTGTCCCATTACAGCGGTCGCCTCTTTGCCAGTACGCCGACCAAGTTCGCTGGTGACTGGGTACATACGCATACCTTCCTGAATGCAGGCGTCCAGATAAGGCGTGTCTCTCAGCTGCGTAAAGCCCGGAACCGGCGCATCCAGCTCTTCCGCTTCAATGGTACTGTAGAGCTTCCGAAGCTTCGATGGGTTCTCGAGCAGCGCCTTGAGGATATATGTGATGGTGTTCGAGGTGGTTTCGCCACCGGCGATGAGGAGTTCGACGCACTGGTCACGAACATGAGTCCTTGTCAACTTCTCCTTCTGTCCTTTTTGCACGTCCAAGCTCGCGTCGACCAGGAACTGTAAGATATCCTGCCTTGTCTCACCTTCCTCCACTCCAGCGCCGGCATCGGTGTCGAGCAAAGCGGCCCTTCGTGCCTCGGTCTGAGCGAATCTGGCATCGACCAAAGGGTTGGTTAGCTTGTACACGTTGAGATCGCGCTTCATGTACTTGTCGAAAGGACGGCAAAAGAAGCGGATACCGCCATCGTGTAGGTATTTGGCCAGCAATTTGTTAATCTCGACGAATCTACGGTCTGCCTTCTCGTCATCTAGGCACGCTACCAAGTTGAAGCTGACTCCAAAGGCAGTCTCGCCCAGAATGTCCATCGCCAGACAGGCCAGGTCCTCGTACACGTTGAATGTGAGCGGCTGCTGTGATTTTTTGTTCGATGCGCTGGCTCGAATGACACGTGCGTGGTAGCCCTGGAAGAGTTTGGTCGTAGCATCCACAAGAAAAGGTTCGAGGTTCTTGGTGAACTCGACCGCAAAAGCAGCGCTCATCAGGCGACGGCGAGAGCGGTGGTACTCCTTGTTGGTCGTTGTGAACATGCCTGCCGTCTTTGGGTCACGCGAGAGCGATGCATACCAGTTGACTTTGGGAAGATTCTCCTTAGCCAGAAGCTGACGAATCGCATGCTTATCGGAGACATAGATTTGACGCGAGCCGAGTCGGAAGATGGGGCCGTATTGCTCGTGTAGCTTGTCCACGTATGACCACTGGGTCCCGCGTACGTAGTAGTAGAGCGCAGGGAGCATGGTCCAATGCAGCAACCATGGTCCTGGAATCCGACTAGTCTTGTGCAAGAAGCAAGACTTATAACCCTGTCGTTCAAAGTGAAGTCAGGAATAGTCCCATTGTTGGCATCAGTTCATATCACATGGTCTTACCGCTACGCTCGGACACTGCGCTGCATATACTTACAAGGAAGGCGGAATAAAGCAAGACTGCGTAGAAAGCATTGAGCCAGAAAGGTTGCGATAAGAGGCTCAGATCTTTTTGAAGATCCGTTACAGGCTGACCAAGCCCAGCGGTACTGTTGAGCATGTTGAAGATTTGCACTCTGGGGCGCGGCGACGTTGATCCTGTTTTGTGTGAGTAGACTGAAATCGGATAGCTGAGGAAGGAAGACTTTATATTAATGCACACTTTGGGAGAGGCCCACGCAGCCAATGGCTTTCGTCTCTGTGAGAAGTATCTCAAGGGATGGAGATCAGGGCAGACCACGGAGCATGGTCGAAGGGCACACCGCCATGTGCACTCTGCTTGCCTCCGGTGTCGATGCCAAGTTGCATGTCAAAATGCGCACGTTGTCCAGACACCAGGCTCATCCTGCCTGCTGACCGTTGACGAAGCAAGGTCCGGCTATCGGTCTCTCCGACAAGAAGCCTGCGCTGGAAAGTGTAGCTTTCCAGTCCTGAATTGCGACAGGTAGATGTTCCGATACAGTGCATCACTAGATTTGACCTCTATCGGCTACATGCGCTGACCATGCTGGTGTTGCACGCCGCATTTTAAATTTCAGCATATGCGCATGCCGGTTTTCTTCCCGCCGCCTCAGCTGTCGAACTGCGCTGCCGGCGAATTCTTCAGCGGGCTCGTTCCATTGAGCAAGTCTTGGGCTTCTCTTTGAGTGCTTCGACCCTCGCGTTGTCGATCACGACTGCATCTCTAACGTAACTAGGTTACGATCTCTCTCTCTCCCTCTTTTGTTCTCTCGGCAACATGCTCGATGCTACTCTATGGTGACTACAATCGGGCTCTGGACAGGCGAGACGATCCGATACGATCTGATGTTTAGGCTTCGATTGACGAAGTCTGAGTCTGTGAAATCGTTGACGGAGCAAGATGTAAGCTGAGCGGACCGACGTAATCTTGATCAAAAGTCTCCTAGCGCCGTCTCGTAGCTCTGAATGTGGCGGGAGAATGGAAGAATGCTTCGCCGACTCACAAAAGAGTCGAGACCTTCGCTGCTTCGAGCTGGAGTCTCAAAGTAGCTGAAGATGCGCACAAGCAACACACGAGATCAAGAACCAGGCAAAGAATTTGAAAGACGGTATTCTAAGTAAAGCACGAGCAGCTATTAACAAGCGTACGAAAGGAGCTGGGAGTCTTATTTACAATACGACTACAGCGCTCTGCGCTGCTTTACTGAGGGTGAGGGGAGGGTCGAGGGATTCGATACGTTCCATCGTTGGTGAGCTGAGCCCGAGCATCGATATCAAGAATCACCTCTGCTTCATCGGACTGCGCGTAAGGAGCGTCATCCTTGATGCGAACCAAGTCGTTCTTGATGAGCATGGAGTGCATGCGGCGGAACGTAATTTGCTGTCTCTTCTCGCGTTTGTCCTTGTATTCTGCAAAGGTCTCGGCGTCGAGCTTGCCCAAGAGATGAGAGGCGTGAAGGATCAAGGCAATGCCGCCGACTTGACCGAAGCCGAACGATGTGACAAGTCCAGCATTCAGACGTTCGCGGGAGTAGCTGATCGATCGACAGGGGTACATCAGACGGTCGAAGCCCCGCAGCTCTTCGGCAATGTCGTCTGCGTTCCGATTGCCGGCGACAATGCCTTCATTGATGCTTTGCATCAAGCCGTTAATGGCCCAAGCCGCAGCTCCACCCTTGCCATGACCACAGAGCCATTTCTGCGCCATAGCTGGCACCGAGCGACCGGGTGCACGACCAAGTTTGCCGAGCATCGTGTGGTAAACGTTCGACTCGTTCTTATCGTTCGCCTTGGTTGAAGTGCCATGCATCGAGACGACGCCAACATCGTTGCCATCCAGACCCCAGGTAGCGAGAGATCGCTGAAGAGGGACGGTGGCTGCGAGAATGCCTTTACCCGGAGCAGGAATGGACCTGCCTTGTCGATCCGTGGCCGTCTGCGAGAAACCGACAATACCGTTGATGGGAGCACCGATTGCCAGGGCGGTAGCAGCGCTCATGACAATTTGAACACCGCATCCTTGAGATTCGACAAAGCCACTGCGCCCGCTCGTCATGGGCTTGGACATCTCTTCCGGAGCCAAACCTGCTGCCATGGCTGCATCCGATGAGGCAGTCGCCTTCATGTTGGCAAACTCCGTCATGCTCTCCTCCGAGATGCTCTCGTATCCGCCTGCAATCATGATCTTGGCCTTGCCACATCGAATCGTTTCGGCAGCAACATCCAAGGATTGGAGCGCGGTGGCACAGGCACCGACGGTGGGCTTGATCGGACCGCACGAGGAGAGAAGCAGCAAGTTGGTCCAGCCGGCTACCGTGTTAATGAAGGTCTCTTGCAAAATATCCTTCTGCACCTCGACATCTTGTCTGCGGTCCTTGAACATCTTGGCGAGCGAGTGAAGACCGCCCATTGCGGAACCGAGCGAGGTGCCCACCTCTGAGATATGGACGTGCTTGTACAATTCGTAAGGATCGTCAATGCCCGACTGGACCAGCGCCTCAGCAATGCAGACAAGGGCGTAGAGTGCGGTCTCGTCGGTCTGGGAGACAATGTCGCTCGGAATGCCGTAGCGAGCTGGGTCAAAGCCAGTGGGCAGCTGACCTGCGACATGTCGGTCGAATCGACTCGCCTTGGGCACAAAGATGCTGGCTCCCTTCTTTAGCGTGAGGTACCACGATTTGGTCTTGTCATCCTGCCATGTAACTGCACGGTCGCCGTGAGCGAGACGGAAGCGCTCCGCCTCAGCTGAGGAGACCTCTAGAGGTCCCATATCGTGAGTCAGCTCGACCTCTTGCTGGATCACCTTGCGTTCCGGATTGAAGCCGTGCATCAGATCGGGCTCGACGAGTCGAATACCGGCGTGTTGTTCAATCTGTCGGGCATATCTGGCGCGCATTTGCGCATCTGCTACGGGCTCACCCGTCTTGGCATCGACCCATCCAATGTAGCTGCGGCCGTCCGCCAACTTGCCATTGACGTGCCTGATATGGCCAGTAAGCCACGCCATCTCGACAAGTCCCTCCAAACTCCATGTCTCTCCCACTTCTCTTTCCCATCGAGTCCTAGACGAGCCCCATGGTCCGACCTCGGCGAAGCCGGAAATGACAATGACTTGGTCAAGATCGATGGGACCCTGGCGTTTAGCAATTCGCTCACAGGTCTCGGTCGAGTCGAGGGCAGGGTAGGCAAATCGGTGCAGGCTGCGCGGCTCGAGCTCAAGACGACGGTAAAGGTCCTCGGAGACGTTGGCAGGCGAAGCGGTTTGGAACTCGACACGATTCTCCTTGAGAAGCGCCTTCTTGACTGTTGCCTGACGTTGCCACGCTTGATGTGCGTCTCGCATAGCCTTACCTGGGGACACAATCGAGGATGCGTTGCCGGTCAAGTCAAGGAGGACGGGGCGGACTTGGTTGATGGAAGCGAATTCAGGCTCGAGAAGACCCATCAGATTAAAGGCCATCTCTCCTGTGCTGAATGTGCGGCAATCATGTTGCGTTTCGAGCGTCTCTGCGACAATGTCAGAAGTGGCCATGAGGTCCGTGCCTCGACACATACCGATACGAGCGCCTGCCACAGAAAGATACTGGGCCCAGTCCTCGCTTTCGAAGCTATTGAGCAGCGTCTCGAGGCCAATCTTGCTCGATCCGTATAGACCATCGCCTCCGAGCACGCCATGATTGAACGAGAGCGGAAGAAGGACCTGGGTAGGACGGTGAAGGAAGCCCTTCTGCGCCTTGGCCGTCTTAATACATCCCATCAGCCTAACCACATTGGTCAGCATGATACGATGCGCAAGCTCGCTCTTGTCATCAATGCCATCGATGTTGCGTCCGTTCTCCGAGATGGCAGCAAAGGGTACCAATACATCAAGATCGATGTTGAGCGTATTGTAGATGTACTGCACAATTGACTGCGTGTCCTTGGTGCTTCCTTGGTTGAAGGGAAGCACAACGAGCTGAGCCCCACGAGCACCATACTGACGATAAGCTTGCTGGTACACCTTGACCTTTTTGGGAGAGAAAGTAGAGGTGGTGACAATTACTCGAGCACCACCAGATAGGAAGCGCCGCATCACCTCGAAGCCGATCGAGCCTTGACCGACACCGGTGAGGAGAACATCGAGACCGACGTAGCTACTGCCGGCCCAAGCCAGCTTCGAGAGACCACGGTAGTAGATCTTGGTCAGCTCGTCATCCCGAGTCCAGCTGTTGCGCTCCCTCTTAGCAGCCCAAAGCCAGGCTTTGGAGCTGATGTCCACGGGTCCAAGGTCCTGGGAGGCCAGGTCTTCCGGCTTTGATGATCTTGCCACTATGTCTTGAATGCGAGTTTTCAGGTTGGAAGAGGAAGACTCTGTGTGATCTTTTGCCCGGTAAACACCTCCTGAGGCCATACTCTTGACGTAATCGAGCATGTTGGCCAGACCCTCCCGTTTGATCTGTCTGTAGACAATGTCACCTCGAGCATCGATAGACGTCTTGGGTCCAACGGGTTGCGACGGGTCGATATAGCGTGGCGCGACGCTGAGTGCACCGGCCTTGGCCTCGTCGCGGAGGTCGCTGAGAAGAGACATTACCTTATCGCTACCGGGTGTTCTAGACTGCACCAGCTGATCGAGCTGCTGATCAAGGACATTAGGATCGCCTAGCTGATTCCAGACGCCAACAATGCGTTCACAGAAGACCTGATCCTCAGAGACTTCGCCTTCAAGCACGTCGGAGAACAGCTCCTCGAGGTTCTGACGCGACCAGTTCCAGTAGCTCTTGAAAGTTCGTGCCATAGCCGGCTCAAAGACACCCTGAATGCCCTTGACATACGTGTCTCCGTGCTCGACCGCTATTGACTCGAGAGCGGAGCGCAGAGCCTCGGACTCGGTTGACATCTTGGCAAGAATCTCCGTTCCGGCGTTGGCGTCAAGCCCCAGGTACTCGGTGAGAACCTGTGCCTGCTTTTTGACGAGCGCATCTTGCTTGATTTGGAGCTCGGTCAGCTCCTTACTGCTGACCACGGAGACGGCACCTGAAGCACCTGCAGCTCCGCCACCAGCAGCAGCGCCGGGGGCTGGAAGCTGCACATCGGAATTCTTCGCATAGACCTCGGCAACCTGCTCAAGCCAAGCAGTCGCTTCCTGGTCGCTACCAAGTCGTTTGGAGGGCTCCTCAGTGATGCTGTATAGCAGGATCGCGTTGATGCGACCGTTCTGAAGACCGTATCTGGCAGTCAAGTGCGACTTGAGTGCAGAGAGACCGAAAGTTCCCGGCATCTTGGAGGAAATAAGTCGTGCGACCAGTCCACTAGTGTACTTGCCAAGCTCACCGTTGTAGCCAGGTCGAAGAGCAGCACCCAGTTCCTCCAACGTCAGCTCCTCGGCGCGTTCGGGGAGATCGACAAACTCGGCACCCAGATCGCCAACCAACTCGTTTTGCAGAGTAGATCGGCCTCCAGTGAGCTGCTTGATAGATTTGGCCGTCGCAATGTCGCTGACCTTGACTTTCTGCTTCTGAGCAAGGATGACGCGCAAGGTCAGCAAAGCATCTACGCGCTCATCAGCGAGCGCTGCGGCAGCCGGAGCACTTGAAGTCGGCTGCACCACTTGAGGAAGGGGCGCGGCTGCAACAGGCTCAGCCGTAGCGGGCGGCCTAGCAGCAACCTCGATCTCTTTGGCAGGCTCTGCCTCCTCTTCACCAAGGTCGTACGTGATATCAGAATCATTCTTGCCTACACAAAGGAGGATTCTCTTGCGACCGAGTACGCGATCCTTCTGAGCGAATTCGGCAGCCATCGTTCGGCTTGCCATTCCGACCAAGGTCGGTGTTGGGCCGAACTCGATCAGTCGCTCGAAGCAAGCGTGCTCGAAGAGGAGCGTCTGTGTCTCGGCCCAGCGAACAGGAGACGCAAACTGATAGGCAAGGAGTTCGATCACGAGCGATCTCGCAAGTTGTCGCCTGTCCGAAGAAGAATGCTGCCAGTCTCGAAGAACTTCTGCCAGCACTCCTGATCCAGTAACTGTGGCGACATGCTCGACATAATCTTTCTCGAGCTTGAAGGGCTTGGCGACCAGATTCGGAATGTAGCGGTCAACCAAAGACTCTGGTCGCACCGTCTCGACATCTAGTCGCGAATCGAGGAAGCGGCGGAAGGGATCGATGCCATTCGAGAGGAACTTGGAGTGGAACGGCACATCGATCCCAGCAAGCGGGATGGTTGCAATACCGCGCGAGAGCTCGATGCTTGCTTTTTGCGCAATGGATTGTGCCCGAGAGACGGCTGTTTCGACGGCCGCTGCAACCTCTGCCTCCTCGTTAATCTTAAGCGACTTGCCTCCAAACTTATCGAGAACCTCGCATAGGGCTGCGAGCGCTACCTCGTGACCAGCGACGACCATCTGCTGCTTGCTGACATTGTAATTGACAATCTGCAGCAGCTGACTGCTGGCCTTTTCAATTCGCTCGACGGTCCGAGCCAGTGCGGCATCCACATCAGCAGCACCGGGGAAGGCCTTGATAGGGGCAACGGCGACCATGCCATACTGCGAGCGCCCGTTAATGCGTGGCACGGCGTTCTGCATCGTCAAACCTCGGAAGAACACCACATCAACAAGATCGCACAAGCGCATCATCCCGGCAACCGATGCCAGAGCAGCGTACTCTCCCAGTGAATGTCCGGCAAAAACGGCGTCCTCGACGATGAGGCCCTCCTCTTTAAGGTGACGGAAATAGGCCAGCTCGAACAGCACCAGGGCAATCTGGGTGAACTGAGTGGCGAAGAGAAGGCCTTTGGGCGACTCGAACGTGTAGGATCGCGTGTTGGCATGGATCGAAGGGAAGATGGGCCTGCTCACAGACCGGCCCTGCTCGTCGAAGGTCTCGTGCTGCAGAGCCATGTAATTGCTGCGGATCCGTTGACCATCCTTGCCGCCAAAGTAAACAGTCTTCGAAAGGGGGTTCTCGCGCACGATCTCAAGGATGCTGAGCCCGAGGCGCTGGGCGAGATGCTGTTCAGCCTCATCCCAGACAGCTCGAGCGACGGCACTCTGTTGATAGAGATCCATGCCCATGCCCTTGGACTGGGAGCCTTGGCCAGTGAAGACGTAGACTGTGCTTGGCTGTTGATACTGTGCTGTGCCTTGCAAAACAAGATCGCCATGCTGGTTGTTGACTTCGACCTGAACCACCATCTGTCCTCGGTGCATGCCTTTGTGTCGAAGCTGAACCGAAAGTTGGTCGCCAGGAACGACTACAGATGTAAAATCAGCTTGGAATCCAAGACATCGCTGCATACGGCCATTGTTCCAGGCGCCAGCCTGCGCCTCCATGGACCTGTCCATCCACTGTTGACACTCGGCAAACGTCGACATGCCGTGGCTGATTGTAGCAGGGAGTCCAGCGAGATCGGCAAAGTATGGGTTGATGTGAATCGGGTTGAAGTCGCCGGAAGCACGTGAATATGGCTCATTCGTCTTGACGGGGGGTAACGAGCCTTCTGCGAGCTTGTACGAGTTAGGCAACAGCGACACCTGGTTGTCACCGTCATCATCGAGCTTCGTACCGCTTCTTTCCAGGAACGAGAGAACTGGGTTGGTAGAGAGAGGACTGTCGGCTTCGAAGTTGATCTTTCCAACCTGGTGCTCCTCTTCGCCGTTGATGGCCTGCACAAAGACACTGCCTTCGACCTGGAGGTCAAGCATGACTTGCGAGTTTTTGAAGCGAGGCACCAAGCACGTGCCTCTGAACACGAGAGAAGCGCCTGGCTTGATGAGCTGCTGAGGATCGTTGAGCTCGATCCACTCTTTCGCCTTGAGAACCTGAACAGCCGCTGCATCGTCGAGATCTAGGCGGAAAGCAAAAGCTGATTGAGAGAAACATCGCTCGTGGTCAGCAAACTTGCCCTTGTAGAAGAAGCGAGAAGTCACTTCCATGATGGGACGAGTTGTGCCGTCCTCCGCCCTTGAGATGACAGCTTTGATAGTCAAGATCTTGCCGGTTGCAGAATTGGTGATACTGGAGGCTGAAGCCGCGACCGAGCAAACGTCGCCGAAGGCGATTGGACGAGATCCCGCGACGTTTCGGAATGCGTGTCCCAGATGGACAAGGGACAACAAGTCCGCATCGCAACTACTGATCGCCGTCTTCATGATAGCTTCCCAGCCGACGAGGATGCTGGGGTCAACTGCTACGGCACCTCCGTCTTGCTGCTGTTCTGACTGAACAGGTCGAGGAGACGTGATGCAGCTTCGCAAGCCTCCGTGCACAGCTTCATCTGGCATCTCCTCGTCGAACCAAAGCTTCCAATAGAATCGTCGAACACGCTCGTTGCGGCCCTGCTCGTCTTCATGGATGAGGGCATAGCTCGTAGCAGGAGTGTACCGGAATCGAAGCAAGAGGGGTACTGTCTCGCCGCGTCGCTCCTCGTACACGTGAACATCGATTCTAGCATCCGCCTGTTCATCGAGATAGGATTGACGAACGATGTCAAGGGCAAGGAAGTCGGTTGAGGTAGTGCCGTAACTACGGTGACCGCCGTAGATTTGCAGCCGATCTACCTGTGTACCTCTTGCAGAGGTGTGCACCTGCAACACCTGTCCCTCACGAAGGGAAAGGAGCCGAAGCAAGGGATTGGGCTTCAACTTGCCCCCAAGGTTGACTCGGGAACTGTTCAAAAGCGCGCGGATCCAGCTCGGCTGAGTACCTATGACAGCGTCCAAGAATGCGCCTCGGCTTTCCAGAGCAGCTGGTGTGACTTTGTAGGCAGCCACACGTTCTTCGGCCCCGATTTCGATCTTGGATGGCTGCGGATGGAAGGCGGATGTCAACTTTCGAGGGTTGACACTCCCATCGAGATACTCGGCAAACGGCACGTTGCTCACGTCGCCGTCGTAGAAGCGGTTGAGAACGTAGGAGACAAGACCTTGTTCGACGCCACCAAGCATTTCTGCGATAGGCTGATTGACAGGCGCAGTGTCTGCAGCAGCGACAGGACCGTGAAGGATGCACACTCGCTGCGGATCGGCGTCGATCACCGAGTCGAGGTCCTCCGATTGCCACAGAGAGTCTTTCTTGAACTGGTGGGCAAAGTCTTCGCCGAGTCGAGTGATAAAAGGCGGAGGCTTTTGACCTCTTCGCCAGCAAATGGCATGGAAGTACCCGGCATCTTCCCCAGTGAGCAAAGTAGATGTGCAACTGGCATAGCGCTCGACGAGCTTGGCAAGCTCTTTGTGCGGAGCAGAATCCAATTGCATGTACGACTGAAGACGGTACGTGGCATTCTTGACTTCAGAGAATCTCTCTTCAATGCGACGGCACCAATCGCCGAGCACATTGCGGTATCCGGTATCGATCCATCGATTTTGACGCGCGACGTACATGAGCGAGAGCATTCGGGATGCAACCTCGGCATAAGTCATGTCGAGAACATCTCCTAGCACCTCGCCGGCTCCGTTACGCGCAAACCAGACCCTTTGGAAGTCGTCATTCAAGCGTCGAACCAGTCTCTGTTTGTTCTTCGCTAGATAGGTGAGCTGCTTGTCCTTGCTGAGCTTGAAGAGATCACGATCTAGTTCCGACCAAAGCAGTGTAGCGCGGTTCGCCACCTGGTGAACAAGTTCGCCCATTTCGCTTGTGACGGTCATGATGCCACCGATGGCACCGTCGTAGGTCTTTTGCCAGTCTTGGTCTGCACATCCATCGGTGGATGCGATCAGCTGCTTTGCGGCGAGAGACGTCGAAGCCTCCTTCGCTGTCATGACCCAACTGCCAAACAGAACACCGTCGAACGGCATGGGCGGCAGATCACGCTCGATTGACCAGTCTCCAGAAAGGTAAGGCCAGAATGACTCGGCAGAAGTGAAGCCTGAGCCTGCAACAAGAATGAGGTTGGGACAGGCTCGGATCAGATCGTACGACTGCAAGATGGGCTCGTGGAAGTCTTCGGCGCTGTGATGACCTCCGGCACGGCCACCAGTCCATTGAAGTAGGATGGGGAAATCGGGATTCTGACGAGCAATTGTGCAAACTTGCTTGATGCCATCCAGGCTGCCAGGCTTGAACGAGACGTGACGAAGACCCGCCTGCTTGAGCGATGTTAATAGCTCCTGCGCCTTTTCTGGAGATGGAATGCCGGCTGCGACACACAGTCCATCAACAGGAGCTCCTTCGCGGCTAAGCTCGAGCCAAGCAGGTAGCTGGAAGCCCCACTGTCTCGGGTTGATGTAGAGCGAGTTCAGCGTGAGCCCAGATGCAGGAGGAGCATCTTGTAAGATTTCGCTGACGCGGTTGCGAAGCTTTGTCTCGTCGTGCAGGCCGCCTCCTGCGAGCTCGATGTGGTAGCCGGCTTGCATGGTTGCTGCATTGAGCTGCTTCTGCACGGTGGTCGGCGTCATACCTGCCACCATGATGGGCGGTTTGCCTAGCAGCCTTGACATGGGCGTGTCAAGGATCAGCTTGCCCTGATGAGTGCGCAGCAAGCGTGGACGATGCTGGCTGGCCCAAGCCGGAGCGGTGACGACCGAGTCGAGACGATAGAATTCGGAGCTCTCAGCATGCGTTCCAGACACAGTGAGGACACGAAGCCCACGACCACGAAGGTTACGTGCTGTGATGTTGCCAATGCCGAACGCAGCACCAGTGCCGAAATCGATCAGATGCGTTGTAGTGGGAAGAGGACGGACCGCTTTTGTCCAATCGGTAGCCTCAGTGCACATCTGAGCGCAGAGACTGGCGAGCAGGCCACCCTCAGGAAGCTGGCGAAGATCACTTCCGTCGGTTGTACTGTAGACTGGAAGCCCAAGTAAGCGCGAATCCCATTTGCTCTCGTCAATCGGTGCAGCCACATCGCTGTACTGAACACCGGCGAGCAGCGGTGAGTGGTACGGCAGGTTGATGGGCAGAAAGCGGAGTCGAATGACTGGCTTGCGCTTGCTGAAGGGGATCCTGGCCTGATCCGCCTTTGGTGAAGCTGCGAGAGTCGACATGTCACGAGCAAAGCTTAAGAGATCGGCCGGATGACCAGCAAGGACAGTGGTAGTAGGTGCGTTGACGAGCGCCACATGAACGCGGCGATCCTCGGGCACGATACGGTTGAAGGCGTGCAACTTGGAGTCAAGTAGCGAGCGGCTGCTGCCGTTGACGACAATCATAGGAGATGGTGTACCGAAGCCAGCGTCGATCGATTCTTGACAAGCTTTATCTTGCACATTCCTGTCTCCGTAGCAAAGCTGACTCGCACGACCAATCTGGAAGAGAAGCTCTGCTGCCAAGACAACGCAATCAACAAAGTGTTCGTCGTCCTTTGCTAAGGCCATTGCAGTTGCCGAGACAATACCCTGGCTGTGACCGCTGACGGCCTGGAAGTGGGCGCGGAAATCGCGCACGCTCATGCCAACCGCTATGGCTGAGACGTAGAATTGTGCCATCTGTGTGAGACTAAGCAAAGGCGCGCTGATTGGCACGCTGGCCAAGTAGTCCTGTGAGGGTCGTTTCTCTGCATCTTGTAGCCAGGAGAGAATGGAAATGCCTTGATTATGGAACGAGTAAGGGCCGCATCGCTCAGCCTCGATGTCAGAGAGCAAATCGCTTAGTCGAGCCTCTACAGCGGTCACAAGGGGCTCTACGAACGGGCGGTAGCTGTCGTAGAGCACTTGGAGCTCGTCGAAGTAGCCGAAATTGTTGCCCTGTCCGCCGAAAAGAGCATATAGACCGGCATCATGCTGTTGTGCTTGCTTAAGCAAGGCTGGAGTTGGAATCGAAACAGCCGCTCCGGCGCGTTCCAGAGCAGTGAAAGCCTCAAAATAGGCTCGAAGGACGAAGGACCTGGTTTGCAGATCAAGGGCCTGTACAAAGCTGTGCACGTCGACGGCCTTGAGGATATCATGGTTGAAGCTGTCCCATGCAGCCTCAAGAGTGTAGAGGTAAGCGCGCTGCTCGCAGCCGCTGGCGCTCTGAGCCTTCTGGGAAAGATGAAGAAGGAGGCGGGCCAGCAGGATGTAGGCACCTGTGGAAGAGGTCTCGTCGGGAAGGGGATCGTCAAGGCCCTGCAAGTGTCTGGTGAATTCGTGCTTGACCTGTTCGATCAAGTGTCGATCGAGCAGGGTGTCGGTACGCAAGGAGAGCGTGACCGACACTTGAGGATTGAGAGGCGAGCTGATTGTGAGCTCGCAACTTTCCTCGTGACGAGCCGACTTGGCTTCAATATCGAAATCACCGCGATCGAGGCCAGGAGAGGTGCTCGAAGGTGGCGAATCGTTTGGGGAGGCCGAACCCGAAGTGCGGCGGAAGGGAGACGAGAAGAAGGAGACGGAAGCAGTGCTGCTTCGTGAGAGCTGGTATCGGTCCATCTTGATTTAAAGTGATTTAGACTAGGAGAAAGGACTGCTGAGGGAGTGATTGGGGGAAGAACAGACTAGATGGGTGGACCTTCGTTAGTTGCGTTTAGTTCGATGTGCGACAAGGCCAAGTCATGTGGGGAGAGTAAAAGACCGTCACATCGATAGCAATACTTATGAAGCTTTCGTCGACCCAAGGGGTACATTGCGCTGCTTGCTCCTTCACCAACGGGGTAGCAGCAAGACACATTACGCAGTCCTTCTGCTCGCAAGCGGGTCTCAGTGGCGAAGGCTGTTACAGTGTCCAAATGATTGGTATGCGGCATTGCAGCAGATGCTGGCCGCATGGCGCATCTAGAAAGAGCCTCTTGATCGTCCGGAAACATCCTCGCCGGGCGGCTCGTGGCTCGGCTGCAAGCCTTGATTAGTGAAGAACACGTTGCAAGCGCACGTTATGTTCCTGGTGCCTTGGCTTGCGACGAGCGAATGTGCCACGCATTCGCGGCAACTTTCCCTAATCGTAGCTGTTGGATCGAATATGCCAGTATTGTTAGTTGCATGTCGTGGACCAGCATCTTGTTTTTGCCAAAGTGCTATTCGAATGAGTGATGGTAGAATGACATGCCGCCTATTGCCTCTCCTTCTCGTTGTCGATACGAAGTTGCTATGCGCATTCTACCGTGCCGAATACAAATCATTTGTGTATGCGCATCCTCGCGCCTAAGTCGAATACAAAACCCAAATCAATTTGTAGTCAGCAACATGCAAATCAATACAAATCGGACTCTCAGCAGATTACAAATTTAGATTCCAGAACACCGTTGGGCGCCTGTCAAACATGGCCAACATCGGAAGAGACGCCGAATCGACTTCATCGCCTTCTTGCCTTCTATCCGCATTACCGAGTTGCATCTGCTCCTTCTAATCGTACTGTGCAACGCAAGATGGCCAAATCAGGCTTCGCTGCCCGGGTTGGATCGACTGCCATCTGTCGGCCCTTCTTCGCCGCAGATGACACCACCCTTAAAAGAACCTTAGTCCGATGCCAGGTGCCGCGGTTTGATGCTCCACCTGCGAACAAATTCTGCTATCGCCTTGTCGCTGTAGCTGCACCTGCTTCTTACCCTTGTGTAGTACAGAATGCATTTCGGAACGCGTCGACAACAACAAGATGCCGTCAAGGCATCGGATTCAGATGCCATCCAAACTGTGGAACACGAAAAGGGACGACATGAGGTTCAAGATGATTCTAAATACGCGAGCACGTCTTGCTCACCGACATTGCCAGCTTCAAGCACCTCTTCTTCTTCTGCATCGTCGCTGTCAGGAAAAGATGTGACTCTTCAAGTAGATCAAGGCAATAAGGAAACCACCGCTCAAACCAAAACCAAAACCTCTTACCTCGGAATCTTCCGCTATGCCAGCCGGCGTCAACGTCTACTCGACTTTCTCGGGCTCGCCATGGCAGTGGCCGCAGGTACAGCTCAGCCTTTGATGACAATCTTCATCGGCAAGATTTCGACTGTCTTTCTCAGATATACTTCCGCATTTAGGTCGGGCGACCACATCGAATTCGAAGCCGCCAAAGCGGCTGTGTATCACACCATTAACTCAGATGCGCTCATCCTCGTTTATCTCGGCATTGGCCTGTTCTTCTCGAGTATGATCTATATGGGCATTTTCTCCTACACGAGCGAGCGGATCGCCTCCAACATTCGCTTTGCATACCTCGACTCTCTTTTTCACAAACCCATCGACTTCTTCGAAAGGTATGGCCAAGGCACCGTCGCCGCCAAGATCGGGTCCGACGTCCACTTGATTCAGGTGGGCATCGGCGAGAAACTACCGATGGCAATCATGTACCTTTCCACATTCGTCGCTGCGGCAGCAGTAGGCTTCTCTCTATCGTGGAGACTGTCACTCGTCTTGCTGCCGATCTCTCCGCTCATCCTCTTCTCAGGTGCGGTCATGGGTGTTTTGACCAAGAAAACCAAGGTGGTGGAGCTCGCTTGCGTTGCTAAGGCGGCATCTAGAGCCGAAGAGACGTTCAACGGCATCAAGATCCTCAAGGCATTCTCGAAAGAACGTATCTTTCAGGACGAGTACGACAATCTCACCGTTGACACCAAGACGCAAGGAGCTAAAGCCGGTCGTATCCAAGCCTTTGGTGTCGGAGCACTGCTCTTCATCATCTACTCCGGTTACGCACTTGCTTTCTTCTACGGTGCCAGACTGATAGGACGTGGTGAGCTGCCGGCAGGACGTATCGTAAGTGTGGTGTTTGCCAACTTCGCCGGTGCCTTTGCCATTGCCAACTTCTTTGGTATGCTTGAAGCTTTCGCAATGGCCACTGCCTCGGCTTCTTCCATGTTCGCCACCATTCATCAAGATACGCCTGCTTCTACCAACATCGAACAGGCAGACGTCAACGAGACCAAGGCACAGATTGGGCAACAGGTCATCAACGGTAGTGAAGCACAATTGAGCCTCGACGGTGTCAGTTTTGCCTATCCTTCCAAGCCAGACTGTCCTGTCCTGCAAGACCTTTCGCTCACCTTCCGCGACGGCGTCTCAACTGCCATCGTAGGCCTATCTGGATCTGGTAAGAGCACCATCTTTTCTCTGCTGCAGCGCTTCTATGAGCCAACGGATGGAGCAGTGCGCCTCAATGGCGTGGATATTCGTCAGCTAGACTTGGATCTGCTGCGCAAGGAGATCGGTATCGTAGAGCAGCAACCAACGCTCTTTGCGATGTCGATTCGCGCTAACATCGAGCTGGGTCTGCCGGATCGTCATGAGAAGTCGACAGAAGACTTGGAAAGTCTCGTCGTTCAAGCTGCCAAGAAAGCCAACGCGCATGACTTCATTTTAGGACTTACCCACGGCTACGATACAGAGGTCGGTTCTCAGGGCTTCTTGCTCTCGGGCGGACAGAAGCAACGGATTGCTATTGCCCGCGCACTCATCAGAGATCCCAAGATTCTCTTGCTCGATGAGGCTACCAGCGCTCTCGATTCGACCAGCGAGGCGGTGGTCCAGGCTGCACTCGACGAGGCTGCCAAGGATCGAACCACTGTCATCATTTCTCATCGACTCAGTACGGTTCGCAATGCAGCTCACATCATCGTGCTAGGACCCGATGGCGTCATCGAGCAAGGCAGTCACCACGAGCTCGCTTCCAGGCCAGGCGGTGCATTTGCTGCAATGCTTCAGCATCAGGAAGATGACACAAGCTCCGAGGAAGTACATGACTCGAACTTGCCTCGCGTATCTGAAAATGCGTCCTCAGCCCAATGGCTTTCTCCAGTGCAGGCGCAGGCGCAGAACCGCACATCGTTGCACGTAGGGAGATCTCTTGACGTTCCACGGCTATCCAACGCCTCTCGTGCGACCGCAAACAATAATGACCGACACTCGTTGCAACAGGCTCGGATCTCTCTGGCGCTCGCTAGCGATCTACAACCCGAAGCGGAAGGAAGCACTCAAACTCAACAAGATGTTAAAGAGGGTCTCAACGAGGCGGGAGGACTACGCACACTCTTCCGCCTTCTTGTCAAAGATCAGCAGACGGGCAAGCTCGCCGGTCTGTATCTGCTCGGTTCGCTTTGCGCTGCTATCATAGGATCAGTCTACCCCATATACGGAATCCTCTTCGGAACTGCCATGGAGGACCTTGCGCCTTGCAACTCGCCTGACCGAAGGGTTTGTCCTGAGCCAGCTCGCCACAACATGCTTCATGACACTCTGATCAGCTCTGGCTCCTTCTTCATCGTTGCTGTCGGCTGTGCAGTGATCAGCTTCTTCCATGTGCGTTCGCTCTACGTTGCTGGCTCGCGAGTTACACAAAGGTTGCGAGTGATGGTGTTTCAGAGTCTTCTATGCCTGGACGCATCCTTCTTCGACGACCCTGCCAACACCAGCAACGATCTTGCAAGCAGCCTCAGCGCTATTTCACAGGGCGTATATGGCGCTCTGGGACCAACATGGGGCTCAATTGTCCAGAGTCTGGCTACTGTCGTTGTGGGCTACATCGTGGCCATCGGTTATGGCTGGAGGCTCGCGCTCGTGGTCATTGCGTCTACACCATTGACCCTTTCAGCAGGTCTGTTGCGTCTCCGTGTCTTCATGATGAAAGAGGCTAAAACAGAACAAGCCCATCTCAAGACAACTCAGCAAGCATGCGAAGCTATCGGAGCCATTCGTACGGTCGCCGCATTCAATTTGGTCCCGCAAACGCTCAAGATGTACCGACTTAATCTCGAACGAGCTTCCCGGTCATTGCTCCCTACCATCTGCTTCGGTAGTGTCTTGTTTGCGGTGTCTCAGTGCGTGCAGCTGCTCGTCATGGCGCTCGCATTCTGGTATGGAGGTCGACAGCTCGCCGCAGGCCACACCTCTTCGAAGGGCTTCTTCACTATTCTCATCTCGGTGGTTTATGGAAGCGTGCAAGCTGGAAACATTTTCAATTATAGCGCCGACTTCTCTGGTGCACACTCTGCTGCTTGCAAGTCCCTTTCGATTATGGAACAGGCAAGACAGATTGCGCAGGCTCATGCTGAGAAAGATCAAAAGACATCCAAGTTTGACGATGTCGCCAATCTAAAGGGAGAGATTGCGCTCGAAAACGTCACGTTTCGTTATCCGCAGCGCCCCACGTGTCTTGTTCTTGACAATCTTTCCCTGAAGATGGAGGCTGGCTCGTTCTGTGCCATCGTTGGAGGAAGCGGTTCAGGAAAGTCGACAGTGTTGCAGCTGATTGAAAGATTCTACACACCTGAGAGTGGTCGTGTGCTGCTCGATGGAGAATCAATCACTGATAGTGGAGATCCAGCCCGCTTTCGCAAACACCTTTCCTACGTGCCTCAGGAGCCCACATTGTTCGAAGGCACAATCGGCTGGAACATTGCGCTGGGCGCCGCGGACTTGCCTCCAGAACAAGTTCCGGCTGCTAAGATCCAGGAGGCGGCCGAGCTTGCTCAGCTTGGCGATCTGATCTCTAGTCTTCCTGACGGCTTAGATACGCAGCTCAGTGCTCGTGGTGTTCAGATGTCAGGAGGTCAAAAGCAGCGCATTGCCATCGCGAGAGCAGTCATTCGCGATCCAAAAGTGCTCTTACTGGATGAAGCCACTTCGGCACTCGACCCAGCAAGCGAAAGGGCGGTGCAAAGCGCACTAGACAGTGTGAGCAAGGGTCGGACCACGATCGCTGTAGCACATCGACTTTCCACCATCGCAAAGGCAGATAAGGTCATTGTCATGCAGGCAGGCAAGGTGGTTGAAGAAGGCAGTCCACGGGAATTGTACAGCACAGACGGTGTCTTTGCCCACATGGCTCGTCTGCAAGGCGTTGTCTTCTAAGTAAGAAAGTGTTTCGGTGTATCTGCAATCTACATCATTCGTTATCTCATCATTATCGCGTGCGACTCGTGAAAGTGACGAGAGTCAACTCGATATCTTGTCCGCTTTGTTTCGAAAAAAGTATTTACAGGTCTCACTCGAGATGTGCAGTGAACGACAGAAAGGTTGCTGTATGCCACAGATATGCGCGGGCGGGTGCGGCTGCAACGGCAAACCGCGATGAGGATCATCGGCGATACGCTTTTTCACAATTCTGGGCGTCATTTGATACCAGACACCTTCGCCGGTCTCAGATGCATTGCATGTGTGGTGATCTTCAGGCAGAGACTCTGAATTTACAATGTTACAAATCTTGCTGGTTACGTACAGATTAACCTATAGGATATATGCAAACTTCTGGATCAGAGGGTTTGCGACAAAAGCCTCCATCTCTTCGCTTCTGAGACCGACGTACACGATAACGCCTGAACTAGATCTTTTGTCCGCGTCTGCCTGATCAGCGTGCTCGACAGACGGTGAATGTTCTCGCACCGCTTCAAGCGAAGTCCACTCCTTGGGAGCTGGTAGGATAAAGCAGGTACCATCCGCAGCGTCTAGAGTCAGACCATTGAGAGTCACCGGCACCATTCCAATCACGGTGAATGAGTATGGCCTGCCCAGTTTCTCGCCAAATTGTAGCCTTGAGGTGGCGGGAAGACGCGCAACGTTGCTAATCATAACGTCGTTGCCGAAAGTACTGGTGATTTTGGGCAAGCGACCAGGACCAAAGCTGCCGTCAGCTGTGTCCATAGTGTCGCAGTAGTTGTGGTGTCGGATCACGGCACTCATCATTCCAGGGGTGATGTTGAGGTATTGAGTGCGGATCTGCCAGGCAAGGTGGAAGAGTGAGGACGGATCCTTTGTGCTGACTGAGCTAGCGGCAAGAGGGAATGCATGAGCAGGATGCACGTTACCGATATACTTGGGCTTGCTCATGGCTTCCGTACTCGCGAGATTGTGTACAAGACGACGGCCATCAAGCGGTGTGTGAAGCCTGGTCTCAGCATCGCGGTTGAGCGATCTTGCATCTGTGATGGACGCCCAGAGAAGGGCGTGCAAGGCGTCATTGGAACCGATCCAGTTGTCTTTTGAGGGTAGAGTTCGATTCTGACGCTCACCCTCGCCTTGGCCTGAGACGGCCCAATCTGCTAAAGACTTCTTGAGGCTCTCTAAGGCTGAAGGCGTGAAGAGCAACGATGCATATTGGCATGTGGATGGCATGCGCGTCATGTTAGGAGGTTGACCTCGCTCTGTGAACCAAGTCTCGGTGGGGATCGGCTCGGGCTGAACCTCGCTGACGTACGACAGCAGGTCGCGCGACCAGTCGAAACCAGCACCCAGAAGTTTGTCCGAAGCGTCCGATCCCTGCTTAAACGACTCCGATATGCATTTCGCAAACTCTTCCATCAAGTCCATGTAACCGACAAAATCGACAAGCCAATGGTGTGTGCTTGTACTGAGCGCGAAAGAGCCGCATTCGAAACGAGTCACTTTGACCGCAAAAACAGCGCTGTCGTCGTCCACGATCATGACGGGTCGAGGCCCAAGTGTGGAATCGAATTTGCCCTTGAGTCCCTTCCATCCGTCATGAAGGGGATGGTCAACTTCGACCACTTCAAGATCAGCGCCTTGGTCGTTGTACTCGAGTGACCATCTACCGCTAGATTCGTCGTGCCGGGTTCGTCCTGCTGCTGCTGGGAATCGCGCGAGAAGACGCTTCAATCCAGATGTGAAGCCTTGTTCAAGCTCTTGAAGAGAAAGCTCCTTGAGTTGAGGCTGTACTGAGGAGAGGAAGAACCAGGTACAGTGCATCGCCATCCTTGGCATGGCGAGATCTTGACCATTGAGCAGCACTTCCTTGGGAAAGGCTGGCCGAGAGACGCTTGCATCGGGAACGATACGCTGAATAACCATCTTGAGTCTCTTTTCAGGAGTGAACTTAGAATGAGGAAAGATCGTTGGAAGGCGCGTCTACATTGACGTATCTCCGTTCAACCAAGACCAAATATATACACCGTTCCATTTTGCGACGCTCGTGCGACGGCGCGACACACCGCTTCGAAGCATGGAAGAGCTCAAAAGAGACGCTTGGCAGCTGCCTGATCAAGTCAATAGGTGTGTCATGCACGTGGCAAGTCCTTGCCAAGCTGCACGAACAGATCACATGCGCTGTGTGACAAGCGCTTGTTCGGAATCGTATGCGCAAATCTCGACATGCGCATAGAACGCCGCGTGTCAAAAACGCTTCTGCGGTCTTAACATACGTGACAATTCCCAAGGAACTCGAGTTACTTTGTCCGCCTATCTTCCCTAGGAGGAGCGACAGACATCTTTCACATCAGCTATCCTAGAGGACGGTTCCGTATGCAGTTGGGGAAAGCAGATGAATTTATGAGCTCTTTTTGTGCCTTCCTTTTTCAGTGCAATTTTTCGCGTTTAGAACAAAGTGAATTTTGACAGAAAAAAATCTTTGCACTCCTTGACAGGCGCGGAACAACGCTCAGACCAAATTAGCATTCTAGTCATACTGTAGTTCCCATGCTGTACTTTATTGATATGCGAAGATGGTGATGAAGTCTATCTACAATGAAGGGCCTTTGTGTTCTCGGACTTTGGCTCGGACCATGAGCGGTCGCTTCATCGGATGCGTCAAAGAGTTTAGGTAATCGGGCACCTTGTCGAACCCGGCCGACTTCTTTGGTCCGAGGTCGACCAATTCCAATTCAAATTTAGCAAAAATGTGATGGATCAGCTGAACGACCTCGTAAGTGGCCAGCTTCTGGCCCAAGCACAGTCTCGGACCGCCGTTGAAAAAGTGGGCTTGGAACTGTGAGTACTTGACGGTCGACCCTGTCTTTTCGTCCAACCAGCGACTCGGTTTGAACTCGCAGGCGTCAGGTCCCCAGATCTCCGGGTTTCGTGCCATCGCCCAGTCTGAATAGAGCATCAGATCGCCCTTTTGCACGCGAGGTCCTCCGTTGGGGAGAACATCGTCGTGTAGAGCTCGACGGATGTTCTTGGGAATGGAGGGGTGAAGTCGCAACGTCTCGTGGAAGGTTGTCAGCTTAGCAGTGTGCTGCTCGAATACGTCGTAGTCAATTTCGATGCCTGCTTCATCGCCCTCGGCTTCAAGGGAAGCGTCGATCTCTTGCATGATGGAGGCATACACGTCAGGCTTGGTCAACATGTGCCAAGACATCCACGAGAGGGCTTCTGCTGTCGTATCGCGTCCTGCGATCATGAGGTTCAAAATGGTATCCTTGAGCTGCTGGTTGCTCAGCCTATCACCGTTGGAAGAACGATACGACATGAACAAGTCCAAGAGATCTTTTCGGCTGCCTTCGGTCTTCTCCTTGCCTCCCATCGACTCGCTTTCTTCTCGACGCGCCGTCACAATGTTGTTAGTAAACTCTTCGACAATTTTCCTTGCAGCTCGCATCTTTCGACCTGTCTCGTTGAATCGCTCGGCGATCTTCCACCATGGCTGGACGAAGCGCATGTCGAGCACCTTCTGGGCATAGTTGAAAGCATCGCCAAAGGTGTCCGGTCGATCAGGCTCGGAGAGCGCCTTGATGTCTTGGCTGAACGCAATTTTGACGAACGAGCTGAGCGTGAACTTGAAGTAAAGCTCCTGCAAATTGAAGATGGCCCCTTCCTTGGCATACGACTCGATGAGCTTCTCGACCAGCTTACAGTCCTCACGAATCGTCTCGGTGATGATCGCCTTGAATGAACTGACGGTAAAAATGCGGGATGCGACTTTTCGCTGCATCTTCCACTGTTCTCCGTCTGAAGTGAAGATGCCGTCTCCGAGTACATCCCTCATCTGGTCGTGAAAGCGTTCTCCCTTGACATAATTTGCGAAGTTGGTCTTTTGCACGTGTTCGATCCAGTCAGGACGTGAGATATCAATGAGACGACCGAGACCAGGAAGCGTGTGAGTATTGCCATAGCCGTACTTTCGCTGTGCATAGACCTGGTAGCTGAGTGGATCACGATTTTTGAGCGCCCACATGAGATTGCCGATGAGAGGAAGACCTTTGGGTCCTTTGAGGTCCGAACGCCTTTCACATCCGATTGCGCAGTCCCAGTATCGGAACAGAAGATATCCAATGCAAAATACAGCTGCGACCATGCAGACCAGGACGGGGTGTCGACTCGCCTGCACTGCAATGCCAGCAATGGGCTCTGCCTGTACCAGCGGCTTGCTGACCTCGTCGTAGTGATAGAAAGGATCTCTGCCGTTGCTTTGGTTTAGACGGTATGAAGCTGAGCGCAGAGTATTGTTGAGAGCCGCTTCGCGCCAGACCCGTTCAGCCACGCTGCGCTGTGGCAGCAGGTTCTGCAAGGTGTGAAAAGGCTTGACGTCCATAGTCGATCGCGTCGCTATCAGTTCGTGGGGACTTGAAAGAAGAGAGTGGGAATGCGTGAGTTGATTCTGCAACAAAGCTAGAATTCGTGTCCCGTGGTACATATAAGTGAGTCGAGATCGCTGAAGATCTGCGTTGAGGGCGGGCAGAGCTGCCGCTGCTAGAATTTGGCTCAGTTTCGAGAAATGCCTCTCAGCTATGTCCAACCTGAATCAATCAGGGTCAAAATCCATATGGTGCATGGCAGCCACATGAGGCAACGTGCTATGCAAAAGTCTACAGATGTGGGCCTATCTCTCCCTGATGCTAGTCGATCAGAGGCTACTGGAGCCTGAGCTTGCACAATGAGGCATGCGACTGTCTTGCGTGATCTGCGGTCTCATCTGTCTTGCACATCAACTTCCACCAACGCTGCGCATAGCGTAGTCCATTTCGAGCAGAGGAAGAGTGAAGATTTCGCACAAACGGGAGCACGAGCGGCTGCCCTGAGTGACAGACAGCTCCTTCGCCCTCGAATTCGATGAGGCGCTGCCCTTCCACAAGCTTCCATGATGAAAAATCGATGCAAGTCGACACGCATCAAACATCTTGCCGTCCCTGTAATATGCGCATAGGCACTATATTTCACTGAGATCGCTAGTTTGCAAAGCATCGGTGCTCGCTGGCTGCGCAATAACTCTTGCGACAAGAAAAGATCACATGCAATGCATCTTCCTAGAAAGTAAAGGAGCCCAGGTACTTCAGCATTTAAGCGGAGATCGAACGACGGGGAAAGATGAGAGGCTCTATTGCACAACGATACTAGACTACATTGCCAAATCTTGAACGCCAGTGATTACGTTTGACCAGAAATGCTCTATCACATCCCTCTCGAACCTCTCTGGGTTTCGTGAAAGAGAAAGACTGAGCTGCTTGTTAAGTGTCCAGGCATGGATTCCTATGGACGGTAGATTGTTGCGAGAAGCCACCTGGTACGCCTTCAACCCGCTAACGGGAGCAAGCTGACCCAGACTGGACAGTGTGGGAACAGCTTTCGTCGGCCTGTAGATTTACAAGTTGCGTATTTGAGTCAGACTATCCTTACAGCCTGTACAGACGCTCGTCGGTGGGAAGTCGATAGCACTTACGCGACAGCAGAGAAAAGCTTGAGAAGCGTCTTGACGTAGTTGTCCTGGTCTTCGACTGCGAACCTTCGAGCTCGTGCAAATGACTGCGAAACAGCTTCTGCAGTGTCCTCTACAGTGGCACCCGCATGAATCTCGATCGAGATCGGTACCAAGGTGGTATTCGTGCTAGACTGTGAGTCAGCTAGAACAGCGAGCGGCATCGCCGGCACGGTGAACCTAGCTGCACCTTCTTGATCAGGCTCCAGTGGAAGTGAACCGAGCATTGCGTGAAAGATAAGAGCCTGTAGGTAAGCCGAGACGGTGAACGGTTTCTTCTTGCAGTAGGCGACCAGATTATATGTCTGCATAGCACTGAAGGTGTGCACCTTCCGCCACTCTACGGTAGATGCGGCATCGAGTCGCCTCTCTTGGTTCCTTGGCAGAATTTGGAACCCTGTAGTCGACTACGGTGGCAGGATACAATGTTGCAGGATGTGAATATGACGTCGTTTTCTCTCGGTCAAATGACACCAAATATATAATCAGGCAAAGACTTACACCTCTTTTCGCAACTTGAAACATTTCTTGAAGTCCGAGAACAGTGTCTTCTTCGTCTCTCACCGCGCAAGGAGCACAGACATCAGCCTGCTTAGGTCTGGGTGGAAGTGCGAATGTTTCCTCGGTGCCACCGTGGCGACTGCCGATCTCTGCAATCAGCCTGGTTCCTATCGCATAAATACCGGAGGCATCGCCTAGAGCGTGCGGGTTACTGATGGCAACAAAAATGCTTTGACTGTCCACAGAGCTATCAAAGACGGTCAAAGTCATGGTATCAAAGCTTCGATGCGCAAGACAGTAGTCGACAACCTCTTGTGACGTAGCAAGAGGGGGTCCATGAAACACACTCTGCCTCACGTCAGCCAGTCGAGCGGAAATCTTGGTCTCGTAGTCGCCGTCGAGCACTTGTTGCGAGAGCGAGGTGGACGAAGCTGCCAAGCTCGACCATGCCTGCTGCCACTCGATACGGGACATTTCAGCGGCCGAACCAGGGAGCTCGAAGACTGAGACCATGTCGAATGCGCCTTGATGCGAGCTGTGGAAGAAATTCCAGAATCTTTCGATTCCCCAGAGGGGCCTGCTTTGGGGATCTGTCACCTCATTCGACCTGACGTTAGAAGGCATGGTGTGGTCGTGCTGCTTTCGAATGACGGTGGTCATGTTGTTGTACAAGAATGGCGACCTTATCGGAGCGGGGAACTTGAGGGGACTAGGATGCTGAAGGTGAGTCGCAAAGGATAGATGGTGTTGGGAAAATATTAAGAGACCATCTCGGAGGCTTATGGACTTGCCTTTTTTCATCACTCGGCGAGCGCACATAAGAGTTGCACAGACAGCAACACCATCAGGCACGGACCTCTTGGATTGCATACCATTACGCAAAGCCATGAACAGCTCCTTGATTGCGCTTCGTTCCCAAAAATGCAGAAGAGTCCAGCACGCTCAGGGCTGCACGGCTCCAATTCGGATCGTGGCCGAACTTGGGTCTGTTGTGAAGCGGCTTGGCATGCGCATGGTCGATATGCCCGATCCTGATCGTGGGAAGTTGAAGTGCTGTATGTGCTACTCGCTTTTCGGCCTCTCTTATTGAAAGGCACAGGCGGTATGCGCATGCGACCTGAATATTCCCCTCCCTCGCATCTTGCTACAGAGCCTGCTGTCGATTGGAACTTTGTCCAACAAAAGATCGTATTCGCTCTTCCGCGAAGTTATGCAGACCATTGCCATATAAGACCACCTGCCAAGCCGTCATTCGGATGCTGCTCACCGCACCAAGATCCTCGCGTCCAATTTACAGATGTCTGCCAACAACACTGAGATTTCTCAGCAGCCTATCGTCTCGGACGGAGGCAGGCAAGCCGACGGCTCCTCATACGTACACAGCTTTGACGAAGCCACCCACGTCGAACGTTTGGCCTCCGCACCGCAATCCTTGCAAAGCATCGCTTCAGGCAAGTCGAGCGACACAACAGCGTGGTATCGCGTGACCATTCCGTCCGAATGGTGCTCAACACCCCAGGTGCCGCACGGCGGATTCCTTGCCTCTCTGCTTCTCTCTGCACTCATCGACTATCAGTCGGAGGAGCAGCATCCCGATCCGCACACTCTTACCTACGACTTTGTTCGGGTATTGTCACCCGGTGAAGCCTTTGTCTCGGTCATCGCCCTCGGAAAGGTTTCCGGAAGCTACACATCAGTAGCTGCAGATCTCTACCAGAGCCGAAAGGGCAAGGTGCTTCAAGGAGTCACTGCCAAGGGAAGCTTTGCTGACCTCTCCAAGCAGAAAGGGAAGACCGTGCTGCCTCTGCACTATGGCCCAATTTCGAAGCTCGAAGATGTGCCAGTGCCGCATCCAAGATCGTGGTACTTGCCGCCTGAGCAGGCCATGATTTCGCGTCAACTGGATCTATTAGTCAAGCTCGAGACGCAGCGTAGGCCGTTCTCGGACTACTTCGTCCGTTTCCATCCTGATGACATCGACACCCCTCAGCAAGAAGACTTTTCCGAGGACCACGCTTCCTCACCGTCGCCTCCTACCGGGTGGTGGTGTAAAGGGAGCAGGATCCTTCCACTTCGCTCGCCTCACTCCCGAAGGATTGACGTCAAGAGTCTACCCATGTTTGGGGACTTTCGCCGTCCTGCCTATGAAAATGTGATCAAGAAGGATGCATCGCACCCCCACGATGTGCCCACAAGAAAGTACGCCTTCCCAACACTTCAGTACACCATTCGTTTCTTGTCCAAGCTGCCCTCAGATACAGAGTGGCTGCATACTCAGTGGCGCGAGACCATCATCGACGGAAGAATCGTGTCGGATGTCTTCATCTCGACCGAGAAGGAAGCCAAGCCAGTAGCTATCTGCCAGCTCGACAGCATCATGTTTGACATGCAGTGGGCGCTGTCCACGCTTCCACCTGCTGATAGTAACGCTAAGCAGCAGCAGTCTTCGACTCTTTAGTGATAACCGCACTGGCCTGATTAAGGTCCATTCATCTCTGTACCGCAGCTGGCAAACATAAATCAAAGATGAAGCTGAATCCACTAAATGCTGAATGTCTGAGTCTGGCATCAAAGAAACCGACCGATCCTCACCCTCCTGAACAGAGCCTCAGGTCGGTCCCCGCAATGCGATCCCAGCGTGTGAGCGTGCTTGTCAGCGGGCCATGTTTAAAGAAGGGAAGTCAAGGAAGGCGAGCGAGGACGCACGGAAGTTTGCTTGCGCTGGCTCTTGCCGCGAACGTAGGAGCTGTCAAGTTGTGCAATATGCGCATCGCGCAATTTGCATCCCAACCCGCGCATCGTCCGAGAACCAGCCTTGGGACATATAACGGTGCTTCCATGGCAACTAGCATGTCACGCAGGCCTCTGTCCTCGCTCTTTCTCCTCACTACCATCATCATCCTCGAATTGAAACAATGACTTTAGCGTCGGGCAAAGAGACGGTGCTCGTCACCGGTGCAAACGGTAAGCGGAGATCGAAGTTCGTTATCAAGCTGGGCGAAGCTGCGATAAGGTCTACTGACATCTGTGTGACATGATTTTTCTTATTCGAATCTTTATTGCTCTTTACAACTTAATTCTGTATCAGGATTCGTCGGCTCTCACATCGTCTCGCAGCTACTATCTAGAGGCTACAGCGTTCATGCAACCGTCCGACGCAGTCAGGCGTCTGACCAGCTTTACGCCACCTTCTCTTCAGAGCGACTTCGCGTCTTTGTCATCCCTGACTTGACGAGGACTCAAGCTTTGGACGAAGCATGCAAGGGCTGCAGCTACATTATGCATGTAGCTTCTACAGTTCCATGCAGGAGCCGTGACGGGGGCGACGATCGAGGGATCAGCATCGATGAAACGGTAGCGAGCCTCGAAAGTGTAATGGATGCCGCCGCCAGATTTGCATGTCAGAAAGTAGTGGTCACATCGAGCATGTCCACTCATGTAAGCTCTTCTGGAATGCTGGATGAGACGACTTGGTACACACCCAGCATGTCTTCGTCCAAGCCCATGATTCAGTACATGTCTGCAAAAACACTCGCCGAGCGAGCTGCCTGGCAGCTGTCGACATCTCTTTCGATCCCTGTCACCACTATTGCTCCCGTCTACATTGGCGGTCCAACCATACTTAAGGGACAAGATCCACAAGAGCCCGCTTCGAATCAAGATCTGCTACGATTCTTGCAAGACGAGACCAAGTCCAAAATTCCGGGGTGGATCGACGTAAGGACAGTCGCTCTTCTACACGTACTCTCTCTGAAGGACAGGCGAACAGATAGGCGTAGAATCCTGACATGTACTTATGACAGAGGTATTGTGTATATGGACTGCTCCTTGATGCGAGAGCTACTAGCGCAAGATGGCACCATTGATGTCATCGACTTCCACGAGACCAAACGCGACTTCCTTGAAAGTATTCGAGCTTTCACTCAACAATCAATGTCATCGGTCTCTGTACCTTAGAACTTTGTCATGGCGCTATCGCGCTCTACCAAATACAAGTGTTAGTAAGCTCGACCAAGTGCCAAAGCTTCATGATACGTTCGCTTTCATTCAGAACCTTATTGCATGGTATGTGAGAGTATGACCTATGTTGCTCGACGGTATGCAAATGGCGGCGCCCTTTCCTTTGTCGCTTTTCAAGATCTTGTTATGCGCAACGCAACATGCGACCAGCGAAAAGTGTCTTCGAGAAAGGCAAGAGGCTGCGGAGACTAATATGCCTCCGAGATGAACTCAGAGTCAGTCAGAACAAGAGCCTACCAATACACACAAGCTTGATTACATGGCATTTTGGAGGGCGATAAGCGATTGCGAAAAGTGAGAAATGAACAAAGAAATGGATGAAGATACGAATTCTATAGGAACAGAACTTGGCCTCGAGCCCTCTCCTCTTTCAAGCGGTGCTGCAGCTCTCTGGCACCTCGAATCAGGCCCAAGCCACGCTCGCTGGAAGGTCGACACGATGAGATTCCCTCTTCAAAGTTTTCAGCGAAAGCGCCTGCTTCCATCTTGGCAGCGGTCTTGAAACGGAACGCAACAGAAGCGCCTTCGAGGATATAAGCGTTGAAAAGCTGATCACCGAAGAAGGGGAGAACGAGCAAAGGCTTGCCGGCCAGCATTGCCTCTTGACAGCTGTTCCAGCCGCCGTGACTGAGGAACCAGCCCACGGAGGGGTGCTGCAGGACGGAATGCTGGTCTACCCAATTGGTCAAAAGTGCTCTATCCGACGCAAGCAGTTGAGATTCGAGGGCAAGGATCTGGGGTGCGAATTTCGGAGGGCATGACGACACAAGGTCCTTGCTTCCGCCGAAAGTGAATAGCAAGTGGAAGTTAGGGTTGACCTTCATCTCGTGAACAAGAACCTCGAGCATTTCGACGAGCTGTGCGGGCTGAGGTCGGAACATCGTCCCGAACGAAATGTAGACGACTGAGCCCGATGGAGCGTTGGAGAGGAAGCTGTCAACGTGGTCCACATGGGCGCTCTTGCCGTCACAAGCGGAGTCCTCAACTTCCTCGTCCCTGGCAGAGGTTGGCGGAGACCGGGGAGGCGTGATTGGTCGGGAGCTACTGTAGCCACCACTGTGCTGCTGGTCGATGAACTTGGCCGCCAGCTTCTCGCCTTTGGCCACGAATCCAGTGAACATGACTGGGCCGATGATGCCAATTCTCTTGAAGGGAAAGAGCAAGCGCAAATAGCTCAATTCGCGTTCTTCAACCGCCAAATGCGTATTGATGAGAATCGTGTGGCTTGCATCGACAAGTCTCTGGATTTCGATCAGCGAAGGTGTGAGAGGAAGGCTGAGTAGCCAGTCTTTGGCGAGCGCCGCCATGTCTGCTTCGTACACGGTCTCCATACGGCTGCCAGGGATTTGAAAGCCTCCGCGGAATCGCCTTCCGAGCAGCTTTTCCTTGAGCTTGCCGTCGTTTCGGTCCACCTCAGGATTGCTGTTGCAGTATTGCGTCCAAAGGCTTTCGATTCCACCGAAGCCGCCAATCGCTCTAGGTCCCAGCATACGCAAAACAAATGTGCACGCGTTGTCAAAGAAGGTGACGATCTTGAGGTCGGATGTGTGTTTTCGGACGATGTCGACCATGCCCGGTAGCATCCAGTTAACAATGACGGAGCTGGGACTTCCAGCGAGGCATGCTGGTAGGAGAATGCTGCCATCCTGCTCATCGACGAGGTCGTTATTGGCAAGGATGGTGGGGAAGATTGTCGCAAACTTTTCCCTGACTAAAGTTGCGGCCTGCATTGTGAGAAGCACCTCTGGTTCTGGGCCGTCCTTGGTCTCACTGTCAGCGGTGGAGGATGCGGAGGCGTTCTTGGCATCCTCTTTGTTGCTGAATTCCTGCAGTACGTCTCCGGGCGCTTGACCAGTACCGAACAGACGCAGTCGCGATCCGAAACGCTCAGAACTTAGGTGTTCGGAGATGGCGAGGCGCTGTAGTAAAGCAATTTGCATCTTGCTGCAAACGAACGTGATTGTGAGAGAAGGGTCTTTAGTGAGAAGCGCAGAGGCATAATCGAGCATAGGTCTCGCATGCCCCACGGCCGGCCAGCAGACCATGAGGATGTGTTCGGCCTGGGTCATGGTGTCTAGGGGGTAGGAAAGCGTGGCTTGGCTCTCCCTATGTGCTAGAAGGCTGATGAGGAATGTGTGAGTCCTTCGGCAGGGACGATACGATGCTGGCAAGGTCTTATTCGATGAGGGTTGGAGGCGAGCTTGCTGTGAAGTATCATTTGTACGACGACCAGCGCTCCGGCTTATATAGTTTGAGCAAGAGCTCGAAGCGAGACAGTGTAAGACCAAGGATACGGCTGGGCAGGCTCAGCAACGCTCCCTTCTGCCGCTCAGCTCTCTCAGGTCCATTGTATCGGGATATGCCAAGCATTGTCGCATAGCGAAGTTAGTGAGGCTCTAGTGACCCATGTGGTTGCAGGCGTGACCTCGTGTCCGACCGGGATAGCGTGCCACGCAGTGCTTCTGAGTGCTTCTGTGTAGGTACGCCTCTGTGTGCGCATGTCAAGCTCATTTGCGATAGCGCTGGTCGCAGATATCTGCGAGAGTGCCGACTTCGATATGCGCGTTGTGCAAAACCTCGACTCGGCGTCGCTTCTCATCCAAGCCTACTTCAGCATGCGACAGGTACGTTGCGCGTCCGCTCAACAGCTGTAGACTATGTTCGGCCTCACAAGAGACCACCGTTCTGTGTGAGCCATGCCCTTTCGCTGGGAATGGGGCTGTCATACGATGGTCAGCAAGTCTTTTGTAAGCCGCACCTTGCCCTAACCCATGAAGCACGAATCCGGTGGAGGTTTAGTAGAGCCAATAGGGAGAACAATGTAAAGCAGTCCTTGCAGGCTTCAGAAAGTTCTCTTCAGTCTGTTTCTCGGCTTGTAGAACTGGAATCGCTCAAATCGGGTGCACAAACCAAGTCGAGTGAAATGAGCAATGGTGTCTGACGAACACGTTTGTGAATTGCGGGTCAAAAACTGTATACAAGGTGGTGATTGTGGTCTTATATTCGATGGAAAGACTGAGACATGATTTGGAGGGCACATTTGAGAGATTGAGCCGCGAAAGCAAAGTCAGAGGTCACATATGCAGCCAGCCTTGGGTGCATGGGTGAGAAAAGCTGGCCTACTCATGCTCTTCCTCGAGCTCGGCGAGTTTCTCGAGTGCTGCTTGTCTGGCTCGAACTCGGTCTCCTTTGAATGTGGTGACGGTCTCGCTAGTCCAAGCCTTGAAAGTTTTGTTGGTCTTAAAGATGGCATCAAGCAATCCGACTGGGCCGTAATTCTCGGTGTAGAAGTAGTGGTGCCAGTCGTGGACCAACGCGCATGTCATGAAGGGAATGTTGTATCCGCTATGCTGGGCGTGCGATCCAATCATGAGGCCGTGGAAGAAGAGCCACTGAACACAGAGATGAGAGCGAGTCATGAGGAGACCAACCAGAATCGGAGCGAGGTTACTAAAGTAATGCTCAATCGGGTGAGCGTAAGTCGAAGCACCGGCAATGGGCGCAGTGAACTCGTGATGCTTCTTGTGGATGTACTTGTAGATCTTAGGGTGGTGGAGAGCGCGATGTACAAAGTAGAATCCAATCTCCTCAGCCAAAAGGCAGCCGAGCCACTGACCCACGAGCATTTTACCCGAAGGAAGCGTCTCGTAGGTCGTTTGGATGCCTCTCCATTCAGCCAAGGGATAGTAAATCAGATTGGAGATGGTGTTGACCACAATCATGTTAAAGAGGACAGGACCCATGAGTTTCTTGTAGTGAGAAGCGGTAGGCGGCTTATGCGGTTGAATGCGGTACCTCGCCAGACCAGCGGGTCGACCAGTGAGATCACAGAAGGCAAAGATGCCGATCAAGCAGAGCTGGCTGAAGGAAGTGAGAAGCCAGGTGTGCACTGTGTGGATAGTGAAGCGATCGTACGTATTGATCCACTCGTAGAAGGGCTTTGCCAGCGAAGACTTGTTGAAGAGAATAGCGATGGTAATTGTCACAAAGTGCGTGGTGAGGCCCATTACCTTGGAGTTCTCATAGGCCTTCTCAAGGAAACCCCAGTTGCGCTTGGCTCGTAGCTTTTCTTCGGTAGGGCTGAGCTTGAAACCGAGGCCCGGGAAGTTGTCCTTGCGACTGTTGTCAGGCTTCTGCTCGGCGTCGAGAGAAGAGGCTTTGTTTGCATTTGCCAGATGAGGACAGGACACTGCAGCATTGCGAAGCTTGAGATCGCCATAGTGGCCGTGCACGAAAGTGCTTGCCGGTGCAGTCTGAGTGACTGTAGATGTCTGAGTGGCCATCGTTGCTGCCTCAAGGTCAATAATCTTGGGTAGTGGAATGATTGTGTGAGAGCGTCGAAAAGATGAAGGGATTGCCTTTATCTATATCTTCTTGATCGCATCGGTGGTGTCACTATCTCGACCTCATGCATGAAATGGAGCTTCGTACCTGAGACGTGAATGCATATGCTATGCCGCCGGTCCTCGCAGACAGAGCAGAGAACCCATCTTCACCGACGCAGAGAAGGGCACGCGAAGAAGAGAGGAATACACACACAGCAAAAAGTCGGAAGAAGATGTCCAAATCGTCTATGCGCATGTCTGTGGGGGACCATGCACTCCTGCCAATGACTCTGCTCGAAATGGCTGTCGAGCGATCTCACGTAATTAACATCAGAGGAGACCGTGCTGTCGAATGGCAATGAGCCCGATGGCAACCAGCCGTTCTTGCCAGTCGCATAGGATGGCTTGAGTTGGTCTTCGGAAGACGGGAATCGTGGTGTGCAGATGCCCTTAGCCGGCAGCGACTTTGAGGCATGGTTGTCGGTGCCAAGTCATTCTCCGGCAACGATCGGCACAAGTGCCACTGGCAAGCGTCCGACGTTGTATCATTTGGTCGCATTCGGTTCGAGTGCATTGGGCAAAGAAGAAGACGGGGGAATGTGGATCTCGTGAAGAGGGAAGGAGTTGAAATCGTCCAAAGAAGAACGATATGCGGAATGCGAACTCTGTTTTTCGTTGGTCCTATGCGACAACGTCATGCCATTCCAAAGGCGCAATTGTCAGCCGAAGAAGAGACCGGGTAGCAGCTGAACAGAGAGAACAAATTCGCAGTCGGAGCATGGATCTGTTGACAGACGTCATGATCAAACTGAGAGCCTTGCAAAGATCTCATTGGAGTCCGATACCAGCCGAAGCTACGGCTTCGCTCCTTTCTATGGCGCTGACGTCTATACTACTAGGAGATCACTCTATCGCATAGCATCCATCAGCGGAACGGGTTCCTCGAATTCAGGGAAGTGAGAGAAGGCGAAACGTGATTCTCGAAGCCATTGGACCCTTAGGCGTAAGATTTAGAGCAAGAGAAGACACCGTATTTTATCGTTCGCTCGCTAAGCTGCTCCCTCGCTTAACTTGTCTCAAGCCGAAACAAAGGTCGAGCACGCAACGAGTGGTAAGCGCTCAGCGGCAACCTTATTGTTATTGTTCCATTGCCGACAAAGGAACCGAGCAGAGATCCGCTACATGGCCTCGTCTGGCTGTTCGGGATATGCTTGTTCAAAACGTTCCGCGCCTTGCATTGATAGCGCTGCACGTCAGTCGAATCGCCACACTGAGACTCTGCTCACTTCCAACAGCTATTGCATCAATGTTGAGGCCTGAGACTCGTCATGCAAAGCCATTGTTTGGTGTAGTCCGAGCAATGCAACGCCTGCCCTTCGATGCATGGCTCCTCGCTGTCTTGATCCAAAAGTCTTATCGTGCAGTTTGTGAATGTCTCTGGCTTTGCAATCGCTTCCGCCAATGTATACCTTCGTCACCTTGGACTGCCAGGTCCGCGATCCATATAAGCATCGAGCCTACCACTGGTGCCACCACTTCTGCACCCGCAACAACTTCGCCTCAAGGCCCCCCTGTCCTATCACTCAGAACTCAACGTCGAACATGTCTCAGCCAGTTGGCTATTCACCAGCAGGCTACAACGCCTTTCAAGGTCCTCCAAGCTATCCTCCATCGCAACCGCAGCAGTATCAGCCAAACCTTGGCTTCAATGGCAATGCTTATCCTGGTTCAGTGCCGCCGCCGCAGTATTACGCTCCTCAGCAGCAGCAGCCTTATGCGCAACAGTACCAGCAGCAACAATACCAGCAGCCGCAGTATCAGCAGCCGCAGTACCAGCAACCCACGAGCATGAGCCAATCAGCTCATCAGCAGTCGAGCCCACAACCACAAGAAAGTCAAGGCAGTCAGCCGAACCAAGTGGACAAGGCCACCGATCCACAGGGCTGGGCGCTGGCCGAATATGGCAGTCCGTTCGCTCACAGCAAAGATTGGCGTGCATCGCCTGCTGATCTCGAGCTCACCGGCTTCCCTCAACAGAAGCTCATGCAGCGAGTCAAGTTGCGCTTTGCTCGCTCTCCCGGAGACGTCTGGGGTCATCCCGCTCCCAGCTTTACCCGTCCTCCTACGCAAGGTTGGAGCTACGCTCCATTCCAGCCTTTCTCCGTGCCCGCAGCTGGCCAGCAGCTGGCTGACGGCTTCAAACCGCTCTATCCAGGTCGCATCCTTGCCGATCATGATGTCTCCGCCGCCGACTGGGCTCGATTCTTAGAAGACATCTCTGTTGCTGGCAGAATGTCAGGTGGACAGCAAGTCATCGCTAACATCCTGCCAGGCACAGCTCATCTCGGTGTCTCGGGTTACTTCGTCTCCAAGGCGATTGAGAAGCGTATGAAACGAAAGAAGGAACCTGTCATTGCAGAGACGGTAGAGACGTGGGACCAGAAGTTCTTCCTTCCACGTGGTCTCGATGTCTATGTTCGCGATCTGGAAGGAAGAATCACCGGATTGGCGCCTGGTGAGCCTATTCCAGGCAGCAACCACGCAGCCCCTGTCGAGCTTCAGGACACGCACGGCCACAGCAATGACAGCCATTCTGATGACGACAGCAGTGACGAGGCTCCTCACCATGACCATGAGCTGTCACGCAAGGAAAGAAAGAAGGAGCGTGATGAACGAAAGAAGAAGCACAAGGAGGAGCGCAAGAAGAAGAAGGAGGAGGCAAAGAAGAACAAGAAGAAACCTCAGTTCTACATCATTGTCGCTCCTCACCAGCCTCAATAGCTCGAGTTCAAATGTGTCTCATCAATGTTGTAGATTCTCCTACGTTCTTGTGTAAATAGCATTGGCCTCCCAATTAAATTTGGTCTCCGTATCAGTCTAACTCCGTATCGTGACACAGGTTCTTCGAAAGTAGTAAGGGCGTATGCTTCGTTCTGGTCTGCGCCTTATCGTGCGGTCAGAGATCCAATGGAGCATGACGACACGCATGAATGAGAGGAGGAACGAAGAAGGCATTGATCGGCAATGGTTCTTCAGACGCTTTCATTATCGAAGCCGCCGATGATGCGCTCCGCAGTGCGATTGTGCTGCTCGACAGTGTTCCAGGAGTGTGCAACTGAACAAGCCATGCCGTCCGAAGCGGAGCTCAAATGTGATCGCGCTAAGCGGTAGCGAAGCTGACTTACAACTCCGACTTCCAACAATGCTCTCGTCTTCGGACAATGGTGCAATGAGGATGAGGATGACTGCTTCGCTGACAAGGGTGCAATAGAACGTGCGATCCAGGGTTCAGCTTCTCTCTCGGATGCTTCTGCTGTCACAGTGTCTCACAAAGCTTGCCGGCCGTCAAACTACCGAATATCACCCCGAAGCAGCTGCCGAAATAGGTGCCGAGCTCGCTACCGAGTCCACTTTCACCGACACCACCACCGAATAACTAGCATTACATGTATCGCGTTGTATGATGCGCATATCATTTTCTTGTTCGGTCACTTTTCGCCTCGCCGACGCAGAGAGCAGCCTCCTTCGTGCCGAGCTTGTACCGCCGCAAGCACAGCAATCTCACAGCCTTCGTTCGCCAGCGACTTAGCTTCTTTTCATGCATGCACCGACAGCTTACACTGGTCAGAATCTCTCGCAGAGCATATACAAGATAAATCGTACCAATGGCTTGCGAAAGCACCCTGCCTTGGCATGAAAGGATATTCTCGGGCCTTGTTTCGGAACCTGGAACTCTATTGTGCATATCCGAGCTCGAGCGGATGTCCTAGGCTGCTGGCGACATCGTCATTCAGCCTAGTCGCCGGCGGATCGATTTGCATTTGATGCTGCCAAGGCTGTGAGAGCGATGCGAAAGGCGGCCTATCGTAGCTGAATGACATCGTTTTCATCAGATGTTACTCTTCTTCCGTCAGCGCATTTGTACTGCCAGCGACTCTTGAGAGTTTGCCTTCCGACATGCGCCTACTCGCTTGACGTGCGTACGCCGCTAATGCCAACATGCTCGTGCCCCCTTCTTCTAAGTCAAAGCTGTCGACGAGTCCGCCCATGCGATATTCAACTTTGACATATAAGGTCTGCGACTGACGAAGGTTCAGATCATCCAGCCTCGTCTCACATCCGCCGCACTCACCATCCCGCACACCGATCTTAGTTCCCGCGTGCTTGATACGTCTCCCATCTGCTGTCTTGCTTTCGCCGCCATGACCTTGCCTCACTCGGTCCTCATCGACGAGGTCTTTATCGCTATCTATGCGCTTCTTTTTGTTGGAACACTCATCTGTGGCTTCCGCCATGGCTTCTCCAAAGCTGCTGGCTTCTTCTCGCTCGTCTTGTTCTCTGGAGGTACGTCTCTCTTGCTTTGCTAACACTTCGAGCTCTTCACCGTATGCGACCGATTGCTAAACTCGTCTTCCGGTTCCTACTTTCTATCGTGGCTCAAACAGTCCGTCTCGCGTCCAACAGCATGTTGACCTACGAATACTACCACAATTATTCGAGCGTTGAGGTCGTCAAGTGGGGATACATTCTTCACGGTATCGGTTACTCTTTCCTGGTCACCAGCACGCTCTCCTTCCTTGCAATCGTTCACGCAAGCTCCAACGGTCTCGGCGATGCCACTGCCAAAGGCTACAAGAGGCCGTGGATGTTGCGCATCCTCCACCTGGTCAACATCGGCGCCCTCATTCTATTGATCACCGGCTACTCCAAGAGCGGAGACGTCTTCGATGGCAACCATTCCAACGCCAAGCTCAACAGCGAAGCACGGATCGGTGACATCGTCTACTGCGGCATCACTCTCGTCCTTTTCTTCTTCTGTTCCGTCCTTTTCCCAAAGACGGGAGGGAGCGACAGACAGATCCTCACACGAGTCTTCCTCGCATTGATCTTCATGGCCATTCGCGTCGGATACACCACCTGGCATACTTTCCAGGTTCCCTTCCTCGGCGTCAACATCTGGTACAAGCTCGCACTTGACTTCATTCCCGAGGTGTTAACAGTCTTGACATTCGTCACTGCTGGCTTCGTCAAGCGCGAGGAGAACTATTACGCCGCACAGAAGCAGTTTGAGTTCGGACAGCAAGGTCCAAACTACGCTTAAGGCGAACGCAGCTCTAAAGGATCGGCTCGTCTCATCACTCTTGTACATATCTCATACTATTCTCGTTTGCACTTCGCCATGCAGTAATAACAGCTCCATTGTCGCAATGACGTCTCCACTCGACTGCGCTCTTCGCATCTGCGGTAGTGACAAGTCTCTTTTGGGCCTCTCATTTGTAGAATTTCAACGGAGCTTCGGTTCGTCAAGGCAGTATCACAACATGCTGACTCTTACCGATGTAGGACGGAAACACCGAGCTCTTCTCTCACGTACTCCGAGCAACGGAATGAGATTCTATCAAGTGAGCACGACGAAGTCAAAGGTTAATGTTCTGTGGCGGATCTCGTGCATCATTTAAAGTGTCTTTCCCAACCTCCTGACTGATCAAAGACAGAACCGACAAGCACAACAGAAAAGAGGCAGTAAGAGAAATAATTCAAAGGAGCCCTGGCGGCATGAACCTATCCCAACCCTTCAAAACAATCACAAAACTCAACATCAAACCCCTCCAAACTTCAGATTCCGACAACCAAACCTTCCCAGTCTGACACGATGGCACCCTTCATTAAGCGCCTCTTCACTCTCCATGCTCTTGGCCAACGCTGCTCAAAGCAACTCTGCTACTGAAGCAAACTTGCGCCAATTGTCACGTCCAGCCAGGACAAGCTGAGCCTAAAGCTGTTCCAGACAACTTAAAGCACCAGCATGCCACCCAAGGTCAGCATTTATGTGACTTCAATCTCCATCTTTCCTGATGACAATGGATACCACAACCCTGCCATCAGGCCTGGGGGTTTCTATTACCTGGAACAAACTGACTAATTTAAAGTCATCTGTGACCTTGTCGACAATGCCTTTCTGGGCAAGAAATCAGACCAATGGCAAATGCTTAGTTTTTATGTTTGTAAGTCCAAACTCTCCATTTGCTCCTTCATAAACTTCGACCTCAGAGGCATTTGCTGGGACACATTTGTTGCAGCCAGAATTAGCCTGATGGTGTGCAATGAAGAGGAACGGTGAATTGAGAGCCTCACTGAACCTACAGTGGCCCTTCTCACCACCATCCAATGTGCCAAAGGCAGAAACTTTATCAGGGTTGACAATGTAAGGGTCAGAATGCAGGCAGAAGATGCCACAAACAGATGCAAAGTTTTGGTGGTGGAGACCCATGCTCTGGTAAACACCTGGTACATGTGCCAGGACAGCTGTCTCTGGATTCACATACACGGCGCCATCTGGAATGACTGGGATAGGCAGGCAGTGATCCAGCAAACTCAGGAGGTTTGGTTAGCAAAGAAGTGCACAACTTTGTCAACCACCATCCCAAGTTAGGGTTAG